>CM054124.1:20790000-23650428 GCA_028751855.1 Ambrosia trifida | reverse complement strand
TAATAATAATATGAGAGCACACACACAAAGGATTGCACTTGTATTGGAATGGGTAAAAGTTTGGCAAAGGTTACAAAATGACTAAGGCATGGGGTAATTATAGTAGAACTCATACACCTCCCTATCTAGCACACTTATCACTCATACATGTAGGGGGTACATGTATGAATCTCATACATATGGAGGCACATGTATGAAATAACTAAGGAGGTGTATGTAACATAATAAAATCCCTAAAATACCCCTAAGCCTATAAAACACTATAATGCAATCCTAGAACTTCTAAAACGCTATACAATCATGCCTACGACTGTTATGGACCGATCACTTGCTGGGGACATACACGAAGTGCACTAACAAAAAACTATAGCAATACCATGCACAAATTATAGATATTTAAATGCTCAATTTTTGTGTGATTTTGTTTTATAAAAATTAATAACAAACCCAAATATTATGATCGTTTAAAAATCGTGATGATAGTTGGTTTAAATTAAGGGGAAAGTGTAGTTATCATTCAAATAATAAGTTAAAGAGGCAAATGTATAAGTATTTTTTTAAGAGGATATAGCCCTTATATAAATTAACACCTATATTAAGTGTTGCACCTTGAACAATAACACTGGAATTACTTAAAATTTAAGATGTTTTTCTTAAACAAATCTAATCTATATCTATACTAAAGTAATAGGAGTGAGACACATGTCACTTAGTGAGACCATCTCCACTCTTGAAATTAGGGATGAACATTTTGCACCGAATACCGAACCGATATCAATCCCATACCGAACCAAATGTGTTCGGTATCGATACTCACACTTAGAAGTTTTCAGTATTTTCGGTATCGGTACGAGATCGGTATGGTATTGGTATTTTAAGGTAAAATACTGATACCATACCTGTACCGTATTGATACCGAACTGATATTGTACCGTACCGTATGTTTTCGGTATCGGTATTTGGTTTTGGGAGTTTTCGGGTTTGGTATCAGTTGGTACCAATACCATCCCGAGCTCATCCCTACTTAATATCTCTCTGAAACTATTAAAATTGCATTTTTTTTTCTCTCATGTTTATGACACATGCAATTTCTCCCACGATTATTATACGTTAATTAATAAAAAAATTTATACGACACTTTTCTTTTTTAAAAAGTTACACCAAATTAACGAGCTTTTAATTATATTTTTGTCGATGACCATAGTGTTATACAAAAAAATGAAAAAAAAGAACCGACTTTTTTAGTGGGTTTCTGTTCATGAAGAATATATATGTGTGTGTGTGTGTGTAGAGGAACCTATAGGAATATTGGTTTGTCTGAGAAGTGTAGGAAGAATTAAAAACTAATATGTATGCATATTTTTTTGACGTATTCATAATGTTTTGGATTGTTTTGCTTAGAAAAACACCAAACATAACAAATTAATAACCAAGAACAATTATTTTAAGCATAATGTTTTAACTAATTACTATGGTGTTTTAAGCAGAGTGTTTTAAGTAATTATTAGGGTGTTTTATCTGTAATTTAAATTTAATGATTATAATACATTGGATTGTGTTTTAAATTTTTGTATATTGTTGTGTTAAGTGCTTTTCAAGCCAAAACAACCCAATACAACATTCCAAAATAAAAAACATGATGCCTACATGTTAATTCTTAATCATTCCTACACTTCTCACACAAAACAATATTCCTATAGGAACCCTACCCTATATATATGGGAAGGTTTAAATACAAAGTAATGAAAATGTGAGAAGGAATCTCCACCTTCTATTTTGTCTTTTTTTTTTTTTACTTCTTGACTCATAAACCCACTTCCCCCATGATTTTTAAACGACTATAACTTTTTCATACGATAATATTTTTTTTAAAAAAAATTTACACCGTATTAACGAGCGTTTCGTTCTCTTAATTTGAGTAGCCTAGTGCTATAGTTTTCTTAATTATTAAAAACTGGTACGTAGTTTCACATTCAAGTATTTGGTTTATGATTTTAGGTGTAGCCCAACTATGTGAATCTGGTACGTGATTTTAGCTATAGGGTATCTGATACACGATTTAAAGTGTATAGTCAAATGTGGGCATCTGATACGTGATTATGGTCATTATATAATATGGTACGTATCTTCACATTAAAGTATCTTAGGGGCCGGTTCAAATACAAAGTAATGAGAATGTTCGAAGTGTGCGAAGTACATGATAATTACGTAATGCTTTCATGAACATACAAAAACATTACGTAATTATCATGTACTAGTAGTGATTCTGTCTATGGTACGTGATTTTAGTTATGGAAATAGTGATTTTGTCTATGGTACGTAATTTTATATGTTATGTTTTTGTAGGGGTATGGAAAATTGTTATGTAAAGTTTTGAATGATTATGTTTATAGTAAGTGATTTTGGTAATAAAACTATAATGATTATGTATATAATGGAACTATAATAATTATGTATATGGTACGTGATTTTGGTAATGAGATAGTAATGATTCTGTCTATGGTACGTAATTTTGTATGTTACGTGACTTCGCACATTTTTGTAACTTTTTACGATAACTAGCCCAACATTAGTCATACACATAGAGATAGAATTACGTATCAGATGCTCACATTTAGCCAAACACATAAAATCACGTATGAGATACCCTACAGCTAAAATCACGTACCAGATTCAACAGTTTGGCTTTCACCTAAAATCACGTACCAGATACTTAAGTGTGAAATTACGTACCTATTTTTTTTAAAATTATGAAGACTATAGCACTAAGCTACTCAAATTAAAGAGAACGAAACGCTCGTTAATACGGTGTAATTTTTTTAAAAAAATATTATCGTATGAAAAAAGTTATAGCCATTTAAAATCATGGGGAAAGTGGGTTTAGAGGCAATTGACGAAAATACCCTTTTGTTTCTTTGTATAACTATTTATATAATCAAAATTTATCACGTGCTTTTTTAGTCAAAATCTTCAAGTGAATGGTGAAGATGCCTTAGCACACTTCGCGCCTTTTGAGCCCTTTCTACAATAACCGCTCCCTATATATATATATATATATATATATATATATATATATATATATATATATAGGGAATGAATAGTTTGAGAACTCACTTGAGTTGTGAGAACCATAGGAACTCATCTGGACCATTGATCTTGATGATCTAATGGTTGAGATTAAAAGATGAGGGTTTTTGTCTTGACTTGATTATTAAGTATTTTTTTAATCTAATAAAGTACATTAAGGGTATTAAGGTAAAAACACCATGTGAGAGAAAATAATTAATATAATACAATATTAATTTTTTATTTAATAATTCAAAAATATCATATTTTTTAAACTATATTTTATTTTTTTAATTTCTTTGTTTTTTAAAATAAATAATCAGATAAGTCTAATGAGGATGATTTACACTGGTGTAATTATTTACACCAGTGTAAATTTACCATCATTTACGCTGGTGTAATTATTTTACACCAGTGTAAATCTACCATGCACAAAACTACAACATTCGTATTACTGGTGTAATTATTTACACCAGTGTAAATTTACCATCATTTACACTGGTGTAATTATTTACACCAGCGTAAATGTACGATGCACAAACCTACTACATTCGTATTACATCAGTATAATTATTTTACACCAGTGTAAACCAAAAACAATCATCTACACAAACGTATTACACTAGTGTAAATGCCCCCACAACATCACCAAAAATGTATTATATCAAAATTGTAAAAAACACCCAAAAACATCTATACATTTCATAGTACACACCTCATACTACACATTGTTTCTTTACCCTTATACCAAAAAAAAAAAAAAAAAAACAACGATTTACACCATTGTAAATCTACCATAATTTACACTGGTATTATCACCATAAAAAATCTCCTAAAACAAACCAAACATTTATAAAAAGCATACTAGAAACATTATTGTTACAAAAAAAAAAAAAAAAAAAAAAAAAAAAAAAAAAAAAACACACACAACCCTGCTGCTGCATCTGCAAAAACACATCATCATCATCAAAACTTCACCTTCTTTCAAAAACAAACAACAAAATAATAATAATAATAATAATAATAATAAATAATAAATAATAACCTGTGCCCCCTTCGTCTCCTCCTTCTCCGCCGTGTGAGAAGCAACCACCCTCGTCTCCTCCTTCTCCGCCGTCCCCCGTCTCCTCCACCAACAACCACCCCCATTCAGATCCCAAAAACACCCCCATCTCCCCTTCACCCCCATCTCCGCCCAAATAACCACCATCATCAAACAGATCGTCACCTTCATCATTCAAAGAACAGATCTGTTCTGTTCTTGTGTGTTTTTTTAGAGAGAGAGAGAGAAGAACAGACGAAGAGAGAGAGAGAGAGAGCAGAAGAAGAGAGAGAGAGAGAGAGCCACCTCCATCAACCACATGCCCCCTTCGTCAATCGAACACCACCACCACATCTCCTCCCCTTCGTCGGACCATCGAACCACAAACCCACCACAGCCCCTCCCCCTCTAACCCTCACTCCCCGTCGCCAAACCATCATCAAAACGACAATTTGTTCTTTGTTTATGAGAGAGAGAGAGAAGAGAGAGAGACGAAGAGAGAGAGCAGAAGAAGAGAGAGAGAGAGAACGAGAGAAAGAGCAGAAGAGAGAGAGAGAAGAAGAGAGAGAGAGAGTAGGTTTTTAAAATGAGAGAGAGAGAGAGGAGAGTCTTGTATTTATATTATTATTATTATTATTGGGTGAGTGGGGTGGGGTGGGTGGGGTGTTATTATTACTTAAATGTCCTTAACTACTTGTGCATAAAGACTCTTTTACCCTTGATTAAACAAATGCAAAAAAATACAATACAGATGATGTGGCAGTTGGTGATTGGTCTATTGGAGTTCTCAAGTTCTCACAACTCAAGTGAGTTCTCAAATGATCCCGTTCATATATATATATATATATATATATATATATATATATATATATATATATATATATATATATAACCACAATATAGTAAAAAAACATAAATCTGCAGAAAAAAACAATATGTTCTTATTTCGTTTCTATAAAAACGGTCTATTCTTTTTACGGTACACATTTTTTATGACTTTATATTAGATTTATCTATTTTGTAAAAATTTCGGGGAATGAATCTATAATCTATAACTTATAATAAAAAGTTGAATTTTTATGAGGTGGCATTCAATGGAGGCCTCAACCCCTCCCCCCCCCCCCCCCCCCCCCCCCATTGAATGTGCCATGTGCCACTTTGATGTGATAGTATTGAATTTATTATTTTAAATAAAAGATAAATTTTTAAAATTTTTGTTTTCTTTTTTTAAATAAAATCTATATCTATATTATCTTAAAATTTCAAATATGTTAATTAATATCTTTTCCTTATTTTCCTCTCACATTTTTAAATATTAATTATTATTTTAAAATTTCAAATATTTTAATTAATATTTTTATCTTTGTTTTTTCCTTATTTTCCACTCACAATTTTTAAACGTTAGTAACTTTTATGTATGACATTTTTTTTTGAAAAAAAAAAATTACACCAAATTAACGATCACTTTATTATTTTTCCAACGAACACTATAGTGCTATACAAAAAATGGAAAAAATATTTTTTTAGTGAGTTTTTATTCATGCAGAAAAAAAAAACACATGTGTTTAGTTGATTTATTAATCATATATAGGCAAGTACTAATCGTGTTATGATAGTATATATGTTTTTAAACCTACTATTACATATGTGAATTGCCCATGTTCAAGTGCTATAACGATATGCTTAGCATTAAAAGAGGTTAAGATTTTTTTAATCTGCTGGGAACGCAGCATGGGAGCCATTTTTCGTAGTATAAACATTAGAACAACTTTCTTTAGCATTAAAAGTAGTTGAGACTGGTTACTTCTTTTATCCTTTTTTATTAAATCATAATAAATTTTTAACCCCGAGACACTCACGGGGTAATCAGCTAGTTAGTTATAATATAGACATAGAGTGTTCTTACTTCATACCAAAATAAACCATCGAGGGTATATTCGCAATTTCTTTACAATCTATTATACAACTGAGATGTCTGTGGCTTAACTTCTTTAATCCTTCGATTTTTTTTCATGATCGGTCAATAAAATTCTACACCAAAATTGATATGTATTAAAAAACACAGAATTCAGTAAATTAATAAAAAAAAAAAAAAAAAAGATTATTACCTATTTGGTTATGTAAGTAAAAGAAAATGATGTAATGGCTTGATTTTAAACTTTAAAAACCGAATATGAGAAATCAATTAGGTAATTTAACTTTATTTATTAGCGTGTTTTTCTTTTTGTTTCGTTTACATTGTACGAAAGTATAGTAAAAAACAAATTTAACGTTAATCCTGAAATTTTAGTCTAGATCCACCACTGATAAAGACTAGCATATAATCATCCGTAGAGCTAAGGGTGAGGTAGAGGATCTTCAATCTTGTTTTCAAGTATTAGAGGTATTAAACGAAAACGCTTTAAATTATCATCGGTAGAGTTGGTAAAATTTTACAACCCTTAGATTGAAAAGTTGTGAACTTTTTACTAAAGTAACAAATATATTATTTCCAATCTTCTATACCATATATCTCAATAAGGAAAAAAATATACATATTGCAAACATGCATTGTATGCTACTAATGTTCTTTATTTTATGTTGTTAACATCTTGCAAATGGAGAAAAAGTAACGCATTACGTACAACATAAGATTAGCCTGCAATCTCCATAAAAGGGAGGTTTGCCAAACTCAAAGATGCAACTTAAAATTCGTTTAAGACGGCAAGAATACTCGAATGTCTTTTAATGATCGACAAGCTCAACGTATGTCACACCATTTCGCATCGATTGCCATGATGGACACCAGTGATGATCGACCATTGTTGTGGTTTATTAGCCTCGATGGTTGCCAGTAATCAGTTGGTGATTATTTCTAATTCATTAGTTAGGGAAGCCGTTGTGGATCCGTTGTTGAGCATCAAGATAGTAACAACACATGTTTTAGTTTTCTGTGTTTTAGTTTTAATTTAGATTGTCGGTGATTTGCGAAGTTTTTCTTCATCCCTGAATAGGGTGATACTCATTTTTTGTGTAGTTTATTGACTAATGTTTGACATCAGTTTGGCTACATCCTCTAAACATTTGTATATGAAAAGCTAGATAATTGTCACAACTAAATATTATTTATTTAGCAAAAATAGATGAATAATACTGACATTATAAAGGGAAAAGTAATATTAGTTTGGTGCAGTTGTGTGAACCAGAGTGTATGAAATGACAAGTCAAGTGTTACTTTCATACATTTTAAATCATAAGACAGTCAGTAAAGTATTGTCAATCCATGATGTTCTGTTGTCTTTCGTTATCTACCAAAGTGCTCACCATTATCAAACTTCTAATCACTTCATTTGAGACCTACTTTGCATACTACAATTTCTTTTCAACTTACTTTTTTTTTAAACTAAAAGATTTTTTTCATTAAAACAAAATACAAAAATTACATCAAAATAGAAGGTAGATGAGCAACAAATCACCACGATTCTTTCACAATGTGTTAACAGACTTGTTAGCGCACTTATTGGGAATTAGGGCTTATAAGTAGGTTGGATTCAATCAGTAGATGTAATCGTTTTTCTTTCAATTCATTTGTAATTCCTTGTTAGTATTCATCAATAATAATAGCCCGAAGCATTTGATGGTGATTCTTGATTCGATTTCATAGTTTATTCTTTAACAATTGGTATCAGAGCCTCATTGCTCAATATTGTGAAATTGTTGTTTGTTATCCACAATTGAAAATCAAGAATGGTGTTAACAAAGTTTGAGATAGAGAAGTTTGATGGGAAGAACAATTTCAACCTCTGGAGAGTAAAGATGAGGGCACTATTGTTTCATTAGGGTATTAATGATGCTCCGTTTGGGGAGAATAACATGCCAGTAGGGTTGATAGAGAAAAAGAAGAAAGATATTTTTGAAAAGGCTCATAGTGCAATAATTTTGAGTCTGGATAATAGAGTATTGAGAGATGTGTCGAAAGAGTTATCTGCAGTTGGTGTTTGGGCAAAAGTAGAGTCATTGTAAATGACTAAATCTCTTGCCAATCGATTATATCTTAAAAAGAGGTTGTATAGATTCCATATGTCATCGGGAAAGAGTCTTGAAGATCATACTGATGAATTTAATAAGTTGATATTGGATCTTGAGAATATTGAGGTTACTTTGGAAGAGGAAGATCAGACCATCATTTTCTTGACATCATTACCATCTAGTTATGAACACTTTGTAGAGACTTTGATGTACGGTAGAGAGAGATTGTCCAAGGAAGAAGTGTTGTCTACACTTAACTCTAGAGAATTGAAGAAAATGTTAGATTCAAAAGAGGAAGGTGGAGATGGTTTGTTTGTTAGAGGCTGGCCAGAACAAAGATGTTCTAAGAGTTAATGGCCAAAATTGTCCCCGAGGTTTGGTCAGTTTTGCTACATCAGTCCAAAATCGAAACTTTTTACATCTTGGTCCTTCTATTTTACATTTTGTTGCCAAATTCGTCCCTGATACTAAACCCAGTTAACTATTGTCGTTAACTCTGGGGGTATTTTTATCTTTTTGGCTACCACCTTTTTAAAACCCAATTTAAACAGAGTTATTCATACTCCTAGAAGGCAAAAATACCAAGATGTAAAAAGGGGCATTCAAAATGACAAAAATACCCCCAAGAGTTAACGACAATAGTTATCTGGGTTTAGTGTCACGGATGAATTTGGCAACAAAATGTAAATCAGAAGGACCCTAGTGTAAAAAGTTTCGATTTTGGACCGATGTAGCAAAACCCACGCGATGGACAACCCTTCAGATAACGTAGGATTCGTTTGAATGCTATAAGTTGATTCGTTTTGACTCTGTTTCGGCTTCGATTGATGACGAGCACAAAGACATGTTGCGAACATTATATCCGGCCGGGAAGCGGTCAAATACATCATCAATCCAATGATGGCTCGATACGTGTAGGGGTCGGTAAGCTCCCCCTTAGCATCAACTCCAATCCCATGATTGGGTTGTATGGGAGTGTCAGTGTCAATTGGCTTTGAATCCTCCATCTAGAATCGGCTCAAGACTTCGGATACGTATTTCGTCTGATGAGTGAAGATCCCAGATGGCAATTAATCCACCTGCAATCCAAGAATGAACTGCATCTCTCCCATAGAACTCATCTCAAATTTTTCCTGCATGACCTTTTTGAATTCCCTTCACAAAAGTTCATTAGTAGAATCAAATATAATATCATCAACATATATTTGTACCAGAAGCAAATCACTCTCTCTTCGTTTCGTGAACAGGGTACAGTCAACTAATCCTCTTTTGAAACCTCTGGATAGTAAGTATGTGCTGAGCTCTTCATACCACTGTCTCGGGGCTTGGTGCAAACCATACAACGCTTTGTTTAGTTTATAGACCTTATCCCGATGGATAGGATCCTTAATGCCCGGTGGTTGCCCAACGTAAACTTCTTCCTTTACCATACCATAGAGAAAAGCACTTTTAGCGTCCATCTGATACACCTTAAATTTCATATATAATGCATAAGCAAGAAACATTCAAATTGCTTCAATGCGTGCAACCGATGCATAGAATTCGTTGTAGTCAATTCCCTCCGTTTGACGAAAGCCTTGTACTACTAATCGATCTTTGTTCCGTATAATCACTCCTCTATCATCTTTTTTGCATTTAAACACCCATTTGGTGCCAATTTTCTTCTTATCTGGTGGTAAATCTGTCAACGTCCAGACTCCTAGCTTCTGAAATTGTTGTAACTCTTGCTGCATCGCATCCACCCATGATTCGTCTAGCAATGCTTCCTTGTACGTCCGTGGTTCAACCTGCGAAGCATAAAAAGCAAACGACCAACCATTTTTATCACCTGATTTTTGAATCATGGTATACATGGCAAGGGCTCCAATGTTGCCATTCGATGATGTACGCCGCAACTGTCCACGTGTCATCACGCTGCTGCCAAGATCACCAATAACTTGTTCTAATGGATGAACCTTGTGAATCCGAGATTCGGGATGATCAGGAACAGGAATCACCGTTTGAACATTCAAGTTCTCTGTCGTATCTAGATTATTACCCGTATTCGATGTAGAAGGAATATCTGGATTTGGGTTCATTGGAGGTGATATTTTGCTGTTATCCAAGACTACTTCACTGGTAACTTCTTCCTCGTCTTCTGACTCAGAAGAATCAAGCGTTGTAGAAGCCTCTTGAAACACTTTTTCTCCAAATACAGGAGCATTGGTATCATTAGAAGTTGTTGTAGGAGGAGTCATAGTGATCAGTGATGTGTCGTAAAACACATCTATTCTCTTATGTATTTTTTGTTATAATTGAGTCTTTTGTATATAGTTTTTAGTAGTTTTAGGCGTGTATTCGATTGTTTGTCTATTTTTATCATTGTATAGTTTTTATTAGTTTTTGGTACTCTTAGTACTCGTTTTTATATTTTTGTAGGTGTTCGTGGAAAAGGAGCTTAAAAAGAAAGAATTTTAATTGAAACACGAGCACTTGAAAGCCGGTGTTCATGGACGTTGGAGCATAAATGAGGAATTTTGGTCGAGCCAAGAACACCCGAGATGCGAGCTTGAAGTGTACTACTACTACTACTACTACTAATAATAATAATAATAATAATAATAATAATAATAATAATAATAATAATAATAATAATAATAATAATAATAATAATAATAATTGACTTATGTCACGTTTGCTTTTCATGGCCCAAAGCCCAAGTTAAAACTAAACACACAATTGAAAAAGGGCGGTGCATAATATGTGAAGGATATATATATATTTTGACGAATTAATTGGGAGGAGGGGGATATATTATCAATTATTCAATCAACAGCCAGGAGCAGCGATTCACAATTTTCCAATTCATTCAATCGCACAAAGGAAAAAGCCGCACCAAACTACGGTGACGAGCGAAAGGGTCCGGAAGGAGAAAAGGCCACAGGCACGTTAAAGATCCATAGCCAACGAGCCTTGGGTTAGGTTTAGTTTTCGTTTATTATTTTTGTAGACATGGTTAAAACTATTTTTATTTATTTTGTGATGTTTATAAAGATTATAAGCTAAACCTTTTGTTGGTTGCTTAGGTTTATGAACTAGACACGTTATTTGCAGTTTTTAATGATTCTTGGTTTTTAATTTTGATGTGTAGGATTACATGATTTTAATTTTATTGTTGGATTTGATATATGTGTGTTGGTGTTATTTTTATTTGAAGTTTGTTTATTGGTTTTGTGGAACTAGGCATGTAGAGATACCCCCTAGGCCTTGAAATCAATCTAGTTCGTCAACTTAGGTTAGCGTGCTAGTATTTGTAGTTGGAGTACGACACAAGTATAACAAACTAATATAATAAATTTAACTAAGACGTGCAGTCCATTCTTGAGGGTGAGAAATCTAACTCGAGATTGCTAGGTAACTAACTAGGCATTGTTCGGTAGTTGGCAAGCGCTAGGGCGGGAGTCGCTACTTGTCCGTGTTTAGAGTTTTCCTAGGTTTTCATCAGTAGAGTTTAAGTCTGCTTCATAGTTTGAGGGTTTTAATCCAGGAGAGGTTTTAATCTGATTTCTGTGGGATTTTGGTACGCTAGGGCGATCCAGATCCATCTTAGCATTTCTACACTTGTCCCGCCTTGAGTCTAGTGAGCTATCTTTGACAGGAGGTTTATTAGATAAGAATAGGGTCTCAAGTTAATTACCAGATTCAGGATTTATTGCTAGTGTCTAGGGATTTTACCTAAGTAACCAACCTTCTTCCTATCCGATTTCTCCAAGCTCCTAGGTTCGTACAAAGTTGAGGTTATTTTAATTTAGTTTCTTCTAAGTTTGTAATTAGTAGTTTAAAATACCCCAAATTTAAGTATATATTTATTTAGGCTAGTATTCGGTAGAGGTTGTGATCTAGAGTTGCATTCGCGTCTTTGGGTTCGATACTCGGTCTTATCTGTTTACTGCTTTGCGACCGGTACACTTGCCGTGCGTGTGTAGTTTTTAGGTGAGTCATTTTAATTAAAGCTTGTGTTATTTTTATATATACATTTACACACATCAAGTTTTTGGCGCCGTTGCCGGGGACGCAATTGGCACTCTTGAGAATTATCCGATCCGTTTCTGGTCTACTATTTTGTGAATAATTTTTACTTTTATTATTATTTTTTTTTCTTATTATTAATATTTTTTTTATTCGTAACATATAATTTTTTTTTATCATGTGCGAGATCTGCGGAGGACCCCATTTTACCATAAGATGCCCTCATTCATATTCATCGGGGTATTCCACGGATTATTATGCTAACGAGTATTTGCAGTCGCAGCCATATCAGTCATACCAGCCTTCATACCCACAGGCTAACCAGTGGTTTAACCCTGCAACATCTGAGTCACTAGATAGAATAACAAGTCGGCTTGATCGTCTACAAGCAATGATGTATGAGGAAAGGCATGGTGGTAGCTCGTCAGAGTATCCACCTAGCCAACATCTATATCCACACCCCGATTATCAGGATGTCTCGTCTCACACTAGGCCCGACTTTTCTGCCCTTCTTGCTAAGCGTGACACCTTCATTGCTAATCAACAGCTCATGCTCGAGGATATGCGTTCCTTGCTATCCATGCGCACTGACTATTTGAGGGAACAAGATGCGGCACTTAAGAGGCTACAGGCTCAGGTGGATGAACTGAAGACCATAATGGACGTTGAAGTCCCACCTCCAGTTCAGCAGGTTTATTTCACATATGATGATCCAGACGAGATGGTAACACTTACATTACCTGATTATATTAGTCCCGTTGCTGAAACTGTTTGTCCTTACTCATCTGATTATGTGCATGATTTAACTGACCCATATGATTCTTTACACTTGTCTTGTGAGGATGATATTTTGCAGGATTCAGGGTTAGAGCCAGAGACCATAATGGACGCCTTAGTCCCACCTTTGGTTCAGCAGGATGAGCAGCCTTGCCAGATCTCTAGTTCAGCAACATATCCTTGGAGAGCAGATATCTGGAGGGAGGCTGAGGAAGATATGGATTTTTCAGAATCCACAGGCTGGCTGTTTGAGGAAGAAGTGGTGGAAGGGGAAGACACCACTGACCTGCTTGAAGAAGCAGCTGATGGGGAAGCAGAGTTTGGTGACGAGTTGGTTGATTTGACAGCTCCAGAAGTGGACAAAGATTTTGAGCAAGTGTCACCAAACAAGGAAGATGAGAAAGAAGCAATGGTGGAAGAAGAAGAACACCACAGCCGGCCCGTGAAGGCATTGGATATTACACTGCTACTAGTGCCACCACCATGGCCACCACCACGGGAGAAGGCGAAGAGGCACCTGGACCGACACAAGGTGAGGGTCAGGAGTTGCAAAGACAACAAGTCCCCTCATTACATGCCAAGAATCAGGTTTGGTCCAGGTAAATTTAAATATTGGTGGCCCGACCCATTTAAATTCGATAAAATATTTTTCAATTCCACTAAAGTAATTTTGATAAATAATATGGACCGGGTAGAATTAAATGGGTTGGATCGGGTCCAGATAAAAGAGAAGCCCCCTGATTAAGTTTAAGTGTGGGGAGGCTCTGTAGAGTTTGTAAATTTATATTTATACCTATTTTTTTTCTAGCTTTTCATTTTTTTTTTATTTGTGGTCCGTCCTTCGGTAGTGGTTCATAGGGTTTTATCTTTCTATTTTTTTTCTTTGTTGTTTTTTTTGTGTCTTTGAGTCTGTTTGCAGGTTTGCGTGTTTGCTTAGGTAGAGGAAATTTCACATGAGCGGATCCCATGTATTGTCTTTATATATATTTTATGAGCGGGAGTTTTGAAAAAGGTTTGGGTAATAAAAGAGATTTTTTTTTCTTAAAAAAAATAATTAACTTTCTGTGAAAAAAGATTTTTCACGTAATGTGAGGAGTCTGGGCTGACCTGTTCGCCTTATGCGACCAGCTATTACCCCGGAAAGTTATATTTTTTTTTTCTCTTGCAATGCGTGTTGTGATCACCAGTGTCCTTCACGTTGAGCGAGAATCATAATTTTTTTTTCTCTACCCATTTGGTTCTACCACCATTCACCGCCATTTTGCCAAGCAGGTACGTCTTCTTGTTTGTTGTTATATTATGAGTCTAAGTTAGTAGTTTGAGTCTTTTTATTTTTGTGTGGTTCGGTATTATGCTCGGGTTTTGTTTGTTTTGTTTTGCGCAGGTTTGGATTGTACCACCCGTACTCAATCTCCATTCGGGTGATTCTGGACCTGTACGTTATATTGAAGCAACCCGAGAGTTTACCATTGTGTCAGAGCCGATCGCGACCAAAATGCTATACGATCGAGCTGGATTGGACTAGAGCTTACGAAGAAAAATTAACCAGCTAAGTCCTTTTCAATTTGCCCTCGTCTTTTTATTTTTGTATTCGGAATTTTTTTTTATTAGTTTTTGTTTTGAGTCGTTTTCTATTCCTACATTGAGGGCAATGTAGAGTTTAAGTGTGGGGATGGGAAACTGTCGTTTAGTTTGTATATAAAGTCGTTAAAAAAAAAAAAAAAAAAAAAAAAAAAAAACTGAAAAAAAAAACTGAAAAAAAAAAATGTCCCTGATTTTGAAGTTTGCATTATATAAAATATGGAAAATGATAGGTAAAGTTAGGTGTCCGGTTTTCAAATAGTATGTATAATAAGAGATTAAAATTGATTGAAAACGTGTCTGATTTGGGATATGTAGGTAGGCTCGGCCGGTAGAAAGGTTTCCTTTGAAAAGTAATAAATTAATAATGTTAGGCTATTTTGTGGGTTCTCATCTAGGAGAAACGGGGAGACCGAAACCGCCAAAAATAGTATAAGAAGCACCGTTATAAGTAGAAAACCGTTAGAATTTCTAATCACTTAAAAAAAAAATTAGAGATCGAAGCAAAAATGCTGAAGCTTAAGGTGCCTGGCCACTGGGATAGCGACTTGGATTGGTCACACCCTCTGAGTTAAGTATGCTGAGATGAGAAAAAAAAATGCTGAAGCTTAAGGTGCCTGGCCACTGGGATAGCGACTTGGATTGGTCACACCCTCTGAGTTAAGTATGCAAAAAAAAAAAAAAAAAGTGATTTTAAATTCTCTTGATTTTCTACATAAGACGGTTGGGAAATGGTCAATTGGTCGTTCCTTTAGCTTCATAAGCTTGAGGCAGGATTAGGAGAAACTGTGGCTTCCTTCGAGTGAGACTCTAGATAGAATAATCAACATGAACTTAACATAAATAAAAAGGGGCTTGGAAACCGGTGTGGGTTTAAGAGGATCAATATACCTGCAATCGCAATCAATACGTTAGTAGATTATTAATTAAGTAACCTATGTTTTGAAACTGGATGTAAACCTAACTGTGATTCCATAGCATAATTCTTTTTCAAGGACGAAAAAGAGTCAAGTGTGGGGATGTTTGATGTGTCGTAAAACACATCTATTCTCTTATGTATTTTTTGTTATAATTGAGTCTTTTGTATATAGTTTTTAGTAGTTTTAGGCGTGTATTCGATTGTTTGTCTATTTTTATTATTGTATAGTTTTTATTAGTTTTTGGTACTCTTAGTACTCGTTTTTATATTTTTGTAGGTGTTCGTGGAAAAGGAGCTTAAAAAGAAAGAATTTTAATTGAAACACGAGCACTTGAAAGCCGGTGTTCATGGACGTTGGAGCATAAATGAGGAATTTTGGTCGAGCCAAGAACACCCGAGATGCAAGCTTGAAGTGTACTACTACTACTACTAATAATAATAATAATAATAATAATAATAATAATAATAATAATAATAATAATAATAATAATAATAATAATTGACTTATGTCACGTTTGCTTTTCATGGCCCAAAGCCCAAGTTAAAACTAAACACACAATTGAAAATGGGAGGTGCATAATATGTGAAGGATATATATATATTTTGACGAATTAATTGGGAGGGGGGGGATATATTATCAATTATTCAATCAACAGCCAGGAGCAGCGATTCACAATTTTCCAATTCATTCAATCGCACAAAGGAAAAAGCCGCACCAAACTACGGTGACGAGCGAAAGGGTCCGGAAGGAGAAAAGGCCACGGGCACGTTAAAGATCAATAGCCAACGAGCCTTGGGTTAGGTTTAGTTTTCGTTTATTATTTTTGTAGACATGGTTAAAACTATTTTTATTTATTTTGTGATGTTTATAAAGATTATAAGCTAAACCTTTTGTTGGTTGCTTAGGTTTATGAACTAGACACGTTATTTGCAGTTTTTAATGATTCTTGGTTTTTAATTTTGATGTGTAGGATTACATGATTTTAATTTTATTGTTGGATTTGATATATGTGTGTTGGTGTTATTTTTATTTGAAGTTTGTTTATTGGTTTTGTGGAACTAGGCATGTAGAGATACCCCCTAGGCCTTGAAATCAATCTAGTTCGTCAACTTAGGTTAGCGTGCTAGTATTTGTAGTTGGAGTACGACACAAGTATAACAAACTAATATAATAAATTTAACTAAGACGTGCAGTCCATTCTTGAGGGTGAGAAATCTAACTCGAGATTGCTAGGTAACTAACTAGGCATTGTTCGGTAGTTGGCAAGCGCTAGGGCGGGAGTCGCTACTTGTCCGTGTTTAGAGTTTTCCTAGGTTTTCATCAGTAGAGTTTAAGTCTGCTTCATAGTTTGAGGGTTTTAATCCAGGAGAGGTTTTAATCTGATTTCTGTGGGATTTTGGTACGCTAGGGCGATCCAGATCCATCTTAGCATTTCTACACTTGTCCCGCCTTGAGTCTAGTGAGCTATCTTTGACAGGAGGTTTATTAGATAAGAATAGGGTCTCAAGTTAATTACCAGATTCAGGATTTATTGCTAGTGTCTAGGGATTTTACCTAAGTAACCAGCCTTCTTCCTATCCGATTTCTCCAAGCTCCTAGGTTCGTATACAAAGTTGAGGTTATTTTAATTTAGTTTCTTCTAAGTTTGTAATTAGTAGTTTAAAATACCCCCAATTTAAGTATATATTTATTTAGGCTAGTATTCGGTAGAGGTTGTGATCTAGAGTTGCATTCGCGTCTTTGGGTTCGATACTCGGTCTTATCTGTTTACTGCTTTGCGACCGGTACACTTGCCGTGCGTGTGTAGTTTTTAGGTGAGTCGTTTTAATTAAAGCTTGTGTTATTTTTATATATACATTTACACACATCAATCAGACGCACTAACGGTGAAGTAACTGCGTTTTCACACTTGTAATATAGTCATACAACAGCCTCTTCAACCAAGCTTTTTAGATTGAATGACTCAAATAACTCTTTGTAGTCAAACATCCAATCAGGCCCATTTTCAGAAGCTTTGTGAGTGTAGCGTTGAACATCCACATTAGCCCACTCTTCAACTTGTCGAGTTCTTTTGTTAAACACGCGTTTAAGTGGTGTCACATATCCAACACAATAACCTTCATCTGCTTTAGCTCTAAATTTCTCTGTTGGATTTACCATCATACATGACGCCCCGAATGGCTCTAGAAACTCTAAATTTGGCTTGCTTATGTTAAGCAGATCATAAGAAGTCTTCCCAAACTTCTTCACTGTCAACACATGAATCAAGGTATAACATGCTGCATGAATAGCTTCGTTCCAGAAAATAACCGGAAGATTTGAATCTGCAAGCATAGTTCTAGCCGCTTCGATTAGAGTCCTGTTTTTCATTTCTGCAACACCATTATGTTGTGAAGTATAAGGTGCACTGTACTCGTGATGAATACCCTTCTCTTGGCACAACGCATCCATCATGGAATTCTTAAACTCTGTCCCGTTATCACTTCTGATTCGTTTAATCTTCAAACCATAGATGTTTTCCAACCGGGCAAACAGAATCTTCAAATTGTTGAAAGTTTTGCTTTTGTGTTGCATGCACATCACCCACGAAAATCTTGAATAGTCATCAGTAACCACAAGACAATATAAACCTCCATTAATACTCTTGTGCTTCATAGGTCCAAAAAGGTCCTTGTGTAGACGTTCAAGTGGAATGCTAACAGAGTTAACTTTCTTGGGTTTGTGGGAATGTTTATGTTGTTTTCCTTTCTTGCAGCTTACACATTTGTCATTCAGATGGAAGTGTTTAACATTCACACCTTCAACTAGCCCATTTTTCACCAGATTGTTTATTTTTTTAGGTGAATATGTCCCATCTGCCTGTTCCACATAATCGATTCTTTCTCAGTAGCCTTAGACAGAAAATGTAACACCCCAACCGATGGCGGAAACATCGGGATGTCACGTATTGATGATTGTTTAGTAGCTCATGGTGAATAATAAATTTCATTCAATGATTTAAATAAATTACATACAATTGTTCTAAGAATTTGTATATCTCAAGAAAAAAAAAATACTAGCTACACTTCTTCAAGCATTAACTCTAATCTTCAAGCAAGTATAACCTGAAACATGTTAAGTTTGAAAATATTTTGGGTCAACAAAAGTTGGTGAGAATACATAGGTTTTGCATGTGATTGAAAGCAATATGTTGTATCGCAATCATAGTTGAAGTATAATAATGAGTAATTTTAGAGTATGAGTCCGACATGTAACAATGCGTCTTTGTACAATCAAACCTTGTGTCGACTAAGACCTAACTCGCAAGTTAGTAAAAGTGTAACTATTATCGATCATCCCTGAATTTATGCGGGGGGATAGGTTTGTCAGACCTATAGCGCTATAATCTAAACAGGCGGCTTGATCAATGTTAATGATTGTACTGTGTCTTTTTGTTACAGTCAAATGATAGAATGAGTAAATGATAGTGTAATTGAATCACAAGTTTCAACAATGTAAGAATGAGTAAATGATAGTGTATAAAATGTTTAAACATGTTTCACCCCAAAAATGTAAAACAGAAAAAAAAGGGGCTATGTAAACTCACCTTAGCAAAATGTTAAGTCTCGTGAAAATAGAATAAGTGTAGCTCAACGACGCCAAGTATTACCCTATAATTAAGGTAATAAATATGTCTAAGTCTTTCTAGTCTACAAATATGTTCTAGGGTTTCGAATTTGGGGATAGGTATTCGTTTGATTAATAATTAAATTGTTTATTAAATAAAAGAAATTCAATAAATAAATAAACAAAAGTCTTTCTGTAGACTTTAGATTAGAGATGGTCATATTATAAGGTTTTAAGTATAAAAATAATTTTTATAAAATTATTTTCTTAAAAATAGAATATTTAGTCTATTTATTTTCATTTTGCCAAAATATAACTTTAATATTTAAAAATATTAAAATTGAAGAATTTTTAAATTAAAATTTGTATTTCTGTTCTAAATGGACAGAAATAATTTATATAAAATTTTGGTGCAAAAATATTGAAAAATGAATTTATTATGATTTATTTATTATTAAAAATATTAAATAAATGATTTTCAAAAAATAAAAATCATTTCTGGAATGCTTATTGTTTTATAAACTCAGAATAATTTTTGTGGAAATTTATATAATCGTTTTGATATTTTTATAGAATTTTATAATTATAATAGAATAAACTTGTAATATTTGTTATATATAATAAATAAATCATTTTTGGGAAACTAAAAATTGGACAACAAAGTTTATCATTTGAATAACATAAAATAAATTTTGTAGAATTTATAAAGTATTTTTAGTATTTTTAAAACTATTTTTAAAACTATTTTTAAAAATATTGGTGAATATATATATATAAGTCTAAAGGGTAAAAAAAATGTTTTGCTCATGCTAGGAATCGAACCCGGGTCTGGGCCGGTTCGTGTGTCTTATATCACAAGTCTAGACCATCTAGTCTGGACCCTGAGAACGATTAATCTTGGTTTAAAATTAAATATATAGTTATACTGATAACAAATTTATAATCTTTATAAAAAAAAGGAAAAAAAATGTGGGTGAGACGGGACTCCAACCCGCGTACCCTCGTATACAAACAGACGGCACAACCACTTGATCTAGATCAGTGGTTGTGTTTGTTTTGTTTTCTGTTTATATAAAACGTGCAGGAACAGAAGTTTATCCCCAAATCGTGGTTACGAGCCCTAGTTTCTTAATAATCAAAATTGACAACCAATAGCCCCTGATATGATGGGGCTATTGTTCGTAGGGTGCCGAAGATCAAAACCAACAAACAAATTGAAAACTTACAAAACGTAATCGTGATAGAAGGCTCGGTCAACCGAAAAGTCAACTGTGCGAGCAATGAAGCTTGAAAGGGTGTTTTTAGCAGAAATTGAAGGTAGGGAAAGAGATATCGGCGAGTATAGGGTGTAGTGAAGGCCTCAATTTATAGTGGGAGGTTCGTGTGTACGAAATGGTAATGTTTTGACCCGTTTAAAGATGATTACGCGTAATTGATCGGATTAAGGCAAGTATTGATGGTAATTAGGCATGTATAACACGCGTGATAGTCACCAATTACGTAGTTTACCATATTGGGGATTAAAATAGCGAATTGAAATGCTAAATATGGATGATTGGGTTCGCAGGTTGACTTCTTGAGTCAACTGATACAAATCAGCATCCATATATAATTAAAAGCTTGGGATATGAGACAGATAAGTTGTGTGGACCAGATGGTGGGGCTGTTTGTGTAAAAGAATGAACCGGCCATGGGCTCAGGTTCAAACCCCGGCCCATGCCATAATTTTTTTGACAAATATAACAACAATATAAAGATATTATATGTTTATAGTATGGTACTAGGGGTCCAAACGTGTCACGATATATTTTTTAAAAGGACGATAAATGATAAAATTCGACGTTTTATTAAGAAATGTCGTAACATACATAGTATTTAATGCGAAATGTTACAGAAAACATGTAACTTGGCCCTGTGTAGTGGTAACTTTGCTCATGTCAAGAATGTACACATTGTTCACTCTTGGAGCTTTAAGCATGATGCACTCATTGGGTATCTCAAAACCAGGCTTCAAGATGTAGCACGATTTGTCATCAAAGTGTACAGAAAACTTTTTATCACAAATCTGAGACACACACAACAGATTATAATCTATCTGCTTCACATAAGATATCTTTTCAAAACTCACAATCCCGTTACTCACACTCCCTTCCATAGTAATATAACCTTCTTTGTTACCGGCAAACGCTACATATCCTCCATTGATGTTCTTGATATCAAATAGTAGTGACATATCCCAGTCATGTGCCCGGAAGCTTCACTGTCGCAATCCAAAGACTGCTAACAGGGCCAACTGGAACTCCTTGCACTAATCAACAAATGATTAGTTTTTACAAGGTACCCAAGCCTTTGTGGTCTTGGGTCATTGAGTGTTAATAAATGGAGCATTCAAAGATTCATTCTCTTTTAAACCATTTTGTTTCAGACAAAAAGGAATCTTTTTCTCTAAGACATTTTCTTTTGAATCATTCTTTTTCTGATCATTCAAAACTTCTTTTCTATTCTCAATCGGCTTCTCTAAAACTTTTGTTTTAGTAACCTCTTTATGTTGAACCTTAGAAGTTTAGCTTGAGGCACAAGAAGAACCCTTTGGTGACCAAATCTGTTCTGAACGTTTCAAGATTCTGATTTGAGGTTGTTTAAACTCCTCAGGTTTCTTAGAATCGTTCTTTGGTGGAACTTTCTTGGTTACCTTCTCTGATTTAACAGACGAAGGTCCAACAAATGAGTTAGCAGCCGGTTTTCGGTAAACCTTTTGCTTCTCATTCGCTGTGTTCACCATAGGCTTCTTCAACCTTTTCTCCATAGCAATCCGATTGTGATTTTCATAGACAATCGGTTGGTTTCCTCTTTGGTAAAAATTTTGTTGATTGTAAAAATTTCTTTGAGGGTAAAACTGTTTTTTAGGATAACTAGCACTCGAATTCCTATAGTTTTGCTTGTTCTCAACCTCTTGCCTCTTGTGTCTTACATATGGACAGTGAGCAAGTAAATTCCCTCTCTCCCCATACTTAAAACAGGCTTCGTACTCCTCAAACGGATGTACTTCTTGAAACTGAGTGAATGAATTGACATGATGTGGATCGTCATATCATTTCCTTCTCAAACTCTCTAGAGTAGGGTCCAATGAGTAAGAAGTTTCAACAAAACCATTCACTTTGTCAACAGGTTTGACAAATTGAGTAAAATGGACTTTGTCCTTTTTAGCCTCATGTTCGTACAGTTTGTGAATCAATTCTGGAGGAAAGTCATTTGTCCACTTTGATTTTGGAAACCAGATGGTACTTTCCTGCCAGATTTTGGCAAATTTGGAATAGTTCACAAACTGGATCGGACACTCAGTGTCAACAAATATCTGATCGGATCCTTCCATCCGATAGAATATTTTCACCTTTTTCTCATCCGATTCATCTATTTTTTTAACCTTCTTTTTTGATGATGACAGTTTTGTTTCAACCTTAGGAGGAAGTTGAACCTTTGGTGCGGGATCACACAAAATGTGATTTTCCGAAGGAATATCATCATTCTTTTTGGGTTTAACTTCCTCAGAATCAAAATCATCATCAGTTATAGCAACTACAATCTCATCATTTAGTCCAAGAATTGGTCTAACATCAGAAGTCGGATCGCCCACACTAGAGGTGGTCGATTTGGTTTCAGATGCTGAATTCGATTTTTCTGAGTTCTCCGGTGTCACCATATCATGATTGTGATTGCCAAATAACACCGAAGGTGGAACAAATTTGTAAATTGGACCTTTAGATGTGTCCTCTTTGCGTGACTCTTCTACAATGTGATCTAACACGTAGGCCACATTGAGATAGCTTTCTTATTTCTTGTTAACCTTTTCAGCAAAACATTTAATCTTTGCCATTCCAACTTAGTTTCCTCAATTTCATTGATATAGTTGTTAATGGCAATTTGCTTGTTTGAAATCGTTTTGGTTAACTCTGAAACATCTTTCTTATAGCTGTTTAAGGTTTTGTTAAGCAATTTTTCACTTTTTCTATATGATTCAATAGCAGTTTTAGCGCTATCAAGATCATACCTTAGTTTCTTGTTTTCATTTTCTAACCTATCACACTTTCCATGCAAAGATACACAATCATTACACTTAGGAAGAGTGTTAGAACTTACCAGATTCGTAGAGTCGGTCATGGCCATTAGAGCGAAGTGGGCTTCCTTTCCTGCAAAGAATTTGGAATAATCAACTTTTGTAAAAGCGCCATCCAGCATGCAAGATTTCTTTGTCATCGGAAAATCAGCTTCTGCAAGAGGTTGCTCAACATCGGCATGAAGTGAATTAACACTTACTTCTGAATCAGATTCGTTCTCAGTGTCAGAATAGACAGACTCTTGATCTTCAGAGATATCATCAACATAATCAACAACTATTTCAGATACGGTTTCTTCTATAACCGGTTCCTCAACCTTCTTAGGAACAACCTCTTCAACTAACTCTTCAATAACCACCTTCTCATAAACTTCTTTCTTAATAACTTCCTTCTCAACTATCACCGACTCCTCGCTCACCACATCTTGTGCGAAACATGCAACGTTCCCACCAGTAACCTCTTCAACAACACCTAGTTGCATATTGTTCTAATCAAACCCTTCATCTTGTTGGATAACCAAAGCTTGGTTCTTATTTTGCTTTTGAGTGTTTGGTGTGTTAACTGGAACAATGGTTCTATCACAGTTTGGTGTAGTTTGAGTTTGGTTGGGTGTGGATGTTTGTCTTTGAGTGGTATTTTAGGAGGTGTTTTGTTGGTTTTGGTAATTGTTTTGGTTTTGATAGTTTTTGTTTTGGCTTTGGAACGTAACATGGTCTTGGGTTTGGCGATTTTGGTAGTTTGAGTTGAATGGATTTCGATTTCCTTGTTGTTTTGGTTGGGTACACTCTCTAGCAAAATGACATTTGGCGAAGTCGCAAGATCAGTTCTTCCAGTTTTCTCAATGAACTCGGTCGCCCTTCTCATAACACTAGCGAATGCCCATTGTATATCAATCAACTCCATCTCTTCCTTGTCTATTTGGGCATAATCTTCATTTGTCAGATTATTATTTCCAATTTGACTAGCAACAAGTCCGTTATACGAAGCAACCATTTCCGAAACCAAAGCAATATGTTGTTGGGCTACTTCGACAGTTACGTTGTTCATGTTAGAAGTTTCTAACACGATCGGACTTGAGCTTGATGAAGCTTGGTTCACAACCGGTGTAGCTTGTTGTTGTGTCAGATTCACCGATGATGTTCCATGATAGCTTGAAGCTTGAAGCTTGCAATGGAGGTTGAGTTGGTGTGTAAGATGGTCAAGATGACACGCCATAGTAGCTTGCTGCACTTGTTGGTTCAACATTCGACACAAAAGTCGTTTGTGGTGCAACACTCATACCTCCAGTTGGAATAGCAGAAGAAGATGAGTTAGCATAATAAAGCTCTGGATTCTATGGAATCTGTGATCTCTTCGCTTTCCTTCTTTCCTCCATTTCCGTATTTTCCAACATCTAAATAAACTTATTAATCGTCCAATAATGAAAGGAATCCTTCTCTCTCAAAACCTCAACATGTTGACTCCAATACTAAGACAACGCGTCAGCAAACTTCTCTACAACCTCATTCATAGGATAGATGATCATATAGTTTGATAATTCGGATAATAAATGAAAGAATCTTGGAGTAAGATCTTTCAATGTCTCATTCCCCACAAAGCTAAAGTTTTCAAACTCCTTCTTTAACTCTTCAACTCAAATCCTTCTAGTTTTCCCATTCCCATCATGTCTACTCTTCAATGCTTCCCAAAGTTGCTTAGAAGTAGCACATGGTCCAAACTAATGCAACAAATAAGTTGTCAAGGCCTGAGATAACTATGAGTATGCTTTCTTCTCAGCTGCATACTTCTTTTTCTCATCATCTTTTAGGTCATCAAGTGCTATAGGTGTGTTTGAGTTTTCGATCATTGGTGCTACATAACCCTTCTCGATCATCTACCATGCTTCCCCACCATCCAAACCCATACCTTCAAGATAAATCCTGAACCTCTTTTGCCATGAATGATATTCACTCATATCCAACATCTTTGGTGGTTTGTTTCCATTTCCGGTAGAGAAGTCATTAACCAAAGTTGTTATGGCATTTGTGGTTTAGCTTGGAACTGCTGCTGCAACTCCCCAATAGTTTGGAATTTATTGTGGACGAGGTCTAATAGCGGGTTGTCATGAACTTGATACACCCTAGTAATTCGGTATCTGTTGTGGTTGTGTTTTTCCTCGTTCAACTGTCACGGCCCATGGGTTCATAGGTGTTTGTTGTGGTTGACTCACAATAGGTCTAGGTCTCATAGGTAATCCCTAAATGTTGTCCATGATGTATAAAATCCCAACACTTACAAAATCTTGAAAAACAGCTAGTTGATTCGACATGTCGTGGGGTCGAATGAAAAAGAATGACTTGGTTCGACCCTGGGTAACAAGCTCGAATGAGTAACTAACAATCAATTCGACCTCTAAAACACCCGAATGAACTAGAAAATCACTTGATTCGACCTGGAACACAACTCGTTCGACCTAAAACACTCTTGGTTCGACCCGACCCATTTCGAAAATCAAATTTTCCTCAAAA
This sequence comes from Ambrosia trifida, assembly GCA_028751855.1. Taxonomy (NCBI): domain Eukaryota; kingdom Viridiplantae; phylum Streptophyta; class Magnoliopsida; order Asterales; family Asteraceae; genus Ambrosia; species Ambrosia trifida. The sequence continues at coordinate 23,624,798 of CM054124.1, read as the reverse complement.
ATCAACAATTTTAATCTGAGTTTCCAAAAAGTTGTTGAATTTCAATGCAAATAGGTAGGTTTTGGATCGGATTGTAAGAAGAACAAGTTTTGTGAATGAATTTCTGATTTTATCCGTGGAAACTAGTCTGAATCAACCAAAACCCATTATCTTTGAAAGTTCATGCAAAACAGCAAAAAATTTGATGAAATTGATGAAAAATCTGATCAATTTGTATCAATTTGCAGTCGTGTGATTAAGCAATGGCTCTGATACCACTTTATAGGATCGGTTTATGATAAAAACATACAAAGATCACACGAGTATAAGCAAAGTAGGTGCGGAATCCCTAATTTGCATGCAAAATGATATAAACCAAAATCAAAACGCGTCAAGTTTCATTTTCTATCCGTTTTTCATTAATATTATAGAGATAACCCTTACAATGTTGAATACAATGAAAAATAACTGTTTTCAGAACTTTCTAGACACACCTAGAAACACACACACTTGACCTCTAGACAAAATGACCGAATGTTAAGTTTCCAAAACATTTCAACCTATATATAGACTGTCCGTTCGACCTCTTACAAGGTCGAAGGAACCCATTCGACCCATCGAGGGTACGAACCAAACAAACAAAAACATCAAATCTATTATTCGACCTATAATAAACACATTCAACCTACTATAATGTTCATTCGACCTCCCGTAGGGTCGAATGAGTCTTCATATCTTCAAAGTCTTCAAATCAATCGTCAATCTTCATGTAATCGGAAAGCAATAGCCACATTATGCACTTACATGTTGTACTTTATTTGCTATAAATGGCATAGGCTAATCATCATCATAACCATAGATTTTCCACTAATTTCATTAACCCTAACCATGTCCGAGTATCTCTCTAAAGCTCCAATCCATGGTCCCGCCGAGAAACTTGTTGTTGAAGGGTTAATAACCCTTGTGGCTCAGCAACCCCGAGTTGGGCTTCCTAATGATATAAGTGATGAACGAAAGAATACTTATCATTAACAATTTAACATAGATCTGATATGTTTTTTTTTCGATCGCTAAAAAATCCACATATTAAAACTGTAACATTGTTTACATACAAACAGGAAATTGACAAGTGAAAAGAGAAACGAAGTAATTGATGTTAGTAAATTATGACTTTCTAAACGGGTCAAATTGAAAAGTGATTAGTGTGTCGATTGTCATGTTGTCTATAACACAGGGTACCATGTTTGACTTTATAGTTGACATGATAATTTGTTTGTGAAACTTCATTCGCCGGAATTACACGCTGAAAAAACCCAACTTACCCATCATGGTAACGATATAGAACCCGTCCTCCTTTCGTATATACTTTAAATATACCATTTTTTTTCCATACCAGATTTAAAAAAACAATTAACAAACTATAATCCAATTCCCACTTTGCAAAGAAAAAAAAAAGAGCAAATGGTTCTAATTTCCAGATCGATTTCAAATGCCAAGGAGCATAATGAAAACAATTGAGAAGATACCAATGCCTATGGACCTCTTAGTAGGAATTGTTCAGATGCCAACCTTATGTCCTGCAACTTTTATCATCATTAGAGTGCAAGTGTTACATATGCATGGAGTGATTAATCGATTGAATAGAATTATGAAGAATGTTCATATATATGATTGTTTAGAAAGAAATAGCTAATATGAACCAATAAATTTGCCTTTATCTTTTTCTTAATTTTTTATACAAAGTTGTGATATAGGAAAGTCAACTGACTTTGATTTTTAGAATAAGTTGTATTTATAGGCTTGGCAACAACCAACTTTTCTTGTTGTTTTGCAAAAGTTAAATAAATGAATGACACTAAATTTTGATGTTAAAACACCCATTTTTCCGTCACTTCTATTCAATATAACTTTGGATATTGAATGACACTAAATTTGGGGGTTAAAAGCTAAAGTTGGATTAACAGATAGTCTTAGTACATACAAATTTGAACGAAGGATGGAGTATAGAGAAAATACCAATAAAGATTAATTGTGTAGATGTGTATGGTGAAATCAAACCATGAAAGAAAATCTGTAAGAACACCACCAATGTAGGGGGGAAGGGGGAAGACGGAAGCGGTTGTAAGAAAACACGGTTGTAATTACGTGACAGGTGGTGATAAAAAAATAAATAAAAATTGGTTACATATAAGAAGCAGTTATGTAACATAAAGATGCCGTTAAAGTACCGTTAAGTTGGTAATTGTATTTATATACAATTAGCTACTAATAGCATATTTTGATATGTTTGAAGTTTTGTTGATCGTGATTTCCACATTTAAACAATTACTGGTTATTCGCCAATGCTTATTAATGGTTTGTTTATATACACAGAAAGGTATGTATAGTGGTTTATTTCAACACTCCTAATGAAATGTTAGCAAAAATAAGCTTACAAATCATAAGGCAATATTAGCACAAATAAAGTTAAGATATCATGCTAATAATGATGTAGCAGTTACACGGTTGTTAATCTAGTTAAGTGGTGGATGTCACAGTTTAATTTGTAACTGGATCACTGATTTAGGATTTATCCGTCATGTGAATATTGTCACGCTTTCACACTTTGATTAATTAATGATAGTTATGTAATTTATATATTTATAAAATAAGATTTTATACAATAAAATTAAAACGGATACCTGTATTCCCAACAATTACAACCAAGAAGTAAACTCGGGGTTAGTATATATAACCAGCCAAAAGGGGAGTAAAGGAAAAGCTATGATTACAATTCTAGAAGTGAAGCGTGTGTGTTATTCTATAGCCGAGGTTTGGTACATATAACCAGCCAAAGGGTTTCATTTTCTCCTAGGTCGACCCGTGACTTCTTCGAGAGTGGAAAGTTGGAAGACTCCTTTCCTCTTCCTCATTGCCTTCTCTTTTCATCCTATCCTCTTTTAGGGAAAGTCTTTAACTTACCTCCTGATGATAATGACATCTTGCACTTTGTCTCCTTTGTTTGTTTAGATCATTCACTGGTCACATTCAAGCAGATTTGACTTGTGATACTACCAGGGGGTGGTGGTTAATGCAATAGTTCAAGAAGTCACCGGAAATTGGTCGCCGGGTTTCCTTAACGGTCAAACTGCGTTTAAGGGGACATCAGTGGACAACACAACGGCGGGACAAAGATTAAAATCTAAAATTGTTCGGCTCGAGGATGAAAATACAATGTATGAGGATGTCGGTAATTCGGGAACGTGCATGGGGAATTCAAACTTCAGGCCTGCCACTTCATTGGAGAGAGATGCACAAACTCCAAACTTGGACAATAGGAAAACAGCGAGGGACCCACCTGTAGAATCTGAAAATGCACCTAGTTATCATAATGACGGGCCTGGGCCCAGCTCTTATCTGCAGGCCCATGAAGATACTTCCCCTGCTACTATATCCAGAGTGACTTTTAGGCCCAACAAAAAAATAAAGAGCGTCATAACTCAGGTTCACAACTTCAAGACCCCTGACCTGAATGTCAATGCTGAAAGTGACCCCTTTAATATTGACGAAATTATTCTCCGAACGTCCAAGGATGGTACTAATGGGTTGGAAACCGAGCTGGATACGGGATATGTTGAGGATAGGGATGATCGTGAGGCCAGTTTGGGTGAGCAAATTTCAGGATTGGGTTTGGATGCGGAGGAAGACTAGTTTGAATTGGAGGTTGATGCTACGGTTGAGTATGGCGAAGGACTGGGTATTGAGATGCCTGGATTTGAAAACCATGTGAGAAAATTGATTAGTGGGGAGATGGAGCTAAACAAGTTATCATGAATATTATGTCCATAAACATAAGGGGGGTTACCGGGGTGAATAAACCGGGTTGGGTGAGAAAAATAAAGACCGATGCTAAGTGCTCCTTCATGGGTCTGCAAGAGACACATCAAATGGGGTTGCAACACGGTTTCTTTGGGAGGTTTTGGGGTAGAGGCTCTTATGAGGTCGAAGTTTCTGATGCGGTGGGGAGATCGGGCGGTTTAGTTTCTTTGTGGGATCCTGAAATCTTCTCAGCTATTTCTTCTATTATTGATCAGTATTTTATAATTGTTTCGGGGTTCATCAAGGGGGTGGTGGACATTGTGAACATGGTTAATGTATACGCGCCTAACGATCCGAATGACCGAAGAAGCCTTTGGGATAAGTTACCGGGTATTAGATGCGAGCTCCCTGGGATGTGGGTTTTCTTTGGCGATTTTAACGATGTCAGAAGTCAAGAAGAAAGAGTCAACTCCAGATTCGACCCTAGCGCCGCGGAGATTTTCAACAGTTTTATTTTGTCTGCTGGCCTTTTGGAATACAGAATGATAGGGGGTGTGTATACGTACATCTCCGACAATCGGGAAGTTAAAATGAGTAAACTTGATCGTTTCTTGGTCTGTGATGATTTCTTGCATAGATGGCCTGAAGCTACTGTTTCAGTGCTATCAAAAGGTTCTTCCGATCACTGCCCAATTCTTATTTCGTGCTCGGAGGTAGATTTCGGACCGATTCCATTCAGATTTTATAACAGTTGGGTTGAGTCTGCTGAGTTGTATGATATGGTTGACTCGGTCTCTTCGGCCCAGTCTCGGGGTAATAGAGCAGACGGTCGATTTGTTAATATGTAAAAAGATCTTAAGAAGAAAATCAAACTTTGGAGGAAATCGGTGAAGGTAGCTGAAGAGCTAGTGGGGAATACTCTGCAAAAAATCGTGGCTGATCTGGATGGGAAGGCCGCTGTGGCCTCGTTGTCGGATGATGAGATGGTGTTGAGGATTTCCACTATGCTCCAGATTAGAAACTTGGAATGCGCCAAAGCTAAGGATATTCATCAAAAATCTCGTATTAAATGGCTCAAGTTTGGAGACGATAATACTAAATTCTTTCAAAGAATGGTTAATATCAACAGAGCTGGGAACCGCATTGTCGGGTTGAACATCGATGGTGTGTGGACTACGAACCCGGAGTCAATAAAAGTGGAATTTCATAGGTGGTACTAGAAACAATTTTCCGAGCCGATGCGCCGACGACCCACCTTTGTTAATTATGGCTTGAATCAAATCTCGGAAGTTCAAAGTGGGGAGTTAATTAGACCATTTTCGAGTGAGGAAGTCTGGAATGCAATTAGAGATTGTGATGGTGGGAAGGCACCGGGTCCCGATGGTTATACTTTGAAGTTTTACAAAAAATATTGGGAGCTCTTGAAACCGAAACTCTTGGAAGCTATGATGGAATTTCATGATTCGGGCGTCATTAGTGAAGGTTGCAATGCGTCCTTCATCTCCCTTATTCCTAAAGCTGCGGATTCTCATGATATTTCTAAGTACCGGCCGATTTCGTTGATTAATTCTTATTACAAGATCATAGCCAAGATTCTCGCAAATAGGATTAAACCGATGCTTAACGGCCTTATTTCGCACACACAATCCGCGTTTGTCGGGGGTAGAAACATCCTCGATGGGCCGCTTATTGTGAGCGAATTGGTCTCGTGGGCGAAAACTCACAAGAAGAAAATCCTTATCTTTAAAGTGGACTTTGAAAAAGCATATGATTCAATCAATTGGAAGTTTCTTTATAGCATGTTACATCATATGGCGTTTCCTCCTAAGTGGATTGATTGGGTCAAGGGTTGTCTAATGTCGGGGAAAGGGTCGATTTTTTGTGAATGGCTCTCCGACTAAGGAGTTTAGATTCAAAAGAGGATTGCGCCAAGGCGACCCCATCTCCCCGTTCCTTTTTATTTTAGCCTTAGAGGTGATTGATATGCTTATGAGAAAAGCCGTAGATTTGGGTATGTTTCAAGGCGTCAAAGATTCGGAGGATGGGCCATTGATTTCTCATCTTTGTTACGCGGATGACGTGCTTTTCATTGGCGAGTGGTCCATTCATAATGTGGTTAGCCTTAACCGGTTTCTAAGATGTTTGTACCTAGTGACCGGTTTAAGGATTAACCATAATAAGTGCAGAATTTTTGGTGTGGGCGTAGGCGAGGATGATATTTCACAGGCTGCAACTATTCTGAAGTGTGATATTGGTACCTTCCCATTTAACTACCTCGGCATTCCTATTGGCGCAAACATGAAGCGGGTCAAATATTGGGATCCGATTATATCAAAGATCAAAATGAAACTGTCTTCCTGGAAGGCGAAGTTGCTTTCATTTGCGGGTAGAGTCACTCTCGCCAAGGCGGTCCTTGGTAGCCTTCCCTCGTATTATATGTCTTTTTTCCCCGCGCCTAAAGGGGTTATAAAGCAGATCGAAAGTCTTAGGCGGGACTTTGTTTGGGGTAAAACGGGAACTGGGCAGAAAATCCGGTGGGTCAAATGGTCGAAGATGATATTCCCTAAAAAAGTCGGCGGGCTTGGGATTGGGGGCGTCGAAGATTTTAATTTAGCTATGGTTTCTAAATGGTGGTGGCGGTTCAAGCAAAATCCTGATCAGTTGTGGGTTAAGTTAATTTGGGCGATCCACGGCTCTCGTTTGAACTGTGGGATAATACCGGTCAAGAGATCTATAACCGGGGTTTGGAAGGATGTCGGGTCTATGGGTGAGGCGTTGTTATTTTTGGGCATCAATATTGGTGATAAACTATTAGTTAAAATTGGTGTTGGTGACAAAACTTTGTTTTGGAATGATAAGTGGCTTAATTTAAGACCTCTTGCTGAGGAGTTTCCATGTCTGTACAAATTGGTATTAATAAAAAATGCTCTAGTGGCAGATTATTACACCAGGAATATAGGAGATATCGAGTGGAAATGGGATTGGTCGCGCGAGCCGAGATCGTCGCTGTATTCAGTATGCATCTCTGATGGAGCGATTGCAGAACTGTTTGCTGGGGTCAGAAGCGGACTGTTGGACCTGGCAGAATGATACAGGGGACGGGTTTGCTGCTAAAGCTTTGAGATCGGACATCCTTGCTGCGGGTATGGGGCAGGACATTGGCTCGATGTTTAAGTGGAACTCGTGGGCCCCGATGAAGAGCAATATGTTGTTGTGGAGAGCGAATATGGATAGAGTGGCATCGAAGACCAACTTACAAAACAGGGGAAATCATTCGATTGATACGACTTGTAATAGATGCGGGTATTATTCGGAGACCTCGGACCACCTTTTTGTCAGTTGCTTGTTTGCTCGTTCTATTTGGTGGAATATTTTGGTTTGGATGCGCATTCCCTGGCCCATGAACTGCGAGACTCTTAATGAGTTAGTTAAATATATCCTCGATTGTACCGGGTTCAAGAAGTGGAAGAGGATCATCTGCACTGTTACCTTAGCCACGGTTTGGAACATTTGGACGGCTAGAAACAAGATGGTTTTTGATGGGATTTTCTTTCCCGTTAGAAGATCAGTGGAGGCTCTCAAAGAGGACTCGTTTTTTTGGATTATGAATAGATCTAAGTTGCCTCGAGTTGAGTGGGATAAATGGTCCGAGTTTTGTATCTCGGATATGTTGTAGTGTGTTTTCTTCCTCGTTTCGATTGGTGTTTGTATCGTTTCCCAGTCTCTTGCTGGAGCTATATATTTATATATATAGTGTTTTGCCATTCAAAAAAAAAAAGTTTAGATGCTAGGGAATGCATTCTCCTTTTATGTAGGCCTGAAGTTATTATCTTGTCCTTCTTTGTTAACCCGAAGGGTAAGTGGGTTTTACCCTGCCGACGTCATCTGTGTAGGACAGAATTCCGGATAAACCGACAATCACGGGTTAACAAACAGAGTGTGAAATCCTTTATTTGAAGCTTGGCAACGAGTATAATATATTTGAAAACAAGCAAAGATGAGTTGTTCTAATATGATTAAAAGATCAAAACTTAATTAAATTAAGAGCTCGAGTGATTACACAAAGATTTCTGACCAAATACATCAAGTTTATCTCAAAATGAACAACTAGAGGGCTAGGACAAAAACTTAATCTATTTATACTACTAAGACCCCTTCGCCTAAGGCATGGAGCAAATGGGTGTTTACACCATGAAGACGTCCATCCGAAGGAGTGACTCTTTCGCCCTTAGAACCACGCAAAGGGGCAACTCCTTACACATCTTCGCCCTACAAAATTACCAAAATGCCCTTAACCTATAAACGAGCTAGAAAACCACATAATTATATACAACGAACACTTATACTAGGCTAGGGACATACAACAGACATGTACCAAATCAAAAAACTAACAAAACATATCATAATTAAGGAATTCAAGATAACTACCAAACTACATTGTTATTCTATATTATTCTATGATACTAGAAACTTTAAAATCTGCCATATCTTTACATACAAGCCTTTAAAGCATTTTGTTGTATATATTAATAGTAAGAACAATTCTTTCATTACTTTATGTTACCAAATCTCTCATATAATTTGCCAATTAAAAGCTTGTATTTTTTTGTTAGAAACAATTTAATATTATATTATTAAATTAAAAGTGTCATTGTTTTCTCAATATTATTAAAACATTTTCAGTTCTTCACCCTTTTAAATAGCCCCAGCCGTCCATACACCTAATTTCTCTTCTCTCCCCAAAAAAAAATATCTCCCACAAGAAATCACAGTAATCTCTCTCTCTCTCTCTCTCTCTCCATAGAACCATGAAGTTGAAGAACACACAATCCAACCCTCTTCAGTTCCACAATTTATAACTTCAAATCTTCTCAAAAAGATCATAAAAAATCACCCAAAAAACATACAAAAACCAAGCAACTTTGTCTTGTTTCATACAAACAGTCATGTCACTAGAGGATTCATTAAGATCTCTCTCGCTAGATTATCTAAACCTACTGATCAACGGTCAAGCTTTCAGTGATGTAACTTTCAGTGTAGAGGGTAGACTCGTCCATGCGCACCGCTGCATCTTGGCAGCCCGAAGTCTGTTCTTCCGGAAGTTCTTTTGTTCCGGAGGAACAGACTCTCCAACAGGGTTCGGGTCCGATCCTCTGGGGTCGAGGATGGGACTCGGACCCGCATCCCCGAGGAACAACTCATCACAAGTGGTAATACCTGTGAATTCTGTAGGGTACGAGGTGTTCTTGCTGATGTTACAGTTCTTGTACAGTGGTCAGGTCTCGATTATACCACAAAAACATGAACCCAGACCTAATTGTGGTGAGAGAGGATGTTGGCATACACATTGCACATCAGCCGTTGATCTTGCTCTTGATACTCTTGCAGCCGCTAGATCATTTGGGGTTGAGCAACTTGTTTTACTTACTCAGGTCTCATCTCTCTCTCTCTCTCTCTCTCTCTCTCCCTCTCTCTCTCTCTAAACTTATATTATGAAATTTCCAAAAAAAAACCAAAAAGATAAACAAGATTTTTGTGGGTTGTTTCTAAATTTGTGAGCATAAATCTTTTCATAAAAAATTAAAAAAAAAAAAAACCAATCTTGATGATTCTTTTTCTTGTTTATTGTTTTATTTTCTGTTTTTGTTAATTTCTTTTCTTTTTGTGCATTATTTGATCCAAGTAGGCATCTGAAATAAGAATTTATTTTTTTCATATAGGAAGGTTGAACAAAGAGTTGATGAATTACAATAATATTTTTTTCTAGAAAATGGACAGAATATTTCCAAAAATGACTTTATGAAAGTGAAGTGTTAGAACTTAAATATGAAATCTTGATTTCATGAACATTATTCATTTCTTGAATTGGGTTTTCTTTCATTTTGTTCCACACTACAAGCTTTCTAAATTTAGATGTGTTATTTTTTATCCTTATTCTCTAGTCTTGTCTTAAACAGTTATTACACACATCATTTTCTCCCCTAACCCTCTACTTTCCTCATTTGTGGTTTTGTTTGGTTGTAGACATACAGTTCCATTAATAATAATGCACAACAAATATTTTAATGCAATACATCATCAACACAAATATTATAACTAAACTAATCTTTATGATTAAAAAATGTAATCTTTTTTGATTTGGTAAGAATCTTTTTTAAATATTTTAATTTATAGAAGCAATTAGCAATCATGGTGGAGAAAGCCTCAATTGAAGATGTGATGAAAGTTCTTTTAGCCTCAAGAAAACAAGACATGCATCAACTATGGACAACTTGTTCTCACTTGGTAGCAAAATCTGGTCTGCCACCAGAAGTTTTAGCAAAACACCTTCCCATTGATGTCGTGGCGAAAATCGAAGAACTTCGCCTCAAATCGTCCCTCGCTCGCCGCTCAATCATGCCACACCATCACCCGAACCACCACCACGACCTCTCGGTAGCAGCGGACCTCGAGGACCAAAAAATTCGACGAATGAGGCGCGCTCTGGATTCATCGGATGTGGAGCTTGTTAAGCTCATGGTCATGGGTGAAGGCCTAAATCTTGATGAGGCATTGGCACTACATTATGCTGTTGAAAATTGCAGCCGTGAAGTGGTGAAAGCATTGCTTGAATTAGGTGCTGCTGATGTGAATTATCCGGCTGGACCGGTTGGGAAAACGCCGCTTCATATCGCTTCAGAGATGGTCTCACCCGACATGGTTGCGGTGTTGCTAGACCACCATGCTGACCCTAATGTTAGAACCATTGAAGGGATCACACCACTTGATATCCTAAGAACTTTAACTTCAGATTTCCTATTTAAAGGGGCAGTTCCTGGACTAACACACATTGAACCAAACAAGCTAAGGCTTTGCCTTGAGCTAGTTCAATCAGCTGCATTGGTGATCTCTAGAGAAGAAGGAAATGCTGCAGCAAATTCAGCACAAAATTATCCACAAATGAACAATGAAGAGCAAACTCATACTCATAGCAGTAGTTCAAATAGTAGTGGGAATATTGGGAACTTGAATCTTGATTCAAGGTTGGTTTATTTGAATCTTGGAGCAACACAAATGGGATGTAACAAGATGGATGTAAGTGGAGGAGGAAGAGAAGATCATCATCATCATCATCATCAACAACAACAACATCAACATCATCAAAGACATGGTTCTAATTCACAAGGTGGTTGTGACACATCAATGTACCACCATCCTCATCATGAGTATTAGGTCAACTATCTTTATATATTTATCTCTTTTTCTTTTTGCTTTATCTAGAATTAATTAATCAACTATATATATATTCTCACCCATGAAGTGGGATTTGATCAAGCACAAATATTTCAGCCCAAAGAACATATTTATGGGTAAGTATTGGTATAATCTTTCTTCTATATTTGGTCACCTTTTTTATCATCCCTTTTGTTTGTCTTCTTATTAATCTCCTAGATTTTTAATTAGTAGTTTTTGATGATGGGCATTATTTTGTTCATTAAGCTTAATTAGGTTGTTCATTGTTCAGCACTACTTATAAATGAAATTAATTATCCAATACAATAGTTCTAAGTCATTTAATTCGTTCCTTTATACTATTCATCTATCAATTATAACTGAAAAAAGTAATAGCCAAATAAATTGTGTTAAGAAGCAATCTGAAACAATTATAAATACATTTGAGAAATCTTATAAAAATATTAAACTTCACAACTTATTGTTAAGGAATTGGCTAAATATACCCCAATATATGTCATACGCATTATATATATGTGCGTATAGAGGGTGGTATACGGATGTATAGAGGGATGTTGCTAAATATACCCCAGTATATTTTTCATACGCATTATATATATGTGCGTATAGAGGGTGGTATACGGATGTATATAGGGATGTTGCTAAATATACCCCAATATATTTGTCATACGCATTATATATATGTGCGTATAGAGGGTGGTATACGGATGTATAGAAGGATGTTACATGTGTATATATGGGTGTATAGAGGGTGGTATACGGATGTATAGAGGGATGTTACATGTGTATATATGGGTGTATAGAGGGTGGTATACAAACGAATGGGAAGGGGTATGTTCAATAAAAAATGAAAATCGTGGGGCGCTATGTTTAGCGCGCAAGCCATATATTAATTGTTGGTGTAAAAACAACTTGATGGATGGTGCGTATTCTTGATCATTGTTGGTTTATGATTATAATTGGCAGTGGTGAGACCATCGAAGGTGGGTTTTTTTTAAAGATCACTCATGGGATGGATGGGACATGGAGAATCTTGATATCAACATTTTTGCTCTCTTCTTTTGTGTGGAGAGATGGTGATCAATCTTTCGATTAAACAATCGGTCAACTCTTTTAATATATTTTTGCTTTGTTCATGGAATTTAATAATGATCGTATTTATAACTTTTTGGCCAATTATTATTTTCTTGCTCCTCAACCAGAAGCATCATCTACTTAACTTTACTTGATATAAATATTATACCTATATGTTAATTTATGATGGATAGGACCCATCTACTTGTAGTTTTTATAATAATATGTTCATCCAACCCCAAAAAAAAAGTGGCATTTTTGTCCTCCCTTTAAAGGCTCAATTTTCAAGTGGTAACTTTTTTATTCAATTTATAGCTTGGGTAAATAAGAAGTTGTACTTGATAGAAAAAAAATGTTTTCATAAAACAACTATTTTATAATACAAGTTAAGATATATATATTTTTTTGACAAATAAAAACTTCAATAAAGTATAAATTTACAATTTTAGATAAGTAATTTAACATTGGTAAAACAATATGTAAACACTTCAATATATAGCCTTACAAAAAAAAAAAAAAAAAAAAAAAACTTCATCATATATAAACTTGTCACTTATAATATGTTATTATAACCTCAAGGTCATGATGAGTTGATGTTTTGGCAAAAGAAACTTAATAAAGATTTGATCCACCAACACAGAGACAAATCATATCATTGATTATACTATTCATCAATCATATTTTAAATAATAATTGTCCTTTTAATATGCAGCAAGTTAATTTTCAATAGAAGAAATACTATTGTCGACAAAAATAGGCAAGCAATATCTCATTCAAATGAGATTATTATTATATTCAGGTATATTTTAAATGAGGAAATTGAAGTTTGTGTTATGAATAATTTAATTAGCTTTATCATGACATGAGAAAAAAAGTAGGAAATCATAAAATAAATATTTATAGGAAAAAAAAGGACATGAAATGGGGTAAATAGCTGAATGGATAGATTGATTGGTTGTCTTGCATGAATGCAACAAGTGAGTGTGACAACACAGCAGGATTAATATTTAATTTGTGTGATATCTAATTTCTGGATTCCCTCCATGTAATCTTGTCTCATGTCCCTCTGTGCCTCCTTTATTGCAGTACTACTTAACTCCATCTCTCATAAAGCTTAAACCCTTGATAATCTGTAAAGTCATATGCAAGTATTTAAAGTTCTAAGTTCTTTTATTTGATTATATGCTAATTTTTGTTTTTTTTTTTTGTACTATATAATTTATTTAAAACAAAATACGAAATTTACATCACAATAGAAGGTAGACGGGCAACAAGCTGCGCCGCCACCCCTTTCTGAATTGCGAACCCTAGTCTACCAAAGACAAATCCTTGCCCCCCGAAGGTGAACTATTGCTGTGGACGACCCGTTGGACCCTGGTCAAGAAACGAATAGCTTCTGGCGCTAGGGAGCCAAAGGTATCAAAGGCCAAAGCGATAAAGACATGTTGGTTCTCTGCACAAGCTTTAGCATGTTTATCTATTTTCTTCGATTCCGCCTTTCTCGATGCTTGCCCAGCTACAAATCGTGTTTCCCTTAACCCAACCAAAGGAGATACCCCTGTGAGGTCCACACAAGCATGTTTCTCCCTCTCCCAACCAAAAACAAGTAGATCTGCTGGTCGCAGGGTGGATCTCCCTTCCGCAGGGTCGGTGAGAAAATTTACAGGGGCCTCCTTTTTGGTAGAAATCCCAGCTTGTCTCAGGATGTCCCACAAGACGTCCCTCACCCAGTCATGCCGGTATTTGAACCTAGGGAGCTCTTTGCAATGAATTGCGTGCTCTCCATATTTATCCATGCAAGCTTTACGACATATGGGGCATGTTTCATCTTCTGGATACATAGGGATCATCAACCGGTACTTAAGTATAGCCCTGTACTCCACTGCAGACATGCATTGACCCAAACCCTCAATCGGGATAACAGTCAGAAAATCCTGAGCATGAGGACCCTTTAGGCATTCAATCACCGCCTTCTGGCGGGAGGACAACTCAAAAACTTCTCCCAGGCTCTGAGCAGTTTTGCTAAACAGAGCAATCGCCAAAGTTTTTTTGTGGCTTTGAGGGGGCGGTGTCCTTATTAGAAAAACCGCCAATATCAAAGTCCGGGAGATAGACATTTAAGCGTTCGAGCGCCTGTTGATAGTCCGGGTCCAGCCCGATGACCCCACTGTTTCGAAGGATATGATCCTGAAGTTCCCAAGACTGAGCTCTAGATGCCACAAAGGCATAAACCCCAACATCTCGAGCTGATAGGAGGCCCAAACCGCCTAAACGCATTGGCAAGGATGCCAAGCGCCACTGGAGATCCCCGAAGAAGGGGCCACCACCCACAACTATATCTTCAATAGCCTCCCGGAGGCCATCATCAAAAAGGGATACGGCATCAACCATAAAGTGGGGTTGACAAGTTCGCAACCCAAAAAGTAATTTAGCGACCCCCATGCATGATCTGAACAGCAAGAGTTCACTTTGGGGATCCCTAAGGCGGGGCAAGAGTTTCATAAGGTTAACCGCAACCGTAGCCCGCCGCCCTGCCAACTCCCCAATAAAGATAGGATCACGGCTAACAGCCCCACCAAGGAGCTTAACCCCCTTCTCTGGTCTACCAATCCCTCTTGGGAAAAGCCCGTCCTGAACTTTCAGCCCGTCACACGTAGGCCAAAAGACCTCTGTTTTCTTAATGTTGAGATGAAGCCCTAGAGCTGGCCCATGCACGTTGATAATGTCTAAAGCCTTAGCAACCTCAGTTGCGTTGCCTATAATCGTCCCATCATCCAAGTACCAAGCATGAAATGGGAGGTTACAGTGTCTCTTAACCCGCATGATAAGGGGGTGTAAGGCAAGAGCAAAGAGAAAAGGCCCCAACGGATCTCCTTGCTGCACTCCGGTGGTAGCCCCAATACAATCATTACCCACATACAACCTAGCAGGCTGGGCATAAAGGAACAGGACCCACGGATAGATAGACGGGCACCGCTGGTGAACCTCTTGGAGAAAGGTTGTGCAGTCAACCATGTTGAATGCATTGGAGAAGTCTACTGTAAGCAGAGCCAAGGACCCATCCGCATGAAAAAAGTTGAGGAACCTGTTGGCACTGTGAAGCACCGCCTCTGCCCATTTGGTACCCCTACTCCAAATTGAAAGTCCCCTAGGTACTGGGCAATGTCTTTCCCAACCTTCTTCATTGCCACCTTATAAACTAACCTTCGCCAAATGCCCCCCACAGCAATAGGCCGAATTCCATTATCGGGCTTCAATAAGGGGGTGAGGGGGCCGAGGCAACAAACTCGGCAGGTGTCTTAGGGCAGGCCCCTCCAAGCCATAAGTTGACGACTTCAGTAATGGCCGCGAGCAGACCTGAGAAAGTCATTGAGCCTTCGACACCAATAGCATCCAACAGGTGTTGGGCCCGTATCCCATCCCTGCCGCAAGACGTCCCTTTGGGGAAAGATCGGATTGAAGAGGTTTTATGTTGTAGTGGTTAACTACTTCACTTGTTAGTAAACGTTCATTAGCTATAATAAAAATATTAATCGTATTAATAAGTTTGATCTATGGATTTTCATCATTTTTGTCATGGATAATTTTTTATATCAATAATAAATGAAAAACTATATATTTATAGTTTTAGGTTTTATTATATTATCTGGCTGACAAAGACAAAAACTTTTTTGTGGTTCGTCTCTCATTGCTGATAATATACACATATAACTTCTTTATTACTTAAAACCTTGGCATATAAAATAATATTAATGAAAAGATTTATATAATATATATGGATTAAATCATCTAAACATACGAAAAATGGAGTAAATATCAAGTTTTTCTAGTTAGATTAATACTTTAAACATTGTTTTTTTGTCTTACAAACTCATTTTAGATATAAATTGGTCAACATGTTAATAAATGATTAAAAATGTATCTAAACAGGTTCAACCCACATAACCCGTTAATTACACAATTGACCCGTTTCAATAATTGTTAATACATACACACGATTTATTATAACCTATTTATTAAAACTATATAATGTTTTTACATTATGAAGTATACGAATAGTTGAATATATGATATATCTGAAGTATGATGCAAATTGTTGTTTAAGCATTTTATGGCTTGTAAAATTTGATGACTTTTACTTTATTGCATTATTTGTTAGCCATATGGTAAATTGTTGGGGTCATGTCATATTATTCATGTAGTGAACATGTTATACTTAATCGTGCTAACTAGTCGTATCTGTAAGTTTGTAACATGTTTACTAAAATGCCCGTATGTTCATATTCATGTTTGAGTAAATGACATGTTTCATCGTGTCGTATTCATATTCCAAACACGTGCTAATTGTGCTATATCTGAACCATACAACAAAAGACAACATATTTGCTATCCATATATCAAAGAAAAACATATTCACAAAAATAATCACTTGTGTTAAATACTATGTCTGGTGATCTCATAATCAAATTCAACCACAACCTGATTTCTTAATCATTGTTGAAAAGTTTAAACACTAGTATACATGCATGCTTAAAAAAACTAGCACACATGTAACATATGTTAACAAATATGAACCCCAACAAAGGATGGCATGTTAAATGGGTTTGTTGAATTGACACCTCTTGAGACGTTATACTGAAATTGTTTAATAACATTTGTTATCCAAACAAACTAATTGTGTTTTTGGGAAAACAATACTATGCTAAAAATAATAAAAATACAAATAATATAATTATTAGTAGTCACTAATTCTCTAGGTTTTTCCGTCAATCAGCTATTGCATTTCCCATAAACTAAATTGTCAATATGTCTTAAAGGTTTATATCTGCAATGGCACTATAAGGTACCATCTGTAATGCATATGCTTAAAAGTGTTCACTTTCAGTTGTATGCTCCCTATGTAAAAAGGGTTTAACTTAGTTTAAGGTTTTGTGTGTGTGTACGAATCCTGCTGATGAAAAGAGTGTCTTGTCTCATGGTCTATAACTCAGTTAAATCGTCTAATTATAACAGCTTTCTACAGTTAAAGCAAGTGCTTTCACTTCTAACTGTTTCCTTTTAACTCTTTGGCAGCTGAAGTAAAATAATTGTAAATTGCAAATTATTTAGTAAATTACGACACTAAGACCATCGGTGTACCGTAGGAAAGGCCCTAGGATGCTGAAATGGAGGGCAGGATGGAGCGGGGAACACCAAACCACCCTGTTCTCTTAAAGCCGCATGGTCTTCATGTTGTCCATCTCTCTTTATACATCTTTATTTACTTAAAGGTTCAGAGATAGGGATGAGTACATCACAAATTTAGGGATGGGAGGAGATTGTGATGTAGTGTTGAGCTAGCACGTTGTTTGGCGTAAGTGTAAGTTTTTTTTATCTCGTTAAAGACGGAATTATCCACAATTTTATTTAATACATTTTGTGATATATGATGGGCTTCTTGAATTTTGAGCATCCCAAAACACCAATGCCCAATGCAATGCAATGCATTTAGCATGCATTTGATGAGTTGGAGATGTTGTGGAGGTGGGAGTAGGCCTGTAAACGAACCGAACGAACACGAACACAGGCGTGTTCGTGTTTATTCATTTAACTTTAACCGAACACGAACACGAACACGAACACATAATCGAACACATTTTTATGTTCGTTCATTAAGAAATTTGTCGTGTTCGTGTTCGTTTATGTTCGTTCATTTAAACCTAAACGAACAGTTCATGAACATAAACGAACACAAATGATCAATATAAATGAACACAAATGAACATAAACGAACATGAATGAACGTAAACAAACACCAATTAAGACCATGTATAAGATGAGCTATAGTTGAAAAAATAATGAACTTACATCAATAAGCTTTAGCCAAAACAATCAATGGTGGATGACATATGCCTAGCTTCTAATCGTGGTAAATGATAAAACCCACAAAGCTATAGAGAAAAAACGATAAGAGAAGATGGGTCATACTTGCGGCGTTGTGGAGGTAGGAGGCCGGAGAGTGGAGACGGGGCTGTGGATGTGGTCAGCCGGAAGTGGAAGAAGGTAGGGCTGCGGAGTGTGAAGAAGAAGGGAGGTAGAGCTGTGAAGTGTAGAGAGCGACTGATATGTTTAGAATGTTAGGGTTAGGTTTAAGTTTTTAAAACATATCAAATATATTGTATATAGTATAATATGAATTAAGGTTACTTTAACAAAAGAGAAATAAATAATAAAAATAACTTAAAGTTTAATTAAACGAACAAAAATAAACAAACGAACATAAGCGAACATAAATAAACGAACATAAACGAACGTTCATGAACATAAATGAACGAACAAAACGTGTGTTCATGTTCGTTCGTTTAACTAAACAAACAAAAAATTGTGTTCGTGTTCGTTCATTTATTTAAATAAACGAAGATAAACGAACTTCCCGCCGAACAGTTCACGAACAGTTCGTGAACGTTCGGTTCGTTTACAGGCCTAGGTGGGAGGAGATAAAGATAGGGTGAATTCAGGTTTGAATCATTCAGACGGTTTGTTTCAGCATCTGAATGGAATGATTAAGTATTGAACCATTAAGCTAATAAGGGATGCTGAATGATTCAACTCTTAACCATTCAGAGCCTCTTAACCATTCAGATCATCTTAATGATTCAGCACTTAATCAACCAAACAACCTTTTTCTTAACCTAATTAGCGAAAAAAATGTATTAGAGTATCACTTTAACAATTTACAATTTGCTCACAGTTTATCAAATTGCTAAAAGATAACTTTATGTCACATTTTAAATGGACTGTCCACGTTTTTAAATATAGATACTTACAAGCAATTCGGCACGGTTTATATCTATACATTAATTAAGTGTGAGGGTAATGACCTAAAAGGCGAGTAGAATAACGTTTCGTTGTAGTACATCTTTTATTGTTTATGTAAACGTTTGGCCTCGGTTCATGCTTATAATCACATGATAAGCCACAACTAAAAGTAAATGTTGTTCGACTTGAATCTTGCAAAACATTTTGTGGTATTTTAACTGAAGCAAATTCTTCACTTTTTCAAGCACAAATGTTTACATATTCTTAGATTTCAACTGGTTAAATCTTTAGTTATTAAAAACTATGTAAAAATAAGACAGAAACAAGTATAATTACACAATGTGTATATGTCTATCACATCATCTTTCCTCTTGTTATTTCATTCTTTCAACATCACTGTTTCTTTATAATTTACACTTTACAGTTTTTTGCTTTTATGATGATATGTAATTTTCAGCGTTAAATTTCAGTCAGTCAAAACTGCTAGTACAATAGACCCATTTCAACGCACGCACGCACGCACAGATGTGACCCAAGATGAAACAAAGACAGCCACAATAAAAAAGTGCTTCTTTGTGTGGTTTGAGTTATCAATGATGTCCAGAACTTGTCCAGAGACGGCCATGTTACTGTTACTACATCAATAATATTATATGGTAAGGACATCTGATTTGGTATAAGTACATAACTTTAACTTATAACTTTAACTTAGTTTTATAAGGTTAGCATAAATAGCAAAAGAAAAATATAAAATCGTAAGAATGGTTTTAAACGTACTTCGATTATACTTATTTACGTGGAAATGAAACCGTCTTATCAAACCATACGATATTAGTTTTCAGGTTTTCGCCTTTTTGGTTTTTTAGAATTTTTTAGATCATTATGTTTTTTATGTGACATTGTGTCTTTTTATTATTTTCGATATTGTGTCATTTTTTATGATTTGTTGTGTTTTTTTCTCTCGACATTGTGTTATATTTTTTGAAATTATATTATATTTCGTAATTCACTTTGTGTTCTGTATCCTTCTTAGCTTTATAATTTATTTTACAATACATAAGATAACTTGATCTAGTTTTATATACACTATTAAAAAAATATTTAATTAAATTAGTGATGTATGATTTAAGTGTTGTAGAAATTGTCAGAATTAAAAAACTCACGACATTTGTAGGAAAACTATGGACAAGTGTATACAACTATAATTATCTTCAGCTTTTTTTTAAAGGTATCTATCTATACATGTGTGATCAGTTTATTTTGGAAATTTGGAAACATGGATTTTTTTTAGGGTCCGGTTATTTAGACAACTAGGGTTTTTATTTGCACAACCCCTCCACGGGTCGTCGAGGCCTGGACAGCCCGTGGAGGGCCAAAAAGGCATAAGGACGGGTCGTCCAGGCCCAGACGGCCCGTCTAAAGGTTGTTTTTCAATCCAATCATTGGTAATCATTGGCAATGATTAGGTGATGATTATTTGGTTTTTTTATAAGTGTAGTGTGGATGTTTAAAATGGGTTTGAATGTTTGGTTTTTATAGATGTTTGGTTTTTTATAAATGTTTGGTTTTTTATAAATGTTTTTTTTTATTTGTATAATATGATCTTTTTTATATAATTGTGTATATGAATATGAACGAATGTCGTTTATGTTGCCGAACTAAACAAAACCAAAATACGAACAATAAAGCATAAATAAGCATAAATATTCCAAAAATTTACATAAACTATGAGTTCAATAAACATTTATAAAAACCAAACATTCAAAACGAACAATAAAGCATAAATAAGCATAAATATTCCAAAAATTTACATAAACTATGAGTTCAAAATGTACAACCAAAGAAATATAACCCACCCGTCTAACCCGACCCATCCGGCTGATCCGACCCACCCGGCTGATCCGACCCACCCGGCTGACTGGTAGACGCCCAATCTGGAAGTGGATGCGGCTCCAAACCAGCTTCTCGTCGTCTCTCATTCTCGCTCTCTAACAGCCACCGCATGTCACCCCGCATCGACCCCAACTGATCCAGGATCTGCTGAAGTACCTGGGTCGTGCTATCATGCAACCTGACAGCATGATAAACGCGGGCAGGACGCTGTAGCTCATCAACGGGGGGGTCTGGCATCTCTACATCCACCGGTGGGTCGCCGTCGGCAACGTGTGGCATCTGGACCTCAGGGGCAATCGGCCCATCGAGATGTCTGAGCGGCTCTGGCACAAAATGCTCGCCACGGTCGCCAGGAGGTCCGAAAGCACGCTGGTAATAAGCGTGTGGGTCGCCACGGTTTTGGTGGTGGTGATGTTTTAAGGTTTGGTTCAAATGGGGAAGAAGCTGATCGTGTAATGGTTAAATCAGCAAATCTCAACGGGCCGTCGAGGCCTAGATGGGCCGTCTAGGGATTAAATGCCCTAACCTAACACATTTCAACGGGCCGTCGGGGCCTGGACGGCCCGTTCTTATGCACCTTTTTCAGACTTTTCAGTCTGAACTGCCTGCTTTTGCAGGAGTTCAGACTGATCACCTCGTACCTCGTACTTCTACGGGCCGTCTGGGCCTCGACGGCCCGTCGGTTTTGTCTTTTCTGTAAACAAACGGCCCATCAAGGCCTGGACGCCCCGTCCTGAAACCCTAATTTTTCTTAACGGCCCATCTAGGCCTCGACGACCCGTCCTAAGATTGTTTAGGGTTTTTTGTTGGTTGTGTAAATAGCATCACCCTTTTTTTAACAGAGAACTGAGAAGGAACCCTTTTTGAAACTTGGGTTCCAGAAACAAAAGAGCATTATCATAACCATTGATAATACAAAGCTATCACATTTAGTGATAAAGAACTCAAACAGTCAAACACCAGCTACACGAGTGTAAATACATCAGAATATGTGTTGTGGTTAGAAGTAAGTGATGGCTTTATCCTTTAATATTGAGCCACGTAAACGCTGACATGGCAGGGTGATAAAGCTGCAACTCACTAGCCTGATCCTGTTGTGGGTATAGAGGTAAGCAGCAACTTTATCCAGTTTTTTTTTAATTATTATTTTTTAAACTTTGTTATTTTAAATTTATATAATATTTAAGTTTGTAACAAAAATTAAATAATAAACATAAAATATTCATTAATATAAAAAAATTAAAAAGACATAATTAATAAAAAAAACATAAAAAACTAGTAAACTACTCCTCGTCGTTTAGCTCTTGTTCGAATTCCTTCACGAGACAGTCATGTTCTTGTTAAAGTATCGCCTGACGAGGCATTGAGAGGTTGCTAAAGTCTCTCGTTAAAAAGTCCATGTTTTTCAATCTTACTTTATCGACTTTATCTTTCGCCGTCATCTCCATTGTAGTCCTTATTTTGTTAATTTCCCCCGAGAATTCGTTATCGGCTTCATTAGCAGTTTATTTAGCTTCCGCCTTGTCCATTCCAGCTGGTCGACCTAAGAGAGACGGGGGAAGACCCTCATCAGAGTTCAGGTCAATCCCCACGTGAGCATCCGAGCTTGTGGAGGAGATATACCCACCCGAGGAAGAGGTTTTTGCCCGCTTTGATGAGCCGCCTTCGCTCATATCTTCAATCGAAATTAGCTCGAGCCATTTGGAGCAATTACGAAGGTTTTTCCACAAGTAGTCTTCATCCCACGTTTTGTTGGTCTTGTACTTGCGTAGCACCTTATATTTCCACTCATCATAAGTGAACTGGTAAACATCAAGATCTCTTAACCCACTCACTTGCACTCGATTAGCGTTCCGGTTATGAAGGTTTGCAAACAAGCCCATACATTTTCTAATCTCGGCCCACTAGCCGGAAATCATATCTGGGGAACGCATTTGACTCCCCACTTGTTCAAAGAATATTTCTCGAATACGTCTCCAAAAAAACCTTCGCCCATTGGTAGTCGGCTACAAAAAAAAAAACACAAAGATTAAAACAAATTCAATATACTTGCAACAAATATTTAGTTAAAAAAAATATACTGGCTTTTCGATCTTCCGAAACTTTTACCCACACCCGACAAGGGGCTATTTTCTCCTCTTTCGTCCAAGGCGTCACTTGACGCTTTGGTCGTACATCTTGTTCGGGCGATTCACCACCCCTACCACCACTTCTGCTGGCATTCGTCCGTCCTCGGCCACCAACTCTAGCCGCCAGACCACCTCTGTCACCACCTCTTTTTTGCCCTCGCTTATTTGGGGGTGGTGGTTGTGAATCCGGAATTACGAAATCCGGAGACGGTGGTGGCATTTGGCTAAGATTGTCTTCAAGTTCGGTATTCTTACCAAACCCGTCTTCATCTAACCATAGCAGGTTGGTAACATCTTTCTCATTGTGACGGATCCATTTTTGATGATCGAAGGTTGTTTTTTTTATTGTTTAGTGTTTGTAGATTGAAGAGCGTTTTTGTTTGTTTAAAATGAATAAAAAATGGTTTTTTTTTATAAATAATCAAACTAGCCGTTGGCCAACGGCTAGTTGGCCGCCAACGGTCGGATCGTCCTCGCTGGCACACGCGAGTATGGTCACCTTCAATCGCTCGCGCCAGCATTAACGTTGAGTTGTTGTGGATCAAGCTAGCCACGTGGATCAAGTTGTGGGTTGTGACTTCTCGCTCGCAAGCCACAACACATGGTCTCATAGGTATTTTGGTAAAGAACTCAAACAACAACTAGGTAGCGTTAGGTATGGTGGAATGGAAGGGGGAATGGAATGGACCATTACGAGGTAATGAAAAATAGTGTGTTTGGTTGGTTAAAGGAATTGAATTACTCATTCCACAAGGCATTCCATTCCCTCAAAACCATTTCATTCACCCCCAATATTTTTTTTTCATTCCATCCCTCATTCACCCTTTACTAAGCAACACCATAACCCACCACTCACCACCATCGTCATTACCCACCACCGCTGTCGCCACTACTCACCACCGCCGTCACCACCCACCACCACTGTCGCCACCACCTACCACTGTCGCCCACCACCGCTGCTGCCACCATCCACCACCGTCGTCGCCGCCACAAACCACCACCACTGCCACTACTCACCATCGTCACCCACCCACCATCACAGCCATCCACCTCCACCCATCGCCACCGTTGCAGCCACCCACCACCACGCTACCGCCACACACCACCACCTACCAGTACCACCACTACCCACCATCGTCGCCCACCCACCATCACGGTCATCTACCTCCACCTTCCACTGTCACCATCGCCGCTGCCGCCACCCACCACCACCGCTACCGCGACATATCACCACCACCATCACTGCCACTGACCACCACCCACCACCGTCACTAACCACCGATTTTATTCCTTCATCTTTTCATGCCTATTCAACAACACAAAATAATGTTTTGTTTCATTCTCACATGGCAACCAAACAAGACATGAAATGGTAATAATCCATTCCACTACCTCGTCCATTCTATTCCCTTTCCAAAACATTAAATTGTTTATTAGATTTCAATAATCATAAGTTTGTCATATTGGTCAGCAACAAGCAACAATCCTAACTAAGAAAATGTTCAGTGATAATTTTAATTTTTAACATATTTCTCTCAAAAGTTTCATACTAACTAAAAGTTTCTCACATGATAAAATACGATGTTGATGCTTCCAGTCACATGGTGAAGGGTAACATGGTATATAAGGATACAAGGCTAGATGAACCTAATGTTAGAAGTTGTGACTATATTGCGGGATGGGTAACTATAGGGCTGAAAACGAACCACACAAACACGAACATGGCTTTGTTCGTGTTTGTTTGTTAAAGAAATAACGTGTTCACGCACTGTTTATAAACACTTACCAAACGAGATTTTTTGTTCATGTTTATTTGTTAAGGAATAACGTGTTCACAAAATGTTCATGAACTCGAGCATTTGACGCTCATTTTCTTCAATAGTAACGATCTTTCCTCTTAAATCTGAGTTTTAATGTGCTTGATTCAGCATGAACGCGACTGCTTCATTCATATGTCATTGGAACTGTTCATTAGTCGCTACTAAACCAGTAGAGGAAGAGGATTGTAGAACTAAAGAAGAAGAATGCATCTGGTCCCGCAAGTTCTTGATCATGTCACCAATAGTATTGAGACCAGTTGCTGAGATGCACTATTGGAGGGGGTCGCTACACCGTTAACTGAGACATGCTCAATGCTGGCGGTTGCTGCTGCTCTGGTTGTTGAAGCTGTAGCCTTTTAAGGAGAGATGACATTAACAGCATCGGATTTTCTCTGTCAATCGTCCACCTTTGGCTTTCTCTGTCGTTCTTTGGGATTTTCTCTTCAATCGTCCACCTTTGGCTTTCTCTTTTCCTTTCCCATATGGAGGCGTATCTAGTTCAGCATCCAGATCAGCGATCTGTGCATCTTCATCTACTGAAAAATCAGGATCTGCTTCCCGACTTTTAGCCTCCATCCATTTCACCTTTCTCTTTGTTGCTTTAGTAGCTTTAGTGTTAGGAGAGTCATCAGAGTCTGATTCATTTGAAGCTTCATCAACGTTCACATAATCTTCATCACCTTCAACAACAGTAGATTTGCCTTTAGCACCCTTTGACAATTATTGTTCACCAACTGCTGTTGAAGTATCATGGGAATCCAAAATACTGGTATCTAGCATATCATCATGTGTGACAGTCGCAGAAGTACTGCCATGCACATTGGATCCCAATTCTACCGTTTCCCGACCCACATCATCACCATCTAGAAATGTTCTCCTTTGAACTTCAAAAGTTATCTTCAGAATCGTTGTTCTCATGCCTCCACTTGTTACACTTTGGGGCTTCATAACCATGATTGCTCAAATGTCCAAATAATCTTCTTGTCTTGTGCCATTTGTCTTTCGGTTGACCCCTAAAAGTGAGCATTCTTTCCATCACACCATCGTCCATATGATATAAGGAGAAACTTTCCAACTCATTCTTCACCAAAGCAGGTAATTATCTATCAATCACCATTTGCAAGAAATGAGGATACACCAGAAAATGGGTCTCAGTTGTTCTCTTGGAGAGTATCTCTTTCAAATGATGCATAATCATGCCTGGGAAGTTAAACGACTTGTTCAAAATCAAAGATACCACAGCTGATGCAAGAGTATCTCTTATGTCATCATATGCAGTCTTTCTCGGCCCCAAACATTTCAAAACAACGTGTATCAAGTATTTGAAAGTTGGACACACGTGTGACTTGTGCGATATCTTCTCCTTGGTCAGTGGTCTGTTGTATTTCATTTTCAGAAAGCACCCATGAACAAGAATAGAATCAAACTGGATTGAATCAGTGACATCATCATTAAAGTGAAATTCCTCTCGAAGCAGTTGCTCGGATACGAAAACATCCTTGATTTGAACTCTACTTCGGATCACTGGCGACACAACTTCACAATCTATAACTGCGTGATGATAGAATTCCCGAAATATGTCTCTGTAGGGAACACGTTGCTTCATCAGAGCATAGGCGATTCTTGAACGGCGAAGGAACTCAATGATTTCTGCGAAGACTTGATTCTTGTTCTTCTTGATTGGACCGAGAAACACGCACACATTGTTCTTGCTCGAAGTTTCCCAATCCATAACGTTGAACATTCAAAGGAAACATTAGAAATGAAAAAATGACACAAAAACAGACAAAAACGACCCATTTTGATTTACAGTCTGCAACAGGCGACTTGCTAAGGCTAATCGCACCTTTGCACGCGACTAGCTACTTCGTCGTTCAACTGTACACACGACTAGCAATGCTAGTCGCCTGTATAGTGAAGGTTGATATTCAAATGGGTCAAATCTGATTTTGATCGATTTTGTTGATGATTGTTGATGCAATATAATCTAAAACCACCGAATAACAAACCCTAATGCCAATTTTTAGTTAAAAAGCATGTTTAGTAGGTTTATTAATCGTTTTAGGGTCGGTTAGGGCTTGCATCAAAAATAGTCGATTAATCCATCGACTAGGTTGCTAGTCGCCTCGGATAACAACCAACTAGCTTTCCTAGTCGCCTCTCCTCAGACGATTAGCTTTTCCCTTTTCACAAGTCAGTTGTGTCTACCAACACACGACTAGGCTTTTATCACACGATTAACAAGCTAGTCACCTCATGTGAGGGACGAGTAGCTTCTAGTCGTGTTTCATCCCTGAATTACCAAAAATGCCCCTTAACTTTCAAAATTACATTTTTAACCCTTAATCAGTTTAAACATGTATTTTACAGAGTTTCTTGAAGATGCTTCGGATTTCGACTCAAAAATTTATATTTTTCAACTTTTCTCCCTGAGACTTGAGAAAGTACGGTTTTGACCCGGCAATTTTCAAGTTTCAATTAGTTGACTTTCCGGCTTCGATTTCTGAAAGATTAAGATTACTATGGATTAGAATACCAACATCGGCAATAAAAAACAAATAAAGATAAAATCCTTTTGTGTTTTTCAAGATAATTAACAGAAATCAAACTACTAGAAATCAGATAACTATTCACAAGCATATTTGTGTGAGTTTCATTAGTTAGGGAATCATATAACTGCACGGACTAAACTGGAACCCTTATTTTGTTCAGTTTATAACTTATTTACCAATAAGCATCCTACAACAACTGCCAATATTGTTGTCCACCTAAACTGAAAATCAAGATTTATCGCTAGGCACTTTAGATACGTTTAGGTAATGATTAATACTTATTAAATGGTGTTCCCCGCACACGCGACACATTCCCATATCAAGGCATGCACAAAGCTTACTCGTAACCGGTGACTAAATTGTTGTCATCTTTATTTACAAGGAATGGACTCAGTGGTGATCAAATATGCATGAACGATGCAACAAAGAGACCACTGAGATCCAGACTAGGGTTCAAGTCAGATATCGTTAAATGATATATCGGTACGATGCTTTAGGCATATGATTTGTTATCTTAGAGCAAATTCTCAATGAGAATTAGGGTTTTGGCATTTCGAATTAGTTTTGCTCTTATAGGATTCCCAGAAGTCTCTTGATCGGAATTTATTTTGTTTTTTTTGGTTTTCTTTTTCTTTTGCTTGGGCTTGACATTAAGGTGCCTCCGTTCGGCTGCGAACCCAACGAACGACACATGTGTCACTCCTTTATTCTAAGAGACGTCCAGTTCACCCCGGATGTACCAACCTCTTAATGACCAAAAACCTTGGATTTTGGCAATCTATCAAATGAGATTTCGGTACTAAGACCATATGCCAACACGACATTAATCCACACAATTTTCAGTTGATTTAGTTTATATCACCGTGCTGAACTTGGAAATGATTTTGAGCCTACTGGCACATCATTATAGAGGCTGCTTATCGTTTTCAATTCTTTTTATAATTTTAAAAGGGGTTCAGATAGTCCACTAATGAGTTCATATCATTTTCCATTTTTCACCAAATGAAAACTCGATTTTTTTCTTTTTTCATTTTTTTGAATTTTTGATTTTTTTTAAATTTTCTGATGTTTTTGTATTTTTCTAATCCCCCCTCCCCCCTAAAAATCTAAAAATTTACGAAAAGACAATATTTTTGGATTTTTCACGTTTTTGAAGAAAAAATATTTACAAAAACGATCACCGATGAGGAACGTAATCCCGCTTGTCTTGAATGCCATTTAAAATTAACAAATACTCGAATCGAGGCCTGTCAAAAGTTTTGGTGTATGAATCGGCCATATGGTAAACATATGGATTTTAACTACGTCGATCGGTTTCTTTTGATAGCAATCGCGTATGAAATGATACCGGACGAGTATGTGTTTCGCCTTGGAATGAATAACTGAGTCTTTAGCAAGTGCTATAGCAGACTCATTATCACAGTAGATGGGAGTATTAAGAAATTTCGAACCGTAGTCTCTCATTTGTTGTAGTATCCATAAAACCTAGGAGTAGCAGCTTGACGCATTTACGTATTCCGACTCGTAAGTTGATAAGGATACTGAGGCTTGCTTCTTGCATTGCCATGAGACTAGTCTTGCATCCAAAAACTGGCATCCAACCGATCTGGATTTTGCATCTGTCTTGTATCCGCCATAGTCAGCATCATTAAAAGCGATGAGGTCAAATTTTCGTCATTAGGGTACCATAGACCTTTGGTCGGACAACCCTTTAGATAACGTAAGATCCTCTTCACAGCAATTAGGTGGGACGGTTTCGGCCTTGACTGGTAACGGGATAAGAGACACGTTGCGAACATTAGGTCGGGTCTAGAAGCAGTGAGATACATTAACGAGCCAATCATCGCTCGATAGATGAAAGGATTAACGACTTATCCTTTCTCGTCAACACCAATCCCGTGATTGGTTTAAATGGGGGTGGACACTGGAGTAGAGTCTTCCATTTGGAACCGGCTCAAGATGTCAGCACGTATTTGGTCTGGTGGATGAAGATCCCTGACACTTGTTGTTCTACTTATAGTCCAAAAAAGAATTGCATTTCCTCCATCGAGCTCATCTCAAACTTCTCATGCATTAACTTTTCAAATTCCATGCACAATTAATCATTAGTAGACCCAAAAATAATATCGTCAACGTAAACCTATACCAGAAGAAGATCGTCACCGTTTTCCTTAGTGAACATGGTGCAATCCACGAGTCCACGTTTGAACCCGTTGGATATCAGATAATTGCTAAGCATTTGATACCATTCTCGCGGAGCTTGATGGAGTCCGTACAATGCTTTATTCAATTTGTAGACTTTTTCACGATGAAACGGATCCTCAAAACCCGGCGGCTGTGCAACATACACCTCTTCCTCCACGATACCATATAGAAAAGCACTTTTCACCTCCATCTGATAAACCTTGAATCGTTTGTACGAAGCATAAGCTAGGAACATCCGAATAGCTTCAAGGCGTGCAACTGGAACGTATACTTCATTGTAATCTATTCATTCTATTTTTCTGAAGCCATGTACAACTAGTCGAGCATTGTTTCTGATAACCACCCCGCGGTCATCCCCTTTACACTTAAAGACCCACTTTGTTCCAATTTTCTTTGCACCAGGAGGTAAGTCAACTAAGTCCCACACTCCCAGCTTTTGGAACTGCTGAAGTTCTGCTTGCATATCTTCAATCCATGGTTTATCCCTTAGTGCCTCCTGCACAGTTCTTGGTTCATGTTGTGATACATAGGGAGCAACGGACCAATTGTTCTAATGACCAGCTTTTCTGATGTCTGAATAAAGAGCCAGCGTACCTGCATTGTTACTTGAACTAGCATTTCTGAGTTGACCACGTGTCATAACTCTGCTAGTGGATTTCCAATAACATTTTACAATGGATGAGTGTCATGAATCCGAGATTCCGGATGTGCCGGCACTGGATCATCCAAATGCAATTTTAGATTTTCTATGTTCTCAGAAATATTTTTCTCTATGGTGCTTGAACTAGAAGGAGCAGCGGGTAGCACATTAAACATGGAGAGATCAATCCGCAGATCAATCCCTGGTGCTGCAGAAGATGAAGGACCAGCTTGATTATTTCCTGTAGGAATGACTGCAGTTGTAGTGGTAGATTCACCATTTCCAGCTTGTTCATCAGTTAGTGTTTCTTGAGATTCTGCAAATTCCTTCTCTGAGTAACATGAATTTTGAATCTCTACTGACGCTTCTTAAAAAACTTCCTCTGCCTCTGATGCTGCGGTTTTGGTAGGGGGCCCATAGATGTTGAAGCATTGGATGTTGTTGGTGTACTGACGATGATCGAACGCACCAGTGGTGAACTAGTAGCGCTTTCACATTCGTAATACATCTGTGCGACAACTAATTCGTCTACAACATTATCTACGTTGAAAGAATCAAACAGACTCGTGTAGTCGAACAACCAATCGGGTCCAACACCAGGAACATTAATAATAGCGTTGAACATCGACATTGATCCATTAATCAACGCGTTGGTTTCTTTTATTTTTACACTCTTTTATTGGGTGTGTTGTAACCAAAAAAGAAACCTTCTTCTACCTTAGCTCCAAATTTCTCACGTGGTTGGATCATGGTGCATGGAGCCCCGAATGGTTCCAGAAACTCTAAGTTCGGTTTCCTATGGTTCAGCAATTCGTAAGATGTCTTACCATGCTTCTTTACCGTAAGAACCCTATTTAGAGTATAACACGCGGAGTGAACCGCCTCATTCCAAAAGAATACAGGTAAGTTCGAGTCTGCAAGCATTGTTTTGGCTGCCTCTATAAGAATTCGATTCTTTCTTTCTGCAACCCCATTTTGCTATGGAGTGTATGGTGTTGTGAATTCATGATGAATATCCTTTTCTGCACAAAAAGCCTCCATAGCATGATTCTTGCATTATGTTCCATTGTTGCTTCGAATCTTGCAGATCTTTAGCTGATATATGTTTTCAAGTTTGGTGAACAGATTCTTCAAGTACTCGAAAGTCTCACTCTTGTGCTACATGCATACCACCCAAGAGAACCTAGAGTAGTCATCAGTGACAACCACATAATATCGATCTCCATTCTTGCTTTTGCGATTGATAGGCCTAAACAAATCCATGTGCAATTGCTCGAGAGGAACACTGACTGAGTTAACCATCTTGGGTTTGTGAGATTTATTCTTTTGCTTCGCCTTCTTGCATGAAACACAGACACCATTCAAATGGAAATTCTTGACTGAGACACCTTTAACAAGTTGATTTTGTACCAAATTGTTCATCTTCCTCAAGTGAATGTGTCCTATCCGTCTATGCCACATAATAGATTCCTTGTCTGTTGCCTTTGACAGAAAACAAGTGACATGCCCCTATGTTGTCATATCTTGAATCATATCCAATACAAACAGATTGTTTTCCCTTGGAGCAGAAATCATAACCCACTCTTTACGAACTTTGAAGCCTGGTTTCAGAATAAAGCATGCAGTGTCATCAATGAACACTGTGAACTTCTTGTCACAGATATGTGAAACACTCAGCAAATTGTGGTCTATCAACTTGACAAAGCTTATCTTCTCAAAACTTACTACACCATTGCTCATACTACCTTCCTTTGTTATGTAACCCCCTTATTACCAGCAAAAGCAATGTATCTCCCATTGATATTGTTGATGTAAAATTGCAGGGATAAGTCACTCGTCATGTGCCTAGAAGCTCCAATATCAACAATCCATAGGCTGCTGATAAGGCCTTGTGGAACTCCCAGCACAAACAGTTAAAGATTAGTGGTTAAGGGGGACCCAAGCCTTCATGGTCACACTTGATGTGATGTTCCTCATCAGCGTATATTTTATCAGATCCCTTCATTGTATAAAACACCTTCATAACCTCCCTGGCCTCATTAGGCTGCACTTTCGGCTCAGGATCACACAAAATGTGATTTTGGATAGGAATATCCGCATTCTTAGCTAGTGCATCCGTCCTTGGCTCATCAAACTCATCATCTGAAATGTTTGTCTCACAGACACTAACATGAGCTGCAATCTCACTAGCTTCTAGCATTGGTTTCACGTCAGGTTGATGTGGATCGCCAATACTTGCACCATTTGCAGTTATATCCACAATCTCCTCCTTTGGTAGAACATCAAAGGTGTGAGTTTCAAATCCCACAGGTGGAGGAAATTTTGCATACACTGGACTAGTGGGTTTGCTTCCTTTATCTAGGTTGTCAACTATGTGATCAAGAACATACTTGCACTTCAAGTAACTTTCAAGTTTCTTCTTGATCTTTTCATAGTCATAATTTATAATAGCCAACTGTTTCTTAGTGTCTTCTAACTCATTAATATAATTATTGATAGCAATTTGTTTATTTGACAGAGTTTTAGACAATTCAGAAACATTCTTTTTGTAATTTCCAATTGTGTTATTAAAACTCCTTTCATTGGATCTTAACAGATCATTTGATCATTAGCATTATCCCAGATTAGCTTTAAGGTTTTGATTCTCATCAGTTAACAATTCGATTCTGTGCCTAAGCTTGTTGCAATCAACACAATCAAATTTAGAAGTGGAAGATGAACTTACCTTGGTGACGATTTTGTGATAGCCATCAATGCATAGTGAGCTGTAGACTTTTTAGCTCCAAAGAATTCAGCAAGATCGGTCTTTGCACAGTCAGAATCCACCGAGAAACATCGTTCGCTGATGAACTCATCTGCTTTTGCAAGTAATTCTTCGAAATCCAAATCTAACTCAGAATCACAATCCGAAGAGTCATTGTCTGGAATATTGACTTCTTGTGCACTTGTGCAATCTTCAACTTCAACTGCATCATCCGGAACCTGTTGGACATAACATGCTGCACCATCCTGCGGAGCATCATCTCCCTCTAAGTGACACCTGCTTGTATTTCCAGTTCCCGACCTTGATTGTTGTTTGCGGGAGCACGCTGGTTCTGGTTTTGTACAGGGACGATTGCTCATTCAGTATTTTGTTGAGGTTGTGTCTGGGCTTACTGTCTCTGGTTTTGATTGCCCCGTTTGTTGTTGAACAAATTCTGATTTCCTTGCTGCTTCAGTCGATCACATTCCCTAGCAAAGTGTCCCTTGGTGGCATAATTGTAACACGTGACTTTGCTTTTATCGAACCAAAATCTTGTGTTGTTGTTGATCAGCACATCTTTTCTTCCAGTTCTATCCATAAACTCCTTTGCTCTTCGAACTACGCTTGCGAAGGGCCACTGAATATCAATCACATCCATATAATCCTTGTCGATTTGGGCGTAGTCTTTATTAGTGAGATAAGGGTTTCCTATCTGCTCAGCAACTAAACCACTGTAGAAGTTGACCAGTGTAGACAGTAGAGCCTTATGTTCTTGGGCCAGTTCTACCAGCACCTCCTCAAATTCCGGTGTGTTTAACTACTGAGCAATTGGATTTGACTGAAAACCACCGCCTTGACCTGAAGAAGAAGCACCACCATAACCCGAAGATGAAGCACCACCGTATCTAGAAGATGAGACACCAACATACCCTGACGGAGAAGATCCACCAAAGTTTGGCATTGCTTGAGCAGGTGCTGCAAGGTGTGCAAAGGGGTTAACACCAAACTGATTTGCCCCATATGGTTGAGGAGATTGATTTGCTTGTCCAAAGGGATATACGGGAGGAGCAGTATCTGGGATAGGACCATAGTTGTCAAAGGCAAATACAGGATCTTTATTAAGGACAAAAGCTTTCTGAGGTTTAAATCCCACACCGCTGATATCTTGTGGAGTTGCCCCATAGTATATACTTGGATTAAACGCCTTGTTTGCCCTTCTAATTTCACCAATTTCCTTGTTCTCGAGCTCAATCACAAAGGCATTGATGGAGATGGTTTGATAGTGGTTTGTTGACTTCTGGATGTCGAGGCACTGATGCCAATGGGGAGGAAGTGCATTTGCAAATCGTTCCACGGGTTCAGAAGATGTGTAAGAAACTCCGTACTGATACATCTCCGAAATCAGATGATAATAATGTGCAATCAGAACCCATACAGGCTCATTCCCAATCGCTGTGAAATTCTCAAACTCTTTCCTAGGTTGATCCATTTTGATCTTCCTAGTCTTCTCATTTCCTCCCATTCCTTTCTGCCAACGCAAGCCAAGGCATATGTGAAGTCGTGCATTATGTAAACTAATGTAGGATCTCTTTGGGTGATGCTTGTGTAAGAGCAGCCATTGCCTTCTTCTCATATTTGAACTTTCATTTCTGAGCGTCTGTGATATCATCTAAGGAAATTGGAATGTTGGAAATCTCTATCATTGGTCTTGTATAACCATTCTCAATCCCTACCCAAAATTCTCCATCTATGCCCTCCACATGAGTTCTAAAATGTCCCTTCCATAAGTGGTAATCTGACATAAACTGGAGTTTTGGTGCTCTGTTTGAACTCCCAGTTTCCATATCACTTAACAACACTGACGATAAATGTTGACTCTGTTGAGTTTTAGCGGATGCGAGTACCCAAGGATTCCCATTCAGGAGGAGTTGTTGTTGAGCGTGCTATTGAGCTACGAGTGCCCACAGATTGGTTCCGGCAACATATGCTTGTTGCTGCTGTTGTTGCATCCGTTACGCGTTCCTTTGTACCGAGAATACCCAAGGATTGGTCGGTACGTTCATTTGTGTGTTCATTTGTTGTTTGTATTGTGGTCTAGGTTGGTTCCAGTGTCCCCACAGGTTAGCCATAGTTAAAAGTCCGATAATGGTCCAATACTTAGTCAAATTTTAGGTTTAAGTTAACTGGAGGCGACTGGGTGATAGGACACGAGTAGGTTAGACACGAATAGCAAACATGAACATGGTTGGGTTACTACAGGCGACTAGAGTTGATCAGGAACGAGTAGGGTCCTAGTCGTATGAATAGTGTCACAACTAGCTGAATTGGACACAATTAGCCTCCACGGACGACTAGCTACCTAGTCGTGTGAGCAGTAACACGGTTGGTAAGCTAGTCGCTAGCTAGTAGTCAAGCTAGTAACACAATAGCACAAGTAGTCAAGCTAGTAGCCCCTATGAAAGCTAGTCGCTACCTCCAGGTCTGTTGACTTGTATTGCACGAAAATCATCATTTTTGCTTCAAAATCTATCAAAATCAATGGGTTTAATCTAGGGGTGCAAATGATCCGAGCAGCTCGCGAGCTACTCGAGCTCGGCTCGGCAAAAAGCTCAAAACGAGCCGAGCTTTATCGAGCTCGAGCCGAGCTTGAGACTAAAACAAAGCTCATTAATTTACCAAGCTCGAGCCTGGCATGTGATGCTCGTTAGGCTCGTCGAGCCTTATCGAGCTTAGTGTAATATTAGTTTTTTTAATACTTGATAATATTTACCACTCATTTAAAGTTGTTTAGTAAACGAGCCCCGAGCTCGAGCCTCACTTATCGAGCTCACAAGCCTAAATAACCTATTATTTTTATTTAACATATTAACTAATAAATACTAAACAAGCCGAGCTCGAGCTTGAGAAATTACAAATAAGCCGAGCTCGAGCTCTTATAACGTATTCGAGCTCGAGTTCGAGCCTGATCGAGCTCGGGCTCGGCTCGGCTCGTTTGCACCCCTAGTTTAATCACTAAATGATTAGGAAAGCTATCAAAACACTTTTGGTGCAAGACCTAATAACAAACACACGTTTTTAGCCAATAAAACTACCTTAGTTTTTGAAAAATGTTGGTTTTTGCAAAAATATAAAGTTTGAAACTTTCCAAACAGGTTTTTGAACAAAAATACTGATTTTCAATCTAAAACCTCATTGTTTTGAATCCGTAATGTTATCAAACACTCGTGATAAGAGCCTAAGCTCTGATACCACTTGTAGGATCATTTTCGGACAACCCGACTATCACAAGCTGGTTTGTATAGTGTGCGGTATCCACCAGACGATGTTTGAATAACAAAAATGCCAACAAACACATAAACGAGTTATCAGACACACACAAATCAGTTTAAAGGTTGTATTCATATTAGAAACAGAGCACGAGTGTACAATACAGCCTACAAACCCAAAATCCTAGGACTCAAGTGTTGGAATGTGTGAAATGACAACTGATAATGATTAGGGCAATGATTGGTGCTATTTATACCTGCTTCTAGTCGGCCCAGGCCCTAGGGGCGACTAGGTTCCACCACACGACTAGGTAGGGCGACTAGCAAGCTAGTCGTCTTTAGGCCCACACGACTAGCTAAGCTAGTCGTGCCTTAAAGACCTAGTCATGTGCAAGTTTCCAATAATGCCCTTTAACATACAAAACACATACAAACACGTACAAAACAATAAACAAGCACCTATACTAGGCTAGGGACACCTAGATTACATGTACTAACACCAACAATTGGTATCAGAGCTCCTAGGGCTGGGATTCGTGGAGGAAAGTGGTATGAGGAAGAAGATTTCATGTAAAGAAATCTTAAGAAGAGAGAAAGTAAATTGATCAATTAGATTAATGAGAAAGAGAAAGAGACAGAGAAGGAAAGGAAAGGTCAAGAATAGCAAGAAGAAAGAAAGAAAGAAGAAGTCACAACGATAAGGAAGAAAGAAAGAATCAGCGCCGCATTGCAAGAAAGAAATAGCAGGGATCGATTATCATCAATAGAATGAGAAAGAAATCTACAAAGAAAAAGAATGAAAGAGGCCAACTGATTTAAAAAAAAAGAAAAAGAAAATGGCAGCGAATGGAGGAACTATATCAGGCTGTGAGCAAGGTAATGTACCAATTCAATGCCCTAAATTGACTGAAACTAATTACACTACATGGTCAATAATGGTTGAAATCGTACTAAGGGCATATGTTCTTTGGAAGACGGTAACCGGAGAAACAGATGATGAAAAGAAGAACTATACAACGAAGGCAATAATTTACCAAACTCTTCCTGAACATGTTCTCTTGCAGGTTACTAAACACAACGATGTGAAGGATGTTAGGGTGTTAATTCGGCTGTGGTATTTAGGTGTTGATCATATCTTGCAGGTGTTGATCAGTATTTAGTTGCAAACTCTAAAGAGTGAATTAGAGGTTCTAAGGATAAAGGAGATGAGGCAATTGATGAATATTCAGGTAGAACTGGCTGTATTGTTGTAAAAATTTCAAAGCCTTGGTTCTTATGTTGAAGAGGAAGAGATTATGAGAAAGTTTCTCAAATCAGTCTCAACGAGATACTTACCAATTGTAGTCCCAATCGAGCAATATTTCGAACTTCAAAGTATGCCATTTGACGAGGCGGTAGGAAGGTTAAAAGCGTATGAAGAAAGGCTTAAAGGCTATGAAAAGAAGGAGGAAGGCAACGTCAAATTTTGTTGGCTAATTAGCAAAAGGATGAAGAAAGTGAAAGGTTCTATGGAAGAGGAAGGGGTCGTGGAAGAAACTTTGAAAGTAGTGGAAAAGGTCATGGAAGGGGAACAGGTCGAGGTGACAAGAGTAGGTTTCGGTGCTTTGAATATGGAGAAGTTGGGCATTTTGGATATGAATGTACAAAATGGAAGGACAAGGATGAAGAAGCAAATATGATCCAAGATGAATACATGCTCTACTTCCAAGACACGAGTCAACATCAAGATTATGGGGGTGAATGTGGGATAATCTTGATGGGTCAAAATCGGGTTAGCAGATATGGGGCCCAAAGTTAACGGGTCAAGTATCATTGGCCAAAAAGTAGTTTATTTCAATATGTTTATTTAAGTTTAGTTGAGTCAAACTAGTGGGCCTTAGTTGTGGGTCATGATTTCTTAATTGTAGGGCTAGTTTACGTCGTGTTTTAATCACGTTCATGTAATGGACATCAGGTTTAGGGTTAGTATTTCTTTTCTGCAAGTTCTCTGATGTAATTTGAAGTTTTGTTCTATTGCTTCTAAACTTCCAATTAAGGAAAAAACTCAATCATAGGTATTGATCATATCATTACTGTTGTTGTATCCGTACTGTTAGGTCCTGATAACCAACAATTGGTATTATAGCTCCTAGGGCTCGGATTCATGGAGGAAAGCAGTAGGAGGAAGAAGATTACATGTAAAGAAATCCCAAGAACAGAGAAAGTAAGCTGATCAACAAAGACTGAGAAAGAAAGGAAAGGTCTAGAACAACAAGAAGAAAGAAAGAAAGAGGAAGTCGTTGCGAGAAGGAAGAAACAAAGAACCAGCGTCGCATTGCAAGAAAGACAGAGTAGGGATCGATTATCATTAATAGAAGGAGAAAGAAATATACATAAAGAAGAAAGAAAGAGACCAGCCGATTTACAAACATAAAGAAAATGGCAGCGAATTAAGGAACTGTAGTAGTCCGTGAGCATGGTAACGTACCAATTCAGTGCCCTAAATTGACTAAACTAATTACACTACATGTTCAATAATTGTTGAGACGGTACTAAGGGCATATGGTCTTTTTGGAGACGGTAACCGGAGAAACGAAGGATGAAAGGAAGAACTATACAATGATGGCAATAATTTACCAAACTTTTCCCGTAAATGTTCCCTAGCAAGTTTCCAAACACAAGGATGTAAAGGAGGTTTGGGAGTCGATTCGGGTGCGGTAGGTGCCAACCGGGTGCAAAAGGTGAGGTTGCAAACTCTAAGGAGTGAATTAGAGGTTCTAAGGATGAAGGAGACCGAGACAATCGATGAATATTCAGGTAGAATTGGTTGTTTTATTGCAAAATTAAAAAGTATTGATTCTTCTGTTGAAGAGAGAGAGAGAGAGAGATTGTGAGAAAGTTTCTCAAATTTGTCCCAAAGAGATACTTACCTATTGTAGTCCCAATTGAGCAATACTCCGACCTTCAAAGTATGCCATTTGAAGAGGCGGTAGGAAGCTTAAAAGCATATGAAGAAAGGATTAAAGGATATAAAGAGAAGTAGGAGGGGCAAGATCAACTTTTATTGGCTAGTGAGCAAAAGAATGAAGAAAGTGAAAGGTTCTATGGACGAGGAAGGGATTGTGGAAAAACTTTAAAAGTTGTGGAAGGGGAACAGGTCGAGGTGACAAAAGTAGGTTTCGGTGCTTTGAGTGTGGAGTAATTAGGCATTTTGGATATGAGTGTATAAAATGGAAGGACAAGGATGAAGAAGTAAATCTGACCCAAGATGAAGAACAAGCTCTACTTTGAAGAAACGGGTCGACATCAAGATTATGGGGGTAAAGGTGGGATAATCTTGATGGGTTAAAACGGTTTAGCAGATATTGGACAGAAAGTTAACACGTCAAGCATCATGGGCCAACAAGTAGTTTATTTCAATATGTTTATTTTATGTATAGTTGAGTCAAAGTAGTGGCCCTTAGTTGTAGGTCATGATTTCTTAATTGTAGGGCTAGCTTGCATTGTGTTTTAATCATGTTCAGGTAGTGGACATCAGGTTTAGGGTTAGTATTTATTTCCAGCAAGTTCTCTGATGTAATTGCAAGTTCTGTTCAGTTGATTCTAAACTTTCAATTAATGAAAAGAGTCGATCATAAGTGTTGATCAAATCATTATTGTTGTTGTTGCTGTATTTGTTCTGTTAGGTCCTGGTAACCAACAATTCGAAGTCCATCTTGGGTTATGTATTTATGGATTCAATCCAAATAGATCCAACCAAAAGACTTAATGAATGGTTAATCTTTATTACCGTCCACAATTACCTTCGTTGACGCTTTGAAAGATTCAAAATTTATGTTGTGCCAGTCATTTCTGAAAAAAAAAGAGTCACTGGTAGAATATATAGATGTTTCTTAAGCTGTTAAATAAAAACCTGGATGGGTTATATGAGTATATCGTTCTTCCAGAGATTATGTTTTTTTAAGAACCTTTTCACAATAAAATCTATATTCTTATGGATCGTGAAGGACTTCGCTACTTTTATATTGTTGTCAAGTTGGAGAACTATTATAGGTCAACATGCACATACTATATGAGTGACCTGAATTCACTTCAGTTACAAAATTTAAGATGGATAATTGGGTATACATTGAATACAATTGATGTGAAAACTTTGAGTACAATAGCTCTTAAGAGTCATTATTCCAATGTGTTTATGTAACAAGGAATGATTTAGTCTTCAATACGAGATTTGATAATAGAGTTCAACACTTTCTTTCATGGTATCAATTCAATAACGACTAATAACAAATGACCCATTTGTTCTAGCATCATATGCAAAATAATAATAATAATAAGTGTTATGTATCGAGTATCGTATCCTTCGATAACAAAATATTTAAAATTGGTGTGTTGTCAAAACGATGCCAATGGGGATATATGAACTAGCACCATGTGTTAATGATGATAATTTAAATGAAGAAAAATATTTCAAATCATCGAAAAGGTAAACATTCGGCATATGTACAAGTAAATAATGACATGGAACTCATTATCATGTTATATGCGATGTCATTGAAGCCTGCATGCATGGGCGAAGTTTTGTTGGGACTAGGGGTTTTGCTCCGTAATGCAATTTTATGCGTTTTCGACTAAAAGATTTATACGTATTGAGATCCCCCCCCCCCCCCCCCCCCAAAAAAAATCCAAGCTTCGCCACGGCTTTTATGAGATGCTAACAACGATGAGGATGCTAGTGATGAGGAAGAAGATCGTGAATATAGAAAGGGAAGATAAGACATGATATCTAATCATTCTTCTGAAGATAAAACGTGGATATAGGATTTCTATATACATGGTACGTTTACATATATGTGAAAGTGCTAGGAATATTATTAATGTGAATGAATAATTACATAGGAGAGGATCATTATTTATAGATCCATAATACAGAAAACCCTAGCACAAAATAAGGAAAGAGATAATTCTAGAATTAATATAAATCTATCTCTAAATTTAAGCATAATCTGATAAATATAGTATATTCGCTAATAGCCCCCCCCCACCCCACAGTTTGATCGGTCGTAGGACAGACGGATAAACTGGACCGGAAAGATTGAAATAGCTGTCTTGAGAGACCCTTTGTAAAACTATCAGCATACTGAAAAGCGGAGGGAACATATAACACACGAATATGACCAATCCGAGCCTTGTCACGTACGAAATGGATGTCTATCTCGATGTGTTTAGTCCTCTGGTGTTGCACATGATTATCCGAAAGATAAACGACTGAGACATTATCACAATACACAATAGACACCTGATGTAACGGAACCTGTAATTCGAGTAAAAGATTTCGGAGCCAGGTTGCTTCAACAACCACATTTTCAACGCCTCTATACTCTGCCTCGGCACTTGATCTGGAGACTATAAATTTCCGATTAGAGGACCATGATATTAAATTAGACCCGAGAAAGACACAATAACCGCTTATAGATCTGTGTGAGTCTGGGCAGCCACCCTAGTCGGCATCCGAATAGGCCACCAAAGAAGTCACATCGGACTTGACCATACAGATGCCATAATCAATGGTACCATGAAGATAGCGAATAATACACTTCATGAACGTGTAATGTGGAACGTGTGGTTCATGCATAAAAAGACAGACTTGCTGCACAGCATAAGAAATATCCGGACGAGTAAAGGTCAAATATTGAAGTTCCCCTGCAAGACTACGATACAGTGCCGGATCATCAAAGAGTGGACCATCAATAGCACTAAGCTTAGACGACAAATCCACTGGAGTAGCACATGGTTTGCACTGGGTCAGACCTGCTCGATCTATAATCTCCTTAGCATAATGAGTCTGGTTCAATAAAAGATTAGTAGATTTGCGTGTGACCTTGATGCCCAATAAATGATGATTAGGGCCCAAATCGGACATACCAAAATCTCGTGAGAGTATCCAAATAATATCCTATAACAAAATTTATGAGGAAGCTGTGACGACGATGTCATCAACATATAAAAGTAAATATGCAGTATGAATACCATTGGTATACACAAACAACGAATTGTCGCAAGCACTACTT
The DNA here is from genome assembly GCA_028751855.1 of Ambrosia trifida. Lineage (NCBI taxonomy): Eukaryota > Viridiplantae > Streptophyta > Magnoliopsida > Asterales > Asteraceae > Ambrosia > Ambrosia trifida. The sequence goes on along the minus strand of CM054124.1, from coordinate 23,582,618 downwards.
CAAAACCCATGTGCAAGAATGTAGTTGGCAAACCGGGTGTACCAAGCCCGAGGTGCCTGTTTAAGCCCTTAAAGAGATTTTTCAATCTGCATAAAAAACCTGAGTAACGCCTGTCAACAAACCCGGGTGGTTGATGAATGAACACCATTTCATTCAAATGCCCGTGTAAAAAAACATTTTTGACATCCAACAGGTGAATAGGCCAATCCTGGACATTGCAAGAGATAACACTATGCGAATAGTTGCCGGTTTCACAACCGGGCTAAATGTGTCCTGACAGTCAATCCCGACTGTCTGTGACTTCCCATTAACAACTAGCTGAGCCTTATATCTTTCTAAAGTACCATCCAACTTTAATTTGTGCCGAAACAGCCACATACATCTAATAACAGGGCTGTTAACCGGACGTGGGACCAAATCCCAAGTCTCATTTTCCTGTAACGTAGTAAATTCAGTCTGCGTGGCGCGCGACCAATTCGAGTCGGCAAGGGCCTGGGTATAGGATTTGGGAATGGGCAAGATGGTAGTGGTGTGTAGGGCTTGGAAAAGTGGGGGGTTTAAGCTGCCGGTTTTTGACCGAGTAGCCATAGGGTGGGTGGGGGCAGGTCGGTTCGCAAGCTGTGACGCGGCTGATGTATGGCCGGTTAGGTGAAAGGGCTGCACAGGTGTGTGTATGGGCTGATTCAGGGTGGCCGGTGGTACTGGAGCAGGTGTAAGTGGGGCCGGGTGTTGGGGTGATGTGGGAGGACGAGGACGACAGGAGTAATGAAGTAGGAAAGGTGTAGTGGGGGTGGGCCGAGGGGGTTGGGGTGGTGGTTACGGCTGTTGGCTGTTGTAGGGGAGACGGTTGGAGAGTAATGGGTTAGATATGTCGCCCGAAGGTAAAACCGGGTGGGATGTGCATTTAAATGGAGAGTAGTGGGTTGGATATGTAGTGGGGGTGGGCCGAGGGGGATGGGGTGGTGATATGTCGTTATTTAATGGTTCGTTAACACATATATTGTTGTCACTACAAAGTATTGATTATATTCATACAGCATCGATGTGTTTTATTTAACTAAATAATTCTAACGAGCATAAAGGCTCCCAAAGTCTTATCTCCGGTTCATACAATCTAACTAAGAAAAAATCCAGTATTAGCTTTATGTGGGTGTTTGGATGTGCTTTTTCCAAGTTAATTATCTGATTATTTGATTTTGGGTATTAATATAACAATATCACTTTTGCAAATACATATCCGAACGGTCCTTAAATGTTCAAATTTTTAGGTGGAATTGTGGAAACATCCTAACTGGAGCCTTAGCTGGAGGAGTGGTGGCTGGTGATACGTAGCTAGAGGTTGACCCTATAATTGGAGGATTATCTACCAGCATGAAACTTTCAAACCGTAAGTAATTACCATTCATTTGAAAGGTACTGGGATATGTATCTAGAGGTTGACCCTATACCTTCTTTTATTGTAATTAACACATTAATTAATAGTACTTAGTGTACACCCTATGTGCAATGGGTTCACTTGTTGGCAAAATGCAATGGGCAAAGGCGTCGTTTGCCCATAATAAAGCATAACTACGACTTGGCTATTTGCTCATACATGTATATTTATTTCTATTCAAATTGATGTTATCCTTTTATTTTCTTTATAATGTTTGTCTTCCTGTTCAAGATTGCCATGGTCTCAACATTGAAGCACAAAAATCCTGTTGAGCTGTATGGAAGGAAATACACGTTTCTTGGCTTATAAATTTGCAACCATGGGATCTCTATGTGACATATTGCATTACATGAACACTTGTTTGCACTTTTGGTGTTGGGTTTAAAATCTATAAAATAGGCATATATACATGTAGGAAGGAAGGGTCTGCAAGGAGTACAACCGGGGCCCGTGCTTGATTGGGTGCAACGGGTAAAGATTTTTGTTGATGCAGCAAAGGGACTGGATTATTTGCATGACAAGGTCCATCCTTAAATAATTCAGAGATATTAAGTTTAGCAATGTGTTGATTTGAGGATTTAAGAGCCAAGATTGCCGATTTTCAACCATTCAAAACAATCACCCCGATATGGTTGCACACCTGCATTCTACTCGTGTTTTGGGAAATTTTGGCTATCGTATGTCATAATAATACTTATATTATGAACCCTTTTCATATATATGCGTCTACTCAGTGGCAAAGTGGACGGGATAGTTTGGCTCACTGGCTACATTGGGCAATTTTTAGCTGCAATGTCAAGTTGGGCAAGTCTATTACAAACTTACAAATCACAACTTTTAATTTCTAAATGGACAGTGATCTTCATATGATAGTGTATACAATATCATATTATTACTGCATGCTTTTGTCACGTAAATGAACTTTATCATTTAGCAAGGTGTCTTAAATGGCACGGTTATGTAGATATGCAATGACCGGGCAGTTTACACAAGAGTGATGTTTATGTTCATATTGGTCTGTTACAGTAACGTACCTTTGGTTTATTAAGATTTGTTCAGGAATGAGTACATGGTTTTTGTGGTGAACTGCAATCAATTGTAAGTGGCGGTGCACATTTCTTTTCTTTTCTTTTCTTTCTGCGAATACTTTTTAAAACAAAGTGTGCACATTTCTATTCTTTTTGCTTAACTTGTGGCAAAAAACCTAAGTATCATAATGTTGTATTGTAACTCATTTGTGGACCCCTCTGTAACGCGCGTGTAAACCTACTAGTCTTTTTAGTATTTGGATGTCTACGGTCTACCACCTGATTGTAGATTTTTCACTAGGTCCATAATAGCTAATATTGTATTTATGTATAGGATTGTAATTGATGATAATTGATGATAGAAATATCTCCCCAAAAATAGGAGATATAGTTTTGTATCTATATAATGATTGGTGAATGAATGAGAAGGCATTTGTTTAAACATAAGTACAGGTCTGATGGCAGTTTGGAGCGTTACAAGGCTCGTTTGGTTTGTGATGGTCGTAAACAGGAACCAGGTATTGATTGCGGAGAAACTTTTAGTCCGGTAGTTAAACCGGCTACCATTCGCCTGGTCCTCTCTCTAGCCTTGGCTAAATCTTTGAACATTCATCAACTGGACGTCACAAACGCGTTTCTACATGGCAATTTGGTGGAAACAGTTTGTATGCATCAACCGATGGGTTTTCGCCATCGAGAGTTTCAGGATCATGTGTGCCGCCTCAAAAAGTCTCTATATGGTCTCAAACAGGCCCCCGTGCCTAGTACCAACGTTTCACAGATTTTGTCACCTTACAGGGTTTTTGCCAAAGCAAATCAGACAATTCTCTATTTGTTTACAAACGTGGACCTGATATCACCTATCTTCTCAGCTATGTTGATGACATTATCCTCACCACTTCTACTGACGCTCTGCGCCAGCATTTCTTACATATTCTTGCAGGTGAATTTCCTATGGAGGATTTGGGGCCTCTCTCTTATTTTTTGGGCATACAGGTCACAAGGTCAGGGGACACAATGTTTCTATCTCAGCAGGCTTATGCTCGGGAAATAATTAGTCGCGCAACCATGGATTCTTGCAAGCCGTCAGCCACACCTGTTGACACACAGTCTAAGCTTTCGGCCGAATCAGGACCTTTACACGATGATCCGTCCACTTGCGGTAGCTTAGCTGGTGCGCTTCAGTATTTGACTTTTACCAGACCTGATATCTCATATGCGGTACAACAAGTTTGCATGCACATGCATACTCCCCGAGTTTCCCACTGGAATGCTCTGAAACGTATCATCAGGTATATTCAGGGCACCTCAGAGTTTGGTCTTCATCTTGCTCCTCCTCAGAATCTATCTCTTGTTGCCTACACCGATGCTGATTGGGCAGGTTGCCCAGACACTCGCCGTTCTACTTCTGGCTACTGTGTTTACTTCGGTGACAATCTCCTATCTTGGTCCTCAAAAAGGCAGTCTACCATCTCTCGTTCTATCGCCGAAGCAGAGTACCGTGGGGTTGAGAATGTAGTTGCTGAACTCTGCTGGCTACGCAACTTACTTTTAGAACTTCATCATCCAGTCACCCGTGCATCTTTGGTCTACTGTGATAACGTTAGTGCCATCTATTTGTGAGGGAATCCTGTTCAACATTAGCGCACTAAACATATCGAACTTGACATTCACTTTGTACGAGAGCAGGTTAAACGAGGAGTAGTGTGTGTCCTTCATGTCCCCTCTCGTCATCAGATTGCTGACATTTTCACCAAAGGCCTTCCACGTGTTTTATTTGATGATTTTCGCTCCAGTCTCAGCATTCGTCCTCCCTACGCTTCGACTGAGGGGTGTAATAGCTAATATTGTATTTATGTATAGCATTGTAATTGATGATAATTGATGATAGAAATATCTCCCCAAAAATAGGAGATATAGTTTTGTATCTATATAATGATTGGTGAATGAATTAGAAGGCATTCAGAAAATATATTCTAATAGTCCGAATAAGGTTAACTTTTTTTATAGACAATACCACTATATATTTAAATTCCAAACATGACTACATGAAATAATCAAATCACTAAATGACTAGTTTTAAACTTTAACTATCAAGTATTCAATCTAAAATGATGCACTTAAATAATAAAAACTAATGGGCCCGAATGTGGGTGGGCTTAAACATGATTTTTGATCTTTAATAGGTAGTAAGTTACGGTTTAAAATTAAATGCCTAATGAGGTTAACAGATTTTATTTTATTTGTTAATCTAAAATTGATTTATATTTTTTATTTGTTGTAAAACAATGACCTACTAGCAACCCATACATGAAGTATAAGAACAAAGAGGAAAAGATAGGATAGAGAATAAAGAATTCTTTTCATTGAGTATATCACATAACAATTACATGAAGCCTCTATTTATAGGGCTTTTACATTAATACAATAGAAATGAAGAGGTGAGAGTTGGAATATGGATAGTCACCATAATATAACTTATTTATAACACTCCCCCTTGACTATCCATGTGATAAAAGAAAATAATGTAGTATACGCTTGGTAATGCTGCCTCTTAAAAACCTTGCCAGGAAAACCCAGTAGGACAAAACCTCACCTAAGGGAAAAAGAGTGCAGGGCGTATTACTCTTCTTGATACTTCTGGATCAGGTATGTTGCCTCATTAAAAACCTTACTAAGAAAACCCAATGGGACAAAACTTAGTTAAGGGAAAAAGAGTGCAACTTGTATCATACTCCCCCTCATTTGAATATGTAGTCTTTCAGTAACATGCGTCAATCTTCCTTGAAAGTTGCTTAAAGCTTCCTTAGCCAATGAAATGTCACTCGATCCCTTGAAGTACAATCCTTTATGTTGAGCAATGGTGTATAATTTTCATATGAGATTATAGGTGCCTCTTCTTGAAAATAAATATCATATAATCCACTATTGTTGTGTTACATTCCCAACATCTACAAGACTAACCAAACTTGTTTCCATGGGTTAGAAAATTAAATTAAACATCATTCATACCTATAATATTTGTTTTGACTAATTCCAATGTCTGCTTGCTTGTCATAGGCTATATCGTGGCGATAAGTTCAAGTGAAAGATATAATAATCATGCATAACTAGCAAGACATATACTAATGTACATATATATATATATATATATATATATATATATATATATATATATATATATATAACTATGGTACTTCTAGAGTGAAAATCTCTACTTTGGTAGAAGATGAAATGAATAATTTTCCATATCAAGTAATTGGACAACCTTTAATGCACTTTAAATATGCGCCATGTCCATTGTAAAATGTCCCACCATCTTTTCAAGATATACTTTGATGGATTGGTAAACATATGATTACATATATACTCGAATTGTAGGTCAAGCAACAAGTGCACTATGTCAAGGACTTTCAAAAATATGCTTTTAAAAGTTCTATAGAGTCTCTCGATAATGCTCAGACATTATCACTGTAAACTGCAAGTGAAGTTTTAAGAGAAAACTTTTGATACAAGCTGGATAATACAATCAAACTTATGTTGCTCATTATCGGGATATCTCATGAGTTTTATAACACTCAACCCCCTTATTTTAGTCCATACATATTATATTACCTTAACATAACACTTCTTAAGGTTTTGATATCAATGCTGCAGGCATCATCAATCCATCAAGGACTTTTCCATCTTGACCAATTACGCAAGTTCATTAACTCTTCAATTGAAAGAACAATAACATCTATTTCTCCAATATATATATATTGTACCCTTTTTATACATTAAAGTATCATAATCACCAGTTTCAGTTTATCACCTGTGGTGTATTGGTGCACAATAATTACATTCTACGATGTTTCATGTTACCTTTTAAGCACTTAGTTTCTTTAGGATACTCATGAAGAGTTCCAATTATATTCAATTCAATCATATAACAAACATAACGTATTCATAATTGAATCTATTTATTCCGATCATAACGTTCTCGAGAACTTACGTTACAAGATTTTTACACATTAAATCCTTCATCAGGTATTTTCATGTAAACTTTCAGTGTCAAGTAAATCATGATATTTATTAGACGCATTTCAATTCTCTCTTTGCATTACCAGACTAATAACACAATGAAAAATCATTGTATCCACCACTGGAGAATGCGCCTCCTCACGATCAATTATGGGTCCTTACGAAATTCTTGTGCCACCAATTTTACCTTATATCATTTTCTTTTCAAATGTTGATTCGCACAAAAGACCTTTTCATATCTATATGTTTTACAACTTTTGTTGTATGGACTACTGGTCCAAAACTTTCGTTTTCAATAGAGAATTCAACTCTGCCGTATTTGCGTCTTTCCATTTTGGCCAATCATTTCTTTGTATCATTCATAGGCAGATCTTAAATCTTGATCCTCATTTCAAGCGCTACATTACATAAAATTTATAACGACGTAGATTTTATTTCGATTCCATACATTTCATAGACATGATACTATATAACGAGATCTCTTTATTTTCAGGCACCTGAGGTTCTTCTGGAACCATCATGTCTAATGTCTCTTCAGGAGACCTTTTTTACTATAACCTCGACTTGACCATCTTTCTTACTTGCTCCAATTTCTCGAGGATTTTTATTCTTTGGAATCGACTAGTCTACCACGCTTTAGGCGTGCAGTAGGCTTATTGCCAACATATGATTGTCCTTCCTGGACACTCATCTTAAATGGAGCATTAGCAGTTGGTATATGTGACTTGATTAGCTATTCATCATATTTAGGTCAGTTAACGCCTCTGGTAATTAATTCGCTAATCTCATGTGAATGAATTATCCTTTGAACTTTTGGTTCACATTGTTTAGTACGAGGATCAATGATATTTCATTCTATCTCATTTCTATTTCCAACTGCCTTTTATCTCCCCCTGATGTCGGAAATGTTAATCCATTGAGATGGATATCAATTAACTGAGATGTAAATAAATCTCTTGTTGAAGGCTCTATAAATCATCATATATTCCCAATCACCTTTTAAGGTCCCATCTCCGTGCGTCGTGGTGGATCAATTTCAATATATGTCGCACAACAAAAATCTTAGATGGGCAATATTTGGTTCCTGACCAAAAACCAACTATAATGGGGAGAAACTATTACCATGTATTGGCTTGATGTGAATAAATGTTACTGCATGTAAAATGATATGTAAACATGAACTTTTGCTTTCATGATCATTGACATTGTAATCAATAGTAGACGTTTTAGTGATCATCTCAATGAAAGCAATATTTTTATGAACATAAGCTATATGAAGTTCAACACTTATTCCAATGATCATTATTATCTTGGGAATTGATTAAATATGCCAATATAGAATAATATGCTTGCTATCTTATTAGCTAATCCATAATGAAGCAAACTTCAGGTTGCAAACTTGATAACCATTTAGACGATGCATCGCTTTAAAATACTAAATGGTATCATGTTAGGATATGCGTATCCTTTAATCAATTCCAAAATATATAGTGATACTCACCCTACTTTATATGGCAAATATATAATTTCGCTTAAGAGCAAACATTACATGCTATGTACCAGATTGAAGAATCTTTAAGTTCTTCATTATGTTCACATCATCGACTCGGTGTGGTCTTACCGGTCATGCCAACTAATTAAATAATTATGATCCATAAACTAAACTTCTAGTTTATGATCTAATATGTATTACTTGCACGTATGTAATACAAAACATATGATATGAAAGAATGTATTGTAACTTCAATGTTCAAACCATCATGTTATATAATCACTCCTTTTATTTGCCACATGTGGTGGTCAATCTCATTAGTAACATGATCATTATTCCGTTTTTGATTATCAATCTCATTATTTAACTTGGCTATTATTATAATCTTTGATGGTTGATCACATTATGACCATCATTGCAACTTTCTCAATTATCTCCATGATCATGACAATTTCAATTATTGTTATATAATCTCATTCACTTTAAGAAATGGAGTAAAACCAACCAAGCTTTATTATTTTCTTGGACATAAGAATATAAAGTCATTTCAAACTTTTCATACCCTTTTAATGGTTTTGGAACTTTAGGAGCGTATTTGAAGTATGATAAGTAAAATTCGTTCTATCCAATTTTCCCATATAAAATTGAGAAGTAATTATATTTTCTCAATTACCATGATCATTGACTTTACACTGATCATTATATTATCACATTCACTTCAGGGAATGGATTATAACCACAAAACTTTCATTGTGGAATCATTACAACTTCCTTAGTTATGTACATGATCTTTAACATTTATACCAATCATTTTTCATCACATTCACTTCAAGGAATGGATGAGAACTACACCACTTTCATGGTGGTCATTTCAAACCTTATATATTCTTTAATAATCTTGCTACTTCATGAGCATATTTTAAGGTTTGACAAACAAACAAAATTTGTTTTATCCAATTTCTGTCATATATAAACTTTTCTTCACATAAAAACCATGGAGAAGTAATTATATGTCCAAGTCATATAATATTACCGGCCCAACATCTTACGGCATTTTATAATATGATAATGAGATTCAAGGTGTAAGACACGTTGGATGTCAAATGTAAATCATTCATGAGAGTGATAATAAACCATAACTTTGTTTTATTTGTTCTATTCAATGCTAAGTAAATGATAGCATATAAAATACAAGATGGTCAATTGTATACATAATCCAACATATGATGTTATAACATGTTACCAAATAAAACAAGTTATGGTACAATCTTTGTGAAATAAAGTGTTTCATCATTTAAAAGAAAAACATATAATTTATGTATTGGTTTATCACAATATAACTTATCGCAAGTATGATCTTTATGCATGTATTTGTCACTCTAACTTGAAAAATAAACAAATATCTCCATCAAGTCCAAACAATGTTTTAATAACATATGATCAAGCCCCTATAAACATATCCTTTTAATACAAGCATTTCAAATATTAGTATCTAAGTATGAATATAATAACATTCACAAATATCCATAGAATTTATTATCCTTCATATAAAACAAATTATATTCGTTGTGGTAAATTGCAATAGTAATAATACTGAAATAAAAATCATTTGAAATAAGTTTGTTTTTCTTTTATATGATTTCATACCCATCAAAAATTAACATTTACTAAGTTCATGAGAAAATGTGTGACCTCATCAATGCATACATATGTTCTAAAGATAACTAATCATGTAATACATCTTTTGATAAAGATTATGAAAATGCAAAACCACTTTAATAATAATGCATATTATAAAATACATTACTTATTATATGAGTTATGAATACGAAACATCAAAGTCATTAAGTGGTTATAAACCATTATTATTCAATATGTATTTAATGAGAAATGTTAATACAATTTATAAGATACATGAAATTTCCAATCTAACATGTATCTTGATAATATTAAACTATTACACTCATTAATTAAAATCACCCAAAGAATAAAACTACATACGATTAATCACGACTACAATAGCGATAACAATAATTATATGATTAGTATATGCATGATTTGGAAAGATGTCAACGTTCAACACATAATCATGCAAACAATTTAGTTAACACATAATCTCGCAAACAAATTAGTCTATGGGTGACGTTGTATCATAAATATTAATCCCATTGCAATTCGTCAGATTTATCAAGAAGTGGTTTTCTAATACACATCTATTTCTTTAGTAAAAGATTTCATATTAGAAGGGTGTAATAATAATAAATAAATAAATAAAGTGTCAAATAATTAATTAGAGAAGTGAAGTTTTACAATCACAATATTCCTTCCTTTTTTTTATTATTTTCATCAAAAAAAGAACATTATTTAACATAATTTTATAAAATCTCATTGATTTCAATTAATATTTAAGATCCAAAAAGTTTTCAGTTTGTGATATTTGAGAATCGTTTTTCCAAACCATTTGATGGTGATATCGAAGATAGTTTTGGATGATAACAATAAGAAAAGAAATGGCACGTACTCATCCAAGAAATCAATAAGAAATACAAGATCAATAACTAACAAATCACATGAATCAAACTAAAACTTACTTGTACGATAGTTTTATTGAGCACATATGATAGTTTCATCAAACTCTAAAAGCAACTCGTGCTGATAACGTGTTGTAAAACAATGACCTACTAGCAACCCATACATGAAGTATAAGAACAAAGAGGAAAAGATAGGATAAAGAATAAAGAATTCTTTTCATTGAGTATATCACATAACAATTACATGAAGCCTCTATTTATAGGGCTTTTACATTAATACAATAGAAATGAAGAGGTGGGAGTTGGAATATGAATAGTCACCATAATATAACTTATTTATAAGTTAGGATATGCGTATCCTTTAATCAATTCCAAAATATATCATTTTGCTTAAGAGCAAACATTACATGCTTTGTATCAGATGGAAGAATCTTTAAGTTCTTCATTATTTTCACATCATCATCGACTCGGTTTGGTCTTACCGGTCATGCCAACTAATTAAATAATTATGATCCACAAACTAAACTTCTAGTTTATGGTCGAATATGTATTACTTGCACGCATGTAATACAAACGTAAGATATGAAGGTATGTATGAAATCTTCAAACCATAATCTCATTATTAACATGACCATCATTACAATTTCAAATGGTCGATCTCATCATTACAATTGTCTCAATGATGTCCATGAAATAACTTATTATGGTGACTATCCACATTCCAACTCCCATCTCTTCATATCCTATTCATTTAATGTAAGTGCCTTATAAATAGAGGGTTCATGTAATTGTTATGATACACATCAATAAGAATGAATCATTCCATTCTTTATTCTCTCTAATCCATGTTCTTATATCTACATATCTTGTATGTTAATTGCTAATAGACCGTTGTTTTACAACACGTTATCAGCACGAATGCTTTTTAAGTTTGATCATGTTATCATAAGTCAAAGTTGAACTGTTGCATCCGTTTCTTTTTAAATCGACTTCCAAGGAACCTGGAATCCATCAATGTCACATTAACAAGTTTTGTTCGAAACTCTTACATGGACAAAGATCAAGGTATGATTAATTTGATTTCTTTTTAGTCTCAATTCCTATCCGTTTCTTATTTGTTAGGATGGGTAAGAAAATCTAATATGAGACTTGGCAAGAATATTTAAACAATATATCCTATAGATATCCAATAGATTATAATTAATTTGATATAGAAATGTAGTATCCAAAGTCCATTTTGTTATTATCATGCAATGTATTTTGATTTAGTAATATAACTTAAATTCTATTAAAGTTCACACATATAAGTTACGAGAGTGAATTAAATATCATTAATTATTATGAAATTACTCATGATTACCTTAATGTAAAATATTTTTTTCATTTATTACGTAATTTTTTTAAAGGAAAATTTCATTAAAAACAAACTCGAAGAGCCCTCAAAGTAAGGACCTACGAGAAATACAAAAACGAAACAACATCAATCCAAAGGACATTTACACCATTTTTTCCAATCAACATCTTTAAACCTAGACCTGATACGAAACCAAAAATAAGCCGTTGATTTCACATTTTCCACAATCTCTACCGGTCTCCTGTGTTTATTTTTGAAAACCCGATCATTTCGCTCATTCCACAAAGTCCATAAAGTAGTGTAGACAATGCCTCTAAAAATATACCTCTTATCATGAATCATTGATTGATCATCCGGACGTTGGAGGAGGTCAATAGCATCGAATGCGAAGCTATGATTCAAACGACACCAGGCTTCTATTCTGAACCAAACCTCCTGCGCGAACATACACCCGGTGAAAAGATGTAGAGCTGTTTCCATTTCCCCCTGACAAAAACCACACCACGAGTCTTGAATTATCACCCCACGTTTGATTAACTCTGCAATAGTAGGAAGCCGGTTGCGAACCGCCCTCCAAACCATGATTTTACATTTGAGGGGTACCCAAGTCTTCCAATTAATAACCGACTCGTTGTCTTCCGAAACATTGGTAGACAATCTTTTTAGCCGATGAAACTGAAAAAATACCATCCTTGTCAGGCTTCCATTTCCTAGAGTCACAACCTCCCTTCCAAGTTAACTCGTGTATGTAGCTGAGTAGTTGAAACAATTCTGCAACCTCTTCATGGGACGCAGGAGTAGATCACCAATCCCATTGCATAACTTTATCATTGTTCATCCAATGTATCCTTTGAGAAACCAAGACCCATTTGTCTCTTTCAAGACGGAAAAGGTTCGGATAAAGAATACGAAGGGGCACGTCTGTGAGCCAAATATCATTCCAAAAGTTGATAGTATGACCATCACCTAAAACTCCCACAAATAATGAATTAAGCTTCAACCCATTAGGATTAGTTTTCTCGCCCACTTTTACAATGTTTTTCCAACAACCGCTTGCCGTAGCCGAGCACGGGAGTAAAGCCCAAGGCCTCCTCGACCCATGGCATCCCAAGATAATTTGTTTCCACAAAGTAGTGCCCCCTTGTTTAAATATCCACGTCCATTTTAAAAGAAGCGCATCGTTTACCTCTTGTAATTTGGACACGCCTAACCGGCCCTTATTTTTTAGGGTGGTAACAATATCCCATGCGACCCATGGAATCTTCTTCTCCTCGCTTGTACCTGCCCATAAAAAGCGTCTCATGATAGACTCCATGGAGTCAATAACGGCCTTGGGAGCTTTGTAAAGCGACAAATAATAAATGGGTAAACTCTCTAGAACCGATTTAATGAGCACTAAACGCCCACCAATCGAGAGAGTCCTAGCCTTCCAAGAAACAAGGCGATTCTTAACGACTTCAACCATAAGGTCCCAACTTCTAATTCTAGACATCTTTGCTCCCACTTGGATGCCAAGGTAGCTAAAAGGGAAGTCGCCTCTCTTGCACCCCAAAAGATCAATCATATTGTCTACCTCCAAAATCCTCCGTAACTACACCAAAGATATTAGATTTGTGCAGATTTATACGAAGCCCCGAGCACAGATAAAAAATACGGAGAATTCTAGCAACACTAGTAATATTCTCCCTGGACCATTCCCCTATAATGAGAGCATCATCTGCATAAAAAGGTGGGTTAAATCGGCTTCACCATCAGTGAAACTAACGCCCTTAAAGGCTCCAATATCTTTAGCTTTCTTCAATAACCACGATAGGGCTTCCATAACAATCAGAAATAAAAAGGGAGACAAGGGGTCACCTTGTCGAAGACCCTTTTCACACTGAAAGTCAAAAGTCGGAGAGCCATTAACCGAAACAGCGGCTCTAGAGGAATGACAAATACCTTTGACCCAATCACACCACCGTGGATCAAAACCCATTTGAGACATAATAGAGATCAAAAAATTCCAATTGACGTTGTCATAGGACTTTTCGAAATCTATTTTTAACATAAACGCCTTTCTTTTTCTTTTCTTTAACCAATCCAAAACTTCATTTACCATAAGCGGACCGTCAAGAATGAAGCGATCCGCTAAGAAAGCCGACTGATCTTCTGAAATAACTTGACCAATCACCTTTTTGAGCCGGTTAGCAAGAATTTTAGAAATAACTTTGCTAACCATCCCAATTAGGGTAATCGGTCTATAATCTCTAAACCCAAAAGGAGATTTCACCTTAGGAATCAATGTTATGAAAGAAGACCCGTAACCGGAATTAATAATCCCAGAAGCGTGAAACTCCGTCATGATATTATAAAAATCATCCTCAAAAAGGGTCCAAAAACGCTTTACAAAGCGAAAATTAAAACCGTCTGGGCCCGGGGCTTTGTTAGAACCGCACTCGAAAACCGCATTTTTTTATTTCCTGTTTAGAAAAAGATTCAACAAGAGCAATACGATCATGATCCGAAATGGTCTTCAAACCTGTGCACGTTAGAGGTGGCCTAGATGGGTAATTTTCTTTAAAGTGGCTTCGAAAAAACCTTAGCACCTCTCGCTTAATCAAAGTTGGTTTTGTAATCCACTCGCCATTGATTTCGATACCGGGAATAGAATTACGCGCCTTTCTACCATTGATGATATTATGGAAGAAGCTAGAGTTTTCATCACCCAATGCGGCCCATTTGACGCGAGATTTTTGTCTCAAGTCTCGCGCCTTATAATGTTCAATATCAGCGATAGCTTTCTTGCATTCCGTCCAAATCCAAAGATCCTCTTCGACTAGATCTGTGAGTTCCATTTGAATCTCGATGTCCTCTTTTTCTTTTCGCAATCGAGCTTCTTCTTCCAATTCACTAGCACTGTATTTATGGAACCAATCTTGCAACGAGTTTCTAAGTTTTTTCAGCTTGTTTAACAAGTTGCAATCTGAATCACCCTCATTCACCCAGCCGTCCCAAACCGAATTAATAACTTCAATGCATCCAGGACGTTCCAACCAAGAGTCGAACATCCGAAAAGGCTTGGGTCCGAAGTTATTACCCATAAATGAAAATACCACCGGCGAATGATCGGAATGAGCCCTGTTAAGAGCGCGTACACATACATTCGGCCATCTATTACCCATGTACACAAGCCTTTTCTATTCGACATAAAGGTATATTTCAAACCTTGCAGGTTGTATTCGCGCAGACCAGTTTCGTGAATAAAGTCATTAAAATCTTGAGTGCAAACTGGATCGAATTTAGAATACTTTCTTTCTTCACGACCCCTAACCGCATTAAAGTCTCCAAATACTATCCACCACCCATCATTTGAGCGAACAAGGTTATTTATTCTCCTCCAAAGGCTTCTTTTGTCAACGTTCGCTTGCGGAGCGTACACATTAATCAAATTAAGCCTAATAGAACCCGCCATTACCGTACCTGCCACATGCAGAAAATACCGATCTTTATTCACTACATCTTTATCAAAAACTTTGGGATCCCATATACTTATTAACCCGCCTGAAGAGCCCACTGCATTAACGGACTCGAAATCAAAACCAATACCACCCCAATAACTAGCCGTCGTAGCCTGTTTAAAATCAGTCACCATTGTTTCTTGCATACCAAGGAAAGAAATCCCGAAATCATTCTTCAGCTTTTTTATCCAACCCGATTTACTACAAACCCCCACCCCATGGATATTAACCGAGAGGCAATTCATTTGTCACCCCTTTGTACCCCTTCAGAAGAAATCGACTCAGAAACCAAGTCATGAGCATTACTTAAATCTGCACCAAGCTTTTCACCTAAGGCAATTGTGGCTTCAACTTCATTGGCTCTCATCTCAACCAAATTCTCAACCTGACTGTTGGTGTCCTCATCTAAGTTACTCGGTTCTGCTTCACCATTAGGATTGGGTTGAGAATTAAGGTCAATAACCTTATTATTTAAACGGCCCACTTCCTCAATATCTAAGTCCCGTGTAACCACTTCCTCTTCTACCACATTGTCCAAATTCGGCCCATCATCATTATCCAGACCCAAAAGTTGGTCAAGCCCAAACAAATCTGTGTTACCCTTGGGTTTCTTACCTACCTTAGTTTTTTCCAAACTGCTAGAATAAGCTGGGTTGACCCAATTAACAGAGCCCAATAATGACTTTTTTCTTTCTCTTATTAAACACAATTTTGTTAGCCCCGGAAATCACGTTATCAGTTGAACTAAGAAAATGGTTTATTAAAACTTAAAATAAAAGTTTGCAGTATTGCACCTCATTCCATGCCATTTGTATTCATAATTATCAAAAATATTTTATTATTATTATTATTGTTATTTGAAGTTAAATAGGAGTACAACTCCATAAACGTTTTTTTAGTTACACAAGATTTAAACATTTGAAATGTTTATCTAACAGAAGCTATATGTTATACGTTATTTGTAATATGTTAATAAACTATCATGCAGATACTATAAAGATATTTGTTTGTGTTTCAAATTAGAGTGATATTAGCAATGCTTACAATTGGTTATATTGTGATAAACCAATACATAAATTATATGTTTTTCTTTTAAAAGATGAAACACTTTATTTCACAAAGATTGTACTATAACTTGTTTTATTTGGTAACATGTTATAACATCGTATGTTGGATTATGTATACAATTGCTAGTCATGTATTTTATACGCTATCATTTACTTAGCATTGAACAGAACAAATAAAACAAAGTTATGGTTTATTATCACTCTCATGAAGGATTTACATTTGACATCCAACGTGTCTTACACCTTGAATCTCATTATCATGTTATAAAAGGCTGTAAGATGTTGGGCCGATAATATTATATGACTTGGACATATATTTACTTCTCTATGGTTGTTATGTGAAGAAAAGTTTATATATGACGGAAATTGGATAAAACAAATTTTGTTTGTTTGTCAAACCTTAAAATATGCTCATGAAGTGGCAAGATTATTAAAGAATATATAAGGTTTGAAATGACCACCATGAAAGTGGTGTAGTTCTCATCCATTCCCTGAAGTGAATGTGATGAAAAATGATCGGTATAAATGTTAAAGATCATGTACATAACTAAGGAAGTTGTAATGATTCCACCATGAAAGTTTTATGGTTATAATCCATTCCCTAAAGTGAATGCGATGCTATAATAAAATCACGATTATGGTAATTGTGAATTGTTATGTTGCTCATGTTAATGAGATCAGTTTTGTTAATAATATGATGATTACAAAATGATCGTTATAGAATTTATGATCATAGTAAATGAGAAAGTTGTAATGATCATCATTTTCATAACAAGATCAGCCCTGTTAATACTGAATGAGGAAATTGTAATGATCATCATGTGGATAATAAGATCAACGATGTTAATATTGAAATCGACCACAAGAAGTGGCACACTAAGGAAGTAATTATAAGAGAATAAGATATATTATTATCTCGTATTTCTTGTCGTGTATTAGACAAGAAAGAGTGTAACATGTCTAATAATTTGTCACATATGAGATGTGCTCATGAAGTAACCATATCATTAAGAGAGTATGAAAAGTTTGAAATCATCTCATATTCTTGTGATCGAGTAAATAATGAAAAGTTATGAAGCTTGTTTCGCTTATACTCCATTCCCTGAAGTGAATGTGACTACATATTGATCATTGTAAAGGTAATGATCATGGACATCATTGAGACATTTGTAATGATGAGATCGACCATTTGGAATTGTAATGATGGTCATGTTAATAATGAGATGATGGTTTGAAGATTTCATACATACTCTAATATCTTACGTTTGTATTACATACATGCAAGTAATACATATTCGACCATAAACTAGAAGTTTAGTTTGTGGATCATAATTATTTAATTAGTTGACATGACCGGTAAGACCACACCGAGTCGATGATGATGTGAACATAATGAAGAACTTAAAGATTCTTCCATCTGATACAAAGCAAGTAATGTTTGCTCTTAAGAAAAATTATATATTTTGGAATTGATTAAAGGATACGCATATCCTAACATGATACCATTTAGTATTTAAAATCGATGCATCGTCTAAATGGTTATCAAGTTTGCAACCTGAAGTTTGCTTGATTTATGGCTTAGCTAATAAGATAACAAGCATATTATTCTAGATTGGCATATTTAATCAATTCCCAAGATAATAATGATCATTGGAATAAGTGTTGAACTTCATATAGCTTATGTTCATAAAAATATTGCTTTCATTGAGATGATCACTAAAACGTCTACTATTGATTACAATGTCAATGATCATGAAAGCAAAAGTTCATGTTTACATATCATTTTACATGCAGTAACATTTATTCACATCAAGCCAATACATGGTAATAGTTTCTCCCCATTATAGTTGGTTTTTGGTCAGGAACCAAATATTGCCCATCTAAGATTTTTGTTGTGCGACATATATTGAAATTGATCCACCACGACGCACGGAGATGGGACCTTAAAAGGTGATTGGGAATATATGATGATTTATAGAGCCTTCAACAAGAGATTTATTTACATCTCAGTTAATTGATATCCATCTCAATGGATTAACATTCCCGACATCAAGGGGAGATAAAAGGCAGTTGGAAATAGAAATAGAAATGAGATAGAATGAAATATCATTGATCCTCGTACTAAACAATGTGAACCAAAAGTTCAAAGGATAATTCATTCACATGAGATTAGCGAATTAATTACCAGAGGCGTTAACTGACCTAAATATGATGAATAGCTAATCAAGTCACATATACCAACTGCTAATGCTCCATTTAAGATGAGTGTCCAGGAAGGACAATCATATGTTGGCAATAAGCCTACTGCACGCCTAAAGCGTGGTAGACTAGTCGATTCCAAAGAATAAAAATCCTCGAGAAATTGGAGCAAGTAAGAAAGATGGCCAAGTCGAGGTTATAGTAAAAAAGGTCTCCTGAAGAGACATTAGACATGATGGTTCCAGAAGAACCTCAGGTGCCTGAAAATAAAGAGATCTCGTTATATAGTATCATGTCTATGAAATGTATGGAATCGAAATAAAATCTACATCGTTATAAATTTTATGTAATGTAGCGCTTGAAATGAGGATCAAGATTTAAGATCTGCCTATGAATGAATACAAAGAAATGATTGGCCAAAATGGAAAGACGCAAATACGGCAGAGTTGAATTCTCTATTGATAAGGAAAGTTTTGGACCAGTAGTCCATACAACAAAAGTTGTAAAACATATAGATACGAAAAGGTCTTTTGTGTGAATCAACATTTTAAAAGAAAATGATATATGGTAAAATTGGTGGCACAAGAATTTTGCAAAGACCCATAATTGATTATGAGGAGACGCAATCTCCAGCGGTGGATACAATGATTTTTCATTATGTTATTTGTCTGGTAATACAAAGAGAGAATTGAAATGCGTCTAATAAATATCATGATTTACTTGACACTAAAAGTTTACATGAAAATACCTGATAAAGGATTTAATGTGTCAAAATCTTGTAACGTAAGTTCTCGAGAACGTTATGATCGGAATAAATAGATTCAATTCTGAATACATTATGTTTGTTATATGATTGAATTGAATATAAGTGGAACTCCTCATGAGTATCCTAAAGCAACTGAGTGCTTAAAATGTACTATGAAACATCATAGGATGTAATTATTGTGACCAATACACCACAGGTAATAAACTAAACCTGGTGATTATGATAATTCAATGTATAAGAATGGTACAATATGTATATTGGAGAAATAGATGTTGTTGTTCTTCCAATTGAAGTGTGAATGCACTTGCGTAATAGGTCAAGATGGAAAAGTCCTTGATGGATTGATGATGCGTGTAGCATTGATATCAATACCTTATGAAGTATTATATAAAGGTAATATAATATGTATGGACTAAAATAAGGGGGTTGAGTGTTTTAAAACTCATGAGATATCCCGATAAAGAGCAACATAAGTTTGATTGTATTACCCAACTTTTATCAAAGGTTCTCTATTAAAAAGTTCACTCGCAGTTTACATTGATAATGTCTGAGCATTATCGAGAGACTCTGTAGAATTTTTAAAAGGGGGATATTTGAAAGTCCTTGACATAGTGCACTTGTTGCTTGATCTACAATTCGAGTATATATGTAATGATATGTTTACCAATCCATCAAAGTATATCTTGAAAAGATGGTGGGACATTTTACAATGGACATAGCTCATACTTAAAGTGCATTAAAGGTTGTCCAATTACATGATATAGAAAATTATTCATTGCATCTCCTACCAAAGTAGAGATTTTTACTCTAGTAGTACCATAGTTAAATATATATGCACATTAGTATATGTCTTGCTAGTTATGCATGATTATAATATCTTTCACTTGAACTTATCGCCACGGTATAGCGTATGACAAGCAAGCAAGACATTGGAATGAGTTAAAACAAATATTACAGGTATGAATGATGTTTGATTTTATTTTTCTAACCCATGGAAACAAGTTTGGTTAGTCTTGTAGATGTTTGGAATGTAACACAACAATAGTGGATCATATGATATTTATTTTCGAGAGGAGGTACCAGAAAATCTCATATGAAGATTATACACCATTGCTCAACATAAAGGATTGTACTTCCAAGGGATCGAGCGACATTTCATTGGCTACGGAAACTTTAAGCAACTTTCAAGGAAGATTGGCACATATTATCGAAAGACTACATATTCAAATGAGGGGGAGTATCATACAAGTTGCACTCTTTTTCCCTTAACTAAGTTTTGTCCCATTGAGTTTTCTTAGTAAGGTTTTTAATGAGGCAACATACCTCATCCAGAGGTATCCGTTTGAGTAATACGCCCTGCACTCTTTTTCCCGTAGCTGAGGTTTTGTCCTACTGGGTTTTCCTGGCAAGGTTTTTAACGAGGCAGCATCACAAAGTGTATGCTACATTATTTTCTTTTATCACGTGGATAGTCAAGGGGGACTGTTATAAATAAGTTATTATGGTGACTATCCACATTCCAACTCCCATCTCTTCATATCCTATTCATTTAATGTAAGAGCCTTATAAATAGAGGCTTCATGTAATTGTTATGATACACATCAATAAGAATGAATCATTCCATTCTCTATTCTCTCTAATCCATGTTCTTATATCTACATATCTTGTATGTTAGTTGCTAATAGACCGTTATTTACATTCTAATAATTAAACATTTTTAAAAAGCTAAAGAAAATACACATATTAGTATTTTTTTTGTCACAAAAAAATTATATGAGTGCTAGGTGTCAACAAAATTTGGGTATCGCTCAAGTTTCAAATATATATGTTTGTATCATAGTTGTTAAAAGTCATCGATTCTTGCTCCTAGGCACATGTATCTGGCGAGGTCGGAAATTACGCTTTAATTTTATAGGTGATGGTTTAGTTGTAGATTTCTGGAAGATTCCCAAGCTCCAAAGAGTTTCCCGCCAAATTATCTATATTAAGGCTAGATTCAGTCAGATTTCTATTTTTATCCAATGAAAACTACTTTTTATACACTAATAGACTGATATTACAAAAAAAAATTATAGTAATTAGATGTCATTAAATGTTATATAACAGATCTTGTTTATTTTATATAATATATTTCTATTTTTTCGCTTTGTTCGCTTTTTATTATCTTAGACTGTGACACCCGGCATGTTTGGGTCAACATTTTATAAACACATAAGTCTACCTTAGCGAAAAACGTTTATTAAACATACTTGACGGGGTCAGTAGAGTCGGAACACAGTCCGTATTGTCCAGGGTTCAATGATTCAGGAGATCATTGGGTTAGTCACACATACACACACACGCGATACGAGTCCCGTTGTTGGTGAATTACATAAACTAGATAAGTGTATGTGTAGACTAATTGTCGTATGGTGGATTATATGCTTAGATGTGTTTAAATGATGTGTAGATAGTCATTCGTGCTTAAATATGTTAAACATAGACTAAGGTTGCATGCTCGTATGGTAGGGTGCGTTAAAATGCGTTAAACACGACAAATTGGAAAAACTAGAAAAACGTGAGTCCTGGTTCGACCAATCGAATGGGCGAACCTGGACAATACTTCTGGTTCGACCCTTGTAAAAGGGGCGAACCTGGGATATGGAATTGAAAGAATTTCATTCGACCAAGTCAGGGTACGTTCGACCCTGTGAAAGGGTCGAAGGAGGGTACATTCGCCCAGGTAAAAGGGGCGAATGTGGACATAGTATAAATACCACACTTTGTCATTTTTCACCATTTCACAAACCCTAAACGCCTCAAAACACTCTCTAGCAACTTTAAACATTGGGGAAGGAGTTTTTGCCCTTGTTTTCTATAATCTACCCTACAAACATCTTCTACACAAAGATCTAAGGTGTGTTCTTCATTCTAAATCAATTTTAAAGCATTTCAATTCGTTTTCATTAAACCCCAAGAGTCCAGATCTGATTCAAACATGTTTTCATGAATAAAAACCTTCCTAATATCTTTCTAAACAAAACCTATTCATAAACAATGAGTTTTCATACAAAATAACATGTGTTAATGGTGTTTTATGTGATGTTATGCATTGTTTGATGATTGATTGTTGTATAGATGTTATGACAATGATCTAGGACTGTTATTGATGATGATTTATGATTGAGATAGGTTACAATTGATTATTGATGATGTTATGTACATTTTGGGGATTTTGGGTTAAATCTAGGGCTTGTTCATGATGATAGTGATAAGGATATGATTGGGGGGTTTATTGTTCATGATAATCTGAGTATATTAAGTTGATTATTGATTGATTTCATAAAGTTTCCTAATTGGGTAAAGATTGCATGCGTTTGATGTGACATCTCCATAATTTGCTATTTCGGGTAACTTGTAAAACGGACGGATTTCGGGATAAAATTGGTAGGGTTATGTAGGAATATGTTAATGATGGTTGACTGCTGTGATTGGTAATGTTTCGTGATGTTTTCGGACCGTTTAGATGCGTTTTGGTGCGTTTTATAAAATGCTGATGAAAACGGGCGAACGTGGAATAAAATTGGTTCGAATAGGCGAACGTGGAATAAAATATGGGAAAAACGGGCGAACGTGGAAAAACGGGCGAACGTGGGAAAAACGGGCGAACGTGGGAAAAACGGGCGAACGTGGCTCAACGGGCGAACGTGGAAATGGGAAAAACCACATTCGACCATCTGATGTCCGGAATGAGATTTTTGATGCAAACTAAGTGTTTTATGCTTGAAACTTATGTGTTAAACTTATGTGCATGACTAATTGATGTAATGGGTCACCAACGGGATGTCGGGTCGGTCTGGGATGTCCGGTTAACGTTTAAACACACTTTTTAACACACTTTTTAACACACGTAGTCAAGATCTGGACAATCGGGGACTAGTTAGCCTTCGGGTTAGTAGTCATCACACTTATGTAAACTCATTGATAGGTTGTCACTAGTTGGGATTATCATACACGTGTTGGATTTCTAATTATCAGAAGACGCACTCTAAGGTGAGTTTCACGGCCCCTCTTTTATACACTTTTCTCTCGGGGGAGAAGCATGCCACACGTTTTAACAAATACAACGTTTATGTTTTGAAACACAACGCTTTTGAAACACAACACTTATGAAACGCAACGCTTTTGAAACGCAACGCTTTTAGAAACATGACGCCTTTGGGAATGCGACTCTTTTAAGAAACGTGACACGTTTGGCACTTGGCATATTTAACATTGGCATTTGACACTTTTAAACATTGGCATTTAACATATTTAACATTGGCATTTGACACTTTTAAACATTGGCATTTGGCATATTTAAACATTGGTACTTGACACTTTTAAACATTGACACTTGGCATTTGGCACTTGGCGCTTGGCACTTATTTACTATACGACGAAACCTAAGTCCCTATTGAAACCATGAATGTGCGGGGCACAACGGGGGAAATGTGGATAGATCTATCGGGCGTGACGAACCCCACCTGACGGCTGGGAGCCGGGCGGGTGCATATTGTCTCTACTTGACACTTGACACTTGGCACATGGGCAGCAACTCAAGCAATGTTTGTCAGTAATGGTTTTAGCAACACAGTCGTAGTAGTAAGGGAACGTTTGTTATTTACTTGGAACTTTTGCACACTTGGCACTTTATGAGAAATCGCTTTACACATGAAAACGTTTACGAACTTAAAACCTGTGAACTCACCAGCATTATATGTTGACATCTTTTTGGCATGTTTTCTCAGGTCGCTAAGGTAGCAGCATTGAGTATAGGCGCACGGAGTCTCACGGCGTCTAGGGATCATATGCATGTTTTGTTAAACATTTCAGACTTTGAGTTTTACTTTTAAGTTGTAATAATACATTTTGCTTCCGCTGTGTTAGAACGGTTTGAAACTCAATGGTAGTTTACGTTGTTTTCTTATCATATAGATGTCGTTTATTGTGACCGTTGACTTGGATCCTGGTGTGTCACGCGCCTCGCGGTAAAACCCCGCACGTGGAAATTTGAGGGTGTGACAGATTGGTATCAGAGCCAGGTTATAGTGAACTAGGACTGCATGTAGAGTCTAGTCTATAGCCGAGTGTCACACACATTAGACGGTCACACATATTTACGAGTCGTGTCATTTGGTAAACATACTAACCTTGTCGGGGTGTCGGTGTCCTCATCACGCAGTATCACATTATCTATCTTTTGTTATTCCTACCTTGGTTCTATCTTCTTTTTCGGGTTTGAAGATGAAGGGGCTTATCGCTTATACTTGGCAGTAGTGTGCATTGGGGATGGCTTCGGCACATTCTTGAGATCTTTCCGGGTTTTGGATATCTCCCCTCTATGCTCTAATGTACATACTTGCCTACACACACACTATCATGCACTAGTACTTGTCATAGTACACTCCTGAGTGACTGTTCACTTTGGGATCTTCGTGCGATAACAGTTTCTTTTAGGAATGTGTGTATCGGGTGATTTGAAGTTCTAGCTAGGAGCACGCCTAGAGTACCATGTAGAGTGATTTGTTATTTCGGGTGCACACGAAATCATAAATCGAAATGCATGAAAATCTTGGTGGACTTCGTGTTCGGACTAATGGTCATGCTGGAACCACGTTCTGAATTCGTTTGGTCACTTGTAGCTTGATCTGTTAGTGGTTTTGAGTATCTTGTCTCATGTTTGGCAGAACATGTCTGGTCGCGCTGGTGGACGTGCTGGTGGACGCCGTGGTGGCGGCGGGGGTCGCAATGGCGGTGGACGAGGTGGTGGGAACATCACCATGACTCAGGCGGAGTTGGAGAACATGTTGCAGCAGTAGTTGAATGTTGCGTTGGCTGCTTTCCAGGCTGCTCAGCAGACCCTGGGAAATACTAATCAGGTGCAGTCTGGGTGCACCTACAAGAAGTTCATGGACTGTAAGCCCCATTTCTTCAATGGGACTGAAGGGGCAGTGGGTCTGCTCCGGTGGTTAGAGAATATCGAGTCGGTGTTTGCTATGTGTAACTGTCCTGACGCTGATCGTGTCAAGTATGCTTCTGCTACTCTAGAGGGATACGCTTTAACCTGGTGGAACTCCACCACTGCGAATCTTGGCCTGGGTGAGGCCAATGCTATGCCGTGGTCCGAGTTCGTTTAGATGTTGCGAGCGGAGTATTGCCCGAGGGACGAGATTATGAAGTTGGAGCATGAGTTCTGGAATCTGAAGATGGTTGGGTCGGAGATCGAGGAGTTTACTGCTATGCACAACGAGTTGGCTGTGATGTGCCCCGGTTTGGCTACACCGGAGTACCGAAGGATTGAGCACTACGTTACTGGGTTAGTGTTGGAGATTGCTGGGCTTGTTGCCGCTGCTGATCACACTACTATGTTGGCCACTGTTCGGGCAGCTCACAAGCTGACCAACATGAAGGTTGCTGAGGGCGTTCTACCTCCGAGGGGTGCTGCTGTGAAAGCTCCTGCGGACAATAAGAGGAAGTGGGAAAGTGCTGGGAAGAACATTGGGTCGTCTCAACAGCAGGTTAAGAGGCAGGACGTTGTGGGAGCGTCATCTGAGCAGAAGACTGGGGGTTATGTTGGTAAGAGTCCGAAGTGTAACACGTGTGGGTATCACCATGTTGGGGGTTACAATGCGTTTCGTGGTAATCGTTGTCAGCGAGTCGGTCACTTGGCTAAGGATTGTTGGGTTAATCTGCAGCCGAAACAGACTCAAGCGGTTGTCCCCGCTCCTGCTCCTCGGGGAAACCATGGGTGTTTTAACTGTGGGGAGACTAGGCACTTCAAGCGGGATTGTCCTAAGCTGAACCAAGGGACTGCAGGTGGTGCTAGGAACGAAGGTGGCGGTCGAACTACTCGTGGTCATGTCTACGTCATTGGCGCTAGGGAGAACCAGGAGGATCCTGACACTGTTACTGGTGAGTGTTCTTTTCTTGATTCTCGTTATGCTCGTATTCATTCTCGTTCACATTGTTTGGCGATTCGTATTCATTGTGTGCATTCAGTTTGGTATTTGGTCATCGTTTTGCATTCATGGGTCTGATGTGGGTCCTCTGGAGATGCTACTTGGACGGTACCGGTGTGTCATTTATACCGATCACAGTAGTCTCTAGTAGACCTACGATCAGGAGGATTCATTGTTTTGTATTCACTTTGGGGAGGACGGTTTCCCGGCATAGAGTATCTGTTGATATCATCTCTCGTTCGCGGTTATCATTTCGTTTGTGTTCTGGGAAAACGTTACTTGGGTTGGGTCGACACTCATTACTGTCGAAGAGTGAATCTCGGGGCGAGATTCCTTTCAACAGGGAGATGATGTGACGACCGGGAAAATTTTTCTTTAAGTCGCTTCGTTCTCTTTGACTTCGGGAAATTTTCGGGACGAAAATTCTTTCAACAGGGGGATGATGTGACACCCGGCATGTTTGGGTCAACATTTTATAAACACATAAGTCTACCTTAGCGAAAAACGTTTATTAAACATACTTGACGGGGTCAGTAGAGTCGGAACACAGTCCGTATTGTCCAGGGTTCAATGATTCAGGAGATCATTGGGTTAGTCACACACACACACACACACACACGATACGAGTCCCGTTGTTGGTGAATTACATAAACTAGTTAAGTGTATGTGTAGACTAATTGTCGTATGGTGGATTATATGCTTAGATGTGTTTAAATGATGTGTAGATAGTCATTCGTGCTTAAATATGTTAAACATAGACTAAGGTTGCATGCTCGTATGGTAGGGTGCGTTAAAATGCGTTAAACACGACAAATTGGAAAAACTAGAAAAACGTGAGTCCTGGTTCGACCAATCGAATGGGCGAACCTGGACAATACTTCTGGTTCGACCCTTGTAAAAGGGGCGAACCTGGGATATGGAATTGAAAGAATTTCATTCGACCAAGTCAGGGTACGTTCGACCCTGTGAAAGGGTCGAAGGAGGGTACATTCGCCCAGGTAAAAGGGGCGAATGTGGACATAGTATAAATACCACACTTTGTCATTTTTCACCATTTCACAAACCCTAAACGCCTCAAAACACTCTCTAGCAAATTTAAAAATTGGGGAAGGAGTTTTTGCCCTTGTTTTCTATAATCTACCCTACAAACATCTTCTACACAAAGATCTAAGGTGTGTTCTTCATTCTAAATCAATTTTAAAGCATTTCAATTCGTTTTCATTAAACCCCAAGAGTCCAGATCTGATTCAAACATGTTTTCATGAATAAAAACCTTCCTAATATCTTTCTAAACAAAACCTATTCATAAACAATGAGTTTTCATACAAAATAACATGTGTTAATGGTGTTTTATGTGATGTTATGCATTGTTTGATGATTGATTGCTGTATAGATGTTATGACAATGATCTAGGACTGTTATTGATGATGATTTATGATTGAGATAGGTTACAATTGATTATTGATGATGTTATGTACATTTTGGGGATTTTGGGTTAAATCTAGGGCTTGTTCATGATGATAGTGATAAGGATATGATTGGGGGGTTTATTCTTCATGATAATCTGAGTATATTATGTTGATTATTGATTGATTTCATAAAGTTTCCTAATTGGGTAAAGATTGCATGCGTTTGATGTGACATCTCCATAATTTGCTATTTCGGGTAACTTGTAAAACGGACGGATTTCGGGATAAAATTGGTAGTATGTAGGAATATGTTAATGATAGTTGACTGGTGTGATTGGTAATGTTTCGTGATGTTTTCGGACCGTTTAGATGCGTTTTGGTGCGTTTTATAAAATGCTGATGAAAACGGGCGAACGTGGAATAAAATTGGTTCGAATAGGCGAACGTGGAATAAAATATGGGAAAAACGGGCGAACGTGGAAAAACGGGCGAACGTGGGAAAAACGGGCGAACGTGGGAAAAACGGGCGAACGTGGCTCAACGGGCGAACGTGGAAATGGGAAAAACCACATTCGACCATCTGATGTCCGGAATGAGATTTTTGATGCAAACTAAGTGTTTTATGCTTGAAACTTATGTGTTAAACTTATGTGCATGACTAATTGATGTAATGGGTCACCAACGGGATGTCGGGTCGGTCTGGGATGTCCGGTTAACGTTTAAACACACTTTTTAACACACGTAGTCAAGATCTGGACAATCGGGGACTAGTTAGCCTTCGGGTTAGTAGTCATCACACTTATGTAAACTCATTGATAGGTTGTCACTAGTTGGGATTATCATACACGTGTTGGATTTCTAATTATCAGAAGACGCACTCTAAGGTGAGTTTCACGGCCCCTCTTTTATACACTTTTCTCTCGGGGGAGAAACATGCCACACGTTTTAACAAATACAACGTTTATGTTTTGAAACACAACGCTTTTGAAACACAACACTTATGAAACGCAACGCTTTTGAAACGCAACGCTTTTAGAAACATGACGCCTTTGGGAATGCGACTCTTTTAAGAAACGTGACACGTTTGGCACTTGGCATATTTAACATTGGCATTTGACACTTTTAAACATTGGCATTTAACATATTTAACATTGGCATTTGACACTTTTAAACATTGGCATTTGGCATATTTAAACATTGGTACTTGACACTTTTAAACATTGACACTTGGCATTTGGCACTTGGCGCTTGGCACTTATTTACTATACGACGAAACCTAAGTCCCTATTGAAACCATGAATGTGCGGGGCACAACGGGGGAAATGTGGATAGATCTATCGGGCGTGACGAACCCCACCTGACGGCTGGGAGCCGGGCGGGTGCATATTGTCTCTACTTGACACTTGACACTTGGCACATGGGCAGCAACTCGAGAAATGTTTGTCAGTAATGGTTTTAGCAACACAGTCGTAGTAGTAAGGGAACGTTTGTTATTTACTTGGAACTTTTGCACACTTGGCACTTTATGAGAAATCGCTTTACACATGAAAACGTTTACGAACTTAAAACCTGTGAACTCACCAGCATTATATGTTGACATCTTTTTGGCATGTTTTCTCAGGTCGCTAAGGTAGCAGCATTGAGTATAGGCGCACGGAGTCTCACGGCGTCTAGGGATCATATGCATGTTTTGTTAAACATTTCAGACTTTGAGTTTTACTTTTAAGTTGTAATAATACATTTTGCTTCCGCTGTGTTAGAACGGTTTGAAACTCAATGGTAGTTTACGTTGTTTTCTTATCATATAGATGTCGTTTATTGTGACCGTTGACTTGGATCCTGGTGTGTCACGCGCCTCGCGGTAAAACCCCGCACGTGGAAATTTGAGGGTGTGACAGATTGGTATCAGAGCCAGGTTATAGTGAACTAGGACTGCATGTAGAGTCTAGTCTATAGCCGAGTGTCACACACATTAGACGGTCACACATATTTACGAGTCGTGTCATTTGGTAAACATACTAACCTTGTCGGGGTGTCGGTGTCCTCATCACGCAGTATCACATTATCTATCTTTTGTTATTCCTACCTTGGTTCTATCTTCTTTTTCGGGTTTGAAGATGAAGGGGCTTATCGCTTATACTTGGCAGTAGTGTGCATTGGGGATGGCTTCGGCACATTCTTGAGATCTTTCCGGGTTTTGGATATCTCCCCTCTATGCTCTAATGTACATACTTGCCTACACACACACTATCATGCACTAGTACTTGTCATAGTACACTCCTGAGTGACTGTTCACTTTGGGATCTTCGTGCGATAACAGTTTCTTTTAGGAATGTGTGTATCGGGTGATTTGAAGTTCTAGCTAGGAGCACGCCTAGAGTACCATGTAGAGTGATTTGTTATTTCGGGTGCACACGAAATCATAAATCGAAATGCATGAAAATCTTGGTGGACTTCGTGTTCGGACTAATGGTCATGCTGGAACCACGTTCTGAATTCGTTTGGTCACTTGTAGCTTGATCTGTTAGTGGTTTTGAGTATCTTGTCTCATGTTTGGCAGAACATGTCTGGTCGCGCTGGTGGACGTGCTGGTGGACGCCGTGGTGGCGGCGGGGGTCGCAATGGCGGTGGACGAGGTGGTGGGAACATCACCATGACTCAGGCGGAGTTGGAGAACATGTTGCAGCAGTAGTTGAATGTTGCGTTGGCTGCTTTCCAGGCTGCTCAGCAGACCCTGGGAAATACTAATCAGGTGCAGTCTGGGTGCACCTACAAGAAGTTCATGGACTGTAAGCCCCATTTCTTCAATGGGACTGAAGGGGCAGTGGGTCTGCTCCGGTGGTTAGAGAATATCGAGTCGGTGTTTGCTATGTGTAACTGTCCTGACGCTGATCGTGTCAAGTATGCTTCTGCTACTCTAGAGGGATACGCTTTAACCTGGTGGAACTCCACCACTGCGAATCTTGGCCTGGGTGAGGCCAATGCTATGCCGTGGTCCGAGTTCGTTTAGATGTTGCGAGCGGAGTATTGCCCGAGGGACGAGATTATGAAGTTGGAGCATGAGTTCTGGAATCTGAAGATGGTTGGGTCGGAGATCGAGGAGTTTACTGCTATGCACAACGAGTTGGCTGTGATGTGCCCCGGTTTGGCTACACCGGAGTACCGAAGGATTGAGCACTACGTTACTGGGTTAGTGTTGGAGATTGCTGGGCTTGTTGCCGCTGCTGATCACACTACTATGTTGGCCACTGTTCGGGCAGCTCACAAGCTGACCAACATGAAGGTTGCTGAGGGCGTTCTACCTCCGAGGGGTGCTGCTGTGAAAGCTCCTGCGGACAATAAGAGGAAGTGGGAAAGTGCTGGGAAGAACATTGGGTCGTCTCAACAGCAGGTTAAGAGGCAGGACGTTGTGGGAGCGTCATCTGAGCAGAAGACTGGGGGTTATGTTGGTAAGAGTCCGAAGTGTAACACGTGTGGGTATCACCATGTTGGGGGTTACAATGCGTTTCGTGGTAATCGTTGTCAGCGAGTCGGTCACTTGGCTAAGGATTGTTGGGTTAATCTGCAGCCGAAACAGACTCAAGCGGTTGTCCCCGCTCCTGCTCCTCGGGGAAACCATGGGTGTTTTAACTGTGGGGAGACTAGGCACTTCAAGCGGGATTGTCCTAAGCTGAACCAAGGGACTGCAGGTGGTGCTAGGAACGAAGGTGGCGGTCGAACTACTCGTGGTCATGTCTACGTCATTGGCGCTAGGGAGAACCAGGAGGATCCTGACACTGTTACTGGTGAGTGTTCTTTTCTTGATTCTCGTTATGCTCGTATTCATTCTCGTTCACATTGTTTGGCGATTCGTATTCATTGTGTGCATTCAGTTTGGTATTTGGTCATCGTTTTGCATTCATGGGTCTGATGTGGGTCCTCTGGAGATGCTACTTGGACGGTACCGGTGTGTCATTTATACCGATCACAGTAGTCTCTAGTAGACCTACGATCAGGAGGATTCATTGTTTTGTATTCACTTTGGGGAGGACGGTTTCCCGGCATAGAGTATCTGTTGATATCATCTCTCGTTCGCGGTTATCATTTCGTTTGTGTTCTGGGAAAACGTTACTTGGGTTGGGTCGACACTCATTACTGTCGAAGAGTGAATCTCGGGGCGAGATTCCTTTCAACAGGGAGATGATGTGACGACCGGGAAAATTTTTCTTTAAGTCGCTTCGTTCTCTTTGACTTCGGGAAATTTTCGGGACGAAAATTCTTTCAACAGGGGGATGATGTGACACCCGGCATGTTTGGGTCAACATTTTATAAACACATAAGTCTACCTTAGCGAAAAACGTTTATTAAACATACTTGACGGGGTCAGTAGAGTCGGAACACAGTCCGTATTGTCCAGGGTTCAATGATTCAGGAGATCATTGGGTTAGTCACACACACACACACACACACACGATACGAGTCCCGTTGTTGGTGAATTACATAAACTAGTTAAGTGTATGTGTAGACTAATTGTCGTATGGTGGATTATATGCTTAGATGTGTTTAAATGATGTGTAGATAGTCATTCGTGCTTAAATATGTTAAACATAGACTAAGGTTGCATGCTCGTATGGTAGGGTGCGTTAAAATGCGTTAAACACGACAAATTGGAAAAACTAGAAAAACGTGAGTCCTGGTTCGACCAATCGAATGGGCGAACCTGGACAATACTTCTGGTTCGACCCTTGTAAAAGGGGCGAACCTGGGATATGGAATTGAAAGAATTTCATTCGACCAAGTCAGGGTACGTTCGACCCTGTGAAAGGGTCGAAGGAGGGTACATTCGCCCAGGTAAAAGGGGCGAATGTGGACATAGTATAAATACCACACTTTGTCATTTTTCACCATTTCACAAACCCTAAACGCCTCAAAACACTCTCTAGCAAATTTAAAAATTGGGGAAGGAGTTTTTGCCCTTGTTTTCTATAATCTACCCTACAAACATCTTCTACACAAAGATCTAAGGTGTGTTCTTCATTCTAAATCAATTTTAAAGCATTTCAATTCGTTTTCATTAAACCCCAAGAGTCCAGATCTGATTCAAACATGTTTTCATGAATAAAAACCTTCCTAATATCTTTCTAAACAAAACCTATTCATAAACAATGAGTTTTCATACAAAATAACATGTGTTAATGGTGTTTTATGTGATGTTATGCATTGTTTGATGATTGATTGCTGTATAGATGTTATGACAATGATCTAGGACTGTTATTGATGATGATTTATGATTGAGATAGGTTACAATTGATTATTGATGATGTTATGTACATTTTGGGGATTTTGGGTTAAATCTAGGGCTTGTTCATGATGATAGTGATAAGGATATGATTGGGGGGTTTATTCTTCATGATAATCTGAGTATATTATGTTGATTATTGATTGATTTCATAAAGTTTCCTAATTGGGTAAAGATTGCATGCGTTTGATGTGACATCTCCATAATTTGCTATTTCGGGTAACTTGTAAAACGGACGGATTTCGGGATAAAATTGGTAGTATGTAGGAATATGTTAATGATAGTTGACTGGTGTGATTGGTAATGTTTCGTGATGTTTTCGGACCGTTTAGATGCGTTTTGGTGCGTTTTATAAAATGCTGATGAAAACGGGCGAACGTGGAATAAAATTGGTTCGAATAGGCGAACGTGGAATAAAATATGGGAAAAACGGGCGAACGTGGAAAAACGGGCGAACGTGGGAAAAACGGGCGAACGTGGGAAAAACGGGCGAACGTGGCTCAACGGGCGAACGTGGAAATGGGAAAAACCACATTCGACCATCTGATGTCCGGAATGAGATTTTTGATGCAAACTAAGTGTTTTATGCTTGAAACTTATGTGTTAAACTTATGTGCATGACTAATTGATGTAATGGGTCACCAACGGGATGTCGGGTCGGTCTGGGATGTCCGGTTAACGTTTAAACACACTTTTTAACACACGTAGTCAAGATCTGGACAATCGGGGACTAGTTAGCCTTCGGGTTAGTAGTCATCACACTTATGTAAACTCATTGATAGGTTGTCACTAGTTGGGATTATCATACACGTGTTGGATTTCTAATTATCAGAAGACGCACTCTAAGGTGAGTTTCACGGCCCCTCTTTTATACACTTTTCTCTCGGGGGAGAAACATGCCACACGTTTTAACAAATACAACGTTTATGTTTTGAAACACAACGCTTTTGAAACACAACACTTATGAAACGCAACGCTTTTGAAACGCAACGCTTTTAGAAACATGACGCCTTTGGGAATGCGACTCTTTTAAGAAACGTGACACGTTTGGCACTTGGCATATTTAACATTGGCATTTGACACTTTTAAACATTGGCATTTAACATATTTAACATTGGCATTTGACACTTTTAAACATTGGCATTTGGCATATTTAAACATTGGTACTTGACACTTTTAAACATTGACACTTGGCATTTGGCACTTGGCGCTTGGCACTTATTTACTATACGACGAAACCTAAGTCCCTATTGAAACCATGAATGTGCGGGGCACAACGGGGGAAATGTGGATAGATCTATCGGGCGTGACGAACCCCACCTGACGGCTGGGAGCCGGGCGGGTGCATATTGTCTCTACTTGACACTTGACACTTGGCACATGGGCAGCAACTCGAGAAATGTTTGTCAGTAATGGTTTTAGCAACACAGTCGTAGTAGTAAGGGAACGTTTGTTATTTACTTGGAACTTTTGCACACTTGGCACTTTATGAGAAATCGCTTTACACATGAAAACGTTTACGAACTTAAAACCTGTGAACTCACCAGCATTATATGTTGACATCTTTTTGGCATGTTTTCTCAGGTCGCTAAGGTAGCAGCATTGAGTATAGGCGCACGGAGTCTCACGGCGTCTAGGGATCATATGCATGTTTTGTTAAACATTTCAGACTTTGAGTTTTACTTTTAAGTTGTAATAATACATTTTGCTTCCGCTGTGTTAGAACGGTTTGAAACTCAATGGTAGTTTACGTTGTTTTCTTATCATATAGATGTCGTTTATTGTGACCGTTGACTTGGATCCTGGTGTGTCACGCGCCTCGCGGTAAAACCCCGCACGTGGAAATTTGAGGGTGTGACAGATTGGTATCAGAGCCAGGTTATAGTGAACTAGGACTGCATGTAGAGTCTAGTCTATAGCCGAGTGTCACACACATTAGACGGTCACACATATTTACGAGTCGTGTCATTTGGTAAACATACTAACCTTGTCGGGGTGTCGGTGTCCTCATCACGCAGTATCACATTATCTATCTTTTGTTATTCCTACCTTGGTTCTATCTTCTTTTTCGAGTTTGAAGATGAAGGGGCTTATCGCTTATACTTGGCAGTAGTGTGCATTGGGGGTGGCTTCGGCACATTCTTGAGATCTTTCCGGGTTTTGGATATCTCCCCTCTATGCTCTAATGTACATACTTGCCTACACACACACTATCATGCACTAGTACTTGTCATAGTACACTCCTGAGTGACTGTTCACTTTGGGATCTTCGTGCGATAACAGTTTCTTTTAGGAATGTGTGTATCGGGTGATTTGAAGTTCTAGCTAGGAGCACGCCTAGAGTACCATGTAGAGCGATTTGTTATTTCGGGTGCACACGAAATCATAAATCGAAATGCATGAAAATCTTGGTGGACTTCGTGTTTGGACTAATGGTCATGCTGGAACCACGTTCTGAATTCGTTTGGTCACTTGTAGCTTGATCTGTTAGTGGTTTTGAGTATCTTGTCTCATGTTTGGCAGAACATGTCTGGTCGCGCTGGTGGACGTGCTGGTGGACGCCGTGGTGGCGGCGGGGGTCGCAATGGCGGTGGACGAGGTGGTGGGAACATCACCATGACTCAGGCGGAGTTGGAGAACATGTTGCAGCAGTAGTTGAATGTTGCGTTGGCTGCTTTCCAGGCTGCTCAGCAGACCCTGGGAAATACTAATCAGGTGCAGTCTGGGTGCACCTACAAGAAGTTCATGGACTGTAAGCCCCATTTCTTCAATGGGACTGAAGGGGCAGTGGGTCTGCTCCGGTGGTTAGAGAATATCGAGTCGGTGTTTGCTATGTGTAACTGTCCTGACGCTGATCGTGTCAAGTATGCTTCTGCTACTCTAGAGGGACACGCTTTAACCTGGTGGAACTCCACCACTGCGAATCTTGGCCTGGGTGAGGCCAATGCTATGCCGTGGTCCGAGTTCGTTTAGATGTTGCGAGCGGAGTATTGCCCGAGGGACGAGATTATGAAGTTGGAGCATGAGTTCTGGAATCTGAAGATGGTTGGGTCGGAGATCAAGGAGTTTACTGCTATGCACAACGAGTTGGCTGTGATGTGCCCCGGTTTGGCTACACCGGAGTACCGAAGGATTGAGCACTACGTTACTGGGTTAGTGCTGGAGATTGCTGGGCTTGTTGCCGCTGCTGATCACACTACTATGTTGGCCACTGTTCGGGCAGCTCACAAGCTGACCAACATGAAGGTTGCTGAGGGCGTTCTACCTCCGAGGGGTGCTGCTGTGAAAGCTCCTGCGGACAATAAGAGGAAGTGGGAAAGTGCTGGGAAGAACATTGGGTCGTCTCAACAGCAGGTTAAGAGGCAGGACGTTGTGGGAGCGTCATCTGAGCAGAAGACTGGGGGTTATGTTGGTAAGAGTCCGAAGTGTAACACGTGTGGGTATCACCATGTTGGGGGTTGCGATGCGTTTCGATGTAATCGTTGTCAGCGAGTCGGTCACTTGGCTAAGGATTGTTGGGTTAATCTGCAGCCGAAACAGACTCAAGCGGTTGTCCACGCTCCTGCTCCTCGGGGAAACCATGGGTGTTTTAACTGTGGGGAGACTAGGCACTTCAAGCGGGATTGTCCTAAGCTGAACCAAGGGACTGCAGGTGGTGCTGGGAACGAAGGTGGCGGTCGAACTACTCGTGGTCATGTCTACGTCATTGGCGCTAGGGAGAACCAGGAGGATCCTGACACTGTTACTGGTGAGTGTTCTTTTCTTGATTCTCGTTATGCTCGTATTCATTCTCGTTCACATTGTTTGGCGATTCGTATTCATTGTGTGCATTCAGTTTGGTATTTGGTCATCGTTTTGCATTCATGGGTCTGATGTGGGTCCTCTGGAGATGCTACTTGGACGGTACCGGTGTGTCATTTATACCGATCACAGTAGTCTCTAGTAGACCTTCGATCAGCAGGATTCATTGTTTTGTATTCACTTTGGGGAGGACGGTTTCCCGGCATAGAGTATCTGTTGATATCATCTCTCGTTCGCGGTTATCATTTCGTTTGTGTTCTGGGAAAACGTTACTTGGGTTGGGTCGACACTCATTACTGTCGAAGAGTGAATCTCGGGGCGAGATTCCTTTCAACAGGGGGATGATGTGACGACCGGGAAAATTTTTCTTTAAGTCGCTTCGTTCTCTTTGACTTCGGGAAATTTTCGGGACGAAAATTCTTTCAACAGGGGGATGATGTGACACCCGGCATGTTTGGGTCAACATTTTATAAACACATAAGTCTACCTTAGCGAAAAACGTTTATTAAACATACTTGACGGTGTCAGTAGAGTCGGAACACAGTCCTTATTGTCCAGGGTTCAATGATTCAGGAGATCATTGGGTTAGTCACACATACACACATACACACACGATACGAGTCCCGTTGTTGGTGAATTACATAAACTAGTTAAGTGTATGTGTAGACTAATTGTCGTATGGTGGATTATATGCTTAGATGTGTTTAAATGATGTGTAGATAGTCATTCGTGCTTAAATATGTTAAACATAGACTAAGGTTGCATGCTCGTATGGTAGGGTGCGTTAAAATGCGTTAAACACGACAAATTGGAAAAACTAGAAAAACGTGAGTCCTGGTTCAACCAATCGAATGGGCGAACCTGGACAATACTTCTGGTTCGACCCTTGTAAAAGGGGCGAACCTGGGATATGGAATTGAAAGAATTTCATTCGACCAAGTCAGGGTACGTTCGACCCTGTGAAAGGGTCGAAGGAGGGTACATTCGCCCAGGTAAAAGGGGCGAATGTGGACATAGTATAAATACCACACTTTGTCATTTTTCACCATTTCACAAACCCTAAACGCCTCAAAACACTCTCTAGCAACTTTAAAAATTGGGGAAGGAGTTTTTGCCCTTGTTTTCTATAATCTACCCTACAAACATCTTCTACACAAAGATCTAAGGTGTGTTCTTCATTCTAAATCAATTTTAAAGCATTTCAATTCGTTTTCATTAAACCCCAAGAGTCCAGATCTGATTCAAACATGTTTTCATGAATAAAAACCTTCCTAATATCTTTCTAAACAAAACCTATTCATAAACAATGAGTTTTCATACAAAATAACATGTGTTAATGGTGTTTTATGTGATGTTATGCATTGTTTGATGATTGATTGCTGTATAGATGTTATGACAATGATCTAGGACTGTTATTGATGATGATTTATGATTGAGATAGGTTACAATTGATTATTGATGATGTTATGTACATTTTGGGGATTTTAGGTTAAATCTAGGGCTTGTTCATGATGATAGTGATAAGGATATGATTGGGGGGTTTATTGTTCATGATAATCTGAGTATATTAAGTTGATTATTGATTGATTTCATAAAGTTTCCTAATTGGGTAAAGATTGCATGCGTTTGATGTGACATCTCCATAATTTGCTATTTCGGGTAACTTGTAAAACGGACGGATTTCGGGATAAAATTGGTAGGGTTATGCAGGAATATGTTAATGATAGTTGACTGGTGTGATTGGTAATGTTTCGTGATGTTTTCGGACCGTTTAGATGCGTTTTGGTGCGTTTTATAAAATGCTGATGAAAACGGGCGAACGTGGAATAAAATTGGTTCGAATAGGCGAACGTGGAATAAAATATGGGAAAAACGGGCGAACGTGGAAAAACGGGCGAACGTGGGAAAAACGGGCGAACGTGGCTCAAACGGGCGAACGTGGAAATGGGAAAAACCACATTCGACCATCTGATGTCCGGAATGAGATTTTTGATGAAAACTAAGTGTTTTATGCTTGAAACTTATGTGTTAAACTTATGTGCATGACTAATTGATGTAATGGGTCACCAACGGGATGTCGGGTCGGTCTGGGAAAACGGGCGAACGTGGCTCAACGGGCGAACGTGGAAATGGGAAAAACCACATTCGACCATCTGATATCCGGAATGAGATTTTTGATGCAAACTAAGTGTTTTATGCTTGAAACTTATGTGTTAAACTTATGTGCATGACTAATTGATGTAATGGGTCACCAACGGGATGTCGGGTCGGTCTGGGATGTCCGGTTAACGTTTAAACACACTTTTTAACACACTTTTTAACACACGTAGTCAAGATCTGGACAATCGGGGACTAGTTAGCCTTCGGGTTAGTAGTCATCACACTTATGTAAACTCATTGATAGGTTGTCACTAGTTGGGATTATCATACACGTGTTGGATTTCTAATTATCAGAAGACGCACTCTAAGGTGAGTTTCACGGCCCCTCTTTTATACACTTTTCTCTCGGGGGAGAAGCATGCCACACGTTTTAACAAATACAACGTTTATGTTTTGAAACACAACGCATTTGAAACACAACACTTATGATACGCAACGCTTTTGAAACGCAACGCTTTTAGAAACATGACGCCTTTGGGAATGCGACTCTTTTAAGAAACGTGACACGTTTGGCACTTGGCATATTTAACATTGGCATTTGACACTTTTAAACATTGGCATTTAACATATTTAACATTGGCATTTGACACTTTTAAACATTGGCATTTGGCATATTTAAACATTGGTACTTGACACTTTTAAACATTGACAATTGGCATTTGGCACTTGGCACTTATTTACTATACGACGAAACCTAAGTCCCTATTGAAACCATGAATGTGCGGGGCACAACGGGGGAAATGTGGATAGATCTATCGGGCGTGACGAACCCCACCTGACGGCTGGGAGCCGGGCGGGTGCATATTGTCTCTACTTGACACTTGACACTTGGCACATGGGCAGCAACTCGAGCAATGTTTGTCAGTAATGGTTTTAGCAACACAGTCGTAGTAGTAAGGGAACGTTTGTTATTTACTTGGAACTTTTGCACACTTGGCACTTTATGAGAAATCGCTTTACACATGAAAACGTTTACGAACTTAAAACCTGTGAACTCTACAGCATTATATGTTGACATCTTTTTGGCATGTTTTCTCAGGTCGCTAAGGTAGCAGCATTGAGTATAGGCGCACGGAGTCTCACGGCGTCTAGGGATCATATGCATGTTTTGTTAAACATTTCAGACTTTGAGTTTTACTTTTAAGTTGTAATAATACATTTTGCTTCCGCTGTGTTAGAACGGTTTGAAACTCAATGGTAGTTTACGTTGTTTTCTTATCATATAGATGTCGTTTATTGTGACCGTTGACTTGGATCCTGGTGTGTCACGCGCCTCGCGGTAAAACCCCGCACGTGGAAATTTGAGGGTGTGACAGATTGGTATCAGAGCCAGGTTATAGTGAACTAGGACTGCATGTAGAGTCTAGTCTATAGTCGAGTGTCACACACATTAGACGGTCACACATATTTACGAGTCGTGTCATTTGGTAAACATACTAACCTTGTCGGGGTGTCGGTGTCCTCATCACGCAGTATCACATTATCTATCTTTTGTTATTCCTACCTTGGTTCTATCTTCTTTTTCGAGTTTGAAGATGAAGGGGCTTATCGCTTATACTTGGCAGTAGTGTGCATTGGGGGTGGCTTCGGCACATTCTTGAGATCTTTCCGGGTTTTGGATATCTCCCCTCTATGCTCTAATGTACATACTTGCCTACACACACACTATCATGCACTAGTACTTGTCATAGTACACTCCTGAGTGACTGTTCACTTTGGGATCTTCGTGCGATAACAGTTTCTTTTAGGAATGTGTGTATCGGGTGATTTGAAGTTCTAGCTAGGAGCACGCCTAGAGTACCATGTAGAGCGATTTGTTATTTCGGGTGCACACGAAATCATAAATCGAAATGCATGAAAATCTTGGTGGACTTCGTGTTTGGACTAATGGTCATGCTGGAACCACGTTCTGAATTCGTTTGGTCACTTGTAGCTTGATCTGTTAGTGGTTTTGAGTATCTTGTCTCATGTTTGGCAGAACATGTCTGGTCGCGCTGGTGGACGTGCTGGTGGACGCCGTGGTGGCGGCGGGGGTCGCAATGGCGGTGGACGAGGTGGTGGGAACATCACCATGACTCAGGCGGAGTTGGAGAACATGTTGCAGCAGTAGTTGAATGTTGCGTTGGCTGCTTTCCAGGCTGCTCAGCAGACCCTGGGAAATACTAATCAGGTGCAGTCTGGGTGCACCTACAAGAAGTTCATGGACTGTAAGCCCCATTTCTTCAATGGGACTGAAGGGGCAGTGGGTCTGCTCCGGTGGTTAGAGAATATCGAGTCGGTGTTTGCTATGTGTAACTGTCCTGACGCTGATCGTGTCAAGTATGCTTCTGCTACTCTAGAGGGACACGCTTTAACCTGGTGGAACTCCACCACTGCGAATCTTGGCCTGGGTGAGGCCAATGCTATGCCGTGGTCCGAGTTCGTTTAGATGTTGCGAGCGGAGTATTGCCCGAGGGACGAGATTATGAAGTTGGAGCATGAGTTCTGGAATCTGAAGATGGTTGGGTCGGAGATCAAGGAGTTTACTGCTATGCACAACGAGTTGGCTGTGATGTGCCCCGGTTTGGCTACACCGGAGTACCGAAGGATTGAGCACTACGTTACTGGGTTAGTGCTGGAGATTGCTGGGCTTGTTGCCGCTGCTGATCACACTACTATGTTGGCCACTGTTCGGGCAGCTCACAAGCTGACCAACATGAAGGTTGCTGAGGGCGTTCTACCTCCGAGGGGTGCTGCTGTGAAAGCTCCTGCGGACAATAAGAGGAAGTGGGAAAGTGCTGGGAAGAACATTGGGTCGTCTCAACAGCAGGTTAAGAGGCAGGACGTTGTGGGAGCGTCATCTGAGCAGAAGACTGGGGGTTATGTTGGTAAGAGTCCGAAGTGTAACACGTGTGGGTATCACCATGTTGGGGGTTGCGATGCGTTTCGATGTAATCGTTGTCAGCGAGTCGGTCACTTGGCTAAGGATTGTTGGGTTAATCTGCAGCCGAAACAGACTCAAGCGGTTGTCCACGCTCCTGCTCCTCGGGGAAACCATGGGTGTTTTAACTGTGGGGAGACTAGGCACTTCAAGCGGGATTGTCCTAAGCTGAACCAAGGGACTGCAGGTGGTGCTGGGAACGAAGGTGGCGGTCGAACTACTCGTGGTCATGTCTACGTCATTGGCGCTAGGGAGAACCAGGAGGATCCTGACACTGTTACTGGTGAGTGTTCTTTTCTTGATTCTCGTTATGCTCGTATTCATTCTCGTTCACATTGTTTGGCGATTCGTATTCATTGTGTGCATTCAGTTTGGTATTTGGTCATCGTTTTGCATTCATGGGTCTGATGTGGGTCCTCTGGAGAT
Organism: Ambrosia trifida; assembly: GCA_028751855.1. Classification (NCBI taxonomy): domain Eukaryota; kingdom Viridiplantae; phylum Streptophyta; class Magnoliopsida; order Asterales; family Asteraceae; genus Ambrosia; species Ambrosia trifida. The sequence continues at coordinate 23,540,249 of CM054124.1, read as the reverse complement.
GCTACTTGGACGGTACCGGTGTGTCATTTATACCGATCACAGTAGTCTCTAGTAGACCTTCGATCAGCAGGATTCATTGTTTTGTATTCACTTTGGGGAGGACGGTTTCCCGGCATAGAGTATCTGTTGATATCATCTCTCGTTCGCGGTTATCATTTCGTTTGTGTTCTGGGAAAACGTTACTTGGGTTGGGTCGACACTCATTACTGTCGAAGAGTGAATCTCGGGGCGAGATTCCTTTCAACAGGGGGATGATGTGACGACCGGGAAAATTTTTCTTTAAGTCGCTTCGTTCTCTTTGACTTCGGGAAATTTTCGGGACGAAAATTCTTTCAACAGGGGGATGATGTGACACCCGGCATGTTTGGGTCAACATTTTATAAACACATAAGTCTACCTTAGCGAAAAACGTTTATTAAACATACTTGACGGGGTCAGTAGAGTCGGAACACAGTCCGTATTGTCCAGGGTTCAATGATTCAGGAGATCATTGGGTTAGTCACACATACACACACACACACACGATACGAGTCCCGTTGTTGGTGAATTACATAAACTAGTTAAGTGTATGTGTAGACTAATTGTCGTATGGTGGATTATATGCTTAGATGTGTTTAAATGATGTGTAGATAGTCATTCGTGCTTAAATATGTTAAACATAGACTAAGGTTGCATGCTCGTATGGTAGGGTGCGTTAAAATGCGTTAAACACGACAAATTGGAAAAACTAGAAAAACGTGAGTCCTGGTTCAACCAATCGAATGGGCGAACCTGGACAATACTTCTGGTTCGACCCTTGTAAAAGGGGCGAACCTGGGATATGGAATTGAAAGAATTTCATTCGACCAAGTCAGGGTACGTTCGACCCTGTGAAAGGGTCGAAGGAGGGTACATTCGCCCAGGTAAAAGGGGCGAATGTGGACATAGTATAAATACCACACTTTGTCATTTTTCACCATTTCACAAACCCTAAACGCCTCAAAACACTCTCTAGCAACTTTAAAAATTGGGGAAGGAGTTTTTGCCCTTGTTTTCTATAATCTACCCTACAAACATCTTCTACACAAAGATCTAAGGTGTGTTCTTCATTCTAAATCAATTTTAAAGCATTTCAATTCGTTTTCATTAAACCCCAAGAGTCCAGATCTGATTCAAACATGTTTTCATGAATAAAAACCTTCCTAATATCTTTCTAAACAAAACCTATTCATAAACAATGAGTTTTCATACAAAATAACATGTGTTAATGGTGTTTTATGTGATGTTATGCATTGTTTGATGATTGATTGCTGTATAGATGTTATGACAATGATCTAGGACTGTTATTGATGATGATTTATGATTGAGATAGGTTACAATTGATTATTGATGATGTTATGTACATTTTGGGGATTTTAGGTTAAATCTAGGGCTTGTTCATGATGATAGTGATAAGGATATGATTGGGGGGTTTATTGTTCATGATAATCTGAGTATATTAAGTTGATTATTGATTGATTTCATAAAGTTTCCTAATTGGGTAAAGATTGCATGCGTTTGATGTGACATCTCCATAATTTGCTATTTCGGGTAACTTGTAAAACGGACGGATTTCGGGATAAAATTGGTAGGGTTATGCAGGAATATGTTAATGATAGTTGACTGGTGTGATTGGTAATGTTTCGTGATGTTTTCGGACCGTTTAGATGCGTTTTGGTGCGTTTTATAAAATGCTGATGAAAACGGGCGAACGTGGAATAAAATTGGTTCGAATAGGCGAACGTGGAATAAAATATGGGAAAAACGGGCGAACGTGGAAAAACGGGCGAACGTGGGAAAAACGGGCGAACGTGGCTCAAACGGGCGAACGTGGAAATGGGAAAAACCACATTCGACCATCTGATGTCCGGAATGAGATTTTTGATGAAAACTAAGTGTTTTATGCTTGAAACTTATGTGTTAAACTTATGTGCATGACTAATTGATGTAATGGGTCACCAACGGGATGTCGGGTCGGTCTGGGAAAACGGGCGAACGTGGCTCTACGGGCGAACGTGGAAATGGGAAAAACCACATTCGACCATCTGATGTCCGGAATGAGATTTTTGATGCAAACTAAGTGTTTTATGCTTGAAACTTATGTGTTAAACTTATGTGCATGACTAATTGATGTAATGGGTCACCAACGGGATGTCGGGTCGGTCTGGGATGTCCGGTTAACGTTTAAACACACTTTTTAACACACTTTTTAACACACGTAGTCAAGATCTGGACAATCGGGGACTAGTTAGCCTTCGGGTTAGTAGTCATCACACTTATGTAAACTCATTGATAGGTTGTCACTAGTTGGGATTATCATACACGTGTTGGATTTCTAATTATCAGAAGACGCACTCTAAGGTGAGTTTCACGGCCCCTCTTTTATACACTTTTCTCTCGGGGGAGAAGCATGCCACACGTTTTAACAAATACAACGTTTATGTTTTGAAACACAACGCATTTGAAACACAACACTTATGATACGCAACGCTTTTGAAACGCAACGCTTTTAGAAACATGACGCCTTTGGGAATGCGACTCTTTTAAGAAACGTGACACGTTTGGCACTTGGCATATTTAACATTGGCATTTGACACTTTTAAACATTGGCATTTAACATATTTAACATTGGCATTTGACACTTTTAAACATTGGCATTTGGCATATTTAAACATTGGTACTTGACACTTTTAAACATTGACAATTGGCATTTGGCACTTGGCACTTATTTACTATACGACGAAACCTAAGTCCCTATTGAAACCATGAATGTGCGGGGCACAACGGGGGAAATGTGGATAGATCTATCGGGCGTGACGAACCCCACCTGACGGCTGGGAGCCGGGCGGGTGCATATTGTCTCTACTTGACACTTGACACTTGGCACATGGGCAGCAACTCGAGCAATGTTTGTCAGTAATGGTTTTAGCAACACAGTCGTAGTAGTAAGGGAACGTTTGTTATTTACTTGGAACTTTTGCACACTTGGCACTTTATGAGAAATCGCTTTACACATGAAAACGTTTACGAACTTAAAACCTGTGAACTCACCAGCATTATATGTTGACATCTTTTTGGCATGTTTTCTCAGGTCGCTAAGGTAGCAGCATTGAGTATAGGCGCACGGAGTCTCACGGCGTCTAGGGATCATATGCATGTTTTGTTAAACATTTCAGACTTTGAGTTTTACTTTTAAGTTGTAATAATACATTTTGCTTCCGCTGTGTTAGAACGGTTTGAAACTCAATGGTAGTTTACGTTGTTTTCTTATCATATAGATGTCGTTTATTGTGACCGTTGACTTGGATCCTGGTGTGTCACGCGCCTCACGGTAAAACCCCGCACGTGGAAATTTGAGGGTGTGACAGATTGGTATCAGAGCCAGGTTATAGTGAACTAGGACTGCATGTAGAGTCTAGTCTATAGCCGAGTGTCACACACATTAGACGGTCACACATATTTACGAGTCGTGTCATTTGGTAAACATACTAACCTTGTCGGGGTGTCGGTGTCCTCATCACGCAGTATCACATTATCTATCTTTTGTTATTCCTACCTTGGTTCTATCTTCTTTTTCGGGTTTGAAGATGAAGGGGCTTATCGCTTATACTTGGCAGTAGTGTGCATTGGGGGTGGCTTCGGCACATTCTTGAGATCTTTCCGGGTTTTGGATATCTCCCCTCTATGCTCTAATGTACATACTTGCCTACACACACACTATCATGCACTGGTACTTGTCATAGTACACTCCTGAGTGACTGTTCACTTTGGGATCTTCGTGCGATAACAGTTTCTTTTAGGAATGTGTGTATCGGGTGATTTGAAGTTCTAGCTAGGAGCACGCCTAGAGTACCATGTAGAGCGATTTGTTATTTCGGGTGCACACGAAATCATAAATCGAAATGCATGAAAATCTTGGTGGACTTCGTGTTCGGACTAATGGTCATGCTGGAACCACGTTCTGAATTCGTTTGGTCACTTGTAGCTTGATCTGTTAGTGGTTTTGAGTATCTTGTCTCATGTTTGGCAGAACATGTCTGGTCGCGCTGGTGGACGTGCTGGTGGACGCCGTGGTGGCGGCGGGGGTCGCAATGGCGGTGGACGAGGTGGTGGGAACATCACCATGACTCAGGCGGAGTTGGAGAACATGTTGCAGCAGTAGTTGAATGTTGCGTTGGCTGCTTTCCAGGCTGCTCAGCAGACCCTGGGAAATACTAATCAGGTGCAGTCTGGGTGCACCTACAAGAAGTTCATGGACTGTAAGCCCCATTTCTTCAATGGGACTGAAGGGGCAGTGGGTCTGCTCCGGTGGTTAGAGAAGATCGAGTTGGTGTTTGCTATGTGTAACTGTCCTGACGCTGATCGTGTCAAGTATGCTTCTGCTACTCTAGAGGGACACGCTTTAACCTGGTGGAACTCCACCACTGCGAATCTTGGCCTGGGTGAGGCCAATGCTATGCCGTGGTCCGAGTTCGTTTAGATGTTGCGAGCGGAGTATTGCCCGAGGGACGAGATTATGAAGTTGGAGCATGAGTTCTGGAATCTGAAGATGGTTGGGTCGGAGATCGAGGAGTTTACTGCTAGGCACAACGAGTTGGCTGTGATGTGCCCCGGTTTGGCTACACCGGAGTACCGAAGGATTGAGCACTACGTTACTGGGTTAGTGCTGGAGATTGCTGGGCTTGTTGCCGCTGCTGATCACACTACTATGTTGGCCACTGTTCGGGCAGCTCACAAGCTGACCAACATGAAGGTTGCTGAGGGTGTTCTACCTCCGAGGGGTGCTGCTGTGAAAGCTCCTGCGGACAATAAGAGGAAGTGGGAAAGTGCTGGGAAGAAAATTGGGTCGTCTCAACAGCAGGTTAAGAGGCAGGACGTTGTGGGAGCGTCATCTGAGCAGAAGACTGGGGGTTATGTTGGTAAGAGTCCGAAGTGTAACACGTGTGGGTATCACCATGTTGGGGGTTGCGATGCGTTTCGCTGTAATCGTTGTCAGCGAGTCGGTCACTTGGCTAAGGATTGTAGGGTTAATCTGCAGCCGAAACAGACTCAAGCGGTTGTCCCCGCTCCTGCTCCTCGGGGAAACCATGGGTGTTTTAACTGTGGGGAGACTAGGCACTTCAAGCGGGATTGTCCTAAGCTGAACCAAGGGACTGCAGGTGGTGCTGGGAACGAAGTTGGCGGTCGAACTACTCGTGGTCATGTCTACGTCATTGGCGCTAGGGAGAACCAGGAGGATCCTGACACTGTTACTGGTGAGTGTTCTTTTCTTGATTCTCGTTATGCTCGTATTCATTCTCGTTCACATTGTTTGGCGATTCGTATTCATTATGTGCATTCAGTTTGGTATTTGGTCATCGTTTTGCATTCATGGGTCTGATGTGGGTCCTCTGGAGATGCTACTTGGACGGTACCGGTGTGTCATTTATACCGATCACAGTAGTCTCTAGTAGACCTTCGATCAGGAGGATTCATTGTTTTGTTTTCACTTTGGGGAGAGCGGTTCCCCGGCATAGAGTATCTGTTGATATCATCTCTCGTTCGTGGTTATCATTTCGTTTGTGTTCTGGGAAAACGTTACTTGGGTTGGGTCGACACTCATTACTGTCGAAGAGTGAATCTCGAGGCGAGATTCCTTTCAACAGGGGGATGATGTGACGACCGGGAAAATTTTTCTTTAAGTCGCTTCGTTCTCTTTGACTTCGGGAAATTTTCGGGACGAAAATTCTTTCAACAGGGGGATGATGTGACACCCGGCATGTTTGGGTCAACATTTTATAAACACATAAGTCTACCTTAGCGAAAAACGTTTATTAAACATACTTGACGGGGTCAGTAGAGTCGGAACACAGTCCGTATTGTCCAGGGTTCAATGATTCAGGAGATCATTGGGTTAGTCACACATACACACACACACACGATACGAGTCCCGTTGTTGGTGAATTACATAAACTAGTTAAGTGTATGTGTAGACTAATTGTCGTATGGTGGATTATATGCTTAGATGTGTTTAAATGATGTGTAGATAGTCATTCGTGCTTAAATATGTTAAACATAGACTAAGGTTGCATGCTCGTATGGTAGGGTGCGTTAAAATGCGTTAAACACGACAAATTGGAAAAACTAGAAAAACGTGAGTCCTGGTTCGACCAATCGAATGGGCGAACCTGGACAATACTTCCGGTTCAACCCTTGTAAAAGGGGCGAACCTGGGATATGGAATTGAAAGAATTCCATTCGACCAAGTCAGGGTACGTTCGACCCTGTGAAAGGGTCGAAGGAGGGTACATTCGCCCAGGTAAAAGGGGCGAATGTGGACATAGTATAAATACCACACTTTGTCATTTTTCACCATTTCACAAACCCTAAACGCCTCAAATCACTCTCTAGCAACTTTAAACATTGGGGAAGGAGTTTTTGCCCTTGTTTTCTATAATCTACCCTATAAACATCTTCTACACAAAGATCTAAGGTGTGTTCTTCATTCTAAATCAATTTTAAAGCATTTCAATTCGTTTTCATTAAACCCCAAGAGTCCAGATCTGATTCAAACATGTTTTCATAAATAAAAACCTTCCTAATATCTTTCTAAACAAAACCTATTCATAAACAATGAGTTTTCATACAAAATAACATGTGTTAATGGTGTTTTATGTGATGTTATGCATTGTTTGATGATTGATTGCTGTATAGATGTTATGACAATGATCTAGGACTGTTATTGATGATGATTTATGATTGAGATAGGTTACAATTGATTATTGATGATGTTATGTACATTTTGGGGATTTTAGGTTAAATCTAGGGCTTGTTCATGATGATAGTGATAAGGATATGATTGGGGGGTTTATTGTTCATGATAATCTGAGTATATTAAGTTGATTATTGATTGATTTCATAAAGTTTCCTAATTGGGTAAAGATTGCATGCGTTTGATGTGACATCTCCATAATTTACTATTTCGGGTAACTTGTAAAACGGACGGATTTCGGGATAAAATTGGTAGGGTTATGTAGGAATATGTTAATGATAGTTGACTGCTGTGATTGGTAATGTTTCGTGATGTTTTCGGACCGTTTAGATGCGTTTTGGTGCGTTTTATAAAATGCTGATGAAAACGGGCGAACGTGGAATAAAATTGGTTCGAATAGGCGAACGTGGAATAAAATATGGGAAAAACGGGCGAACGTGGAAAAACGGGCGAACGTGGGAAAAACGGGCGAACGTGGCTCAAACGGGCGAACGTGGAAATGGGAAAAACCACATTCGACCATCTGATGTCCGGAATGAGATTTTTGATGAAAACTAAGTGTTTTATGCTTGAAACTTATGTGTTAAACTTATGTGCATGACTAATTGATGTAATGGGTCACCAACGGGATGTCGGGTCGGTCTGGGACTAGTTAGCCTTCGGGTTAGTAGTCATCACACTTATGTAAACTCATTGATAGGTTGTCACTAGTTGGGATTATCATACACGTGTTGGATTTCTAATTATCAGAAGACGCACTCTAAGGTGAGTTTCACGGCCCCTCTTTTATACACTTTTCTCTCGGGGGAGAAGCATGCCACACGTTTTAACAAATACAACGTTTATGTTTTGAAACACAATGCTTTTGAAACACAACACTTATGAAACGCAACGCTTTTGAAACGCAACGCTTTTAGAAACATGACGCCTTTGGGAATGCGACTCTTTTAAGAAACGTGACACGTTTGGCACTTGGCATATTTAACATTGGCATTTGACACTTTTAAACATTGGCATTTGACATATTTAACATTGGCATTTGACACTTTTAAACATTGGCATTTGGCATATTTAAACATTGGTACTTGACACTTTTAAACATTGACACTTGGCATTTGGCACTTGGCGCTTGGCACTTATTTACTATACGACGAAACCTAAGTCCCTATTGAAACCATGAATGTGCGGGGCACAACGGGGGAAATGTGGATAGATCTATCGGGCGTGACGAACCCCACCTGACGGCTGGGAGCCGGGCGGGTGCATATTGTCTCTACTTGACACTTGACACTTGGCACATGGGCAGCAACTCGAGCAACGTTTGTCAGTAATGGTTTTAGCAACACAGTCGTAGTAGTAAGGGAACGTTTGTTATTTACTTGGAACTTTTGCACACTTGGCACTTTATGAGAAATCGCTTTACACGTGAAAACGTTTACGAACTTAAAACCTGTGAACTCACCAGCATTATATGTTGACATCTTTTTGGCATGTTTTCTCAGGTCGCTAAGGTAGCAGCATTGAGTATAGGCGCACGGAGTCTCACGGCGTCTAGGGATCATATGCATGTTTTGTTAAACATTTCAGACTTTGAGTTTTACTTTTAAGTTGTAATAATACATTTTGCTTCCGCTGTGTTAGAACGGTTTGAAACTCAATGGTAGTTTGCGTTGTTTTCTTATCATATAGATGTCGTTTATTGTGACCGTTGACTTGGATCCTGGTGTGTCACGCGCCTCGCGGTAAAACCACGCACGTGAAAATTTGAGGGTGTGACATAGACCCTCGTTTTTTTCGCCTAAGCCTTGTGTATAAGACCTATGCGCCTTGATTGCGCTTAACGCCCTTAATAACTATGGTTTGTACTTGAAATGAAAATTCATTGGATGTTAGTTGACACTCATCCCGACACCCTCGGTCCATTCGCGATATAAGATAGCCAATAAAAAAACATGAATATATGTGTCAACCAACCAATATTGAATTTTGATCATTATTGATGAGAATGGATGCGCTTTTTTTTCTACATTTTTGAATGGAAATAGGGTTGATTTATGGATTTTGGAATGAAGAATAGGAAATTGTGTTTGTTTTATAGGGGATCACTAGCGTATTGAAAGCAAATCCACATTATATTGTAATGCATTTTAAGATACTCAAAAGTTAAAAACGTATGTTTAATTTAATATATAAGGTGCACCTCTAAAATAAAGTTAAATTAGTCTTTTAAATACTAATTATACTTTAATATCATATTTTTAATTACACTTTAATATCATCATTTTAATTACATTTCTCAATAAGAATATAAGATCATATAAAACGTACTTAATGTAGTTAGGAGTCCTTTATAAAATAACAAATACCCAGTACATTTAGCCTTTTTTTTTAATATTTACTTTCATTCACAACGAACAATCCTCAAACCGAGGATTTCCTTAAAAACACCATTACAACATATGCAAGGGAGACGCTACCCAATCATTCCAACCACATTATTGACCCGTGATATACATTTAAACCATAAAAATGAAAGAGAATTTATGTTCATGACAACTTCGAAAACCTTCGGCTCTTTTCTATTGAAAATTCTATCATTTCTAGTCAACCATATGACCCAAATCGCCACAATACAAATACACGCAACAGCTTTTTCTTCGTTTTGTCTGCAGCTGAGTGATCAAACAGGTCCAGGGTCTTTCTGACCTCCCCAACAGCACATTGTTGCACACCACACCAGTTTGTAACAGCAGACCAAACTCCATCTGCGAATTCGCATCCGGCGAACAAGTGATCAGTTTTTTCTGGATACACCCTGCATAAACCGCACCTGTCCGTTTCTAGAGGAACACCTCTTTTTATAAGCGCCATTGCAGTTGGGACCCGACCCATTTCAGCTCTCCATGCAAATATATTGCATTTTAAAGGAACCCAGGCCACCCAAAAAAAACTTCTACCACTCATCGAATAACCTGTTAGAAAGCATCATTTCTTTAACTCCTTTAACCGAGAATGGTTTGTCATCCTTACCCGACCACTTCCAGCTATCGTCTTGATCTTCAAGCTTCACCTGAGATAAGATTTCTGATAAAGAACACCACTCTATAACAACCTGTTCATTCACAGGAACAGGCGGCGGAATAATCATCCAATAACCATTATCGCCTTCTTCCTTCCAGTAATTGCAAACACAACAGCATTTGTCAACTGCTAAGAAGAACAAAGTAGGAAACTTGTCTTTTAGCAAGCCATCAGTAATCTACAGATCCAGCCAAAACCTAACCGATCTTCCATTGCCAATAACACCTCTAAAACACCCCAAAAAAGATAAATTACCGAACTTAAGTCTTACGCCAAGCTTCGCAATATTAGACCAACAACCACTGGACCTAGCAGAGAAAGGGAAAAAAGACCAATTAGCTCTACACGAATGACATGCGACGATAACCTTCCGCCAAAGGCTCTTCTCCTCTTTTTTAAACCGCCAAGCCCATTTCGACAAAAGAGCCTCGTTCGTATCCTTTAAACATGTTAAACCCAACCCACCAACATTTCTAGGAGCCGTAACCCTATCCCAAGCCACCCAGTGAATTTTGTTCCCCGATTCCGAGCCCGCCCACAAAAAACGCCCTTCCAATTTATTCAAGATAAAAACTGGAGCTTTATAAAGTGACAAGTAATAAATTGGAAGGTTTTCCAAAACCGCCTTAATTAGTGTAACACGCCCACCAATTGATGAAAGTCTAGCCTTCCATGAGGCAAGTCTTCCTTCAAATACCTCTACCACTCTCCTACAATTAGAATATATGTTCATGTTTGCGCCAACCTTGATTCCTAAGTATTCAAACGGGGTAGATCCCACCTCACATCCCAACGTCTGAGCCATAATGAATGGTTCTTCAGATTTTGTACCTATGCCATATATGAAAGACTTATGAATGTTAATTTTTAAACCCGAGCATACATGAAAAATTCGTAAAGTTCTGGTCATCTTTTCAACATTCGGCTTAGACCACTCGCCCAAAAATAAAGCATCATTAGCGTAGAAAAGATGTGATAAAACCGGGCCCCTGTTAGTGATCTTAACTCCTTCAAACTCTTGAATTCTCACGGCTTTACTGATAATACATGATAAAGCCTCCATAACTACCAAGAATAAAAACGGGGATAACGGGTCTCCTTGCCTTAAACCCTTTCCACATTGGAATTCAAAGGTAGGAGCCTCGTTGACCAAAACCGCCGACCTAGCAGACCTCAAAATCCCACGTATCCACATACACCACCTATCCAGGAACCTCATTTGTTGCAGGATCGATAAGAGAAACTTCCAATTAACATTGTCGTAAGCTTTCTCGAGATCTACCTTCAGTAGGAAGGCTTTCCTCCCATTCCTTTTGAGCCACAATAATACTTCGTTTATCATCAAAGGGTCATTTAAGATGTATCTATCACTGAGAAATCCCAACTGATCTTCAGAGAAAACCGTTGCAAACACCCTTTTAAGACGCCCCACCAAAATCTTATAAATCACCTTACTAATTATACCCACCAATGTTATCGGTCTATAATCTTTTAATCCCAAAGGATTCTTGACTTTTGGAATTAGGGTGATGAAAGAAGACCCGCAACATTTGTTAATAATACCCAAATCATGAAAATTGGACAAAATCTTGAAAAAATCTTCTTCAAGGAGATGCCAAAATTTCCGAACAAAAATAAAATTAAAACCATCCGGGCCGGGGGCCTTGTCTGCCCCACAACTGAAAGCTGCCTCTTTTATCTCTTCCTTAGTAAATGGTGCAATCAAACGCGCTACCAAATTAGGAGGCACCATCTTCAGATTATCACATACTATTTTTGGTCTATCAATAAGTTTTTTAGCAAAGTGATTTCTGAAAAAATTCAAGACCTCTCTCTTGACTCAACTCGGTTTTGTGACCCAAACCCCATCAACCATGAGGCCTTGAATATCATTCGAGGCCTTTCTACCATTTATCATATTCATTTATCATTCCATGGAAGAAAGCGGTATTGTCGTCCCCGTGCATGGCCCATTTAACACGAGACTTCTGCGGCAGGTCTTTGTACATTTAGCCTAATCTCTATACTTTCATATTCATAAAAGAAAGAAGGTTATAACTTCATACATCTCCATTTAAGTTCACAAATTTATACATTTTAATGAAATGTATATATTAAAATTTCTCACATGTTATATATTTTTCGGGGAAAATAATCTCAAACACCAAAGTTGTATTAAAATCACTCTGAGTATTTATTTTTTTTACCTACTAAAATCACTAATATATTAAAACAATTTATAAAATTAATCTTGTATGCATTCCGTGGCTATTATACTAATTTTGACTAAAAAATATAACAAGCAATGAAAATTTCATTCGGTGGTGGGGCTTCGGTGGTGGTGTGGTGGCCGGTGGGAAATGAGGTGGACTTCAGTGGTTGTTGTGGGAGATGAAACGAGGGAGGGAAAGAGAGAATGAGAGAGATAAAGAGGGAGACTGAGAGAGATGAGAGCGAGAGAGAGAGAGACATATCGAGAGGAGAGGGAAAGTGAAAAGGTGGGAGGGAAAAGAAAGCTAAATGGCGGATTATTATTTTTTCGACCAATAGCGGCGACAGTCGCCGCTAATGTTGTCGCCGCTATTGGTGTTTGTACGATGATACCCGAGCCATTGATCTCCTGACCAATCAACGGTCAGGATTGAGTCTTATTGTGTTGGGTGGGGATTGAACATTTAGCGGCTACACCTAGGCGGGTCGTCGTTAAAGGTGCGTCGCCGATAAAGATGTCGCCGCTAAAACTCCCTTTTCTTTTCTTGTAGTGCATTTAAAATATTGTTCATAATCTGATATCCTGATAAGTTTTGGTCAGAATTGATATAAATAACATCAATTAGACATTTACTTGACATAAAAAAGTTGTTTTAATATACCTACACTTTTGTATGGTTGTGACTTGTGACATTTGACAAAAGAAAAAAAGAGTCTTGATTGTTTTCTTAAACTCCGTCCTATATAGGAATGGTTTGTTGGATTTTTGCGGTAAGTTCTTGAGACATGGAAAGCGTTCCCATGCACACTTAACATGAAAATGGACCAACATGTGTTGAAGTGACTTGCCATGGCCGACTTGACACTTCCCATCACATGCATTGTTTATATATAATTACAATTATGAAAAAACATTTTTTAATACACATATAAGGTACATGCGGGGAACACAATGCACTCACAAAGACACTCGGTAAAACTCGTAATCAAGTAACATATTAATCTTTTTCGATTAAAAAAAACTATAGAATACAATAGTCAAATTAAAGGATAAAATATTCATTTTTATTGTGTATTTTTTTAACTTGTATTAAAGTATGAAAAAGTTTTGACCGTTTAAAAATCGTGGATAACCGGTTCTGACGGGTAGGGCCAGGATCCAAGTTTTTTGTGCACCTTTACTTACATGTGCTAGGAATATTTAGCTTTAAAATATTGTATCACATGCTTTAAGACTGGTAATTACTTAAACTTTTTAAAATAATCCTTCTTGTCCTCTTTAAATGCGTTATAATAGTGTGTGTAACACTTAATATATTAAAATACTTTTACATAATTTTAAATGTTATAATAGTGTGTGTAACACTTAATATATTAAAATACTTTTACATAATTTTAAAAGCTTAAGTAATGCAATTTTTAAAATATAAAGTCGTTAGGTTTAAAAAATATTGTTGACTTTTAAACCAACTATCATCACGATTTTAAATGATCATATTTTTTTCGTACATTAGTACTTAAAAAAATACACCATAAAAACGAGTATTTAGGAGTATAACAAGGTGGTGTGTCTATTGATGTGTTGTCAAATGCATCACAATTATTTGATAATTTTGTAAAGTTTTGAGTCTTTTATTGTGTGTTTTTAGTTTGTCTTAGATATTAATTAGTGTACATGTGTCTAGCATGTGTTCGTGTACTAAATGATGGAAAACGAGTTTAGATGGAGAAGATAGAAGACCATCATAGTATGCGAAAGAGGTGAAAGCAGCCCGACTGTTTTGGACTATAGTGCAACGAAGAACCAAGCTGTACCTCTCCATTGTACGTGAAGATATAGTAAGTAGGCAAAATTAGGTATTTAACTTCATATAACATATGGAAACCCTACATTCGTTTTATCATTCTTTCCAACGGTTTTTGAACTCTCGATGGGTGATTTCCAAGATACTTTGAGGTCTCAATCGAATTCCTCCATGCAAGATCATTCAACCATGAAGATTGAGGTTCCACCATAACCATGAGCGGCTAAATCTCTTGTAACTTCCTCTAGGCGGATGGTTTGCATTGGTTTCATACTTTATTCAGTATTTTTCTATATTGGATCTTACTTTTTATGTGACAAACATCTAAGTTTGATTGAAGTATTAGTTTATTTAAACCATTTCTTTTGTGTTTTGAGTTCTCTCTTTACAATTACGTTTGATTGATGACAAAACGTAGAAGCGAGTTGTGACTAAATGGGGTTGACTTGATACTTATGAATTTGGTAATTGATAGGGTTGGATGACAAGAACCTTTTTTTATTGCTAATTAACTGATTTCCAAAACTACGTCTATATGGTTCCCAGTCAATTAAGTGAATGTGTGAAACCTAGAACCCGAAAGAGGAGGTTGCAATTGCTTCTTTATTATTATTGTTTTCTTTTCAAACCACTTAATCAACTTTTGCAAGCATAACAACATTTTACTTCATAAAGTATTATTTTTAATTGATTAGTTTAACTGATATTTGCTATTGACACTTTCGACACAGACATCATGGATGGACAATCATACTTCTTGCATTCCTTGTAGCTAAGGAACTATATTTTTATTTAGTTTTCTATTAGCACTCGATATGCGATCATTTATGGTTCTAAAAAATTATGATTTTTAGAGCTTATTTTGTAATGGTAGGATTTGTATATTAGAAAAGTTATACTATGTTATCATACTAAAGTATATATATACATGTATTGCCATAACAATACATGGATATTAACACATATATACATAGGGTAAGAATAATGTGGAAACCCACTCTTAGACGGTAAACTTTGGAAACTCTGACTTCCCAATTTTTTTTATTTTTTATTTTTTTTGAAAAAAATAGGGCATGTAATATACATGATTTTAAGCATTTTGAGCAAAAAAAAATCAAAAAAATGCCGAGTACTTTTTTTTTTTAAATAAACTTTCGACTAACACATGTTAAGCGAAACTAACACGTGTTAACCATTTGTTACCCGAAGACGGTTTTTTATTTTTTTTAAAAAAAATCGGCTTGGCGCTTTTTTGATTTTTTTGGCCCAAAATGCTTAAAATCATGTATATTACATACCCTAAAATTTCCATATAAAAAAAAAGTCAAGAAGTTAGAGTTTCCAGAGTTTACCATATAACAAGGGTTTCCAATATAACCTTATACTATATACATATTCTTATATATCTTATAAGGGAAAGTCGGTAGTTTTTCCACCGGCTCTCTCAAAGTTCTACCATATTACATTTTTAGTCTATTGGCTTTCTCTTATCCATTGTTAATCCAAACTTTCATCACATTGCAATTATAGTATCATGATCCTCAAGGTTTAATCTCTCAAGTTTCTAATATTCCAACTTTACCCGGTACCATATATAGTATACGTCTTTAACCTATTTTTCCTAAATGATTTTCGTTCCCTAATTTATCTTTTAATGAACTAGTTTGTCGTTCACATCCTTACCCGTTTTCATTACATAACCAAGCGTGGTTAGATATAATATATTTTCAATTGATGGTATAATGTGTTTCAACTTCTAGCAACGCAAGCCATAGTCGTTGATATTCACATCTCCCGACCTTAGTCTTTTCACTTTGCAAAAACACTTATGGTTGTTCCATGATGATAGTTATTTCTCTATGCACGCTTTATGATATTTTTTTTGTACCTTACACTATAAATATACAATATAAATTCGATTTGCTTTATTTTTGGATTCAACCGCTTATATAGCTTACGTTGAGTTGAACTGAGTACGTTGAGACATGTATTTTCATATGGTTCGCATATGACATAATGATTACACTGGTCCATTCAATGTTTGAAATGGGCTCCTGCATGTCATGTTACTACTACATAAAAATTCCGCAAACCCCCTAGAAGATATCTAATGACCAGCCAAAAAAATAAATAACAAAATACACAGATCCTGTTACCAAGATTTCAAAACATATATACAATGTTGTTTTGAAACCCGGACTAGATCGGGAACCAGGGGTCGAACCGGCCCAAGTCAAGGTATTGAACCGGATATGCATCGAACCGGGGTTGGACTGGTGAACCGGCGGTCAGACCGGAAACCAAGCCGGTTGAACCAGATTTTTTTTATTTTTCAAAATTTCACCCTATTAATTTTACTACACCCTCCGGTTCTTACAACCGGTCCGACCGGTCGGACCAGTGAACCGGTAAGGACATTGGTTCGATATCCGGTCCGATTCTGAAAACATGGTGACAATGTTGTAGAAGGATCATAAGTTGATTGAAATTATAAACTGTATGTTGTTTTATCTTTTTATTGTACTCTAACTAGATTGGTCTGGCAACTGTTTATTTATAACCTAATACAAACATGACCAATTTAGGCTCCGTCTATTGGCACCCCCCACCTTCTATTTTGACCCCCTCAAAGCGCCTCGCTTAGGCCTAAGCGAGGCACTTTGAACTCATTCCGAGGAGGTCAGTACGAGGGGGTAGAAAAAACTGATTTTTAATTCGAAGCGCCTCGCTTAGGCCTAAGCGAGGCGCTTCGGATCAAATTTTTTTTTTTTTTTTTTTTTTGGTCTTTTGAGTTAGTTTTTTGTTTTTTTTTTTAATATAATTATTATAAAAAATGTTCTTTTGACAAACGTCTGGCTAACCTGAAGTTCCTTTGGATCAAAATGTCAACTTTTTCCTGCCACCCTCGTATGGTTTGGCTAACCTGTCCAGTTATCAATCTCACTGTCCAACAACTGAATTTTACTTGCTTGCATGAAAAGTAATGATCAGGAACATTCTAAATAACCGTCCAATTTC
The DNA here is from genome assembly GCA_028751855.1 of Ambrosia trifida. Taxonomy (NCBI): domain Eukaryota; kingdom Viridiplantae; phylum Streptophyta; class Magnoliopsida; order Asterales; family Asteraceae; genus Ambrosia; species Ambrosia trifida. Next base: position 23,523,365 of record CM054124.1, on the reverse strand, counting down.
AGCTTTTATTTAACTCATGATAGATCCACCAAATCATTTCTTCAAGTTCATTTCACCAAAAAAGGCATAACTGTAATGATCAGAAACATTCCAAATAACTGTTCAATTTCAGCTTTTGTTTAACTCATGATAGATCCACCAAATCATTTATAACCTTTCTGTACCTGTGGCCAAAAGAACTAGGCTTCAAACACTACGGGCATGGCCAGCTCCCATTTCCACCGATATGTACAATGATGTGGTTTCTTTTTAGATAAGGAGGTATATGTATAATGATGTCTTTACGCAAAATAAAACTTACACACAACTTTTTGCTCTAGTAGTCTACCTTTTTGAAAAAGACATTTTAGTCTTCAAGACTTCTATGGTTTCGGGTTCCCTTCCATCGTTGACAGATATCTCTCTGAGATGATATCTTCTCTTTAGGTTTTGGAATTAATGAGACAACTTTTCAGTTGTTATCCGAGAGATAGCGGTCAACGATGAAGACAACCTGAAAGTGGATACCATGGATCAGAGAGATTCAAGCTAATTAAACTCATATCTCAAGCCGGTGCAAGTTATGTTGTAGCATCTTTAATCATCTTCTTGTAATTACTTTCTATTGTTTCGGGTTCCCTTCCATCGTTGACAGATATCTCTCTGAGATGATAGCTTCTCTTCAGATTCTGATTGCACCGGTGGAATTGGAATTGGAATTAATGAGACAACTTTTCAGTTGTTATCCGAGAGATAGCGGTCAACGATGAAGACAACCTGAAAGTGGATACCATGGATCAGAGAGATTCAAGCTAATTAAACTCATATCTCAAGCCGGTGCAAGTTATGTTGTAGCATCTTTGATCATCTTCTTTGTAATTACTTTCTATTGTTTCGGGTTCCCTTCCATCGTTGACAGATATCTCTCTGATATGATAAAGGTAGATCATGGAAAGTTGAACTCAAGAAAACAAAGATGAAACCGATTAATGTTCTTTATATATGAATGGTGACCCTCTAGCAATATTTTGTAATTACTTTCTATTGTTTAGCGTCGATCCGATTGTTAAAAGTATCAAGACTATGAAATTAGTAAAACAACTGAATTTTACTTGCTTGCATGAAAAGTTATTTTTAAATGTTTGGACTTGCAATATTTGAAAATTATCATTTCTTGACATGCTTGGTAACACCTTGATCTGCAATATTTGAAAATTATCATTTCTTGACATGCTTGGTGACACCTTGATCTGTAATATTTGAATATTATCATTTCTCGAAAAGTAATTAAAAACACTTAAAAATGAATTAAAAACAATTGTTGCGAGTTAGGTTTAGTCGGAGGACCACGTACAATGATTCATCAAAGTTGTACAAAGCTGGATGTTTTTACTGGAAAACCAAAACGAGCAATTAACGAAGCGAAACGGAGAGATATAATTTTCTAGGCTTGGAAACAACTTAAAAGAACCAAAAATGAATTAAAATTATTTTTTGTTGATTAACAGACAATTTTAAAGAATTAAAAGAAATTCAAATTTTTTTAAAAAAAAGGCCAAAGCACCTCGCTTTGGTCAAAGCGAGGCGCCTGTGGTCTAATCAAACCACCAAAGCGAGGTGCTTTGGCCTTTTTTTAAAAAAAATTGAATTTCTTTTAATTCTTTAAAATTATCTGTTAATCACCAAAAAATAATTTTAATTCATTTTTGGTTCTTTTAAGTTGTTTCCAAGCCAAGAAAATTATATCTCTCCGTTTCGCTTCGTTAATTGCTCGTTTTGGTTTTCCAGTAAAAACATCCAGCTTTGTACAACTTTGATGAATCATTGTACGTGGTCCTCCGACTAAACCTAACTCGCAACAATTGTTTTTAATTCATTTTTAAGTGTTTTTAATTACTTTTTGAGAAATGATAATTTTCAGATATTACAGATCAAGGTGTTACCAATCATGTCAAGATGATAATTTTCAAATATTGCAGATCAAACATTTAAAAATATATTAACAAATATTTAAAACTAACTTTTCATGCAAAGCAGGTAAAATTTAGTTGTTTTACTAATTTCATAGTCTTGATACTTTTAACAATCGGATTGCTTTTCGAGAGAAAGGAACTAAGTTGCAAATACGATAATAATCAAACTCATATCTCAAGCCGGTGTAATTACTTTCAAGTTTTTTAGAATCATTGAAGACAACTTTTCAGTTGTTATCCGAGAGATAGCGGTCAACGATGAAGACAACCTGATAGTGGATAACATGGATCAGAGAGATTGATTTCAAGCTAATCAAACTCATTGGTATATAGAGAGCAAACCGACGATCATTCAAAATTTAAAGTTACCGCTAACCTCTGTGCCATCATCGACTACAGCAAACCGACGATCTTCCTCCACGGCACTCCTAATGGGCCTCTCTTTATTTCACAGTACGATTTGTGTTTTTGTTGCTTTATAAATAATAAGTTTTGTGTTTATCAAACCCTAACGTCTGAGCAATGATTTATTAAATCGTTTTACTAATTTCCGATTCTTGATACTTTCATAAATCGTTTTACTAATTTCCGATTCTTGATAATAATAAATTATTATAATAATAAAACAAAGGAACTAAATTACAAATATAATAAAAAATAATAATAATAATGTAATATAGTCATTGTTAATGCTCAAAAAAGTCAACCTTTGTTGACTCATAGGAGTCTTGAAGACGAAATGAATTTTACAAGATACTTGAAACAAGGTATGGATATGGAGAATAAATATTTGAATATACGTGGTTGATGATGTCAAGTTTAAGTCGTTGATTCATTTGGAAATCGAAAACGCCTATCGTCACTCTGTATAGAGAAGAAAATCAACAACCGAATATTTAGTTCTCTCCGAACTTCAGCTTCCAAAATACGACGTCGTTGTAGCTCATATGTTATTATCTCTTCTCTTATTCTCTGTTTCTCTAGTTCTCGATGGATTATTGCTCTCATATCGACTCTCACAATTATTCACAATTTTATACATACAACACACCTTCATCGTTGACCGTACTGTTCTTCTTGATCTTTTATGTATGAATAGTGACCCTCTGGCAAACCTACCTCTGTTTTGAATTTGTTGCTTCCATAGAGAAGTTATCAATCTCAATGTAATGATCAGGAACATTTCAAATAACTGTATAATTTCGTACAAGATTCCTATGCAAGCAAGTCAAATTCAGTTGTTAGACCAACTTGAGATATGAGTTTGACTAGCTTGAATCTCTTTGATCCATGGTATCCAGTCTTCAAGGTGGACTTAAGCACCTGAACGGGAAGTTGAAATTTTGAATGATGTTCGTCGACTGCACCGAACACGCTACAATTATTCACTATTTTATACATACAACACACCTTCATCGTTGACCGTACTGTTCTTCTTGATCTTGATCTTCACACTTGCTTTTGACAAAAGGTCTGGCTGACCTGAAGTTCCTTTGCAACCAGATAAAAAGGAACTAAGTTGCAGATATAAAAATCCATCACATCACGATTATACTCTTTATGTATAAATAGTGACCCTCTAAGTATGCGATGCATAGAAAAACTTACGAGGTTAAACTTGGAGTTTGGTGAAAAAAACTTGAAGAAATGATTTGGTGGATCAGCCATGGGTGTGGTATGCTCAAAGATTTAATTTAAAAATATTTTGTAAGGATTTATTTATAGATTAATGAAACAACTTTTCAGTTGTTATCCGACAGATATCTCTCTGAGATGATAGCTTCTCTTCAGATTCTGAAAGTGGATACCATGGATCAGAGAGATTCAAGCTAATTAAACTCATAGGTAAGAACATTGTGGATGAGGATTGTTTATCTTCCCATTGATTTCAAGTATGTTGCCACACAAGACGAATGTTGCAACATGAGTTCGACCAAGATGACACACGAAGCTTTAGACTCGAATCGGATCCAAGTATTACTGTAATGATCAGGAACATTCCAAATAACTGTTCAATTTCAGCTTTTGTTTAACTATTTTAGCAACTTCCATAGAGAAGTTATCAATCTCACTTCTCACTGTCCATGTTTACCTTCAACGTCCAACGGTAATGAGTAACCTAGTAACCTCTACAATGATGTGATTTGTTTTAGATAAGGAGGTATATGTACAATGAACTTTTTACGCTAAATAAAACCGATTAATGTTCTTTATATATAAATAAAACCATTGTACATACCCTCTGGCAATCATCGTTGGTATTAATGGCAAGATATGTGGCTTTAGTCCTTTACGCAGGTTTGCCAAAGGGTCACTATTCATACACAACTTTTTGCTCTAGTGGTGTGCTCTACCTTTTTGACAAACACCTGGCTAACCTGTCCAGTTATCAATCTCACTGGCAATCATCGTTGGTAGCTATAGGCAAGAACATTGTGGATGAGGATTGTTTATCTATCTTCCCATTGATTTCAAAGGATGTTCATGTGAGAATGATTTCGTTACTGTAATGATCAGAAACATTCCAAATAACTGTAATTGATTTCCACGATCTACCTTGACTGCTACAACATAACTTGCACCGGCTTGAGATATGAGTTTAATTAGCTTAAATCTCTCTGATCCATGATATGAGAGCAATAATCCATCGAGAACTTGAGAAAGAGAGAATAAGAGAAGAGATAATAACATATGAGCTACAACATAACTTGCACCGGCTTGAGATATGAGTTTAATTAGCTTAAATCTCTCTGATCCATTGTATCCACTTTCAACTAAATCTTTCTCTGATATACTCTATATCAACCGAAATTGAGTATCATCAATCTGGTATTAGTGGTTGGAAACTGTGATGAAAAAGCTGGTGTGTTGAACAAGAAGATGATCAAGGATGCTACAACATAACTTGCACCGGCTTGAGATATGAGTTTAATTAGCTTGAATCTCTCTGATCCATGGTATCCACTTTCAGGTTGTCTTCATCGTTGACCGCTATCTCTCGGATAACAACTGAAAAGTAATTACAAGAAGATGATCAAGGATGCTACAACATAACTTGCACCGGCTTGAGATATGAGTTTAATTAGCTTAAATCTCTCTGATCCATGATATGAGAGCAATAATCCATCGAGAACTTGAGAAAGAGAGAATAAGAGAAGAGATAATAAAATATGAGCTACAACGACGTCGTGTTTTGGAAGCTACAACATAACTTGCACCGGCTACTTTTCAGTTGTTATCAGACGAGGACTTGCCTGTGTTGCCGCATTTAATGAAATTTAACGCGCATACCGCATTCATTGACTTTACGTGGTTGATGATGTCAAGTTTAAGTCATTGACAATGTTGAGGGTTATTGCTTTGTTTTTTAAATTTTTTTAACTTTTTATAATTATTAAATTAAAAAATAAATAAATAAAACTCAAAACATCAAAACAACTACCAAAATAAATTACCCCCTCGAAGCGCCTCGCTTAAGCCTAAGCGAGACGCTTCGAATTTAAAAAAACAGCTTTTTCTGCCCCTCGTACTGACCTCCTCGAATTCAGCTCCAAAGCGCCTCGCTTAGGCTTAAGCGAGGCGTTTTGAGGGGGTTAAAATAGAAGGTGGGGGGTTTAAATATAACCACCCCCAATTTATTAAACAAATTAACAACTCTCCATAATACTCCATCCAAAATGAATAATACAACATAAAGTGTTAAAGAGATACTGAAACATAGAAACATTTAGCAAATATCCTTTCCACTATTTTTTTTTTTTTTTTTTTTTTTTTTTTTAATTTCGATACCAGAAGAACTATGCCTATGTGGATGCGTTTTCACCCAATGGGAACATTCTCTCAAGCATGGCATTGGACATGATCCGATTAGGATCCAACTCAGCGCGTGCTTTGTTGAATGCGTCTACAGGAAATCGCTTTCTTAGTCTTGCTTGGAGTGCTGCTAACTCATCTTTGTCTTTTGGTACCTGAAAAAAACAATATTGACAATTAAAAAAACATAGTCATGCAAGAAGCGGGTCGGAGTTATGGGTCAGAACAGGTTTAGATCCAAAGGGGTCAGGCCGTGTTAACATTTTCTTTTTGTTCCTCTTTGTATTTATTGTATAAGTGATTAATGTATTAAGTATGATTACAATCATTATATTGTTAAAATTCTAATAAACTTATAACAAACCAATTTAAATGTTGTATGCAATAAATAGTCCTCCCTATATACACATACGCATATAGTTTATACATATGTGTGTATGTTAGTTAACCATAGTAGTTAAAACGCATAAGGTGCACCAAGGCGCAAAAAAATGCACACACCCGACTGCGGGATAATAAAAAAACAAAAAATATAATATAGGCATCGAATATTGATAATTTAATAGTTTAATACTATTTTCCGATATAATAAAAGATCTAAGATAGTTTTTTTTATAAAACGATGAGCAAAAGAATAAAAAACCAATGTGGGTTTGATCATACATAGCTTCATGTGCAGAAATTGGCAAGGGAAAGAAACCACAATGCTGGTTCAGGCTAGTGCAGGGCGTTTTTTCACCCGAGCGTGTTTGAGGCACTTAAGTTGTGCCTCGCGGCCTCGCCTGAGAGCCTATGCATGCGTCTAGACTCTAGTGCGCTTTTGATTACTATCATTATGAAGTTAATTACAATAGATGACCTAATCTTCTGCCCTTGTCTTTCTTACAATAACGAATTAACGATCATATTTTTTAGTCTTAAAAAAGATAAGATCACTAAAAGTTGCGAATTGAGGTATGTGGATTTACCTCAATTTTAGCCCAATGTTCATAAGCAGAATATTGATCCCAGAAGCGTGCTTGCGTAAGGTGCCTATAAAGGAAAAATTCTTCCGTTATTTTTTTCCTTTGGCGAGCATCTGTCGTAGGAAGATACATAATAATGCCAACCTGCCACAGAGAAATGAAGTAAATATTAAAATATCACTTCTGAATGTTTGGATATATCAATTCTGCTTCTTTTGATCTAATTAGAAAAACAAAATTTTGGTCATTTCATTGATATATTCCATTGAAAAATCAGAATTTGCGAAATGGGCTGTTAGTTTAAACATCTCATTCGTTGCAAGGGATGTTCACAATTTGGCCGGTTTTGATAAAACAAAAAAAATGGGCTGAACCGCCAACTACGGTGTTGAAAAATGTTGAAAAAGACAAATCAAACAGCCATTTGGTTATGTCATCTGAACCGGAAGGTTTCATGGTTTTATGGTTTCATGGTTTTAGACAAAAAAAAAAGATCAAAAACATAATTTTGTATTAAATTTTAAGAAAATGACAAGGATTGTTCAAGACTTTACATTCCTAATATGAAAAACAAAATTCAAATGTTAAACGTTGAGTTTTCTTACGTGGCCATTCCCAAGTTCCAAACTGCGCGAGGCGCAACAAGGCGCTGCCTAGGGCGCCTAAGAGATTTGCGCTTACCCATTTTCCCGAAAGCGCAAGTAAAATGCATATTTTGACTTTTTTGGCCGTGAGGCGCGCGCCTCTCGTACGCTATGTATTTTTATGCATAAAAATGTTGTACCTTGGTGTTTTTGGCTTGTACATATAGGTAAAATCATAAACAAACCTTATTTACAGTTATATTTTGGGTAAATGAAGCTAAAAACCTATGGGATATATATGAGATATATAAAAAAAACTATATAATTAGTGCGTGCTTCGGATACAAAAAGCCCACCGCTTTTGCGCTTAGACCTCGTCGCTTTTGTGCACCTAGCGCTTTTTAAAACCAAGGTTCCAAAACCGTCAAACCGTGAAAATCGAATCATGAACCAGGGCGTATATTTCAACTGGCCAAAGTGGCCGATTTTTCTCGGTTTTGGCGGTTTATGAACCCCCCCCCCCCCCCCCTGTAGTTGATTCGATGCTACAATCAGTAATAAAAAGTAAGCTGGTGTCTATGTTGAACCAAATATATAACTAAATGTTAAAATTCACATACCCAAGAAAATATATCATCGTTCGATGAACTTGAAGCGGGACTCATTAAACTTTTACTAGAAGCGGTCCATCTTTGTTCTATAGGTGCAGGAGCAGGTATTTCTTCTTTCTCGATCAACCTCATAACATCTTCTATGTATTGAAGGTCTTTCATATTGGGTTTTGATAAAGTGCCAGCTGGAAAACATGTTTCCGACACCCACTGTTGACCACCACAGTCAAACCCCAAAATTTCGTCGCTCCACCCTACCCTGTATCCTTCTGATCTTTTCCAAAACTCAGCCTCGGCTTCGTTGATCTTTTTAATATGATCTTTGTTAAGCGGATCAAGGGCTATTAATTCATCTCGTAATTCAGTGAATGAAAGATCAGAAATTTTCGGTTCATCCTCAGCCGTAGATGAAGTTGTCACGGTTTGGCCTCTGCATATAAGAGAAATAAGTAGTTTAGAGGTCGGGAGAAGTGAGAAAATAGGCGGATCAAAATGGGTCGGTTGCATCGACTTGACTTGATCCAAATACTCTTTTAAGTAACAAAAATTTAACGTTTACAAGTAAACAGGTCAAAACTGCCAGCTGTACAACAAACAATGAACTTTCACCTGTATTTCTCTTTTGACGCCTTATACAGATCACGAATGGGCTGTAAAGCTTCATCTGAAGTATACTTGGGTTTAAATTTGTTCGAGCTCCACCATTTGGAAACAGGATTACATGTCACAACTACGACAGTGTCGGTATACGGTATGTAAAGGTATTTTACATGCTTGTTGTCATTTAGAAGCTTTCTGTAACCAGAATGAACAAATATTATTAGTAAAAAAATATATAATTATTAAAAAAAAAAAGAAGAATAACAATAATCTTGAACTTGAGGCCAAGAAAACCTGATTAAAAGGCTCATACACACATCCGATATGATGTAAATGATATACGCATGGTAATTATCCCTATCATTCATATGCTTTACGATTTAAACAAATTATGGTTATGATCTTGTTATTATTATCAAACAACAGAGAAGTGTAGCATTTCTTATGTCAAACGTAAGACTAGATACGGTCATTTCAACATATTTACTTAAAAAGTGTCGATTCACTATATTTCTATCTCTAACGGCTCAAATAGGTCCACAAATAAAAGCCTAAAGGTAAACAGGTTAATATTCGCCCAAAGTATGTTAGTGCACAAAACCTCTGAAATCATAAACTCAACTTACTCAAAACATCTATATTATCACAGAAGCAATAACTTTGTTCTCATAGTTGACATGATAATTCTAGCCCTTTTGATCCCAACCTAACCATTTCAACTACCAAAATCTACCCCTTTTGATCCAAATCCATTATAGCCCGTTACCGAAACTGTTTCAACTCATGCCTAAAATCAGTGTTGTAAAAGTCAGCCTAGGCGCTAGGCGAGGCAAAATGTAGGAAATAAGCCCTAGGCGGGGTCCTAGGCATTTTGGGGATTAGGCGGTCCTAGGCGTTGGTTTTTTTATTTTTATTTTTTAAATTCCTTAAATTTTGAAGTATTTCTTAGTATTATGTGTATATATTTTAACATATTTTCAAAAAAAACACCTAAATCTGTGTGTGTGTGTATGTGTGTGTATATATATATATATATATATATATATATATATATATATATATATATATATATATATATATATATATATATATAGGGTAGGGTTCCTGTAAGAAAATAGTTTTGTGTAGGAAGTGTAGGAAGTGTTTTCAACCATTAGATTTAAAGATGGATGGTTGAGATTAAAAGATGGATGGTGTTTAAAATCTAATTAATATATTAAAGAATATAAGGGTATGATCGTTAATATGTGTTTTAAATGAGGGTGTCAAGGTCATTTTATACCAATATTTTTAGAAACTGTTTGAATGCTTTCTACATTTATGGTATCTCCCCCCTCTCTCTCTCTCCTAATTATTATTTTCATTAATATCATTCAAGACTCAAACATTTATTTTCATAAAACAAAATCAATTGTGCACTCATCTTCAACATTCATCTTCATCTTATGTGTAAGAAACACGTAACAGTGTTTTTATTTGTTATAAAATCGTAACATCAGGAGTGTTTTATATAAGGCTTTTGTTAGTTGATTATTCTATATGGATAAACATATGAAGTGTTTTATAAAATGTTTATGTATATTAGGTGTAGTTGTTTTAAAACATTTCAACGGTGTTTTGTTTGTTATAAAACACCTCCAGTTATAAAACACTCTTGATGTTATACTGTTATAAAACACTTTCGATGATATTATAAAACACTCCTTATTAATGCATACTAGTTTCTCTTTCATTATAAAACACTCCTGACGTTATTATAAAACACTCCTGATGTTAACCTTCTGCCATGACTAGATTAATCGAACAAGTGATAGAGATGGGTTATATGTTTGAAGAATCGAACAAGATTTTGGGTATTAATCAACTTATCTGATATGAATATCTTATGATTCTTATGAAAAACAATGAATAATTAGTTAATTTAGGATGATTAATCTTCATAAATATCTAGATGTTAGTTGCTAATTTAGTGGGTTTGTAATAAATAAAAGATGGATAAAAAGTCTATAATGCCCTTCATTTAAAGATTTAATCAGATTTGATCTAATGGTTGAAAATACTTCCTACACTTCCTACACAAAACAATTTTCCTACCGGATCCTCTACCTATATATATATAATACGTATAAAAATACCAAAACGCCTAATTACGCCTAGTCCCAACCAGTCCCTAGGCTAGACCCCGCCGCCTGCCTAGCGCCTTCTACAACCTTGCCTAAAATTATCCATTTGATTACGAATGGGTTGATCCGGTTCATTCATATTTCTAACGAGCCAAACAGGCTTAAAAACCAAAACCTTGAGGGGAAACAAGTCTAATCTCAAAAGTCACTAAAGTGTAATTTTAATGCTTAAAAGTAATGATACACACATAAATAATAAATATTGAGCTTTTCAACTTAAACTGGACCAATAATACATACTTGTGTTTTTTCTTTATTTCTTCCAAAGTAGAGACATATGTGTGCTCTACAAGCTCTTGTCTCTCAACACATTGAAGAGTGACTTCGGCAACAACCCCAAACGCACCTAGCCCACACCGAGCTAAGTAGAACAACTCCGGGTCCTTGTCTTTTGAAATTTCCATCGTACCTTTTCCAGGGGTAACTAATTTCATGCTGATAACTTGCTCATCAATGGGAGGTAACTTTGCACCGGTACCATGTGCACCAACCTATAATCAAGAGAGTTTAGACTGATCATACGATTTTAAAACGAGAAAAAGTAACCATATGATTAAAAAAAAACAAGTTATTTGAGTTGTAATCTTGGTTTAAAAAGCATGTGGCGTTCGAATGAGTTTTGATCCCAAAAGCTGATGCATGATACGCGAAGTTTGCGCATCACGTACGGCAGGCGCTAATTATTTAAAAGATACTAAAATTTATTTATAGATGATATTTAAACTTGTTAACTTCTAAACACTTATATATAAGATATCCTTATCATCTCGGGTTAGACTTGTTCAATCAATTGTCTAATTTGTTCAAATATTCAAACCCCATTGGTCAACTGGTGGTCTTAGTTGTTCAAACACTTGAACCCGTAGCTCGATCAATGGTCATATTTGTTTCAATCAAATCTGAAAAACTATTAAATCGACATTCTTGGTTCTAAAAAACGTGAGACGCACAAAAGCGACTAGGTCTAGAACCGAGGCGCAAAGCGCAAAAGCGGGAGGCTTTTCGTACCCAAGGCACAATGTGATTAAGAAATTTTTTTATATACCCCATAGGTTTTTAGCTTCATTGACCGACCCAAAATATAGCTCTAAATCAGGTTTTTATACGACTTTACCTACGTGTACACGCCAAAAAAACCCAAGGCATAGTTATCGATAGCGAATAGCGGTAAATAGCGACGGACTACCGATATGCTACGTAGCGATAGCGACGCTCGTAGCGCCCGCTATTTCGTAAATAGCGGTTAGGTATTAAAATATGTAAAAATATTTTTATATACAAATGTACAAGTATAAGGACCAAATGTTTATATACACAAACTAATTTTATACTTTAGATGTAAAATTTAGAAGTTTTAGGCACTATATGTATACAAATGAAAGATAGATGGGTTAAATGTGAAAATAGTTAAAGGTTTTTAACACTTCCTGAAACCTTTCCTGGCTGAAACCCTAATTTTATACAGAGCCGTCATCTTCTTCCCACAAACCCTAATTTTTATTTTCTGTTTTCTCCATGGCTGAAACCCTTCCTCGCTGTCATACACATCCAACGCTGCAATACAGGTACGTCTCACCTCTGTTCTACCCTAATTTTTCTTGAGCACGTTTATGAGGTCGCTATTTGGTCAATATCGAGTCGTTATACACCTTGTAGCGCCCACCTACCGATTCGCTACGCTAAACGCGATATCGGGCGCTACAATCGCTATTGACAACTATGACCCAAGGTACGACACTTTCTGCAAAAAACACCCGAGTTACATGATAAGGCGTGTGCCCCAGGCCAAAAGAAAACCCCTAAAATCTGCGCCTTTTTGGCGCTTCATGCATTTCCTCTAGGTGCTGAGCGAAAAGCCCCAGCCCCTGCGCCTTGTTGCGCCTCGCGTTGACAGTCTAATTGGTTTAAAAAATGGTCATTTCATAAGGCACCACATTATTATCACATAGCACATCACACGCGCACCACAAAATCACACGAACCGATCATCACCACAAAATGTGACGCCCAGTCCCCCACAGTATGCACTCCTTTTCTTTAACAACTAATGTACTCTACAGTTACACTACAATCACTCCTAATCACACATTTACAACACATTAATCCTAATCTACCCCATGTCATAAACTAAACCCTCGTCTTCCTAACGCCCTAACGCAACGTATCCAATAACAATAACAATAATCATACCTGAACAATGCCACCAATCTGCTGCTCTCTAATCGAAGCAAAATTCTGCAAACTTAACCCAAACTCCTTAATCTCATCAACAACCTGCTGCACCCTCATACCCGCCTGAACCCGAACCGTTTTCTTCACCTTATCCACTTCCAACACCTTATCCATCAAAGCCAAATTCACCATCCCACCTCGGGCCAACCCGATCCCATTCGGGGACAAACCCGACCCGACGGGTCGAATCCTCTGCTTCTTCTCATTACAATCGTTCACTATCTGTTCCAACTGGTCTAAACTCTCGGGCTGGTGGAAGACACGTGTCTGGACCTCGTGGGTCCCACTCCAGTTGACTATTGAGTGGAGGTCAACGGGGAGAGGAGCGTAACGGAAGAGTTGGGCTTTTTTGTGTTTGGCGTTGTCGGGGAAGGGGAAGGAGTAATATGTGGCGGCGGCGCAGGTTAGCAAGAGGGCGGAGTATCCGAGGTATTTTCGGAGTTCGGAGGATGACGTGGAGGAGAGAGGTGGGTCGGATGGGGGTGGGATTGAAGAGAAGGGACGGATGAGATTAATATGAGGATTATTAATATTATTATTAATGATGAAGGAGTAAAGGGGGCGTTTGAGTTTAAGTGATCGGAACATTTGTGGTGTGTTTGTTGGTGATTTGTTTACCTGAAGAGAGGTTAGTGACGATGAACAGTGAACACACACCTCTGTGTGTGTCGTGTTCTGTGGAGGAGAAAGTGTGACATCAACCGTAGAGTAGGTTCTAACTTTTAAACGGGTTTAATTTAGCAGAGCTAAACGTCGTTGAGCTCGGCTAGGCTAGGCTAGGCTCGTCTATCAGTTATATTAAACTAGTATTTTGACTTGCGGCGCATTGTGGCGGTTTTGAAAACTTAATGTAAATTGAACTTATAGCGTCAGATATTTGAGCTGACTTGTTTTTTTAACAGAATTTACGCTAAAATGTAGACCAACAAAAAACACACAAAAAAAATAAGCATGGGTTTGATATATTTGATATGACTCATTATCGAGAAAGTTTACGTTGAAACGTAAACCAACTTGGGCTTATATAATTTATAGTTATTTTAACATGATATGTGTCACATGTGTGTAATAATATAATTTTAGAAATAGATTTATATAAGAAAATGAAATAAATAATCTTCTCGTTTAAGCTTATGAATTGGCTCAAGTTTGTTAAATGAGGCTTGGGCTTAGGCATGTTTATCATACAAGTTCGTTTTTAAGCTTGGGTCCAGCTCTCCGAGCTTTTTTTTCTAGCAGATCTCAAGTAGCTACAAGTAGCTCAGTGCGTTCACACACCCTAACGATCATCCATCTTTCCTCTGTAAAAGCATAGGATGGATGCAGTGAACCACTCAGCTGATGAGTCAGTTATACTTTTATAAAATAACCTAATGAGGAGACTATTGTGAATTTTGAGCTCAAAGATGGAAAACAAGTTACTTTTTTCGGGTTTTGCATAGTTTCTCAAACGTCCGCTCTTTAGACAGTTTTGACTTATCTATTGTGATTATTGAAGTGGGATATAAAGTATGTGAGGTTTGAGGATTATTATTATTATTATTATTGCTATTGCTATTGCTATTGCTATTGCTATTGCTATTATTATTATTATTATTATTATTATTATTATTATTATTATTATTATTATTATTATTATTATTATTATTATTATTATTATTATTATTATTATTTATGAAGGAGGCGTTTGAGTTTGAGTGATCGAAACATTTGCGATGAGTTTACAGGTGATTTGTTCACCTCACGAGAGCTAAGGATGAGGATTGAGGAAAACACACTTTTGTGTGTGATGTGTTATGAAAGATAGTTTAGTGGGGTTTTGAACAAGTTTTATTGTGTAGACTATAGAGTAGGAAGGGGAGAATTGTGACATCAACCGTAAAGTGGTTTTTACACTCGTCTAATTATAATGCTTAGTGGTGTAAATAAGTTGCACTTAACTTTAAAACTCAAACTCAATCATTAAGTTTTGTTTTGTTGGACCTTTAAATGGTTAGTCTTCTTGTCCCACATTGGTATGTGAAGTAAAAATGAATTCATTCCATGCTTAATGGTACAACATCTCAAATCTTAATGGTTCAGCCTTAACCATTCCATTTAGATGCTGAAACAAACGCGCTGAATGGGCTGAATATTGAATCATTCAGCGTTGCTTAATGGTACAACAACATCCCAAGTCTTAATGGTTCAACCTTAACCATTCCATTCAGATGCTGAAACAAACGCGCTGACTGGCCTGAATGTTGAATCATTTAGCGCTGAATGATTCAGAGGCTCATTAAGAGCATTACCAAACAACCCCTTATTCTCTTTGACAAATAATTCCTATTATGCCCTAAGCAATATATTAAATCGACTATTATGTTTGTAAAATGTGTTGGAAATTAAAGGGATTTGGGACAATTTATTAGGAACTAGTAGGAAACCCGCGCGATGTTGTGGCGATGACAAATTGCAACGTGGTACATGTTTCTGAGTCGAAGAAGCCCGGGGTTTATCCTTTTAGCTCCCAATTTCAGATCGATAGATAGAGCCGTAGAGGTGTTGCGATAGCGGCCCACGGATCATCGTCTTATCGTTTTTTGAAGTTTAAAAATAACCGTCAATACTTGTAAGAGGCTATATAAAATTTATATAATCCATATATATATAACACCACTAAGTATGGAATATTTGATTATAGACTACACAGACATTTTATTCTGTTGTATCACATTTGGTTCTCCCAATTCGACCACTCGCTATGACAACCTTACCCTTTACACTCTAAAATATTTTTGTCAAATGTAAAACAAAAGATGTAGAACATAACATAAAAAACAAACAAGAGGTATTAAGAAATACTATGTGGTGGCATAGAAACCTAATAGCATCTGATTATGGTTTTGGCGCAATAACCAAAGACGATGGGTATAGTAGCCCATAACCAAAAGCCACGCCCGAGTAGTGCGACATGGGTTTGTAACTATCTAGTTAAGACACTATGTGGTTCTTATTTTTATATGTAACTATTTTGTATTTCACGAATAAGAAACCAAAGTTAGTACATTATAATATTATATGTGATTGTTTATCCAAATTGAACTAAAAAAATACACAGAAGCTAGGCTAACGTTGGCATTAGCTTCGGACGATTAACATGCATACCCATTCCTGCTGGCTGCTGCTAGGGCTTGCCATTGTCTTCAAGCTGCAAACATTAATAAATGTATAAATTTTGGATACAAATCCGAATAATATGGCAATATAGTGTTACCAGGATTGTGTGGTCTTGAATACTTGGTCAAATCTTTTGTAAGCTCATATAATGAATTACATGCATCAGTGATTATTTTGCACTCAGTAGTTTCAAGTCAAAAGAAAGAATTCATTAACGTGTTTTTGCGCCTGAGGCGTGCCTAGGCACGAGGGACCCTAAGGCGCAAAGGGCATCACCCTCAAGGTGCACAGTGTACATAAGTCGCAGGCTCGCAGCTGAGGCACGCTCCCTTTTATGTGCAGCAGAATGTTGCACATGTAGGTGATTTATATGTTAATACTTACTTAAACCTTATTTATTGCTATATTTTAATTAGGGAATGCTAAAAAACCTACGAAATATATAAAAACATTATATGATCACTTTGCGCCTCACGTACGAAACGCTCACTGCTTTTGCGCTTACGTTTCGCGCCTCAGTTTTAGACCTTGTCGCCTGAGTGCGCTTCTCATATTATACATAGCAACTTGTTTACCATTAGCTTGGAGACCTTTTTTCATAACCGAATCATTTGCTTTTGAACATTTGTTATAGGAACTTAGGTTGTGTTTGTTTTTTACAAAAGCTCTCCTTGACCTCTTTTGTCTGCTCCACACAGACGCGGGCAGACATTAAGGTATAAAAGAGCGTTTGTTTTTTGGAAGATGTTTACTCTTCAAACATCTGCCCTTCCTCTTCTCCTAAAAGACATTTTCAAAATCTTCTCCATCTCTTCCCACTTCACAAAACCCTCACCCCATCTCATCTCCTTTCTTCTTCAACAATGGCCTCCTTCACCTTCACCTTCACGACCACCTGATCTGCCAGCTCCCTCCACCGTCGTCAGCCTTCTTCCTCCTCCACCCTCTTCCTCCTCCACGCGTCCTCCTCCTCCGAGTCCTCCTACACGCATCCACGACTCCCTTCGGTCCCCTCCTCCTCCGAGTCTTCCTCCCCTCCTCCCCCGCGTCGTCCTCCACCTGCATCCTCCATCTTCCCAGATCTGCTCAGGTACGTTTTTATATATATATATATTGTATTTCTTTTTATATCAAGCTATGATGATGGTTAGGTCTTTTTTTTGTTTTATTATTTTTTTCTTTTTTAATATATATGTTGCATTTTTTTTCCAGATCTTTGATTGTTTGATATATATATATATATAGTTTTTATTGTTGATTTGTAAACTGAAGGTGTTACTTAGGTGTGTATACTGTATGCAGTTTCAAGAAAAGAATCAAGATTAACCGTTGACTTTCGATGTCAAAGGGAGGTTTCTAACAGAAAAATTAACATGGATGTTGAAAGTTGTAACTGAAAATTGATAAGTAAAACCCTATAACAAAGATTACAAAAGACACATGCTTTATATATAAAAAAATAGCAATTAAAACTTCAAGAATTTTAAATGGGCAAAGACCAAGATTTATCATAACACACAAAAAGATGGGTATTATTAGTTGTTGCTATGTATACCGGAGATTATGACTAACCTCTGGGGGATTAATACTTATGTGACTACAGGTTTAATCCTTTACCCAAACCGTTATGACGACCCGAGAGTTTGTTAAGACGTGTGTGATATGTGTTGTGTGTGATACGAACAAGAGATTTAAGTGGTTCGGTCGTTAATGACCTACGTCCACTGTAAGTGTACCGGAATATTATTACTAACAAGAGAGAATTACAAGTAATAGGTACAGTAGTGATGGTTGTATTTTGCGAATGCCTACATCAGTTATGTCTGGTGCTATTTATAGGCTAAGTGGTGGGCTGCATGGAGAGGCCCACGAGTGACACCATTGGCTTGGGCCCAACCGGGGCCCAAGCCCATGGTCTTTCTGGAAATGGCGGGAAAAGACGAGGCACTGTTGATGACGTCAGCCTACAGTGTGGTCGTTGTTGTAGTCGGACACGTGGCCGCCTTCTGGTGGTGCACAGTAACGTCGTACTTGCTACAGTGTCCAGGCTACCTCTGCTGGCTGATTTGACTCCTGACAGTGGGCGAGGTAATGCCTGCTGGTAACTGTTCACGACAGCGTGTACAGTGCAGCCGTTCCCCTTTTGTACAATCTGCCACATGTCCTTCCCCTGTTGGTGTATGCTCTGACACAGATCCTTATGAATCTTCCTTTTGTCATCCCTTGTACCTCCTTTGACGTGCCAAGGGAATCTTCCGCGTGTGATGGCACGCGCGTATCAGGTATTAGTTGTTGCTTATCATCTGTGCCGGCGCGCGAGGACGTTGATTGGCTGTCCTCGCGCGAGTATGCTCCTGCGCTGTGACGTGGCGCAGGGTTATTACTTAGTGGGGATAGGGACGCCTTTCAAATTAGGCTCCCTATCCCTTCACTTGTTATCCTATATTAATTGTTGAATGTATACTTGGATCATGGGTATTATTATTATTGATATTAGTTGTTGGTATGTATATTTGTTAGAGACATGCATTGAAGATGTACGCACAATTGGTAGAAAAGGCTTGAGTTTGCATAAGGAGTCTTTACTGAATACGATCAACCCAATGTGTCGTTAGGAAATAGTCATGTGCACGTTGATGCTGCTGAAGACGAGGTTGAAGCACATGGTACTGCATCGGATCGGGAATACATGACTCAGTTACGAGATGAAATTGGCGAGCAGTTAATGCAAAATGTGGAATAAATAGGTTCAAACATTGATATTTGCGGTTTTATGAATATTATTTCAGTGTTGTATAAGTATTATTTAAATTTCAATGTTGAAAAAATTGTTTGCTTTAAAAAATCATTTATTTTTAAATTTCAGCATCCTGCAGACGTTAACAAACAAACAGTCTTCTTCTTGCATACTGCAGACCTTTGGTCCACCTCTTCTCCTGCAGATGTCTGCAGATGTGGTCTACAGACTGAAGACCTTTTACCTCTTCAAAAACAAACAGCACCTTAATAACCAATCTACAAGAAAAGAAATTAAGAATGTGCACAACAATGAAAGGGTCAATGACAATTGCCTCCCTAATGGGCACAACATAAGATGTGGAAGGGTATATAAATGCTCTACCACATACTGGACAGTGGTTAGCTTTAAAGTTCCAATTTTATATAAAAATTAGTTATGCTTTAAACACAATATAAATGCTCTGCCACATACTGGACAGTGGTTAGCTTTGTAAGGATTCAAAGGCTAGTACGAAAGGGTATATAAATGTTAAATTCTGGGAACATAAGCTGAGGAAAACTATAGCCCAGCACTCATCAAAACTGTTGGGAATCATGGTATCAAATACAGAGCGGAAGCAGATTTATTTGTTAATAAAATCGATTATATACAATATATAATATGAGCCGATTTATATATATAAAATATATGTTTAATTTTATTAATCCGATTAATAAAATATTCCCAATCAAGATCTTGATTAAACGCGTATAAACAAATAAATAATAAACAACCATAGGGGGTTTAGTAATTAACCTTTGACGACTACACCGGAATTGTAACACGCGGGTTACAACGAATCCTCGCTAGTAGGAAGTTCACACCCGAGCACTGGCCAACCGAGAGCAACACTTTGCAAGACGGAGGCGGCGATGGTGGTGGTTTGCGGCGGACAAAGGGGCGGCGGCTCCTAAGGGTGGCCGCAAATCTTGAGAGGAGACAAGGGTTATGTTGTTTTATCTTTATCAAAAACATGTGTGTTTAGAGTTTGATCTATCACACCTATTTATAAAGATAAAAAGCACTTGACCACTTAATTAGTCAAATTCATACACTTGACCATTTGACTAGTCAAAGTGTAAACTTTACTATTAAGTCCCTCGAGTTCAAAACTATTATTATTTCATAAATAATAATCGACCAACACATGAACTTATCTGATTCGTGTACCAACGTGTAACTCTTCGGATCGTACCGGGTCGGGTTACGTTGACCTCGACTTTTAATTAAATCGGACATACTATATATCCAACAATCTCCCACTTGGACGATTTTAATTAAATGAGTCAACGTGCGCTGTAACACCCCAACCGATGGCGGAAACATCGGGATGTCACGTATTGATGATTGTTCAGTAGCTCATGGTAAATAATAAATTTCATTAAATGATTTAAATAAATTACATACAATTGTTCTAAGAATTTGTACATCT
Organism: Ambrosia trifida; assembly: GCA_028751855.1. Classification (NCBI taxonomy): domain Eukaryota; kingdom Viridiplantae; phylum Streptophyta; class Magnoliopsida; order Asterales; family Asteraceae; genus Ambrosia; species Ambrosia trifida. Next base: position 23,503,055 of record CM054124.1, on the reverse strand, counting down.
CAAGATGAAAAATACTAGCTACACATCTTCAAGCATTAACTCTGGTATCAGAGCCATGATTATAGGGAATTAGGTTATTAGAAAAATAATCTAGTCTATAACCATAGGATTTTAACTAGTACTTGCTCCTTTTACTTGCAACCTTACTTATTTCTATTCTCTATCTCCCTCCTACTTCTTATCCCTACATTAATCCCTACAAGAAGATTGCTCTCCATCACTGGACCTACTCTTAGACTAATAGGACAAAATCCTCAAGTTTAGCCTGAACCACCTTGAGATCTCGTCGATGTTCTAGATTTTAATAACGAACACGTGCAATCTGGAAGGGTGAACGCCTGTATTCTGAGTTTTCTGTCTAGGACTGGCATTGCGCATAAATCCCAATCAGACGAGGGACCCGGATGCCTACCTGGGAATTCTCGGGATGAGTGTTCACTTATAGGCTAAAGCATGTCTTCACTATGTTATTAGAATCTAGAAGTTTTGATAAGTCAACATTTTCCTTTATTCGTTTTAATTAATGAATAAATGATTACACTCACTTTCCTTAAACTAAGCTCTAAAATCTCAAAATTTTACAGCTTAAATCAATCTCATTTCATAACCATCTATGGATTTCACAATCACACTTCACCTTACCATCTTAGCCACTTTTTAAATATTCAACACCCTACCCAAATCATATTATTTCCTTTCTCCACATGTTACTTATTTAAAAAAAAAAAAAACTATAACCTCATACCTTAGCACTAACTAAAGATTTCTAAATCTTGTTGTATTTTCATTACCTAGAGACTTTACAAAGTACACATTTTTGTCAAAAGATGTCTTCGAACTTAAATTCAATTGTTTATTTATTGATGTAACAAACAATTTTCTATATAATGCTTTAAACTATTAAAAATCACTTAATAGAACCTTGATCTTCAAAACCTATGTCATGTTTGAAATCTCCAACTAACGGGAATATTTTAATCAAACCCACTTAGCTTGTACTATTTAACAACTTTTGCTTTATATATAAAACCAAATTTGAAAATAAGATTTTTTTTATAGGAATAATATCTAGTCTCTAAATTCTCCATCGACACTCGCTCATTTTCAACTTGTTCAAATTTTTTTAATATTTGGCATATACCACAATCATGTTTTCTTATACACTTGATTATAACCTTTGATCCAAACCCCAAAATTTACACTGCTACATAATCTCCTTACTATAAAATAAACTCTTTACCAACTATCTTCACATTCACTATCTCTCACAACCTTGATTCTCCTTCAAGATTTTTCATCATCCTCTCAAGAACTAAAATCATATCCTTCACCTTCTCACACATGAGCTAGTTACTCATGATAACCAAACTATTGAAACTTGATTGTGTGTTGCATCAAACATAATCCTTAGTTATACATGAGGATTCGACTATCTACCATATTTGAACATTTGAAACTAGAATTCATGGAATATAAACTATTTGCTATAGACACACCTAGAGTCATTAACCTTGTCTAGGGCAACTCTATTACAACTTGTATGCTATACTTGATACTTGATTGCTTACATGTACATATTATCAATTTGCAATTCATGTGTGTAATAATTGGTACACTTAATCAAACAACTGATAGAGGATGAAATACTTACTCAACAGTTAGTGGAGTACCAAATAACCTACTCAACGATTGGTAGAGGTCATCATGCCTGCTCAACAGTCGATAGAGGCCCTACAACCTGCTCAACGACTGGTAGAGGCTATCGCACCTGCTCAACAATCGGTAGAGGTTCTTACTCACTGACTGGTAGAGGTCTTTTTCCTGCTCAACAGTTGGACTTATTTTTGGATACATTGTATACGATTCAATCACAAGGCTATTTTGCATTACTTACATGTGTGTTTAGAGTCATAGAAGGACACAAAACCCTAATGTAAGGTAAATTGGTGATTGCGGTCCGGAACGTAATCATGAATTTACAGGTACATTAAGGTACACCCTATATATAAACACTAGTGATACGTGGAAAGGGATACTGTAGGGTCAGACCAATAACAAACCCTAGTTATTTGGTAGTCCATCTAGCATTTATGGTTATCTTATACATTCCTTAAACTCTTACCCTACTCTGAACCATAGTCACCCTAACTATCCTCAACACTATTCAAATGTTTCTTCTTAAAATAAACTTCGGGACGAAGTTCCCAAAAGTAGGGGAGACTGTAACATCACACAAATTTTCTTTATATATATATATATAGAACTCTCTCGTTTCTTCATCCGATTCATGTTTACAATATCTTTATCATCCATTTTGTTAATTTTTTTTGTTTAATAATGACGTATAATCAATACTAAATTGGATTGTATTAAGAATTCTGATTTAAAAACGTTCAAAAAAAAGTGTTTGCCTGTGCCAGGATTCGAACCCGAGTCCCTGGCGGGCTAAACCTTAACCACACCACACAAACCACTACACCATTTGGTGTTTTGTGATGTTAATTAAAACCAATTAAACTTAAACCCTTTCAAGGCCCCTTAGTCAAACCTGAAAAGTCAAACGTAGTCTCCTAGTCAAGTCAAGTCAAAGTGTTAGTAAATATGGTCTTCTAGTCAAGTCAAAGTTGTTCCTAAATTCTAGCCTAGTCAAAGTAGTCCCTAATTACAACTCCAAATTTTACACTATAAATACACTAGCCTACCATTCAACTCTTTAAACCATTAAAAAAAAACATTATTATCCCATCTCCCATATACTAAAGTTTTCATCCGTCATTATCTCCTCTAGCTAGTTTCGAGTTTTCCAAGGAATTATTACTAAGTGTTTGCACGCTCAATAAAACGCACGAACTCATTATGCACCTAAGGTGAGTTTACATAGCCCCTTTTTCTGTTTTACATTTTTGGGGTGAAACATGTTTAAACATTTTATACACTATCATTTACTCATTCTTACATTGTTGAAACTTGTGATTCAATTACACTATCATTTACTCATTCTATCATTTGACTGTAACAAAAAGACACAGTACAATCATTAACATTGATCAAGCCGCCTGTTTAGATTATAGCGCTATAGGTCTGACAAACCCATCCCCCCGCATAAATTCAGGGATGATCGATAACAGTTACACTTTTACTAAATTGCGAGTTAGGTCTCAGTCGACACAAGGTTTGATTGTACAGAGACGCATTGTTACATGTCGGACTCATATTCTATCATTACTCATTATTATACTTCAACTATGATTGCAATACAACATATTGCTTTCAACTGTATGCAAAACCTATGTATTCTCACCAACTTTTGTTGACCCAAAATATTTTCAAACTTAATATGTTTCAGGTTATACTTGCTTGAAGATTAGAGTTAATGCTTGAAGATGTGTAGCTAGTATTTTTCATCTTGAGATGTACAAATTCTTAGAACAATTGTATGTAATTTATTTAAATCATTTAATGAAATTTATTATTCACCATGAGCTACTGAACAATCATCAATACGTGACATCCCGATGTTTCCGCCATCGGTTGGGGTGTTACATGCGTAGAGTTGGACGCCTAGCTGCATGACATTGCATCCAAACCAATATGACACTTTACAGTCGTCAACTAGTTCTTTGAGTTCAAGTAACGCTTTACTTAACCAAATACTATAGCCCTGATAATTCTATCAATAAGTCCCTTCTATATAGACATCCGTTGATCAAAAGACATGGATCATTCATTCTTATATAGTGATCAACCATTCTCTATTCTCTTCTTTAATTCAAAGTGGTCTAACGAACTACCTTAGTCCGAGCGTGGCCACGCGTTTTATACCAGTTTGAATTAACGAGGGCGCCAGAACGTCTAGACTTCTAATCCTATAGAGGTATAGAATTCCATCAGCGCCATACAACTCCCACTTAATCTTGGATTTCTCCTAACGCTACCCTTATTGCTACCCATGTTTCAGGACAGTGTTAGATAACATCAACGATAGTCCTTGATCAATGTAGTTTAATATGTGCCTTAGGAAAAAGGACATATTGAACATATCAATATCAAAACATCTCATGACACAGATCCATGGAGATCGTTTTGAAGCGAGTTACATCCAATATCATTCCCTAGTGATATCTGTGAATTATGATTCTCAAACCCTTGAGTTATTCATCTCATGAATACAATCATCTCAATTCACAATAGTCTTACATTCAAATTCATTCCCATGAAATTTGATCGACTACGGATATTTAGAATACTCTTATTCAAGGATTTAAACATACAAATAATGAACACAATTACAAAATATTTAAATTTGCATTTAACCCATTAAATCAAATAAATATTCAATGTAACTGTTATAGTTCAAAATAAAACACCAATACTAACTACAGATCATGTCCACTGTCTAGCAACTCTAAGCCCTATCTTTCCAGCATGCACCTCATGTTTAAGTTAAGGAAAAGGCTTAGTAAAGGGGTCAGCCAGATTCAGATCTGTATGAACTTTGTTAATTACGATGTCTCCACGTGCTATTATCACTCTAATATAGTGGAATTTTCTGAGTATATGCCTTGTGGTCTGATCTGACCTTGGTTCCTTTGCAAGAGCAATGGCACCAGTGTTGTCACACAGTATCTCGATTGGTTTCTTTATGCTAGGCATAACATCAAGATCACCAATGAACTTCTTCATCTAGGCAGTCTCCTGTGCAGCATCCGATGCAGCATTGTATTCTGATTCACAAGTGGATTGAGCAACCACACTTTGCTTAGAGCTGTTCCAAGTAATAGCCCCACCATTCAGAATGAAAACATATCCCGTTTGTGATCTTGAGTCATCATGATCAGTCTGGAAGCTTGCATCAGTATAACACTTAACTGACAGCTCCTAATCCAGTCCTCCATATAATAAGAACATGTCCTTAGTCCTTCTCAAGTACTTAAGAATGTTCTTCACTGCAGTCTAATGACTCTCTCCTGGATTCTTTTGATATCTACTTGTCATGCTAAGAGCATACGAGACATCAGGTATTGTACATAACATGGCATACATGATGGAACCAATCGCAGAAACATATGGAACACCTTCCATTTTCTTCTTTTCCTCTTCAGTGTTTGCACACTGCTTGTTATTAAGAATGGTTCTATGTGCCATGGGCAAGAGCCCCCTTTTTGAGTCTTGCATTGAGAAGCGTCATAAGACCTTATCAATATATGTACTTTGACTCAAACCCAATAACTGCTTTGATCTATCTCTATAAATCTTTATTCCTAGAATATAAGCGGCTTCACCAAGATCTTTCATTGCGAAACATTTACCCAACCAAGTCTTAACATCTTTAAGCATAGGGATATTGTTTCCAATGATTAGTATGTCATCTACATACAGTATAAGAAAAGTGATATAGCTCCCTCTAGATTTCTTGTAAACACACGGTTCATCTTTGTTCTTGATAAAACCAAACTCTTTGATTTTCTGATCAAAACGGAGATTCCAGCTGCGAGATGCTTGCTTTAATCCATAGATGGATTTATTCAGCTTACACACCTTATTAGGATTCTTTGGATCGACAAAACTTTCAGGTTGAACCATATAGACATCTTCCAGTAAGTGTCCATTAAGGAACGCGGTTTTGACATCCATTTGCCATATCTCATAGTCATAATATGCAGCAATGGCAAGTAGAATTCTAATAGACTTAAGCATGGCTACTGGCGAGAAAGTTTCCTCATAATCAATTCCTTGAGTTTGAGTAAAACCTTCCGCTACAAGCCTTGCTTTGTAGGTTTGCACATTCCCACCCATGTCAGTTTTCTTCTTGAAGATCCATTTGTTTCCTACAGTCCGACACTCGGCAGGAAGATCAACCAAATCCCAGACTTGGTTATCATACATGGATTGCATCTCTGCATTCATAGCTTCTTGCCATTTCTTAGATTCCGAATCCAAGATTGCAGCTTTGTATGTAGCAGGCTTAGCTTCATTAATCATGAAGATATCGTCATACCTTACAAGTGCACGACGATCCCTAATATTTTTCCGAACACTTGGTGTTTCTGTTGTTTCTTGAGTCATCGCAGGCTCAACTTCAACAACTGGATCAGTTACTTCTGTTTCTGTCTGAACAACTAGTTCAGTCACTTGTGATTCTCAAATTTCTTCAAGATCCACATGGTTATCTCCAATCCCTCGCGCTAGAAGCTCTTCCTCTAAGAAAGTGCCTCTGCGTTTAGTGAAAATCCTATTTTCAATGGGGTGGTAGAATAGGTAACCGATCTTCTTACCGTATCTAGCGAAAACCACTTTTTCGCCTCTGGGATCTAGTTTATCCGAAGATTCTAGAGTGACATAAGCATTACATCCCCAGACTTTAAGGTAGGATACATGAGGTTTCTTTCCATGCCATATATCATAAGGTGTTTTATTAACCTTTTTCGTTTGAGCTATATTCACAAGTCTTGCGGCAGTTGTTCAAAGCATAACTCCAAAAGGATTTTGGAAGGTTTGTTCGACACATCAATGATCGAATCATATCTAATAGAGTTCAATTTCTCCGCTCAGACACACCATTATGTTGTGGTGTTCCAGGTGGAGTGAGTTGTGAAACTATTCCACAATCCTTTAGATGGTCGATGAATTCCTGACTAAGATTGCTACAATACTCTATACAACAGCAAAAAAAATGCCTATCTTTACCCTAGATATTAAACTTGCAAAATATACAAAATAATGACATAAAACACTTCCTGACTAAAACCAATACACGACCGATGTGGGATTTTCCTGGGGTGTCACATTCACCCCCTGTTAGAGTCTCATCGTCCCTGATGAGGTATGAACCCACCATCCCGAACGGCACATGAGTGGCTCTGATACCATCTGTAACACCCTACCCCTCTCACCACCAATATTCTCCGCTTTACCCCGATAGGTTGCACATCCAGAGCTCACGGATTTGTTTTTGGTTGCCCAGCGGAGACTTCCCAGGAGGTCACCCATCCTGAAATTTCTCCCACCTGAGCACGCTTAACTTTGGAGTTCTCCTCTCATCCACTAACATTAAGCCCCAAAACGCATTGGTGATTTAAGAGGCAAGACATTACTTATGAACCAAGGATCTCTCTTGGCCACGGCCGATGTAGGATTTTCCTGGGGTGTCACAGAAACACCCTAGTTTTTTATTAGTTTTCGATTAGTATGTCACAATATTGGTTATTCTCTAATTAGGTTTAATATTTTTCTTATTTTTTAATGTGTAGTGTCCATGCCAGCCGGGAATCACAGAATGTGTTTTTGACGTCATGAAATTCATGAAAGAGATAGTGCAGGAGCGGATCATTACGGGGATGAAGACATGGATGCCCTTCGCGAATAATGGTCAGGCTACGCCGCAACATTTATTTTCAAATGATCCAAACTTGTTTGTTTGAAGGCAATTTAATGTCGATACAATATTTTTGTAAACGTTAAACGTCTCAGATTAGTTTGCAATTTGATAAATATGGCCGGATTATATAATGAAATGATGTTTTTGTTATTAGTTTGCTAATTATTTTGCATATAATAAAATGGCTATAAATCCAGGAGGGTAAATATGTAATTTTACAGGAATTTTTTTTAGATTAATAAATTATGACACGCAAAAGAATGTTATAAAATTCTGTCATAATATGTGTCGAAAAAATGTCAACAAAAACTGTCATTAAAAAGTGTCATAACGTGTGTCAATAAATGCTGTCATAAATGTGTGTCATAAACAGATGACACGCGAAAATATGTCATCTTAAATTTATAACACTGCCATCCTTGACGTTTTTTTTTTCTTGTCATCAGACCCTTTTCTTTGACACGCATTGCGTGTCAAGAAAGGTCTTTTTTCTAGTAGTGAGTAGTTATATAAACAATACTTTCCACACACATAAAATACAAGTGTTCACCCCTATTTATACATTCTAAGGAGGCATGACCAAACCGACGTGACCCTCCATACAACTATAATAACCGTCGGTTAATGTGTGACATATCGGTCAACACATATTGTTTCTAAGCTTATAATATCTAACTTAATAACATTATCTAACATATGTATAGAACCTAATTAACATATGTTTATTTACTGCATCAAGATTACTTCTAACATTTTCCCCCGTAATCTTGATTCATATGCTTCGGCTTTAGTCTTCACTTGATGAGGATCTTGATCTTTTCTTTGGGGGCAAATCCGAGTCACACCATTCGGCTTCTTTCATCTTGTGATGTTCTTTTGCTTTTTCATTGATTTCGACCACTAGTTCTCTTCCTTTGTACTTTAGATGATACCACTCAATCATCTCTAAATAGCGAACGTATGTTTGCCTTAGGTTTCTTGTGATGTCTCTCTTTGACACTAGGCTTGGCAATCCTATTCCATATCCCATTGACATGGCCACTACCGTCCAATTCTCGTCCTTCGTCACTTTGTCATAGCCACCAAATACTTGTATTGTTTTGTAAAGATCCAATAAATAAATTGGATAACCCGTTTCATCTCTTGGTGGGATTGGTGCTCTAATTCTTATCTTTAAGAATTCTTTCATAAACCAATCTACGGTTCTTTCAAACTCTAACTCGAACCTTCTCTTGTATCTTTCAACCATGCTAGTAATATGGATTAAATCCATAAAGACAATACAATCTTGTAATTGTGTACCTTCGGTTGGATACATCACCGGACCTCTTTCCATAACACCTTCATATTGATCTTTGTTAATGGAACAGTCATCAAAGTGCTTGAAAATGGACGCTCTTTCCTTATCTTCATCGGTTATTCCCTCCGTCTTGTCTCCTTCAAATCTAATTCGTTTTCCTTTGTCTTTGGACCCTTCGAAATTTTCTAAATTGACTTGATTTTTAAAACAGTTTTGATCTTCAATGTTGTGGCCCTTATTCTCTTTTTCCTTTCAGCCGAGATCAAACGCGGGACATTAAAACGTAAAGTGGTCATCTCCTTCACATACACGACAAGTAATAACCCTTCTAACTTCTTGAATGATCGGCTTCTTGATGTAACAAACATCGCCATCAAACTCAATCTCAAATCCCTCTTGTGTTAACTTCTCAATGCTTAACACGTTTTTTTATAAGTGTGGGCACATAATACGTTTTGAATCTTGTGCAATTGTCCACCACTTGTGATCGCCACCGATCCTTTACCACAAAAATATTCTTGTCTATAACCACTAGGGCAACCTTCTATACCAAACGAATTGCTTAACACAATAAACAAATCTTTGTTGCCTCATCCGTGTTCCTTTCGAGTCAAACTCGCAAACCATATATCATTCCAACCTTTTTCATCACCACCTTTAACCATAAATTCGGTTTTTCCTATTTTCTTAGGACAATTACGCCTATAATGAAAGGGTTCTTTACACTTACTACAACATATAGTAGAAGGATATTCGGGCACTTCTTGATCGAACTTCACTTTTCGATTGAATTCCTTTTGTGCCTTTTTCTTTTTGTCTTCGTGATCCCTCACGGGTGCACTACTAGATCCGATATTAAACGATGCAATCTTGAAACTAAGAGAGTCTCCACTACCCTTTGATTCTGCCTTCTTCTTGGCCTTCCATTTATGATCCGCATGATCATATACAACTTTGGGAATTAGCGGTCCCAACCCATAACCACCTTGTGTTCCCGTACGATTTTCTTCTTCGCTAATATCGAACAAACCACCACCACCACAGGTCTTCGGAAATTTTGGCTCTGATGCCATGTTTGTTTTCTGGAATGAATGTATGTATGCGAACGGTTGTATGAATCGAATAGAGGGAAAGAATTATGGAGGGAAACTTTTGAAAAGTAGTTATATAAACAATAATTTCCACATACATAAAATACAAGTGTTCACCCCTATTTATACATTCTAAGGAGGCATGACCGAACCGACGTGACCCTCCATACAACTATAATAACCGTCGGTCAATGTGTGACATATTGGTCAACACATCTTGTTTCTAAACTAATAATATCTAACTTAATAACATTATCTAATATATGTACAGAACCTAATTAACATATGTTTATTTACTGAATTAAGATTACTTCTAATATTTTATGAGAGTTTTTTTTTACCTCAATTTTTGCCCAATGATCCCAAAAGCGTGCTCGTGTAAGGTGACTATAATGGAAAAAAATCTTCTGTTATTCATTCACTTTGGTGAGCATCTGTTGTAGAAAGATATGTAACAATACCAACATGTCACATACAAATTAAGAATAATATTTAAATATCACATTTTTGTGTTTGCATATATAAATTCTGCTTCTTTTAACCCAACTTAAATATATATATATATATATATATACTATATTATAAAGCATATTAGAAGGACAAGTTTTGTAATTTGCCACTTTTAAGAAATGTATAAGTGCTTGAAACATTGTCCACAAGCATTTGGAAATTCTTAAAATGGCTCAAGCCTCGGCAATTGAGTTAAAGCGGGGTTTTTAAATTTTGAATCAGCTGCATATATCACACTCTCAAAACTGTCTATCCCCCTTTTCTCTCACACCGTATCCAGTTAAGATCCATCCCTTTCCCCCTTTTCTTTCCCATTTTTTGGGTGTTTCAGACCAGGACATTAGCGATAATTAGGGTTCCAGCAGCTGCCATGCCTTCGGAAGCCGCGAACCTAAAATCTATGCTATATTATACATGGGTTTGAGGTGAGCCACGGTTGCGTCTGTCTCTAGTCAGATCTGGTGGGTTCACAACAATTGTATTGGTGTTTGATTTTGATAAAATCCTATGGTTTTGATCCACAAACAACCAGGTTAGTCACGTGTTTACTGTATAATTTGTACAGAAATAAGTGAGTTGATTCATGATAATATTAGGTTATGAATTGCAACCATTGGGGTTGGTGGTCCAATGGCAAGGCAAAGCCTTTTAATACACTAAAACCGTGAGGTCTTGAGTTCAAGTCTCACAAGGAGCAAGAAATTAGCCTTAAAAAAAAGGTTATGAATTGCCATTTGAAATTTCTGATTTTATGATTCTCTCCAATTTTAAGATCTTTAGTTGGTGTTATAGTTAACATAATATTGTGAAGCATCGAGGCAAGTTATGGAAGTCGATACTTTTAGTTGCACAGACGTCATCATTATCATAATCATTTTTTTTTTGTAGAGCTTTGGATCCAGCTTTCCTGCCATTAGAAGCGAGCCACATTGTTAAGAGTCGGCTTTTAACCTTTGTGACATCATTATTGACGGTTCTTTCACTTTCTTACTGTTTATCTAGGTAAATGACTGAATGATTTTCTTGATCTATTACTGATTGCATCTTGTTTTAATTAGTCCTTTGCTTAAATCATGAACGTAATGCAATTAAAGAAACACAAACCTTTTTCATGGAGACCAAGGGGAAACTCTCTAAGGTGTATATCATGTATATTTCTTTAATCTACCATTATTGAAATGTGATGACAATAATGTGTTCCTCCAACAACCCCGAGAAACAAAACTGTGGAATCCATCACAGGTATATGTTTGTTTCACTTATTATCATCCTGGAAGCTTCGGATCAAAATGGTTGGGCAGGTTGAGTAATGGGTCAACATAGGTGCATTTGGTAGAGAAGCTTTTTTTGTTCGAATTTTTTCTTCACGTCATTTAAACTTTCTAACAGATAGCCGTTGTTCTTTTTAGACTATATTGGGATCGTAAAGAGTGAATTTGTTTTTGTCACCCGATCACAACAATAACTTCTCAGAATAAAATTTGAAGGCATAAGGTAAATGCCTTCTTTCATTATAAGACTACTTCAATTTTTTCATAGTGGCTTACTTTTAAACATTTTACAAGCAGTAACTTAACAAAGTTCTACAAATCTTAAATCGTTTTTGAGTTTTTAAAATATGCTTTTCTAGAGTAACATAAACTATTTGTGTAGCTTCTATGTCATTTGTTATTTTTTTTTTTAAATAAGTTGCCTTTTATAAACATAACAGGTTAGTAAACCAGTTCAAAACTGTCTTTTTATTACCATAGTTTTAAGAAAGGGCCAAGGTGCGTGCCTAAATTCGATTAGGACTGAAAATGAGTCTGAGGCGGTGCCTCAGGGGTTAGTTTTTTGTGCGCCTCACAGGCTTGAGGCGGTAAGAAAAGGTGCGCATGAGGTGGTTTTTAGGTATGTTTTTGCTGTTTTAGACTTTTTGTTACATTCCATGTCTTTTTATGTGTATTTTTTTATGTTTTTGATGAATTTGATGATGAAATTAGTTAGCATTTTATTTTTTTATAAGATATATAGTTTTTTTTTTTTATTTTTTTAATCACCCTCAGTTCTCCTACTATTAAATCTTGTTTATGATACAATTTATGGTTTTTCTTTTTTACTTGGCATAGTGACATAAATGATTGAACTGTGTTTATATTAAGGGATCCAAAATAATTGTGAATGCTTACTATATATTAACTAATAGATTATATTTATGTAAATAATTAAATGTAATTGAATTGATTATAATCTCCCAAAAATATGAGATTATTGATTGTAAATGAATGAGAAAGGGCAAGCATTTACACATTCCTTCATGGTATCATTCCAAAACCGATCCTAACCGTACTGCCTTCTATCGCCGCTGCAATCTTTTCTGCAGCCGGCTACTTCTTCTTCTTCTTCTTCTTCCTATTGCTTCATTATATTCACCTTTCTCAATATCTCCCATGGATACCAAACTTCACCCGGCTCTCACTGTATCAAATATCAAAACCCACATACCTCTAGTTCTTGAGAAGCATTCGCCTTATTATACGACATGGTCCTCCCTGTTTCAGTTCCATTGTCGTGCCTTTGAAGTCATTGATCACTTATCCCCTCGCACTGCCCCTGCCGCCTCTTCCTCTGACGCAGAAAACGTGGCTGCCTCCGCTGACACACTTTGGTTTCGTCTTGACGCCATCGTGCTTTAGTGGATATATGCCACGATTTCTGCCCCCCCTGCTCAATATAATTCTTCAACCCGGTCAAACCGCCCACCATGCTTGGACCCTTATTCAGGAGGAGTTTAATGATAACAAAACTGCCCGAGCCATCTTCCTCGGCCGGGAGTTTGCAAACCTGTGCCTCGAGAACTTCTCTAACATGTCTGATTATCTACAACACACAAAACAATTGGCAGATCAACTTGCCACTGTCGGAGCCCCCGTCGCAGATCATGTTCTTGCTGTCAAGATTCTTACCGGACTCACGGACCAGTACGACGGCATCTCTACCGTCTTGCAGAACCGTGATCCCTTACCATCCTTCAACGAGCTCCGATCCCGCTTGACTATGGAAGAAAACAAGAAGAAAAGACAAGCGAGTCGGTCTGCTCAGATTGCCGGCACTGCTCTCCACGCCTCGGTTTCTTCTACCAACCTTAGGGTTCTGCTGCCCCAACGTCTTCAACTGGCTCAGATCGCCGTCGTCCCGCCGGCCGTCGTGGACGTGGCCGTGGAAGGGCTGGCTCCAATCGTGGCGGCGGTAACAATAATGGTACACACTCTTAGTTTCCTTTTTCACAACAAACCCACCCTTATATTATTTTCCCACCTAATTGGGCCCAAAGCCAATGGGCTAGATACAACAATGGGCCTACACAGACCAACTCTTCTCAGCAGCCCGCCCCACCATGCCCATATCCCTCGAGGCCCACTAACAACTCTCAAGGCATCCCCGAGGCTCATCCTGATCAGGCGCATTACTCGGGTTACTCCCCCACGGACATTGAGCAAACTCTCTACTCCATGTCACTGAACCCGCCTGACCACGGTCTCATGGACACTGGCGCATCTTCTCATTCGGCCAACCGACAAGGTATATACTCCCCGTCTAATTTTAATTCGTGCACTAATAAAAATATTATTGTTGGCAATGGCATGTCTATTCCTGTTTTAGCGACAGGCAACCAAGTCCTACCACCACCCTTTCCACCCCTTAAACTTAATAATGTCCTGTTTGCACCAAACATCATTAGAAACTTAATTTCTGTTCGTCGCCTAGCAATTAATAATTTAGTTTCTATTGAATTTGACCCATTTGGTTTTCTTGTGAAGGATCTCAAAACTCGGGCTCCTATCCTACGATGCAATAGTACAGGCGATCTTTACCCTCTCACACAACCTCTACCTATCAACCTCAATCAACCACAAGCTCTCACTGCTATCTCTTAGGATCGCTGGCATCAACGTTTGGGTCACCCCGGCAACAATTTACTGCAATCTTTAAAACTTCCATCTTTTATTGATTATAGCAAACTCAATAAACATATTTGTCAATCTTGCATTTTTGGTAAAAGTGTTAGATTACCGTTTTATGATTCAGTTAATTGTACTCATTTGCCATTTGATATTGTGCACAGTGACCTTTGGACATCACCCGTACTTAGTACGGGTGGCCACAAGTACTACATCCTGTTTTTGGATGATTTCACAAATTTTTTGTGGACATTCCCCTTGGCCAATAAAACCCAAGTTTTCCACATCTTTACCCAATTCCACAACCACATCAATACTCAATTTGAAAGAACAATTAAACAATTTCAATGTGACAACGGAAAATAATACGCCAACCAAAATTTTTACAATTTTTGTCACCACAATGGCATGCAATTCCATTTTTCGTGCCCTTACACGTCCTCTCAAAACGGAAAAGCTAAGCGAAAAATGCGACCCATAAACAACATGATTCGCTCACTTCTTGCTCAAGCCTAGGGCTGTAAATGAACCAAACGAACACGAACAAGGGTTTGTTCGTGTTTGTTTGTTAAGGTTTCTTAGACAAATGAACCATTCACGAACACACTAACGAACATAATTCTATGTTTGTGTTTGTTTGTTAAGAAATTTAGTTGTTTGCGAACTGTTCGTGAACACGGGTCTTAAACCCAAACAAACAAAAACAAACGTTTAATATGCAACTAACTAAAAAAACATTGTTAATATTAACCGTTAGACAAAGTACATCTACTTAATGATGTCGATAAGTCAAATTGTACTAACTTAGACATAATTATCTAAAATTACTTAGGCATAGGCATGAATACATGATATTCCTAATTTAAAAGTTCATTATTATCTTAAGTTTTAACTAGTGATCGAACATAAACAAACATACACAAATGGATATAAATAAACGAACGTAAACAAACACATTGCCAAACGTTCACGAACGCAATCGAACGAACGAGACATTTGTTCGTGTTTGTTTGTTTAGTTAATCAAACGGAATTTTTTTTTGTGTTCGTTCATTTATTAAACAAACGGACACAAACAAACTTCCCGCCGAACGGTTTATGAACTGTTCACCGAACGTTTGGTTTGTTTACAACCCTACTCAAGCCTCTCTCCCCCCACTTATTGGCACCACGTTCTCGAAACCGCCACATACTTGCTTAACATCCTACCAAATAAAACCTACAACTTCCGCTCTCCCACAACCCTCCTCTACAGAGTAACACCCGAATACAATCACCTACGCGTTTTCGGGTGCCTTTGTTACCCCCTCACACCCTCCACCACCATCCACAAACTAAATTTTCGTTCTCGCCCATGTGTCTTCCTTGGCTACCCCTTAACCATCGAGGATACAAATGCCTCGATCTCACTTCCCACCAACTTATTATCTCTCGTCATGTCCATTTTAAAGAAACTATTTTTCCATTCTCCATACAATCTCCCATCTCTACACCCTCCTACGACTTTCTAAATCCCCCTATTCACCCTCTCGTATGGGAGCACCTTGCCAAAAATTCACAAAAGACCACTACTACCTCATCATCACCCACGGGTACACCTCACGGCCTACCAACCACAAGTCCAACCACCTCACCTAACATAAATACCCTAACTCACATTCCTTCCAGTTCGTCTCCAACCACACCTGGCCCATCCGAACAGCCCACTTCAACTCCTTCTTTCCCTCCTGAACTCCAATCTCAACCCGATGCCATAGGCCCAATACCCGGCCCACAAACTGGTCAGCCCACCACCTCACTCCCTAACCCCCCACCGTACCCAAACCCACTCGATACTTCCCCATCAGCCCCGAATACCGTTCCAGCTCTACATCACCCACCCCTCCCACCCGCACCATTCGGACCCGCTCTATGAGCGGCATCACCAAACCTTAACAACCCATTAACCTCCATACCACCACCATCATCCCTGTCCCAAAGAACCCACTGGTTGCCTTAGCCACTCCAGAATGGCACAATGCCATGGCCAACGAATTTAGTGCCCTTCTTAAAAATAAGACCTGGGAGCTTGTACCTCGCACCCCTGATATGAATATAATTCGTTGCATGTGGTTATTTAAGCCTACGTACAGGTCTGACGGCAGTTTGGGGCGTTATAAGGCCCGCTTGGTTTGTGATGGCCGTAAACAGGAACCAGGTATCGACTGTGGAGAAACTTTTAGTCCAGTGGTCAAACTAGCGACTATTCGCCTGGTTCTCTCCTTAGCTTTGGCAAAATCTTGGAACATTCACCAGTTAGACGTAACAAATGCTTTTCTTCATGGCAACTTAGAAGAAACTGTCTACATACATCAACCAATGGGATTTCGTCATCCACAATTTCCTGATCATGCGTGTCTCCTGTAGAAGTCACTTTACAGTCTCAAACAGGCTCCAAGAGCCTGGTACTGTTGGGTTATATTGAGACCACAGTTACCAGATTATAGACTTTTGATAGTTATTGTATTGTTTGATAGTTGAAGGACCTAGTATGTAATTAACACAATGTTTCGTAACACAAACCCTAGGCTGCACACTTAATTACACGGGCCCTGCGCACTTATGTTAAGTGCGCAGGCCCAGGTGCTTTCCTATATAAACTAAGTGTGTGCACAGCTCTAGGGTTAGGGTTTTGGGATAATCTTTGTAGCACACGTGAATAGGTGCGTATTAGTCAGTGTATTCCAAGGTTATTCATCATCAAATCAGTAATGGAATCATCATGTTATTCATTGTGTGTGTCGGTTTTATTCATGTTCATCTAGTATCTTTATCTTTCTGGATTAATCACTTTAAACACCTAACGAATAGGTGTTTATAAGTGATAACAATCTATTGCATATCACAAGATCTTGCATTCGGGACTTACAATTTGGTATCAGAGCCTCTGTGCTCTAGATTGTATCTACTTAAAGATACCAAAACCCTCATTTTGTTAGTTTTATTAGTTGTTAAAATTTTATGAACTTATTGTGTTTTTCTCATATTTTGGTTTAAAATTTCGTGAAAATTGTGTTTCTGAAGGTTAATAGTATGTCATTTTAGGTAGAAATTCAATCCAAGGCGGTTTACATTCTTATAGGTTGCTGCATACTTATCTGGAATGCTGTGAACTTAGCTGCGCACTTATCTGCACACTTAGCTGTGTACTTAAGGACTTGGACATTTTCTGGACGGTTAACTAAAATCTGATTAACTAAACCCTTAAAATTCACCTAAATTATGGCCGGTAACGATAACCACTCAACAGTAAATCCTATCACTCAACAAGAACTTGAAACCGGAACCATAACTAGAGTTCCTAAGTAAAAAGGTGTTGAAGACTATGGAACTTGGAAGAACAGAATGTGGTCATTCTTCTATGTTACGGACTTCACCCAATGGAATTCTATCCAGTTGGGCCCACACATTCCAATGAGAACCACTGCCACAGGAGAAGAGTTTAACCCTGATCCAACCACTTACACTGACGTCGATAAACAATTACTCCAGAGAGATCATAAGGCTTATGGTGCTCTTACCATGGCCTTATCAAACGATGTTTATAACATGTTTGAGGAGTATGGCACGGCACATGATCTATGGTTTGCGTTAAATGAATACTATGAAGGGAATGAAGAGATGCGCCAGTACAAGCAAGACATGGTGCAGAAAGAATATGACATGTTCGGTAGTATTCGTGGGGGAAAGCTTGAGCTCCCACATCGAGAGGTTCATGAGTATGTTGACAAAGATGAAGAAGGCAGGAATTCCTGTGAACAACAGAAATTCAATCAAGAAGCTGCTAGACTCCCTGCCAAAAGAATGGAGCATCCAGTGTATGTTGATCAGGAAAGAATATCTAGACGCCCAGTGTACCTTGGCTGACCTTATCAAAACCCTGAAGTCGTTTGAGATGGACATCACGAAGAGAGAGATGAACCAGACCAATCCGAAGGTAGTACCCATCACTGCAATGAAAAATTTGGCATTAATGACTCCAGTTCAGGAAAGACCGTTCCATACTCCGACCCAGTGGCAAAAACTCTCAACCCTCAACAAACAAACCTCGCTAATGAAAATGTTGAACTCTTCAACGCCTTCATGACCAGCTTTGAAGCATTGAAGACAGGTGACCTGAAGAATGATATGATGAGTCCGGAAGATATGTATCAAGTGGATCCAGATGATATGGAGGAGATGGATCTAAAATGGCAAATGGCCATGATTACTCTAAGGGTGAAGAGGTTTCAGGACAGAACAGGTCGAAGGGTTGGACTGGGAAAGGCTAGCTTTGATAAGTAAAAAATCAGGTGCTACAATTGCAAAACTCTCGGACACTTCAAGTATGAATGTCCAACTTTGAATCAAGCTGAAGTTAAACCGGCAAAGAGAATGGTGGCAATCACGGATGGAGGCGAAGCCAATCAGCAGAAGGCACTGGTGGTTCAAGATTTTGACTAGGGAGAGGAAGTTGCTGTGGCTGAGGGTGAAGTGAACAAGGCACTGATGGCAAAGATCTGCACTAAATCAACACTTGGGGTGAGCTCTTTGGAAGGGTCATCAGCGGAGATGCCAAAAGGAGAAAGGATGGAGAATGCTGGTCTAAAAGGTGTGCTGAGTGAGGATAAGGGAAAGGAGGTTGCTGCCGAGGAAGCTTTAGTTGCTGAGAAGACTTCCACAAGAAAAGCTGATCAACAACCGCAGAGCGCGCAGAAGAAAGTCGAGGAGAGAGATCTGGTAAGTATTCCGCTTGAAATAAAATCAAAGCTGTGCTCACCAAGGTGTGTTACAGCTGTTGCTTACTGTTTGTCCCACCATAGGAGAATTTTAAGAGAAATGGATGACATCAAAACAAATCAACACTGAAATGAAAGAAAATGAGTTAGCATATCAGCGAAAGTTAAATGCAACAATAGCTGAAATGCACACTCTAAAAGAATTTGTTCTCAGAAAAGATTTTTTAATAAATGACTTAACTAAAAAACTAGAAATATCTAGAAATGAGACAAATCATCTCCAAATTGTTGTGGACAAATGGAATGTAAGCAAGCATGCTCATACAGATATCCTTGATTGTTCAAGGAAATCATTCGTCAAAGATGGAATTGGGTATAAGGATAAAAAGGGAATTGTAAAATCTCTATTTTTACCTTTGAGCAAAAGTGAATATATACCCATTCCAAAACCACATTCAAAAATGATCTTTTTGAAAAAGAATGTGTCAAATCTGAGTCAAACTCTAATATAAGTAAAAGCAGTGCAGATATGACCCAACAGGATCAGGTGGACGATGATGAAAGTAGTGGTGGAAAAACAACGGGGTTAGGTCACCCAGGTGCCAATTACTCTACAGTGAATTGGTTCATCTGGAGTCATGACAAGTCTAAAACTTCTTTGAATTCGGATGAATGTAATAACTTAACTAAACTTCATGATTGTAATAGTTTATCTAGGATGGATAACTGTAATAGTTTATCTAGGCCGGATGACTGTACTACATTAACATCTAAACTTAATTTAAAGGGTGTTGTGGACCCTGATGATGGGAAGAGTCCTATCAAACGCTCAGATATTTGTGTTGACAATGTTATGCCAATTTGTGTTGATCTTAATGATGCATTATCTGATAATGAAAATGTATAGAGACCATCTCCGTTTGTACCAGAATTAAAAAGAAACAGGTTTGGCAAATTTCTTACTAAAGAAATTCCAGAGTTTACTCCATCATCAACAGATATGTCATGTTCTGAAGAATCACAAAGTGAAACAGATAACACAATTCCTGAAGAATCACAAAGTGATACAGAAAGTGACATTAGCGAGCCAGATTGCAACACAAATGACGAATCAAGCAACAACAACATTGATGAACCATGTTCTAGTGAAAGCTCATGCTCAAGCAAGATCAAGAGAAGAGCATCACAACCATCATCATCCAGACCCTCTCCAACGATCAAGCCAAAGCACTCAAAATGCTTTAGATGTGGAAATGAGGGTCATGTGGTTAAAACATGTCACTTAAAATTCAGTGATGTCAAAGCATTAAACTGTCTTTCTGATCAGATTAAAAACCTTCAAGTAACAGTAAAAATCTTTGATAAAACCACAAAGAGTTTGAAAAGACAAGAGTCTGTTTTGGGTGAAAATCACGATAGATCAAAACTAAACCAAACTTGGATTCCCAAAGTCAACTAAGTAAAGGTTCGAGTCGTCACTGTATATAGAGTCTCTTGTATTTATATGTGTATTTCTTGTGTTTTTCTTTTGTATTTCAGAATAAGTTACAGAAATGGCTGATAGCCCTGATGAGATATCTATGGCATGTTGATAGCGGGGCTTCTAGACACATGACTGGTCTAAAAGAACTTCTCAAGAACTACAGATTTATTGATGGAGAGTTCGTTGCCTTCGCTGGAAATGAAAAGGGCGGAAAGATTGTAGGAATAGGAGATGTGGTCTCTGACGCACTGACGTTAGAAGATGTGAACTATGTTCCAGAATTGTGCTACAACTTGTTGAGCGTGTCACAAGTCTGCGACAAAGGAATATCTGTGTTATTTAATGACATGGAGTGCATCTTTCTGAAACCTGGATTCATTCCGCCTACCAATATGATCATGCTAAAAGCTCCTAGACAAAATAAAACATACGTGATAAACATGAGAGATACTAAATCAGAATGTCAAATGACATGCTTACTTTCTAAAGCATCCGAGTCAGAGTCACTATTATGGCACAGGCGATTAGGACATGTTAACTTCAAAAACATTAACAAGCTTTCAAAACTAAATCTTGTCAGAGGTCTTCCTTCAAAGGAATTCCCTTTTTCTGAAAAATGTTTAGCATGTGCCAAAGGAAAACAACACAAGAAATCGCACAAGTCCAAGACAGTGAATTCTATCGACTCGCCTCTTCAATTATTGGATATGGATCTTTTTGGTCCTATTAGTGTTAAAAGTCTAGCTAAAAAGTCTTTTTGTTTGGTGATAACAGATGATTTTTCTCGATTTACATGGGTGTACTTCTTACAATACAAAAGTGAAGCTGCTGAGATTTTGATGCTGTTTGTTCCTCTCATTGAGAACATAATAAAGACAAAAGTTAGATCAATTAGAAGTGATCACGGAACTGAATTCAAAAATCAAAGTTTCGTGACTTTCTGCAACAACAGAGGAATTCATCTTCAGTACAGTGCTACGAGAACTCCTCAACAGAATGGTGTTGCTGAAAGGAAGAATCGTACACTCATTGAAGCGGCCAGAACCATGCTTATCGACTCCAAATTGCCGATCATCTTCTGGGCTGAAGCTGTGAATACCGCCTGTTATGTTCTTAACAGAGTCTTAATTGTAAAGACGCGCGGGAAAACAGGTTATGAATTGCTCTTGAAAAGAAAACCTCTGATTGACTACTTCAGGCCGTTTGGATGCTCATGTACGCTGCTTAACAACTACGAGAACATAATGAAGTTTGATGCAGTTGGAGATGAGTGCTTCTTTGTTGGATACTCTTCAAGTCAAAATGATTATAGAGTGTACAACAAACGAACCAAAATGTTTCTCGAATCTTTCTATGTTGATTGGCAGGAATCCAACTCTACTAACACATGAGCCGGTCCTGACTGGTTCTTTGACGTGGATGTTGTTTTCAAAAATTTCAGTATCATTGAAGAACAATCAACTGACAATCAAGCAGCCGATCCTTCTCCTCTTGAAGATACTCTTTACTCTTCCGAAGACGATGCTGCACCTTTCACCACCCGATTTTCTCCACTCGTAGCTGATCCAATTGTTCCTCTTCAGTCCACAAATGGTGATGCAACTGTTGAAACTACTCCATCTCCTGAAAGTACTCCAGTTTCAGAAGAAACATCTTCAGCACAACAGTCTGCAAATGATCCATCCAGTTCTTCAATTCCTGTAGATCACCTTTCTAATCTGCCTTCCCAAATTCAAGAAGAACCAAACATGGGATTTAAGTCTTCTAAGAATCATCCCGTGTAGAACATCATTGGACCAATCTCTGAGGGTGTTCTTACTAGGAATCAGGCAGATAAACTTAATATTGCACTTTTAGCCTTCTTATCTCAGACGGTACCTTTCAGCATTGAAGATGCTGTCAGAGATGCAAGTTGGGTTGAAGCCATGCAGGATGAGCTGTATCAGTTTAGAAAGCTCAAAGTTTGGGAACTTGTGGATCTACCTGAAGGGAAGTATCCTATCCGAACAAGATGGGTGTTTCGCAACAAAATGGATGAAAGAGGTGTGGTGATCAAGAACAAGGCTCGTCTAGTAGTTTAGGGCTTTCGTCAGCAGGAAGGTATTGATTATGAGGAAGTGTTCGCTCTAGTTGCTCAACTTGAAGCCATCCGTATCTTCTTGGCATACGCCTCATACAAGAACTTCAAAGTCTTTCAAATGGATGTGAAGAGTGCATTCCTGTACGGGAAGATCAAGGAAGAAGTCTATGTCTGTCAACCCCCGGGTTTTGAAGACCCTCATCATCCCAACAAGTACTACAAACTGGATAAGGCTCTTTATGGACTTCATCAGGCTCTTCGAGCTTGGTATGAGACCTTATCTTCATACTTGCTGCAGAATGGGTACACCAGAGGGAAGATTGACATGACTCTGTTCACCAAAGAAGTCAACAAACATTCTATCCTTGTTCAAATTTATGTTGACGATATTATTTTTGGCTTCACTGATGAAAATTTATGCAGGGAATTTGAAAGCATCATGAAGTCTCAATTTGAAATGAGCATGATGGGCGAATTATCGTTATTCTTAGGCTTGGAAGTTCAGCAGAAAGAAGACGGAATTCTCATTCATCAAGCCAAGTATACAAGAGACATTCTGGCAAAATACAACATGACCGACTGCAAGCCGTCCAATACTCCTTTTGCGGCCCAAACAACACTTGTACTAGATCTTCAGGCCTTTCAGTGAATCCTCACACTTATCAATCAATGATTGGCTCTCTGATGTATCTAACAGCCAGCAGACCAGATATCATGTGGGCAGTTGGATGCTGTGCGCGTTTTCAGTCCAATCCTAAGCAATCGCATGAAACTGCAGTGAAAAGAGTCTTCCGCTACCTCAAATGGACACCAAAACTTGGTTTATGGTATCCTAAGAGTGATAATTTTGATCTAATCGCTTACTCTGATAGTGATCATGCAGGTTGTAGGATTGACAGAAAATCTGTCTCTGGTGGTTGTCAATTTCTGGGTAACAGGCTAGTGTCTTGGCAGAGCAAGAAGCAGACTACAGTGTCCATCTCCACTGCTCAAGCTGAATGCACAGCTGCATCCAGTTGTTGTTGTCAGGTGTTATGGATCCAAAATCAGCTTTTGGACTACGGTTTGAACGTCATGCATACACCTATTTTTATTGATAATGATGCCTGTCGTGACATCGTGAAGAATCCAATTGATCATTCTAAAACCAAACACATTGAAATTCGGATTCACTCAATTCGCGATGCTCACGACAAAGGATATATACAGGTGTTGCCAATAGATACTGCTGATCAAAAGGCAGATATCTTTACAAAAGCTTTCGACAAAACCCGGTTTCATCAGTTGGTTGCATGGCTTGAGATGATAAATTTTGAATAATTCAAAAAAAAAAAAAAAAAACCTTTACTTATGCATAATTTATAGAAAAAATCTTCTTTTTACTTAAAACAAGATTTTTGGGGGAGAAAGTAAAACCTGTCCATTCCTAATGCAAACTTAATTCAGGAAATGATAGGAACTAATCATATCTCGTCAGCATGTGAATAGGACCCAGAGGATGTTGTGGCCTCAAGCAACGATGTGTCGTTAGATTCAACCTGGAATCAAGTAAACTGCTAATAGGTGATTAACAATGAAGATCTACACGGAAAGCTGGATTCCCACTGTGCTATAGGTCTGCACAAGCTGAGTCCGGTCATACACAGGTTGAGAAATTAAAAGACACAGAAAATTTTGTGCATAGGTAAATCAAAAGACACCTAAGAGTGCAAGCTACCAATGCGGGGCTAAGAAAAAGAAAATTTTTGAAACTGAGCAGCAAAAGACACGCAATGTTAGTGACGTGCAAACATATCTAGATAGCTCACCAAACGACTAGATGATCATCTTCTCTGCTTATGGTAACATAGACCTGAAGCTCTCATCATCTGATCAAGATAATGATCATGTTCTCTGCTTATGGTAACATAGACCTGAAGCTCTCATCATTATATTTCAATAAACCTTGAGGATCGGTAGGCCAATACCTAGCACACACGCAATGTTAGTGACGTGCAAACATATCTAGATAGCTCACCAAACGACCAGATGATCATCTTCTCTGCTTATGGTAACATAGACCTGAAGCTCTCATCATCTGATCAAGATAATGATCATGTTCTCTGCTTATGGTAACATAGACCTGAAGCTCTCATCATTATATTTCAATAAACCTTGAGGATCGGTAGGCCAATACCTAGCACACTGTGGGGTCCAAAAAATTTTCGTAAATATTACCGAAAAACATGATAAACAGCATCGCCAAACACATGTTGAAAGAGAAAAGGCATGGATTTAAGTGGACAAGCATACCGACAATTGTTCTTAGGCTGCAGCTATCCAACGGGAAGTTGAAACGGGTTCTGGCAGGTATGGTTAGTATGATCTTGAATGCAGAAGGTGAGAATTGGTAAAACCCCACTTATTAAAATGGATTTGGGTTTTAAACTCTCTTTGGGCCAAAGATTTTGCACCATGCGTACTTGTCTTATGGGCCCTGCGCACTTGACTCAAGTGCGCAGCCCACTTGTTCACTGTATATATATTATCAGTTATTTTTTGTTAAAAAAATTTTATTCTCTTTAACCCTCTTTCACTTTAACCCTAACTGATAATTACCTCTCATCATCCCCGTTCATCATCATCGTTCATCATCAGCCACATTAAACCCTAATCACTATTCTCAAGCATTAACCATCATAGATCATCCAACATCATCCATATTATTTCCTTCTTTGTTGATTCTTATCTACTGATTAAGGTAGATTTCGTATAACTAATGGTTTTTATTGTTGTTGTGATCTCAGGATAATCAAAGGTCTCATCTATTTATTGTGGCTTAAACATTGGGGTTAAACTTATGAAGTTTGCGTACTTAAGGATGAACAAGTGCGTACTTGTCTCATGGAGACTGCGCACTTGTCTCATACTTATCCATGCCACAAGAAACCCTAATGTCCTGCGTACTTGAGTGTGAACTTAAAAATCTTAAACGAAAGTTTAAGTGTCTGCGTACTTATCTAATACGCAGACTTGACTGTGCTGCCAAGGGGTTACCATGCCCGTGTATGACTAGATCTGCGCACTTGACTTGTGCTTGCGTACCAATCTAAGTGCTCAGTCAAGTATGTGCGCACTTGACTGAGTACTTGACTCATTTGACTATGACTTGGACTGCGCACTTGGAAACCTGCGCACTTGAACTTTAAACAAATGTGACATTCATCTTGACCCTTGAGACACTTGAACGGATTGCGTACTTAAACCCGGACGTTAATTATCTTAAAACTAAAAATCAAACGTATCATGGACACTGATGAAACCAATCCATCAAAACTTAATCCTATGAGTGTTAAAATTACAAACTTAAAAAAAAATGATAATAATAATAAAATCTAAGTCTAAGTACGTTGTCCGTCTAAGTTTAAGTCTAAGGTCAGTCATTGGAGATCTAATTGGCTTTTCGTGCTATTGGTTTAAACAGATGGCACTCGACTGGGATCCGAGAGGCATGCACAATCAGCCGATGAATCTTGAAACTGATGATGTCAAGTTTAAAGACGTAGTGACTTGGATCAGACGTAGCAAAGTCGGATATGCTGTGCAGCACGTTGTACCAGTCTACTGTTCTCATATTGAAGACTTTTGGAGGTCAGCTCGAGTTGAAACTGCTGGAAGAGTCAAGCGAATCAACGCTACAGTCCGAAAATAAGGCTGTAGTCATCACTGAAGACACCGTTCGAAATGTGCTGAGACTGCAAGATCAGCCAGGAACTGTCAGATTCATGCCCAAAGCAGATATTCACCAACAGTTCAAGAATTTCGGCTACAAGGGTGATTTCGACAAGAGAGGCGACATCAATAAAAGCCAGCTAACAAGAGACTGGAGACTAATCAGTCATGTATTTATTATGTCTCTATGTCATAGAAAAGGAGGCTACAATGCGCTCAGTGCTGAATGGTCGACCACAATGATAAAGATTTGCAAGAACGAAGCGTTCAACTTGTCAGGCATGATCTTTGATTACTTGGTAAAGAATGCAGAAGCTGGGTCAGGAAAATGGGTTATGTACCCAAGGTTCGTGCAGATGATGATCAACGCACAACACGAGAATCTGCCCCTCGGTGATCAATACAATTTCACCAGAGGTGCACGATTCTTTACTGAATGCAATACGCCTGACTGGGAACCAATGCTGGAGAATATGTATGCGGCCCAGCGATATCCATTAGTCATGGAGCTGTACAAAAAGATCAAGAAGAGAAGGTCAGATGCTGCTGAAACTCGACAACAATCCACAGCTGCTCTTGCACCTGGACCATCTGAACCCACTCCATCTTCAGCCCAGCCAACTGCTGAAGAAATTGCTCTAGAGAAGGCCAGGGGGAAAAGAGTGGCCACTGAACCAGCTCCATCTAAACCCTCTAAAAGGCAAAGACCAACTGGTTTACTACAAGAAGGAAGAGAAACATTGACACCCGAACAGCTTGAGACTGCTGCAGTCTTATAAGAAGTTGCTGAGTTCGAGAGGGCAGCAAGAAAGAAAAGGAGAGAACAGCTTCCTCAATCAGAGATTCCACGTGTAATGACTCAGGATGATATCGAGGAACAAGTGATCCTGGAATTCATCTTTGGGGTAGAACAACCAAATCAACCAGGGCCTTCCACTGCTGCTGCTCCAGCCCCCAAAGCTCCAGCCCAACGATTAGCTGAACCATCCGCCTCAGCTCCTGCTGCACCACGTCGCAAACCGGTGCATCAGGAACTGTATGAGAAGCTAGTGAAAGAGGTTGGAAAAACGGCTGCCAGGGAAATCTGCACTCTGAAGAGTGACATGCACAACAATCAAGAGCTGAGAAAGAAAGTGAAGAAGCTCAAGCACAAGAACCGGAACATGGAGAAGATTATCAAGGATCAACGATACCTGATCAAGTTCCAGAATCAGGTTCAGATGCAAATGTTTGATATGTTCCAAGAGTTCAAGAAGCAGCAAACTGGTGCTCCCAGCGCTACATTTGATGAGGTTTTTGATTTTGGGAAGTTTTTGGAGGAAGAGAAAGAGAAAGAAAGAGCTGCTGAGGAAAGTGAGGTTGATGAGATAAGTGAAGATGAGATGCCCGAGAGATTTGTGGAAATGGGAATGAATGAAGAGGTTGTTTATGAGACATCAGATGGGCACAAGTTGGATCCTGAAAGATCAACTTGGTTTCCTAGAAGGCCCATCACCATTCCAGCCATGCATCAAAACATCCATCACATTAGGGAAGCTCACAAGGAGAAGATTATCTCCTGGAAGTATGATGAAGAGAAAAGATTGTTTGCCATGAAGAGAAGAGGGGGAGTGATTCAGTACTTCAAGGGTCAAAAAGAACTGAAGTCTCTCCCTCGATGGGATATCAGGGAGCTTAGCAGGGCCCCATTCATCAACAGCACCCGCGACACCAGGGGGTCCATGGTCGAGTGGTTTATAAGGAAAGAATGTGACACTGATTTCCAAATCTTCAAGCCGCAGAAACCAAGAAGGAGGATCTCCAAGAAAAGAATCGATCCAGCAACAGGACGTGGGATGATAACTTATGTGATTGACCCTCCTTAGGTCGTCACACGAGTTCCTATTAGATCTGAGCTTCCAGTCATGCTGAGGGACTTTAAGAAGTGGTTTTACGACAGCAACACTGGTGAAGCAGTCATTAAATTGCAGGACAATTCGGAGGCTTTGAGGATTTTGGATCCAGTAGACGTGTTTGCACTTAATCTGTTAGATCTGAATATGCTGTTTGCAAATCAGATTAATGTGGGTGCCGGGAACGCGTTGTTTGAAGAAGCGGTGTTATTTAGAAGGGCTGTGGATCGGGCTATGAAACTGAAAAGGGAGCTGCTTGAGATAGTCGACAGGATCAATGCAGCAGATAAAGAAAAGGATGATAGGGAGAAAGCTGCTCAAGCTACTGCTGCTTCTGATGCAGAAGTTACTCAACCTGAAGTCGAGACTACTTCAGAGGTACAGACAGAAGATCCTACAACAGTAGCTGATCCTGAAAGACCTGCAACAATCAACTCAAGCTCCTCCAGCAGTTGAAGAAGATCCAGTCGCACTGTACATGCAAGACCCCCCAGAACAGGTTGAGGGGGAGCAAAGCGAGGTTGAGATTGATTGAGGATTGAAGAACTGGTAGCTGTGGTCTAGGGGGAGTATTGTTGGGTTATATTGAGACCACAGTTACCAGATTATAGACTTTTGATAGTTATTGTATAGTTTGATAGTTGAAGGACCTAGTATGTAATTAACACAATGTTTCGTAACACAAACCCTAGGCTGCGCACTTAATTACACGGGCCCTCCGCACTTATGTTAAGTGCGCAGGCCCAGGTGCTTTCCTATATAAACTAAGTGTGTGCATAGCTCTAGGGTTAGGGTTTTGGGATAATCTTTGTAGCACACGTGAATAGGTGCGTATTAGTCAGTGTATTCCAAGGTTATTCATCATCAAATCAGTAATGGAATCATCATGTTATTCATTGTGTGTGTCGGTTTTATTCATGTTCATCTAGTATCTTTATCTTTCTGGATTAATCACTTAAAACACCTAACAAATAGGTGTTTATAAGTGATAACAATCTATTGTATATCACAAGATCTAGCATTCGGGACTTACAGGTACCAGCGTTTTACTGATTTTGTCACTTTACAGGGGTTTCGCCAAAGCAAATCAGACAACTCCCTATTTGTCTACAAACAGGGCAACGACATCGCATATCTTCTAATTTATGTCGATTATATTATTCTCACCACCTCAACTGATGCTTTGCGCCAACATTTCTTACATATTCTTCCAGGTGAATTTACTATGAAAGATTTGGGCCCTCTTTCTTATTTTTTGGGCATTCAGGTCACTCGGACAGGAGACAACATGTTTCTATCCCAACACGCTTATGCTAGAGACATTATTAGTCGAGCTGCCATGGATTCATGTAAACCGGCCGCAACACCTGTGGATACTCAGTCCAAACTCTCCGCAGATTCAGGACCTCTACACGATAATCAGTCCACTTATCGCAGTTTAGCTGGCGCTCTTCAGTACTTGACCTTCACTAGACCTGATATCTCATATGCTGTTCAACAAGTATGTATGTTCATGCATGCTCCACATGTTGCTCACTGGAACGCCTTGAAACGCATAATCAGGTACATTCAAGGTATTACGGATTTCGGTCTTCATCTTACATCGTCCAAGACTCTTTCTCTAGTTGCATACACTGATGCGGATTGGGCAGCCTGTCCCGACACTCGTCGCTCCACCTCTGGCTATTGTGTTTACTTGGGCGATAATCTTCTTTCTTGGTCATCCAAGTGTCAGTCTACCATCTCCCGTTCCAGTGCCGAAGCAGAATACCATGGAGTCGCCAATGTGGTCGCTGAACTATGCTGGCTTCGTAACTTACTATTAGAGCTACATCATCCCATTACTCGTGCTTCGTTGGTTTACTGTGAAAATGTGAGCGCTATATACCTGTCTGGTAACCCAGTTCAACATCAACGTACCAAACACATAGAGCTGGACGTCCACTTTGTCAGAGAACAAGTTCACCGTGGAGCAGTTCGTGTTCTTCATGTACCTTCGCGTCATCAGATTGCTGACATCTTCACCAAAGGTCTTCCCCGGGTGCTATTTGAATGTTTAATGCTAAAAGTAGATACTAACTTTGTTTAGAGTAACAACAAAGTCACAGAGCCGCAAGGACTAGAGATTACCCTTATTTTTTTTGTAAGTAAATTCTAGCAGCAACACCATTTTGTTTTGCTTTAGGTTATGGTTGCGTTAACATGATCGTTATTGAATAGTTGGAAAAGCTCTTACAAGCTGAACGTCGTATCTCAATGTGCTAGCAAGCTTCCAAACAGCAAAAGGTACGAGTTCATAATGGTAAACACCTTGAAGGTTTATCCCCCCCCCCACACACACACAAGGTTAAAAAAGCTGAATTTTTATGCAGTTAAAAGAATTTGATATGTTGTCACAAGGGCCTTGATTGTAGTAAAGATGAATTAGCAATGTACTTTTAGGACTAAAAGTTGAATGCATCCTTTTTTGCTAAACAATTGTGGTTTTAATTTTTGTTTCTTTAAAATGACAACCTTTGTTGTATACTTGCATAATGCCTTTGCAAATTTTTTTTCAATGGTCACTGATTCAGAAATATTTATGTTAAATAAAGCCTTCACTAATGTTAGTTTTGCTTGTTCCTTAAGCTGTCAAAATTGCTTTAATGCTTACCATTTAAACTGACCCATTAAGATACTTGTATGATCTTGCAGAGTAACATTGAAGTGGTGAATGAAATAATACCAAACTGTATCAGTTCAACTTTATTAAGGTAGTTATCAAGTTGTTATGCTTTTGTTTACATTCGCATAACATGAGGCTTGATTATGTATGTTTACGTATTACATGGATTGCATTTCACAGGGTTCATCAGTTAAATATTTACGTTAGATGAAGCTATCAACTGCACTAAATGAAACCGACTTTACTGGATTGAAGCTTGGTCTAGGCCAAAGTCATAGTAGGGGTGTTTGGGTTTACGATTTTTGAAACCTACAAATCTTGTTTTTTGTTGATTTCTGTTGAGACTAATAATCCAAACTGAATCGAACCGAACCGAACCATGCACACCCTTAGAATTATCTGTGTTTTCCGCCGCATCGCGCGGGTACTCTACTAGTGTATATATATATATATAATTTGCCATAACATTCAGGTTATGTGATCATTACAACTATAAACAACAACCTTACCCAGTAAATCCCACAATTTGCAAAGCTAAGAGTAGGGTCTGGGGAGGGTGGGATGTAGGCAGACCTTACCCCTATCCTTGCAGATAGAGAGGCTGCTTCCAAAGAGACCCCCAGCTCGACAACATACAAATGACAAGTAAACAACACTAAAAAACTAATAAAGATCTACCGAGTTTATAGAAACAATAAAATTACCACAAATATTACAAAGGTATATATGCCATCACAAAACAACATAATCCATAAACACCCAAAAAAACAAGTGACCCATACCGACCTCACACCAGTGAATGAAAAAGTCAAAGCTCCTAGACCACGCTATTATACAACCTAACCCTCCATAAAAATCCTTAACCTTAATCTTGTGCCTCCACGAACTCCTATCCTCGATCATGTCCTCAGAGAGGTGCATCTCAACTAAATAATGCCTAATCCACTCATCCCAAGTCAATTTGGGTCTTCCTCTACACCTCTTTCCCTCTACAGTGAGGGTTTCCACTACTCTAACTGGGG
Organism: Ambrosia trifida; assembly: GCA_028751855.1. Lineage (NCBI taxonomy): Eukaryota > Viridiplantae > Streptophyta > Magnoliopsida > Asterales > Asteraceae > Ambrosia > Ambrosia trifida. The sequence goes on along the minus strand of CM054124.1, from coordinate 23,471,226 downwards.
CCGTCATTTCCAATACTCTAATCTGCTCATCCCAAGTCAATTTGGGTCTTCCTCTACACCTCTTTCCTTCTACAGTGATCATTACAACTGTAAACAACAAATTCACATTCAAACTCTATACTCTGCATCCCATTTTATTATAGCTAATTATACTATTTTGGTTATTCAATATGGCGCCTCTTATTTGCACCACCTCAAAACTTATTTGCACCGGTCTTTATGGCTCGTAGAGGTCTCTACGAGCCGTAGAGACCTCTGTCAATGTGGTTCCATGATTGCCAATCATTGACAATCATTTAATGACACCTCTACGCTCGTAGAGGCCTCTACGAGCAGTATAATTTCGCTTGAATACTTTTCCCTTCATTTTGGATGGAATGAACATAAAAAAAACTTCTCTGCGACCCGTAGAGGAACAAATATTATAAAAATAAAATAACAATGTGTGTTCTTCTACGACTCGTTGCACATTCAGTTGTCGTCTTGATAAGCATGCAAGCGTTTATTATTGTCTCGTTAAGCGTGTAAGTGTATATTATCATCTCGTTAAGCGTGTAAGCGGTTTTTTGTTTCAGTTGTCGTCTCGATAATCGTGTAAGCATATATTATCGTCTTGTGTAAGCGGTTTTTTGTTTCAGTTGTCGTATCGATAAGCGTGTATGCGTATAACAATCATTTATATAAATAAACAGACAAATATAAGCAAGCATTTCCAAACATAATATACAAAAATATAATAATAATATAATGTTAACAAGTGCACTAGCCAAAGACATCAGATAAAAATAACACTACTGGGGCGTATGCTGCTGCGTGGTGTCAACAGGCGGAGGCAGCTGCAGCGAGGACGACCCAGGCTCCTAGGAGGACGACCCGGACTGCTTGGAGGATGTCCTGACATGGGTGCCTGCACCAGGCCGTGATAAAGGTCCCAGACTGAAAATCGCACGCCTCTCCTCCTTGTTCGCAAGCAGCACACTGAGAGCTTGATCCACTCCCACCCGCCACACATCCATATGCTGCCGCCACTGACGCGCCTCATCCGCAACAGCCTCATCTGCCATCACCCGTAGCTGCTCTGCGGACGTAGAAGCCAACCTCAACGCCCGAAAAATGCGTGCCAGATTCTGCCGGTCCTGAGGATCGGGCACAGGCCCCGGGATCTCCACCTCTACACCGCCCTCCACCTCCGACTCTACCACGTCCACCATCTCAACCTCAACATGCCCCTCCTGAAGACCATGATGTATCAAAGGCTGTGGCACATACTCCGGGTCACCATGCTTCGTAACCAAATAGTACGTGGGTGGGCGCTTCTTCGTCTTATCTGCCATCTGCATATTTTTCATCGATTCCAGATCTAATGGTCTGCAACACAGAACAATAATATTATTAATAACAATAAAATAATAAATAAATAAAAAACAGCATTACTTAGGCGGCGTGTAGCGTCCCCGTAATAGCCCACCATCGGTGGTATACTGAAGGCATCGTGGACCTGCGGCTCTCTGCGCTAAGGCACAGATGATCCCCCGCAGGCTATGGCTGAATTCTCCGTCTCGTGCGAGAGCGACACAAATAGCTCGACGAGGCAAACATGCATAGCACACGGTCTGCCCCTGATCATGCAGTAAAGAAAGAAAAGGTCGATCTGGTTGACCTTCTCGTTACTCGACCCTCGCGTCGTGATTGAGTAAGTCAGGCAGCGGTGCAGGTAACGAATCAACGGGTTACCAATCTCAGACGCCTTGGACCACCTGCACAGTTGATATAATGAGTAAAACAATAACAACAATATTTTATAATAATAATCATAATAATAATAATATTACAAATAATAATAATAATAATTAAAAAAAAAACAATACCTATTCGGGCCTCCTGTGACACCGTATGTCTGGCTACCAATGGTGGGCCACCATGCAACCATCTCATCTAAATCCTAGCTGGTGATGCCTGTAGTGTAATGATCCTGTACGAGCTCAACCTCCTCGTACAGCCAAGTAAAGGTAGCCCACTCATCCAAAGACATCCCCTTCTCAATGCCTAACACCCTAAACGAGATCTCCGGGTTGTCCGGGTCCTGCACCTCACCGGCCACACGTGGGCTGTAGTGAAACGTTGACAAAAACGCAATAACGATAGGCCTGTAAACCTCCCCATCACACATACTAAACAATCGATCCCAGACAATGCTCTCTGGGACCCACTGCCTGGTCGTCTCCTCCGCGCCTATGGCACTCGGCGCGTTCCAGTCGATGCCATGCTGTCCAATGACCGGATGGTCACGTAGCCGCATAAAGCGCTCGTACGCTCTCGACTTCTCTAGAAACCTACACAAGGGCCACTTTTCCAGGTCCCCCTCCCACATTGCCAAAATAATCTCGCCTGCCATACTTGCAAGAAACACTTAGTTTAGGCGCTTGAAATATAATATAAATGCTTATATTTAAATGTTATAAACTAAACTCAGCGCGATCCAACGTTGTTTTAGTGCGATTCAGCACTGTTTCAGTGAGTTTCAGCGATGTTTCAGCCTGATTCAGCGCTGTTTTAGCGCGTTTTAGCGCATATATAGCGCGATTCAGCGCCTATTCAACGCGATTTGGAATACTGAATCCACTAAAATCTTGATACAATGAATTACCACTAGCTTCATCAAATACAAATCCCGTTTCACTTTGCTTGAAGTGGTCTATCTTTATTATCTCTCTTAATAACAAATCGAGGGCTTTATGGGAAATGTTACCCCACAAGAGATCAAACAGGGGTATGTTATGATGCTGCATTTTCTTCCTTTGAGTGGTCTTAAAGGAGTGGTTTATGGCCCTCTCTTGTGAAATCACAATTTCTTCTACAAGCCCAACAAGTTTATGGAGGGAGCTGTTAGGCCCTTTAATTTGCAGCTTAGTCCTTGCATGCTGGCTCTAAGCTCTGTTGGTCGTATACTCACCGAAGTTGTAGTTTTTGTCTGTCCATGCACGAACAAACTTTTCTTTATGTTTAACAAACCACACCTTGTTCAAGTATACCATAACATCTGTCAAAAAAGAATAAAGATATTGTTAAGGTGTGTACTTAGATACATATGTATGTATGCGTGCTTTTAATATGTACCATTTCGATCTTGCTGATTAAGTTTAATGTGGAGTCAGGATAACGAGTGCCGGTAATTTTGCTGGGTCTAAGATGCACACACTCGCTTAAAAGATCCGATAAATGATTCCCATTCTTCATTGTCAGGAAATGATTGTTTGCAATGTTTTACAATGTTTTGTGAAATGTGAAACCCGCATAGCAATAATAATCATAATAATGATTAATAAAAAAACAACAAAAACACCAACAACAATATTATGTACTACCTGCATAACAACTTCGAAGCAGCCGGGAATACTGTGTCGCATGCATTCATCAATGCCTGGCCAGCGTCAGTTACTATAACACGCGGCTCCATATTTTCCTCATGCAGTAACTCTCTCAGCCTTTCTAGCACCCATTTGAAGTTATCCATCTTTTCATGTATGATAAATGCTTGGGCGGCAATAAACGACTTGGATGTTGATGTGACACCCACAATTTGAACAAATGGGATCTTATACTTGTTCGTACTATAGGTCGCATCAATCAACAACACATGCGGGAACGCACGCCACATTTTTAGAGATGTATCATGAATAAAGAAAATATCTTCAATCGCATTTGTTTTTGGATTCACTCGGGTGAAGAAAGTAAAATCTTTATCAACCGGTAAGCTTTCGAGTATCTGCAAAGCAATAATAATAAAGGTTTAATAACAATAACAACAACAACAACAATAATAATGCCTGCATTTGAGTCTTTCCGCTATACAACTCCCGTTTAATCTTGGTTAATGCGTTATGGATGTCTTGTAAAATGACAGCGCTCTCTGGGTATTGATTTCTAACGGCCGAAAGAATCTGTATTGGTAAAAAGTTTTGTAAATAAAGCGAGTTCACCAATTTTAAACAGTCCTCGTGCATCCTCCGAGCATATACGTAACCCTCGATAAATTGAAACGGTGGGTGGTTATGAGTTGGGTTGATGACCCTCAAACGCCAACCACCGTATCCCGAGCTGTATTTCGCTTTAACTTCAAACGGGCAATCACACTTTTTACTACCCGTCTTCCGAAGTGTGGCTACACTACGAGGTTTGCCATATAAGGTACAACCTATAGTAGCCGAATCTGGCCTCTTATTCTCCCCCTTTCCCTTGTTTTCAGTACGTTTATATACAGTGACATAACCAAGAGCTCTTACTCTGAGGGAAACCCAATCTGTCACCTCTTTAAGATTTGCGAATACCTGAAAGTTTATATACGAGTCTAGTCAAATTTTTATATATTAACAATATAAATTACGCATACCCACAAACAAACAAACATACACACATGCATACATACCTACATATATACATAAAAACATACACACATACATAAAAACATACATACATGCACACATACAAACATACACGCATACATACAAACATACACATATACATACGGGGTAACATATATACAGGTATAAAATATAAACAGGCGTAAGTAAATAAACACACCTGAGTTGTTTCAAACGAAATATCCGGGTTTGGTTCCTCGCTACAGTCACCTGCCTCGTGTGCGTATCGTAACATAACTCCAGTTCTTCTACATACTCCCCGTTTAAATCGGGCAGCTGTGGTTGTTCATTCAAATCCGGTAGCGCTGCTTTCCCAGATATAACCTCTGGCTCACCATGCTCACTATCGCTTTTCGAGACGCAACATACGTCAAACCATTCACCTGAAGACATTGTGTTATGAACTGGTTGGCCGGATGGTATTTTCGCCGGAGAAATTCCGGAACCGTCGGAGAAAAAAATTTGAAATTTTGAGGTCTGGACTGAAAATCGTGCATGGTTGATGGTTTAAAGTGCTGAAAGAAAACTTTACCAGTCGTAGGGGTCTCTATTGGTCGTAGAGTATGTATATAAATGCTGACAACAACCTGTAAGACCCTTAAAACCGACGGGTCAAACAGTTGGCATTCAAAGACTAAAACCATGAATTTAATACTCAAGAAGTCTTAATTTATTATCAAAAAACACGCAGCGGGAAGTAAATGGTTTAAATTATTCAAACATGAAATTCCCCACAACGGGTCAAAGCATATTTGTAAAACAAAAATAATAAGTTTAGAAAAGTGTTTTCTAGCAATAAAGTAGTCTCTTCTTATTTGAAATGTCAGCCGCCTTTGAGTAGTCGTGCAGCATGCCAAGGCGTCCCTTTTATTCTTCAAATACCTGAAATCAATCTAACGTGTATGCAAAAGTAAGCTATGCTGAGTGAGTTCAAGTTTTATTAATTTATATAAACAAGTAGTTGTCAATTTAAGAATTAACAAAATACCTCAACCTCAGAGTTAACAATAAGCGCAAACCGCCAATTTGTTCTCTAAGCAAAAATGTAAAGTCTAGAATAAGCACAATCCGCCTACTTAACATAAGACTTTATCTTAACATAAGACTTTAGTTATTAGTGAAATTGCATCCTATGTCCTTTATGCTAATTTTTCACTCCTTATGTCCTTTCTTTTCTAACTTTGTTACACCCTATGTCCTTTAGTCTAACTTCTGTTAAAAAAGTCAGTTAACTCACCTATGTGCCCCTCACGTGAGGGGCAAATGTGTCAATTCACATTCATCTTCTTCCTTTCTCATTAAATATCCCAAAATCATAAAAAACTGCAATAATAATAACAACAATGGCATCACAAACCACCAAATCACTTTATGAAAAGAAAAAAAATCACCCTCTCATCTCTCATTCTCTCTAAAGTTTGCACTACTCCAACACTCTCAACTCCTCCCAATTCTAACCACCACCTACCCCTGATCTGCTACCCCCTATCACCAACAACAACAACATGCACCACCATCCATAAACCTTAAATCTCACCTATCAACACCAGAGCAACAACCAACACCGCCGTCACCTCCTACCATAACCTAACCTAAACCATATCCTAGTCACCACCTTCGTCACAATTAAACCCAGCCGCAACTACCCTGCAAACCGTCACCACTACCACCGATAAGGACCACCACCCTCACGGTCACCACTAGGGTTTCTTCCACATCTGTAGATTTGCTCAGAGATTTGGGGGTTTCTTCCAAGATGATGCAACAAAATCCTCGTGCACCACTGCATCACCATCGGATTTTGTAACCACGAAAGGTGGCTGTTGATCGTCCATGACCAAAGGAATTCTGACCACGTCCATGGCCGCGTCTGCGGCTCCGTCCCCGAGAACGATCAGTGTAACCAGCTGTGTCAGAGGTTCGCCCTCGTCCTGTCTAAAATTCTTATCTCCCTCTATCTAATTTGGGGTCGTAAATGGGTTATATTTGTGGTGGTGGGTCAGACGATGGTGGTAGTGGTGGTGTGTAGTAGCGGTTCTAACAGTGGTTATGGTGTGGTGGCAGGTTGGTGGTAGTAGGTTTAGGTTTGACGAAACAGGGGTTATGGTTGGGGAAGATGTTGCTGAGGGCAGTGGTTATTCCCTTATATTCAAACCGTGAAACCCTAATTTATGAGTTACTGATATAAAATAAACAGGGGAGGAAACATTGAGAGTGAATTGACACATTTGCCCCTCACGTGAGGGGCACATGGGTGAGTTAACTGACTTTTTTAACAGAAGTTGGACTAACGGACATAGGGTGTAGCAAAGTTAGAAAAGAAAGGACATAAGGAGTGAAAAATTAGCATAAAGGACATAGGATGCAATTTCACTAATAACTAAAGGACAATTTGTGTAATTCTCTCTAAAAATATTTTGTGACTTCATAAAATAATCATACTGGTTTAGCAGGCACGTCAGCCCAAAATATTTAGAAAAACAATAACTAAAAGAGTGGGCGCAAGAACTCACAGGTTGCAAAGCTTCCAAATCCGCAGGCTAGGCGTCTCGAACTGCATCGTCAGGCCAAAACCTTTGCGTACGTGTCATCCTTGGCGCGTTTTTCTTCTCTGACGCTTGTAACAAAAATGCGAATGAAATATTGTTTTGCTCATAACTTGATCATATTATCTTCGTTTTGCGCGATCTACATATCCACGAATTCGTCTTGACATGCTCGACATCTGAAAATTATTTGCGTCGACCGCCGATGCTGCTACTGCTTCCAGCACGCACTTCTGCGCGTCAGCTCGTTCGATTTTGCGCGCTGTCTTTGCGCAGATCGAATCCCTGTCATCCTTACCTTGTTTTCCTTAAATAACATATCCACACGACCTCGAGAACATGATCTTTCATCCAGTTCAATTCCTACCACTGTCTGGCACCGACGCATCTGTCAATGGCCACAACAGTCGGCTGGTAGTTTCTGATTCTTTGCCAAAATGAATGCTTTCCCAATTCCCATCACTCTTCATCCAGGCATCACTAAACCTTCATACAATCGGTCCAAATCTGGAATAAACATCAGGTTCCCTGGTCAACTACATCTAACACAGTAACTCCAAGTCCCAAACGTTATTTTACGGATGAATAAATGAACTTCAGGAGTTGTTGGACAAAGGTTTCATTCGTCTGAACTTTTCTCCATGGGGAGCGCCTATGCTGTTCGTGAAGATGAAGGACGGAAGTTTCCTCATGTGCATCGATTACCGCGAACTGAACAAGCTGACGATCAAGAACAAGTATCCATTACCGAGGATCGATGATCTGTTCGACCAATTGCAGGGTTCCAGCTACTACTCGAAGATCGACTTGCGCTCGGGATACCATCAGTTGCGGATTAAGGAGGATGACATACCGAAGACGTCGTTTCGAACTCGTTATGGACACTATGAGTTTTTGGTTATGCCTTTTGGCCTGAAGAATGCTCCTGCTGTCTTTATGGATCTTATTAATCGAGTCTGCAAACCCTATCTAGACAAGTTTGTAGTTGTCTTTATAGATGACATCTTGATCTACTCGCGAACCAAAGAAGAGCACGAACATCATCTTCTCTTGATTTTGGAGTTGCTAAAAAACGAGAAGTTGTTCGCCAAATTCCCAAAATGCGAGAGGTTCATTTTCTCGGACATGTTGTGAATGAGAAAGGTATACAAGTTGACCCCACAAAGATTGAAGCTATCAAGGATTGGGACGCACCCAAAACTCCTACTGAAGTGCGACAATTTCTGGGTTTAGCTGTTTATTACCGACGGTTCATTGAAAATTTCTCTAATATTGCCCAGCCACTGACTGTCTTGACATAGAAAGACAAGAAGTTCGATTGGGGAGTCAAGCAAGAGGAAGCGTTTCAAGTCTTGAAGAACCGCTTATGTAGTGTTCTGATTCTATCTCTTCCTGAAGGTAACTATGATTTTGTGGTTTATTGCGATGCTTCTCATCAAGGTCTTGGATGTGTACTCATGCAAAGGAACAAGGTCATTGCCTACGCATCTCGACAACTCAAAGTCCATGAGAAGAACTACACCACGCATGACCTAGAGTTAGGCGCAATGATCTTTTTCCTCAAGATTTGGAGGCACTACCTTTATGGCACTAAGTGCACGATTTTCAATGATCACAAGAGCTTGCAACACATCTTCAATCAGAAGGATCTATACATGTGGCAACGCAGATGGGTTGAGTTACTAAACGATTACGATTGCGAGATTAAATACCATCCGGGAAAAGCCAATGTTGTGGCTGATGCCTTTAGCCGGAAGGAACGAGTCAAGACCCTGCATGTGCATGCGCTAGGTTTGACCATTCATACGAATCTCACTACCCGTATTCGTGATGCTCAGCGAGAAGCTCTGAAAGGTGAGAACCTGAAAGGTGAGTCGTTATTAAAGATGGTTAATCTGTTGGAACCAAGGTCTGATGGCACAGTTTACTTTGCAAAGCGGATATGGGTACCACGTTTTGGCGGCTTATGCGAAGGAATTCTACTGGTGGCCCAACCTTAAAGGTGAGATTGCAACATACGTCAACCGATGCCATACCTGCTCCTAGGTCAAAGCTGAGTATCATAAGTCGTCCGGTCTGCTATAGCAACCAAAGATTCCCGTTTGGAAATGGGAACAGATCTCCATGGATTTCATCACCAAACTACCTAAAACGTCCAGTGATCATGACACGATTTGGGTAATTGTTGACAGGTTGACTAAATCAGCGCATTTCTTGCCGATCAAGGAAACTGACAAGCTAGAGAAACTCGCCAAGCTGTACATCAAAGAGAATGTAACTAGGCATGGTGTGCCTATTTCAATCATTTCCGACCAAGACAGTCGATTTACTTCCCGATTCTGGCAGACACTGATGGATGCATTAGGCTCTCGCTTAGACATGAGCACCTCCTATCACCAACAAACCGATGTCCAGAGCGAACGTACAATCCAGACATTGGAAGACATGCTTCGGGCATGTGTAATCGATTTCGGTGGAAACTGGGATTCCCATTTAGCATTGGTTGAGTTCTCTTACAATAATAGTCACCACACCAGTATCAAGGCTACCCCATTTGAAGTCTTATATGGACGCAAGTGTAGATCTCCTATGTCTACTGCCAGAAAACTGCATCTTATTTGCCTCATGTTCCATACTAATCCTGAAATATTTGGTTTTACTCTTTTAAATTCAAGGTGGTGTTTGAATGTTAAAGATTGATTATGTGAACAACGTATCGGCATATTCGGCTTTTTAAGACTAGATAAGCACTACTTAGTATATATATAAAAATCAATAACACCCAACATTTGTTTTCCTCTAACTACATCACACGGGGTAACTTACTTCATCTTCTTCTCTTTCAATTACATCATGTTTGAAGATGTTGTTTGATATTTCTGTTTATGGTTTTATACGAAATTTGTATCTACAACTTGAATAATCAACTTGAATAATCAGGTGTTAGTGTTGTTCTTGCAGGAACTTAGCGATGTTCCATTTTCGGTTTTCAGGAGCAACTTATTGGAACAAAGAACAAATCAAGATTGACAAAGAAGATGAACACGGTTGTGTCTTTAGGTTTTCTCTTCACCTTCTGTTTTTGCAGGATATTTTTATTCTAATTGTTTTTGGTTGATTGTTATCTCCTTCTTGTGAACTCGCGCTTCAAAGTGATGACACGCTGATGAAACATCCATTGGAGAAATTCGAGGAGGTATATATATCCATCGAAATTTCAATCTTTGAAAAAGATGTTCATTCTATGTGCATTTGCAAAGATCATATGTTTGATTTCATTTCCATTTTCAGGTTCGTTGTTTATTTTTCTTCACATTTAAACTCAAAATCAAGGCCCTTGAATCTACAAGTTATGGTTATGTCAAAATTTTGAAAGTATTAGCTAATCTATTAATTTTTAATGCTATGTTATTGAAATTTTATATTTTTGCTCTGTTCCTCAGTATATGTACATATTCTGTGAAGTAATCATATTCCATTAAAATAAACCAACAGTATTGATTTAGTTTCCCAATATTTTGTTACTTTTGTTTAGGTAAATAAGTTTAAATGTGTATGATTAACCGCCAAAACAATTTCATTAAATATATATTTTCTATAGGAATGTTTATCAAGTTGGTTTTTAAATTATTCAAATCAGTTTATTCGAAGGACGTATTGCCAACGTATCTTGACCCAAACCAAAAAAAAGGAAGATATATTGACACGAGTGAACTTTGCATCTTGAGGTCGTAGATATAATCACCTTACATCTGTGCTTGAGGTTGTTGATTTGTAAATATAACTCTAGTTTATTTGTGTTTGTTGTGAATATTAAACTTATATGTGTGTATGTAATATGTATTAAGTAGAAGTATCATAGCATAGTTTATAAGATTAGGCAAAGTAGTATATGGGTCAAAACAAATGAAGCGAAGGGATCATGGTCAAGGCTGCAAAACATCAAGTCTGGATGCACATATTGTTTTAAGACTACATTGATAAGCTGCAATCTGATCAGAAAGGAAGACAAATGTTCGAAGGATATTTCAAGTATTTGAATGATGCAAAAGGACAACTATACCCCTACGGTTAAACTGATTATTTTGGCGGGATTCAAACCGGTATGAAGTAACAGTTATGACGGTTGAGGGACAGACACAACAATTCAAGACATTTAAGAATGAGAGACGCGGCACATTATCAGTTCATCAAGATTGTCTCATTTTACACAATCCTCTCGTTAATAAACTTCCAGAATTCTATTGTATTCTTTGTTTCTTTCGAATCATATACATTACTTTCAATCATATAATACAGTTTGTTCATATATTGTGACCGTGATCTTTGAAACAATCAATATTGTCCGCTGCAAATTCAGTTTCTGGGCCAACAGAGGTATGTGCAACTTGAAAAGGGCAAAAATAGGCCGGGTTAGGCGGATGTGTAACAGGCGAAAATGGACAGTTTTGTGTGGGTCAAACTGTCAAAGTGAGTTTGGTCAGTTAGACCTGAAACATTTTCCCCCACAATGAAGATGATTGAACCTTCCCAAGTTGCAGAAATTTCAATTTCTCATTTAGAACAAGTTGCAATATTCGCAACTGAACACAACCTAGACCAGCTGATCATCGCTCTTCGAGTACTAAGTTCTACAATCTGTTTAACGTGTATACTCTATACTAAAAAGATTATAGCAAGTTTTATATAGGATACAATAGAAAACATTGCGATGTTAAATAATAAGATAAAGAAACCGATATAACAAAATATGCAAATAAACATCATAACGTGTATGCATGAGAGATATACAAGCTCCCATTTGCCAATTTGTAAGTGTGCCAATACAGTTTCCAACTTGTCTAATAACTAGAATAAGATAATTAGTTATAATAAATCATTTACGATTTTTAAATATTTTGAGGAATTTTAATTGCATCTAACCTACAAGCTTTTGAAATTATTGCTTTAGTGATGTGGGTTAGTAATTATGAAATGCAAATGGCTTGCGATCTGTTGTATCCCGTTGCTTTACATGCACATAAACTTACACCACAATAAGCAGTCTTCTATATTTATAAATATTTTCTCTCCTTCTCGATGTAGCAACAAACATCCCACTTTTTTGCTCCAAACGTTCATGAAGAACCAATGTTTTACCAAGGAACTGAGCCGTAGAACTTGCATCCCATTTGCAACACGCCACTAAACTTGCAAAAAACATTTTGTATTATCAATTGAATGTTTGTGGTTTTCTTTATGCAAGAAAATATTTACCATCAACAGTTGTTTAAGATCTATTTTTGCGATCGTGAGGATGCCGGTGGTGCACCCGATTCCATACATAACAATCACGCGCAACAACGCGCTCACCACAAAATCTATGTCACTTTTAACAACGAAATTCTGAATATTCATCGTTTGTTTGCTTCCATGATTTGAAATTGATCCTATATCCTAATTAGAGACAAGAAAAGAAAAGAAAAGACCTTATAAAATACATTTTCAAAGGATAATAATGAATTGATAATTTTATTTATTATTTTTTATTCATGTTTATCAATTATGGTATACAATACATGTTTGAATATGATTTGTTTTAGGGTACTATATAAACCCGCAGTAGTATATGATTAGTTATCATTGTTTAGTAGGAAAGGGAGAAAGCAAAATAGAAAAGAATGTTTTGAATAAACATAAAAATGTTATCTAATTGATACTAAAACATTCATAATCAACATCCCGCTAAAACGCGCGGGCTAACGTTAACTAGTTAAGGAAGAAATGCCAAGTTTCTAGCTATGTAAGAGTTACAGTCTTAGCAATTTGAAAATTCTAGAAAATAATAAGATACTTAGACATTGTTACCAATAATAGTAGAGTAATTCAAAAAGAATCATAAATAATAACACATTTCTGTTATTTTACCAATCATACGCTCAAACCCCCGTAGTGTGGCTTGGAATATAAAGCCCCTGCACATGTGGCACTAAAATGGCGTCCCCACACCATTACAGGGGGGCTCCATTTTTCAAAATCAAGGTTGGGCTCTATAAATATAGCGCCAATGCTCTTGTCCCCCCTCCAATCAGAATTTGCCACATCAGACTTTCTCTCTCTTTTTATTATTTTATTATTTTTTTAATTTAAAAGATATAATAAAATATTAATAGGGGCTTTATAAATAAAGCCCCTACCATTACACCCCTTTTTCAGTTTCTCTCTCCATGCTGACTCAGCAGCCACGTGGACCAATCAGGAAGGGGGGCTTTATAAATAAAGCCCCCCACTACGCATGGTCTCATGGCCACACACGTAGAGCACATGTCTTTTTCCATAGTAGCAACATAGTTGACTACCTAGTTGCACATAGAACACATGATCTTATTTAATAAAAAACCAAACATTATTAGGCTTGCAACACTCAAATCAAACACAACACACCATAAGATACAATAAGAACCAATGATTGACTCATAGACACTTATAAGTGATTATTCATCTTCAGAAACATGCAAAGATCGTCACATTCGCTTTTCAGACTCCACACTGTAAAATAAGTTTGGAAGCCAGTAAGAAAAAGAGCTACCAATGCCCCAAGAAGTGCAAAAATTTCCCATGGGCTCTTGAAATATTCGTTCTTTAGTTGGGAGAAAAGTGTGTTACTTAAACTTTCATAATGCTTCTGTATCTCATTCTTAGCTTCCAAATATGCTAAACTATTTGGAGTTATTTCAGTAGCAATTTCATTGAACAATGTCGCGACTTCCTTATCGCTAGATAAATTGTTAGCAATCACCCAAGCTTTTCTAAGAACCTTAACGTCCTCAACGTCATCAATCAAAGAATCAAGAAGAACTACATAAGATGTAATCCATGCATCATCGATATTTGAGCAACAATACATTTCATAGGCTATCATGTTTCGCAACAACTTCCTGGTTGCATCAAACAATATTATTGGAGGGAGTTTTACATTCGCTGAAAAACCCCACCAGCCTTTATCAAACTCAATGTGAGTTAAAGACCTAGTGTCTTGAATTGCCTTGAAAGATATCCCTATATTCACAAGCTAGCCAGCATTGCGAAAATTCCACCCCTTGTTTTTAATTTTTTTGTCCATACGCTTGGGAGTTTTTACTATCTTGGTAACCTTACTATGAACAGCAGCGAGAAGATGATTGGGTTTTTCGTCATCATTGTGATCATCCCTGTTGCTACAACAAATAACTGCCTAACGTTGGTTCTGAGTCACAGGAAGGGTTCAGGGGTTCAAGGGTTCCGATCTGCCTAACGCAGGTCGTGGTGTCCTTCTACGTTGCAAACGTAGAAGGAGGTTCAAGATAATTTTTTAATGTTGCTAATGCTTTTCACTTCTGGTTTGAGGTGTACTCGAAACCAGAAAAAAGCTATGCTCAAGATCCAAGTGAAGAGAAATATTCTCTCCACGTTTGAGGACCAAAGGAATAAGAAGTTTAGAGTGAGAGTGATGTGAGATGGTGTGATCAGGTTCTGTGAAGACAAGTCTGATTTATAGAGGGATGTACTCTCTATTAGAGGAAAGCATATTATCTTGGACCTTGTTGCAACAAAAGGACAATCCACTAATAGCCGGCGATGGCTATTGACCTGCGGTCTGTTCAGTGCTGTAACTCCATCAGCAGCTGGTTGTGGTGCACGATGAAAAGGTGATGGGACAAGTCATCTTTTTGACTTAGGATAATCCTGCCTTTTGAACCGTTGAAGCTTTCAACCCTTTAAGCGTAGTTCTTGTATATTGTTTATTATTTTTGCTTTGGACTACCCACGTCATCAGCCCCCCCAAGTCAGGAGGTTTGGTGGCGTAGCTTGAAAGCTTCTGACTGTTTGCTTAGTCTTGTGTTTGCTTGAAGGGTTCAATGCTTTGTTGTGTGTTGGGCGGTTATTGCTTAGCAGTTTTAATTGTGATTAGACTGCTGATGTGACATGTGGCAGTCGCACAGCTGTCTTTTTTACTGCATGTCATAATTGCGGTTACTTTTGAATTAAATAACCGTTTGTTTTTTCTTTTTTAAACTCTTTCAATTCATTTTTTACTTTACTCTTTCTTTCTTCAATCATTTCCTCTCCATCTGATTTAGGGTTTCATTCCTCCGATCAAAGCAGGTTCGTTTTTCTCCTTTTCTTTTTGTTTTTCGATCATCCTTTGAAGCACTATGGGCGCTAAAAAGGACATGGCCATCACTGTTTCCTCCCTTTCTCAAAAGGAGGTTGAGGCTTTTTGTGATGAATGGGGTATAGATTTATCGTTTAATCCCGTTGCTCCGGGTAAGAAACTTGCCGTATCTGACTGTCCGTCGGGGTCTGTTGCTTTGTATTGTCGGCATTTTGAGTTCTCAAACCTTCGTTATCCATTCTCCATGTTTTTATTGAACATCCTTGAGTATTATAGGGTTTCTCTTGGTCAGATTCATCCTCATGGCGTTGGCCGTCTTATGCATTTTAAATGCCTGTGTAGAGCGTTAGGGTATGATCCTACTCTATTGATGTTCAGGCGATTCTTTCGTCTTTCTAAAAATGGTGACTGGTTCACCTTTGAGGGATCTTTAGTAGAAACTAACTTGCTTTCTTCCCATGTCACAACCGTCGGTCAATGGAAAACTAGGTTCTTTTGGGTTTCTGATTCTATTTTTCCTTATAAACTGTTGGATCAGTTTGCTCTTTTTGCTAAGTAAGAACTTGCTATCTTGACACTTAAGTGTTTAGCAAGTCCTTGTAAATCAGATTATAAGCACAGCGGAATGTTATAAGTTAAAGCAACACTTTTTACACTAAGGCAGAGTTATAACTCCCCCTTGATGTTTGAAACTAATAAATGACAAAGTATTTATTATGAATCTAAGCTGTAAATGAGAATTAGATACTTAGAAAGATTCACAATAAATACAGAAATGGAATAGAACAATGAGAGTGTTTCAAGGATTTTTCTATTAAAATCAATGTCTAAAATAGAAGGTTGAAGCCTCCTATTTATAGACGTTTACATGCATGTATCTTGCTCAAAAAGCAAGTACAGAAACAACAGAAACAAGTTGCACAAGTTGCAACATTGAAAGAAACAAATACAGCTAAAAGTAATAATAAACAACAAACTACTGATGCAAAAAGGCGGTGGGAAATATCTATTGCTAAGTACTGATGAAGGACAACTACTGAAGAGTAGTTTTGTCTTCAGTACTTCTGAAGTGAACTTGTCTGGTTTGGACTTCAGAACTTCTGCTTCTTCAACACTTCTCATATCTTCTAATCAGCAGTTTCTTGTCTTCTCTTCAGTACTTCTATACTTAGCCAAAATGACAGAAGTGAATTAGACTAAGGTTGACAAAAGTGGTTTCACTAATCCTCTTTGTCCTAACAATCTCCCCCTGGATTGATGAAGCCAAAACCTTACTAATTCCTTATGTGTTTCTTCTGTCTTGAACAATCTTCCATATCTCTTTGTACATGGTGTTCTTGAGCTGGTTAAACTGACCATCAGATAGAGATCCTCTCTGTGGTTCTAGATGTTGAATTGTGAGCAGGTCTTGTGTTGACAGTTTCTTCAGATCACTGATCTTCTTATAAGTCCTGCTTGAGAGGTCTCTTCTTGTCAACAGTACTGAGTTGTTACAGTAAGTGACCATCTGATGATAGGGATCTTTGACTTGTTAAAGTCAGAAGAATAGGGAACCAGACTTGTCCCTTGGGTTGATGGTCCTGAGTGCTGGATGTCTTTAGTTTCAGATAGCCTCAGGTGGGATTCTCTTCCTTGTTGTTGTTGCATTTCAGGCATCTGAACAGTTGGGAGATGGTTTCAGTCACTACTCTGGTATGCAGCTTTTCTTTGATGGTCTTTTGTATTTGATAGGCAAAAGTGGAAGGATCCCTGAATTGTGTTAACAGAGGTTTCTCCTCAATGTCAAAATCTGAATGGACTACTGAACTTCCTTCAAGTAGTACCATTTTGAAGTCAGTTTTGACATTGTCCTCTGCCTTCTTCTTCTGAGTAGCAGTTCTTCTAGATACACCAGAAGTTCTAACTACTGATCTTGAAGGATCAGCAGTTTGAAACTTCTCAGGATTTGCAGCCTTGGCAGCCAAGTATTTTCTATAAGTATCCATCAGTCTTTCTTCTTTCCATCTGGATACTGAGGTTTTTGAACCATATCCTTCTGCTACTAACTCTTCTATTATCTGGGCTCTCTTGGCCTTTCCATCTTTGCTTGTGGCCACTTTGTCTGCAAGCAGTTGTGCTCTTCTTGTCAGCTCTTGCATAGAGAGTCCTTTGAGTGTAAAGGCTTTAGTCTTGTTGTTCTTGGTAATATAAGACACCAGTTGTTGTCTTTTATCTTGTTCAGCAATCTCATCAAGGCTAGCCTTCCTTTGTAGTTCAGCTGCATAAGCCTGAAGTTTTTCTTCATGGCTTAAATCCAAATCATCCCTTTCTTCCAGAGATTTCCAAATCTGATCTTCTCTGGCCTTCTTGTTGGCTGCAATTAAGCTCTTCTCTAATAGTTCAGCTGATTGAGAGATAGGAGAAGGGTTTAATACAGTCATTGTAGTAACAGTTGTAGGCCTGATGGGATCAGATGTTGGTTGAATGGGAGCAGTGGTTCTGGAAGGTTCAGTTGTTTGAGGTTTGGAAGTGTTAACTTCTGATGTGCTGACAACTGCTGATGGTTTGTCAACTCCTGAAGGATTGTCTTCAGTACTTTCTGATTCTTCATCAGAAGTTTGGTCATCAGAAGTTTCTTCATTTTGCCTTAGGGATTATTCAGATGTTTGGGTCTCATCTTCTTTCTCTGCTGCTTCAATTTCTTCAATTGAGACACCAAACTGTTTGGCCAATTTTTCTTTCCTGGCCTGATCTTTTTGATCTCTTTCAAGGAGTGCCACTCTTGCCCTTATCCTGGCTTGGAATGACTCCTTAGGTTCCCTGATCTTCTCCCCCTTTTTGGATTCATCAATTTTAACCCTTGAAGCAGAGGGTTGGGAGAATTGTCCTTGAAGATGAGCAATCTGTTTGCTGTTGAAGTCTATTTTATTGGACAGATCGTTCATCTTGGTCTTGATCACTCCAAATTGGTTCTTGATGGACAACTCCAAGTCAGCTGTATATGTTTGGAAGTGATTTCTGATGAGTGTATTCATCATGTGGTACAGGGGACCCTCTGGGCTGCATAGCTGGTTCAGGTCTATGCTTGTTTACCCAGGGAATTGGGTAGGCATTTGTTGTGAAGGGGGTGTTTTTGGGAGATCCTCATGTTGTACAGAGGATGCCACTCTAGGGGTTTTAGGGATTGAGTGGGCTTTAACCTGTGCAGAGGTGACTGGCTTCTTGAGCCTGGATACCCCTGAAACAGGACCTTCAGAAAGTGCCGTCAATTCAGTAGTTTGAGTGTGTGAAACATCATCCAAACTAATGGAATCATCTGAATCCCTGATGTTGTCCTCAATGAGGACTGTCTCAGTTAAATCATGAGCTGAGCCCAACTCAGTTCTCTCATGAACCTCTTTTTCTTGGTACTGAGGATTTCCTACTTCAGGCATTAAGCCTTCATCAGTAGTTGCCACATCTGAGGTCTTAGCTATGTTACTTCTATCCTCAGATCCACCACTGGGTGGTAACTGAGTAGTAGCAGCCTCAGATGCCCCAAGAGTCTCTAAAATTGGGCTTAAAGACTCTGGTCCACCCTCATCTCTTGGGATAGGGCTAGAGATGTCCACATCCATGTCTGATGTAGTAGTTATGTCCCCTGTTTGTTGTGGTTGTAGGGGACTGACATGATCAGATGGGACATTCTCTTTTAGCCCAGAGAGAAGTTTGGCAATTTCTATTGCCTCTTGTTCAGAAATTTGTGGGGTTGGTTCAGTAGTTTGGGCAATAGGTGGTGAAAGTTGTTGTTCAGCAGTTTCAAAAGAAGAGTGTGTTTCATATGTTTTTCTAAGTCTTTTTCTTTTGAATAAAATGGTTATGGGTGCTCTTGGTGGGGTTTGAGATGGATGAGACTGAGAGGGTGTTTCAGTCTCATCTATTTGAAGAGCAGAATGCTCATGAGCATGTTCAGGCATCTCAACCTCCTGAACAGCTTTTCTTTTGGGTTGGTGGGGTGCAGTTTTTGTTGGCTTGGGCTTTTTGGCTTTTGGTGGTGTGAGTTTGGAAGATGTGGGCTTCAGGGGGACTTGTTGTTGTTCTCCCTGATCATCTTCTGGCCAGGCAGCCGGTTTGTTATGCCTTGAGTATGCTTGTGATGTTAAAGGATTTAAAGTTGAAATTTTTCCCACAAGCACCTCATTACCCAGTTCCCCTATTATGCATTGCATAATGAACCTTGGGTATAACAAAAACTTTTTCTTGGTATTATTGTGATGTAACACCAACTCATTGAAAAATAGTTTTGATGCCCTGAATTTAGTTTCATTCACAATGGAATGAAATATTGGTTGAAAAGTGGAGGGCATCTGGTCATAAGACCCTGTTTTTGGACTCAAACACATAATAATATAATGAAACAAAAGCTTGTATTTTGGTTCAAAATATTTTTTGAATATTGTAGCATGGGAGAGAGTACCTTGATAACCACACTCAGTCATGGTTAGATGAATATCAGTGTTAGCAACATGGTCAGGGGCAGTTACATCATCCAGACCCAGTCTTGTTGCTAGTGTGGCCGGTGTGATGGTCAGTTGTTTCCCTTTTATTCATGAGTTGAGGGAAATGACCTCATCACCCATTGTAACCGTCTCAGCATTTGCCCAGAACTCATTCAGAGTTTCAGTGTGAATTGGTGGGTTTATTGTGAGAGCAGTAAAATATTGGGATTTGACGACAAGATCAATGATCTCATCGTATTGGGACCAGCCTTCTTGTTTTTCAAGAAAGGCCCTTTGATTGTGTCCCTGTTTTAGAACTAGAGCCATGTGGTTTGGGTTTTTGATCGAACAGTGGATTTGCAGGTATAGGTTATTGAGAGAGTTTTGAGAGAGAAGGAGGGATATTTTGAGTTTAAAAGGATAAGTGTGTAGAAAAGGTATTTATTAGAAGTTTTAACCGCTTGAATCTTCTTTATTAGAAGTTTTAAAACCGCCTTTGGTTAAAAATCTCTTTATCAGAGGTTTTAAACTGATTAGGTCAAACCTCTGATGATGGGAAAAGTCAGATTTGCCCTTTTGACTTAAACTGCTGATGAAGGATTACTTCATCAGTAGTTCCCATTTTCTCTTCAGTAGTTTTAACATCTGATGAGAAATGTTTTTATAAATACTTTTATTCATAACTTCTGAAGGTTATGTTATCAGAAGTTACACACTTTTTCAGAAAATTACCCCCATACTGATGATTTTTGTTCATCAGTAGTTTCTCTCATACTGATTTTTGTTTAATCAGTAGTTTTGTTTTTCAGAAGTTTTGTTTCAGACTTTTGTCTTTTGTAAGTGAAAATCAGAAAAAAGAAGGAAAAGGTTAACTTGGATTCCACCAAGGTAAACAGGATGGAATCAAGGATGGAAAAAGGAAAAAGAAAATTTTGATGTTTTATGCATAACAGTAGTGATTGATGTAGAAGTTTGATGTAGAGTTGGGTAGAATCAAGTGTTAACTTGGATTCTAACTGATATGCATACAAGTTAAAAAAAAAAAAAAAAAAGTAAACACTTACAAATTTAGCATTCCAAGCATGGATACTAACTTCTGAAATGTTGATGTGTCAAGGGGCTTAGTGAAGATGTCAGCTATTTGATTAGCTGTTGCTACATGCTTCACCTCAATCTTGCCTTTTTCATAGCAATCTCTTATGAAATGGTACCTGATCTCAATATGTTTGGTTTTTGAGAACTGTACCGGATTTTGAATGATGCTAATGGCAGATTTGCTGTCTACAAACAAAGGTGTCTTGGTCTCTTTGATTCCATAATCAAGAAGTTGATATTGGAGCCATTGTATCTGTGATGTACAACTTGCAGCTGCAATGTATTCAGCTTCAGCAGTTGAAGTTGCAACAGATGTTTGCTTCTTTGATTGCCATGACACTAGACAGTTACCCAGGAATTGACAACCACCAGATGTTGACTTTCTTTTCATCTTACACCCTGCATAGTCACTATCTGAAAAAGCTGATAACTTGGTATTGCTTGAAGCAGGATACCAAATTCCCAGTGTTGGAGTTCCTTTCAGATATCTGAAAATTCTTTTGACTGCTATAAGGTGTGATTCCCTTGGTGCTGATTGATATCTAGCACAGACACATGTTGAAAACATAATATCTGGTCTAGAAGCAGTTAAATATAGAAGGGAACCTATCATACATCTGTACATGGTTTGATCAACCTGTTTTCCTTGATCATCAGGTTCAACTTGTGTGATTGGTGTCATGGGAGTGGAACATGATTTACAGTCATTTAAAGAAAATTTGTTCAATAATTCTTTAACATATTTTGATTGATGTATAAAAGTTCCATTTGTTTGTTGTTTGATCTGCAGTCCTAGAAAGTACTGCAGTTCTCCCATGGTACTCATCTCAAATTTTGATTGCATGAGTTTCTTAAAATCATCACACAGTTTTGTGTTTGTTGAACCAAAAATGATATCATCAACATAAATTTGAACAAGTAAGACATGATTTCCAATATGTTTAATGAAAAGTGTTTTATCAATGGCACCTCTTGTAAAGTTATTTTTGAGTAAAAAGGTGGAGAGTGTATCATACCAGGCTCTTGGAGCCTGTTTGAGCCCATAAAGAGCTTTGTCCAATCTGTACACCCACTCAGGATGAGAAGGATCCTCAAACCCAGGTGGCTGACAGACATACACCTCCTCTTTGATTTTTCCATACAAAAATGCACTTTTTACATCATTTGATAAACTTTAATTTTGTTGGAAATGGCATAGGCCAGAAATAACCTGATGGCCTCAAGCCTTGCAACTGGAGCAAAGGTTTCATCATAGTCAATTCCCTCTTCTTGAGAGTACCCTTGAACTACCAGTCTTGCCTTGTTCTTGATTATCATACCAGCTTCATCTTGTTTGTTCCTGAAAACCCATCTTGTGCCAATTGGTTGCTTGTTTTGAGGTAAAGGACAGATTTCCCAGACCTGTTGCTTGTTGAACTGAAGCAGTTCATCTTGCATAGCTTGCACCCAATTATTGTCTTTGAGGGCTTCCTGGTACTTCTTTGGTTCCAACTGTGAAATAAAGGCTGAGAAAAGGCAAAAGTTGGAGAGCTGGTTTCTGGTAAGAACACCTGAAGCTATATCACCCATGATTTGATCAAGTGGATGATCTCTGTGTTCAATCAGTTGTTGTAAACCACTGACAAGTGTAGGTGGCTCTTGTTCTTCAAACAAACTACTGAGGTCTATAATATCTGGTTCAGCAGTTTCAGTTTCTTCAGTGGTTGCAGGTGCTGAAGCAGATGTTTGAGTTTGGCCTTCAGTATTTGTTTGATCAGAAGTTTGAAAAACTTCTGATGGTGTTGTAGTTGACTTAATGACTGTTTGAGGAGTCCATGGTGTAGGATCCTCATCTTCAAACCTTTGATCACCATAATAAGTAGGTTTGGAAGAAGTAACAGTCTTTTCAGGTCCAAAGTGAAAGTTGTCAAGGTCAAAGAGTTCAGCAGGATGTGCTGGAATAAGAGTGTGTTTTGACTCATTGAACTTGACATTTAATGTTTCTTCTACTATCCTGGTGTGAGAATTAAAAACCTTGTAGGCTTTTCTAGTTGAAGAGTAACCAAGAAAGTAACCTGAGTCAACTTTGGCAGCAAACTTTGAAATAGATTCCTTGATGTTCAAGATGAAACATTGACACCCAAAAGCCCTGAAAAAGGAGATAAGGGGCTTCATGCCATGAAGAATTTCATAGGCAGTCTTGGAATGTCTCTTGACCACAAGAACTCTATTCTGAACATAACATGATGTGTTAACTGCTTCTGCCCAAAAGTACAATGGCAGTCCAGAATCAGCTAACATTGTTCTTGCTCCTTCTATCAATGTTCTGTTCTTCCTTTCTACTACACCATTTTGTTCAGGAGTTCTGGGAACACTGTATTGTCTAATAATCCCTTTAGACAAACAGAATTCATCCAGAGTTTTGTTCCTGAACTCTGTCCCATTGTCACTTCTAATGGTTTTGACAGATAGAGAATATTGTTTCTCTACTTGTAGAACGAAGAACTTGATGATTTCAGCAGCCTCATCCTTGGAAAATAAGAAGAATACCCATGTGAATCTTGAGTAGTCATCAATGATGACTAAGCAGTACTTCTTTTTACCAAGGCTCATAATCTTGACAGGTCCAAATAAGTCCATATGGAGTAGTTGAAGACATGCAGTTGTTTTTGATTCTTCAATGGACTTATAGGAGGACTTATGCTGTTGTCCCTTTAAATAGGATACACAGTGTTCTTGACACTGGTATACTTTCAAAGGTAGACCTCTGACCAAGCCCATTTTTGTGACTTTATTTATGGTTTTAAAGTTCACATGGCCAAGTCTCCTGTGCCAGAGATCTGTTTCTGAAGTTGATGCCCTTGAGAAGAAACAGGCAGTGTTGTTCAATACTTTGTCTTTCTCAATGTCCACTGCATAGACATTGCCGCATCTTTTGGCAATCAGCAAAGTATGATCTTCTATAATCTTCTCTATCAACTTCTGGCCTTCTGGTGAGATGATCTTGCATGCTGTCTTTGTGAAAAAGGAAGAATATCCTTTATCACACATTTGTGACACACTCAGCAAGTTGTATTCAAGGTTTTCCACCAGATTGACCTTGTCAAACTGTATTTTGCCAGAGGAGACATTGCCATGTCCTAGCACATATCCCTTAGCATTGTTCCCAAAGGATACAGATCCTTCTCTTTGGCTGATAAAGTTGTTTATCAGGTATCTGCATCCAGTCATGTGCATAGAGCCTCCACTATCAACATACCATATGCTGTTTAAGCCCCTGGAAACTCTCTGCACATAAAAGCAAATTAGTTAGATTTGGAAACCCAGGCCTGTTTGGCTTTGGGTTTGCTCTTGAGAACAGTTACAGTTTGTTCTTGACCAGGTTGAGAAATCCATGTCTTTTTGGCAATGGATTTTTCATTAAGAACCATGGTGGTATCCTTTTTAGGACCACCATCAACCTTGGTCATCAGTAGTTCTACCATGTTCTTTAGATTTTGAATCTCAGCAGTTTGTGAAACTGCTGATGATTCTGGTCTAACTACTGACAAGGAATTTTGAGAAAAAGATTTTGGTTGAGATTTTATCTTTTTCTGATAAAAGGTGTTTTCAGGTTGTTGTTTCTTGGGTTTAAAGACTCTTTCATAATCATTTCTGATTTGATTTCCCACAACCTGTTGTTTAAATTTTTGATTGAACTGAATTCCTTTTCTGTATCTACAAAATTCAGTTTTGTGGTTGAACAGGCCACAAATTTCACATTCTTTTGCCTTTTGTTTTTGATCTAAAGGCAAATTTCTGACATTTGTGAAAAGATTTTGCTCATCAGTAGTTTTCAGGGTCTCAACTCCTGATGTAGATGAAACTACTGATGGCTTGTTGTCAGATTTTGTAAATACTTCTGAAGTACTTTCTTTAAAAATGCCAGGATTTCTGTTTAGAAAGTTTTCATGGAAAGATGTGCATTCTTTCCCTTCAGAAGTTTCATTTGAAACAATTCTTCTCCCATCTTCAGTAGTTTTGGGAGAAAAATCTGTTGGTGTTTCAACATGATGGTATCCTATGCCAAACTTAACATTTGAAGCACTTTGTTTGTTTAGCAATAATTGATACCCCCTACAAGATTCCACCCATTTTTCACAAGTGATCCTGGTGTCAGCAAGCTCTTGTCTGACATCTCCCAGGTCATTTAGCATCATTTTGATTTGTGCTTGGGTTTCAATAGCAGAGTCAATTAATTTAGAAACTTCTTTTGTTTTAGCACACAGTTTTCTTTCTAAATCACATTTTATCTGTGTGTATTTTCTTCCTAAATCATTTGCTTTGCCTTGTAGGTGCAGGTTTGTCTCTCTTATGAGAGCAAAAGTTTCTTTGCAAGAATTTGAGCAAAGTTTTGTCAAAGATTCTTTTGATACCTGTGAAAATGCAGATTTTGAAGTACAGCCTTCAAATGCCATTAAGGCAAAGTTCTTTCTGCCATTGTCTGGTTCTCCCTAGTTGATGTCAAACACTTTGTTGTCTGCATCAGGATTGCACTCTGTGGTGTCATAAGGGAGACTGCTCCAGTCAACATACCCTGAGGTAAAAAGACTTTGTTGTGAGGGTTGTTGAGGCTGTGGAGGAAGTTGAGCAGCTGGAAAGGGAGGGATTGATTGTTGGCTCTGCATCTGTTGAGCAGGCACTTGAACATATTGTACTTGAGGCATATATTGCTGTTGAGGAGCTTGTGCCTGTACAAAATGAGCACTCCCTTGAGTTCCATTGTTCCTATTATAATTGGGGTTATAGTTATTTCCAGATTGTGATTGGTTAAAGCTAGAGCTTCTACACTCTCTAGCAAAGTGTCCCAACTTCTGACACTTGTGACATCTCAGTTTAGATTTGTCAAAACCAATTTTTGTATTACTGGTCAATCCTGGAAATTTCCTTCCTGACCTTTTATAAAACTTGTTAGTTTTAATGCTTAGCTTGGCCAGTTGGTGTAATATGTCCATTTCTTCTAAGTCATCACTGCTAAAATTTTTCAAATCATCCATGATAAAACATAGATTATCAGCAGTTTGACTTTGGTCATCATTGTCATAACCTGGGAAAGATCTTTCTGATGAGATCCCAGTGGTTATGTCAATATTGTCATAAGATCCATAGGAACAAGTTGGTGAATCTTGTCCCAAAAGTGCTGTACTACCTGGTAGGTAGTCATCAGCAGTTTTACCAGAAGTTTGTAATTTCTTCTTTTGATCAATTTCTCTCTCAAAAGTAAGTAATCTCCCATGGAGTTTTGTAAGAGTGAGGGAGCTAAAATCTGGTGAGGATCTTAAGACAATGGAGTAAGTTTCCCATTTGTCAGGTAAAGACCTTAAAAATCTATGTAACATAGATACTGTTGTATAGGTCTGACCATTTAACTTTAGCTCAGAGATTAATGAGGAGAATCTTTCAAATTGTTGAGTCAAAGTTTCCCCATTAATATAAGCAAATGTTTCATATTGTTGAGCTAAAATTTCTCTGGTGTTGGCAATCACCTCTTCAGTTCCTCCAAACTGTTCTTTAAGACAGTCCCAAAGTTCTTTGGCACTTTCACAATGTAAAAGGCCAGAGTATATTTCATTTGGGAGAACCATTGCCAACATAGAGAATGCTTTTGCATCTAGCTCAAGTTTTAGGAAATCCTCATCTGTATAGTCTTTGGGTTCCTTTGGAATCCCTTCTTTAGTTTCAAGATTTATATTTACTGGTTTGTGAGGACCATATATCACAGATCTCCAACAATCTGTGTTGGTTTGTGACAAGGTATGTGCCATTCTCTTTTGCCATATGTTGTACTCATTTCTCACAAGCATGGCAGGTTTGGTGGCAGAACCAGTATTATGTGGATCCATTTTTAAAGAGTATAGATTTGTCAGATGACTCTTTTAAGTGATGGATATTTGATAAAAAGTGAACTTTTGATCTTTTTATTGAATATCAATAAGAGCTTTGTGTCTGATTCTCATTTTGTTAGATTGATATGTGATCAGATAAACCAATGCTCTGATACCAATTGTTGGATCAGTTTGCTCTTTTTGCTAAGTAAGAACTTGCTATCTTGACACTTAAGTGTTTAGCAAGTCCTTGTAAATCAGATTATAAGTACAGCGGAATGTTATAAGTTAAAGCAACACTTTTTACACTAAGGCAGAGTTATAACTCCCCCTTGATGTTTGAAACTAATAAATGACAAAGTATTTATTATGAATCTAAGCTGTAAATGAGAATTAGATACTTAGAAAGATTCACAATAAATACAGAAATGGAATAGAACAATGAGAGTGTTTGAAGGATTTTTCTATTAAAATCAATGTCTAAAATAGAAGGTTGAAGCCTCCTATTTATAGACTTTTACATGCATGTATCTTGATCAAAAAGCAAGTACAGAAACAACAGAAACAAGTTGCACAAGTTGCAACATTGAAAGAAACAAATACAGCTAAAAGTAATAATAAACAACAAACTACTGATGCAAAAAGGCGGTGGGAAATATCTATTGCTAAGTACTGATGAAGGACAACTACTGAAGAGTAGTTTTGTCTTCAGTACTTCTGAAGTGAACTTGTCTGGTTTGGACTTCAGAACTTCTGCTTCTTCAGCACTTCTCATATCTTCTAATCAGCAGTTTCTTGTCTTCTCTTCAGTACTTCTATACTTAGCCAAAATGACAGAAGTGAATTAGACTAAGGTTTACAAAAGTGGTTTCACCAATCCTCTTTGTCCTAACATAAACCTGTGTGGAGACATCCTGATGCCATTCTTAATGAAGGGGAGCCTTCAGAATCTGAGTTAGATCATTGCTTTTTAACAGCACTTAGAGTATGTCCTTCAAGGCTTCGTCCATTTGGTGAGCCTTTCTTAGTGTTGTGTGGTATTAGCACCTGTTGGGACAAACCGGGTAGAGATCCTGTAGTGATGAAGGGTGATCGGGGTATGAGCTTTTTGCTTTTTGTTGATTACTTCCTTTTTGTCTTCCTTGCTTATATGTTCTGTTTTCTTTTACTGCAGTATGTCGGCTCTTGACTTCATTAAGCAAGATGATGCTTCAAGGGTTGTTTTCAAAGATGCTGAAGCGGCAGAGGGTGAGGATGCCTTGACAAAGTATGAGAAGGGAAGGTATGATGGGACTAACTATGTTGCTGTCCCCAATGTCAAAGGTTTTACTTAGGCTAGTTCATCAAAGGCTTCAACTAGGAGGTCTATCAGGCGTTTGCTGAAGGCTGCTAAGCCAGCTGATGCATCTGAAGCATTGACTGTTAGTGATGACATTGAAGAGGTAGATGAGGAGAAAGATCAGACTATGGATGACACTGTTGCTGATGTGATTGGGGAGAAGGGCAAGGGTAATAAAGCTAAGGTTACCATGGTGAAGGGTAATGAGGGTTCAACAAGCTTTGATGAGGAAGGGTTGTATGCCCCGGGTTGGAATGTGAAACCCAGTGATAGCTTTAAGTCTTCAGCTGTTTGTGAGGAGGTATTGGCACATTTTGCTACCCCTGGTGCCAAGGCTTGCTTGGAGGGGTTGGATGATGATGCCCTTTTGACGAAGATGATGGTTGGTACTTGTAATCTGGCTGCTATGCTACCGGAGGGGATTAGCAGGTTTAGGAAGAAGATGGGTGAGCATAGTGAGTTTGCTAAAAAGAAGAGGGAAATGAAGCAATCTATTGCAGCCCTGAAGAAGGATGCCAAAGAGTATGCTCAGAAGGAGGTTACTCTGATTGCTTTGATTGATGAGTTGAAGAGAGGGCATGAGGCTGAAACTACCAAGCATGAGGCTGCTCGACTTCAGGTTGAATCGGATCGGTTATCTTTGGAAGCAGAGAAGAAAGCATTTGAAAATGAGAAGAAAGGGTTGGAAGGTTCCCTTGCTGCTGCCCTGGATGACAACAAGTGGCTGATAGAAGAAGGCTTTCAGCAAGTTTTTACATATCTTCTTCATTCTGCCGAATTCAACTATGCTCTTGGCGAGGTATACACCAAGCTTTTGATTCATGGTAAGCATGCTGGTTTCGTTGCAGGGTTCAAGGCTCATGAGTCTGGTCAAGTCTTGGAAGAGTCTTCTTTTACCATCCTGATTCCTTGGATGTGTTTAAAGAGACAGTGCTTAAGATCGAACATTCAACTTATCCTTATGTTTCCCAAGTCTCCTCCTTCTATGGGAAACCTTTGAAGGAGTTGAAAGAGCTGAAGCCTGCTGGTTTGAATGAAGCGGTCTCTGCTAAGGTGCTTCAGTCTATTTCTAGGAAAAGGACTCATTCTGGTGATAGCGATGAAACCTTGGATGCTGGTGAAGCGCCTTCTAAAGATACCAGTGTTGAAGCTTCTAAAGCTGGTGGTCGTGTGGAGAAGCTACCAACGAAAGGGAAAAAATCGAAGAAGGCACGTGTGGTGAAGGCTGTGAATGAGGATGAAGCCTCCAAGCCTTCTGGGTCTGGTAACGATGTTTAAGACTTCCTTATTCGTATCTTTCTTAGCACCTTAGTTGTAAACTGTTAACTTTGTGGTTTGTGTTTTAAACACTTTATCTTTTGTGGGGACCCCTAGGGGTTTTCTTGTGGTTGTGGGCTTTATGTTGCCCTTTGAACAATGATCTTCTACTTGGCTTTTTAGAAGCCTTGGAATATTAAGCCCTTAAGGCTGTTGTTAGGTATGTATGGTTGTTCATCTTTTGTTTGTTTGTTTTTCTTGTGTGTGTTTGTCTTTGTTATTGTTTGGGAATGTTTATCCGGTAGCACCTTCAAAGGTTGAACGCTGCAGTCATTCTTCCTTAAGGTAGTCTAGGCAAACATATCACCACCTATCCTATATACACTTTCGTAAGTGCTTTTAATATGTTTTCGTAAGTTTGTTTTCTAAACTTAAGGAACGATTGGTGTAGGTTGTTCAAGCCTGTCTATGAGATTTATAAAAGTGTTTTTTGTTTATCTCATGGAGTAGGATTGATTTAGGAACTCACCCCTTATATAGGTCTGTTTATCCTTCGAACCTATTGAGCAAAATGGCCTGGGAGCTCATCCCCTTACATGGTCCCTACCATGGAGTTTCTTGGAAGGTTCTCAACCTGAACATAGGATAGAAAGACAAAGTTTCTAAAAGAGTATCAAGTGATCCTTTCATTCATTCGATAGATTAACATTACATTGTTTGAAAGAGAACAACATTTCCTTACAACTTAAACAAAGAACCTTTTGAGGTTCTTGCCGTTCCAGTGATGGGGGAGTTTTTTGCCTTCCATGCTTGCCAGTTTGTAGGACCCCCCTTTGTGGGATTCTAGGATTGTGTATGGGCCTTCCCACTTAGGTCCTAGCTTCCCTTGACTTTCCTTCTTGCTTGCTTCGTTGTTTCTTAAGACCAGGTCACCGGGCTTAAATCGTTCATGTTTAACCCTGGCGTTGTAGTAGGACTCCATCTTTTGTTTGTATTGAGCTTCTCGGATGGCTGCTGAGTCCCTTGCTTCTTCTAGTAGATCAAGATTAAGCAATGTTTCTTGTTCATTTGCCTGGATGTCAACATGAAAGGTTCTTGGTGTGGTGATTCCGATTTCAGCAGGTATGACTGCTTCAGATCCAAAAGTAAGGCTGCAAGGAGTTTTCTTATTGCTTGTTTTTTCGGTGGTTCGAATTGCCCAAAGAACACTTGGCAATTCTTCCAACCATTTTCTTCCTTGTCGGCCTAATCTAGCCTTGATCCCTTCAACCACACTCCTATTCATTTTTTCGACTTGGCCGTTCGACTGGGGGTATGCCACAGAGCTAAAGACTTGTGTTATCCGATACTCCTTGCACCAAACACTGAATGGTTTCTCCGCAAATTGCTTGCCGTTATCCGTAACGAGCACCCCAGGTAGGCCGTACCGGCAAATGATGTTTTCCCAAACGAAGTCGATTATCTTTTTTCCCGATATTTTCCCCAAGGGCTTCACTTCTGGCCATTTTGTGAAGTAATCAACTGCCACCAATAAGAATTTGACCCCTCCCTTTGCTGGTGTGAAGGGTCCAACGATATCCATCCCCCATTTGTAAAACGGCCAGGCCGAATTAACAGGCACCAAGTCATGCTTGAGACTTTTGGGGACGGGGGCGTGAATTTGACAGGCTTCACATCTTTTCAGCTGTTCGGATGCGTCACGATGCATGGAGGGCCAGAAGTATCCCAGGTTCATAAGTTTTGCCACGACTGACCTTGGACCATAGTGGGCTCCGCAGATTCCCTCATGAACTTCCTTAATCAGGTACCTGCTCTGTTCGGGACCTACACATCGGAGCAGTGGGGCTAAGTACCCTTTTTTGTAGAGCATTTCATCTTGGATGGTATACTGCTTGGACTTGTTCCGGATCCTTTCAGCTTCAATAGGGTCCTGTGGTAGTTCTCCTTTTTGTAGGAACCTTATAAACGGAGTCATCCAATTTGGTTCATTTTCAGTGATGACATCTTGGACTTCCAGCTCTGATATGGCAGGATGCTTGATCACCTCAACCAATACTTTCTTAGTGAGGTGGGCAAAAGTCAATGAGGCAAGCTTACTCAGGGCGTCAGCCTTTTTGTTGTGGGACTTTGGGACCTGTTTGATCTTGCAATGCTGGAAAGTGTTCATGATTTCCTTGGCCTTCTCTTTGTATTTTTTTCATGTTGGGCTCTTTGGAAATGTAGCTATCGTTCACTTGGCTGGAGACCAGTAGTGAATCAGTGAACACTTGAAGCTTGTGAACCAACAACTTTTTTGCAAGCTTGAGTCCTGCGATCAGGGCTTCATATTCGGCTTCATTGTTTGTTGTCTGAAATTCCAAACGAAGGGCATATGTGAATTCTAACCCTTCAGGGTTGATTAATATAAGACTAGCTCCTGAGCCTTCAACGCTGGAAGCTCCATCTGTGTAAAGCTTCCAGGCTTCAGGATCAAGAGGTTCGTCTATGGTCATGTTAACCTCGGCAGTTTCTACCCTTGGAATTTCAGCAATGAAATAAGCAAGTATTTGTGCATTTATCGCTTTTCTCGGGATGTAGGTGATTTTGTGTTGACTTAGCTCAACAGCCCATTTGGCTAGTCGTCCCGAGGTTTTTGGCCTTTCAAGCACATTCTTGATTGGTTGGTCAGTGATTACTTGTATGGGATGTGCTTGAAAGTACATTCGAAGCCTCCTGGCTGTTTGTACCAGGGCTAAGGCCAATTTTTCCAAAGGAGGGTACTTGACCTCTGCTAAAGAAATAAACAGGTACCTGAGCTTTCTCTCTTTCGATAGTGAGAACAGCGCTGAAGGCTTCCTCAGTAACTGAAAGATAGACAGAGATCATTTCCCCTGCTTCAGGTGCTGCAATGGTGGGAAGGGAAGCTAGATAACGTTTCATGGTGTTGAAGGCTTCCTCTGCTTCTTCTTACCATCTGAAGTTTTTCTTGTCAGTGCAACCTTTGAGGGTCTTGTAGAAAGGTAGGGATTTTTCAGCTAGTTTTGACACGAAACGTTTCAAGGCGGCAAGTTTGCCATTCAAGCTTTCCACCTCCTTCTTGGTTTGTGGTCACTTCATGTTGAGGATGGCTTGAACCTTGTTCGGATTAGCTTTTATACTTTGTTTCCCTACGACATGACCCAAGAATTTTCCTTCTTCGAAACCGAAGGAGCACTTGACAGGGTTTAGTTTCATGTTGATTTTCTTGAGATTGTTGAAGGTTTCTTGTATGTCTGCGAGCATTTCGTCCTCAGTCATGCTTTTGATGACTAAATCATCCACATATGCTTCCATGTTTCTGCCAATTTGTTTGGCAAAGGCTTTGTCAACCAACCTTTGATAGGTGGCACCTGCATTTTTTAAACCGAAGGGCATCTTTTTATAACAAAAGATACCCTTGTCAGTATGGAAGGCAGTCTTTTCTTCATCCTCCTCCTTCATCTGTATTTGGTGATAACCTTTATAGGCATCCAAAAAGCACTTGAAGGGGAAACATGCTGAAGAGTTAGCTTGTAAGCATGCATTATGTGAAAGAAAACAATTTTGGAGGTGTTGGATAACTTAAAAGTTGTTCTTAGGTTCAAAGGTAACCTGTCAACGAGTCAACTTTCAAGTCCACCTCTGGTAAAGGATAGCAATCCTTTGGACGAGCTTTATTGAGGTCTTTGAAGTCTATGCACATCCTCCATGAATCATCAGGCTTCTTAACCATTACTGGGTTTGCAACCCAGGATTGGTATTTGACTTCTCGGAGGATTCCTGCTTCGACCAGTTTGTCAACCTCTTGGCAAGCTGCTTTGCTTCGTTCTGGGGCAAGGCTTCTTTTCTTTTGCACTATTGGTTTGGTCTTTTGGGGAACCTTGAGTTCATGTTCAGCAACCTCACGAGGGATCCCTGTCATGTCACTAGGACACCAAGCGAAAACATCGACATTGTCTTTTAGCAATGCTTCAAGCTTTGAAAGAATTTCCCTGGGAAGGGTTGTGTTTACCCGTATCCTTTGATCAGGGTATTTTTGATTGATGCTAAGACCAAGTTTGCTCTGTTCTTCAACAACCGTTAACACAGAGGTTGATAGTTGGAGGGTTCCTACTCCTTCTTTGGTGGGGAACTTGGCACTCTTTCGGCTGATGGAAACGGTCATATCGAAGGCTACTAAACCAGGTCTGCCAATGATGACATCGTAACTGGACAGTAGGTCCAAGACAACGAAAGTCAGTGGTTCGGTCCTTTGCATTTGTCCA
Source organism: Ambrosia trifida (assembly GCA_028751855.1). Lineage (NCBI taxonomy): Eukaryota > Viridiplantae > Streptophyta > Magnoliopsida > Asterales > Asteraceae > Ambrosia > Ambrosia trifida. The sequence continues at coordinate 23,437,872 of CM054124.1, read as the reverse complement.
TCAGAAAAGGTTACATCGAGCACTATTTCGCCCAAGGGTTTGATGGGAATGTCAGCTATGCCTTTGATGGCAGCTTCGGCTGGCTTGAGCATGGAGCGTTCTTCGAGGCTTAGAAGGTTGAAGTATTTTGCAAACATAATTTCAGTAGCAGCTCCAGTGTCTATGTAGGCTTTTTGTGTTTGACATGAACCCACGAAGGCTTCAAGGACTAGTGGATCACAATGTTTTTCTTCGTTGGTACAAGGGAAGTAGATGCCTTGACGTTCCCAATCCTCCAACCTCTGCCGCTTGCTTGGTGTTTCACTTTCAACAAACACCATGGCGATGTCTTTTTTCTTGCCATCAGCTATGTTTTCTTTGACACCTTTGACCAAGTGGGCTAGTTCCCCAGATCTAACGGCTTCTTCAATCCTCTTCATAAGCTGGAAGCAGTCGTTGGTGTGGTGTCCCTTCTCTTCGTGAAACTCACAATACTGGTTGGGGTTTTCGTTTATTTTGCTTTTAGGCAAGGGACGAGGTGGTCTAAAGGTGTGTTTGATTTCTTCCATTTCCAGAATTTCTTGAGGAGTCTTGGAGAGGGCTGTAAAGTTTACATTTCTGTCCTTGCTTGGAGGATTCCTGCTTTCAGACCTCCGAGACTCAGATCTCCTGGATCTGTTGTCATAGGTACCGTAGTTGCCTCTTTTTCGAGTAGGGCTGTTGCTTCTCCAGCTGGAAGCCCTTTTTCTTTGCTCTTTTATGTCTACAGCCTCTTCTCCTCGGATATGGGCTTTGGCTCTTTCTAAAGCCTCTTCAAGGGTTTTGGGGAGACTTTTGTTAAACTCCCGGGTGAGGTATTTTGAGTTGATGGCATTCATGAACCCTGCAACCTTCATTTTTTCATCCGCACCGACGTAGGTAAGGCGTTCTTTCTTGTATCTTTCAATAAAACTCTTCAAGCTTTCATCATCCTTCTGTTTTATTTGAAAGATAACGGTTGCATCCTTGACGCAACGTCTCTGTTGTGAGAAGTTGGCCAGAAATCCTTTTCCTAACTCGTTAAAGGTATGGATGCTTCCTGCTGGCAAGCCGTTGAACCAAATTCGTGCAGATCCAACAAGGGTTTGCATGAACATGAGACAGCACTCGGGATCACCCCATTTTTCGATTCGAGCAGCTCCCGAGAAGATCTGAAAGTGATCTTCTGGGTCGTCAGTGCCGTCGTATGTTTTTATATGAGCTGGCATCTTCAGCTTGTTGGGAAATCATAGTCTGCTATTTCCGGTGAGAAACAGGACAAGCTGTTTGGCTTGTAGGGTTGGTTGACAGGGTGTTCCACCCTGTTGTTGGTCATCCCACCCGGATTTCCCTGTTGAGAAGCGATGGCCTGACTGATGAGCTGCTGCCATGGGAAGTTAGCCATCATTTGTGATATCATGTAGGGCATGAGGTTAAAACCTTGGAGGTTTTCGGTTGTGGCTACATTGCTAGTTACCATGGGGATGCTCATAGAAGCGTTCCTAGCCATGGGAAGTGAAGCCATGGCTTGCTCCCACGAAGTGGCTGCCGGTGGTGGGATACTGGATATTGGTGATTGTAAAAGTTGATCCAAGGTGACCTCGTGCCCAAGTGGTGCACCGGTGGTGGCAGCTTGGGTGGTAAACAGTGGGAAGGCAGTAGGACTGGACCTTGCTTCGTGCCGAGGGGTGGGGAATGTGTTGCTGGGGCCAGCATTACTGCTCCCGAGTAATGATCTGTGACCGTAGGTGGCAGTTAGAGGAGGAGGAGGTCCAGGGGAGAGTGACACCTCCTCTTCCTCGCAATAATCTAGCCGGAGACGGACTCCTTTGTCCCTTTCCCTCATGACGTATTGGTTTAAAAGGGATCTAAGCTGCAGAAAGTTTCTTTCCACTCCTTCAGGGGTGAGATCTATGCGTTGGGGAGTTTGTGCAAGATCAGGGAGAGGGGAAAACACCCCTGAATGAGTGGGAGGTGGAGTTTGTAAGCTTGTCGTCCCAGGACGTGCAGGTGGGGACTGAGTTCTAGCTAGAGTGCCTCCTGGAGTGGAGAAAGACACAGATCTGGCTGGAGAGGTCTGATCTGTGCTTGGAGAGATCTGGTTGACCTCTTCTTGGGACTCAGGGTCAGACATGGAGAGAGTCGGAGCTACACAACTGATTTTTTGTAAAGGCAATGGCGTAGCCCCACGGTGGGCGCCAACTTGTTGCTACAACAAATAACTGCCTAACGTTGGTTCTGAGTCACAGGAAGGGTTCATGGGTTCAGGGGTTCCGATCTGCCTAGCGCAGGTCGTGGTGTCCTTCTACGTTGCAAACGTAGAAGGAGGTTCAAGATAATTTTTTAATGTTGCTAATGCTTTTCACTTCTGGTTTGAGGTGTACTCGAAACCAGAAAAAGGCTATGCTCAAGATCCAAGTGAAGAGAAATATTCTCTCCACGTGTGAGGACCAAAGGAATAAGAAGTTTAGAGTGTGAGTGATGTGAGATGGTGTGATCAGGTCTTGTGAAGACAAGTCTGATTTATAGAGGGATGTACTCTCTATTAGAGGAAAGCATATTATCTTGGGCCTTATTGCAACAAAAGGACAATCCACTAATAGCCGGCGATGGCTATTGACCTGCGGTCTGTTCAGTGCTGTTACTCCATCAGCAGCTGGTTGTGGTGCACGATGAAAAGGTGATGGGACAAGTCATCTTTTTGACTTAGGATACTCCTGCCTTTTGAACCGTTGAAGCTTTCAACCCTTTAAGCGTAGTTCTTGTATATTGTTTATTATTTTTGCTTTGGACTACCCACGTCATCAATCCCCATCAGAACTACGACCATTTCGGGTACAAATTATTGAGCGTATTACTTTCAAGTTTTGTAGCCACGTTATATTCCGGCTCCTAGGTCTCATAAAATTGAAAGCATCGACGAACCTTTCAATACTATCTTCTAAGTAATCCATATGTGGTAACTCCATCACCTCCATTAGAACATCAAAAGGAATTTGGTTTTCCAACAACAACAAATCTTGATAAACAAGGACAAGCTGTTTGCGATTTAACTCTGGAATATCATCTTCATCACTTGTGCTCACGTAATGCAAAATAAAACAAGAATCCAGCAGCATCATCATCTTAGTGAACAACTTATCACAGAAACGAGTTGTCTGTTTTTCTTCATAGAAGCTTCTTAATCGTTGCACCGTTTCTGCTTCACCAAGCTTTTCAAACAAAAGGTTTAGGGTCTCCTTGTTGTCTTTGAGGAGCTTCATTGCGAACACAGGCTTGAGTGTCTCGGTATACTCGAGTTCCTTGTACCCAAAATGGTAGGGACCAATGGAGACAACCTTCGGAGCATAGTATTTCTCATAGTCGGTTTTCTCTCACCATTAAAAGTATGGGAATTCGTATGGTTGATGACTGTGGGGAGTGACAGCAGCCTTAGCAATCGATTCAATAATCAAGTCATTAGTTAACTCGATACTGCTTTGGGTTTGCTCTGGTACCGACATATTAATATTACGATTTGGAGAATTGCAAGGTTATATTGGTGATTATGGAATCATACGCAAGTGAATAGTGATCACTTATGGTATATCTTGGTACAAATAAAGATTATATATATACATGTGACTTCTAGGGAGAATCTTGAAACTTTACTACTTCTAGCCTTTTCAACAAATAATGAAGTAAGAATCATGATACGAGGCATAAGTTACTACCAATCATTTGGAATCTCATGATAGATAGTTATTCCCATGAGTTTCATATCACCTAAAAAAAGTTAAATCCTTCACATCACTTAAAAATGGGATTAGCTTTATAAAGTTGTTTGTTACATTATAGAACTTCTCACTGAAAGTTTTTTTTAAATCAACGCTTACATATTTTGAAAATGAATAAAACTGTATTTCTATTTTTTTGAATAATTTATTTATGAAAAAAACAGATCAATAAACATTACTAAAAAATAAATTAAAATCAACTTGATTTCATGGTGTTATTTTTTATAGCTTTTGATCATGGATATAATAAAAGGAAAGCTTGTAAGCGGACCTATCTCCCATTGTGGCAGGCTACTTGGCCTATAGCGATGAGGATTCTGAGAATGATATCTTTGTTACTGCTAATGGTGGTGAGTTCTCTCAGCCATCGTCTGATTCTCCTGCGCATACTGGCTTTGGGACGACCCCCATGCTCATAACCCTTTTCTCTATGAGTGGTATGATTGGTGTCCATGGCACCTAGATCGAGGAGCTTCGTGGTAGAGCTAAGGAGATCGAGACTAATGCATACTTCTAGGGGCAAACTAGGGCTGCCATACTTTAGCATCTCACCGGTTTAGAGAAGTGCTTAGGTTAGGTCCAGCGTGGGCGCACTTAGGCCAAGCGTGGGCATGTGAGGCGGAGAGGCGCGTGTCATTTCTCGAGCAGAGGATGGACGAGCTGGACCAAAGGATGAGGGCTGATGTTGCTGCTTTGGCTGTTGCCTTTCCACCACCTCCCCAGTAGCCTACTAGTTAGTTTATGACTAGATGTTGTATCTTTTGGTTATTTCTGATTTATGACTTGAATTAGAAGGCTTACACCATACTTATTTTGTATCTCCTACAAACTGTATAACAAGTTGATGAATTAATTAAATGATGGTATTATCGTTTTACTGGTTGTTCTTTATTCCTTATGTATGTTATGGTTGTGTGGTTAGGTTTGGTTATCGTGGATGTTATGGTTTTTATGTTTGTGTTGTCATGGTTATTGTGGATACTATGGTTGTTTATTTATGTGCACATGGTTGACAATATTATCGATAAATATGTGTCTTATTCTTTTTGATATGTTGTGTTAGAAAGAAGTCATGCCGCCCAGGAAAACTACCCACAATACAGAGGAAAACACATTGCCAACCACGTCAGAAGAATTACCACGAGTGATCGTGCAAGCCATTGCGCAACATGATGCCAACCGCGCAGATTCCAACGGAGGATCGGAAGGTACCGGCCGGCGTAGGACTCATGATAACAGTTATCGTAATGTATTGGTTTGATGTAATTCTTTGGCCTTGTACCACTCATTGTTATTGATGATGCCTCATTATTGATGACACATAAGCTGAGAATCTCATGCATGGCTGTTACTACAAAACTTTTATGACTTGTAAGCCATGGAATTTTTGTGGATCCAAAGGAGTTATCGGTATTTGTCGTTGGATTGAGAAAATTGAGTCTGTGCTAGATATTAGTGCTTGTGCCAAGGATCAAAATGTCAAGTACGCCACCTGTACCTTTCAGGTTGAAGCGTTAACTTGGAGGAATTTGCATGTTCAGACTTTAGGCAAAGATGCAGCCTACAATCTTTCTCCGGCTGAATTGAAGACAATGATTATGGAAAAGTATTGCCCCAGGTGTGAGCTTCAAAAGCTCGAAACTAAATCTTGGAATCTTGTAATGGTTGTTGCTGAGATCACAACCTATACTTACTCATTTACATGAATTTTCTCGCTTAGTGCCCCAAATGGTAACCCCAAGAGTACAAGAGGATTGAAAGGTATTTTTGGGGACTCTCGCCCAAGATTCGCAGCATGGTAACTGCCGCTGAGCCTACCACTAGTTAGGGTGCTGTCAACCTAGCTCATAGTCTCACGGATGATGTTGTGTGTATGGGCGCACTACTTAAGAAGGAATCTGAAAAGGGTGAAAGCTCAAGAGATAAGAGGAAATAGTCCAGCTTCAAGTAGAGAAAGAATTCGGGAAATCAACCTGGCTAGAAACAAGAGGCTGCAAAAGCATTTGTTGCTACCACTACTGCAGAGCCCAAGAAGAAGTATAACGAGCCACACCCCTCTGCAACAAATGCAAGTATCATCATGTGGGATCATGTGAAAGTTTTCGTTGTGATAAGTACAAGAAGGTCGATCATCAAACCACGCATTTCACGACCAGAGTTGCAGGCGACCCTGGTAGTATACCGGGTTGTTATGAGTGTGGTGCCACCGATCATTTCAAGAAGGACTGCCCCAAATTGAAGAATAAGCTCGTGGAAGAGCTTTTGGGATGGGATTTGAGGATGCTCGTGAAGACCCCAATGTTGTTACCAGTACGTTTCTCGTTAATAATCGCTATGCTTCCATAATTTTTTATGCTGGTGCCGATTTAAGTTTTGTGTCACCCAATTTTAAGCAAACCCTTGTGGTAGAGTCAACTAGGTTGGGCACACACTATTCCATAGAATTTCTAATGGTAAGTTGATTAAGTCTTAGGACGTTGTTAAAGGATGCACTCTAAGTCTGGCCGATGATGAGTTTAGTATTTATTTGTTGCCAATGGAGTTGTGAAGTTTCGACGTTGTAATTGGCATGGATTGACTTCCAAAGAACCAAGCTAAGATAGTGTGGCTGAAAATTATTCGTATTCTCCTTCCGAGTGGTGAAACTCTCTCAATTAAATGAGAGAATAGTAGAGCCACCTTACGGACCATATATGGCATGAAAGTTCAAAAGTGCATTCGAAAGGGTTATTGTGCGTTCAAAGTATACGTGGTCGAGAAGCAATCTAAGGAACAAAAAATCGAAGACATCCCTATTGTATGGGACTATCCGGAAGTCTTTCCCGAAGACTTGCCTGGATTGCCACTGCAAGATAAGTTGAGTTTCGCATTTATTTGTTTCCTGGAGTTGCACCCTTTGCTTGATCTCCATATCGACTAGCTCCATCAGAGATGCATGAGTTATCAAGCCAGTTGCAGGAATTGTTAGATAAGGGTTTCATTTGACCAAGCTTTTTTCCATGGGGAACCCTGGTATTATTTGTGAAGAAGAAGATGGGTCATCTCATATGTGCATAGATTAACGTGAACCGAACAAGCTCACCATCTTGAACTAGTAACCACTACCAAGATTTGATTAGTTGTTTGACCAGTTGTAAGGTTCTAGCTACTACTCGAAGATTGACTTGAGGTTGGTATATCATCAATTGCGAGTGCAAGAGGAGAGCATACCCAAGACAGCTTTCAGAACGCGTTATGGTCACTACGAGTGTCTTGTGATGCCTTTTGGTTTGACTAACACACCGGCAGTATTTATGGATATGATGAATCGTGTATGCAAGCCTTATTTGGATAAGTTCGTGATCATGTTTACTAATGACATATTGATCTACTCACGGACCTAAGAGGAGCATGAGCAACATCTGAAGTTGATTATGGAGTTACTCAAGACTGAAAAGTTATATGCTAAGTTTCCCAAGTGCGTGTTCTGGATTCATGAACTTCACTTTATTGGATATGTAGTGAATGAGAAGGGCGGTATTCATGTCGACCTAACAAAAATTGAGGCAATCAAGGATTGGGAAGTGCCTAAGTCTCTGACTGAAGTGTGACAATTTTTGGGGTTAGCTAGTTACTATCGACGATTCATTGGGAATTTTTCAAAGATAGCCCAATCTCTAACCATTTTGACTAAAAAGGATAAAAAGTTTGAATGAGGAGATAAGCAAGAGTTAGCCTTTCAGTTACTAAAGCAAAAGTGATTTTGTGGTTTAGTGTGATGCTTCATACCATGGTCTTGGCTTTGTACTGATGTAGAGGAATAAGGTTATCGCGTATGCTTCTCTCTAATTCAAGGTTCATGAGAAAAATTACACAGCGCGCGACTTGGAGTTAGGAGTAGTAGTCTTTGCAATCAAGATTTGGAGACCCTACTTGTATGGTACAAAGTGTACTGTCTTCACCGACCATAAGAGCCTACAACACATCTTCGACCAGAAGGATTTGAACATGAGGCAAAGAAGATGGGTTGAATTGCTAAACTACTACGATTGTGAGATCAAGTACCACCCGGGTAAGGCAAACATAGTAGCAGATACCTTAAGCCGAAAGGAACATATCAAAACCCTACGTGTCCATGCATGAGGTTTAACAATTCATACTAGCCTCACGACTCGAATTCGAGAAGCTCAACAAGAAGCACATAAGGACTCCAATCTCGAGAAGGAAGCCCTGTGAGGCATGTTCAAGCTTTTGGAACCAAAGTCCGATGCAACATTGTATTTTATGGATAGATTATGAGTTTCTTTATTTGGAGGATTGCCTGAATTGTACTTGATGAGGCCCACAAGTCAAGGTACTTAGTTCATCCATGCGCCGACAAAAATGTATAAAGACTTGAAGGAGGTGTACTGGTAGCCTAACATCAAGGGTAGCAACGCGATGTATGTTGGACGATGTCTCACATGCTCAAAGGTCAAGACCAAGTATCAAAAGCCTTCGGGCATGTTGCAGCAACCTAAGATACTCGAATGGAAATGGGAGCAAATCTCAATGGATTTTACCACCAAGCTGCCAAAGACGTCTAGTGGTCATGACATAATTTGGGTAATTGTTAACTGACTGGCAAAATCCGCTCACTTCTGGCAAGCCACGATGTGCCAGTTTCTATTATCTCCGACCGTGATAGCCGCTTTACTTCAAGGTTGTGGCAGTTGTTGCAGGAAGCACTTGGTACTCAATTGTATATGAGTACAGCCTATCACCGACAGATAGATGGCCCAAGTGAAAGGACCATTTAGGCACTGAAGGATATGCTTCATGCATGTGTGATTGACTTTGGAGGTAATTGGGACGCTCACCTACCTCTAGTCGAGTTCTCGTATAACAACAGTTATCACACTTGAATTAAGACCGCGCCATTCGAAGCCTTGCATTGATGAAAATGTCGATCGCCATTGTGTTGGCAGAAGATGGGGATAAGCAATTAACCGGTCCAAAGATCATTCATGAGACGGCCGACAAGATCTCTCAAATCAAGGATCGTTTGAAAGCTGCCCAGGATAGGTAGAAAAGTTATGCTGACATGGGAAGCATACCATTGGGATTTTAAGTGGGCGATAAGGTTCTATTGAAGGTTTCTCCTTGGAAAGGAGTGCCTAGGTTTGGAAAGCATGGCAAACTTAATCCAAGATACATAGGTCCATTTGAGATTCTAGCTAGAGTTGGCCACGTCGCATTCAAGCTTAAGTTGCCACAAGAGCTCAGTGGAGTTCATGACACCTTCTATGTGTCGAACCTCAAGAAATGCTTATCATATGAATCATTGATCATACAACCAGATGAGATTCATATCGATGATCAACTTCACTTTATCGAGGAACTAATTGAGGTGACGGACTAGAAAGTCCAAAAGTTGAGACGAATTCGTTTAAGCTTGTTAAAGTTCGATGGAATTCCAGACGCTAACCCGAGTTCACATGGGAATGCGAGGACCAAATGAAGTGCAAGTATCCATCTCTCTTCAAGGAAGCTAATTCAATTCCTGATAACCCACACTAAATTTGACGGATGAAATTTTCTTTACAGTGAGAGAACTTGACACCCGTCAATTTTTAGGTCAAATCCGTAAACTTATTAGACGCATCTCTATTTTATTATCTGCATTAGACATTATTTTATTCATTATGTTATCCGAAGTCTAGCAAGGCCCACATAATTTCAAACGATTGCAGTAACAACTCATATCATATTTCAAACAATAATATTTCTTCTCATGGTGTTTTAGATTTAATGATTAGAATGCATTTTATTGTGTTTTAAATTGTTATTGTTTTTCTATATAACACGATACCAAAATAATATTAAAACCTTTCTTATAAAATTAAAAATACAATATCTACATAGACTTCTTACACTTCTTAGGAAAAATGGACTTTTTAGCCAACTCCTTACCTATATATATATATATATATATATATATATATATATATATATAAGATTTGGATTATTTGAGAACCACCATTTAGGAAGAGAACCAAGGAACCAGTGTGAACATGTGACATTTTTGTAAATATGAAGTGCGTCTATGTGTCTACATAAACCCCTCCATTAAAAAATAAAAAAATTAATAAAAAAGTTATATAACCTAAAAAGATAAAAAAAAAGAGTAAAAACACCAAAATGATTATCTAGTATTAATATTTCGAAAAAAATAAATAATAAAAAATAAAAAAATGGCTGATATGGCGTCATTCCTGATGCACATGTGCATTTAGCGGTTATATATATATAGACATTTATCGTATGCACATGTGCATTTGGCAATTAAATCACACTTTTGAATAAGTTGTCAATTACCATAATTAAATGATTATTAAATGGACGTGGCATGAGATATAAGGAGTAAAAATTTTATTCAATGATCATTAAATGGATGCATAGTGAGATATAAAATACATTCGAACTCGTCAATTGCGAAGTCATGCATATTATAACATAAATTTAAAATAAAAAAAATTTAGGACAACAAACATGAATAAACTTAAAACAACTCTATATAAGAAATATAAAATTAAAAACGTGTACTGCATGCACATGTGTATTTCACTATTTTATGTAGGTTTTTCTAGTGGTTTAGCTTTAGATCGTAGTTTTTAGGGGGATGGGGTGGTAGGTTGAGGTTTCGAGGGGGGGGGGGGGGGTTAATTATAATCATGCATATGTGCATATGTCAATTTCATTATCATACCAATTTACATATGCTAAAATAATAATTACAAACATAATCAACCTATCAACCATCATTTAAGGCCACCCAAAATATACATATGTGCATGCATCATCCTTCAAATAACAAGGTTTTTATACCCATCTGTTTTTATTACACAGCTACATGTAGTTTCTACCAAACGTATTAACTCACTAAAACAAACGATAACAAAATAAAAATATCCATACTTATCAGATTTATCACATTATTCGAGTATTTAAACAACTAACAATTAACATTTATTAGGTAACATGAAAATATACATATATGAACATGTGCATGAACATTATTTTTTTCATTACCACGTAACGTAAGCACATATGCGGTAAAATGAATGACCGTAATGGTAACAAAAATTAAATATTAATGCACATATGCATTAACATTAATTTTATCATTACGATATAAATTATGCACATGACTAAGCCTCAGCTCTATAGAAGAGGAATCTTCTATATGGAGAATAGGAAAGCTCTTGATCCATGATACAACAAAGGACCTTCCACTTTTAGCCGATGAAGGCTTGAGACCTGCGGGTAATAGAGTGTGACATCCACACGTCGTGGTTGTGGCCAGCTATGGGAGTCAACCAAGAAAGTTGTGACAAGACATGTCACTGATCTTGCTTCTTTTGCTGATGGCAGCCATCACTTTATAATCCTTTTAAGCTTTCAACCTTTCAAGTAAGCTGTGTTATGTAATCAGTTTTTTAGCCTTAGACTACCCACATCATTAGCCCCCCAAGTAAGAGGTGTTTGTGGCATAGCTCAAAGGCTTCTGACTTATTTCACTACTTTTAATTCTTGAAAAGGCTTCGAGCATTGAAGACTTTGTTTGGTTTAAGGCGGTGAAGCCTTTGGTTTTGAATTTGAATTAAATAACTGATTTGACAGGTGACAGGCTTGTTAGGCGGCGGTTGTTAATTTCTTTGTTCATCATTATATCTATCATTTATTTTATAATATACTTTCTCATTACTCAATTAGTTTCTCTTGGGATTCCAGATTATTTCTTCACAATCTAAGTTTTCTTTCTAGGGTTTTCTTTCGTCTTCCATTAATAGGCCAGCCTTCCTTTCTATCTTTTCGTATGATCATCCTTTAAGCGATAATGGGTGCTAAAAAGGACCTTGCCGTTAGTTATACCTCACTTACGTAGGAGGAGAGAGAGGCCATTTGTTTTGAGTGAGGAATCGATTTGTCTTTTAACCCTGCTACACCTGGTCTTGATAAATCCATCAATCAATGTCCCCAGGGTTCAATCGCTTTGTATTGTCGACATTTTGAATTTTCTAACCTTCGAAACCCTTTTCCGATCTTTGTTTTAGATGTTTTGGAGTATTATTTGGTCTCATTTGGTTAGTTACACCCTCATGGAGTGTCTAGAGTTTTGCATTTTGAGGTTGTTGGTCGTGCATTGGGTTATGACCCTAGTTTGTTTATGTTTCATCGATTCTTTTGCTTAGCAAAGAATGGCGGCTGGTTTACCTTCGAGATATCTCAGATCGATGTCGGTTTAATTTCCTCACATGTTACCACTATTGGTGTGTGGAAAACTAGATTCTTTGGGGTTTTAGAGTCTATCATTCCATTCAAACTAGTTTGGAGGCAGCCTGATGCCGTCCTGAATGAACTTGAACCATTAGAGTCTGAGTTAGACAAGCGTTTTCTTGAGGCCCTTCATGGATGCCCTTCAAGGCTTCGGTTGTTTCCTGAACCTTTCTTGGTTTCGTCTGGTATTAGCGTTTGTTGGGATAAAAGGGACCGGGATTCGGTTCCAATGAGGGGTGATTAGGGTACGAATCCTCTTTGTTACCCTTGTTATTTTTATTTTTGTTTTATTCTTACATCCTTACTTTGTTTATTTTTGTAGTTATGTCTGCCATTGATTTTATCAAAAGCGACGGTGCTTCAGATGTTGTGTTTGGGGATGCTGAAGCAACTCCTGGGGAGGATGCAATGACTAAGTATGAGAAGTGTAGGTATGATGGGGTCAACTACACAAATGTCCCAAATGTGAAGGGTTTTACAAAGTAGGGTTCCTCGAAGCCTTCTACTAGACGTTCAAGCCGTCGATTGTTGAAGAATACTAGTCAACCAAGCAGATCTGATCCTGTTGAAGTTAGTGATGATATTGAGGTTTCAAAGGACAAAGAGGGCCATAAGGGTGATCAAGTGAACGTTGTGGAAATGTTGCCAAGTGTTTCAGGCAAGAATGTCAAGGGAAAGGGGAAGAAGGTTGCTAATCCCAAAGCTTTTGTGTTGAAAAATGTTGAAGGTTCCATGAGTACTGAGGGTGAAAGCATTTATATTCCAGGATGGGGTGTGGAGGTGAGTGATAGCTTCAAATCTTCGGTTGTGTGTGAAGAAGTTTTGGCCCACTTTGCCCCTCTGAATGTGAGGGATTCCTTGGAAGCCATGGATAATGACTTGTTGTTATCTAAGATGATGATGAGGGCTTGTAGTTTGACATCTATGCTGCCGGAGGGGGTGGCAAGGTTTAGGAAGAGTATGCTGGAGTATCAAGAGTTATCCAAGAAGAAAGAAAAGATGAAGGCATCGATTTTTTCCTTAAAGAAGGAAGTTCAGGGTTTTTCCAGAGAAGGGGAAGGCTTTTGTTACATTGATTGATGAGTTGAAGAAGGAGCATGAGGCTGAGAAAAAGAGGTATGAGTCTGAAAGGGCAAAGGTGGAGGCAGATAGGGCTGTGCTTGAACTCCAATATAAATCCTTTTAGGAGTAGAAAGGAGGGTTGAAGGCTTCACTTGCCCAAGCTTTTGAGGACAACCAATGGCTGATTGAACATGGTTTCCACCAGGTAGTGACTTACCTCCTTCACTCTTCTGAGTTGAACATGGTTTCCACCAGGTTTACTACTTACCAATGGTTATAAGGCTCATGAAACTGGGCAAGCCTTGGAACAGTCTCATCTCTATTATCCTAAAACAATGTATGTGTTTAAGGAATCAATCCTTAAGATGGAGTGCCTGACCTATCCTTATATTTCGAAGGTATCTGCTTGTTATGGTAAGCCTTTATCGGTGTTGCAGGGGTTGAAACCTCCTAGCCTCAATGAGGCAGTGTGTGTTGAAGTCCTTGAGTCCCTTTCAAAGAAGAGATCATATTCAGGTGATAGTGAAGAAACTTTAGATGCTGGTGAAGAAGGTTCGAAGGACATGAGCTTGGAGGCTTCGGAGGTTGTGGGAGATGTTAGTGGAAAGAAAGCTAAGAAGCAGAAAAAGACTAAGAAGCAAAAAAAGACTACGAAGGCAAAGATTGACGAAGTGGTTGTGAAGGAAGCTAAGGCCTCGAAGCCTTCTTCTTCAGACGCCACAACTTAAATATTTATTCCTTCTAAATTCATAGCTTTATTGACACTTGGCTTGTAAAACAATTTAAACTTTTTTGGGTTTGTGAACAATGTTTTAACTAGGGAACCTTATGAGGTTCTATGGGAGGTGATTGGCTTGTTAAAGCCCTTGGACAATTATTAGGATTATGGACCTTAAGGCCTTATGATGGTGTTTAGTATGTTGGCCCTTAAGGCCTTTTGTTATGTATGTATGTGATGTTTGTTTAGTTTTTGTGGTTCTGTCTTTTTTCTGTATGTTGTCTATGTGTTTTTTGGGCATGTTTTACCAGTAGCACCTTAAAAGGTTGAGTGCTGCAGTCACCTAACCTTAAGGTAGTCTAGGCAAACAATAAGCCACCTATCCTATGTACACTAGTTAGTGTTTTTCTTTTTTTCGTAAGCCTGTTTGAAGGACTGAAGGAGCACTTGGTGTAGGTTGCTCAAACCCGTCTATGAGACATGATTCTTTTCTAAGTTAAGTACAATGGAGTAGTATTGATTTAGGAACTCACCCCTTATATAGATCCATTCAACCCTTGAACCTATTGAGCGATGTGGCCTGGGAGCTCATCCCCTTGCATGTCCCGTGCCATGGAGGTTCTTGCAAGGTTCTCAACCTGATAATAGGATAGAAAGACAAGTACCAAAAGAGAATCTCTTGATTCATTCATTAAACATTTCGATATTACATGAGGTAGACTAGTTTCTTCAACATTCTTTTAAGAGATTTAAGCTAAACAAAGAATCTTTTGAGATTTTTGCCATTCAAATGGGGAGGAAGCTTTTTGCCTTCTACGTTGGCAAGCTTGTATGATTCTCCTTTGGGTGCTTCAAGGATGGTGTATGGGCCTTCCCATTTGGGTCTAAGTTTTCCTTGGTCTTCCTTTCGGCTTGCTTCATTATTTCCGAGGACTAGGTCTCCTGGCTTGAAGCGTTCATGCTTAACTCGTGCATTGTAGTATGATTCCATCTTTTGTTTGTATTTAGCTTCTCTGATGGCTGCCGAGTCTCGAGCTTCTTCCAAGAGATCTAAGTTTAGCAACGTTTAATACTCATTAGCTTTGACATCCACGTTGAGAGTTCGAAGTGTAGTAACCCCAATTTCAGCAGGAATAACGGCTGTAGACCCGAAGACCAAACTGTAAGGGGTCTTTTTGTGGCTTGTTTTCTCTGTTGTCCGTATGGCCCATTGGACGTTAGGAAGCTCTTCAAGCCATTTTCCTCCCTGTCGGCCTAATCTAGCCTTTATCACTTCAACATTACTACGGTTCATCCTTTTAACTTGAACGTTGGATTGTGGGTAGGCCACCGAGCTGAATACTTGTGTAATTCTATATTCATTAAACCATGAGCTAAAAGGCTTCTCGGAAAATTGCTTGCCGTTGTCGGTGACCAACACTCCAGGAAGGCTAAAACGACATATTATGCTTTCTCACATGAATTCGATGATCTTCTTACCCGATATCTTCCCCAAAGGCTTCACTTCAGGCCATTTTGTAAAGTAATCTACGGCCACAAGCAAGTATTTAACTCCTCCTTTGGCTAGGGGGAATAGTCCAACGATGTCCATTCCCCACTTGTAGAATGGCCATGTTGAGTTGATAGATACCATATCATGTTTCGGGTTCTTGGGGACAGGAGCATGTACTTGGCAGGCTTCACATTTTTTTAGTTGCTTGGTGGCATCTCGGTGCATGGATGGCCAAAAGTACCCGAGATTCATGAGCTTGGCCACCACCAATCTTGGACCACAATGAGCCCCACATATTCCTTCATGAATTTCGTTGATCAAATACTGGCTTTGTTCTAGACCCACACATCGGAGCAATGGAGCTAGATAACCTTTTTTTTTATAAAGGATACCGTCTTGCAATACATATTTCCTAGATTTGATCCAAACCCTCTCTACTTCAGTGTGGTTGACAAGTAACTCACCTTTTCCTAAGAAGTTTACGAAGGGGGTCATCCAACTTGGTCCATCATCGGTGATGACATTTTGTACTTCAAGTTCTTGGATGGAAGGGGACTTGAGTACTTCAACGAGCACCTTCTTAGTGAGGTGAGCAAAGTTTAAGAAGGAAAGCTTGCTTAATGCGTCCGCCTTTTTGTTTTGTGAATGAGAAACCTGCTTGATTGTGCAAGATTGAAGCATGCTCATTGCTTCTTTTGCCTTTTCTCTATACTTCTTCATGTTTGGTTCCTTGGCGGTTTAGCTGTCATTCACTTGACTTGAAACTAACAATGAATCTATGAAGACTTGAAGACTTCGAACGACAATCTTTTGGCAAGCTTTAGTCTAGCTATTAAGGCTTCGTATTCGGCTTCATTGTTGGTTGTATGAAATTCTAGTCGAAGAGCATACATGAATTCCAACCCTTCAGGGTTAATTAGGATGAGACCAGCTCCTGATTCTTCGATGCTGGAAGCTCCATCAGTGAAAAGCTTTCAAGCTTTAGGATCAGGGGGTTCATCAATTGTGATGTTAACTTCAGCCACTTCTTCCTTTGGAATTTCTACAATAAGATCAGCAAGTATTTGTTCCTTGACTGCTTTTCTAGGGATGTAGGTTATTTTGTGTTCACCTAGTTCGACAGCCCATTTGGCTAATCGTTATGAGGTTTCATGCCTTTCAAGCACACTTTTGTTAGGTTGATCAGTGACCACTTGTATGGGTGTGCTTAGAAGTACCTTCGAAGCCTTCTTGCCGTTTGCACTAGGGCTAGGGCCAGTTTTTCCAAAGGAGGGTACTTGACCTCTGCTAATTTTAGAGATTTACTAAAGAACTAGAGAGGTACATGAGCCTTGTCTCGTTCTATTGTAAGAACAACACTAAAGGCTTCTTCAGCAACTGAGAGGTAGACAGAGATCGTTTCCCCTGGTTCAGGAGTTGCAGTGGTTGGGAGGGAAGCTAAGTGTTGCTTCATTTGGTTTAAAGATTCCTCCGCTTCTTCGGTCCATCTGAAGTCATTCTTATCAGTGCACCCCTTCAAGTTTTGAAGAAGGGCAGGGATCTTTCAGCTAGTTTGGACATGAAACGCTTCAAGGCTGCAAGCTTTCCATTCAGACTTTCCACCTCTTTCTTTGTTTGAGGAGACCTTGTGTCCAAGACAACCATAACCTTGTTGGGATTAGCTTTGATGCATTGTTTTCCCATAATGTGGCCCAAGAACTTGCCTTCTTCAAAACCGAACGAGCATTTGACCGAGTTAAGCTTCATGTTGATCCTTTTGAGATTATTGAAATTTCTAAGATGTCTTCAAGCATTTGATCTTCAGTTTTGCTTTTGATCACCAAGTCATCAACATAAGCTTCCATGTTCTTGCCGATTTGAGTGTTGAAGGCTTTATCAACCAATCTTTGATAAGTGGCACCTGCATTTTTTAAACCAAAGGGCATTTTTCGGTAACAGAAAATACCTTTGTCAGTATGGAAAGCAGTTTTCTCTTCGTCCTCCTCTTTCGTATGAATTTGGTGGTAATCCTTGTAGGCATCCAAGAAACATTTGAAAGGGAAGCCCGTAAGAGAGTCAACCTTGAGATCGATTTTAGGAAGGGGTAACAATCCTTGGGACATGCTTTGTTGAGATCTTTGAAGTCTATGCACATTCTCCAAGAATCATTAGGCTTCCGAACCATCACGGGGTTATCTACCTATGATTGATATTTAAATTCTCTAAGTATCCCAGCCTGTACAAGCTTATCTACCTCTTGATAATCTGCCAAACTTCTTTCAGATGCAAGGCTTCGTTTTTTTCTGGACTACAGGCTTAACATCACGGGGAATCATAAGCTCGCGTTTGGCGATGTCCCGTGGGATACCATTCATGTCTCCGGGGCACCAAGCAAAAACATCAACGTTGTTTTCCAGCAACCTTTCAAGCTTAAGAAGGATATCTTTGGGAAGCCTCATATTTACCCTAGTCTTTTGTTTAGGATAATCAGGGTTAATACTTAAGCCTCGTTCATCCTCCTTAGTTTCATCATCCTCTATCAAGAGTGCTTCTATTGAGGGTTAAAGGGTTGCTACCCTGTTTTTAATGGGGAATTTTATACTTTTCTGATCGATGGAGACAACCATATCAAACGTGGCCAATCCTAGCCTTCCAATCATAACATCATAGTTGGAAGGTAGGTTGAGAACCATAAAGGTGAGGCATTCAGTTCTCTTCATCATTCCTTCAGAAAAACAAACATCAAGTTTGATCTGCCCCAAGTGCTTGATAGGTATATCTGGTATGCCCTTGATGGAAGACTCAGCCGGCTGAAGCTTGGAGCATTCGCTTGAGACCGGTAAGTTGAAGTATTTTTCAAACATGATTTCCGTGGCAGCACAAGTGTCAATGTAGGCTCTTTGTGTTTTGACTGATCCTGTCAGGTCTTCCACCACTAGAGATTCATGGCTATTTTCTCCATCAAGTGGGTGAAAGAAAACACATTGACATTCCCAAGCCTCCAACCGGGGACGTTTGTTGCGAGTCTCCTGTTCGAATAGTACCATGTTGACTTCTTTCTTTTTTCCATCGGCCATATTATCTTTCACTCCCTTGACCAGATGATCAAGTTCCCCTAACCTGACGACTTCCTCAATTCTTTTCTTGAGTGGGAAGCAATTGTTGGTGTGGTGTCCTTTTTCTTTATGAAACTCACAAAATTGGCTAGAGTTTTTGTTTATTTTGCTCTTAGGCAGAGGCTGAGGAGGCCTGAAGCTGTGCTTGACCTCTTCAGTGGCGAGGATCTCTTGTGGGATTTTTTTGTGAGAGCAGTGAAGTTCACAGTTCTAGCTTTGCTTGAAGGGTTCTTTCCATCAGACCTTCGAGAGTCAGATCATTTGTGACGTTTGTCATAGGAGCCAAAGCTACCCGTTTTTTGATGTAGGCTAGAACTTCTCCAGTTGGCAGCTCTCTTTCTCTGTTCTTTGATATCCACAGCTTCCTCTCCTCGAATGTGAGCTTTGGCCCTTTCACGAGTCTCTTCAAGGGTTCTTAGGAGACTCTTGGTGAAGTCTCTGGTAAGATATTTGGAGTTTATGGCATTCATGAACCCTACAACCTTCATCTTTTCATCGGCACCAATATAGGTAAGGCCTTCCCTCTTGTATCATTTGATGAAATCTCAAAGGTTTTCATCGTCCCTTTGCTTGATCCGGAAGATGACGGTAGCGTCTTTGACACATCATCGTTGCTGGGAGAAATTGGCTAAGAACCCTTTCCCTAGGTCGTCAAAGGACCGGATACTCCCAACATGAAGGTCATTAAACCAGATCCGGGCTGAACCAGCGAAGGTTTGCATGAACATGAGCCAACACTCAGGGTTTCCCCATTTTTCCATCCTAGCAGTACCTGGAAAGATATGTAAATGATCTTCGGGGTCATTAGTACCGTCATAGGTTTTTATGTGAGATGGCATTTTCAGCTTGGTAGGAAATTCATAGTCGGTGATTTGTGGAGAAAATCATGAAAGGCTGCTATGCTTGTAGGGTTTGTTCATATCATTCTCGATTAGTGTGTTGGTGTTGCCATTCGAGCTGCCTTGATGTGTGGCCAGTGCTTGGCTAATAAGTTACTGCTAAGGGAATTGTGCCATGCTTTAAGGCATAAAGTTGAAGCCTTGAAGGCTTTCAGGTGTAACCATGTAGCCAGTCCCTAGAGGCATGCTTAAGGCTACACTACGAGCCATGGGCAGGGAGGTCATGGCTTGTTCCCAAGAGGTAGGTGAAAAGGGTGGGACACTAGAGACCGGTGACTGTAAGAGTTGGTCTAGAGTGTCTTCGTGCCCTACGGGCATACTTGGGACCAAAGGTTGAGAGGTGAACAAAGGGAAGGTAGTTAGGTTTGGTCTTCCAGCCTGGTAAGGGCTAGCGTTGAAAGGAGTAAAAGTTGAACTTGGGCCAACTCCCAAGTGAGAGAGTGGCATGAGACCTTGAAGGAAGAACATGAGGAGGAGGTGGTTCGGGTGAAAGTGAAGGTTCCTCCTTGTCATAGTCTAAGCGGATCCTCACTCCTTTTTTCCCTTTTCTTGTTCACATGTTGGTTGAAAAGAGATCTCAATTGTAAGAAGTTTCTTGCAACTCCCTCGGGTGTCAGATCTATGCGTTCGGGTGTACGCATAGGGCCGAGTTGAGGAGATACAACCCCTGGACGAGAGAGAGTTGGGGTTTGAAAGGGAGAAAGCTTTGGGGATATGAGCCCCGTTGGAGTGCTTCCTGGGGTAGAGAAAGGTGTAGACCTGTTTAACGAGGTCTGATCAGTATTTGGTGTCTCATCGGTGTTGTGAGGCGCTTGATTCACCTCTTCCGGAGACTCGTGGTCGGACATCTCGAGGAGTTGGAGCTAAACAACTGGTTTATGAAAAGAATTCAACGGCGCAACCCAATGGTGGGCACCAACTTGTTGCTACAACAAATAATGGTCCAACGTTAAGAAAGAGTCTCACTGAGGTAAAAGGGTTAAAGGGTTTCGGTTAACCAAACGCGGGTCGTGGAGTCCCTCTACGTTGTAAACGTAGATGGGAGATTCAAGAGTTTTTGTTTTAGTTATTGTTATTCTGATTTGGGATAGACCCAAAGTCAAAATGTGGATGTTATTGTTTTTAGGTTTTGATAAGTGGGTTTGAGAGAAGATCAAACGTAAAGTATGATCTTGTGGAAGGAATAGAAGAGTGTGTAAGGGACAATCATGAAGAATGACTAAGCCTCAGCTTTATAGAAGAGGAATCTTCTATATGGAGAATAGGAAAGCTCTTGATCCATGATACAAGGACCTTCCACTTTTAGCCGATGAACGCTTGAGACTTGCAGGTAATAGAGTGTGACTTCCACACGTGGTGGATGTGGCCAGCTGTGAGAGTCAACCAAGAAAGTTGTGACAAGACATGTCACTGGTCTTGCTTCTTTGCTTATGGAAGAACTCACTTTACGATCCTTTTAACCTTTCAACATTTGAAGCAAGCTGTGTTATGTAATCAGTTTTTTAGCCTTAGACTACCCACGTCACTAGGCAACAAGCTACGCCGCCACCCTTTTCTGAATTACAAACCCTAATCTACTAAAGACGAACCCCTACCCCTTCGGAGTCGAGACATTTCTATGTATAACCCGTTGGACCATGATTAGGAAACGTATCGCTTCCGGACCCTGGTTAGATTATGTTTAGTCAAAATAAACAAAATTGAAAAAGATTTTTTTTTAACAAATCCCTAATTTAGCACTTGCTTTAGACCCCAAAAGGGTTGGTCCGGCCGTGGCATGGGGAGTAAGTATATTCGGTCAACGAAAGGGTGATGTGAAAACCGAGGTTTATGGAGGCGAATAATGCTTAATTAATTTTTTTATAGAAGGCAAATTTCATTAACACCAAGAAACTGGCATTATCTCAAAGTTAGAGATAAGCAGGGGCGGATGTATTTTATAGTGAGGGGTAGCGTCCGTTACCCCTCAACTTTTCCTGCGTAGGGTAAATTTTTCGTATTTTTATGTTTTTTGTATTATGTTACCCTTGAAAATTATGTAACGTTACCTCTCAATTTTTTTAAAACCCAACACACCCTCAAAGTTTTTAATATAAGCATAACATAAAAATAGATAGAAACTTATAGGCCATAACCCAATCCATTTGTAATTTATTAATTAAAATATACAAGCCTATTGACATTGGTTAAAGTATTGAATATGAGTGCAAACGAGCCGAACAACTCACAAGCTAGTCGAGATCTACTTAATAAAAAGTTTGAAACGAGTCGAGCCGAGCTTGAGCTTAAAACAAAGCTCGTTTATTTTTCGAGCCCGAGCCTGAGCCTGGAATGTGAAGCTCGCCAGGCTCATAATATTAGTTTTATTAATATTTTATATTATTTACCCGTAATTTAAAGTTGTTTAGTAAACGAGTCGAGCCAAGCTTTTCACTTATCGAGCTCTTGATCCTAAACGGGTCTATTCTTTTTATATAATATATTAACTAATAGATATTAAACAAGTCGAGCTATAGCTTGAGAAACTACTAACGAGCCGAGCCGAGCTTTTCACCTATCGAGCCCACAAGCCTAAACGAGTCTTTTATTTATATTTTTTTTATTTAATATATTTAAACGAGCCGAGTTCGAACTTGAGATACTACCAATGAGCCATGCTCGAGCTCAAGCCTAGTAGAGCTCGGGCGGCTCGGGCTCGACTCGTTTGCATCCCTAGTTTTGAACAGGTAAATATAAAATAAAAGAATTAGAGTGGGGAAAAAAGAAGCAACAAAGAACTTGACTACCCATTAATAGTTATCACTCTAATCGGATAGACGACATAAAAAGATTGTATTTTGTTAAAAAGTTTTTCAACAATGAGGTCATCAATATAAATGGACACATTAACCTAATGGCCGGTGAAGTGTTGATGTAAAATGTTTTGATAAATTAGTGGTTACATTATAGCGCTAAACAAGAAAAAATATATTGTTTATGAAAGTATGGTAAAAAAATTGAACATTATTTATTATCGTGTTTTTATTTTTGTTTCGTTCACATTGTATGAAAATACTTAGTACGGTAAAAAAAATTAAAACGTTACCCCTGAAGTTTTAGTCTAGATCCGCCACTGGAGATAAGCCGCCAAAGTACAAACTACATCAAAGTGAAACAAAAATTACACCAACGTTTCCAATCAACCGTACCCTTCTTACCTAGTTACCTCTACTATTGTACCACAAATACCCCAAAGATTTAATGTCAGAAACAATCTTAACCACATTCGTATCTATATCAGAGAAAACTTTGTCGTTCCTAGTCTTTCAAACACGCCAGCATGTCAAAATAAGAATACCATACAATGCCTCTTTCTTTAAATCCGAGATATCCATGTAATCGACCATATTTAAAACATCCTTAATTGAAAAAGCAAAGAAAGAAGCGATATTGCACCAAGCAGAGATACCAAGCCAAACTCCCTGCTTATAAAATATGAACCAATAGATTACCGATAGGAATACCAGCTGATAAGATATTCCTTCTCACATCGATTGAAAATCCTAGCTCAAAATCGTATCCGAAATATTATCCTACTATTAAAGTTTTATTAGAAATTTAACCCGTCAAGGAAAGAGTCATGGATAGGGACTGAGTTTGTGTTAATGCAAGTCAAGCTTCGGTAGCAACGATGTTCTAGTTGACCGAAGCCAACCAACGGTTGTTTGTCCGAAGAATTAGCTTGAACGATTTATAACTTTCATATTTGTTTTTTTTTTAGAAATAGTTTTTAATTAATTTACTTGATGGCTCCTACCTGTCAGTGGTGGTATAAATTGTCGGTAATGTTTGTCAATGATTGTAAATATTAAAGGAGTTATGATTTAAAGCAAATTTCCTATATATACAATTTTGTTAATTTATATAAAATATGTGAATGGTTATTTAGAACTTTAGAAAAGAAAAGAGTACAATTGGTCAGAAAATCTTTAAATCATGTCATGCAACTTTGTCATGTAAGGAAATCAACTTTTTATGTGATGTGACACTCAAGGGAATAAAACTTCATACATACATTAAGCTAGGAATTCTATGGTTGGTAGTAACTTATGTCGTACCACGATTCCTTACTTCGTTTGTAGACAAAGCTAAAGTTGTTTCAAGATTCACTAGATCAAACGTGAGACCCACGAACACATGTATTTATTATCTCGTACCATTACCATAATCTACCATTTTCTTATGATCCCATATTCATAATCACAACACTAAACCTCAAAATCTAAAAATGTCGGCGCAAGACCAAACCCCACACAACATCGAAGTCACCAATGGAGATCAACTCGAAGACGAACAATGGGTTATCGACACGATTACCAATGCCAACGCCGCTCCATCATCAACCGCACGAATCCCTCTAGTACCAAAATTGGTGAAAGAGTCACACGACTACGAGAAATACTATGTTCCAAAAGTTGTATCCATTGGTCCACACCATTATGGGAACAAGAACCTCGAGCCGGTCGAGCAACTGAAGCCTGTTTTCACAATGATTCTCCTTGAAAACAAGGAGACTCTAAGACATTTGTACAAAAAGCTTAGTGATCCCGAAATGGTGAAACAGTTAAGAAGCTTCTATGATGAAAACTCGACAACCATGTTGTCTAATAAGGAGTTCACTAAGATGATGTTGCAGGACTCGTGTTTTATTATGTATTACATTAACTTCATTTTTGGTGAGATCCCTAAAGATTCTCGAGAGTTGAATAGCCATCAAATCGCGGTTGTTCGTCAAGATTTTTTCTTGTTGGAGAACCAAATTCCTTTCAAAGTTGTAGCTGAGGTGAATAAGTTGTTGAAGACTGATTGTTTTGATAAAATTAAATTGTTTGTCTATGGAAATGTTTTGGCACCTGGGAAGTTGAAAAGAACGTGGTTAGACTCAATACTTTGTATCCGAAAAAGTCTAAGCTGTCGAGAAGATTGGCGAGAGATTGAGTTGACCGGCGACAAGGAACCAGATCATCTTTTGCATCTTCTTCATCATACTCTTACGAAACGACAAGAAGTTCCGAAGAATGATGCACAAAGCAATTACACGTGCACTTTTCGCAATGTTAACGAGCTTGTGGATGTAGGTGTTCATTTCAAGCCGAGTGACACTAAGTCTTTGGCTCAAGTTAAATTCGCTAAAGGAAAGTGGTGGTTTACAGCAAGTGTAGAACTCCCTCCAATAACGGTGGATGATTCCACTAAGCCCATGTTGTTAAACTTGATAGCCTATGAAATGTGCTCATGTAATGCAAATGATGCATGGGTTACATCATACATATGTTTTCTTGAATCTCTGATCGATCACCCTGAGGACGTTAAGGCTCTTAGAAAAGCCGGGGTGCTTGAAAACTCGTTAGGAAGCGATAAAGAAGTCACGAAATTGTTTAATGAAATTGGCATTGATCTAGTGCCGAATAACTTAGCGTATTTGGATGCTAAGAAGAAGATACAAACGCATTATGAAAGTTGGAGTAACACACTTATTTCCCAACTGAAGCATGAATATGTCAAGAGTCCATGGGCATTCTTTGCACTTCTTGGTGCTTTGATAGCTCTTTTTCTTAGTGGTGTTCAAGCTTATTTCACTGTCTGGAGTCCCAAAGGTGAATGCGATGATGTTTGCATATTTTTGAAGAGGTACCATCACCTATAAGAGGTGAGAAGTTGATGGTTATTATTGTTTTTTTTTTTTTTTTTGTGTCGTATTGTGTTTGAGAGTTTGAGAATATGAGTGCTATATATCCTATTGATGCTTCTTTTTCTTTCTTTTTTTTTTTTTTTTTTTTAATGTCATATTTGTTTGAGTGTAATCATGAGGCAAATTATCTTGCTATTATCGACAAAGAAAGTATGATATATATAGGTTTAGGATCCTGTACAAAGGACATATTTCGTGAGAAGTGTAAGAAGGACTAAGAATTGACATGTAGACATCATGTTTTGGATTTAGGAATGATGTTTTAGGTTGTTTTAACTTGGAAAACACCAAACACAACAATCTAAAACACAATACAATGTATTATAGTCATTAAATTTAAAAAAACAGCTAAAACACACTATTTAACACTTAAAACACATTGCTAATGTTCTTAGCATGGTGTTTTAAGTTTTAAGCCTAAAATACATTTGTTTTCGGTTTTTAATTGTTATGTTTGGTGTTTTTATAGGCAAAATAATCCAAAACATCACGACTAAGTTCAAAAAATGAGGTCTAAGTATCAATTTTTAGTCCTTCTCAAACTTCTCACAAAAAAGACACTTTGTACACGATCTTGACCCTATATATATATATATATATATATATATATATATATATATATATATATATATATATATATAGGGCAATTATAAAATGAAAACCCTTTTGAGTTGAGAAAACCTTGGAAACCAATGTAAAAAATCATTATTTTTTTTGAAAAAAATAACCAATGTAAAATACATGTTTTTAAGTGTTTTGGGCCAAAAAAATAAAAAAAGCGCCGAAGGGATTTTTTTAAAAAAAATAAACAAAGCTGCGAAAACACATGTTTACACCTGATAAAAAACAGCAAATAGCTGAAAACATATGTTTTTTTAGCAACTTTGTTTATTTTTTTAAAAAAAATCCCTTCGGCGCTTTTTATATTTTTTTTGGCCCAAAATGCTTAAAAACATGTATTTTACATTAGTTATTTTTTTCAAAAAAAAAAAATTGATTTTTTACATGGGTTTCCGAGGTTTTCTCAACTCAAGAGGGTTTTCAATTTATCCTTCCCCTATATATATATATATATATATATATATATATATATATATATATATATATATGTATGTATGTATATATAGGGGAGGGTTATAATAAAAACCCTCTAAAATGAGAAAACCATGTAAACTTATTTGTGGCCATTGATTAAAATTGATGGAGGGTCTAGATTTAATCTCTATATTAAAATGCAATAAAGTACATTAAAGGAGGAGAGAGGCATTAATAAGGGTATTGTAGTAATTGACCATCAAACTCTGTTGGTTACTGCATGGTTGCAGAAACCGTCACATCATCCCTCTCTCTATCAATAAGATCTCCCTCTCTCTTTTATTGCATTTACAAACCTCCAAATTTCAAAAATCCCCCCAACCCCTGTTCTCTCTAACAGTCCATCGAGAGTGGTTGTTCATCAACAAAGAAGATTATTTGAAGAAACCAAAAAAACAATTACTGATCAAACATCAACGAAAGGATGGCATCGTTCATGGGGAGCCTATCGTCGTTTGCTCGACGGTTAGGTTCGAAGAAAACTTCAAAAAGGTATGGGTTTAATGTTTTTGATTACCATTGTTATTCACTGTGAAAAAGTTTTGATGGTTCTCGAGTCTGGTGGTGTAAATTACTGGTATCGAAGTTTTTGAATTTGGAATAGTTGATATGCCCTGAAATGGGGGTTCTGGAAATTGTTTATTAGACTATGAATAATTATAGGGTGGGGTATCTTGTGAATGGGGGCCTTGTGAATATGACATACTCGTGTTGAAAAATGGACATATGGCCTGAATACCTTGATACTTTGTTTGAAACAGGAAGAAAAGGACAGTGATCATTTTGTCTGATGATTCAAAATCAAAAAGACGTGGTAAACGAACTACAAAAAAAACCACTGACCCGAAAGAAGTAAAGCGTCAATTAGGTAAGTATTACATATGTTATGGATATTAATGATTGAGGATATTTTCATTTATATGCTGCTGTGCTTCTATTTGTGTTTGTGGTAATCCTGTATTAATGATGATATGTTGTTTAGAATGTAATTATGTTTTCTTAACTGTTCTGTTATTAGAGTATGATTCGGACACACCGCTTGTCAATTTAAAAAGACGGTGTAAAAAAGTCGTCAAACATTGTCCGAATGATGATCCAGGGCCGTCTAGGGAGAAAACTACAGATGACGAGGAGGGTGGAGAAACATCAGTTGAAGTGTCTGATGATAGTGATGCTGAGTTTTCCGGGACTGGAAAAAGTGAGGATGATGAATCAAGCGTGAAGCCACGTAAGGGTAAGGGTCAGTATTGAAAATATATTTTAAATCCATGTCAAGTATATTACTATGCCTTAATTTGCGAATTGTTGTGTTTTGTGTCAAGCAGAGAAGCCGTCGTTCTTTTCTAACCGTCGCCTTCGACAGGCAGCGAAAAATAAAGGTATGTGATAAGATATGTTTTCGATTCTGTGCCCGTTACGTATGTAAATCAGTTTTATGTGATGGCGTTCAGCCATATCTCCTGATTTCTTATGTTTTGTAGAAGCAAACAAGAATATAGCATCTGGAGAAGTTCAAAGAAAAACAAAGAAAGGTGGATCAGTTATTGATATTTACATTGCTATAGTGACTAAACAGTTAACACCTAAGATGGTTACATGTGTAACAGGTGAAGAAGTCATGCATGTCTATGATGTGTCCTCGAGCTCACCAGTTAGGATGACCAGATCAAAAGCACGAGCGTTGCAGATTTCACCTGAAAAACCAAGGGCCAAAAATGCCAAACCAAAGAAGGCAAACAAACGTAAGAGGGCAGAGAAGTCGTCGAACGATAGCATGAAGCCTCGTAAGCAGCGGAAAAGGTCGAAGTTGAACGAGTGGCTGGGAATACGTACTAGGTCATCACCAACACAGTTTACAAGGTGCATAAATGCCCTAAGCGACGAACAACGACTGGCGGTTAAGGAAATGGGTTTTGGTCGGCTGCTGGGTATAAAAATGGATGGGATACCAGCAAAGTTAGGGCATTATGTTGTGGATAACTTGGACCCAGATAGTTTGGAGTTGACCTTGCCGTCTGCAACTCTTAGCATTGACGCTGAAGTCGTACACAAGATACTCGGTATTCCAATTGGAGGAGTGTCTTTCAATGCGCTAGAGAGTAGGGACGAACATGATGAAGGGATAGCTAAATGGAAAAAGAGGTACCCGCCGAGCAGATTTATATCTCCAAAACAAATGGTTGATATGATTGAGAAAGAGTCCAATGGTGAGGATGACTTCAATTTCCGAATGGATTTTATAATGTGCTTCTATACTATCATGGTTGATTGCCACAAACAAGGCAGTTTGAAGGACAACATACTAGACTATCTGACGGATGATTTGGATTTTGCTGGACTTGATTGGTGTGAGTTAGTAGTGGAGGTGCTTAGGAGTTGTAAAGTTGGTTGGAGGCGAGACAGTTTGGATCCACCTTTTACAGGGCCGCTAACCTTTTTGACAGTAAGTTAATATTTTACGTATGTTACATATTCACTTAGGTACTACTGACCGTATTTGTTTTCTTGATACTAATCATGTATACAACATCTATTTTGCAGCTTTTGTACGTGGATAGTTTTAAATGCAAAGGTGTTGATGTTGATTCTTCGGTGGTTCCTATGAGTTTCTGGACATTCCAAAGGTTAAGAGACAGGGAAAGGATTGAGATAAAAGAAGGGGGTTTCGGAAGGGGTACTTTGAAGCCGTTAACTTCGTACGAGGGTGTGAAGCTTGGAATAGATGAGCCAAGCATCAAGGTTGGTAAAAAATTATGTACTACAACATAACGGTTCATGTATTCCCCATATTACATATTTTTGGCATGCTAACAATAAATTACCAAACAGGAAAGGGTAGCAAGTGTGGGGGATCTCGTCGATGTTTTGATTAGAACGAGAAAGAGGGTTGAATCGGCCATCTGCAAGTTAGATGAGGACTATCCAGGTAGAAAGGAAGTTGTTGCTGTCAAGGCTAGGTATGATGAGTTCATTAAAGACATGGGGAAGGCGAGTGAGGTCGGAGCTGTTGCGCGTGTAAATGCTGATGGAGAAATCTCCTCTGTTATAGCTGCCATAGGTAAATGTACCACCATTGCTAACTGCCAGTTTGATGTTTAAGCACAATACCAAATTTTGTTAAATATAAATCCATTGAACGTCTATATCGAAAATTTAGCAGATAAGGCTGAACAAAGCAACAAAGGAAAAGCAGTCGAGGATGATGTGTTGAGTTTGGGTGATTCGCCGCTAAACAAGTCCCCAATCACACGATCAAAAAAGAAAAGCGTTGGTGGCACGCTGGATGAGGCAGGGGCATTGGAAAGTCCGATTCTAAGCCAATACAGGAAGAATCTGCATGACAGTGCAAAGCAGAAAAATGATGGTTCCAAAACAGGTGCTACATGTGTTACACACATTAGGAACATTATGTTTAACTGTTTATGTATTTAACACTATGCACATTCCATTCATTAGGAAGCATTGTGTGTGACTGTTTATATATTTAACATACGTAACAGGAGATGAAGATCTTGCCAGGAATTTAACCAACAAATTTTCTGAGGTTAGTGAAGACGTGCAAAATGAACAGGATGTAGCAGGACAATCAGGGGGACTAGAAAAAGAAGGTAAGTAAAATATAGCTAGGGTAGGTTCGGTTACATACGCATAGGTCAGCGGGTGGGGAGAATTTGTTAAGATTGTAATGTTATGATATGTTACAGATGTCGATGCCAGCAGACAAATTGCTGAAAATGTGTTAGGTGATGTGTTTCCCACTTGCAATGAAGAGGAATTGGTGAGCACACAAACCTTGGGTGCAACACAAGAGGCCGAATTAGGTAAATAATGAATTCTTTTTTATACACGTGTAAAATCGTAATAAACAACAAACTGAAAATTAACTAGCTGTTAAATGTTAATTAACTTTAAGCACGGAATAATATTGTTGTTCCAGAACTGGATGCACCAAACAATGAAATTGAACAGGAGGTTCTGACCACACAAACACAGGCAGCAACACAAAGTGAACCAATAGGTATGCCGGTTGACTGTTATAAATTTGCTAATGTATACATCTGTTTTATGATTGTTATCTGGTGACGTATGTTACACAGTCTCCTCAGGCGGCACTCCATCACATGAAGCTACTGGTGAAGACAACAAAGATGACTCAAGTGTGAAGGTGGGAGACACAAAAACAGATGAACAACTGCAAGAGGAGAAAACAGGTATTGTTATAAAAACCATATATATCCACGACTAAAGGCAGGTAGAACGCATCGCCAAACATATTAATCATGTGTTTTAAAACGTTGTATTCCAGGCGATGAAAAAATTTCAACAAGCGAAGCAGATGTGCACACAACGAGTAACAAAGAGTCAGGTATGATATTGTAATATTTATAAGTACATGGATAGCTGATTTGGATGTGTGATAAGTGGGCTTGTGCGAAAATGTCCTACAGAAGTACAGCCAGACACGGCAGAAACTAGTGATAGGGGCAAGCAAGTTGCTGAGCCGGGGGAAGATACACAAGCAGGTATGCAAAAAAAACCAAATTGAAATAAGTCTGTAATCCACAAAAAAGTCCACATATTATTTGGGGTAACACATTTGCAGGAATCTCCTGGATTATTCCATCTATGTCGACACCGGATAGCAACGATGCGCCAAGTTTTAGCTTTGGCTTAACACAGGCAGAACCAACAGATCAGGGGGGGGGGTCAGGTGTGAATTGACTTCTTAAAAATAAAAAAATATAGAAATGTTATATAGATGCTCTGTGTTTTTAACAGTTTTTAATGCTTATCTTACAGGATCTGTCACAATGTCTCAGACAATGGAACCTGGTTTGAAGGACCAACCAGGTGAATCAGGTATCAACTCTATATCTTAACAATGTTGAACTGCTGGATCGGATAAGTCAGCTAATGAAAGTTGTGACGTACGTTACAGATGGTGGCGGTGTGGCTCCAAATGAAAAGACAGTTTGCCAGGACATTGTCGCATCAATGGTGTATCCGTTGGTGCAACCTGTGAGTTCATATGACGCACAGACTCAGATTTACAATGAGTATGGCCCTAGTGGAAATGTGCAAGAAGATGACGACAACATGACCTTGGCGATGCGTCAAGAAATGATCGCCAAGATGGATGCAACCAAGAGAAACCCACTACGTGAAAGGAATGTGACATACGTTCATAAGTCACCTTTTCACATAAGGGGGGTAAATTTGGGAGAGGGGGTGACGAAGGATGATGATGCTGTGTGGAACTTTGTTTACAAGGACGAGGATCCGTTGAATATGTTGTGTGGTTCTGAGGAAAGAAGGAGGGTAGCCATAAGTAATCGGTAAGTAACATGAACAATGCATGTGGTAATAAGTTCATGAACTGCTGTAACATGTGTAACTGGGAGCATTTTGTTTTCTATTTTTTTCAGCATAGAGCATGGAGAACCGGTGGAAAATGTAGACATACCCGATGATGAAATAGATAACGCACTTGCCAAGTAAGACCATGACCAATGTTTAAACTTATAAGACTGCTTCAAAAAATTTATCTTGGTTAACATGCGTACAGTGAGGTGTTGTTCAAAAGTTTATGTGACGTGGAAGCCACACGTAGCATGATCAAAACTTTGAAGCCGGGGAAGCAGGTGATGGATGTGATCATTGACTGTTGGGTGGATGTTTTAAACTACGAGGAGAGGTTAAAATCGGACGGGGCCCCTCTTCGTTTGTTTGTAAGCACAACCGCAGTGGTAAGTTATTTAAAAAGACAACATCGGTTTACGTATGTTATGAAAACTGGTATTGATTTTTTTTTTCTAAAAAAAAAAATAGGTTCCATGGATGCTTAATGATACCAAGTGTGATCCGATCCATCGAGCTTCGCGGTTTTCAAACGCGATGTCTGCCGCAGTGCCGGCCTATGAGACCAACCGTGACTTCAAACGATATGATATCGTCTTTTTCCCAATCCTTGAAAGGGCCCACTACTACTTATTGGTCTTTGAGCTAAAGAATATCGCCATAATGCTGATTGATAATGACAAAAAACGAGGGAGGCGAACATGCAAGGATCATGCTGACTTCCACAAAAAGGATACTGTGCACAAATATGTAAGTTGTTTTAATCACTTCTGAAAAACGTAAAACATTGGTCATTTAAAATCAAATGTTTATTTCGTGATGATTTGTTTTTGGGTTTCATGATCCATGATAATTGCAGAAGCACATGTTTGTGGAGTTCCTTAAAAGCATCAACCATCCGAAGGCGGGAAAGATCGGAGGGGCGGAGATACATAGGTTGGATGTAGAGTGGGGAACGGCTGGTAATGCCACAGATTGTGGGGTCTTCCTAATGAGACACATGGAGAGATTCATGGGGCTTCATGTACCGTTTGAATGCCATTTCAGTAAGCATTGGCGCACTAAAGAAGGCGAGATCAACAAGCTACGTTCGAAGTACACAGCGCATATTTTGCGTTCACCGGTTAACACAAAGAAGGGTGAGGTGGAAGCTAGGGCACATTTGAAGTAAGGAGGAACGTTCGTGAAGGGGGGGTTGTTTAACTGTGTATGACAATTATGTAGTGTTTAAAACTGTTTTTTGGGTGATAATACACCTAACATACTGCTGGGTTCTGTAAGATAACTTAACTAGTATGGTCACTTGTTGAACAACTAACTGTCTTTGATTATAATAGTATTCTGTTACGTATGTAAAAGGGTTGTCAGCAAGTCTGTTACATACATAACAGCATCTTACGTGGTTAGGTGGTACGGTAATCTGAGTGTTATGGATATTGAGTTATAGGTTAATTGATTAAGAGAGGGTTAATATGTTATTTGACTACTTAACAAATCTGTTACATACATAACAGGTGCCTACATGGTTAGGGTGTTCCTTGACATACCATACTAGTCTTAGAAAGGTAAGATGTTTTTTTATGAAAGAAATGGTAACTGATATGGAATGCAACAAGTATTAAAAGTGCATAATTATAAGGGCTCTGTAATCCAAAGTCATGCACATACTGTACACTGACAGAAAAATAGATTTACACAAAGAACTTCTTACACATTTAGCAATATTTTTAAGAGTTATAGGAAACATCAGGGAATTTTGACATACAAAAGCTATATAACCAGAAGTACCAACCGATCAAATACCAAATATGGTGTTCGGTGAAATCAACTTGTTACACATGTAACATGAGGGTTTCTTATGTCTAGGATTAATATTCACCAGCAAGTACCTTGGCTACACAACAAGGACTGTTCAATACCCCTGATTTGTGGGGCACAACTGACCTGTTACACATGTAGCATAAGGTTTTGAACAGAAAACCCTAAAAGACAAACAAGTTGCAAAATGGGTACAGGACAAGTGTTAAAGTATAGGGGGCTCAAATGTGTTATTTTACTATTTAATAAATCTGTTACGTACATAACAGATAGCTACCTGGTTAGAGTGTGACATACCATGTTAGTCTTAAAAAGGAAAGCTGAATTTTTGGTGTGTTACATACATAGAGTATGGGGGCTCAAATGTGTTATTTTACTATTTAATAAATGGCAAACTGATTGAAAATTAACCTGTTACACATGTAACATGAGGGTTTTTTATGTCTCGGAATAATATTCACCCCCAATCACATTGGAAACACCACAAAGGGATGTTCAATATCCCTGATTGGTGTGGCACAACTATGTTGTTACACATGTAGCACAATGTTTTTAACAAATAACCCTAAAAGACAAACAGGTTTAAAATTGGGTACATGACAATTGTTAAAGCATAGGGGTTAATATGTTATTTTACTACTTAACAAATCTGTTACATACATAACAGATAGCTACATAATCAGACTGTGACATACCACACTAGTCTTAAGCAAACACATGATAATAAAAAACTACATAGACAGTCCTTAATAAGGTTAAGACTTAGACAATAACACATAACAAAGGTACGACTACCCAGCAAAAAAAGGTTAATCAACAAAAGCATAACCATCGTAAGTTGCAGCCATTATGGCGAGAATTTTCCATACTGCGCTTCCAAGCTCAGCTCCGACATTTCACTGTCCTCGTCTTCCCAAGGGTTGTAACTTGCCCACCTGGCGAGGGTATTTGGGGAATTTGGACACAATGGACAACCGCAATACTCGTGATCATACTCAACACCTGGACATGCAACAGCCGATATTGATACAGGCTCTTTGGTTACCGAGTACGCAGTGCCAACTGACACCCCTCCGTCAACTTCCATCTGTGCATCGCCCGACGACGCCGGTGTACTATTACCATCTTGCATCATTAGAGTTTCGACACCTTTTTTCGGTACTTTGCTCTCGTTGGGATCATTAACATCATTCCAGGCATGAATGGCTTGGTGTTCAGTACGCTCCAGTAACGCCCAAAAATCAGTTACTTTTGAAGTGACCTCCTCTTCGCTTTTTGTCTTCTGGCGCTTGGCTGCATGAGGTTTTGAAGGGCTTTCCATTTGCAGAAAGTGTTTCTTTTGGTAAGTTAGGAAGACTATTATTATGGGATGGAACAATGATTTCTATTTTACCAAAATGAGGTATATAAACTATGTTCAAGGATGGGTGGTTGGGTGGTTGGTGATAATTTAATTTGGGTTTAATGCTATAGTGGTAGATTTTGCTTTATGTCAAATCAACATGTCATAAATATTTTTGGGTGCTAGGGAGTGCATCATGATTTTATATTTTATTCTCTTCATTTATTACTTTGTGAAGTACATATTTTATTAGATTTTGGTAGTTCCCTAGGTCTTCCGTACCAAAACTACAACACATACCCATGCTTTCTTTCTGTCCATGGGCCCTATGGTAATAAATGATATGTAATATAGGGGATCTAATATAATAATCACATTGGCCCAGCTACCTTTTTGTTGCGTATGTTACCAATGCGGCCCCTGTTACCAACTACTTATAAGACAGAACATAGATCCTAAAACACACCACATTATATATTACAAAACACAAAAAAGCATGTCTAGTGGGTGAAGATTATACATAAAAAGTAATTCTACCAAATAAAAATAGAAGTAGCTGGGGAACAACAAACACACCAAAATGTGACAACCATGTTACACACGTAACAACAAAAAGGGACTGCATGTGCTTCTAACTGTTACCAGTGTCCAACATGGTTCAAAAAGCAGGGATAGTAGTGCTGCCCCATTAATTACCATAAACCTAACTAGGCTTTCCGGGCTTGTGCCGCCTCCTCCTTGGCCCTTTTCATCGCAGCAACCTTCTCACAATTCCTTGCATCATGATCCGTGACATATTGGTGGCAGTTGTTGCATAGGCGTGGGGCCTTAGGCATTTTCGGACGCTTTGGGTTGCCCTTCTCACCAGCTCCAGATATTCTTCGAGTTTTCCCACAACCCTTGTTGCGTGCCACATCAGGATTGGCAACCACAGTTTCAGTATCGGCCGATTGGCCAATAATTTCTTCCACGTCGGTTGGAGACGGTTGGTCCGGAATAACAGAAATTGGTTCCCTGGATAACAAGTGCAGCTTGATAGATTTGAGCTGTTCAACTAAGTCCGCCAGGGCAGTTTCATCAGTTCTGGCAACATCTACACATTCAGTTACAAGTTCAAGTACCTCATTCCTCAACAGCGAACCTGGATGAGTGTCAACACCGTAACGTCCAGAAATGGAGAACACTCTCTTGGGTAAAATATCACGTAACCACCTTTCGACCACATATTGCTGCGGGATGCGGTCAACTTTCTTAATAATGTAAACTGCAAAAACATGGCGGCAAAGGTAGCCGAGACGTGTAAAACATCGGCATGAGCATTCAGCCGTTGAATCAATGCTATCAAACCGCACCTGCATAATTGATGCTAGAAATGGTAAGACCTATGTTTGCAACAAGTATTAAAGGAACATAATTATAAACAGCTGTGTAGTCCAAAGTCATGCACATACTGTACTCTGACAAAAGTCATGAAAACAGTTCTAATAAACTTTAGGGAATTTTGACAGAGAAAAACTAAATAACCAGAAGTACAAAACAATTTAATTCCATATATGGTGTTTGGTACAATTAAATTGATACATATGTAACAAGAGGGTTTAATATGTCTAAGATTAATATTCAGCCTAAATCACGTTGGCTACACTGCAAGGCCTGTACTCTGACAAAAGTATATTGGCACAGCTAACTTGTTACACATGTAGCAAACTTTCTAACAGTTCTAATAAAATTTAGGGATTTTTGACAGAGAAAAACTAAATAACCAGAAGTACAAAACAATCAAATTCCAGATATGGTGTTTGGTGCAATTAAATTGTTACATATGTAACAAGAGGGTTTATTATGTCTAAGATTAATATTCAGCCTAAATCACATTGGCTACACTGCAAGGCCTGTTTCAATAACCATCACTGCTGTGGTACAAAGTAACTTGTTACACATGTAGCAAGGGGATTTTTTAACAGAAACCCCTAAAAGACAAAAAGGTTGAAAGTTCAACTTATTAAAAGACCAATAGCCTGAACTGGTGTGGTACAACTAACTTGTTACACAAGTAACATAAATTTTTAAAACATTTATAAGAATCAAATCAGTAGTTTCTAACAATAACATAAATGGCTACCTGGTAAACATTAGTAACATCACGACGCTTGTCAAGTTGGGTGACTGAAAAGACGGTAGGCATGTTGTCCTTTTCATCAACATTGGAGATGTAGCATGAAAACTTCCCCTTCATAATCTCCTTCTTAACTTCCTGGAACACAGTATTGGTGTACAAGGTAAACGCATGCTGCTCAATGGGAAAGTCCGTAGACCCATAAAAAACCGTTGATGATGTTTTGTACTCGGCAACACGCTGACGGTAACGTTGGCTATCAAGACGGGATTCAAAACATAACATGAACTGAACAAGTGTGTGGGCACTAGTGGAATTGACCTTGAATGAACTGTTTGAACTCTCACTTCTGGATGTTGTTTTCATCAAACATGACATTGGAATCTCCCTAAAGTACGCCGGCACCCACAGTTCTTTGATTGCAAACATATCGCTCAACCACTGGTTTTCCTGAATCCCAAATGTCTCTAGCAGCGCATTCCATCGACTCTCAAATGTTGAAGGTTTTATGAAAATGTTCCACACCAATTTGTGAATGCAGGACCGGAATTCAGTGTTGGATAAAATATCAGCACCAACCTAGGTGCAGAAGCATAAAATCAATGTAAGACATCTTTAACATAAAACACTTAAGTAGTTGCATACATAACATTACCTTGATGGGTAGTTTTTTCATTATATGCCACATACATAGCCTGTGGCGAGCCTCACTGAACACTTTTGGTACAGCCTGCATCATCGACGGGTCTTGGTCAGTCAACACTAGCCTGGGCTGTGAACCATGAGCTTTTAAAAAACATTCAAGCAACCAAACGTAGGAATCTATGGTCTCATTAATTATCAATCCTGCACCAAAAGTCACACACTGCTTGTGGTGGTCCACACCGGTGAAAGGGACAAAAACCATGTTGTACCTACACGTTAAATGAACAGCCACATGTTATTTACGTATGTTAAGCAGTAAAAAATGCAAACACATAAAACCTGTAACGCACGTTAAGGTAACTTACTTGTTTGTGTTGTATGTTGCATCGAACGACACAACATCACCGAAGGCCTTGTAGTTCAATTTTGAAATTTCATCCGCCCAAAAAACAGAATGCAGTTTACCATCGCGAACAACAAAGTCATAAAAAAATTCTGGCAAGTTTTCAAACCGATCACGCAGGCGGTCAAGGAATAAAGACGAGTCCCTCTCGCCAATAAAAATTCGAAGCTCCTTACTAAAGTTCTTGAAATCAGAAGCAGTTCCATGCACATTGTGGTGACCAACTTTAAGAGACACTAAGTAACGATGAGCTTTCGCAGGTCCAACTCGGTTAAGAGACATGTTATGAATGAATTGTTTAGTTGAGAAAGAAAGTTTACGAGAAATCTTACTAAGGTCAATGTTATCTTTATCACACAGCTGATGGTTGTGAACATCGTTAAAACGAATGACTTTAAACAACGAACCTCCACAAGTGATTGACACTAACACATGCGCTTGGCAATTGGAAAGGCTGAACGAAGTTTTACGGGGTTTAACAGAAGTTTCAACTAAGGTGTCAAAGGTTTTGTTAAACTGAGGTTTACCATATTTGCAACAACGCATGTACTTGTGTGTCGGTTCCCCATTCCAGACCTTGGTTTGTCCCTTCTTAACGGAAAAACCGGCCTGCCTAGCATATTCTTTGTACATGGACATTGCAGCCTCAAACGTCGGGAAAACCTGACCAATAGCAGGCAAATACCGGGGGCTAACATTGGGGATCCAGAATTGGGTGCCGTTCGGGGTTGCAATAACATAGTACGGCTCAATGTCTTGGTTTTCACCTGTTAAATTAAAAACAGGTTATATTTCTATATTTATAATCCCCTTATGTGTTACATACGTTATAAGTGTATTCTTTAACAGAAAGCATGTTGTACATAAAACATATAAGACACAAAAAAGGCTATAAAAAATATATATTCAAGAAAAAAAGTTGGTACACCAAAACAGTTTCTATGTAACACATGTAACAAATTTCTGCTTTGGCCAAAAAATAGCTTTCACCACACACTACTATGACAAACACAAAGATGCATGATAGTAAAGTCAATGTTGGGCAAAAGTTTCTTACCAGACTCAACACCTACATATATCTCTTCATTCCCTCCTATTTCATTTCCATCAACAGGATCCCCTCCATCAACATTCCTCAACAAAGATGAAGACCCAGCTGAGAAACCAAAATTAAGGCCTGAAAACAGCAAAAAAAATATAAAACATTACAACACAAACCTAAAACAAAATAACTAAAAACCTTAGATAGTAGTAAAACCATTAAAAAACATCCTAACACTATATAACCCTGTTAACAACAAAATTTGGAAACTTTAAAAAAACTAAAACTAAATCAGTATAACTATGAGAAACACTATAAACATGAACAAACAAAAAAATGCTACTTTCTAAACTATATAAAAACCTGCTCCAAACCCTATGATCATGAGCAGTGCTATAAACAAAGTAGGAAATATTATATGACCGGCGTTAAAAAAATCATATAAAAACCTTGAGATCCAGTATCACCACTATCATCCTCTGTTTCTGATACAAAATCAGACGATGCATGGTTATTCACGGAATCCAAGATCATTGAATGTGGCTTGATTTGAGGATTCGATTCCATCGCATGAAAGAGTTAATGAGGCAGGAAGAACTTTAAGTGAACTTATTGAGGTTTCAGGGAAGTTAATGAGAGGAAGAAGACCCTCGAGAAGAAGACATCTGTATTTGGTGTGGGTAATTGAGAGTGGAAAGGGTGGGAAGGTGTATGGGGAAAGTAAATAATTATGATCTAGACTTTAGTATGCACCAGGTGTCATAAACATTGAAAAAGCAACCAAAGCAAATGTCTAATATACCCTTTCCCTCCCAAATAAAACATAGTGAGGTGGATTAATTAGAACCACTAGTTAGGTTTCCATTGTTTTCTCATTTTAGGGGGTTACTTTTTTACCTTTCCCCTGTATATATATATATATATATATATATATATATATATATATTATATATAGGGGAAAGATCTGGTACAAAGTGTTTTTTCGGTAAGAATTGTGAGAATCAAAGGAGGGTATTTTTTTTTTCAAATTCTTTTCCTATATTGTTAAACATGTATTATAGTATTGAAAACTAAAAAAAATAGAGGTAGAGTAATTACGTGTAGAGTAATTACATATTTACTCTAGTGTAAACTAATGTATTTACTTTAATAACGTAATTACACTAAATTTATTTTTTTTTTGTATTATTCATCTAGAAAAAATGCTTAAGCACATGGGAAAAAAATTCTAAAAAAAATAAATTTTCTTACCCCCTTTGATTCTCACAGTTCTTACCGAAAAACACTTTGTATTTGATATTTACTCTCTTTCTCTCTCTCTCTCTGTATATATATATATATATATATATATATATATATATATAGGCAAAAAAACCATTATAGGCCACACATTTCATATAAAGGCAAAAAAAAAAATTATTTATTTATTTATTTATTTTTGTACTAATCGCACATTTTTATGCAAGGAAAAAAAACTTTTATTTTTATTTTGAATTTTTTTTTCATTTATACATATATGCATATAGCAGTTGTACATATGTGTATATAACAATTATATATATATATATGTGTATATAGCATTTTTCGGCAATACATATGTGTATATTGAAAAAAAATACAAAAAAAAAAAAATTCCTGCATATAAAGCAGCGATTAAAGAAAAAAAAATTGCCTTACATAAATTTGTGGTCCAGAATGGTTCTCTCAGTTCTCAATTTGGGAAAAGGTTCTCATTTGAACCAAATCATATATATATATATATATATATATATATATATATATATATATATGTGTGTGTGTGTGTGTGTGTGTGTGTGTGTGTGTGTGTAAGTGTGTGTGTGTGTGTGTACATAGTGGGGTGTTCACATGTTACAGCGGGAAACAACATTTAGATTGGTTCGATTAAACCATCATCAATTAAACAAAATATCTATGGCATAATCATTAGTTGGGCCTGAACTGCATTTTTGGTAAAATCAGGGAGCATACTAAATATATATAAAATACTCAAACATTTTCAAGAGATTTTCCTTCCATATATATAGGGTAGGGATCATGTACAAAGTGTGTTGTTTGTGATAAGTGTAAGAAGTAATTGTGTCCATTAGATTAGATTAATCAAGAGGGGAGATTAAATGAATGGCAAATCTGTAATTAGTGTTATAATTATATTGATTAATAAGTGTAAAATTACAATTTCTTTTTTAAATTTAATCACAAAATATTTCCTCCATGTTCTAGTTATTTAATGTCATTTCTTTTTTTAACCCCCACCCTCTCTCACACACATTAAAACCTCCATAACTACTCTCTTTCTTTCTGTCACACCCTCAAAATCCACTTGCGGAGTTTTACCGCGAGGCGCATGACAAACCAGGATCCAAACCAACGATCACAATAAACAAGTCTAAATGTATTAAAATGTAATTTCAAAACACAGTTTAATATTCCCGTTTACAGCGGAAGCTTATTCAAATAAAATCCAACATAAATAAATCAAGTTCAATGTTTGTGAAATCATGCAACTCTATCTAGACGCCGTGCAGACGCGTGCGCCCTAGTTCCGTTGTGCTACCTTAGCGACCTGAGAAAACATGTAAAAGTTTACGTCAGCACAAAAATGCTGGTGAGTTTACAGGTTTTGTATCCAAGTACCAAGTCCACCTGTCCATACTATAACAAATAGAAAACCAGTATACGCTAGCTAGGCGTACGTTTTGTTACTACCACGATTGGAAAACCATTACTAACGCGAATACCAAAAGTATGCCCGATGTATGTTCCTGTTGTTCCTGTTGTTCCTGTTTGAGACAATATGCACCCGCCGACCCTCCAAGTCGACGAGCGGGGTTGGTCACTCCCAATAGCGCTATTCACATTTCCCCGTTGTGCAAACCCGCACATTCATGGTTCCCCCCGGGACTTCCAAAGATCGTGTAGTACACAATAGAAACCCATAGTATGACAGTAGTTACCAAATAATCGTTTTAACACATGTTTTCTCCCCCGAAAATATGAAACCAGTTTAAAAGAGGGGCCGTAAACTCACCTTAAGTTCCGTTACTCCTTATCCCGAGTAAACTCAGCTGCTATGCTAGTCCCGTAAAGCGGCGACCTAACATACGACAGTTACAAGTACTTAGACTAATAACCCGCAGGTTAATTAGTCCCTAGATGTCCAGACCATAACCAAGTTCGTTTGAAAATACCGTGACTGTTTAACCGACCCAAAGTACAAGACTCGACATCCCATTGGTGACCCGAGACTCCCCGTGTTATGTTTACGCTCCAAAACATACAATAACGCAAGTACACTTAACATACGTTAACACACAACAAGTTATAGCACATAGTTCACGTATCACCGAAATACATCCAAATATATGTTACCAAGTTATTAGACATGTTACGGGGTTCCTAGCATGTTACTACATGTCAAATCAGGTCTCGGTATGCTAATATACACTTACAGCAGCAGTACACGCGATTAGGGAGACTAATCGCATGAAATGACACACGATTTGGGCTAATCGCCCCTTAAGTCATGCGAGTAGGGCTACTCGCCCTTGTTGCCACGCGAGTAGGCTACTCGCCCCTATAGTTAGGCGAGTGGGGCTACTCGCCCCTGTTGTCATGCGATTGGGGGCTACTCGCCCCTAACACAGGCGATTAGCAAGGCTACTCGCCTGTAACCTTGCTGTTCCGGTTTTTCGCGCGTTTAACGCTCCAAATCAGATCCAGAGCGTGTGTAACTACCCAATATCATCCCAAACACTATCCTAAACATGTTTAACCCAAAACCCTTCGTTCAACCTCGTAAAATCAGTCATGCATGCAACCAAAGCAATCCAAACACCATTCACATAGCATGTAACATTCAATTAACGCATGTAATCATAACCCTATTATCCAATTACTGAGATTTCTATCATCATACTAACAATATTAATTCTGACCTAGCATGATAACACATCAAAACATCATCAAGATTCATAAAAATCCTATCTTTCTAATCATACATACCCATAACGCATGTTTATTAGTTATAATCCGATTAACAACCCTTATTGACGATTTTCAGAAAGCTTTTTCGTTTATGAACAGGTCTGGACCATTAGGGATTGATTAAAAACGTTTACAAAGTGTTATGGATGAGAATCAAACCTTGGAATTGTAAAAGAATGATGGTTAGACCTTGAAACCTTGTGTTTTTTATCAAAATCGCCTTCCAGAGGTTGTTTAAGTGTTTGGGGCGGTTATGGGACGACTAGGGTTGATATTAGGGAGTTTAGGAGGTTAAGTATTGTATTTATAGGCGTTTCTAGTCGTTCCAGCACGTTACATGCGATTGTGCAGCAGTTCATGCGATTAGGGCTGCTAATCGCATGAATGAGCATGCGATTGGGCCTACTCGCCCCTAACATCACACGAGTAGGGGCCTAATCGCCCCTATGTCCCTCTACTCGCCTCCCCTATGGGCGATTAGGCTTCCTAATCGCCTGTAGGGGTTCCTTTTGTGTGTTTTGCGCGTTAAACCCCGTTTTAACATATGTTACCCCATATTAATGTACCGACAAGTCACATAATGATTGTAAACACATAACACAAGTAAATACACATATTTACACTCGTTCACCAATTCCCGGGACTCGAGACTCGTACGTTCCGTATGCCCTGACGATCCTACCGATCGTTACCGTTTGTACACTTCGTTAAGGACTGACATCTAACGAACCTCTAGACCAACATCCAATGATCTTCTAGACTAACCAATAGTTCCCGAACCATAACCCGACTTAAATAACCCAGTTAAGTACAATATACGCGTGACTCGCTAAGGTAGACTTTCATCTAGACAACGTTGTTAACCCGAATTTGCCAGGTGTCACATCATCCCCACGTTAAAAGAATTTTCGTCCCGAAAATTTGTACAAGTACAGAAAGAACAAAAGAAATAACGAAGGAAACAAGCAAAAGGTAGAAACCAAAAGAGAGAGATTTACCGGAGTTGTCACATCATCCCCACGTTAAAAGGAATCTCGACCCGAGATTCATTCAGCTG
The DNA here is from genome assembly GCA_028751855.1 of Ambrosia trifida. Classification (NCBI taxonomy): domain Eukaryota; kingdom Viridiplantae; phylum Streptophyta; class Magnoliopsida; order Asterales; family Asteraceae; genus Ambrosia; species Ambrosia trifida. The sequence goes on along the minus strand of CM054124.1, from coordinate 23,393,923 downwards.
CCGAAGAGACATGTCTCGACTCGAACGCTTCCTTAGGAAAGAGATGAGGATACTTAGACTTCATCTGATCCTCCCGTTCCCACGTATATTCCGGTCCCCGGTTCGAGTTCCACCGAACCTTAACGATACGAATCTTGCTGTGACGTAGGCTACGAATCTTATAATCAAGGATCTCCACAGGTTCTTCCACAATCCGAAGACGATCATCAACCTTGATCTCTTCTAGTGGAACGATGAGAGACTCGTCAGCCAGACACTTCTTCAAGTTTGACACGTGAAAGACGTTATGTACGTTACCGAGCTCCGTCGGTAGATCAAGTCGATATGCCACCGGCCCAATCCGTTCCAGGATCGTAAATGGGCCGACATATCGCGGATTGAGTTTGCCACGCTTCCCAAAGCGTATGACGCCCTTCCACGGTGAGACTTTTAGAAGTACCTTGTCATTGACTTGGAATTCCAGTGGTTTGCGACGCTGATCAGCATAACTCTTTTGCCGGTCCCGTGCCGCCGCCAACCGATTACGAATCTGTACGATCTTTTCCGAAGTTTCGTACACTAGTTCAGGCCCAGTGAGTTGACTCTCACCCACTTCAGCCCAACAAAGAGGAGAACGGCATTTCCGTCCGTACAGTGCTTCGAACGGAGCAGCCTTGATGCTCGTGTGATAACTGTTATTGTACGAGAATTCTACCAACGGTAGATGAGCTTCCCAACCCTTGCCAAAATCGATCACACATGCCCGCAGCATGTCTTCTAAAGTTTGAATAGTACGCTCACTCTGACCGTCAGTCTGTGGGTGATAAGCCGTACTCATGTCTAGTTGGGTACCCAAAGCCTTGTGCAAAGACTTCCAGAAGTGAGAAGTGAAATGGGAGTCACGATCCGAGATAATAGAAACTGGTACCCCGTGCTTAGAAACAACTTCTTTCAAGTAAAGGCGAGCCAAACGATCCATGGTGTCGGTCTCCTTGATGGCAAGAAAATGGGCTGATTTCGTCAACCGATCGACAATCACCCATATCTTGTCGTTCCCGCTTGGTGATTTAGGAAGTTGTGTGACAAAATCCATAGTAATCCGTTCCCATTTCCATTCCGGAATTTCAGGTTGTTGCAGGAGACCCGACGGTTTCTGGTATTCCACCTTGACCTTAGCACAGGTCAAGCATTTGCTCACGTATGAGGCTATGTCCGACCTCATGTTTGGCCACCAGTAAAGCACCTTCAGATCTTGGTACATCTTATCCGAACCAGGATGAATAGAATACCGGGACTTATGAGCCTCATCAAGAACAAGCTCCCGTAGTCCCCCGAATAAAGGAACCCATATGCGTTCTGCGAAATAGTGCAGGCCATCAGGCCTTCGCTCTAGGTGCTTGTCGGCACCGTGCATAGTTTCAGCTTTAAGGTTTTCCTCCTTCAAAGCTTCCGATTGGGCAGAACGGAGTTGATCAGGTAACGACGAATGGATAGTGAGCTGCAACGCCCGAACACGACGAGGTTTAGTAGATTCCTTCCTGCTCAAGGCGTCTGCTACAACATTCGCCTTGCCAGGATGGTACTTAATAGCACAATCATAGTCGTTCAAAAGTTCGATCCAACGGCGCTGCCGTATGTTCAAGTGTTGTTGGTCGAAAATGTGTTGGAGACTCTTGTGATCGGTGTAGATGATGCATTTGGTACCGTACAAGTAATGTCTCCAAATTTTCAACGCGAATACCACGGCACCCAACTCCAAGTCATGAGTTGTGTAGTTCTTCTCGTGCACTTTGAGTTGACGAGAAGCATACGCAATCACTTTCTCGCGTTGCATCAACACGCAACCGAGTCCATGAATGGAAGCATCACAGTAAACAACAAAATCATCAGGACCCTCCGGTAAAGACAAAATAGGAGCAGAACACAGTTTAGACTTCAGTTCTTCAAACGCTGACTCTTGTGATTCACCCCAGTCGAACTTCCTATCCTTCTGCGTGAGAATGGTGAGGGGTTGAGCAATCTTCGAGAACCCCTGGATGAAACGACGATAGTAGCCCGCAAGGCCTAGGAATTGCCGCACCTCAGTTGGCGTCTTTGGTGCTCCCCAGTCCTTGATCGCTTCGATCTTAGCTGGATCGACATGAATCCCTAGTTCATTAACCACATGTCCTAGGAATTGAACTTCGCGTAACCAAAAGTCACACTTTGAGAACTTGGCGTAAAGTTGTTCCCGTCGCAAGAGTTCCAAAACTAACCGCAGATGTTCCCCGTGTTCGGTCTCGTTCTTGGAGTAGATCAGAATGTCATCAATAAATACAATGACGAACTTGTCCAGATACGGTTTACAGACGCGGTTCATCAAGTCCATGAAAACCGCCGGTGCGTTCGTGAGACCGAAAGGCATGACCAAGAATTCGAAATGGCCATAACGTGTTCGAAAAGCAGTCTTTGCAACGTCAGCCTCCCTGACGCGCAGCTGGTGATAACCGGACCTCAAATCGATCTTGGAATAATAACTAGAACCCTGAAGCTTGTCGAACAGATCATCAATACGTGGAAGAGGATAACGGTTCTTGATGGTCAACTTGTTCAGTTCTCTGTAGTCTACGCATAATCGGAAACTCCCATCCTTCTTCTTAACAAATAAAATCGGGGCTCCCCAAGGGGAAGAACTTGGCCGGATGAAACCCTTGTCTAAGAGTTCCTGTAACTGACTAGACAATTCCTGCATCTCGGGAGGTGCAAGACGGTAGGGGGCCCGAGCAATAGGAGCAGCCCCCGGTACAAGATCAATACCGAACTCGACTTGACGATGAGGAGGAAGACCAGATAAATCATCGGGAAAAACATCAGGAAACTCGCGTACCACCGGAATGTCGTCGATCTTCTTTTCATCACCAGAGGAAACAGATAAAAGCGCCAAAACAGCTGGATAACCCTTTCGAAGACACTTAAGGGCTTTCATGCTAGAGATGATGTTTAGCGGAACACCACCCTTGATACCGTACACAGAAAGAAATTCTCCATCAGGGAGAGGAATCCGAATGACCTTATCGTAACAGACGATCTCCGCGCGATACAAAGATAACCAATCCATTCCTACCACAACGTCAAAACTACCCAATGGTACCGGCATAAGGTCGATGGGAAACGATATACCCGACAACTCTAATTGACACTCCCGAAGGATACTAGTAGCTTCAATCGTTTTACCGTCAGCCAACTCAATAACATACTTGGTCTCTAATGGTACAGGAACTACATCTAGCAGTCGACTAACATCCATGGATACAAAACTCTTGTCGGCACCAGAATCAAATAACACGCTAACAGAATGATTATTGAGAAGAAACGTACCGGTGACTGTATCAGGGTCCTGTCTAGCCTCAGCGGCTCCAATGACGAAGGCACGTGCATTTCTGCCGCCGCCCCCGTTGTTACCATTCCCGTTGTTCCCACCCTGCTTCAGTTTTGGGCAATCTTTCTTGTAATGCCCAGTGTCACCACAGTTGTAGCATCCCTGTTTCCCTGTAGTCCCCTGAGTAGTCGGAGCTGAGCTGTTAGTCGGAGCCTGAGTCGATGGAAGTGTAGCCCGACAATCCTTAGCATAGTGGCCTGTTCGCTGGCAGCGGTGACAACGGTTACTATCGCAGTTCCCTTGATGATGGCGTCCACACTTGTTGCATTTGGGCAGTTTTCCCGCATAACCACCCTGCTTGTTACCCGAAGACGATGAACCCCCATTATCAAACTTTTTACCCTGCTGCGTAGACCCAGATCCTTTCCCGTCATTTTCCCACTTGCGCTTGTTGTTCTCTGGAGCCTTAACAGTTGAACCTTTCGCAGGCAAAATCCCCTCATTCACCTTTAAGTTAGTCATCCTATGTGCCGATCGAACTACCTCCGCATAAGTAGGATGATTTCCAGCAGCTACCAACCCTGCAATTTCCGGCACTAACCCTGAGACATAGTGTTCAATCTTACGATACTCTGGCACGTGCAGATCGGGACACAGCACTGCCAACTCATTCCTCCTAACCGTATACTTCTCGATTTCCGACCCAGTCATCTTGAGGTTCCACACCTCATGCTCCAGCTTCTGTACCTCTTCTCTCGGGCAATACTCCCGCTTCAGCAACTGCACAAAGTTCTCCCATGGCATAGCATATGCCTCCCCAATACCCATGTTCTGGGTGATGCCATTCCACCAAGTCAATGCCACGTCCTGAAACAACGCAGCAGAATACTTCACCCGGTCTTCTGGGAGACAGTTACACATCAGAAATACCGACTCCACTTTCTCCAACCACCTAAGCAAACTGACCGCACCCTCCGTGCCAGAGAATTCCTGAGGCTTGCAGTCCCGGAACATCTTGTAGGTGCACATGGGTGGGGGTGGGTCAACAGGACCACCTGTAATGAAACGTATGAGAAACCACGAATAATGTAAACAAGGTTCACCAATGAGGCAAAGAAAACGGATAAAACAACTTACCACCACCGTTGTGCCCTAACTGAAAGGCAGCCTGGAGCAAGTTGTTCAGATCAGCCTGTGATAGGTTAATACCTCCACCACGACCACCAGCACCACCGCGACCACCACCACGTCCACCATTGCGACCACCTCCACGTCCTCCACGCACTCCAGACATGATTCTGGCAGAAAGAACGAGAAAATTTAGTGTCGCAGTTAAAGATAACCACTAATGTTCACAAGATCAAAGCTAGATCCAATCCAGGACTATCCCCTCAAACCCAGAGCTCACTAGTGCTTCCATGCATTTCGTTTTATGATTTTGTGTGCACCCAAAATGATAAAACGATCTACATGGTCCTCCAAGTGTTCTCCTAGTTCAAAGTTCAAATCACCGAACATAGACTCTTAGCTATACGCCGTAATACTACGGTAGTTCATGACAAGTGTTTCTATTGGAGTGCGAAAGGGAGATGTCCGAGCCTTGGACAAATCTCTAGAGCACACGAGTTACTCCAACAGACCACACTGCCTAGAAAACAAGTAATCCAACCTAAGATAGAACGGATGATGTAACGTAGAAAGACCAACGATTTAGAGACACCCCGACAAGACCATACGTAAACCACTATAACGTTTAGTACCATGTGATCGTCTAGTGTGTGCGACTCGGCTATAGACTAGACTCTACATGCAGTCCTAGTTCACTATAACCATTGGCTCTGATACCAATCTGTCACACCCTCAAAATCCACTTGCGGAGTTTTACCGCGAGGCGCATGACAAACCAGGATCCAAACCAACGATCACAATAAACAAGTCTAAATGTATTAAAATGTAATTTCAAAACACAGTTTAATATTCCCGTTTACAGCGGAAGCTTATTCAAATAAAATCCAACATAAATAAATCAAGTTCAATGTTTGTGAAATCATGCAACTCTATCTAGACGCCGTGCAGACGCGTGCGCCCTAGTTCCGTTGTGCTACCTTAGCGACCTGAGAAAACATGTAAAAGTTTACGTCAGCACAAAAATGCTGGTGAGTTTACAGGTTTTGTATCCAAGTACCAAGTCCACCTGTCCATACTATAACAAATAGAAAACCAGTATACGCTAGCTAGGCGTACGTTTTGTTACTACCACGATTGGAAAACCATTACTAACGCGAATACCAAAAGTATGCCCGATGTATGTTCCTGTTGTTCCTGTTGTTCCTGTTTGAGACAATATGCACCCGCCGACCCTCCAAGTCGACGAGCGGGGTTGGTCACTCCCAATAGCGCTATTCACATTTCCCCGTTGTGCAAACCCGCACATTCATGGTTCCCCCCGGGACTTCCAAAGATCGTGTAGTACACAATAGAAACCCATAGTATGACAGTAGTTACCAAATAATCGTTTTAACACATGTTTTCTCCCCCGAAAATATGAAACCAGTTTAAAAGAGGGGCCGTAAACTCACCTTAAGTTCCGTTACTCCTTATCCCGAGTAAACTCAGCTGCTATGCTAGTCCCGTAAAGCGGCGACCTAACATACGACAGTTACAAGTACTTAGACTAATAACCCGCAGGTTAATTAGTCCCTAGATGTCCAGACCATAACCAAGTTCGTTTGAAAATACCGTGACTGTTTAACCGACCCAAAGTACAAGACTCGACATCCCATTGGTGACCCGAGACTCCCCGTGTTATGTTTACGCTCCAAAACATACAATAACGCAAGTACACTTAACATACGTTAACACACAACAAGTTATAGCACATAGTTCACGTATCACCGAAATACATCCAAATATATGTTACCAAGTTATTAGACATGTTACGGGGTTCCTAGCATGTTACTACATGTCAAATCAGGTCTCGGTATGCTAATATACACTTACAGCAGCAGTACACGCGATTAGGGAGACTAATCGCATGAAATGACACACGATTTGGGCTAATCGCCCCTTAAGTCATGCGAGTAGGGCTACTCGCCCTTGTTGCCACGCGAGTAGGCTACTCGCCCCTATAGTCAGGCGAGTGGGGCTACTCGCCCCTGTTGTCATGCGATTGGGGGCTACTCGCCCCTAACACAGGCGATTAGCAAGGCTACTCGCCTGTAACCTTGTTGTTCCGGTTTTTCGCGCGTTTAACGCTCCAAATCAGATCCAGAGCGTGTGTAACTACCCAATATCATCCCAAACACTATCCTAAACATGTTTAACCCAAAACCCTTCGTTCAACCTCGTAAAATCAGTCATGCATGCAACCAAAGCAATCCAAACACCATTCACATAGCATGTAACATTCAATTAACGCATGTAATCATAACCCTATTATCCAATTACTGAGATTTCTATCATCATACTAACAATATTAATTCTGACCTAGCATGATAACACATCAAAACATCATCAAGATTCATAAAAATCCTATCTTTCTAATCATACATACCCATAACGCATGTTTATTAGTTATAATCCGATTAACAACCCTTATTGACGATTTTCAGAAAGCTTTTTCGTTTATGAACAGGTCTGGACCATTAGGGATTGATTAAAAACGTTTACAAAGTGTTATGGATGAGAATCAAACCTTGGAATTGTAAAAGAATGATGGTTAGACCTTGAAACCTTGTGTTTTTGATCAAAATCGCCTTCCAGAGGTTGTTTAAGTGTTTGGGGCGGTTATGGGACGACTAGGGTTGATATTAGGGAGTTTAGGAGGTTAAGTATTGTATTTATAGGCGTTTCTAGTCGTTCCAGCACGTTACATGCGATTGTGCAGCAGTTCATGCGATTAGGGCTGCTAATCGCATGAATGAGCATGCGATTGGGCCTACTCGCCCCTAACATCACACGAGTAGGGGCCTAATCGCCCCTATGTCCCTCTACTCGCCTCCCCTATGGGCGATTAGGCTTCCTAATCGCCTGTAGGGGTTCCTTTTGTGTGTTTTGCGCGTTAAACCCCGTTTTAACATATGTTACCCCATATTAATGTACCGACAAGTCACATAATGATTGTAAACACATAACACAAGTAAATACACATATTTACACTCGTTCACCAATTCCCGGGACTCGAGACTCGTACGTTCCGTATGCCCTGACGATCCTACCGATCGTTACCGTTTGTACACTTGGTTAAGGACTGACATCTAACGAACCTCTAGACCAACATCCAATGATCTTCTAGACTAACCAATAGTTCCCGAACCATAACCCGACTTAACTAACCCAGTTAAGTACAATATACGCGTGACTCGCTAAGGTAGACTTTCATCTAGACAACGTTGTTAACCCGAATTTGCCAGGTGTCACACTTTCTCTCTCATCAAGAACTACAATCATCAAAAATTTGATCATCAAACTTCATAATCAAATGAGAGAAACCGAAAAAATATGGGGTTTAACCTTCATAGTAATCACGATTTCGCAGAAATTAGGATGAAGCCATGGTGTTCTAACATACAAACGACATTTTATTCAAGATGTTTTTTCTCTAGGACCGAGGATGAAGTTAGGAGAAAATATCATTGTTAAAAAAAAAAGACAGAGAGAACATACGAACAAGATAGTTAAATGGTTATTTATTTTTATGTAAATATCATTCGCATTTATATGTAAATTCATATAAGTACACAAATACTTTAAATCAAACCACTATAGACCACTTACACTTACGACTCATTCGATGCTAGCAAACGTATTAACTTGTTATTCTCTTCTAATCTAATATATTTGATGTATCTTTTCATTATTGTATATCTTCTAAATTATAGGAGTGATTCTTATAATACTTTATTATAAATACATATCTCACCTCATTCAATTGATGAGGTACACGCGGTTTAATAATTAATAATTATTTGGAGCGGTATAACTTAAAAAGAAAATATAGTAGAAATACACATCCAATTCAAATATCATTAAACATTTCCTTATACACCACATTTTTTGTTTTATTTATGACCTTCCAATCAGGATCAAGTAACTTAACCCCTGCCCTGCTCTTAACTCTTGACTATACCACATGAAGATGGCCATGTGTTAATCCTGGATTCGTTTCTGTGTTTGCATCTTAGTCCGAAAATATATAAATACATGTCAGCCATAATTAGAAAATATATAAATATTTTAGGATATCTCTAATGTAAAGGTAATAAGTAGGTTTAATTGTTATAATTATTAACTTAAATTCACAAGTTTGAAAATTTTTAAAAATTCCATACATTCAAAATTTCAAATTGAATGCATTAATTAAGTTTAAATGCTAACATTATTATCATAAATTCAAAATTTAGAAATTTTACAATATTAACCAAAATTTAAAAATTAATTATAAATATTAAAGTTTGAAATTATATACTTAAATAGAACATTTATTATTCAAATATTTTCAATGTATAACTGAAAACTATTTTTGAAATTATAGTATTCAAAATTTGAATTTAAACTTGTAACTAATTTGAGAAATTTATAACCAATATTACTATTTGTTAAAATTAAATATATTAGAAAAACTGTAATTTAAAGGTAATAAGTAGGTGTAATTGTTACAATTATTAACTTAAATTAACAAATTTGGATGTTTTTAAATATTTAAATCATTCACAATTATGAAACTAATGTAGTAGTTAATTCTAAATGTTACCATAATTATTCTAAATTCAAAATTTTCAATTTTTATAATACTAACCAAAATTTAAAAATTAAAATTATGAATATTAAAATTTGAAGTTAAATACTTAAATAGAACATTTAGTATTCGAATATTTTTAGAGTATAACATATATATATATATATATATATATATATATATATATATATATATATATATATTGCAAAGGGATTAATCCTACATGTCACTCTTATGTAATCTCTCCTTTGAGAGATGCCACATAAGATGTGATGTGGCAACTCTAAACCAATTAAAACAGAGAAATAAATATGATTTAACATAATCTATTATAATCTTTAACCTAATCTATTAAATACCTAATCTACTAAATCTAAATATTAAACCTTTTTTATTTTATCTCTCGTGTTTCCTCCCATAACTTTTAAACGTTAATATCTTTTATATACGAGATTTTTTAAAGAAAAAAATTACACCAAATTAACGAGCGTTTTATTATCTTTCCAACGAGTACCATAGTGCTATATAAAAATTGGAGAAAAAAAATGACTATTTTTTGTAACCCGACATGTATTGTGTCGGGTTTGGGATGAATTTAAAAAAAAATTGTGGGTTTGGGTCGACTTTGGGATTAGGTGATACCCGACCCGATTACCCGAAACAACATACCCAAATACCCGAACTACATACCCGATCATATACCCATGAATTTTTTAACGCATCACATAACCCTTAGATTAATGCATTCGATATTTCAATAATTGACTTTTTTTTTCTTATTTCATGTTAGTTCTTTTTAGAATGATCGATTACAAACTTCCGAATTCATTTGTAATGGCACTAGATTTATACCCCGGCGTAGAGATTCGTTTTTTTTTATATATTTGAATATGATAACTTATGGCAGAGTTTTGTTTAAAATAATAATAATAATAGTAATAAATTTTATTATGTTATATTAGATATTTCAACCCGGGACGCTCCCGGGATAAAAACTAGTGAATGTATAATTTCAAAGTGTAGTATTTGAATTTTAAGTTTGACTTATAACTAATTTGAGAAATTTATAACCGAAATTATTAATTGTTATATTTTAAATATGATAGAAATCTATAATTTAAATATAATAATTACGTGTATGATTACCATTAATAACTTAATCAATTAGAATTAATGCTATAATCTTGGTAACCAATTAAACGATTTCTACAAACATATAATCCATTATTGAGGATAAAAAGTAAGATCAAACATAAAATTTAAAAGAACATTCAAAGAAAAATATCATGATCTGTATGAACATGATGAACACCTCTCGTTCCATCCCTTTTGTTTTTCGGCAAGCTCCACCTTCAACTGCTTTACCTCATCCGCAGCCTTCTCCGCGAGTTTCAAATGGCTGACAACGTCAGATTTCAACTTGTTCTCCGCTTCATGGAGACGATGTCGCTCCTGCGCAATGAAGCGCTTCGCCCGCTCTACCTCATCAGCGTCGCGTTGCAGTTGAATATCACGACGCATGAGAGCGTCGATGGAAGCCATCTGGAGCGCGGAACCAACACACAAATCTGAGATAAGTTGTGATCTCGCCAACCCATCTTGAAACCTTCTCTCATGGGGCGGGATGCAATGGGACACAAATTCTTCTAGAGTGAGCGGGTTAGCAAAACGGGAGTTCTCCCGTATACTCCAGTTTGGCTTAAAAATTGAATCACCCCCGGCCCAAGCAGAACCGCTTGCCCCCGCAGCGTCACCCCTAGATGAACCACCATGTGTCATACCTTCAGCACGATCCATCCCCAAAGCTTCCTTCTCCGCAGCTTGTTTTTTCATTAACTCTTCCTGAGCACGAAGCTTCTCCAAAGCCTCCTTCTCCGCAGCCTTTTTTTTCAACTCCTCCGCTTCTCTCTCCGCAGCCTGTTTTCTCAACTCCTCCGCTTCTCTCTGCGCAGCCTGTTTTCTCAACTCCTCCTCAGCAACCCGTTTAGCAACCTCCTCTTTCTCGGCTTGGATCCTAGTCGCTTCGGCTTGGATCTCTCTGAGGCGAGCCTGCTCTTGTTCTTTTTCCTTTATACCATGCTCAAGCTTCTCAGCCATACGCTTTTCAGCTGTTTCCTTCTCCTTCTCACTCAAACCCGCAGAAGAGGGCGTTATCTTCGGGCTTGCAACTGCAGAGGGTTGAGTAATTAAGTACAAGGAACAAAAAAGGGGAGTTAAAAAGGCTAACTAAGAGCAGATACCTGGAGTGCTCTTCACAATCTTTTTCAACACCGAATCACGCTGCGGTGGAGGTGTTATGTTGAAAGCATAAGTAGCTTCTGGGCTCTTCTGAACCTCCTTCAACTTGCGCTTTTTTGCATCAGGAACGTCCGAAGTATCAGGAACAGAAGAAGACGGAAACTTGCGCAACGGCCCTTTACCCACTATATCCAAATGAGGCCGGTCAGAAACTTCAACATAATCAAAGCTACGATGCGGTAAATTCACCTTAGACCCTATAGGCGTTGTCTTACAACGCCCACTGGACACATCAGCCCCGCATGGCCGAGAAGGGTGAACAAGGTCATTGGACGACCCGGTCGATTCCTCATCATCAGAGATAATAGTGAAGGGTATGGGTATGCACGATATGGGATCAGGATTAGGATACTCACAAGTAGGCTGGAAATGCGCCAAAGGATCCACCAAGTTGGGAAGATAAAACCTATCAATCATACCGTCAATGGGGTTGGGACGGTCAGGGCGTGTGGCTCTCCACTTGATAGTCGCTTTTGCGCGCTTCATGAAAGCTTCCAGCTTAGTAGTCCCTGCGCAACATTAAACAAAAAAAAATAAGGACTCATGAAAGTCACACTTTAGGGCATAAAGCACGTACCTTTAGGCCGCAGGGAAGTCTCCATTCCATGCTGAATACGCAGACGACTCAAACCCAGGTGTACCAACATGGGCTCCGGACACGTATTAACCTCATACGGAGAAGGATTCTGAGTCAACCTCACATACCACTCCTGTTCAGCATATCCAACCATCACCTCATGATCAGGAGGCCTTTGGCGGTCTCCCATGACCTTCCAAGGCATGGCAACAGGAAGAACCCCACGGTTGATGTAAAAAAATTTCTCCTTCCAGTCGTACATAGACTTAGGAAGATCTGTGCCAATCGGAGACCCACATTTCTCAGTTCAAAATTGAACCAGGACTGAGACTGGACAAGCATATACAATACATTGAACCGCTCAAAGGTGGGTTCAATATCCATGGCTCTACAACAGGCTTCAAAATGAACCAATCTTAGCATGCCAAAGGCATTAACTTGGGTAATGTGGATACCATATTTAACCAAGGTATCCACCTGAAATTTAGTAGCAGGCAACCGGAAACCACAAGCAGAAAAGTGGGCAGCATACAGTGTAATCTTACCAAGTGGGTAATCCATGGCCGTTTTCCCAGGAGCAGGTAGCTCAACACCCCAAGAAGGATCAAATTCCATGGCTTTACAAAATTCTTCAAAAGCTGTCTTCGCCCACCGGATGGTGGTGTTATTCAACAACCTTGACAACTTCGAACTTGCTTCCATGGATCTTAAAAGAAAGAAAGATTTTAGTTTCCAACAGATCTTGGAAAACCTAGCCGGAGAAGATGGAAAGTGAAGGGTGTGAAACTGAGAAAAGGGTAAAACCTCGCCGGAGAAGATGGAAACTTAAGGGGAGAGGTTTTTTAAACTAAGAAAAGGGGGGATCTCGGAAAACCTCGCCGGAGAAGAAGAACATAAGAGGGGAAAACTTTTGAAACTGATAAATGTAGAAGTGTACGAAGGAAGCAGACGGAGGTATATATATACCTACTGCAATTAATGCTTCGAAAAAGGTGTAGAACGTGGGTGACGGTTCATTACCAAAACGTGTGCTTTGGCGACACGTGTCCCACGAACTGTACAAGACGAAATTTTGATCAACCGTCAAACGTCACCTGTCATCATGACAGACATCCCTCTGACGCCTGACGTCACCTGCACACGACTCCTCGAATACACCATACCTTTTCAAATACACGTCGGTGATGGGATTGTGTGCTCATTACTGCGCAAAGCATACCCAAACCCGGATTGCAATATCGCGGAGAGGCTTCTCGAGCGCAAAGTAAACTTTGCCAGCAAGCAAAGCAGTAACGGCTATCCTATAATTACGGAGTAATGCCCGCGCGCGTAAGCGGTAAAAGCGGTAATCGTTCCATGTTTCCTTATTTATGGGTATCTCTTAACTACTTTACTAATATAATCCTTGGGTAGTGGAGACAACCCTAATCGGGCCTGGCCCATTACGATTAGGGTTTCGGGTAATGGTGGAATACGTCCATCTCTATATAAAGGATCATATCCTTAATAGAGAGGACACTTTTGGCTAACCCTAAGAGCTATCACACTTGATAGTATCCTCATTCACCCACGTTTTTGTTATAAACTACTACCTTGTGTAGTCGTCTCCCTACCCACTTAATCTTGTTTGCAGGTTACTTCAATCCAGGAAGTGCTAGTGAAGGATCAATCTTGTGGTTGCATCTAGGCTATCATCCCTATAAGGAGGTTAGGCTATTTGTTTCTTCATTGGCGCCATCCGTTACGGTCTACCAATCTTTCAAACTAGTGCAAATGGTTTCTGGAACCGAACAACGTGCCGACCCCATCAATGTTGATGATGGAGTTCAAGCGAATCAAGACACAGGAGCACCAACGACGGTGACTAAGAATGTGAATCAGAAACAGGCTACCACAAACTTTCAAATGTTTGCATCAAGAAAGTCGGCGTTAGCAGCGCAAAAGAAAACAGCCGAAGAGCCTGTGGAAGACCTGGAAGAATGGCTGGCTCAAGAAAATGCTAAGACAATAGCAGAGTACCAGAGGAAACTGATAGCAAAGGCCAGGTTGGAAGCAAGAAAAACTTTGAATTTTGACACTGAAGACAACTCTCAAAACGAAGAACAACCTTCTTTTCGTCATACGGCTAAACCCCGCCAGGCGGTACGTGATGGAGAACGTGGTAAGACTACTCACGTTCAGGACCACGTCAACCTGACTGGGGAACCGGATGGTTATGAATCTGAGAATGAGATCAATTCTGATCCAACTTGGAAGCCGCGTAATAAGTCTGTAGCCAGCAATCAGACTAACCCAGACGATGATCTTCACAAGCCGTATCGTCCAAATCGTTTGCAGAAAGATCCAAATTCTGTGCAAGAATTGCGCAGGCACCCATGCCAGTCGAATGTAAGCTGCCAAACACGATCGGAAAATATGATGGCTTGCGCGATCCGGATGATCACTTGCACGCATTTGACTGCGCAGGAAGTTCTAAGCCATGGCCGGTTCAAGCTTGGTGCCATCTGTTTGTTCAAACCTTAACAGGAGCGGCAAGAGTATGGTACGAAAGTTTACCGGTAGGAAGTCTTGTAGACATTGATGATTTGATAAAGAAATTCAAGAATCATTTCTCCCATCTGAGGAAGCACAAGAAAGACAAGGCTCAGATTCTGTTATGTTCCCGGAAAGATAATGAGAGCCTGGAAGATTATATTGTCCGATATAACAAAGAAGCCCTACAATTGGGGTGTGGTGAAGAACTTACCAGGGCCGCATTCATTCACGGAGTGCGAAACGATGATCTCATGAGAAGCTTGACTGGGAAAGAAGGTGTGCCTGAAGCATGGGATGAACTGATAGAGGCAGCAAAGGTATATGCGTCGTCGGAACGCTCGTTTACACGCTCGAAAAACTTTTATCACAACGGTAATCAAGGTGCAAACACGCACGACAAAGGAAAGGGGAAACAGTCTGTGTGGTCTAGAATTTCGGGTACCGCAGAGGAAGGGAAATACTCCTCGGGGCAAGACGCGCGGCAATTCCTCAATAGCAAGCACTCACGTGATTCGAAACCGCCAAGCAAGAAGAATTATGATTGGACCCCATTGTCCAAAACACATTCGGAAGTTTTGAAAACTGAACAAATCCAGTTCCCCAAGCCTAGGGAACTAAGCAAAGATAGAAGAAATGTGGACACGTCAAGGTATTGTGAATACCATGAAGATTACGGCCATCTGACGGACAATTGCTACAGTCTAAAGATGGAGATCGAGAATGCAATCAAGTCAGGCCAACTCTCCCATTTAGTAAAGAACACGCGGAAGAAGTCCAGGGACTCGCAGGGGGAAGCCGATCCCAATAACAAGAGGATCAAAAACCTTAACGCGCACCATGTGCAGCGCTCAGGCCGCCACAACTGTTACATGACTCACAACAGGAGTCAAAAGAAGAGATCTTACTCCATTATTCAAGATGATTCTTGGAAAGAAACACCTGTCGTCATGCCACGGGTTAAAGGAGGTGCGTCTTCCACAACACCACTGATCATCACAGGAGTCATTGGGCACTACCGCACAAGGTATATGTTCCTCGATAACGGGAGTAGTACCGACATCATGTACCAACAGTGTTTTGATCAGTTAGACGCGGACGACAAAGCAAAGCTCGTTCCAACTACGGAGCCAATATCCAGATTCATCCATGAGGTGATCCTCCCATTGGGCATACTCACACTTCCCGTCACATGGACGGACGGACAACTCTCTCGCACGGAGGTTTGTGACTTCATAGTTTTACCAGTGAGCTCCTCGCATGATGTCCTCATAGGAAGAGAGGGATTGGTAAAGTTTAATTGTAACGCGTCCACACCGCACCAGATGGTCGGTTTTCCAACGCGCGGAGGAGTGGCTTTCATACGGGGAAACAAGCACTGCCATGCAACAGACACATGCAAACCCCCCAAAGTAATGAAACCGGCAAACCGCACTGATCCCGAAAAATGGGTTATAAACCCTAAATTCCCAGATCAGACGGTTGTCATCGGCCCAGTAATCTCAGACACCATACGTGCACACTTGAAGCAGTTATTAACCAAGAACATGGATGTCTTTGCTTTTCAACCTGCGGACATGGTGGGCGTTCCACGCCATATTGCGGAACATCGGCTCAACGTTTACAAGTCTGTCGAACCAACCGTCCAGAAAAAACGCAGTATGGGGCCAGAGAAAACACGGGCCATGAACGAACAAGTTGCTGAATTATTAGACGCAGGCATTCTGCGAAGGACAAGATACCAAACTTGGGTGGCTAACCCGGTCATGGTAGCGAAATCCAATGGGGGCTGGCGGATGTGCGTGGATTATAAAGACATAAATAAGGCATGCCCGAAGGACTGTTATCCACTACCCGAGATAGACTTAAAGGTAGACTCACTAGCACCATTCAGGTTCAAGTGTTTTCTTGATGCCTATAAAGGGTATCATCAAATCCAAATGGCAAAAGAGGATGAAGACAAGACATCCTTCCGCACGGATACGGGGACTTATTGCTATACAAAGATGCCATTCGAATTGAAAAACGCGGATGCTACATATCAGCGCTTAATGGACACCGTGTTCAGCAAACAAATCGGAGTCAATCTCGAAGTATACGTGGATGATTTGGTTATCAAAAGCACGGAAGAAGACCAAATGCTTGTGGATATCCAAAAAACCTTTGATCAACTCCGCACAGTCCGAATGAAACTTAATCCGAGCAAGTGTTCCTTTGGAATGGAGGAAGGCAAATTTCTAGGGGTGGTTGTTACTAAAGATGGTTTCCGCGCGAACCCCGATAAAGTACAGGCAATTGAACGCATGCCATCTCCATCTTCGGTCCGGGAAGTTCAGACACTCATGGGGCGCCTAGTAGCCCTCAATCGTTTTCTCTCAAATTATGCCTCCAAGTCATTCCCTTTTGTGAATACATTGAAAAGTTGCCTCAAGAAATCGAATTTCGCTTGGACAGATGAGGCTGAGGCAGCCTTTAAGGAAATGAAAGAATGTTTAAGTCACTTGCCTACGCTCACAGCGCCACTTCCAAAGGAGCCATTAACGTTATACTTATCCGTAACGGACAAGGCAGTAGGTGATGTTCTCTTGGTTGATCGAAAGGGTGTTCAAACCCCAGTTTATTATGTCAGCAGAACTTTGCTCGACGCAGAAACTCGATACTCCATGATTGAAAAGCTGGTGCTGGCATTAGTTCACGCATCACGAAGGCTGCGGAGATACTTCCAAGGACACCCTATCATTGTCCTCACAGACTTCCGTATTAATGATATCTTGCGCAAACCAGAATTATCAGGCCGCCTGGCTAAGTGGGCCATTGAGCTGGGAGAGCACTCAATTGAGTATAAGTCCAGAACATCCTTTAAAGGGCAGATACTCGCAGACTTCGCCACAGAGGTCCCCTCCGAAAGCATCACTGAATGCCAACAAGCACACGTCAATTCTCCCACTCCCGAACCAGCGGAGAAATGGGAGCTGTACACAGATGGGGCATGCAATGAGGACGGCGCAGGAGCAGGCTTGCGCCTAATCACTCCGGAGGGGAAGGATTTCAAATACGTAATCCGGCTCGATTTCCCCACAACAAATAATGAAGCGGAGTATGAAGCGTTGCTCGCGGGATTGCGCATCGCAAAAAAGATGGGTGTACAACACTTGGAAGCTCACCTCGATTCTCAACTTGTAGCAAACCACATTGACGGCTCATACGAAGCGCGCGAAGCATCGATGATTTTGTACCTAGAGCAAGTTAAAGTTCTCATGCGCGATTTTGAATACTGCAAGGTTAACCACATCAAGCGAAGCCAAAATAAGCCCGCCGACGCGTTAAGTAAGATGGCATCGACAGTTTTTGACCATCTGGCGAAAGATGTGTAGTGGAGGTGTTGGATCATCCATCCGTGCCCCAAAAGCAAGTTAATGTTGTCCAAACTGGCAAGACATCTTGGACAACTCCCATCAAAGCTTATCTCATGCATGGGACACTCCCAGATAACAAGGCAGAAGCTCGAAAGCTCCAGAACAAGGCACTGCATTATCAAATCATAGACGGAAGATTGTATCGGCGCTCATATTTAGGGCCGTTGCTGCGGTGTGTTGACTCCGCAGAAGCAACGTACCTTATCAGAGATATCCATGAAGGGTCATGCGGATTACACGCTGGCCCAAGGATGGTTGTGGCTAAAATAATGAACGCAGGATACTATTGGCCCGGAATGCACATGGATGCCATGACAGAGCTGCGCAAATGCAAGTCTTGCCAGCGCCACGCGCCAGGAACTTTGCGGCCCAAGAACAACTTGATACCCGTTACCACGGCTTGGCCATTTCAAAAGTGGGCCATTGACCTTGTGGGCCCTTTCCCCACAGCTCCCGGAAACGTCAAATACTTGGTGGTGGCAATTGATTACTTCACCAAATGGGTGGAAGCAAAAACCTTAGCGTCAATTGATGGAAAAAGCATCAAGAAGTTTATTTGGGAATTCATCATTTGCCGTTTTGGCTTACCGATGGAGGTCGTAAGTGATAATGGCACGCAATTCGCAGACCAACACTTACAAGAATGGCTCTCTTCCATGGGTATCAGTCAGATATTCACCTCGGTAGCGCACCCACAAGGTAACGGGCAAGTCGAGCGCGCAAACAGAAGCATAGTGGAAGGCATAAAAACCAGGCTTGGTACAAAGCGCACTGGTTGGGTTGACGAGCTCCCTCATGTCCTATTGGCTCACCGAACACTGTCTAAGACAAGCAACGGAGAAACACCGTTCAGCCTTAGGTACGGGACAGAGGCTGTCATACCCGCAGAAATGCATTGCGCATCACCAAGGATCTTACTGGCAAATCATCGAGTCAATGACACAGAGTTAAAGCTCAATCTGGATCTGCTAGAAGAGCGCAGAGATATGGCCGCTATTAAAGAAGCCAATTACAAGCGACAGCTCGAACGATACTACAATGCTAAGGTTAAGGCAGATGCTTTCCGCGTAGGGGATTATGTTTTTCGCAACAATGAAGCATCCAACGCGGAGAAGCCAGGCAAGCTCGCGCCAAACTGGGAAGGGCCGTACAAGGTGCAAGAAGTATTGGGGAAGGGCGCTTATGCTCTAGAGCGTTTGGATGGTACCCCAATCCCGCGCACATGGAACGCAGCCCAGTTGCGCATTTGTTACATATAGGGAATTATTTCATGATTGTAATAAATAGCCTATGGCTACGTTCGTTTCAATTTCAATAAAGGAAAATTTCATTTTACTTTATACTATTTCAATGTCGATTACATGCAATGACAACCATGATCAAAAAGCATTACAGTCAGTTACGAAGCATCAACAAAGCTGCAAAAAACAACACGACAAGCTGATACTACATACATGCCACTAACCAAAAAAGAGACATACAAAAAGCAAAAGGGGTGGCCTAATCAGTACAATATAAGCATCATTAATTACTTAGAAACAAAAGATAACCATCTCTGCTACGCAGCATGCTGCCAGCCAGTGGATGTTCGACGAAGCCTAAGTTTGGGAATCTTTGGCATATCACTGAGCTCATCCAACTTCTTCATCTTCACCGGAGCAGCAGACGGTCCTTCCTGATTCACTTGATCTCCAGTCAGCAGGAGATAACCGCAATAGGTGGCCAGCTGGTGCATGGGAGTAGGAGGAACTTTGATCACAGGAGGATGATCAGATAACATTAGCATCCCGTGGAGTGCTTCAACTTCAATGTTGGTGATTCTTAAAGGAGAAGCCATTGGAATAAGAGGCGAGGAAAAGAAAAATTATTGTATCAAGGATGGTAAACAATAGTTAACCTTTTATAGGAAGAAAAGGACAGCCCATTAATTACCATTAATGGTTAATACTCGAGTAGGGAGGCTAACCGTCACATCAGTCACCTGAAGCGTCGTCAATACTGTCAGATGACGTCAGCACACAGGGACAAGTGGCATCCGTTTCAATGGTGATGTCATACAATCATTATGACAAATTTAATTATCACACAAATTCAAGTTAAGCACAAAGATCCAAACAAAATACAGAATACAAAGGGGCAGATAATTGTTCAGCAAAGCAACAAAAGTTAAAACAACAAAGGAAGGCAACGAACATCACTCATAGTCTATAAGATCTATGTACGTGTCCACTTCAGCTTCTTCATGCACTGCGCCAGAGCTTGCACCAGCAGCGGATGACTCTCCTCCTCCCTGCGCCGCAGCTCGCCGCGCCTCCTCCTCCATGCGCTCTTTCTCTTCCATCTCCGCGCCAAGGCGGTCAGACTCTTCGAAGTAGCTGCGAAGCTGCCCAATAGGATCTTCCGTTCTCAAGCATTGGTCCACCACATCAAAGACATCAAATGTAAGGGTCTCAAATTCTTGCTGCGCAGCAACGGCTTCATCCTCATATGGCTTACCAAAATGTTCTCCATCTTCGAGCGCTAAGCCAGCAGCATGATGATGATAGCCTTCAGCAAATCCCTGTTGCACACCACTACGCATGGATGTAGCTCCAATCTTTGCCACCGCATCGCCAAATTTGGGCTCATTCCATATGCGCTTGAAGACCTATGGATCACACATGAACCAGTAACGTTAAAAACACATAGCAGAAACATAAGACCTAAATTACGAATAATCTCACCCCTTGAAGACCATACTGCATCATCCAAGACAATCGCTCTTGGGCAGCTCGGGAAGTTTGCACGGCAGTTTGGAGCTCATTTTGAGTCTGTTGAAGGTTTACTTCCAATTGCACGCGCGAAGAATCCAACAAAGCATTCGTCTCTTCAAGCTGTGCCTTCTCATTAGCAAGCCCCTTAACCTGTCCCTCCAACTCGGACATCCGCGTTGTTGCAGTTACAAGGGCTTCATGCTGTTCCTTCAACTTCATCACAGTGTCGGCCAACTCAGCCTGTTTGGCATCAAGAGCCTTCTGCTTCTCTTCCGCCTCGAGCACCACTCGGGCAAGATCATTCTTCACCTTCTCAACGGCCTTCCCCCTACGCTCAAGGTCTAGGATGGTGCGCTCACAGGATTCTTTCCACTGCTTGGCAGCTTCAGCTTTCTCCGTCTTCAACTTTTGGATCTCACCTTCGGCTGCTCGAAGTTGACCCCTCAATTGCTCAACTTCCGAGCGAGAATCCACGCGAGAGCGCTGGAACTCCTCCTCCCTTTTTCTCTGTGCATCCTCTGCACTCCTCAAAGCTTGCCAAGATCGCTGGAACTCTTCCTCTTGCCTCATGATCGACCCATAGTTACTAAACCAGAGCGCTAGGTTCAAGCTCATATCAGACATCAGTGAACGACGATCTATGCCATCCTGGTAGTCTCGTTCGCTAGGCGGCACAGCATAGGCAATGAACTCTTCCGCGACAAGGGGATTGGTAAACCGAGTCGTCTGCTTAATCTCCCATCGGGGTTGATAAGGTCTGTTTGGATCATAGTCCGGGGGAGCTATTCTTCCCCTACCTCCACTTGTTCTCCCTGATCCTTGCAGTGTCTCAGTTGCACTCCTTTTAGGGGTTGAGGCCGATGACATCACACCCGCAGACGTTTTCTCCGCATGCACCTCTGTGGTAACAAGTACACTCGGTGCAGGAGGCTGATCAAGCTGAATACCTCCCTCCTCATGACAAACGTCAGTGGCCACGTTTGCAACATCAACATCCACATGTGATGGCTCCATCAGTGGACGTTTCTCAGCTTTCTTGCTTGCCTCAGGAGTCAACGGGAATGCCACATTGAAGTAAACCACTAAGCGAAAAGGGAATAGACATGTTACTTACTGGCATCAGCCGCGGTTGGCTCACGACCCTCCGGGTTCCCCAAACGGCTGAGACCCAACATTACAAGCACTCCCTCAGGGCACTTCTCCATAGACAGAGGAGTAGCATGGGCGCACGGGGTTTCATACCAAGGTTGGTTTTTGTAATCTTTCATCGGAGGGAACTCCGCAATTCTCTCCTTCACACCAATGCTCATCCACTATAGAGCAACAGGGATTACCCCCTGTGAATGTAGAAAAATTTTTCCTTCCAGTCATACATCGACTTTGGACTCTCCGAGACAACCTGAGTCCGATTCCTTCGCGGTGATACACTATACCACCCGGGTCCCCCACGAGCCTCTTCCAGAACGTAGAACACGTTCAGCATGTCAAAGGTCGGCTCCAAGTCTAATGATCGGCAGGTCGCCTCGAAATGTACCAGTCTTGATAGCCCAAAAGGAGTCATCTGTGTGGGATGAACCCCATATTTCATAAAGGCACTAACCAGGAACTTCGTAATTGGAAGACAGAAGCAACACCGTGTGAAGAACGCTTCATATAATGCAATCTTGCCAGGGGAAGCTTCCAACGCCGTTTTACCGACGGCCGGTAATTCCGGCTCCCAGGCGGCTTCAATCCCGTACTGGTCAAGAAAGGTGGAAAACGAAGACGCATCCCACTTGACAATGGTGGTGGTAATACCTTTCTCGGTCTTCTCGGTCACTTTGGATTGGTCGGCAGCACCGGAAGTTTCTTGAGACATTTTTAGGGAAGATGGAAGAAAGGAAATTAGGTCAAGAAAGGAGTGGGAAATGTGTCAGTTGAAAAAACTTTGAAATACCTTTATACTGTGTGCAATAACTGCCAGTGATGTCAGCCTGGGTAAGTGGAAACGACTTTCCACACGACACGTGGCATTGAATAGCGAAATAGGCGGCACACGCGCTAAGCACGCGCTTTCACGCGACTGACGCAGCCGTCTGCCATAACTGATGGGACGCTCACTGACACAGGCATAGCGTGTGACAGACGCCACCCACCACGCCTCGCTCAGAAATAGACAACTGTCCTCCACCAACGTGGCACGTCCGCGGTCGCGGAGAATTTATGTCAAATTAAGTACCGTTCTCCGCAATCCGCGTTAGTGACACTCTGGGTTGTCATTAATCCGAACAAATCATCCACCAACACCTTATTTCCGCTACCAAAACAGGATGAGCTATCATCAGAGCATCAATACTATGAGTCTACCATCCACCCTCCTCCCTCATACACTCAAGAAAAGGGTACACACTGGACTGGGGGGACTTGATGGGATTGGGTGCTCATTACTGCGCAAAGCATACCCAAACCCGGATTGCAATATCGCGGAGAGGCTTCTCGAGCGCAAAGTAAACTTCGCCAGCAAGCAAAGCAGTAACGGCTATCCTATAATTACGGAGTAATGCCCGCGCGCGTAAGCGGTAAAAGCGGTAATCGTTCCATGTTTCCTTATTTATGGGTATCTCTTAACTACTTTACTAATATAATCCTTGGGTAGTGGAGACAACCCTAATCGGGCCTGGCCCATTACGATTAGGGTTTCGGGTAATGGTGGCATACGTCCATCTCTATATAAAGGATCATATCCTTAATAGAGAGGACACTTTTGGCTAACCCTAAGAGCTATCACACTTGATAGTATCCTCATTCACCCACGTTTTTGTTATAAACTACTACCTTGTGTAGTCGTCTCCCTACCCACTTAATCTTGTTTGCAGGTTACTTCAATCCAGGAAGTGCTAGTGAAGGATCAATCTTGTGGTTGCATCTAGGCTATCATCCCTATAAGGAGGTTAGGCTATTTGTTTCTTCAGTCGGTAAATGCATAACTGGCAACCAATGTTGGGGGACAAGTGTCACCATGTTATTGGACATAATATTATTATTGTTTTTCTTTTTTACTCGAGTATCTAATTTATATATTTTTTTTCATCAATCAACCTGTTACTAACGTGTTTTCCTATTTTTTTCACTAACTTGTTGCAAACCTTTTTTTATAACCCAAGTCAAATACGAAATACAAGTATCTTCATACATAAATTTAAAAGAACTTTTCCTTTTTAACCAACATATTAGACGTTTCAGAAACTTATTTAGATAAAATAAAAATACTATATATTATAAATGTGACACCCGGAAAACTCCGGTAACTAACTTTTTGAAAACTTAGTAAGTCTACCTTAGCGAGTCGCGCATACATTACACATGACAGGGTCAGTCGAGTCGAGTCGTGCATCATTGGGGTTTTAACACACGCAAGTCTCGAGTCCCGGGAATTGGTGAACGAGTGTGAACGTGTTTGTTTTCATGTAATATGTGTTTATTAACATTATGTGACTTATCGGTATGTGTATACGTGGTTACATACGTTAAAACGGTGATTACACGTAATTGCATGACATTATAAGTGATTACGCATAATTGCATGACTTAGGGGGTGATTATGTCACGCCACGCCTATGGCGGAAACACGTGGCGCGACGGTTCAAGAGGATTAAGCCAATATTAATGCAAACCACAATAATAATTTAAACAAACGGGCATTTATTCAACGCCGAAAATCATGTCAAATTATTCGTACATAATCTTAAATTGTTTTTGAAATAAATGAGGAGGCTCCTCCCTATATCCCGAAGTCCTTGGGATAGAGAGATGAGACCCCTTCATGACATTCCAACGCCCGACCTGGAGATTCCCCCGACCCTGCTTGCCATGCTAACCTTCATAAGTCAATTACCTGAAAGATATGTTTGAAAATCGTCAATATATAAATATTGGTGAGTTCACAGGTTTTGATTTAATAAAACTTATTAAGTGGGAATATCCTTGTTATGACATTTATAGGAGTTGCAAAGTCCTACAATTTACTTGAGCCTATAACCAAACCAAGACAATTAATAGTGCCCCCGCCCCAAGTCGTTACTCGGTATTCCTACGACTTGATTTCAGAATACGTGCACCCCAGGCATACGCCGATGCATAATCGACGCTATCGATTAGGGGTGGGCCTTGTCAGGCACCAATAGTACTATCCAAATATTCCTTTGGTTTCTCTTTCCTGAATTAATGATTATAGTGGGGAGGTCTCAACCCCGAGTGGCGATCACAACTCAAGTATCCAACCCGTCATACAAATCCCAGCATATCTTTCCCCCGTAAAAACGTTAAATAGTTTAGAAATGGGGCCGTGAGACTCACCTGTAACTGTGCTCGGCTCAAAGAAGAAAATAGTAAAGTTTGTGATCCCGCACCTACAAATGTTCTAGGCGTATAAGTCACTACACCTATGGTGTATGTGCCTTGGCAAGTTGTACACCCAACTTCCCGACCACGTCTTCATCCCAATTCCCGTTTAATAGTTTCGTATCCTAGGTTCAAATGGCGATGGATTACCCTTTCCTTGTAAGTCGTATATTATTCTTATTAATATTCTTTGTGACTTGTACACTATATTCTCGACACGATTCTACCCAACGTATAATTATTTTCCCATTTAAATAATTATACTTAGGATCGTTTCGCTCGATATAATGTGATTTCTTTCATCCGACCCGACTCACTTTGCCACATATTTATTTTCCCATTCAAATAAATATGCTAAGTTCTTGTCGTTTGGTAACATATTCTTAACGCCCGACTAGACTCACCACACCGTACATTTATTTTCCCATTTAAATAAATGTGCTAGGATCTTGTCGGTATTCACACGTTCGTAGATATATTTCACCTACTCGTCTCGGTTTTCCTTCTCGCATATCTATTTTCCCATTTAAATAGATATACTAGAATTTCGTCGAAAACGGGCATATGTACATATACCATCGTGTGGATACTGCTTGTTAAGTTCATGTGTCGTTTAGCGTTTTTAATTCGTTACGTTGTGTTTTTCCTTTCCCACGAATATTCTTTCTACACTTAGGAAAGTGTTACGCACGTTTCACCCTTGTCATATATATTTTATCTCTTAAAATATATATATTTATTTTCATCTTGCCGCAATGGCATTTTTCTCATATGTCCTGTTTACGTTAGCTCATGTAACTAAGTTCGTTAGTTAGCGTTTTTCATATTTGTTTCCATTGCGCGTTTTTATGGAAAATATACTTTGTATGTTTAGCCCAACTTGTCCAACTTGTAACCCAAAAATGTTTCCGATACTTTTATATTCCCATTTATATAAAAGTATCCATTTTTGTACAAGTTTTCCCAAGTCTTTACTAATATTTTATAAAGTCTTATTTTTATAAAATCCTTGTGTTACTTCTTTTATTTTTATAAAACTTCCATTTTTTTTATAAAGATGCTTCTTTTAGTTTACACAAGCAAGTTTCTCATGATTGTCAAAAACTACACTTGGAAAGCTATTATTTACGCTTTTGACACCGAACTCTTTGTTAATGCGTTTTTGGGACTAAAGTTCCTAAAATACATATTTTAGTCCCTTGACTTTCCAAGTTCCAATATTTGTCCTTTAACTTATATTTGTTGCACTTTTCACTTCATCTTGCAAGGTTAGTGTTTTTCTTCTATTTTAGTGGACTTTGAAGACCCATTTTCTTAATGCTTCATTGTTTTTACTTCATTCCACTTTTAATGATCTTATAATCCATCCTAAATGCTTTTAACATGTTTGTTCCATATTTTTATCCAAAATATCAATTTTTCACTTATTCAAGTGAGTGGACTTTGAATATGGAACTTTTTCATCTATGATCATCTAACCCATTTTAATCCATTTTTGTCATTAACTTATCATCTTATGATGATTAAAATCATCTTCCATCTCATTCAAGTCCTTCTCATTAATCATAACCAAATCATCAACTTTCTTAAGTGTATGTGCATTTCATCACATTTTTTCCAAATATTACATTTATTATTATAAATCCAAGATTCATTTAAGTTATTATTATTCTTCCATTTTTATTCTAACAAAACACATTAACTTAATAAAATCCATTTTATTACCCATCAATGTACAACTTGCTTTCAATAGCACAAAACATGAACATCTAAGAATAAAAACAAGGTAATACTTACTACTAGCTCAAGGCTAGGGAAGACAAAAACCTTGGATTTGGGTGAGGTTTAGTGTGTTCTTCCAATGGGTTAAGCTCCAAGCTCTTGAACACACAAAGGGGGTTTTGAAGGATGATGATCTAGAGGTGATTTAGAAATATAAAAATTGAAAGAGAAATGTTAATGTAGGGGTGCAAACCTACGGCCAAGAGGAAGAAGGAAGAAGAAATTTTTGTGATTTGTTTCAAGTGTCTTCTCAAGTGGCTTATAATCTCACCTTCAAATCTTGCAAAGATTACCTAATATCTTTCTTAGATTATGTAATATCTTGGAAGGATTTAGAGGATTGCTAGATATGGAAGAAAATCCTTGGAAGATTATTATGAGGGTGTTTGGCCGAGTTTAAGAGAGAGAGAGGGGAGGATTAGTTAGTTTCTTGGCCAATGAGAGTCCATGCATGATCATGATTAGTTCTAATTATTAGATATTAAGGAGGTGAAGGGTTTAAAGGAGATAATAAAAGATCTTACCCATTTGGGTGGGCCATGGCCAGCCCCCAAGGGGTATGGGTGGGGTCCACTTTGCCAAATATTGTCCAATATTATGTTTAAGTTACTTGGTTCGGGTACCGTCCGGGTATTCTTGGGTTTTTAACCGCGTGTCACCCGAATATTAAAATACCATTAATATTCCTTAAATTTTGCCCAGTTAAATTACTGATAATTTATTTCGGCTTTTGTCGGGTGAAATTATGTGTTACGCGCGTATCGGGTGCGGTACGCGCACTTTATTCGTTACCGGGAGATTTGTACCATAAGCTTTCACGTATGGCTTTGGGTTTCCAAAACTCATTATATTTTGTGAAAATATTATTTATTTTATATTCCGGGTGTCCGGAGTTCGTTTCGCTTATTTAATTTTTTTACCGGGTAATCGCCAGTGTCCATACCGGATAGATTTGCTTGCGCACGATCCTATCATGCTTTGCCATTAAACTTATGCATTCCTATGCATTATTTGGGAACTTCTATCTTTCTAAGGCCTCAGTTAAACAATCAGCACATAATTACGTTAATCGCGTTTAATTAATTAGTACGGAATTACCATAATTTTGCCGGTTGTTACATTCTCCCCCCGTTAAGAGAATTCCGTCCCGGAATTCACTTCGAGTTCTCCGGTATAGGGGTCTTCTCGAATAGGGCGGGATATTTTTGCTTCATCCGGTCCAGCCTTTCCCACGTGAACTCCGGTCCACGCTTGGCATTCCAACGCACTTTGACCAACCTGATCTTACTGTGTCTCAACTTTTGGACCTTCCAATCGGTCACTTCGATTGGTTCTTCGACGAAGTGTAACTTGTCGACAATGTGGATTTCGTCTGTGGGGATGATGAGAGTTTCGTCGGATAAGCACTTCTTCAAGTTTGACACGTGGAACGTGTCATGTACACCGTTAAGTTCTTGTGGTAACTTGAGCTTGTATGCTACGGGGCCTACTCTGGACAGGATTTCGAACGGTCCAACATACCGTGGGTTCAGCTTCCCGCGCTTCCCAAAGCGCGCGACACCTTTCCAAGGTGATACCTTTAGTAGGACCCTGTCTCCGACTTGAAATTCCAAAGGCTTTCGCCTCATATCTGCGTAGCTTTTCTGCCGGTCGCGTGCCGCTTTGAGACGTTCTCTTATCAGAAAGACCTTATCCGTTGTCTCTTAAACAATTTCGGGCCCGGTAAGTTGTTTTTCACCAACTTCAGCCCAACATAGAGGCGATCTACACTTGCGTCCATATAGAGCTTCAAAAGGTGCAGCTTGAATGCTTGTGTGGTAACTGTTGTTATACGAAAACTCTACCAGTGGCAAGTGTGTATCCCAATTACCGCTGAAATCGATTGCGCATGCCCGCAACATATCTTCTAGAGTCTGGATGGTTCGTTCACTTTGACCATCGGTTTGTGGATGATATGCGGTACTCATGTCAAGGCGAGTACCGAGGGCTTCATTCAAACTTTCCCAAAATCATGAGGTGAAACGACTATCTCAATCGGAGATGATGGAGATAGGTACACCATGCTTCGACACTACTTCCTTAATGTACAAACGGGTCAGTTTCTCCAACTTATCCGTTTCGCGAATCGGGAGGAAGTGTGCAGATTTTGTCAATCGATCAACGATTACCCAGATCATGTCATGGCCGCTTGTTGTCTTGGGAACTTGGTAACGAAATCCATAGTAATCTGTTCCCATTTCCATTCCGGTATTTCCGGTTGCTGGAGCAAGCCGGATGGTCTCTGATGCTCGGCTTTGACCTTCGCGCAAGTCAAGCATCGCGCAACATATGCCGCTATATCTCTCTTGAAATTTGGCCACCAGTAAAATTCCTTCAAATCATGGAACATCTTGTCTGCTCCAGGGTGAACCGAATATCGCGAACTGTAGGCTCCGGCTAATACTAGTTCACGCAATCCACCGTACACTGGTACCCAAATTCTATTCATGAAATACAGGCCTTGATCCGCTTTTGGCTCTAGTGAATCAACCATCTTCCGCAATCTTTCACCTTTGACATTCTCGGGTTTAAGAGCGTTAGTTTGAGCTTCACGAATCCGGTTAGTTAGGTTTGTGTGGATAGTTAGACCCAAGGCTCGGACACGCAATGGCTTAACCCGTTCCTTGCGACTTAAGGCGTCGGCTACAACGTTCGCCTTCCCGGGATGGTACTTTATCTCACAATCGTAATCGTTCAATAATTCGACCCATCCCCGTTGTCGCATGTTCAATTCCTTTTGGTCAAAGATGTGCTGCAAACTTTTATGATCGGTGAAGATTGTACACTTGGTTCCGTATAGATAATGTCTCCATATCTTGAGCGCGAATACCACGGCTCCCAATTCCAGGTCATGCGTGGTGTAATTCTTCTCGTGGAGTTTTAGTTGTCTGGAAGCATATGCTATGACCTTCTCTCGTTGCATCAATACACAACCCAATCCCTGATGAGAGGCGTCACAGTAAACCACGAAGTCCTCCGTACCATCGGGGAGTGATAGTATCGGGGCGCCACATAACTTATCCTTTAGCAATTGAAATGCCGCTTCTTGCTTTTCCGTCCATTCGAACTTCTTATCCTTTTGGGTTAGCATGGCTAAAGACTGTGCTATCTTAGAAAAGTTCTCGATGAACCTTCTGTAGTAACCCGCAAGGCCAAGAAATTGTCGTACTTCAGTAGGAGTTCTAGGGGCGTCCCAATTTTTGATTGCTTCGATCTTGGCGGGATCGACATGTATAACCTTTTCATTCACTACGTGGCCTAAGAAGTGAACCTCTCGAATACTAAAGTCACATTTCGAGAACTTAGCATAGAGTTTCTCTTTGCGTAATACTTCAAGGATTAACCGAAGGTGATCCTCGTGTTCTTCCTTAGTGCGTGAATAGATCAAGATATCATCAATGAAGACAATGACAAACTTGTCCAAATATGGCTTACACACGCGATTCATCAAATCCATGAAAACAGCCGGTGCGTTGGTTAATCCGAATGGCATAACCAGAAACTCATAGTGCCCATAACGAGTCCTGAATGCTGTTTTCGGCACGTCTTCTTCTTGGATACGCAACTGGTGATAGCCGGACCTTAGATCGATCTTGGAGTAGAAACTGGATCCTTGAAGTTGATCAAACAAATCGTCGATCCTGGGAAGAGGATAGCGATTCTTAATGGTTAGCTTGTTCAGTTCTCGATAGTCAATGCACATTCGAAAAGTGCCATCCTTCTTCTTTACGAATAAGACGGGAGCTCCCCAGGGTGAGAAGCTTGGTCTTATGAAACCTTTGTCCAACAACTCC
Source organism: Ambrosia trifida (assembly GCA_028751855.1). Lineage (NCBI taxonomy): Eukaryota > Viridiplantae > Streptophyta > Magnoliopsida > Asterales > Asteraceae > Ambrosia > Ambrosia trifida. The sequence continues at coordinate 23,363,278 of CM054124.1, read as the reverse complement.
TGCAGTTGACCAGACAGTTCCTGCATCTCAGAAGGAGCTAGGCGATATGGCGATCGCGCTACAGGTGCAGCTCCTGGAACAAGGTCGATGCGGAACTCGACTTGTCGGGGTGGTGGCAGTCCCGGCAAATCTTCTGGGAACACATCTAGAAAGTCTCTGGCTATTGGAATGTCTTCTAACTTTCGCTCGTCGGCCTTCTTATCTACTACGTGCGCCAAGAATGCTACGACACCTTTTCTTAGACACTTTCGGGCCTTCATGCTGGTGATAATCCTTAACGGCGTTCCACGCCTTTCCCCTTGGATCGATAGGGTTTCACCGCTTGCGAGGGGAACTTGAATCACTTTGTCGTTGCAAACAACGACGGCGCGGTGTGCGGATAGCCAATCCATGCCAACGACTATGTCAAAGCTACCCAGTACGACTGGCAATAGATCAATGCCAAACTCGTGACCAAAGAGATCCAACTTACAATACTTTGCTACTTCTCGAGTTTCTATAGTCTTACCGTTAGCCAGTTCTATAGAGTATGGTGTGTCTAGCTTACTAGTTTTTAGTCCAAGTAATCTTTTAAATTCGACAGACACGAAGCTAAAATTGGCGCCAGTATCAAACAATACTGAAGCATAACGACCATTTAGAGGGAACGTACCAGTGACCACATTAGGGTCTTGTCGTGCATCACCGGCACCAATCACGAATGCCCGCCCACGGGCTTGGTTGTTGAGTTTGGGGCAATCCCTCTTCCAATGATCGAGCGATCCACATGAGAAGCAGGGCCTCGCTCCTCCGTTCTTTGGCGCTCCTGACCTGCAGTCTTCTGTCTTGTGCCCAGAACGGCGGCACTTACCGCAGAGCACTTCGTTCTTGCCCTGGTAGCCTTGCTTTCCATTGTTTCCACGTCCAGTGGCTACATACCCTTTCCCTTTCTTTCCTGAACCTCCTGATGATCCATCCTTTTTCCTCTCATCGCGCTTACGCTTCCCAAACCTCGGCTTATTTCCTTGTTCGCTTGACCCAACGGCTGAACTCGTACCCAGATTCTTACCCTCAACACTGCTGGACTCGGTGAGCTTCAATCCTGATACTTTTTGGATTAGGGTGCCCATTCGGATGGCGTCTTCAGTGAGGCTTAAGGCGAGGTCGATAGCTTCGCGCATGGTCATAGGTTTGGAAGCAGTGACCATGCCGCGTATCTGTGGTGCCAGTCCGAATAGGTATCTTTCCACCTTCTTGCTTTCCGGGGTGACCAAGCGAGGCACTAACCGGGAGAGATCATGAAATCTGGACGTGTATCCAGCTACGTCCGATCCAACCATGGTGAGGTTCCAGAACTCAGTCTCTAGCTTCTGCACTTCGCTTGCCGGGCAGTACTCGGCGATCATTAGTTCCTTCAACTCCAACCATGACAAGGAGTAAGCAGCATCGTCTCCTAGTGTTTGCACTTGGTTGTTCCACCACGTTAGAGCTTGGTCCAGAAACAGGTTAGTGGCGTACATGACAGCTTGTCGCGGGGTACAGCTGCTGATACGAATCACCGCTTCAGTTTTCTCAAACCACTTGACTAGTCCGACAGAACCTTCAGTGCCACTGAAGTTGAGCGGTTTGCAGTCCAGAAAAGCTTTGAATGTGCAGCCACGCTCTCGCGAGGCCGTTTCTGCAATAATAAAGTAACATGTTATTATGAGGTAGGAGTTTTACGAAAACTCCTGTTGCATACATTCGAAATCTTCTTACCGGTAGGGGAGGTTTCGCGTCGGTCGCTCCCTGTTCGATCTCGCGACCTTTCGGTACGCGTGGCGTTGTGTTCCGCGAGAGCTTGGGCGATGCGTCCCGAAACCAGGGTTTCAAGCTCCTCGGGTGTCGTGGGTAGTCTTTCGTTTCCACTGTTGCTTCGGGTGGCTGGTGCCATTTTTCTTTAATAATCATTATCAAAGGTTAATTTGGCGATCATTCATACAATATCGTCATACATAAGGTATAAATAACAACACAACACACGAACACAAAAATCACCATAACAACATCACACAATCACAATATAAACAGAACAGGTAATAATAATCGTAGACAATCATAACACATATTTTACCATAACAAAATTTTCATTAATTTCAATACCATGAGTACAATGATTTGTTCATAATAACAAAAACCGAGGATACATTCCTCATACATTGCTCTTTTGAAATACACTAGAAATATAATGTCATATACCGGCACAATCCCGCTCGGCTAGGCAAAAATGCAGATGGGTGCTATAACCCATACTGTGCTATCATACTACTACTACTACTACTATGTCCGTAGGTGATCCCCCAAGCGTCTCTGATGTATCGCTACTGTGGTGGCGGCGGCGGCGGGTACTGATACTGGGGTGCGCACATGCTAATGGTCATACTAATCGCCATAATGCGATCGTACAAGAATTGGCGATGCGCAAAGTGTGCGTCGCCCGTAATCCCACAATGAGCGTCCATGCTCAGCAACTCTTCAGCATAATGTGCCAGCGCGTCTCTGGCATCGATGATCCTGGCCCACATGAGCTGGGCCTGCTGCTCCATCTGACTCACGGTGCGCTGCACCGTGTCGGTGAGAGTCTGGAAGTCTCTCTCCAAGGAGATCACTGTGGACCATGCTGGTCCCGACAGTGGGGCCATCCAGTGGGGCTGCGACGGCCCAGGGATGTCAGTATATGTCGGCTGGGATGGGCCGACTATATCGGGTATAGGTAGGGGGTGAAGGGTGGGGCAAAGCCCGATAATCCGGTGAAGAAGTAGGGTGGTACCTGGTATGGGTCTCCCGCACCTAGAGTATACGGTGCAAGTGGGGGTATCAGAAAAGGGGCTCCTGCATCCATAGTGAATGGTGCAGGTGGTTGTGTAGGGAACATATCGGGTAGGGGTGGTAGTGTGGGAAAGGTGGTGATAGGTAGTGTCATGGATACTGGTGAGGGGACAATAAGCTCGGCGAGTGGGACCATGAGGGGCTGTGTGACAGCGACCCACTCTGGAGCGGATATCACGGTGGTAGGGGTGGGAGGGCTAGCAGTGGCGTGAGCTGCCAAACCTGCTCGGTGCAGCTCAGAGCTACAGGCTGAGCTGCCCTCAAGGATGTGCCCAGTAGAAGCTGGCCCATCCTGTGGTACGGGCTCGGGTATGGCGGGTAGGGCGGCTGGGGCAGTGGTGGCATGCCCTATCATCGGAGCGACGTGCTCCTCCTGGTCTGCTGGTGGGATCGGCACAGCAATGTGCTCTACCGATGCGGTCGACTCATCATCGGAGTCGTCCGAGATCCACCCGTTGTGTCCTCGGCAAACGGGCACGAGCCTCATGCCCGAGGGAACGGGGATAAGTGGGGTGGGTAAGGGCTCACGATCGACAGGTGCGTGTCGGTTGTATGGAGACTCAACGGTCTCCGACTGCGTGGGGACAGGCCTCGATGGACCTGCACAGCCTACAGGGAAGTCCCTGACGGCTCGGAGGGGAAGTGCTGGTAGTGGTGCTGCCTGGAATGGCACTAGAGGCAAGTCAGCCTGTGGTGCCTCGGCCATCGGTAGGTCGGCCACGGCGGCCACGTCGCCTCCAGCGGGGGCCCACGCTGGGTCCTCGCTCGGGTCCGTCTCGTCGGAGCTGTCTCCGTCTGCGCCCTCTATGGCGGCGTCAACCTCCATGTCGTCATCCTTAGGATCGAGTACCACAACCTCGATCGGCTCTGCTGGCGGTGCTGGGATGATCTGAATGCTACTGTCGTAGCTTGGTGCTACGCTCCCTGCGTCTGACATCCTGGCAAAAGAACAGTACTAATATTTAAGTATTATTCGTTAGATAGTTAAGGCACATATCTACGGTACTCTTCCTAACCTTCTAATACTAAAATAACACGTATTCTTACCCATGGCTAGCTTGGTCGGAATCTCCACATACTCAAATGGTCGTTGGAAAAATTAGTTTATTGCGTTTCGCATTTATTTTGAAAGCTTTATCTTTTGAACCAAATCCGGTTATAGTTTAGATTTTAAAAATGCTAATTCGCTATAACCTTGGCTCTGATACCACTTTCTGTCACACCACGCCTATGGCGGAAACACGTGGCGCGACGGTTCAAGAGGATTAAGCCAAGATTAATGCAAACCACAATAATAATTTAAACAAACGGGCATTTATTCAACGCCGAAAATCATGTCAAATTATTCGTACATAATCATAAATTGTTTTTGAAATAAATGAGGAGGCTCCTCCCTATATCCCGAAGTCCTTGGGATAGAGAGATGAGACCCCTTCATGACATTCCAACGCCCGACCTGGAGATTCCCCCGACCCTGCTTGCCATGCTAACCTTCATCAGTCAATTACCTGAAAGATATGTTTGAAAATCGTCAATATATAAATATTGGTGAGTTCACAGGTTTTGATTTAATAAAACTTATTAAGTGGGAATATCCTTGTTATGACATTTATAGGAGTTGCAAAGTCCTATAATTTACTTGAGCCTATAACCAAACCAAGACAATTAATAGTGCCCCCGCCCCAAGTCGTTACTCGGTATTCCTACGACTTGATTTCAGAATACGTGCACCCCAGGCATACGCCGATGCATAATCGACGCTATCGATTAGGGGTGGGCCTTGTCAGGCACCAATAGTACTATCCAAATATTCCTTTGGTTTCTCTTTCCTGAATTAATGATTATAGTGGGGAGGTCTCAACCCCGAGTGGCGATCACAACTCAAGTATCCAACTCGTCATACAAATCCCAACATATCTTTCCCCCGTAAAAACGTTAAATAGTTTAGAAATGGGGCCGTGAGACTCACCTGTAACTGTGCTCGGCTCAAAGAAGAAAATAGTAAAGTTTGTGATCCCGCACCTACAAATGTTCTAGGCGTATAAGTCACTACACCTATGGTGTATGTGCCTTGGCAAGTTGTACACCCAACTTCCCGACCACGTCTTCATCCCAATTCCCGTTTAATAGTTTCGTATCCTAGGTTCAAATGGCGATGGATTACCCTTTCCTTGTAAGTCGTATATTATTCTTATTAATATTCTTTGTGACTTGTACACTATTATTCTCGACACGATTCTACCCAACGTATAATTATTTTCCCATTTAAATAATTATACTTAGGATCGTTTCGCTCGATATAATGTGATTTCTTTCATCCGACCCGACTCACTTTGCCACATATTTATTTTCCCATTCAAATAAATATGCTAAGTTCTTGTCGTTTGGTAACATATTCTTAACGCCCGACTAGACTCACCACACCGTCCATTTATTTTCCCATTTAAATAAATGTACTAGGATCTTGTCGGTATTCACACGTTCGTAGATATATTTCACCTACTCATCTCGGTTTTCCTTCTCGCATATCTATTTTCCCATTTAAATAGATATACTAGAATTTCGTCGAAAACGGGCATATGTACATATACCATCGTGTGGATACTGCTTGTTAAGTTCATGTGTCGTTTAGCGTTTTTAATTCGTTACGTTGTGTTTTTCCTTTCCCACGAATATTCTTTCTACACTTAGGAAAGTGTTACGCACGTTTCACCCTTGTCATATATATTTTATCTCTTAAAATATATATATTTATTTTCATCTTGCCGCAATGGCATTTTTCTCATATGTCCTGTTTACGTTAGCTCATGTAACTAAGTTCGTTAGTTAGCGTTTTTCATATTTGTTTCCATTGCGCGTTTTTATGGAAAATATACTTTGTATGTTTAGCCCAACTTGTCCAACTTGTAACCCAAAAATGTTTCCGATACTTTTATATTCCCATTTATATAAAAGTATCCATTTTTGTACAAGTTTTCCCAAGTCTTTACTATTATTTTATAAAGTCTTATTTTTATAAAATCCTTGTGTTACTTCTTTTATTTTTATAAAACTTCCATTTTTTTATAAAGATGCTTCTTTTAGTTTACACAAGCAAGTTTCTCATGATTGTCAAAAACTACACTTGGAAAGCTATTATTTACGCTTTTGACACCGAACTCTTTGTTAATGCGTTTTTGGGACTAAAGTTCCTAAAATACATATTTTAGTCCCTTGACTTTCCAAGTTCCAATATTTGTCCTTTAACTTATATTTGTTGCACTTTTCACTTCATCTTGCAAGGTTAGTGTTTTTCTTCTATTTTAGTGGACTTTGAAGACCCATTTTCTTAATGCTTCATTGTTTTTACTTCATTCCACTTTTAATGATCTTATAATCCATCCTAAATGCTTTTAACATGTCTGTTCCATATTTTTATCCAAAAATCATCTTCCATCTCATTCAAGTCCTTCTCATTAATCATACCCAAATCATCAACTTTCTTAAGTGTATGTGCATTTCATCACATTTTCTCCAAATATTACATTTATTATTATAAATCCAAGATTCATTTAAGTTATTATTATTCTTCCATTTTTATTCTAACAAAACACATTAACTTAATAAAATCCATTTTATTACCCATCAATGTACAACTTGCTTTCAATAGCACAAAACATGAACATCTAAGAATAAAAACAAGGTAATACTTGCTACTAGCTCAAGGCTAGGGAAGACAAAAACCTTGGATTTGGGTGAGGTTTAGTGTGTTCTTCCAATGGGTTAAGTTCCAAGCTCTTGAACACACAAAGGGGGTTTTGAAGGATGATGATCTAGAGGTGATTTAGAAGTATAAAAATTGAAAGAGAAATGTTAATGTAGGGGTGCAAACCTACGGCCAAGAGGAAGAAGGAAGAAGAAATTTTTGTGATTTGTTTCAAGTGTCTTCTCAAGTGGCTTATAATCTCACCTTCAAATCTTGCAAAGATTACCTAATATCTTTCTTAGATTATGTAATATCTTGGAAGGATTTAGAGGATTGCACTAGATATGGAAGAAAATCCTTGGAAGATTATTATGAGGGTGTTTGGCCGAGTTTAAGAGAGAGAGGGGGGAGGATTAGTTAGTTTCTTGGCCAATGAGAGTCCATGCATGATCATGATTAGTTCTAATTATTAGATATTAAGGAGGTGAAGGGTTTAAAGGAGATAATAAAAGATCTTACCCATTTGGGTGGGCCATGGCCGGCCCCCAAGGGGTATGTGTGACAACCGGCAATTTCCGATTTATGCCGATGTGATTTTTATTATTAGAAATTAAATATTTATTTTAAATATTTCTAATTATTAAGTTTCGGAAGTTTACTGACTGTATTTACGATCGAAACTGCGACCGGTTAAATTAACGCGATTTAAACGCGTGTTCTGAAAACGCGCGTCGGACATCGAAGATATTTATATTTATGCTCGGTTTTGTATTTCGAACAAAACCGACTAATTTTTATAATTAATTATCGAACCTAAAACTAAACCGAGACGTTTACGTTTAAAACGGGTTAGATACGCGGTATTAACCTACCTACCAAAAACCCTAGGTATAAAAGGCACTTATCCTCTTCTCCTTCCCCATTTTTCTGCCGCTCATCTCTCTCTCTCTCTACTCTCTCTCTAAAACTCCCTCTACTCCATCTCTTTCACTCTCTCTCGTCTCCCTCTCTCTCTCCGGAACAACTAAACGGCCGGCCACCACCATTGTTGGTGGTGGCGGCGCTGAAATAAAGGGGGACAGAGGTGGTGGCGCGTGGTTCTTGGCCAGAAACGGAGGGGTTGGTGGTTGTTGAAGGGGCCGGCGATGGAGGTGTGGTGGTCCGATTGGGGCTGGTTAGGTTGTTGTTTGGTGAGTCAGGTGGTGTCCGGCCATGGTGGTGGTTGTCAGAGGTGATGGCTCGGCTGGGTTGGCTCCGGCTCAGGGTCCGGTGGGTTGGGGCAGATCTCGTGGGTTTTGGTCGGGATTTAAGTTGGGTCAGATCTTGGTGGTGGTTGACAGAGATGGTGGTGTCCGGTTGTGGGTCTCGGCCAGATGTGGCTCGGGTATGGGGGTCGTACAATAATGGTGGTTGTAGGTGACGGATTGGTGGGGGTTCGGGTGGTCCGGTTTGATGGTGGCTCGAGGTGGTTTGGTTTGGGGATTTGGCTCGTGGGGCTGATAGCGATGGTTCCGGGTCTGGTTGGTGGCTCGGGTCAAGGTCTGGTCAGTTTCGGGTCAGGTTTGGTTGTGCTCGGGTTTCGGGTCTCGGGTCATTTTGAGCTCGTTTTGGTTATTTTCGAGTCATGGCGCCCGGGTTAGGTCCGAATCGTGTTTGGTTTAAGTTCGAGTCAAAGTTTGGTGGTTTTGGTGTTCGGGTCAGATTTGGTACGAGATCGGGTTCGGTTCGGGTCAGATCTGGATGGTCAAGCCTCGGTCAACGCGCGGTCAAAGCTGGTCAAACTTTGGTTCCGGTCTACACGCAGTTCGAGGCGGCTTCGGGTTACTCGCGTGTGATTCGGTATACTTGAATTCGTACATATTTCATTATTGCATTTTTATAAGCATTGTATTTTTATAAAAATATAAATATATATAAATAGTGTCTCGCGAACGAACCGACAATATTATTATTGATAAGTATATAAAGTGTGACTTGGTATTATTGGACCTCGGACTAAATTGGTTGGACTATAATATACATATATATTGTCGTGTCTTTATACAAATAAGTGTAGTTTATGTAAAAGCGTCGAAACGTATAAGTCTCGTCTGATTTGGAATTGCGGATAAACAAAATGTGGATTTGTGTTTCATATTGATTTTTGGGAAAATTGTAGGCGACTTGTGTTGCCTGGTTTGTATAAAAACAGAGGAAACTCTGCCGAAATTTTATAAAATTTATAAGCGTAAACGAAAGTGATATTTGTTGCATATTTCATTATAAACAACCTCCAAGTATTTTGACAAATGTAGTTTTCTACAATATCGTAAAAGGTTTTCGACAAATGATTTCTTGCAACATTTAAAGGAAAACGTCGAACAATATTTCCAAAACAAATGCATAATAATTGTTGAGCGTCACTTGTGTCAACCTCCAAAGATTTTGGTAACTAAAACATTTCCATCTAAGCGGTTTTGAATTATAAAACGCTCAACCTATTTGAGAAAGAATCATATAAAATGTATGTTCGAAACCTTTAAAGAATGGAAAAGAAGCGATATTGTTACTAATCGGTTTTAAATAACTATACTTATATTTTCATCAAAGAATATTTTCCTAAAATATAATTATAAGACGAGCTACGACTCAAGATAAGTTATACGTTTCGTAATATTAGTCCAACGTGGTGTGCACACGAGTAGTGACAAGTGCGCAACTTGGGTACTATGTCGTGTGTTAACGCATAAGTAAGATAAGTCACGATCGGTTCGTCGAGTTAAAGCATATTAGTACTCGAGTTATACACACGAGTCTAGATAGTTGGATAAACTACCTTTTAGCCGGATTATAGGCTAGGTTTATATGTGTTAGACTTTAAGGTGTCCTTTGTTGTAATAGGGCACGAGGAAGCCGGTCGAGGCTTGGACTTTATTTGCTAGCTTAGCATGGAAATTGAGGTGAGTTCATAACCCCACTTTTTACTGTTTTATAAATGTTTACGGGGTGGAAGACATGCTTCTTTTATGAAAACCTGAGGAATTCCAAACGAACAAGTTTTTAAAAATGAAATGGGTGCGTGAGTGTCACGGCCCTGCTGTTACTGGTTTTACATTCGGGAAAGAAACATGAGTACTATTTACATCGTTTTAAAGATCATGTTATACTATGGGCACTTTATATTACTATACGGCTTTTATGGAAAGTCCCAGGGGGAAACCATGAATGTGCTGGCATGCACAACGAGGGAAATGTGGATAGATCTATTGGGCCTCACAAACCCCACTCGACGGCGGGGCCGGGCGGGTGCATATTGTCTCTACCTATCGGGTTACCGAGGCATCGGTAGCCCAGTCAATCTGGGCTGGTATCAACTTTTGGTTCATGTTTAGTAATGGGTTCCCAACCGTAGTAGTAAAAACACCTAACGTCTAGCTAACGTTCTTATGACATAGTATTAACGGGAATGATCTTTTCAGACTTATGGAAACTCTTTTATAAAAACTTATGGAATTATTTATGCAAAACTTATGAACTCACCAGCTTTATGTTGACTTTTTAAGTATGTCTTTCAGGTTTAAACTTTGGTAACGGCACGGTTGGAGTAGTCGGCATATTGGGATCGGGGATCCTAGAGGGTTAGCAATGGCGTTCAGGATATAAGAGTCTTAGATGCATCTTTCCGCTGCGCTGGCAAAGGCACCAAACGTCGCATCCGACAAGGGAAAAGTCAGGGTGTGACAGTTTGGTATCAGAGCCATAGGTTTTAGCGAAATAGGTGTCTGGGTAGATATCTAGGCTTTAACCTGAGTTTGTTTTGAAGTTGGGACCAAAATTTCTAAGACATGATATTAGTATGAACGCCTAGGAACTGGAATTCCAACCGTTGCCAAACAAGTTGCATGACTATTAGTGTATCACACTAGCTCAGCGTACATTCCTTCGGCGCAAGGAACATTTATTTTTCTTATGTGAATAGGAAGTCAGTATTTTCTATAGTTGTATATAGAAAGGACATTAGCACGTGGTGGCTAGGCATACCTCACTAGTGACTGGTGAGTCATCGCTTTAGATATCAGAGCATTTATTCACATAGAGTTAGCTGAGTCATTGTTTCTTGGTAGGAGGAACAATCTACTTGTATACTACGTGTATTTATGTAAAGTATATATTATACGTATCGTCAATGGTTGTCGACCCAAGCTTGGACGTATTTACGACGCTCACACGTGTCACGTGAGTTGGACGAGTTGGCAAAGGGATTGTTGTAGCATCTGCGGTCTCGCATCCCGTGTACGGAGTATACTATGTCATCAAGGCCGGTTTGGGCCGAAGACATCTTGATGAGGCACCTCATTCTGCCGATGATGCTGCGAAGCTGGAATGCGGACGGGAAGAGCACTTGGGAAAGTGACGCACACGACGAACATTATATTATGTTATATATACGTGTTACTATATGAATGTGACGAGTGCTCGTGATATAGCTTATGATGGAGGTTGATAGGGTGATCTGGTGAGGTAAATTTTCGATAACGCAGACGTCACGTTATTGCGGATTTACAGGCACTTGATAATTCTAAAGACATCTATCGTGAGGGTATCTATACTATTATGTTGTTGTATATATATTTATATATATATAAATAATGGATAAGGGTTTTTCATTATTTTGTTGTTACGGACGTGATTGCCAATTCTCCCCTGTTCGTGTCATTTGTGACCTTGCTTTTCTAAAACCAGTTTAAGATCTTGATGATCTTGTTTCTTGAGCTTCTAAGGTTCCTGTTTTAGAACCTAGTTATATCTTTGGACACGATTTACATCTCTCTTCTTTTGTGTTTGTGGTCTTCAACATTTTATCGTAAAGGAATCTAATTTTTGTTGATTCCTTATTTTTCCACAGAGTTAGACACGTATTTTTGTACACGTGTCAACTATTGCATGTTTGAATTCTCTAAACCTGTGAAGGTCCATTGTAGGACTTCGCATCGAACAATTGTTTCATTAATGATTTGTTCTCTCATTACGTTGCTCGTAATGTTTGTCTTATAGTCTTGCTATGTTAGGCCATTGTGGGCAATGAATCCTTTGATACTTCGTCGATGAGTTTCTTTAAAGTCGACATTTCAGTTGAATCGAATTGTTGGAATTTAATACAGCACCTTGCGGTGAATATTCAATCGACTTGGAATAACGAATGATTTTATTGACATGTCTCACTTTCATCAACTTGTTTGTCATTGCCTTAGATGCAGACACACCTTGTGGTGTGTAATGAAAAAGTTGGTGCACTAGTTGTTTCGTTTGAGGTGCGCCAATAGTGTTTGTTGACAAAGTTATTGTTTACACTTTGCATCCAGTTGGTTCTGAAACTTTATTTCGTGCCATTTGTACCGGCAAGTCCGTTGACTATTTTTGTTGTACTACCATTGGTTCTTGGATGATATCCTACCTCAAATTTTGAGGACAAAATTTCTGTAACATGGGGAGGATGTGACAACCGGCAATTTCCGATTTATGCCGATGTGATTTTTATTATTAAAAATTAAATATTTATTTTAAATATTTCTAATTATTAAGTTCCGGAAGTTTACTGACTGTTTTTACGATCGAAACTGCGACCGGTTAAATTAACGCGATTTAAACGTGTGTTCTGAAAACGCGCGTCGGACATCGAAGATATTTATATTTATGCTCGGTTTTGTATTTCGAACAAAACCGACTAATTTTTATAATTAATTATCGAACCTAAAACTAAACCGAGACGTTTACGTTTAAAACGGATTAGATACGCGGTATTAACCTACCTACCAAAAACCCTAGGTATAAAAGGCACTTATCCTCTTCTCCTTCCCCATTTTTCTGCCGCTCATCTCTCTCTCTCTCTACTCTCTCTCTAAAACTCCCTCTACTCCATCTCTTTCACTCTCTCTCGTCTCCCTCTCTCTCTCCGGAACAACTAAACGGCCGGCCACCACCATTGTTGGTGGTGGCGGCGCTGAAATAAAGGGGGACAGAGGTGGTGGCGCGTGGTTCTTGGCCAGAAACGGAGGGGTTGGTGGTTGTTGAAGGGGCCGGCGATGGAGGTGTGGTGGTCCGATTGGGGCTGGTTAGGTTGTTGTTTGGTGAGTCAGGTGGTGTCCGGCCATGGTGGTGGTTGTCGGAGGTGATGGCTCGGCTGGGTTGGCTCCGGCTCAGGGTCCGGTGGGTTGGGGCAGATCTCGTGGGTTTTGGTCGGGATTTAAGTTGGGTCAGATCTTGGTGGTGGTTGACAGAGATGGTGGTGTCCGGTTGTGGGTCTCGGCCAGATGTGGCTCGGGTATGGGGGTCGTACAATAATGGTGGTTGTAGGTGACGGATTGGTGGGGGTTCGGGTGGTCCGGTTTGATGGTGGCTCGAGGTGGTTTGGTTTGGGGATTTGGCTCGTGGGGCTGATAGCGATGGTTCCGGGTCTGGTTGGTGGCTCGGGTCAAGGTCTGGTCAGTTTCGGGTCAGGTTTGGTTGTGCTCGGGTTTCGGGTCTCGGGTCATTTTGAGCTCGTTTTGGTTATTTTCGAGTCATGGCGCCCGGGTTAGGTCCGAATCGTGTTTGGTTTAAGTTCGAGTCAAAGTTTGGTGGTTTTGGTGTTCGGGTCAGATTTGGTACGAGATCGGGTTCGGTTCGGGTCAGATCTGGATGGTCAAGCCTCGGTCAACGCGCGGTCAAAGCTGGTCAAACTTTGGTTCCGGTCTACACGCAGTTCGAGGCGGCTTCGGGTTACTCGCGTGTGATTCGGTATACTTGAATTCGTACATATTTCATTATTGCATTTTTATAAGCATTGTATTTTTATAAAAATATAAATATATATAAATAGTGTCTCGCGAACGAACCGACAATATTATTATTGATAAGTATATAAAGTGTGACTTGGTATTATTGGACCTCGGACTAAATTGGTTGGACTATAATATACATATATATTGTCGTGTCTTTATACAAATAAGTGTAGTTTATGTAAAAGCGTCGAAACGTATAAGTCTCGTCTGATTTGGAATTGCGGATAAACAAAATGTGGATTTGTGTTTGATATTGATTTTTGGGAAAATTGTAGGCGACTTGTGTTGCCTGGCTTGTACAAAAACAGAGGAAACTCTGCCGAAATTTTATAAAATTTATAAGCGTAAACGAAAGCGATATTTGTTGCATATTTCATTATAAACAACCTCCAAGTATTTTGACAAATGTAGTTTTCTACAATATCGTAAAAGGTTTTCGACAAATGATTTCTTGCAACATTTAAAGGAAAACGTCGAACAATATTTCCAAAACAAATGCATAATAATTGTTGAGCGTCACTTGTGTCAACCTCCAAAGATTTTGGTAACTAAAACATTTCCATCTAAGCGGTTTTGAATTATAAAACGCTCAACCTATTTGAGAAAGAATCATATAAAATGTATGTTCGAAACCTTTAAAGAATGGAAAAGAAGCGATATTGTTACTAATCGGTTTTAAATAACTATACTTATATTTTCATCAAAGAATATTTTCCTAAAATATAATTATAAGACGAGCTACGACTCAAGATAAGTTATACGTTTCGTAATATTAGTCCAACGTGGTGTGCACACGAGTAGTGACAAGTGCGCAACTTGGGTACTATGTCGTGTGTTAACGCATAAGTAAGATAAGTCACGATCGGTTCGTCGAGTTAAAGCATATTAGTACTCGAGTTATACACACGAGTCTAGATAGTTGGATAAACTACCTTTTAGCCGGATTATAGGCTAGGTTTATATGTGTTAGACTTTAAGGTGTCCTTTGTTGTAATAGGGCACGAGGAAGCCGGTCGAGGCTTGGACTTTATTTGCTAGCTTAGCATGGAAATTGAGGTGAGTTCATAACCCCACTTTTTACTGTTTTATAAATGTTTACGGGGTGGAAGACATGCTTCTTTTATGAAAACCTGAGGAATTCCAAACGAACAAGTTTTTAAAAATGAAATGGGTGCGTGAGTGTCACGGCCCTGCTGTTACTGGTTTTACATTCGGGAAAGAAACATGAGTACTATTTACATCGTTTTAAAGATCATGTTATACTATGGGCACTTTATATTACTATACGGCTTTTATGGAAAGTCCCAGGGGGAAACCATGAATGTGCTGGCATGCACAACGAGGGAAATGTGGATAGATCTATTGGGCCTCACAAACCCCACTCGACGGCGGGGCCGGGCGGGTGCATATTGTCTCTACCTATCGGGTTACCGAGGCATCGGTAGCCCAGTCAATCTGGGCTGGTATCAACTTTTGGTTCATGTTTAGTAATGGGTTCCCAACCGTAGTAGTAAAAACACCTAACGTCTAGCTAACGTTCTTATGACATAGTATTAACGGGAATGATCTTTTCAGACTTATGGAAACTCTTTTATAAAAACTTGTGGAATTATTTATGCAAAACTTATGAACTCACCAGCTTTATGTTGACTTTTTAAGTATGTCTTTCAGGTTTAAACTTTGGTAACGGCACGGTTGGAGTAGTCGGCATATTGGGATCGGGGATCCTAGAGGGTTAGCAATGGCGTTCAGGATATAAGAGTCTTAGATGCATCTTTCCGCTGCGCTGGCAAAGGCACCAAACGTCGCATCCGACAAGGGAAA
The DNA here is from genome assembly GCA_028751855.1 of Ambrosia trifida. NCBI lineage: Eukaryota > Viridiplantae > Streptophyta > Magnoliopsida > Asterales > Asteraceae > Ambrosia > Ambrosia trifida. The sequence continues at coordinate 23,348,122 of CM054124.1, read as the reverse complement.
AGTCGGGGTGTGACAGTATGGGTGGGGTCCACTTTGCCAAATATTTTCCAATATTATGTTTAAGTTACTTGGTTCGGGTACCGTCCGGGTATTCTTGGGTTTTTAACCGCGTGTCACCCGAATATTAAAATACCATTAATATTCCTTAAATTTTGCCCAGTTAAATTACTGATAATTTATTTCGGCTTTTGTCGGGTGAAATTACGTGTTACGCGCGTATCGGGTGCGATACGCGCACTTTATTCGTTACCGGGAGATTTGTACCATAAGCTTTCACGTATGGCTTTGGGTTTCCAAAACTCATTATATTTTGTGAAAATATTATTTATTTTATATTCCGGGTGTCTGGAGTTCGTTTCGCTTATTTAATTTTTTTACCGGGTAATCGCCAGTGTCCATACCGGATAGATTTGCTTGCGCACGATCCTATCATGCTTTGCCATTAAACTTATGCATTCCTATGCATTATTTGGGAACTTCTATCTTTCTAAGGCCTCAGTTAAACAATCAGCACATAATTACGTTAATCGCGTTTAATTAATTAGTACGGAATTACCTTAATTTTGCCGGTTGTTACAGATTAGCCCTAATTGCATGCTGATAGGGGGTGCTTAGCCCTAATCGCATGTAGTATCAGGCAATTAGGCCTAATCACATGAATTAAGGGGTGATTAGGCAGTGTTAAGGGGCGATTGGGGCTAATCGCATGATAGTGAAGGCGATTAGCAGCCCTAATCGCCTGATAAGGTTGCACAATCGCCTGACGTGTTTTAAACGACTAGAAACGCCTATAAATACCACCCTTGACCTCCAAAACACAGTTGTGCAACCCTAGCCGTCCCATAACCCATACCAACACACAAACACTCTCTGGAACTCGTTTTTACATCAAAACAACCATTTCCAAGCTTATTCCATCATTTTCTCTTAAATCCAAGGTGTGTTCTTCAAACCCAAACCTTTAAATGATTATATTTTGTTCCCTAAAAGTCCAGACCTGACTTATAAATGTTTTTGTCTTTGAAAATCCATTTAAAACCATTTTTAAACAAACCCAAACCCTTATGTGTGTTATATGTGAAGTATTGATGCATATGATGATTTTTGGTAACTATAACATGAATGTTTCCATGAATTTGATGTACTTTTGATGTGTAGGAGTTGTTAGGATGATTATCTATGAGTTTAAGCTCTTGTTATGGTGTTTAGATGGAAGTATGCATTTTGACCCGTTTGGATGATTCTTGAAGAATTGGGATGTTATGTTATGATTCATTGCTTGTTTATGGTTAGGAATCATGCTAGAATGATGTTATAACATAGAAATGTTGATTTGCAAACTTGTAGGAGATGAAATCTGATTGTCTCCATTTAAGGAAAGATAAGGTTAGTTAATGAAACCTAGTATTTTGCCATTTTTGGAAATAATCGCACCGAGCCCGTTAGAGCAGAGATAAATTGGGGGGTTTTTGCTTGGAAAGGGTTGGTTAATAGTTTAGTTTTGATTTTGGGTGTTTACACATGTTTCGGATCTGATTTGGAGGGTTAAACGCGCAAAATTGCGTCGCGCAGCAGCTGCAGGCGATTAGCCTCCTTAGCAGGCGATTAGCTTTCCTAATCGCATGCCAAGTCAGGCGATTAGCCCTTTTAGCATGCGATTAGCCCCTCAATCGCATGCTAAGGTAGGCGATTAGCCTCACAATCGCCTGTTGACCATCCCCAATCACATGTTGACTTTTCCTAATTGCATGCTAAGTTCCTAATCGCGTGTACTACTGTCATAAACGCATTTTGACATCCCGGAACATGATTTGACACCTAGGAACATGATAGGAACCCCGGGATACACCCAATGACTTAGTAACACGTGTTCGGACCTGTTTATGCGTTAATTGTACATTGTGCTAGACTAGGCGAACTCTTGCACGTATTAAGTGTTTAATTGCATATGTTGCATGATGTCTTGTATTTACCTAACACGTGGGATGTCGGGTCACCAATGGGATGTCGGGTCTTGTCTGGTACGGTCGGTTTAACAGTCAAAGATGTTTTCAAACGCTTATGGTCGCGGTCTGGACATTCGGGGACTAGTTAACCTACGGGTTATTAGTCCGGGTACTTACATACATCTTATGATAGGTCACCGCTATTTGGGGCTATCATAGCACACTGATTTAACTGTTTTCAAGTAACGCGATCTAAGGTGAGTTCACGGACCCACACTTTATTGGTTTTGTTTTTGGGGTGAGAAACATGCGTATACATTTTGGATCACACATTTACATGTTATAAGTTATAAACACATGTTTTCATGTTATATTATGGCTCACACCTTATTACTATACGGTTCATCTAAGTCCCTTAGAAACCACTAATACGGGGATGTAGCGGGGAAATGTGGATAGCGCTATTGGGCCTGACAAACCCCACTCGACGGCTGGAGGCCGGGCGGGTGCATGTTGTCTCAATCACACTAGGCTTACCGAAGATGAGGTAGTCTGTAAACAAGGGTATCACACAGTCAGCAATGGTTTCGCCCGTATGAGTAACACACTTGACGCCTAGCTAGCGTACGAACAAGCATAGTATGAACAGTAACAATAACAATAACAGTAACGGTAACGGTAACAGTTTTTAAAGGATTAATGAAACGATTATTGAAAAAGAAAAACCTGTGAACTCACCAGCATTATATGTTGACATTTTTGGCATGTTTTCTCAGGTCGCTAAGGTAGCGGTTAATGGCTAGGCGCGTACGGAGTCTTGCACGGCGTCTAGAAGTCTGGTTGCATATTAAACTATGATTTGAAAAACTGTAATATGTCTTTTGGTTGTAAACAAGAAATGCTTCTGCTGCTGGTTTATGGCTCAAAGCATAATGTTTTGGTTGTTTCATGGAATGTCTTACGTATTTTCTTACATTTAGTTGTCGTTTGTTGTGACCGTTGACTTGGATCCTGGTGTGTCACGCGCCTCGCGGTAAAACCCCGCATGTGAAAATTTGAGGGTGTGACAATAAAAGAATAAAAAAAATTAGCCATTGGATTAACTGAAGAGAAATCAAATATGTTGGTTAAAAAGTAAAAGTTAAATAAAAAAGAAATGAAAAACACTATTTTGGTTAATAGTTTTTAAGAAACACCAATATGGTAAATACTTTTCCCCTCAACACTAGTATATGAAAATATTGGTATAAATTAACTTTGTTTTTAGTTAATAACTTCTACTAATTAATTATAACAAAAATATAAATTTTACTAAAAACATTTTTTAATAAAAAATAATATGGACAATAATTCGTATTTTTCACATTATATAAAAAATCTAACAATATCTTAAAAAGTTACGTTATGATGAATAATTACGATGGTTTGTCTTATTTTTAAGCGTAATGAATGCTATATTTCATACCAGTGTAAAAAACTGAATAGTTGCTCAACCGGATCATCGTCACAACACAACATTAATTAATTGATTATACTCGACATAAAATTATTATTTTTATGTTTTTCTAATAAAATATGGCTATAGGTTAGGTTGTGAATGAGACTGAAAAAATGGATTGGCTTGGGTTGTATAGGTTGAAGAGAGAAAAATTAGTTTTTTAAGACTATACACTATGGTGATTATTTTCCTCAACCGTTTGTTCCATATTATAATATGTTTGGTTTATATATTTTTAATATTATATGTATGACTTTTTAATGTTTTTATTTTATTTTAAAGTATTTAACATATTTATATATTTAACATATTATATATTAGTTTTGAAATAAAATTATTATTTTTATTATTTATAATATTTTATCTAATAAAAAATAATTTTAAATCATATTTATTTAATAAGATATTACTGTAAATATTAGTGTAGGTTGGATTGTGTAAGCTGGAAAAGAGAAATTAATTATTGGATAGGCTTGGGTTGTGTAGGTAGAAAAGAGAAATTGATTTTTTAATGTGGTGGCCACGTCATCAGTCTGCGGAGCCTTGACGTAAATCTTACTTTACGTTCTCCGCATGGTATACTTACAGAAACGTGATGGCCACGTCATCAGTTTGCGGAGCCTTGACGTCATCAGTCTGCGGAGGCTTGACCACGTCATCAGTATGCGGAGACAACGTCATCAGTCCGCGGACGCAACGTCATCAGTCCGCGGACGCAACGTCATCATAACTTTACGCTCTCCGTATATTTTCCTTACAGTGATGCGCTAGCCACGCCATCACTCTGCGATGGGTTGACGTAAATCTAACTTTTCGTTCTCCGCGTGGTATACTTACTGAAACGTGATGGCCACGTCATCAGTCTGCGAAGGCAACAACATCATAACTTTATGTTCTCCGCATATTGTCAAAACAGTGATGTAACGGCCACGTCATCACTCTGCGATAGGTTGACGTAAACGTAACTTTACGTTCTCCGCATAATTTCCTTAGAGAAATGTGGTGCCCACGTCATCACTCAGCAATGGCTTGACGTATTTTTTCTAATATAATGATTATTTTAAGTTTGTGCACATGACAGGACTGGAAAAATAAATAAATAAAATAAATAATTGTCCCATACATAAATCAGAGATATCACTAATTCATAACTAAAACGTGGACATAATTCTTATAAAGTTGTTACATAACTGAAATAATTATCAAACAAACTAAACACAATAAATATCTAACCACCTATTGAAGATCAGATCCTAATGTTAGACTAGCTTTCCTTCTATTTCCTTCCATTTCCTTTCTTTTCCTTTCTTTTCCTTCCTTTAATGAAACTCGGGAACACACTTTTTGTTTTCCTTTCTTTTCCTTCCTTTAATGAAACTCGCGAACACAACGTAAATGTCTAACCAACTATTGAAGACTAGATCCTAATGTTAGATGTTTCCTCGGGTGGCGGTGGTCGCAGCAGGGGACGTGGGCGGAAGTGTTGATAGGATATTCCAAGGTTCACTTGCTTTGAATCATTATTTAGAATGATGTATGTGATCTACATAGACAAAGATCCATTGTTCATGGATCTGATACCTAGCACACGTCGACCACCGCGGCATATCCGAAGAGGAGGACCTCGTTTTATGCAACAATAGTTTTCAGCGTGCTTAACACCGACTGTCCTGTCTCGTCTTCATCATCCGATGATGAACAAAAATCTGTACGGACAAACACTTACAGTCAGTGTATTAGAAAAATGGCAAGTTCTCCCAAGTTGGCCCGCTGGAGTTCTTTCACACGTGTGTAAAAGAAATCCCGGCTCGCCATGACATAGATTTGGGAGGCGAATGAACTTGCTAATAATGTAGACCACCACATCATCGAAGCATTCTACACGGGTTATCCCACGTGCAGATGCAACAACGATCCAAGCAACTGTATGCAGATGTAACAACGATCCAAGTATAATTGAACATTTACCCAAGGTGGTAGGCTTCGGTAGAAATAGAGGAGGATTTAAAAGCGTCATGGGCTGGAAACCTGAAAGGTTTGAGAGATTAAATGAGGAGGGTTACAAATTTTCTTAAGTGAAACCCAAGTATATATACCCACGTCTGACGTCTTATACTCATTAATACTTCAAAGTAACGGATCAACCTCTGTGACGTCTCTGACGTCTCAAATCTCTGACTCATCATGCTTCCAGAGACGGCTATTTACTTTCCCTAAACGACTAAATGTAGCGTCTTAGACAAACTGAGACGGCTTAGATTCCTTTAACTAAATTTACAAGCTATGATCCAAAAATAATATTTTGGTTAAAAATAATTATTTTCTGATTTAAAATAGTAAAAATGGATTTTCCATAATTTTTCTTAACTTAATTGGCTTTTAAAACACATTTAATGAAATTAAATAGTATTTTTATTGATTAAAAATGGTAAAAACAGCAAAAATAACTATTTTCTAAGAAAATAAATTTTATTACGGTTTATCTTTCTTAGAAATTTTTAATCAATTAGTTATCATGAAAATCATTTAAGTTAAAAAAAATACGAAAAATAATTTATTTTCTAGAAATTATAAATTTCATAATTTTTCCGACACGTCAGAGTGACGGATCAACCTCTGTGACGTCTAAGAGGTTGATCCTCATTTACATTCCCGAAACGTCTAAATGTGACGTCTTAGACAAACTGAGACGCCTTAGATTCCTTTTATGTAAATTTACCAGTTATTATCCAAAAATAATATTCTGGTTAAAAATAATTATTTTCTGATTTAAAATAGTAATTATAGATTTTCCATAATTTTTCTCAACTTAATTGGCTTTTAATGATTAAAAATGGTATTTTTATTGATTAATCAATTACGGTTTATCATACTTAAAAATAAACAATTTTTAATCAATTAGTTATCATGAAAATCATTTAAATTAAAAAAAAATTACGAAAAATAATTTATTTTCTAGAAATTGAAAGGGAATTTGATAATTTTTCTGACACGTCATTAACACGTCAAAGTGACGGATCAACCTCTGTGACGTCTCGGACGTGTCAAATCTCTGACTCATTGTGCTTCCCAAGACGTCTATTTGCCTTCCCGAAACGACTAAATTTGACGTCTTAGACAAAATGAGACGAATTAGATTCCCGAGCAGTCGTCCACTCCTCCATTTGACCAACACGTCTAATTGATTCCCGAGATGAGTTACTAAATCCTTGAACTTCCATGTGAATTTCATATAAATGTACGACCGAGTCCAATCTCCGTAACACGATACACTGAAGTTCTTATGACCATCAGAAGAACACAACACCAATGGCACCAACTCGTTGGACTAAAGAAGAAGAAATCGCACTTGTAGTGGCCTGGCAACTCGTTGAAGATAGCAATCATGATACTAACAAGTGGTACCGAATCCTAAACGAGTTCAATCGCTTGGTAGGGGGGTCAAACAGAACAATCGATTCGATCAACCGTAAATGGACTGATTTGAATGCCAAGTGTCAAATCTTCAACGCCTACCACAATCAAACACTGCGCGACTTTGCGGACACACCAGAAGACGTGGCCATCGGAATAACCCAAATCGAGTATGAGTGCAAGCAAAGGAAAGAGTTTAAACACATCTCTGCTTGGCAAATGATGAGGGCTAGGCTTAACGAGTAGCTTTGTGGTGTAAATCTTTTTATTTTAATGGAATGAAAAGTTAATCTTAATTATCTTTTATTGTTATTGTTTCTATTGTTTTACCCCCTATGTTTTCGTGTTTTTTTTTAACGGTCTGTTTTATATGTATAACGTTTATTTGTTTAGGGTTTTGTATTAACCGTATGTTTGTAATGTAAAGTAAATAAAAAAAAACCTTGCATTAATAAATACTAACAAAAATACATTAAAAACAAACAAAAACACTTAAACTTTGCGCAACATTCGCCATGCCTCGACATGGTCGAAAGCGTTTCCGTATCAAACCTCATACTCATATTGAGCGAATTCGATAGCCAACTCCTCGTCAAGCTCCGGATCGTCCTTCACTTGTTGCTCGTATAGGGTGGTCCACATCTCACATTTGATATTGAGGTCGCCCCACTTGAACTGGAGGTCGCGCACAGTCTTGTTTGTGTTGTGGCCAACGTGTTCAAAGAAGTCGCTAAACACTCCAGCCCAAAACCCCTCTTGGGGAAGGCCGACCCATCGTCCCGGGTGGGGGGGGGGGAGGAGTTGAATTTCGGGGTCGTTCGAAGCATCCTTGTGGCAAACCACAAGGGTAATTTCTTCTTCTTCGGTCCACGGGTTCATTTTTTTTGTGTGTTTAAAGTGTGGTAAGTTGTGGCTTTTAACCCCACTGTTTGTTCACTTTATATACAACGACGGTGGCGCTGTTAAGAATTAATTCGCTGACTGTTTAGGTGACTTAATTCAATTTACTCGATAGTTTCCAAGATAAAAACTTAAATTTGGCTGACCGTTTGGTGGAACGGTTGAAATAGTAATTAAATGTTAAAACCGTGTAAAAACGTAAAAAAAATAAATAAGTGAAATGATGTGGGAAAGCAGAATTGGTTATAACCAGTTAATTCAATTTACTCAGTATCGTTACAGACACATAGACAAAAAAAATAAATACTCAGTATCGTTACAGACACAGAATAAATACATTTGACGTCGTTCTAAATGTATGGCTCGCTTGTACTCCAAGTCCCCTATATCGGATAGCTTAGTTATTGCAAGGGAGTTCGAAACAAGCACACCCGTGGAAATATCCTATCAACAACAATAAAGGGCTCCTCCTTGCCATACGTCCGTCCCTAGAACTCGTCGGCATCCACCACAACTACCGCATCGACCGACATGCTTTCTGCTCTACAGAAAAATGTTCCAGCAGCAACATGACGAAGATTTGGGATGTGGACCTTCAAACAGAAATTACATTTTACACGTGTTATACCACGTGCAGATGTAACAACTATCTGAGTATTTCTACGCAGATGTAACAACGATCCAAACCTTTGATAACTTTATAAGAAAAATGTAACGGAGATGTGAGTGAGGACATAATGAGAAAATGTAAGGGAGATGTGAGTGAGGACATAATGATATAAAAAAAATAAAAAAAAATTTATACATACTTTGAATACTTCCCAAAACAACCCAGATTTATACCAAAAGAATGTAAAAGAAACGGTGGGTGGACCTCATATTTATACCCAAACTTGAAAGGTAAAAAAAAAAAATATAAACAAAATTTTTTTTTGATAGGCTAAAGATGTCTTGGACAAAGTAAGCCGAGCCTATTGGTAGCCGGCTCGAGCCATGAGCCGGGAAGAGCTGGAACCGTCTCCCACGACTTCGGAGTGATCATGTCGTCTCAAAAGACGTTTCGGAAGAGTATCGGACACGTGGCAACCATTGAGCGGTTCTTTTTGACAGATGTCTTTGGAGTCGACTCAGGACCTCGGGAAGTGGGAAGCGTCTCACCCGAGACGCTTTCGCAGGCTATTTTCGTAAATTGACCCGGTCAATGGCTATTTCCGTGATTTTCCCATTAAAATGTGAAGGTTTCTTATTGTTTCGTATATCGTTTTGAATTGGTGATTGCCAGTATTAATATTTACGGTTATGCTAATGTGTAGAAAGTTAATAAATTAGCTTCATTAAGTATGTGAACAGAATGTACTTTATCACATTTAAGTAAAAGAATAATTATGAAATGTCATATTAAATTTGAAACTTAACGTAAAGTAGGTTAAATCTACAAAATCAAGATATAATAATAGATTATGCTTTTTAAAATCTCATTTTCAGTCTATTTAGCTTTAAGTTGTTCATCTTTTTTAAGTATCTCACTTTTGGTCAAAGAAATAAGTTAAATCTCTAATGCCAAAATAGGAAAATTTATGATACTGAATAGACAACAACATCTATATATATCGATATTTTATGTTGAGAAAAACAAAAGAACTTGTTACGGATGCTCTTACAAGCCAAAACCATGGTGAGATAAATCTAATTTTATATAAATACCGTTTTTTTATATTAAAAATATGTGAATGATTATTTTAAACTTTAAAAAAAGGTAAAAACACAATTGGTCAGAACATTTTCTTTAATCATATATATGAAGCTTTGTCCTAATCAACTTTGTATGTGGTGTGAAACTCATGGGAGTAAAACTTCATACATACATCAAGTTAAGAATACTATGAATTGTAATATTCCATATTGGTGATTAATAACTTATGTGGTACCATGATTCTTAACTTCACTGTACACAAAGCTATGGTTCCAATATTCACTAGTTCAAATGTGTGACACATGAACACATGTATTTATATACTCGTACCAACATCATAAACTAACACTTGCCTATGATCCCATATTCGCATACTAAAAATCACCTACGCTAAATCTCAAAATCCGAAAATGTCGATGCAAGAAAAAACCCCACGCAGCACTGAGGTCAGTAATGAAGATCAACTCCAAGATGAACAATGGGTTATCAGCTCTATCAAAGCCAATGCCACTCCTCCAGCAGCTGTAACTAAACATATCCATCGAGTACCTAGAATGGTGCGAGACGCAGGCAACTACGACAAATACTATGTTCCAAAGGTTGTCTCCATTGGTCCATATCATGCTGGGAACGAGAAGCTCGAGTTGATCGAGAAACTCAAGCCTGTTTTCACAATGAAGCTCGTTTCGAATGAGGAGACCCTAAGAAGTTTGTACAAAAAGCTTAGTGATCCGAAAATGGTGCAAGAATTACGAAGCTTCTATGCCGAAAACTCGACAGCCAAGTTTTGCAATAGGGACTTCACCAAGATGATGTTGTTGGATTGCTGTTTTATTTTGTATTACATTCAATTCATTTATGGTAAGAAGCCTGAAGACTGTCTAGAGTTGAAAAGCCACCAGATAGTCTATCTTCATCATGATTTGTTCTTGTTGGAGAACCAAATTCCATTCAAAGTTCTAAACGTGGCGATGGAGTTGATAAAATTCGATCTGTCAAATAAGATTACACCATTCATCAATGATAATATTCTGGTGTCTCATGTGAAGCCAAGAAGAAAGTGGACGGATGCAATACTTTGTGTCCGACATGCTCGAACTATTCGAGTAGAACAAAAAATGGAGTTAATCGGTGACAATGAACCGAATCATCTTTTGCATCTTCTTCATCGTACTCTTACAAAACATCAAGACGTTCCCAAGGAAGATCCACGTCCACCAAGCTACAGGTGCACTTTTCGCAATGTAAACGAGCTTGCGGATGTAGGGGTTCATTTTAAGCCGAGTGACACTATGTCGTTGGCTCATGTTAAGTACCATAAACGGAGCTACTGTTGGGTTACAGCGGATGTAGAACTCCCTCCAATAAGCGTGGATGATTCCACCAAGCGTATGTTGTTAAACTTGATAGCATATGAAATGTGCTCATGTGAGGCAACTGCTGCATGGGTTACATCGTACATAGGTCTTCTTGATTCGCTGATTGATCACCCTGAGGACGTTAAGGCTCTTAGAAAAGCCGGGGTGCTTGAAAACTCGTTAGGGAGCGATGAAGAAGTTGCGGAATTGTTCAATGAAATTGGGAATGATTTAGTTCCAAATAGTTTTGCATATTCGGATGCTAAGAACAAGATACAAAAGCATTATGAAAGTAGGAGGAACTCACTTCTTTCCGAGCTTAAGCGTGAATATGTGAAGAGCCCATGGGCATTTTTTGCACTTCTTGGAGCTTTAATAGCTCTTTTTCTTAGTGCTGTTCAATCATACTACACTGTTTGGGGTCCCGAAGGCGAATGTGACGAACTTTGCAAGCTTTTGAAGACAAATCATCATCTATAAGAAGTGACGAGTCGATGGTTCTTATTGTGTTTTTTGGTGTGTTGGTTTGATAATTTGAGTGTTGTATGTGCTTTTGATGCTTGCTTGTTTTTTCTGTTTGTTTTTTTTTTTTTTTTCTTGAATAAGGTTGTATGTGTTTGTGTGCAACCATGATGTAGTACCATGTTTGACCCAAATTAATGACGAAAACAATGACTTGAACTTTGATAGTTAGGAGAGATCATTATAAATGAATAAGAAACAACAAAAATTCAATCAAATCTCCATTTGATTAATCTCACACATAGAATCCAGATTACACCTTAGAAAACACGCACTTAAGCTTGACAAAATGGCTAAGGCTCCAGAGCTTGAGAGGGGACTCAGTTATTTATAAAAGTATTTGAATTCTGAATGATTTTGTATTGAATAACAATGCCCATTATATAGGGACTATACAATCGGATAGAAAGGAAATACAATTATGTACAAGAAGGATAATCTATTCAGCATTGACTTTGACTAACTAAAATTCAGCATTGACTTTGACTATGAAATTCAGCATTGATTTTGACTAACTAAAATTCAGCATTGACTTTGACTAAAACTCCCACACAGTTTAAACGGGGGAAGGTCCAACGCTCAAACTGGATCGGAAAGACTGAAATAGTTGGCGAGAGGGGCCATTGGTGAATATATCAACATATTGAAGAGCTGAAGGAACATGCAATACTCGAATGTGACCGATCCAGACTTTCTCACGAACGAAGTGGATGTCGATCTATACATGCTTCGTGCGTTGATGTTGTACTAGATTATATGAGAGGTGGACAGTTGATACGTAATCACAATATACAATGGAGGCTCTACCCAGAGGAGTATGCAGTTCTAATAATAGGTTGCGCAACCAGGTTGCCTCTGCAATTGCATTAGCAACTCCTCGGTCCTCAGCTTGAGCACTCGAACGTGAAACAGTAGGTTGCAGCTTCGAATATCAAGACAATAAATTATCACCAAAAAATACACAGTACCCACTTGTGGATCGTCTAGAGTCAGGGCAACCGCCCTAATCAGCGTCTGAGTAAGCCACTAAATCATGAGATCGAGATTTAACAATTCGAATCCCGTAATCAAGAGTGCCCTGTATATAACGTAAAATCCGCTTCATGAAAGCGTAATGAGGCTCTCGTGGGTCATGCATACACAAACAAACCTGTTGCACGGCATAAGATATATATATATATAGTGGTTTATAATAATAATAATAATAATAATAATAATAATAATAATAATAATAAAATAAACCTTGGATAAACAAAGTGTTTCACTAAACCAAGTCTGGCCCAATTGCACCATTTGCTATCCTTGTAACCAGCCCAAAACCCCCCTTTCTCTTTTAAAAGCCGAAGCCCAAACCACCTTAGGCCCAAACAAAACCGGCCCAACAGCAACCACCCTCCTTCCTCTTTACCGTTTAAATTATAAAAATAAAAGGTCCAAGCCGAGTTTCGAACCGGAGACCTTTTACTCACAATCCACGCGCTTTAACCACCTGAGCCACATGAGCTTATTGTTCTTATATCAACCTACTATATATATATAAGGACTCGAGTTCATGTCTGCTATATCGCTGCTCATGCAGACACACGCGGCCATGATCAAAGGCACAAATTTTATCAATCAATCACCCAATTATGGAAATAACTCGTGATATCCGGCCATATATGACTCGGCAATACGTATAATTACAATCAATCGTTGCTCAATTTCAAACCAATACGCGTATAGACTTTAATGATTAGTCAAACTTTCCAATTAACCCAACCATCGAACCACACTATAAATTGACCTTCTACGAATCATTTCAACTCGCTCACACATCTCTCTTAACCTCCAATTGCTCTAAAACATCCTCTGAATCACCCACGCGTGCACAGTTTGACTTATTAGGTTGACTGTCCAATCGTATATCAAACAACACTGTAAGTCCAATCTTTTTTGTGGGTTTTGTTAGTCGGCATCCATACAACGAAAACCCTAACAATAATCGGGTTAAAAATGTATGGATTGCCTGATTGGATAATCTAGGGTTCGTAATTTGGATTTGGGGATAAACTGGAATGACACAGTATATTTATTTTATTTAAACAGAGGATTATCACAACCACAGGCCTAGGCCAAGTGGTTGTGATCGTTGTTGGTGAACAAGGGCACCCGGGTTCGATTCCTGCTTGGGCGTCCCTTTTTCCACTCCTTTTACTTCTCTTTTTTTTTTTAAGAAACCAAATTATATATATATTACATTTAAATTTGTAAATTCACTTTTAATTATTAAAACCTTTTTATAAATTCTAAAAAAAATTATATTTATTAAATCTGAGATAAAAGTTTTATTTACAATTTTTATTTTTCTGAAATTCATTTATTTAATATTTATAATAATTAAATCAATTTTATACTATTATATTTATAAAAATCCATTAAAATATCAAAACAATTTTATTAAATTCTACAAAAATTATCCTGAGTTTTTATAACATTAAGAATTTCAGAAATGATTTTTGTTTCTGAAAAATCGTTTATTTAATATTTTTAATCAATTTTTGTTAGTTTTAATCTTAATTAAATCATAATAAATCCAATTTTTAATATTTTTGCACCAAAATTTTATACAAATTATTTCTGATCATTTAGAACAGGAATATAATTTTTAAACTGATAATTATTTAATTTTAGTAATTTTAATTATTAAAGTTAAAGTTTGACAAATTGTAATAAATAGATTTAATAATCTATTTTAAAGAAAATAACTTTATAAAAATTATTTTTATACTTTAAACACATTCTTGTGACCATCTTAGATTTAAAATTCATAAAAAGATTTTTGGTTAATTATTTACTAATATTCTCTCAATTATCAAACATTTTTAATAATAATCAAACGAGCGTTTATCCCCAATTCGAAGCCCTAGAACTTATACATTTGTAGACTTGATAGACTTAGACATATTTATTACTTTATTATAGGGTGATACTTGATACATTTGGTCAACACAATTATCCAAATTTCTCAACAGATATAACATTTTACCAAGGTGAGTTTTACATAGCCCTTTTTCTATTTATCACCATTTCTGGGGTGAAACATGTTACAACATCATTTTATGCAATTCAATCATCAATGTGTCTATGTGTTTTCTATGTTGCATTATGTCTTGAGCATGATTAGAGTAAGCACCATTCTAGCATAATCATTAACTCCGTACAAGCCGGCGGTAAACATTGATAGATCTATTGGACTGACAATCCCACCCGGATACGTGCCTCCTACAAAGGTAGCGTGGGTGTTTGTTATCGTATAACATATTCAAGTGAACCATGAGCGTATGGGATGTATCATATTATAACAGTCACCAGGGTTGGTTATGCACTCGATTTATTTCTAGTATGTTCTCACATATGGACTAGATTGACATGACACATGAATTGCACAACATTTTTATTCAATTATCAAAAACCTATGTAATTCTCACCAACTTTTGTTGACCCAAAACCTTTTCAACTTAACATGTTTCAGGTTCTATTTGCTTGAAGATTTGAATTGATGCTTGAAGATATGTGTATAGTTTTATTCAATTTGATGTACAAATCCTAGAACAATTGTATGTAATTCATTTAAATCATTTAATGGAATTTATTATTCACCATGAGCTACTAAACAAACATCAATACGTGACATCCCGATGTTTCCGCCATCGGTTGGGGTGTTACAACCATCAGATGCACTGAGTTTGGATGATAGATTCACAGGCGTGTTACATGGCGTGCGAGCAGTCATGTTAACACGAGCAATGATTTCCTTAGCATACTGATGATGTGATAAAAAGAGACCTGTAGAAAGTTGGTCGACTTTTATGCCAAGAAAATGATGTAGACGGCCCAATTCGGTCATTGCAAACTCTTGTGAGAGTTTGCGAATAATATCATGAAGCAAATGGTCATTAGAGGCAGTTAACACAATATCATCAACATAAAGCAATATATAAGCAATATTAGCATGATCCCACTGATACACGAATAGGGAGTTATCACACGAGCTGGCTAGTAAACTCCTGAGATGTGATGAAAGTGGCAAACCATGTGTACCATGCTAGCGGTGCCTGTTTTAGAACGTATAAAGACTTTTTAGGTCTGCACACAAAGTGAGGATGCTGCTTATCAACAAATCCCAGGGGATGGTGCATATAAGCTGTCTCATAAAGATGTCCGTGAAAGAAAGCATTTTTGACATCTAGTTGATGAATCGGCGAAGACTTGGTGACTACCAGAGATAAAACAGTCCTGATAGTTACCGGTTTAACAACCGAACTTAATGTGTCTGTCACACCCTCAAATTTCCACGTGCGGGGTTTTACCGCGAGACGCGTGACACACCAGGATCCAAGTCAACGGTCACAATAAACAACACTATATGATACGTAAAAAATGACATAAGCAAACCATTAAGTTTCATAAATGACCCATCGCTGCGGAAGCGTAAGAACTTTATTACAACACGAAATCATAAATACGAATGTCTGAAAATACTAAATGAGATGCACATGAATCCTAGACGCCGTGAGACTCCGTGCGCCTATCGACAGCTGCTACCTTAGCGACCTGAGACAAACATGCTAAAAACGTCAGCAAATAATGCCGGTGAGTTCACAGGTTTTTAATGAATACCGACTCCAAATGTATACCAACTCCAAGTGAAAATCGACTCCAACTGAATACCCATGGTCAATCCAGACCACATGCATGCAAGACATATGAATACCTGTTACTACTGCGATTGGAAAACCATTACTGGACTCGAATACTGTGAATACTGAATACGTGCCCGAATGAATACTGAATACTGCATACTGAATACCTAAGAGAAAATATGCACCCGTCCGACCTCCGGTCGACGAGTGGGGCGGGTCAAGCCCAAATAGCGCTATCCACATTTCCCCCGTTGTGCATCCCCGCACATTCATGGTTCTCCCCGGGACTTCCAAAGATCGCATAGTAATATAATGTATACTCCAAAACACAATGAATACGTGAAAACATAATGAATACTCCAAACCCAATGAATTCATGAATACCAAAACGTAGTTGACACACCTTTCATGAAAACTTAGTTGAAAAGCCTTTTATGAAAACATAATTGAAACACGTTTAAAGGACACAGCATGTTTTCTCCCCCGAAAATGTAAAACTAGTAAAAGAGTGGGGCCGTGAAACTCACCTTAGAATGCGTCTTCTGATAACTAGAATTCCAACACGTGTATGATAATCCCAACTAATGACAACCTATCAACGAGTTTACATAAGTGTGATGACTATTAACCCGAAGGCTAACTAGTCCCCGATTGTCCAGATCTTGACTACGTGTGTTAAAAAGTGTGTTTAAACGTTAACCGGACATCCCAGACCGACCCGACATCCCGTTGGTGACCCATTACATCGATTAGTCATGAACATAAAGTCAACACATATGTTTCAAGCATAAAACACTTAATTTGCATCAAAAATCTCATTTTTGTAATCGCAGGGTCGAATGTAGCTCTAGGCGGTCGAATGAGGCTTTAAACGGTCGAATGTGGCTACCTTCGCCCCTTTTCTCCCTCCTTCGCCCATTCGTGATACGTTCGACCCTTTAGTAACTAGGTTCGACCCTGGAGATCCTCCTTCGCACCTTCGATCGGTCGAAGGAGGCCAGGTTCGCCCCTGTTGTGCAAATTTTCCTAAAAACGCTTCAAACACATTCAAAACGACTCGAAACATCATCAAGCACAGCAGTCAAGCATGGATAACTTATCCCTACAAAACCCTACCGATTTTACACCAAAATCTAGTCGTTTTACAAGTTTCCCAAAATAGTAAATTATGGAGATGTCACATCATCATGCATGCAATCTTTACCTAATTAGGAAACTTTATGAAATCAATCTATATTCAACTTAATATGCTCAGATTATCATGCACAATAAACCCCCAATCCCATCCTCATCACTATCATCATGAACAAGCCCTAGATCTAACCCAAAATCCCCAAAATGAACATAACATCATCAATAATCAATTGTAACCTATCTCAATCATAAATCATCATCAATAACAGTCCTAGATCATTGTTATAACATCTATACAACAATCAATCGTCAAACAATGTATAACATCACATAAAACACCATTAACACATGTTATTTTGTATGAAAACTCATTGTTTATGAATAGGTTTTGTTTAGGAAGACATTAGGAAGGTTTTTATCCATGAAAACATGTTTGTATCAGATCTGGACTCTTGGGGTTTATTAAAAACGAATTGAAATGCTTTAAAAATGATTTAGAATGAAGAACACACCTTAGATCTTTGTGTAGAAGATGTTTGTAGGTTAGATTGTAGAAAACAAGGGCAAAAACTCCTTCCCCAATGTTTAAAGTTGCTAGGGAGTGTATTGAGACGGTTAGGGTTTGTGAAATGGTGAAAAATGACAAAGTGTGGTATTTATACTATGTCCACATTCACCCCTTTTACTTGGGCGAATGTGCTCTCCTTCGACCCTTTCACAGGGTCGAATGAGCCCTGTCCTAGCCGAAGGGAATTCTTTCAATTCCATCTCCCAGGTTCGCCCATTCACAAAGGGTCGAACCAAAGCAACATTTCTCCTTCGACCACTCGAAGTGGTCGAACCAGAAGCCATATCATCAAGTTTTCCAGTTTGTCGTGTTTAACGTATTCTAACACATCTTAACACATGAGCATGCAACCTTAGTCTATGTTTAACATATTTAAGCATGGATAATCATTTACACATCATTTAAACACATCTAAGCATATAATCCACCATACGACAATAATCTACACATACTCTTAATTTGTTTATGTAATTCACCAACAACAGGACTCGTATCGTGTGTGTGTGTGTGACTAACCCAATGATCTCCCGAATCATTGAACCCTGGACAATACGGACTGTGTTCCGACTCTACTGACCCCGTCAAGTATGTTTTAAATAGACGTTTTTCGCTAAGGTAGACTTATGTGTTTATAAAATGTTGACCCAAACATGCCGGGTGTCACAGTGTCCTCACAATCAATCCCGACAGTCTGAGAATTCCCGTTGACAACTAAACGGGCTTTATAATGTTCTAAAGAAACGTCAGACCGAAACATATGTCGAAAAAGCCACATGCAACGTATAACGGGGCGGTCTATCGGTCTGGGGACTAATTCCTAAGTTTCGTTATCCTGTAAGGTAGTAAATTCGGTCCTCATAGCACTTAACCAATTAAAATCATCAAAGGCCTTGGCATAAGACTTGGTAACGGGTGATATGGTATTGGGAGTTAGATGGATGGGTGTGGAATGGGTTTTCGACCATGTGATCATGGGATGGTGATTAGTGGGTGGCGGTCCAGTTTAGTTTGAAGCCGTGGGATGTGGGCGAGGTAGGGGGCAGTAGAAGGAGGTGGTTGGGTGGGGGCCGAGGCCGTTGGTGGGGGGACAGTCGAAACAGGTGGAAGGCGAGGGCGTCGCCTGTAGGTTATAGGGTAAGGGGTGGTAGGTGATGATCGTGTGGGGGTAGGAAGGATGAAAGTAAAGCCTAGAGGAGGTACGTCATCAAGGAAACGATATGTGGTGGGTGGTTGTGGCATGGTATAAGGAAAGTTGTGTTCATCAAATGTAACATGACGCGAAATGTGAACCTTTCCGGTAGTGGGGTTGAAGCATTTGTATCCCCGGAAATCTAGAGGATACCCAAGGGAAATGCAACGGATGGCTCGAGGGTGAAGTTTATGGGGTTGGGTTCTACAAAAAAAAGGGTCATCTAAGACTAAAAAATCAGTCTCTACTACATCCAAATCAGTTACTAATGGTTATTGAGGACTGATTTTGTCAGTCCCCAGTCAGTGGCAGATATCTAGTCCTAGATAGTGGTTTTTGTAACTGAACATCAGTCTCTATTTCATGGCACCAACAGAAACTAACATTTAGTCCCAAACACATATAAATTCAGTTCTAAATTTGTTTGTTAGGACCACATCATTTCAGTCCTAGATACATTTTTTCCGTGATAGAAAATCAGTCTTTGATACTACAATATATCAATCCACATTGCATTTCCTTAAGGACTGATAATCAGTTCTTTAAACCATGTCATTTGTCCCTAATACATGTCATTAGGTTTGTATTTTCATGTTTATTCAGTGCATCATAAGATTTTTTTGGAGACTGGATACAGTCTATGATACTATGCTTCATCAGTCCTTAATATGTTTGTTTTAGGGACTAAAATATAATCTCGAATACTAAGTTATTATAGTCTGAAATATGCTTTTTAAGGACTAAAAGTCACTCACTACTAGAAAACTAAACTTTGAAGACCGCATTTTCAATCGCAAATTAGTCCCTAAATGATGTACAAAAATCAAATACAAAAATCAAATACATACCAACCCAATATTTTCTACAAATTCGCTTTCCAAATAAAAAAATGTACATAGTAACAAAATCTCCTTAAATCTAAGCAAACACAAACCCATGAGGAAATATTCCAAGAAGTAATGTATAATAACTCAACGCTTTTGTGGGCTTTTCCACCTACATAAATAATAGAAAAAAATGATTATTTGATTAGCAAAATAAAGAAGATGATACTATATACTTCGTAAAAAAGAGCACTTAACTACAAAATGTCTCAAGTGGTTAACTTAATCATTATGAAACCTAGGAAAGACAATGCATAAATATGTTCGGGCTAGAACTTAAAGATACCAAACTAGAATATGAATATGAAAATGAAACATGATCCTCCAAGTAAATAGATACATACGGTACCTTTTTCTAAAACATGGGCAAAATGTATCAAGTTAGGCGCGACTCTTTATTTACACCATGACCCTATGAACATCTACAAATCGGTGGATTGTGTTATAAACTTGTAATCGTATAAGCCAAAGTGAAGATAGTGTCAACAAAACTAATTCGCAAATAAAAATAAGTGGATTTATGTCAAAGTGTGAATGGTTAGAACGAAATAAGTATACAAGACCATAACCTTAAATAAAATATAAAATATCTATCTAAAAAATTTGTAGGTGTTCACTATCATTTTTGGATGAATGTACCTTGAGTAAGGAATTCCAGTATCTCGAGCATATCACATGACCACAATAAAGAAACTTGTAATTTTAGATAACATAAATGAATTTAGAGGTGATGTGGTAAATGATAAATAACAAAAGCAGAAAAATGTAAAAATTTACCGTAGCAATAAACATAGAATGGAATTAGCAATGCTATGCTTGAACTCAGTGTGTTGCCATCCTTGCCCTTTTGGATCTCTGTAGAGAAATCTATTATCTATTATCTATTAATATATATAAAAGAAAACGTATATGCTGATGTGGCGTGCAATGGAGGTCTCAACCTCCCCTTGAGAGTGCCACGTGGCTTAATAATTGAGTGTTTTTGGTGTTTTTGAATTATTTCCTTTTTTAATTAAATTGAGTTATTTTAGGAAAAAAGAATTTAAAAATAAATTTAAAATTTTATCTCTCATATTTCCTCCCATAATTTTTAAACGTTTGTATCTTTTATATACGTGATTTTTTAAAGAAAAAAATTACACAAAATTAACGAGCGTTTTATTATCTTTCCAACGAATACCATAGTGCTATATAAAAAACGGAGAAAAATCGACTATTTTTTGTGGGGTTTCGTTCATACAGAGAAAAAACACACAAAGTGTTCATGTTATTCATTAATCATGTTTTTTTCTTTTAAACCAGGTTCTTATCTACGATGTTGAAAATTAGCACAATCGCCATGTTATCATTGGAATTTACTAGGTATACTTCATCAAGAGAAGCTAGGAGAAAGAATCGCGCAACACTGCAACACATGGTGTCAGCTTATAGCAAGGTTATTTTTTTATTTATTTAATTACAAGAGTAATAATTATTACTATTAGTATTAGTATTATTAGAATGGTTATATTTTTCAACCCCGGGACGCTCCTAGGAAGTAGGGGTGTTCATCGAATCGAATAACGAATTTTTGAATTATTCGAATCGAATTTTTCGAATAATTTATTTTTTTTATTAAATTCGTATTCGATTCGAATTCGATTAAAAGCTGACCAATTTGATTCGAATTCGTATTCGAATAAAAAACTCAATTCGAATTCGATTCGAATTCGTATAAGAAACTCGAATTCGAAGCGAATTCAAATAAATTCATTTAAGGTTAAAACTTAAGTTATGGGCTTTAGTTTGGCTTGGGCTTGGTAATGGGCTAATTTATGACTTGGGTTAAATTTATAACTTAACCCAAGTTCTAAAGCTATATATGTGTATATAATTATATACTTTTAAATATAAATAAATATGTATTATTTTTATTCGAATTTCGAATCGAATCGAATTTAAAATCATAAATTCGTATTCGATTCGTTTTCGAGTTACTGAACTCGAATTGAATCGAATTCGAATACGAATTCTTGATCATCGAATCGAATTAAGTCGAATTTTGAATTTTTCGAATTCGAATCGAATTCTGAACACCCCTACTAGGAAGAATTGATAGTTGCTGACGTGGCGTTCAATTGTGGCCTCAACCATCTCTTGATTATGCCACGTGACATAATGAGATGCAATGGTTACAACTTCCAACTTAAGTGTTTGTTTAGTTGATTAGGTTAGGAATTATAAGAGCCATTAGAATGTGAGAAATTAGAGAGATGTGATGAGTTTTTGAATAGTTGCAGCTTACATAAGTGATTCTTTAGATGATTACTGATTAAGTTTAAGATTAGAGAATATGAGTTATTACTAATTAGAATACTATGAACATGCAATGATTAAGATATTTTGTGGTTAGTTAACTTGAGCCATTTGCAATAGGTTATCACGTAAAATTAGATTTTTCAACCCCGGGACCCTCCCGGGGTAATCAGCTAGTGTATATATATAAGAAACTTGGTTTGTTAACAACAGTTATTTGAAACTCAGAATTGTAAGCAAACAACATACCAAGAAATATCTTCTTCAAAAATATATTCTTCAAAAATATATTTACGAGCGTGAAATAAAATAGATGATAACACACAATATTATCTTCTAATCACGATTTTTTATACATAAAAAACTTACAATTATGGGCAAATCGAGATTAATAAGCATATTGCAACTTGTACGGTGTTTAACACACAATAAAGATACTTAAAAGTTAAAACTCAACCAAACGATATCTCTCCATCTATAAGTGATTTTGAACAAGGAAATAGTTTACCTTCGATTTGCCATTAAACTCGAACCCTACCGACAGATACGATTGCTTTCGGTTTTTGTGGTTCACCCGGGAATTCCTAAGCAGTTGGGCTGTAGATGGAATTTTCATAGGAAAATGGATCTCCATTAGATACTCACTTCTCTATTTCGTTCAATTGGGAGTTGAGCCAACAAGCATTGAAGCATGTGTAAAGGAAAAATATAAGAGTAATTTAGGGGCAGGAATACAATGAGCTGGAATAAAAAGGGAAATGATTTTTTTGATATTAAAGGGGGCGGGAATTAAGAATCCAAATCTAGTTCCAATTTATGATAAAAAGTTATTATAAGACTAAAAAGAAAAAAAGAAGTTTATAAATTAAACGGATGTATATGTATAAATTCTATTTTTAAATGTTTAAATTAAAAAATATGTGAGAAGAGGTTGAAGTGTTAACATTTTAAGTTTAATTAATCAATAAAATATGAAAATTAATAGAAAAAACACAAGTTATACGTATAATACTTGTAGTATGCCTTCCATTCTTTAAAATATTAGAAAACTAAAAAAATATACATGTATCTGTGTAATTTTATTTTAATTTATTTTTGTTTTTTATTTTATAAATTTTTGTAAAAAAATAATAAAAAAAATAACGAGCTGGCTGGAGCCAACTCGAGCTCGACTCGAACATTTACGAGCTGAGCTCGAGCTTGGCTCTTCAGCTCGACCAGGAAAAAAAACCGGGCCGAGCGGGTTCGTTTAAGTTCAAGTTCGAGCTTAGCCTGACTCGACTCGACTCGGCTCGACTCGTGTACGGCGCTAATCAAATTGCATGTAGATATTGAAAAGTGCAAAAGTTAATTACTACTACTTTAGTGAATTATATTTATGTTGACGATGGCATTTAAGACTGCTATGAGTCCCCAATACGGTATAATAGATTAATAGGACTGATATTTCAGTATTACATTTATTTCCTCAAAAAAATGATAGAATGTAGACTGTACATCAGACCCTGATTCTTTTATCTATAAAACTAATCGAAGACTATAACGCTCCTTAATATGGTATAACTTTTGCCAAATAAATTGACACTAAATATTAGTTTTAAGGTTAAATATAAGTCCCTAATTCAATCCTTTTTTTTTTATATTAAGAACTGATTTTCAGTCTCTAATATGGAGGGAGAATATTAGAGACTGAAAATTAGTCGCCCATACATTTGCACCATTTCTCATTGTAGAGGGGACACATTTGGGACTGAAATTCAGCCGCGAATACGTTTCCCACTAAAACTTTATATTATCGAAAAATATTTGTGACTGAAATTTAGTCTTAAATAAAGTGTCAAAATATTAGTGACTGATTTTTAGTCGCCAACTTCAGTCACATAATATTCAGTCCCTAATATTATAAGTAAATGATGAATCAGTCTTAGATACTAAGTATTCGAGACTGATATATTAGTCCTTGATAAGTTAGTCTCTAATGGTTACTTTTTTTGTATGCAGGTGTATTTGGGTAGCAGGCACATCCGAAAACGCACAAATGGTCGTAATCGGGGTAGCGTAGGTAAAGGGCAAAGGTAGGGGTGTAAAAATTTAATCTTTTGGTGGGTAAAATGTTATGAAGGTATGAGGCGGTGTGAAGGGCTTCGAACCAAAATGTAGGTGGTAGGTTTGCATTAACTAGGAGAGCGCGTATGATGTCGTTGAGACGATGAATCATGCGCTCGGCCCGTCCATTTTGGGCGGATGTTTGGGGGCATGAAAAGCGAAATAATAAGCCATGGTGAGTGGCAAAGCTTTTGAATGCATGTTTATCGATTTCGCCTACAAGGTCACATTGAAAGGTTTTAATTTTTCGTTGAAATTGTGTAAGGATTAGGTTGTGGAATTTAGCAAAATGGGAAAGGCCTCAGATTTGAATTTTAGTGGTAAACCCAAACAAAATGGGAGAAATTGTCAACGAGCACTATGTAATATTTATAACCAGTTTTGCTCGAGACTGGGGAGGTCCATAAATCATAGTGGATAATGTCAAATGGTGCGAAAGTAAAAGAATTAGAAATTGAGAAAGGTAAACGTTTACTATTTGAAAGATGACATGAGTTGCAAACATGAGACAAAGTGTCTTTATTACAACGAAAATTAAAAGTACGACTTAATAAACTTAAAACATGATTCCCGGGGTGGCCGAGATGCTCGTGCCAAGGTAGTGATTGTGTGGAAAGAAAACATGCTTGTGGAGGTAATTCAGGTGGAGTGAAAGGGTAGAAGTCCTGTAACATTTCATAATTTTCCCCAATTTTTGAATTAGTAAAATCACCACCTTATCTATATTATAATCCATTTGTACAGGTATAACCATGTCTAAAATTTCAAAACATTCTTATAATAATAATAAAAATAATCTGTTTTACAAAAAAAGAAATATATATATATATATATATATATATATATATATATATATATATATATATATATATATATAGAGAGAGAGAGAGAGAGAGAGAGAGAA
Source organism: Ambrosia trifida (assembly GCA_028751855.1). NCBI lineage: Eukaryota > Viridiplantae > Streptophyta > Magnoliopsida > Asterales > Asteraceae > Ambrosia > Ambrosia trifida. The sequence goes on along the minus strand of CM054124.1, from coordinate 23,323,026 downwards.
AGAATGAAATTTTTTTCTAAAATCCAAACTAAACAAAACACTATACTACCCAAACATAACCCAATAAGCTTAACCCTTATACAATTTCAGAGCCCAATTAAAACCCAGCCCAAACCAAAACCGGCCCATCTAAAACCCCACTTGTTTCCTTGTTGCTGCACATAATCAAACCAAACAAACAATCAGTTGACCTCTTGATTGAATCGAAATAAGGAAACAAGCGTATGATTGATTCATGTTAATGGATTGGCATAATATTTCCGCATGAAATAAGCTTCTATACACGCGTTTAAACACTAATCAATCATCAAATCACGGCCCTAACCATTGTGAAACTTTGACCGAATTAAATTTATAGTATGGATCAAATCTGTATATAACTACCTGTGCAAAAACTGTTTTCGGCACACTTTAGATCCAAATAACAAACCAATTTCTCCAAACAACGCTCTAGGATTGAATTTTGTTTCGTCACACCCCGAGTCCAAAATCTCTCAAATTCGTCTCATCTAGGAACGATTAACAGGTAATTGATTATGATTTACACTTGTTTCTTACCTATAACAAAAACACCATTGTTTATTAAACGATTAAACAGTCGTGTAATTTGTATAGGAAACTAGGGTTCTTAAGGTTCAAATGGAGAAGATGACTCACATGTATTATAAGTTAAATATATTTCGAAACTAAACATATCACCAAATCTGATATAAATCAGATGGTTTCAGGTGTGTGTTAAAACTTAGGGACGGGTCTGACCCGGGTTCGATCCCTGGCACATGCAAACCTTTTTTTTAAAAACCCTTTATAATTATATATTCATTATTATTTTAAAAATGGTTTTAAAATACTAAATCTACTTTATAAATTCTATAAAAGTTATCTTAGGATATTCTGATAATAAAGTTTATCATAAAATTTTTAGTTTTTCAAAAATCATTTATTTATTATATATTATAAATATTACAAGTTTATTCCTTAATAATTTTAAAATTCTATAAAAATATCAAAACGACTTTATAAAATTCCACAAAAATTATTCTAAACTTATAAATCAATAAACATTTCTGAAATAAATTTTATTTCAGAAAAATCATTTATTTAATATTTTTAATTGATTTTTGTTATTTTAATCAAGGAATAAATCATAATAAATTCATTTTTCATTATTTTTGCATCAAAATTTCACATAAATTATTATTAATCATTTAGATCAGAAATATAAATTTTTGATTCGAAATTTATAAATTTTAATATTTTTAAATGTTAAGTCTATATTTTGTCAAATAAGTATCAATATATAAATATTCAATAATTAAGAAAATAATTTTATAAAAATTATTTTCACGTTTATTACATTATAATTCAACTACTTTTAGTTAATATTGGTCAGAAATACTTTTATTAATTAATTATTTATTTATATAAGTTATTAACATTTATTCAGATTTAATCATAAACCAATTATTAATCCCCAAATTAGGAACCCTAGCACATTTTAGACTAGAAAACTTAGACTTATTAAGTTTTCCCCAACACTTATTTATTACCTTGAAATAGGGTGATATTTGGATACACACGAGCCACATTTACTTATATAACAAGGGTCTCCATTCTAACACTAAAGTGAGTTTACATAGCCCCTTTTTCTCTTTTACATTTTTGGGGTGAAACATGTTTAAACATTTTATACTATCACTTACTCATTCTTTCTTGTGATTCAATTACACTATCATTTACTCATTCTATCATTTGATTGTAACAAAAAGACACAGTACAATCATTAACATTGATCAAGCCGCCTGTTTAGATTATAGCGCTATAGGTCTGACAAACCCATCCCCCGCATAAATTCAGGGATGATCGATAACAGTTACACTTTTACTAACTTGCGAGTTAGGTCTCAGTCGACACAAGGTTTGATTGTACAAAAGACGCATTGTTACATGTCGGACTCATATTCTATCTCATTATTATGCTTCAAATATGATTGTTACACAACATATTGTTTTCAACTATATGCAAAACCTATGTATTCTCACCAACTATTTATAGTTGACCCCCATCTTTCCAACTTAACATGTTTCAGGTTTATTTGCTATTGGAAGTTGTACAATTCTTGGAATACGTAGGAGCTTGGACCTAGTTTATATAAGTCAACCTTTGTAATCTTTACTTGTAAGATAAATTGTAAATTGTTTAATATTATTCAACTTTCATTTAGTACCATGAGCTATTGAACAATCATTAATATGTGACACCTTAATGTTTCCGCCATCGGTTGGGGTGTTACATGTCCCCGGTACTGTTGTGTCTTGAAAGTGTCCGTTTAGTGAAGAGATCCTTCAAAAAGAAACCAAACGGGTCAAATTCAATAGACACATTATTGTCACGAGCAAAACGTCGTACAGAAATAAGGCTTTGAATTAGTTGAGGGCTGTAAAGGACATTTGGTAAAATATATGTTCGGTTTGGTAAAGGGTGAAAGCCAGTGTCTGTGCTTTTAAATGAAATACAAGTGCCATTGCCGACCATAATTGACCTATTTACAGGACAAGGATTGGGAATTAAAATTTTACCTGGATCTCTTGCCGAATGGGAGCCTGCCCCAGTATCCATAATGTCAATAGTCCAGGAATTGTTTGGATTCATCTGCATTTTAGAAAAAATGGCACTTAAATCAGATGGGCATAGAGCATCATACCCATAAGGTTGCGGTCCGAACTGAGGAGAGGAACATTGGCCCAAAGAAGTAAAATGGGTCGGGACATGTGATGGGGCCTACTGATTGAATGAGGAATTATTATTGGGCCTCCAATTGTTTTGGGTGGGGTAGGGGCAAGGTGGTGTAGTCCACCAAGCCCAATTAGGATAAAGAGAGTTAAAGGCTGCTTGATTCCCCACTGTCCAAAAAGAACGATCGCCAGACCCACCTCCTCTAAAGTCCCGTCTTCCTCCTCCTCTATAATTGTTCTTGTTCCTACCTCGATCCTTGCCCCTATTTTTGTTACTGCTGTGCGATTCACTGGGGTGGTCAGAAGAGGTGTTGAGAGTCGGCTGAGCAGATCCAGTGGTGGTGTTAGGGTTCGGCCTGACCAAGACAATCTCTGCCGACCCTTTTTGTGCCTCAATACGAATAGCGTCATCTTGAAGAAGGGAGATAGCAAGATCCCAGTCGGCGTCTCGATTATTGATGAAGGATGCAGTGGTGTTGTACTCAGCAAGGAGACCACATACCAGTTGCAAGACCAGACGAGAGTCCGAGACCGGGTTGTCAACATTAGCAAGCTGTGTGGCAAGATTTTGTAAATGTTGGCAATAATCGTCTGAGGATGCACATGCAGAAAGAGTCAAGTTGCAGAACCGAGTTTCAAGTGCGGCTCCTCGGGCTTTCTTATTGCTCAGGTAAATATTTTCAAGCTTAACCCAGGCCTCTCTGGCCGAGGTCGTGTTGGGCATGATTCAGGGCAGAATTTTTTTGGAAACGGTATTGAGAATCCACTACAGGACAAGAGCATCGAGCTCTTTCCATTGTGGATAGGTCGGGTCAGTTTCGGGTGGTGCAGCTGTATCGTCAATGTGGCCGGAAACCTTGTAAGCGACGACATGTAGTTGGAACAGTTGAATCCACGACGAATAGGTGACTGTGGAACGGTCCAAGGTACGTATTTTTTACTATATGTTTGTGACAGAATTGGCCGGGTGTAGAGAATTAGGTTTGGTGTTGGCTGAAGACGACTGGTTTTCATCAGTTTTAGTCATGGTTGACGATTGAATAGGCTGAAAGAGTGTCTTTGCAACAGAAAACTGATCGAAATCAGGATGAGTTTGACTAGATCAGTGGTTGAAAGAACTGCTGCTGCTGGTAATCTGAAACAAAACAGAACTGTTGCTGATGATGATCTAAAGCAGAAATGAGGGAACTGCTGCTGATGAATATAGGGCTCTAGCAAAACAGAACTGAAAGATGAATATAGCTATCGTGACAACAAAACTGGAAATAAAAAAAAGAAAGATGAAGGAGCCGAAGGTATTACAGAGCAAGCTCTGATACCATAAAAGTATTTGAATTCTAAATGATTTTGTATTGAATTACAATGCCCGTTATATAGGGACTATACAATCGGATAGAAAGGAAATACAATTATGTACAAGAAGCATAATATATTCAGCATTGACTTTGACTAACTAAAATTTAGCCAGTGATTTACAGACGCATCCTTATCACCTAGCTGGGGACACACACGAATTGTACTATCTAATTCCTCCTTGGACCTAACTAGTGATATATTGTCTTGAAGTCTTCAAATTTGACATCGTTAAAGTAGGGGATTTCGTAGTGTTCTTCTATGCTGCCCCTAAAGACTTGAATACTTTATGTTTTAAGCTTGTTTCGTGGTTTCATTTCCTTCACTTTCAATTCTTGATTTAAATCTTCCTCAACTTTGGTTGCTGGAGCTTTATCACGATCTGGTTACTCTGAAGATGGAATATCGGGTTCATTAATCTTGTTGTTCAAGTTCGGGTGTTGTTCATCTACATGCTAGGTCGTTGCAAAATACAAACACAAACGCATCGGCCGGGCTCCAATCAGATCGTAAGGAAATCTTTAAATTAAAATCTTTTATCCTAAAGTAAAAATTGCTCATAAAAAGTCAAACATTTTGTAATTTTCCATAAAACAATGAAACATGATTTTAAGTGCAACAATTTTTAAAATACATATTTTAAATTGCATGTGAGAATCAATCGATAATACATTTTTTTACTTTGTCCAGGATCAAAAGATAGAAGCCAGTCACCTTGAAATCAAGTGTAGATTTAAATTTGCATTATTTTAATTAATATTTTCTTGATTTGTTTGTCGTCTTTGTGTTATAAATAATATTTGATAAAAAGATATGAATACAATCTTATTTGTTTTTAAAAATCTAAATATTTATACTCGAAACATGAATAAAGAAGGACCTTCAGTAAGAAGCCTTTTAACATATCAAACAAGTGTATGATAAGCTATAGTCCAATGTGAAACTCATGGGTGTAACTTTATATATACAATAAGCTAGGAATACTAGCTATCTATTACAGTATAATATTCAAAACGTAACTCATGCATCTATCATGGTTCTTAACTTCTTTTGTTGACAATGTTAAAGCAGTCGCAGACATATTAAAAAATTCTCTAACAAACTACCTAGCAGACACATGACCACATGTATATTTATGTCATCCTTTTTACCAATACCATACCTAAGCACCTGCTTATGCTCCCTAGCTAATCACCAATCCTAAACCCTGAAATCCAAAAATGTACAAGCATGACCAAATCCAATGCAACATTGACATCCCGGATGACAAGATTGCTGATTGGATTATTGGCTCCGATTCGGATGCCAATGCCAATGCCACTGCCAAAAAACCGCCAGCCGCAAAAATCCCTAGAGTACCATTCACTAAGGAACATGAGAAATACTATGTTCCTCAAGCTGTCTCCATTGGTCCATACTATTATAAGCAACCGGATCTCCAAGTGGTTCAAAAACTCAAAGTTGTTTTCACAAAAAAGCTTCTTTTAGACAACAAGGAGACCTTAAAAAGTTTGTACAAAACGCTTGGTGAGCCAGAAATGGTGAAAGAATTAAGAAGCTTCTATGAAGAAAACTCAACAAACATGCTTAGTGATATGGAATTCACTAAGATGATGTTGTTGGATTCATGTTTCATTTTGCATTTCATAAAATCCTTTTCGAAAGACGCGGATCTTGATGCTTTATACGACACCCCAAACCTTCTTTGGAGGGTCCATCAAGATTTGTTGTTGTTACAAAACCAAATTCCTTTCAAAGTTCTAAGAGTGGTGATGAGTTTGGGTAATATATGTGATTTGGAAAAGATTTGTTTGTTCATAGTTAACATTGAGGAATTATATTTCGATGATAAAGATCCTGAAGTGCGACGCGCAGTAGAAAGTTTGGAATCGAAGATAAAAGATAAGAACCTACCCCATCATCTTCTTGATCTTCTACATCGTACTCGTGCACCTCAAAAAGTCGAAGGTCGCACGAATGACTACGATACCAAAAGCAGTACCTTTCCCGATGTTGATGAACTTTTGGATGTAGGGGTTCGTTTCAAGCCAAGTGACTCTATTTCTTTGCGCGAAGTAGACTTTCGTAAAGGCTGGTGTATGTTTTCGGCGACTCTAGAACTCCCTCCAATGACCCTGCAAGATGATTCCACCAAGCTTTATTGGTTAAACTTGATAGCCTATGAAAAGTACTCGGTTGAAAATGATGCATGGGTTATATCATACGTTTGTCTTCTTGAGTCCATGATTAGTACGCATGAGGACGTTAAGGTTCTTATAAATGCTGGGGTGCTTGATAGCTGCTTTGACAATGATCACGAAGTTGTGGATTTCTTTGATGAAATAACAACTGATTTAGTCCCACGTAACGAAACATATATTAAAGTTAAGAACAAGATACAAAAGCATAGTGACGATTGGAGTGACACACCTATTTCTGAATTTTCACAAGAATATCGCAAGAGCCCATGGAAGTTTCTTTCACTTATTGGAGCTTTCATACTTTTTTTTCTTACTGCTGTTCAAACTTATTTCACTGTTTGGAGTGGTTAATTACCCCCTGGATCTGCATGTTATTGAATATGTGTGGTGTGTTTGATTTGAGTGTTGCAAGTCCTTTTATTTACGTACGTTTGGTTTTTCTTAAATAATTAAGATCATAAAGGTGTGTTGTGTTGCAAGTTGCTTTATTTATGTTTGTTTTAATTCTTAAATAAGATCATAAAGGTGTGTTGTGTTGCATGTTGTTTTATGTATGTTTTTTTTTTCTTGAATAAGATCATTAAGGTGTGTTGTGTTTGACTTGAGTGTTGCAAGTAGTTTTATTTTTGTTTGTTTTTTTTTTTTTTTTCTAAAGAATATCATCAAGGTGTGTTGTGTTTGATTTGAGTGTTACAAGTAGTTTTACTTACGTTTGATCTTCTTAAATAAGATCATATTTATTCAGTTGGAACCAAATATGTTGCTACCGTGAAAAACCGTGTATGCTATATATGTATCTGTGTTGTATGGATGGTAAATAATGGAACTATGTTATTTCTTATGATGGATTTTGAATTACTCTACTATTATCAATAAAAAAAAAGTGCAAATATATTTATGTTTCTCTAGAGCATCAACAACAAGGATGGACCTAGTGTACGTAAAATCTAAAATCTAGACTTGACAAATTAACATGCCACATTATTTTCAATCACAACCATTTCATGGTTTATTTTTTTCCTCAACTAGTAGACTACTTGAAACCTTCAACTTATTATCCATCTCATCACCTAGTTTTCCTTTGATTTGACCTATATCTAATTTGTATAATCTATTTATAATTTATTATCCTACTATTAATAGACAAATTATCCTACTATTAATAGACAAACTGGTTTGAATAGTGTTTCGACACCTGTTTAGACACTATTGCCTTTGAATATAACCTATTAGTGTAGTGGTGATTGTGTTCTTATCTTCCCTCTTTACCCAAGTTCGAGTCTGGCTTGTCCTCTTTTTGACCATTTATTTTTTTCATGACTTTATGCTTCACACGTGTCCTTACTTTCCCTATTTTAGCCTATACGTGTATTTCCCTTATCTTCTCACTCTTTCATTCTTTTCTTAAACCGTACCACCCTTTCACTATACCAAAATCGTCTGTCGTCTATTGCTAATGGATATTCTCGGGTGTCTCTGTTTATTCATCGGCTGATTGCTGGGGCGGGACTGGGTGGCGTTGTTATGTTGTTTATTATTGCTAGATTGTGTACAAAATTGGAAAGTTTCAAGCGATGTTAATTTACTTCATATTGAATAATAGAAATGTGGCTATAAGGGTTTTGCAAAACCGGTTAATCCTTTCTTTTTATTCTGATTTCTAATATGTTTTTCTTAGTTGGAATCGTGATATAGTTACTTGTCGCTGTTGTTCGTGTCTCCTTCCAACATCGGGTAATCGTCTCTTTTTGTCTAAGGTTGATAACTGGATTGAATTAGGCTCAAGACAAGAGATAATAAATATACTCACGGACTCATATACAGATTTTGTGATGGTATAAAAATATAGATGTTTTTGTATTGTTGTTTACCTAAAGGTATAATAAATAAAATTTTATTAGTATCGATTTTTTTTTTTGTTTTCAAGTGAATACAGTGGTGGTAATAGAGTTCTTAATCCTCTTAGTTTAAAATCAATATCACAAGGAACACAACAAGAGGCAAATAAACATATCACAGGTGCGTTTTGTGTGTTTTGTTTTTGCGTATTGTGTGTTTTTAAGTGGCTTTTTTGTACTATTTGGATTTATTGGATAAAAAACAAAGACAATTCGAGGATGTTTTAAAAGTTTAACCTCGGTTTATATATTTGAGGAATTGTCAGGATACGTGGACCCGTGAAGGAAAGTGTTCGGGTCCGGGTGCTGGTTTTCGGCTGGGTTCGGTCATTGTATGTGTGTGTATGTTTTTCAGAGGAAAGGGGTGTGTTAAAGATGGAATGATGTGATTTGGACCGTTGGTTACACACGACAGCGGGTAAACATACGGTTATAGGTGTTGTTAAATGTGCAGTTTAGCTTTACACATAGATATATAAAATAGGGAACAAAACTAAGTGACGACCCTAAGACAACTAGATGTCTGTTGACATTGATCCCACATTTTAGAAAGGTAAATTATAGAAGATTTGATATGTTTACAAGTTTTGTTACAGAATAAAGAAAGCTAAATGTTCAGTTTGCAGATATTGTTGTCGGCTTATGAGTGTCCTCATCTTGGCGAGAGGTGTTTGAATATGTAACTTATTGGTAGATTTATCTTAGACTAAAAATGTCGAAATGTTTAAATAATTCCAGAGGTTAGCTAAAAAGATCAGAATTTAAGGCAGTTTGAAGATTTCAACAATGTAATTGGTTCAACACGGTACTGTATCCATAGGGACTTATCACGCGGGGTTGAAAGTGTGTACAAAGGGACTTATCGGCATAGGAGTATCCTCATCTTGGCGAGAGGTGTTTGAATATGTAACTTATTGGTAGATTTATCTTAGACTAAAAATGTCGAAATGTTTAAATAATTCCAGAGGTTAGCTAAAAAGATCAGAATTTAAGGCAGTTTGAAGATTTCAACAATGTAATTGGTTCAACACGGTACTGTATCCATAGGGACTTATCACGCGGGGTTGAAAGTGTGTACAAAGGGACTTATCGGCATAGGAGTGTCCTCATCTTGGCGAGAGGTGTTTGAATATGTAACTTATTAGTACATTTAATCTTCGACTAAAAATGTCGAAATTATGCTTACATAATTTCAGGGGTTAGCTAAAAAGATCAAAATTTGAGGCAGTTTGAAGACTTCAAAAATGTAATTGGTTCAACACGATACTGTATTCAAAGGGACTTATCAGGCGGGGTTGAAACTGCACCTTTAGCTGAATATTGGTCAAAGTAACTTGAGAGCCAGTTCAGAAAAAGGGTGTGTTTTAATTTACTTTTGTGTAAAAAATTAGTTCCTTATTATTGTATTTGTTTTGATATAATCTCATATTGATATTTTATGAGAGGTGAACCACAAGAATATTGTCAACCTTCTTGGATTTTGTGATGAAGACGAGCCTTGTAAAAGAATGACAACATTTAAACATATTCTTCATGGAAAACTCTTTGAACATTTACATAGTGAGTATTCTCTTATTTTTATATAAAACTTGAATTAAGCATCAAATATGATTATAGGAAGCAATTGGCAATAAAATGAGAGATGTGACTTCTAGATTAAAAGACATAACAAGCATAGAAAAAATATGTCTATATATGTATAAATATTTATGGACCTAAGTTTGTACACAGGATGAAGCCGATTAAGCTGTCCAGGAGCTTAGCTTTGTCATCCTTGTCGTCAATGATGGTCTTCATTTCTAGCATCAGATGGTGTCGTTTCATCATCCAGCATGGCGTCAACTACTGATTCGAACTGTTGAATCATAAATGAACTTGAAGCAGTTTCCAATGTGTGATGGAAATTGTGTTTTCTGAAACATAAGGACATCGTCTTCCCTTAAGGTATCACATCAATTCTTGGAATAAATGTGTGTATACCAATATTATTTCCAAGTGTTGTCTTGATTTCAGTAACTCGTTTACAAAATGATACTATACTTGATCTAGTAATAATGTATTAAACAAAATGACCAACATAAATTATATATAATTTTTAGATATATAAATAATCAAAATGTAAATATATTCAAAAACATAAATCAAACTATTTCAATCTCCACTTCATATTGAAAATATGATTGCTTGGACCTTAAACCATACAAATAACACAAAAAAAAAAAGCTATCAAGCATCTTTTTAAAGCAAAGCAATTCATTGTGGATAATCAAGACATGATTATTTCAAAATCACTTGACTGTTGACTCTGCTAGGTGGCACTATTATGCAACAAAATGCAAGTTGAGTTAGTCAATCAAATCAATCTATTATCATATTGAAGATATGATGGTACCCCTCACCTTTCGTTGAAGGTTTAAGAACACCCAAAGCATTCTTTGTAGTTTTGCTTCCACTCCATTCTTCAAAGCCTAGAAAACATATAGCAGTTATACTTTGTTTTCATATATTAACCAGTTTGTGGGTCTCATCTTGTATTCATTCTCACATCAAGATATATGACCCAGAGTCACTCTATTATACCATCATCATCATATAAATGAGACTAACAAAAAGAAAACATTTCATGACTAAACCTAAGCCTAGCATAATGTTCAGATCGGGTTTGGCAACAGGCCAAGCTGGAATTAGATAAAATGAATCTACGTCAAAAAGGTCAGTCTTATAGTAAGTATCAATTTCGTTATGTTAAATGGGATCTGACCAAACCAATACATACCCTCTTTCAACGAAAGTACTATATGATTAGTTGCATGTTGCATAACATTGCACATTAAACTATATATATATTGCATAAGAAGACAAATATGACCCCACCATTTTAGTGAATTCACCATAGTTAAAAAAAGATGAAGTTGAATTGCACCAGAAAAACTTAAAACAAAATAGGTCAAGTGGGTAAAATAACAAAATAGCTAAAAGAAAAATGGGTCAAATAGAGTGTAACTGATCTGTATTTTATTTCTAATGAGTTAAATAGGTATAATAGCAAAGCAACATAGAATATAATGGGTTATATTGGTTAGTAGTCAACTCGAGTCAAATAGCAAAATTAAAAAAATATGTATCTTAAGGTAAACATAATAAACAACTAACCTAGAATTTCAAATTGTTCACATGCACATGAAAGACATTCAAATAAAGTAGAAAGGACTTACCTTTCCGCTGGAATGGCCATCCTTTCTATGTTAAACTCATTAAGCCAGTCTTCATCCGGTTGTCAAGATCATACTTGACAAAATTTCTTGTCCCCGAACATGATGAAAAAAGACAAAATTACACAAATTGTCTTTATTTATATATAAAATTGCATTTTTTGTCCTTTGTCTTTAAATATCACACAACATGTCCTTTATAAATATATATTACACACTCTATGTTCTTTAAACTAACGAATGTTAAATTTTTCAGTGAACTTTAAGTTAAGTTTACCAGTTTGCCTAAATGACATAATCTGAAATTTAATTATTTCTAAAAGACATAATCTGTATTTTAGTCAAGTTTTTTTTCACTTTCTTTTCTTTGTTTTTTATTACTGTTATTTTATTGATTACTTTTAGAATTTCTTAATTAACATATTTTTATATAAAAATATATGCTTTTGCATAATTTATTTATTTTCAATTTACCGCAATTTTCAAACTATCTTTTTACAAAAACCATTGGTGTAATCGAGTTTTTTTTTTTCATTTTTATATTTATTCTAGGTTATTTGAACAAACTTTACACCGAAAGGTGGATAAAATAAGCATGTCAGTCACACGTGATGACAGTTGGTTGAAACATATGCAATAAAGAATGTTGCAACGTTGTATATTGAGATGAGCACGCGTCAAGCATTTTATAACATGTTTATGATGTTGCAACAATTCAAAATTTTATAAAACTTCATAATTGAAATAATCACGCCTCCAATTGAGGGTTCATAGGTGCAACAACCACAACGTTTGGTAGTATGTTTTCTAGAGTCGATTTGAAATTGACAAGGCGGTGCATTGTTTTGGATTAATGATTCATAGCGGTTAAAACAAGTTACTAATAACATATAAAACAAATGTTATTTTATATGTAACATGTTCTTAGGGCTTTGAAATACAAATCAATCGACGATAAATCGTCTTTTTTTTTTCGAAACCGTAACTCTGCAATGTACCTAAAAACTCTCCGGTTACTGCAACTATGAACCCTCCATTTGCGGTGTGGTTATATAAACTATGATGTTCTATCTATATTAAAATTTTTGTGATGTTATTTTTAAAGCGACTCATTATTTTCGACATGTTTTGAACGATCGGTTTCTCGTCTTAAAATACAACATTAAGACATGCTTTTTTATGCATGTGTAAACCAAGCTGTTGTAACATGCTTATTAATTTTAATCCAAGTTTTGGTGTAAGTTTTGGGAAAATAACTTATAACAATTATACAAAGGATACAAAACTAACTTGATCACTCTAATGGTTTGTGTAAAAAGGTAGCATAAATAATTACAGTAATTATAACATAAGAAAAGTAAATAATTTTATAAAAAAAATGAAAATAACTAAATTATGCAAATATAATTATAAAAAAATGTAATTAATGAATTAAGAAAATATTAAAGTAATCGATAGATAATAATGATAAAAATAATAAAATTAAAAGAGAGAAAAGAAAAAAGGAAAAAAGAAAGAAAGGAACTTGAATAAATTACAAATTGTGACCTTTATAAACAAATTTTAGATTATGTCACTTGGGCAGAATTTTGCCTTAAAGTTAACTAGAAAGTTAATATCAGTTATGTTAAAGGACAAAGAACATGTAAAATAGATTTATAAAGGACATGTATTGTTGAGTATTTTTTGAAGACAAAGGTCAAAGAGTGCAATTTTATACATAAATAAAGAAAAATTTATGTATTTTTTCCTAAAAAATTACTTAATATTATTCATAAAATAAATTACCTGACATTTAAATCTAATAGTTTAGTGGTCCACAAACTCTCTCTAACTAGGTATTAGTTGCCCGCGCTTCGCTGCGGGTGCGACTGTTGTGCAAAACGCGGTGGGAGCTCCTGTTGCGTTGAGTGTTTGGCGGACGTTAAAGATCGCGTGTCGCTGTGGGAGCTCCTGTTGCGTGGAGGGTTTCGTGGACATAAAAGATAATATTAGGTGACTGTTATTCTTGCGTGAGCTTCAAAAAAATACTCGCGGATAAAAACTAAAAGTTTGGTGGTCAAAGTTTGAAATCCTAAAAGTTAAAAGTTTGTCCAAAGTGCAATGCAAGTTTAAAAAAGTTGAGTGGTCAAAGTTTGAAATCATAAAAGCTAAAAGTTTGGTGGTCAAAGTTTGAAATCCCAAAACCTAAAAGTTTGGTGGTCAAATTGGAAGAAAATGAAGTTAAGCTAAAAGTTAGTGGCCAAAGTTTTAAATCTTAAAAGCTAAAAGTTTGTTCGTCTAAGTTTGGTGGTCAAATTAGAAGAAAATAAAGTTAACCTAAAAGTTAGTGGCAGAAATAAGGTTAACGTAAAAGTTAGTGGCCAATATATATATATTAGGTGATCAAATTGAAAGAAAATAAAGTTAAGCTAAAATTAGTGGCCAAAGTTTTAAATCCTAAAGGCTAAAAGTTTGTTGGTCTAAGTTTGGCGGTCAAATTAGAAGAAAATAAACTTAACCTAAAAGTTAGTGGCAGAAATAAAATTAATATAAAAGTTAGTGGCCACTATATATATTAAAAGAAAGACACTATTGAAGTGTCTTTGTATTAATATATACTAGGATTCTATTACCCCGCGCTTCGCGGCGGGAGCTCTTGTTGCGTTGAGGGTTTTGTGAACGTTAAAGATCGCGCATTGCTGTGGGAGCTCCTGTTGCGTGGAGGGTTTCGTGGACACAAAAGATAATATTAAGTGAATGTTATTCTCGCGCGGGTTTCAAAACAATACTCGCGGCTAAAAGCTAAAAGTTTGGTGGTCAAAGTTTGAAATTCTAAAAGCTAAAAGTTTGGTGAGTTTGAAATCTTAAAAGCTAAAAGTTTGGTGGTTAAATTGGAAGAAAATAAAGTACATAAGTTAGTAGCCAAAGTACAATGGAAGTTTAAAAAAGTTGGGTGGTCAAAGTTTAAAATCCTAAAAACTAAAAGTTTGGTGGTCAAAGTTTTAAATCATAAAAGCTAAAAGTTTGGTGGTCAAAGTTTGGCGGTAAAATTGAAGTTAGTAAAAAAGTTAGTGGCCAATGACACTGTATTTGAGCCGTTGATGGTTTTATTTATCAGTTGTCAGGACACGTGGAGGGCTACGATGAGAGTCAAAGTTGCTGACTGTTTATTGGTCTTATCCGTATGAAGCATGATCCAAAATTTGGAAATATGCTGAAACAAATAAAATAATATCTACAAGCCACGTATGCGTAACTTTAATCATGCGTATGTTAAATGTTTGACACTATTCAAGTGTCGTAAACTTAATATAGATACAATAGTTTAGTGGTCCACAAACTCTCTCTTGTGCATATATAAGACGATGGTTGATTGAAAGTTGAAGAATTAGTGCGAGTGTATACATAGATGATAGTGGGTCAATAATGAAAGATGAGAAAGTTTACGGTACAAAGTTGTATATTGTACAAAGTGTAAGAAGTATTTTGGGTCTTTGATCAAAATAAATTAATGGATGAGATTAAAAGGGGAAAAATATACGTTGAGTTTCTAAAAGAGAAGGAGAAGGGCAAAATAGGTATAACCCACAATGGTTGAGTTCCACCCCCATTTTTAAAACAGTCATAACTTTTTCATACGATATTATTTTTTTTTAAATTATACTATAAAAACAAGCTTTTCATCCTCTTTCATTTCCATACCATATTGTTATACTTTAAAAAAAAAAAAATTGCTGGGTTGATAGTACTTGCGTCTAAATGTAAACACTTGATATTATTACTTGCGTTTAAACATGTCTGAACCAGAACAAATCTAGTAGTAATATCTGTACTTTTTTTTGCTGGGTTCATAGTACTTGCATCTAAATGTTTAAACACTTGCGTTTAAACATGTCTGGCTAAAAAGGTTGCATGTTCATTTTCTCAGTTCAATACATCAGGTAAAGAAGCATTTTATGTTTTGACAAATCCCAAAGGGTGAAACCAAATTCTGAAAGTTATTTTTGGCATGTAACAATTAATTTGAGTAACACATAAAAGATTTTGATTTCATACCAGTAAGTTTGGCCATCTCTTGACCATATTACCACTTGTACCTTGCGCTTTCAGCAATATGTAGCCTTACTTTCTGGCCTAACCTCAACGTATTCCAAATTCAAAAAGCTTAAATACAAAGTGTAAATAAACATGAAAGGTAAGCTACCTGCTGTAACATTAGCATTTTTACAAACCCAAACCGTCAGCTTTTAGTATGTTTCAATTATATATGTTTGTTTTTATGAGTTAATATGGTTTTGGTTTTGTAAAGCAGTTTTCTACTCACCCTTACCGGATACTATTATACCCAACATTAGCATACATTACTACTACTAATATTTGATGCTGCAGAACTGCTTTTATTGTTATCAGAATATAAAGTAAAAGAGCATGCTTTATAAGATTCATGCCAATTAGGCTTGTTCTGGTTCAGACATGTTTACACGCAAGTGTTTAAACATTTAGACGTAAGTACTATCAACCCAGCAAAAGTTTTTTTTTGAAAGTACAGATATTACTACTAGACTTGTTCTGGTTCAGACATGTTTAAACGCAAGTAATAATATCAAGTATTTATATTTAGACGCAAGTACTATCAACCTAGATTTTTTTTAAAGTATAGCAATATGGTATGGAAATGAAAGATGATGAAAAACTTGTTTTTATGGTGTAATTTTTTGTTAAAAAATAATGTCGTATGAAAAAGTTATGGTCGTTTTAAAAATGGGGGTGGAAGCTTAATGACGATAAGAAATTACTATCGTGCCTCTGATTATCAAATTTAATCCTACGCTACATATTGTTTCTTACACTTTGTACAATAACTCACTTTTTACGTTAGCCTCTCCCATGAAATATTAGCTGTTAATAAAACTTATTTTATATGATTACTACATAGAAAGACTAGATACTAAATTAATGGTTATTAAACCGGTAAGCAACTAAAACATAAAGTAGTGTTTATTCTAACTACAATTTATAGATGTCCCCCACCAAACCAAGTGTTGCTTGATGACTTGATCTGATTGAGTATTTGAGCTGGTATATCATCAAAAAGCAACAAAGCCTTAAAAATTAATGTTCCAAAACAAAACAATAAAACTACATTTGAACCCAGGTATATCATCAAATGATAATCGAAACCCCAATTGGTCAATACATAAATGTTAAAAAGACATATAGCAAAATAACATGAAAAAATACAGGAATTACAAACATATACTAACCTTGATTGAAAACCAAGAGAGAAAGACGGCTGGAAAAATGCAAATCAACACAAAATCGATCGATATGAGCAATATCGGTTTGCGTTGCTAGTTGGGTTTCAAATCAATAAAAAAATGGCAATAATGAAGGTGTTTTGAATAGTTTGGTTCAGAGAGGTTGATGGATTACATAGGTTGAAGACTTGAAGCAAAATCGATCGATTGGGGCTTCAAGTACATTGCTTCAATAGATTTGGGGTTTGGTAGATGCTAAAGAAGAAGCATGATATTAGGGTTTCATTGCTTTGAAGGGTAATGATGAAGATAAAGAGTAGAAGGAGATGAAATTATAATATTATAAAAGAAGCGGCGCAGTGTAAGAATCGTTACCTCGATGGAGATGATAAAAATTAAAGATTTGGAGATTAGGGTTGATGGTGAAAGAGAAGGAATTAGATGTGTAGATAGTTATACAGGATCTTCAAAAAATATGTTTGAAAGAACATTTTATATGCGAGTATATGGGTTAAAATATAGGGTCATGGATCGGGTAAAATAACCCATACCCAAATAAAATGGGTTGGAAAAGGGTGAGGTGGACACCCAAGTTAGGTGACACCTGTCACACCCTCAAAATCCACTTGCGGAGTTTTACCGCGAGGCGCATGACAAACCAGGATCCAAACCAACGATCACAATAAACAACTCTAAATGAATATAAATGCAATATCAAAACATAGTTTAAAAATCCCGTTTACAGCGGAAGCTTATTCAAAAACAATATCTCAATAATGAAACAATAGTTCAACGTTCAAAAGACCATGCAACCCTAGTAAGACGCCGTGCAGACGCGTGCGCCCTAGTCCTGTCGTGCTACCTTAGCGACCTGAGAAAACATGCAAAAGTTTACGTCAGCACAAAAATGCTGGTGAGTTTACAGGTTTTGTATCCAAGTACCAAGTCCACCTGTCCATACTATAATAATCGAAAACCAGTATACGCTAGCTAGGCGTACGTTTTGTTACTACCACGATTGGAAAACCATTACTAACGCGAATACCAAAAGTATGCCCGATGTAGTTCCTGTTGTTCCTGTTTGAGACAATATGCACCCGCCGACCCTCCAAGTCGACGAGCGGGGTTGGTCACTCCCAATAGCGCTATTCACATTTCCCCGTTGTGCAAACCCGCACATTCATGGTTCCCCCCGGGACTTCCAAAGATCGTGTAGTACACAATAGAAACCCATAGTATGACAGTAGTTACCAAATAACCGTTTTAACACATGTTTTCTCCCCCGAAAGTATAAAACCAGTTTAAAAGAGGGGCCGTAAACTCACCTTAAGTTGCGTTACTCCTTAACCCGAGTAAACTCAGCTGCTATGCTAGTCCCGTAAAGCGGCGACCTAACATACGACAGTTACAAGTACTTAGACTAATAACCCGCAGGTTAATTAGTCCCTAGATGTCCAGACCATAACCAAGTTCGTTTGAAAACACCGTGACTGTTTAACCGACCCAAAGTACAAGACTCGACATCCCATTGGTGACCCGAGACTCCCCGTGTTATGTTTACGCTCCAAAACATACAATAACGCAAGTACACTTAACATACGTTAACGCACAACAAGTTATAGCACATAGTTCACGTATCACCGAAATACATCCAAATATATGTTACCAAGTTATTAGACATGTTACGGGGTTCCTAGCATGTTACTACATGTCAAATCAGGTCTCGGAAATGCTAATATACACTTACAGCAGCAGTACACGCGATTAGGGAGGCTAATCGCATGAATGATCACACGACCAGGGCTAATCGCCCTTGATGTCACGCGACTGGGGCTAATCGCCCCTGATGTCACGCGAGTAGGGCTACTCGCCCCTGATGTCACGCGAGTAGGGCTAATCGCCCCTGTTGTCATGCGAGTGGGGCTACTCGCCCCTAACACAGGCGATTAGCAAGGCTACTCGCCTGTAACCTTGCTGTTCCGGTTTTTCGCGCGTTTAACGCTCCAAATCAGATCCAGAACGTGTGTAACTACCCAATATCATCCCAATAACTATTTTAAACATGTTTAAACCAAAACCCTTCGTTTAACCTCGTATAATCAGTCCTGCATGAAATCAAGTAATCCAAACATATACACATAGCATGCAATCATCATACTAACATGCATAACAATAACCCTAATAATCAATTACTGAGATTTCTATCATCATAATATCAATATCAACACTGATCTATCATAATATCATATCAAATCATCATCATGAATCATAAAAACCCTAGCTTTCTAATCATACACACTCATAATGCATGCATATTAGTTATAATCCGATTAACAACCCTTATTGACGATTTTCAGAAAGCTTTTTCGTTTAACAACAGGTCTGGACCCTTAGGGATTGATTAAAAACGTTTATAAATAGTTATGGATGAAAATCAAACCTTAGGATTATGAAAGTATGATGATTCAAGCTTGAAACCTTGAGTTTTGATCAAAAATCGCCTTCCAGAGGTTGTTTATGTGTTGGGGCGGGTTATGGGACGACTAGGGTTTGTATAATGAAGTTTAGGAGGTTAAGTATGGTATTTATAGTCGTTTTTAGTCGTCCAGCCCGTAACTAGCGATTGTGCAGCTCCTATACGCGATTGGGAATGCTAATCGCATGAAGGTTCACGCGATTAGGCCTAATCGCCTATACCTTCACACGATTAGCCACCCAATCGCCCCATATGTTGCCTACTCGCCTCCCCTATGGGCGATTAGGCTTCCTAATCGCCTGTAGGGGTTAATCTCGTGTGTTTTGCGCGTTAAACCCCGTTTTAACATATGTTAATACATATTCACGTACTGACAAGTCACATAATGATTGTAAACACATAAAACAAGTAAATACACATATTTACACTCGTTCACCAATTCCCGGGACTCGAGACTCGTACGTTCCGTATGACTTGACGATCCTACAAATCGTCACCGTTTGTCCACTTGGTTAAGGACTGACATCTAACGAACCTCTAGACCAACATCCAATGATCTTCTAGACTAACCAATAGTTCCCGAACCATAACCCGACTTAACTAACCCAGTTAAGTACGACATACGCGTGACTCGCTAAGGTAGACTTTCATCTAGACAACGTTGTTAACCAGAATTTGCCGGGTGTCACATCATCCCCACGTTAAAAGAATTTTTGTCCCGAAAATTGCACAAGTACCAAAAGAACAAAAGAAATAACGAAGGAAATAAACAAAAGATAGAGACCAAAAGAGAGATTTACCCGAGTTGTCACATCATCCCCACGTTAAAAGGAATCTCGACCCGAGATTCATTCAGCTGCCGAAGAGACATGTCTCGACTCGAACGCTTCCTTAGGAAAAAGATGAGGATACTTAGACTTCATCTGATCCTCCCATTCCCACGTATATTCCGGTCCCCGGTCCGAGTTCCACCGAACCTTAACGATACGAATCTTGCTGTGACGCCGGCTACGAATCTTGTAATCAAGGATCTCCACAGGTTCTTCCACAATCCGAAGACGATCATCAACCTTGATCTCTTCTAGTGGAACGATGAGAGACTCGTCAGCCAGACACTTCTTCAAGTTTGACACGTGAAAGACGTTATGTACGTTACCGAGCTCCGTCGGTAGATCAAGACGATATGCCACCGGCCCAATCCGTTCCAGGATCGTAAATGGGCCGACATACCGCGGATTGAGTTTGCCACGCTTCCCAAAGCGTATGACGCCCTTCCACGGCGAGACTTTTAGAAGTACCTTGTCATTGACTTGGAATTCCAGTGGTTTGCGACGCTGATCAGCATAACTCTGTTGCCGGTCCCGTGCCGCCGCCAACCGATTACGAATCTGTACGATCTTTTCCGAAGTTTCGTACACTAGTTCAGGCCCAGTGAGTTGACTCTCACCCACTTCAGCCCAACAAAGAGGAGAACGGCATTTCCGTCCGTACAGTGCTTCGAACGGAGCAGCCTTGATGCTCGTGTGATAACTGTTATTATACGAGAATTCTACTAACGGCAGATGAGCTTCCCAACCCTTTCCAAAATCGATCACACATGCCCGCAGCATGTCTTCTAAAGTTTGAATCGTGCGTTCACTCTGACCGTCAGTCTGTGGATGGTAAGCCGTACTCATGTCTAGTTGGGTACCCAAAGCCTTGTGCAAAGACTTCCAGAAGTGAGAAGTAAAATGGGAGTCACGATCCGAGATAATAGAAACTGGCACCCCGTGCTTAGAAACAACTTCCTTCAAGTAAAGACGAGCCAAACGATCCATGGTGTCGATCTCCTTAATAGCAAGAAAATGAGCTGATTTCGTCAACCGATCGACAATCACCCATATCTTGTCGTTCCCGCTTGGTGATTTAGGAAGTTGTGTGACAAAATCCATAGTAATCCGTTCCCATTTCCATTCCGGAATTTCAGGTTGTTGCAGGAGACCCGACGGTTTCTGGTATTCCACCTTGACCTTAGCACAGGTCAAGCATTTGCTCACGTATGAGGCTATGTCCGACCTCATGTTTGGCCACCAGTAAAGCACCTTCAGATCTTGGTACATCTTATCCGAACCAGGATGAATAGAATACCGGGACTTATGAGCCTCATCAAGGACAAGCTCCCGTAGTCCCCCGAACAAAGGAACCCATATACGTTCTGCGAAATAGTGCAGGCCATCAGGCCTTCGCTCTAGGTGCTTGTCGGCACCGTGCATAGTTTCAGCTTTAAGGTTTTCCTCCTTCAAAGCTTCCAACTGGGCAGAACGGAGTTGATCAGGTAACGACGAATGGATGGTGAGCTGCAACGCCCGAACACGACGAGGTTTCGTTGATTCCTTCCTGCTCAAGGCGTCTGCTACAACATTCGCCTTGCCAGGATGGTACTTAATAGCACAATCATAGTCGTTCAAAAGTTCAATCCAGCGACGCTGCCGTATGTTCAAGTGTTGTTGGTCGAAAATGTGTTGGAGACTCTTGTGATCGGTGTAGATGGTGCATTTGGTACCGTACAAGTAATGTCTCCAAATTTTCAACGCGAATACCACGGCACCCAACTCCAAGTCATGAGTTGTGTAGTTCTTCTCGTGTACTTTGAGTTGACGAGAAGCATACGCAATCACTTTCTCGCGTTGCATCAACACGCAACCGAGTCCATGAATGGAAGCATCACAGTAGACAACGAAATCATCAGGACCCTCAGGTAAAGACAAAATAGGAGCAGAACACAGTTTAGACTTCAGTTCTTCAAACGCTGACTCTTGTGGTTCACCCCAGTCGAATTTCTTATCCTTCTGAGTGAGAGTGGTGAGGGGTTGAGCAATCTTCGAGAACCCCTGAATGAAACGACGATAGTAGCCCGCAAGGCCTAGGAATTGCCGCACCTCAGTTGGCGTCTTTGGTGCTCCCCAGTCCTTGATCGCTTCGATATTTGCTGGATCGACATGAATCCCTAGTTCATTAACCACATGTCCTAGGAATTGAACTTCGCGTAACCAAAAGTCACACTTTGAGAACTTGGCGTAAAGTTGTTCCCGTCGCAAGAGTTCCAAAACTAACCGCAGATGTTCCCCGTGTTCGGTCTCGTTCTTGGAGTAGATCAGAATGTCATCAATAAATACAATGACGAATTTGTCCAAATATGGTTTACAGACGCGGTTCATCAAGTCCATGAAAACCGCCGGTGCGTTCGTGAGACCGAAAGGCATGACCAAGAATTCGAAATGGCCATAACGTGTTCGAAAAGCAGTCTTTGCAACGTCAGCCTCCCTGACACGCAGCTGGTGATAACCGGACCTCAAATCGATCTTGGAATAATAACTAGAACCCTGAAGCTGGTCGAATAGATCATCAATACGTGGAAGAGGATAACGGTTCTTGACGGTCAATTTGTTCAGTTCTCTGTAGTCTACACACAATCGGAAACTCCCATCCTTCTTCTTAACAAATAAAATCGGGGCTCCCCAAGGGGAAGAACTTGGCCGGATGAAACCCTTGTCCAAGAGTTCCTGTAACTGACTAGACAATTCCTGCATCTCGGGAGGTGCAAGACGGTAGGGGGCCCGAGCAATAGGAGCAGCCCCTGGTACAAGATCAATACCGAACTCGACTTGACGATGAGGAGGAAGACCAGATAAATCATCGGGAAAAACATCAGGAAACTCGCGTACCACCGGAATGTCGTCAATCTTCTTCTCATCAACAGAGGAAACAGATAAAAGCGCCAAGACAGCTGGATAACCCTTTCGAAGACACTTAAGGGCTTTCATGCTAGAGATGATGTTTAGCGGAACACCACCCTTGATACCGTACACAGAAAGGAATTCTCCATCAGGGAGAGGAATCCGAATAACCTTATCGTAACAGACGATCTCCGCGCGATACAAAGATAACCAATCCATTCCTACCACAACGTCAAAACTACCCAATGATACCGGCATAAGGTCGATGGGGAACGATAAACCCGACAACTCTAATTGACACTCCCGAAGGATACTAGTAGCTTCAATCGTCTTACCGTCAGCTAACTCAATAATATACTTGGCCTCTAATGGTACGGGTATTACATCTAGCAGTCGACTAACATCCATGGATACAAAACTCTTGTCGGCACCAGAATCAAATAACACGCTAACAGAACGATTATTGAGAAGAAACGTACCGGTGACTGTGTCAGGGTCCTGTCTAGCCTCAGCAGCTCCAATGACGAAGGCACGTGCATTTCTGCCGCCGCCCCCGTTGTTCCCATTCCCGTTGTTCCCTCCCTGCTTCAGTTTTGGGCAATCCTTCTTGTAATGCCCGGTGTCACCACAGTTGTAGCATCCTTGTTTCCCTGTAGTCCCCTGAGTAGTCGGAGCTGAGCTGTTAGTCGGAGCCTGAGTCGATGGAAGTGTAGCCCGACAATCTTTAGCATAATGGCCTGTTCGCTGGCAGCGGTGACAACGGTTACTGTCGCAGTTCCCTTGATGATGGCGTCCACACTTGTTGCATTTGGGCAGTTTTCCCGCATAACCACCCTGCTTGTTACCCGAAGAAGATGAACCCCCATTATCAAACCTTTTACCCTGCTGTGCAGACCCAGATCCTTTCCCGTCATTTTCCCACTTGCGCTTGTTGTTCTCTGGAGCCTTAACAGTCGAACCTTTCGCAGGCAAAATCCCCTCATTCACCTTTAAGTTGGTCATTCTATGGGCCGATCGAACTACTTCTGCATACGTAGGATGATTTCCAGCAGCCACTAACCCTGCAATTTCCGGTACTAACCCTGAGACATAGTGTTCAATCCTACGATATTCTGGCACGTGCAGATCGGGACACAGCACTGCCAACTCATTCCGTCTCACAGTATACTTCTCGATTTCCGACCCAGTCATCTTGAGGTTCCACACCTCATGCTCCAGCTTCTGTACCTCTTCTCTCGGACAATACTCACGCTTCAGCAACTTCACAAAATTCTCCCATGGCATAGCATATGCCTCCCCAATACCCATGTTCTGGGTGATGCCATTCCACCAAGTCAATGCCACGTCCTGAAATAACGCAGCCGAATACTTTACCCGATCTTCTGGGAGACAGTTACACATCAGAAATACTGACTCCACTTTCTCCAACCACCTAAGCAAGCTAACCGCACCCTCAGTGCCAGAGAATTCCTGGGGCTTACAGTCCCGGAACATCTTGTAGGTGCACATGGGTGGGGGTGGGTCAACAGGACCACCTGAAATGAAACGTATGAGAAACCACGAATAACGTAAACAAGGTTCACCAATGAGGCAAAGAAAACGGATAAATCAACTTACCACCACCGTTGTGCCCTAACTGAAAGGCAGCTTGGAGCAAGTTGTTCAGATCAGCCTGTGATAGGTTAATACCTCCACCACGACCACCAGCACCACCGCGACCACCACCACGTCCACCATTGCGACCACCTCCACGTCCTCCACGCACTCCAGACATGATTCTGGCAGAAAGAACGAGAAAATTTAGTTTCGCAGTTAAAGATAACCACTAATGTTCACAAGATTAAAGCTAGATCCAATCCAGGACTATCCCCTCAAACCCAGAGCTCACTAGGGCTTCCATGCATTTCGTTTTATGATTTTGTGTGCACCCAAAATGATAAAACGCTCTACATGGTCCTCCAAGTGTTCTCCTAGTTCAAAGTTCAAATCACCGAACATAGACTCTTAGCTACACACCGTAATACCACGGTAGTTTATGACAAGTGTTTCTATTGGAGTGCGAAAGGGAGATGTCCGAGCCTTGGACAAATCTCAAGAGCATACGAGTTACCCCAATAGACCACACTGCCTAGAAAACAAGTAACCCAACCTAAGATAGAACGGATGATGTAACGTAGAAAGACCAACGATTTAGAGACACCCCGACAAGACCATACGTATACCACTATAACGTTTAGTACCATGTGATCGTCTAGTGTGTGCGACTCGGCTATAGACTAGACTCTACATGCAGTCCTAGTTCACTATAACCATTGGCTCTGATACCAATCTGTCACACCCTCAAAATCCACTTGCGGAGTTTTACCGCGAGGCGCATGACAAACCAGGATCCAAACCAACGATCACAATAAACAACTCTAAATGAATATAAATGCAATATCAAAACATAGTTTAAAAATCCCGTTTACAGCGGAAGCTTATTCAAAAACAATATCTCAATAATGAAACAATAGTTCAACGTTCAAAAGACCATGCAACCCTAGTAAGACGCCGTGCAGACGCGTGCGCCCTAGTCCTGTCGTGCTACCTTAGCGACCTGAGAAAACATGCAAAAGTTTACGTCAGCACAAAAATGCTGGTGAGTTTACAGGTTTTGTATCCAAGTACCAAGTGCACCTGTCCATACTATAATAATCGAAAACCAGTATACGCTAGCTAGGCGTACGTTTTGTTACTACCACGATTGGAAAACCATTACTAACGCGAATACCAAAAGTATGCCCGATGTAGTTCCTGTTGTTCCTGTTGTTCCTGTTTGAGACAATATGCACCCGCCGACCCTCCAAGTCGACGAGCGGGGTTGGTCACTCCCAATAGCGCTATTCACATTTCCCCGTTGTGCAAACCCGCACATTCATGGTTCCCCCCGGGACTTCCAAAGATCGTGTAGTACACAATAGAAACCCATAGTATGACAGTAGTTACCAAATAACCGTTTTAACACATGTTTTCTCCCCCGAAAGTATAAAACCAGTTTAAAAGAGGGGCCGTAAACTCACCTTAAGTTGCGTTACTCCTTAACCCGAGTAAACTCAGCTGCTATGCTAGTCCCGTAAAGCGGCGACCTAACATACGACAGTTACAAGTACTTAGACTAATAACCCGCAGGTTAATTAGTCCCTAGATGTCCAGACCATAACCAAGTTCGTTTGAAAACACCGTGACTGTTTAACCGACCCAAAGTACAAGACTCGACATCCCATTGGTGACCCGAGACTCCCCGTGTTATGTTTACGCTCCAAAACATACAATAACGCAAGTACACTTAACATACGTTAACGCACAACAAGTTATAGCACATAGTTCACGTATCACCGAAATACATCCAAATATATGTTACCAAGTTATTAGACATGTTACGGGGTTCCTAGCATGTTACTACATGTCAAATCAGGTCTCGGAAATGCTAATATACACTTACAGCAGCAGTACACGCGATTAGGGAGGCTAATCGCATGAATGATCACACGACCAGGGCTAATCGCCCTTGATGTCACGCGACTGGGGCTAATCGCCCCTGATGTCACGCGAGTAGGGCTACTCGCCCCTGATGTCACGCGAGTAGGGCTAATCGCCCCTGTTGTCATGCGAGTGGGGCTACTCGCCCCTAACACAGGCGATTAGCAAGGCTACTCGCCTGTAACCTTGCTGTTCCGGTTTTTCGCGCGTTTAACGCTCCAAATCAGATCCAGAACGTGTGTAACTACCCAATATCATCCCAATAACTATTTTAAACATGTTTAAACCAAAACCCTTCGTTTAACCTCGTATAATCAGTCCTGCATGAAATCAAGTAATCCAAACATATACACATAGCATGCAATCATCATACTAACATGCATAACAATAACCCTAATAATCAATTACTGAGATTTCTATCATCATAATATCAATATCAACACTGATCTATCATAATATCATATCAAATCATCATCATGAATCATAAAAACCCTAGCTTTCTAATCATACACACTCATAATGCATGCATATTAGTTATAATCCGATTAACAACCCTTATTGACGATTTTCAGAAAGCTTTTTCGTTTAACAACAGGTCTGGACCCTTAGGGATTGATTAAAAACGTTTATAAAGAGTTATGGATGAAAATCAAACCTTAGGATTATGAAAGTATGATGATTCAAGCTTGAAACCTTGAGTTTTGATCAAAAATCGCCTTCCAGAGGTTGTTTATGTGTTGGGGCGGGTTATGGGACGACTAGGGTTTGTATAATGAAGTTTAGGAGGTTAAGTATGGTATTTATAGTCGTTTTTAGTCGTCCAGCCCGTAACTAGCGATTGTGCAGCTCCTATACGCGATTGGGAATGCTAATCGCATGAAGGTTCACGCGATTAGGCCTAATCGCCTATACCTTCACACGATTAGCCACCCAATCGCCCCATATGTTGCCTACTCGCCTCCCCTATGGGCGATTAGGCTTCCTAATCGCCTGTAGGGGTTAATCTCGTGTGTTTTGCGCGTTAAACCCCGTTTTAACATATGTTAATACATATTCACGTACTGACAAGTCACATAATGATTGTAAACACATAAAACAAGTAAATACACATATTTACACTCGTTCACCAATTCCCGGGACTCGAGACTCGTACGTTCCGTATGACTTGACGATCCTACAAATCGTCACCGTTTGTCCACTTGGTTAAGGACTGACATCTAACGAACCTCTAGACCAACATCCAATGATCTTCTAGACTAACCAATAGTTCCCGAACCATAACCCGACTTAACTAACCCAGTTAAGTACGACATACGCGTGACTCGCTAAGGTAGACTTTCATCTAGACAACGTTGTTAACCAGAATTTGCCGGGTGTCACATCATCCCCACGTTAAAAGAATTTTCGTCCCGAAAATTGCACAAGTACCAAAAGAACAAAAGAAATAACGAAGGAAATAAACAAAAGATAGAGACCAAAAGAGAGATTTACCCGAGTTGTCACATCATCCCCACGTTAAAAGGAATCTCGACCCGAGATTCATTCAGCTGCCGAAGAGACATGTCTCGACTCGAACGCTTCCTTAGGAAAAAGATGAGGATACTTAGACTTCATCTGATCCTCCCGTTCCCACGTATATTCCGGTCCCCGGTCCGAGTTCCACCGACCTTAACGATACGAATCTTGCTGTGACGCAGGCTACGAATCTTGTAATCAAGGATCTCCACAGGTTCTTCCACAATCCGAAGACGATCATCAACCTTGATCTCTTCTAGTGGAACGATGAGAGACTCGTCAGCCAGACACTTCTTCAAGTTTGACACGTGAAAGACGTTATGTACGTTACCGAGCTCCGTCGGTAGATCAAGACGATATGCCACCGGCCCAATCCGTTCCAGGATCGTAAATGGGCCGACATACCGCGGATTGAGTTTGCCACGCTTCCCAAACCGTATGACGCCCTTCCACGGCGAGACTTTTAGAAGTACCTTGTCATTGACTTGGAATTCCAGTGGTTTGCGACGCTGATCAGCATAACTCTTTTGCCGGTCCCGTGCCGCCGCCAACCGATTACGAATCTGTACGATCTTTTCCGAAGTTTCGTACACTAGTTCAGGCCCAGTGAGTTGACTCTCACCCACTTCAGCCCAACAAAGAGGAGAACGGCATTTCCGTCCGTACAGTGCTTCGAACGGGGCAGCCTTGATGCTCGTGTGATAACTGTTATTATACGAGAATTCTACTAACGGCAGATGAGCTTCCCAACCCTTTCCAAAATCGATCACACATGCCCGCAGCATGTCTTCTAAAGTTTGAATCGTGCGTTCACTCTGACCGTCAGTCTGTGGATGGTAAGCCGTACTCATGTCTAGTTGGGTACCCAAAGCCTTGTGCAAAGACTTCCAGAAGTGAGAAGTAAAATGGGAGTCACGATCCGAGATAATAGAAACTGGCACCCCGTGCTTAGAAACAACTTCCTTCAAGTAAAGACGAGCCAAACGATCCATGGTGTCGATCTCCTTAATAGCAAGAAAATGAGCTGATTTCGTCAACCGATCGACAATCACCCATATCTTGTCGTTCCCGCTTGGTGATTTAGGAAGTTGTGTGACAAAATCCATAGTAATCCGTTCCCATTTCCATTCCGGAATTTCAGGTTGTTGCAGGAGACCCGACGGTTTCTGGTATTCCACCTTGACCTTAGCACAGGTCAAGCATTTGCTCACGTATGAGGCTATGTCCGACCTCATGTTTGGCCACCAGTAAAGCACCTTCAGATCTTGGTACATCTTATCCGAACCAGGATGAATAGAATACCGGGACTTATGAGCCTCATCAAGGACAAGCTCCCGTAGTCCCCCGAACAAAGGAACCCATATACGTTCTGCGAAATAGTGCAGGCCATCAGGCCTTCGCTCTAGGTGCTTGTCGGCACCGTGCATAGTTTCAGCTTTAAGGTTTTCCTCCTTCAAAGCTTCCAACTGGGCAGAACGGAGTTGATCAGGTAACGACGAATGGATGGTGAGCTGCAACGCCCGAACACGACGAGGTTTCGTTGATTCCTTCCTGCTCAAGGCGTCTGCTACAACATTCGCCTTGCCAGGATGGTACTTAATAGCACAATCATAGTCGTTCAAAAGTTCAATCCAGCGACGCTGCCGTATGTTCAAGTGTTGTTGGTCGAAAATGTGTTGGAGACTCTTGTGATCGGTGTAGATGGTGCATTTGGTACCGTACAAGTAATGTCTCCAAATTTTCAACGCGAATACCACGGCACCCAACTCCAAGTCATGAGTTGTGTAGTTCTTCTCGTGTACTTTGAGTTGACGAGAAGCATACGCAATCACTTTCTCGCGTTGCATCAACACGCAACCGAGTCCATGAATGGAAGCATCACAGTAGACAACGAAATCATCAGGACCCTCAGGTAAAGACAAAATAGGAGCAGAACACAGTTTAGACTTCAGTTCTTCAAACGCTGACTCTTGTGGTTCACCCCAGTCGAATTTCTTATCCTTCTGAGTGAGAGTGGTGAGGGGTTGAGCAATCTTCGAGAACCCCTGAATGAAACGACGATAGTAGCCCGCAAGGCCTAGGAATTGCCGCACCTCAGTTGGCGTCTTTGGTGCTCCCCAGTCCTTGATCGCTTCGATATTTGCTGGATCGACATGAATCCCTAGTTCATTAACCACATGTCCTAGGAATTGAACTTCGCGTAACCAAAAGTCACACTTTGAGAACTTGGCGTAAAGTTGTTCACGTCGCAAGAGTTCCAAAACTAACCGCAGATGTTCCCCGTGTTCGGTCTCGTTCTTGGAGTAGATCAGAATGTCATCAATAAATACAATGACGAATTTGTCCAAATATGGTTTACAGACGCGGTTCATCAAGTCCATGAAAACCGCCGGTGCGTTCGTGAGACCGAAAGGCATGACCAAGAATTCGAAATGGCCATAACGTGTTCGAAAAGCAGTCTTTGCAACGTCAGCCTCCCTGACACGCAGCTGGTGATAACCGGACCTCAAATCGATCTTGGAATAATAACTAGAACCCTGAAGCTGGTCGAATAGATCATCAATACGTGGAAGAGGATAACGGTTCTTGACGGTCAATTTGTTCAGTTCTCTGTAGTCTACACACAATCGGAAACTCCCATCCTTCTTCTTAACAAATAAAATCGGGGCTCCCCAAGGGGAAGAACTTGGCCGGATGAAACCCTTGTCCAAGAGTTCCTGTAACTGACTAGACAATTCCTGCATCTCGGGAGGTGCAAGACGGTAGGGGGCCCGAGCAATAGGAGCAGCCCCTGGTACAAGATCAATACCGAACTCGACTTGACGATGAGGAGGAAGACCAGATAAATCATCGGGAAAAACATTAGGAAACTCGCGTACCACCGGAATGTCGTCAATCTTCTTCTCATCAACAGAGGAAACAGATAAAAGCGCCAAGACAGCTGGATAACCCTTTCGAAGACACTTAAGGGCTTTCATGCTAGAGATGATGTTTAGCGGAACACCACCCTTGATACCGTACACAGAAAGGAATTCTCCATCAGGGAGAGGAATCCGAATAACCTTATCGTAACAGACGATCTCCGCGCGATACAAAGATAACCAATCCATTCCTACCACAACGTCAAAACTACCCAATGATACCGGCATAAGGTCGATGGGGAACGATAAACCCGACAACTCTAATTGACACTCCCGAAGGATACTAGTAGCTTCAATCGTCTTACCGTCAGCTAACTCAATAATATACTTGGCCTCTAATGGTACGGGTATTACATCTAGCAGTCGACTAACATCCATGGATACAAAACTCTTGTCGGCACCAGAATCAAATAACACGCTAACAGAACGATTATTGAGAAGAAACGTACCGGTGACTGTGTCAGGGTCCTGTCTAGCCTCAGCAGCTCCAATGACGAAGGCACGTGCATTTCTGCCGCCGCCCCCGTTGTTCCCATTCCCGTTGTTCCCTCCCTGCTTCAGTTTTGGGCAATCCTTCTTGTAATGCCCGGTGTCACCACAGTTGTAGCATCCTTGTTTCCCTGTAGTCCCCTGAGTAGTCGGAGCTGAGCTGTTAGTCGGAGCCTGAGTCGATGGAAGTGTAGCCCGACAATCTTTAGCATAATGGCCTGTTCGCTGGCAGCGGTGACAACGGTTACTGTCGCAGTTCCCTTGATGATGGCGTCCACACTTGTTGCATTTGGGCAGTTTTCCCGCATAACCACCCTGCTTGTTACCCGAAGAAGATGAACCCCCATTATCAAACCTTTTACCCTGCTGTGCAGACCCAGATCCTTTCCCGTCATTTTCCCACTTGCGCTTGTTGTTCTCTGGAGCCTTAACAGTCGAACCTTTCGCAGGCAAAATCCCCTCATTCACCTTTAAGTTGGTCATTCTATGGGCCGATCGAACTACTTCTGCATACGTAGGATGATTTCCAGCAGCCACTAACCCTGCAATTTCCGGTACTAACCCTGAGACATAGTGTTCAATCCTACGATATTCTGGCACGTGCAGATCGGGACACAGCACTGCCAACTCATTCCGTCTCACAGTATACTTCTCGATTTCCGACCCAGTCATCTTGAGGTTCCACACCTCATGCTCCAGCTTCTGTACCTCTTCTCTCGGACAATACTCACGCTTCAGCAACTGCACAAAATTCTCCCATGGCATAGCATATGCCTCCCCAATACCCATGTTCTGGGTGATGCCATTCCACCAAGTCAATGCCACGTCCTGAAATAACGCAGCCGAATACTTTACCCGATCTTCTGGGAGACAGTTACACATCAGAAATACTGACTCCACTTTCTCCAACCACCTAAGCAAGCTAACCGCACCCTCAGTGCCAGAGAATTCCTGGGGCTTACAGTCCCGGAACATCTTGTAGGTGCACATGGGTGGGGGTGGGTCAACAGGACCACCTGAAATGAAACGTATGAGAAACCACGAATAACGTAAACAAGGTTCACCAATGAGGCAAAGAAAACGGATAAATCAACTTACCACCACCGTTGTGCCCTAACTGAAAGGCAGCTTGGAGCAAGTTGTTCAGATCAGCCTGTGATAGGTTAATACCTCCACCACGACCACCAGCACCACCGCGACCACCACCACGTCCACCATTGCGACCACCTCCACGTCCTCCACGCACTCCAGACATGATTCTGGCAGAAAGAACGAGAAAATTTAGTTTCGCAGTTAAAGATAACCACTAATGTTCACAAGATTAAAGCTAGATCCAATCCAGGACTATCCCCTCAAACCCAGAGCTCACTAGGGCTTCCATGCATTTCGTTTTATGATTTTGTGTGCACCCAAAATGATAAAACGCTCTACATGGTCCTCCAAGTGTTCTCCTAGTTCAAAGTTCAAATCACCGAACATAGACTCTTAGCTACACACCGTAATACCACGGTAGTTTATGACAAGTGTTTCTATTGGAGTGCGAAAGGGAGATGTCCGAGCCTTGGACAAATCTCAAGAGCATACGAGTTACCCCAATAGACCACACTGCCTAGAAAACAAGTTACCCAACCTAAGATAGAACGGATGATGTAACGTAGAAAGACCAACGATTTAGAGACACCCCGACAAGACCATACGTATACCACTATAACGTTTAGTACCATGTGATCGTCTAGTGTGTGCGACTCGGCTATAGACTAGACTCTACATGCAGTCCTAGTTCACTATAACCATTGGCTCTGATACCAATCTGTCACACCCTCAAAATCCACTTGCGGAGTTTTACCGCGAGGCGCATGACAAACCAGGATCCAAACCAACGATCACAATAAACAACTCTAAATGAATATAAATGCAATATCAAAACATAGTTTAAAAATCCCGTTTACAGCGGAAGCTTATTCAAAAACAATATCTCAATAATGAAACAATAGTTCAACGTTCAAAAGACCATGCAACC
The DNA here is from genome assembly GCA_028751855.1 of Ambrosia trifida. Taxonomy (NCBI): domain Eukaryota; kingdom Viridiplantae; phylum Streptophyta; class Magnoliopsida; order Asterales; family Asteraceae; genus Ambrosia; species Ambrosia trifida. The sequence continues at coordinate 23,289,731 of CM054124.1, read as the reverse complement.
CTAGTAAGACGCCGTGCAGACGCGTGCGCCCTAGTCCTGTCGTGCTACCTTAGCGACCTGAGAAAACATGCAAAAGTTTACGTCAGCACAAAAATGCTGGTGAGTTTACAGGTTTTGTATCCAAGTACCAAGTGCACCTGTCCATACTATAATAATCGAAAACCAGTATACGCTAGCTAGGCGTACGTTTTGTTACTACCACGATTGGAAAACCATTACTAACGCGAATACCAAAAGTATGCCCGATGTAGTTCCTGTTGTTCCTGTTGTTCCTGTTTGAGACAATATGCACCCGCCGACCCTCCAAGTCGACGAGCGGGGTTGGTCACTCCCAATAGCGCTATTCACATTTCCCCGTTGTGCAAACCCGCACATTCATGGTTCCCCCCGGGACTTCCAAAGATCGTGTAGTACACAATAGAAACCCATAGTATGACAGTAGTTACCAAATAACCGTTTTAACACATGTTTTCTCCCCCGAAAGTATAAAACCAGTTTAAAAGAGGGGCCGTAAACTCACCTTAAGTTGCGTTACTCCTTAACCCGAGTAAACTCAGCTGCTATGCTAGTCCCGTAAAGCGGCGACCTAACATACGACAGTTACAAGTACTTAGACTAATAACCCGCAGGTTAATTAGTCCCTAGATGTCCAGACCATAACCAAGTTCGTTTGAAAACACCGTGACTGTTTAACCGACCCAAAGTACAAGACTCGACATCCCATTGGTGACCCGAGACTCCCCGTGTTATGTTTACGCTCCAAAACATACAATAACGCAAGTACACTTAACATACGTTAACGCACAACAAGTTATAGCACATAGTTCACGTATCACCGAAATACATCCAAATATATGTTACCAAGTTATTAGACATGTTACGGGGTTCCTAGCATGTTACTACATGTCAAATCAGGTCTCGGAAATGCTAATATACACTTACAGCAGCAGTACACGCGATTAGGGAGGCTAATCGCATGAATGATCACACGACCAGGGCTAATCGCCCTTGATGTCACGCGACTGGGGCTAATCGCCCCTGATGTCACGCGAGTAGGGCTACTCGCCCCTGATGTCACGCGAGTAGGGCTAATCGCCCCTGTTGTCATGCGAGTGGGGCTACTCGCCCCTAACACAGGCGATTAGCAAGGCTACTCGCCTGTAACCTTGCTGTTCCGGTTTTTCGCGCGTTTAACGCTCCAAATCAGATCCAGAACGTGTGTAACTACCCAATATCATCCCAATAACTATTTTAAACATGTTTAAACCAAAACCCTTCGTTTAACCTCGTATAATCAGTCCTGCATGAAATCAAGTAATCCAAACATATACACATAGCATGCAATCATCATACTAACATGCATAACAATAACCCTAATAATCAATTACTGAGATTTCTATCATCATAATATCAATATCAACACTGATCTATCATAATATCATATCAAATCATCATCATGAATCATAAAAACCCTAGCTTTCTAATCATACACACTCATAATGCATGCATATTAGTTATAATCCGATTAACAACCCTTATTGACGATTTTCAGAAAGCTTTTTCGTTTAACAACAGGTCTGGACCCTTAGGGATTGATTAAAAACGTTTATAAAGAGTTATGGATGAAAATCAAACCTTAGGATTATGAAAGTATGATGATTCAAGCTTGAAACCTTGAGTTTTGATCAAAAATCGCCTTCCAGAGGTTGTTTATGTGTTGGGGCGGGTTATGGGACGACTAGGGTTTGTATAATGAAGTTTAGGAGGTTAAGTATGGTATTTATAGTCGTTTTTAGTCGTCCAGCCCGTAACTAGCGATTGTGCAGCTCCTATACGCGATTGGGAATGCTAATCGCATGAAGGTTCACGCGATTAGGCCTAATCGCCTATACCTTCACACGATTAGCCACCCAATCGCCCCATATGTTGCCTACTCGCCTCCCCTATGGGCGATTAGGCTTCCTAATCGCCTGTAGGGGTTAATCTCGTGTGTTTTGCGCGTTAAACCCCGTTTTAACATATGTTAATACATATTCACGTACTGACAAGTCACATAATGATTGTAAACACATAAAACAAGTAAATACACATATTTACACTCGTTCACCAATTCCCGGGACTCGAGACTCGTACGTTCCGTATGACTTGACGATCCTACAAATCGTCACCGTTTGTCCACTTGGTTAAGGACTGACATCTAACGAACCTCTAGACCAACATCCAATGATCTTCTAGACTAACCAATAGTTCCCGAACCATAACCCGACTTAACTAACCCAGTTAAGTACGACATACGCGTGACTCGCTAAGGTAGACTTTCATCTAGACAACGTTGTTAACCAGAATTTGCCGGGTGTCACATCATCCCCACGTTAAAAGAATTTTCGTCCCGAAAATTGCACAAGTACCAAAAGAACAAAAGAAATAACGAAGGAAATAAACAAAAGATAGAGACCAAAAGAGAGATTTACCCGAGTTGTCACATCATCCCCACGTTAAAAGGAATCTCGACCCGAGATTCATTCAGCTGCCGAAGAGACATGTCTCGACTCGAACGCTTCCTTAGGAAAAAGATGAGGATACTTAGACTTCATCTGATCCTCCCGTTCCCACGTATATTCCGGTCCCCGGTCCGAGTTCCACCGAACCTTAACGATACGAATCTTGCTGTGACGCAGGCTACGAATCTTGTAATCAAGGATCTCCACAGGTTCTTCCACAATCTGAAGACGATCATCAACCTTGATCTCTTCTAGTGGAACGATGAGAGACTCGTCAGCCAGACACTTCTTCAAGTTTGACACGTGAAAGACGTTATGTACGTTACCGAGCTCCGTCGGTAGATCAAGACGATATGCCACCGGCCCAATCCGTTCCAGGATCGTAAATGGGCCGACATACCGCGGATTGAGTTTGCCACGCTTCACAAAGCGTATGACGCCCTTCCACGGCGAGACTTTTAGAAGTACCTTGTCATTGACTTGGAATTCCAGTGGTTTGCGACGCTGATCAGCATAACTCTTTTGCCGGTCCCGTGCCGCCGCCAACCGATTACGAATCTGTACGATCTTTTCCGAAGTTTCGTACACTAGTTCAGGCCCAGTGAGTTGACTCTCACCCACTTCAGCCCAACAAAGAGGAGAACGGCATTTCCGTCCGTACAGTGCTTCGAACGGAGCAGCCTTGATGCTCGTGTGATAACTGTTATTATACGAGAATTCTACTAACGGCAGATGAGCTTCCCAACCCTTTCCAAAATCGATCACACATGCCCGCAGCATGTCTTCTAAAGTTTGAATCGTGCGTTCACTCTGACCGTCAGTCTGTGGATGGTAAGCCGTACTCATGTCTAGTTGGGTACCCAAAGCCTTGTGCAAAGACTTCCAGAAGTGAGAAGTAAAATGGGAGTCACGATCCGAGATAATAGAAACTGGCACCCCGTGCTTAGAAACAACTTCCTTCAAGTAAAGACGAGCCAAACGATCCATGGTGTCGATCTCCTTAATAGCAAGAAAATGAGCTGATTTCGTCAACCGATCGACAATCACCCATATCTTGTCGTTCCCGCTTGGTGATTTAGGAAGTTGTGTGACAAAATCCATAGTAATCCGTTCCCATTTCCATTCCGGAATTTCAGGTTGTTGCAGGAGACCCGACGGTTTCTGGTATTCCACCTTGACCTTAGCACAGGTCAAGCATTTGCTCACGTATGAGGCTATGTCCGACCTCATGTTTGGCCACCAGTAAAGCACCTTCAGATCTTGGTACATCTTATCCGAACCAGGATGAATAGAATACCGGGACTTATGAGCCTCATCAAGGACAAGCTCCCGTAGTCCCCCGAACAAAGGAACCCATATACGTTCTGCGAAATAGTGCAGGCCATCAGGCCTTCGCTCTAGGTGCTTGTCGGCACCGTGCATAGTTTCAGCTTTAAGGTTTTCCTCCTTCAAAGCTTCCAACTGGGCAGAACGGAGTTGATCAGGTAACGACGAATGGATGGTGAGCTGCAACGCCCGAACACGACGAGGTTTCGTTGATTCCTTCCTGCTCAAGGCGTCTGCTACAACATTCGCCTTGCCAGGATGGTACTTAATAGCACAATCATAGTCGTTCAAAAGTTCAATCCAGCGACGCTGCCGTATGTTCAAGTGTTGTTGGTCGAAAATGTGTTGGAGACTCTTGTGATCGGTGTAGATGGTGCATTTGGTACCGTACAAGTAATGTCTCCAAATTTTCAACGCGAATACCACGGCACCCAACTCCAAGTCATGAGTTGTGTAGTTCTTCTCGTGTACTTTGAGTTGACGAGAAGCATACGCAATCACTTTCTCGCGTTGCATCAACACGCAACCGAGTCCATGAATGGAAGCATCACAGTAGACAACGAAATCATCAGGACCCTCAGGTAAAGACAAAATAGGAGCAGAACACAGTTTAGACTTCAGTTCTTCAAACGCTGACTCTTGTGGTTCACCCCAGTCGAATTTCTTATCCTTCTGAGTGAGAGTGGTGAGGGGTTGAGCAATCTTCGAGAACCCCTGAATGAAACGACGATAGTAGCCCGCAAGGCCTAGGAATTGCCGCACCTCAGTTGGCGTCTTTGGTGCTCCCCAGTCCTTGATCGCTTCGATATTTGCTGGATCGACATGAATCCCTAGTTCATTAACCACATGTCCTAGGAATTGAACTTCGCGTAACCAAAAGTCACACTTTGAGAACTTGGCGTAAAGTTGTTCCCGTCGCAAGAGTTCCAAAACTAACCGCAGATGTTCCCCGTGTTCGGTCTCGTTCTTGGAGTAGATCAGAATGTCATCAATAAATACAATGACGAATTTGTCCAAATATGGTTTACAGACGCGGTTCATCAAGTCCATGAAAACCGCCGGTGCGTTCGTGAGACCGAAAGGCATGACCAAGAATTCGAAATGGCCATAACGTGTTCGAAAAGCAGTCTTTGCAACGTCAGCCTCCCTGACACGCAGCTGGTGATAACCGGACCTCAAATCGATCTTGGAATAATAACTAGAACCCTGAAGCTGGTCGAATAGATCATCAATACGTGGAAGAGGATAACGGTTCTTGACGGTCAATTTGTTCAGTTCTCTGTAGTCTACACACAATCGGAAACTCCCATCCTTCTTCTTAACAAATAAAATCGGGGCTCCCCAAGGGGAAGAACTTGGCCGGATGAAACCCTTGTCCAAGAGTTCCTGTAACTGACTAGACAATTCCTGCATCTCGGGAGGTGCAAGACGGTAGGGGGCCCGAGCAATAGGAGCAGCCCCTGGTACAAGATCAATACCGAACTCGACTTGACGATGAGGAGGAAGACCAGATAAATCATCGGGAAAAACATCAGGAAACTCGCGTACCACCGGAATGTCGTCAATCTTCTTCTCATCAACAGAGGAAACAGATAAAAGCGCCAAGACAGCTGGATAACCCTTTCGAAGACACTTAAGGGCTTTCATGCTAGAGATGATGTTTAGCGGAACACCACCCTTGATACCGTACACAGAAAGGAATTCTCCATCAGGGAGAGGAATCCGAATAACCTTATCGTAACAGACGATCTCCGCGCGATACAAAGATAACCAATCCATTCCTACCACAACGTCAAAACTACCCAATGATACCGGCATAAGGTCGATGGGGAACGATAAACCCGACAACTCTAATTGACACTCCCGAAGGATACTAGTAGCTTCAATCGTCTTACCGTCAGCTAACTCAATAATATACTTGGCCTCTAATGGTACGGGTATTACATCTAGCAGTCGACTAACATCCATGGATACAAAACTCTTGTCGGCACCAGAATCAAATAACACGCTAACAGAACGATTATTGAGAAGAAACGTACCGGTGACTGTGTCAGGGTCCTGTCTAGCCTCAGCAGCTCCAATGACGAAGGCACGTGCATTTCTGCCGCCGCCCCCGTTGTTCCCATTCCCGTTGTTCCCTCCCTGCTTCAGTTTTGGGCAATCCTTCTTGTAATGCCCGGTGTCACCACAGTTGTAGCATCCTTGTTTCCCTGTAGTCCCCTGAGTAGTCGGAGCTGAGCTGTTAGTCGGAGCCTGAGTCGATGGAAGTGTAGCCCGACAATCTTTAGCATAATGGCCTGTTCGCTGGCAGCGGTGACAACGGTTACTGTCGCAGTTCCCTTGATGATGGCGTCCACACTTGTTGCATTTGGGCAGTTTTCCCGCATAACCACCCTGCTTGTTACCCGAAGAAGATGAACCCCCATTATCAAACCTTTTACCCTGCTGTGCAGACCCAGATCCTTTCCCGTCATTTTCCCACTTGCGCTTGTTGTTCTCTGGAGCCTTAACAGTCGAACCTTTCGCAGGCAAAATCCCCTCATTCACCTTTAAGTTGGTCATTCTATGGGCCGATCGAACTACTTCTGCATACGTAGGATGATTTCCAGCAGCCACTAACCCTGCAATTTCCGGTACTAACCCTGAGACATAGTGTTCAATCCTACGATATTCTGGCACGTGCAGATCGGGACACAGCACTGCCAACTCATTCCGTCTCACAGTATACTTCTCGATTTCCGACCCAGTCATCTTGAGGTTCCACACCTCATGCTCCAGCTTCTGTACCTCTTCTCTCGGACAATACTCACGCTTCAGCAACTTCACAAAATTCTCCCATGGCATAGCATATGCCTCCCCAATACCCATGTTCTGGGTGATGCCATTCCACCAAGTCAATGCCACGTCCTGAAATAACGCAGCCGAATACTTTACCCGATCTTCTGGGAGACAGTTACACATCAGAAATACTGACTCCACTTTCTCCAACCACCTAAGCAAGCTAACCGCACCCTCAGTGCCAGAGAATTCCTGGGGCTTACAGTCCCGGAACATCTTGTAGGTGCACATGGGTGGGGGTGGGTCAACAGGACCACCTGAAATGAAACGTATGAGAAACCACGAATAACGTAAACAAGGTTCACCAATGAGGCAAAGAAAACGGATAAATCAACTTACCACCACCGTTGTGCCCTAACTGAAAGGCAGCTTGGAGCAAGTTGTTCAGATCAGCCTGTGATAGGTTAATACCTCCACCACGACCACCAGCACCACCGCGACCACCACCACGTCCACCATTGCGACCACCTCCACGTCCTCCACGCACTCCAGACATGATTCTGGCAGAAAGAACGAGAAAATTTAGTTTCGCAGTTAAAGATAACCACTAATGTTCACAAGATTAAAGCTAGATCCAATCCAGGACTATCCCCTCAAACCCAGAGCTCACTAGGGCTTCCATGCATTTCGTTTTATGATTTTGTGTGCACCCAAAATGATAAAACGCTCTACATGGTCCTCCAAGTGTTCTCCTAGTTCAAAGTTCAAATCACCGAACATAGACTCTTAGCTACACACCGTAATACCACGGTAGTTTATGACAAGTGTTTCTATTGGAGTGCGAAAGGGAGATGTCCGAGCCTTGGACAAATCTCAAGAGCATACGAGTTACCCCAATAGACCACACTGCCTAGAAAACAAGTAACCCAACCTAAGATAGAACGGATGATGTAACGTAGAAAGACCAACGATTTAGAGACACCCCGACAAGACCATACGTATACCACTATAACGTTTAGTACCATGTGATCGTCTAGTGTGTGCGACTCGGCTATAGACTAGACTCTACATGCAGTCCTAGTTCACTATAACCATTGGCTCTGATACCAATCTGTCACACCCTCAAAATCCACTTGCGGAGTTTTACCGCGAGGCGCATGACAAACCAGGATCCAAACCAACGATCACAATAAACAACTCTAAATGAATATAAATGCAATATCAAAACATAGTTTAAAAATCCCGTTTACAGCGGAAGCTTATTCAAAAACAATATCTCAATAATGAAACAATAGTTCAACGTTCAAAAGACCATGCAACCCTAGTAAGACGCCGTGCAGACGCGTGCGCCCTAGTCCTGTCGTGCTACCTTAGCGACCTGAGAAAACATGCAAAAGTTTACGTCAGCACAAAAATGCTGGTGAGTTTACAGGTTTTGTATCCAAGTACCAAGTGCACCTGTCCATACTATAATAATCGAAAACCAGTATACGCTAGCTAGGCGTACGTTTTGTTACTACCACGATTGGAAAACCATTACTAACGCGAATACCAAAAGTATGCCCGATGTAGTTCCTGTTGTTCCTGTTGTTCCTGTTTGAGACAATATGCACCCGCCGACCCTCCAAGTCGACGAGCGGGGTTGGTCACTCCCAATAGCGCTATTCACATTTCCCCGTTGTGCAAACCCGCACATTCATGGTTCCCCCCGGGACTTCCAAAGATCGTGTAGTACACAATAGAAACCCATAGTATGACAGTAGTTACCAAATAACCGTTTTAACACATGTTTTCTCCCCCGAAAGTATAAAACCAGTTTAAAAGAGGGGCCGTAAACTCACCTTAAGTTGCGTTACTCCTTAACCCGAGTAAACTCAGCTGCTATGCTAGTCCCGTAAAGCGGCGACCTAACATACGACAGTTACAAGTACTTAGACTAATAACCCGCAGGTTAATTAGTCCCTAGATGTCCAGACCATAACCAAGTTCGTTTGAAAACACCGTGACTGTTTAACCGACCCAAAGTACAAGACTCGACATCCCATTGGTGACCCGAGACTCCCCGTGTTATGTTTACGCTCCAAAACATACAATAACGCAAGTACACTTAACATACGTTAACGCACAACAAGTTATAGCACATAGTTCACGTATCACCGAAATACATCCAAATATATGTTACCAAGTTATTAGACATGTTACGGGGTTCCTAGCATGTTACTACATGTCAAATCAGGTCTCGGAAATGCTAATATACACTTACAGGAGCAGTACACGCGATTAGGGAGGCTAATCGCATGAATGATCACACGACCAGGGCTAATCGCCCTTGATGTCACGCGACTGGGGCTAATCGCCCCTGATGTCACGCGAGTAGGGCTACTCGCCCCTGATGTCACGCGAGTAGGGCTAATCGCCCCTGTTGTCATGCGAGTGGGGCTACTCGCCCCTAACACAGGCGATTAGCAAGGCTACTCGCCTGTAACCTTGCTGTTCCGGTTTTTCGCGCGTTTAACGCTCCAAATCAGATCCAGAACGTGTGTAACTACCCAATATCATCCCAATAACTATTTTAAACATGTTTAAACCAAAACCCTTCGTTTAACCTCGTATAATCAGTCCTGCATGAAATCAAGTAATCCAAACATATACACATAGCATGCAATCATCATACTAACATGCATAACAATAACCCTAATAATCAATTACTGAGATTTCTATCATCATAATATCAATATCAACACTGATCTATCATAATATCATATCAAATCATCATCATGAATCATAAAAACCCTAGCTTTCTAATCATACACACTCATAATGCATGCATATTAGTTATAATCCGATTAACAACCCTTATTGACGATTTTCAGAAAGCTTTTTCGTTTAACAACAGGTCTGGACCCTTAGGGATTGATTAAAAACGTTTATAAAGAGTTATGGATGAAAATCAAACCTTAGGATTATGAAAGTATGATGATTCAAGCTTGAAACCTTGAGTTTTGATCAAAAATCGCCTTCCAGAGGTTGTTTATGTGTTGGGGCGGGTTATGGGACGACTAGGGTTTGTATAATGAAGTTTAGGAGGTTAAGTATGGTATTTATAGTCGTTTTTAGTCGTCCAGCCCGTAACTAGCGATTGTGCAGCTCCTATACGCGATTGGGAATGCTAATCGCATGAAGGTTCACGCGATTAGGCCTAATCGCCTATACCTTCACACGATTAGCCACCCAATCGCCCCATATGTTGCCTACTCGCCTCCCCTATGGGCGATTAGGCTTCCTAATCGCCTGTAGGGGTTAATCTCGTGTGTTTTGCGCGTTAAACCCCGTTTTAACATATGTTAATACATATTCACGTACCGACAAGTCACATAATGATTGTAAACACATAACACAAGTAAATACACATATTTACACTCGTTCACCAATTCCCGGGACTCGAGACTCGTACGTTCCGTATGACTTGACGATCCTACAAATCGTCACCGTTTGTCCACTTGGTTAAGGACTGACATCTAACGAACCTCTAGACCAACATCCAATGATCTTCTAGACTAACCAATAGTTCCCGAACCATAACCCGACTTAACTAACCCAGTTAAGTACGACATACGCGTGACTCGCTAAGGTAGACTTTCATCTAGACAACGTTGTTAACCAGAATTTGCCGGGTGTCACAACACCTCAACCCTATACGTAAGGATAGAAAGGATTGAAGGAACCCCTTTTGCCAGCATTAGTCTAATTCATACTTCTACCAAATTATTCTAAGTATAGAACTACTGAAGAAACAAGGCACAAGTGCTGAAGAAGGATTCAACAAGTACTGAAGAAGAAAGATCAGAAGTTCTGAGGTCAAACCAGACAAGTCTACTGAAGAACTACTGAAGACAAACTACTCATCAGTAGTTTGTCATTCATCAGCACTTGTAATAGAATCTTTCCACCACCCTTATGTTTCAGTAGTTTAATTGTTTATTATTACTTTATCATTTTGTACAAGTTCCAATACTACAGCCTGTTGTAGTATTACTTTTGTGTAAAGTTTTGAACAAGTTGTATGTATCTGCTAGTCTATAAATAGATGGGTTCATCCCACTATTTTAGACATTGATTTTAACAGAAAACTGAAATACTTCAAAGCTTATACTTGTTATTCCATTTCATTAACTGAGAATCTATTTGCTTATTTATTGTCATCTACATTCGATACTTAGATTCTCATTAACTAGTCTTTAGTTTGCAAACATCCAGGGGGAGTAACAACTCCTGTTGATAGTGAAACTTTATAACTTATTCCGCTTTCCAAAACTGATTAAACTTGCAAAACACATAAGTGTTCGCAAGAAAGTAAACTGTTAAAGAGCATACTGATCCAACAATTGGTATCAGAGCACTGGTTTATCTAATCAAATATCAATCTAATAAATTGAGAATCAGACACAGGCTCTTATTGATATTCAATAAAGGATTAAAAGTTCACTTTTTCAACATCCAACACTTTGAGAGATATTTGACAAATCAATACTCTCTAAAATGGATCCTCATAATACTGGTCTTGCCAATAAACCTGCTATGCTTGTTCGTTCAGAATATAACATATGGCAGAAAAAAATGGCACATACTCTGTCTTAGACCAACACTGGTTGTTGGAAATCTGTGATATATGGTCCTTGCAAACCAGTAAACATTAATCTTGAAACTAAAGTTGAAATACCAAAGGACCCAAAAGACTACACAGAAGAAGATTTTCTAAAACTTGAGCTTGATGCTAAAGCTTTCTCTATGTTGGCAATGGCACTCCCAAATGAAATCTACTCTGGACTTTTACACTGTGAAAGTGTCAAAGAGCTTTGGGACTGCCTAAAAGAACAGTTTGGAGGAACTGAGGAGGTGATTGTCAACACTAGAGAAATACAGGCTCAACAATATGAAACATTCACTCACATTAATGGGGAAACTTTAACACAACAATTTGAAAGATTTTCCTCATTAATATCTGAGTTGAAATTAAATGGTCAGACCTATACAAATGTATCTATGCTTCATAGATTTTTAGGGTCTTTACCAGAAAAGTGGAAAACTTACTCTATAGTTCTCAGATCTTCACCAGACTTTAACTCCCTCACTCTTACAAAATTACATGGGAGATTGCTAACTTTTGAAAGAGAAATTGATCAAAAGAAAAGGTTGCAAAATTCTGGTAAAACATCTAATGACTATGTACCTGGTAGTACAACACTTTTAGGACAAGACTCACCTACTTGTTCAAATAGTTTTGGATCTTTTGACCACATTGACATAACTGCTGGGATCTCATCAGAAAGATCATTCCCAGCTTATGACAATGATGAATATAGTCAAACTGCTGATAACATGTGTTTTATCGTGGATGATTTGAAAATTTTTAGCAGTGATGACTTAGAAGAAATGGACATTTTACACCAACTGGCCATGTTAAGTATAAAAACTAACAAATTTTATAAAAGGACAGGAAAGAAATTTCTAGGACTAAATAGTTCTAAAAAAATTGGTTTTGACAAATCTAAGCTTAGATGTCACAAGTGTCAAAAGTTGGGACACTTTGCTAGAGAGTGTAGAAGCTCTAGCTACAACCAATCACAGTCTGGAAATCAGTTTAACCTTAGTTATAATAGGAATAATGGAAAACAGGGAAGTGCACATTTTGTACAGGCACAAGCTCCACAAGTTCAATATGTGCCACAAATACAACATGTACAGATGCCTGCTCAACAAATGCAAAGCCAACAATCAATCCCTTCCATTCCAGCTGCTCAACAACCTCCACAAACTCAGCAACCCTCACAAAAAAGTCTGTTCACTTCAGGGTATGTTGACTGGAGCAGTCTTCCTTTTGACACAACTGAGTGCAATCCTGATGCATAAAACAAAATGCTTGACATCAACTGGGGAGAACCTGACAATGGCAGAAAGAATTTTGCCTTAATTTCATTTGAGGGCTGCACCTCAAAAGCTGCTCTGTCTTAGGTATCAAAAGAATCTTTAACAAAACTTTGTTCAAAATCATGTAAAGAATCTTTTGCTCTCATAAGAGAGACTAATGTGCATTTACAAGGCAAAGCCAATGACTCTGAGAGAAAATTTACTCAAATGAAATGTGATATAGAAAGAAAGCTTGTTGCTAAATCAAAAGAAAATTCTAAATTAACTAACAATGCTATTGAAACCCAAGCATAACTTAAAATCATGATAGAAGACCTAGGAAATGTCAGAAAAGAGCTTGCTGACACCAAGGTTGACTGTGAAAAATGGGTTGAGTCATGTAAAGGGTACCAACTGCTGCATAACAAACAAAGTGCATCAAATGTTAGGTTTGGCATAGGGTACAATCACACTGAAACATCAATTGATTTTTCTCCCAAAACTACTGAAGATGGGAGAAAAATTGTTCAAAATGAAAGAAATGAAGAGAAAGAATGTACATCTTTTCATGAAAACTTTCTAAAAATTCAAAAAGAAAGTTCTTCGGAAGTACTGATAAAATCTGACTTTAAGCCATCAGTAGTTTCATCTACATCAGGAGTTGAGATCCTAAAAACTACTGATGGCCTAAATCAAATCAAGACAGTCAGAAATTTGCCTTTAAATGAGAAAGAAAAAGCAAAAGAATGTAAAATCTGTGGTTTGTTTAACCACAAAACAGAATTTTATAGATACAGAAAAGGAATTCAATATAACAAGAAAATTTTACAACTGGTTGTGGGAAAACAACTCAAAAATGATTTTGAAGCAACTTTCCTTCCCAAGAAACAACAACCAGGCAACACCTTTTCTCAGAAAAAGATGAAATCTCAACAACAGTCTTTTTCTCAAAATTCTCTTTCAGTAGTTAGACCTAAATCATCAGCAGTTTCACAAACTGCTGAGATTAAAGATCTCATGAATATGGTACAACTACTGATGACCAAGGTTGATGGTGGTCCTCAAAAGGATACCACCATTGCTCTTAATGAAAAATCCATTACGAAAAAGACATGGATTCCTCAACCTTGATGAGTGTGTCACAAATGTGTGATAAAGGATATTCTTCCTTTTTCACAAAGACAGCATGCAAGATCATATCACTAGAAGTCCAGAAGTTGATAGAGAAGATCATTGAAGATCATACTTTGTTGATAGCCAAAAGATGTGGCAATGTCTATGCAGTGGACATTGAAAAGGACAAAGTACTGAATAACATTGCCTTTTCTTCTTAAGGGCATCAACTTCAGAGACTGATCTCTGGCACAGGAGACTTGGCCATGTCAACTTTAAAACCATAAATAAAATCACAAAAATGGGCTTGGTCAGAGGTCTACCCTTGAAAGTATACAAGTGTCAAGAACACTGTGTATCCTGTTTAAAGGGAAAGCAGCATAAGTCCTCCTATAAGTCTATTGAAGAATCTAAAACAACTGCATGTCTTCAACTACTCCATATGGACTTATTTGGTCCAGTAAAAATCATGAGTCTTGGTAAGAAGAAGTATTGTCTAGTCATCATTGATGACTATTTAAGATTCACATGGATATTCTTCTTATTTTCCAAGGATGAGGCAGCTGAAATAATTAAGTTCTTCATTCTACAAGTAGAGAAACAATATTCTCTATCTGTCAAAGCCATTAGAAGTGATAATGGGACAGAGTTCAGGAACAAAAATCTAGATGAATTCTGTTTGTCTAAGGGGATTATTAGACAATTCAGTGTTCCTAGAACTCCTGAACAAAATGTTGTAGCAGAAAGGAAGAATAAGACACTAATTGAAGCAGCAAGAACCATGTTAGCTGATTCAGGCCAACCATTGTATTTCTGGGCTGAAGCAGTCAACACTGCATGTTATGTTCAGAATAGAGTCCTTGTCAACAAGAGACACTCCAAAACTGCCTATGAAGTTCTTCATGACATTAAGCCCCTTATCTCCTTTTTTAGGGCCTTTAGATGTTAATGTTTCATTCTACACATTAAAGACTCTATTTCAAAGTTTGCTGCTAAAGTTGATTCAGGTTATTTTCTTCATTACTTTTCCACTAGAAAAGCCTACAAGGTTTTTAACTCAAGAACCAAGATAGTAGAAGAAACACTCAATGTCATGTTCAATGAGTCAAAACACACTCTCATTCTAGAACATCCTGCTGAACTCTTTGACCTTGACAGCTTCCATTTCGGACCTGAAAAGACTGTCACTTCATCTAAACCTACTTATTATGGTGATCAAAGGTTTGATGATGAGGATCCAGCACCATGGACTCCTAATACAGTCATTAAGTCAACTTTCAAACCATCAGAAGTTTCACAAACTTCTGATTCAACAACTGCTGATGTACAAACTCAAACATCTGTTTCAGCTCCCACAACTACTGAAGATGTTCAAACAGCTGAACCAGATATTATAAACCTCAGTGGTTTGTTTGAAGAAATACAAGAGCCACCTACACATGTCAGTGGTTTACAACAACTGATTGAACACAAGGATCATCCATTGGATCAAATCATGGGTGATATTGCATCAGGTGTTCTCACAAGAAACCAGCTTTCCAACTTTTGCTTCTTCTCAGCATTAATTTCTCAGTTGGAACTTAAGAAGTATCAAGAAGCCCTCAAAGACAACAATTGGGTGCAAGCTATACAAGATGAGTTGCTCCAATTCAGGAAGCAACAGGTCTGGGAAATTTGTCCCTTACCACCAAACAAGCTACCAATTGGCACTAGATGGGTTTTCAGGAATAAACAAGATGAAGCTGGTATGATTATTAAGAATAAGGCAAGACTGGTGGTACAAGGTTATTCTCAAGAAGAAGGAATTGACTATGATGAAACATTTTCTCCAGTTGCAAGACTTGAAGCCATCAGGTTATTTCTGGCTTATGCTATTTCCAACAAAAGTATAGTTTTTCAAATGGATGTTAAAAGTGCATTTTTGTATGGAAAAATCAAAGAGAAAGTGTATGTCTGTCAGCCACCTCGGTTTGAGGATCCTTCTCATCCTGAGTGGGTGTACAAGCTTGACAAAGCTCTTTATGGGCGAAAACAGGCTCCTAGAGCCTGGTAAGAAACACTTTCAAACTTTTTGCTCAAAAATAACTTTACAAGAGGCTCCATTGATAAAACTCTTTTCATAAAACATGTTGGAAATCATGTCTTACTTGTTCAAATTTATGTTGATTATATCATATTTGGTTCAACAAACACAAAACTGTGTGATGAATTTAAGAAACTCTGTGACACATGACATGTTCGGCTTAAACATTTTGGTAAAACATAAGTCTACCTTAGCGAAAAACATTTATAAATGGACTTAACTGGGTTAGTTGAGTCGGGTTATGTTAGGATTGTCCAGGGTTCAATGATCTGGAGGATCATTGGGAGTCATTTTGGGAATACACTAGTACTGGATCCCGTTGTTGGTGAAATTACAGGAACTGAATCAAGTAGGACAGGGAGATTATTAACACACGTGTAACATAACATGATAATACGTACTACAAGTTGTGAACATGATTATATGTGCCTATATGTGCTTAACATGTGTTAGAATTGCATGATCATACGTTAGAATGTGTTTAAATGCGTTAAAACGACAAAACTGGAAAGCCTGGAAAACATAAGCCCAGGTTCGACCCATGGTTAAGGGGCAAACCTGAAAAAACCACAAGAACAATCTCTTTCGACCTTTTAAGGGGCGAAGGTGGAACCTTCGACCCCATACAAGGGGCGAACGTGGATTAAGTATAAATACCACACTTTACCATTTTTCACCATTTCACAAACCCTAGCCGTCTCTAAACACTCTCAAACGATTTTAATCACTGAGGAAGGAGTTTTAGCTCTTGTTTTTCATAATCTAACCTACAAACAACACCTAATCAAGAATCCAAGGTGCGTTCTTAATCATAAACCCTTTTTAAAGCATTTTGATTCGTTTTCATCTAACCCTAAATGTCCAGATCTGTTCTAAGGGTGTTTTTATGATTAAAAACCTTTTAAACATCTTTCTAAACTTTAACCTTATCATTAATCATAGGTTTTCATATCAATAAACATATGTTAATTATGTGTTATGTGATATTATGTATTCTTTAATGATTTGTTGTTGTACTAATGCTAGAAACATGATCTAGGGCTGCTATTGATGTTGGTATAGGATTGTTTAAGGTAACAATTAGATGAACGATGATGTTATGTCAAATTTTGGGGATTTTGATAAATCTAGAGCTTGTTGCATGATAGTATCATCAATAAAACTATTGGGGGTTTTCATATACACATTAAACTGAGCATAATAAGATGATTAAGAAAGGATTTTGAAAAGTTTCCAAATTGGGTAAAGATTTCATGCATGATGTGACATTTCCATAATTTTTGCCATTTTGGGAAAGCGGTAAAACGAACAGGTTTTGGGGCAAAGTTGGTGGGGTTTTGTGGGGATATGTTATTCATACTTGACTGCCGTGATTGATGATGTTTCGGGATGTTTTCGGATGTTTTTGAAGCGTTTTGTGGAAAAACACTCTGCCAGGGTCGAACCTAGGCACCTTCGACCAGTCGTGGGGTCGAAGGTGGAATCCTAGGGTCGAACGTGGACAACTGTGGTCGAATCTATCTTTAATAGGTCGAAGGTGACTCTAAAAGGGGCGAACGTGGCAAAAAGGGGCCAACGTGGACTGAAAAACTCTGGTTCAACCCTATGGATTCAAAAATGAGATTTTTGATGCAAACTAAGTGTTTTATGCTTGAACCTTGTGTGTAATCTATGTATACTTGATTAGTTAGGGTAATGAGTCACCAACGGGATGTCGGTCGGTCTAGTGTGTCGGTTGAACATTCAAAACACGTTTTAAAACATACTTGGTCACGATCTGGACAATCGGAGGCTAGATAACCTTATGGTTATTAGTCGGAACACTTATGTGAACATTTTGATAGATCTCCAGTAGTTGGGATTATCAAGGGCTTGGCTTTCTTATATTACTGAGGAATACAACGTAAGGTGAGTTCACGGCCCCACTTTTACTGCTTTTACTTTGGGGGGGGGGGGGAACATGCGATAAACTTATTTTGGTAACATATGTCATACTATGATTTAACTTTGCGTTACTATACGATCTTTGAAAGTCCCTGGGAAAACCATGAATGTGCGGGGTTGCACAACGGGGAAAATGTGGATAGATCTATTGGGTTTGACGGGCCCCACTCGACGGCTTGGAGGGCCGGGCGGGTGCATATTGTCTCGAACTTACTAAACATTGCTGAACACTCGGGCTGAACACTGGCAACAGTCTAGTAATGGTTTTTCCAATCGTAGTAGTAGCAAAACATACGCCTAGCTAGCGTACTTGGTAACATTGGTATAGTATGGACATGGTAACACTTTGGTAACACTGTGGTAACATTTGGTAACATTTTGGTGACATATTGAACAAATTTGTGAAGTCACCAGCATTATATATGTTGACGTCTTTTTAGCATGTTTTCTCAGGTCACTAAGGTAGCATCGGTTGGACTAGGCGCACGGGTCTGCATTGGCGTCTAGGCTTAGTTGCACGTTTTGAAATAAGTGTCTTGTATACTTTGGAACACGGTTTTGTATCTGATTAAATTCTTAAAATGCTTCCGCTATGGTTGTCACCTTATGAAAACTATGTTTTTGAGTTTACGTATTTCATATAGTGTTGTTTATTGTGACCGTTGACTTAGATCCTGGTTTGTCATGCGCCTCATGGGGAAACTCCGCAGTGGAAATTTGAGGGTGTGACAAACTCATGCAATCAAAATTTGAGATGAGTACAATGGGAGAGCTGCAGTACTTTTTAGGACTGCAGATTAAACAACAAACAAATGGAACTTTTATACATCAATCTAAATATGTTAAAGAATTATTTAAAAAATTTTCTTTTACAAGACTGTAAATCATGTTCCCCTCCCATGACACCAACCACACAAGTTGAACCAGATGATTAAGGAAAACAGGTTGATCAAACCATGTATAGATGTATGATAGGTTCTCTTTTATATCTAACTCCTTCTAAACCAGATATTATGTTTTCAACATGTGTCTGTGCTAGATATTAATCATCTCCTAGGGAATCACACCTTATTGCAGTCAAAAGAATCTTCAGATATCTGAAAGGATCTCTTACACTTGGAATTTGGTATCCTGCTTCTAGCAATACCATGTTATCAGCTTTCTCAGATAGTGACTATGCAGGGTGCAAAATGTCAAGAAAATCAACATCTGGTGGTTGTCAATTCTTGGGAAACTGTCTAGTGTCCTGGCAATCAAAGAAGCAAACATCTGTTGCAACTTCAACTACTAAAGCTGAATACATTGCAGCTGCAAGTTCTACATCACAGATACAATGGCTTCAATATCAACTTCTTGATAATGGAATCAAAGAGACCAAGACACCATTGCTTGTAGACAGTAAATCTGCCATTAGCATAATTCAAAATCCTGTTCAGTTCTAAAAGACAAAACATATTGAAATTAGGTATTATTTCATATGGGATTGCTATGAAAAAGGCAGGATTGAAGTGAAGCATGTGACAACAGCTAATCAAATAGCTGGCATATTTACTAAACCCCTTGACACATCAAAATTTCAGAATTTAGTATCCATGCTTGGGATGCTAAATTTGTAAGTGTTTCTTTTATTTTTCTGCACATATTTTTATTTTTCACTTACATTTGTCTGTTTTAAAACTTCTGAAAAGCAAAAGAGAGAGACTACTGATGTACAAAACATCAGTATGGGAATATTTTCTAAAAAATGATTAACTTCTGATAAAATAAACTTTAGAAGTTATGAATAAAGTGTTAATAAACATTCTCATCAGTTGTTAACACACTACTGAAGAGAAAATGGGAACTACTGATGAAAGTTGTTCTTCATCAGCAGTTTTGTCATTAAGGGTAAATCAGACATTTCCCACTTCAGAAGTTTGACCTAGGGCGGTTATAAACTTCTGATAAACACCTTTTCCAATACTTATCCTGTTAAAAAGCAAAATTCCCTCCTTCTCTCTCAAAAACACTCTCAAACCCTTAACCTGTAAACATAAACACTTTTCGATCCACCCACACACAAACCACATGGCTCTTATACTGAAACAGGGACACAATCAAAGAGGCTACTTTGAGAAATATGAAGCCTGGTCCCAATACGACTAAATCATTGATTTAGTCGTCAAATCCCAATACTTCACTGCCCTCACCATTGATCCTCCAATCCATATTGAAACTCTTAATGAGTTCTGGGCGAACGCAGAGACGGTGACAGTGAATGATCAAGTGATTTCCCTCAAATCAACTATACAAGGGAAAGTAATGGCAATCACACTGGCTACTTTGGGAATTAGACTGGGTCTGGATGATGTGGATGCACCAGATCAATTTCCCAACTTTGAAATTCATTTAACCATGACAGAGTGTGGTTACCAAGGTACTCTCTCACATGCAACCATTTTTAAGAAATATTTTAAACCAAAGTACAAACTTTTGTTTCATTACATAATCATGTGCCTGAGTCCAAAAACTGGATCTTATGATTAGATGCCCTCTACTTTTCAACCAATTTTTCATTCCATTGTGAATGAAACAAAATTCAGGGCAATAACACTTTTCTTTAATGAGTTGGTGTTACATCATCTAAATTCTAAAAAGAAGTTTTTGTTTTATCCAAGGTTCATAATGCATTGCATAATTAAAGAACTTGGAGATGAGGTGCTTGCGTGAAAAACAACTGTTTTAAACCCATTGACCTCACAAGCATACTCAAGGCATAACAAACCGGCTGCCTGGCCAGAAGATGACCAAGGGGAACAAGAAACAGTCCCCATGGAACCATCATCTTCCAAACCCTCACCCAAAAAGGCCAAGAAAACCAAACAACAAAAACCAAAATCCACCAACCTTAAAAGAAGGGCAGTTCAGGAAGTTGAGATGCTTGAAACTGCTAATGTTCAATCTGCACTTGTTAAAGATGTGACTGAAACATCCTCTGAGTCTTATCCATCTCACATCCACACAAGAGCCCCTATTACCATTCTTTTCAAAAGAAAGAAATTCAAGAAACACATAACTACTCACCCTTCTTTTGAAACTGCTGAAACATTACCCCAAACTACTGAACCAGAACCATCAACCATAGAAATAGCCAAACTTCTCTCTGGGATAAAAGAGACTATCCCATCAGAACATATAAGTCCCCAACAACCACATCAAACAGGGGACATACCATCAAACTTTGACATTAATGTGGATGTCTTTAGCCCTAACCCAAGAGATGAGGATGAACCAGGGTTTCTAAGCCCAAACTTAGAGACCTTAGGTAAATTTGAGGCTGCTACTACTCATTTACCACCCAGTGGTGGACATGAGGACATAAGTAACATAGCTAAGACCTCACTTGTGGCAACTACTGATGAAGGCTTTATGC
Source organism: Ambrosia trifida (assembly GCA_028751855.1). NCBI lineage: Eukaryota > Viridiplantae > Streptophyta > Magnoliopsida > Asterales > Asteraceae > Ambrosia > Ambrosia trifida. The sequence goes on along the minus strand of CM054124.1, from coordinate 23,268,667 downwards.
CTGAGGTAGGAAATCCTCAGAACCATGAAAAAGAGGTTCATGAGACAACTGGGTTGAGCCCAGCTCATGATACAACTGATAATGTCCTCATTGAGGATGTCATCAGGGATTCAGATGATTCCATTAATCTGGATGATGATTCACACTCCACAAAACATGAATTGACGGCTGCTAGTGAAGGTCCTGGATCTGGTGTCTCTAAGCTCAAAGAGCTGGTCACACCAGATCAGGTTAAAGTCCACTTGATCCCTGATTCCCCTAAAGTGGCATCTTCAGTACATTCTGAAGATCACCCCAAAACACCCCCTCACTAAAAATGCCTACCCAATTCCCTAGGTCATAAAGCATAGACCTGAACCATCTATGTAGCCCAGATGGTCCCCTATACCAGATGATGAACACCCTCATTTCTTATCACCTCAAAACCTTCACAACTTCTTGGGAGTTGAAAACCAAAGCATAATTTGAGGTGATCAACAACAAACTAGGTGAGCTGTCCAACAAAATAGACAACAATACAAGGCAGCTTGCTAAGTTATCTGGTAGAACTTCTCAACCTGGCAGGCTTCCAGAAGTAGATGAAGCCAAAAAGGGGGAGAAGATTAAGGAACCAAGGGAGTCACTGGAAGCTAGGATAAAGGCAAGAGTGGCTCTACAACAACAACAACTGCTAGAAAAAGCCCAAAAACAAAAAGAAGATCAAGATAGGCTTATTTCTAGAACTGAAGTTGAAGCTGAAATTTCCCAAGGCCATAATGAAGAAACTTCTGAAGACTAAAAAAGTACTGAAGACAATCCTTCAGTAGTTGATACTTCTATCAACACTTCAGTAGTTAACACTTCCAACATACAAACAACTGAAGAAGCTTCCAAACCAACTCCTATTCCAAGGCCTACAACCACTCCAAAGCCTGTACTAAACTGTTTTCCAATTTCAATGTCCAAAGAACTATTAGAGAAGAGTTTACTTGCAGCCCAAAGAAAGGCTAAGGAAGATGAGATCTAACAGTCTAGAAGCAAGGGAAGACATGAGCTACACTGAAAATCTTGAAGCTTATGAAGCAGAGCTGAATAGACAAGCTGGGATTTAAAGAGTTGCTGAAGAAGACAAAAGACAACAATTGGTGTCTTTTATTACAAAGAACAGCAAGACAAAAGCCTATTCACTCAAAGGGCTCTCCATAGATGAGCTAACAAGAAGAGCTCAACTTGTTGCTGACAAGATTGCAACTGAAAAGGATAGAAAAGCAAAGAGAGCAGAGATAATTGATGAGTTGGTAGCCAAATCCAGAAGACTATAACTGATAGACTGCACACAAAGGTAAATACTGAACATCACTTACCTATATTTAAAATACTTGATGTGGTGCAAATAGAAGAAATAAGTGAATCCCACTTGAGAGTCACTGAAGTGGAAAACATCCAACACTCAGGAACATCCCAGGGATCCAGCATGGTCCCTTATACTTCAGATTTTGACAAATCTAAAGTTCTGATGATAAAGTGGTCCTTTACTGATTCCAACTCAGTATTAGTGACAAGAAGAGATCGTTCAAGCAAGGCCTTCAAATCCATGAATGAACTAAAGAATTTATCTACACAAGGCTTGTTACAATTCAACATCTTGAACCTGAACAAGGATCTCTCACAAATGAACAGCTGAATCAACTAAAGAATTCCATGTTCAAAGAAATATGGAAGATAGACGAAGACAGAAGAAGAAAACAATAAGGAATTAGATAGGGTTTTGGCTTCATCAATCCAGGGGGAGATTGTAAGGACAGAAAGGATTGAAGAAAAAACTTTTGCCAACCTTAGTCTAATTCATACTTCTGCCAAATTATTCTAAGTATAGAACTACTGAAGAAAGAAGACACAAGTACTGAAGAAGGATTTAACAAGTACTGAAGAAGAAAGATCAAAAGTTCTGAGGTCAAACCAGACAAGTCTACTGAAGAACTACTGAAGACAAACTACTCATCAGTAGTTTGTCATTCATCAGCACTTGTAATAGAATCTTTCCACCGCCCTTATGTTTCAGTAGTTTAATTGTTTATTATTACTTTATCATTTTGTACAAGTTCCAAGACTACAGCCTGTTGTTGTATTGCTTTTGTGTAAAGTTTTGAACAAGTTGTATGTATCTTCTGCTCTATAAATAGATGGGTTCATCCCACTATTTTAGACATTGATTTTAATAGAAAACTGAAATCCTTCAAATCTTATACTTGTTATTCCATTTCATTAACTGAGAATCTATTTGCTTATTTATTGTCATCTACATTCAATACTTAGATTCTCATTAACTTGTCTTTAGTTTGCAAACATCCAGGGGGAGTAAAACTCTTGTTGATAGTGAAACTTTATAACTTATTCCGCTGTGCAAAACTGATTAAACTTGCAAAACACATAAGTGTTCACAAGCAAGTAAACTGTTAAAGAGCATACTGATCCAACACTATATATTAGAATGTACAAAACTAAAATTAAACATAGCTGTGTTTTAGCTTTTTTTTAAATTAATAGCACACAAATTATTAAAAAAAATCAGGTTTACGGTAAAAGAAATATTATTAAAACAAGAGACGGCAAGTGTTGATAACATTATTCATATGTTTTGGTTTCGTTATTAATAAAATTCCTATCGGTCAAGCAATGGCGAAGCTTGACCCGAAATTTTGGGGGGTCGGAAGTCACTAGTTTCGGGGGGTGAAAAAACAGTTTTGGGGGTTCGAAAATTTATATACCAAAAAATTTCTATACGAATACTATATAATCGAAACTTCTGAGTGAAAATTGGGGGGGGGGGGATCGGCCACCCCTTAAGGGCTACGCCCTGGAGTCAATTGAAACTCATATATGGGAGTAACTTTATACAATCAATTATAATAATATTCTTAACTTCAATCGTAGACAAGAAAAAAGTGGTAAAGTTTCAAGATACTCTAACTAGTACCTTTTAGACACTTGTTTATATATATATATATATATATATATATATATACTAGATTATACCCTAGGAGCGTCCCGGGGTTGACAAATCTAATATGACACATCAACTTTACATATGAAATAGACTGATGTGCTTCACATTTACATGCAGGAAATTTAACCGATATAAACGGCCAGAAACAAAGGAGTAACTCACAATGATATCAAAACCCCAAGCTAAAGAACTTTATAATAGTCATTCCTTCCATTCTCATACTCGTAAACCTAAAGAAAAACTCATGAGCTAAAATATACAAAATTTTATTAACAATTCATATATATATTTGCAATTCAAAAATTGCATACCTCATCTGAAACTGAACCTTCATCATTACTATAAGAGTCGGAATCATCTTTGTCAGAATCATCTTCATCAAAATCTTTTTGAGGTCGAAGTCTTGACAGAGTGACAGAGCAAAGTCTTCTTCTTCCCGTTCAGTTGTTCATGCTGTGGATAATTACACAGATCTTACTACATAGATTGAGTCTTTAGATGTGAATATTGACAAATCTTAGAATGTCTCGCAAGCCCAGTTTTTGTGTGATCAGTGCGGGGTGTCTCACGAGGCAGCCTCGTATGCTTAGGGTGTTATGTTTACAAGCCACGAGGAAGTGGACTACATGGGTAATAAGATAAGACTCCAAAATAACCCCTATAGAAACACATATAATCCAAGGCTGGAAGAATTACCCGAACTTTGGGTGGAAAGTTGGTTCCTCTAACTAGAACCCGCCCGAATATCAATAGCAAGCCCCTGCACCCCAGTAGTCCCATCAGTCCTAAAACCCACCTTATCAGTCTCATGGTCAGTCGTACCAGCCTTACCCTAATCAATACCAGAACTAGGGCGCTGGGAGCAGTTCCCATCAGCACGCCCAGCAGGGTACATCGAGGTTGGAAGAGATGATGTCTCAACTTCTGAGCAACTCCACCAGCATGAATCAGATTGCTAAAAAGCATTAGCAGTAGCACGAGGAACACTTCAACGCCCAATAGGGTGAGATAAAAAGCTAGAAGGCGTCGATTCAGACCATAGATAATCAGATTGGTCAGCTGGCGAAGATGTTGTTTCAGAGGCCCCAGGGTGGTCTTCCAGGTAACACTGAGCCAAATCCGAGAGAGCATGTGAATGCCATCGTAACTAGGAGTGGTAAAATCACGAGAAAAGGCACATTAGGCTCACCACCAATCACTGAGGTGGTCCAGACTGAGGCTTCAGACGACGTGCACGCTAGGCGAGTCCTAGTAAGTACATCATAGCTCCAGAAGCCTGTCACAAATTACACTCCTCCGGTTCCATACACGTGAAGGCTGAGTAAACAGAAAGACGAGGCACAATATGGTAAATTCCTTGAATTGTTTAAATAGTTGCATATTAACATACCATTTGTAGAAGCCTTGACTCAGATGACTAAGTATGCAAAGTTCTTGAAGGACATCCTCACGAACGAACAGGAGCTTGAGGACCTGTCATGTGTTCCGTTAACTAGAACTGCTTTGCAATTTTGCAGAACCGACCGCCCACAAAGGTGGGAGACCCAGTCAGTTTAACACTCCGTTGTCTGATTGGTAACATGACTGTTACTAATGCATTGGCATACTTGGGGTCGAGCATTAACCTTATTCCGTACAAGGTTTTTGAGAAGTTGGATCTAGGTGAACCTTCACCCACGAGGATGAGTATTCGACTTACTAATTGTTGGATCAAGTACCCACGAGGGTTTGTTGAGAATATGCTTGTCAAGATTGACAAATTTGTGTTTCCCATGGATTTTGTCATCCTAGATATGGATGAGGACTCAAAGGTTCCTTTGATTCTCGGACGTCCTTTCCTTCACACGGTGAGGACGATTGATGATGTGGTTGTGGGCCAATTAACACTCCGAGTGAATGATGACCATGTGACTTTTGATACTCAGAGGTCGATGCATCATCCAGAGAGTCAAGATGATACACTCTAATATGTTAGCATAGTCTGCACGTGTGTCAACTCTCATTTTCAGGGCACAATTAAGGATGATGTTTCGGGCACACATCAGTTATGTGGGGACCTAGCTGGCATTATGCAGGAGGGCCACAGAGTTGAGCAGCCGGTCTATCAGATCAGTGATGATGATTCCTAGAGTCCAAAGCATTTTGTTGAGATTGAGCGTGAGGAGGAGAAGTAGTTGAAGCCGTCGGTTAAAGATCCAACATCTTTGGAGCTGAAGGAGCTCCCACCGCCTCTTGAGTATGCATTCTTAGACGAGGAGGGTCGTTTGCCGGTCATTGTTTCATCTTCATTGGCAGCGGAGGAAAAGAGCGAGCTGCTCGCGGTACTACAGCTTCATAAGAAGGCAATTGCAAGGGAATCAATCCCTCGTTCTGCACTCATAAGACTTTGCTGGAGGATGTCCACAATCCGTGTGCTCAGCACGAGAGGGCGGTGGAACCCGAACATGCAGGAGGTTATGAAATCAGAGGTAATTAAGTTGTTGGATGATGGATTGATATATCCTATCTCTGATTCTGTTTGGGTGAGTCATGTGTATGTTGTGCATAAGAAAGGTGGCATGACTGTTGTTATGAATGATAGGAATGAGCTGATTCCTACCCGAACAATCACCGGATGGCAAGTTTGCATCAACTATCGCAAACTCAATGATGTCACCCGCAAGGATCACTTCCCGCTTCCATTCATTGATCAAACATTGGAACGTCTGTCGGGGAAGTCATATAATTGCTTTCTAGATGGTTTTTTGGGGTATTTCCAGATTCTTATTGATCCTGAAGATCAAGAGAAGACGACTTTCACCTGCCCCTTTGGCATATTCGCCTACAGGCATATGCCTTTTGGGTTGTGTAATGCACCAGTAACCTTCCAGCGTTGCATGGTTGCCATTTTTCATTACATGATCGAGGACTCCATAAAGGTGTTCATGGATGATTTTTCTGTTTTTGGAGTTCTTTCGATCAGTTTCTGAAAAATTTGAAACGGATGTTGATGAGGTGCGAGGAGACCAATCTTGTGCTAAACTGGGAAAAATGCCACTTCATGGTGAAGGAAGGAGTAGTCTTAGGGCACAAGGTTTCCTAATCCGCATTGGAGGTTGAAGGCGATCCGTAGTTTTCTAGGTCGTGCGGGTTTCTACAGGTGATTCATCAAAGATTTCTCCAAAATCGCCCGTCCCATGACTAGATTGTTAGAGAAAGATGCATCGCTTGTGTTTGGTGCAGAGTGTTTGAAGGCATTTGGCCTTCTGAAGCGATTTCTTGTTGAGGTCCCTATCTTGGTGGCGCCAGACTGGGCGTTGCCATTTGAGATTATGTATGACGCGATTAATTTCGTAATTGGGGCGGTCTTGGGACAGCGGAACGATAAGCACTTCCATCCGATCTACTACGCCAGTAAGACACTAAATGATGCTAAGGAGCATTACACGACCACTAAAAAGGAGCTTCTAGCTATAGTCTTTGTAATAGACAAGTTTAGGTCATATTTGATGTTGTCGAAGACTATTGTTTACACTGACCATGCAGCGATCAGATACTGTTCAACAAACAAGATGCCAAACCGCGTCTGATCAGGTGGATTGTATTGATATTGAGATTCAAGATAAGAAAGGTGGCCTGAATCTTGCAGCTGATCATCTTTCGAGACTTGAGCACAACGATGTTGAGGATTCGGTGTGGGAGATGATAAATGACAACTCCCGCATGAGTTTTTGATGAGTATTGAGACAATTGATGATACATCACCATGGTTTGTGGACTTCGTGAATTACCTTACCTGCGGGATCCTTATCAAAGGGTTATCGCATCAGAAGAAGGGGAAGTTCTTCGTAGACTTGAAGCATTATTTTTGGGATAACCCGTTCTTGTTCAGAGTTAGGGTGGATCAGTTGATCCCTAGATGTGTGTATGGAGTTGAGGCGGCTCATAATTTGAGAGATTGTTACGAGGGGCCTAGCGGAGGTCACCATGGAGCTAATTACACAACAAAGAAGGTGTTAGACTCTGGTTCTACTGGCCCACACTATTTCATGACGTGCAGATACTGGTCGGTGCATGTGATTCGTGCCAGAGGGCGACGAACATATCGGCACGCAACCAAATGCCTTAGAACCCCATTCTGGTTTGTGAAGTCTTTGACATCTAAGGGATTGACTTCATGGGACCATTTCCATCCTCACGAGAGAATAGGTATATACTCGTGGGTATTGACTATGCGTCCAAGTGGGCGGAGGCGCAAGCCTTACCCACTAATGATGCCAAGGTAGTCGTGAGGTTTGTTCGGAGTTTGTTCTCCCTGTTTGGTGCCCCGAAGGCACTGATTAGTGATTGTGGGACAAATTTTTGTAATGCACAGCTTGAAAGAGCATTGTCCCGATATGGTGTATTCCATAGATTATCAACCCCGCATCGCCCACTAACGAGCGGGCAGGTGGAGGTCACGAACCGGGGGTTGAAGAGAATCATTGAGTAGTTAGTTAATCAAAACCGCAAGGATTGGTGTGATAAGTTAGACGATGCTTTGTGGGCCTTTTGGACTGCTTATAAGACGCCTATTGGGACCACTCCCTTTAGGTTGGTTTATCGAAAGGCGTGTGTCGAGTTAAAGCATAGGGCATTCTGGACTCTGAAGACAACGAATTTGGATCTGAAGACCGGCGGTGAGACCCATTTCTTGCAGATTCATGAGCTAGAGTAGTTGACGCAGCAGGACTATGAGAGCTCGATATTGTACAAGGAGCACACAAAGAGAATGCATGACAGTTTCCTAAAGAACCGCAAAGAATTTCATGTAGGCGACTTGGTCTTGCTTTACAATTCTCGGTTGCGTCTCTTTCTAGGAAAGTTGAAATCACGTTGGACAGGTCCGTATACAGTTAAGGAAGTATATCCATACGTGCTATTTCAATTGAAAACCCTGAGGGTTTAACTTTCAAAGTCAACGGTCACACGTTAAAGGCCTATATTGACGGACCGGTTGACCCGACGGTCGAGGTACTTGAACTCCACACCCCGCATGCCTAAACAAGCGTGGGGAGGTGAGTCTAGCTAGTGACTCATTAATAAAATTAGCACGACGTGTTTAGGCGCGCCACAAGGGTAAATATGTAATTATTTTAGTTTAACTCATAGATTATTTAATTTTCTTAGTTTTAATATATTTTCAAGTTTTGGGCAGGTTTGTTTAGCCTTTTCGTTTATTTTTGTTATTTGACCTATTTCACCATTTTACCTTTAGAAACCACTTTGAGCCTAAACCTTTCGTTTGTCACCCATTTTATTTTATATTGATTACCGGATCGTATATATTTATATCTTGTGAAAAAAAATATATCAGCATAAAGAGTAGCTGACACAAAAAAAAATCAGCATAAAGAGTAGCTGACAAAAAAAAACTAAAAAAAAAAAAGAAAAATATATGAAAAAAGAGAAACAAAGAAAAAATAGAATAAAGGTTGTGGGTCGAGAAGACCAAAGATTTAGAGTGTATATATTCTATGTTTATCCGGTCTATCACTTATTTTTCTTTTTAGCCAATTTTTCCTAATAAAATTTCTACCTTTAACCCTTACCTACCCTTTCGAAATCCTCTTAATTTGTGTTAGTGTTAGCAATTTGGTGGAAATTTGATTGACGAACGAGCTTATGATAATTTTGCATCATAGTTCGGTTTTGAGAGATTCACTCCAAATAAATATATAACCGAGAGATGAGTGATATTGTGAGGGGTGCTTACAGGTGCATAGTCGGTTGCTTGAAGGTTAGTGAAACTTGACTAGGTAGGCCTTGTTTTTTTTAAATTGTATCATCTTGACTAGTCAGCCTTTTGAACGGTGTAAGTCTTGTGAAACCGCTATGCTTGTTGATTTCGTAGCCTGCTTTTGACCCTGTTTGATGCTATCGTTTTTGTTAAGTTCTTTGTTGAAAATATTGTCTGAAATTTTGTATAATTCTTTTTCGGGACGCAAAAGGTTTAAGTGTGAGGATGTTTGATATGTTGCAAAACACATCTCTTTTCCTATGTATTTTGTATATTATTTGGTCATGTTTTTATTCGTTTTGTGTCATTTTTATTATGTATTTATTTATTTTATTATTTATGGGCGTTCGTGGAAAATGAGCTAAAAACGAAAGAATTTTAATTGAGACACGAACACTTGAGAGGAGGTGTTCATGGACGTTGGAGAGTAAGCAAGAAACTTTGGTCGAGCCAAAAACACCCGAAGTCGAGAAGCATGACATTAATAATATAATAATAATATAAAAAGAAAAAAAAACAAACTTGACTTGGGCTCGTGGCCCAAGTCCAAAAAGAAGCCACATCATATTTTGAGGTTTAGCATATTATAAATGGACATGTTAACGAAGGAATATTATCAAATCTTCGAAGAAAGGGATCGGAGGTCAAGAAACAAGTCAGCCGCCACAAAGAGGAGGTCGCACAACAGTTCGAAAAGGATAGAGGTTAATTGAAGGCCACGGAACGGGTTCGACTATAATAAATTATAGTTTTCATATTTATTTACTTTGTGTTTCATGAATATTGAGAGCATGATTAATTTTTATTTTGAACATGTGTTTTTATCGCTTTCCATGACTATGAGTAACTAAATCTTGAACCACTACCTAGGTTGTATTATGATTGCATGTTGATTTTATATTTCTCGGTTTATGGATTATTTATTGAATGGTTAATGTTTACGTAACGATTTGGTTGGTGTTTATTATGATGTGTGTGCGTACTTCAGTCTAATTTATTATCTTTGATAGTTCCATAAACGTCTTAGTGAATGTCTTTCATGTTTGGATGTTTATTAGGGTTACTTGCTTGGTGCTTGTAGCTTAGTTTGTGGTTTTGGTATCAAAAGCCATAGGAACTTGATTAGAGAATTTAGAGGACTTAAGTATTCTTCCATTCTTGAGACCGGGAGGTGATGGAATGTTGGGTTGTCTAGAGCTTTAGGTGTTAGGTTTTGGGTGAGACCGGGAAGTGAGCCTATCCTAGTTTTCTTTAGTTTCTTGCAATTCCAAGTCATAGTTAACCCAATTAAATTACTCCTTTACATCTTCGGGTGTATTGTGATTAGAGAGACCGGGAGGTGATCAAGTCATTAGAGTACCTTTACATTCTTAGTGAGGTGAGACCGGGAGGTGATCCGAGCTAGATAACCAGTGTTTTATTCTTTAGGATTCTTTGGGGTGTGTTGGTGAGACCGGGAGGAGATCTAGCACGTCCTAGGGTTTCTTTAGTTATCTTTAGAATCTGGTAAGCCATTCAGTTTTCCATTACCGAGAGTTGTGAATTTTCATGTAGGATTCTTGATCTAGGTAGTTGCCTTCCTATCCTGATATTTTCCTCAATTATCATTGCTATCAATTTATCTTTTTTATTTACTTTATTTATTTTATTTTATTTAATTATTAAAAAAACCAAAAAATCAACTTTTAAACCATTTATTTTAAGTCTTAGTCGAGTCTAGTTTTGTTTTCTATTAGTGTCCTGTGGGTTCGATACTCGGACTTACTTAGTCTGTACTGCATTGATAGGTACACTTTCCTGTCGTGTGGTCTAGTTTAGTTGAGTTTGTTTTATATTACTAGTTGTCTAGGTTAGTTTATATTTTTAGACCATACATAGCACTTCAGTTAGTGTGTTATTTATCGTTGTTCTGTGTTGCTTATTCTTTTGTCTTGTGGTTGTAATTGATTTGATATGCGTGGTTATTTTTTATTGTTACATTTGTATGAACGAAAATATTTACAGGATATGTGTCTCACACTTTTGATATGTGTCATATTAGAAGGAAATCATGCAAACCCGATAATCTGCACGAACCAACGATGGCGAACCATTACCGGCCACTCCCGCTGCTCGAGCTGATTCCAGCGGAGGCTCTGGAGGTATTGGTCGTCGACGGGGAAGCGAAACAGATAACGGTAGAAATTTTAAGTCTAAATTCTCTACTTACTACTCCTACGCTGAAACATTGTGTTAATAATATTCACTATTGTATACACAGAAGCTGACAACCCTGTTCGGGGATGTTCGTACAAAACTTTCATGGCTTGTAAACCGTGGAACTTTTGTGGTACCGAGGGTGTCGTTAGAATTGTTCGTTGGGTCGAAAAGACTGAGTCAGTTCTTGACATCAGCGGTTGCTCTGAGGACCAGAAAGTGAAGTACTCTACTTGCACTTTCCAAGATGAAGCCCTCACCTGGTGGAATCTTCAAGTTCAAACAATCGGTCGAGATGCGGCTTCCAATCTCACTTGGGCTGATCTCAATGCTCTACTCATGGAGAAATACTGTCCTAGGAGTGAACTGCAAAAGCTGGAGGTGGAATTCTGGAATCTTTCTATGGTGGATGCTAAGGTGACTGCATACACTACTCGCTTCCACGAGCTTTCTCGCCTAGTTCCTCACACGGGCACGCCGGAATACAAGAGAGTGGAGAGGTATATTTGGGGTTTATCTCCCAAGATTCGAAGCATGGTCACTGCGTCTGCACCTACCACTATCTAGGTTGCCGTCACACTAGCTCACAGTCTGACCGACGATGATGTTCGTATGGGTGCGTTGAACCAGAAGGTTACAGTTGCTAGTGAGAGTTCTAGAGACAAGCGAAAGCAATCTGGATCCAAGAAGAGTAAGAACTCACCCCACAAGCGCCAGGAAACTGTGAAGGTTTTTGCTTCCACTGCTACTAAGGAGCCCAAACGCAAATACAACGGGCTCCATCCCTATTGCAGCAAATGCAACTACCATCATGTTGGCACATGTGACAGTATCCTGTGTAAGAACTACAATCGCCGAGGTCACCAAACCGCTAACTGCAAAGCCAAAGCCAAAGCCACTAACACTCTACTTGCTAAGAACGAGTGTTTTGAATGTGGTGCAACGGGACATATCCGCAAGGACTACCCCAAGCTTAAGGATCAAGCTTGCGGTCGAGCGTTCGTGCTAGGAGCCGATGAAGCACGCGATGATCTGAATGTGCTTACGGGTACGTTTCTCCTTAACAACCATTTTGCTTCAGTACTGTTTGACACAGGCGCTGATTTTAGCTTTGTGTCGACCGACTTTAAGAATTCACTTGGGTTAGAATCGACTAAGTTGGACACACATTTTACCATAGAGTTAGCCAATGGTAAGTTAATTTCGTCTGAGGAAGTTGTTAGGGATTATGTTATGGATGTTGGTGATCGTGCCTTCCGCATTGATCTGCTGCCTATTCAGTTGGGTAGTTTCGATGTTGTCATCGGTATGGATTGGTTATCCAAACATCGTGCAGAGATCGTCTGTCACGAGAAATTGGTTCGTATCCCCTTGTTCGATGGTGAGAATCTTTCAATTCGAGGAGACCGTGGTGGATCTACTCTTTGAGTCATATCTTGCATCAAGGCGCAGAAGTGTTTAAGGAAGGGTTGTGTCACAATTCTGGCACACGTCGTTGAACCAAAAGCCAAAGATCGGAGACTCGAGGACATACCGATAGTGCGAGACTATCCCGAAGTCTTTCCAAAAGATTTTCCCGGACTCCCACCTCCACGGCAAGTCGAGTTTCACATTGACCTAGTCCCAGGGGCTACTCCAGTAGCTCGCACCCCGTATCGACTGGCACCATCCGAGATGCAGGAATTGTCTAACCAGTTGCAGGAATTGTTGGACAAAGGATTCATTCGCCCTAGTTTTCTCCGTGGGGAGCACCTGTCTTGTTCATGAAGAAGAAAGATGGAAGTTTCCGCATGTGCATCGATTACCGGAAGTTGAACAAGCTGACCATCAAGAACAAGTATCCGTTGCCAAGGATTGATGAAGTGTTCTACCAGCTGCAGGGTTCCAGGTACTACTCAAAGATCGATCTGTGTTCGGGTTATCATCAGTTGCGGATTTAGGAAGATGACATCCCGAAGACTGCATTCCGAACTCGTTATGGGCATTACGAATTCTTGGTCATGCCATTTGGGTTGACGAATGCTCCTGCTGTCTTTATGGATCTCATGAATCGAGTCTGCAAACCCTAACTAGACAAGTTTGTGATTGTCTTTATAGATGACATCTTGATCTACTCGCAAACCAAAGAAGGGCACGAACATCATCTTCGACTGATATTGGAGTTACTCAAAAACGAGAAGTTGTTTGCCAAATGCTCGAAATGCAAGTTCTGGATTCAAGAATTTCATTTCCTCGGTCACGTTGTGAACGAGAAGGGTATACAAGTTGACCCCACAAAAATTGAAACCATTAAGGATTGGGTTGCGCCCAAGAAACCGACTGAAGTGCGAAAATTTCTGGGATTAGCTGGTTACTACAGATGGTTCATCGAAAATTTCTCTAAGATTTCCCAGCCACTGACTATCTTGACACAGAAAGACAAGAAGTTTGATTGGGGAATCAAGTAGGGGAATGTGTTCCAGGTCTTGAAAAACTGTTTGTGTAGTGCTCCGATTCTTTCTCTTCCTGAGGGTACCGATGATTTCGTTGTTTATTGCGATGCTTCTCATCAAGGTCTTGGATGTGTACTCATGCAAAGGAATAAGGTCATTGCATATGCGTCCCGACAACTCAAAGTCCATGAAAAGAATTACACCACTCAAGACCTAGAGTTAGGTGCAGTGATCTTTGCTCGCAAGATTTGGAGGCATTACCTTTATGGCACTATGTGCACTATTTCCACTGATCATAAGAGCTTGCAACACATTTTCAACCAGAAGGATCTGAACATGTGGCAATGTAGATGGATTGAGTTGTTGAACGATTACGATTGTGAGATTAAATACCATCCTGGAAAAGCCAACGTTGACTAAATCTGTGCATTTCTTGCCGATCAAGGAAACCGACAAGCTGGAGAAACTCGCCAAGTTGTATATCAAGGAGATTGTAACTAGGCATGGTGTGCCTGTTTCAATCATTTCCGACCGAGACAGTTGATTTTCTTCCCGATTCTGGCAAATTCTTATGGATGCTCTAGGTACTTGCTTAGACATGAGCACAACCTACCACCCGAAAACCGATGGTCAGAGCAAACGGACTATCCAAACGTTGGAAGACATGCTTCGGGCATGTGTAATCGATTTCGATGGAAACTGGGATTCTCATTTTCCTTTGGTCAGGTTCTCTTACAATAACAGTTACCACGCCAGCATCAAGGTTGTCCCGTTTGAAGCCTTGTATGGACGTAGGTGTAGATCCCCTTTGTGTTGGGCAGAAGTTGGAGACAAGAATTTGACTGGCCCCGATCTTATTCAAGAAACGACCGACAAGATCTTTTAGATCCGTGAACGTTTGAAAGTTGCTCGAGATCGTCAAAAGAGTTATGCTGATCGCTGTCGCAAACCACTCGAATTTCAGGTTGGCGATAAGGTACTCTTGAAAGTCTCACCCTGGAAGGGTGTACCACGATTTTGCAAACGTGGGAAGCTTAACCCCCGATACATAGGTCCTTTCGAGATACTTGCTCAGATTGGTCCAGTGACATGCAAGCTCAAGTTACATGAAGGCATCAGTGGTATTCATGACACTTTCCACCTATCCAATCTAAAAAAGTGTCTGTCCGACGAATCTTTGATCATTCCTCCCGAAGAAATCCACATCGATGATCAACTCCACTTTATTGAGGAGCCAATCGAAGTGACTGATTGGAAAGTCCAGAACTTGAGAAGGAGACACGTAAAACTTGTCAAAGTCAGATGGAATGAAAAACGCGGACCCGAATTTACATTGGAATGCGAAGACCAGATGAAACAAAAGTATCCAGCGCTCTTTCCAAAAACGGTTGAGAACCGTAAGTCAACTCGATTTCGAGTACAAAATTCCAAAAACAAGGGGAGAATGTGACAACAATCAACAATCCAGGTTAACATCCGTACGCATTTCATTTATTACTTTCATTTTATGTGCATATTTAGACATTTTGCACACACACAATACCCCCCCCCCCCCCAAGTCTAGTAAAGCATGAGTTATCTAGAAAACTCAACCAAGATCAATTGTTTATACATACAACACCCGGAAAACCACCAAACAAGCCCCGATATGTATATTCTTGATCACACACACTCGCACATGAATGGCTTGCCCTCGCTTTCTTTCCTTCGGCAAAAACATCCACACACACACACATAATGATGTCTCACAAATAATAAACTAAGGATCTTGAACCATCACATTTAATGGGACAAACACAAGATCTTAGACACATCACTATCACCTACAACTCATAGGAATCGGCCGATGTAATCCTCACAAGAACACATGACATAAGTGACAAGATTAACACATGAGGTAATCACTTACACACAATTAGACATAAGGACAAAGATAACCATTTTCCCACATAAAATCAACTATCTATATATGTGAAAGCCACCTTATAATCGGCCTAAGAGGAAACAAAGCCAAGGGATTGATCACATTTGCAAATATATGATTGGTTATAGGATAAGACAAACACTAATCCACACATGCATCCTAACGGAGACAAAACCTTCCCTTTGTACCAAAATAGAACCTTACACCTAGACTCCTAACCTTCCCATTGTTTGATCTATGACCAAATAACCTCCCTAATCCTCGGCCAAACACCCCAAGCTCACACCACTATCAACATGAAAACAAATGGCTCTTGGAACTATCAACATCTATCACATAAGGACAAGGAATGTTCTAAGACAAGTCACTATCAAATCCACACACTCATGCTAAGTAACAAGGAGACAAGATAGTGATGGATCACAAAACCTCAAGTCTACACATGATGAGGATCGATTAGAGTGATGAAGTTGTAGAGATCTTGTATACAAATGGATAAAAGCCAAAACTAATCTAATCTTCTACCAAGGTCAACCCTTTCCTCTTTCTTGATTAGATTTTCCATCAAATAGCTTTGCATAAATCCATGATTATTTCCCTAATCCATGCTTTGGCCAAGAAGGTTAAGACTACCACATTTGTTTTGTCACCTTCCCACTTGAACCTCTATATAAAGGCCTCATAGTTCCCCACCAAAACCCACACTACAACACTTCTTTTATTAACTCTCAAAGTAGCCGAACATCCCTCTAAAACCACTCAAAACCATCGAACCATTCAAGCATCAAGCCAAAGAAAGAAGGTCCCAAGATCCCTAGGAGTTACATCACCTCGAGCCTTCACTAGGTGAGCTATTTTATTTCACAAGCTTCTAACTTTCGGCTTCATTATGTTCACCCAACCCATTGACCTTTGATCTTGAGCAATCGGCTATATACACACACAAGTCACACACATTGATTCACCTATAAGAAATCCACTAACTAGTGATCACATTGTCATGATAATACAACTATTTGTTAGACAATCGGCCCATACTTCAATAGAGTAGGTTAAGTAATGTTTATTGAATCGAAATACAACATAATCACTCAACTAGTAATTGGTTTATACTAGTTAAACTCATTTGGTCCATGTTTAAAGATTAAGGTTTATAATTGATGTTTTTTATAATCGGTTTTATCACTAAAACTACTTGAACACCTTGAAAACTTTTGGATATGACTTAATAAGCCTAGATCGATCCCTATTGATCCAAATAACCATCGAGTTCAAGCCGCATATGAACCATTGTTTCTACTAGAACTACTAAACATAAGTTAACATGGGCCGAAACATGTGTTAGCTCTATGTTGGATTCGAAAGGGGTATAAACATATGTTAAATTGTGTTTTCTTTCAAAAACTGACCACACATGATGAATTGGTGCCAATTTATATCCCATGACGACATGTGGGGTCCATTTTGTTCACAATGGATACCATATTTCAACAAAATGCCAAAGTTCCAGAATTATATGTTTTACAAGACACCAATGATTGACACGTGCACAAAAAATGGCCCACATAAACTAAACACAAGGGTCCACGAATGTCGGGTGAAAAACTTGTATGATAAACAACCGTATGACTTACTATGTCCCCAATGATCATAGGGTATCATCTGGACAGTAGGCATCTCAGATTGTCAGCTTTACTAGACCACACGTGACATTACTAGGTGAGTTCCACGGCCCCATTTTACTGCTTTTACATTTCAGGGGATAAACATGCAACATTTCAAGTACAATTCACAATTGTGTGTTAATTCTATCATGACTGCCATGTGGAACATGAGACATTTGGTTCATGAGCTCATTAGTCCTTGTATTACAATTTACTATAACCACTAGCTATCACAAGCCATGGAACACTTTAATAGATCTGTTTGGTTGACACCCCCACTCTTAGTTAGTCGCTCTAACCGGTTACATATAAAAAAGTGATAGTATTCTACTATACACACTTTGTCTTTGGTGAACAATGCACTAGAAATAACAGTCAAGAGGTTTGGTTACGGGACTCATGGTTTACATAGTGATCATTTGCTTAGCTAGCTTATGATCGGTCATACACGAATTACGCAAGCATTTTACTTAGTACAATAAAACCTGTGAACTCACCGACATTATTGTTGACCAATCTTTATGCATGTTTTTCAGGTAACTAATGATGAGCAATGGAGATTTGGGAGAGGGGTTTGAGCAAGCACTTGGTGGTACCACGTTGGCATGGGTTTTTATCAGCCCCGTAATATCTTAGTTTTAATATTATGGATTTTAGACACTATTTTCTAACGATGTTGCGTTACTTTTAATAATCTATGACAATATCCATCCTAGGGTGGTACTAGTTTAAATAAAATTGTGTGTTGCTTGAATCTTGTGCTTGAAAACTTTTCGAGGTTGCATTCCCGTGTTTCCGCCTTTGCGGGAATCTTTCAGGAACCAAGACACCGTCCTTTCGAACTCAGCTTTAAACTTAATCTTGTGAACCTCCACTTGCGTGGCAATATGGATTAGATCCATGAATGTAACATAATTATCTAAGGCAGGTTCATTAACCATACAGATGACTGGTTCGTTTTTTGCTATTGCTCGCATGATTGGAATCCATGTTCACCCTTCCAATGTGCTCCCATATGCAAGTCTTTTCTCCCTCTTGTTTTCAAATTGTGTTGATGCATTTTGCGACTAATGATTGGATAAACATAAATAACATATGTTAATGTTTTTGTTAAAGTGGGCGAAGGTAAATAATAGTGGGCGAAGGAAGAAAGAAGTGGGCGAAGTGTCACACCACGTCTAAGGCGGAAACACGTGGCGCGACGGTTCAAAAGCATTAAGCCAAGATTAATGCAAAGCACAATATTAATTAGAAAACGGGCATTTATTCAATGCTAATAATCATGTCAAAATGTCAATACATAATCATAAATTGTTTTCGAAAATGATAAAGAGGCTTCTCCCTTTATCCCTAAATCCATGGAATAAAGAGATAAGACCCCGTCACGATATTCCCAACGCCCGATTTGGAGACATCCCCGACCCTGCTCGCCATGCTAACTTCCATCATTCAATTACCTGAAAGATATGTTTGAAAATCGTCAATATATAAATATTGGTGAGTTCACAGATTTTGATTTAATAAGTCTTTATAAAGTGGGAATATCCTTGTTATGACATTTATAGGAGTTGCAAAGTCCTACAATTTACTTGAGCCTATAACCAAACCAAGACAATTAATAATGCCCCCGCCCAAAGTCGTTACTCGGTATTCCTACGACTTTATTTCAGAATATGTGCACCCCAGGCATACGCCGATGCATAATCGACGCTATCGATTAGGGGTGGGCCTTGTCAGGCACCAATAGTACTATCCAAATATCCCTTTGGTTTCTCATTCCTGAATAAATGATTATAGTGGGGAGGTCTCAACCCCGAGTGGCGATCTTTACTCAAGTATCCAACCCGTCATACAATCCCAACATATCTTTCCCCCGTAAAAACGTTAAATAGTTTAGAAATGGGGCCGTGAGACTCACCTGTAACTGTGCTTGGCTCAAAGAAAGTAGTAAAGTTTGTGATCCCGTACCTACAAAGGTTCTAGGCGTATAAGTCACTTACACCTATGGTGTATGTGCCTTGGCAAGTTGTACACCCAACTTCCCGACCACGTCTTTATCCCAATTCCCGTTTAATAGTTTCGTATCCTAGGTTCAATGGCGATGGATTACCCTTCCTTACAAGTCATATATTATTCTTATAATTATTCCTTATGACTTGTACAACATTATACTTGACACGACTCCACCCAACGTATAATTATTTTCCCATTCAAATAATTATACTTAGGATCTTTTCGCTCAATATAAAGTGTTTTCTTATTAATCGACCCGACTTACTTTGCCACATATTTATTTTCCCATTTAAATAAATATGCTAAGTCTTTGTCGTTTGGAAACATAATCTTAACGCCCGACTAGACTTACCACACCGTACATTTATTTTCCCATTTAAATAAATGTACTAGAATCTTGTCGGTATTCACGCGTTCGTAGATATATCTCATCTACTCGTCTCGGTTTTCCTTCTCGCACATCTATTTTCCCATTTAAATAGATGTACTAGAATTCCGTCGGAAACGAGTATATGTACATATACTATCGCGTGGATACTACTTGTTAAGTTCATGTGTCGTTTAGCGTTTTTAGTTTGTTATGTTCCTCTTTTCCCACGAATATTGTTACTACACTTAGGAAAGTGTTACGCACGTTTCACCCTTGTTATATATATTTTATTTCCGTAAAATATATATGTATATTTTTATCTCGACGTGATAAGTCCGTGTACGTTGGTTCGCGCAACTAAGTTTGTTAGCGTTTTTCATATTTATTTCCGTTGTGCGTTCTCATGGAAGTATTGTTCCAACTTCCGATTCCGAACGTTTATTTTCTCGGAAAAATATATTATGTACGTTTTAGTCCGACTCGTCCAACTTGTTACCAAAAACGTTTCCGATACTTTTATATTCCCATTTATATAAAAGTACCTTATTTTTGTACAAGTCTTTCCAAGCATTTATTTTATAAAATCCACTTTATAAAATACTCACGTTACTCTATTTATTTTTATAAAACGTCCATATTATAAAAATATACTTTTTACTTAAAATGCCCAAGTAGGCTATTATTATTTACCAATTCAACCTTGTAAATCGTTACTTACACTTTTTGACACTAATATTTCTATTATTGTGTTTTTGGGCCAATAACTTTCTAAAATATTCATTTTAGTCCTTCAACTTCCAAAGTTGTCATATTATTTCTTTAACTCATACTTGTTGCATTTTTCATTTAATCTTACAAAGTTAATATTTTTCTTTTCCACTTTAGTGGACTTTGAAGAATCATTTTTACCATGTTTAATTGTTTTTACTTCTTTTTACTTTTAAAGTTCTTCTAATCCATTCTAGATGCCAATAACATGTGTATTTCATAACTTTATCCAAAACATCAACTTTTTACTCATCAAAGTGAGTGGACTTTGAAGAACTAGTTTTTCCATCTATGGCTTTCTAATCCATTTTAATATTTTTATGGCTTTAACTAGTCATCTTATGATGATTAAAACCATATTTCAACATATTCAAGTCTTTTTCCCAAATCATGTTCCACTCATCTTCTAACCCAAGTGTATGTTATTATTATTACATTTTCTCACAATATCACTTTTATTAATGTTAATCCAAGATTTCTTCATGTTATTATTCCTTTATTTTTATTCTTGTAAGATTCATCCTTTTTATGTTTCAAAACCATACTTTACCCATCAATGTACAACTTGCTCATATAAGCACTTAATATGAACATTAACAAACAAAACAAGATTAAAACTTACTACTAGCTCAAGGCTAGGGAAGACAAGAACCTTGATTTGGATGGGGTTTTAGTGTGTTCTTCCAAAGGGTTAAGCTCCAAGCTCTTAACACACAAGAAGGGGTTTTGAAGGATGATGATCTAGAGGTAATTTGGAGTAGTAAAAATTGCAAGAAAAGTGTTGGTGTGGGGGTGTAATGCCACGGCCAAGAGGAAGAGGAAGAAGAAGTTTTTGTGTTTTTGCTTAAGTGTAATCTTGATGTTATCCTTATAATCCTCTACTCAATCTCCAAAGATCACCAATATCTTGCAAGGATTGGTTAGGAAGATTATGGAAGATTTATGAAAAGATTTTGAAAAATCTTGGGGGATTAAGGGGTGTTTGGGCCGTGAGTTTTAAGAGAGAGAGAGGGGGAATGATTTGGTTAATCCTATTGCCCAATCCCATTGCATGCAACCTCATGATTAACAATAATATGGAAAAGATTTTAGAAAACTTAAGTGAACTCCCACCCCAAGTGGCCCAAGGCCGGCCCCCCTATGGGTGTTTGGTGGGGTCCACCTTGCTAATTATTATCCATAATATGTTTAAGTTACTTCCTTCCGGGTACCGCCCGGGTATTTCTTAAATTTTCGTCGCGTTTTCCCTCGATATTAAAATACCGTTAATATTTATAAAATTATGTCCAGTTAAATTACTGATAATTTATTTCGGTTTTTGTCGGGTGAATTTTCGTGTTACGCGCGTATCGGGTGCGGTACGCGCACTTTATTCGTTACCGGGAGATTCGTGCTTTAAGCTTTTACGTATGGCTTTGGGTTTCCAAAACTCATAATATTTTGTGAAAATATTATTTATTTTATATTCCGGGTGTCCGGTGTTCGTTTCGCTTATTTCAGTTTTACCGGGTAATCGCCAGTGTCCATACCGGATAGTTTTGTCTGCGCACGATCCTATCATGCTTTGCTATTAAACTCATGCATTCCTATGCATTATTTGGGAATTCCTATCTTTCTAAGGCCTCAATTAAATATTCAGCACATAATTACGGTTAATTACGTTAATCGCGTTTAATTAATTAGTACGGAATTACCTTAATTTTGCCGGTTGTTACATTCTCCCCCCGTTAAGAGAATTCCGTCCCGGAATTCACTTTGAGCTCTCCGGTATAGGGGTCTTCTTAAATAGGGCGGGATACTTTTGCTTCATCTGGTCCAGCCTTTCCCACGTGAACTCCGGTCCACGCTTGGCATTCCAACGCACTTTGACCAACCTGATCTTACTGCGTCTTAGCTTTTGGACCTTCCAATCGGTTACTTCGATTGGCTCTTCGACGAAGTGTAACTTGTCGTCAATGTGGATTTCGTCTGCGGGGATGATGAGGGTTTCGTCGGATAAGCACTTTTTCAAGTTTGACACGTGGAACGTGTCGTGTACACCGTTAAGTTCTTGTGGTAACTTGAGCTTGTATGCTACGGGGCCTACTCTGGACAGGATTTCAAATGGTCCAACATATCGTGGGTTTAGCTTTCCGCGTTTCCCGAAACGCGCGACACCTTTCCAAGGTGACACCTTTAGTAGGACCCTGTCTCCGACTTGGAATTCCCAAGGCTTTCTCCTCATGTCTGCGTAGCTTTTCTGTCGGTCTCGTGCCGCTTTGAGACGTTCTCTAATCAGAAAGACCTTATCCGTCGTTTCTTGAACAATTTCGGGCCCGGTAAGTTGCTTTTCGCCAACTTCGGCCCAACATAGAGGCGATCTGCACCTGCGTCCATACAGAGCTTCAAAAGGTGCGGCTTGAATGCTCGTGTGGTAGCTGTTGTTATACGAAAACTCTACCAGTGGCAAGTGAGTATCCCAATTTCCGCTGAAATCGATTGCGCATGCCCGTAGCATATCCTCCAGGGTCTGGATGGTTCGTTCACTCTGACCATCGGTTTGTGGATGATATGCGGTACTCATGTCAAGGCGAGTACCTAGGGCTTTATTCAGACTTTCCCAAAATCTTGAGGTGAAACGACTATCTCGATCGGATATGATAGAAATAGGTACACCGTGCTTTGACACAACTTCCTTAATGTACAAACGGGTCAGTTTCTCCAACTTATCCGTTTCGCGAATGGGGAGGAAGTGTGCAGATTTTGTCAATCGATCAATGATTACCCAGATCATGTCATGGCCGCTTGTTGTCCTGGGCAATTTGGTGATGAAGTCCATAGTGATCCTTTCCCATTTCCATTCTGGTATTTCCGGTTGCTGGAGCAATCCGGATGGTCTCTGGTGCTCGGCCTTGACCTTTGCGCAAGTCAAACATCGCGCAACATATGCCGCTATGTCTCTCTTGAAATTCGGCCACCAGTAAAATTCCTTCAAATCATGGAACATTTTGTCTGCTCCGGGGTGAACTGAATATCGCGAACTGTGGGCTTCGGCCAATACCAGTTCACGCAATCCACCGTATACTGGTACCCAAATTCTATTCATGAAATACAGAGCTTGATCCGCTTTTGACTCCAGTGACTCAACCATCTTCCGCAATCTTTCTCCTTTGACATTCTTGGGTTTAAGAGCGTTAGTTTGAGCTTCACGAATCCGGTCAGTCAGGTTCGTGTGGATGGTTAGACCCAAAGCTCGGACACGCAGTGGTTTAACCCGTTCCTTGCGACTCAAGGCATCGGCTACGACGTTTGCCTTCCCGGGATGGTACTTTATCTCACAATCGTAATCGTTCAATAATTCGACCCATCGCCGTTGTCGCATGTTCAATTCCTTCTGGTCAAAGATGTGCTGCAAGCTTTTATGATCGGTGAAGATCGTACATTTGGTTCCGTACAGATAGTGTCTCCATATCTTGAGTGCGAATACCACGGCTCCTAGTTCCAGATCATGTGTGGTGTAATTCTTCTCGTGAAGTTTTAGCTGTCTGGAAGCATAGGCTATGACCTTCTCTCGCTGCATCAATACACAACCCAATCCCTGATGAGAGGCGTCACAGTAAACTACGAAGTCTTCTGTACCATCGGGGAGTGATAGTATTGGTGCGCCACATAACTTATCCTTTAGCAACTGAAACGCTGCTTCCTGTTTTTCCGTCCATTCAAACTTCTTATCCTTTTGGGTTAGCATGGTTAAGGACTGTGCTATCTTAGAAAAGTTCTCGATGAACCTTCTGTAGTAACCCGCAAGGCCAAGAAATTGTCGTACTTCAGTAGGCGTTCTAGGGGCGTCCCAATTCTTGATTGCTTCGATCTTGGCGGGATCGACATGTATACCCCTTTCATTCACCACGTGGCCTAAAAAGTGAACCTCTCGAATCCAAAAATCACATTTCGAAAACTTAGCATAGAGCTTCTCCTTGCGAAGTACCTCGAGGATTAATCGGAGATGTTCCTCGTGTTCCTCCTTCGTGCGTGAGTAGATCAAGATGTCATCAATGAAGACAATAACAAATTTGTCCAAGTATGGCTTGCACACTCGGTTCATCAAGTCCATGAAAACAGCTGGTGCGTTAGTTAAACCGAAAGGCATAACCAGAAACTCATAGTGCCCATAACGAGTCCTGAATGCTGTTTTTGGCACGTCTTCTTCTTGAATACGTAACTGATGATAACCGGACCTTAGGTCGATCTTGGAGTAGAAACTGGATCCTTGAAGTTGATCAAACAAATCGTCGATCCTGGGAAGAGGATAGCGATTTTTAATAGTTAGCTTGTTCAGTTCCCGATAGTCAATGCACATTCGAAAAGTGCCATCCTTCTTCTTTACGAATAAGACGGGAGCTCCCCAAGGTGAGAAGCTTGGTCTTATGAAACCTTTGTCCAACAACTCTTGCAGTTGTTCAGACAGTTCCTGCATTTCTGAAGGAGCTAGGCGATATGGCGATCGCGCTACCGGTGCTGCTCCTGGAACAAGGTCGATACGAAACTCGACTTGTCGGGGTGGTGGCAATCCCGGCAAATCTTCTGGGAATACATCTGGAAAGTCTCTGGCTATCGGAATGTCTTCTAGCTTTCGCTCGTCAGCCTTCTTGTCTACCACGTGTGCCAAGAATGCGACGAGACCTTTCCTTAAGCACTTCCTGGCTTTCATGCTGGTAATAATTCTCAGTGGTGTTCCACGCCTTTCCCCTTGGATCGATAGGGTTTCACCGCTTGCGAGGGGAACTTGAATTATTTTGTCATTGCACACGACGATGGCGCGGTGTGCGGATAGCCAATCCATGCCAACGACTATGTCAAAGCTACCCAGTACGACTGGTAATAGCTCAATGTCAAACTCGTGACCACAGAGATCCAACTTACAACCCTTTGCTACCTCTCGGGTTTCTATAGTCTTACCGTTAGCTAGTTCAATGGAATATGGTGTGTCTAGCTTACTAGTCTTTAAACCAAGTAATCTTTTAAATTCGACAGATACGAAGCTAAAATCAGCGCCAGTATCAAACAATACTGAAGCATAATGACCATTTAGAGGGAACGTACCAGTGACCACATTAGGGTCTTGTCGTGCGTCACCGGCACCAATCACGAACGCTCGCCCACGGGTTTGGTTGTTAAGTTTGGGGCAGTCCCTCTTCCAATGATCGAGCGATCCACATGAGAAACAGGGCCTCGCTCCACTGTTCTTCGGCGCTCCTGATCTGCAGTCTTCAGTCTTGTGCCCCGAACGACGGCACTTACCGCAGATTACTTCGTTCTTGCCTTGGTAACCTTGCTTCCCATTATTTCCACGTCCAGTGGCTACATACCCTTTTCCCTTCTTCCCTGAACCTGATGATCCATCCTTCTTCCTTTCATCGCGCTTACGCTTCCCAAACCTTGGCCTATTTCCCTGTTCACTTGACCCAACGGCTGAACTTGTACCCAGATTCTTACCCTCAACACTGCTGGACTCAGTAAGCTTTAATCCTGACACTTTCCGGATTAGAGTGCCCATTCGGATGGCGTCTTCAGTGAGGCTTAAGGCGAGATCGATGGCTTCGCTCATGGTTGTAGGCTTGGAAGAAGTGACCATGCCGCGTATCTGTGGTGCCAGTCCGAAGAGGTACCTTTCCACCTTTTTGCTTTCCGGGGTGACCAGGCGAGGCACTAACCGGGAGAGGTCATGGAATCTGGACGTGTAACCAGCTACGTCCGGTCCAACCATGGTGAGGTTCCAGAACTCAGTCTCTAGCTTCTGCACTTCACTTGCCGGACAGTACTCGGCGATCATTAGTTCTTTCAACTCCAACCATGATAAGGAGTAAGCAGCATCATCTCCCAGTGTCTGCACTTGGTTGTTCCACCAGGTCAGAACTTGGTCCAGAAACAGGTTGGTGGCATACATGACAGCCTGTCGCGGGGTACAGCTGCTAATACGGATCACAGCTTCGGTTTTCTCGAACCATTTGACTAGTCCGACAGAACCTTCGGTGCCGCTGAAATTCAGTGGTTTGCAGTCCAGGAAAGCTTTAAACGTGCAGCCACGTTCTCGTGAGGCCGTTTCTGCAATAATAAAGCAATGTTAAATATAAGGTAGGAGTTTTCACGAAGACTCCTGTCGCATATACCCGACGTCTTCTTACCAGTAGGGGAGGTTTCGCGTCTGTCGCTCCCGGTTCGGTCTCGCGACCTTTCGGTGCGCGTGGCATTGTGTTCTGCGAGAGCCTGAGCGATACGTCCCGAAACTAGGGTTTCAAGCTCTTCAGGTGTCGTGGGTAGTCTTTCATTCCCACTGTTGCTTCTTGTGGCTGGTGCCATGTTTCTTCAATAACCAATATCAAAGGTTAATTTCCAACAATCATTCATACAATATCATCACATATATAGTATAAACAACCACACAACATACGAACACAATAATCACCATAACAACAACACGCAATCACAACATAAACAGAATAAGTAATAATAATCGTAGATAATCACAACACATATTTTACCATAACAAAACTTTCATTAATTTCAATACCAAGTACAATGATTTGTTCATAATAACAAAAACCGAGGATACCTTCCTCTTACATTGCTCTTTGAAATACACTAGAAATATAATGTCATATGCCGGCACAATCCCGCTCGGCTAGGCAAAAATGCAGATGGGTGCTATAACCCATGCTGTGCTATCATACTACTACTACTACTGCTATGTCCGCGAGTGATCTCCCAAAATGTCCCTGATGCTACTGTGGCGGTGGCGGCGGCGGGTGCTGGTACTGGTACTGAGGTGCGCACATGCTGATGGTCATACTGATCGCCATAATGCGATCGTACAAGAATTGGCGATGCGCAAAGTGTGCGTCGCCCGTAAGGCCACAATGAGCATCCATGCTCAATAGCTCCTCAGCGTAATGTGCCAGTGCATCCCTGGCATCAATGATCCTGGCCCACATGAGCTGGGCCTGCTGCTCCATCTGACTTACGGTGCGCTGCACCGTGTCGGTGAGGGTCTGGAAATCCCTCTCCAGTGAGATCACCTTGGACCATGCGGGTCCTGTCAGTGGGGCCATCCCGTGGGGCTGCGACGGCCCGGGGATATCAGTGTATGTCGGCTGAGACGGGCCGACGATATCGGGTATGGGTAGTGGGGTGAAGGGTGGGGCAAAGCCCGGTAATCCAGTGAAGTAGTAGGGTGGTACCTGGTATGGGTCTCCCGCACCTGGAGTATACGGTGCAAATGGGGGTGTCACAAATGGGGCTCCTGCATCCATACTGAATGGTGCAGGTGGTGGGGTATGGAGCATCTCGGGTAGGGGTGGTAGTGTGGGAAAAGTGGTGATGGGTAGTGTCATGGATAAGGGTGTGGGGACTATAAGCTCGGCGAGTGGGACCATGAGTGGCTGGGTGACAGTGACCCACTCTATAGTAGACACCACAGTGGTAGGGGTAGGAGGGCTAGCAGTGGCATGAGCTGCCAGTCCTGCTCGGTGCAACTCAGAACTGCGGGCTGAGCTGCCCTCAAGGATGTGCCCAGTAGAAGCTGGCCCATCCTGTGGTATGGGCTCGGGCATGGTAGGTAGGGTGGCTGGGGTAGCGGTAGCATGCCCTGTCATCGGAGCGATGTGCTCCTCCTAGCCTGCTGGTGGGATAGGCACAGCAATGTGCTCCACCGATGCAGTTGACTCATCGTCAGAGTCATCGGAGATCCACCCGTTGTGTCCCCGGCAGACAGGCACAAGCCTCATGCCAGAGGGAACGGGGATAGGTGGGGTAGGTAGAAGCTCACGGTCGACTGGTGCGTGTCGGTCGTACGGAGACTCGACAGTCTCCGACTGTGTAGGGATAGGCCTCGAAGGACCTGCGCAACCTACAGGGAAGTCCCTGACGGCGCGGATAGGTAGTGCTGGCAGTGGTGCTGCCTGGAATGGCTCTAGAGGCAAGTCGGCCTCGGCCATCGGTAGGTCGGCCACGGCGGCCATGTCGTCTCCAGCGGGAGCCCACGCTGGGTCCTCGCTAGGGTCCGTCTCGTCGGAGCTATCTCCGTCATCGCCCTCCATGGCGGCATCAACATCCATCTCGTCATCCTCGGGATCGAGTATCACTACTTCGACCGGCTCCGCTGGCGGTGCTGGGATGATCTGGAGGCTACTGTCGTAGCTCGGTGCTACGCTCCCTGCGTTCGACATCCTGGCAAAAGAAACCGTACTAATATTTAAGTATTATTCGTTAGGTAGTTAAGGCACATATCTACAGTTCTCTTCCTAACCTTCTAACAAAAATAATACGTGTACTTACCATGGCTAGCTTGGTCGGAATCTCCATATACCCAAATGGTCGTTGGAAAAATTTATTTTATTGCGTTTCGCATATATTTGAAAGATTTTGAACCAAATCCGGTTATAGTTTAGATTTGTTTAAAAATGCTAATTCGCTATAACCTTGGCTCTGATACCACTTTCTGTCACACCACGTCTAAGGCGGAAACACGTGGCGCGACGGTTCAAAAGCATTAAGCCAAGATTAATGCAAAGCACAATATTAATTAGAAAACGGGCATTTATTCAATGCTAATAATCATGTCAAAATGTCAATACATAATCATAAATTGTTTTCGAAAATGATAAAGAGGCTTCTCCCTTTATCCCTAAATCCATGGAATAAAGAGATAAGACCCCGTCACGATATTCCCAACGCCCGATTTGGAGACATCCCCGACCCTGCTCGCCATGCTAACTTCCATCATTCAATTACCTGAAAGATATGTTTGAAAATCGTCAATATATAAATATTGGTGAGTTCACAGATTTTGATTTAATAAGTCTTTATAAAGTGGGAATATCCTTGTTATGACATTTATAGGAGTTGCAAAGTCCTACAATTTACTTGAGCCTATAACCAAACCAAGACAATTAATAATGCCCCCGCCCAAAGTCGTTACTCGGTATTCCTACGACTTTATTTCAGAATATGTGCACCCCAGGCATACGCCGATGCATAATCGACGCTATCGATTAGGGGTGGGCCTTGTCAGGCACCAATAGTACTATCCAAATATCCCTTTGGTTTCTCATTCCTGAATAAATGATTATAGTGGGGAGGTCTCAACCCCGAGTGGCGATCTTTACTCAAGTATCCAACCCGTCATACAATCCCAACATATCTTTCCCCCGTAAAAACGTTAAATAGTTTAGAAATGGGGCCGTGAGACTCACCTGTAACTGTGCTTGGCTCAAAGAAAGTAGTAAAGTTTGTGATCCCGTACCTACAAAGGTTCTAGGCGTATAAGTCACTTACACCTATGGTGTATGTGCCTTGGCAAGTTGTACACCCAACTTCCCGACCACGTCTTTATCCCAATTCCCGTTTAATAGTTTCGTATCCTAGGTTCAATGGCGATGGATTACCCTTCCTTACAAGTCATATATTATTCTTATAATTATTCCTTATGACTTGTACAACATTATACTTGACACGACTCCACCCAACGTATAATTATTTTCCCATTCAAATAATTATACTTAGGATCTTTTCGCTCAATATAAAGTGTTTTCTTATTAATCGACCCGACTTACTTTGCCACATATTTATTTTCCCATTTAAATAAATATGCTAAGTCTTTGTCGTTTGGAAACATAATCTTAACGCCCGACTAGACTTACCACACCGTACATTTATTTTCCCATTTAAATAAATGTACTAGAATCTTGTCGGTATTCACGCGTTCGTAGATATATCTCATCTACTCGTCTCGGTTTTCCTTCTCGCACATCTATTTTCCCATTTAAATAGATGTACTAGAATTCCGTCGGAAACGAGTATATGTACATATACTATCGCGTGGATACTACTTGTTAAGTTCATGTGTCGTTTAGCGTTTTTAGTTTGTTATGTTCCTCTTTTCCCACGAATATTGTTACTACACTTAGGAAAGTGTTACGCACGTTTCACCCTTGTTATATATATTTTATTTCCGTAAAATATATATGTATATTTTTATCTCGACGTGATAAGTCCGTGTACGTTGGTTCGCGCAACTAAGTTTGTTAGCGTTTTTCATATTTATTTCCGTTGTGCGTTCTCATGGAAGTATTGTTCCAACTTCCGATTCCGAACGTTTATTTTCTCGGAAAAATATATTATGTACGTTTTAGTCCGACTCGTCCAACTTGTTACCAAAAACGTTTCCGATACTTTTATATTCCCATTTATATAAAAGTACCTTATTTTTGTACAAGTCTTTCCAAGCATTTATTTTATAAAATCCACTTTATAAAATACTCACGTTACTCTATTTATTTTTATAAAACGTCCATTTTATAAAAATATACTTTTTACTTAAAATGCCCAAGTAGGCTATTATTATTTACCAATTCAACCTTGTAAATCGTTACTTACACTTTTTGACACTAATATTTCTATTATTGTGTTTTTGGGCCAATAACTTTCTAAAATATTCATTTTAGTCCTTCAACTTCCAAAGTTGTCATATTATTTCTTTAACTCATACTTGTTGCATTTTTCATTTAATCTTACAAAGTTAATATTTTTCTTTTCCACTTTAGTGGACTTTGAAGAATCATTTTTACCATGTTTAATTGTTTTTACTTCTTTTTACTTTTAAAGTTCTTCTAATCCATTCTAGATGCCAATAACATGTGTATTTCATAACTTTATCCAAAACATCAACTTTTTACTCATCAAAGTGAGTGGACTTTGAAGAACTAGTTTTTCCATCTATGGCTTTCTAATCCATTTTAATATTTTTATGGCTTTAACTAGTCATCTTATGATGATTAAAACCATATTTCAACATATTCAAGTCTTTTTCCCAAATCATGTTCCACTCATCTTCTAACCCAAGTGTATGTTATTATTATTACATTTTCTCACAATATCACTTTTATTAATGTTAATCCAAGATTTCTTCATGTTATTATTCCTTTATTTTTATTCTTGTAAGATTCATCCTTTTTATGTTTCAAAACCATACTTTACCCATCAATGTACAACTTGCTCATATAAGCACTTAATATGAACATTAACAAACAAAACAAGATTAAAACTTACTACTAGCTCAAGGCTAGGGAAGACAAGAACCTTGATTTGGATGGGGTTTTAGTGTGTTCTTCCAAAGGGTTAAGCTCCAAGCTCTTAACACACAAGAAGGGGTTTTGAAGGATGATGATCTAGAGGTAATTTGGAGTAGTAAAAATTGCAAGAAAAGTGTTGGTGTGGGGGTGTAATGCCACGGCCAAGAGGAAGAGGAAGAAGAAGTTTTTGTGTTTTTGCTTAAGTGTAATCTTGATGTTATCCTTATAATCCTCTACTCAATCTCCAAAGATCACCAATATCTTGCAAGGATTGGTTAGGAAGATTATGGAAGATTTATGAAAAGATTTTGAAAAATCTTGAGGGATTAAGGGGTGTTTGGGCCGTGAGTTTTAAGAGAGAGAGAGGGGGAATGATTTGGTTAATCCTATTGCCCAATCCCATTGCATGCAACCTCATGATTAACAATAATATGGAAAAGATTTTAGAAAACTTAAGTGAACTCCCACCCCAAGTGGCCCAAGGCCGGCCCCCCTATGGGTGTTTGGTGGGGTCCACCTTGCTAATTATTATCCATAATATGTTTAAGTTACTTCCTTCCGGGTACCGCCCGGGTATTTCTTAAATTTTCGTCGCGTTTTCCCTCGATATTAAAATACCGTTAATATTTATAAAATTATGTCCAGTTAAATTACTGATAATTTATTTCGGTTTTTGTCGGGTGAATTTTCGTGTTACGCGCGTATCGGGTGCGGTACGCGCACTTTATTCGTTACCGGGAGATTCGTGCTTTAAGCTTTTACGTATGGCTTTGGGTTTCCAAAACTCATAATATTTTGTGAAAATATTATTTATTTTATATTCCGGGTGTCCGGTGTTCGTTTCGCTTATTTCAGTTTTACCGGGTAATCGCCAGTGTCCATACCGGATAGTTTTGTCTGCGCACGATCCTATCATGCTTTGCTATTAAACTCATGCATTCCTATGCATTATTTGGGAATTCCTATCTTTCTAAGGCCTCAATTAAATATTCAGCACATAATTACGGTTAATTACGTTAATCGCGTTTAATTAATTAGTACGGAATTACCTTAATTTTGCCGGTTGTTACACGAAGGTAGAATGATTATGGACGAAGGTAGAACTGGAACTGACAAGAAGACACATTCGACCATTGATAATGGGCGAATGTGGAAAAGACCCACATTCGACCAGTTCAAAGGGGCGAACGTGCAGTATCTATAAATAGGTTTTGTGATTTTGAGTATGTAATAGAGTTGTTAGTTGTGTATGTGTTCAGGTCAGGTTCCAGGTCATTTTGGTGAAAGTCTGTAATTGATTAGATTAACGTGTGATTGATTGTAATTGAATATTTGAGAAAGTTAATCTATGAAAAAGCTTTGAAAATGATCTTGATTGTGTTTTGATTAGAGTTTTATCATTTTGTTCAGAACTAGGGTTTCCGCACCTGGTTTTGTGACTTGTATGATCATATTATCCTGTTTTAGCTAAAATCTTTCGCTCACAAAGTGGTATCAGAGCCTAGAGGATCATACAATAACAAATTTGATAAAATCAGAGCTGATTTGGACATGTTTTTGACCTAAATACATCTGTTTTTACATAAACATTGTTTTTAAGTGTTTTTGACCGATTTAAAGGAGAATTTGTGGTCGAATTCAAGTTTTCCAAGAATTAAAGTTGCTCCAAATCAATTCCGAAACATAACCTGATTGAGATCATTCAAATCCATGAACTTTTGAAAATCTGAGATCAGAATAACCGTTTTTCAAACAATAACCGTTTTTCAAAAGTGAGATCTGATCGTGGTGGGCGAACCTGGAACCTGACTTAAGTTTAGTGGTCGAAAGTGTTGTAGAGTGGGCAAACCTGAGTAGTTAGTGGTCGAACCTAAAAAAAAAATTTGTTTAGAACTTTTCACTTTCGGGTACAGATTTTCACATTCGACCGGGTTATATTTGGGCGAAAGTGGAAGGGTGTTATTTTGTTTTTACATTCTGTTGATATCTACGTTCGGGTGTTACTGTTTGGGCGAACTTAGAATCAGAAGGGTCGAGAGTGATAAAGTTTGGACGAATATAGAATTTTCTGGTCGAACTTAGAATATTTCGGGCGAACCTAGGTTTTTGTTGAAAATTTTTCTAAGTGTTGAGATTTTTTCTTAGTTTGTGATCATGTGGCGTTTTCAAACTACTCCGGGATCAGCAACAACACAACCACAACAGCAAACGATGGACCCATGGACAGTGGCAGCGCAAAAGACGAACACACAGTCTTCACAACCACTTAACTACATGGCAACGACGAGCACGATGCCTCAAAGTGTAGCACATCCGGCACTACAATCTGATTACTGGGGAGTAGCAGCAGCGGCGGTAAATACTCAAACTACTAATGCTATTTCTACTTTGATTAAGGATTTGTCTACAGGTAGTGGAACTCGGCCACCGAAGCTCATGGAAATGCAAGAGTATAATCAGTGGCATACCATGTTCAAGATCCATTTGGAAGGCATGGGAGTAGAAGGAGTAGAGGCTTGGAGAATGATTGCTACGGGATACACACCACCAGTGTTGGAGAATACCGGTGAACCAGTTCCGTTGGAGAGTATGTCGGAGGAGGAGAAAAAGAAGTTTGCGGTGGAGATGAAGGCTTTTTCCCAATTGACACAGGCAATCACAAGTGACCTGTTGCATCAGTTTGGGACATGTACTACATCAAAGCAGCTTTGGGATAAGCTTAAGAGGAAGCATGATGGTAATGAGAAGACTAGGAGCTTGAGAATGGAAGAATTGATCAAAGAGTTTGAGAATTTTTCTTTTATTAATAATGAAACTCTAAAAGAACTAACTCCTAGATATATGCATTTGTTGTCTGAATTGTCTAGTTATGGTGTACAGATTCCAATGACTAAGCAGGTGGATAAGTTTGCAGATGCTTTACCACCACAATGGGATCAGCATGTGGAAGTTCTCAGAGAGAAGGATGCTTATCAATTCTGGACTATTTCAGAGTTTATCGAAAAGCTGGAGAACAAAGAGATGGAGGATAGGAGGAAAGCTAGAAGGTCACAGATTCCTCAGAATCCTAGTTTGTATTTTGGAGGCACTTCAGTTCCAGTTGGTAACTCGAGCTCAGGAAGCATTGCACCACATGTTGCATGTATTTCCAATGTCATGGAATCATCAAAACCAACCACCAACTACTTGACACAAACATCATCCTACTCACAACCATCATACACACCACCACAATACAATTCCTACATTTCACCACTCTCCCCAATGCAACAAGCAGGTTTTTACACCGCTAACCAATCACAACAACCAATAAACCAAGTTACTCAACCTAATCAACAACCGGTGGTTTTGGATACATCTAACTTGGGAAATGTGACTATGGAGGTTGCTCAGCAACACATTGCATTAGTCTCAGCAATGGTTTCATCCTACAATGGGTTAGTTGCTAGTCAGATTGGGAACAACAACTTAACCAACGAAGACTATGCACAGATTGACAAGGAAGAGATGGAACTCATTGACATCCAATGGGCTTTTGCGAGTATCATGAGAAGAGCAACAGAGTTCATTGAGAAAACAGGTAGGACTGATTTGGCAACTTCTCCCAACACAACCTACGGATTCAACAAGGAGAAGGTTACGTGTTTTAATTGTGGAGAAAAAGGACACTTTAAAAGGGAATGCACCCAGCCACCTAAACAAGGTAATCGAAACCCTTTCAATGCAAAACAAAACCAAGTTTCTTACCAAAATAACAACAACTACCAAAACCGAAACTTTAACAACCAAAACAGACAACCAAACACTCAAAACCAGATTCAAAACCAATCTCCTAACAACACAAACCGAACAGTTATACCTATCACTACACCTAATGAGACTCAACAGAATGCGAGTCAGAACCAAGCTTTGGTGACTCAACAGGATGAAAGGTTTGACTGGTCGGGTATGCAAATAGGAGTTGAGGAAGTGACTACTGGTGGGAATGTGGCATGTGTTGCTTATCAGGTTGATATGGAAGAGTCGGTGGCGGTTGATGAGAAGAAAGAAACCGAGGAGTGTGAAAGTGATGATTCTGAGACTGAGATGGAAGTGGAGAATGAACCTGTTGAGGTTAAGGCTGAGGAAACGAGTTCTGGAATGGTGATTGATTCTGTTACTGATGTTCCTGAAGAGTGTAGATCAGTTTATTCAGATTCTGAGAGCGAATCAGACACAGAGGCAAGTGTTGATTCTTTAGATGATGATATTGATCAGCTGCTGGCAGAAGCTGACTTTTTGATGACGAGGAAGTCGTGCATTGCTGATGATGCTTTCACCAAGATTGACTACTCCAAGTTTTTCACTGGAAAGGAAGCTCATTTTGCACTAATGGCCATGACTGAACCGCCTAAACCTGTAAGTTCTGATTCTAGCACTGATGTTAAAACTGTTAAACATTGTGAGAAATGTGATAGATTGACTGAGGAGATTAAACAACTCCGTATTGAACGTGATAGTGCTATCATGAACAGTCAATCTACTCGCAAAGAGTTGAATGCTTTCAACAAAGTATTAGATGGCTATAAAAAGGACATTTCCGACTTGAAAAACACTTTGTCATTGAAACAATTGGCAATAAACAACTATATCAATGAAATTGAAAACACCAAGTTGGAAATGGCAGCCATAAAATGCTTTGCTGAAAAGGTTAACAAAAAGTTGGAAAGTCATAAGAATGTTGCTTATGTGGTAGATCATATTATTGATGACAAAACACCTAATTACAAGTCTGTACCATCTCTGGTTCTTTTTGAAAACCATAATTGTCACCAAGTGACACCGGAGAGTTCGGTAAGATCAGACTCATCATCGGACAATGAATCTAATACCTTGAGTATTGGTGATCCATATTCCGATGTGAAACCAATTCTAGGTTTGAATAATGAAGGTGTTACTGTTGAGAGTGTTGATTCAGACTCAGAATGTGATGATACTGGTTGTAATCAAACTGTTAATGAATGTGAGATTCCAAAAGAAAATCACATCATTACAAATGAACCAGTGTCACCATCTGATCATGTTCATCCGATGGCAAATGCTAATCGTGATAAAAAGTCTGAAAAGAATGATGTTAAGAAAGATAATGGTGTTAAGAATGTTGTTAAAAAGAATGAGTTGAATGAACCAAGTGACAAACCTGTCAAGGTGTTTTATCGGATGGAAGGATCCGATAAAATCATCTCTGATGAGGAATTTCCAATAAAAAATGCTAACTATGCTAAAATTGAAAAGATATGGCAAGAAAGCACTATTTGGTTTCCAAAACATGAGAGAACAAACGAAATTCCACCAGAAATCTTAAAGAAATTGTTTTCGGATGTTCCTCAAGAACCAAAGGTCCATGTCACTGAGTTCATTCGACCAAATGACAAAGCAAATGGTTTTCATGAGCCCACTTACTCGAAAGGACCACTTCCTGAGAGTTTGAGGAATCAACAGTATAATGATCAATATCCTGTTAGATCATTTGCTCCACCAAATGCTCATTATGTTTTTGAAGAGTATCGAAAATGCTTTAAATGTGGAGAACGCGGGCATTTACTTGCTCAGTGTCCATATGTAAGGCATAAAAGACATGAGGTTGAAGTTAGAAATTCCATGAGAAAACCGATTGATCATTATGTTCCACCACATAGACGAGTTGTTCCTCAACAACAACAGTTTTATAATCAAAACAATTTTCAAATGAGGAACAATCGTCCAATCCAATATGATCAAAGAAATCGGATTGCTATGGAACAATCATGGAGAAAGCCTGTGGTGAACACAACAATTGATAGGCAAAAGGTTCCACAAAAACCAATTGTCAAATCAAATGTTGGACCTAAGTCTGTTAACTCAGATAAGGTTGCCAAGAAAGTTACTTTTGGTAACAATGTTCAGAAACCAATTGAGAAACCAAAATCTCAAATTCGTATTCTTAAAAGGTCTGAACAATCTTGGTCACCCAATAGTACTCCAGGAGCTTCTACTTCAAAGGTAAGTGAGAAAAAGGAAAATGTTTTGAACAATCAGAAAAAGATTGATCCAAAACAAAAAGTTGTTGAAAAAGTTAATGAAGATGTTTCTTTGAAAACCGATGTTCAAAGGCCCAAGACTCAGGCTTGGGTCCCCCGAAAGAACTAAATGTTTACTTTTTGTGTGCAGGGAGCTTCAGCTGGCCCTATTAGCAGTCTCTGGATTGTTGATAGTGGAGCTTCAGGCCACATGACGGGGGATCTCGCATTGCTGTTTGACGTGAAAAACATCAATGGAGGGTATGTAGCTTTCGCAGGTAATAAAGGAGGATATATCACGATGGAGGGAAGCGTGAGTAATGGGATTGTGACTTTCGAGCGGATTTCTTATGTCAAGCAGATAGACTATAATCTGTTGAGTGTCAGTCAAATATGCGATAAACAATTTTCTGTGCATTTTGATGACAAATCCTGTTATATTCTCAAACCGGGCTTCAAAATTCCAAAGGAGTGGATAATGTTGATGGCACCACGCGTCAACAATCTTTATATTCTTGACATGTCCAAGGCAATGACATCACAGGGGCAGATAACATGTTTTCTATCCAAGGCGACCGAGAAAGAATCGATAATGTGGCACCGCAGAATGGGGCACATTCATCTGAGAAAAATGAATCAACTGGTGAGAAATGGGCTTGTCGATGGAGTAAACGTGAAACATTTCCATCTGAACGACAAGTGTGTAAGTTGTATGAAAGGGAAGCAACACAAACAGTCCCATAAAGTGAAGAAAGTTAACTCTGTTGAGATGCCGCTTGAGCGATTGCACATGGACCTATTTGGACCGGTTAAGCGCAAAAGCCATCTCGGAGAGCTTTATTGTTTAGTTGTCACTGATGACTATTCAAGATTTTCATGGGTGATGTGTTTGAAGAAAAAAAGTGACACCTTTACCAATCTACAAGTTCTGTTCACTCGATTGGAGAATATCTACAATCTGAAGATAAAAAGAATTAGGAGTGACAACGGGACGGAGTTCAAAAACGCCAAGATGGATGAACTTTGTGAAAGCAAAGGGATACATCATGAATATTCGGCTCCGTATACCCCACAGCAGAATGGTGTTGCTGAACGAAAGAATAGGACTCTAATTGAGGCGGCTAGAACAATGCTCGCTGATTCAAATCTTCCGGTAATGTTCTGGAATGAGGCGATTTATGCAGCAAATTATACATTAAATCGGGTTCTAACAGTGAAGAAGTTTGGAAAAACGTCTTATGAACTGTTACACCGACGAAAGCCAAACTTAGAGTATCTAGAACCTTTCGGGGCGCCATGCACGATGTTGAATCCAGGAGAGAAGTTTAGTCCTAAAGCTGAGGAGGGATATTTTGTTGGATATGCAACCCCGCTCAAACGGGTATTCAACAAGCGAACTCGTCAAGTGGAGGATTGGGCTAATGTGGAAGTTCAACGATACACTCAAAATTTGCAAGGCACGGGCCCTGATTGGATGTTTGATTACAAAGATTTCTTTGAATCATTCAACCTAGATAGCTTGGTTGAAGAAGCTGTTATCAGATTACTTTATGAGTGTGAAAACGCGGCAACTTCACCGTTGATGCGTCCAATCACCGTAAACCCCCTACCAGCTTCTAATGATACCAGTGCTCCTATACAAGAGGAAGAGATGTTTCAAGAGGCTTCAACTTCATTAGACACTTCAGAATCTGAAGATGAACAATTTGAAGAAGCCGTTCTTGAACATGCAGAAGAATTAGAGGTGCAACCTGTGAACCCAACTCCAAATCTAGATGTTGCTTCATCATCAAACATGGGTCATGATCAGGATGCTGTAGAAAACTTAACTGCTCAGACGGGAGTTATTGTACCTGTTAATCCGGAATCTCGGATTCATCGTATTCACCCGCTGGAGCAAGTTATCGGTGATCCTGGAAGTGGTGTTATGACCAGAGGGCAGTTGAAAAGCGTTAATTCGCCAGAGAGTTTTGGTGATTTAGCATTATATGCCAAAATTCAAAAATCTGGTAGTCAAAATGATTGGTCGTTTGCATGTTATGTGTCGCAGGTAGAGCCAAGGACATACAAAGACGCTTTGAATGAAGATGCCTGGGTTGAGGCAATGCAGGAGGAGTTATTGCAATTCCAGAAATTGGGAGTCTGGACGCTCACAGATTTGCCGCCGGGAAGGAAGAAAATAGGCACTAAGTGGGTGTTTAAGTGCAAAAAGGATGATCGTGGGGTTATTGTTCGCAACAAAGCCAGCTTGGTCGTGCAGGGTTTCCATCAAATCGAAGGGATTGATTACAACGAAATCTATGCACCAGTAGCACGAATTGAAGCTATTCGGATGTTCCTTGCGTTTGCTTCATACAAGAAATTCAAAGTCTATCAAATGGACGTCAAGAGCGCATTTTTGTACGGGAAAGTCAAGGAGGAGGTTTATGTCGGGCAGCCACCAGGCTTTGAGGACCCAATCCACCGGGATAAGGTCTACGTGCTGAACAAAGCTTTATATGGTTTGCACCAGGCTCCAAGACAGTGGTACGAGGAGCTAAGTACATACCTCATCTCCAAAGGATTCAAGCGTGGCCTCGTCGACTGCACCCTCTTCACGAAGAAGACGGGAGATGATTTGCTTCTAGTACAGATTTACGTTGATGATATTATATTTGGTTCAACTAACGAACTTTTATGCAGGGAATTCGAAACTGTCATGCAGGAAAAGTTCGAAATGAGCGCAATGGGGGAGATGCAGTTTTTCCTCGGCTTACAGGTGGACCAAAGACCCGACGGGATCTTCATTCACCAGACGAAATATGTATCCGACATCTTGAGCCGATTCCAGATGGAGGATTCTAAGCCGATGGATACCCCGATTCAACCCAATCACGGGATTGGTGTCGACGCTAAGGGGGAGCTGACAGACCCATTTACATACAGAGCAATCATCGGATCTCTGATGTATTTGACAGCGTCTCGACCAGATATTATGTATGCAACGTGTCTCTGTGCTCGCTATCAATCGAAGCCGAAACAAAGTCATCTGACGGCGGTCAAGCGTATCCTTCGATATCTGAAGGGTTGTCCATCAAAAGGACTTTGGTACCCTAATGATGATGATTTTGATTTTATTGATTTTAGTGATGCAGATTGGGGCGGCTGTGACAAAGATAGCAAATCAACAACAGCTGGTTGCCAGTTTTTAGGGAGCAGGTTAATTACCTGGCAATGCAAGAAACAGACTTCCGTGGCACTGTCTACCTGTGAAGCCGAGTACATTTCAGCCTCGAGTTGCTGTTCGCAAGTGCTCTGGATCCAACAACAGATGGTCGATTACGGTTTGCAGTTTCTTAAAACCCCTATACACTGTGACAACGAAGCCGCAATTGCATTAACTAAAAATACTGAAAATCATTCTAAAGCGAAACATATCCGGATTAAATATCATTTTATCCGTGATTGTTATGCTAAGGAATTGATAGATATGGTCAAAATCCATACTGACTACCAACGTGCAGATTTGTTTACAAAAGCTTTTGACAGATCCCGCTTTGAATATCTTTTAAAAGTAAACAATATAAAGGAAAAACAGGACTAATCGGCACCTCGGTTTATCGCTTTTTAGTTTTAGTTTTTT
The DNA here is from genome assembly GCA_028751855.1 of Ambrosia trifida. Lineage (NCBI taxonomy): Eukaryota > Viridiplantae > Streptophyta > Magnoliopsida > Asterales > Asteraceae > Ambrosia > Ambrosia trifida. The sequence goes on along the minus strand of CM054124.1, from coordinate 23,227,788 downwards.
AAATTTTTTCTAATTGGGAATTTCTCTTTGCTAAATTGGGAATTTCTCTTTACTATCATAATCCTCAAAGAAGTTGATGCTTTCAAGGGGGTTGTTTAATCCTCAAAGAAGTTGATGCTTTCAAGTGGATTGTTTCTTTCAAATTTATTTTTGTTTTGTTTTTCAGAAAAATTAAAAACCCAAAAATATGTTTTTTATTTTAGGGGGAGTCATTTTATCAGAAAAACCAAAAACATTGAAAAATTTTCAAAAGACCTAAAAATTAGAAAAACCAAAATGATTTCCTGGATAAAAAGAGGAAATGATAGTACATCAGTGGGGATCTAACACAGGCTAAAGAATTGTATAGTATATTGAGACGTATGTTGATTACGTGTGATATGTTGATAGGCTTCGTAGACTAAATATTGCGTGCATTAGTGATACAAACATAACAAACTACGCATTTGTGACTGAACACCTCATGGACATATGGTCTTAGTACCGTAATTTCGTTTGATAGGGTATTTGTACAAAACTCGGAGGTTTAGGGTCGTTATGTTATTAGTTGTCTGGGGATAGCCTATCTGATCTTCTGCTGTAAGTCATTACGGACCTAGATCAGACAGGGTGTCTTTATAAAAGAGCTATATGCCAAATCCTTAAGTTACCGAATTGAGGAACTTTCCATGTTATATGATGATCAAAGATTATCTATTACATCGTATTGATCATTGATGCAAATCATGATTAATATCAGTCCTCAACCTGGTATGGTGCATATGTTACTTTGCTGCATTAATTTGCTGACCTGTATACCTCTATGCATTATATCTTGTACAATTACAGACGACGAAAGCATAATCACGCTTTACAATGAGTCTTTGTGCATTTACTTCTTGATACGGGAGTATGTCGTGTGTGTGGGAACCATAATGTGTTAGTCTAATACATCTAATTCGTATCATGTTAAAGCATTGCGTAATTGTCTGCATGTGAGCTTATGTGGACCACAATATCAGCAATTGCCGTACCACATATTGTTTCTAATGATAATATTAAAACAGATCAACGCTGTGCTCAGATTTCTCAGTAAACTGATATGATCCTTTTACCGGATATCACAAAATGTTTACTGCTTTCATTTACTTTGATGCATTTTACTTTGTTGCATTTTTACTTTTACTGTCAAAAAGATACAAAATCCAAAAAGATTTTAGGTGTGTTTTGATAAAATTTCGGAAAAACCAAAAATATTTGCATTTCTGCTTTATTTTAGATAACCGGGGATGTTCGATGGTCAATTTCTGAGATTTGATAACACCATCTGGGCTTTGTATCATTCAAAAAGTGAAAATTTGAGTTTTGGAAGTTTAACGGATTGAAAAATGTTGAACGGGATTCGAATTCGTGATTTGGCGAAATTTTCAGATTTTTCCATTTCACATTCGCCCCTTAATTGGGTCGAATGTGGAGAAATCATCACCTTCGACCATAATGGTTTTGGACGAATGTGGGATATTTCACTTCCGGGTGTCAATTCCACTTTCGGGTACATTTTTCACCTTCGGGTCTTTAATTTGGGGCGAAGGTGGACTTGTTTTACATTCGTGCCATTTATTTGGGGCGAATGTGGACTTCACCCACATTCGACCACCACCAACGGGCGAAGGTGACTTCTATACATAACCAGTTCACCTTCGAGTTCTTCATTCTGAAAAATTTTCAAAATTTCATCCATAACCAGACCTTGTTGCTCGTGTTACTTTTGATTCACTGATTTAATCCCTGACCTTTACTGATCAATTTGAGACTAAATTTGCAGGTAATGGACCATGATTCAGATCAGAATCGATCGTTTTATGGACAACACTTAGGGTTTTAATTTTAGGGGTCTAGGATGTTTGTTAAATGCTGGTTTTTGATTTCCGTTCACTTTTCATAAGTTTTAGGGGGAGAATATAAAAGGAATTAGGTTTATAACAATGATTAGATGTTCGTTTGATCGATTGAACCAGTTAAAACCTAATTCTACTTTAAAACTCATGAAAATTGAATAATTTTGACAATTGGTTTTGAACAAGTGTTAATCGGTCATGTTAGGTCATATTAGGATCAAAATTACATGTTAAAAACTGAATTGGCAAAATTTTAAATTTTGGGAAAAATCTATTTCACCTTCGGTTCAAAAACCGGGCGAAGGTGGAATTGGTTTGGGCGAATGTACAATTATCTGGACGAATGTGATTTTTACTCAAGATCTTGTTCACATTCGACCACAATTTTCACATTCGACCATAGAATCTCACATTCGACCATTCTAAAACGGGCGAATGTGCAGAATGTTTTTGACCAGAATTTTTGTAATTTTTGTCGTTTTTGTATTTTGACGTGTTTGTTTGATTTTATTGTGCAGATGGCTGATCAATCCGAGAACGTTGAAGCACCAGCAGTTAATGTTGAAGTTCCAACAGAGATTATTGTTACAGATCCGGTGCCAGAGGCAGAAACTTCGGTTCCAAGCAGTTGGCCGTTTGAAAGGTCGCATAACTGTTGCGCATATCTCGGTGATGTAGAGAAGAATACGGAGTTCACCGGGATCATAGAGTTTCTGAAGAGGAGCAGAATAGTTCATGCATTAGCCACACCGACGATCATATACAGAGACATTATTGAAGATTTCTACCGAAATGCGAAGTATGACTTCTGGGAGAATCAAACGATCATCAAGAGCAAGATTCAGGATATGGAGATGTTCTTGACTGAAGCTGATATTCGGGAAGCGTTACAGATAAAGTTTGAAGATAGTGAAGATCCCAGGGAGTTGTCATGGACAGAGCAGAAAGGGTGTTTCTTACGGATGAAATACAAAGGTCCAATTACTGACGGATCTATGTATAAGGGGAAGCTGGGAGTGCAGTTTAAGTATTTTGCACATGTTCTTATCCACGTATTTGGGTGTGTGAGCGGTGGATATGATGTCATGAGAAGGAGTTTAAGTTCGTTAATGGTTGCGTTGACACTCAACAAACCATTTAACGTATCTGGGATGATTCTTGATCATATGCTGGAGATGCTGAAAGGAATGAAGAACAAGAAGATCATGTTATATCCGAGATTTCTGATGATGATCTTTGACTATAAGTATCCTATGTTGAAAAAGGATCCGACTATGATCCTAGGTCAAGATCATATGAACATTAGAACATTGATGAGAATGAAGGGTTACAAAGGTGTGCCTGATAGTGAGAAGCCACCTAACAGGAGATTATTTGGGGCTTTGATTCGTCAGGATTACACTGATCCTGGACAGAACAAAGCTAGACATGATAACAGTGACTCGGACAACGATGATCCTTTAGTGTACGCCGATGCAAACACTAAGAGGAAACGGCAAGTAGTCAATCCTGGAGCCAAAGGGAAGGGCAAGGGAAAGACTGTGGATCAGGGAAGCTCTAAGCAACAAGCGGTTAGACAGAAATCGACAGCGAAGAAAGGATCAGGTTTGGTGGACGAAGAGTCGGTAGATTCAGAAGAGACTGAAGTAGAGGAACAGTGGGATTCTGATACTGAAAATGTGAGGACCACCAAACGTAAGGCCACTATGGTTGGTGAGTCTGAATTCTTGAACAAGTCGATAGAAGAAGCTGAGAGAAGGACAAAGTCGTTGAATGATGACGGTACAGGTATTAATATGGATGATTTACATATTGGAGAGACTGTAGTGGTAAATTTGCCCAAGACAAAGAAGCAAAAGACCATGGCCAAGAAGTCGAGTACAAAAGAGCTGAGGGAGAAAGAGTTAGCTCAGTTATTGAAGGGTAAAAGAGTACCTGATGCAGGTACATCATCTAAGCTGTCTTCACCTGTTTCTAAAAAGCAGAATAAAACGAAAGAGGCAGAGACTTTACCAATCGATCAATTCAATGTCGATTTGGATAAAGTGCTCGATATGTTCAGAAAGCCTCAGAAGGAGAAAGTAGCTGAAGTTGAGCCATCTAAATCAAAGTCGAAGAAAGTAACTGTGGATGACGATGTCATGAAGCAAGTGAATAAGAAAATGGAAGATATGATGAAGATGTTAGTTGCTCAACAGGATGAGATTGCTAAGTTTAAGCAAAATGAGGAGAAAATGCTTCAGATCGTGGTTGCTTCGAAATCTAATCAGGATGAGATAAATGATAAGATTAAGATGTTGGAAGCAAAGAACAAAAAGCTTGAAGGCAAATGTTCGAGGAATAAGAACAGATTGAAGCTGATTAAAGAGGATAACAAAGAACTAAGGGATGAAAACAAACGCCTTAGTAATTTGATTGACGAGCTTTATAGCAGGGCACCCCAGTTGAAGGAGGGAGAAGAAGATGAAGAAGAAGAAGAAGAAAAAGTCGATTATGAAGATTCTGAATCTGATAAAGAACAAGATGATGATGAGGATGATGATGAATCGGAGAAAAGTGATGATGATGATGACAATAATGATGATGATGATGCAGAAGGTGCTAGGAGACAGAAAGGAGATGAGTTTAGCAGTGGTAGTGATCATGATGGAGGAGATGATACTTCCAGATTTACTTATGAGAAGAGAACACCAAAGAAGAAAGATAGTGGAGAATCAAGTTCTAAGAAGAAAGGTGAAAATGTTGATTCAGACGAAAGTATTTTCTGGAATGAAAAGGTGAGATCTTTATCTGATGATGCTAAACAGTTGTATAAAGATATGTTGGAGAAGAGAGAATGGACCATTGAGTTCACGGGATGCTTTACTGAAATATTCCAAACTGATGATATGCGATATGAATTGGAATATGAAGATCCTGATCTTGAAGAAGGGGAATTACCTGCATCTGTGGCAAAGGAAATACTAGATGGTCTTGCACAGAGGGTAGGGAAAACTTTTGAGGAGTTTATGATGGATGAATCGATTCCAGATATTCCTGAAAAGGATATTGGAAGTCATTCAGATGATATGCAGACTCCTGAGAACAATGAAGTGGAGATGGAAGATATAACTCATGAAGAGTTCCCTCAGTACTTCAGACAAACGGATGAAATTGAAGTATTTCCTGATTTTACTGAAGTACCAAATAATTCAGCAAAGCAGAAAGCTCAGAAGAGGAGTGCAGAGTTTGTAGAGAAAGTATTTGGTGCTGATAATCAAGGACCTTCAAATCAGTCTGATGAGTTGAAGAGTTATTTGAGGAAATTGAGGGAAATGGATGAGAACCGACCAAAGCCTGAAGCTCAAGGTAACTTTTATAGATTCCACAACGCCAAGTTCAAAGGCAGAGCTCTTGGGTGGACATACTTGGGCAGATTGAAGTGCATTGCTGCGAAATGGGAAACAGGAATCTTGTATTTCAATAGATTCTGTGATTTGCTTACTCTACCGTACTGGGCGGTCAGAGATTTATGTAGATTCCCAATGTCAGGTGCAGAAGTGAATGGTTCGCATGTTGGTTGGTGCGCAGATAAATTGGTTTGGGAAAGTCGAACAAGATGGAAGAGATTTCAGCCTCAATATCCCCGAAGAAAAGTTCATAGGGATATTGATCCTCAAACCAATATGAAGCGAGTAACTTTGATCTACAAAGGACCTGCAGTGATGAGAAAGATACCTTTGATGCCTATGCCACAGCATTTCAGTGCTGATTTTATCTTCTGGTATTATGATTGGAGAAAGGCTGAAGCTGTGATCGTGTTGAGAGATGGAAAGGATAAATACAAGCATGTTCATGTATTTGATCCTATGTGGTTGATTAATTGCACGTTTGAAGACATCATCATGCTTTTCTACAATCCGATTTACTATGAACCAAAAGACTTTGCTCAAGCAAGAAAATACACTCAAGTGGTTGGAGTTTGTTTTGCGTATGACATCAATGCAGGAAGCAATTTGGAGGGTAAGCTTGGTAAGACAGTGAAGATAGCGAATGTGTCTAAACCAGTGAAGAGAACATTTGAGCCTCCAATGACTACTGAGCAGAAGAAACAGCTCAGAATCAAGTTGATGAACAAGACAATGGACCAACAGAGAAAACTATCCAATCAATAGTCGAGGGGGAGTTTGTTGATGCATTTTGCGACTAATGATTGGATAAACATAAATAACATATGTTAATGTTTTTGTTAAAGTGGGCGAAGGTAAATAATAGTGGGCGAAGGAAGAAAGAAGTGGGCGAAGGTAGAATGATTATGGACGAAGGTAGAACTGGAACTGACAAGAAGACACATTCGACCATTGATAATGGGCGAATGTGGAAAAGACCCACATTCGACCAGTGCAAAGGGGCGAACGTGCAGTATCTATAAATAGGTTTTGTGATTTTGAGTATGTAATAGAGTTGTTAGTTGTGTATGTGTTCAGGTCAGGTTCCAGGTCATTTTGGTGAAAGTCTGTAATTGATTAGATTAACGTGTGATTGATTGTAATTGAATATTTGAGAAAGTTAATCTATGAAAAAGCTTTGAAAATGATCTTGATTGTGTTTTGATTAGAGTTTTATCATTTTGTTCAGAACTAGGGTTTCCGCACCTGGTTTTGTGACTTGTATGATCATATTATCCTGTTTTAGCTAAAATCTTTCGCTCACAAATTGCTTCTTTGATGAGATCAGATTGTCCTTCATTAGTTTATGCCTTGATCTTTCGTTTGGAACTTCCTGCTTCTAATTGTGACATTTTTGGTGTGTAAAACTTCTAATCGTTTATTTTCCACGTTCATTGGATATTTGTAACTGGCATGATGATCGTTGCATACCCAATAATGGATAATTGGTTCAGAAATGGGATCCTAGGCTACTTGTTTTTCTTTTCCCTTCAATAGCAAGGCTCTTTTGATGTAACACACATCACCCTCGAAAATGAGTTTAAATCCTTAGGATCTTAGTTTCTTGACACTAAGAACACTCCTCCTTAAAGTAGGAATATAAGAACACTCCACCTTGAAGTTTGCAAACCAAATATCGTTCCACCCTTTCCCGTCTGTACCCTTGACCATAAACTCTACTTTCCCGATCTTTTCTAGGCAGTTTTTACGGTAATGAAATGGAAGTTTGCAATAAGAACAACACATACCTTTCAGATATTCCCAATCAGTCTCTTCTGCACTTAGATTGTTATTATTGTTTGACAGTTTTCTCGCATACAAACTTTTTTACCCTCCACTTGAATGAACAAAACGATTACAATTTGTGCCTTGATTCCCTCTGGGATCCTCCTAATTAACCAACTACTTTTCTCCTTGCCAAATCTTTGAGAAAAACTTTGGAATCTAGATGTTTGTCACACCCCGCCAAGGCGGATACGCGAGATGTAACTTCGGAAGGTTTTCAGCACACAAGTCACACAAGCATCAATTTTATAAAATAAGAGATATATTTAAAGATGACATTGTTTAATAAAAATAACTAAAATATTGTCTCAGGAATCATAGTTTAAATTATATTGTCTAAAATCATTTGATCAAAACAAGGTCCATATATCCCCGAGATGCTCGTGCGCGACTCCAAGCTCCATGATGCTCAAATAATTGCCTGAAAAACATGCAAATTAAATATGTCAACAATTAAGTTGGTGAGGTCATGGGTTTTGAGTTCTATGTAAACCATGGGTGACTAGATCATTGCTTAACTAGGACAATAATCATTATGTGACTGTCATGAGCCCGTAACCAAACCTTGACGAATGTTGTGCCTCACCCATTGTACACTAAAGACAATGAATATAATGTGAAATACAAGCACTCTTTTGATATCTGTCATCCGGTTAGAGCGACTAACCAAGAGTAGGGGTGTCAACCAAATAGATCTATTTCGGTGTTTCATAGCTAAGTCCATAGCTAATGGTTACAGTATAATGTATGACACGAGGGCTTATGAGTACTCTGAACCTTGTTGTCTCATGTTCACATAATAGTCAAAAATGCAATTGGACTTGTACGCATGTTTTTCCCCCGAAAAGTGTGAAAACAGTAAAATGGGACCGTGAGAACTCACCTGATTTCTGGGTGCTAACTACTGACTGAATCTGATATGAAATGTCAAAACAAAAGTGCCCTAGATTCACATAAGGACAATTTAAGTTTATGTGTTGTACTGTTTACCATGCAATTTCTCACCCGACTTGTACTTTTGTGAACTGTGTGTTTATGTACAGTTGTCCATATGTATCACACACTGTGTGTGTTGGAAAAGCTAATTTTTATCGTTATTTGTGTTTGTGATTAACCATTTGTGGCAAAAACCAATGTCTTGGTTTTCTTTATGTCATTATGTTACATGTGTGCCACTTATTTGTACGAAATAGGACACGTTTACACATATTTTAGGTCTTTCTAGTATAAAATGTCGTTTTCCCATGTTCTACCATAGTTTACACATGTATCCATGTTATTAACACTCGTTTTTCTAAAAACTTTGATTTAAAACTCTTTTAACGAATGTTTCTTGTTTTTTAACATATGTTTTCTAAAATCGCCATTGTATTTATGTCAAACTTTAAGTTCCAAAAACGATCATTGTGGCTTTCTGTCGACCCTACACACACTCACATGCACTAGTGTGTAGGTGTACCTGTATGTGCATTCGTATATGGGCGTTCATTCGAGTGTATACATATCACATGTGGTTATCTATATAAGTGTTCTTATTTACATATATTTCGACATTGTGGCCAGCAAAACCGATTAATATCAACATGTTTTGGTAATATATATGTGTGCGAGTGATGTTACTAGTCGAGTGAATGTAATGTGAGCCGAAACATATACACAATCAATACATAATTAGTGAGTGTACATACAACACTATAATGACTTAGAACGAGGATGGGAGGGATCTATGGCCGACTTTCCTTCCACTTTCGATCTCCTAGAGCTTGGAAATAAGTCGAGTGAGTAGTGGTGAGGGTGTATGGTCGACGAGGGGTTCGGTTTTGGGAGGGTTGGGTTCGGCCGAGAGGTTTTAAGAGTGAAATGTTATGGTTTCTAAGTGTTGGATGTTTCAAAGTGTTTGTGTGGTGTTCCTTGTCCCAATTCGGTTACATATATATATATATATATATATATATATATATATATATATATATATATATATATATATATATATATGGAAGGAAGTGGATGAGAGCTTGGATAAGTACGGATTTGTGTCTAGGTAACTCAACTCATCTTGAACTTGATTACATAAAGTTGTTGTGACAATTTTGGCAATGTGTGGACTTGTGTAATCATGCCCATTCTTGGAACCACAATAGTCAATCCATGCATAGTGTATAGGATAGTTTAGGAAGTCAAAATGGCGTGGATAGAAGGAATGGAATGTCACAGCTCTACTTTGGTGAAATACCTAAGTTTTTGTGATCATGTGTGCTTGTTTCATGGTTGTTAGTGTATGGTGTATAGTGGTCGATTTCTAAGGAAGGAAGCATGGTTTTTAGGAAGTCAACTAGTGTAAGATTTGCTCTGTAACTGTCCACATTTCAACTTTGGTAATACACATGGGTAATTGGAATGTGAATAGGAATGTAGGGATGCGTGTGTTTACGATGTATATGTGTGTGTGCGATTTTTGTGTGTGTGTGGATATGTATGCATTGTGTAGTTTGTGTGTTTTGTCCAAAATAATGTCCATGTATGTGTGTATGGTCGTATATATATGTATGTAGGCATATTAGTTCAATTAACTCATATATATATATATATATATATATATATGTTTGTGCGTAGCTGTGTATATGGATACATATGTATATTTGTTTGTTCCATGAAAGTTCTAATAATATACATTTGTGCAACTGTTTTACACATATATTTATATGAATGTTTATCTTGTGTTCATGTCCATGTCGATTGACTATATATATGTATATGTACATATGTTTTTAAACCCATTTAATCTACACACTTGAAATAATCTATTGGTATGTGCATGTGTGCTTGGGCTCTTGTGCTTTGGTATTGATAACATATATGTGACATTGTGTAATGTTATTAACATTGTGTTATCCACATAATATGTCGTGTGTTAATTCAACTTTAACATATATTGAATTGTTTAGTTAACTCATGGTACATATGTTTTGGAAATTCCATTAATGAATGGTGAGATTCTATGATCTTATGTGCTGAGCATTCATAAAATGTTTTGTGAATGTCTGGGTTTGCATAGGTAAACAGGTCATTGAAATAGATTCCTAAACTATCATAGGCCTTCATAGATTCGAGATGACACATGTATTGTAATAAAAGGTCTAATGCATAACTGGAATTTATAAAATGATGAGAGAGTGTACGGATCTTAACCTGGAAATCTGGCAGGTGTCACAATTTTTCTCCTAAGCATCGTATGGCTTTGTAATCTTCCTTTTTGTTCTCTTCATCTTCTCGTTTGATTGGGTTTGATCATTTATTTGTCAGCCAAATGATTCGACCCTTAACACAGGCTTTAGCATCTTGCGGCTCCGATGCCATGACAGAAATAAGACTTCTTGCAAATCAATGAAACAATAATATCAATGTGCAGACTTGCAAAGAGTGTAAGAGAAATGATATGGCAGAAACCGATGATTATTATTAACGTTTAAGGGGCTTTAAATATAAAATGAACCGGTGCCTTTATGCAATTAATCCGGTGGTTAAAAGACATAACTACTACATGAAACGGTCCCTCCTTGTAATTGTTAGTTGACTGCCATTTTGTTTTACAATATGTACTATAATATCTTAAACTAATAGGTGTGACTTTATTTATTTATACACTTGTCACACACTGCACAATAAAGTTTATATTATATTATATAGGCTGCAAATAATGTTTGATTATAGAAGATTATAATGCTAACAGGTATGTTCTGGAAGTATAAGATATAGACAGTCTTGCCACTACCCTGTTGAAATATAGGGGTTGCTTCCAGTGAGACATCCGGCTCGATAGTGATTTTGCATCAAGTCTTTGACATATGGCATATAACACTTAGCAACCGGCACAAGCCTGATTGGTGCATGTACCCCGTGTCTTTTGGCTATCAACGCCACACATGATGCATGATTAACAGTACGCCGTTTTTAATGTTACTTTCACGAAGTTAGCAAAACAAAGTTAAATTTAATTAGTGCAATTTTACATTTGCCCCTCAATGGGCCACTTATTTATACATTACATTTCGCTAAATATCCATATAAATCACCAGCAAGAAATATGTTATGTGTTGAGTCAGATTTATCTTCAATACAAATTTATTGTTTGGTTGTAAATGAAGTCAACAATCGTCAACCAGTGTTGACCAGTATAAAGTCAACCGAATAAAGTTTGGGCTAAAATTGTCAAGTAATAAAGTTGAAAGTTAGAGATGGATAAACTTCAAGGGCCAATTATGTCAATCTAAAAGATGGATAAACTTCTGTTAATGACGGTTGTCATCTGAGATAATTTTGTGAAACATTTCTACATTTTACACGATACTAAGAACAAAAACAAAATAAAATCACACAAATTTTGATGATACACTTCTTAAAAATACAATCATGGTTGATGATGCTTCTTCAAATACAAACATAAACTATCACAGTGGCTTTGGACACCAAAAACAGTAAAGTAAGTTTGCACACTACTAAGAAACAAACCCACAAGTCCAGCTGAAAGTGCAACAAATGCCCAAGGACTCCTTATATACTCACGCTTAAGTTGGCTTATCCATGTATTCCTCTTACTTTCATAATGCCTTTGAATACTAGACCTTACAGATGAATAAGCATAACTATTAGGCACAAGATCTCTCCCTATTTCATTAAACAGTTGTGCAACTTCTTCGTCGCTCCCGAGTTGGTTGTCAAGAATCCCAGCCTTACGAAGAACCTTCACGTCCTCAGAATGATCGATCAGTGAATCGAGAAGACATATATATGAGGTGACCCATGCCTCATTGGTATCATTAGCACACATTTCATATGCTACCAAGTTTAACAATATAGGTTTTGTGGAGTCATCAATAGTTATGGGAGAAAGTTCTAGGTTTGCAAAAATCCCACACTTAGAAAACTTAATATGCGCTAAAGACTTGGTTCGACTAGGCTTGAAATGAATCCCTACTTCTTTAAGCTCGTTAACGTTACGAAAAGTGTACCTGTCGTTTGGTAGTGTTTCGGTAAGCTTATCCTTTGTAAGCCTAGTTTGCAAAAGTTCAAGAAGATGATTTGTAGCATCTGGAACTTTGTCACCCACCTGAAGTTCAACATTATTTTGGTGTTATGTACAATGTAAAGTTATATAAATTATTAAATAATGAAATCGGGGAACACAATAAACGAAATGTTTGCCCTCATCCCACCCTCCACTCCACTCGCTAGGAGTATGATTTTACTGAGTATGTTTGTTTGTTTGTTTACCTGAGGTTTAGGAAGCTTTGCCCCTGATACTCTACATCTTTCCGCTGCTAGAATGTTGTCGTCGATAAACCTTTTGATATTCAAATCCCATATTTCATGGGATACAAACTTCATGACCTCACTTAGGACTTGATATGGGATTTGATTCTCAAGTAAAAACATATCTTGTTGAACAAACATGATTTGGTGGCTTTTTAAGCCTAAAGTGTCTGGTTCATTGTTCAAAAAGATATGTTCAATGACAGAGAGAATAAAACAACCATCTAGTAGCATCATTCTTGTGAACTCGTCATCTGAGAGATGAGCAACATCATCTTCATAATGTCCTCTCAATGTCTGAACCATTTTTGCAAGATTATGATACAAACTGTGAATCGACTCTTGGTTGCCTTTCAAAAGTTTGTTTGTATAGAGAGGTTTTAAGCCCTCCACCGACTCGAGGTTTGGTTTGCCATGATGGTATGGACCAATAGAGACAACTTTTGGGACATAATATTTTTCATGATCCGTGTGTTCTTTCAGGATCATAGGAACTCTGTGTATTCGAGTTGTACTAGAAGGTGGTGATTTAGCTTTTAGTATCGAACGAAACCATTCTTCGTTACTACCCGACATTGGTGAATCTTAGGTGGTTGAGTGTTGAAGATTATGAGCTACAACCTAGTATTTATAGATGAAGTAAATCAATAACATAAAGATGTACTTGCATTTGTTTTACTTAATGGTTAAAGATTTATGCTTAACTTCAACCATGAAAATATGTATGGAATAATGTTGACAAAAAGCACTACACATGAGTTCTTTTGTAATCTGTAAGTACTTACAAAGTGATTGCTTCATGTGGAGGCAATGGGACTTGTCACATGTATCACGAGTTTGTGAAATAATAACCAAATGTCATTAAAATCATCTCAAACTTTCTTAAATCTATGATATAAAAATCACTCGAATGATGGATATAATTTCATTGTTGTAATATTTTTCATAAATGGTAAACTAAATGACACAATACCTATGAAACTTAAAACATAGTTACTATTTGATGACTTTTTTTCACTTTTTTTTTTTTTGTACAGATTCGATAAACCAAAAATATGGCTGAACTAGCAAGGTGCTAGCTAGCGCCCAACCATACAAAAGATTATGTTGTTACTTTAGATTTCAAACTTTACAATTTAGAATATTTTGTTTTAATCATATATGTAAAATTTCACAGCTAGAACTATATTCTTAAATCACTTATAAATGGATCAATTCAAGTTATTAGATCGATTCGGGTTTTCTTATCTCTCATGTGATTTTATTCTAAACCCACTTTCGTTTCGGGTCGGCATAAATCACGCAACTAGTTTACATACATTAAATATTTTAAGATAGGTATTTTTTATGTTTATAACATTTTCCAGTGGTTGTCCTTTAACTTCAAGATTGATGAGAATCGTCCTTTATGTTGTAAAATTTTGCACGTCTAGTCCTTTAGTACTAACCTCGTTAGTTTTTGTAGTTAAGTTTGGCAAAATGACAATTATGCCCTTATCTGTCTCTAATAAAAGACCAGTCACCATCTCGACCATTTCTGACGCCTAAAACCTGGTCGTAGTTCCGGTTGCCTCTCTCTCTCTCTCTCTCTCTCTCTCTCTCTCTCAACCGGTGCCCACTTCTGCTCTCCTCCTTCTCTCTTAATTGATGGACTATCTTCTTGTTAGGACAAAGAGGATTGATGAAACCACTTTTGGAAACCTAAGTCTAATTCATTTCTGTCAAAAATATTCTAACTATAGAACTACTAAAGAAAGAAGACAAAAGTACTGAAGAAGAAATGCATCAGAAGTTCTGAAGTTCAAACCAAACAGTTCACTGAAGAACTACTGAAGACAAACTACTCATCAGTAGTTTGTCATTCATCAGCACTTGTTCAAGAATCTTTCCACCGCCTTATGTTTCAGTAGTTTATTAGTTTAGTACTACTTTAACTATTTGTACAAGTTCCAAGATTGCAACTTGTTCTAACTTGTTTCTGAACTTGCTTTTTGGCAAGGTTCATGTATATGTAAAGTCTATAAATAGATGGGTTCATCCCTCTGTTTTAGACATTGATTTTTAATACAGAAATCCTTCAAAGCTTATTATTGTTCTTTCCATTTCATTTACTGAGAATCTGTTTAAGTATTCATTCTCATTCAATACTTAGATTCTCATTAAATACTTGTCTTTAGTTTTCTCAAACATCCAGGGGAGTAATAACTCCTGTTGATAAGTGTAGCTTTAACTTAAAACATTCCGCTATGCTAAAACTGATAAAGAACATTGCTAAAAACTTAAGTGTTCACTAGCAAGTTCATACAAAGAGCAATACTGATCCAACAATTGGTATCAGAGCACTGGTTTATCTGATCACATATCAATCTAACACATAGAGAATCAGACACAGGCTCTTATTGATATTCAATAAAGGATTAAAAGTTCACTTTTATCAACATCCATCACTTTAAGTATTCATTCTCATTCAATACTTAGATTCTCATTAAATATTATGGATCCTCATAATACTGGTTCTGCCAATAAACCTGCTATGCTAGTAAGAAATGAATACAATATCTGGCAAAGGAGAATGGCACATACAATATCACAGACCAACACTGGTTGCTGGAAATCTGTGATATATGGTCCTCACAAACCAGTAAATATCAATCTTGAAACTAAAGAAGAAATATCAAAAGACCCAAAAGACTATACAGATGATGATTTCCTAAAACTTGAGCTTGATGCTAAAGCTTTCTCTATGTTGGCAATGGCACTCCCAAATGAAATCTACTCTGGCCTATTACATTGTGATAGTGCCAAAGAGCTTTGGGACTGCCTCAAAGAACAGTTTGGAGGAACTGAAGAGGTGATTGCCAACACCAGAGAAATCCTGGCTCAACAGTATGAAACTTTTGCTCACATAAATGGGGAAACTTTAACTCAACAATTTGAAAGATTCTCCCCATTAATATCTGAGCTAAAATTAAATGGTCAGACCTACACAACTGTATCTATGCTTCATTGATTTTTAAGGTCTTTACCTGAAAAATGGAAAACATACTCTATAGTCTTAAGATCTTCACCAGACTTTAGCTCCCTCACTTTTACAAAACTACATGGGAGATTACTTACTTTTGAAAGAGAAATTGATCAAAATAAAAAGTTACAAAGTTCTGGTAAAACTGCTGATCACTATCTACCAGGTAGTACAACACTATTAGGACAAGACTCACCAACTTGTTCAAATAGTTTTGGATCTTTTGACCATATTGACATAACTGCTGGGATCTCATCTGAAAGATCATTCCCAGGTTATGACAATAATGATTTTAGTCAAACTGCTGATAACATGTGTTTTATCATGGATGATTTAAAAAATTTCAGCAGTGATGACTTGGAAGAAATGGATATTCTACACCAACTGGCCATGTTGAGTATAAAAACAAACAAATTTTACAAAAGGTCAGGAAGGAAATTTTCAGGACTCAACAGTTCCACAAAAATTGGTTTTGACAAATCTAAACTTAGATGTCACAAGTGTCAAAAGTTGGGACACTTTGCTAGAGAGTGTAGAAGCTCTAGCTTTAACCAATCTCAGTCTGGAAATAATTTTAACCCCAGTTATAACAGGAATAATGGAACACAGGGGAGTTCACATTTTGTACAGGCACAAACTCCACAACACCAATATGTGCCACAAGTACAATATGTACAGATGCCTGCTCAACAGATGCAGAGCCAACAATCAATCCCTCCCTTTCCAGCTGCTCAACAACCTCCACAGACTCAGCAACCCTCACAACAAAGTTTATTTACTTCAGGGTATATTGACTGGAGCAGTCTTCCTTTTGACACTACTGAGTGTAACCCTGATGCAGACAACAAGATGTTTGACATCAACTGGGGAGAGCCTGACAATGGCAGAAAGAACTTTGCCTTGATGGCATTTAAGGTATGCACCTCAAAATCTGCCTTGTCACAGGTATCAAAAGAATCTTTGACAAAACTTTGTTCAATTTCTTGTAAAGAATCTTTTGCTCCCATAAGAGAGACTAATATGCACTTACAAGGTAAATCAAATGACTCTGAGAGAAAATTCACTCAGATGAAATGTGATTTAGAAAGAAAACTTGCTGCAAAAACAAAAGAAGTCTCTAAATTAACTAACAATGCTATTGAAACCCAAGCACAACTTAAAATCATGATAGATGGCCTAGGAAATGTTAGAAAAGAGCTTGCTGACACCAAGGTCACTTGTGAAAAATGGGTAGAATCTTGTAAGGGGTACCAACTGTTGCTAAACAAACAAAGTGCTTCAAATGTTAGGTTTGGCATAGGGTATAATCACACTGAAACACCAACAGATTTTTCCCCCAAAACTACTGAAGATGGGAGAAAAATTGTTTCAGGTGAAACTTTTAAAGAGAAAGAATGCACATCTTTCCATGAAAACTTTCTAAAAACTCACAAAGAAAGCTCTTCAGAAGTACTGATAAAATCTGACATTAAGCCATCAGTAGTTTCATCTACATCAGGAGTTAAGAACCTGAAAACTACTGATGACCTAAAACCAATCATGACAGTCAGAAATTTGTCTTTAAATCAAAAAGAAAAGGCAAAAGAATGTTAAATCTGTGGTCTATTCAACCACAAGACAGAATTTTGCAGATACAAAAAAGGTATTCAGTACAACAAGAAAATTCAACAACTGGTTATGGGAAAACAAATCAGAAATGATTATGAAGAAACTTTTATCCCAAGAAACAACAACCAGAAAACACCTTTTCTCAGAAAAAGGCAAAATCTCAACAAAAATCTTGTTTCTCAAAATTCTCTTTCAGTAGTTAGACCTAAATCATCAGTAGTTTCACAAACTGCTGAGATTAAAGATCTCATGAACATGGTACAACTACTGATGACCAAAGTTGATGGTGGTCCTCAAAAGGATACCACCATTGCTCTTAATGAAAAATCCATTGCCAAAAAGACATGGATTCCTCAACTTGGTCAAGAACAAACTGTAAATGTTCTCAAGAGCAAACCCAAAGCCAAACTGGCTTGGGTTCCCAAATCTAACTAATTTGCTATTTTGTGCAGAGAGTTCCCAGAGGCTTAAATAGCATTTGGTATGTTGACAGTGGGGGCTCAATGCACATGACTGGATGCAGATACCTGATAAACAATTTTATCAGTCAAAGAGAAGGATCAGTATCCTTTGGGAACAATGCTAAGGGATATGTGCTAGGACATGGCAATGTCTCCTCTGGAAAAATACAGTTTGACAAGGTCAATCTGGTTGAAAACCTTGAGTACAACTTGCTGAGTGTGTCACAAATGTGTGATAAAGGATATTCTTCCTTTTTCACAAAGACAGCATGCAAGATCATATCACCAGAAGGCCAGAAGTTGATAGAGAAGATCATTGAAGATCATACTTTGTTGATAGCCAAAAGATGTGGAAATGTCTATGCAGTGGACATTGAAAAGGACAAAGTACTAAACAACACTGCCTGTTTCTTCTCAAAGGCATCAACTTCAAAGACTGATCTCTGGCACAGGAGACTTGGCCATGTGAATTTTAAAACCATAAATAAAGTCACAAAAATGGGCTTGGTCAGAGGTCTACCTTTGAAAGTATATTAGTGTCAAGAACACTGTGTATCCTGTTTGAAGGTAAAACAGCATAAGTCCTCCTATAAGTCTATTGAAGAATCAAAAACAACTGCATGTCTTCAACTACTCCATGTGGACTTATTTGGGCCTGTAAAAATCATGAGCCTTGGTAAGAAGAAGTATTGCTTGGTCATCATTGATGACTACTCAAGATTTACATGGGTATTCTTCTCATTTTCCAAGGATGAGGCTGCTGAAATCATCAAGTTCTTCATTCTACAAGTAGAGAAACAATATTCTCTGTCTGTCAAAGCCATTAGAAGTGACAATGGGACAGAGTTCAGGAACAAAACTCTGGATGAATTCTGTTTGTCTAAAGGGATTATTAGACAATTCAGTGTTCCCAGAACTCCTGAACAAAATGGTGTAGTAGAAAGGAAGAACAGAACCTTAATTGAAGGACCAAGAACAATGTTAGCTGATCCTGGCCTACCATTGTATTTCTGGGCTGAAGCAGTTAACACTGCATGTTATGTTCAAAATAGAGTCCTTGTCAACAAGAGACACTCCAAGACTGCCTATGAAGTTCTTCATGGCATAAAGCCCCTTATCTCCTTTTTCAGGGCTTTTGGATGTCAATGTTTCATTCTAAACATTAAAGACTCTATTTCAAAGTTTGCTGCTAAAGTTGATTCAGGTTACTTTCTTGGTTACTCTGCCACTAGAAAAGCCTACAAGGTTTTTAACTCAAGAACCAGGATAGTAGAAGAAACACTGAATGTCAAGTTCAATGAGACAAAACACACTCTTATTCCAGCACATCCTGGTGAACTTTTTGACCTTGACAGCTTCCATTTTGGACCTGAAAAGACTGTTACTTCATCTAAACCTACTTATTATGGTGATCAAAGGTTTGATGATGAGGATCCAGCACCATGGACTCCTAATACAGTCATTAAGTCAACTTTCAAACCATCAGAAGTTTCACAAACTTCTGATTCAACAACTGCTGATGTACAAACTCAAACATCTGCTTCAGCACCTACAACTACTGAAGACACTGAAACTGTTGAACCAGACATTATAAACCTCAGTGGTTTGTTTGATGAAGTACAAGAGCCACCTACACCTGTCAGTGGTTTACAACAACTGATTGAACACAAAGATCATCCACTTGAACAAATCATGGGTGATATTGCATCAGGTGTTCTTACAAGAAACCAGCTTTCCAACTTTTGCCTCTTCTCAGCATTCATTTCTCAGTTGGAACCTAAAAAGTTCCAAGAAGCCCTCAAAGACAACAATTGGGTGCAAGCCATGCAAGATGAGTTGCTTCAATTCAAAAAGCAACAGGTTTGGGAAATCTGTCCCTTACCACCAAACAAGCAACCAATTGGCACAAGATGGGTTTTTAGGAACAAACAAGATGAAGCTAGTATGATTATAAAGAACAAGGCAAGACTGATAGTACAAGGTTACACTCAAGAAGAAGGAATTGATTATGATGAAACCTTTGCTCCAGTTGCAAGGCTTGAAGCCATCAGGTTATTTCTGGCCTATGCCATTTCCAACAAAATCAAAGTTTTTCAAATGGACGTTAAAAGTGCATTTTTGTATGGAAAAATAAAAGAGGAAATGTATGTCTATCAGCCACCTGGGTTTGAGGATCCTTCTCATCCTGAGTGGGTGTACAAGCTAGACAAAGCTCTTTATGGGCTCAAACAGGCTCCAAGAGCCTGGTATGAAACACTTTCTAACTTTTTGCTCAAAAATAACTTCACAAGAGGCTCCATTGATAAAACTCTTTTCATAAAACATGTTGGAAATCATGTCTTACTTGTTCAAATATATGTTGATGATATCATATTTGGTTCAACAAACACAAAACTGTGTGATGAATTTAAGAAACTCATGCAATCAAAATTTGAGATGAGTACAATGGAAGAACTGCAGTACTTTCTGGGACTGAAGATTAAACAACAAACAAATGGAACTTTTATACATCAATCAAAATATGTTAAAGAATTATTGAACAAATTTTCTTTACAAGACTGTAAATCATGTTCCACTCCCATGACACCAACCACACAAGTTGAACCAGATGATCAAGAAAAACAAGTTGATCAAACCATGTATAGATGTATGATAGGTTCCCTTTTATATCTAACTGCTTCTAGACCAGATATTATGTTTTCAACATGTGTCTGTGCTAGATATCAATCAGCTCCTAGGGAATCACACCTCATTGCAGTCAAAAGAATCTTCAGATATCTGAAAGGAACTCCAACACTTGGAATTTGGTATCCTGCTTCAAGCAATACCAAGTTATCAGCTTTTTCAGATAGTGACTATGCAGGGTGTAAAATGTCAAGAAAATCAACATCTGGTGGTTGTCAATTCTTGGGAAACTGTCTAGTGTCCTGGCAATCAAAGAAACAAACATTTGTTGCACCTTCAACTTCTGAAGCTGAATACATTGCAACTGCAAGTTGTACATCACAGATACAATGGCTCCAGTATCAACTTCTTGATTATGGAATCAAAGAGACCAAGACACCATTGCTTGTAGACAGCAAATCTGCCATTAGCATCATTCAAATTCCTATTCAGTTTTCAAAAACTAAACATATTGAAATCAGGTATCATTTCATAAGAGATTGCTATGAAAAATACAAGATTGAAGTGAAACATATAGCAACAGCTAATCAAATAGCTGACATATTCACTAAACCCCTTGACACATCAACATTTTAGAAGTTAGTATCCATGCTTGGGATGCTAATTTGTAAGTGTTTCTTTTTATTTTTCTGCACATATTTTCATTTTTCACTTACATCTGTTTTTAAGTCTGAAAACTTCTGAAAAACAAAAAGAGAGAAACTACTGATGAACAAAACATCAGTATGGGAATATTTTCTGAAAAATGATTAACTTCTGATAAAATAACCTTCAGAAGTTATGAATAAAGTATTTATAAAACATTCTCATCAGTTGTTAACAAACTACTGAAGAGAAAGTGGGAACTACTGATGATAATTGTTCTTCATCAACAGTTTGGTCAAAAAAGGTAAATCAGACTTTTCCCACATCAGAAGTTTGACCTAGGCGGTTATAAACTTCTGATAAATACCTTTTCCAACACTTATCCTTTCAAAAAGCAAAAAATTCCCTCCATCTCTCTCACAAAACACTCTCAAGACCTAAACCTGCAAAAGCACTGTTCGATCCACACACACACAAACCACATGGCTCTAATACTGAAACAGGGACACAATAAAAGAGGCTACTTCGAAAAACTTGAAGCCTGGTCCCAATACGACAAAATCATTGATTTGGTCGTCAAATCCCAATACTTCACCGCCCCCACCATCAACCCTCCAATCCACACTGAAACTCTAAATGAGTTTTGGGCAAACGCAGAGACGGTGACGGTGAACGACAAAGTAATCTCCCTCAACTCAACCATCCAAGGGAAAAGAATGGCAATCACACCGGCTACTTTGGCAATTAGGCTGGGTTTGGATGATGTAAACGCCCCAGACCAATTTCCAAACTCTGAGATTCACTTAACCATGACAAAGTGTGGTTACCAAGGTACTCTCTCACATGCTACAATTTTTAAGAAATATTTTGAACCAAAGTATAAACTGTTGTTTCATTATATTATTATGTGTTTGAGTCCAAAAACTGGATCTTATGATCAGATGCCCTCAACTTTTCAACCTATTTTTCATTCCATAGTGAATGAAACAAAATTCAGGGCATCATCACTTTTCTTTAATGAGTTGGTGTTACATCATCTAAATATTAAAAAGAAGTTTTTGTTGTACCTAAGATTTATTATGTAATGCATAATAAAAGAACTTGGAGAAGAGGTGCTTGTGGGTAAAACTACAACTTTAAACCCTTTGTCCTCACAAGCATACTCAAGGCACAACAAACTGGCTGCCTGGCCAGAAGATGACCAAGGGGGGCCAGAAACAGTCCCCATGGAACCCTCATCTTCCAAACCTTCACCCCCAAAGGCCAAGAAACCCAAGCAACAAAAACAAAAACCCACCAACCCAAAAAGAAAGGCAGTTCAGGAGGTTGAGATGCCTGAACTTGCTAATGTGCAATCTGCACTTGATAAAGATGTGACTGAAACATCCTCTCAGTCTCATCCATCTCAAACCCCACCAAGAGCACCAATAACAATCCTTTTCAAAAGAAAGAAATTCAAGAAAACAATCCCAATAGACCCTTCTTTTGAAACTGCTGAACCCATAGTCCAAACTACTGAACCAGCACCCCAAACTTCTGAACCAGAAATTGAAATTGCCAAGCTTCTCTCTGGGCTAAAAGAGAGAATCCCATCCGAACATGTCAGTCCCCAACAACCACATCAAACAGGGGACATAGCTTTAGAACTTGACATGGATGTGGACACTCAAAGCCCTAACCCAAGAGATGAGGATGAACCAGGGTCTCTAAGCCCAAACTTAGAAACTCTAGGTACATTTGAGGCTGCTACTACTCATATACCACCCAGTGGTGGATCTGGGGAAAGAAGTAACATTGCTAAGACCTCATTTGTGGCAACTACTGATGAAGGCTTAATGCCTGAGGTAGGAAATCCTCTAAACCAAGAAAAAGAGGTACATGAGACAACTGAGTTGGGCTTAGCTCATGATGTAACTGATACTGTCCTCATTGAGGATGTAATCAGGGATTCAGATGATTCCATTGATTTGGATGATGATTCACAACCAAACATTGAATTGACGGCTGCTAGTGAAGGTCCTGCACCTGGTGTATCTAAGCTCAAAGAGCTGGTCACACCAGATCAGGTTAAAGTCCACTTGATCCCTGATTCCCCTAAAGTGGAATCTTCTGTACAACAAGAAGATCACCCCAAAACACACCCCTCACTACAAATGCCTACCCAATTCCATGGGGTCAACAAGCATAGACTTGAACCAACTATGCAGCCCAGATGGTCCCTTATACCATATGATGAACACACTTATAACCAATCACTTCAGAACCTACACAGCTGCTTTGGAGCTGTCAGTCAAGAACCAATTTGAAGTGATCAAGACAAAAATGAATGATCTGTCCAACAAAATTGACCACAATTCAAAACAGATCGCCATTCTCACTAGTACTTTCTCTCAACCTTCCAAACTCAAACTTGATGAATCCAAAAAGGGGGAGAAAACTAAGGAACCAAGGGAGTCATTCGAAGCCAAAATAAGAGCAAGAGTGGCTCTCCAAGAAAGAGAACTCAAAGACAAAGCCAGAAGACAAAAACTGGCTCAACAATTTGGTATCTCTGAACAAGAAATTGAAGAAACTGAAACATCCCAAGGCCATAATGAAGAAACTTCTGATGCTGATGAAAGTTCTGATGATGACTCAGAAAGTATTGAAGACAATCCTTCAGTAGTTGACAAACCTTCAGTAGTTGTCAACACATCAGAAGTTAACACTTCCAATATACAACCAACAGAGCAGCCTTCCAAACCAATTGAACAAACTCAACCAACTCCTGTTCCAAAGCCTACAATTACCACTACCACAATGACTGTACTAAACCCTTCTCCAATCTCTGAATCAAAGGAACTTCTTGAGAAGAGTTTAGTTGCAGCCCAAAGGAAAGCCACGGAAGATCAGGTATGGAATACTTTGGAAGCAAGGGATGACTTAAACTTAAGCCTCAATGAAAAGCTACAGGCTTATGAAGCAGAGTTACAAAGGCAGGCTAACCTTGAAAAGATTGCTGAAGAAGATAAAAGACAACACCTGGTGTCTTACATTACAAAGAACAGCAAGACTAAAGCCTTTTCATTGAAAGGACTCTCCATGGATGAGCTGACAAGAAGAGCTCAACTTATTGCAGACAAACTTGCAACAAACAAAGATAGGAAAGCCAAGAGAGCCCAAATTATTGAAGGATTGGTAGCAAACAATTATGGTTCAAAAGCCTCAGTGTCAAAGTGGAAAGAAGAAATATTATTAGACACTTACAAGAAATACAAGGCTGCAAAGGCTGCTAATCCAGAGAAGTTCAAAACTTCTGAAGTATCAACTTCAGTAGTTAGAACTTCTTGTGTTACAAGACCTGCTACCAAGAAAAAGAAGATAGAGGACAATACAAAGACTGACTTCAAGATGGTACTACTAGAAGGAAACACAATAGTCCATTTCAGATTTTGATATTGAAGAAAAGCCTCTGTTAAAACAGTTCAGGGATACTTCTACATTTTCCTACCAAATCCAGAAGACCATCAAAGACAAACTGCACACTAAGGTAGTTACTGAACATCATTTACCAACTTTCCAACTACCTGATGTGATGCAACAAGAAGAAAGAAGTGAATCCCACCTGAGAGTCACTGAAATTGAAAACATCCAACACTCAGGAACTTCCCAAGGGACCAGCATGGTTCCCTATACTTCAGACTTTGACAAGTCTAAAGTGCTGATCATCAGATGGTCCTTTACTGATGACAACTCAGTATTAGTGACAAGAAGAGACCTCACAAGCAAGGCCTACAAGTCGATGAATGATCTGAAGAAACTATCAACTCGGGACCTGCTTACAATCCAACATCTTGAACCTCAAAGAGGATCTCTCACTGATGAGCAGCTAAATCAACTGAAGAATTCCATGTTCAAGGAAATATGGAAAATTGTCAATGACATAAGAAGACAATAAAGGAATTAGAAAGGTTTTGGCTTCATTAATCCAGGGGGAGATTGTTAGGACAAAGAGGATTAGTGAAACCACTTTTGGAAACCTAAGTCTAATTCACTTCTGTCAAAAATATTCTAAGTATAGAACTACTGAAGAAAGAAAGTACTGAAGAAGAAATGCATCAGAAGTTCTGAAGTTCAAACCAGACATTTCACTGAAGAACTACTGAAGACAAACTACTCATCAATAGTTTGTCATTCATCAGCACTTGTTCAAGAATCTTTCCACCGCCTTATGTTTCAGTAGTTTATTAGTTTAGTACTACTTTAACTATTTGTACAAGTTCCAAGATTGCAACTTGTTGCAACTTGTTTCTGAACTTGCTTTTTGGCAAGGTTCATGTATATGTAAAGTCTATAAATAGATGGGTTCATCCCTCTGTTTTAGACATTGATTTTTAATACAGAAATCCTTCAAAGCTTATTATTGTTCTTTCCATTTCATTTACTGAGAATCTGTTTAAGTATTCATTCTCATTCAATACTTAGATTCTCATTAAATACTTGTCTTTAGTTTTCTCAAACATCCAGCGGAGTAATAACTCCTGTTGATAAGTGTAGCTTTAACTTAAAACATTCCTCTATGCTAAAACTCATAAAGAACATTGCTAAAAACTTAAGTGTTCACTAGCAAGTTCATACAAAGAGCAATACTGATCCAACAATTGGTATCAGAGCACTGGTTTATCTGATCACATATCAATCTAACACATAGAGAATCAGACACGGGCTCTTATTGATATTCAATAAAGGATTAAAAGTTCACTTTTATCAACATCCATCACTTTAAGTATTCATTCTCATTCAATACTTAGATTCTCATTAAATATTATGGATCCTCATAATACTGGTTCTGCCAATAAACCTGCTATGCTAGTAAGAAATGAATACAATATCTGGCAAAGGAGAATGGCACATACATTATCACAGACCAACACTGGTTGCTGGAAATCTGTGATATATGGTCCTCACAAACCAGTAAATATCAATCTTGAAACTAAAGAAGAAATATCAAAAGACCCAAAAGACTATACAGATGATGATTTCCTAAAACTTGAGCTTGATGCTAAAGCTTTCTCTATGTTGGCAATGGCACTCCCAAATGAAATCTACTCTGGCCTATTACATTGTGATAGTGCCAAAGAGCTTTGGGACTGCCTCAAAGAACAGTTTGGAGGAACTGAAGAGGTGATTGCCAACACCAGAGAAATCCTGGCTCTACAGTATGAAACTTTTGCTCACATAAATGGGGAAACTTTAACTCAACAATTTGAAAGATTCTCCCCATTAATATCTGAGCTAAAATTAAATGGTCAGACCTACACAACTGTATCTATGCTTCATTGATTTTTAAGGTCTTTACCTGAAAAATGGGAAACATACTCTATAGTCTTAAGATCTTCACCAGACTTTAGCTCCCTCACTTTTACAAAACTACATGGGAGATTACTTACTTTTGAAAGAGAAATTGATCAAAATAAAAAGTTACAAAGTTCTGGTAAAACTGCTGATCACTATCTACCAGGTAGTACAGCACTATTAGGACAAGACTCACCAACTTGTTCAAATAGTTTTGGATCTTTTGACCATATTGACATAACTGCTGGGATCTCATCTGAAAGATCATTCCCAGGTTATGACAATAATGATTTTAGTCAAACTGCTGATAACATGTGTTTTATCATGGATGATTTAAAAAATTTCAGCAGTGATGACTTGGAAGAAATGGATATTCTACACCAACTGGCCATGTTGAGTATAAAAACAAACAAATTTTACAAAAGGTCAGGAAGGAAATTTTCAGGACTCAACAGTTCCACAAAAATTGGTTTTGACAAATCTAAACTTAGATGTCACAAGTGTCAAAAGTTGGGACACTTTGCTAGAGAGTGTAGAAGCTCTAGCTTTAACCAATCTCAGTCTGGAAATAATTTTAACCCCAGTTATAACAGGAATAATGGAACACAGGGGAGTTCACATTTTGTACAGGCACAAACTCCACAACACCAATATGTGCCACAAGTACAATATGTACAGATGCCTGCTCAACAGATGCAGAGCCAACAATCAATCCCTCCCTTTCCAGCTGCTCAACAACCTCCACAGACTCAGCAACCCTCACAACAAAGTTTATTTACTTCAGGGTATATTGACTGGAGCAGTCTTCCTTTTGACACTACTGAGTGTAACCCTGATGCAGACAACAAGATGTTTGACATCAACTGGGGAGAGCCTGACAATGGCAGAAAGAACTTTGCCTTGATGGCATTTAAGGTATGCACCTCAAAATCTGCCTTGTCACAGGTATCAAAAGAATCTTTGACAAAACTTTGTTCAATTTCTTGTAAAGAATCTTTTGCTCCCATAAGAGAGACTAATATGCACTTACAAGGTAAATCAAATGACTCTGAGAGAAAATTCACTCAGATGAAATGTGATTTAGAAAGAAAACTTGCTGCAAAAACAAAAGAAGTCTCTAAATTAACTAACAATGCTATTGAAACCCAAGCACAACTTAAAATCATGATAGATGGCCTAGGAAATGTTAGAAAAGAGCTTGCTGACACCAAGGTCACTTGTGAAAAATGGGTAGAATCTTGTAAGGGGTACCAACTGTTGCTAAACAAACAAAGTGCTTCAAATGTTAGGTTTGGCATAGGGTATAATCACACTGAAACACTAACAGATTTTTCCCCCAAAACTACTGAAGATGGGAGAAAAATTGTTTCAGGTGAAACTTCTAAAGAGAAAGAATGCACATCTTTCCATGAAAACTTTCTAAAAACTCACAAAGAAAGTTCTTCAGAAGTACTGATAAAATCTGACATTAAGCTATCAGTAGTTTCATCTACATCAGGAGTTAAGAACCTGAAAACTACTGATAACCTAAAACCAATCATGACAGTCAGAAATTTGTCTTTAAATCAAAAAGAAAAGGCAAAAGAATGTTAAATCTGTGGTCTATTCAACCACAAGACAGAATTTTGCAGATACAGAAAAGGTATTCAGTACAACAAGAAAATTCAACAACTGGTTATGGGAAAACAAATCAGAAATGATTATGAAGAAACTTTTATCCCAAGAAACAACAACCAGAAAACACCTTTTCTCAGAAAAAGGCAAAATCTCAACAAAAATCTTGTTTCTCAAAATTCTATTTCAGTAGTTAGACCTAAATCATCAGTAGTTTCACAAACTGCTGAGATTAAAGATCTCATGAACATGGTACAACTACTGATGACCAAAGTTGATGGTGGTCCTCAAAAGGATACCACCATTGCTCTTAATGAAAAATCCATTGCCAAAAAGACATGGATTCCTCAACTTGGTCAAGAACAAACTGTAAATGTTCTCAAGAGCAAACCCAAAGCCAAACTGGCTTGGGTTCCCAAATCTAACTAATTTTCTATTTTGTGCAGAGAGTTTCCAGAGGATTAAATAGCATTTGGTATGTTGACAGTGGGGGCTCAATGCACATGACTGGATGCAGATACCTGATAAACAATTTTATCAGTCAAAGAGAAGGATCAGTATCCTTTGGGAACAATGCTAAGGGATATGTGCTAGGACATGGCAATGTCTCCTCTGGAAAAATACAGTTTGACAAGGTCAATCTGGTTGAAAACCTTGAGTACAACTTGCTGAATGTGTCACAAATGTGTGATAAAGGATATTCTTCCTTTTTCACAAAGACAGCATGCAAGATCATATCACCAGAAGGCCAGAAGTTGATAGAGAAGATCATTGAAGATCATACTTTGTTGATAGCCAAAAGATGTGGAAATGTCTATGCAGTGGACATTGAAAAGGACAAAGTACTAAACAACACTGCCTGTTTCTTCTCAAAGGCATCAACTTCAAAGACTGATCTCTGGCACAGGAGACTTGGCCATGTGAATTTTAAAACCATAAATAAAGTCACAAAAATGGGCTTGGTCAGAGGTCTACCTTTGAAAGTATATTAGTGTCAAGAACACTGTGTATCCTGTTTGAAGGTAAAACAGCATAAGTCCTCCTATAAGTCTATTGAAGAATCAAAAACAACTGCATGTCTTCAACTACTCCATGTGGACTTATTTGGGCCTGTAAAAATCATGAGCCTTGGTAAGAAGAAGTATTGCTTGGTCATCATTGATGACTACTCAAGATTTACATGGGTATTCTTCTCATTTTCCAAGGATGAGGCTGCTGAAATCATCAAGTTCTTCATTCTACAAGTAGAGAAACAATATTCTCTGTCTGTCAAAGCCATTAGAAGTGACAATGGGACAGAGTTCAGGAACAAAACTCTGGATGAATTCTGTTTGTCTAAAGGGATTATTAGACAATTCAGTGTTCCCAGAACTCCTGAACAAAATGGTGTAGTAGAAAGGAAGAACAGAACCTTAATTGAAGGACCAAGAACAATGTTAGCTGATCCTGGCCTACCATTGTATTTCTGGGCTGAAGCAGTTAACACTGCATGTTATGTTCAAAATAGAGTCCTTGTCAACAAGAGACACTCCAAGACTGCCTATGAAGTTCTTCATGGCATAAAGCCCCTTATCTCCTTTTTCAGGGCTTTTGGATGTCAATGTTTCATTCTAAACATTAAAGACTCTATTTCAAAGTTTGCTGCTAAAGTTGATTCAGGTTACTTTCTTGGTTACTCTGCCACTAGAAAAGCCTACAAGGTTTTTAACTCAAGAACCAGGATAGTAGAAGAAACACTGAATGTCAAGTTCAATGAGTCAAAACACACTCTTATTCCAGCACATCCTGGTGAACTTTTTGACCTTGACAGCTTCCATTTTGGACCTGAAAAGACTGTTACTTCATCTAAACCTACTTATTATGGTGATCAAAGGTTTGATGATGAGGATCCAACACCATGGACTCCTAATACAGTCATTAAGTCAACTTTCAAACCATCAGAAGTTTCACAAACTTCTGATTCAACAACTGCTGATGTACAAACTCAAACATCTGCTTCAGCACCTACAACTACTGAAGACACTGAAACAGCTGAACCAGACATTATAAACCTCAGTGGTTTGTTTGATGAAGTACAAGAGCCACCTACACCTGTCAGTGGTTTACAACAACTGATTGAACACAAAGATCATCCACTTGAACAAATCATGGGTGATATTGCATCAGGTGTTCTTACAAGAAACCAGCTTTCCAACTTTTGCCTCTTCTCAGCATTCATTTCTCAGTTGGAACCTAAAAAGTTCCAAGAAGCCCTCAAAGACAACAATTGGGTGCAAGCCATGCAAGATGAGTTGCTTCAATTCAAAAAGCAACAGGTTTGGGAAATCTGTCCCTCACCACCAAACAAGCAACCAATTGGCACAAGATGGGTTTTTAGGAACAAACAAGATGAAGCTGGTATGATTATAAAGAACAAGGCAAGACTGATAGTACAAGGTTACTCTCAAGAAGAAGGAATTGATTATGATGAAACCTTTGCTCCAGTTGCAAGGCTTGAAGCCATCAGGTTATTTCTGGCCTATGCCATTTCCAACAAAATCAAAGTTTTTCAAATGGATGTTAAAAGTGCATTTTTGTATGGAAAAATAAAAGAGGAAATGTATGTCTATCAGCCACCTGGGTTTGAGGATCCTTCTCATCCTGAGTGGGTGTACAAGCTAGACAAAGCTCTTTATGGGCTCAAACAGGCTCCAAGAGCCTGGTATGAAACACTTTCTAACTTTTTGCTCAAAAATAACTTCACAAGAGGCTCCATTGATAAAACTCTTTTCATAAAACATGTTGGAAATCATGTCTTACTTGTTCAAATATATGTTGATGATATCATATTTGGTTCAACAAACACAAAACTGTGTGATGAATTTAGGAAACTCATGCAATCAAAATTTGAGATGAGTACAATGGAAGAACTGCAGTACTTTCTGGGACTGAAGATTAAACAACAAACAAATGGAACTTTTATACATCAATCAAAATATGTTAAAGAATTATTGAACAAATTTTCTTTACAAGACTGTAAATCATGTTCCACTCCCATGACACCAACCACACAAGTTGAACCAGATGATCAAGAAAAACAAGTTGATCAAACCATGTATAGATGTATGATAGGTTCCCTTTTATATCTAACTGCTTCTAGACCAGATATTATGTTTTCAACATGTGTCTGTGCTAGATATCAATCAGCTCCTAGGGAATCACACCTCATTGCAGTCAAAAGAATCTTCAGATATCTGAAAGGAACTCCAACACTTGGAATTTGGTATCCTGCTTCAAGCAATACCAAGTTATCAGCTTTTTCAGATAGTGACTATGCAGGGTGTAAAATGTCAAGAAAATCAACATCTGGTGGTTGTCAATTCTTGGGAAACTGTCTAGTGTCCTGGCAATCAAAGAAACAAACATTTGTTGCAACTTCAACTGCTGAAGCTGAATACATTGCAGCTGCAAGTTGTACATCACAGATACAATGGCTCCAGTATCAACTTCTTGATTATGGAATCAAAGAGACCAAGACACCATTGCTTGTAGACAGCAAATCTGCCATTAGCATCATTCAAATTCCTATTCAGTTTTCAAAAACTAAACATATTGAAATCAGGTATCATTTCATAAGAGATTGCTATGAAAAATACAAGATTGAAGTGAAACATATAGCAACAGCTAATCAAATAGCTGACATATTCACTAAACCCCTTGACACATCAACATTTTAGAAGTTAGTATCCATGCTTGGGATGCTAATTTGTAAGTGTTTCTTTTTATTTTTCTGCACATATTTTCATTTTTCACTTACATCTGTTTTTAAGTCTGAAAACTTCTGAAAAACAAAAAGAGAGAAACTACTAATGAACAAAACATCAGTATGGGAATATTTTCTGAAAAATGATTAACTTCTGATAAAATAACCTTCAGAAGTTATGAATAAAGTATTTATAAAACATTCTCATCAGTTGTTAACAAACTACTGAAGAGAAAGTGGGAACTACTGATGATAATTGTTCTTCATCAACAGTTTGGTCAAAAAAGGTAAATCAGACTTTTCCCACATCAGAAGTTTGACCTAGGCGGTTATAAACTTCTGATAAATACCTTTTCCAACACTTATCCTTTCAAAAAGCAAAAAATTCCCTCCATCTCTCTCACAAAACACTCTCAAGACCTAAACCTGCAAAAGCACTGTTCGATCCACACACACACAAACCACATGGCTCTAATACTAAAACAGGGACACAATCAAAGAGGCTACTTCGAAAAACTTGAAGCCTGGTCCCAATACGACAAAATCATTGATTTGGTCGTCAAATCCCAATACTTCACCGCCCCCACCATCAACCCTCCAATCCACACTGAAACTCTAAATGAGTTTTGGGCAAACGCAGAGACGGTGACGGTGAACGACAAAGTAATCTCCCTCAACTCAACCATCCAAGGGAAAAGAATGGCAATCACACCGGCTACTTTGGCAATTAGGCTGGGTTTGGATGATGTAAACGCCCCAGACCAATTTCCAAACTCTGAGATTCACTTAACCATGACAAAGTGTGGTTACCAAGGTACTCTCTCACATGCTACAATTTTTAAGAAATATTTTGAACCAAAGTATAAATTGTTGTTTCATTATATTATTATGTGTTTGAGTCCAAAAACTGGATCTTATGATCAGATGCCCTCAACTTTTCAACCTATTTTTCATTCCATAGTGAATGAAACAAAATTCAGGGCATCATCACTTTTCTTTAATGAGTTGGTGTTACATCATCTAAATATTAAAAAGAAGTTTTTGTTGTACCTAAGATTTATTATGTAATGCATAATAAAAGAACTTGGAGAAGAGGTGCTTGTGGGTAAAACTACAACTTTAAACCCTTTGTCCTCACAAGCATACTCAAGGCACAACAAACTGGCTGCCTGGCCAGAAGATGACCAAGGGGGGCCAGAAACAGTCCCCATGGAACCCTCATCTTCCAAACCTTCACCCCCAAAGGCCAAGAAACCCAAGCAACAAAAACAAAAACCCACCAACCCAAAAAGAAAGGCAGTTCAGGAGGTTGAGATGCCTGAACTTGCTAATGTGCAATCTGCACTTGATAAAGATGTGACTGAAACATCCTCTCAGTCTCATCCATCTCAAACCCCACCAAGAGCACCAATAACAATCCTTTTCAAAAGAAAGAAATTCAAGAAAACAATCCCAATAGACCCTTCTTTTGAAACTGCTGAACCCATAGTCCAAACTACTGAACCAGCACCCCAAACTTCTGAACCAGAAATTGAAATTGCCAAGCTTCTCTCTGGGCTAAAAGAGAGAATCCCATCCGAACATGTCAGTCCCCAACAACCACATCAAACAGGGGACATAGCTTTAGAACTTGACATGGATGTGGACACTCAAATCCCTAACCCAAGAGATGAGGATGAACCAGGGTCTCTAAGCCCAAACTTAGAAACTCTAGGTACATTTGAGGCTGCTACTACTCATATACCACCCAGTGGTGGATCTGGGGAAAGAAGTAACATTGCTAAGACCTCATTTGTGGCAACTACTGATGAAGGCTTAATGCCTGAGGTAGGAAATCCTCTAAACCAAGAAAAAGAGGTACATGAGACAACTGAGTTGGGCTTAGCTCATGATGTAACTGATACTGTCCTCATTGAGGATGTAATCAAGGATTCAGATGATTCCATTGATTTGGATGATGATTCACAACCAAACATTGAATTGACGACTGCTAGTGAAGGTCCTGCACCTGGTGTATCTAAGCTCAAAGAGCTGGTCACACCAGATCAGGTTAAAGTCCACTTGATCCCTGATTCCCCTAAAGTGGAATCTTCTGTACAACAAGAATATCTCCCCAAAACACACCCCTCACTACAAATGCCTACCCAATTCCATGGGGTCAACAAGCATAGACTTGAACCAACTATGCAGCCCAGATGGTCCCTTATACCATATGATGAACACACTTATAACCAATCACTTCAGAACCTACACAGCTGCTTTGGAGCTGTCAGTCAAGAACCAATTTGAAGTGATCAAGACAAAAATGAATGATCTGTCCAACAAAATTGACCACAATTCAAAACAGATCGCCATTCTCACTAGTACTTTCTCTCAACCTTCCAAACTCAAACTTGATGAATCCAAAAAGGGGGAGAAAACTAACGAACCAAGGGAGTCATTCGAAGCCAAAATAAGAGCAAGAGTGGCTCTCCAAGAAAGAGAACTCAAAGACAAAGCCAGAAGACAAAAACTGGCTCAACAATTTGGTATCTCTGAACAAGAAATTGAAGAAACTGAAACATCCCAAGGCCATAATGAAGAAACTTCTGATCCTGATGAAAGTTCTGATGATGACTCAGAAAGTATTGAAGACAATCCTTCAGTAGTTGACAAACCTTCAGTAGTTGTCAACACATCAGAAGTTAACACTTCCAATATACAACCAACAGAGCAGCCTTCCAAACCAATTGAACAAACTCAACCAACTCCTGTTCCAAAGCCTACAATTACCACTACCACAATGACTGTACTAAACCCTTCTCCAATCTCTGAATCAAAGGAACTTCTTGAGAAGAGTTTAGTTGCAGCCCAAAGGAAAGCCACGGAAGATCAGGTATGGAATACTTTGGAAGCAAGGGATGACTTAAACTTAAGCCTCAATGAAAAGCTACAGGCTTATGAAGCAGAGTTACAAAGGCAGGCTAACCTTGAAAAGATTGCTGAAGAAGATAAAAGACAACACCTGGTGTCTTACATTACAAAGAACAGCAAGACTAAAGCCTTTTCACTGAAAGGACTCTCCATGGATGAGCTGACAAGAAGAGCTCAACTTATTGCAGACAAACTTGCAACAAACAAAGATAGGAAAGCCAAGAGAGCCCAAATGATTGAAGGACTAGTAGCAAACAATTATGGTTCAAAAGCCTCAGTGTCAAAGTGGAAAGAAGAAAGATTATTAGACACTTACAAGAAATACAAGGCTGCAAAGGCTGCTAATCCAGAGAAGTTCAAAACTTCTGAAGTATCAACTTCAGTAGTTAGAACTTCTTGTGTTACAAGACCTGCTACCAAGAAAAAGAAGATAGAGGACAATACAAAGACTGACTTCAAGATGGTACTACTAGAAGGAAACACAATAGTCCATTTCAGATTTTGATATTGAAGAAAAGCCTCTGTTAAAACAGTTCAGGGATACTTCTACATTTTCCTACCAAATCCAGAAGACCATCAAAGACAAACTGCACACTAAGGTAGTTACTGAACATCATTTACCAACTTTCCAACTACCTGATGTGATGCAACAAGAAGAAAGAAGTGAATCCCACCTGAGAGTCACTGAAATTGAAAACATCCAACACTCAGGAACTTCCCAAGGGACCAGCATGGTTCCCTATACTTCAGACTTTGACAAGTCTAAAGTGTTGATCATCAAATGGTCCTTTACTGATGACAACTCAGTATTAGTGACAAGAAGAGACCTCACAAGCAAGGCCTACAAGTCGATGAATGATCTGAAGAAACTATCAACTCGGGACCTGCTTACAATCCAACATCTTGAACCTCAAAGAGGATCTCTCACTGATGAGCAGCTAAATCAACTGAAGAATTCCATGTTCAAGGAAATATGGAAAATTGTCAATGACATAAGAAGACAATAAAGGAATTAGAAAGGTTTTGGCTTCATTAATCCAGGGGGAGATTGTTAGGACAAAGAGGATTAGTGAAACCACTTTTGGAAACCTAAGTCTAATTCACTTCTGTCAAAAATATTCTAAGTATAGAACTACTGAAGAAAGAAAGTACTGAAGAAGAAATGCATCAGAAGTTCTGAAGTTCAAACCAGACAGTTCACTGAAGAACTACTAAAGACAAACTACTCATCAATAGTTTGTCATTCATCAGCACTTGTTCAAGAATCTTTCCACCGCCTTATGTTTCAGTAGTTTATTAGTTTAGTACTACTTTAACTATTTGTACAAGTTCCAAGATTGCAACTTGTTGCAACTTGTTTCTGAACTTGCTTTTTGGCAAGGTTCATGTATATGTAAAGTCTATAAATAGATGGGTTCATCCCTCTGTTTTAGACATTGATTTTTAATACAGAAATCCTTCAAAGCTTATTATTGTTCTTTCCATTTCATTTACTGAGAATCTGTTTAAGTATTCATTCTCATTCAATACTTAGATTCTCATTAAATACTTGTCTTTAGTTTTCTCAAACATCCAGGGGGAGTAATAACTCCTGTTGATAAGTGTAGTTTTAACTTAAAACATTCCGATGTGCTAAAACTGATAAAGAACATTGCTAAACACTTAAGTGTTCACTAGCAAGTTCATACAAAGAGCAATACTTATCCAACACGTCTTAAAGCTAAATCAAATGTCCGTGTGCAAGACAGTGTTGCTTGTCCAGAAAAATATCTTTAGGCTGGACCTCTGACCTCAACAAACTAGCAATGGCTAGTATAGCTTTTGTATTGTTTCATCTTCCAGATGCATCAGCTGACCAAACACATTCGTAATCACACCATACATACATACATAAAGAAAGAAAAAAAAAGAAGAGCAGATGAATATAAAGTAAGTTTATGAATGGTAAAATGAATACAAGGAAAAATATTATTATAAAATTCTTCTATAAGTAGTAATTAATTTGGTCATTGAAGAAAATAACCAGACAGAAGAATAAAAGACTACCGTTGATGAGGATAGCCTTCTGACCGGAAGTGAGTGTGTTACCCCCAAGGCCAAAATGTTGATTTTGAGCAAAGCCGCCGATCTCAATGCTCTTCTGGTGAAAAAGCTCTTAGCAACACCGCATGTGGAACACCTCCAGTCCTTCTCTAGCCTACGTTTATCGAACGCTTCGTCTGCTTCCGCTTCTATAGTAGTCGATTTCGGTTCCATATAATCCGATGGTATGTCCTCTTTGGAGACATTGCTGAATTTTGCAATGATTTGGAGCTTTGGGTGTTTGGGTAATGGGGAGAAGGAGGTTGTGCAGCAGGGCTTCAAAGCCAATGAGAAATGAGGTTTGATTTCAGAGAATGGGAGATGGAGGAGATGGTTGGGTGAGGGTGCTTTTGTAATTTTACAAGAAAGTGACTTGATTTAACCAAGAAAACTAACCAAGTTAGTATTAAAGGACGAGACCTGCAAGATTTTACAACATAAAGGACGATTCTCATCAATTTTAAAGTTAAATGACAACCACTAAAAAACACTGTAAACATAAAAAACGATTTCTGTAATTTTTCCTTTAAGATAATATAGATGGTAGAAATACTGAATTCATTATGATTGAAGAATTGAGTTACAACATACATAGACATTGTAACAAAACCCTAATTAATAATAACTGGAAGCTGAAAATGTTTTAAATAAAGATTAAAAGCTGTAAATTCATATAAATATTACAATTTACAATAACTGGTACAATTTCAAGTTATTGGTTAAAGGCTTAAAATACCCTCAGATCATAGAGAAACATAAAAAAGTTTGTGAAGGGAATCAAATATGGGTGTAAATTCACATAAAGATTACAACAAATAAAAACCAAAGTAACATAAAGATCTTTATTCTCTATTTATAGCTTCAATTATTTGATCCCCAATGCTTCCTCCTCACTTGAATCGCCCAAATGGCTCCTTCGTAACTCTGAAAGTCGAATTATTTGGGCTCGAGTCGGTAGATGTGTTTATATAATGAAACCCTAAATTTTTTCCGACTCAAACCTTGTTCGCTTGTGACGAAGAGAAAACAAGGGTCCCCCAAGTGATGATGGGGACAAGATAGTCGCGGCCCATATCAAAATGGCTCGCGCGTCGGAAAGATGTAGAACAGTTCTTCATGTGGCGCGAAGAAGTAATAAACCAGATTTTTCACTTATTTTCTTTATTTTCTTCTTGGATTCTTCTTTTGTGCTCGTTTCTTCATGATTCTTGCTCATTTGAGCTCCTTTTGCACACCTATACCTACAACAAGACTCAAAACTAAATGAAATCTAATAATGAACAAAAAAGACTATAGAAATATAAAAAAACTCCACCAAATACATATGATAAATACATGTGTTTTGCAACACATCAGTGGTTGTTTGATAACTGTATTAAAAGTCAGGAGTATAGAACGTAAATTGGTTAATACTATTGCTAAACAACAACCTTGAAAGGGTGCAAGTATAAAATCCACAATAAAGTTAAAAAGAAAACAAACTATTGGAAAACACCCTTAAATGTTATATATAATAATATGCTATGTTAGGATACTTTATTGAGGAAAAATATTGATAAATGAGAGATCCTGCTTTGTTATATAGTATAGATAGATCGATATATTTAGAAGGCAACATTCTGTTGTCATATATTGTTGTAGAAAACTATAAAGTGTCCATTGCATATGGTACAACTTCGTATATGGTATAACTTCCACCTCTCATCATAGGTGTTATCAGCATTGTTAAAAAAAAGAGAGAATGAAAGGACTACTGGATGCTCTTTTTTGAGTCAGTATGCTACTCCAGCCCAAATTTTTAAAATTGCTTGAACAGTCCCTGACTTTTAAAGAAATAGGCCAAAACAGTTCAAAGACTTAACCCAGTTAACTTTCTGTCGTTAAGTCGAGGGCAAATTGGTCAAGTCACCTATATATTAGTCTTCTTACCTATTGTCTTCTTTCCCAATTCTTTTACTCAAGAACCCTAACCCTAGACTTGGAAATCAACCATGATAATATTTCTATTTCACCAAGATACCCCAAATATAATCCACCATATCACCACCACCGTCAAACACCATCGATCCAGGAAAACAACGAGCACCACCATCACCTTGCATTATCATCCTCCAACACTACATGTCAGTTGCACTTCTTAGGGTCAATGCTATACAAGTAAGTAATAAAGTTCATATCCAGATCCATATTTAGATTTAGGTCCCGTTTTTGTTTCGTTGTACTTGCTTGTGTGTATATT
Source organism: Ambrosia trifida (assembly GCA_028751855.1). Taxonomy (NCBI): domain Eukaryota; kingdom Viridiplantae; phylum Streptophyta; class Magnoliopsida; order Asterales; family Asteraceae; genus Ambrosia; species Ambrosia trifida. The sequence continues at coordinate 23,189,103 of CM054124.1, read as the reverse complement.
GATGTATAGATAAAACCACTCTTGCTAGAAACTACAACTTCAATCAGATACCCTCAGTCGGTGCAGAGGAAAACGTTGTGGGTTTCGATGAAGAAGCTAAAAAGCTCGGTGGGTGGCTCAAGGAGGAGACTGAGGAGCTACGGGTAATCTCAATCACCGAAATGGGCGGCTTAGGTTAAACCACTCTTGCTAAAATAGTTTTCTATGATCCATCCATTCAATCCAAGTTTTTCACCCGTGCATGGGTTTATGTTTTCACAAGTTTATAATCTTAAGATTTTGTATGATGGTACTGAAGAAACAAAGATATGTCACAGTGGAGTTTGGACACAATAGTTTATGAGCTTTGAATCTTCTGAAATATTATGTAATATTATGAATGGCTTTTAAGTATATAATATATTGTCTTAGTAATTTGAAAATCCTTAATGTTGAATATAGTTATTTGATTATGTATTGTTAGGGTTTAGTTGTGGTGGTGATGACAGTGGTGAACAATGTTGAATATATTAATTCATATATATATATATATATATATATATATATATATATATACACACACACTATATAGGGGAAGGATATTATGAAAACCCACTCTTAGAGTGAAAACCGTGGAAACTCTAACTTCCCAAGCTTTTTAGGGCCTGAAATTTTTATGGCATGTAGTATACATAATTCTAAGCATTTTGAGCCAAAAAAACCAAAAAAGCGCCGAGCGTTTTTTTTTTTTTTTAAATAAAGTTTTCGGGTAACACATGTTACACGAAAATTACACATGTTATTTCTATAACATGTGTTACCCAGAAACGGTTTTTTTTTTAAAAAAAAACCGCTCGGCGCTTTTTTGGTTTTTTTGGCTCAAAATGCTTAGAATCATGTATATTACATGCCCTAAAATTTTCATAAAAAAAACATCTGGAAATTAGAGTTTCCACAGTTTTCACTCTAAAATGGGTTTTCTCTATATACTTATAACTATATATATATATATATAGGTTTAGGATCCTATACAAAGTACATTTTTCGTGAGAAGTGTGAGAAGGACTAAGAATTGACATGTAGACATCATGTTTTGGATTTAGTAATGATGTTTTAGTTTGTTTTAACTTGAAAAACACCAAACACAACAATCTAAAACACAATACAATATATTATAGTCATTAAATTTAAAAAACAGCTAAAACACACTACTTAACGCTTAAAACACACTGCTAATGTTCTTAGCATGGTGTTTTAAGTTTTAAGCCTAAAATACATTGTTTTCAGTTTTTAATTGTTATGTTTGGTGTTTTTATAGGAAAAACTGTGATAAAAGGTAAAATCAACCTCAATGAATTGTGAGGTGATGAAAGGTTCTAATTATAAAAGAGAATAATTACAAAACTAGGAAACATAATAATACAATATTAATTACATTGAATTGTCTTTAAATCATTCCATTGACTTTATTCCATTCCATTTATACCCCCCTTCAATCGAATAGGTGGCGGTCCAAGACGAAGCATATTGCGAAAAACTTCAAACTGAGCATGCGGAAGACTTTTGGTGAAGATGTCAGCCACCTGAAGATTGGTCGGAACAAATTTAGTATAAAGTTTCCCCGAGTTGACAAGCTCCCGAATAAAGTGATAATCCAAATCAATGTGTTTTGCACGCTTGTGAGAGACAGGATTCTGAGTCATGAACAGAGCACTCTTGTTGTCGCATAGAAGCGTAGGCCGTGAAGGAGGAAGAGCATGTAGTTCACGCAAAAGGTGTGTGATCCATACAAGCTCTGCAGCAGTATTCGCCATAGCACGATACTCAGATTCGCAACTGGAACGAGAGACGGTTGGCTGTTTCTTAGCACTCCAAGACACCAAATTTCCACCGAGAAAAATAGAATAACCATAAGTGGAACGACGTGTATCAATACAACGAGCCCAGTCAGCATCCGAGTAGCCAACAACACAAGGTGTGTGAGGTCGGATGTATGTGAGACCAAAGGATAGTGTGCCTTTGACATAGCGAAGAAGACGCTTGACAGCCGTGAAGTGATCAACCGTAGGACAGTGAAGGAATTGTGAAAGCTGATTCACGGCATAAGATAAGTCCGGCCTGGTGATGGTCAAGTATTGCAAAGCACCGACCAAAGAGCGATATAGAGTGGGATCCGCATCTGGCACACCATGACTGGTAAAAGACTCGTGAGCAGCGAGAGGAGTGTTGACTGGTTTAGAGTCATAGAGTTTGGCACGAATAAGTATGTCCTTGGCATACTTTGCTTGTGTAAGGAAGAGGCCCGTAGACGTGTAAATAACCTCCAAACCCAAAAAATAACTGAGGTCACCAAGATCTTTAATTGCAAACTCACGATTCAAATGAGATATAAACTCACGAATGTCGGCCTCATTATTACCAGTTAGAATAAGATCGTCTACATAGACGAGAAGATACATGATGGTGTTGTCTGTTTTGAAGACAAAAAGAGAAGTGTCTGCTCAACTGCACGTAAACCCATAGGAGAGAAGAAACACACTGAGTCGTTGAAACCAGGCACGGGGAGCTTGCTTTAAGCCATATAAGGCTTTAGATAATTTGCAAACATGATTTGGAAGATTTTAATCTACAAAACCTGGTGGTTGTTCCATAAACACCGTTTCATTGAGATGACCATTTAAGAAGGCATTTTTGACGTCAAGTTGATGCAACTTCCATTTATTAAGCACTGCTAGAGATAAAACAATTCGTACCGTGGAAGCCTTGACAACGGGACTAAATGTATGAGAATAGTCCAACCCCGGTATTTGTGTAAAACCTTGAGCCACCAAACGTGCTTTGTAACGTTCAATAGAACCATCAGAATGATACTTGACTCGAAATACCCATTTTGAACCAACAATATTTCCATTGGAAGGCCGTGGAACTAAGGTCCATGTTTTATTATGATGAAGAGCTGAAATTTCGTCGCGCATGGCGGCAAGCCACTTCGGATCTTTAGATGCCGATTTAAACCCGCGTGGTTCAACAACAGTAGACAAAGCAACTGGTAACGAATAGGAGTGAAGAGCAGTTAGATCCGGTTTATACTTGGGTTTAAATATGCCCGCCTTAGCCCGGGTTTGCATAGGATGGGTGTTGGAAGTGGAGGTGGCGGGAGTGGGTTCAACGGATGATGTGGGTGGATTGGTTGTGGGCGGTTCAGTGGGTGGTGTAGAGTCAGGTAACGTTGTATCAGGAGTGGGGAATGGGCTCGAGATGTGAGATGGGCCGATAGGGTTAGATTGGTGAGGTGGGGCGGGTGGTTGGTTTGGGCTTGGTGGAGGAGGTGGACTAGGTGGGGCGGGTGGTTGGTTTGGGCCGGGTGGAGGAGGTGGGCTAGGTGGGGCGGGTGGTTGGTTTGGGCTAGGTGGGTCATTTTGGTGAGTTGGGCCGGAAGGTTGGGATGAGGTGTTTTGATCAGTGGGATGGCAGAGAGGACATAATGTGGGATGGTTGATTTGTGGTGAACAAAGTGGTGGGGTAACAGGTGAGGTTTGGGTTGGTATATTAGTGGGAGTGGGAATGTCATCACAAAAGGTACTAAGATCTAGTTGTTGGGAGTTAAAGGAGGTGGTAGTAGTATTAAAGGGAAATAATGTTTCGTTAAAGCGAGCATGGCGAGTAATAAAAACCCTTTTTGTTGCCGGATCTAAGCATCTAAACCCTTTGTGTGTAGAACTAAAGCCGATAAAAACACAAGGAAGGCTTCGTGGCTCGAGTTTGTGCTTAGCATAATCACGTAAATACGGAAACACTTGACAACCGAACACTCGAAAATTATCATAACACGGCTGTTGATCATATAAGACTTGAAAAGGTGACTTGTGTTCGAGTGTTTGGGTTGGCAGACGATTAATAATATAAGTAGCCGAGATAAAAGCGTCAGTCCAATATTGGGCCGGAACATGTGAATTAAATAGCATAGCAAGGCCTGTCTCAACAATATGGCGATGTTTTCTTTCAGCGTGCCCATTTTGCTGTGGTGTATATGGGCAAGAATAACGATGAAAAGTACCATTATCCTCAAAAATCTTGCGAACGGTATGGTTTACAAACTCAGTGCCTCCATCACTTTGAAAGACCTTTATTTTTCTGGAGCATTGAGTTTGAGCAAGATTGATAAAAGCAGATAGAACTGCATAAAAACCTGTTTTCGTCTTTAGAGGATAAAGCCATGTAAACCTGGAGTGATCATCAATAAAGGCAACATAATAACGAAAACCATCAACAGACGTAATAGGAGCAGGTCCCCATAAATCACAATGCACTAAATCTAAAGGAAAAGAAGCACGTTTTTCATTAGAAACAAAAGGCAATCTCTGTCCTTTAGCAAATTGGCAAGAAGTACAAAGATCTGGTTTAGGTAACAATGAAGTTACTGATAAAACACCAAATTTATTCAAAACGGAAATAATATCAAAAAAGGCGTGACCCAAACGGGCATGCCATAATTCATAAGAAGCTTTATTTGAAACTCGTGCAACAAAAGCTTGAGGATCGTCTTTGAGCAAGTAGAGACCATCAACGCATTTCCCTCGAGCCAGAACCTGTCTTGTCTTCCGATCCTGAATATGAAAATAATGCCGAGAAAATAAAACATCAACAGGATGATCATATGTGAGTTTACTGATAGATAATAGTTTCCGTGTGAGATTTGGGACAACAAGTACATTACGCAAAGTAATATTGTTGCAAAGTTTATAAGAGCCCGTATGGGTAATTGGGAGCCGCTTACCATTACCAAACACAACTTGATTATTACCTTTGTATGGAGTGGAATGATGAAGACACTCTTGATTTGGTGCCATATGATCATTTGCGCCAGAATCACCAGTCCAATCGGGTGTATTGTTGTGAACATGGCATTGAGCATGGAATGCCTTTGCCAAGTCGTCATCTACCGTTGGAGCTTGAGTTGCAAAAGTGTGTAGCTGTGGGCACGAGGAAGCATAATGCCCGGTAGTACGACATAACTGACAGTGAGGAGGTCGACGAGTACCACGACCTCTGGTAGAAGAACCCCGAGAATAACTGCCCCTGGAAGAACCACGACCCCGGCTGAGCGTTGAAGATTCACGTCGATTCTGAACGTGAAACGCTGCCGGTGGTGTGACAGTGCCGTGAAGGGACTGTAAAAACAATTCGTGACTTTCGGCTTGAGCGACAAGATCACGAAACAAAGGGGCAGGCTTAGCAGCCCGTAACGCGGTCGAGAAAACCTCATAAGAGGGTCCGAGACCACACAAAAACCAATGCAGTTTATCCATTTCAGCTACCGGATGCCCAATTGCTGCAAGTTGCTCACAAATATTTCGAAATTTACGAGAGAATTCTGTAACAGTAGAAGTACCTTTCGAGATCTAGCGAAGAGAATCCCTGAGAGATTGAATACGTTCCACAGAAGCGTTGCTGTAGGCATGTTCGAGGGCTGTCCAGATCTGTTGAGCAGTGGATAAACCTAAAACCTCTGCAGCAGCCTCCTCGGTTAAGGAAGACAGCAGCAGGAGGGCGGCTTTTTGATCATCGGTAGACCAGAGAAGGAAGTCCGGGTTACTGATGGTTTTATCATCGGAAGTTATGGATTCCGGTGGGGGTTTGGTGCCATCAATATGGCTGCTGAGTTTATGGAGTGCGAGTAGAAGTTTGGTGTGATTGCGCCAGACTAAGAAGTTGGAAGAGGAGAGTTTAATTGGAGAGAGGTGCGGGACAGAAGGGGGTGCAGGGAAGGCAGCAGAATCAGCGGCCATTGTTGAGAAGGTAGGGTACACGATGAAGAAGAGGAAAAGGGAAAAAGGATTGAGGGAAATTATATGGCTGATACCATGTGATAAAAGGTAAAATCAACCTCAATGAATTGTGAGGTGATGAAAGGTTCTATTTATAAAAGAGAATAATTACAAAACTAGGAAACATAATAATACAATATTAATTACATTGAATTGTCTTTAAATCATTCCATTGACTTTATTCCATTCCATTTATAAAAACAATCCAAAACATCACGCGACTAAGTTCAAAAAATAATGCCTAAGTATCAATTTTTAATACTTCTCACACTTCTTACAAAAAAAAACACTTTGTACGCGATCTTAACCCTATATATATATATATATATATATATATATATATATATATATATATATATATATATATAGGGAATGGTTATAGAGAAAACCCTCCTTATTTGGTAAACTCTGGAAACTCTGACTTCCCAATATTTTTTTTTTTTGAAAAAAATAGGGCAAGTAATATACATGATTTTAAGCATTTTGGGCCAAAAAAATTAAAAAAGCGCCGAGTACTTTTTTTTAAAAAAAATAAATAAAATTTTGACTAACACATGTTAAGCGCTAATAACAGGTGTTAACAATGTGTTAACTATATGTAAACAGTAGACGTTTTTTATTTTTTAAAAAAAAACCGTTCGGCGCTTTTTCGATTTTTTTGGCCCGAAATGCTTAAAAAAATGTATATTACATACTCTATTTTTTTCAAAAAAAAAAAATGTTGGGAAGTCAGAGTTTCCAGAGTTTACCAAATAAGGAGGGTTTCCTCCATATACTTTACCTATATATATATATATATATATATATATATATATATATATATATATATATATATATATATATAAACGGTGATGGTGGTGCTCTGATCATGTGGTTAATTAGGTCAAATTAGTCACTGATTTAAAAATATGTCACAAATGATGTTTAGTCAAAAAATCTTCTTTTCTTTTTACAAGTCTCGTGTCATTTTAGTTTGACTTTTGAAGTGAGCAAATGTAGTTTAGTGGGGAAAAAAAAACATGAAGCGAGTTTGACTTCACGAAATTAGTTTTTATTGTTTCAAGTTTGAGGTTTTTTTTTTTTTTCTTGAACGATCAACTAAAGTATTGCCGGGTATTCTGTACGTGACCCCCAATAGTCAAAAGGGGCCTAGACGGCCTCTAGTCCGTACAGACAGAGCCCTTCGGTCCACCCGTCTCCTGTTCCAGGGAAAACCCGGCCCACAATCCTGCCCGGAGGCACGACGGTAGTGAACCGGTAAAACCTGGAGGGATCAGGAATCGAACCCATGACCACAAGGGTCAAGGGTCTCTCCATCACTTCCCAACCACCTACCCCACCACAAGGGTGGGGGTATCCATCACATGCCTCCCGTGGGAATCGAACCCGACTCCCCCAAAGAGAGAACCGACCCTTTTACCACTAAGCCACATGATCAGAATCAAGTTTGAGGTTTTTAAACACATCTATATCTATATCATTAAATCCTACATGGCACTTAAAGAAGTCATCCCTCCCTTTAAAGTGTATCACGTGACATCCTCTTCTTATTTTTATCCAAAAGTCTTTGTCTATCTCATATTCCCCCACAATTTTAAAACGTTAATAACTTTTATATATGATATTTTTTTAAAAAAAAAAAAAGTACACCAAATTAACGAACGTTTTATTATCTTTTCAACTAATACCATAGTGTTATACAAAAAATGATAAAAAAAAAACGATTTTTTTGTGGTTTTTGTTCATACAAGAAAAAAAAACAATGTGTTCAAGTAATTAAATAATCATGTCTAGGCAAGTCACTAGATTATATTATAGAAACTTTTCGAGATAGATAAATTTAACATGAATATATAGTAACTAGATTATCTTATAGAGAAAACAGTCCAATCAGCCCATGTGGTTGAGACCACTAACTTATTCAAGCACAAAATGTGAATATAGAAAACTCAAAAGCCCATGGGGTCATATCGACTACTCTTCTCACTGAATATTCTATTTTCTTCTAGGTTTTACTTACAATGTTTGCTCATTTAAAGATACTAGTGGTAATGCCCGCGCGTTGCAGCGGGTTCGTTGTTACGCGAGGAAAATATAGTCAGTATCCTTTTTTGGTACCAGAACTTCTTATGAAGTGGCATTTGAAATTCCCGATATTCAAACGTGTTAACGTGTTTCCAAAGATTAAAAGACTGAAAAGATTGATCTAATGTTTTGTTGTTTACCTCTATGTGTGAAATTTCTTTCAATTGCCTATCAGCAAAATAGGCATATAAAGCTCTTAGAACAGCCTGCAATGCACAAATCCATTAAACCCATGTTTGCATTGCACAAATCTTTCAATGGATGAGTTGGGTAACAGGTAATTTACATACGGTTTGGGCCATACCCACCAAAAATAATGTTCATTTGTTTTAAAAATGTAAATAAAAAACTAATACCCTAAATATTATTCAAAAGCTATATTGATACATAAACATGTATTAAAATACACTTTACAAACACGTTTAACCCGTTTTATTTTTAGTTTTTTTACCCATTTGTGGAGGTAAAATTTTGTGGTTGCCTTGTCTTACCTGGTGAGATACGACTACAACAGGCGCGCGTTGTCGTTCTAACTCAATAATAACCGGCTCCAACTTATTATATACACAACTGCAAACTTTTGACGTTGCTTAAAATACCAAAACTTTAATTAGTTACTTTCTATATTTTCAACAGAGATTTTTCCTTGTATTTGAATTCAGTACCTTTATATCACATCAAGATACGACTCTCCACGAGGATATCGATACCTGAGTTTGTCTTTCTTCCTTGACCTTTAAAAAAAACAATTGAATGGAAAGGTATAAAATTACAAAAAAAGAAAAAAAATTTGAATATTTCATATTTAACATACTTGTATTCTTCAGGCATGTTCTTCTTTATTTTTTCATACCTCATACCGTCACATACACCAACATTTATCTTATCAAGTGCACGCCATTGTATCTATAACGTAAAGAAAGTACACAAAATTTACAAATGATAAGTGATCAAAGAAGCAATTTATGTGACATGTAATACTAACCTTGGGATATCCAACAATTTGATTTGCAGTCAAAATTGTTCGTTGCAATGTGCTTGTCCAAATCTAGGTGCATAAATAAAAAAACAATATAAAACATTGCAAACTTTGTGCAACAAACAAAGAAAATGCAAATAGTAAAATAAGTAATAGTTCTTACAAAAGCATTTTTTTGAAGGCAAGATAGTTCATGTAGGCCTTCAATTGAATGTTATAAGAGGAGGACTTGAATTTCACAATCAATCTCATTCAATTTGATCCTTAGGGTTACGGAACTTGAAGGGACAAGAGGTTAATGATCTATATTTATGAAGGAAGAAGGCAAATGATTAAAGGGTATGCATGGAAGAATAAGGGTAGTATTGTAAAAGTCTTTTGATATTGTAAAGGAGGAGGTGGATGAAATGTCTATATTACCCTCTTAAGTGTCTTAATTGTCCCATTTATGCCCATAATACCCTTAAATTTTTTGCTTAAATATGTTGTACATGTTGCTTGTTAAGTTGTACGAAAATGCAAATTACATTGTTGTACATCACTCCTCCTTTATAATGTATTATAGATAGTCTTAACGTACAAGAAGAGGATTTGAAATTTATTACTTTAGAGAGTGTGCGGGGGCAGGCGTGAAAGCCCTTTCCCGCTATATACACCGCCCCCACTGGGCGTTATTCAAGCATGAGCCTAAGGGGAAGGATAATCTTCATGGGCGTGGGGAGAGGGAAATGAGGTGGAGGTTTGTTATTGGTCCATTTAAAAAAACAAAAATCAAACCAAACTTTGTATATAACCGTTTGACAACGGTTAGGAAAAAAATTAAATTTATTTTCTATATATAAAACATATCCTCTTCTATACACACTCTCTCATTTTATTAAAAATACTCTCACAAACTCTTATTTAAAAAAAAAATAGTCTCACAAAAATGCACTCTTCAAGTTCATTGGATTCATTTGATCTATACGCTTTGGGGTCCTCATCCTACGACGACGCGGGAATGATAATATCGAGCGTTGACAAAGTGGTTGAAGCTATAGTCGAGGATGAACTATATTTAAAAAATATTTGAGAAAACCTACATTTAGTGACGTCCAACAAATTTTGGAGTTACACGAAGAAAAACATGGTTTTCCCGGGATGTTCGGTAATTTAGATTGTATGAAATAGGAGTGGGAACTTTGTCCAACTGCATGGCAAGGCCAACACACGAGTGGATATTATCGAAAGCCATCAATGATGCTTGAAGCGGTTGCATCTCAAGTACTTTGGCGAGAAAACACAATCAAGTCAAGCACACATTACTGATAAAGAAAGAACATTAAACAAATTTGAAATAAAAAATAGCCAAACACAACACAACCTTTGAACGGATTTGGTTGAACATATTTGGGGTGTTTCGAGAAATAACGAATCCGACGATGACGACAAAGATGATAATTAAAAACATATTTGGCAGTACTTTTATTTTAAATTTTCGTTGATGTATTTTTTTTTAGTTCAAGTATTTTTTTTATTTGATGATTTTTTTAAATTTTAGGTTTTTTATGTAATTTTATTATTAACAAGTTTAATTATTAACATATAGGATAAATATTATGCTTTTAGTTATCTTTTTTTATTAAATAATGTGTTTTTAATTAGTTTATTAAAAAAATATAAATTGCCACGTGTCGAATAATGCCCATCCCCCTAGTCGTAGACGGAGGGAAGGGGTGTGTGTGTGAGAGAGAGAGAGTGAGAGAGATAGTCGGGTTTTGTGGTTGTGTAAGGGTCGATATGTGAATGAAAAAAAAAAAAAAAAAGAAAGTTTACGGTACAAAGTTGTATAACTTTGAGAATGAGGGGAAGTCGCGTGAAATTGCATGCTTTTAAAAATGTATTTTGTTTCCGTTGTACATATTGTGTTAAGAGGGATTTAGTGTCAGTATACTTATACTGATATCTACTGCCAAATCATGTGTACAGTCTATTTTTAAACCAGAATTAGGGTGTTTATTTTAATCTTTCCTCTGTATGTAAAAACTTGATATTACCTACTTGCTTTTAAACAATAATAACTTGCGTCTAAATGTAAAAACTTGATATTACTTACTTGCGTTTTAGCATGTATGACTTGCGTTTTATCATTTATAACTTGCGTTTGATCAGGTCGTTTTACCAGGTCGTCTTATCAGGTATAACTTGTGTTTCTAAAACGCAAGTATATCCTCAATAAAATGCAAGTACTATCAACCCAGCAAATTTTTTTTTTTTTTTAAAGTATAGCAATATGGTATGGAAATGAAAGATGATGAAAAGCTTATTTTTATGGTGTAATTTTTCTAAAAAAATAATGTCGTATGAAAAAGTTATGCCCGTTTTAAAAATGGGGGTGGAACTTTAATGACGCTAAGAAATTATCATCGTACCCCTGATTCTCAAATTTAATCATATGCTTTAGATTGTTTCTTACACTTTGTACGTTAGTCTCTTCCCAAAAAAAAAAAATGATGGTGATTATACATGGTAAAGTTATAGGTAACTTATGCATGATAAAGATGAAGATAATTAACGTGTTAAAAGTTATATTTAAAAAAAATCTCGTTTTAAATTCTTGAGCCAAACATAACAATTACATGTCTATCTATTTTTCAAAGATAGTATTCAACAAACAAACACAGTAATTGACGGTAGACATATTTACCGAACCACTTAAAAGCGAACCTTTAATTTCGTTTGATCAGGTTTATGTTTGAAACGCAATCCTTATCTCGAAACACAAATTTTAACATATTTTTATGGATCTTTCATTTTGTATTTGACGTATTTTAACATTTACGCTTTCGACATCCAAGATCTTTTGGAGTGGTACAAGTTTTTCAAAGGGAACAATCGTGTAAAGTATTGATTCAAGGTATTATTATTGTTTCGTTTGGGGAGATCTGGGGCGTCCGAAACAAGAAGATTTTCAATAACAAAGAGCCCAAGGTGCAAGAGGTTGTGCGCAACATTAAGTCTTCTTCGGTTTTTTTGGGTTAAAAATAGAAGTAGATTCAAAGACATAGATTGGAAGGATTGGGTTTTATCCCCTTTGTACATGTTATAATTGGTTGTTTGGGTGGCGGTCCTCGTTTTGAAGACTTTGCCGTTTTTTGAATGAAAGTTTATGTTAAAAAAAATGTATCGAACTTATATTTAGATAAGTGTGTAATGGGGTTTGATTGTAAATTTGGTGTTTGATGGGATTGGGTACCGAATATCCCATTCCGCATACCCAAATCCGGCACAACATCACCACGCGGACAAAAGCCCATGCGCAGGAAGTGGTCAAAACACATTAATGACCGGTCAATGGTCAAGGCTCGGTCAAGGCGAATATCATGCATGGTCAACAGCCATGCATAAATCACGTAACCTCAACATTAAAGGCGGTACAATGTTCCATCATTCCTATTAATTTAGCTTTCCTTATTTCACCACACTAACACAAATTAGGGTGATGGAGACAACCTAACCACGGTTAGGACTTGGGTAATGGTGGCATACGGACTCTCCTATAAAAGGGGTCACATCCCCAATAGGAGAGGACACTTTCTACTGACCTAGAGAGCTATCACACTTGATAGTATCCCCATTCACCCCCGTTTTTGTTATAAACTACTACCTTGTGTAGTCGTCTCCACACCCACACTTTCACTCTTGTTTGCAAGTTCCTCCAATCCATAGCTGTTAGTGAAGGATCAACCCTGTAGTAACTCATAATCTTATCATCCTTAACCGGTGGTAAGACTATTTGTTTCTTCATTGGCGCCATCCCTTACGGTTCTAACAAATCTTTCAAACTAGCAACATGGCTTTTTCAAAGGATGCAAACAATAACAATGCTGAAGTAGATGCCACAATCAACGATGAAATTCAGGACGTTACACCAAATACCATCATGAAGAATGTGGCTTAGAAGCAACCGGCTTCGACATTCCAGTTCCACCCAAACAAGGGAGGATCTGCTGGAGGTAAGAAGAAACAAGATAACCTATCTCCGGTTGACCCGGACGAATGGTTGGCTCAGCAAAATTCAAAGACGATTGCTGAATACCAGAAAATGGTAATGAATCAAGCTAAACTCAACATCCAAAAGGCGTTAAGTTTCGATACAAGCGAGGAAGACTCAAAATCTCCTCGTAAAAACAAAAATGGCCGTCATGCTAAGGGAACTCGTCAGGCGGTATGTGGTGGAGGCCGTGGTAGAAATACTCACGGCCAGGACCCCGTCAACCTGAACGATGAACCAGACGGCTACGAATCAGAAAACGAGGTGCATCATGATTCTAATAAAAAACAGAATTCCAAATCTGTTGCCAGCAGTCTGGCACCCAAAGATGATGACCTCTACAAGCCATACAGACCGAAGACTTTCGCCGAAAGATCAAAATTCTATGCGTGTATTGCACTAGCACCAATGCCCCAGGAGTGCAAGCTACCAAGCACCATCGGGAAATATGATGGTTTGCGCGATCCAGACGATCACCTGCATGCTTTTGATTGCGCAGGCAGCTCCAAGCTATGGCCGGTCCAAGCCTGGTGCCATCTGTTCGTACAAACATTGACAGGGACAGCCAGAGTATGGTATGAAAGCTTGCCTGTAGGAAGTCTGGCGGACTTCGATGATTTAATAAGAAAATTCAAGAACCACTTCTCACATCTGTGCAAACACAAGAAGGACGAGGCACACATTCTCTTATGTACGCGCCATGAGAATGAATCTCTAGAAGATTACATCGTCAGATATAACAAGGAAGCCCTTCAGCTAGGATGCGGAGAAGAACTTACCCGCGCAGCATTCATACACGGGGTAAGAAATGACGATCTGATGAGGTGCCTAACAGGAAAAGATGGTGTGTCGCAAGCTTGGGATGAAGTAATTGAAGCTGCGAAAGTGTATGCGTCTTCCGAACGATCTTTCCATCGCAACAAAAACACGCACCAAAGTAACAGTCACCATCCATCATCAAGCAACAGAGGGAAAGGCAAACAGTCTGTCTGGTCAAGAATTTCAGGCACAGCGGAGGAAGGAAAATATTCCTCTGCACAAGACGCAAGAAACATGCTCAGCTCAAGAGGGTCCCGTGATCATAAGGGACACTCGAAGAAGAATTACGAATGGACACCACTGTCCAAAACACCATCTGAGGTGCTAAAAACTGAACAAATTCAATTTCCGAAACCATAAGAACTCCGTGGTGACAGGCGGAACGTGGACAGGTCAAAATACTGTGAGTATCACGAAGACCACGGCCATATGACAGACAACTGTTACAGCTTGAAAATGGAAACTGAAAACGCCATAAAGTCAGGGCAGTTAATGCACCTCATGAAGAACATGAGAAGAAAGCAGAGGGACAACACGGAAGGAGGCGAACCCTCTCAGAAAAAGATACGCAATCTCAATGCGCATCACGTGTATAGCACTTCGCGCAATACATGCAACATGATCCATAGAAACGTAAACCATAAGCGCACCTTTATGGAGGCAAGAGACGATTCATGGAAAGAAGAACAAGTGATTATGCCAAGAGTAAAGTGCGGGGCTTCGTCCACAGCTCCATTGATCATCACAAGGGTTGTTGGCCATTATCGAACGCGATATAAGTTCTTGGATAATGGCAGCAGCACTGATATCATGTAAATTTTAGTGATGAATAAAAGTTGTTTGCCATTAAAATAAAATTGTATCAAACTTTTATTTTGTATTTAACTTGATAGAATGAAAGAGTTAATCATCATTGATATGTTCATCTCTACTACATTATAAAGAGTGAGAGATGGGCAAACTTGTCTAAGTTGGTAAACTTAAGATGACATATGAAAAGCCAGGGCCGGTCCTGAAAATTCAGGTGTCCGGACCGAGCTGCAAAAATTGTGCCCCTTAGCTTTAACTTTAGGCCTTAACGAAATAAATAATGTAAACTATTTTTTAAGCTACGATTAAAGTAATATAAATTGATTGATCAAATTTTATTTCCCGCTTAGGTTGTAGTCTAACAAATCCTCTTGGGGGAGGTTGAGAGTTCGAATCCCACAAAGGGTGAAAATATAAAGGGGTGAAAGTTTGGCAACTAAAAAAAATTGTTTCATAACAAAAATAAAAGTTAAAAAGGAAGTCACAACCAACCGGTAAAAAGCAAAAACAACCGAAGGGTTAATGTGCCCCCGAGAAATTAGGCCCGGGCCGGGAGTCCTCCCCGCACCCCTTAAGGTCCGGCCATGTGAAAAGCCATGTGGTTTAACCCTCAAATGTCATATAAATCTTCCCTAATTTACCCTTCAATGCATTAAAATACTTGTATAATGTAACCTAGAGAAATCATTTCATCCCTCTTTATTATAATTTCTTCCCTCTTTATATATATACATTATAAAGGGGGAGCCATGGGTAAAAAGGTCCAAAATGTCAAAGTTAAGATGGCAACTTAAAAGTTACAAGTGTAATTCTCTAAACTTTACCACTTTTCTTCCTTTTATGCCCCTTGTGTACAACCTTTTATGGCAATAGTACAAAATACTAATCCAATGCATCCCAACTTGTGTTTTTGAAACCGTCTCCTACCTTTAAGTTACTATTGAATGCTATAACCGTCATACATGAGAAAGTTTTCATTACATTATTATTTATTTTATTCTTTTTTTATATTTACATGACGAATAAAATTAGTCGTCAGGAGTTGCATATTATTATTTTAGATTAGGTACTTTCACAAATTAGAAGTTCTCATATTATAATACTAAATATAATATTGAGATACAAAGAATTTTACAGATTTTAAAATTTATAAATGAATAATCAAATATTCACAACAGATAAATTGATAATGTAAAAGTTTAACTAATCGTATAGAAACCATCGTTTTGCATTCAAAGACAAATTCATATACATCGTTTTGCATTCAAAGACAATGGATGGAAGACAATATATTTTTACACTTTTCCCACAACTTGGTGGGCTAACATGGCTACGTTTGTGCATTGTTCAAAAAAATATATTTATCTTAATCGTCCCGCAGCAACGCGCGGGTTTCCCACTAGTAATTATATAATGGCGTATACCATTATATTGGGTTAGGATCAAATACACAGTGAAAGAAAAATAGGAAGTCGTAGGAAGGGTATCAAACGGACTCCGATTGAACTCATTCAAGCGCCATTGGAATCGTCTTTTCGAACCCTACGACGTTAGTTTTTAGGTCTTCGTTTTTTTTGGGGTTTTAGCTTGTAGTTTTTAGAATATTTGTTATATCATTGTGTCTTTTATGTATCATTTTGTCTTTTTTTTATTTTCATCATTATGTCATTTCTGTGTTATATTTTGTGGCTTATTGTGTCATATTTCATGATCTATTGTGTTTTTTGTATCATTCTCACCGTTCTTATTTTTTTGTAGCATTTGTTGAATAACTCAACCCCCATTATATTAATGCATTCATTTATGAAAACATCCCCTACTTAACTTACCATACACATGTTGCATAAAAACGACTTAACAACCTCTCCAACAGACTTATCACCGTTATGATTAGGACCCTTCATATAAGTGACGTTACTCAAACATTTGGTCAATCCACCGGTGCTCTTGGTATCAAAACAAAAATTACTTTAAAAAAAAAAATAAATAAATAAATAAATAATTAAAAAGTATATCAGTTTTTTTACTCATGTATCTGCTATGCTATCCTTATGTAAATTGCCCTTTAAGCGTTAATTAAAGTATTTTTTGTTTTGAAAAAAAAATTAAAAAAAAAAACTATCTAGAAAACTCTGTGAAATATAAAATACTAACTTACTTCTTTTGACATCAAAAACTGATTCTATGATAAACGATTCATGTGAGATGTTGTCTGGAAAGTTTTGAATAGACCATCAAACAAAGAACACAAAATTGAGGGGATTGATGGGAAATTGCACCTAAACATGTAAATAATTGATTTGGATCCATCACTGTCTTGTGGTGTCGTGTTAAGTTGGAACCACATCCCTTTCGTCATAAATATTGTGCTTGATTTTCAAAATTTAATTAACTAATAATTAGATAGAGAACAATGAAAAGGATGGTTTATAATGATATTATACTATAAACATGACATGCTCCCATATGTAAAAAAATTAATTTATACCAAATTGCTAGATACAACATATCATACATGTCTATGTACTAGTTTTATACCCGCCGCGCGTTGCCGCGGCGGGGGCTGACGGCTTACTGCGGCATAATGATGGGTCAAAATGTACCATCACCGTTGTCTCATCGTGCCGGCTGGGAAGTCTACCTTCGGTCTCACTCTGCGCTTCTGGAGTCAGTTCAGAAGTAAATGACAGTCATAATCACCTCCCCTATGCTAGGCACTATACTGCAGTAGCTGCAAGTTCAAACTACAACACTTAGAAACCAACTCACCTAACATCACCTTAAGAATAGAATGTAACCGTTATTTTCCATTCCAATTAAAACCATGTCGCCGATCTAGGTTTAAAACATGGAAATTAAAAACAGAAGGGATGTATAAAAGGCAATTACCTGACTCCGGTCGTCTGGCGCGACTTCGGCCCTTGACGTCTTCCGTTTAACGGGTGCACCTAACCATCGCCATAGATGTTTCACCCGTAGTTTTTTACCAGTGTCTCGCATTGCAGCGACAGGCTAGTGTTTGCGACTTCATAACACGCGTTACAATAATGACATTAGGCATTAAAACAAAATGACAAATATAAAAAAAAAGTAGTTAATATGTTATTTTTTTAAAGGCTTAGCTTAGTGGAAATCCTTGTACACCTCTAACCTAGCAGTCCTAAGTTCGAATCCCTACCCACAAACCGGTGTCCTCCTTGCTTAATCTCAAACCGTCAGAGGGAATTTTTTGTGATGTGCATGGATCGAACCTATGACCTACCTTCAGAATGGGAAGCCTTACGAGAAAGCTCGCCATATCTCAAACCAACTGGGCTAAATACAGTTATTAATACACTTTTTTGCTTAACCATTCAAATACACTTTTACCTAAGTGTTATTAATACACGATGATTGATGTGTGCTAGTATATTTAGCATATTTTTTGAGCTAATAATAATAAAAAAAATAAAAAATAAAAAAACCCTGCCATTTGTATTTGTGAGAAACCATGTGCCGTAAAAATACCACGACTTAAGAATACCACTACAAATTATGTATTAAAATACCACCACTTAAAGAACTCATTTCATAAGGAAAAAGAGTTCAGAAAATAATACAAAACCATCTCTCGGATCCCCGCTACAAAACCACCACCATCTGAAGGCTTTGTCAAATATTACCAATACTACTGCCACTCATGTTAATCATCACCCACTGTGAACCAACACCATATATTACCTACATGCTACCATATGAAACAGAGATTAAGGGTACACATTAGTTGTCGGAAGTCATGTCTAAGCCTCATCGGAAGCATTGTCGCTGTTTACCTTCGTTGAACAAAGACCAATTCACAGAAGAGCATCGCAATATCTGATCCACCATTTGGTAGTTCTTCTTCGCCGGCAAAACGACCGAATTAGTTGAATCCCATAACCGGTAAACCGACCTGGTGTCAACCGCCCACTACCAGACGATGACGGTATCCGGAGAAAACAGCCTCGTTCGTCCAACAACGAAGCGGCGGAGATGAAGAAGAAGGGGACGGAAGTGACCGTCGCCGACCTAGAACCGGTACACACAGAACAGACGGCATGGTTCTGTTTAGGAAGAGGAAGAGATTCGATAGATATGAAAGAGGGTTAAAGCTTTAAAGAGTTGTAGAAGGGATGACCGGAGGAGAAGAGGGCTGTTTAAGTTCTTCGTCGTCGCAGGCGCTGCGGAGGTGCCGGAGCCCAAAGAAGAAGAGATCGGGGCAGGAAAGATCTAGAGAGGAGGAGAGAGAAGATGCGAATATATATGGTGTGTGAGTGTGCTTCAGATGCTTGTACGTATAAAAACAACGCTTTGAATGCTTGTATTGAGGGAAACAGTATTCTCCCCTCACATCCAAATTTGCTATTTGTTTATATATATAATGTTCATATGTAAATCTTTGTGGGTGTTTGCATGTATGTGTATGCGTGTATTTGTGTTTCTAGTATGGGCATTCATGCGCGTATTTGTGTATCTGTGACTAGAGATGTACAAACTGATTTTTTTTCTCAAACCGATCCGGTTTTTAACCCGAACCGGTTCTTGGTGTTGAAGGTGATACCGGTTTTTTCTAAAACCGGTCCAGTTTTAGAACCGGTTTTCATGACCCAAAACCCCCGTTTTCCAAACCGATTAGGACCGGTTCCAAAACCGGTTTTTTTTTTTGCCAAACCGGTCATCCAAAATCCTAATACATTGCCTAAATCGGTTTTTTCCTCAAAAACCGGTTTTTTTTTTCTCAAACCGGTTTGTTCCTAAAACCGGTTTTCAACCCGGTCTAATCTTCAAAACCTATAACCTATACAGAACCGGTGACTCGGGTCGGTTTGGGACCGGTTTGAACAAAAACCGGTTTTTGTCTAACCGGTTTTCCGGTTTTTTTTCCGGTTCGGTTTTCAAAACCGGTTTTTTGTACACGTCTATCTGTGACCGATGCAGCAGAAACCTATAAATTACAAAATAAAAGGTTCATTAGATTAAACTAAGGGTGGTAAAATTGGTAGGTTGGGTTGGTTTGGTTTGGTTTGGTTGATAGGTCAGGATGGGTTTGGGTTAGGATGGGTTTGAGTCAAGATGGGTAGATTAAAAAAATGGGTTAGGATGGGTTATGTAACACCCCAACCGATGGCGGAAACATCGAGGTGTCACGTAAAAATGAGTATACAGTAGCACATGGTAACCAAATTTTAATTGAAATTAATTTAAAGTGCAAATATCCAAAAATGGAAATATATAATGAGTTTTAAGTGGAAATCTAATACATCACAAAAAAAAAACCAAACAAGCATAGACTTCAGTTTGCCTTCTCATGTAAATACTCTAGTCTTCATGCATCATTATTTCCTGTTGAGTTGCAAAAATGGGGGGGGGGGGGGGGGGTCAACTAGAAGTTGGTGAGAATACATAAGCTATGTCAAGCAAATAGTTTAAGTATAAAAGTTTAGCAATTCATATGTCTATCGTAAGTTTAAGTCTACATGAATAAACATAATATGTTGAATCGACATAATCAAACCTCCGACTAGTTTAGGTCCATCCCGTCATCCACGGTTCACCTTAATAATATGTTGGAACGATAACAATTACCCACGCTACCTATGTAGGAGGTACACGTATCCGGGTGGGATTGTCAATCCAATAGATCTATTATTGAGTATCGCCGGCTTGGCCATAGCTAATGATTATGTAATGTTGAAACTCGTTGAAACTATTGTTGTTGTCTAATTCATGAGGCATTAAAGTTTACAACTAGACATGCATGTAGAATTGCTTAAGTATGATATTGCAAGTATGAAGAATTGCATAAACATGGTTACGTAAACTCACCTTAGCAAAGTATTAAGTCTCGAGAAATAGAATATGTGTAGCCCCAAAGTTGCCAATTACAAGAGCTTATAATCAAAGCTTCAATTGTAGAAGTAATAGACTATAGAAGAAAGGTATGAGGGAAAGTTTAATCGGATTGAAACAATCGATTTAGAGGTGCAAAGTATAATGGGTCATAGGTGGGTTTTTATACTAGTTTTGGATTCAATTAGCCATTAAAATTGGTCAACACCATAAAGTAAGGTTTTATGATGAATTGACTATTTGACTAAGACTTTGACTGTTTGACTAAGACTTTGACTAATCAATTTAAGGAATGTGTTAAGTTTATTTTCTTCTGAAATACTACACAAGATGATAGTTGGCTCAGTTGGTTGTCACTGTGTGTTGGTTGGCTGTGGACGCGGGTTCGAGTCCCGGTCCACACAAATCTTTTTTTGGCAATTATTTCCCTAAAACTATATTATTCTAAATTCATAATATGATTATATAAGCCCGAAAGTGACTCGAAATATTTTTAAAACGTACAAAAGTGTCGAGATACAAATAATTATTAGTTTAAGGTATTTAAAACATATATTGTTTAAAACAATACATTCTTTTTATAAAAAAAAAAAATTAGGGGAAATTCGCGATGTTACAGGTTAGGTCAGGATGGTTTGGGTCTGGATGGTTTGGATTAGGATAGGTTCACATCAAGATTAATTTTTTTTTTAAATTAAAATAACTATAAAAATAAAAAAATTTAAAAATAGTAATATATATATATATAATAAATGTAAAAATAAAATTTTAAGGGATCCGAAATATTTCATTTCGAACCGGACCGGTTAACAACCGGACCGTTTCGACCCGATCGTGCTCGTTATCGGACCGTTTTGACTTGAACTGGCCCGTTAACGACCCGGACCGTTTCAAACCGACTGACCGTTATCGATCCGGACCGGGGCCGGTAACGACCCGGACTATTTCGACACGACCGGGTCCGTTAGCGACCCGAACCGTTTCGACTTGACCGGATCCATTAGCGACCAGGACCGTTTCGACCCGGCCGGGCCCGTCAGCGACCTGACTCGTTTCGACCCAGTCGGGCCCGTTTGCGATCCAGACCGTTTCGACTTGATCGGGCTCGTCAACGACCGGGTCTGTTAGCGACCTAGACCATTTTGAACCGGCCGGGCCCGGTAACGACCCGGACTGTTTCGACCCGACCGGGCCCGGTAACGACGCAGGCCGTTTTAACCTGACCCGTCCCATAGCGACCCGGACCGTTTCGACCTGACCGGGCCCGGTACCGACCCGGGCCGTTTTGACCCGACCAGGCACGGTAACGACCCAGATCATTTTAACCTGACCCGGACTGTTTCGACCCAGCCGGGCCCGGTAACGACCAAGACCGTTTCAACCTGACTCGTCTCGTAGTGACCCGGACCGTTTCGACCCGACCGGGCCCGGTAACGACTCGGACAGTTAAAACCTAACTCGTCCCGTAGTGACCCGGACCGTTTCGACCCGACCGGGCCCGGTACCGACCCGGGCCGTTTTGACCCGACCAGGCACGGTAACAACCCAGATCATTTTAACCTGACCCAGACTGTTTCGACCCAGCCGGGCCCGGTAACGACCAAGACCGTTTCAACCTGACTCGTCTCGTAGTGACCCGGACCGTTTCGACCCGACCGGGCCCAGTAGCGACCCGGACCGTTTCAACCTGACCCCGTAGCGACCCGGACTATTTCGACCCGACCGGACGCGGTAACGACCTGGACCGATTCGACTCGTTCAAGCACGCTAACGACTCGAACCGTTTCGATGAGATCGGTCTTGTTAACGACCCGTGTTATTTTGACATGGTCGTCCGTTAACGACCCGAACGATTTCAAACAGACCGGGGTTATCAACAAATGCAAAAGATATAATTTTTTTTGTTTTTAATGACGTTTTTCCATGAGTCATCAACACTTTTGGTGTTGGGTGAGTTTTAATTTAGATTTGTATATGGTCATCTAAAATACCCATTCTGACCCATTTGTTTTTTTTACATACCCATCCTGACCCACTTACTTATTTTCTATAATTAAAATTACCCATCCTAACCCTCTTGAAAATTATACTAAGCCCATTTTAACCCACAAGGTCAAATTTTAAACCCAAAATAACCCAAACTCAACTAGATGGGTTGAAATTGTCGGGTCTAGATTAAACTACACAAATGTAAGCAAATAATAAAGGCTTAACATGTCCAAAAAAATACCCAGGGCCGGCCATTAAGGGGTGCGGAGAGGACTCCCGGCCCAGGCCTAATTTTTCGGGGGCACATTGACCCTCCGGCAATTCAAGTTTTCTTAACAGTGATGTCCTTAATCCGATGGATTTTTGTATGTTTGACCCCCAAAATTGTTAATCAAGTATAAATGAAGAAAATGAGAGAGGTTAAGAATTAAAGAAGAAAATGAAATGGTTTGAGAAAAAAAAATTGCATGTTTATTAATGAGTGTAGGACTAAAGATGATGATGAAGATGAAATGAAGAGGGGTCACACTTGGTTTTTTTTTTTTTTTTTTTTTTTTTTTTTTTTTTTTTTTTACCAGTTGATTTTGACTTCCTTTTTAACTTTTATTTTTATTATGAAACAAAAAAATTGCCAAACTTTCACTCATTTATATTTTCACCCTTTGTGGGATTCGAACTCCAACCCCCCCCCCCCCCCCCAATAGGGTTTGTTCCCTCTACAGTTAGACTAAAACCTAAATCGGAAATAAAATTCGATCCATCAATTTCATATTACTTTAATCGTAGCTTAAAAAATTGTTAAGTTTTATCAGTTAAGTCATATACAATGACCAAACTACCCTTGGGGACCATCCGAGTAATTTAATCTTTTATATATATATATATATATATTTTCTTGGACCACCACCTCCTCAAACAACCCAATCCTCCTCCTCCAACCACCACCACCTCCCTCAAACAACCATCGCCACTGCGTAGGAGTTCTGTACTAGATGATGATATTGGGTCAGGTGGGCCACCTCGTAGGATTCGGCAGAAGTAAATCATCTTGAAGATATATATTATCATTTTCCTCCAAATAATAATCATACAAATCAAGATCAACAAAGTTTACTACTTTAATAGCATGAATCAACAGTATGAATTATAACAACCAAGTGGGTGAGAAAAGTGGGTTTGAACATGCTGTCAGATGCTACCTCCTGCAAAATGCAATTGAACGACGAGAAGCTTACATATCTGCAAGATGCATTTGAACGACCAACCCATGTCATAATTAATTAATTTTTTATTGTCAAAATCGTTACCTCATCTGCTCCTAAATTATCATCAAATTTAGAAATGAATCCCGATAAATACTATTTAATAACCGGGGTTAAGTATGCAGCCACACTAGCAGTCAAACCTCTAGGAACAGCTCGAACCATGGGGGTCAAAGAAGACGACAACGAAACATGTTTGAACCCTATACCCACATCTACCCATGGGGTCACAGATGGTAATCTCAATAATCTTATTATTGAGATTATTATGGTGTTTTGATGAACTCTAGGGTGGTGCTAGATGATTGGTGGTGGTGGTTGTGGTGGTAGTTGGGGGAAGATGGTGGTGGCAGTGGGGTTGAAGAGATAGAGATAGAAAGAGAGAGAGAGAGAGAGAGTGTTTATAATATGTTTTATTTTTATTTTTTTAAAAGGGGTATTTTAGTAATTTCACATAGGCTTAACTGAAAAACTTAACCTCCATCCAAGTCAGGGACCATCGATGAAACAAATACAAACCACAGATCCCATACGTGTAATTTCAAAAGACTGAGGAGCAGAGTTTAAATTTGGGCAAACCACAGGGACCATCCGTACACTTTACTCTTTCATTAAAGTCTAAAGCTAAGGCTAAGTGGCACAATTTTTATAGCTCGGTCCGGACACCTGAATTTTCAGGGCCGGCCCTGAAAATACCTACATGTATTTATATTACTTGTAATAGCATTCACATTTCATCCCCAATCCCCATTTCTATAATTTACCAAAAAAGTGCTATTTCCTAAATTTATTTCTTAGATTCTATAAACACTTCACATCTCATTCCTTATTCATATCTCCTATAAGCTTTTTTTTTATTATTTTTTCTTTTCTTTTACTTATATTACTACCTGCTATTATTTTGTTTTATTATAACTTTCTCGTGTATCAAAAAAAACGAGGGAGGTATAGAAGCCCTTAAATATGGGAAATCTCAAAAGATTTTTCTAAAATTTAAGAATGGGGTATGGAGATGGGGGATGGAATAGAGTGAGGTTTTGTGTGATTTTTTTAAAATTTAAAAAATGGGAGTTGAAATGGGAAATGGATTGTGAATGCTCTAACGGGTAACACTGTACATTATTATATTAATAGCCACCGAAAATATGTCATTATATTGACTAGTGGAAAGTAGTTTCGGCTTTCGTTTTCTTATCTTTTTTTTCTTGTGGTCATAATTCGGACACAGTTGGAACACGCAATCAGCGCTTTAAAAAACACACAACTGGTTGTGTGGGATTAATTTTTGTAATATGAATACATTTATAGTTTTAAAACATATAAACCATAGTATTGTTGAAAATATGAAACGGATAATAGGTGTCAAACTCGCAAGCTCCTGAAAGGGGGCATTCTCCCCCAATTAGCTAGGATAGCTTCCTTAAGCAGGAGGTGAGAGAAAAATACTGGTTATATTATTATTTACACGGTTCTGAGTTAGGGTGTGTGTAGTGGTGGATAGTTATGTTGGGGTTATAGGATTAAAATATTAAAAAGTAATAGAAAAGGGGTTATGTTGGGGTTATGGAAAAAGAGGTGTAGTGGGAAGGAAGGTTATGTTGGGGTTATAAATGATTGGTAATGATTGGTTAATTATTGTTTTTTATTTAAATAAGAATATTTAATACTTAATAATATTTCATTAAAAATAAAAATAATACAAATACTAAAACAAAAAAAAAATACAAATACTAAAAAAAAAATTACAAACCATAAATAAAAGATAAAAATAGTAAAAAACAACAAATACTTAAATAAAGTTACAAATACTTAAAAAAACTAGTCGTCGTCGTCGTCTCCTTCTTGGTTTTCTCCTTCTTCTTCTTCTCCTTGTTCTTCATAAAATTCATCATCATCATCATCATCTTCTTCTTCTTCTTCCTGGCTCTGATGAATCGGGCGAATCGACCATGCTTCCTCCACCAAATCAGCCTTCAACGCGTTATGTAACTCCTTGGAACGCAACATGGCACTGTTTTGGAATCTCTCCTGCTGTGTCGCTTGCGTCCCTGGAACATCTTCTCCTGCTACATAATTTGGGCATATTGCCTTTCCTTCGTCTTCAAGTATCATATTATGCATTATGATACAAGCATACATTACCATTCTAATCCTTTCTTTTTCCCAAATACGACAAGGATTTCTTACAAAATGCCATCGTGCTTGAAGACAGGCAAAACACCTCTCAACGTCCTTTCTTGCAGACTCATGAACTCTTTTAAAATATTGCCTTTTTTCATCTTGAGTCTGACTAAACGTTTTGACAAGCATTGAATACTCCGGATATATACCATCCGCCAAGTAGTATCCATGCTCGTAGTAATTATTATTTGCATAAAACCCACATTTCGGTATTGTTCCGCCAATGTAAGACTCTAGCAATGGCGAATGCTGGAAAGTATTTATGTCATTCATACACCCGGCTAGACCAAAGAAGGCTGACCAAATCCACATGTCTTGTGAGGCAACTGCTTGTAAAACCAACGTTGGTCCCTTTTGGTCACCGCGTGTATGTTGACCTCGCCATGCGGTTGGACAAGCATACCATCGCCACTGACGACAATCTATACTACCAATCATACCGGGTAATCCATGTTTTTGAACATGCGCTTCATATAGTTGTTGAAGGTCGCTCCATGTCGGGTTTCTCAAGTATCTTTTTCCATATAATTGGCATATACCTAAAAAAATCAAATGTATATATAAAAAATATGTACGTACTATATATATATATATAAAAAAATCAAATGTATATTTGTAAATACCGTAGCAGAAATACTCCAAAGTATCGCGTGTGGTTTTCTCCGCCATCTTCAAATACTCATCATTGATATCGTACGTGTTCCCGTAGGCAAGCACACGTATTGCGGAAGTCACCTTTTGAATTGCGGTGAATCCTAAACACCCTCTAGCGTCGGGTTTTTGCTTAAAGTAGTCATAGTTGTTCTCTAAGTCTCCGGTGATGCGCAAAAATAAGTTTTTACGCATCCGAAATCTTCGTCTAAACAAATCAGGGGGGTAAACCGGATCGGCATTGAAGTAGTCATTCATCAAACGCTCATTGGCGGCTACACGGTCTCGCTCTATATATTGCCTAGACAATATCGGCCGTGGGACGGAAGTACCTATAGCTTCAACCGCGCTACACGCTAGTTGAACCGCACTCGTAACGGCCGCCTCCTCTTCAGCGTCGTCTTCTTTAAAAAACCGATTATATAGATTCATAAACGAGTCATCGGAGTGAGGAGGGGACGACATTTTAATGATTTGTTTGTGTGTCGAATTTGTTTGAGGGTTATAGTTTGTTTGAGGGTTATAGTTTTGTATGTGTGTATTGTATGTGTGTGAATGAGTGTGTAGTATATGAATATTACATATATATATAGTGGATGAGAAATTTTTTTTGGATCAAATATGACCGTTCCCAACGGTCATCTCCATTCCCCATGCATGAAAACGCTCGTTATGAGCAAAACCATTTACACCCAAAACGCCCCCATAGCGCCTGGGGGGGCGGTGTTCCCGGCGCTATGGGAGGCTAAAACGCCTAGACAACGAGCCACTACACACACTCTTATTAATAATTTTTAATGCTCCTGAATAGGGCATCTCATTTGTGTTTGTCTTGAATGAATATGAGATTCTTAGTACATGAAACTTTAGGAAACTATAAATTGAAAACTTCATTGAGTTAACAAAACTTAGAAACTCCCTTGAGTTAACAAAACTTAGAAAACTCATATAAAAACCATCTAAAAAAAACTTTTTTTTTGGAAAAAATTACACAAGGTAACGTACATGTATTTAAGTGTTTTGGGCCAAAAAATTAAAAAAGCGCCGAGGGATTTTTTTTTTAAAAAAATAAACGCAAATTTTGTAACAGCGCTATTAACATATGTTAGAAACCAGAAAACATATGTTAACAGCGCTGTTACAAAGTTTGCGTTGTTTATTTTTTTTTTAAATATCCCATCGGCGATTTTTTAATTTTTATTTTAGCTCAAAATGTTTAAAAACATGTATGTTATCTTGTGTAATTTTTTTTTTTAAAAAAAAGTTATTTTAGATGGTTTTTACATGGGTTTTCTAAGGTTTTTTTTTTTTTTTTTTTTTTTTTTTTTTTTTTTTTTTTTTTTTTTTTAACTCAATGGGGTTTTCTAAGTTTTCTTAACTCAATGGGGTTTTCAATTTATCCTTCCCCAATATATATATAGGGGTAGGTTCACATACAAACAACTTTTTCGGTACGAACTTAAGGAAAAAACACGTGGGGCATTTATAACTAGAGTAATTATATAATTACTCTAGTTATAAATGCTCCGCGTGTTTTTTCATTCAGTTCGTAAAGTTCGTACCGAAAAAGCTGTTTGTGTTTGATCTTTTCTCTCTCTCTCTCTCTCTCTCTCTATATATATATATATATATATATATATATAGTAATTATAATAGTATAATATAACAATGCAACATCCAAATTTATAAAACAATGCAACGAAGTTTTTTCATAAAACACTAGCAAGAACCCTCGCGTCGCGGCGGAGTTGCGTTGTGTTTGGCGGTTCCGTTTGGTCAACCATGTCGCGGGTGTTGTACATTGTCCGATTATACTGATAATGAGTAATATTCGATTAGAGGGTGTATAATTTTTGTAGAAAATAGGGGTAGACATTGTGGTAGAGTAAGAAGGGCCTGTTTGGTAGCCTTTTAATGAGGCTCTGAACCATTCAGTGTTTTCAACCTAAAAAAAGACTCTGAATAGAATGATTAAGAGCTGAATCATTTAGACTTAGTGTATAGTTGAATCATTCAGCACTTAATCATTCAGAGCCTCTTAACCATTCAGACCTCTTAATGATTCAGCACTTAATCAACAAACAGCCCTGAAGTTTAGTTTGTAATAAGTATCATGCAAATATGCAATGTAAAAGTAACCTAAAGTGTGAAACAATAGATGACGCCGTAGAGTTTTCTAATGGAGGGAGGGGCTCCACCTGCGGAGCACCTCCACTGCACCAATCGTAGCTCTCCACCTTGACCACCACCGGTGAAACCTCCCACCGGCAGCACCACCAGTGAGTTTTCTAGTTCCCTATCTCTTCTGCATCTCTTTCTCTCCTTTGCACGCGTAAGGTAGCCCACGGAAACTCTCCACGGGTCTACCAGAAACCCACTACACGTGACCACGCTGGCGATGAACCCGTGGGGGTAGTGGGGTACCAATGCCATTTACTATTTGCACCCTGCTTACCCTAAATACAAAAATACATACATGAAGAATAATGATTAAAATATATACTTTTGAATACAATATATATATATATATATATATATATGTCTGTGTGTGTATGTGTGTGTATGTAAGGGAAGACATCTGGTGTCAAAAGAATGTGTGAAAATACAAATTTTTGCAAGAGAATATTAAAATTTTGAAGTGGAAAAAAAGATTTCAATCTCCAGTAAAAAAAAAAAAGTAATTAAATACTCCAAATGAATGACTGGATGGGGCACGTCCATGTCGAGATGAAGGTGGGATTCATGATCTGATGTCATGTTGTTCATATGTATGGGGTGTAGCTGTCAAATGAGATTGCATTATACATAATTACAATGTGTGGCCACAAGTGTAAGAGTTTATTAATAAATTAGAAATGACTGTCACATGTTGTAATTGAACGTTCACATATTTATAACATTGTAAATCACCTAAATTGTTAGTATGTGCAAACTGCAAAGCACGGTTGGGTTTTCAAACGGGTTGACATAGATTACAGTGAAAATGACAAAGTGGTCAAATACACATAAAAATGTTAGGAGCACTGGCAAAATACTAAAATGAACCTATCAACTATGTTCAAATACAGAAGAAACATCATAAACAATGCAAGGCACCAACATACCCCTAGCTTTAGCCTAGGAATGAGATCGGTACTATACCTGTACCCGTACCGAAAATACCCGTGCGAATTTGAACAAATGTGGGTACCGAGTACCGTACCGAATATATAGGTACAGTACGGGTACGAGTATGAGTATCAGTACCGGTATTTCGGTACGGTACCCGTTGTGACATCCGTCACCCTCGTCTTTAGTCATATTTACAAAAATAACCCTTGAAATATTTTCATTATAGTCCCTGTAAGTTTCGTCGTTTTCAAATTTAATTTTTTGAAAATATATATATATATATATATATATATTTATTATGGATCGGGTGTAAGTTTTAGTCAAATACGTATCTCGAACGTCAACGCAATGGATTTTATAAAAATTCCAAGTTTTAGAGAGTTTTATAAAGTTTTAAAAACCTTATAGGTTAATTTAGTTACTTGGTTAAGTTTTATAATGGAAAAAGTAACTAAAATGTAATAAAACTAACTATATTAAACATGAGGGACCATAATTTGTCTAACATCGGCTTACACACCCGGTTCATTAAATCCATGAAGGCCGTGGGTGCGTTCGTTAGACCGAAAGACATTACGAGGAACTCAAAATGTCCATACCGTGTCCGAAACGCGGTTTTTGGTACATCGGCGTCTTTCACCTTCAATTGATGGTACCCCGACCTTAGATCGATTTTGGAAAACCAATTGGCGCCTTGAAGTTGATCGAATAGATCATCAATCCGCGGTAGTGGGTATTTGTTTTTGACAGTAAGCTTGTTTAATTCCCGGTAGTCGATACACATACGTAAGCTACCGTCCTTTTTCTTGACGAATAATACCGGTGCTCCCCACGGGGATACACTCGGTCGAATAAAACCTTTTTCTAAAAGATCTTGCAATTGAGACATCAATTCTTGGAGTTCCGGTGGTGCTAGGCGATAAGGGGCTCTAGCCACCGGTTTTGCCCCTGGGATTAATTCAATCCCAAACTCAACCTCTCGCTCAGGCGGGACACCCGGCAGGTCTTCCGGAAATACATCCGGAAATTCCCGCACTACAGGCACGTCTTGAATTCGTGGAGTTTCACTCCGAGTGTCAGTTACATGGGCTAGGTAAGCCTGGCACCCATGTTGCATAAGATTCCTAGCTTTAGCTAATGTGCAAATAACGGGGTCACAGTTTGTTTCCCCGCGGATCAATATGAGTCTCCCGCTTGGTGAGGTGATTTGAATCGTTTTTCGAAAGCAGTCTACATTAGCATGAAATCGGGACAACCAGTCCATGCCTATTATGACTTCAAACTCACCCATCTTCATGGGTATAAGGTCTATTGGGAATTTATCCCCATTGATGGTGATTTCACAATCGCGGCAAACATCAAGTACTAAGAAGTGTTTGCTATCGCCTACTTCTACTTCAAGTGGAATAGGCAATTTTGTTAATGTAAAAGAAGGGTGTCGAATAAGTCCATGTGAAATAAATGACCTATTCGCACCCGTATCATATAATACCTTTACTTGTAGAGAGTTTAGCATAAACATACCTGTGACCACATTCGGGTCACCCTTGGCTTCTTCGACTGTGAGATTGAAGGATCGGGCGTGAGCCCTAGATGATTCGGTCTTTACTTCGGGCTTGACACCCACCTTGCTTGGTTCCGTGCACTCGGACTTTTTGTGACCCGGTTGATAACATTTGAAACAAACATTGGGTTTACTGGGGCACTTTGAGGCTATGTGGCCAAGGTTTGAGCATATGGGACAGGGTTTGTTTTTGAAATAACATTCCCCTTTGTGCCCTTTACCGCATATCCCACACATACTAGCCGACCCGGCTTTGTTACCCGTCTTCTTGGGCGATTCTACCATCTTTTGCTTTTTGGACGGGCTTGGATTTGCATCCACTACCCGCCTCTCACCCCGTTCCATCTGTCTTTTGAGTTCCGATTCCCGTTCCCGGGCAGCATTTATAATGTCGTTCAAGGTGGCATATTTGGTGTGTGGGGTCAAGAATTCCCGATATTCAGCTCCGAGCATGGTGTAATAGTAGTAGACCCTTTGAGCATCAGTTTGGGCCAAATCCCCACAAAACTTGAGTTTATCAAGGAATAATCCAGTGATTTTGTCAATCGTTTCACCTTTCTGCCTCATGTTCATGAATTGGTCCTTGATTTGGTTAATCGCGACTTGAGGGCTATGATGTTCTAGAAATTGTGCCTTGAATTCTGCCCAAGTGATAGCTTTAACTTGTTCCGGGGTCATGCCCACTTTTCTGGCGTCCCACCATGCTTTTGCAAGCTCGCGAAGTTGACCCGTGGCGTATGCCACTAGATCTCGAGCTTCACAATCGGTGCGGTCAAAGATGTCCTCCATTTCGGAGAGCCACCTTTGACATGCTATAGGATCTACCGCCCCATCATAGGTGCTTGGATGGCATGCCTTGAACTTGTCGTATGGACAGATCTTGCGTGAGGTTTTGTTTGTCCCTCTTTCATTGAACTTTTCCTCAATAACGCCTAGGAGAGTATTTTGAAGCCTTTCGAGGAATTGGGGAATGCTAGCTTCTATTGCTTTCCCAATTATCTCTTTGACTTCACCACGAGTGACTGGGTTTGTGTCATTTGTCGCCTCTTCAGCCATTTCAAGCTGAAAGGAATTTCAAATAGTTTAGAAGCATTCTAACAATCATGTTTAATATGCTCCTCACATGTTAGTTGTTTGCATCCTTAAGGATGTCCTTGTGTTCTCTCCCAATTCCGGTTTAGTTAGGCCCGTAGCCTACTTGACCGTGACATTGGTGCATTTAGTTTAGGTGCTTACCGCACTTCTCGCGTTTGCACTTGATTGACACATGTTCAATCGTGTGATTACGTGTTTAAGGAATATATGAGTAACTAAGGGAATTAATTTCTTACTGGATTTGAAGATCAAGCTTGAACCGAACGCTTAGACTCGTTTAACCTTGGGCTCTGATACCACTTGTA
This sequence comes from Ambrosia trifida, assembly GCA_028751855.1. Lineage (NCBI taxonomy): Eukaryota > Viridiplantae > Streptophyta > Magnoliopsida > Asterales > Asteraceae > Ambrosia > Ambrosia trifida. The sequence goes on along the minus strand of CM054124.1, from coordinate 23,156,544 downwards.
AGACCCACCCCATTAATACGAGTAATTGAGCGAGAAGTTACTTGGTTTGGAAGTTCTAATTCAAAACATTTCATCATTTACAAAACACATCAACATTTAGTCCATACACATCAGGTTCCAAAAGATATGTAGAGTAGCATTAGTACTTAAACATGACTACGAAACATTTTCCAAAAACCAAGTTTTCAAAAGGTTAATTTAAACGTTGCGGAAGCGGACAAGTCGAGTGCGTTCGGTTCTTCTATCAAGCCTTGATCACCATCCATTTAGCGTAGTTAAGTACCTGGGGTTAAACACGATTAAGTAACCCGTTATTCGTTAGCGTGAATGTCTAGTATCGAAAGAATAATAAAATGAAGTTTTTTTTTTTACATAACATTTACCCGGGCGGGTAACTGTTTTACCCGGGCGGGTAAGCATGCTGTTAGAAATTACCTCCTTGATCAGAACCTTTACCCGGGCGGGTAAGTGTTCTACCCGGGCGGGTAAACCTGCCCTTTTTCCTCCACCAAGCTACACTTTTAGTGCAGCTTCAAGGCCATTTATGGGACTTCTTGGGACTTGTTAATGGGTCATAGTATGTACCTCTTACATGATTAAATATATGTTTGGACTCTTCATTCGGTTTCTAACCCAAAACCCATGAATTATCTATCCATCTTTAAGCTAACCCGACTAGTTTTGCACATATCTAAATCATAAGAATTCATGGTTTCCAAGTTCTAGTTATGGTTTTTACCACTTGTCAAGTCCCAACTTGACTAGAGGACTTCCCGCCCAAGTCATTTATGCCATATTTTGCGATTCCTGGTGCCCATGGCCACATGTGCCATTTCTCTTGGTCTCATTCGCTCGGCCTCTATGACTTGCGACATGGGTTTTTATTCAACCTATTCTATCCCTTGGAAACCACAAAAAACATCTTTTACTAAATGATACGACCATAGTTCCCATTCGTGATTATGCATACATATGTTTATTATAACAAGTCATAGGTATGACTTACCTTATTCCGGGCCCTTCAACTTCAAGTTAGAGCCACCCTTGCCTGCCGAGCTTTCCGACTTCACACCTATTCCATGTTACACACACACATAGGCGTTTAGTCATTAATTTATTGTGCGTCCATTCCATGGTTCCACATAAGTCAAGTTTAACACATATATCAATTGTATCATTACTACCTATTTTCATACAATTTCATTCATTGAAGCATTTCATCAAACACCTTGAGTGCACAAATTCAATATAGTTGAGCTCATACAATTTCAAGCTCACTACTCCTTACCCTTGCCTTATTAGGCCTTATTATGATTCACAATATCTATTTGAGCCTGATTATGATAATTAACCTGCTCTACTTTAGTAATTTCTCATATGGATGTGGAACTCACTTTTATAGCAAAAACCACAACACACATAAGTTCAAGAATTGCTAATTCATCACATAGTTCCCATTTAATCATTTATACAGATATCATAAGAAATTTTAAGGTTCCTAATCACTAGTGAATCCTTAATTATTAACAATTCTTGTGTCTCATACAAGACCCAAAACCACCATCATCTTCATAATTGAAGAGTTTTGATGAAATCAATGGGAACCATAGTTACCTTAAGATGTTTTGCACTCTTGATGCTCAAGAAATTAGTCATGCATTGAGAAAATCATGTTGTAGGAGCTGATTTGTGTAAGATGAGAAGAGTTTTGGTGTTTGTGTGTGTTCTTGGGTGTATATGTCGATCAGCACTATGTGTGCTTGACATTTCCCCAAGTTCACATATACCCCCTTTTACTTGTGTTTAATAAATTGACAGAATCAGCCCCTCATGTGTTTAAATGCCATAATTATTATACACTAGATTTTGATCAAACATGTTTTGTTTATATGTTCTAAACCCGTGTTTACAAGTTTAGTTATTAAGCGTGTTTATGAGTTTTGGGGCGTTACAACTCCACCCTCCTTAAAGAGGGTTTTGTCCGCGAAACCGGAAATTACGTACCGAATAGGTGCGGATAGAGCCGTTTCATTTCTTCTTCGGATTCCCAAGTAGTATCTGATCCCTTCCGATGATCCCATTTAACCTTTACTTGGTCAATGGTCTTGTTTCTTAGGAGTTTGACGTTGCGGTCGAGGATCTCTATGGGTTGCGCCACATAGTTCAATTTGTCATCTATTTCGATTTCTTCCAAGGGCACATACAACTCCTTGTTCGCCAAACACTTCCGAAGATAGGAAACATGAAAGGTGTTGTGTATGCTACTCAATTCATCGGGTAGCTCCAAACGATAGGCCACTTGACCCACCCGTTCGAGTATTCTGAAAGGGCCGATAAACCTTGGGCCTAATTTACCCCTTTTTCGGAAACGAATCACCCCTTTCCACGGGGATACCTTGAGCATCACATAATCACCCGGTTGAAACTCTATGGGTCTACGTCTTTTGTCCGCGTAGGACTTTTGTCTATCTTGCGCGGCTTTAAGGTGCGCACGTACCAAGTCAATTTTCTCGTTTGTGGCATTGACCACATCTTTGTGAGCAAGTTCCCGGGGACCCACTTCACCCCAACATACGGGCGTCCGACATTTCCGCCCATAAAGTAACTCGTACGGGGGCATGCCAATGCTAGCGTGGTAGCTATTGTTATATGCAAACTCTACTAATGGCAAATGGGTATCCCAACTTCCCCCGAAGTCAATTATACATGCTCGTAGCATGTCTTCTAGCGTTTGTATGGTTCGTTCGCTTTGTCCGTCGGTTTGAGGGTGGAAGGCGGTACTAAGTAACACCTTAGTGCCCATTTGATTTTGGAAGTCTTGCCAGAATTTGGATGTAAATCGAGGGTCTCGATCCGACACTATTGATACCGGCACTCCATGCCTTGCAATAATTTCATTGGTGAACACGTCTGCCATCTTTTCAGATGTGTACGTCTCCCGGATTGGAATGAAATGCGCACTCTTTGTCAGCCGGTCGACTATGACTCATATGGCATTAAATCCTCGTGCTGTCTTGGGTAACTTAGTTAATAGGTCCATGGTGACGTGTTCCCATTTCCACACGGGTATTTCTAAAGGTTGGAGTTTCCCGTAAGGCTTCTGGTGCTCCGCCTTGACTTGCAAGCATGTCAGGCACCTTTCCACGTACCTTGCCACATCACGTTTCATCCCGGGCCACCAATAACTTTTCTTCAAGTCTTGATACATTTTGGTAGCCCCAGGGTGAACTGAATACCTAGACTTATGTGCTTCGTCTAGCAACAAGTTCTTGGCATCACAAGAGTTAGGTACCCAAATCCTCCCTAGTCGTGTTTTTAGACCGTTGTTATCTTCTTCGAGGTCACCAACTTGACCCTTGATTCTTTCTTTCTTCCAGTTTTCTTCTTTCACAGCTTCGATCTGAGCCTCCTGGATTCGGGTTAGGAGTCCCGAGGTGATTACCAGTTGCATGGCCTTCACCCGGATGGGAACATGATCCTCTTTTCGGCTCAACGCGTCAGCCACTACGTTTGCTTTCCCCGGGTGGTAATGAATTTCACAATCGTAGTTCTTTAGCGTTTCTAGCCATCGTCTCTGCCTCATGTTCTAGTCTTTTTGGTCAAAGAAGTATTTAAGACTCTTATGGTCGGTGAAAATCATGAACTTCACCCCGTATAAATAGTGTCTCCAAATCTTAAGCGCAAAGACAACCGCGGCCAACTCAAGATCATGTGTCGGGTATTTAACTTCATGTGGCTTCAATTGTCTAGAGGCATAAGCTATGACCTTGCCCCGTTGCATAAGCACACACCCCAATCCGAGGCGCGAAGCATCTGAGTATACCACCATGTCTTCCGTGCCTTCCGGCAAGGTGAGCACAGGAGCATGTGTGAGTTTTTCTTTTAAAAGATTGAATGACTTGTTTTGTTCATCGCCCCATACGAATTTCTTGTCCTTTCGAGTCAGTTTGGTCAATGGAGTGGCGATTTTGGAAAAATCTTGAATGAACCTTCGATAGTATCCCGCGAGTCCTAAAAAGCTTCGGATCTCAGACGGGTTCTTGGGGGGACTCCATTTCGATACCGCTTCAATTTTAGAAGGGTCCACCAACACCCCCTCGGAACTAATCACATGTCCGAGAAATTGGACTTCTCGAAGCCAAAACGCACACTTCGAGAATTTTGCGTAGAGTTTCTCCTTTCGAAGGGTTTCTAACACTTCAAGTATGTGCTGAGCGTGGTCTGCCTCACTTTTTGAATAAACAAGGATGTCATCGATGAATACAATCACAGATTTGTCTAACATCGGCTTACACACCCGGTTCATTAAATCCATGAAGGCCGCGGGTGCGTTCGTTAGACCGAAAGACATTACGAGGAACTCAAAATGTCCATACCGTGTCCGAAACGCGGTTTTTGGTACATCGGCGTCTTTCACCTTCAATTGATGGTACCCCGACCTTAGATCGATTTTGGAAAACCAATTGGCGCCTTGAAGTTGATCGAATAGATCATCAATCCGCGGTAGTGGGTATTTGTTTTTGACAGTAAGCTTGTTTAATTCCCGGTAGTCGATACACATACGTAAGCTACCGTCCTTTTTCTTGACGAATAATACCGGTGCTCCCCACGGGGATACACTCGGTCGAATAAAACCTTTTTCTAAAAGATCTTGCAATTGAGACATCAATTCTTGGAGTTCCGGTGGTGCTAGGCGATAAGGGGCTCTAGCCACCGGTTTTGCCCCTGGGATTAATTCAATCCCAAACTCAACCTCTCGCTCAGGCGGGACACCCGGCAGGTCTTCCGGAAATACATCCGGAAATTCCCGCACTACAGGCACGTCTTGAATTCGTGGAGTTTCACTCCGAGTGTCAGTTACATGGGCTAGGTAAGCCTGGCACCCATGTTGCATAAGCTTCCTAGCTTTAGCTAATGTGCAAATAACGGGGTCACAGTTTGTTTCCCCGCGGATCAATATGAGTCTCCCGCTTGGTGAGGTGATTTGAATCGTTTTTCGAAAGCAGTCTACATTAGCATGAAATCGGGACAACCAGTCCATGCCTATTATGACTTCAAACTCACCCATCTTCATGGGTATAAGGTCTATTGGGAATTTATCCCCATTGATGGTGATTTCACAATCGCGGCAAACATCAAGTACTAAGAAGTGTTTGCTATCGCCTACTTCTACTTCAAGTGGAATAGGCAATTTTGTTAATGTAAAAGAAGGGTGTCGAATAAGTCCATGTGAAATAAATGACCTATTCGCACCCGTATCATATAATACCTTTACTTGTAGAGAGTTTAGCATAAACATACCTGTGACCACATTCGGGTCACCCTTGGCTTCTTCGACTGTGAGATTGAAGGATCGGGCGTGAGCCCTAGATGATTCGGTCTTTACTTCGGGCTTGACACCCACCTTGCTTGGTTCCGTGCACTCGGACTTTTTGTGACCCGGTTGATAACATTTGAAACAAACATTGGGTTTACTGGGGCACTTTGAGGCTATGTGGCCAAGGTTTGAGCATATGGGACAGGGTTTGTTTTTGAAATAACATTCCCCTTTGTGCCCTTTACCGCATATCCCACACGTACTAGCCGACCCGGCTTTGTTACCCGTCTTCTTGGGCGATTCTACCATCTTTTGCTTTTTGGACGGGCTTGGATTTGCATCCACTACCCGCCTCTCACCCCGTTCCATCTGTCTTTTGAGTTCCGATTCCCGTTCCCGGGCAGCATTTATAATGTCGTTCAAGGTGGCATATTTGGTGTGTGGGGTCAAGAATTCCCGATATTCAGCTCCGAGCATGGTGTAATAGTAGTAGACCCTTTGAGCATCAGTTTGGGCCAAATCCCCACAAAACTTGAGTTTATCAAGGAATAATCCAGTGATTTTGTCAATCGTTTCACCTTTCTGCCTCATGTTCATGAATTGGTCCTTGATTTGGTTAATCGCGACTTGAGGGCTATGATGTTCTAGAAATTGTGCCTTGAATTCTGCCCAAGTGATAGCTTTAACTTGTTCCGGGGTCATGCCCACTTTTCTGGCGTCCCACCATGCTTTTGCAAGCTCGCGAAGTTGACCCGTGGCGTATGCCACTAGATCTCGAGCTTCACAATCGGTGCGGTCAAAGATGTCCTCCATTTCGGAGAGCCACCTTTGACATGCTATAGGATCTACCGCCCCATCATAGGTGCTTGGATGGCATGCCTTGAACTTGTCGTATGGACAGATCTTGCGTGAGGTTTTGTTTGTCCCTCTTTCATTGAACTTTTCCTCAATAACGCCTAGGAGAGTATTTTGAAGCCTTTCGAGGAATTGGGGAATGCTAGCTTCTATTGCTTTCCCAATTATCTCTTTGACTTCACCACGAGTGACTGGGTTTGTGTCATTTGTCGCCTCTTCAGCCATTTCAAGCTGAAAGGAATTTCAAATAGTTTAGAAGCATTCTAACAATCATGTTTAATATGCTCCTCACATGTTAGTTGTTTGCATCCTTAAGGATGTCCTTGTGTTCTCTCCCAATTCCGGTTTAGTTAGGCCCGTAGCCTACTTGACCGTGACATTGGTGCATTTAGTTTAGGTGCTTACCGCACTTCTCGCGTTTGCACTTGATTGACACATGTTCAATCGTGTGATTACGTGTTTAAGGAATATATGAGTAACTAAGGGAATTAATTTCTTACTGGATTTGAAGATCAAGCTTGAACCGAACGCTTAGACTCGTTTAACCTTGGGCTCTGATACCACTTGTAAGACCCACCCCATTAATACGAGTAATTGAGCGAGAAGTTACTTGGTTTGGAAGTTCTAATTCAAAACATTTCATCATTTACAAAACACATCAACATTTAGTCCATACACATCAGGTTCCAAAAGATATGTAGAGTAGCATTAGTACTTAAACATGACTACGAAACATTTTCCAAAAACCAAGTTTTCAAAAGGTTAATTTAAACGTTGCGGAAGCGGACAAGTCGAGTGCGTTCGGTTCTTCTATCAAGCCTTGATCACCATCCATTTAGCGTAGTTAAGTACCTGGGGTTAAACACGATTAAGTAACCCGTTATTCGTTAGCGTGAATGTCTAGTATCGAAAGAATAATAAAATGAAGTTTTTTTTTTTACATAACATTTACCCGGGCGGGTAACTGTTTTACCCGGGCGGGTAAGCATGCTGTTAGAAATTACCTCCTTGATCAGAACCTTTACCCGGGCGGGTAAGTGTTCTACCCGGGCGGGTAAACCTGCCCTTTTTCCTCCACCAAGCTACACTTTTAGTGCAGCTTCAAGGCCATTTATGGGACTTCTTGGGACTTGTTAATGGGTCATAGTATGTACCTCTTACATGATTAAATATATGTTTGGACTCTTCATTCGGTTTCTAACCCAAAACCCATGAATTATCTATCCATCTTTAAGCTAACCCGACTAGTTTTGCACATATCTAAATCATAAGAATTCATGGTTTCCAAGTTCTAGTTATGGTTTTTACCACTTGTCAAGTCCCAACTTGACTAGAGGACTTCCCGCCCAAGTCATTTATGCCATATTTTGCGATTCCTGGTGCCCATGGCCACATGTGCCATTTCTCTTGGTCTCATTCGCTCGGCCTCTATGACTTGCGACATGGGTTTTTATTCAACCTATTCTATCCCTTGGAAACCACAAAAAACATCTTTTACTAAATGATACGACCATAGTTCCCATTCGTGATTATGCATACATATGTTTATTATAACAAGTCATAGGTATGACTTACCTTATTCCGGGCCCTTCAACTTCAAGTTAGAGCCACCCTTGCCTGCCGAGCTTTCCGACTTCACACCTATTCCATGTTACACACACACATAGGCGTTTAGTCATTAATTTATTGTGCGTCCATTCCATGGTTCCACATAAGTCAAGTTTAACACATATATCAATTGTATCATTACTACCTATTTTCATACAATTTCATTCATTGAAGCATTTCATCAAACACCTTGAGTGCACAAATTCAATATAGTTGAGCTCATACAATTTCAAGCTCACTACTCCTTACCCTTGCCTTATTAGGCCTTATTATGATTCACAATATCTATTTGAGCCTGATTATGATAATTAACCTGCTCTACTTTAGTAATTTCTCATATGGATGTGGAACTCACTTTTATAGCAAAAACCACAACACACATAAGTTCAAGAATTGCTAATTCATCACATAGTTCCCATTTAATCATTTATACAGATATCATAAGAAATTTTAAGGTTCCTAATCACTAGTGAATCCTTAATTATTAACAATTCTTGTGTCTCATACAAGACCCAAAACCACCATCATCTTCATAATTGAAGAGTTTTGATGAAATCAATGGGAACCATAGTTACCTTAAGATGTTTTGCACTCTTGATGCTCAAGAAATTAGTCATGCATTGAGAAAATCATGTTGTAGGAGCTGATTTGTGTAAGATGAGAAGAGTTTTGGTGTTTGTGTGTGTTCTTGGGTGTATATGTCGATCAGCACTATGTGTGCTTGACATTTCCCCAAGTTCACATATACCCCCTTTTACTTGTGTTTAATAAATTGACAGAATCAGCCCCTCATGTGTTTAAATGCCATAATTATTATACACTAGATTTTGATCAAACATGTTTTGTTTATATGTTCTAAACCCGTGTTTACAAGTTTAGTTATTAAGCGTGTTTATGAGTTTTGGGGCGTTACAACTCCACCCTCCTTAAAGAGGGTTTTGTCCGCGAAACCGGAAATTACGTACCGAATAGGTGCGGATAGAGCCGTTTCATTTCTTCTTCGGATTCCCAAGTAGTATCCGATCCCTTCCGATGATCCCATTTAACCTTTACTTGGTCGATGGTCTTGTTTCTTAGGAGTTTGACGTTGCGGTCGAGGATCTCTATGGGTTGCGCCACATAGTTCAATTTGTCATCTATTTCGATTTCTTCCAAGGGCACATACAACTCCTTGTTCGCCAAACACTTCCGAAGATAGGAAACATGAAAGGTGTTGTGTATGCTACTCAATTCATCGGGTAGCTCCAAACGATAGGCCACTTGACCCACCCGTTCGAGTATTCTGAAAGGGCCGATAAACCTTGGGCCTAATTTACCCCTTTTTCGGAAACGAATCACCCCCTTCCACGGGGATACCTTGAGCATCACATAATCACCCGGTTGAAACTCTATGGGTCTACGTCTTTTGTCCGCGTAGGACTTTTGTCTATCTTGCGCGGCTTTAAGGTGCGCACGTACCAAGTCAATTTTCTCGTTTGTGGCATTGACCACATCTTTGTGAGCAAGTTCCCGGGGACCCACTTCACCCCAACATACGGGCGTCCGACATTTCCGCCCATAAAGTAACTCGTACGGGGGCATGCCAATGCTAGCGTGGTAGCTATTGTTATATGCAAACTCTACTAATGGCAAATGGGTATCCCAACTTCCCCCGAAGTCAATTATACATGCTCGTAGCATGTCTTCTAGCGTTTGTATGGTTCGTTCGCTTTGTCCGTCGGTTTGAGGGTGGAAGGCGGTACTAAGTAACACCTTAGTGCCCATTTGATTTTGGAAGTCTTGCCAGAATTTGGATGTAAATCGAGGGTCTCGATCCGACACTATTGATACCGGCACTCCATGCCTTGCAATAATTTCATTGGTGAACACGTCTGCCATCTTTTCAGATGTGTACGTCTCCCGGATTGGAATGAAATGCGCACTCTTTGTCAGCCGGTCGACTATGACTCATATGGCATTAAATCCTCGTGCTGTCTTGGGTAACTTAGTTAATAGGTCCATGGTGACGTGTTCCCATTTCCACACGGGTATTTCTAAAGGTTGGAGTTTCCCGTAAGGCTTCTGGTGCTCCGCCTTGACTTGCAAGCATGTCAGGCACCTTTCCACGTACCTTGCCACATCACGTTTCATCCCGGGCCACCAATAACTTTTCTTCAAGTCTTGATACATTTTGGTAGCCCCAGGGTGAACTGAATACCTAGACTTATGTGCTTCGTCTAGCAACAAGTTCTTGGCATCACAAGAGTTAGGTACCCAAATCCTCCCTAGTCGTGTTTTTAGACCGTTGTTATCTTCTTCGAGGTCACCAACTTGACCCTTGATTCTTTCTTTCTTCCAGTTTTCTTCTTTCACAGCTTCGATCTGAGTTCAAGAATTGCTAATTCATCACATAGTTCCCATTTAATCATTTATACAGATATCATAAGAAATTTTAAGGTTCCTACTCACTAGTGAATCCTTAATTATTAACAATATTTGTGTCTCATACAAGACCCAAAACCACCATCATCTTCATAATTGAAGAGTTTTGATGAAATCAATGGGAACCATAGTTACCTTAAGATGTTTTGCACTCTTGATGCTCAAGAAATTAGTCATGCATTGAGAAAATCATGTTGTAGGAGCTGATTTGTGTAAGATGAGAAGAGTTTTGGTGTTTGTGTGTGTTCTTGGGTGTATATGTCGATCAGCACTATGTGTGCTTGACATTTCCCCAAGTTCACATATACCCCCTTTTACTTGTGTTTAATAAATTGACAGAATCAGCCCCTCATGTGTTTAAATGCCATAATTATTATACACTAGATTTTGATCAAACATGTTTTGTTTATATGTTCTAAACCCGTGTTTACAAGTTTAGTTATTAAGCGTGTTTATGAGTTTTGGGGCGTTACACAAAATCTGAAAGTTTTAAAAATTTTTTTTCTTCCTTCCCTCTCCATCACGTTTTTCCGGACACCTCCAATTCCGGCGGCCGGAATTTAATTCCGGCGGCCGGAATTTAATTCCGGCGAACTCATTTAATGAGTTTTAACGCGTTTTATCAAGCTTAAATCATTGGGTTACGTTTCTCCATTATTATTCAACGTATTTCAATCATTTAAGTGGGTTAATGGCAAGCTTTAAACAAGTTTTAATCGAGGGTAAAGGTAACCGATCGGAATTTTTTTTTTCTTTACAAAACGCTTATGTTACGAGTTCATTATAAATATGGAATGGGGGAAACTCTTTCTGCATCCATTTCCATCATAAACCCACAAACAAACAGTGCAAAACCATCGCTGAGACCGCCCTAGTTCGTGCGTTTTGTTCGGGTCTTAAAGCTTCATTCACGGCCATATCACGCCTTGTGAGTCTTGATTCTTTATGCCGTTTTGTTCTTTATCAAATTCTGATTAAAAGCCCCATAAATTTGATGCTTAAACATCACTAAATCGGGTTTATTAATTTTAGCCTAGGGTTAGGGTTTATAGGGAGAATTGGAGAAGAAGATGATGTGTGTTAATTAATAGTTAAATACTTTTTTTGTTCCAAAGAATTAACAAATCAGACTTGTGGTGGAGTGGTTTGAGTGTGTTTTACTACCCAAAGAACTCGGGTTCGAGCCCCATGCCCCACATCTCTTATTATTTCAGTTTTTTTTTTCATTTCTCATTCTTTTTTTTTAATGATATTATAACCATTTATAATCTATATATATCTTAAAATATTCATAATAAATTCATCTTTTGCCCAAAAATTATGAAAATTTAGGTGTAGCTTCTTGACATCATAAAGACCATTTCCACATTTTTATTTTCTGAAAAATGTTTTATTTTTATATTTTTAATGAATTAAATTGTTTTAATCATAAATAATTGATAAAAAATTCATTTTTAACGATTTTAATCTCAAACTTTTTGAGTAATTATTTCTAACCATTCTCAACTGGAATAAAAATTATTGGTTAAGAAAACATTTATTTTTATTAATTTTCCCATTTTTAATCATTTAAACATGATTTAATCTCATTAAATTAGTTTTAAATATAAATAAGTTTATATAAATTATGGGAAAATTATTCTAATATGTTTACATCAGAAATCATCCATTTTTCTATAAAATAAATATTTTTGGATCATGTATAGTATTATTAGTCTTATTTACGTTTAGTTAGACATAATAAAACATTTATTTATTTATACAATTTAAACATCTATTTTATAAATGTTTTTCTTATAAAAAAAATACTCGTATGGTTTAATGTCTTAATTATTTTTTGTTGAATCGTTGTGTAACACAAAAATTATTTATTTATATATTTATAATTATCGTATTATTTTAATTTAGTTAAAGTAACTAACTAAATTATTTTGTCATAATTATTCAAACATATTGTTATCTAAATATTTAATCGGTAATAATTATATTACCTAAATCATATTACAAACTTTGGTATATTATTTTTAATATACAACTTTTACATTAATTCGACTAATCATAAAATCTCTAATTCCCCAAATCGACTTAGCAAACCCTAATGCCTTAGACCCTAGATACCTTAGACTTTGTAGACTTTACCTTACTAGTATTCACATACGTTATAGGTTGAATTCCTCGGAATTCTCACTACTTATCTCACAACCGCTTAAGTGGATTTTGATCGCTTTCGCAAACTGTGAGTATATCTTCCCCTTTTTACTGTTTTACTATTTTTGGGGTGATTCATGTACTTATTATCAAGTTTCTATTACTTCTTACTAAAATAGCAATTCTCCCGTGTGTTTGCTTTATGTTAATTTGTGTGTCTATGACTTGTCAAAATCATTAACCTTTGAGGGCCTGGCATTTCAATGAATAGTACTATGGTATATACCCCTTATGACTCTGTTGAGAGACCTTGGTCATTGTCTTGTGATTCATATTACTAAAAATGTTTTGATTCTTGATTCTTGATACTTACTACATAGGGTTGATTTTGAACGGACAATACTTAAATTACATAATTGCAAATGGTATACAACACAGGGATTGCGAAACGTTTTATACTATATATATATATCCAACGGATGTACTCACCAATACATTATATGTGTTGACAAAATTGTTTTGTACATGTTTCAGGTGACGTTTGATGTTTCATGCTTTCACGCTTAGGCTGGACCTAGTGCTTAAATAAAAGATTGAATATTTATTTAACTATGTTTCGGATTTCTATTAAGACTTTTGTATTTTTATTTTGGATAATGGAAATTAATTGCTATTAATATTTACATTTTAGTCCATGTGCTTTTGAACAATCGTCACTACGTGACACCTCGATGTTTCCGCCATCGGTTGGGGTGTTACAGATTGGTATCAGAGCCATGGTTATAGGGAATTAGGTTATTAGTAAATGCTTTTGACCTAGACTATAACTAAGCTACCCACTATATGCATTCTTTTATCCTCATATTTCTTTAGATATATTTTCTCCTTTTACTTTTCATTATACTCGGAGAAGATTTTTATTCTACAAAGGGAACGAAAACACCAAGTTAGGAGTGATATCCATACCTTGGTGAATAGTTTCGCTCTGTATATGATTTATTTATTTATTTTATTTATCTTGGAATATTTTCCTTTCGAGATAGGAGACGTCCAAATCTCAAGGAATCTATCCCTCTAAAAGAAACTTACTCACTAAGCTAGGAGTGATATCCTTATCTTAGTGACCAGTTTCACTCCATCATATTTTTACTATTTGGAAGTATATCTTTGAGTTAGGAGTGAAATCCACATCTCAAGGATATATATATTTCCATATCTCAAGTTCCGCTAGAGTTTTGCAATTTATTTGTGACGGGGCACGTGCAATCTGGAAGGGTGAGCGCCTGTATTCTGAGTTTTCTGTCTAGGTTGGTAATTCGCATAAATCCCAATCAGACGAGGGACCCGTTTACCTACCTGGGAATTCTCGGGATGAGCATTCACTTATAGGCTAAAGTACGCCCCCACAAGTCACTAATAATATTTCAATTACTTTAGTCAGTCAACAGTTTCTTTGGAAACACTCTTATATCTCGTTTTATACTTGGTATTGTTTTTCATTTGAAGTTTTATCATGATTTTCCTTATGAGGTTCATAATTTTTCTTAAATCAATTTATAATATCTCATGTTATGTGTTACTTGTCTTGATATAAACTATGGCATTTCCAAAATTTTTGGAATCAAATCTCATAATTGTTGTTCACTTTTATAGATGTCTGATCGCGAATCTCGTAAGAGAGCCTCGAAGCGTCAGGCTAAACTGAAATCTGATCAGCGTATCGCGACCATGCTCAATGACAAGTTGGAAACACTTGTTCCTAACATCATTAATGCTATTATTCCGAACCTTAACCTGAACGGTAGCTCAAATGGGAACTCTAACGGGAATACAAGTGGAAATGGTGGGGCTAGTGAGAATAAGTGCACTTTCAAGCACTTCAACTCTTGCCATCCCAACAAGTTTAATGGCACTGAGGGAGCCACTGGGTTACTTGAATGGTTCGAAAGTATGGAGAATACGTTCATTAATAGCGACTGTCCAGCCAACTTACGTGTTCGTCATGCCACGGGTGTTCTTCAAAAGAGAACGCTCACTTGGTGGAATGGTGAAAAACATGCTCGAGGGACGGAAGCTGCTTTAGCTATGTCTTGGGATGATTTCAAAATCGCCATGACCACTGAGTTCTGTCCTCGCAGTGAGATGAAGAAGTTGGAGGATGAGTTCTATCACCTCAAGCAGGATAGTGGAAATAATGTTCCCTACAACAACCATTATCACGTGTTGAGCTTACTGATTCCTCGTATGGTAACCCCGGTATCCTTGGCCATTGAGAAGTATATTGAGGGACTGCCACCTCAGATCCATGATTCAGTTATGGGAAGTAAACCTGCTACTGTAGAGGATGCCATTCGTCTCGCAGCATCTCTTACTGACAAACATGTCAAGGATGGTACTCTAACTCGTAAGGGTACTAAAAGACCTACTGAAACCCCTGCTACCTCTGAACCTTCCCAAGAAAACTCTGCCTCTGCCTCTAGTTCCAATAAGAAACGAAAAGGTGGAAACCAAAACTATGCTGTAGTTGCACCTCTTAACCAGGTTCCTGTTGCAAACCCACCTACTGCACCTCAATCAACCCCAAGGGCTTATACTGGGAAACAACCTCAATGTGCTACCTGCCACTACCATCATCCCACCAATTTACCGTGTCGTAAGTGTGATGCTTGTGGAAGACTGGGTCATACCACTCCTTTCTGTCATGTTGCCAATCGACCAATAAATAACCCACAGACTGTTATCCAAAACCAGGGAGCTGACCAACCCAGAGTTTGTTACGCTTGTGGTGATCCTAACCATATGCAAAACAGATGCCCTCATCTTACGGCTTTTATTCAGGCTCGTCAGCAAACCCCAGCAGTCCCAGCAGTTCCAGCAATACAAGCAGCTCCAGCCCGTGGTCGTGATTTCAACATCAACGCTAACCAAGATCAAGCTACCAACGACGTTGTCAATGGTACATTTCTTATTACCAACTTATATGCTTCGATTTTGTTTTATACCGTTGTGGATAGGAGTTTTGTCTCGTTAGAAGTTGAACCTGTGCTTCCTCGTACTTACCCTCACTTTACCTATTCTTTTACTATGGAGGTTGTTAATGGCAATCTTATTTTTAGATGCCCCGTAAATGCACGTAGAACCTAAACGATTATAAATTTTCTGTTAATCTTATACCTGTTTTAGGAACTTTACGAACCGAGTTTATAAACCTTTCTTGGACCAATTCGTAACTGATTTTCACTTGAAAGAAATTTCGAGACGAAATTTTCTAAAGTAGGGGAGCCTGTGACATCCGTCACCCTCGTCTTTAGTCATATTTACAAAAATAACCCTTGAAATATTTTCATTATAGTCCCTGTAAGTTTCGTCGTTTTCAAATTTAATTTTTTGAAAATATATATATATATATATATATATATTTATTATGGATCGGGTGTAAGTTTTAGTCAAATACGTATCTCGAACGTCAACGCAATGGATTTTATAAAAATTCCAAGTTTTAGAGAGTTTTATAAAGTTTTAAAAACCTTATAGGTTAATTTAGTTACTTGGTTAAGTTTTATAATGGAAAAAGTAACTAAAATGTAATAAAACTAACTATATTAAACATGAGGGACCATAATTGTCAAAATCTGAAAGTTTTAAATTTTTTTTTTCTTCCTTCCCTCTCCATCACGTTTTTCCGGCCACCTCCAATTCCGGCGGCCGGAATTTAATTCCGGCGAACTCATTTAATGAGTTTTAACGCGTTTTATCAAGCTTAAATCATTGGGTTATGTTTCTCCATTATTATTCAACGTATTTCAATCATTTAAGTGGGTTAATGACAAGCTTTAAACAAGTTTTAATCGAGGGTAAAGGTAACCGATCGGAATTTTTTTTTTCTTTACAAAACGCTTATGTTACGAGTTCATTATAAATATGGAATGGGGGAAACTCTTTCTGCATCCATTTCCATCATAAACCCACAAACAAACAGTGCAAAACCATCGCTGAGACCGCCCTAGTTCGTGAGTTTTGTTCGGGTCTTAAAGCTTCATTCACGGCCATATCACGCCTTGTGAGTCTTGATTCTTTATGCCGTTTTGTTCTTTATCAAATTCTGATTAAAAGCCCCATAAATTTGATGCTTAAACATCACTAAATCGGGTTTATTAATTTTAGCCTAGGGTTAGGGTTTATAGGGAGAATTGGGGAAGAAGATGATGTGTGTTAATTAATAGTTAAATACTTTTTTTGTTCCAAAGAATTAACAAATCAGACTTGTGGTGGAGTGGTTTGAGTGTGTTTTACTACCCAAAGAACTCGGGTTCGAGCCCCATGCCCCACATCTCTTATTATTTCAGTTTTTTTTTCATTTCTCATTCTTTTATTTTTTTTAATGATATTATAACCATTTATAATCTATATATATATCTTAAAATATTCATAATAAATTCATCTTTTGCCCAAAAAATTATGAAAATTTAGGTGTAGCTTCTTGACATCATAAAGAACATTTCCACATTTTTATTTTCTGAAAAATGTTTTATTTTTATATTTTTATTGAATTAAATTGTTTTAATCATAAATAATTGATAAAAAATTCATTTTTAACGATTTTAATCTCAAACTTTTTGAGTAATTATTTCTAACCATTCTCAACTGGAATAAAAATTATTAGTCAAGAAAACATTTATTTTTATTAATTTTCCCATTTTTAATCATTTAAACATGATTTAATCTCATTAAATCAGTTTTAAATATAAATAAGTTTTTATAAATTATGGGAAAATTATTCTAATATGTTTACATCAGAAATCATCCATTTTTCTATAAAATAAATATTTTTGGATCATGTATAGTATTATTAGTCTTATTTACGTTTAGTTAGACATAATAAAACATTTATTTATTTATACAATTTAAACATCTATTTTATAAATGTTTTTCTTATAAAAAAATACTCGTATGGTTTAATGTCTTAATTATTTTTTGTTGAATCGTTGTGTAACACAAAAATTATTTATTTATATATTTATGATTATCGTATTATTTTAATTTAGTTAAAGTAACTAACTAAATTATTTTGTCATAATTATTCAAACATATTGTTATCTAAATATTTAATCGGTAATAATTATATTACCTAAATCATATTACAAACTTTGGTATATTATTTTTAATATACAACTTTTACATTAATTCGACTAATCATAAAATCTCTAATTCCCCAAATCGACTTAGCAAACCCTAATGCCTTAGACCCTAGATACCTTAGACTTTGTAGACTTTACCTTACTAGTATTCACATACGTTATAGGTTGAATTCCTCGGAATTCTCACTACTTATCTCACAACCGCTTAAGTGGATTTTGATCGCTTTCGCAAACTGTGAGTATATCTTCCCCTTTTTACTGTTTTACTATTTTTGGGGTGATTCATGTACTTATTATCAAGTTTCTATTACTTCTTACTAAAATAGCAATTCTCCCGTGTGTTTGCTTTATGTTAATTTGTGTGTCTATGACTTGTCAAAATCATTAACCTTTGAGGGCCTGGCATTTCAATGAATAGTACTATGGTATATACCCCTTATGACTCTGTTGAGAGACCTTGGTCATTGTCTTGTGATTCATATTACTAAAAATGTTTTGATTCTTGATTCTTGATACTTACTACATAGGGTTGATTTTGAACGGACAATACTTAAATTACATAATTGCAAATGGTATACAACACAGGGATTGCGAAACGTTTTATACTATATATATATATCCAACGGATGTACTCACCAATACATTATATGTGTTGACAAAATTCTTTTGTACATGTTTCAGGTGACGTTTGATGTTTCATGCTTTCACGCTTAGGCTGGACCTAGTGCTTAAATAAAAGATTGAATATTTATTTAACTATGTTTCGGATTTCTATTAAGACTTTTGTATTTTTATTTTGGATAATGGAAATTAATTGCTATTAATATTTACATTTTAGTCCATGTGCTTTTGAACAATCGTCACTACGTGACACCTCGATGTTTCCGCCATCGGTTGGGGTGTTACACCCGTTTTGGTACCATTTTGTTATTTTTTTTTTCTGTTTTGAGCACTTGTACGGCTACCAAGTAGGTAAACAATTACAAGTATCAATACTATACGGGTACCAAATTGAAAAATTTGGTACGGGTACCAATATGGTACATGTACCAAATATGTAAAATTGATACGAATACCATAATACGAAGCAAAACATATAATCAAACTCAATAGTATATAGAATTCGGTACCCGTAAATTTTTACCCGTACTCGTACCCGTACCGATACCGAAAGTACCGAATACCGAAATTAGTAAAAGTGGGTACCGATACCTATACCGAGTACTCAAAATCGGTATGGGTACAGGTACGGTATGGGTACGGGTATAGGTACTCGGGAAAAAATGCTCATCCCTACTTTAGCCCTACAAAATTATTTTCTTACTATTATTATCGTTTAGTTTACGTTTCACTTTTAGTAGTTTTTTTTTCTTATAAACACATACATATTGTTCTTATATAATTAAAACTTGATACACAATCTATTCATTACAGCAAAATTCAACACATTGATATCCCAGAAGTACCATCTAAATACAAAGAACATCATAAGTATTGATATTTAATACTTTTATAACCGTAACCGTATAAACATGTTGTAATTTGCATATAAGCCAAACTGGACAGAAAAGTCATAATAAACGATCATAATAACTCCATATAGAGTGTTTGTGTTTGTTTTGTCAATTGTTGTATAGTATGTTGAAACATTGATGATAGAAGTTTCAAGTCGTCGACAAATTACTTTCTTTTGCGACAAAGATATCTAATCCTTTTAATAACCATTATTTCGCGACGCAGATGACAGAAGTTTCAAGTCGCTGACAAATTACGGTGATGCGAAACACTAATGAGATGTTGAATGTTTCAAGAGTGGAAAGTGTATAACACGTGATCTTTGTATATACAATCTTGAGTTACAATCGGTACAACTTTTGATCTACGATTGCAAGTAAATATATTGTTCTGGTTTCTCAAAATAACTGGCTTTAAAAGCACTTATTACTTCTTTCTTTATCTCCCGTAGGTTTAACGTGAGTTTCGAGTGGAAAAAAACGAACAAAACGTTGTCTTCATGTGTAAATTAAAAATTCAACATAGTAACTCAATATTTTTTATTTTAGGGTTATAGAAATTAATTATATTACAATTCTTTTTTCTTTTTTTTTAACGGTTAATTCCCCCCCCCCCCCCCATTATTTACACCCCATTTTTTATTCACCTTTTAAATATACCTTTTTTTTTGCCTCTTATGAGGTAAATGACCATTTCTAATCATTATTATTACTGATCTATCTCAAGTTTTATTTGGTTTTTAATTTTTGGTAACACGTTTATAGAAATTTCGATCGAATGTAAGGTGAATTAGCTACCTAGTTAAAATAATGATGTGAGAGATAATAATTATGTTTAAAACATAAATCAACTATTTTCTTTTTTTCTATCAATTGTCTTTTTAATTGTCATTCAAAAAAATTGTCTTTTTATTTTTTTGATATTTTATACGCTTGTCGTTTCTGTTTAAAAAAATGTATGATGTAAATATACAAGTAACTCATATTTTTAACAAAAATAAAAATAATAACAACATATTAAAAGAAGCCTGGCCGAATCTTTTTAGAATTGAAAAGGAGAAGGCTATAACAGTTAAAGATTGCAGGAATGATTCGAACGAATGGTTATGGAGGTGGAAAAGGGAGTTGCGCACAGTCTTGGAACAAAATGAGTGGTTAGCTTGTTAAGAGACACCTAATTCTTTTACGCCTCAAAGCGGAACCGACAAATGGTTATGGGTTGGGGACAAATCCGGTATGTTTTCGTTTAAATCCTACAGGAATTTACCTATAAAAAACAGTGACAACAATAATTTTTATCTCATGAATTGGTGCAATTGGGTTCCCTTGAAATGCAACATTTTCGTGTGGCGAGCAGACATGAATCGTGTTCCAACTTATTCAGCTTTGATTTGAAGAAATACAAACAATCAACATGGTCTATGCTTGTCATGTGGCTATTCAACGGAGACCGTGGAACACATGTTCACAACCTGCCCCGTGACGATGGATATTTGGTCTAGAATCTTCAAAGACATACTGGAGGCGCATAAATACATCAACACCAATGAGAAGATTAAAAGGATGACTCACAGTATATTCGTAGTTACAGTTTGGTGCATTTGGAGGACGAGAAATGACAATGTCTTCAATGGAAAGAACATTAAGGATTCGGACGTAATGCTAGACATCAAGTCGCTTTTGTATTTTTGGTTTTCTAGTAGATCTAATTTTAATATAATTCAGTGGAAGGATTGGTGGACCTATCCCTTGTACATGTTGTAATCAGTTTTTTAGCGGGATCTCCATTGTTGGTTGGCCCGCTGTTTTATCGTGGTGAATGAAAGTATATATTCAAAAACAATTTGCAATATGATGGTGATGTTTTAATTAAGAGTAGAGATGCATTTATTCATTTGGATGTGTTAATTAAATTTTGTATTAAATTTTTCTTGTTAATTTAATGAAATTACAACTTTGTCCATATAGATAAATATGAAATGACTATTTTGTCTATCTACCACCCATTATATAGTAGTATAGATATAGATATAGATAGCTCAAAAGTAGTTGATTCATACATTAAACAATCATATATATAACATTTAAGGTTGCTTAGTAACACTCCTAAGTAACGATTGGTCCACAAGTCGGCATTTCATTGGGTTATATATTTTATATTTTTTAATCTACAATGTGTTTTTTCCTTTTTATTTATCTAGACTTTTATCATTGACAATGACACCCCTCAACTTTCTAAAAACTTTGTAAAATCATTTCGACTCTCTCGAGTTTTACGTACTTATTTTGACTCTCTAGCTTGATAATGAGTCATGTCAAATATAATATGTCTTCGTCCTTATTTTTATGTTCATTTTCTGTTGGTGTGTGCTGTGATGTGAATTTTGTTTGGAAACCAGTCAGGTCAAATACTTGACAGTTTAAATTAAAGTTATTTTAAGTTTCAACGCAGCCGTAACAAGCGTCAGGTCAACATACTAGTTAAAAATAAACTTAACCATGTAAGCGTATCACATGAAAGCTTTACTTCTCTCAAGTCTTTTATGTGTTAATTGAATATATATATATATATATATATATATATATATATATATATATAGGATTTGGATCATTTGAGAATCACTATTTAGGGAGAGAACCAAAGAATCAGTGTGAACATGTGGCATTTTTGTAAAATATGAAGGGTGTCTACAAAAACCCCTCCATCAAAAAATAAAAAAAAAATAAATAAAAAATTATATAACCTAAATAAATAAATAAATAAAAAAAGTAAAAACACCAAAATGGTTATTTTGCATTATTAATTAGAAAAAAAATAAAAAAATGGTTGTTATGACGTCATCCATGATGCACATGTGCATTTCGCTGTTATATATACAGAAATACACCGTATGCACATGTGCATTTCACTATTAAATCACACTTTTGAATGAATTGTCAATTAACATACTTAAATGATTATAAAATGGAAGCGATACAGATATATAAGGGGTCACAAATTCTATTTAATGATCATTAAATGGACGCAAAGTGAGATATAAAATACACTCGAACTCGTCCAGTGTTTAGTCATGCATATTATAACATAAATTGAAAATAAAACACGTGTATGACAACAAACATGAATAAACTTAAAACACCTCTATATAAGAACTATAAAATACGAAACGTGTACTGCATGCACATGTGCATTTCACTAATATAGTTAGATTTTTTTAGTGGTTTAACTTTCAGGCATATATATACGCATGTATCATCCTTCAAATAACAAAGTTTTTATAACAATTTGTTTTTATCATACAACTACATGTAGTTTCTACCAAACGTATTAACTCAATAAAACAAACGATAACAAAAAAATATCCATATTACAAACCAACTATGTTAACCACATACATACGAATTTCTAATTATCTCACAACCTCACGTTCACCAACATAACAAATTGTTAAACCAAACATACATTACACAAAATGTTATACAAACTTCTTTGTTTGTTTGACAATTTCCTTATACCCAACCAAAGTTGACGTGGTGTAACGCATCGGGCGCCAATTTGCTTTTTTCATAACATTCTTTTGATTAGGCTTCACTGCCACCGTTTTAACAGTCTTTGATGTTTTTTTCTTTCTTGTAATTACACCTGCACACACATTTGTCAAAAACACATTATATCATGTTCATCCATAATTATGCACATGTGCATACTCAACTATATATATTAAATATTATGCAAAACAACATACCATCATTATTCACCGTCACAAATATGTTTCCGCTTATTTGACCTCGTTTGAAACTTTCTTTTTAAATCTATATCTGCATATAGGATAATTTATGTGTTTAAACAATCAACATTTAATATTTCACAAGAAAAACTACACATATGCACATGTGCATTTCTATATAAATGTACTAAATAACTAATAACAACCTGAATCAACTTCCTGATAAACATCCGTGACATTATCAACTTCCGCTTCTGGGATATCAAATGGATCTCGATTATAAAATAAATAAAAAACATAACTAATACAGAGAACAAGGTAATACCAAGTACATTCGGACTAAATAAATAATGCCAATTTGATTCAACTTTCTGATCAACAATCGTGTCATTATCTTCACTTGCATCCGGTAACCTTTCTGTTCATTTTTCCCTCGATTGTAATACAAATGTTACTTTCTTTGATGTTTTTCCCCATCTCTTAGCTACAATCAATAAAAACGCATAAGAAAACCGATATTTCAACCTGATTGCACGTGTGCAACAACATTACTTTGTTAATTACAACAAACAAATGCACACGTGCATTATTGTTAATTGTCTAATTATAACAGTATGTGCTTTAACATTACTTTTAACATTATAAACTACGTTTTGCACATGTGCATTAACAATCTTAATGCACATGTGCATATCAGAAAATGGCACCTCGTCCAAAACACAAATTATCCTCCTAACCGAGGGTGTGCAGGACCATTTACTTCATTATCATTCCCACATTCCATTACATCATCAACATGTCCCTCTCTAATTACTTTTACAACATTCTCAACACTCAAAAACTCATCAGTGCAAACAACTCTCAAACATGTAAGTTCATGTTTCTCATATGCCATAATCACAAACTTCATAAATTCCACACATTCCTTACTCAACTGACCAACAAAACACTTATTAGTAGGAGAAGGAACATGATCATTATCAATTACTTTCAACAACATGTCCCCAAACCTTAATTATTCAAAACCCGCATTCATGATATTCATATCAAAGAACCAGTTCATAGCAGGAACTGTTAGGACAAAAAGGATTGGTGAAACCACTTTTGCAAACCTTAGTCTAATTCACTTTCTGTCAAAATACTCTAAGTGTGGAACTGCTGAAGACAAGGAATCAAACTGCTAAAGAAGAGATTCAGAAGTACTGAAGAAGAAGTCATCAGAAGTTCTGAAGTTCAAACCAGACATTTCAACTGAAGAACTGCTGAAGACAAACTACTCATCAGTAGTTTGTCATTCATCGGTACTTAAAGAAGATCTTTTCCACCGCCCTTGTATATCAGTAGTTTAATACTTTAGTATTTCTTTTTGCTTTATGTACAAGTTCCAAGACTGCAACTTGTTTCTGAACTTGCTTTTTGGCAAGGTTCATGTATTTGTAAAGTCTATAAATAGAAGGATTCATCCTTCTGTTTTAGACATTGATTTTAACACAAGAAATCCTTCAACACTTATTATTGTTATTTCCATTTCGTGTTTACTGAGAATCTGTCAAAGTATTTCATTCTCATTCAATACTTAGATTCTCAATAAACACTTCTCATTTATTGTTCTTGATTCCAGGGGGAGTAATAACTCCTGTTGACAAAGTGTAGCTATAAACTCTTAAACATTCCGCTGTGCTAACACTCACAAAGAACTTGCTAAACACTTAAGAGTCTACTAGCAAGTTCAAACTAAAAGAGCAGCTTAATACTGATCCAACAATTGGTATCAGAGCCCTGGTTTATCTGATCACATATCAATCTAACAAATTGAGAATCAGACACAGGCTCTTGTTGATATTCAATAAAGGATTATAAGCTCACTTTTTTCAACATCCATCACTTTAAGAGATATTTGACAAATCAATAATCTTTAAAATGGATCCTCATAATACTGTTTCTGCCACTAAACCTGCCATGCTTGTAAGAAATGAATATAACATATGGCAAAAGAGAATGGCACATACCTTGTCACAAACCAACACAGGTTGTTGGAGATCTGTGATATATGGTCCTCATAAACCAGTAAACATAAATCTTGAAACTAAGGAAGAGATTCCAAAAGAACCAAAAGACTATACTGATGATGATTTCCTAAAACTTGAGCTTGATGCAAAAGCTTTTTCTATGTTGGCAATGGCACTCCCAAATGAAATCTATTCTGGCCTATTACATTGTGATAGTGCCAAAGAGCTTTGGGACTGCCTAAAAGAACAGTTTTGAGGAACTGAAGAGGTGATTGCCAACACCAGAGAAATCTTGGCTCAACAGTATGAAACTTTTGCTCACATTAATGGGGAAACTTTAACTCAACAATTTGAAAGATTTTCCTCATTAATATCTGAGCTAAAACTAAATGGTCAGACCTATACAACTGTATCTATGCTTCATAGATTTTTAAGGTCTTTACCTGATAAATGGGAAACATACTCAATAGTCTTAAGATCTTCACCAGATTTTAGCTCCCTCACTCTTACAAAACTTCATGGGAGATTACTTACTTTTGAAAGAGAAATTAATCAAAAGAAAAAGTTACAAAACTCTGGTAAAACTGCTGATGACTATCTACCTGGTAGTACAACACTATTGGGACAAGACTCACCAACTTGTTCAAATAGTTTTGGATCTTTTGACCACATTGACATAACTGCTGGGATCTCATCTGAAAGATCATTCCCAGGTTATGACAATAATGACTTTGGTCAAACTGCTGATAACATGTGTTTTATCATGGATGACTTAAATAGTTTCAGCAGTGATGACCTTGAAGAAATGGATATTTTGCACCAACTGGCCATGTTAAGTTTAAAAACAAATAAATTTTACAAAAGGTCAGGAAGGAAGTTTCCAGGACTTAACAGTTCTACAAAAATTGGTTTTGACAAATCTAAACTTAGATGTCATAAGTGTCAAAAGTTGGGACACTTTGCTAGAGAATGTAGAAACTCTGGCTTTAACCAATCTCAGTCTGGAAACAATTTTAACCCCAATTATAACAGGAATAATGGAACACAAGGGAGTGCACATTTTGTACAGGCACAAGCTCCACAACACCAATATGTGCCACAAGTACAATATGTACAGATGCCTGCTCAACAGATGCAGAGCCAACAATCAATCCCTCCCTTTCCAGCTGCTCAACAACCTCCACAGCAACAACAACCCTCTCAACAAAGTCTATTTACCTCAGGGTATGTTGACTGGAGCAGTCTTCCTTTTGACACCATAGAGTGCAATCCTGATGCAGACAACAAAATGTTTGACATCAACTGGGGAGAGCCTGACAATGGCAGAAAGAACTTTGCCTTGATGGCATTTGAGGGATGCTCCTCAAAATCTGCCTTGTCTCAGGTATCAAAAGAATCTTTGACAAAACTATGTTCAAATTCATGCAAAGAATCTTTTGCTCTCATAAGAGAGACAAATGTGCACTTACAAGGAAAAGCCAATGATTCTGAGAGAAAACTCACTCAGATAAAATGTGATTTAGAAAGAAAACTTTCTGCAAAAACAAAAGAAGTTTCTAAATTAACTAACTCTGCTATTGAAACCCAAGCACAAATCAAAATAATGATTAATGACCTAGGAAATGTCAGACAAGAGCTTGCTGACACCAAGGTCACATGTGAAAAATGGGTGGAATCTTGTAAGGGGTACCAACTATTGCTAAACAAACAAAGTGCTTCAAATGTTAGGTTTGGCATAGGGTACAATCACACTGAAACACCAGCAGATTTCTCTCCCAAAACTACTGAATATGGGAGAAAAATTGTTTCAGGTGAAACTTCTGAAGAGGAAGAATGCACATCTTTCCATGAAAACTTTCTAAAATCACACAAAGAAAGTTCTTCAGAAGTATTGATTAAATCTGACTTTAAGTTATCAGCAGTTTCAACTACATCAGGAGTTGAGAACCTGAAAACTACTGATGACCTAAAACCAATCAAAACTGTCAAAAATTTGTCTTTGAAAGAAAAGACAAAAGAATGTGAAATTTGTGGTCTGTTCAACCACAAAACAGAATTTTGCAGATATAGAAAGGGCATTCAGTTTAATAAGAAAAATCAACAACTGGTTGTTGGGGAACAAATCAAAAATGATTATGCAAAAACCTTTTCTCCCAAGAAACAACAACCAGCAAAAACCCTTTCTCAGAAAAAGACAAAATCTCAACAAAAGTCTTTTTCTCAAAATTCTATTTCAGTAGTTAGACCTAAATCATCAGCAGTTTCACAAACTGCTGAGATCAAAGATCTTATGAACATGGTACAACTACTGATGACCAAAGTTGATGGTGGTCCTCAAAAGGATACCACCATTGTGCTCAATGCAAAATCCATTGCCAAAAAGACATGGATTTCTAAACTTGGTCAAGAACAAACTGTAAATGTTCTCAAGAGCAAACCCAAAGCCAAACTGGCTTGGGTTCCTAAATCTAACTAATTTGCTATATTGTGCAGAGAGTTTCCAGAGGCTTGAATAGCATTTGGTATGTAGACAGTGGAGGCTCAATGCACATGACAGGATGCAGATACCTGATAAACAATTTTATCAATCAAAGAGATGGATCTGTGTCCTTTGGGAACAATTCTAAGGGATATGTGCTAGGACATGGCAATGTCTCCTCTGGCAAAATACAGTTTGACAAGGTCAATCTGGTTGAAAACCTTGAGTACAACTTGCTTAGTGTGTCACAAATGTGTGATAAAGGATATTCTTCCTTTTTCACAAAGACAACATGCAAGATCATATCACCAGAAGGCCAGAAGTTGATAGAGAAGATCATTGAAGATCATACTTTGTTAATTGCCAAAAGATGTGGCAATGTCTATGCAGTGGACATTGAAAAAGACAAAGTACTGAACAACACTGCCTGTTTCTTCTCAAGGGCATCAACTTCAGAAACTGATCTCTGGCACAAGAGACTTGGCCATGTGAACTTTAAAACCATAAATAAAGTCACAAAAATGGGCTTGGTCAGAGGTCTACCCTTAAAAGTATACCAGTGTCAAGAACACTGTGTATCCTGTTTAAAGGGTAAACAACATAAGTCCTCTTATAAGTCTATTGAAGAATAAAAAACAACTGCATGTCTTCAACTACTCCATATGGACTTATTTGGGCCTGTAAAGATCATGAGCCTTGGTAAAAAGAAGTACTGCTTAGTCATCATTGATGACTACTCAAGATTTACATGGGTATTCTTCTTATTTTCCAAGGATGAGGCTGCTGAAATCATCAAGTTCTTCATTCTACAAGTAGAGAAGCAATACTCTCTACCTGTCAAAACCATTAGAAGTGATAATGGGATAGAGTTCAGGAACAAAACTCTGAATGACTTCTGTTTGTCTAAAGGGATTATTAGACAATTCAGTGTTGCCAGAACTCCTGAACAAAATGGCGTGGTAGAAAGGAAGAACAGAACCTTAATAGAAGGAGCAAGAACAATGTTAGCTGATTCTGGCCTACCTTTATACTTCTGGGCAGAAGTAGTTAACACATCATGTTATGTTCAAAATAGAGTTCTTGTTGTCAAGAGACATTCAAAGACTGCCTATGAAGTTCTTCATGGCATGAAGCCCCTTATCTCCTTTTTCAGGGCTTTTGGATGTCAATGTTTCATCTTGAACATCAAGGAATCTATTTCAAAGTTTGCTGCCAAAGTTGACTCATGTTACTTTCTTGGTTATTCATCAACTAGAAAAGCCTACAAGGTTTTTAACTCAAAGACCAGGATAGTAGAAGAAACACTGAATGTCAAGTTCAATGAGTCAAAACACACTCTCATTCCAGCACATCCTGCTGAACTCTTTGACCTTGACAACTTTCATTTTGAACCTGAAAAAACTGTCACTTCATCCAAACCTACTTATTATGGTGATCAAAGGTTTGATGATGAGGATCCAGCACCATGGACTCCTCAAACAGTCATTAAGTCAACTTCAAAACCATCAGAAGTTTCACAAACTTCTGATTCAACAAATACTGAAGGCCAAACTCAAACATCTGCTTCAGCACCTGCAACTACTGAAGACACTGAAACTGCTGAACCATATATAATAGACCTCAGTAGTTTGTTTGAAGAACATTAGCCACCAACACCTGTCAGTGGTTTACAACAACTGATCGAACACAAAGATCATCCACTTGATCAAATCATGGGTGATATTGCATCAGGTGTTCTTACAAGAAACCAGCTTTCCAACTTTTGTCTATTCTCAGCATTTATTTCACAGTTGGAACCAAAGAAGTACCAGGAAGCCCTCAAAGACAACAATTGGGTGCAGGCAATGCAAGATGAATTACTTCAATTCAACAAGCAACAGGTATGGGAAATCTGTCCCTTACCAACAAACAAGCAACCAATTAGGACAAGATGGGTTTTCAGGAACAAACAAGATGAAGCTGGTATGATAATAAAGAACAAGGCAAGACTGGTAGTACAAGGTTACTCTCAAGAATAAGGCATTGACTATGATGAAACCTTTGCTCCAGTTGCAAGGCTTGAGGCCATCAGGTTATTTCTGGCCTATGCCATTTCCAACAAAATAAAAGTTTATCAAATGGATGTCAAGAGTGCATTTTTGTATGGAAAGATAAAAGAGGAAGTGTATGTTTGTCAGCCACCTGGGTTTGAGGATCCTTCTCATCCTGAGTGGGTGTACAAACTAGACAAAGCTCTTTATGGGCTCAAACAGGCTCCAAGAGCCTGGTATGATACACTTTCAACCTTTTTACTCAAAAATAACTTCACAAGAGGTGCCATTGATAAAACACTTTTCATAAAACATGTTGGAAATCATATCTTACTTGTTCAAATATATGTTGATGATATCATTTTTGGTTCAACAAACACAAAATTGTGTGATGAATTTAAGAAACTCATGCAATCCAAATTTGAGATGAGTACAATGGGGGAACTGTAGTACTTTTTGGGACTGCAGATTAAACAACAAACAAATGGAACTTTTATACATCAATCCAAATATGTTAAAGAATTATTAAACAAATTTTCTTTACAAGACTGTAAATCATGTTCCACCCCCATGACACCAACCACACAAGTTGAACCAGATGATCAAGGAAAACAGGTTGATCAAACCATGTACAGATGTATGATAGGTTCCCTTTTATATCTAACTGCTTCTAGACCAGATATTATGTTTTCAACATGTGTCTGTGCTAGATATCAATCAGCTCCTAGGGAATCACACCTTATTGCAGTCAAAAGAATTTTCAGATATCTGAAAGGAACTCCCACACTTGGAATTTGGTATCCTGCTTCAAGCAATACCAAGTTATCAGCTTTTTCAGATAGTGACTATGCAGGGTGTAAAATGTCAAGAAAATCAACATCTGGTGGTTGTCAATTCTTGGGAAACTGTATAGTGTCCTGGCAATCAAAGAAGCAAACATCTGTTGCAACTTCAACTGCTGAAGCTGAATACATTGCAGCTGCAAGTTGTACATCACAGATACAATGGCTCCAATATCAACTTCTTGATTATGGAATCAAAGAGACCAAGACACCATTGCTTGTAGACAGCAAATCTGCCATTAGCATCATTCAAAATCCTGTTCAATTTTCAAAAACTAAACACATTGAGATCAGGTATCATTTCATAAGAGATTGCTATGAAAAAAGGCAAGATTGAAGTGAAACATGTAGCAACAGCTAATCAAATAGCTGACATTTTCACTAAACCCCTTGACACATCTACATTTCAGAAGTTAGTATCCATGCTAGGGATGCTAAATTTGTAAGTGTTTCTATTTATTTTTCTGCACATTTTTTGTTTTTCACTTACATCTGTTTTCAAAACACTTGAAAAACTTCTGAAAAGAGAGAAACTACTGATGAACAAAACATCAGTATGGGGATAATTTCTGAAAAGTGAATAACTTCGGATAAAATAACCTTCAGAAGTTATGAATAAAAGTATTTATCAAGTATTTCTCATCAGCTGTTAAAACTGCTGAAGAGGAAATGGGAACTACTGATGAAGATAATCCTTCATAAGCAGTTTAGTCAAAAAAGGCAAATCTGACTTTTCCCATCATCAGAAGTTTGACCTAGTCGGTTTAAAACTTCTGATAAAGAGATTTTTAACCTAGGCGGTTTAAAAACTTCTAATAAAGAAGATCTAAGCGGTTAAAAACTTCTGATAAATATCTTTTTTCAACACTTATCCTTTCAAACACAAAAATTCCCTCCTTCTCTCTCAAGAAAGCTCTCAAACCCTTGAACCTGCAACACAAAATCACTGTTCGATTCATCAACACACACAAACCACATGGCTTTAGTTCTCAAACAGGGACACAATCTCAGAGCCTACTTAGAAAAACAATTAGGCTGGTCCCAATACGATGAGATCATTGATCTTGTAGTCAAATCCCAATATTTCACCGCTCTCACCATAGACCCACCAATTCATCCTGAAACTCTAAATGAGTTCTGGGCTAATGCTGAGACTGTGATGGTGGATGATGAAGTTATCTCCCTCAACTCAACAATTAAAGGGAGACAAATGGCCATTACACCGGCCATACTTGCAGTCAGACTGGGGTTGAATGATGTGAATGCCCCTGAGAAGTTTGACAACTCTGCTATCCACCTAACCATGACTGAGTGTGGTTATCAAGGTACTCTCTCACAAGCTACAATCTTTAAAAAGTATTTTGAACCAAAATATAAACTTTTGTTTCATTATATTATCATGTGCTTGAGTCCTAAAACTGGGTCTTATGACCAGATGCCCTCAACCTTTCAACCAATATTTCATTCCATTGTGAATGAAACAAATTTCAGGGCATCAAAACTTTTCTTTAATGAGTTGGTGTTACATCACAATAACACTAAGAAAAAGTTTTTGTTATATCCAAGGTTCATTATGCAGTGCATAATATCTTAACTGGGTAATGAGGTGCTTGTGGGTAAAATTGAAATTTTGAAACCCTTAACCTCACAAGCATACTCAAGGCACAACAAACAGGCTGCCTGGCCAGAAGATGACCAAGGGGAACAAGCACCAGTCCCCATGGAACCCTCATCTTCCAAACCTACACCATCAAAGGCCAAGAAACCCAAGATAACAAAACAAAAACCCACCAAACCCAAAAGAAAAGCTGTTCAGGAGGTTGAGATGCCTGAACAGACTACTGTACAATCTGCACTTCTTAAAGATGTGACTGAAACATCCTCTCAGTCTCATCCATCTCAAACCCCACCAAGAGCACCAATAACTATCCTTTTCAAAAGAAAAAGACTTAGAAAAACTATTCCAATAGATTCTTCTTTTGAAACTGCTGAACCCACTGCCCAAACTACTGAACCAGCACCCCAAATTTCTGAACCAGACATAGAAATAGCCAAACTTCTCTCCGGGCTAAAAGAGAAAGTCCCATCAACACATGTCAGTCCCCATCAACCACATCAAACAGGGGACATAGACTCAGACAGTGACATGGATGTGGACACTCATAGCCCTAACCAAAGAGATGAGGATGAACCAGGGTCTCTAAGCCCAAACCCAAACTTAGAAACTTTTGGTACTTTTGAGGCTGCTACTACTCATTTACCACCCAGTGGTGGACCTGAGGACAGAAGTAAAACAACTAAGACCTCAACTGTGGCAACTACTGATGAAGGCTTAATGCCTGAGGTAGGAAATCCTCTGTACCAAGAACAAGAGGTACATGAGACAACTGAGTTGGGCTCAGCTCATGATGTAACTGGTACAGTCCTCATTGAGGATGTAATCAGGGATTCAGATGATCCCATTAATTTGGATGATGTTTCAACACTCAAAACTACTGAATTGACGGCTGTAAGTGAAGGTCCTGCACCTGGTGTCTCTAAGCTCAAGAAGCTAGTCACACCATCTCAGGTTAAAGCCCACTCAATCCATGATTCCCCTGGAGTGGCATCTCCTGTACAACAAGGAGATCAACCAAAAACACACCCCTCACTACAAATGCCTACCCAATTCCCTGGGCAACCTAGCATAGACCTGAACCAACTATGCAGCCCAGATGATCCCTTGTATCACTTGATGAACACCCTCATCAAAAATCACATCCAAACATACACAGCTGACTTGGAGCTGTCCATGAAGAACCAATTTGGAGTGATACAGACGAAGATGAATGATCTGTCCAACAAGATTGATCACAACAGCAAACAGATTGCTCATCTTCAAGGTCATTTCTCCCAAGCTTCAACTTCCAAAGGTGATAAAGCCAAAAAGGGGGAGAAAATCAAGGTACCTATGGATACACTTGAAGCCAGAAGAAAGGCAAGAGTGGCTATCCTAGCTAGAGATCAACAGGATCAAGCCAGAATAGAGAAACTGGCACAACAGTTTGGTGTCTCTATTCAAGAAATAGAAGATGCTGAAAGGGCTGATGAATCCCAAGGGCATAATGAAGAAACCTCTGATGGCCAAAGTTCTGATGAAGAATCAGAAAGTACTGAAGACAATCCTTCAGTACTTGACAAACCTTCAGTAGTTGTCAAGCCATCAGAAGTTAACACTTCCAAGACTCAAATTGCTGACCCTTCCAGAACAACTACTCCCATTCAACCAACATCTGCTCCTATCAGACCTACTACAACAGTTACAACAATGACTGTGCTAAACCCTTCTCCAATCTCTCAATCAACTGAATTACTAGAGAAGAGTTTAGTTGCAGCCCAAAAGAAGGCCAGAGAAGATCTGATCTGGAAAAATCTGGAAGAAAGGGATGACTTAGACTTGAGCCATGAAGAAAAACTTCAGGCTTATGAAGCTGAACTACAAAGGCAGGCTAGCCTTGATGAGATTGCTGAACAAGAAAAAAGACATCAACTGATGTCTTACATCATGAAGAACAGCAAAGTCAAAGCCCATACATTGAAGAGACTCTCTGTGGAAGAGCTGACAAGAAGAGCTCAACTGATTGCAGATAAACTTGCAACAGGAAAAGACACAAAGGCCAAGAGAGCTCAGATGATAGAAGAACTGGTAGCCAATGGTTATGGTTCAAAAGCCTCAGTGTCCAGATGGAAAGAAGAAAGATTGGTGGACACATACAGAAAATACAAGGCTGCAAGGGCTGCTAATCCAGAGAAGTTTCAAACTGCTGAAGCTTCAACTTCAGTAGTTAGAACTTCTGGTGTTCAAAGAAGACCAGCTACCCAAAGAAAGAAGACAGAGGAGAAAGTAAAGACTGATTTCAGAATGGTACT
Organism: Ambrosia trifida; assembly: GCA_028751855.1. Taxonomy (NCBI): domain Eukaryota; kingdom Viridiplantae; phylum Streptophyta; class Magnoliopsida; order Asterales; family Asteraceae; genus Ambrosia; species Ambrosia trifida. Next base: position 23,122,546 of record CM054124.1, on the reverse strand, counting down.
ACTAGAAGGTAGTACAGTAGTACATTCTGATTTTGACATAGAAGAGAAGCCTCTGCTCACACAATTCAGGGATCCTTCCACCTTTGCATATCAAATCCAGAGGACCATCACAGACAAACTGCATACTAAGGTAACAACTGAACATCATTTGCCAACATTTCAGATACCTAATGTGATGGAACAACAGCAAGGAGGTGAATCCCACCTGAGAGTCACTGAAGTTGAAAACATTCAACACTCAGGAGAAACCCAGGGTACCACCATGGTTCCCTACACTGCAGACTTTGACAAGTCTAAAGTACCAGTCATCAGATGGTCCTTTACTGATAACAACTCAGTACTTGTGACAAGAAGAGATCAAACAAGCAGGGAATATAGGTCGATGAAAGAACTGAAGAAACTATCAACCAAAGACCTGCTTACAATCCAACACTTGGAACCAAGACAAGGGTCTCTTACTGATGATCAACTCAACCAGCTCAAGAATTCCATGTTCAAAAGGAATATGGAAAATTCTGAAGGACAGAAAGGAACAATAAGGAATTAGTAAGGTTTTGGCTTCATCAATCCAGGGGGAGATTGTTAGGACAAAAAGGATTGGTGAAACCACTTTTGCAAACCTTAGTCTAATTCACTTTCTGTCAAAATACTCTAAGTGTGGAACTGCTGAAGACAAGGAATCAAACTGCTGAAGAAGAGATTCAGAAGTACTGAAGAAGAAGTCATCAGAAGTTCTGAAGTTCAAACCAGACATTTCAACTGAAGAACTGCTGAAGACAAACTACTCATCAGTAGTTTGTCATTCATCAGTACTTAAAGAAGATCTTTTCCACCGCCCTTGTATATCAGTAGTTTAATACTTTAGTATTTCTTTTTGCTTTATGTACAAGTTCCAAGACTGCAACTTGTTGCAACTTGTTTCTGAACTTGCTTTTTGGCAAGGTTCATGTATTTGTAAAGTCTATAAATAGAAGGATTCATCCTTCTGTTTTAGACATTGATTTTAATACAAGAAATCCTTCAACACTTATTATTGTTATTTCCATTTCGTGTTTACTGAGAATCTGTCAAAGTATTTCATTCTCATTCAATACTTAGATTCTCAATAAACACTTCTCATTTATTGTTCTTGATTCCAGGGGGAGTAATAACTCCTGTTGACAAAGTGTAGCTATAAACTCTTAAACATTCCGCTGTGCTAACACTCACAAAGAACTTGCTAAACAGTTAAGTGTCTACTAGCAAGTTCAAACTAAAAGAGCAGCTTAATACTGATCCAACAGGAACAAAAGCGATATCATCATAGGATCTATTAATAAGTACCTGAATAGCCTCATCAATGGTTGAATCAGTCACCATACAATGTTCAGAACCATAAAACTGCAGGTTAAGCATCAGAACCTTAACTTCACCACTTTGTTCATCCTGCATACTGGTTTCCATGCTGTTAACACGGGATTGGATTGTATGTTTGCGCCAACCAGCCATGAACGAAGCAGATTCAGACGAGAACCTCATTTCAAAAGCAAATCCATATAGACTAGGGTTCATAGGCGATTTGGGCGAATTCAAAGATTTTGCAGATTCATCAACATATATGGAATAGGAATGATTATGAGGAGAAACAAGTGCTCGTTGATGATTAAGGATCAAATTCAAATAAGGATTGCTCAATAACAATGACGAATCATCAGATTTTAAAGGAATTCGTGGGTTTTGAGAAACCCTAGCATCTTCCGGCACAAACTGCCCATAATCAACAATATCTGGAGGTTTTGCTTTAAGTTGGGATGGATTAATCATAGAACTCATCTATTGTTAACAAAAATCAATGAATTCAAAGCAATTAAGACGAGAAATCAGATCAGAATAACAAGAAACAAGCAGATCTCCTAGAGAGGGAAGATGGTTTGTGTGTTTCACGTATTTTTATTTATTTATTTTATGTTTTTATCATATTTACAAAAATGCCACCTGTTCACACCGGTTCCTTGGTTCTCTCCCTAAAGTTGGTTCTCGTATGATCCCTACCCTATATATATATATATATATATATATATATATATATATATATGTATGCATTGAGGTCTTATCTTCGAAACTTTATACAAAACAAAAAAAATTTAAGAAAAATAAAACCATTACTAACATCATAAACCTAAGTAAACCTACAATAAAGCTACAATACTCGACTAGCCCTAAGCATCGTATTGTCATCGTGGAGTATATGAGAACTAACCATAAGATCGTAACCCCTAGGATGAAGCATTGTAACGTACGTTGTGATGCCACTGCTGTAGACTTATAGTTCTACAAGCCTCACTGTGATTGCATAAAGACCCAAGTTTTTCCAATGTTATTAACAATTTAATATTCACTTGAGCGTTATGTTCCCGAGTTAACTTAAGGAGAGAAGAGTAACGGAAAACTTCCCCTCTTTTTTTTTTTCGTTTTCTCCTCTTTTCTGTTCTTTTTTTTTCTCTTCAAATCTCTCCAATTGAGAGGATGGAAATAAGCGATATTTTATTTTATTTTAATTTCATTTCTTTACTTTTCTTTTCTTTTTCCTTCTGAAAAAACTCTTGAACAAGTGCCTTCTTTTTTTCTTTCTTTTCCCTTCTTTTTCTTTCTTAAATTTGTACACGACAATGACATCACTATTATATAAATTATAAAGTCAATTGGTATGCTTACAGTCTTTTATGTTTGCGTGAGTTAAACGAATAAACATGTGTGCTTTTATTATTATTATTATTATTATTATTATTATTATTATTATTATTATTATTATTGACTTGTGTGATTATATATTATGTGGCTATTATAATAGGAACCTTTTGGACCATGCGTGATTACTTTGTTATATAGGTTGCATGGTTATTTAATATTTAAAGAGAACACGTGTACACTTAATTATGTTGTTTTTTGAGGTGGCGTGATTTTTTAAGTGTTTTAATTGTGTTTCACCAGTGTATTAACATTAAGGCTAACCACTATAAAGCGTCATCTCCTTTCATTTAAGTGCCATTAAGGGGTGTCATTGCCACCTTCGCCACCCATTTTGCAAGCAATAACGGGTAGAAATTATGGGGCTCATCTATACTTATACTAGTATATAATGAATTCTGAATAAACAAATTAGTCATTTCATATTCATTCATATGGATAAATTATAATTTTACTAAACTGGTACGACAAAATTAATACAACAATTAAATGTTTAATTTATTGATTAATAGTAAATTCACTTCATCTATGATACTAATTTAAGGTTATTTACTTTTTCATATTTTTAACTATTACCCATGACAATTTGCCTCAACTAGATTAGGTTATGGAGCATCATATCAAATAAAATCAGTTTTCATCATCATCTTAAAAGATAAGAAACATAGATACTATCAATTTTAAAGGCTTCCTATGTAGTTGGAGATAGGGGTGTGCACGGGTCGGTTTTTGACAATAACCGAAACCGAAATCGACATGTTCGGTTTTTACGTTTTCAAACTCGATCGGTTTCGGTTATTTTGGTTTCAGGTTCTTCGGTTATTTTTCGGTTTCGGTTCGGTTTCGGTTAAATAGTCGGTTTTTTTAAAGAATCACATCTCTATCACAATTTCCTAATAAAAGTTAAAAAAATATATACCGACACTCTTATAAATGCTCGCCACAAACTAAAGTGTTCGTAGAATGAGAACACTAAAATTCTTGTTTCTCGATCATTTAATTAGTATAATGATAGAAGTATAATTATTGTAGGTAGCACTCTCACCTTGAACAATTTGAAAAGGCTACGGCAACGACACTTAGGAGCTTACTAGCCTATGGTGAGTCAAGAATAACCCCACTTGCACTTTGGGGTGCAATCACCTGCTTACGTTGAAACATTAGTGCTGTGATATTTGATTACTTAACAGTAGCATATGAATGTTAACATGACGAACTATTAATACCATGAATTCTTTAACACCAAAAGACAATTACAGTTATTCCAATCTACACCAAAAGATAATGCAACAATGATTATAATAATTAATAACAATAGCAACAAAAATGGTTATAATGAAATATATATACATACATATATATATATATATGCATAAAGAAAAAAACACATAGGTTCGGGTCGGGTCGGTTTTTTTCGGTTTTTTCAGAACATGTAACCGTAACCGACCTGATTTTTTCGGTTTTTTAAAAAATAAAAACCGAACCGTCGGTTATCATTTCGGTTCGGTTTTTTCGGTTTGTTTTTTTCGGTTATTTCGGTTTCGGTTCAGTTAATTCGGTTTTCTGCTCACCCCTAGTTGGAGATAACATTTCTATATGGTGTTTCTACGTATAATATTTCAAGTAAAACATGGAAAATTTCTTTTATCTGTTTCGCATCCTATGTAGCATAATAAGCTTATATAAACAAACTACCGACACGGGAGATAATTCAAAAGTCTTTTACCCTCCTGCATATCTTAACCGGGTGAAACGAATATGACAATTATTACAATTGAATCATTATGTAACCAATAGGAAACAATTGAGCTTAAAACCAAACACTCACACCACCAAACAACCTTCATACCTCTCGGCTCCCTTTCTTTTTCTACATTTTTGAACCGAAATCCGGTAAGACGGCACCCACCATAACAACCTGCGATTACACCTCACGTCACCACCACCGCACACACTTACCTCCTGGTTGTTCCGTATTCTTGTTGAATTGTAAAGGGGATGTTGCCACACCTTCGACCGTCACCGTAAACTATAGTTTTTGATAATGCTTCAACTTTTGATTGTGATCTAAGTTGGAGAATAGAGTTGATGATGGGGTTGAAGAAAAAAAACGAAGGAATTGGCAGAGATTTTAAAGAGAGATTGGTGGGGTGGAGAAAAGAAGTGATGATACCTATGAAAAAAGAGGCTGGAGATAAAGAGTGGCTTTACAATAAAAAGGTTTGGTCCTTGTGGCATTTTCTCTACTTTTTTGTTCTTTTTTTAACTATTGTTTGTGTTTTGAGAAGGGAAAAAAATAGATTTGATTATTTTGTGCTTTTTTTTTCTTAATCTAGTTCTTCATGCTATCAAGGCAAAGTATAAAGTCCATCATTACCATATATAAATTAACCAAATTGTCTGAGAAACTGACTCGTAAATTCCGGAACCATGCTGGAGGACCTATAAACTTTATTTATTTATTTAAGGACTTAATTCTTCATTTCATGACTGCCAAATTACATTAAAACAGGTAGACGGACTAAATTCGTAATTTGCTGATAACCATATGACATATAGACAGACCATCACTGTATGATAAATAATTTATTATTAAATGATGTTTTTAGTTTTGACAACTTCTCTCAAAACGTTTAAACCTCTAATGATTCACCTTTATCTAGAATCGTACTAATATTAGTTAATATTTGATGGCAAAACAAGGCTTAAATTGGTCAACATTCTCAAAACCGATGACATAAGATTACAACGTGCCTAATTGAATTACAACATGCTTAAGTAAATTGTGTTTAAATATGTATGCATAATATATCTAATTGTATATCTTAATTGTCATCGTGTGCAAAAAAAAAAAAAACAATGTAATCATTTACATATTTTATATCTACACACTGTAATCATTTACATATATATATATATATATATATATATATATATATTAGTGATGCTAAATGTAATTGGTTATTAATTACCCAATAGAAACTCGATAGGATTTTAGTTGGATATACCCAAAGGATAAATTTTAAAAATTAACGGGTTTACCTGAAACCTGCAGATGTACTCGATGGGTAATTACCCAATACAAACCTGACTGGTTTACGACAAACATACCTAATCAGCTATGGGGTTGGGATTACCTAAACCCATCCCATACCCGGCCCATTGCCATCCTAATTATAAATACACCCATCGTCGGTCATTTTCACCCACAACCCTAACAAATCCCACCGAGCACAACCGTCGAGCACCATCACAACCTCTCAACAAACCTCGAAAACCCATATAAAAAACTTCATTTTTGAAAAAAATACAGGATATAACATACATGTTTTAAAGCGTTTTGAGGCAAAAAAATAATAAAAAATGCCGATAGGAAAAAAATAAAAAAGTTTCCTTGTTACATTTGTAACAACTTTGTTACAACAGATAAATAGATGAAAACATATGTAAAGAATGCAATTTTGTTTATTTTTTTAAATATCCCAATGGCGTTTTTGTATTTTTTTTGGGCCCAAAATTCTTAAAACATGTATTTTAAATTGTGTATTTTTTTTCAAAAACAAAAAAAATTGTTTTTTACATGGGTTTCAAAATTTTCTCAACTCAAAAGGGTTTTCATTTTATCCATTCCCAATATACACACACTAATAATGTTTTGTGATGCATTATTAATTCAAAGCTGACCTCTATTATAAGCGGTGGCGGATCTAGAACCCTTTTTGTCGGGGCACAAATATAGGTTGGATTAAAAGAAAGCGCATGAAAATGGGTTAAATAAAACCAGTTCACAATTATCAACTTAATGATATTGTAAAACTATGCATACTTATATACTTAATAACAAGATAAATGTGAGAACATTTGAAAAAAAAATAATACAAACAACACTTTTGAATCAAGTGACTAATCTTACGATTAACAAATCCCTTTTGGGGCTTACTAAAAAAAGATATATGTATAAACACGTAGTGTGGGTTGGCTTATGGGATGTTTGGACACAGCCCCACCTAACTTATCATGTGATGATGTGAATGAGCCACTCGTCATAAGCAACACTGCACGATACTAAATTTGTACGCGATCACTACAATTTCTTTGCAAGATATTGAAAGATAAATATAACACTGATCAATTTACGGATTTAAGTTACAAAACTAAGTCATGAATCACATAAAATGGTAAATATGAACATTCCTTAAAAAAATAAACTTTGATTGAATTGAATACTAAAAACAATAATCTGTTTATATTTTCATTTGTTAATCTATTCAACGTTAATAACCCGTCAAGTGTTGCACCATCGACCCCATTCAACTCATTATGACTATAACCATCACAATCGATACTTAAATCGATACCATCACCATCATCATTATCAACATTAGCATTGTCAATTCACAATCAACATAATTCAACTATCACTATCAAATAAAGGATCATTGTCTCTATCCTATCTTCTTTAAACATCACGTCTATAGAAAAAAATAAACACTTTGTATTCTTCACCATCCCTATAGTTACTATTTTTTCGCAATCAAATTTCCAAACCCTACTCTCGTATTAGACATTTCATTCACTATACTGCATTAGAGTAATTTAGGAAACATAATTCATGAATCATGATAATTCGTGAAGTATTGGAATATTAGAATTACCCTTAACCTTACCGGCGTAGCGCAATTTTGTTTTATTTTTTTTACGATTTTGGTATTACATTACCCATGAAAGTATATTAATTAATAGATTGATAGATTGATTGCCACTGATTTGTACACATTAATTGTTTCCATATTATTGTAAATCACATTAATTGTAATTATTATATAAATGAATGCCCTAAGAGGAAGAGAGGCAAGGATCCTCTTGTTTCATGGTATCAAGAGTACCAGGACCCTCCCTCTAAAAACTTGCGATCCCCAACCCTAGGCGGCTGGCTGCTATCTTTCTGCCGCAGCCACCATTATCATCCTACCTCCACCTCTACATTCCTTTCTTCTACCCTGCCTCAAACCTTCCCCGTCATCATGTCTGATAAGATTCACCCGGCCATTACGGTCTCCAACATCTCCAACTTCATCCCCATTAAGCTTGAGTTCGATACCGCCCATTGGCCTTCATGGTCCGAACTCTTCAAAATCCACTGTGAAGCCTACCAAGTGTACGACCATCTTCTACCCCGTGAACCACCCACACCACCACCACCAGCCGATAAAGAAAAACAAACCGCTTCCTCCTCCACTGCTGACGAGGCCTGGGAACACATCGATTCCATCGTCCTTCAGTGGATGTATGGCACGATTTCTCAGGATCTTGTTCATACTGTCATCGAGCCCGGACAAAACAAAACCGCCCATCAAGCATGGACATCTCTTGAAAATCTTTTTCAAGACAACAAGAGTGCCCGTGCGCTTCACCTTCGTCACCATTTCACCAACACTCGTCTAGAAAATTTTCAAACCATGAATGCCTATTGCCAACAACTAAAAACTCTAGCCGATCAATTAGCAAGTGTGAGTCACCCAGTCGATAACGACGCTCTTGTTTTGCAACTCATTGCCGGTTTGACGGAACAGTATGAAAGCATTGGTACCATATTACAGGGTCAAGAACCGCTCCCTACCTTTTACAAAGCCCGCTCCAAACTCTGCATAGTTGAATCTCAAAACACGGAACAGGCACTACATGCGTCACAAAAAGCGGGAACGGCCCTTAACACCACCACGCGGTCCTCGCCTTCTCAACAGCCCACAGAGCCGGTCTACGATCGGTCTTGTGGGCGGGGTAGGACTCGTGGCCGAGGTTGCGGAAGGCAGCAAGGCTGGGGGCGTGGACGTGGTCAGCAGCATCCATACGGTTTTTGGGCTCCTCCACAATACCCACCATATCCACAATATTAGACTCCATCTCCTTATGGTCCGTGGCCCAGTCCAAACAATTATCAGGCCCAACAACAGAATACTTCCTCCCAGCACTGGGCCGTACCGCCCTGTCCATACCCTACGTCCACCCCTCGCCCCAATAGCAACAGTAGTGGACCCGAACTTCTTGGTTCTAAACCGTCTCAGGCCCAAGTCCATCACACAGCCTATATGCCAACGGACCTCGATCAAGCCCTTCATGCTATGTCCTTGAATAACTCCCAGGAGCCCACTGGCTATATGGACACCGGTGCTACAGGTAATATGTCTAACACCTCTGTTGATTTCGATTCTTTTTCTAATAATAGTATGGGACAACAAATAATTGTTGGTGATGGTTCAACCATCCCAGTACTTGGACATGGCCTCAAAACCTTACCACCACCCTTCCCACCACTTATCCTTAAAAATATTCTATATGCCCCAAAATTGCTTAAAAATTTAATTTCAGTTCGTCGGTTCACAACCGACAACTCTGTCTCTGTCGAATTTGACCTCTTTGGTTTTCTTGTGAAGGACTACAAGAGCCGGATCCCTATCCTTCGGTGCAACAGCAGCGGTGATCTTTATCCACTTGTGCTCGGGCTCGGAACCACCACATTTCCCACTACCTTTGCTGCTATCACCTCATCCTTATGGCATCAACGTCTTGGACATCCAGGACGAGCACCACTACACTCTTTGAAGAATAATTACTTTGTTGAATTTTCTAATTTCAATAATAAACTTTGTCAATCATGTGTACTAGGCAAAAGTACTAGACTACCGTTTGTTAGCTCTAGTACTCGTATTTTTAATTCCTTTGATTTAATTCATAGTGATTTGTGGACTTCTCCAATTTTAAGTTCTAATAATCATCGCTATTATATTTTGTTTCTAGATGATGTTAGCAATTTTTTGTGGACTTACCCATTATCTAACAAATCCGAAGTTTACACCACCTTTTGCCATTTTCACAACCAAATCACCACACAATTTGAAAGACCAATCAAAACTTTCCAATGTGACAACGGCACCGAATACATAAACTCCTCCTTTAACACCTTTTTCTCCACACATGGCATACTCTTCAGACGTTCGTGCCCTCACACGTCGTCTCAAAATGGTAAAGCGGAATGCATGATCAGTACCATTAACAACATGATTCGTACCCTTCTCACCCACGCCTCTCTGCCCAACACCTTTTGGCACCATGCCCTCGAAACCGTGACTTACCTCCTCAATATCCTACCCGTCAATCACCTACAAAACAAAACCCCCACTGAATGCCTATACCACCGTACACCATCCTATGACCACCTTCGTGTATTCGGTTGCCTTTGTTATCCTCTCACCCCTCACACTACCATACACAAACTACATCCTCGCTCCACACCATGTGTATTCTTGGGATACCCTTCAACACACCGGGGATACAAATGCTTTGATCTCCACAACAAACAAATCATCATCTCTAGACATGTTGCATTTGATGAAACCACATTTCCATTTGCCAACACAATCACCCCTCCCCCAAGCTATGACTTTCTCTCCATCTTTCCACCAGCCCTGTGGACCCATGTTGACCCACTCCTGAATCCCAGCCCACCCCACTCTCCACCAAATAACTCAGCCCAACACCCTCACACACCATATCCCGTCCGCTCCCCTGAACCCGTTCCACGGCCCACCTCACAAATCCACTCACCAGCCCATCCTAGCCCAAAGGAAACAGCCCACACTCACTAGCCCACTCCCCCACACTCAGCGCCTTAGCCCACTGACCCGGTACAAACATCACCGCCTTTAGACACCACATCCGAACCTAACCCACCCACAAGTACCATGCGCACCCGTGCAATAGACGGCATCACCAAACCTAAACATCGCCTAAACCTAAACGTCTCCACCATTGTCCCCATACCCAAAAACCCGACCGAGGCCTTGTCCATACCGGAGTGGTACCAAGCCATGACTAACGAATACCATGCTCTTATTAAGAACGAGACTTGGGAATTAACACCGAGGTTACCAAACATGAATATCATTCGGAGCATGTGGTTACTAAAGCATAAATTCAAATCGGATGGGTCGTTAGAATGGTATAAGGCACGTCTTGTTTGTGACGGCCGCTCGCAACAGGTTGGAACTGATTGTGGTGAAACATTTAGCCCGGTTGTCAAACCAGGTACTATTCGCACAGTGCTCACAGTTGCTCTATCACAGTCATGGCAGATACACCAGTTAGATGTCACTAATGCTTTTTTACACGGGCACTTAAATGAGACCGTGTACATGTATCAACCAATGGGTTTTCGGGACAAGAACTTCCCCGATCACGTTTGCCGTCTCAAAAAGTCTTTATACGGCTTAAAACAGGCACCACGGGCGTGGTACCAACGATTTACGGATTTTGTTCTTACTTTGGGTTTTGTGCAGAGTAGATGTGATGCATCTTTATTTACTTATCATCAGGGACCACAGGTTGCCTACTTGCTTCTCTATGTTGACGATATTATTCTCGTCACCTCTACAACCAGTCTTCGCACCACACTGCTGTCTCATCTGTCAACCGAGTTAGCAATGAAAGATCTCGGCCCTCTCAGCTTCTTTCTTGGTATCTCTGTCAAACAGCATAAGAACACCCTTTTTCTCTCACAACATGCTTACGCTCAAGAAATCATTAAACGCGCAGGCATGTCATCTTGCAAACCGGTTCCAACACCGGTTGACACCCACAACAAACTTAGCTCTAACACTGGTGAAGACTTTCACGACCCGGCATTATATCGTAGCCTTGCAGGTGCTCTTCAGTATTTAACTTTTACACGTCCTGACATTAGCTATGCCGTACAACAAATTTGCATTCACATGCATGCTCCCAAAACCGATCACTGGAATGCTCTGAAACGCATCATTCACTATCTCCAGGGAACTAGTAATTTCGGCCTCACACTGGGCCCTTCTAGTGATCCACGGTTAGTTGCCTATACGGATGCTGACTGGGCAGGCTGTCCCGACACACGTCGCTCCACAAGCGGGTTCTGTATCTACTATGGTGATAACCTCATCTCATGGTCTTCCAAGCGTCAGGCCACAGTCTCTCGGTCTAGTGCAGAGGCTGAATATCGCGGCGTGGAAAATGTGGTCGCCGAAGTTTGCTGGCTAAGAAACTTACTTCTCGAATTGCAGCATCCATTATCATGTGCTACACTTGTTTACTATGACAACGTCAGTGCCATCTACCTCTCAGGCAATCCTGTTCAGCACCAGCGCACCAAGCATATCGAGCTCGACATACACTTTGTGCGAGAAAAAGTTCAAAAAGGTCAGGTCCGTATTCTCCAAGTACCATCCTGGTATCAAGTTGCTGACATCTTTACGAAAGGCCTCCCACGTGTCCTGTTTGAAGACTTTCGTTCCAGTCTCAGCCTTCGGTCACCTCCGGCTTCGACTGCGGGGGTGTAATAGATTGATAAATTGATTGCCACTGATTTGTACACATTAATTGTTTCCATATTATTGTTTCCATATTATTGTAAATCACATTAGTTGTAATTATTATATACATGAATGCCCTAAGGGGAAGAGAGGCAAGGATCCTCTTGTTTCATTAATGCTACCCCTTAATTTTTTTAAAACTCACTCTCCAAGTTTTATTATTAATTCACCATAAAAAAATAGAAGCGCATAAGTCCATAAGGCTTATGTCCAATTCGTTAATTTAAGGTACATGTGCACATGTCGGGTTTTTTTAATACCCGGTTCGGGTTATGGAACCCAGTTTGCGTATGAACATGTATAGAAAAATCGGGTAAACCGAGTAAGGTTCAGTACTGGTATTGAAGAGAAAAATCATACCATATGTATCGGAGTATGATATGATCGGGTTCGGGTATAACTAGATACTAGACTTGGGTATGGAACAAGGTATTAACACCACTTTTAAAAAGGAAGTTTTTATATTAGTTTACACAAAAGTAAATTCATTTAAAATTATATTTGGTTTATAATTTGTTGAAAAATAAAAATAAATTACAATAACAGAAATTTACCAAAGTACAAATTATTTGCTTTAGAGTTAATTGTCATTTTAGTCCATATGGTTTGTCAAGAAATGCTACTTTAGTCCAAAAGCTTTTTTTTTTTTTTTTTTTCATATGTTTCCTAACGTTTGTTATTTTTTGTCATTTTAATCAAAGCCACTAACTCTATTCAACAAAGCAAGTTAAGTCATGGGTGTTTTGGTCAATTTACATTTGTCTTTTCTTTTTGTTATTTTCCTTCAAAGAAAACACTTTTTATATTTGTCTTTTCTTTTTTCTTTTAATACATATAAACTACATCTCACTCTCTTTTTATCTGCTTCATCCATACACCACCCCAATTAGCCACACTTGCAACCACCCATTATCACCAACGCCATCTCTGACTTCAGCTCTGAAACCCCTCGTTCTTCTTAGACGTGTTCTTAGTCTTATGTGATCTGATGGTTTAAACCCAAACAGAAACAACTGACGGTGATGGTTGGGTTCATCGTTGTGCCTACCTCCGGTGACGATGGTTCGGTTTAAAAGAGATTTGTTGGTGACCACTTCAAACACCATAACTACAAAAACCAGTCAAAACCTCATCTCCACCTATCAGATCTGAAAACCTGCTACACCGCCACTCTCGTATTTGAAACTGAATCTTTCTCTCTGTCTTAGTAGTTGCTGACGGTGGTGGTGGTTGGAGTGTTTTCACAGTGTTTGGTTGATGATGATAGTGGCGGCGTTTTGTTGAGGTGGCCAGAGAAGGTTGAAGAAGATCTTGGCTTGTGGTTATGATGGCGTGGTGGTGTTGTGGGTACCTGTGGTGGTGGCGGAGGTGGTATGGGTAACTGGTTATGGTTATTGATGGGGATTTTAGAGAAAGAAAGTAGAGAGAAGTAGATTAAAGAGATAATGGGGTTGGGGGTAGGTTTATGTAAAACAAATAAAAAGATTTTGTTTTATTAAGTTTAAATAAATAAAGTCAAAAGAAAACAAATAAGATAAATGACCAAAATACCCTCGACTTAACTGGCATTTTTGGTGGACTTAGTAGATTGGATGAAAATGACAAGAAATAACAAACGTTAGGGGCACAGATGAGAAAAAAACCTTTTGGACTAAAGTAACATTTTTTTGACAAACCACAGTAGGGCTGTTCAAATTGCCCGCCGCTCGTGGATCGTTCGTCGCTTGTTCGGAAAATGCTCGAAAAACGCTCGCTCGGTCTTCTGCTCGGTTGTAAGTGAGCCGATCGGCTCGGTTCGGTTTATCAATGAGCCAAGCATGAGCAAAGGTATGCTTGGCTTGGTTCGGCTCGGATAAATTTTTATTTATTTATTATATATTTAATTACAAATATACACACAATTTACAGATAAATTTATGGCTTTAAATATAACATTCTATTGGATTTGACTCAGTATATGTAAACAATATAAAATTAACTCCCTTAACTCAATAAAAAATTAACACTATATTTAATAGTAAAGCCATAAGTCATGAAGTGACAGTCTTGACTTCTTTATGTTATTAGTCGTCCATTGCTTATTGTCGATTGATATCACCCTACGTCAGAATGCAACAACTGTTTTATGCCATATGCGCATCTCCTCACCAACCTCAATCTAAGCCTCATCATCGGACACTCGGATCTCAATATTAGTGTTATCTTCGGACAGTTCGACCATAGCTGTCTCCCGACAATGAAAATATCGAAGGAAACATCACAATTTTATGATCCCCCAAATTACTTTCCACTTGATTCTCGCTCGACGCTCGCTCGAAAAAAATTTACGCTCAAAGAATGCTCGTTCGATTTTTGGCTCAATTGTAAACGAGCCGCTCTAATCGGTTCGGTTTGTAAACGAGCCAAGCACGAGCAAAGCTCCACTGGGATCGGCTCGGCTCGTGATCAGCCCTAAACCACAGGGACTAAAATGGCAATTAACTCCTTGCTTTATAAGATGCATTTAAAAAAATATATAAAAGTTATAAAGTATAAATAATTATACTTTAAAAATTCGGCTATTTTTCCGGGTATTAAAAAACTGGTATAGGGTATAACCGGGTGGGTATAGCATATAACCGGTTTCAAGTTTTTTGGGTATAAATCAGGTACAGTTAATTTTCAATACGGGTATTAAGACAAAAATGTATACATTAGGGTGCAAAGAGTATAATAAGTTAACGGCTCCACAAATAATGAAAGAGATTATTGATTTTTTATACACTGTGTGAAATACGGTAAACAAAATTTTTTGAACGTTACCCCTAATATTTCGATCTAGATCTGCCACTACTATGAGGTGTGGTAGAGGGTAGTCTTGAGAGGACTACCCGCCACGTTAGCAAATTGTGAGCCCCCCTCTTGTGATGACAACATGAGGACTACCCAAGGGTGTGGGGTAGTCTTCCATAGTAGTCCTCCACTTCTATTGGTCTAATTTTTTTTTCATGTTAAATTAATAACACACCTAAAATATAAAAAAATCTCATAAATATTACAATAGAAGTAGAGATTAAATTTTAAAAAAAGACGAAAGCTAAAATTAAAAAAAAAAGTTACTGAAATAAAAAAACACACCTAAACATTAATAAAAAAACATAAAACATTAAACATTAAACATTCGACATTAAACATTAAACATTCGACATTAAGCAGTAAACACTAAAATTAAAAAACTCAACAATTGTCATACCAGAAGATAGGGGATGCTGAATTCGGTGCCGTGAGCAGCCCGACAGTTTTCTTGTGTGTGTTGGACTATCGGTCGTTGGGTAATACCACGGTGCGCCGCCATCGTGGCTTGAAATAGGGTGTTCCATCTCGTACACCTTCCGTATAGGTCCCACCACTTATAAACGAGTTGATCCACGTTGCGGTGATTTGTTTCGCTTATTCGATTGAATTCCTCCAAAACATTGATCCAAAACGAAGGCTTATTTTCGAGTGGTGTTAGGTTCACATTGATCCAGGCCGTCACCAACGTGATCTCATCATTTGCAGGCCAGGCCATTTTTTAGATAAGAGGGTGAGGTTTTTGGCGGTTTTTATAAAAAAAGATGTGAAGATATAGGTGGTGAATTTAAAGGTGGAAAATGGCAATTTTTTATAATGGTAACAATAACGTTTGCGGGCGACACATTTTGAAGCAAACAAATCAAATGACACGGCTTGAACGTCCAAAATTGGACGACTTGGACGGAAGAGGCACGTCCGGGGCAGTGTTAGACGGGCCAGGATGGAGAAGACGGGGTGGGGACGACCCCACACCGGATAGTCTTAGGTCTTGGGTTATACTATAGTCATCCTTAACTCCACATAGTTTACACATCACTCACTTTTCCTTATTTCACTTCACCTCACCTCAAAAAATGATTCAACTCTTTAAACTCCATTTAACATTATTCTTTTAGCGGTTTTTGGTTTAAAAAAGGAAACAAAAATAATTAAATCTCTTAACACCTTGTTAACATTTTAATATATAACCCCTTTAACTTCACTTAACACAAGGAAAAGGAAGGAGTGGTGTATAACATCGGTTAACACGTCATGTCACTGTTAACGCTCCAAATGTTAAAGTATACCTAATAGCCTTAGTTCCACCTTGATGCCACATAATCCACTTTTCTCCATTGCATTCCACTTTACCCCCAAGGAAATTGTTTAATTTCACATAACCATACCTTTTAATGGCTTTTGGTTTAAAGAAGGAAAACAAATTAATTCATTGTCTTAACATGTCGTTAACATGTTAACAAATAACCTATTTAATGCCCCTTAACATGAGGAGAGAGTGATGTGTAACACCGATTAACATGTCATGTCACCTTTAACGTCTAAGATTTTTTTTTTGAAAGGTAAATTTCTTGCTCCTTGTAAGACTTGAACCCAAGACCTCACACTCTTAGTGTATTAAAAGGTTTTGCTTTGCCATTGAACTATCAACCCCAATGATATCTAAGATATTAGTATACACCATATGGCATAATTGATAATGGTAATGAGACTTTGTAATCGACTCACTTGCTAAAAAAAATAAAAAATGCCACGTGTCATTCTATAAAGGATTCACACACTAATTATAACCTCTTTAGTAGAACCCAATTAAGTGTGTAAATATTTTGAACATGTGTTTATATTGGTTCAAATTCAATAGTTGAAATGACAAGATCCTAACTAACATAACAGGAGGTAAAAAGTGGTTGAAAGAGAAAAAAGAGAAATTATATTTCCATGATAACTCTCTCTCTCTCTTTTTATCTAAATTAAATGTAGTTTTACACCTTTTTAAACTTCGTTTACTTTTATATCTATATCTATATCTATACTACATTATAAAGCAAAAGGCAAAGACAAATATGTCTAAATTGTCCAAAGTTAAAATGCTATATTAAGGATTTCTTTACAATTTTCTAAATTTTACCTGTTGATCAATTCTTTGATAATAATACTATAAAAATGTATATAAGTAAATCGAATATGTACCTTATTAGCCAGTAACCTTAGATAGGGAAGACTTCATGATCTACAAGATGATTGGGTTCCCGTTTAGGGTGTACAGTAATGATGGCTAAGGAGATCAAGGATCTCAGTTTTTAGAGAGGAGAGGGGAGGCGACTTAGGGTTTAGATTATTTGTGTTTCATTAGCCTGTAACCTCTCCTAATAATCTCTATATATACACCCAAGGGGAAACCCTATTTAATGGTTCATTAAGGGTAATTACGTCCATCACATAAAGACCAGTTAAACCAATAAGGGTATTTAGGTCATTAATCATTTATTAAATAAATGATTATAAGGGCCATTTAATTAGAATATATAAATATATTCTTACATTCTCCCACTTGACCAAGTAATCATTTATTAGCATTAGATAAGCCCGATCAGGAGTTAACACTCATTTTAGTCTTAAACCCAAAAATGTAGCAGAGAAATAGAGGCGTTGAGTTAGTTATTCAACTCAGGACCCCCATTAATCATACTACACCCCTAATTTAAAACTTAACATTACGATCATGACAAGTAAGACCTTAACATTAATTTGTATAATTAGTGTCTATACGTCCTTAGGCATGCATGAACGTATTTAGAGACAAACAAATATCAAACGAATGAGGAACAATTAATAATTAGTCATTCATAGTGCAATATGCAGTTGTACATGGTCATTAGTAAAACCCGTCTCTATTATAGGCCCTTAGAGAGACTTATGGGTGATAGACCTTTAGTTATTGGATCCATAAGCATATCATGAATGAATTCGATACAAAGAATTAGTTTTCTCTACTTGTTCATAAAATAAGTGAACAATCAATTTCGTATCAAATTTCTAATGCAGCTCCGCTCGAACTGTTACTGTTTGAGAAAACGGGGTAGCTGACTTTATCACAGTAAATCTTCAATGTAGAATTTAGATGGAGTTATTAATTATGAGTCTACTGATTAAATTCCAACAACAATTAGTGACAGTTGCGTTGTGATAAGCAACATATTATGTCATTATTTAGGTTGTTGTTAGCAGTTCATTATGACTCCTCCATGAGATAAGTTTTGTCTGCTGAAATAAGGATATATCCCGAAGTTGACATATTGTTTTCTTTGAATACACCAAAGTTGGAATAAGAGTATTCAACTATTTTAAGTTCTCATTTCTTCTTTAAATTATAGTCTCTCGTTTCTTAAAGATATTGTAATATTTTATTAGACACTTCACAATAATCTAGACGAGTCTAGTGTTCAACAACATGAGCAATATCCAAACGAGTATAGACTTAAACTTACATAAGGCTTCTAATTAATGAAGCATAAGGTAATAATCTCAATTATACTATTAGCCTCTAAAGGAGAGAAATGTTGTATGTTACATGTGTAAGGACCCGCTTAGAGACGAAACTAATGTCTCGTTGAGTCTATCTCGGTGAATTTTGATTCCTATAATATAAGAGGTATCTCCGAGACTCATTATGTCAAAGTATGCTCTAACAATGATTTGACTAACGTAACATATACTTGTCAAAAGAATGTCATCTAGATAAGGACAAGTTTGCATTAGTTGCTCCCACTCATCTTGAGGTATGTGTATTAAGCCACTTGGTTCTTGATGAAAAGAATTGCATTAAAATTTCATCATGTTTAAATGCTTGCATCAACTCATACATAGATTTCATTGACTTACAAACTAAGTGTTCTTGACCTTCAGTTTAGAACTTTTAGGTTATTTTATGAACATGTAGGTCAATGTTAGGGAAAGTTGTCTAATGTTCATCTAATGTCGCTCTTAAATTATTATAATCTACTAGAACGGTAATGATCATCAAAGATACCTTTTTGTAAGACAAGTAAGAAGGTACTTTGTTATTTATCCCCTGTTGAGTATAACCCTAGCAATCAATCATACTTTTAGTGTGATAACGTTTCCATTCGGATTTAGTAGTTATGAACACCTTTAGGCAATTCAACTAGATCCAAACATTATTCTAATTCATGGAATCAAGCTGGCCAATAATAGCTTTATCCCATTTAGAAGATTTAATTGATGCCGATGATATAACAAGATGAGGTAGGATCAGTAAGCTTTCCAAACATCCATTTCAGCTTTAGTCAGGTAAGGTACTTAATCATCAAAGTTAGTAGGCCTTTTAGACCTAGATGACTTCCTGAGTTAACTATTGGGTTTATTAGGATACATATGCAATTTTATGAATTAGCTCTTGCTTAGGTGCTTTCATTCTTAGGTAAATAAGGAGAAATATTAGTTTCTAAGTGTGTAAGAGTTGGTGCAGTATTGTGTACACGAGATATAATCGGAGTTAAATTCGGAGTAGAATTTAATGAGTCTCCCCCTGCCTGTTGTACTTCTTGCAAGTCATGATAAGGACTTTTACTACTCCCACTAAACTTAGAAATCTTTAGGAACTTAGCATGCATAAGGTCTAAGATTGGAAGACTAATAGATTCTAATAGAGACACAACTCAATGATGTTTGTGTTAGTTTCTCTTATTGAGGATTACTTTAGTTTTGGTAAGAAATCTAAATTCTTCCAATAGTTAGGCACCAATAAAACTTTATTAGGAGTATCATTATATTTTTAGGAGACAAGTTGTGATGGAACAGTGTCATATACAAGAGGTGTAATTTGAGATAAGATCAAAATTGTCACTTCCCCCACCTCTTGCAACTTTTGCAAGTTATAATTAGGATACTTAATACTCCCACTGATCTTTTAGGTCTCTCGGAACTCGATATGATAAGTTTTAGCAATGCATGTGAATGAGAATATTTCATATATTTTAGACTTGATTTCCTTGTTGTCCAGAATTCGTAAGAAATTTTAAGGACATATTTAGAAGGAAACTATTTAAGTATATATGAATTGATTTCTTTAAGACTTAGGTCCGTATGAAACAAATTAGATACAAGTCGATATTTTTCTAAGCTCCACTAATGTCAGTTAATTATACCATGTGATGGAAACCCATTTATTCCTTCTACCATTTTAAAGTTTAGGGCATTTAACACATGCATTAAAGTCACTATGAATGAGATTTGATAACAAATCATCCTTCATTAACCTATTTATAATTGCTCATGAAAAAATTTTGGTCTCAATTGATGAAGTGTATAGGTCTCATCATCCTTTGTTAAATTTTCATTTTCATGATAACAAAGTTGTGAAAATGTGTGTATCATCTTGTTCTATTTTATAAGGTTTCTGTTTAGATAATAACAACAAATGATATGAGAGTTTAAGTTAATAGTGACTTTGTTTTGGTCATAAAACCCATAACTGTCAAAGTGTGATTTTAGTATTGATACAAAAATTCTGAGTAATCTCTAGAATATTGTAAGGTATCATAAAGCCTAATACAAGGATCAGTTATCAATGGTTCATTCAACCTTAACATTAAATTTGCCACTATGTAATATCTAAATTTTTTAATATAATAAAAATATATGCAAAATTATAATTTGTTATTTAATTGTTATATAACTTTAATAGATTTTCTAATAACCACTTTGGTTTATAAAGGAAAACTTGGTTACGTTACTTATCTTCATGTATATCATGTCTCAACTTTAATAATAATAATAATAATAAACAATCGTCTACAGAAAGCTTGATTGATATGTATTATTACTACGAAAACTAGATTAACCTGAGAAAATAGGGTCAAACTAAATCAACAAAAAAAAATAAAAAAAAAACTTGGTGGAAATCAAGTTGAGATTAAAAATCGGTAATCAAGTATATCCGGTAGAGATAATATGAATCTAGAGGAATGATTCAAAGAGATGCAAATAGATGCAATATTCATTCTTATCTCTTCGTACAAGTAGCATAATCCGTTTCTAGTTATCCCCTTTCAAATATTGACAATTTCAAAATTTTAATCTGTTATCTACTAACGAATTGATCGACAAATCGGGACGCAATTATTGTTACCATCAATATTTATAAACCATGGTGATCTTAATCTTCTTGAATGACATTCCGAATTCAGTTTCTTTGTTTCGCTAAAATCGCCACCTTCCGTTTCGCCGTAGATTTCCATCACGCCGCACCACCTCCCTCACAATTTCTCAAGCTCCGTCACCACACTACTCTTTCATAACCACCACTGCACCATTCAGGATCAAACCATTGCTGCTGCTTAGACTCGTTTTGGATCAAACATCCAACAGTCTTGGTCGGTGATCTCCAACTAACTCCCTTCTACGACTAAGGTAATGAATGGAACTTTTGTCTATTTCGATTAGTAATGGTTCGAGTCCTTGTTTGGTGATTGTCCGGACATTAGAAAGTAAACTGATTAGGAAAGACATGAGGTTATTAGTAATTTTTGGTAATTAAATTGTTGCTCTGTTTTGGGTTTTAGACCTTCTCCACGTAAATGAATGTATAAATTGAATTGTCAATATTCATTTGAATTTATATGAAACATCAGTTGCATTAGTTATTAGTTGCATTAGTTAATAAGAAAAGGTATAAATTTTGTTACTATAAAAGATATACACATATGTTAATATGTCTCTTTCAAAGATATTAGTAACTAAAATGCTTTCATCCATTATAATAATTAGTCAAAAGTCATAAGCTCTCCGTCGCCGGACAATCAATGAGTTAATGGATTATAGAGTGGAACAAATTTAGGTAAAGCTAATAATGAAAATATAGGTCCGCATACTTGTTGACGACATTTTATTTTTGCTTGAACTTTGCTTTGCTTTGTTTATAAGGTACGGATTCTCGATCTTGACATCATAGTATTTTCTTTTAGCATGTCCGTCACTTTGTACTGCAGATTTTGTCTGTTCGTTCGTTGTCTTATATTCGTATTATAAGTTTGTCAAATTCGTTGTAGCATGCAATATACCTATTAAATTGTGATCATTGTTGCATGTTCCCGTTAATATTATTTTTGTTATCTTTAAGTTATTTGCATGACCTTATCCTTTGTACTCCATCACCCGAGCAGTTTGTTTTGACTTGTCTTTTGGGCGTCAACGACATGACACTTATCGTGACAGTGCATAATAAAAGTTCACGGCATTTCTAGATTGTGTTAGTGTAACACTTGGCCCCTAGAGGCGTATAGATCGATCTTAGCTTTGAGTTTGAGTTTGTTTTGTAGAGATCGGAATAATGGATGTACGCCACACTCACCATCTCATGGGTACATAGACTAGCTATCTGTGTACCAGTTTGTTAGTTTGTTTTGGCTCGTGGGTGGTTTTCGTTTGATGTGACTTAATTTATTGTTATGTATAGTCATGCAGTTTGATATTCGTATATGTTCTTATATGTTTCTGATTTTGTTTCGATATGCTCCCGTACGTTTTAATTTGTCCCGAATGAGAGTTGGGTTCGAGTTTTAAGTTTAGTTGTTGGGATTCGTATTTCTTTCCTTTCATCCATTCTTCACATGAACTGTTGATTTCTTCGTTACTAGGCAATTTTTGGCTCAGCCGTATTTTTCTTTGTTGTGTTTGTCATATGTGTTCGCAGGTAATCTGGGGAATCAGGGATGAGTGAGAGAGAAATGAAGTTCAAGAATTAATAAAACTCTTTATTTTTCGTTTATTTCAATTTTAAATAAATTAAGACTTAGGATTTTTTTTTGGTTTGATTTAAGACTCTCAGTTGTCTTTTGGATTCTATCTCTCTTTTAAATTGGATTATGTTTGGTTTTGATATTCATAATAGTGAGACTTCAACCGGTCCGGGTTGGGGTGTGACAATTATGGTATCAGAGCCCAGGCTCTTTCCTGTAGAAAACTCAAACTTAAATAAATAAACCTGAGAGGTAATGGATAGACGTTGGGTTAGGATTCATCCTTTTCATTTTCCGCATAATATTGTCTACTCACACATATAACTTACTTTCAGAATGGCTCCTAGACGTACGAACAACTCTAATGATGATGCTGAGTCTTCTGGCGACGTTCCCCTTGAGACCCTTGTCGCTGAAGCTGTTAACGCAGCGATTGCTGGTTTAGTTCCTAACTTTATCCAACAGTTGCAGCAGGCTAACGCCAAGGCTAAGGCTAATGCTAATGCTAACGCCAATGCTAATGCGAATGCTAATGCTAATGCTAATTCCAATCCTCCTGATGGCATTCATGTCTGGCTAGAGCGTTTTCAAAAGCAAAAGCCAAAGTCTTTCGGTACCGCTGATACTCCAGTTGAAGCAGAGAATTGGATTGCCCACATTGAGAAGTTGTTTGAGGTTTTGGGAGTTGACAATGTTTTCAAAGTTAGGCTTGCTAGCTATAAGTTGGAGGATGATGCTCATCGTTGGTGGAAGACTCTGAAGAATGCTCGAGGAGGTGATAATTATGCTGCTACATTGCCATGGAATGACTTTTGTACACTATTTTATCAACAATACTTTACTGATGCTGACCGCAGCGAGTATTTGAGGGAGTATTCTACGATCATGCAGGATGATGACGGACCAATCATGGAATTTAAAGCTCGTTTCTGTCGCCTGGTGAGTTTTTTGGGCCCAACCGTCGGTACTCATGAGCAGCAAACCAATCGTTTCAAGTGGGCTGTGTGTGATCGGGATAGGAAATTTATCTTGTACCTTCGTTTTGCTGACATTAATGAGATTGTGGATACGGTCAAGAATTTGGATAATGATAAGAAATACCGGGAGAAGGCTTTTGATGATAGTCGCAAACGGCCAAGGGAAAACAATCAGGGTAATTCTTCTACTCGTGATAGCGATGATCAATTCCGAGGCCGTAGGCACCATTTTGACAAGAATTACAATAATCAGAACCAGAGGCCAGCGCAACATAATCAAGTTCCAAATCAAGCTCAGCCTCAGAACCAATAGAACCCCTCGCCAAACCGCGACCCTCCTTGTGCCACTTGTGGGAAACCTCATAAAGGGGTTTGTCGTCGAGCTGCAGGACTTTGTTTCAATTGTGGAGATGCAGAACATATGGTTAGGGAGTGCCCTCATGTTAATCCTAGAGCTAAAACAGGGGAAAACGCCACTAATGCCACATGTATGGTTTTTGGTTAAGTGCATATTTTGATAAATATGATATGATTACGTGCTCTAGTTGATACTTGTGCACCCATTATGTGGTAACACTTTTGTTTGCTAAGTATTTGAAGTCTACGCTAATTGCCTTAGAGTACCCTTTAGTTAATTTGGCCTTTAAGATATGCCACTGTTACTAAATTATGTTTATAGAGGTTGTCCAAATTAAATCGTGTCCATTATATATTTCATATAATTCTAGAAAACTTGCCATCTAGTGTAGCTATCTGCATCGGTTCACGTACTCTGATATTCGATATATGTGAATTTTTTCTTATCTCGTTCGAGTTTAAATCCCCTTATTTTCCGTTTATCAATTCAAGAATTCGTAAATCCCTTTTAGTATGTGACATCTGAAATCTGTTATATATAAATTTGCTTATTACTCATGCATAACAATTTTAAGGACAAATTTTTTTTTAGTGGGGTAGAATTGTAATATCTAAATTTTTTAATATAATAAAAATATATGTAAAATTATAATTTGTTATTTAATTGTTATATAACTTTAATAGATTTTCTAATAACCACTTTGGTTTATAAAGGAAAACTTGGTTACGTTACTTATCTATTTGTACAAGCAGGATAATCCGCTTCTAGTTATCCCCTTTCAAATATTGACAATTTCAAAATTTTAATCTGTTATCTACTAACGAATTGATCGACAAATCGGGACGCAATTATTGTTACCATCACTCTTTATAAACCATGGTGATCTTAATCTTCTTGAATGACATTTCGAATTCAGTTTCTTTGTTTCGCTAAAATCGCCACCTTCCGTTTCGCCGTAGATTTCCATCACGCCGCACCACCTCCCTCACAATTTCTCAAGCTTCGTCACAGTACTACTCTTTCGTAACCACCACTGCGCCATTCAGGATCAAACTGTTGCTGCTGCTTTGACTCGTTTCGGATCAAACATCCAACAGTTCTGGTCGGTGATCTCCGACTAACTCCCTTGCGACTAAGTAAATAAATGGAACTTTTGTCTATTTAGATTAGTAATGGTTCCAGTCCTTGTTTGGTGATTGTCCGGCCATTAGAAAGTAAACTGATTAGGAAAGACATGAGGTTATTAGTAATTTTTGGTAATTAAATTGTTGCTCTGTTTTAGGTTTTAGACCTTCTCCACGTAAATGAATGTATAAATTGAATTGTCAATGTTCATTTGAATTTTATATGAAACATTAGTTACATTAGTTATTAGTTGCATTAGTTAATAAGAAAAGGTATAAATTTTGTTACTATAAAAAATATACACATATGATAATATGTCTCTTTCAAAGATATTAGTAGCTAAAATGCTTTCATCAATTATAATAATTAGTCAAAAGTCATAAGCTCTCTGTCGCCGAAAAATCAATGAGTTAATGGATTATAGAGTGGAACAAATTTAAGTAAAGCTAATAATGAAAATATAGTCCCGCAAACTTGTTGACAACATTTTATTTTTGCTTGACTTTGCTTTGCTTTGTTTATAAGGTACGGATTCCCGATCTTGACATCATAGTATTTTCTTTCATCATGTCCGTCACTTTGTAGTGCGGATTTTGTCTGTTCGTTCGTTGTCTTAGATTCGTATTATAAGATTGTCAAATTCGTTGTAGCATGCAATATACCTATTAAATTGTGATCATTGTTGCATGTTCCCGTTAATATTATTTTTGTTATCTTTAAGTTATTTGCATGACTTATCATTTGTACTCCATCACCCGAGCAATTTGTTTTGACTTGTCATTTGGGTGTCAACGACATGACACTTATTGTGACAGTGCATAATAAAAGTTCACGGCATTTCTAGATTGTGTTAGTGTAACACTTGGCCCCTAGAGGCGTATAGATCCATCTTAGCTTTGAGTTTGAGTTTGTTTTGTAGAGATTGGAATAATGGGCGTACGCCACACTCACCATCTCATGGGTACATAGACTAGCTATCTGTGTACCAGTTTGTAAGTTTGTTTTGGCTCGTGGGTGGTTTCCGTTTGATGTGACTTAATTTATTGTTATGTATAGTTACGCAGTTTGATATTCGTATATGTTCTTATATGTTTCTGATTTTATTTCGATATGCTCCGGTACGTTTTATTTTTTCTCGAATGAGAGTTGGGTTCGAGTTTAAAGTTTAGTTGTTGGGATTTGTATTTCTTTCCTTTCATCCATTCTTCACATGAACTGTTTATTTCTTCGTTACTAGGCAATTTTTGGCTCAGCCGTATTTTTGTTTGTTGTGTTTGTCATATGTGTTCGCAGGTAATCTGGGGAATCAGGGATGAGTGAGAGAGAAATGAAGTTCAAGAATGAATAAAACTCTTTATTTTTCGTTTATTTCAATTTTAAATAAATTAAGACTTAGGATTTTTTTTGTTTGATTTAAGACTCTCAGTTGTCTTTTGGATTCTATCTCTCCTTTAAAATGGATTATGTTTGGTTTTGATATTCGTAATAGTGACACTTCAACCGATTCGGGTTGGGGTGTGACACTTACTCTCATCTTAAGTATTTGTTGAAATCTATTAAGGAAACGAATAGAACTAGACTCAACAATCATGTGTTAATTGGAATATTTATATTTGTGGTGTCAAATATCATTGATTTTCTACTACTTAACTTATCCAGCTGTTTCCTTGTCTTATGCATTTGTCTCATTGTTTGTGCCTAGTCTAATGGCATAGTTTTACAGTGAGACATCCGCTTAGAGAACTTAGAGTTGCAAGCAGTACTTATATTTTGTTTCCGGACATTAAAACTTTCCTCTCTATTGTAAGTTATCTTCCACTTTTAAGTTTTAGTGGTAGCAAGGTGAATAATATCTAAATATTAAAGTTTTAGGCGTTTATCTTCCTGTACGTGTGTTGCTATCAAAACACTCATTTTCCTTTGGTACTTCTGAGTTTTGTAGTTGATCCATAAGGCATCTAATCGTACTAATGGAAAAGTTATTGTATAACGCACTGAAAATCTTTATCAATTCCATGAATAAGCCTTTAGTTTAATGGGCCATGTTGTTCAATATTATGATGTATTCACGAATAGACTTAACCTTTTAATTTGAGTTAGATTTATTGCATGCTTCTTTAAGAGTTCTTTTGATTCTTCCATAGAAACAAAATTAGTCTTAGGAATTTCAGAATCTTTTAATGGCTCCCCTGATAGCAATCATTAATTTGAGTTCTTGATTACCATAATTGACATTATAGTTGACTTATCCCACTTTCTAATGAAAATAAATTTTAGTTTGTTAGAAAATTAGCAGGAGTGTCATGTCTTAGAGATAATCAAGACTCAATAAGAGCAAATCATATTAAGTTTTGGAAAAAAAGTGGATTAGTTAGTTTAAGATATAACCTTTTAGAAAAACTTTAGAGTGATTTATGTTATGGGATATTCAATTAAGGCAGACAAAAATTAGGATCATTATATTAATGAAGGATCATTAATATGTGAGGATCATTGTTTTGATGAAGATGTGATAACATCTATTATAAACACCAAAATATAATAGATTAATTAAATGTTCTACTTAAAATAATAGTACATCACATTTGGGTAGAAGTGAAATCATTTAAGCATGATGTGCAATTAAGTGTAGCACATCACCTTTGGGCAGAAGTGGGACACTTAATTTATTAGGCACAATTTAGTTTTACAGGGCTTGAATGTAACACATCATCTTTGGACAGAAGTTAGACATTCTTGTTAATAAGGCAAAACTAATTTGGTATGCTTAGTTAGACTTAGATAACTATGTTAAGGTAGCACATCACCTTTGGGCATAAGTGGGACCTTTTAAGTGTTATCAAAGTGAAGCAAAATTTTTATTGATTTAGGTTTTGAAAACATATTAATTAAGGTTTTTCAAAACTAATAAACTAATAAATAGCAAACCCTGAGAAAATTTTAGATTACTAGTTCTCGGGAAAGTAGGTTTAGTTCCCGGGAAAAGAGGTTCTCGAGAAAAATAGTTAGTTCTCGCAAACAAGGAAGTTCTCGAGAAAATGGTTAGTTCTCGAACTTGTCATGGTTCTCGGTAAAAATTGAGTTCTCGGGTGGCCTTTGGTTCTCAGAAATTAGTTAGGTTCCCGAAAAAACAAGTTAGTTCTCGAATTTTTGAGAGTTTTTGGATTCAGTAATGGTTTCCGAATTTAGTAATGGTCCTCGGTTTTGGTTTAGGTTCTCGAATTTAGGTCTTCGAAAACATAATAGAGAACTGTTGGTTCATGAGCCTGAATTCAGAAACCTGTTTGAGAACAACTTTTTGAAAAAAGTTAATCCGTGAACAATTGGATGCGAGAACCTTAATCACATTAGTGCTATAACTTAGGGATTTTAGAAAATCTCTTTCAATTAATTTCGGGATTTCAGTAAATCTCCAAAATATTTCAAAATTATAATAAACATTTAATTTTAAAACTTGGAGATAAAGTTACACCCAAAATTTTAGAAAACAGATTTTAATCCTGGTTTTAACCAATTTATACTAATTTTCATCGATAATAAGGATGAAACTTATCATTAGTTCTAAATACATTCAAGAACCGATTTATGGTACGATAATAATGGAAACATATTTTATAACATTTAGAAAAATATGTCACCAATAAATTTGATAATCACACAAATCTTTACACCATAATATATTAAAGCTTACGTACAGTGCTTAAAAAAATCATGGTTCATGAATGATTCAATAAAGAATCAATTTAAATCATTTAAATCAATTCTTCTATATATTAAATTAGAAACACTTCTACAGTTGCTTTTCATGATTGGTCCACGTATTAGATATTTACTATTATGTTCTAAGATATTATTTATAACCAAGGGACCAGGCAAACAACAGCCTGAGTTGGGAGTTTGAGGGACCTACCACTACGCCACCCCCTAACATTTTACCCCTAAGTTAGCAATTTTACCCGCAACGCATTACGGTGACACGCGACGGATTGAACCGGACAATAACACAGAAAGTGTGAAACAAGTGTCTTTATATATATATATATATATATATATATATTGGCCACTAACTTTTAGGTTTATTTTATTTTCTGTCACTAACTTTTAGGTTAACTTTATTTTCTTCTAATTTGATCACCAAACTTAGACCAACAAACTTTTAGTTTTTAGGATTTAAAACTTTGGCCACTAACGTTTAACTTAACTTTATTTTCTTCCAATTTGACCACCAAACTTTTAGCTTTTAGGATTTAAAACTTTGACCACAAAACTTTTAGCTTTTAGGATTTCAAACTTTGACCACCCAACTTTTTTAAACTTGCATTGCGCTTTGGCCAAACTTTTAGTTTTGAGGATTTCAAAGTTTGACCACCAAACTTTTAACTTTTAGCCGTGAGTATTTTTTTGAAGTCCACGCGAGAATAACAGTCACTTAATATTATCTTTTATGTCCACGAAACTCTCCACGCAACAGGAGTTTCCACAGTGACGCGCGATCTTTAACGTACACCAAACCCTCAACGCAACAGGAGCTCCCGCGGCAAAGCGCGGGTAATAAAATCCTAGTTCATATAATATTATAAACATCGAAAGAACTAAAAGTTATTTCGAAGCTTCTGTTTCTTTTCTAAGTTGAACGCATCTTTATTCAAATATATTAATCAAGACCGATTGTAACGAATTAGACAATCGACACTTAAGTTAGAAATTTGATGACAATGTTTTTAATTCTTAAAATTGTTTTTCTTCATTAGAGTTTACTAGTAAGTATAACCCGCGCGTTGCGGCGGAAATAAAAATTGCATCAAAATTTATCAATTCATTGCGATGTAAAATACATCCAAAACTTTTTGTTTAAATGATATATTAAATAAACAATTCTTGTAACAACATGATATAAGTAATCTCATCTCAAGTAAAGAATAATTGTATCAAACTATATATATATATATATATATATATATATATATATATATATATATATATACTAGTAGGGTGCCCGTGCGATGCAACAGGAACACACACACTTCTAAAGGTGTGCATGGTTCAGTTTATTTTGGTTATTAATCTCAACCAAAATCAAAGTAATTGGTTGATTGATCTTGTATGTTCATGAATAATGGACAAAGAAATTATGTATACCATGCCATCACATCTGTGTAATTTCCTTAACAATTTGAATTTTTTCTCCAAAGATTCTGAATAGGGAAAATGGCCAAAATAGCCCGTTGACCGTGTGATTTGCAAGAATAACCCTCTCCCCCCTCTTTGGAGAGACGGGACACGGCTCCCAACGAGCCTGAACTGTCTCCGAGTGGCCAACCAACACGTGGCGTCTCTCATTCCGAGGCTGTACCGTCTCTCTCCAGACGGGTCAGAATTCAACCGTCTCTCTCCCAGACGGTTCACATTTCCCCATGCCGGCTGGCCTTCGGTTCAACCGTCTCTCAAGACGGTTCACATTTCCCCATGCCGGCTGGCCTTCGGTTCAACCGTCTCTCAAGACGGGTCACATTTCCCCATGAGTCCGGTGAGTCCCGATGATTAGTCTGACGCTTCGGTTGTCCAGCTCAGCCCTATAAATACCGTTCTCAGTCACAAACTCCGTCCCATTCCCGTCAGACTATCACCCCACCACCGTCTAACACTATCACCAACACCACCCCACCACCACCACCGTCCACCACCACAGTCTAATTCATCCAAATGGCACCGCAACGATGGACCGAAGAATAGGAAATTGCACTGATTGCAGCATGGCGCCATGTCGAAGAAAGCACCCACCAAACCAACAAATGGTTCCGTATATTGCACGAGTACAATCGGCTGGTTGGAGGGTCAGACCGAACAACCGAGTCTCTTAGCCGGAAGTTGACCGATTTGACCACGAAGTGTCAAATCTTCAACGGGTACCACAACCGGACACTTCAGGAGGTACCCTCTGACATGCCCGAAGAGGTGGCAATTAGACACACAAAAAGACAGTATAAAAACAGGGAGCGCAAAGAATTTAAACATGTGTCTGCCTGGCAAATGATAAGGGATCGTCTTAACTTGTAGTTTATAAAACCTTTGTAATCGAAGTAATTTTTATTAATGCAATGAATGTTTATTTATGTTTTTTTTATATTAAAGTAAATATTTCATTAAACAAACTATACTATTACAACAACAATAAACAAACTATACTATTACAACAACAATAAACAAACTATACTATTACAACAAACTTCCTAAATTTACTTGCTAAGAACTAAGCACTTTGTTTGAATGGAGTATTACACGAAAGTGTTGTAATACTAAATGTCTAACCAACTATTGAAGACTACATCCTAATGTTAGATGTTTCCTCCATAGCGGTGGTAGTAGCAGTAGGGGTCGTCAGACGTAGGGTTGATAGGATATTCCAAGGTTTACTTGCTTTGAACCATTGTTTTGAATGGTGTATGTGGTCTACATAGACAAGTCCGAGACGTTTCCTCGTTTTATGTAACAATAGTTCCCAGTGTGCACACGTCGACCACCGAGACATAAATTTGGGAGGCGAACGAACTTGCCAATAATGTAGACCACCACATCATCGATCCATTCTACACGGGTTAACCCACGCGCAGATGGAACAACAATCCAAGTAGCCGTACGCAGATGAAACAACAATCCAAGTAATCAGACAATATTTTCGTAAGCCGGTAGGCTTCGGTTGGGAAAGCAAAAAACGTCATTGGTTTGGAAGATGAAAGGTTTGAGGAGGGCGGTGGGTGCAAATTTTGTTAAGTGAATTGGGGTATTTATATATGTGACATCCGTCACTTTTATCACTATTATTATTATATATATACATACATTTTTTTTATTTCGCACCTCCTATCTTGTACGCCACATTTTATCCTCATAATAATAATAATAATGTTAGTCATTATATTTTACCACCTCTAAACCATAACCAAACTTATACCCAAAACACTAAAGCCTAACCATAACCCAAAAACCTTGTCTTTTTTTTCGGAACCCAGACCCGACCCGAAGACTGTGGTCAACACCCAGTCACTTTCCACAATTACGAGCCTTGTTTTTGGTAGAATTTTAACTCCCTTTGACCGACTAACATACCCTCATAAATATAATCCATGATTTCAGCTTGAATTAATCATCCTTGACTCGGTTTTGACCGACTTTGGTCAAGGCTTCAAAACCTTCCATTTCACCAACCCGAGCCACATAGTATAAATTGAGGTATCCACAACCAACTAAATGTGCCAAAAAAATCATTTCCCTTCTCTCAAATCTTTCTGGCCAAGCTTTAATTCACGATTTCAAGACCCGTTGACTTTTTGTTTGACCGAGCATCATACACGAATTAGTGTTTGTAAGTTGTTTATTTTTTTATGGGTTTTATTATTCATGATCAATCGATCAATAGCCCTAACATTACTGAGGCTATTGACCGTTAATTGATTCGATTCAAGAAACTAGGGTTCTTAATTATCATTCAAATTGGGGAAGATGACCAATTCACGCATGTGATAAATATTTTTCAAAACTGAAACATTTACAAATCTGAGGTACAGACCAGTTGGTTGGGGTGTTTGGCTAAAGACATTGAACCGGGTCTGACCCAGGTTCGACCCCCACCATAAACAACCTTTTATTTTATTTTTATTTTTTTGTGTTATCCTTTACACTTATATTACCTTTATTCTTTTGAAAATCGTTTTAAAATACTAAAACTATTTTATAAATTCTACAAAATTTATTTTATGTTATTTCAATGATAAACTTTGCTGTCCAATTTTTAGTTTTTCAAAAATAATTTATTTAATATATATTATAAATATTACAAATTTATTCATTTAAAATTATAAAATTCAATAAAAATATCTAAACGATTTTATAAAATTCCACAAAAATTATACTAAACTTGTATAACAATATACATTTCAGAATTTATTTTTAATTCAGAAAAACCGTGCATTTCATATTTTTAATTAATTTTTGTTATTTTTAATCATAAATAATTCATAATAAATTCATTTTTCAATATTTTTGTA
The DNA here is from genome assembly GCA_028751855.1 of Ambrosia trifida. NCBI lineage: Eukaryota > Viridiplantae > Streptophyta > Magnoliopsida > Asterales > Asteraceae > Ambrosia > Ambrosia trifida. The sequence continues at coordinate 23,089,324 of CM054124.1, read as the reverse complement.
CCAAAATTTTACATAAATTATTTCTTTTCATTTGGAACAGAAATACAATTTATAATTCAATAATTCTTTAATTTTAATATTTTTAGATATTAAAGTCATATTTTGACAATTTGAAATAAATAGATTAAATATTCTATTTTCAATAAAATAATTTTATGAAAATTATTTTCATACTAAAAACTTTATTTTGTGACCATCTTTAACTTAAAATTTACAAAAAGACTTTTATTCATTCATTTATTAAATTACTTATATTTAATAAACAATTTGACTATTAATCAAATAAATACTTATCCCCAATTCGAAGCCCTAGAAAATACTTATAGAGTAGATAGACTTAGACTTATTTGTTACCTTATACATAGGGTGATACTCGACAAACGTTGGATTACACTTAATCAATTACACAAGACTTACCACCTTGCTAAAGGTGAGTATTACTTATCCCCTTTTTCACTTTTACAACTTTTGGGGTGATTCATGCACAAGTATACAAAACCTTCATATTCATTTACACATACATTTTATTCATTTACAATTCATATACGTGTCTTGTTTATCTTTGTGCTTATGCTTGAACATGAACGTAGCTTACATACAAAATCATACATCTAGACATAACTTATGTTATGGTGCTCTTTACACATAGACGTAACTTATGTTACGGTGCTCATTTAGACATAACTTTGTGTTATGGTGCTCTTTTAGACTCACACGTGTTGAGGTGCTCATTATCAATTTCATTGTACAACTTTACATATGATCTTTGTCTTGTTTGGTTACTTGCGTGTTTACATAATGCCTTAGTAATGCTAGACACATGAATTGTACTACCTTTTCAAACTTATATTATATGTACAAAGCTAAGTAGTACTCACCAACATCATATGTTGACAAAATTATTTTCGTGCATGTTTCAGGATAAGCTGCTTGACGCTTCACATAGGACTTTGGACTTAGATTAAATCAATCAACTATCTTTATCTTGTTGTCTTGTATTTAATTTCACATGTTGTAAAACAATATTCAATAATCATATATTTACATTTTAGTACCATGAGCTTTTGAAAAATCGTCACTACGTGGCACCTCGATGATTCCGCCATCGGTTGGGGTGTTACAGATTGGTATCAGAGCCATGGTTATAGGGAACTAGGTTATTAGAATGCCTTTTAGCCTAGACTATAACCGAATTTCAACTTTCAGGTACAACATTTCCTAATTTATCATTCCCCTCATTTCCCTCTACTTTCCTTCCTCTATCTTCTCTTCTTCTCCATTTCTTCTCATCTTTCATCATGGTGCATAGGGATGGTGTCCTACAAGGAGTGGAAAGTCTACATCATCATGGAGCGGGAGCAGTACCTTTCATGATGACACTCTTAGGCATAATGCCTATTCTTATTTTGGCTCCTTCAAAGTTGTTGAACTTTAATGAGTGTGATGAGGACACGTGCAATCTGGAAGGGTGGATGCCTGTACACTGGTTTTTCTGGCATAGGCAAGCATAGCGCATAAATCCATTTACGGACCTGTTATGCTTACCTGGGGATTCCTGGAGTGAGTGTCCACTTATAGGCTAAAGCATGTCTTCTTTGATCACCGTTGGGTTCAATTTCTTTGAAAAGTCAACGTTCTTGTTGGGCTTTACAGCTAGACAAGGGCACTCCAAGCATTTTATGCAAGCTTTTTTTTTTTCAAAAATACTCTCTCGATTCATATACAATATTTTGTATTTCACGATTTTCATATATTGCTTACAAGTTCATACTTTCATAACCATCTATGGATTTCACAATCGCACTTCACCTTACCATCTTAGCCATTTTTTTTAAATATTCAACACCCTACCCAAATCATATTATTTCATTTCTCCACATGTTATTTATTTTAAAAACTATAACCTCATACTTTAGCACAAACTAAAGATTTCTAAAACTTGTTGTATTACCTAGTAACTTTACAAAGTACATATTTTCCTCGAACTTAAATTCAATTGTTTATTTATTGACGTAACAAACGATTTTCTATATAATGCTTTAAACTATTAAAAAAATCACTAATAAAACCTTGATCTTCAAAACCTAATGTCATGTTTGAAATCTCCAACTAACAGGAATATTTTTCAAAGCCAACTTAGCTTGTACTATTTAACAACTTTTACCTTATGTACAATACCAATTTTGAAAATAATTTTTTTTTCATAGGAATAATATCTAACCTCTAGATTCTCCATCGACACTCACTCATTTTCAACTTGTTCAAATTTTTACAATATTTGGCATATACCACAATCATGTTTTCCTATACACTTGATTATAACCTTTGATCCAAACCCCAAAATTTACACTGCTACATAATCTCCTTACTATAAAATAAACTCTTTATCAACTATCTTCACATTCACTATCGCTCACAACCTTGATTCCGCTTCAAGATTTTTCATCATCCTCTCAAGAACTAAATTCATATCCTTCACCTTCTCACACATGAACTGGTTACCCATGATAATCAAACTACTAAAAACCTGATACTTGATTCTACAGGATTTTTCCAAAACATCATTGTTTGTGAAACTTGATTTCCTCTTAATTTGACTATTCACTAGACATTTAATTATTCATGATACTCGTAATCTATTTCTATAGGCCACTAAGATAACACTTACACTTAATGGTTGCAGTACTTACAAACTTGCTTGCACGTGTGTATTATCCACGCAACTCTGATAAACATTTCATTTAAAGAGCTCCTCGGACGAGTGGTAGCCCATACTTAAATACAGTTATGCTTACAAGTCATTGCAAACCAATGCAATTGACCTCATTATTACATGGCCTCATTTCATTGATAACATCTCATTGTAACTCAACGTGTTTGTTGTGTCACCTTCTTGTGAAACTTATTTGCTGTATTGTGTGTTAGATTAGGATCATAGAAGGACATAAAACCCTAATGTAAGGTAAATTGATGATTCCGGTCCGGAACGTAATCATGAATTTACAGGTGCGTTAGGGTAGTGTGAAATTCTATTAGAGTTTTTGGTAGGCGTCCGGTACGTTTTCAAGGTATCAAAGGTGTGGTGGGTTAGCTGCGGTACACCCTGTATACAAACATTAATGATGCATTGAAAGTGAGACTGGAAGTCGGACCAGGAACAAACTCTAGTTACTTGGTAGTTCATTTAGTCTTTCTATAGTCAATCAACTCATGCAATTATTTTAGGATTCCTAAAACTTGAAGTTTAGTGTTACTAGATTCTTATTCTCCTTATTATTCGAGACAAACCTAATCCAATCCTTAACTCACACCTATCAAACCTCTTATCCAAATCATTTTTCCCAGAACATCCATAACCCTATGTTTCTAATAACTTCGGGACGAAGTTTCTAAAAGTAGGGGATGCTGTGACATCCGTCACTTTTATCACTATTATTATATATATATATATATATATATATATATATATATATATACATTTTTTTTATTTCGCACCTCCTATCTTGTACGCCACATTTTATCCTCATAATAATAATAATAATAAAGTTAGTCATTATATTTTACCACCTTTAAACCATAACCAAACTTATACCCGAAACACTAAAGCCTAACCATAACCCAAAAACCTTGTCTTTTTTTTCGGAACCCAGACCCGACCCGAAGACTGTGGTCAACACCCAGTCACTTTCCACAATTACGAGCCTTGTTTTTGGTAGAATTTTAACTCCCTTTGACCGACTAACATACCCTCATAAATATAATCCATGATTTCAGCTTGAATTAATCATCCTTGACTCGGTTTTGACCGACTTTGGTCAAGGCTTCAAAACCTTCCATTTCACCAACCCGAGCCACATAGTATAAATTGAGGTATCCACAACCAACTAAATGTGCCAAAAAAATCATTTCCCTTCTCTCAAATCTTTCTGGCCAAGCTTTAATTCACGATTTCAAGACCCGTTGACTTTTTGTTTGACCGAGCATCATACACGAATTAGTGTTTGTAAGTTGTTTATTTTTTTATGGGTTATATTATTCATGATCAATCGATCAATAGCCCTAACATTACTGAAGCTATTGACCGTTAATTGATTCGATTCAAGAAACTTGGGTTCTTAATTATCATTCAAATTGGGGAAGATGACCAATTCACGCATGTGATAAATATTTTTCAAAACTGAAACATTTACAAATCTGAGGTACAGACCAGTTGGTTGGGGTGTTTGGCTAAAGACATTGAACCGGGTCTGACCCAGGTTCGACCCCCACCATAAACAACCTTTTATTTTATTTTTATTTTTTTGTGTTATCCTTTACACTTATATTACCTTTATTCTTTTGAAAATCGTTTTAAAATACTAAAACTATTTTATAAATTCTACAAAATTTATTTTATGTTATTTCAATGATAAACTTTGCTGTCCAATTTTTAGTTTTTCAAAAATAATTTATTTAATATATATTATAAATATTACAAATTTATTCATTTAAAATTATAAAATTCAATAAAAATATCTAAACGATTTTATAAAATTCCACAAAAATTATACTAAACTTGTATAACAATATACATTTCAGAATTTATTTTTAATTCAGAAAAACCGTGCATTTCATATTTTTAATTAATTTTTGTTATTTTTAATCATAAATAATTCATAATAAATTCATTTTTCAATATTTTTGTACCAAAATTTTACATAAATTATTTCTTTTCATTTGGAACAGAAATACAATTTATAATTCAATAATTCTTTAATTTTAATATTTTTAGATATTAAAGTCATATTTTGACAATTTGAAATAAATAGATTAAATATTCTATTTTCAATAAAATAATTTTATGAAAATTATTTTCATACTAAAAACTTTATTTTGTGACCATCTTTAACTTAAAATTTACAAAAAGACTTTTATTCATTCATTTATTAAATTACTTATATTTAATAAACAATTTGACTATTAATCAAATAAATACTTATCCCCAATTCGAAGCCCTAGAAAATACTTATAGAGTAGATAGACTTAGACTTATTTGTTACCTTATACATAGGGTGATACTCGACAAACGTTGGATTACACTTAATCAATTACACAAGACTTACCACCTTGCTAAAGGTGAGTATTACTTATCCCCTTTTTCACTTTTACAACTTTTGGGGTGATTCATGCACAAGTATACAAAACCTTCATATTCATTTACACATACATTTTATTCATTTACAATTCATATACGTGTCTTGTTTATCTTTGTGCTTATGCTTGAACATGAACGTAGCTTACATACAAAATCATACATCTAGACATAACTTATGTTATGGTGCTCTTTACACATAGACGTAACTTATGTTACGGTGCTCATTTAGACATAACTTTGTGTTATGGTGCTCTTTTAGACTCACACGTGTTGAGGTGCTCATTATCAATTTCATTGTACAACTTTACATATGATCTTTGTCTTGTTTGGTTACTTGCGTGTTTACATAATGCCTTAGTAATGCTAGACACATGAATTGTACTACCTTTTCAAACTTATATTATATGTACAAAGCTAAGTAGTACTCACCAACATCATATGTTGACAAAATTATTTTCGTGCATGTTTCAGGATAAGCTGCTTGACGCTTCACATAGGACTTTGGACTTAGATTAAATCAATCAACTATCTTTATCTTGTTGTCTTGTATTTAATTTCACATGTTGTAAAACAATATTCAATAATCATATATTTACATTTTAGTACCATGAGCTTTTGAACAATCGTCACTACGTGGCACCTCGATGATTCCGCCATCGGTTGGGGTGTTACAATATACACTCGTGAGACGGTTCAGACGGTAGCCAAAAACGTTTGAGACGACTTGGGGGTTCTGACCAGTCTGGAGAGACGGTTGAACCGAAGGCCAGCCGGCATGGGGAAATGTGAACCGTCTGGGAGAGAGACGGTTGAATTCTGACCCGTCTGGAGAGAGACGGTACAGCTTCGGGATGAGAGACGCCACGTGTTGGTTGGCCATTGGATCTAAAACCAAAGGCTCTCGGAGACGGTTCAGGCTCGTTGGGAGCCGTGTCCCGTCTCTCCAAAGAGAGGGGAGAAGGTTATTCTTGCAAATCATACGGTCAACGGGCTATTTTAGCCATTTTCCCTTCCGAATATGTCAAGAGCAGCTGAGGCATTAAGCTTTCAGTTGTCTTTTCTAATTCAGTATGTAAAGAGTGACATCACAATTTAACCAAAAAAAATCACAAAATTTTAAAGATAAGGGTCAAGAATGGCCACGAAAATTTATTAATTAATTTACTCTTGGTCGTTTCTCAACTGTAAACGATATGTAAGTTCTTTCCCATGCTTGTTGAATTAGTCTTTTGCCTCTTTGAGAGGACCAGTCTCTCTTGCAGCCTGAAATTTTGAAAATATTTAATTAACTACCATAAATCACAAGTTTTTTCAAAATTTTTAATTAACGATATAAATACCATCTTAAGCGTCATAAACTATTTTTTTTTTTTGCAACTCTATGCCTACAAAAACACTGAGTAAGAATATGCTTTCTGAAAATGGTGGTGTGCCTGCATTCCATCATAAAATTAACTTATAGAGTAAACATTAAATACAAACTATTTTTCGATAAGAACTGTGAGAATCAATGGAGGTAAAAAAATTTTATTTTTTTTTTAGAATTTTTTTTCCCATATGCTTAAACATACTTTCTAAATGAATAATACAAAAAAAAAAAAATTAGTGTAATTACGTCATTAAAGTAAATACACTAGTTTACACTAGAGTAATTATGTAATTACTCTACACGTAATTACTCTACACCAAATTTTTTTTTTAGTTTTCAATACTATAATACATGTTTAACAATATGGGAAAAAAAATTCGAAAAAAAAAAAAAAAATACCCTCCTTTGATTCTCACAGTTCTTACCGAAAAAACACTTTGTACTTGATCTTTCCCCTTAACTTATAATACATGCATTTATTAAATGTGTTTATAGGTTATGCATCAATGATCTTACATGACATAGATAAATCTAATTGGTGCAGTAAAAACTATTAACAAACCTGGTCATGGAAGCGAAAGCAAGAAAACGGAAAGCAGAGAAGTGAGGGGCTAAAAATAAAAAGACTTGTCGCATGTAGGGATGGATGGAGGATAACCTCTGAAAAACACAGAAGTTATGGTTGCGTTTATGTTAGCATCAACCTACATTTCCATGTTGTCCCATTGAACTTTTACATTGCTACCTTCTTGATAATAATCCTTCCTGTAGATTTCAGGACAATCATTGAGTCATTGCCGCATTAAAATGATCTTTTTTTGCTTCTCTATGTAAGGTGTGGAAGACAACAACGACTGCAGTTTTCACTACAAGAAAAGTGACCATTAGGGACGAAGGTAAAAGAGACTAATCTACCAGTCTCGAATACATAGTATCTAGGACTAATATGCCAGTTACTAATTGTATTAGTGATTGTTTTATTTTTTTTTGTGACTGATGTTCGTGACTAACAATCAGTCCTTAACACTTTGATCACTTATTTGAGACTAAAATTTAGTCACAAATATGTTTGTCAAATATATTTTTTTGAGGGAATGTAATTGGTTACTGAAATTCAGTCTCAAGTAAGTGCCCTTACTAACTAGAAATGGCGCCATTGTATAGGTCACTAATATTCAGTCTTTGATAAAGAGAGAACATATTAAAGAGTAGGGGTGAGCATTTCTCGGTTCGGACCCACGAGAACCTTAGACCCAACCCGCGAGAACCTTAGACCCGAACCTTTTTAAATATACGGGTCGGTTCGTGGTTCTAGATTTATATGAATTATCGGTTCCGGGTCGGGTCGGGTCGATTCCAAACCCACGGTTCTAATATAAGAACCACAAGAACCGTTTGTATTTTAATTAGAACATGACTTATTAATAGTTTGATAATGTATGAAAAAACTATAATTTATAAAAATGATCCAATAGATATGTATTGTTAACAAAAAATAAAATAATACTCTTTTCATTATTCTTTTTATGTGTTATTGTAATCGATTTTACGTAATATTAATACAATACTAAAAAATAGTACTTATAAAAATAACAATGTATTTTTCTTGAAATATTTTTTAGCTTGATGTATATGCATAGATGCGGTATATTATAACATATATATTATATCTAAAATTGAAATAAATATTTATGTATGTCGCTCTTACGTGTGTGTGTGTGTTTGTGTATTTGTGATGTATACATAACACATTCACAAAATGTTTCCATTGATGAGAATGACAAAATTGTTACCAAAACATACGTCAAGAAATTAAAAATGATTAAAAAAGGCAACTCGTAAGCTATTGTTAGAACCATATGGAGGAACCCTTTTACGAGCATGGTAAAAGAATAGGAATATGTAACCCTATTACATTAAAAGGTTCCGGAGGGTCAGACCCTTTACCCGACCCTTGAGAACCTTTAGGACCCGGAACCACATAGCCTTTTAAGGTTCGATTCGTGGTTCCTAATTTCAACAATAAAAGGGTATACGGTTCTAGTGGGTCCAGGTCGGGTCGGGTTGGTTCCTGACCCTTTGCACAGCCCTATTAAAGAGTAGAAATCAGTTCTCAATATTGTGACCATTGGGGACTAAGTTATGAGGGATTGATCTATCAGTCTCGAATACACAGTATCTAGGACTAATATGTCAGTTACTAAATGTATTAGTGACTGATTTTTTTCTGACTGATGTTCGTGACTAACAATCAGTCCTTAATACTTTGATCACTCATTTAAGATTGAAATTTAGTCACAAATATGTTTGTCAAATATATTTTTTTTTGGAGGGAACGTATTTGGTTACTGAAATTCAGTCTCAAATAAGTGCCCTCACTAATGAGAAATGGCACCATTGTATAGGTCACTAATATTCAGTCTTTGATAAAGAAGGAACATAATAAAGAGTACAAATCAGTTCTCAATATTTTTATAGTGGCCAGCATTGGAGACTGATAATTAGTTTTAAACGCCTTTATGTGACAAATTCTCCAATTGAAAAACGAATCATTTAAATTTTAATGTGACAAATTCTCCAATTTTTTTTTTTTTTTTTTTTTTTTTTTTTTTTTGGAAAATGTCCCGAAATGTCAGTATGTAGACATTTGACTACAACGTTTAGAACAAAAAATATTGAAAAAATAATAATAGAAACATAATGAAAACTCACATTTTCAGAATACGATTGACAAAAAGATTTAAGATTTCTGTTGCCAGTCCCACTATGGAAGTGCTGCAAAGTAGAGAAGAAAATAGATACATGCTGTTATTTTTTGAACAACGATATAAAAAAAACAAAGACACAGACAATTTACCTCATGGCCAATCAATCCGACAAAGTTAATTATAGCTGTTAGCATAGTTGATGATGATATTTATTTAAAGCTGGATATTTCAAGTAAATCATAACCAACGAAATTGAATTATAATTAATCGAACTAATTATTTAAACAAGTTGGAAGTGGATTTTGATAACCAAAAGTTAAAACATAATAAAGAAAAAGCGGGGTTTTCGGCGCAGACTTGGACTACATGCAGGCCCTCGAAAAGCTAAATGACTATCTCCCAGGTTTTGATATTGGCGGTTTTTCTAACAAGGACACCGCCCCCCCAAAGCCTCAGAAAACTTTGGCGAATGCCCTTTTTGGCAAAATCGCTCAGAGCCTGGGTGAAGTTTTTAGTCTATCCCCTCGTCAGAGGGCAGTTATTGAATGCTTGCAAAGCCCCCACGCCCAAGATTTCCTGACTGTTATCCCGATCGAAGGTCTAGGCCAAAGCATGTCCGCTATTGAATACAGGGCCATTCTTAAATATCGTCTCATGATCCCCATGTACCAGGAGGATGGAATATGTCCGATTTGCCGTAAGGTCTGCATGGATGAATACGGGGAACATGCAGTTCATTGTAAGGAGTTACCCGGTTTCAAATATCGGCATGATTGGGTTCGGGACATTTTGTGGGACATTTTAAGACGGGCTGGGATCTCAGCCAAGAAGGAGGCCCTTGTGAACTTCCTCTCAGATCCAACAGAAGGGAGATCCACTCTACGACCAGCAGATCTCCTTGTCTTTGGGTGGGCCGGGGGGAAGCATGCTTGTGTTGACCTGACGGGTGTATCTCCCCTAGTTGGGTTGAGGGGTAGTGGCTTTGTAGCAGGACAAGCGGTGCGAAAAGCGGAGGCAAAGAAGGTAGAAAAACATGCTAAAGCCTGTGAGGAGAACCAACACGTTTTTGTGCCCTTGGCCTTTGATACCTTTGACTCATTGGCACCGGAGGCTACCCGTTTCCTGACCAGGGTCCAACGGGTTATTCATAGTAGTGTATCGGCTCCGGGTGGGCAGGGTTACGTTTTTAGTAGATTAGGATTTGCTATTCAGAAAGGGGTGGCGGCGCAGCTTGTTGCTCGCCTGCCCGTTATCTTGATATAATTTTCCTTGTTCTGGAATGAAAGAAGTAATCATATAAAAAAAATAAATAAATAAATAAAAAAAAAATAAAGAAGAAACGATAAAAATATCAAACGAAAGAACTTCATACCCTTTAATATTGTCTCATCAATCCTCTTCACACTATTATCCAACATTCAATTTCTTATCACTTGATAAGTGTCCCCTAACTCCATGCTCTGGATCCAAAGAACATTAAAGACGCAAAGCCCAACTGTTGTTGGTTTTGTTGCGGCACCCGATAGATGATCGAAACAGGATGAAGGGGCAATTCAAGAGTGAAGGTGTTGAATGATTTTTTTTTTTTTTTTTTTGTGTGAAGACCTGGTATTTAACAACGTGTAGTGCAATCGTAAGAGATAATTAAGGAATGTTTAAGTCAAAGAAAGCAAAAATAGTAAAAAAGAAAACTAGTATTTGCTTTAAAATTTGAAAGTGTTTACGAACGTTTTTTTCTTTACTAAACCTATGCATGTATTTAAAATATAGAATAGTGATTATCTTAATTAAGTTTGTACATTGATGCATGATTCACTTATACATTAAATTTAGAGGCGGAGCTAGGATTTCAAGATAAGGGAGGCTTAGATTATTGAAGTGGGTTTTAAGAGGGGGCTTGATATAATTTTATTGAATTTTAACCATAAAAACCTTGGTCTTAAAGGGGGCTTGATATAATTTTATTAAATTTTAACATAAAAACTTAATTAAATTTATGTCATTGGAGGAGGCTAGACACCCCTTGGTCCCCCCTCTCCCTCCGCCACTGATTAAATCCATACATCAAAATTGACTAAAACAAACGTTAAAAACGTCGACGAAAAGAGTAGGTCATCACAGTACCTTCGAATGCTTTTAAAATAATTTAATTTAAAGGATATGACAAAATTAAATAAAATAATTATAATTTGTAGGGAGGGTGACAAAGTGAAACTATAACTAAAAGGAGGGAATTAAAATGTAATTAGATAATTAAAGTATAAAATTGTTTTAAGATTGTGTTTTATGTGTTACATGAAAATAAGTCATTAACTTTTGTGTATCTTAAAAAACCATTATGATATACATTGTATATAGTCTGGATTTTCGTCTTATTTCGGATTGGTTTCGTCTATATTTTTGTTCAGTTTTGGGTAACAATTCAGTTATAATTTACCCCTAGATATTGATAATCACATATAATTAAAAAAAATCAATATTATGCTCAAGTTAAAGATACAATGCAATAAAGATTCGTTTCTTTAGATTCTTTCAGTTAAACATGCAATGCAATAATCACTTATACATAACACATTTCTTTATTGTACATTTCAATCTACACGTCAATATTAAATAGGAAAAACATTAAAACGTTGACAACAATGAGCAGGTCGTCACGGTATTTTTGAATGTTTATAAAACATAGTTGTTTAAAAGTTATGATAGAATTAAATATAAGGATGAAAATTTTGTAGGGGATGGGAGAAAAGTTTAAGTACTAACTAAACATGAGGGGTTTAAATTAACTAAAATGAGGTATTAAAGTGTTAAAGTGTTTGAATGACTACTTTACCCCCATTTTAGGGTTGTTAATGAAAATAAAATTCTTAAATTTTGGGTATCTTAAACTACATCTCCCTCATGCATTATAATATAGTATATATATATATATATATATTCATTTCCTCTCTGGATTCTCATCTTTTGAAAATGATTAGTAATGTGTAAAATGTAAAATGATTCTTATTATTTGGGTGCTACAAGGAGTTAAAAGTACAATACATCAATATATAGATTCTAATCTAGGGTTTAGGAAACTTAATCCCCTAGCCCGCATATAGATAATTAGAGATGGCTAAATTAAACAGAAGCTTTCTTCTTCGGTCGTTGAATCCGATGATCATATAGTTTAGATCAGATTAGGCATATTTACGTGTATGAATATTCGTACATGAAAAACTTTTAGAATTCAAACCGTTACCTCATGATTAAAAACACAACTTCCAGTATTGAATTCTCGATTTCTATATAGTATGATCAAGTTTATAAAACTTTAACTTTTATAAAGTATCTACATAAAAAAAATTATAATAAAAGATGTAGAATTATGAATTGTTTTTTATATGTTTTGTATTTAATATGTTCAATGTAATTATAAAATTGAATGTAGTGAAGTTTCATAGACATCTGTTGACTCTTGACTTTCTTTTGATTAAATATGGTGTTCTAAAGACATATTTGCCCCTCAAAAGTAGTTATTTTATGCATTGGGTGTTGTATCATAAGCATCTAAACTTATACCTCATAAAATTTAAGAAGTCCTTGGGAAATGCTTTATAATATAGTATAGATATAGATATAGATATAGATATAGATTAAAAAGCTTATTTATGATTTAGTATTGATTTAGGGAAACAGAAAAGAATTGATTTATCAACATCTGTTCTGATACCACATGTTGATCAATTCTTTGATAATAATACAGAAAAATGTATAAGTAAATCGAATATGTACCTTATTAGCCAGTAACCTTAGATAGGGAAGACTTCATGATCTACAAGATGATGGGTTCCCGTTTAGGGTGTACAGTAATGATGGCTAAGGAGATCAAGGATCTCAGTTTTTAGAGAGGAGAGGGGAGGCGACTTAGGGTTTAGATTATTGGTGTTTCATTAGCCTTTAACCTCTCCTAATAATCTCTATATATACACCCAAGGAGGAACCCTATTTAATGGTTCATTAAGGGTAATTACGTCCATCACATAAAGACCAGTTAAACCAATAGGGGTATTTAGGTCATTGATCATTTATTAGATAAATGATTATAAGGGTCATTTAATTAGAATATATAAATATATTCTTACATTACCACTTTTCTTCCCTAAGTGTCCCTAGAAGATAATCAACTTTTATATGAAAATGGAACTCACCCAAACTAAATAAACACACGGGATAACAATATTTTTGAACAAATTTCATATAATAATGATGAAAGATAATACTTTATGTTATCACAATGAATAATCTTATCTCAGCTAAACTTGTATGAGTTTTAAAACTTTGCCATAATAATACTTATATTATAAACCCTTTTCATATATATGCGTCTACCCAGCGGCAAAGTGGACATGATGGCTCGACTAACCGGCTACATTGGGCAATGTTTTAGCTAATGGGTCATGTTGGGCAAGTTTATCACAAACTTACAAATCACAACTTTTAATTTCTAAATGGACAATGATCTTCATATGATAGTGTATACAATATCATATTATTACTACATGCTTTTGTCATGTAAATAAACTATTTAGCAAAGTGTCTTCAATGGCACGGTTATGTAGATATGCAATGACCGGACAACTTATACAAGAGTGATGTTTATGTTCATATTGGTACGTACAGTAACATACATTTGGTTTATTAAGATTTGTTAAATAATGAATACATGGTTTTTGTGGTGAACTGCAATTAGTTGTAAGTGGCGATGTACATTTCTTTTCTTTTCTTTCTACGAATACTTGTTAAAACATAGTGTGCACATTTCTATTCTTTTTTCGTAACTTACGGAAAAAAAACTTAAGTATCATAATGTTGTATTGCAACCCATTTGTGGATCCCGTTGTAACGCAGGGTAAACCCACTAATATTATATAGTGTCTTAAAACTTGTGTGGTCTTGAACAAGATAAAGTTTTAATATTTCATTATCTATATCTATACAACATTATAAAGGAGGAGACATGGGCAATGTAACGACCCGGACGTGGGGCCCAAAAATTTTCGCGACTAAAAGTATTATAATAAATAAATCGATAATAAAATAAGTATGTATAACCAAATGCGAAGCCAAACCGATAAACTACTTAGTTATCTTGACGAGGAAAATATTACTATAACACGTTGCGCGATCGAAACGACACCCGATAACGAACCCGTCGAAACACCCCTTGCTTACTCATAAGGGAGGACACATGTCCTCCCCATTTTTAGCCAACACATCAATAAAACCATGGATGGTTTTATTGAGACCATCAAACTCCCATCTATATAAATACCCCAACCCACAAACCCTTTTCCCTGATGAACCTTTCTCACAAAATTAAACAACACACATATGTATACTTAGAGAGAGGGAGCCGGACAGAGAGGAGAGCTGGGCAGTGGCCCTTGGCCGCGTACGGCGGAGCTCCGGCCACCATCTCCAGCGGCTTCGTTCCCACACCAACACCCGCACCACACAGATCCAAGAATAGAGAGAGATAGAACGAGAGAGAGAGAGAGAGAGAGAGAGAGAGAGAGAGAGAGAAAGAGAGAGAGAGAGAACTGTAGAGAGAAAGGAGATGGAGGATCTCCTCCCCTTCACGGTGGTGCTCCGGCCACCCCACAACCCAAACAACAACCCTTCACCCTATTATGACGCAAAAGAAGAAAGAGAAGTAAGAGAGAGAGAGAGAGGACCCGAAGGAGGAAGGAGACGGCGGCGGGTCCCGGTGGTTCTGAGCGGCGACAGCGGCGGCAGCGGTACCCCTCACAGAATCGTCGTTCCATCGAAGGTAAGCCCTAACCTATCCCTTTTCCTTCTTCGATTATCAGTGGATTATGGTGATGATAATAACCTGTAAAGGAGATGGTGATGATGGATCTGAACAGGGGCAGAGGCGGGTTTCCGATGGCGGTCACTGTGAGGGTTATGATGGCTGGTGGTTGATGACGAGTTAACAGAAGTCAAGGCTTTGGTCAAAGTCAGTCAAAGGCGAGTCAAATTTTGGTCAACGGAAGTCAACTGGGCGACGAACCAGACAACGTAGTTAGCTGAAAGGATTCGAGAGGTATAAATACACGCCTAAAACTCGTTAATCATATAATTAGATTATTACAAAGCGCGAGTAACACGTGTGGGACTTGGATAACACATTGGAACCGAATAGACCATATAGACTAATTAAAGGGTGGTTGTTTTCATATATATATATATTGGATGAAATAATAATATTATGTGTTAACACGACAATTATATACGCGTAGCTTGGATATATGGATTTGGATAGACTAGTTTCATAGACGATCTAATAACAATATGACAATGGACTTAGTATATAAAATAGGTGTCACACCCTCAAATTTCCACATGCGGAGTTTTACCGCGAGGCGCATGACAAACCAGGATCCAAGTCAACGGTCACAATAAACAACACTATATGAAATACGTAAACTCAAAACTTGGTTATCAAACCATTAAACCGTAGCGGAAGCATTTTAAAGTGTAGTCAACTACAAAACCGTGTTCCAAGTATTCAAAACATTTATTTAAAATATGCTACTAAGCCTAGACGCCAATGCAGACCCGTGCGCCTAGTCCAACCGATGCTACCTTAGCGACCTGAGAAAAACATGCCAAAAAGACGTCAACATATATAATGCTGGTGAGTTCACAGGTTTGTTCAATATGTTACCAAGAGTACCAAAGTGTTACCATGTCCATACTATACCAATGTTACCAAGTACGCTAGCTAGGCGTAAGTTTTATTACTACTACGATTGGAAAACCATTACTAGACACGTTTAGCAATGTTTAGCAATGTTCAGCCCGAATGTTCAGCATGTTATCAATGTTACCAGTTCGAGACAATATGCACCCGCCCGGCCCTCCAAGCCAACGAATGGGGCAGGTCACGCCCAATAGATCTATCCCCATTTCCCCCATTGTGCATCCCCGCACATTCATGGTTTTCCCCGGGACTTTAAAAGAATGTATAGCAATGCAAAGTTAAAACCATAGTATGACATATGTTACCAAAATAGTTTAGCGCATGTTTTCTCCCCCAAAAGTTAAATAAAAGTGGGGCCGCGAACTCACCTTATGTTACCAAGCCCTTGATAATTCCATTACCGGAGATCTATAAAAATGTTCACATAAGTGTTCCGACTAATAACCATAAGGTTATCTAGTCCCTGATTGTCCAGATCGTGACCAAGTATGTTTTAAAACGTGTTTAACTGTTCAACCGACACACTAGACTGACCCGATATCCCGTTGGTGACTCATTACCCTAACTAATCAAGTACACATAGATTACACACAAGGTTCAAGCATAAAACACTTAGTTTGTATCAAAAATCTCATTTTTGAATCTATAGGGTCAAACCAGGGAAATAATTCCACCTTCGCCCCTTTTTAAACCACCTTCGACCGTTTGAAAGACACCTTCGACCGTTTTTAAACAGATTCAACCAAACTGTCCGGGTTCGACCCTGGGGTTCCACATTCGACCATTCGATCGGTCGAATGTGCCCAGGTTCGACCCTGACAGATTACTTTTCCCAAAAACGCTCCAAAAACATCCGAAAATATCCCGAAACATTATCAAACACTGCAGTTAAGCATGAATAACTAATCCCTACAAAACCCCACCAATTTTTCCCCAAAACCTATTCGTTTTAGCCCTTTCCCGAAATGGCAAAGATTATGGAAATGTCACATCATGCATGTAATCTTTACCCAATTTGGAAACTTTTCGAAATCAATCCATAATCATCTTAAAATGCTCAGTTTATCATGTAATCGAAAACCCCCAATAGTTCTATTGATAATACTAGCATGCAACAAGCCATAGAATTAATAAAATCCCCAAATTAGACTTGATATTATCATCTATCTAATTATAACCTTCAATAATCCTAAACTATCATCAATAGCAGCCCTAGATCATGTTTCTAGCATTAGCACAGCAGCAAATCATTAAACAACACATAATATTACATAACACATAATTAACATATGTTTATTGATATGAAAACCTATGTTTAATGATAGGGTCTTGGTTTAGAAAGATGTTTAAAAGGTTTTTATTAACAAAAACATCCTTAGAACAGATATGGACATTTAGGGTTAGATAAAAACGAATTAAAATACTTGAACAAGGTTTAGAATTAAGAACACACCTTGGATTCTTTATTAGATGTTGTTGATGGGTTAGATTATGAAAAATAAGAGCAAAAACTCCTTCCTTAGTGATTAAAATCGTTTGAGAGTGTTTTGAGACGGTTAGGGTTTGTGAAATGGTGAAAAATGACAAAGTTTGGTATTTATACTAGTCCACATTCGCCCCTTTCACCTGGGCGAATGTACCCACATTCGCCCCTTTCACATGGTCGAATGTGCCTTGTTGTGGTCGAATGAAATTCTTTTATTTCCACATTCCAGGTTCGCCCCTAAGGGTCGAACCAAGAGTATTTTCCAGGTTCGCCCCCTCGATGTGGTCAAACCTGGACCTATGTTTTTCTAGTTTTCCCAGTTTATTGTGTTTAACGCATTTTAACGTATCCTAACACATGAACATGCAACCTTAGTCTATGTTTAACATATTTAAGCATGGATGATTATCTACACATCGTTTAAACACATCTTTGCATATAATCCACCATATAACAATTAATCTACACATACACTTAATTAGTTTATGTAATTTCACCAACAACGGGACCCGGTACCAGTGTATTCCCAAAACGACTCCCAATGATCCTCCATATCATTGAACCCTGGACAATCCTATCTTGACCCGACTCAACTAACCTAGTTAAGTCCGTTTATAAATGTTTCTCGCTAAGGTAGACTTAGGTGTTACTAAAATGTTTAATCCAAATATGCCGGGTGTCACATCATCCCCACGTTGAAAGAACTTTCGTCCTAAAAATTGCGCATAGACCAAAAATGAAAGAGATGGAAAGAATGAAACGAAAAGAAAATTTACCGAATGTCACATCATCCCCACGAATGCGCATTTCGGAAAAAGATGAGGATGTTTAGCTTTCATCTGATCCTCCCGTTCCCACGTGAACTCCGGTCCACGATTCGAGTTCCAACGAACTTTGTCGATGCGGATTTTACTCCGACGAAGGCTACGAATCTTGTAGTCGAGAATCTCGACAGGTTCCTCCACAATGCGAAGACTGTCATCAACCTTGATCTCTTCCAGTGGTACAATGAGAGATTCACCAGCCAAACACTTCTTTAAGTTAGACACATGGAAGACGTTGTGAACACTACCAAGTTCCGCCGGTAAGTCAAGTCTGTATGCCACCGACCCAATCCGTTCCAGGATTGCGAACGGTCCGACATAACAAGGGTTAAGCTTACCACACTTTCCAAAGCGTATGACGCCCTTCCATGGTGAAACTTTCAGAAGTACCCTGTCCCCAACCTGGAACTCCAACGGTTTGCGACGGCGATCGGCATAGCTCTTCTGACGATCCCGCGCAGCAGCCAAACGGTTACGAATTTGTACGATTTTCTCCGAAGTTTCGTACACCAGTTCCGGACCAGTGAGCTGGCTCTCGCCCACCTCGGCCCAACAAAGAGGTGATCGACATTTCCGTCCGTAGAGCGCCTCGAACGGAGTTGCCTTGATACTAGAGTGATAGCTGTTGTTGTAGGAGAACTCTACCAACGGTAGGTGGATCTCCCAGATTTTGCCAAAATCGATAACACATGCCAGAAGCATGTCTTCCAAGGTTTGAATCATCCGCTCACTCTGTCCACCAGTTTGCGGATGATAAGCCGTACTCATATCCAACTGAGTACCCAAAGCCTTGTGTAGAGCCTTCCAGAAATGCGAAGCAAAACGAGAATCATGATCAGAGATAATAGAAACAGGCACCTCGTGCCGCGCAACCACCTCCTTAAGGTAAAGCCGAGCTAACCACTCAAGTCCATCGGTTTCCTTAATTGGTATGAAACGTGCCGATTTTGTCAACCTGTCAACAATCACCCAGATCATATCATAACCACTTGGTGACCTTGGTAGCTTTGTGACAAAATCCATCGTGATTCGCTCCCACTTCCATTCTGGAACCTCTGGTTGTTGTAGGAGACCAGACGACCTCTGATACTCCACCTTGACTTTAGCACAAGTCAAGCATTTACTCACGTAAAAAGCTATATCAGCCTTCATGTTTGGCCACCAATAATGTATCTTCAAGTCCTGATACATCTTATCGGAGCCAGGGTGAATAGAATACCGGGATTTGTGAGCTTCATCCAAGACAAGCTCGCGTAATCCCCCGAACAAGGGAACCCAAACACGTCCCGCGAAATAGTGTAAGCCATCGGTCCTGAGTTCAAGATGATTGTCAGCACTGTGCATAGTTTCAGCTCTAAGGTTCTCCTCCTTCAAAGCTTCCAACTGTGCAGAACGGATTCGGTCGGGCAATGAGGAATGAATGGTGAGCTGTAAGGCTCGAACACGACGAGGTTTCACGGACTCCATCCTGCTCAAGGCGTCCGCCACAAAGTTCGCCTTGCCAGGATGATACTTGATAGCACAATCATAATCGTTTAGGAGTTCAACCCAGCGACGTTGCCGCATGTTTAACACCTTCTGGTCGAAAATATGCTGGAGGCTCTTGTGATTGGTGTATACATCACACTTGGTACCGTACAAGTAATGTCTCCAGATTTTCAACGCAAAGATTACCGCACCCAATTCCAAGTCATGAGTAGTGTAGTTCTTCTCAATAACTTAGAGTTGACGAGAAGCGTAGGCAATAACCTCCCCACGTTGCATTAACACACAACCGAGACCACGAATTGAAGCGTCACAGTACACAACGAAATCATCCGTACCCTCAGGTAAGGATAAGATAGGTGCAGAAAAAAGTTTAAGCTTCAGCATCTGGAATGCTGATTCCTGCGGTTCACCCCAGTCAAACTTTCAGTCTTTCACGGTAAGAGTGGTGAGGGGTTGAGCGATCTTCGAAAATCCCACAATGAAATGACGATAGTAACCCGCAAGACCTAGGAATTGCCGCACCTCAGATGGCGTCTTTGGTGCTTCCCAGTCTTTAATAGCTTCGATCTTAGCCGGATCGACATGAATTCCCAGTTCATTAACCACATGCCCTAGGAATTGAACGTCTCGTAACCAAAAATCACACTTTGAGAACTTAGCATACAACTGCTCCTGTCTCAAAAGTTCCAAGACCAACCGTAAGTGTTCCTCATGATTCGTCTTGTTCTTAGAATAAACCAGAATATCGTCAATAAACACGATGACGAACTTATCAAGGTAAGGCTTGCAAACGCGGTTCATCAAGTCCATGAACACCGCCGGTGCGTTAGTGAGACCAAAAGGCATGACCAAGAACTCAAAATGGCCATAACGAGTGCGAAAAGCAGTCTTCTGGATATCGGCTTCCTGGACCCGCAACTGGTGATAACCGAACCGCAAATCAATCTTCGAGTAGTAACTAGAGCCCTGGAGCTGGTCAAAGAGATCATCAATGCGAGGGAGAGGATAACGATTCCTGATGGTCACCTTGTTCAGCTCACGATAATCAATACACATGCGAAGACTTCCGTCCTTCTTCTTCACAAACAAAATAGGAGCTCCCCACGAGGAAGAACTCGGTCGGATGAAACCCTTTTCCAAGAGTTCCTGCAACTGGCTGGACAACTCTTGCATCTCGGGAGGTGCAAGACGATACGGAGCACGGGCAATAGGAGCTGCACCCGGAGTAAGATCAACGCCAAACTCAACCTGACGATAGGGAAGGAGACCAGGTAAATCATCAGAAAACACATCGGGAAAATCACGAACCACCGGAATATCCTCGATCTTCTTCTCATCGTCAGTTGAAACGTTAACAAGTGCCAGAATGGCCGAACAACCCTTCCGGAGATACTTACGGGCTTTCATGCTAGAAATGATACTCAGTAGAGCACCGCTCTTCTCGCCATGAACCGAAAGAGTCTCTCCATCAAGGAGAGGGATCCGAATAATCTTATCAAAACAAACGATCTCCGCACGATACAAAAATAACCAATCCATGCCGACAACGACATCAAAACTACCCAGGGGTACCGGCATAAGGTCAATGGGGAAAGACAAACCCGACAGTTCCAAGCGACATTCCCTAAGGGTGTGTGTCGCTTCGATTTTCTTACCATCAGCCAATTCTATTAAGTACTTAGCCTCTAAAGGTGTGGGTACTATATCTAGCAATCGACTAGTGTCCATAGATACGAAACTCTTATCGGCACCAGAATCAAACAAGACAGAAACATGGTGATCATTAAGAAGGAACATACCAGTAACTATGTCTGGATCCTGCCTAGCCTCTGTAGATCCAATGACGAAAGCACGCGCAGACCTGCCTCCGCCCCCGTTGTTCCCGTTACCGTTCCCGCCCCTCCTATTATCACCCTGCTTCAGCTTAGGACATTCACGCTTGAAGTGTCCCGTGTCACCACAGTTATAGCACCCCTGCTTTCCTGGAGTCCCCTGAGCAGTAGGAGCAGGAGTAGCAGTAGGAGTCTGAGTTGAGGTAAGTGACACCCTGCAATCCTTAGCAAGATGCCCCAACTGATGGCACCGATGACAGCGAGCCCGATCACAATTCCCAGAGTGGTGATAACCACACTTGTTGCACTTGGGATGCTTCCCAATATACCCTCCCGACTTCTTCCCCGAAGAAGACCCAAACGAATCAAACTTCTTCACTGGTTGCGATGGCGCTGGCACGGCACTCTTCCCCACATTATCCCACTTCCTCTTGTTCCCTTTCGAACCCTTTACAGCAGCACCCTTAGGAGGCAAAACACCTTCTGCCACCTTTAGGTTAGTCATCCGATGAGCCGATCGAACAACTTCAGCAAGAGTAGGAAGATTCCCCGCTGCCACCAACCCTGCAATCTCCGGCACTAACCCAAATACGTAGTGCTCAATCCTCCTATACTCGGGTTTTTGAAATCAGGGCACAACACCGCTAGCTCGTTCCTCCTCACAGTGTACTCTTCAATCTCAGACCCGACCATCTTGTAACTCCAGACCTCATGTTCCAACTTCTGTACTTCCTCCCTTGGAAAATACTCACTCCTCAACAGATGCACAAAATCCGCCCAAGGCATAGCGATAGCCTCCCCCAATCCCAAGTTCTGGGCAGTAGCATTCCACCACGATAATGCAGGCCCCTCGAATGTCGCAGTAGCATACTTAACCCGGTCCCCAGCGGGACAGTTACACATAACGAACACAGATTCTACCTTCTCTAGCCATCGGAGCAGTCCCACCGCTCCCTCAGTTCCAGCGAAGTTATGGGGCTGATAGTCCCGAAACTTCTTATAAGAGCACTGAGGTGGAGGTGGATTGACAGCGATACCTGAAACACGACACACGAATAAAATACAAACGAAAGAACATGACACCCAAGAATGAGGCAAAGTCGACAGAAATCAACTTACCACCCATGGCATTAATCCCAGCCTGGAAATTAGCCATAGCCATGTTCACTTGCTGCTGTAACAAGGCATTTAGTTCAGCTTGGGTCATGTTGATGTTACCACGACCACCGCCGCCCGCACGGCCACCGCCGCCACCACGGCGGCCGCCACCACGACGTCCATCACCACAAGCACCAGACATGATCTAATAAATCCAGAAATCGAGGGATTCAGATTCACCTCTAGTGTCAACCACTAGAAATTTTCAAGAGTTAACTAAGGGACAAATTTAGGACTGTACATCTAAACTCAAAGTCCACCGGGATTTTCATGCATTTCAGTTTATTATTTCGTGTGCACCCGAAATGATAAACTGCTCTACATGGTCCTCCAAATGTACTCCTAGTCCAGACTCCGGTCACCGAATATCGTCACCTAGTAACGTGTTACGATATGTGCAAGTGTAAGAAAGCATGTGTGTGTTAGAGTCAACAAATCAGCTTCTTCCTCTTTAATCCCGAAGAAGAGGACAAGAATAAGTAAGAACCCAAATAAAAGCGGATGATGTAACACAGAAGTATGATGATGATGTAAGGACACCCCGACAAAGTTAGTACGTATCCCACTAAGAGACGCAAAGTACGTGACCATCTAGTGTGTGTGTGACTCGGCTATAGACCAGACTCTACATGCAGTCCTAGTTCACTATAACCATTGGCTCTGATACCAATCTGTCACACCCTCAAATTTCCACTTGCAGATTTTTACCGCGAGGCGCATGACAAACCAGGATCCAAGTCAACGGTCACAAGAAACAACGCTATATGAAATACGTAAACTCAAACTTGGTTATCAAACCATTAAACTGTAGCGGAAGCATTTCAAAGTGTAGTAAACTACAAAACCGTGTTCCAAGTATTCAAAACATTTATTTAAAATATGCTACTAAGCCTAGACGCCAATGCAGACCCGTGCGCCTAGTCCAACCGATGCTACCTTAGCGACCTGAGAAAAACATGCCAAAAAGACATCAACATATATAATGCTGGTGAGTTCACAGGTTTGTTCAATATGTTACCAAGAGTACCAAAGTGTTACCATGTCCATATTATACCAATGTTACCAAGTACGCTAGCTAGGCGTAAGTTTTATTACTACTACGATTGGAAAACCATTACTAGACACGTTTAGCAATGTTTAGCCCGAATGTTCAGCATGTTACCAATGTTACCAGTTCGAGACAATATGCACCCGCCCAGCCCTCCAAGCCAACGAGTGGGGCAGGTCACGCCCAATAGATCTATCCACATTTCCGCCGTTGTGCAACCCCGCACATTCATGGTTTTCCCTGGGACTTTAAAAGATCGTATAGCAATGCAAAGTTAAAACCATAGTATGACATATGTTACCAAAATAGTTTAGCGCATGTTTTCTCCCCCAAAAGTTAAAGCAGTAAAAGTGGGGCCGTGAACTCACCTTAGATTGCCTTCTTCAGTAATTAATAAAATGCCAAGCCCTTGATAATCCCACTACCGGAGATCTATCAAAATGTTCACATAAGTGTTCCGACTAAAAACCATAAGGTTATCTAGTCCCTGATTGTCCAGATCGTGACCAAGTATGTTTTAAAACGTGTTTAAGTGTTCAACCGACACACTAGACCGACCCGATATCCCGTTGGTGACTCATTACCCTAACTAATCAAGTACACATAGATTACACACAAGGTTCAAGCATAAAACACTTAGTTTGTATCAAAAATCTCATTTTTGAATCAATGGGGTCGAACCAGGAAAATAATTCCACCTTCGCCCCTTTTTAAACCACCTTCGACCATTTGAAAGCCACCTTCGACCGTTTTTAAACAGATTCGACCAAACTGTTCAGGTTCGACCCTGGGGTTTCACATTCAACCATTCGATCGGTCGAATGTGCCCAGGTTCGACCCTGATAGATTACTTTTCCCAAAAACGCTAAAAAACATCCTGAAACATCCTGAAACATTATCAAACACTGCAGTTAAGCATGAATAACTCATCCCTACAAAACCCCACCAATTTTGCCCCAAAACCTATTCGTTTTATCCCTTTCTCAAAATGGCAAAGATTATGGAAATGTCACATCATGCATGTAATCTTTACCCAATTTGGAAACTTTTCGAAATCAATCCATAATCATCTTAAAATGCTCAGTTTATCATGTAATCGAAAACCCCCAATAGTTCTATTGATAATACTAGCATGCAACAAGCCCTAGATTCAATAAAATCCCCAAATTAGACTTGATATCATCATCTATCTAATTAACACCTTCAATAATCCTAAACTATCATCAATAGCAGCCCTAGATCATGTTTCTAGCATTAGCACAACAGCAAATCATTAAACAACACATAATATTACATAACACATAATTAACATATGTTTATTGATATGAAAACCTATGTTTAATGATAGGGTTTTGGTTTAGAAAGATGTTTAAAAGGTTTTTATTAACAAAAACATCCTTAGAATAGATCTGGACATTTAGGGTTAGATAAAAACGAATTAAAATACTTGAACAAGGTTTAGAATTAAGAACACACCTTGGATTCTTGATTAGATGTTGTTGATGGGTTAGATTATGAAAAATAAGAGCAAAAACTCCTTCCTTAGTGATTAAAATCGTTTGAGAGTGTTTTGAGACGGTTAGGGTTTGTGAAATTGTAAAAAATGACAAAGTTTGGTATTTATACTAGTCCACATTCGCCTCTGGTCAAATGAAATTGTTTCATTTCCACATTCCAGGTTCGCCCCTTTTGTAAGGGTCGAACTAAGAGTATTTTCCAGGTTCGCCCCCTCGATGTGGTCGAACCTAGACCTATGTTTTTCTAGTTTTCCCAGTTTATCGTGTTTAACGCATTTTAACGCATCCTAACACATGAACATGCAACCTTAGTCTATGTTTAACATATTTAAGCATGGATGATTATCTACACATCGTTTAAAGACACTTTGCATATAATCCACCATATAACAATTAATCTACACATACACTTAATTAGTTTATGTAATTTCACCAACAACGGGACCCGGTACTAGTGTATTCCTAAAACGACTCCCAATGATCCTCCAGATCATTGAACCCTGGACAATCCTATCTTGACCCGACGCAACTAACCTAGTTAAGTCCGTTTATAAATGTTTCTCGCAAAGGTAGACTTAGGTGTTACTAAAATGTTTAAGCCAAATATTCCGGGTGTCACAATAGGTATGTATGAACTTTGAATATAAAGATGAACATTTGAGACATCGACACATAGGACATACGATATGAGATAACTTGGACAATTTGACGAACCATTAAGATATAGGAAGGACAATGGGACTTACAACATGTTAATTGGGACTATTGAGACCTTAGATAACAATACATATATAAATACTAGTTATTCGTCACTTGGAGCTCAAAGGACCATATAAACGACATAACATAAAGATTGATTATTAGTTACAACTTGAATAATAATTAGTACAAGTAAGACTCATGATGAGGAACTCGGTATGTAGGACTTCGAATAAATGATCACACATAGAATTACTAACCGGCAATGAGGATAAGTCCACATAACAACAAGAGGTCCTAGTTATCCACACGTGTAATCTTGACGCTCGTTTACACGTACTAATACTTGTAATTATGATAGGACTTGGCATGTAACGGAAAGATGAATTAAAGGCTTTGGAAAAACATATTATTATGTGACATGACAGGTGAGTTCCGTGTACCATTCCCCTTTTTCTGTTTTACTATTTTGGGGTGAATGCATGCTTCCTTTTTATAAACTGTTGTGATGTGACAAGATACTAGCTGCCAGATAACACTGACACTCATTAACTCATAGGTGAGCCACTTAATATATGGGTAGTACTACTTGGGGAATCCCCCACGCACAGTGGACCCGGGACGTTGGGCCCGGGAAACCCTCTACTGAGGCCTGCGGACCATTGCGGCATATATTATGCCTTGTAGATCTATAATGGCAGTAGATAGATCTAGTGTTAGGGTTGAGGGGTCGCTTTGTTGGATCAGTATTGCTCTTGATGTATTGCTTGCTAGTGAACACTTATGTGTTTAGCAAGTTCAATCAGATTTGCACAGCGGAATGATTAAGTAAAGCTACACTATCAACAGGAGTTATTACTCCCCCTAGATGTTTGAAATCTAAAGACAAGTTTAATGAGAATCTAAGTATTGAATGTGAATGATAATAAATACTCAAACAGATTCTCAATAAATGAAATGGACAAAACAATAATAAGCTTTGAAGGATTCTTGTTTCAATAAAAATCAATGTCTAAAACAGAGGGGATGAACCCATCTATTTATAGACTTTACATATGCATGAACCTTGCCAAAAAGCAAGTCTGTAACAAGTAGCAACAAGTTGCATTCTTGGAACTTGTACAAACAGATAAAGTAATATTAAACTAATAAACTACTGAAACATAAGTCGGTGAAAAAGATTCTTGAACAAGAGCTGATGAATGACAAACTACTGATGAGTAGTTTGTCTTCAGTAGTTCTTCGGTGAACTGTCTGGTTAGACTTCAGAACTTCTGATACTTCTTCTTCAGTACTTGTTGAATCCTTCTTCAGTAGTTCTATACTTAGGATATTTTGCAGAAGTGAATTAGACTAAGGTTTAGAAAAATGGTTTCAACAATCCTTTTTGTCCTAACAATCTCCCCCTGGATTGATGAAGCCAAAACCTTTTCTAATTCTCTATTGTCTTCTTCTGTTATTCACAATCTTCCATATCTCCTTGAGCATGGAATTCTTCAATTGATTAAGCTGTTCATCAGTGAGAGATCCCCTTTGAGGTTCTAAGTGTTGAATTGTAAGCAAGTCCTGAGTTGATAGTTTCTTCAGTTCATTCATGGACTTGTAGGCCTTGCTTGTAAGATCTCTTCTTGTCACCAATACTGAGTTGTCATCAGTAAAGGACCATCTGATGATCAGCACTTTAGACTTGTCAAAGTCTGAAGTATAGGGAACCATGCTGGATCCCTGGGATGTTCCTGAGTGTTGGATATTTTCTATTTTTGTGACTCTCAGGTGGGATTCACTTCTGTCTTCTTCTTGCACTACTTCAGGTAATTTAAAGGTTGGTAAATGATGTTCAGTAATTACCTTTGTGTGTAGTCTGTCAGTGATAGTCTTCTGAATTTGGTAAGCAAATGTTGAAGGATCCCTAAATTGAGTTATCAGAGGCTTCTCTTCAATATCAAAGTCTCCTTGAACAACTGTGTTGCCTTACAGTAACACCATCTTGAAGTCAGTCTTTGTTCTAACTACTGAAGTTGATACTTCAAAAGTTTTGAACTTCTCTGGATTAGCAGCCTTGGCAGCCTTGTACTTCTTGTATGTGTCCAGTAGTCTATCTTCTTTCCATCTTGACACAGAGGCTTTTGAACCATAGTCATTTGCTACCAGTTCTTCAATCATCTCAGCTCTCTTGGCTTTTCCATCTTTGTTTGTTGCAAGTTTGTCAGCAACAAGTTGAGCTCTTCTAGTCAGCTCATCCATTGAGAGCCCTTTGAGTGAATAGGCTTTTGTTTTGCTGTTCTTTGTTATAAAAGTCACCAGTTGTTGTCTTTTGTCTTCTTCAGCAACTCTCTCTGTTTCAGCTTGCCTATTCAACTCTGCTTCATAAGCTTAAAGCTTTTCATTTAAGCTTAGATCTTCCCTTGCCTCCAAGTTATTCCAGATCTCTTCTCCCTTAGCCTTTCTTTGGGCTGTAATCAAACTCTTCTCAAGTAGTTCTTTGGACATTGATAGTGGAGAAGGGTTCAGCATAGTCATTGTTGTAGTTGTTGTAGGTCTTGGAATAGGAGTTGGTTGTTGTTGTTCAGTTGTCTTGGAAGGCTCTTCAGTTGTTTGTATGTTGGAAGTGTTAACTGCTGAAGTGTTGACAGATGTGTCAACTACTGAAGGATTGTCTTTAGTACTTTTTGAATCATCAGATGTTTCTTCAGCAGTTTCTTCATTATGGCCTTGGGAAGGTTCAGCTTCAACTTCAGTTCCAGAGACAAGCCTTTGTTGATTTTCTTTTTGTTTTTGGGCTTTCTCTAGAAGTTGTTGTTGTTGTGGAGCCACTCTTGCCTTTATCCTGGCTTCCAGTGACTCCTTAGGTTCCTTAATCTTCTCCCCCTTTTTGGCTTCATCCACTTCTGGAAGCCTGCTAGGTTTGGAAGTTCTACCAGTGAGTTCAGCAAGCTGTCTTGAGTTGTTGTCTATTTTGTTGGACAGCTCACCAAGTTTTTTGTTGATCACCTCAAACTGAGCTTTGGTTGACAACTCCAAAGTAGTTGTGAAAGTTTTGAGGTGATTGGCAATTAGGGTGTTCATCAATTGGTATAGGGGACCATCTGGGCTGCATAGTTGGTTCAAGTCTATGCTGGATGACCCAGGGAATTGGGTAGGCATTTTTAGTGAGGGGTGTGTTTTTAGGTGATCTTCATGTTGTACAGAAGATGACACTTTAGGGGAATCAGGGATCAAGTGGACTTTAACCTGATCTGGTGTGACCAGCTCTTTGAGCTTAGCTACACCATGTGCTGGACCTTCACTAGCAGCCGTCAATTCAATTTTGGTGGAGTGTGAATCATCATCCAAATCAATGGAATCATCTGAATCCTTGCTTACTTCCTCAATGAGGACAGTATCAGTTACATCATGAGCTGGGCCAAACCCAGTTGTCTCATGTACCTCTTGTTCTTGGTTTAGAGGATTTCCTACCTCAGGCATTAAGCCTTCATCAGTAATTGCCACAAGTGAGGTCTTAGCAATGTTACTTCTATCCTCAGATCCACCACTGGGTGGTATATGAGTAGTAGTAGCCTCAAATGTACCTAGAGTTTCTAAGGTTGGGCCTAGAGACCCTGGTTCATCCTCATCTCTTGGGTTAGGGATAGGGATATCCACATCCATGTCAAGTGCTGAAGGTATGTCCCCTGTTTGACGTGGTTGTTGGGGACTGACATGTTCTGATGGGATGGTCTCTTTTAGCCCAGAGAGAAGTTTGGCAATTTCAAGGGCTTCAGGTTTAGAAAGTTGTGGTGCTGGTTCAGTAGTTTGGTCTATGGGTTCAGCAGTTTCAAAAGAAGAGTCAATGGGGATTGTTCTCTTGAATTTCTTTCTTTTGAATAAGATGGTGATTGGTGCTCTAGTGGGGGTTTGAGATGGATGAGACTGAGAGGATGTTTCAGTCACATCTTTATCAAGTGCAGATTGCACATTAGCAAGTTCCGGCATCTCAACTTCCTGAACTGCCTTTCTTTTCAGGATGGTGGGTTTTTGTTTTTGCTGTTTTGGTTTCTTGGCCTTTTTGGGTGAAGGTTTGGAAGATGAGGGTTCCTTGGGGACTGTTGTGTGTTCCCCTTGGTCATCTTCTGGCCAAGTGGCCGGTTTATTGTGCCTAGAGTATGCTTGTGAGGTTAAAGGGTTTAAAACAGTTGTTTTACCCACAAGCACCTCTTCTCCAAGTTCCTTTGTTATGCATTGCATAATAAATCTTGGATACAACAAAAACTTCTTTTTAGAATTGAGATGATGTAACACCAACTCATTAAAGAAAAGTGATGATGCCCTAAATTTTGTTTCATTCACAATGGAATGAAAAATAGGTTGAAAAGTGGAGGGCATCTGATCATATGATCCAGTTTTTGGACTCAAACACATTATTATATAGTGAAACAAAAGTTTGTACTTAGGTTCAAAATATTTCTTAAAAATAGTAGTATGTGAGAGAGTACCTTGGTAACCACACTCTGTCATGGTTAGATGAATTTTAGAGTTTGGAAATTGATCTGGGACACCAACATCATCTAGACACAGTCTAATTCCCAAAGTTTCGGGTGTGATTGCCATTCTTCTCCCTTGGATGGTTGAATTGAGGGAGATCACCTTATCATTTACTGTCACCGTCTCCGCATTTGCCCATAACTCATTAAGAGTCTCAGTGTGGATTGGAGGATCAATGGTGAGGGCAGTAAAGTATTGGGATTTAATGACTAAATCAATGATTTCGTCGTATTGGGACCAGGCTTCATGTTTCTCAAAGTAGCCTCTTTGATTGTGTCCATGTTTCAGTGTTAGAGCCATGTGGTTTGTGTGTTTGTGGATCGAACAGTGTTTTTGCAGGTTCAGGGTTTGAGAGCTTTTTGAGAGAGAAGGAGGGAATTTTTGCTTTTTGAATGGATAAGTGTTGGAAAAGGTGTTTATCAGAAGTTTGTAACCACCCTAGGTCAAACTTCTGAAGTGGGAAATGTCTGATTTGCCCTTAATGACAAAACTGCTGATAAAGAACAATTGTCATTAGTAGTTCCCATTTTCTCTTCAGTAGTTTGTTAACAACTGATGAGAATGTTTATAAACACTTTATTCATAACTTCTGAAGATTATTTTATCAGAAGTTACTCATTTTTCAGAAAATATTCACATACTGATCTTTTTGTTCATCAGTAGTTTCTCTCTTTTTGTTTTTCAGAAGTTTTTGGTCTAAAAACAGATGTAAGTGAAAAATAAAATATGTGCAGAGAAGTAAAAGAAACACTTACAAATTTAGCATTCCAAGCATGGATACTAACTTCTGAAATGTTGATGTGTCAAGGGGTTTAGTGAATATGTCAGCTATCTGATTAGCTGTTGTCACATGTTTCACTTCAATCTTGCCTTTTTCATAGCAATCCCTGATGAAATGATACCTGATTTCAATATGTTTAGTTTTTGAGAACTGAACAGGATTTTGAATGATGCTAATGGCAGATTTGCTATCTACAAGCAATGGTGTCTTGGTCTCTTTGATTCCATAATCAAGAAGTTGATATTGGAACCATTGTATCTGTGATGTACAACTTGCAGCTGCAATGTATTCAGCTTCAGCAGTTGAAGTTGCAACAGATGTTTGCTTCTTTGATTGCCAGGACACTAGACAGTTTCCCAAGAATTGACAACCACCAGATGTTGATTTTCTTGACATTTTACACCCTGCATAGTCACTATCTGAAAAAGCTGATAACTTGGTATTGCTAGAAGCAGGATACCAAATTCCAAGTGTAGGAGTTCCTTTCAGATATCTGAAGATTCTTTTGACTGCAATGAGGTGTGATTCCCTAGGAGCTGATTGATATCTAACACAGACACATGTTGAAAACATAATATCTGGTCTAGAAGCAGTTAGATACAAAAGGGAACCTATCATACATCTATACATGATTTGATCAACCTGTTTTCCTTGAGCATCTGGTTCAACTTGTGTGGTAGGTGTCATGGGAGTGGAACATGATTTACAGTCTTGTAAAGAAAATTTGTTCAATAATTCTTTAACATATTTTGATTGATGTATAAAAGTTCCATTAGTTTGTTGTTTAATCTGCAGTCCTAAAAAGTACTACAGTTCTCCCATTGTACTCATCTCAAATTTTGATTACATGAGTTTCTTAAAGTCCTCACACAATTTTGTGTTTGTTGAACCAAATATGATATCATCAACATAAATTTGAACAAGACATGATTTCCAACATTTTTAATGAAAAGAGTTATATCAATGGAGCCTCTTGTAAAGTTATTTTTGAGTAAAAATTTGGAAAGTGTTTCATACCAGGCTTTTGGAGCCTGTTTGAGCCCATAAAGAGCTTTGTCAAGTTTGTACACCCACTCAGGATGAGAAGGATCCTCAAACCCAGGTGGCTGACAAACATACACTTCCTCTTTGATATTTCCATACAAAAATGCACTCATAACATCCATTTGAAAAACTTTTATTTTGTTGGAAATGGCATAGGCCAGAAATAACCTGATTGCCTCAAGCCTTGCAACTGGAGCAAAGGTCTCATCATAATCAATTCCTTCTTCTTGAGAGTAACCTTATACCACCAGTCTTGCCTTGTTCTTAATGATCATACCAGCTTCATCTTGTTTGTTCCTAAAAACCCATCTTGTGCCAATTGGTAGCTTGTTTGGTGGTAAGGGACAGATTTCCCAAACCTGTTGCTTCTTGAATTGAAGCAGCTCATCTTGCATAGCTTCCACCCAATTGTTGTCTTTGAAGGCTTCTTGGTACTTCTTAGGTTCCAACTGAGAAATGAATGCTGAGAAGAAGCAAAAGTTGGAAAGCTGGTTTCTTGTGAGAACACCTGAAGCAATATCACCCATGATTTGTTCCAATGGATGATCTTTGTCTTCAATCAGTTGTTGTAAACCACTGACAGGTGTAGGTGGCTCTTGTACTTCATCAAACAAACCAATGAGGTTTATAATGTCTGGTTCAGCTGTTTGAGTGTCTTTAGTAGTTGTAGGAGCTGAAGCAGATGTTTGAGTTTGTACATCAGCAGTTGTTGAATAAGAAGTTTGTGAAACTTCTGAAGGTTTGAAAGTTGACTTAATGACTGTTTGAGGAGTCCATGGTGCTGGATCCTCATCATCAAACCTTTGATCACCATAATAAGTAGGTTTAGATGAAGTAACAGTCTTTTCAGGTCCAAAGTGGAAGCTGTCAAGGTCAAAGAGTTCAGCAGGATGTGCTAGAATAAGAGTGTTTCTTCTACTATCTTGGTTCTTGAATTAAAAACCTTGTAGGCTTTTCTAGTGGAAGAATAACCAAGAAAGTAACCTGAATCAACTTTAGCAGCAAATTTTGAAATAGAGTCTTTAATGTTTAGAATGAAACATTGACATCCAAAGGCCCTGAAAAAGGAGATAAGGGGCTTTATGCCATGAAGAACTTCATAGGCAGTCTTGGAGTGTCTCTTGTTGACAAGGACTCTATTTTGAACATAACAGGCAGTGTTAACTGCTTCAGCCCAGAAATACAAAGGTAGGCCTGAATCAGCTAACATAGTTCTTGCTGCTTCAACTAATGTTCTGTTCTTCCTTTCTACCACACCATTTTGTTCAGGAGTTCTGGGAACACTGAATTGTCTAATAATCCCTTTAGACAAACAGAATTCATCCAGAGTTTTGTTCCTGGATTCTGTCCCATTATCACTTCTAATGGCTTTGACAGATAGAGAATATTGTTTCTCTACTTGTAGAATGAAACTTGTAGAATGAAGAACTTGATGATTTCAGCTGCCTCATCCTTAGAGAATAAGAAGAATACCCATGTGAATCTTGAATAGTCATCAATGATGACCAAGCAGTACTTCTTCTTACCAAGGCTCATGATTCAGGCCTAAATAAGTCCATATGGAGTAGTTGAAGACATGCAGTTGTTTTTTATTCTTCAATAGACTTATAGGAGGACTTATGCTGCTTTCCCTTTAAACAGGATACACAGTGTTCTTGACACTGGTATACTTTCAAAGGTAGACCTCTGACCAAGCCCATTTTTGTGACTTTATTTATGGTTTTAAAGTTAACATGGCCAAGTCTCTTGTGCCAGAGATTAGTCTCTGAAGTTGATGCCTTTGAGAAGAAACAAGCAGTGTTGTTCAGTACTTTGTCCTTTTCAATGTCCACTGCATAGACATTGCCACATCTTTTGGCTATCAACAAAGTATGATCTTCAATGATCTTCTCTATCAACTTCTGGCCTTCTGGTGATATGATCTTGCGTGCTATATTTGTGAAAAAGGAAGAATATCCTTTATCACACATTTGAGACACACTTAACAAGTTGTACTCAAAGTTTTCAACCAGATTGACCTTGTCAAACTATATTTTGCTAGAGGAGACATTGCCATGTCCCAGCACATATCCCTTAGCATTGTTCCCAAAGGATACAGATCCTTCTCTTTGACTAATAAAATTGTTTATCAGGTATCTACATCCGGTCATGTGCATTGAGCCTCCATTGTCCACATACCAAATGCTATTTAAGCCTCTGGAGACCCTCTGCACAAAGTAGCAAATTAGTTAGATTTAGGAACCCAAGCCAGTTTGGCTTTGGGTTTGCTCTTGAGAACATTAACAGTTTGTTCTAGACCAGGTTGAGGAATCCATGTCTTTTTGGCAATGGATTTTTCATTAACAGCAATGGTGGTATCCTTTTGAGGACCACCATCAACCCTGGTCATCAGTAGTTGTACCATGTTCATGAGATCTTTTATCTCAGCACTTTGTGAAACTGCTGATGATGTAGGTCTAACTACTGAAAGAGAATTTTGAGAAAAAGATTTTTATTGAGATTTCATCTTTTTCTGAGAAAAGGTGTTTGCTGGTTGTTGTTTCCTGGGAGAAAACGTTTCTTTAAAATCATTTTTGATTTGTTTTCCCACAACCAGTTGTGAAATTTTCTTGTTATACTGAATTCCTTTTCTATATCTACAAAATTTTGTCTTGTGGTTAAACAGACCACAGATTTCACATTCTTTTGCCTTTTCTTTTTCATTTAAAGGCAAATTTCTGATTGTCTTGATTGGTTTTAGGTCATCAGTAGTTTTCAGGTTCTCAACTCCTGATGTAGATGAAACTACTGATGGCTTAAAGTCAGATTTTATCAGTACTTCTGAAGAACTTTCTTTGTGAGTTTTTAGAAAGTTTTCATGGAAAGATGTACATTCTTTCTC
This sequence comes from Ambrosia trifida, assembly GCA_028751855.1. NCBI lineage: Eukaryota > Viridiplantae > Streptophyta > Magnoliopsida > Asterales > Asteraceae > Ambrosia > Ambrosia trifida. Next base: position 23,054,086 of record CM054124.1, on the reverse strand, counting down.
TTCAGAAGTTTCACCTGAAACAATTTTTCTCCCATCTTCAGTAGTTTTGGGGGAAAAATCTATTGGTGTTTAAGTGTGATTGTACCCTATGCCAAACCTAACATTTGAAGCACTTTGTTTGTTTAGCAGCAGTTGGTACCCCTTACAAGATTCTACCCATTTTTCACAAGTGACCTTGGTGTCAGCAAGCTCTTTTCTGACATTTCCTAGGTCATTTATCATGATTTTAAGTTGTGCTTGGGTTTCAATAGCATTGTTAGTTAATTTAGAATTTTCTTTTGCCTTTGCAGCAAGTTTTCTTTCTAAATCACATTTCATCTGAGTGAATTTTCTCTCAGAGTCATTTGCTTTGCCTTGTAAGTGCACATTGGTCTCTCTTATGAGAGCAAAAGATTCTTTACATGAAGTTGAACAAAGTTTTGTTAAAGATTCTTTTGATACCTGAGACAGGGCAGATTTTGAGGTGCAGCCCTCAAATGCCATTAAGGCAAAATTCTTTCTGCCATTGTCAGGTGTTCTGCTCTTTTAGTTTGAACTTGCTAGTAGACACTTAAGTGTTTAGCAAGTTCGTTGTGAGTGTTAGCACAGCGGAATGTTTATAAGTTTATAGCTACACTTTGTCAACAGGAGTTATTACTCCCCCTGGAATCAAGAACAATAAATGAGAAGTGTTTATTGAGAATCTAAGTATTGAATGAGAATGAAATACTTTGACAGATTCTCAGTAAACAGGAAATGGAAATAACAATAATAAGTGTTGAAGGATTTCTTGTATTAAAATCAATGTCTAAAACAGAAGGATGAATCATTCTATTTATAGACTTTACAAATTGATGTGTCGTAAAACACATCTATTCTCCTATGTATTTTGAGTTATAAATTGAGTCTTTTGTATATAGTTTTTAGTAGTTTTAGGCGTGTATTCGTTTGTTGGCCTATTTTTGTCATTGTATAGATTTTTATTAATTTTTAGTACTTATTTATTTATTTTATATTTTGGTAGGTGTTCGTGTGAACGTTGGAGCGTAAACGAGAAACTTTGGTCGAGCCAAGAACACCCGAGTTAAGAGCACGGAGCTAGAATACTAAATAATAATAATAATAATAATAATAATAATAATAATAATAATAATAATAATAATAATAATAATAATAATAAAATAAAAAATAAATAAAAGAAAAGTTTGTTGGGCTCGGCCCAAGCCAAACACAAAATAACTTTGGAAAAAAAATAGTAGGTCAAAAAAGATTATTAATATGGAGATATTGACGGCAACGAGGTATATGCGAAGGAATTAAGATTGATTCAAATCATTCAATCGCAAAAATAAAAAAAAGGAATTGAAGAACAGCGGCACAAAGAAAAGAAGGGAATTTTGCAATTCCATACAATCGCACAGCACAGAGAACAAGAAGCAGAATCGGTGACGAGCGAAAGGGCACGGAAGAAAAAAAGGCCACGGGCACGTTAAAGATCAAGAGCCAACGAGCCTTGGGTTAGGTTTAGTTTTCGTTTATTATTTTTATAGACATGGTTAAAGCTATATTTATTTATTTTGTGAACATGTTTTTAAATATTATGAACTAGACTTTTATGGTTGCTTAGGTTTATGAACTAGACACGTTTTTTGCAGTATTTAATGATTTTTGGTTTTTAATCTTGATGTGTAGGATTACATGATTTTAATTCTATTGTTGGATTTGATATATGTGTATTGGTGTTAATTTTATTTGAGGTTTGTTTATTGGTTTTGTGGAGCTAGGCATGTAGAGATACCCCCTAGGTCTTGAAATCAATCTAGTTCGTCAACTTAGGTTAGCGTGCTAGTATTTGTAGTTGGAGTACGACACAAGTATAACAAACTAATATAATAAATTAACTAAGACGTGCAGTCCATTCTTGAGGGTGAGAAATCTAACTCGAGTTTGCTAGGTAACTAACTAGGCATTGTTCGGTAGTTGGCAAGCGCTAGGGCGGGAGTCGCTACTTGTCCGTGTTTAGAGTTCTCCTAGGTTTTCTTCAGTAGAGTTTAAGTCTGCTTCATAGTTTGAGGGTTTTAATCCAGGAGAGGTTTTAATCTGATTTCTGTGGGATTTCGGTATGCTAGGGCGATCCGGATCCATCTTAGCATTTCTGCACTTGTCCCGCCTTAAGTCTAGTGAGCTATCTTTGACAGGAGGTTTATTAGATAAGAATAGGGTCTCAAGTTAATTACCAGATTCATGATTTATTGCTAGTGTCTAGGGATTTTACCTAAGTAACCAGCCTTCTTCCTATCCGATTTCTCCAAGTTCCTAGTTCCCATAAGCAGCTGAGGTTACTTTATTTATATTTAGTTTCTTTTAAGTTTTTAATCATTAGTTTAAAATACCCCCCATTTAATTATATATTTATTTAGGCTAGTATTCGGTATAGGTTGTGATCTAGAGTTGCATTCGCGTCTTTGGGTTCGATACTCGGTCTTATCTGTTTACTGCTTTACGACCGGTACACTTGACGTGCGTGTGTAGTTTTTAGGTGAGTCGTTTTAATTAAAACTTGTGTTATTTTTATATATACATTTACACACACCACAAATACATGAACCTTGCCAAAAAGCAAGTTCAGAAACAAGTTGCAACAAGTTGCAGTCTTGGAACTTGTACATAAAGCAAAAAGAAATACTAAAGTATTAAACTACTGATATACAAGGGCGGTGGAAAAGATCTTCTTTAAGTACTGATGAATGACAAACTACTGATGAGTAGTTTGTCTTCAGCAGTTCTTCAGTTGAAGTGTCTGGTTTGAACTTCAGAACTTCTGATGACTTCTTCTTCAGTACTTCTGAATCTCTTCTTCAGCAGTTTGATTCCTTGTCTTCGGCAGTTCCATACTTAGAGTATTTTGACAGAAAGTGAATTAGACTAAGGTTTGCAAAAGTGGTTTCACCAATCCTTTTTGCCCTAACATCAGGTTCTCCCCATTTGATGTCAAACATTTTGTTATCTGCGTCAGGATTACACTCTGTAGTGTCAAAAGGAAGACTGCTCCAGTCAACATACCCTGAGGTGAACAAGCTTTGTTGTGAGGGTTTCTGAGTCTGTGGAGGATGTTGAGCAGCTGGAATGGGAGGGATTGATTGTTGGCTTTACATCTGTTGAGCAGGCATCTGTACATATTGTACTTATGGCACATATTGGATTTGTGGAGCTTGTGCCTGTACAAAATGTGCACTCCCTTGTGTTCCATTATTCCTATTATAACCAGGGTTAAACTGGTTTCCAGACTAAGATTGGTTGTAGCTAGAGCTTCTACACTCTCTAGCAAAGTGTCCCAACTTTTGACACTTGTGACATCTAAGTTTAGATTTGTCAAAACCAATTTTTGTAGAACTGTTTAGTCCTGGAAATTTCCTTCCTGACCTTTTGTAAAATTTGTTTGTTTTAATACTTAACATGGCCAGTCGGTGTAAGATGTCCATTTCTTCTAAGTCATCATTGCTGAAATTTTTTAAATCATCCATGATAAAACACTTGTTATCAGCAGTTTGACTATATTCATCATTGTCATAGCCTGGGAATGATCTTTCTGATGAGATCCCAGCAGTTATGTCAATGTGGTCAAAATATCCAAAACTATTTGAACAAGTAGGTGAATCTTGTCCCAATAGTGTTGTACTACTTAGTAGATAGTCATCAGCAGTTTTACCAGAACTTTGCAACTTTTTCTTTTGATCAATTTCTCTTTCAAAAGTTAGTAATCTCTCATGTAATTTTGTAAGAGTGAGGGAGCTAAAGTCTGGTGAGGATCTTAGGACAATAGAGTATGTTTCCCATTTTTCAAATAAAGACCTTAAAAATCTATGAAGCATAGATACAGTTGTGTAGGTCTGACCATTTAATTTTAGCTCAGATATTAATGAGGAGAATCTTTCAAATTGTTGAGTTAAAGTTTCCCCATTTATGTGAGCAAAAGTTTCATATTGTTGAGCCAGGATTTCTCTGGTGTTGGCAATCACCTCTTCAGTTCCTCCAAACTGTTCTTTGAGGCAGTCCCAAAGCTCTTTGGCACTATCACAATGTAATAGGCCAGAGTAGATTTCATTTGGGAGTGCCATTGCCAACATAGAGAAAGCTTTAGCATCAAGCTCAAGTTTTAGGAAATCATCATCTGTATAGTCTTTTGGGTCTTTTGTTATTTCTTCTTTAGTTTAAAGATTAATATTTACTGGTTTGTGAGGACCATATATCACATATTTCCAGCAACCAGTGTTGGTCTGTGATAATGTATGTGCCATTCTCCTTTGCCAGATATTGTATTCATTTCTTACTAGCATAGCAGGTTTATTGGCAGAACCAGTATTATGAGGATCCATTTTAAAGAGTATTGATTTGTCAAATATCTCTTAAAGTGATGGATGTTCATAAAAGTGAACTTTTAATCCTTTATTGAGTATCAATAAGAGCCTGTGTCTGATTCTCAATGTGTTAGATTGATATGTGATCAGATAAACCAGTGCTCTGATACCAATTGTTGGATCAGTATTGCTCTTGATGTATTGCTTGCTAATGAACACTTACGTGTTTAGCAAGTTCAATCAGATTTGCACAGCGGAATGATTAAGTAAAGTTACACTATCAACAGGAGTTATTACTCCCCCTGGATGTTTGAAATCTAAAGACAAGTTTAATGAGAATCTAAGTATTGGATGTGAATGATAATAAATACTCAAACAGATTCTCAATAAATGAAATGGACAGAACAATAATAAGCTTTGAAGGATTCTTGTTTCAATAAAAATCAATGTCTAAAACAGAGGGGATGAACCTATCTATTTATAGACTTTACATATGCATGAACCTTGCCAAAAAGCAAGTCTGTAACAAGTAGCAACAAGTTGCATTCTTGAAACTTGTACAAACAGATAAAGTAATATTAAACTAATAAACTACTGAAACATAAGTCGGTGAAAAAGATTCTTGAACAAGAGCTGATGAATGACAAACTACTAGTAGTTCTTCAGTGAACTGTCTGGTTAGACTTTAGAACTTCTGATACTTCTTCTTCAGTAGTTCTATACTTAGGATATTTTGCAGAAGTGAATTAGACTAAGGTTTACAAAAATGGTTTCAACAATCCTTTTTGTCCTAACACGCTTGTACATCACGTGTGTTGAATTGTTTTAAACTGTGTAAACTTGTTTGTGAAATGATAAACTTGTTTTGGATCCACTTACTACTTATACGGACTCACCAGCGTAATTGCTGACCCAAACTCTTTTAAGCATGTGTTCAGGTACTGCGTTTGGATGATCGAGAAGAAGAGGTATATGCTTGCTTGTGTGGATTAGAGATTATCATGTTAGAAGGTTCGAGCTTTAAGCGTTGCAGTTTAGAGCATCTAGAGATATGTACGGATAAAGATCGGATCGACTAGTGGATTACACTCCTCAACTGCTTCGACGACCGCCGCGTCTCGTCCCTGCATTAGACTTTAGTTATATTTTTATATTGTATTTGTATTATTTTTGAGACCAAAGGTTGTATGAATATTAAATATTAGTTAACGTTGCTTCCGTTGTGCAAGTCTGTTACCAAACTGTCGTAACGTCCAGGCCCCACCGGATCGAGTTGTTACAGGCAAATATGTCCAAGTTGTCCAAAGTTAAGATGACATACCAAGGGTTTCTTTACAATTTTCTAAATTTTACCACTTTTCTTCCCTAAATGCCCTTATAAAATAATCAACTTTTATATGAAAATGGAACTCACCCAAACTAAATAAACACACGGGATAACAATATTTTTTAACAAATTTCATATAATGATGATGAAAGATAATAATTTATGTTAACACAATGAATAATCTTATCTCAGCTAAACTTGTACGAGTTTTAAAACTTTGTCATAATAATACTTATATTATAAACCCTTTTCATATATATGCGTCTACCCAGCAGAAAAATGGACGGGATGGTTCGGCTCACTGGCTACATTGGGCAATTTTTTAACTGCTGAATCAGGTTGGGCAAGTCTATTACAAACTTACAAATCACAACTTTTAATTTCTAAATGGATAGTGACCTTCATATGATAGTGTATACAACATCATATTATTACTACATGCTTTTGTCATGTAAATGAACTTTATCATTTAGCAAGGTGTCTTCAATGGCACAGTTATGTAGATATGCAATGACCGGTCAGCTTACACAAGAGTGATGTTTATGTTCATATTGGTCTGTTACAGTAACATACCTTTGGTTTATTAAGATTTGTTCAATAATGAGTACATGGTTTTTGTGGTGAACTGCAATCAGTTGTAAGTGGCGGTGCACATTTCTTTTCTTTCTACGAATACTTGTTAAAACATAGTGTGCAAATTTCTATTCTTTTTCCGTAACTTGCGGCAAAAAACCTAAGTATCATAATGTTGTATTGCAACCCATTTGTGGATCCTGCTACAATGCGCGAGTAAAAAAAAGTTAGACCTCGCTACCGCCGAACTTGATGCAGGAGCCGACCCGAACAATGACGGGTCAGATGAACCATGAGACCCATGAGATCACGAGTACAACACACCAAGGTGGTTAGAATGGACTAAAATCATTCCATGATGAAAGCTAAATTTATGGAGTCTTGACTTTTAGTATTTATTTGATTTACCAATTATTGTTTTTCGTATTTATTGGCTTTCCTTTCTTTTTGAGCGTAAGTTATGGAGGACTTTTATTTCCTATATTGTGAAAGTCTATAAGTATTTTGAATATTGGTTGAATAAAGGAAAGTTGTTTTTGTTTGCTAAACGTTATTTGTTCTTTGATTTCGTGAAGTTCCATTCTATCATCATTTCCATAAGCCAAGCCTCGTCATTTGGTATCAAAGCACAACGATACCAATGGTAGGACGTGGAAGACCTACTCGTAATGCCAGCCGTTGAAACGCCGACGGAGGCAATGGTGGCGAAGATAGAGACCCGCGTGATGCGGAGATAGAGCGACTTCAACAAAGAGTTCGAGAACTTGAATTACAACAAGTGCGGAATGAGGTAAATCAAATAAATACTAAAAGTCAAGACTCCATAAATTTAGCTTGGAATGATTTTAGTCCCATGCTAACCACCTTGGTGTGTTGTACTCGTAATCTCATGGGTCTCACGGTTCATCTGACCCGCCATCGTTTGAGTCGGCTCCTGCATCAGAACTTTTCTCCTAAATTCGTTACTGGGTTCAGGGTTCAATTCTTGGAAAGTATATTATTTAGAATTATTGGTATTATTATAGACTACGTTTAACATTTGCTCTTAATACAAAAACAAAATAAAAGGAGTAACAGACTAATAAATGCATTTATATAGAACCACTTTTTATGTTTCTTTAATGGATAATCGTATTTACATACCCTCCTATACGTGGGGACAAACTTTCATACGTTATTAATGCTTATTAGTTAAACATATGTTAGAAACCTATATGCAATGTATATTTGTATACAAGATGTATAGCTCTTAAAAAGATGTATAGTTATGAACCCTAATCCCCAAACCTACAACCCACAAACCCTAGTCGTCATCCTCCACCAGGAGCACCCTCGTGACCTGCAAATCCAGCACCTACCTCCGTTAACCATTTCACAATACTTACCCGATGACTTTCAAACGTCAACCACCTGCAAAATTGTGAAGCCTTTACTGTCAACCCCTAATCTCGTCGTAACACGACTGATAAGTTATCAAAAGACAACTTTTTGAATTTGGAAAGAAATAGGACAATAATATTTCTTTAGAAAGAAGATGGAGTCTACAGGTTGCTATTGAAAAAGTTATTGGACATGGCTTTGATTACTTCTGATCTTGGTGGAGAGAATGATAACAAGACTCTAATTCTTGACAGAGAATATATCCAAGGGATTTTAATCAATGAGTTTGTGGAATTTTGGATCTTGTTTGTTGCAGAAGTAAATTGAGTTATTGATGAGAGGGAAAAAGATGAATGAGAGAGAGAAAGAGAGACGAGTTTGATTTCAATAAGTTCTTTTTTATTTTGTTTTTTTTTTATTAGTGATGATACTTTTGTCATTTCATATAGAATTAATAGATTTGGTTATAAAATTTAAACATTTGGACTCAGATCGTTATAAATTTACCAACCAGGGACTCAATGTAACACCCGAGGTGTTACGGGTCTCTTAAACGGGTCGGGTCGTACCCGACCACCCGATTATTTAATAAAATATTCAAGTTCGAATCTCGTGACAAACCGTTTCAACCGAATAAATAGATAATAATTATTAAGATTTTATTATCTCGGTTAAACGCTCCTTATCTGCTATTAACCCGCTGCCAAACGCCTATTATTTTACTCTTATAACCGGTACCAAACATCACGAGTTCCAGTCATTATCCCCGTTGCCAAACACCCTCTATTTTGTCTTTACCTATAAAACCCCTCTCTTCCTCTCATCTCTCGCTACACTCTCTCTCTCTGTATACATTTTACACACACAAAGTGTGTTTTGGATTATAATTGCTCTGACCAAGGGAGTCTTCACCGGAGATAATGGCCGGCTTATGCCGCCTCCTCCTCCGGTCACCGCGCCACCGTACGCCGCCTGTCCTCCCTCCGGTAAGCTTCATCTCCACCGAATTCCAACCCTCTTTCTTCTCTGCTTCTGTTACAAAACATACCCGGTTACCCCTATTGAACCATCTTTCTGCTTGGGATTTCACCACTAACCTCCCTTGTTTGGCTCTCTGTTCCGGATAAACGAACCGGACAGTCACCAGTTACGGTGACTGTCACCGCTGAACCAACCATCTGGTCACACTTGGATCTGAACCCGACACCAGGTTCCTTGTTTTTAACCCAGCTATAATCAGAAATCACCTGTTGCTCGGGTCTGATGTGAAACTCAACTCGTTACCCTTTTGTTCGTTGTGATATAGATCCGGAGAAAGTACCCTTTTGTTCCCGGTTGATCCCGTGAACCATCCTTCAGTTCTGGTCCATACCCGACGAACCCCCATGAACCGCCGAGTAGTTTGTGGGTGGTCTTGAATCCAGAAACCAGGCGACTGTTTGGGGTCTTGGGTCAGCGTGGGTTGGTTGTAAGCTTCACAAGTCGTTTTTAATATTAATATTGCTTTAATGAGGTGCTATATAATACCATTATAATTATTAACATGGCTTTGTGTTAATTATTGTAAGGTACAAATACGGAAGACGGGTTCGTACCTGGTTTTACATAAATCCCGATCAACTTCCGATTATGTTCCGTTAATAAGTCGGTAAGACTCGGTCACTATTTCCTATTGGTTGATTGGTCACGATCTTGTAATCTATTTATTAACACGGTGATTATATTGATTGCGAGGTACCGATCATTGAATTGGAAGAATACGAGTCGTCGCCGAGTCGACTCGGTGACTCGGTCAACACCCGGAATAGAACCCGGTCCAATAACTAGACGAGGAATATTATTAGAATTATACGAATATATATATAATACGAATAACGTACGGACTTGATAATAATAATAAGAGAATAATAAATATATATAAAATATATATGTTTATATATATAAGATTCGATATATAAAACGATATACTAGACTCGGGTAAATTCGTGTCTAGAGTTCTTTAGGTTCGCGTGCCAAGCTGTAAAGGCCAGCTTTATTTCTTTTTACCTAGATTTAGGATGCCCAAACCCCGAGTTTAGGACTATCTAATATATATTGAATTCTATATATATAAAGTATATATATGATATATATCCTAAGTATTACAATCTAACAAGTCTCACGCGTAAAACGTATCCATATATATAGGACATATAATTGTAATAAGAAGATTAGCTGAAGATAACGCAAACCGGTGAGTATCGTGAACTCCCCACTTTTACTGTTTTATTAAGTGTTTTTGGGGAAATACATGTCATTTATAAGAAAACATAATAATGCTTTACATAAAAGAATGATTAATAATAAAAGTTATATAATAAAAAGGGGGTAATAGAAACGACAAGGACAGTACTGGACGGTATCGCCATTTCCTTTCTTGTCCAACTAGAGGACAAGAACCAGTTTTACCCGAGTAGAGGGTAGAAATAATTATATTTATCACAAACAGAGTGATACCATAGATAGGAATGGCAACCAATAGAATATAATCGGAATAATAGACATATAATCGAATTAATAGAATATATGTTCCCCTCCAGAATTAGAATTGTAAAGCATGTTTATAAAAGAATATTTTAAATAAAAGAATTATCAATAAACGAACTGGCCATTCACTTTATAAAATACACGACCTCACCAACTTTATGTTGACAGAAACTATTTTTGACATGTGTTCAGGTAACCCAACAGATATGATGACGTGGATCCTGGAAGACTAAAGACTGTTATTACCCTGGATTCCGCTGTGTAGCTCCGATAACCCGACCCGACGACCCGGCCACGTCAGGCAGGGTCGTTACAGTTGGTATCAGAGCGGCGCTTAATAACAGTTTTGAAGTCTTTATTAATCCAGGATCTACCAGAATATTTTCTAAAAAGAAATTTTGCTTAGAAAAATAATTATGATATCAGAATTATTAAAGAAAATATCAGGTTATTAAATTTTTGGGTACCTAAATGACAAACCATTATAAAGTTGGTGAGAACCATAACCGTATATTAGAAATTAAAACGAATCCATTACAGGATATTACTAGAATGATTATGTGGGGTAAATTGACAATTCCGTACACAATTGTGAATTTATATGCACATTTAAATTCTGGGAAATCTTACAGGATATTAAGGCCATATGAAATAAGAAAGAATACAGAAAAGAAACCAGATATATTAAAAGAAACCAGAAAATAAATCCAGATATAAAACACAAAAATTATAGAAGTATATATACAAATAGATATAAAAATTACAAAAATTATTCTTCGATATTTTAATCGACTTGTACGAGAGTTTGAAATCGTATTTCACTCTCTAGAAAAACTCGTTGATTATAATCATTCGTCGCATCTCTTCGAAATTTCAGTCTTAATAATTATTCAGATCGTTAACCTCACGGTTATTCCAATAATTATAAACAGAATACGAATATTACGCTCCAACTTGAACATTCCTATGCTCGAGTTTCCAGAAATATTATTTTTATACCGTAATTTCCGAAATTTTATAAAATCCGATATGCTAGAAACATATAAATATTGTGTTTCTAAAGAATTTTCCTCGATTATTTAAATAAAGATCCAATATATTCCGCGATTATCTACATTGTTTTAAATCTTTTTAGTATGATTTTGAAAGTTTATTGAATTTATTCTTAGTTATTACCATTTTTATACTAGACCAGTATATCCGTTTTGAGTAAAAATATATAAATACCCTCCGTTCAAAATTTTAAATAAACGATTTATTTAATTTATAAAATTAAGAAAACCTGTTAATATTATAACTTATTTTTATTTAAGTATTGATAATTTTTGAAAAACCCCAGAATCTATCTCAGGTTTTATCCAAATTTATCCGTTTAACCTTAAAATTTTGATCTCAATATTTTGAGAAATCTACGTTAGTTTTATCAATCCATAATAAGAAATTTGTTTATTAAAAATTTAAGAATTCCGACATTAAGAAAATTTTTACCATGACTCTTTTGAATCGTTAATTTCATTTTCAAAAACAGATACTATTATGAAACTCGAATCAGTATTACTATAAAATATTCCTAAAAGTTTTTATACAAAAGAACCATGACCGTATTATTTTACCGAAACATATTTCATATCGCATTTAACAGTATTTTCATGAAGATTTCTTAATCAAATTCGTATTCGTATATATAAATATTAAGAACCTTTCTCCGTATAATTTTATATTTATGTTCGATTGTATAATTCCTCGATATTATAAACGATAAATATTATACATATTCCGTTTTATAATCTAAACTCATATTTGTAATTATATAAAAATCTCAGTTATACGTCATCCTTGATCCTTTCCAGAAATAAATAATATTGAACAAAAATATTATTCTCGAAATTCCGTAACTAAAATACTTTGGAATCTGTCGGACGAAACCGAATTCTTACTCGCTCGATTATACGAAAATATAACTATCGTCTTAATCCTATGATTCGAACCAGTCATGGGATATTAAAAAGATTGGATTGTTATATTGAATATCTTCTGACACGAGCAAATCCTTGAACAATTGATAGTCTATTTCGTTAGACATATATCAACATGTTTCCTTCCAGAATATATAATTTTGAATCTAAGAGAAAATAAAGAACAAAATAATAAAATAATATGTGAAGGACACATACCTATTGTGATTAAGATAAACAAATACTGGAATGTTAGGTGAGGTGAAATAGTAATTATGATCGCGACATAATTATGAATGTCACAGGCACAGGAACATTCGAGTAGGACTTTATCAGATCACAGTTTGTCTGTGTAATGAACATATTAAAAAGAAATAATAATAAGAAGAATTATAAATCCGAACTACCAGCGTATCGTATGTCGAGAATACGACCACAAAACTGGCAAAATAGTTGAAATTTCCTTTGTGAAATACGACTAAAGATATATTCGCAGAATAAAAACCATCCACTGGTTAAATTCTATGAATCAAAGAAATCAGTATATTGATTTTTGATTGCCAACCAAAGCTAGTTATATGTCCTATGTGGAATCCCTATGGCAAAGGATATCCGGACCCTTACAGAAGGTATATCCGGACATTTGCCATTAAGTCACATGATTCTTTATAAGGATATATGATACTATGAACAAATCTTCGCAGTCACTTCGTATAAAAACTCACGTGAGTTACAGTACAATCAAATTGGTAAAACGGTCGAGTGTTACCAAGTTGAAATTTACAAAGTGATGAAAGAATTGTTAAAATTCCAAAAATATAACAGATAGAAATTTATATGGATTCGGAAACTGGGAATAGTAGAATCCAACTAATTATCAAAAGAAATAATTATAACGAATATATCGAAATATAATTGATACCAAGCGGAATCGCGTAGAGATTCGCAAGGTATAACCGAAGTGAAATCAAAAAATGAATAAAGTTATGCTCATTTTTCCAGTGAAACTCTCTGGCCAAAGAAGGATGGATTTCCTATTCCGAATAACGGCCTATGAGAGTTATTATAAGAAATCACTGTTCTGGCAAGAACTATCTATACAAATATCCCGATGAAATAAGCTTCGCTTATAATAAGTTGGATTAAGAACATACGATAGATTGCCAATATATAAATTTACTTGAAAGTGTATTCAGACACTGAAAATATAAACATTAATCGAAATTATAAAAGAATATAAATAAATAAATAAAAGAATATAAATCGACAATAAAAAGAATTATAATTTTGAAAAGACATCCGATATGTCTGAATAATAAAAAGGCATTGGAAATGCCATATATCACGAGAAGGCAATTGAAGTGCCAAGTAATATTAAAAGGCATCCGATATGCCAAAAGAAAATATTATAAGAATATAAACATTAAAATAAATTATCAGATAAAAATATAAGTAGTATAAAAACGACTAGAAAATTATAAAGAATATTTTATCGAGAGTGTCAACGAATCCCGAACTAGAATTAAGAAAGAATTTTACAGAAATAGCTAATGCAATAAGTATAGTAATCCCGAATGATAATCATGATTCTGAGAAAGAATAATTGATGCATTCTCATAAGAATCTTAAAGTCAAAGAATCGTAACAACGATTGTTACAAGTAGATTCAAAGACTATGTTACATATATTGACTGTAGAATTGTGAAAGACCTCATTCACGATAATACAATAAGAAAAGTCAAATAATATGTATTAGATACAATGCAGTCAATCATCAATGAAATAGTCAGTAAGATTATTATAGATGATTTAAGAGAAATCTCAATGACCAATAGATCAAGATAATGAAAAGAAATTGTTGAAACCGTGTAATTCAACAAGATCAATTAGTCTTTTCCGGTACCTTTAAACTCCAAATAAGATACGTCTAGTGATCTGAGAAACCTCTTAAGTATATCCACGAATAGAGATAACCTAGAGATCAACTATATCACATCGATATAGATAGAACTTAAAGGATAGAATTTTTAAGAAATAATCCGATAGTTACTAAAGGTTATCCTTACTCTTTAAGAATCAACATTACAATGATGATAAATTCTAAAGTTCGAATAAAAGAGGTAGTAGCTCGGATCCCGTTCAAGTCATGATAATGAAGGGACTTCCGTATCTATCTCTTAAGAACTATCTAGAATCCATCATTGTAAATGAATCCGAATATCAAACGATGAAAATATAGTATCAATATGAGAACCTTTAACAGTCATATCGAAATAGTACAGATAATCCATATATCTGAAGTAATATGACTATAACAAGAAAGGTTAAAACATGATTAAAAGAATGATCAAGCTGTAGTCTTACCGATTGACATTTCTAATTAATTATTGGATTGATACAAGATCGAACTCCTCACAAACCATAAGAACCGATCCTGTCTCGATGACAAGCATTTTGTTCTAATTGTAACATCCTTATAGACTAAGGGTGTAAAGGACAAGATCACTCAAATTTCGGGGACGAAATTTCCTAAGGGGGGAGAATGTAACACCCGAGGTGTTACGGGTCTCTTAAACGGGTCGGGTCGTACCCAACCACCCGATTATTTAATAAAATATTCAAGTTCGAATCTCGTGACAAACCGTTTCAACCGAATAAATAGATAATAATTATTAAGATTTTATTATCTCGGTTAAACGCTCCTTATCTGCTATTAACCCGCTGCCAAACGCCTATTATTTTACTCTTATAACCGGTACCAAACATCACGAGTTCCAGTCATTATCCCCGTTGCCAAACACCCTCTATTTTGTCTTTACCTATAAAACCCCTCTCTTCCTCTCATCTCTCGCTACACTCTCTCTCTCTCTCTGTATACATTTTACACACACAAAGTGTGTTTTGGATTATAATTGCTCTGACCAAGGGAGTCTTCACCGGAGATAATGGCCGGCTTATGCCGCCTCCTCCTCCGGTCACCGCGCCGCCGTACGCCGCCTGTCCTCCCTCCGGTAAGCTTCATCTCCACCGAATTCCAACCCTCTTTCTTCTCTGCTTCTGTTACAAAACATACCCGGTTACCCCTATTGAACCATCTTTCTGCTTGGGATTTCACCACTAACCTCCCTTGTTTGGCTCTCTGTTCCGGATAAACGAACCGGACAGTCACCAGTTACGGTGACTGTCACCGTTGAACCAACCATCTGGTCACACTTGGATCTGAACCCGACACCAGGTTCCTTGTTTTTAACCCAGCTATAATCAGAAATCACCTGTTGCTCGGGTCTGATGTGAAACTCAACTGGTTACCCTTTTATTCGTTGTGATATAGATCCGGAGAAAGTACCCTTTTGTTTCCGGTTGATCCCGTGAACCATCCTTCAGTTCTGGTCCATACCCGACGAACCCCCATGAACCGCCGAGTAGTTTGTGGGTGGTCTTGAATCCAGAAACCAGGCGACTGTTTGGGGTCTTGGGTCAGCGTGGGTTGGTTGTAAGCTTCACAAGTCGTTTTTAATATTAATATTGCTTTAATGAGGTGCTATATAATACCATTATAATTATTAACATGGCTTTGTGTTAATTATTGTAAGGTACAAATACGGAAGACGGGTTCGTACCTGGTTTTACATAAATCCGGATCAACTTCCGATTATGTTCCGTTAATAAGTCGGTAAGACTCGGTCACTATTTCCTATTGGTTGATTGGTCACGATCTTGTAATCTATTTATTAACACGGTGATTATATTGATTGCGAGGTACCGATCATTGAATTGGAAGAATACGAGTCGTCGCCGAGTCGACTCAGTGACTCGGTCAACACCCGGAATAGAACCCGGTCCAATAACTAGACGAGGAATATTATTAGAATTATACGAATATATATATAATACGAATAACGTACGGACTTGATAATAATAATAAGAGAATAATAAACATATATAAAATATATATGTTTATATATATAAGATTCGATATATAAAACGATATACTAGACTCGGGTAAATTCGTGTCTAGAGTTCTTTAGGTTCGCGTGCCAAGCTGTAAAGGCCAGCTTTATTTCTTTTTACCTAGATTTAGGATGCCCAAACCCCAAGTTTAGGACTATCTAATATATATTGAATTATATATATATAAAGTATATATATGATATATATATCCTAAGTATTACAATCTAACAAGTCTCACGCGTAAAACGTATCCATATATATAGGACATATAATTGTAATAAGAAGATTAGCTGAAGATAACGCAAACCGGTGAGTATCGTGAACTCCCCACTTTTACTGTTTTATTAAGTGTTTTCAGAGAAATACATGTCATTTATAAGAAAACATAATAATGCTTTACATAAAAGAATGATTAATAATAAAAGTTATATAATAAAAAGGGGGTAATAGAAACGACAAGGACAGTACTGGACGGTATCGCCATTTCCTTTCTTGTCCAACTAGAGGACAAGAACCAGTTTTACCCGAGTAGAGGGTAGAAATAATTATATTTATCACAAACAGAGTGATACCATAGATAGGAATGGCAACCAATAGAATATAATCGGAATAATAGACATATAATCGAATTAATAGAATATATTTTCCCCTCCAGAATTAGAATTGTAAAGCATGTTTATAAAAGAATATTTTAAATAAAAGAATTATCAATAAACGAACTGGCCATTCACTTTATAAAATACACGACCTCACCAACTTTATGTTGACAGAAACTATTTTTGACATGTGTTCAGGTAACCCAACAGATATGATGACGTGTATCCTAGAAGACTAAAGACTGTTATTACCCTGGATTCCGCTGTGTAGCTCCGATAACCTGACCCGACAACCCGGCCACGTCAGGCAGGGTCGTTACACTCAAGTAGTTAAAGTTTTGAATTTTTTATTTAAGTAGTTAAAACCACTATAACACGAAGACTCAAATAGTAAGACTAGTCGGTATGGGGCGGCCAAGGCATGGCGTGGCCGTCTTGGCCCGGCCAACACCGCCCCCGACGGGTGAGGATCGGCCGAAACGGCTCAACCTAGACGAATTGGACAGGGCAATCTTATTGGTTGCTTTGTTTTTGTTGACCATCAACGGTTATATGACCGTTACTTTATATAAAAAAAACATTTTATATTTAAATAACTTATTTCTTCAAATAAAACACACACAACAATCTCTCTCAAATATTCACAACTTTCCTTTCAACCTCTACAAAATTTTAAAGTTTTTATAAAAATTACCACACAATGTCGAATGTTCCTTCTTTTGCTTCGTCATCTTCATCATCCACTGAGGAACTTCAAATTTTTATAAATATTGTGGCGATGGCGGCGCAAATCATTCAAGATGAGGAAGAAGAGGTCTCAAGTGGACCACGAACTAGGCAAACGACAATAAACAGAGACCGGCAAGGTAAGATTTTTTTAAATGATTGAAAGCTTCATTTTTTTTGTTTACTTATTATATACATTTACATTATATATTTATTTTTTAGTTGTCTATTTTTTACATGCATTTAGTTATTTTATACAATTACATTATATTTTTATGTTTTAGTTGTTTATTTTGTACATACATTTAGTTAAAAAAAATTAATTATGCGTGTAGGTGCTCACGAAAGATTAATGCATGATTACTTTGGCGAGCAACCGTTATACTCGGATGTTACTTTTCAGCACCAGTTTAGACATGTTATTTATTTTAATAATTTACTTATTTTTATTTGTTAGCTTTTTTAGGCGTAATGTTATTTTTATTTGTAACCTTATTTTAAATATTATGTTATTTATTTGAATTATTTTCTTATTTAAAAATTAGAAAATAAAAAAGAATTTATAGCCAATATGAGTGGAGAACTACCTAAGAAGGATTTCCCCACACCTTGAATAGTCCTCAACATGTTTAAAACCAAGAGAGACCCATTTTTTCTTATGAAAACAAAATAAAAGTGTAACAGACTAATAAATGCATTTAAATAGATCCACCTTTTATGTTTCTTTAATGGACAATCGTATTTACACACCTTACAAATTATTTTTACACCCTTCTATACATCGTATAGGAGGACAAACTTTGATACATATTAATACTCTATATACAAATGTATTTAATGCTTTATATACGATGTTTTCTTTTTTAACGGCCAACAAAATTCATCAAGAACTCCCTTTGGAGTCCATACTTAGTCAAATCAGGACCCCTTCCACCCGTCATAGCCAGACATTTAAGGGAACTCTTGGTTTCACCAACTCCACCGATTTCGGGGAAAACCCGACTATCCTCCCATCCGAAAGCACAACAATGGAATAATCGGTAAAACCCGACGCTCTCAAGAATCGAACCCATGACTTTCAACTATGGGTCTTCTATCATTGAGTCTTAATACCACTCCACCATAAGGTGCTTGGTTCTATATACGATGTAAGCCCAAAAAAAAAAAAAAAAAAGATGTATAGTGTGAGAAATCCATCAACAAAAGCATTTTTAAATCCACCCATTCACACTCATCTTAATCACTTCATGACATCATCTACCATCAACACCTCATCATTTGATAAACATAAATAACAAACCTTTCTTCTGACCCTAAAACTTCATCACAATACAATATCAATCTTTTTGTCAACATATAATGCTGGCAATCAACAGCTCACACCACCCTGTCTAGATTTCTTCATTTCATCCCTACTGTTCTCCACAATCCATCACTCAATCTGTCACCAATTCATCCAATCCGCGTTCAATCCTCTCATAATCATTCATAAGTATTCCATAATATAAACCCTTTTTCTATAAACCTCTTCAAATACCTTAACTTCACAAAGGTTTTAAAAAAAAAATCATCTTCTTGTTCACCAATACTCTGTTCTTTGCTCTGTTTTTCATCATCTTATTATTCCCAAATTTCCCTACAGATAATTACTCAATCGTTCATGGGTATTCGATAATTTATACTCTTAATCTATAATCCCTACAAATTCGTATTCAAAACCCCTAATTTCACATGGGTTTTTGATAATCTAACTTCTTTAATCCCTACTCTGTTCTTGCTCTTTTTTTCCTCTGTTTTTCATCATCTTATATCCACAAATTTCCTTACTAATAATAATCAATCCTTTATGGATATTCCATAAATTAAACTCTTAATCCATAATTCCAACAATTTCGTGTTCATAAACCTTAATTTCACATGGGTTTTAAATTGTTTTACCTTTTGTTCATCAATACTCTGTTTTTGCTCTGTTTTTCATCATCTTATTATTCCCAATTTACTCCAGCAGACAGTTATTCAATCAATTGTGGATCTCCAACCAACACAACAATCGGTAATCGTGTCTTTGTTTCAGACAATTTAGCCTCAAGTTATCTTTCAACTCCACAAAATGTTTTAGTCGATACATCAACAACCACAATACCAATATCAGAGTATTCTCAGTTATACACAACAGCAAGAATCTTTTCCCAAACGTCGTCGTATAGTTTCAAGATTAGTAATCCGGGTCGGGTTTGGATCCGATTGTATTTCTACCCGTTTTCGGCTAGTAATTATGATCTAAAGTCAGCTAAGTTTTCGGTTTCGACCCGAAATCATGCTTTGTTATCGGAATTTAGTTCGGGTAATGGTTCGGTTAAGGAATATTCGGTTAATGTTACTTCGGGTGATGTCGAAATCATGTTTACGCCTTCGGGTGATTCGTTCGCGTTTTTGAACGGATTGGAAGTTGTTAGGGTACCTGATACGTTGATCGAGGATGTTGCGGCTTTGGTGGACCCTCCCACGAGTTTTCGCGGGTTGGAGGATGAGGCGTTGGAGACCGTGGCGCGGGTTAATGTCGGTGGACCAACTGTTACGTCGAGAAACGATTCGTTGTCGAGGACGTGGGTCCCAGACTCGGGTTATTTAAAAAACCCGGGTTTGGTTTCGAATGTTTCGAATGTTAACTCGGTTAGGTATCCTCCTGGCGGTGCCACGCAGGAGGTTGCTCCGAGGAGCGTGTATGGCACCGCCGTGAGGATGGCCTCGGAAAATGACCCGAAAAGTAACTTTAATGTTACTTGGGAGTTTCCGGTGGAGCGGGGGTTTCGGTATTTGATTCGGCTTCATTTTTGTGATATCGTGAGTTCGGCCGCGAACGAGCTTTACTTCAACGTTTACATCGATGAATCGGTTGTGTTGCCTGATTTCGATTTGTCTACGAAACTCGGGGGGTTTTTAGCAACCGCGTATTACTCTGATTTTGTTACCCCGTCGATGAACACCGATCAAATTCGTATCAGCATTGGTCCGTCGAGTTTACAAAACGTTTACCCGAATGCTATTTTGAACGGTGTCGAGATTATGAAGATGAATAACTCGGACGGGAGTCTTTCTGGGAAAGACATCCCAGCGTTGTCGTCGAGCAAAAGCTCGAAAAGCAAAGTAGGTGTGATCGTGGGGGTGGTTGTGGGTGTGGTTGTTGTTCTTTTATTAGTTCTCGTTTTGTTCTTCGTGTATAAACGAAGAACAGAACGCAAACGACTGAACAAGTCGAAGACATGGATTCCATTATCGACAAACGGGCTTTCATTAACGATGGGAAGCAAGGGTTCTGTCGGGACAACGATTAGTGCAAGTGTTAATCACAATTACCGGTGTCCATTCGCAGCGATCCAAGAGGCTACGAACAACTTTGATGAAAGCGGGGTGATCGGGATAGGAGGGTTCGGTAAGGTTTATAAAGGCGTGTTAAGCGACGGTACGAAAGTGGCGGTCAAAAGGGGGAACCCGCAATCCCAGCAAGGTTTAGCAGAGTTCCAAACCGAAATCGAGATGCTTTCGCAGTTTCGCCACAAACATTTAGTGTCGCTAATCGGTTATTGCGACGAGAAAAACGAAATGATTTTGATATACGAGTACATGGATCAAGGGACGTTGAAAAGCCATCTTTACGGGTCAGATTACCCGAGCATGAATTGGAAGGAACGGGTCGAGATCTGTATTGGTGCAGCCCGCGGGCTGCATTATCTTCACACGGGTTATTCAAAAGCGGTTATCCATCGAGATGTGAAATCGGCTAACATATTACTCGACGAGAATCTCATGGCTAAAGTAGCCGATTTTGGGTTGTCGAAAGCTGGACCCGAGATTGACCAAACCCATGTGAGTACCGCGGTTAAAGGGAGCTTTGGGTACTTGGATCCGGAGTACTTTAGACGACAACAATTAACTGAAAAATCCGATGTCTACTCATTCGGCGTCGTTTTATTCGAAGTCTTATGTGCCCGACCCGTAATCGACCCGACATTACCTCGGGAGATGGTGAATTTAGCCGAATGGGCGATGAAATGGCAGAAAAAGGGTCAACTAGATCACATAATCGACGGTTCTTTAAAGGGGCAAATCCGCCCCGATTCGCTTAGAAAGTTTGGTGAAACCGCGGAGAAATGTTTGAGTGATTTTGGTGTCGATCGGCCTTCAATGGGTGATGTTTTATGGAATCTCGAATACGTTCTTCAACTTCAAGAAGCAGTGTTACAGAATGACCCGAACGAAAACAGTACTAATGTGATCGGTGAACTATCGCCACAGGTTCATGATTTTAGTAACTCTGAAGATAAGGAGCTGGACACGAGCTCAAACACGCAAAGCGGGCAGTTTGAAATGTCGAGCGGGGATGATGTTTCGGGTGTTTCGGTGAGTAAGGTTTTCTCACAGTTGATTAAACCGGAGGGTAGATGAAGAAGATTTCTTTTGTTTCATGTGAATTTGAAGAACTTGTAGTGATTTTATGCTTTGATAAACCATATAATAAGTTATTTGATTATTTGATATTAATAAGGAATGATACATTAGATACAATAATCACTCAAAAGCAGAGACTGTTAAGAATTGTACATTAAATTTATATGTAATGCTTTGAAGAATATAATGAAGATTGTGTATACTGTATAGTGTTCCCTAAATCAAACACTGTATATTGTTTTTGGTTTGCTGTTATTATCTTTAGTTATTTGGTATCCTTAAACTGCATATGTTACCATCCGCGAATCCAAATTCGCGATCCATGCATCCGCCAATCCAGACAGTAGCGCGTACACTGTCAAACTCAGCTTCAATTCGAAAACAAACAGAATCGCGATAACCTCACAACTTCAAGTTATTAAGCTTCCCAGTTTAGTCGGGTTTGGGCTTTGGACCGAACCACCCCAAAACCATAGATGATTCGTCCCACATTTTTTATGGTCTCGCATCGGTCCTTGTTTTTTCCTTGGTTTTCTTAGGCCGGCCCTGGAGATACTCACCCCTATATTCCATTAAAAGATCTCGCTACATGAATAAATCTTCGACTTGTTGAATTTATAAAAAAAAAAAAAAATTAGAACATCCCCTGAAAACTTACACAATTAATGAGATCAGATAAAACACAACTTGCTTTAGATAGATAGCCTTGCACCATTGACATGAGCCATAAGTATGGTTCTCAACTTTTTGCAACAAACACATCTTGTGCTAAAAAATATGGGAATTTTACAAACAAACATACCATCACACATCATGTGCAAATCACGGTCCAACACTTTTTATCTAGCGGTACTATTGTTTCTCTTTATCACAATAAGACCTTTGTAGTGGGGCTTTATTTTTCAAATTTTTTAAAAAATAGTGCCCCCCACACCGCTACAGGGGGCGCTATATGCTATTTTGGGTTGGTGCTTTATAAATATAACGCCTGATGCTCAATTGTCCATCCAATTAAACCTTGCCATGTGGCAAGGTCAAAGTTAATTTTTTTTTAATAATAATAATAATAAACATAATAATAATAATAATAATAATAATAATAATAATAATAATTGAAAATTTTGAATTTTAAACGGTTACTGTTCCAAACCATTTGAAATTCAAAATTTCCCCCCAAACCGTTTGAATTTCAAAATTTGAATTTCAAACGTTCCCCCCCCCCCCCCCCCCAAACCGTCTGAATTTCAAAATTTGCTAACCCTATAAATACAACACCAAATTCGATTTTTCAGTCACACCTCCAATTCCTCATCCTCCTCCTCAAAACAATGAATAACATGGGTGTTGGTTTTCAAGCAGGAGCTGCCGGACCGTCTAATATCCGGCAGTACTCTCGCCGGCTCCGGGGACGGGGCCGCCCCCGGAGACTACCATTCACCTCCTTTACTCCTCCTACTACTGCACAACCTCCTATTTCTCCTCCACAACATTGGTTATATCCCTCTCCTGCTGCTGCTGCTGCACAACCAACCTTTCCTCCTTATCCTCCTGCCGATGATGACTGGACGGATGAGGAATTGGTCTGGGCTATGGATTATGTCATGGCCCAGCAACAAATGGAGCGACTAACGTTGTCGCCCCCTACCCCCTGGGCTGCTTCAGTCCCCTACCACCAGACTACCCCCACCCCCATCCCCCAACAGCAAACTACCCCCATCCCCATCCCCCAAGACCAGGCTACCCCCACCCCCTACCATGGGACTTCCCCAACTGAGGGGGACTTGGAAGCCCTGAGGGAGATTGAGGAGGAGGAACTCTACTATAGCCGACCTACCCCTCCTCGTGAGTACTACTACTTCCCCTCAGATGCGAGATCTGATGGACGGGACAGCTCACGTTCCGTCTCACCCGAGTGCATCACCTTCCCCGGGGAATGGGACAACTACTCTCCATAGTGGAGAAAATTAGGATTAATAAGTAATTTAGGAATATTAATAAGTAATTTAGGATTAATAAGTAATTTAGGAATTTAGGAAGTGTGTAACTTTTATTTTTAATTTTAGTTGTAATTTTTTTTTTAATATCAGTTGTGTGTTTTTAATATTTACTTGGGTGTTTTTATTATTATTTGTAATTTTTTTATATTTATTTGCATTTTATTTTAATTATTTTGAATTAAAAGATTAAAAAAAATAAAAAAAATCAACCAATCACAATCAGGGGCTTTATAAATAAAGCCCCACCACTACACCCCTTTTCCAGTTTCTCTTTCCACGCTGACTCAGCAGCCACATGAACCAATCAGGAAGGGGGACTTTATAAATAAAGCCCTCCACTACGCATGGTCTAAGTTTGCTTTATGGCTTTTTTTCTATTTCTTATTTCTTTTTTAACTTTATAACCCGTTAGCAAAATACCCAATGGACCTCACCAATACATTCTAATCGACGGGATAAGATAAAACGCAACTTGCTTCGGGTAGGTGGCCGTTCGGTGTACACCATGACCTGAACCATAACTAAGCTTCTTATCTTCTTTTTTTCACCAAACACACCTTGAGCTAAAACACATGGGAATTTCACAAAAAACACACCATCATACATCATGCACACATCAAAGTAGACAGTTTTATCAAATGGCCGTAGAAGATTCTTCAATCACATAAAGTTGTCAATTATTACATAAAGAATGCCACTTTATCTTGGATGGATGCATACAACACGAAAACTAAATGGTAATAAACCTCATCTTATTATTATTATTAGAAGATCAACAAGATTCAAGAAGAAATAGTGGCACCATCAGGCTAAAGGGTGTGGGAGACGGCATCGGTCTGGCAATGGCAAGGAGGCCCGGCAACACCGCCCCCAGGCATGGCATCATCATCAACGGCATCTCATTGCCGTCCTTGCCGATCCTCCACCTCACCATATCACCATTTCTAGCCAATGATAAGGCTCATCATCATAGTGCACACCACCCCCTAGGCCCATCATACTTAAGATGTCCCTCCCCCACTAACACATTTGCCTACATGGAGGCCCATCCTCCCCCAACGACACCGTTCAGTCTCATAAATCATAATCCTCATAACTTAAACAATAAAAGTATACTAAATCATATCTTCAAGTTAAACTTTTTAGTTTAATATGCAACTGTATAACAAACCAAAAGACCAAATCATCCACATCTTGCTCTCATTGAAATAAGCCAAATCTTAAAGTGTTACATGAAGTGTGTTATATTTACTTGTAGTAACTTTTTTTTACTACAAAAACCGGTTACTTGAAACGTCACTGGACCTTAACAGGATCAAGTAAAACGCAACTTGTGTTAGGTAGATGGCCGTGCACCATAACATGAGCTATAACTAACGTTCGCAACTTTTTATAACAAACACACCCTGCACTAAATAACATGGGGATTTCACAAACAAACACAACATCATTAATCATCATGCACACATCAAGATAGAAGATTCTTTTAATCACATAAAGTTGTCTTTTTACATAAAGGATGTTACTTTAAAGAATCATGCATATATTTACACAACAATAAACACAAAATGGTCATAAACCTCATCTTCTTATTACTTGAAGATCACAAACAAGATTCAAGAAACTAAACACCACTTGAACCAATAATGCCACAATCATAATTTAAACAACTAGTACACTAAATAAAGTATTTAACTAAGTGAGTTCATATAAACAATCAAGAACAACAAGTTGCACACCTGATCAACCCATTCTCATTGCAATTCACACACCTAACCGATCGCCCTTCATCTTCCACAAAAACCTTTCGGCTCCCATTGCAATTCGGGCATGGCACGAACCTCGCATCTCCACAACGATCACAAACAAACCGAGGATCAATCACACGAAACCCTTCCATAAACGCAACCAACCTCCCTTCCTCATTAAGTCGTTTAATCTCATCCGCACCACCAATGTGTCTCCCCCTAATAAACACTTGTGGCAAAGTAAACCCTTTGCCCTCAAACACTCTCTCCAATTCCCTTTTATAACTCGAATCCATCGATGTATCCCTTTCGTCAATAAACACACGAAACCCCTTCAAAATCAATCGAATTTCGCAACAATCTTCATAAGTCTTTCGAATCCCCCTCAAACTTGTATAATACAAAACAATCCTATCCTCACAACCAGGTAAACAACAAACCCCTTTATCATAACCACAATTCAAATAAGCATCAATTTTCGACACAAGTAGCTCTTCGGATAAATGCTTCCATAACGGCTTCATTCGCGAATGCTGCATCGATTCGTTAGAAATTTCATATTTTGAACTTGACCCATTATACATTTTGCCATTATACGAATTGGGTCCATTCGAATTATCAATTACATTACACATATCACATTCTTGATCATCTAACCCTTCCATGAGCTCCCATGTATTGATCACAGAATCTGGAGACGAAAAATGGTTCTCTTCCATAGTTTTGTTCATGTCAGATGAAGTGTTATTGTCTAGGAGGATCAAGGAGCCATAGGAGGTGGAGGTAAGCGACACGAAATGATTCGAATCGCCTTTTCGAAGGGGCGGGTGATGGATAAGTGGTGTGGGCATAGACATGGTTCTAGAAACAGGGGTTTGTGAAGCAGAGGAGGTGTAAAGGTGGTGATCAGACAATGGGGAGTGGAAATGATGTGGGGAAGGTGATGAATTGGATGAATTTGAAACCGGGTTATCGCGGTTTACGGTTGTGGTGATGGTGGTGGTGAATTGGAATGGAGGGGATGAACGTGAAGCATAGCACCCCATTTGTATGGAAAAGATTGGATTTAAGATGATGGGGTTGAAGATTTTGAAGGTTTTGATGTGAATTATGTTGGTTTTGGGTGGTTTGATGAGGATTGAAGGTATGGTGGTTTGGGAGGTTAAGATGATGAAGGAAGAACAGAGACAGGAGTATGGGAATTTAATGAAGGTTGTTAGTTGGGTGAATAATAACAAAGCATGTAATAATTAGGGGTTGTATATGAGTGTTTTTTTTGTAGCCACTTGTGTTGTATTCCGGTAGCAGGAGGCAAAATCCTTTTACACAAGATTAAGTTTAAAGCTAGGCAAGGTGTAGCTTAGACTTTAGTAGGTATAATTTAGTGTAGGATATGGAGTGTATTACTACGCTACCTGGTGGCTGGTACACAGACAGCCCTCCCCCGTCCCTGTCCCTGTCCCTGCATTTTTTGGCTTGTCTCAGACTAGAAGACCGCCCCTTGTTTTAGTCCCACCCCTGCCGTGCCCCCCTGTACCCCCTTGAGACCATACGGACACACCAATCACTAATTTTCTTTTTCTTTTTTTTTATGAATTAAACGGTAATATTATCGTTGGCAACGGCTAATTTCTTTTTTTTTTTTAATCAAACTTTAAACTCTATATAAACCAACCTTTTTTTACCTATTTTATACCAAATCCACTCAAACCTTCTAAATTATCTCTTTATTTTTTTTATAAGCCATCCACTTTTTATAAAAAAAACATTATGGATCAATTCAACCAAAATTCCTCAAATAGCCCGAATACTAACCCGAATCCATTCTCCGTACCGGCTTACACGCCGGTAATCGACCCACCAATATCTCAACAAGTACCTCCATTAGTGGCGGTCCAACAAATGCAACAAAACCCGATAGCCTTTCAACAACTCAACCCAATCGCCTTCATGCAAATGCAACACTATATGCAATTAGCACAATCGTGGCAAACTACCCAACCATTTTTCCACAACCACCTCCCACTACACCTATCGGAGCGTCTCAACCCCTAGAGGAGGATACCGATGATGATGAAATAATTCCCGAAACTCAAGCTACGCCACCCACCGAAAATGCTACACCCACCGAAAATGCTAAAGACAAACGCAAAGGAAAACAAAGAGAGAAAGGACCGGGACGTGGTAAACCGATAGATGGAGTAGCTAGGCAATGGCCCGATATTGAAGAGGAGACGTTAGCTAAAGTGTGGGTTGCTTCGTCAAAACGCGCCGCAATTGGTAAATTTATTTTTTTCGCAAACATATATATATATTTATTTTTTTTAAATTCCGAATATATATATATATATATATATATATTGTTTAAGTATTTTAATTGAATTTTTTTAAATCAAAGGTACCGCCCAATTGCAAGAAGCGTTATGGAAAAAGGTTATTGAAAACTTTCATAACTTTATGCAAGCCAAGCCGTATCGACTACACGATGCTCTAAGTTCGAAGTGGAGAAAGATGAACACTGATTGTGGTAAATTTAATGGTATTTACTACCGCATTAAGTCGAACCTGCAAAGTGGTTGGAATGAGCAAAATATCTTCGAGGCTGCTTTGGGGGCGTATAAAAGTGAGACGGGCAAATCTTTCTCAATGATACGGGCTTGGACGGTCTTGAAAGATGAACCAAAATGGCATACGGTCCGAAACGAGATTGAACGGGCCAAACGAGCCAGGAGGATGAAATCTGTCTGATTTGTCGTAAGGTCTGCCTAGATGAATACGGGGAAATTACCCGTGTTCAAAATATCGACATGATTGGGTTCGAGACATTCTGTGGGACATTTTAAGACGTGCTGGGATCTCAACAAAGAAGGAGGCCCCTGTGAACTTCCTCTTGGATCTCGTAGAAGGGAGATCCACCCTGCGTCCATCAGATCTACTTGTCTTTGGGTAGGTCGGGGGAAGCATGCTTGTGTGGACCTGATAGGTGTATCTCCTCTAGTTGGGTTGAGGGATAGTGGGTTTGTAGCAGGGCAAGCGGTGTGGAAAGCAGAGGCGAATAAGGTAGAAAAGCATGTTAAAGCCTGCGAGGAGAACCAGCACGTTTTCGTACCCCTAACTTTTGATACATTTGGCTCATTGGCACCGGAGGCTACCCGTTTCCTGACCATGGTCCAGCGAGTTATTCATAGTAGTGTCTCGGCTCCAGATGGGCGGGGTTACGTTTTTAGTAGATTTTGAATAGTATTTTCTCGAGTGAGTTGATATTTACTAGTTTCGTCTTGACTTTAGCTTAAGTCATCAGGGGATTGCTTAAATCTAGGGGTGCTCGAGATCGACTCAGTAAAAAGCTCAAACGAGCCGATTCTTATCGAGCTCGAGCTCGAGCCCGAGCTCGAGCCTGAAATAAAGCTCATTTGGTTACCGAGCTCGAGCCTCAAATGTAAAGCTCGATTGGGCTCGTCGAGCCTTATCGAGCTTTGCTTATTTATGTTAGTTAATACTATATAGCTCAATTGTATTGGAACCCATGCATTAACTAAATTATTTTGGGCCTTGGGCTTCTTAATTGTCAAAAACGACCTCATTAATGGTCCAAAACGAGTCCTTAATAGTCAAAATGAGCTCCTTAATGGTCCAAAACGAGCTTCGGCTCGTTTAAACTCTTGCCACATACATTTTGATCGAGCTTTCGAGCCGAGCTCGAGTTCTTAAATATACTATCGAGCCAAGCTCGAGCCCTAAATACAAGGCTCGAATCGAGCTCGAGCTCAAGCTTCTGATAATTGTCACGAGCCTAGCTCAATAATGCAAGGCTCGAACTTAGCTCGGCTCGTTTGCACCCCTACTTAAATCTCAACTGAGTATGGTGCTAATTATTAGGGTACTTCCTAGGAACCTAAGAATTAAGCACCTTGCCGAGTGGATCCAAATATTAAACATTTTGCTCCACAAATATTCCCACAGCTAGATCACGCTATATGATACCAAACCATATCAATGTCGTCTCAACTAGCGTGGAGTCGAGATGTGTGCAAGGTACATCTTTAAAGATAAGACACTCCAAAAGGTCGATAAGCTAGTTTCTCAAGTGGACTTGAATCTTCAATGCTTGGCTCATCATATTAGACACATATAACTACTACTATTCAAAAACATATATAGAAGAAAATTTAATTCAAACCATGTCGAAAACAATGATTTGGAATTACTTTACATGTCAAAATGACAGTTTATAAATTTGTAAATTTACAACCTAAATTTACATGTCTATATGTCAAAATGACATTTTTTTTTGAAAATATATATATTTTTTTTTTTGACATTTTTGAAAACAAAAATCCCTTGACATGCAACTACAAATCTCATCATGCTTGTTCAAATCAAACTACTGAAAAATGATAGAAACTTATAATGTAGTAAATATGAGATAAGAGAACATCAAGTTTTGTACAAAAACTGATTCACACTAGTTGGATAAAAATCAAAACTAAAACTCAAAATCTAAATAAATGAATGAAATTGGTTACCAAGTGTGATGTTTAATTCACCCCTAACAGTACTTTGAAAATGATAATCCCTTGATCTCTTCATTGAATTTATAAAATATATATTTATAATACACCATAATCCATATAATTATGGAAAGGGATAATTACAATAAATAATTACAATTTGCTAAATACAAATTATGCTATTATACCCCCGCAGTCGAAGCGGGAGGAGACCGGATGCTGAGACTGTCCCTGAAATCTTTAAAGAGTACGCGAGGCAAGCCTTTAGTAAAGATGTCTGCAACCTGATAGCGAGAAGGAACATGAAGGACTCGAACCTGACCTCGTTGCACCTGTTCACGTACGAAGTGAATGTCCAACTCAATATGCTTTGTCCGTTGATGTTGGACATGGTTCCCGGATAGGTAAATGGCACTCACATTGTCGCAGTAGACAAGTGTGGCGCGAGATAATGGGTGATGAAGCTCAAGTAGTAAATTCCAGATCCAGCAAATTTCAGCGACTACATTAGCAACCCCGCGATATTCAGCTTCTGCACTAGACCTAGAGACAGTGGACTGGCGTTTGGACGACCAGGAAATCAGATTGTCACCAAAATAAATACAGTAGCCGCTAGTAGAGCGCCTAGTGTCAGGACAGCCTGCCCAGTCGGCGTCCGTGTAAGAGACTAGAGACTAGGTAGGTGATGCGTGAAGAGTAAGGCCAAACGCCACAG
The DNA here is from genome assembly GCA_028751855.1 of Ambrosia trifida. Classification (NCBI taxonomy): domain Eukaryota; kingdom Viridiplantae; phylum Streptophyta; class Magnoliopsida; order Asterales; family Asteraceae; genus Ambrosia; species Ambrosia trifida. The sequence continues at coordinate 23,023,295 of CM054124.1, read as the reverse complement.
TCCCTTTAATGTACCTGATTATGCGTTTCAGAGCATTCCAGTGATCGTTACGGGGAGAGTGCATATGCATACAGACCTGTTGGACAGCGTAAGAAATGTCTGGCCTGGTGAAAGTGAGGTACTGAAGAGCACCTGCAAGGCTGCGAAACAGGGTAGGGTCATGAAACAGGTCGCTAGTTGTGGAGCTGAGCTTGCTGTTGGTGTCGACTGGTGTGGCAACAGGGTTACAAGACTGCATACCGGCTCTAGCATTAATATCAGTAGCATACGTGTGCTGAGAGAGAAACATTGTGTCTCGATGACGAGACACGGAGATGCCCAGAAAATAGTTAAGAGGACCAAGGTCCTTCATGGCAAATTCAGCTGTCAATTTCTCCATGAGGGAGTGACGAAGTCTGTCAGACGAGGTGACAAGGAGAATATCGTCGACATAAAGAAGTAGATACGCGGTGTCAGTGCCCTGATGAAGAGTAAATTAAGAGGCATCGCTCTTACTATGATGAAACCCAATAGATAAGACAAAATATGTGAACCGTTGGTACCATGCCCTGGGTGCTTGTTTGAGCCCATATAAAGATTTCTTGAGAGAACAAACGTAATCCGGGAATTGCTTGTTACGAAAGCCCATCGGCTGGTACATATAAACTGTTTCATGGAGATTCCCATGAAGAAAAGCATTGGTGACATCCAGCTGATGTATGGGCCAGCGCTTACATAAAGCGATGGAAAGCACAGTCATGATGGTAGCCGGCTTAACTACCGGGCTAAATGTCTCCCCATAATCAATACCAACCTGCTGGGTACGGCCGTCACAAACTAACCTGGCCTTGTACCGCTCCAAGGAGCCATGTGAGTTGTATTTATGTTTAAACAACCACATACTACGTATAACATTCATATCGGGCTGTCTAGGTACTAATTCCCAAGTTCCATTTCGAACTAATGCATTGTACTCTGTAGTCATGGCAGAGTACCATTCCGATATAGACAAGGCATCGGTGGGATTTTTGGGAAGTGGCACGACAGAGGGGGTGGTAGTAGTGGTTAGGTTGAAGGGTTGTTTGGGTTTAAAAATCACGCTCATGGACCGGGTCCGAATAGTACGGGTGGGTGGTAGAGGTGGTGGGGTCGGAACTGGAGGGTGGGTCGGTAATGGGTTAGCGGCCGAGGCAGTGGTAAGGGATGGTGAGATATGGGCGGGCTCATGGGTGTTTGGGCTGTGCGTGTGGGCCGAGGTAGGGGGTCCGGGTGATTGAGGAGGTGGGCTTGGGCCAGGGATGTGCGAGTTGGTGGATTGGTTTGGCTGGGCAATGTGGGGCATAGGAGTAGGCCGAGTGGTGGGTTGGATGTGAGGAGCCAGGTGGTAAGGAAATGGGTCGTCTAGGAATTCATAAGTGGGTGATTTGCCTACGGTTTGCCTAAAGGGAAATGTGGTTTCATCAAAGGCGAAGTGTCGTAAAATATAGACCCGTTTGGTAGTCAAGTCAAGGCAGCGGTACCTCCTATGGGTAGGAGGGTAGCCTAGAAAGACGCAAGGGTGGGAACGGTTTTGAAGTTTGTGAATGGTGGTGGTGGGAGTTAAGGGATAACAAAGACAACCAAAGACGCAGAGATGGTCATAGGTGGGTGTTAGGAGATAGAGTAGCTCGGTGGGTGTTTTGTTTTTGGTGACTTTATTTGGGAGGATGTTAAGTAAATATGTGGCGGTTTCAAGGGCAAAATGCCAAAAATGTATGGGTAAAGAAGCATGGGCCATGAGGGTACGAATGATATTGTTGATGGTGCGGATTTTTCTTTCGGCTTTACCATTTGGGAAGATGTGTAAGAGCATGAAAGGCAGTATTGTATGCCATTGGTCGTGAAACATTTTTGAAAAGAGTTATTAACATACTCACGACCATTGTCACACTGGAAGGTTTTAATGGTGCGTTCAAATTGTGTTTTTATATTTGTGGCAAATTGTGTAAAAGCTTGAAACATATTGGACTATAAGTGAGTGGCACGGTCCACAAGAAATTAGAATAATCATCCAAAAACAAAACATAATATTTATGACCAGACAAACTAACAATAGGAGAAGTCCAAACATCACTATGAATCATGTCAAAAGGTTGTAAAACAGAAGAATTGGAAGCAAAGAAAGGTAATCTAGTACTTTTACCGAAAACACACGAGTCACAAACTTTATTATGCAAAGTATCAAAAGAAACAGACGAAACATGTTTAAAAGAATTCAAAACTTGACGTCCAGGATGTCCAAGACGCTAGTGCCAAAGGTCAACAGTGATGGCAGCAAAGGCAGTGGGTGAAGTAGTGGAGGACCCGACCACCAGAGGGTAGAGATCACCGCTGTTGTTGCACCGCAGGAGTGGAGTACGCTTCTTGAGGTCCTTCAAAAGAAAACCAAACGGGTCAAATTCCACAGACACTGAATTATCTCTAGTAAAACGACGGACATATATGAGGTTTTTAACTATTTTGGTGAATAAAGGACATTTCTAAGGATAAAGGGTGGGAAGGGTTTGAGAAGGTATTTTATGCCTTGACCTAACACCGGAATAGTATTACCGTCACCTACAATAATATTTTGAGACAAGAAAGAGTTAGAAAAGGAATGGAAATCGCCTTGTTCATGAGTCATAGTGGAAGAAGCACTGGTATTCATATACTGTGTAGGACCAGGCTGTTGCAGCGACATGGTGTAAAGGGCCTGCTCAATATCAGTGGGACTGTAGGCAGCATAGTTGTTCTGTTGGGGTCTTGGGCCTAAGAGACCCGACTGCTGGGCTGCTAGATTAGAATTGGGCTGGGGAGAAGTGAGTTTGGGCCTGTTGGGTTTGGTTCTGGTTGGGCTGATAGAAGCCGAAGGGAGGAGCGCCCCATGCTGGTGACCAGGGAGCATATGTGTTGTTCCAGAATGGTGGGAAAGGTGAGCGACCGAAGCCTCCTCTGCCTCGTCCACGGCGTCCAGGACGACCGCGTCCTCGGCCAGAAATGGAACGGTCAGTGGTGCGGTTATCGTCGGAGGGTGAGGTGCGGTTGGTGGTGGCAGTGAGGGCGGTGGAGGCGGTCAACGCACGCTCTGCTTTATCGGTTTCAGTCTGGCAAAGTTTAGATTGTGCGTTATAAAAAGACGAGAAAGGGTCTTGGTTTTTGAGGATGGTGGATATGCTTTCATATTTGTTGTTTAATCCTGCAAGAAGTTGTAGGACCAAACGATCATTGTCAACGGGAGCGGCGACATTGGCAAGTTGGTCGGCTAAAATTTTAAGGGCTTGGCAATAGGCAGACATGTTGGGGAATCCGTCTAACCGGGTGTTGGAAAACTTGTGCATGAGGTGAATGGCACATGCACTTTTATTGTCATGAAACAAATCTTTTATGGCAACCCAGGCTTCATAGGCATTAGAAATATTATTTATGATGGTGTAGAGGAGATCATTGGAGATCGTAGTGTACATCCATTGTAAAACAATGGCGTCAATACGCTCCCAATTATCTCGGGTGGTAGAGGATTCAGCGGAAGAAGGGGGTGGGGGTGGTTTGAGGTGGTCATCGACCATGTGTGCTTTGCAATGGAGAGTAAAGAGGGTGGCCCATGTAGAGTATTGGGAGGACTCGATTTCAAGAATAACGGGAATGAAGTTTTTGATGTTAGTAACGGTGGAGGCCGGATGGATCTTGTGTTCGGTTGGGGTGGGCGGAATAATGGTGGATGAAGCATTTGATTATGTTGACATAGTGGTGATTGGGATCGGCTAGGGTAGAATAGAGGACGGGAATGACAGCAGAGGGAGGAGGGACCAGAATCGGAGAAGAGACAGGGGGTGGAAGAAGTCGACGGCAGTGGGCTGTCGACGTTTTGGGATGATGGCGGCCTAGGGTTTAGAAACCTAGACTCTTGATACCATGAAAGTGATAATCCCTTGATCTCTTCATTGAATTTACAAAATATTTATAATACACCATAATTCCTATAATTATGGAAAGGGATAATTACAATAAATAATTACAATTTGCTAAATATACATTATGCTATTAGGGTTGGGTTATTCTACAAAGGCTATAAAAAATGAAAAGGGTGAGAAGCCACTAGAAAATGACATGTGTCCAAAGGATTAACAAGTGGGAGGGGTAATTTTGTCAAAAACATATGCACATGCAAGTCACATGCCATTTCCACCTTCATTTTTAAATTTCCGTAACTTTTTTATACGTCATCCGTTTTTTAAAAAAAATTATACCATAAAATTGAGCGTCTTTTTATCTTTAATATGAATACTATATTGCTATACTTTTGAAAAAAAATTTTCAAAACCCACTTGCGTAAGACACAATGGAATGTAAAACACAATGAACACCAATTAAATATAGGGTATAAAACACAATCAAGAGTCTAGTAAAACACAATGGACGACTTACTAAAGACACAATGAATAGAAGACTAAAACACAATGAATACTTTTGAAAAAAAAAAAGTTGAAAACCAGTTGCATAAGACACAATGGATGACATACGAAAGACACAATGAACAAAAGACTAAAATACAATGAATACTTTTGAAAAAAAGTTAAAAACCCAATTGTGTAAAACACAATGGACGACATAATAAAGACACAATGAACAGAAGATTAAAACACAATGAATACTTTTGAAAAAAAGTTGAAAACCCAGTTGCGTAAGACACAATGGAGATAACGTAAAACACAATGAGTACCAATTAAATATGCAATGAACAATAGGGTATAAAACACAATGAACAGTCTAATAAAACACAATGGACGACATATAAAAGACACAATGAACAGAAGACTAAAACACAATGAATAATAGACTTAAACACAATGAACAACATAATAAAACACAATGTACACCTAAATACAAAACTCATTTGCGTAAAACACAATTAAAAGCATACTAAAAACACAATGGACAAAGTTAAATCATGTGTAGACTAAAAAACATAAATAACATATTTATAAAGCACACATGCATACTATAACACAATGAACGTGCAGAATACACAACGGAGAAAAAAACCCATTTAGCACGAATTTTTTTTTCAATTTTAATGTAGCAATGTGGTACTCATATTAAAGATAAAAAAACGCTCGTTAATATGGTGAAATTTTTTTTGAAAAAAAAATGTCGTATGAAAAAGTTATAGACGTTTTAAAATGATGAGGGGAATTGACATGCGCATTGCATGTGGAGAGAGAAAGTCAACAAATATTGTTTTCCTTTTATGCACTTCTCTAATTTATTATTTATTTTTTTCAAACAAACTAATCTCAACCCTTCAAATATATGATCAATGGATCACAATTCTTCTCACTCTTCCTAAAAAAAGTGTCTTGTGTATTTGATCCTAACCTATACTTCAAATGACATATGGGATATCGTTAATATTCTCAACTTCAGTCAAGTCCCAGTTTCTTACGTTTTCTCTCTAGGTTAAGCCATCCATCTCCCACTAATTAATTTTTTAGTCTTTAGAACATTTTTTCTCCAAATTACCAAATACCAAGTCAACAACCAAAACTTTCAACGAAAATGTTTGGGGTAATGCCGTCTTACCCCATTCATCTTCCATAGTTTTATCTTTTTTCCTTATTTTAAGGCACATTTTATACCGATAATTAAAAAAAAGAACGTTGGTATGCATTGCAGGAATTAAATACAATGATATACACATGTTAAAACAATCTAAGCCACATTATATAGACGACGCTAGGTTATCTACCCGTGTGTTACACGGGTTAAACACTATAGTTTTGATAAAAAATAAAAAAACTATAAATAATGAAATTGCATATATCATTTAACAATTAAAAGGAATGAAATGACAATATTAACTGAGAAATATGAACTAATGATTTTTAAAATAAGTTGATTTTAATACTCCGTAAATCTTCTACCAAACACACTAAAGGTGTAAACAATAAACTATTGGTTCAAAATTAAGTTGTTGAATATCATAAACATGAACTAAAACAAAGCACCATAAAAAAGGTTTTAGTTTATACTAAACACCACCACAAACAACACAAATACATAATATGGATGTCAATATTAAAAACTAAAAAATCATTTATCTCGTTATATCTTCAATTATGTCATACAGTTCATCAAGATTCTGCAAGCATCACTCAAAAAGTTAATCTTTATCTCGTTATATCTTGTGGATTTGTAACAGACAGATTAAACGGGTCATAAAGATTAAATATTTAACATTCCTTTTGCTTGAAAACACCTCAATAGATCTCTGTGTAGGCTATTGATGTCACAAACATGTAGAAAAGTTCATTTCCATATTTATTGTACAAAACTATGGTTAGAAAAATAATAAAAAATTTCATAAAGTGGAGATAATCGTTTGTTTCTCCCTTGGAAAACATTGAATATTACAAAGCCTCAAATAAAAAGAGGCAAATAAATACCTTCATAGAATAGAACATATAACAACCATGAAGCATCCGATCAAACACATCTTGCTCGTTCCAAAGCCTGTCCAACCATTTTGTAGGCCCTAAGAGTAAAACAAAAAAATGGGGCCCTTTTTTAAATTTAATGGTTATAAACCATACTCCAACAGTTACTGAACTGCAAGTCGGCAAATCAATATAAAAAAATAGTATATAATCATAATTGCATTTAGGCTAGTTCGGAGTTGCGAATCAAAACAACCAACAATCCAACAACAATCAAAACTGGAAATTGGAAAAACCAACACTCTTACACTAATCAGTTTCACAACTTGGCTAATCGAGATACCATCAAACTAATATAAATTGATTGACAAAGAAATATTACCTGCTTAGATCGATGGATAAGAGGAGTTTGAATGTCGTATTAGGGTTTTTGAGAAAAAGGGTGAGATGAACCAAGTGGAATAGGATGTGGGTCAGACTCCGGATGTGTGAATCTACCTGATCGAACAATTGAATCTCTATGTAGATGCGTCATCTACAATTGTTCGAAAAGAAGCGTCATAAGTATATGATCTGATTATTGATCTTGGAATTAGGCATATTGGGAGTAATATAACATGGTCAAAGCGTATTCCTGAATCTAAGTGAATGAGCAGAAGAGTAAATCGTTAACAAACTTGAACGGAACAATGTGGAAGAAACAACAAAATAATCAACAATAGAGAATGGAAAGGAGGGTGATGGTAATCTATTAGGGTGTAAAAGTCCAAGAAGAAATAACTTGTGATAACAAATGAGCGGGAAAATGAAAAAAGGATGCTTGAGATTGCGACACGTGTCTCACAAAGGTTTTATTTATATAGTATAGAAAATACGTAAATAAAAAAAAAAGATGTACTCATGCGAGTTCAAGATATAAATCTATATACTAACAAAAGTATCAAATAACAAAAAAATACAGCATTAACTATCAATTTTACCTAAAATATTCATGCACAATATTATTCATAATTAGTTTTTTTTTTTTTTTTTTGTAACTATAAAAATATCATATATCATAAACAATAAAAATACAACAATAAATATCAAAATAAAATACAAAAATAGCTTGTATATTCAAGTACAAAGTTACATTTAAGAAACAACAATCAATGCTCATACAAGAAACATGTCAGAATATTGCAGACGGGTGTATTGTAATGGGAGTTTTAAATCATTAATTTTATCAACATACTCATACCGTTAGAATACCCGAAGTGGGGGTGGGGAGAATGGCGTGGGGCTTGATTTTGGACAGGAACATCGCCGCCGGGCCGGCGTGGAGGAGGGCGGGAATGGGGGGGGGGGGGGGGGGAAGATGAGCTTGGCGTGGGGCTTGTGGTGATGGAAATAGTTCTCCCTTCTTCCCCCTTCCCCCTTTCATTTTTTTATTAATATTTAACAAGAAAAAGACAAAAAAAATCCCACAAAAAGAGTTCAGGGAGAAAGGTGAATTGGCCCCGAAGTCATCGAATTTTAAAGGGGGGCGTTGTTCCCCTTGGAGGAAAATGGACATGTCATCTCCCCGAATGATTCCCCCAACCCACACCATTCAGTCTACCGGGAGTTTAAAATCATTAATTTTATTAATGAATAATTTTTTATTTTACGAAAGAAAGAGGGGTGTCAGTTTGTAAGAACATGAAAGTTGCTTAAGATGGTCCTTCACTTCATCTGCCACGTCATTGTGGGGTAGGACCATGATGGGGATGATGCTCCAAGCGTGTGGAAGAGGGCCCATCTTCCTTTAATGCATTTTTTAAAATTAAATAATATTATAATATTAATGTTACAATAAAAAGGTTAATATTCTAATATTTATAATATACTAATTACAAAAGCAAATGTGCATTGGTTGGTTGTACATCATGCTTTAAGGGTGGTTTATGCTTTAGTTGATTGTACATTGTGCATTGAGGGTTGTATGTGTAGTGTTGGCTTGACCTCTTCATCATCATTCATCAGACACCACATCTACTCACCTCTTCTCTCATCTCTCTTCTTCAACCCCTCTTATGGATGTTGTAGGGTTACGTGATTGAATATACTATGATTGTGTGTTGGCGTAAGAGAGATAATAATAATAATGCTATGATAATTATTTCCCTATCAACGAATGATAAATCACTCACCGTCTCAGCTTTACAATCGGAGAATAAGGAACCGACGGTAGTGTCGGTTTTGTAAATGTGTCGGCTTGGTCAGAAGATACATGGTGGTGTTGATATCGATGTGAGTAGCTGTCAACTCCGGCGAGTATAGGGTTCTGTGAAGGGCGTGGATGGTGTGGTGGTCTTAAATCAAGTACCGGTTCGACCGATGGTGTTGTTCGAATCCGTCTTTGCAGGTGGTACGTTTCTTCCTGTAAATTGTTGGTGTTTTTAGTAATATATATTTTGGTTACTTTTTTTTATTTTTTATTTCTCCTCTGCTTCTATGTTTAAGTAACAATCGAGTTGTTGGCATGTTTTTACCACGTATGGAATTTTTTACCACGTCAGCATGCCATGTAAGAAAAATGTCATGTCATCATGTAACGTAGGCAAAAATGCCGCGTAGGCAAAAATGCCACGTCATAAAAAAACTAACAAAGTTAGTGTTTGGTTAGTTTGGGGGTGACATAGCATACAATGTGTAAAGTTTGGAGTATTGGTAGTCAAAGTGATAGTTGGTAGTGATATCTGCCAACGAGCAATAGTTTGGAGTATTTAAATCCAAATTCCCTATTTATTATGAAATTTAGAAACATAGTTCATGAGTATCCTGACATTTAGAAACATAGTTATAGGTGGCTTGAGTTGTTTGCCGGCTTTGTTAAGTGTACGACTTTGTTTTCCAGGTAAGGTTTCCATCATTATGTTTTGATTAGAGGTTGCTCTGGAATGTTAGGCTACTTGATGATGTGTGTGGTGTCATTACAAATGTTTTCTGACTCAATTAACTACTTATGTTTTTGCAGGAGATTGCTCTATGAAAATGGAAAAGGTGTTGCAGAGGCTTTAAATGAAATTGTTTCTATTGGTATAAAGAGTTAGGGAAAAATAAGGTAAGCTGACTGATGTGTTAGTTTCACTTAGTAAATGGGTGGGTCGAGGTCGAGGTCGGGTAACAGGTAAAAAAGGGTCGATTTAGGTTGGCCAACACTTTATTCTTTTTAATATTTGTGAATTATATAAGTGGTTTCAGTTAAAGGTTTATTATCAGTTGGTTTTTGGGCTTCTTAGTAAGATGTATCGAGTACTGAAAGAGCTATTTCTCTCTTGCTAAGCGTTTTGAGTATCTGTGTTATTTGTATACCCTGTTTGTGTTTGCCTTATGATTGTTGCCATATCCAACTACCTCTTAACAAAAAAGCCTTCACCAGATTGTCCCCGCCGCAACGCGCGGGGGCGCAATCTAGTTAATATTAAAAAGTAAATATTACATTAAAACCATTACAAATAATTTAAAAAAAAACACAACTAAAATTAAATTAACCTATTCGACATAAAAAAAATTACAAATAATCTACTCTTGTCCGTTGTTCCAAATATATTCAACCAAGTCCGCTTGAAGATTGTGATGTGTGAACTCGTTATGTAACGAGAACTCGTTTAAATCTTGTTGATGTGGGTCGACAGGCACGGTATTCTCCGGCGGGGCATTCTCTTCATACGCACAGATGGCGGCACCTTCGTCTTCGAGTATCATGTTATGCAACAAGATACAAGCATACATACAGTAACGCAATTTTTTTATGGGTGAACATATGTGCCGGGTTTGCAATGATGTGTCATCTTGCTTGTAGAACACCAAATAACCGTTCAATGTCCTTTCTTGCCGCCTCTTGAAACTTGGCAGATTTCTTTCTTTTTTTATCGAACGGGTGGTGAATACTTTTAACGATCGTCGTGTAAGATGGGTAGATTCCATCAGCAAGATAATAACCGCGCCTATACTCCACCCCCGATACTGTAAACCTGGTATCCGGACCGATTCCTTTTATGACATCGTCAAAAATCTCCGACTGGTTAATAACATTAATGTCATTGTTCGAACCAGGAATGCCAAAGAAAGCATGCCAAACCCATAGATCTTGTGAACACACCGCCTCCAAGATTATTTATGGATATTCTTGATCCCCTCGTTTGAACATTCCACGCCATGCTACCGGTCAGTTTCTCCAAGGCTAATGGAAGTAATCAATGCTTCCGAGCATTCCTGGAAAACCATGTTGTTGGTGGTGAAACTGATACAATTGTTGGACCTCACTGGAGTTTGGTTTTCGCAAATATTTCTTGCTATAAAGCTTCACCACACACTTGCTAAACTTGTACAGACATTCTCGTGTAGTTCTTTTCGACATTTTTAAATACTCGTCCTAGGCATCCGCCGTAGTCCCGTACGCTAGTTGCCGAAGTAACGCCGTGCATTTTTGTAGGGTGGTGAACCCCCTTTTGTTTCTAGCATCGTATCGTAAGGTAAAAAATGGGTCTAAGTTAGCCACATCATCGGCTATACGTAAGAACAATCTTCTACTCATTTGGAACCTACGCCTAAATAATTTCGCCGAGTATAAGGGTTCGTCGGCAAAATAATCGGCCACCAATCTATCATGGGCACCTACACATATTTTAAAAAATATAAACACAATAAAAATCTACAATCTTAAAAAATTTAAATATAATAAACACCCTACAATGTTAAAAAAAATATATAATACACATAAATAATATAAAAAAATATAAAACTTACTTTCTCAGTCTCTATTTATAGCCGCTTTCCTAGTTCGAGGTACCGATTCGACTTCATCTCCTTCCTCCTCGGCTATGATCTGTGCTGCTTGCGCCACGATGTTTATAACAAAATTTACGGCTTCGTTTGTAGATGATGAACCCGAAGAAGACGAAGACGACGAAGAAGATGATAACGACATGGTTGTTTAAGGGTTTGGATTTTTTTTATAAATAATGGTTGGTTTAAATATAGTGAGAGTGTTTGAGAGAGTTTTTATAAAAGTGGTAGAGAGTTTATAAAAATTGTGGTGTGAAAAATGGGTTTAGTTGTTTGGTATTTATAATATTTAAAAAACCTTTTTTTTAAACGGCTAGTAACCCGTTGTCCAACGGCTCAATTTCAAATCCCAAAGCAAATACAAGGCCCGGCGTGAGAGGCATGGGGATGCCGGGGTTGCCGATGCCGGCCCTAGGGGGCGGTGTAGCCCGGGGCGGCATAGGCTTGCCGGTGCCATGCCATGCCCCATACCCATTAGTCTAATTTCTTTTAACACATTTAGCGGATCATTGTATACATTTGCTTAATTTCTTTTAAATAATAATTTATGTATTAAATAGTTATTTTGTTAAATGAAACATCAAATTAAGTCTATGTAAAAGACATTTAAAACCTTGGACCCTCAATGAAAACATTTTCAACACTTGCAACAAAAATAAAGACAACTCCCTTTTCAGGCCAGCTTCACATGTCTATACATTGAAAAGGTTGTTCTATCATTTTTCCTTTTGTTTTCCTTTTGTTGTTTAAAGTGGCGAAGCTTGACCCGAGATTTCGGGGGTCAGAAATCACGGAGGGGGGGGGGGGGGGGGTCAAAAATCACTATTTTGGGGGGTCGAAACCGTATATACCAAAAAATTTCTATACGAATACTATATAATCGGAACTTCTGAGCGAAAATTCGGGGGGTCGGCCGCCCCTCCCCGCCCTTAAGAGCTACGCCCATGATTGTTTTCCTCCTAAATTTGCTTTATTTTCCTTCTAAAAGGAAAGTGACATAAGTAGTGACATTATGAACAGGGTCGCTCGTTGAAACCGCAGTTTCAAAGGTTCAAGACTTCAAAGGGTACGTAGGCTGTAGGCCAAACCTCAGAAACCATTCTTATAGCAAAGGAAGGAGACAAGCCACAATGTTTTGGCTTTGTCTAGTTCACTGAAAACAACTATTTCATTTGTGTTTGGTTAATTGGTTTATTATCTCGTAAAACTAATCTTTAGAGACCAGAGACCAATAATAATCATTTTAACGGGTGGACCGACCAATGTATTATATGTTGGAATAATGATGAAATCTCAAGTCAACTATGGTCAACATGTCTTTATAATATCGTTTTAATGTTTTAGTATGAAATGCTCAAGTCCTGTAAGTCTGAGGACTAAAGATGTAATTGTCAGGGGATATTAGTGTCTAAGTCTGATAGTTGGGGTATTAGTCCTGATTATAGTTGGTTAGTTCTTTTAACGACCAAATTGGGGGATTAGGGCTTGAGTTCTATATAAGCTCCTAATAATCAATTGATCTGTAATCGTTTCCTTTGTTTCTTCATTCATTAATAAGAAATCGTTCTTGATTGTTTCTTGATTTGATTACATTCGTTTCTGGGGTTATAATTCTTTAACAATTGGAATCAGAGCCAGATTCTTGGCTTGATACAGAAACAAGGGAAGATCAATTCGAGGTGTAACAATGGTGTCTACGAAATTCGAACTTGAAAAGTTTGATGGTCGTAATGATTTCGGTCTATGGAGGTTGAAGATGAGAGCTCTTCTGGTTCATCAAGGTGTTGTAGATGCCTTGAAGGGGGAGAATCAATTACCAGAAGGTTTAACAGATATAGAAAAGAAGGATATGACGGGGAAGGCGCATAGTGCTATAATCTTGAGCCTTGGTGATCGTGTACTGGGAGAGGTGTCCAAAGAAACAACAGCAACAGGTGTCTGGGCAAAACTAGAGTCATTAGACATGACTAAATCTCTTGCAAATAGGTTATATTTGAAGAAAAGACTTTATACTTTTAATATGTCTTCTGGTAAATCTCTTGAAGATCATACAGATGAATTTAACAAACTCATACTTGATCTTGAAAACATAGAGGTGACCTTAGATGATGAAGATCAGGCTATTATATTCCTCACATCCATTCCTCATACATTTGAGCACTTTGTTGATACTCTTATGTATGGAAGGGACACATTAACCATGGAAGAAGTTATTGCAGCTTTAAATTCAAAAGAATTAAAGAAGAGATCAAATGTTAAGGAAGAACATGGTGATGGTTTGTTTGTGAGGGGAAGAATTGATCAAAGATCTGGAAAAGGCAAGAATCAATCCAGATCTAAGTCCAGATTTAAAAGAAGATGTTTCATATGCAACTCAAAAAAGCATTTGAAAAGAGAGTGTCCAGACAGATTCAAGAAAAAGAAGAATGATGGTAGGCAGTCAAAGGCACAAGCTGTGAGTTCACCTAAATCCTCTCAAGATGGTTATGAGAGTTCTGATGTGCTGGTGGTGTCTACTATTTCAGGTATTGAAAGATTAATAATGGATTAAGGTTGTTCATTCCATATGACTTTTAGAAAAGATTTCCTAAAGAATCTTGTTATGAAAGATATGGGAATTGTTCAACTTGGTGATGATAGACCTTGTAAGATTATGGGAATAGGGTCTATGATTAGTTGGATAATGGGAATGAAGTACAAATTGATGAAGTTAGATATATTCCTGAGTTGAAAAGACATTTGTCGTCACTTAGAACCTTTGAAAAGAATGGGTACATTGTTAGTCTTAAAATGGAAAGGTCGAGATTGTAAAGGGATCTATGGTCATGTTAACTGGTACAAGAAGTGATAATAACACATACAGGATAGATGGCAGTGTTGTTATTAGTCATGAATTGAATGCAGTAGTTCAAGATGGTATAGATACCAAGTTATGGCATAGAAGGCTAGGACACATTAGTGATTAAGGTCTTGCTGAACTTTAGAAACAAAGGCTTCTGGGTGAGTATGTAGAAAGGAGCACTGGATTTTGTGAGAGTTGTGTAATGGGAAAGTCTCACAGGGTTAAGTTTACAAGAGGGAAACATGTGACTAGGGGTATTCTTGACTATGTACACTCAGATATGTGGGGACCCACAAAGACCATGTCATTAGGTGGTGCTCATTATTTCTTGTCAATAATTGATGATTATTCAAGAAGAGTGTGGGTTTATGTGTTAAAACATAAATATGATGCCTTTGAGAAGTTTGTTGAGTGGAAGAATCTGGTTAAAAACCAGACAGGAAAGAAGTTGAAAAATTGAGAATTGATAATGGACTGGAATTTTGCAATGCTCAATTCAGTCAATTATGCAAAGAATGTGGAGTTGGTAGACACTTTACAGTTCCAAGGACTCCTCAACAAAATGGCTTGGCTGAAAGGATGAATAGAACTCTTCTTAATAAGGTAAGAAGTATGTTGGTTGAGGCTGGAATGCCTAAGAAATTCTGGGTTGAAACTGTTACAACAGCTGCATATTTGATAAACAGATCACCATCATCTGCTATCAATATGCTAACACCAATGGAAATGTGGTCTGGTCATAAACCAGAATATGAAGATTTGAGGGTATTTGGTTCATTGGCTTATGCACACATAAGTCAAGGGAAGCTTGAACCAAGGGCTCAAAGGTGTATAATTCTGAGATATACTGAGGGTATAAAAGGATATAGGTTATGGAGATTAGATGGTGGAAGTCCAAAGGAATTTGTTAGTAGAGATGTTGTTGCCTTTAGGGAGGATGTCATGTACAAAGATGTTGTAGGGGAAAAAAACGTCAGAGATTGATCAATGCTTTCCTCAAGTTGAAATAGAGGTGGAGAACAATGAAGAGAAGCAGCCAAGTGAAACAGAGGCTGCTTATGAAGAACTTGGTCCTAGTTCAAGTCATGGTGATCTTTCTGAATACAACTTGGCTATAGACAGGGTAAGAAGGGACATTGTTAAGCCTACAAGGTACAAGACACATGATGATGTTTCAGCAGTGGTATTCATGGTTGTTGAGAATGAAAGTACTACTGAGCCCTTAACCTTCAATGAAGCAATGAGTTCAAAGGAGGCTGAGAGATGGTTAGAAGCCATGAAGGATGAAATGAGCTCATTAAAACAAAATGAGACATGGTGTTTGGTAGAAAACCAAAAGGGCAAAAAGTTATACCATGTAAGTGGATATATAAGTTGAAAGAAGGCATTGAAGGGGTGGAAAAACCTAGATACAAGGCTAGATCGGTGGCAAAGGGATTTACACAGAGAAAAGGATTGGATTACAATGAGATATTTTCTCCTGTGGTGAAGCATACCTCAATAAGGGTGCTATTGTCATTAACTGCCAGGTTTGACCTTGAACTTGAACAGTTAGATGTGAAGACAACTTTTCTTCATGGAAACTTAGAAGAAAAGATTTACATGAGTCAACCTTTGGGTTTTGAAGAGAAGGACAGAGAAGATATGGTACGTTTGTTGCAGAAATCACTGTAAGGGTTAAAACAGGCACCCAGACAGTGGTATAAGAGATTTGATTAACACATGGTGACTAATGGGTTCAATAATAGCTTGTATGATTCCTGTGTATACTGGAAAGAACATAGGAAGGGTGAATATGTATACGTGTTACTATATGTTGATGATATGCTTATAGCATGCAAGGACAAGGAAGAATTAAAAGCTGTGAAAGAAATGTTGAAGAGTGAATTTGATATGAAGGAGTTGGGAGATGAAAAGAAGATCTTATGAATGGAGATCAAAAGGGACAAAAGTCAAGGGATTTTGAAGCTGTCACAAGAATCATACATATTGAAGGTTATTAATAACTTTAATATGAATGATTGTAAGAAGGTCTCAACTCCTATGGCTCAACACTTTAAGCTTTCAAAACAGGATTCACCTAAGACTGATGCAGAAGCTGAATTCATGAGTAAGATTCCTTATGCTAGTTTAGTTGGCAGTTTGATGTAACTTATGGTCTGTACCAGACCAGATATTGGTTATGGGGTCAGTTTGGTAAGTAGATATCTTTCTAACCCTGGGAAATTACATTGGGAGGCTGCTAAATGGTTGGTGAGGTATTTGAAGGGGCAACTTCTGTTGGTTTGATTTTTGGTAATAATGTTCATGACAGAAGGGTAATTCAGGGATTTGTTGATTCAGACTATGCTAAAGATGTGGATAAAGGTAGACCTTTAACAAGATATGTGTTTAAAGTTCTTGGTAGTGTGGTTAGTTGGAAAGCTGTATTACAACATGTGGTGGCTTTGTCTAGCACTAAGGCTGAGTATATTGACTTTACTGAAGCAGTTAAAGAAGCTCTATGGCTGAAGGGCTTTGTGTCTGAATTGGGAGTTAATGTTGATAATGCTTTGATTATGTGTGACAATCAAGGGGCTATAGAGTTATCCAAGAATAATGTGTTTCATGAAAGGACTAAGCACATTAAGGTTAAGCTACATTTTATCAAAGATGTTGTGAAGAATAATGAAGTTGAAGTTATGCAGATCAACACTGAAGATAATGCTACTGATATGCTTACAAAGGTTTTGCCTGTTGGTAAGTTTGAGTTGTGTTTGGAAGAATTAGATGTTGGCGGACTTGTGATTCAAGGTGGAGATTATTGGAATAATGGTGAAATCTCAAGTCAACGATGGTCAAAATATCTTTATAATATCGTTTTAATGTTTTAGTATGAAATGCTCAAGTCCTGTAAGTTTGAGGACTAAAGATGTAATTGTCAGGGGGTATTAGTGTCTAAGTCTGATAGTTGGGGTATTAGTCCCGATTATAGTTGGTTAATTCTTTTATAATATCGTTTTAATGTTTTAGTATGAAATGCTCAAGTCCTGTAAGTCTGAGGACTAAAGATGTAATTGTCAGGGGGTATTAGTGTCTAAGTCTGATAGTTGGGGTATTAGTCTTGATTATAGTTGGTTAATTCTTTTAATGAACAAATTGGGGGATTAGGGCTTAAGTTCTATATAAGCTCCTAATAATCAATTGATCTGTAATCGTTTCCTTTGTTTTTTCATTCATTAATAAGAAATTGTTCTTGATTTGATTACATTTGTTTCTAGGGTTATAATTCTTTAACATTATATATTTTTCCAAACACAAGATAGCTAAAATATGCCCTAGCGTTGTATTTTGTTGCTATTTATTTTTCTTATTATTTAGTATAGCTATTAAGGCTTGTCATATGTGTGGTGTGTGATAGTTCTATCTTTTTTAAACTAAAACGAGGTATTTATCTAGCCGCGCGTTGCAGTCGCGACAACCGGATTTATAGTAACGATATCCAAAACAAAAACTAACTCTTAAAAGCCAGTAACATCACATTACAAAATTAACATTATAGAATACACAATTCGTTTTACATTAGGGAATAGCGCGAGCTTAGTCTACGGCACGTGCTTTTGGGGGCTGAAGTTGTCACTCCACTTTGCAGAATTTCCTAAACAACACAAACCAAGGAAAACTTTATTCAATAACATGCTAAATAGACTTTAGTAACAAACTGTGCCAAAATTCACAGACCAAATAAGCATTCAATTTATTTTAGTTTAGACCCCAAAATTACCTTCCTCATATTCCATGAGTTGTTACTACTTGGAGAAGAATCAAGAACTGTCTTGTATTTTAATTCGACGAATTGATTTCTTTCCAAACAGAGAATGAAGCTCCTCATCACGTACATGTCCGTCGTGTGAGCTTAGCCTACAATATATGTCTTTGGGCACTGAGATTCCTATTCCACATTGAAGAATTTTCTAAACAATAGAAATCATATAAAATCCTATTAATATTATGTATGTAAAATAAGTTAAAACCGGTAACATGAAGAATTTTACAAGTTATTTGAATTGTGAACAGTAAAATTTACCTTCATCATATTTCAAGAGTTGTTACTACTTGGAGAAGAATCAAGAAATGCCATATACTTCATATTCCAAGAGTTGTTACTACTTAGAGAGGAATCAAGAACTACCTTATAGGCAGGGTTTGACATTATTCCATGACTTGTTACTACTTGGAGATGAATCAAGAACTGCCTTATAGACAATTTTTGACATGGCAGTTGTATTAGTAGCCAAGTAGATATCTCCAAGCCTCCATCTAACGTATCTAGTAAACCAAAGAGTCGTCCGTCGCGCGAGCTTAGCCTACGATACGTGCCTTTAGGGGCTGAGAAACCTACCTCACATCGCAAAATTTCCTAAACAACAGAAACCAAAGAAAGTTTTATTAACATTATTGTAACACCCCAACCGATGGCGGAAACATCCAGGTGTCACGTAGTGACGATTGTTCAATAGCTCATGGACTAAAAGTGTAAATATTGATACATTGATTTAAATAGTTTATTACATTAAAAATGAATCACAACGATTCTAAATGTCAACTAAACCGAAATACAATGAATCCAAAATCTAAGTAAAATTCCAAAAGCTTAAAAGTCATCTCATAAATAACCTGAAACATGTACGAAAACGATTTGGTCAATACAAAAATTGTATTGGTGAGTATACCCTGTTCGAATAAATGTAGTAGGAAAAGTGTTTAGCAATTCATGTGCGGTACCATTTGCAATTATGTAATAAGTAATATCCGTTCAAAATCAACCCTATGTAAAGAAAAGCAGATATATATAGTATGCGCTAGTAGTAATGTAATACATAGCAATGACGAGGACTCTCAACAGAGTCACAAGGGTATATACCATAGTACTATTCATTGAAATGCCAGGCCCTCAAAGGTTAATGATTTTGACAAGTCATAGACACACAAATTAACATAAAGCAAACACACATGAGAATTGCATTTTGTAAAAGAAATAGAAACTTGATTGTAAGTACATGAGTCACCCCAAAATGTAAAACAGTAAAAAGGGGAAAGATATACTCACAGTTTGCGTAAGCGATTAAGATCCAACTTAAGCGGTTGTGAGCTAGGTAGTGGGAATTCCAAGGAATTCAACCTATAATATGTAAGAATACTAATAAGGGAAAAGTCTAAAAGTCGATGGTATCTAGGGTCTAAGGCATTAGGGTTTGCTAAGTCGATTTGGGGAATTAGAGTTTTTATGATAAGTCGCGTTAACGTAAAAGTTGTATATCACAAATAATATATGAAAGGTTGTATATGTGGTTTGAATAATATAATTATTACCTATTGAATATTTAGATAACAATACGTTTGAATAATTAAGACAAAAATAATTTAGTTAGTTACTTTAACTAAATTAAAATAATACAATAATCATAAATATATAAATAAATAATTTTGAGTTACACAATGATTCCACAAAAGATAATTAAGACATTAAACCATATGAGTATTTCTATTTTATAAGAAAAATATTTATAAAATAGATGTTTAAATTGTATAAATAAATAAATGTTTTATTATGTCTAATTAAACGTAAATAAGACTAATATTACCATACATGATCCAAAAATACTAATTTTATAGAAAATGGATGATTTCTGATGTAAAGTAATGAAAATAATTTTCTCATAATTTTTATAAACTTATTTATATTTAAAAACTGATTTAATGAGATTAAATCGTGTTTAAATGATTAAAAATAGGAAAATCAATAAAAATAAATGTTTTCTGAACCAATAATTTTTATATCAGTTCTTGATGATGAGAAATAATTACCCAAAAAGTTTGAGATTAAAATCATTAAAAATGAATTTTTAATCAATTAAATACGATTAAAACAAATAAATTAAATAAAATATCAAAATAATACATTTTCTAGAAAATAAAAGTATGATAATTTCCTTTATGGTGTCAAGGTGCTATGCCTAAATTTTCATAATTTTTGGGTAAAAATTGAATTTATTATGAATATTATAAGATTAATATGTTTATATAGTTAATATATAACTAACCAAACAAAAATCTAAAAAAAAAAGATAGGAAAGGGGCGGGTGTGAGGGTCGAACCCGAGTCACCCATCCCACACACAAGGGCATCAACCACTGCTCCAACCTAACACTTTGTTATAAATTTGAAAAATTAAAATTTTAAGCAAACCCCAAGGTGTCATCTTCTTCCCCAATTCCCCTTATAAACCCTAACCCTAGACTAAAACTAATAAACTCCATACAGATGCGATTAACCATCAGTAATAAAGGGCTTATGCTTGGAAACCATTAATAATCAAAATGGCAACAAAAACCTAAACTTACAACACGAATTGGTACTCGAAAAAAAAGAAGAACATGGCCGAACTTTGCACGCCGAATTGGTAGCTTTCTGGACACGATTTGTTTCAGCTTTTTGTGGGTTTAGAATGGGAATTGATGCAGAAAATAAATGGTACGATCAATTTATTGTGTTGTTTGAGAAAAGTGACTGTTTGAACTCGTCATAACAATCCGGCGGTTTTAGCATAAAACCCAGATTCAATGTCAGTTATTAAGAAGTTATTTACTAGTTTAATGTTTAGAAAAGGTTGGGTCACGAAGGAGAAACGCTTGGAAATCATTAAATCGGGTTAAAGCATGTTATAAATGATGTTGTTAATGTTGGCCGGAAATAAATTCCGGTGGCCGGAGGCCTTGTCGCCGGAAAAACGGGTGGCAGGGAGGAGGGAGACAAAATTTCAAATCTTTTGATAGTTGGCAACTTCAGTCCCTCATATTTAACCTTATTAGTTTTATGTTTAACTTGGTTAGTTTTTCCTTATAAAACTTAACCACACTAACTAGCTTTTAACATTAACCAATCCAAAACTTTTTAAACTTTAACATTTTGTCCTAATTTATCAAATAACTAAATAAGTTTGTATTTTGAAAGTTTTTATCGAGGAATTTCAATGTCACATATAATATTTAATAATCCTTGAACGTTAAAATTAAAAAAAAAATATTAATAATATGACGATTAACAGATGGAAGGTATGAGGACTAGATTTGACAGTTAAATAAAAGATAAGGGTGACGGATGTCACAGTTTCCCCTACTTTAGAAAATTTCGTCTCGAAATTTCCTTCAAGTGGAGGTTACTATGAAACAAAAGGCATTATAAAAGTTAGTTAGATTTTTAAAAGAAATTGCATCATTTATGATTCGACAAAATTTAAAGTGGTTGTCCAATACCCAAAGTAAAAGTTTCAAATTCTTTTAACAGTTAGCCCAAAATTAGAAAGTTGAGAGTTTAAATGAGAAAAGTTTTGGGAATGTGTAACGGGTGAGGGGCAGAGATAATAATGAAGTAGTCTCCCCTACTTTAGAAAGGTTTCTGACCGAACTTTATTGAAGACGTGCAACAGGATTTTGACTAACAGAAAGTGTAAGAGTATACAAGGTTTAAGGTTTGTGTTTTCTGTGTGGATGGTCAAGAGAAAGACTCTAAGAAGATGAATTGAAACTCGTGTAAGAACGTTCTTATCGAAAATTCTAGTTATTAGTCAACGGTCTAATGAAAAGATAGTAATGGATAGGTTCTTGGTCAGACTCCTAGTCCGCTCCCGCAGTATCGTTTATGCTTATATATAGGGTGTACCGCAGCTAACCCACCACACTCTCGATACTTTGGATTCGTACTGATTGTCTACCAACAGCCTAGATAGAATTACACACCACCCCCATGTACCTGTAAGCCCATGATTGCGTTCCGGACCGTAATCATCGATTGACCTTACACTAGGGTGTTATGCTTTTCCATAACCCTAACAAGAAATAAACGTGTGCAACCAATATGTAATAGCCACTGTAATGAAATAATGTTTAATCATGACATGGTTAGAGGTCCTTCCCTTTCGGGTTTTCCCTTTAACCGAATGAGAGTAACATGTAAGTATAAGACATGGTTAGAGGTTCTTCCCTTTCGGGTTCACCCTTAACCGGTAACTTTTGTTCACATCGTTGGCTCTAAACACTCATTTTGATAGACCCTGAGGTTTACACTGTTCCCCTCGGATTGAAGAAATACTTTAATCCAAGTCGTACGTGGGCACCGGCTTAGATCTCATACATGTTATCAACTAGTATGTCCGTTGGCCATGACGATGAACAAAATAATGTAAAGTATAACAGGGTTTTGCTCAAAACAGGAAAAAAAATATGCATGCCAAATATGTGTTCAAGTAAGTATATAAGTATAGCATAAAATTCCGACTGAAAGAATAGTATAACATAAATCGAGTAAATCGCACAATTGCACAAAATGAAAGTAAACGAGTTGAATTAATGCAAATAGTCAATGTGAAAATAATCACAATAACGTGTTAGAAATAACTATGAATAAAAATGGTGCAAGAATAAAATAATGGAATTTACGTGTATAGCCTACTGGCATGCGAGTTAAAATCTAGTAATTTTACATATATGCGTTATACTATAAAAGACATTTAGCAACATTCGGATAAGAGGGTATGTCCATTGTTTAAACCAAAAGTTTTGTGACTGAAAGTGTGCGAGTGTAATAGGACAAATTTTCGTTTATCAAAAACGTAGTTTGCGCAATCTTTGTGATATAGTTGAAAGAATAGTAATAATGCATGAGGATAACTTTTTAGTAACCGAAGTGTGTTTTAGATTCAAAACTGATTTATTTGAAAAATCTTTGTATTTTCATGTGTTTACGAGAAGTCGAGTTGAAAATTGTTATAAAACATATTATTAGTTGCAAGTTTCTCCCGAAAACATATATTGGATACGTCATATGAAAACACAAGGTTTACATTTGATAAAATATGCACTACAAGTTTATAAAATGCAAAATGAAACCATTTTATGAAGTATGTGTAAATCCAATGTGTTTTGAAAGACCAAGATTTAAAATGACGTGAATGATAAAATTAACGTATGTAATAGATTACCAATATTTAAGAAAATTCATAATCAACGAGATGTAGAAATAGATCATTGAGATGTGGATTTCACTCCTAACTCAAAGATGTATTTTCAAAATTGAAAACGATTGTGGAATGAAACCAATCACTAAGTTAAGGATATCACTCCCAGCTTAGTGGTTAAGTTTCTTTTTGAAGGAAATACTCTTTGAGGTGTGGGTGTCACTCCTATCTCAAAGATATATTCCTAAGATAAATAACCTATAGAGAAGTGAAACTAATCACCAAGGTATGGATACCACTCCTAACTTGATGATATCGTTTCGTTTGTGAAATACGAGTGTCTTCTTCGCCAAGCAAAATATTGAAAGAATAACGAGAAATAATCATAGTGAAAATATCTTGAAAGAAAATAATAGGAAATAAGAGAAATATAAACGAGAGGACTCGTGAAAGTAAGCTTAGTTATAGACTAGGCTAAAAGGCATTCTAATAACCTAATTCCCTATAACCATGGCTCTGATACCAATCTGTAACACCCCAACCGATGGCGGAAACATCGAGGTGTCACGTAGTGACGATTGTTCAATAGCTCATGGACTAAAAGTGTAAATATTGATACATTGATTTAAATAGTTTATTACATTGAAATGAATCACAACGATTCTAAATGTCAACTAAACCGAAATACAATGAATCCAAAATCTAAGTAAAATTCCAAAAGCTTAAAAGTCATCTCATAAATAACCTGAAACATGTACGAAAACGATTTGGTCAATACAAAAATTGTATTGGTGAGCATACCCTGTTCGAATAAATGTAGTAGGAAAAGTGTTTAGCAATTCATGTGCGGTACCATTTGCAATTATGTAATAAGTAATATCCGTTCAAAATCAACCCTATGTAAAGAAAAGCAGATATATATAGTATGCACTAGTAGTAATGTAATACATAGCAATGACGAGGACTCTCAACAGAGTCACAAGGGTATATACCATAGTACTATTCATTGAAATGCCAGGCCCTCAAAGGTTAATGATTTTGACAAGTCATAGACACACAAATTAACATAAAGCAAACACACATGAGAATTGCATTTTGTAAAAGAAATAGAAACTTGATTGTAAGTACATGAGTCACCCCCAAAATGTAAAACAGTAAAAAGGGGAAAGATATACTCATAGTTTGCGAAAGCGATTAAGATCCAACTTAAGCGGTTGTGAGCTAAGTAGTGGGAATTCCAAGGAATTCAACCTATAATATGTAAGAATACTAATAAGGGAAAAGTCTAAAAGTCTATGGTATCTAGGGTCTAAGGCATTAGGGTTTGCTAAGTCGATTTGGGGAATTAGAGTTTTTATAATAAGTCGCGTTAACGTAAAAGTTGTATATCACAAATAATATATGAAAGGTTGTATATGTGGTTTGAATAATATAATTATTACCTATTGAATATTTAGATAACAATACGTTTGAATAATTAAGACAAAAATAATTTAGTTAGTTACTTTAACTAAATTAAAATAATACAATAATCATAAATATATAAATAAATAATTTTGAGTTACACAATGATTCCACAAAAGATAATTAAGACATTAAACCATATGAGTATTTCTATTTTATAAGAAAAATATTAATAAAATAGATGTTTAAATTGTATAAATAAATAAATGTTTTATTATGTCTAATTAAACGTAAATAAGACTAATATTACCATACATGATCCAAAAATACTAATTTTATAGAAAATGGATGACTTCTGATGTAAAGTAATGAAAATAATTTTCTCATAATTTTTATAAACTTATTTATATTTAAAAACTGATTTAATGAGATTAAATCGTGTTTAAATGATTAAAAATAGGAAAATCAATAAAAATAAATGTTTTCTGAACCAATAATTTTTATATCAGTTCTTGATGATGAGAAATAATTACCCAAAAAGTTTGAGATTAAAATCATTAAAAATGAATTTTTAATCAATTAAATACGATTAAAACAAATAAATTCAATAAAGTATCAAAATAATACATTTTCTAGAAAATAAAAGTATGATAATTTCCTTTATGGTGTCAAGGTGCTATGCCTAAATTTTCATAATTTTTGGGTAAAAATTGAATTTATTATGAATATTATAAGATTAATATGTTTATATAGTTAATATATAACTAACCCAACAAAAATCTAAAAAAAAAGATAGGAAAGGGGCGGGTGTGAGGGTCGAACCCGAGTCACCCATCCCACACACAAGGGCATCAACCACTGCTCCAACCTAACACTTTGTTATAAATTTGAAAAATTAAAATTTTAAGCAAACCCCAAGGTGTTATCTTCTTCCCCAATTCCCCTTATAAACCCTAACCCTAGACTAAAACTAATAAACCCCATACAGATGCGATTAACCATCAGTAATAAAGGGCTTATGCTTGGAAACCATTAATAATCAAAATGGCAACAAAAACCTAAACTTACAACACGAATTGGTACTCGAAAAAAAAGAAGAACATGGCCGAACTTTGCACGCCGAATTGGTAGCTTTCTGGACGCGATTTGTTTCAGCTTTTTGTGGGTTTAGAATGGGAATTGATGCAGAAAATAAATGGTACGATCAATTTATTGTGTTGTTTGAGAAAAGTGACTGTTTGAACTCGTCATAACAATCCGGCGGTTTTAGCATAAAACCCAGATTCAATGTCAGTTATTAAGAAGTTATTTACTAGTTTAATGTTTAGAAAAGGTTGGGTCACGAAGGAGAAACGCTTGGAAATCATTAAATCGGGTTAAAGCATGTTATAAATGATGTTGTTAATGTTGGCCGGAAATAAATTCCGGTGGCCGGAGGCCTTGTCGCCGGAAAAACGGGGTGGCAGGGAGGAGGGAGACAAAATTTCAAATCTTTTGATAGTTGGCAACTTCAGTCCCTCATATTTAACTTTATTAGTTTTATGTTTAACTTGGTTAGTTTTTCCTTATAAAACTTAACCACACTAACTAGCTTTTAACATTAACCAATCCAAAACTTTTTAAACTTTAACATTTTGTCCTAATTTATCAAATAACTAAATAAGTTTGTATTTTGAAAGTTTTTATCGAGGAATTTCAATGTCACATATAATATTTAATAATCCTTGAACGTTAAAATTTAAAAAAAAATATTAATAATATGACGATTAACAGATGGAAGGTATGAGGACTAGATTTGACAGTTAAATAAAAGATAAGGGTGACGGATGTCACAATTATGTATAATACAAAGTCAACAGAACAGCCTCTGCATCACCATCGCCCTGATTTATGGACCTCATTGCCAACACCAATGTCAGCACCATCACCACCATTGAGGGTAAAATGGACCTCATTGCCAAGACCAATGGCATCACCATCACCACCATTGAGGGTCAAATTGGTGGAAAGGAATATGGAAAAGAGAATGTGATCTGCACACTAACGTCATCATCTATGTGGTCTGTTGTCAATTATGCGGCTGCTTTGCGTTTTGGACAGGGCGTAGAAGGTGGGGGTGATGACAGTTACAAGGGCGTAGAAGGCAGGGGTGGTAAAGCTAACTTAACATGGAACTGGAAAATGGTTTTGGCTGAGACATTTCAAATCTTGGTTTGTATCTACTGATCCAGCTATCAGGAAAATGGACCTATCTATTTGACCCACTTTCTTATGTGAACTAACCACCTATCTTCTGATCTCCCTCATTCTTCCCTACATACTACACAACAACTTTTGATTCCTTTAGCAAAGAAATATCGAGCATGTTATTTGTTTGCATACATATGTGGAGTATCATCATCAGTAATTAAACACACTATGAATACTCTACAACACCACACAACCCCTTATTATCAACCTACCTCATATGCTATATGCACTCTAAATCACCGCATAAACCTCTATCAAGGACGACTTCAACCTAACCTCTATATTACTCTATATCACCACATAAACCTCTATTATCAATTTAACACCTACGCTATACATACCCTACACACAAACCTCTATCAAGAACAACTTCAACCTAACTCCTATTCTTTATTAGCAATTTAACGCCTACACTATATATACTCTACATCACCACACAGACCTTCATCAACAACAATGACATCCGCATCCCCTATATAATCTTCCTAAACTTATCAAACATAAACAAAGAAATACAAATCAATATCAACCACACAAAAACCGAATTAATCTAAAGCTAACAAACAATGAAAAGCAATGACCAGAAAACAATAGCCTTACCTAGGCACGAACATCAGATCCTTCAAAAACTATCCTGTCCATAACACAACCGTCTGAACCCGAATCTACCTGCATAAACAAAACAGTAAACAATCACATTTAGCCACACAATGACAATGCATGTACACGGTTTCAACAAATAATAATAATAATAAAACATACCATTTGGAAGAGAAACCGTTACGTTGTATCTGCTCCAAAGATGAAATGCTCTGAACTCAGATATCCGGATACGTCAATGGTTTCTGGAGTTGGTGACAGAGGAGCCCCACAGCGAGATGGCGGCGGACGGCGACGGTTGAGATGACAGCGGACGGTGCTAGTATGGCGGCAAGAAGAGACAGAGAGAAAAAGGAGATCGTGTGTGTGTATAAGATCGTGTGTGTGTATATGATCAGATATATTGTTGTGAGAACTGATGAATACGTAAGGTTATATGTATGAGGAAGTACAGGGAAAAGACACGTGTCCGGACAACTGGAACGTTTTAAAAAAATAAAGGGAAAAAAAGAAGGGAAAAAACCGGAGGCCGCCTGACTCGAACCCGGGTGTCACACAAACACAAACAACACCCACACCAACTGATCTGCAACATCATTTGTTTATTTATCCCTAATCTTCTATATAAATAAGCTTGTAACTCAAAATGGTAATAAAAAAAATAATAAAATCACTGTTCAATTTCACTTGGTTTATTAATATATTGTAATGGTAACAATACACTTACATATTCCTGTACAGGTACCCTCGGATAAAACTATTCACTTCGGAGCTTTGCCTCCGGATGAAGTCCTTACCAGAAACCAAACTCAAACATTTTTTCTCCGAAGTTTAGGCTCCGGACAAATTATGCTTACCATTCTCTAAAGTTGCGGTGGATCACTTGTATATTTCTGAAGCTCTCACTCGATGTCACGGGTAGATCTAGAAAAAAATTTAGGAGTAACATTTAAATTTTTTTTTGGGTCGTTGTTTCATACAATGTAAACGAAATAAAAATAAAAACATGATAATAGATAAAGTTACACACATACCTAATATATTTCGTCTCTTCGGTTCTTGAAATCGAACCATTACGTCATCTTCATTTACTTTACCAAAAGTTTCTCTTTCGAGTTTCGACCGTAAAAATTAAAACATTGTTCAAATAGTCTCCCATTCTTTTGCATAAATCAGTCTTGATAAACTTCATTTTAGAAAAAAAAAAAAAAAAAAAAATCTCTCAACGGTTGCTAACTTCAATACCGATAAACCAAACGGAAAGATTTATGTTTTCTGGTTTCCACCATTACACGAGTAAGATTACACATTCCATTTAATTTTGCAAATTTATCTTAGAAAACGCTATGATCTTAGGTTTGTCAACTTTAGAAAACGAATCACAATGATTTAAACCCGACATATTTTCTATCAAACTAGCTAGTTGATACCTCATTGAATCGATTCCTAAGTTCTTGAATTTGCAAATCCAAAACCGTATTAAAAATTTCAATTTCAAAATGTGTCAGTTAGGATTAGAACGTGGTTTCATCTTTATAATCGCAAAAAAGTCACAAACCTAATCATTAAACAATTAATCAAAAATTAATTATAACATCTAAAACACAAATTATACAACACAAATTATAATTATAAGCAATATAATCAATGAAAACATCCAAAACACAAATTATTATTTACTAAATTCCTAATTTATAACACTGAATTATAAAACGTCCAAAACACAAATTATAAAACACAAATTATAAAGCATCAATTATAACTCAATTAAAAAAAAAGAATATTCACAAGTCACAAGTGACACTTCACGACTTATGTGGAGCCAGGATCTCAAATTTTTTATTTTTTTGTTAACTCTTGGTGGGTTGGGGTGGGGTGGGGTGGTTTGGGCTTGGGTTATTGTTTGCGTTTGGGTTATGGCAATTTTCTTGGGTATTTAGTTAGTTTAGTTGGGTTAGTGTTTGGGTTTACTATTAGTTAGTTCGAGTCCAATGAATATTTTCCGAGTAACGTAAAATTTATTTTGGGGGTAACGTATAATTTATTTTAGTAGTAACGTAAAATTTATTTTGAAGGCAACATTTTACAAAAATTTTAAAAAAGAAAGTTTTTTCCACTACGCATGAAAAACCAAGGGGCAGCGGGCGCGGCCCTAATGCTTGGCTCTTAAAAACGTATTTCTTTCTCTAGAGTTCTGACCATGGGCAGCCTATCTTAATCTTCGGACCTCCCATTCTAGACAAGGTATTATACATCCCACAAGAGACTCCTCTCCAAAACACAAGCTCCAAAATGTATGATGGTGGCAAAATAGGAGACATCACATGTAATAATTCATAGATTAATGTTTCATTGGTGATAAATATCGTACTACTAACACATTAACCCACTTAGCGTCAACAAAAAAGTTGCCATGCACATACTTTTTTTGCCATGCCACATGGCACAAGGTTGTAGCCACGTATGAGTATAAACACCTCTCGTAATCAACAGGTGAATTAAGGAATATAGGCTATCTGTGAAAATTGTACTCGCGGGACAAGAAGCACTCGTGTTCCATTGGTGGCGTATAGGACAAGAAGTCGGGATCTTTGTTGTGACCAACAAGTAGAAAAATCATTTTTCATTAAAAACTATCAGCCAATTACAAGTGATACGTAGGTAAACGGCCACAAGTTGCGCCGCTACCCCTTTTTGTATTGCAAAACCTACTCTATTGAAAATAAAACATTGGCCCTTAGCAGCTGGGGAATTACTTTGCATAACTTTCTTCACGCGATCGAGGAGCTTGATTGCTTGCGGGGCCAGCGCTCCAAAAGTACCAACAAGTGGACACGATCAATAGTGGATCTCAGAGGTATAACGGGTTTAATCAAACTGAGTTTTTGTTAACCGGAAAAACCAACGAGTGTGTCGCAAAAGAAACAAAATAGCGAGAAGCTATAAAATTCATTTGACGACCAAAAGACGGATCAACATGTGGTAATCGTCTTTGTTAGTGGTTGATAAGAAAAGAGTTGCGTTTAGGTTGTGTGTCAACCTTAGTTTCGGTGTTCATCGAGTTGAAGGCCGTGGAATTGGACACCCTTCTCTCAATTATTAAAAGTTCTCTAGGATAAGGCTCTCTTGGTTATCAATATCGGTCAGTATTTGATTCAACAATGATGTGCCATCAGTGTGTCGGAATGGTCTAAACTCCATGTGTTGGGGTAGTTTAGTAGGTTGAACAAAAGAAGAAAACTTGTTCAAAGGCAGTTGTAAAAGATCTCGATCAGATCTTGTTAAGCCCTTTGATTCAATTAGGTTGAAGGCATTTGATAAGCTATCCCTTCTTCCAGTTAATCAAGTTCCGTTATTGGTCGAGTTCAAGAGAGTGTAAACTATCGACTTGAGTTAAAGAGGGAGCAAACAATTGAGCTAAATGTATTATCGGGAGTAAAGATGCTTGAGTTGTGTTCAAGAATTGGAATGAGTGAAGTCGGTGTTGAGAGGGGGGTGCGAAAGATCCAACACCAACCCGGTATGAAAATTGTAGTAGAAGGAGGTTTAAAGTTGATATCGAGAGGGAGTGTGAAAATTGTAGCGATATTAGCTCTAATGGCTAAAGTCGAACGACTAAACGAGTAAAACAATAATTAAGTTTGTTTAAATATTATTTGAATTATCTATTAGTACTAGTATTAGGTTTGAGTTATGTTTCCTATTGTTTTGATAATTATCATTTAGTATTATAGTTCTAGTATGATTAAAAAAGCTAGTCAATATAACTCTTGTTTCCTATATTTATTTTTAGATCCAATAATCAATAAAACTTTTGTTCGTTGTTCTCTGTTGAAACTTCAAGTTTAAAACTATCTTCCGTGAACTCTCTATTCATTCGTGCAATCACTCTCACCATATATGCCTCCAGTGGTGAAGCTTGAGAATTTGGTCCGGGGGGGGGGGGGGGTCGTAAGCAACGGTTACGGGACGGAAACTAATTTTTTTTTCTGTAGCTATGGTTCGGATGATATGTGCGTGTCGGTAATTTGATTCGGGTCGAGTCGAGTCAAACATTAAATACAATAAATATCAAAGTTCTAAGCATTGTTTAATAAATAATTGAACAAAGACACTAAAACATTAAAAATGAGACAAAAGGTTGGTATCTGGATGAAAAATTACAGTTCATCCTGTCGACCTTTAAAATTTTTGAATTCTTCAATTATGGATAGGGGTGCAAACGAGCCGATCTAAGCCCAAGCTCGACCAGGCTCGGGCTCAAAAGACTTATGAGAGCTCAAGCTCGACTCGTTTACTATCTATTAGTTAATATATTAAATAAAAGTAATATAAATAATAGGTTCAGAGCTTGATAAATGAAGTTCGGCTCAGGCTCGTTTGGTAAACAAGCTTAAATGAGGGGGTAAATATCATTAAATATTAATAAACCTAATGTTACACTAAGGCTCGACAAGCCTGACGAGTTTCACATGCTAGGCTGAGCTTGGGCTCGATTAGTAAACGAGCTTTGTTTTAAGCTCAAGCTTAGGCTTGATAAGACTCGGCTCGTTTCGAGCTTTTTACCCAGCCAAGCTCGAGTAGCTAAGAGATAACAACTCCATCGCTTGCTCATTGAATCTACTATCCCGCTCATATAAAGTTTTGGTTTATATAACTATTTTTTTTAAAACGACGGGTCGAAACATATATACAAAAAAAAATCCATACGAAGACTATATACTCGAAACTTCTGAGCGAAAATTCGGGGAGGTCGGTCGCCCCTCCCCGCCCCATAATGCTCCGCCCCTGTATACCTCCTATCACATTTGCGTACGGTAGAAGTAATCCTCACATTGAACCAAATCTAATAATTGACAGGATAATTCATCCCAAGGATTTCCAGTCAACGTTGGAATCATCATTATGCTTAACCATGTCCAAGTCTACAACTTCTTTTGTTTTAACATCTTTAACCTTATGGTGTTACCAAGTAAACACTAATAAATATTACACCATTCATCCAAATAAACACTAATAAATATACCATTTATTTATTTATTTATTACTTTATTTATTTATTTATTTAAGGTTCACATGTTCTTTCAATAGCAAATGTGACTTAATTACCCATACTCATAAATTACACCAAATTAATCATATAGTCTACTAAGTGTGTGGGGTTGAATCCAATACCTCCCACATCAAATACTTTGCAGCTCTACCATTCGGACTAGTCTCACCATGGTACTTAGAGACGTACCGAAACTCCAAAAGTAAAGTTAATAATGTTTTAACCCTTAAAGTTTCATCAATTTTTCGTTCTAACTCATCCAGTTTCCTTTTTTAAATATTTTTACACTAAACTTTTGCTAAGCTTACACTAAACTTCTTAAGTCTATGTGAATTGAATTTCACTATAAGGCATACCTCTAAATGCCCCTTTTCTTAAAAAATACCCACTCTCTAATTCTACACAATTCACATAAATACTCATTATGAGGTTTGAATCCTCACCACTTGGTTGAAGAGAAATTCAACAATGTCTTTGGGCCAAACGTCTCTTGGCTACCTCTAAACGTCTAACTTCAAAAGGCTACTCAAAATGATCAAATGATGAAATATGTTCATGATCAACAATTTTACACCATTTCTCCAATTTGAAATAATACTTAATTATATTATATCCTTAAAACGAAATACGAAAGTTACATCACAATAGAAGGTAGACGGATAACAAAACAACATAACCAACCAATGACCACCAGAGAACCCATACAAATCACAACTCCGATTACAAACAGCCATAAAAACCGAATTCACAAGCCAAAAATCAACCGAAGGCCTAACGATACGAACAATGGCAATAACATCAATCCAAACAAAAATCAAGAAAACCAAACCAATCAGCGATTGCTCAGAAATATAATGTAGCATGAATCCGACTCTCATAGCCGTGATTCTAAGCGCTCATTTCTTCGTTGATCCGAGAAAGAAAGGTGCAAGTTTGTTTTTTGGATGGTTCGGGTTTGAAAAGTAGATGATTAAATGGACAGACAATGATGATGCATGAGGAGATAATGTATTTGCTGAAATAGTTGAAGTTGTTATTGTATTGTAATGTTGAGCAGAAGGTTAAGAAGGTGTTTCTCGATGGTGGAGAGGTGGTGGACGACGGTGTTTGTCATTGATGTGAGTTTATTAGAGCTTGGAGGTTTGAAGATTAAATACGTAAATATGGTGGTGGTAGTAATTCTGTGAGTCAACTGTCAGTGCCGTTAGATTCCGTTAGTCACATCTAGAGGGTCATGTTTAGCTGACGAGATATATCATTCATACAAGATTTGAAATCCTTCAAAACGTATAATTTTGATTTAAGCAAGGTTTTGAAACCCGGCCCGGCTGGTCCGGGTCGCTAAGACCGCCAATGCATCGAACTGCTGTTGACCTGGTGACCCGAGATTTAAGGGGTCGGACCGTTTTTTTTTTTTTATTTTTTTTGGGTTTTTGGTTCGTTTTTTTAGGCCAGCTCAATTAGACCGGTCGGACCGGAGAACCGCCAGGAACTCCGGTTCGATATCCGGTCCGATTCTAAAAACATTGAATTTAAGTTTAGTCATTAATGTTTAACTAGTTCAAAGTTGCCTCGTACGACTAGAATTTTGTATATCAATATTACCTATTACATTACGCGTAAAATCCGTTTACAATATTATAAAATAATTGGTTTTTAGTTCAACTCGGTTTTCAATCATATCTATATTTTAATGTTAAGAGAAAAAAATTAACATAACTGTGCACTTAAAACTTTTTGAAAAAATAATTTAGAAAGTTATTAAAGAAAAATAAAATTAAATGGTAAATGAATATTATTAAAAGATAGGTTAAAAGATGTATGTTATTTAGGGCACAAGGGGCGCTCCACTGAAAGTGTTTTCACTTCACTGATTTCTATCAATCCTACACTGTCACATTACTTCACTGATTTTCTTCACTAAAACACTTTTTTGAAGGCAGCACTCCACTGATTCACTTCACTGAAATGTTTTTTTTCTTTTTTTTAAATAAAATTAATTAAAAATTTTGGTTAATAAAAGATGCTTATATTATGTAATGTATAAATAAACCTCTACTTATCAATAAAAGGCTATATGTACAAATTAAAAAGCACGTGTCTTAATGAAATAAGAAAAAAAAAGTTTTAGATTAAAATTTAAATAAAACAAAAACATTAGGATGAAATATGTAACTTAATAAATAAGTTTTAGGTTTAATTTAACATAAACAAAAACAACAAAGATGAGATGTGTAAATTAAAAAAAGAGATTTAGGTTAAAATATACAAGAGCATAACAGCCGTCCCCACTTTCTACTTCATCTTCTCCATTGTTTGCTCCATGTAAGTTTTAACTTTTTTTCATCTTCGTCTTCATCAAAGGATGTTCAAAAAAAAATAAAGAAAAAACATTGAAGGTGATATTGGTTATGGAAGTAGAGAAAAAAATAAACAAAAAATCAAAATAAAAAAAAAACTCACGGGTACCAGCCCGTTAACTACAACTAGATTTTGGTTCACGGGATCACTACCAGCATGGGTGGCGGTGATGTTACCGTGCTGATAATGAGGTACCCGTGATCAATTCTGGTAACGCCCCATCCCCTCTTATAGCATAGTGAAATTGAAACTTACAGAATAAAAGCAGACAAATTGTGAATCATAAGTTTAAAGTCCATCAGTTTGGTTAGTTAGTTTCAAGGGTAATTATGTCATTATAAATTTACCTATTCATATATAGGGTGTGCTCGGTGAAACTAGCTGGTGACTGATGACCGGAGATTGGTGGTTGATGGCTGCAAGCTGATAGATGTAGTTTTTAAATAAATTTTGGTGTTTGGCAGAGTAGCTGAAACTTTTAATAAAATGATCAAAATAGGTATAACTAAAAGCTTGTATGCATGTTTATTTATTTATTTATTTTTATTGTAAAATGGATATTTATGTCATTTTACTCATTAAAAGCTTGTAACTAGGTGGACTTTTTTTTTCATAAACACTAGTAGTCGTAGCGTTTTAATAGAGGTTTTTTCTCCTAACCTAAAAGTTTCAAGCTCCTTCAACCAAACAAGGTTTTTTATTGAGTACGAGTTTTTTTTTTTTTTTTTTAAGATATAAGCTCTTAAAAGTTACTTGCCAAACGTACCCATATATATCTTTGACTTATCAATAAATTGGTTCATTCCTTCACAAGAACAAGAGGTCTTCCATTTTTTATGATACTTCAAGAGATCTGGGTAATTATTTGATGAAAAAATGTTTCTAATTCTCTTGGACCATACAGTTGGAGTCATGGAACATGGTCGTTTTACCTGGCTAGCGGTCTTGATTTTTCGGTTTACAATAAGAGACATTTGCAAAGTTAGAGGGTTACTTTTGAAATTATAGAGTAGTTTGTGGGTTGAATAGGTTACATGTCAAAAGTTTAAGGGTTAAAAAAACAGAAAGTAAGTAGACATTTTTTGTCAAGTTAAAAAGTCGGAGTTTCAATTTTATCAAGCTAGAAAGTCAGTTTTTATTAAGTTATAAACTTAAGAGGTAAATTTTGTCGTTTATAAAAAGTTGAAGGGTGAATGATTGAACATCATGGTCCACCGACCATGATGCTTAAGATATATATATAGGGAAAGTATAAATTGAAAACCCAATTGAGTTAAGAAAACTTAGAAAATCCATGTAAAAACCATCTAAAAAACATTTTTTTTATTTGAAAAAATTACACACGGTAAAATACTTGTATTTAAGTGTTTTGGGTGGAGTTGTAGGTTAAGGGTGGAGTTGCGGTTCAAGAACAACCCGTAGTGTACTATTTCTTTCAAATATCCAAGTACCCGTTTGAGAGCTTGCCAATGTGATTGTTTTGGTGAATGCATGAATTGTGAGAGTTTATTAACATCAAAAGAAATATCTGGACGAGTGAAGGCAAGGTTTTTTTTTAGATGGTTTTTACATGGGTTTTCTAAGTTTTCTTAACTTAAAGGGGTTTTCAATTTATTCTTCCTATATATATATATATATAGGGAGTGGTTAAAATAAAAACCCACTCAAAACGAAGAAACCCGGGAAACTCTGATTTCCCGAACTTTTTATCATCTGAAAAAATTAGGGTTTACCGGGTTTCTTAGAGTTTACCGGGTTTCTTCGTTTTAGAGGGTTTTCGGTATCCCTTTCCCTTATATATATATATATATATATATATATATATATATATAACTGGCGGTTGTTTTAAAGTTTATCATCATTGAGTTTGCGAACCAATTATATATATATATATATATATTTTTATATATATATATATTCATTTTGCAAATCTTTGCAATAGTAACTTCCGTTAACTTTAACGGCGCAACTAACGGTTCTGTTATGGAGGCGTGTTGAAAGCTGGTTGGCCACTTTTAGCGGTGGTTGTCGCGTCAGCAACTCACCAACATGTAGCTTATCTACAGAGAGAAAGAGATAGACGATGAGGAAAGAGAGAGCGATACCAGGGACGACGACGATGACGACGACGACGAGTCGATGATGGTACAGGTTACAAATCAGGGACGACGACGGTCTCAGGTCTCAGCGTTAATGGTGGTGGTTTCGATTACGGGTTCTGTTGATGATGACGACTGACGTAAACGGTGATGGTTGTCGTAATGGTTGTACAGAAACAATGGTCGACAGCGGCTGCCGAAGGTGATGGCGGTAGTGGGTACGTTTCAATCAAGGTTTTGACGGAAGTTGTAGTGACAGTTGAGGATGATTTCTACGTGATGGTTCGTGTCGCTGTTGTTTACATCTACTCATCTTAGATCGTTGCCTGATTTTTGTGGATCGTAGATGACGATAGTGATGTACGGTGGCGGTCGGCTTTACGATATTTACAAGGGTTTGGTCTATTTCGATGGTTGCGATATCGGTATGACAGGTTGTTTATTAATTTGTTTTACACTTTCTGGATTGGTAATGATGACTTACAAATGATTAAGTTTTACTCTTGAACTCATTTTCTTTGTTTAGTAGATTTTTAATAAGTTAAAAAAATCTTATTGTTGCACTAACCGGCAGGGTCATAGTCGGGGGGGGGGGGGGCGGGGATGGTGTTTCATGTTGGTGGCTGAGGGTAGTGGTTGTGTTAGCTCTTTGTCACACGAAACTGTAGTCACCGCCGTCGACGGTTGGATTTGGGCCGATGTTTTACGCCATGATAGTTATGGTAGATGGCGGTTGCGAAGGTGAGTGTTGAAGTCGAAGGGGCCGCTGCTGCTCGGCTTTGTGGTGTGCCGGGTGGTGGAGGAGGTGGTTGTGGCATTGGTCATGACAACGTCCTGGCGCGTAGCGCGGGTAAGAAAGTGTTTGTACCCATTCTACTACAACGTTTTACACTGTACATTGTCATAGTAAGGTGTTACATTTTCCAACAACAAGGGGCATGACCGCTTCATTGCAACCACCTATCTAGGGTTGTTCACGTGTCGATTCGAACCAAGCAGATATTTTCTAGTACTTGGCTCTTTTACAAATCAAACCGAGCTGAACGACTCGTTTACAACCGAGCCAAAAACCGGGTGAGCATTTTTTGAGAGTGAATTTTTCCGAGCAAGCGTCGAGCGAGTAAAGAGCGGAGAGTAACTCGGGCAACCAAAAAAATAGGATGTTTCCTTCAATATTTTCGTTGTCGGGGTGACACCCAAGGTCAAATTGTCGGTTGTTGATACTAATATTGAGGTTCGAGTGTCTGAAGATGAGGCTTAGGTTGAGGTAGTGAGACGATGAGCATACTGCAAAAAACAAGTGTCGTATTGTGGCGTAGGGTGATATTAAG
Source organism: Ambrosia trifida (assembly GCA_028751855.1). Taxonomy (NCBI): domain Eukaryota; kingdom Viridiplantae; phylum Streptophyta; class Magnoliopsida; order Asterales; family Asteraceae; genus Ambrosia; species Ambrosia trifida. The sequence goes on along the minus strand of CM054124.1, from coordinate 22,985,117 downwards.
CGACGTTTAGCAACGGACGACTAATAACATAACGAAGTCAAGACTGTCCCTTCACGACATAGGGTTTACTATTGAACCTAGTGTTGAATTTTTATTGGATTAAACGGATTAGTTATATTTTATTTGTATATCTTAGGCCAAATGTTATATATAGAGCTATAAATATTACTGTGATTTGTGTGTGTGTATAATTATATACATAATAAATAAATAATAATTTATTCGTAGCCGAACCTGTAACACCCCAACCGATGGCGGAAACATCGGGGTGCCACGTATTGATGATTGTTTTCAGTAGCACATGGTATAATATAAATTTTAAATAATTTATTCAACATAATATCCAAAATGTGAAATAATGTCTAAGAATTCAAATACATAACATCCAAATAATAACTTCAAAAACTTCAAATAACTTCAAGATAAATCCTCATGCTAACTCAAGCCTCAGCTTCATTGTTACCTGAAACATGTTAATTTTGAAAGTATTTTGGGTCAACATAAGTTGGTGAGAATTACATAGGTTTTTGATGATAAAATGAATAAAATGTTATGCAATTCATGTGTCATGTTAATCTAGCCCATATGTGAGAAACATATTAGAAATAAATCGAGTGCATAATCAACCCTGATGACTGTTATAAAATGATACATACCATACACTTATGGTCCCAATAATGTTATGCGATAACAAACACCCACGTAACCTTTGTAGGAGGCACGTATCCGGGTGGGATTGTCAGTCCAATAGATCTATCAATGTATACCGTCGGCTGATCAATGTTAATGATTATGCTAGAATGTGCTTACTCTAATCATGTTCAAGACAATATGCAACATAGAAAACACATAAACACATTGATGATTGAATTGCAATGAAAAGTGTTATAACATGTTTCACCCCAAAAAGTGGTGATAAAAGGGGCTATGTAAACTCACCTTAGCAGATGTTAACTTGTTGAAAAAGATATGATAATTGTGTTGCCCAAAGTGATTCCAATTATTACCCTATAATGAGGTAATATATAATAAGTCTAAGTCTATGTAACTAATATGTGTATCCTAGGGTTTTGATTTGGGGATAATCAATTGTTAAATTTAATTTTAAAAATGTTAATTAAATAAAGGAAATTGGATAATTAATGAAAAATAGTCTTTTTATAAAGTTTGAATTTTGAGTGAGTACAATAAAGTGTTTGAAGCAATAAAATAATTTTTATAAAATTATTTCATTTAAAATAGATTTTTAAATCTATTTATTTAAGAATAGCCAATTATTAACTTTAATATTCAAAAATACTAAAATTAAAGAAATCTATTTTTAAAAATCATAATTCTGTTCTAAATGATTAAAAATAATTTGTATAAAATTTTGGTGCAAAAATGATGAAAATTGGATTTATTATGAATTAAATATGATTAAATCTTACAAAAATTGATTAAAAATACTAAATAAATGTTTTTACTGAATTAAAAATTATTTCAGTAAAGTTTAACTTTATAAAAAGTTAGGATAATTTTTGGAGAATTTAAATAAACTGTTTTGATATAATAATGGATTTTTATAAATATAATAGTTTGAAAATGATTTAATTATTATAATTATTAAATAAAAGAATTTCTGGAAAATAAAAATTGTAAATAAATCTTTTATATCAGCTTAACTAATAATAATTTTTTTAGAATTTATAAAAGAGTTTAGGTATTTAAAAAGAATTTTAAAAGATTTAAAGGATTTATATATATATAATTATTTTAAGGGTTAAAAAGAAAAGAAAGGAAAAAGGTGCAAAACCCGGTCAGTGCCGGGACTCGAACCCGGGTGACCACGATACAAGACCAGAGTCACAACCACTTGGCCTAGGCCGGTGGTTGTGATGGATCTGGATTCAAAATTAATAAATACGCGATGCTGATACTGATTTATCCCCAAACCACAAACGATGAACCCTAGATTATTCAATTGATTGATTCAGACAACAATAGCCCGATTAATGTTAGGGCTATTGTTTCTGGAACGCCGATGAACTAAACCCACAATCTTAATTGTACTTACAGTGTGGTATGAATGATAATCGTCGGGTCAAAAGGAAAAGTCAACCTCGAGCGAAATTATCAAATACAGAGAGAATCAAAGAGATATTGAGATTGAGAGAGAGTTGTGAGCGAGTTTTCAAGGTCCAGGAGGTCTCAATTTATACTAATAGATTAGGGTTAGGGTTAATTGGATCGTTGACTTTCCTTATTATAATAACGCGGCCAATTCAATGATTAGGGCAACGATTGCCGTGTAATTTGTGTGCAATCGTGTTGTAATGGGCCGGTTATAGCACGAGTATACCAAAAATAAAACAACACGCGTTAATTTTTGGATTGATCAACAAGGCAATACCACAGTTGACTTTTCCTTGTCAACTGTGGGATTTTTAAAACGCGTATAAGATTAAAGTGAGTCCGGGTTATAACAAAACAAAGGCTCAGCCCAGTTGGTTGGGCTCGTGTGTGTAGGTTTGGACCGGACCGGCCATTGGCGCGGGTTCGAACCCCGGCCAAGGCAACATTTTTTTTTTTTTGATTTATTTTAATACCACACACACATATATAATTATATATATATCATTAGGGTTCCATAGAAGCGACAAAAATAATAAATGCGAGGATAATTACGAAACTTGACGTTTTATTAAATGTCGGTGCGTAACGTACAAGAATTAAATGCGTAATGTTACAGTCTCCCCTACTTTTAGAAACTTCGTCCCGAAGTTAAAGGAAATACTAGGTTTGCAAATGGTCAACTACTGAAAACCTTGATAAAATTTCACACTACCTTAACGTACCTGTAAATTCATGATTACGTTCCGGACCGTAATTACCAATTTACCTTACATTAGGGTTTTGTGTCCTTTTATGACTTTACCGATTGTTAAGCAGGTCTGATAGTCTCCGCCAGTCGTTGAGCAGGTGGTAGGGCCTCTCCCGACTGTTGGATAGACATGATGTCCTCTTCCAATCGTTAAGTAGATTGTTTAGTAGTCAACTATTTGTTGTGCAAGTAAGCAAGTATTGATAAAGCAATCAATTAAAACAAACATACACACAGATGTTATGGTAATACTTGAATTTATTATCTGATTCAAAAGTGTCAATACATGAAACTAAGGAGAAAGTAGATATTATTCAAATGGTAGGGTTTGATGTTGAGCAGTCGGAGGTCTCAAGCGGGATTATTTGGAGCATCAAGGGCGTTTGTAGCAGGGATTCGACAAGCTTCTGCAAGATGCCCATACCTCTGACAATTGGTGCACTGTCGACAGGGTACTTGAGTTGGATGGTGATACTGGCAGGTGTCACACTTAGGTAGGTTCCCATTGTATTGTTTCTTGGTGGGTGGAGTGGTAGTGTCTATTGCAAAATTCCTGACCTTGTTCTTCCCGTTGGTTGAGGCCTCGGTTTTGATTTCAACGACAGGTTGGGGAGTATCCTTTTTCTTTTCCCCTTTACGAGTCAGGGTTCCTGCCTTCACATGGTTATCTGTTAGGGTGGCAGCCAAACGCTTTGCTTCTTCCAATGTAGCAGGGTTCCTTCCCCACACTGTGTCTTGAATCTGCATCGGTAAGCCACCAATGTATTTTTCGATTGCAATGGGCAAAGGAGTGACTTTGTGGGGTAGCAGTAAGCTAAGTTCGTGAAAGCGAGTGTTGTAAGCAAGGTTTTCCCCACTGTCTTGAGCAAGATCATAAAATTCGTCTTCCAGTTTCTTGATTTCATTACGAGGACAGAACTCTGCCTTCATAATGTCTTTAGCTTGATCCCAGGTTAAGGCTAGTGCAGCTTCAGCTCCGCGAGTGCGTTTTTCTTCATTCCACCAAGTGAGTGCTCGTTTGTGAAGAACACTCATGGCATAACGGACTTTGAAGTTGTCGGGGCATTCACTGTTGATGAAGGCATTCTCAATACCCTCAAACCATTGGAGGAGTCCAGTAGCTCCTTCTTCACCACTAAACTTTGGAGGGTTACAAGAGTTGAAATGCTTAAGGGTGCAAGCTTGGGGTCCATTACCATTGCCATTGCCATTGTTGTGACCATTCCCGTTGTTGTGACCATTCCCATTCAATTGGATGACCTGAGCAAGCAAGTTGGGAACCAGAGTTGCGATTTGTTGCGCCATTTGTTGAGAAATGATCGCAGCCAGTTGAGCATCGACCCCATTGTTGTTGTGGTTAGGAACTTGGTCATGGTTGTGGTTATGGTTATCACTACCTTCTCCGGGGTTCTCACCAGTGTTGTTGCGAGTGCTGCGACGAGGAGGCATGATCTGTAATAGACACAATGAAATGAATGAGAGTTTATATAAGGAATGTAATCATTTATTCATTAATTAAAACGAATAAACGAAAACGTTGACTTATCAAAGATTCTAAATTCTAATAACATATGAAGACATGCTTTAGCCTATAAGTGAACACTCATCCCGAGAATTCCCAGGTAGGCATCCGGGTCCCTCGTCTGATTGGGATATATGCGCAATGCCAGCCTAGACAGAAGACTCAGAATACAGGCGTTCACCCTTCCAGATTGCACGTGTTCGTTATTAAAATCTAGAACTTCGACGAGATCTCAAGGGGGTTCAGGTTAAACCTGAGGGATTTGTCCTATTAGTCTAAGAGTAGATCCACTGATGGAGAGCAACCTTCTTGTAGGGGTGAAAGTAGGGATAAGAAGTAGGAGGGAGATAGAGAATAGCAAGTAAAAGGAAGCAAGTACTGTTTTAGTCCCTAAGGTTATAGTCTAGATTATTTCTAATAACCTAATTCCCTATAACCAAGGCTCTGATACCAATCTGTAACACCCCAACCGATGGCGGAAACATCGGGGTGCCACGTATTGATGATTGTTTTCAGTAGCACATGGTATAATATAAATTTTAAATAATTTATTCAACATAATATCCAAAATGTGAAATAATGTCTAAGAATTCAAATACATAACATCCAAATAATAACTTCAAAAACTTCAAATAACTTCAAGATAAATCCTCATGCTAACTCAAGCCTCAGCTTCATTGTTACCTGAAACATGTTAATTTTGAAAGTATTTTGGGTCAACATAAGTTGGTGAGAATTACATAGGTTTTTGATGATAAAATGAATAAAATGTTATGCAATTCATGTGTCATGTTAATCTAGCCCATATGTGAGAAACATATTAGAAATAAATCGAGTGCATAATCAACCCTGATGACTGTTATAAAATGATACATACCATACACTTATGGTCCCAATAATGTTATGCGATAACAAACACCCACGTAACCTTTGTAGGAGGCACGTATCCGGGTGGGATTGTCAGTCCAATAGATCTATCAATGTATACCGTCGGCTGATCAATGTTAATGATTATGCTAGAATGTGCTTACTCTAATCATGTTCAAGACAATATGCAACATAGAAAACACATAAACACATTGATGATTGAATTGCAATGAAAAGTGTTATAACATGTTTCACCCCAAAAAGTGGTGATAAAAGGGGCTATGTAAACTCACCTTAGCAGATGTTAACTTGTTGAAAAAGATATGATAATTGTGTTGCCCAAAGTGATTCCAATTATTACCCTATAATGAGGTAATATATAATAAGTCTAAGTCTATGTAACTAATATGTGTATCCTAGGGTTTTGATTTGGGGATAATCAATTGTTAAATTTAATTTTAAAAATGTTAATTAAATAAAGGAAATTGGATAATTAATGAAAAATAGTCTTTTTATAAAGTTTGAATTTTGAGTGAGTACAATAAAGTGTTTGAAGCAATAAAATAATTTTTATAAAATTATTTCATTTAAAATAGATTTTTAAATCTATTTATTTAAGAATAGCCAATTATTAACTTTAATATTCAAAAATACTAAAATTAAAGAAATCTATTTTTAAAAATCATAATTCTGTTCTAAATGATTAAAAATAATTTGTATAAAATTTTGGTGCAAAAATGATGAAAATTGGATTTATTATGAATTAAATATGATTAAATCTTACAAAAATTGATTAAAAATACTAAATAAATGTTTTTACTGAATTAAAAATTATTTCAGTAAAGTTTAACTTTATAAAAAGTTAGGATAATTTTTGGAGAATTTAAATAAACTGTTTTGATATAATAATGGATTTTTATAAATATAATAGTTTGAAAATGATTTAATTATTATAATTATTAAATAAAAGAATTTCTGGAAAATAAAAATTGTAAATAAATCTTTTATATCAGCTTAACTAATAATAATTTTTTTAGAATTTATAAAAGAGTTTAGGTATTTAAAAAGAATTTTAAAAGATTTAAAGGATTTATATATATATAATTATTTTAAGGGTTAAAAAGAAAAGAAAGGAAAAAGGTGCAAAACCCGGTCAGTGCCGGGACTCGAACCCGGGTGACCACGATACAAGACCAGAGTCACAACCACTTGGCCTAGGCCGGTGGTTGTGATGGATCTGGATTCAAAATTAATAAATACGCGATGCTGATACTGATTTATCCCCAAACCACAAACGATGAACCCTAGATTATTCAATTGATTGATTCAGACAACAATAGCCCGATTAATGTTAGGGCTATTGTTTCTGGAACGCCGATGAACTAAACCCACAATCTTAATTGTACTTACAGTGTGGTATGAATGATAATCGTCGGGTCAAAAGGAAAAGTCAACCTCGAGCGAAATTATCAAATACAGAGAGAATCAAAGAGATATTGAGATTGAGAGAGAGTTGTGAGCGAGTTTTCAAGGTCCAGGAGGTCTCAATTTATACTAATAGATTAGGGTTAGGGTTAATTGGATCGTTGACTTTCCTTATTATAATAACGCGGCCAATTCAATGATTAGGGCAACGATTGCCGTGTAATTTGTGTGCAATCGTGTTGTAATGGGCCGGTTATAGCACGAGTATACCAAAAATAAAACAACACGCGTTAATTTTTGGATTGATCAACAAGGCAATACCACAGTTGACTTTTCCTTGTCAACTGTGGGATTTTTAAAACGCGTATAAGATTAAAGTGAGTCCGGGTTATAACAAAACAAAGGCTCAGCCCAGTTGGTTGGGCTCGTGTGTGTAGGTTTGGACCGGACCGGCCATTGGCGCGGGTTCGAACCCCGGCCAAGGCAACATTTTTTTTTTTTTGATTTATTTTAATACCACACACACATATATAATTATATATATATCATTAGGGTTCCATAGAAGCGACAAAAATAATAAATGCGAGGATAATTACGAAACTTGACGTTTTATTAAATGTCGGTGCGTAACGTACAAGAATTAAATGCGTAATGTTACAGAACCGAGCTGGCGTAGGGTGATATTAAGCGACGTTTAGCAAAGGACGACTAATAACATAACGAAGTCAAGACTGTCCCTTCACAACTTAGGGTTTACTATTGAACCTAGTGTTGAATTTTTATTGGATTAAACGGATTAGTTATATTTTATTTGTATATCTTAGGCCAATGTTATATATAGAGCTATAAATATTACTGTGATTTGTGTGTGTGTATAATTATATACATAATAAATAAATAATAATTTATTCGTAGCCGAACCGAGCCGAGCGGACCTTTTCTCATGCTTAGTTCGTTTACAAACTGAACCGAGCCGATCGAATCATTTACATCCGAGCGGAGGATTGAGCGAGCATCTTTCGAGCATTTTTCGAACAAGCGGCGAGCAATTTGAACAGCCCTACACCTATCATAAACCGTGAATAAACGTACATTAACTTTGATTATGTTTTGGCCCTAATACACATGTTTACCCAATAATTAACCAACCCAATAATTCAAGACTCCAATTATTTTCTCGGTTCATCGGATGTCGATTATGGACTCGGTAATGCGTTTCGGTTAAATATACAGACTTACACATATATACACAATTAATCCACATAGATACATAATTACAAATAATATCAAGCGAGTTATTCTACGATTATTAGTATGTATGTATCCATATGCAAGTATGTTTTTCAATTTTTTTACAATAATCCTTCCATTATATTTTTTCAATTCATAAAGGCAAGATGAGTGTGTATTCCTTAAAAGATAGCTAGTTTTGGGTTTTCCTTGTATCCTATATCACCACGCTTCTGCTGCGTAAATCTAGGGTGTGGTTTCAGCCAAAATATTTTTTCGGTTCAAAATCTCTATTTAAGTAGCTGAGAATCTAAAGAATTGAAAATTATATCAAATATATGTAAACTTATTTTTTTTATGATCCACATATCAATATATTTTAACTAAAGATGTATTAAGAACATATTATTATTATGCACGTCGAACATAGATTATAAATAAGAATTTAATTTGATTTTAATTGATTTTCTTATAAAAACTAAGAGTACCAAATAGTTAGAATATTTCAAAATTAAAAAGAAGAAGGGTCCAACATGCTTCCATACCTCTTTCTCGGTTTGACCGAGATATTGTCGGGTTAGGAGTCTTTTTACTAGGCTCTTCCAAACCAAACATAAGATACATTAGGTACCTCCTCTCTAGCTCCTTCAGTAATATTCAGCATAGTGTGGTTTCGTTTCCTACCTCCGACGTAAGAAAAAGAAATAGGTTCGTAGTTCGGAGAATTTTTCTTCCATATGCATTTTTTATTCTTTTAACTACTATAAGGGGATGACATGGTGCTTTTAGTATTATTTGGTATGCTTCCATACCTCTTTCTGGTCTACAAATTGGTGACCAAGCCAAAGTCAGCAACGACAATAGAAAGTGGCGACAGTATGGTTGATGAGGACGGAATGGTAAAAGCTTCTATCTTAAAAATATACTAATAGATACAGGTGCTAATAAATTATATAAAATAAACTTTGTAAATATTTACAAAAATATCCATTAGATGAACCTCACCAATATACAAACTTTAATGGTGAGTTACATGAATTTTTTTTTTGAAAAGTAGTGTTTCAGCAGTAAATCCTGCGATGCAAAGCGACCACTGCCCATTATCGAATCTCATAGCACCACACGGGTTTCTCCTTTCAAACCCAACCAGTTATTTTTCGGTGGAGCATGAGATTCGAACCTAAGATCAAACCTGGGAAGAAACCTTCCAAGGAAGTAAACCTTCCTACCTCAAACCAGCTGGGCTGGAGATCATTGGCTGAGTTACATGAAATTAATGATGCAATAGAAACTATAATTAAATTTGGAGAAGAAAAAATTCCATTAAGATTATTAATAGCTGATGAAGAAGAAAACAATACCTAGTCCAGGGTGTGGCTTCAGCCGAAATATTTTGTAGGTTCAAAATTGCTATTTCTAGTAGCTGAGAATCTAAGAAATTGAAAATTATATCAAATATACGTAAACTTACTATTTTTATGATCCACATGTCAAAATGATTAATTAAAGATGTATTAAGAACATATTATTATTATGCAAGTCGAACATAGATTATAAATAAGATTTTAATTTAATTTGATTTTGGTAGATTTCCTTTGTACCAAATATTTAAAATATTTCAAAATTAAAAAGAAGTAGGGTCAATATGCTTCTGTACCTCTTTCTCGGTTTGGCCGAGATATTGACGGGTTATACTAGGAATCTTTTTACTGGGCCCTTCCAAACCAAACCTAAGATACCTTAGGTAACCCTTCTCTAGCTCATTCGGCAATATCCAGCACAGTCTGGTTTCATTTCCTACCTCCAGCGTAAAGAAAAAGAAATAGGTTCATAGTTGAAGAATTTTTGTTCTTAATAGAGAAATATTTGTAAATAAATATGGACACTCCAAGGATTTATAAGAGAAATTTTTATTTCATCATGGATACTTTACAATGGAAGGATTATTGTAGAAAGAATGAAAAACAAGCAAAGGATAAAATACAACATTTAAAAGTACATAAGATTTTATAAAGCTTCTCAAAGGCCGATGATTCTTTCTTCTTCTTTGCTCTTCCTTTTATAATTCTCCTTTAAGAGATAAGTTTCAACTTCATTATTACTTTTCTTGATACGTGTCTCTCTCTTCCTTCATGTCTTCGACTTGGTCTTTATTGTTGAGAGAGTGTTCAATGTTTTCATCTTCCAAGATAATATGGGAACTTTAACCTCTTTAAGGCCTAGATACTCCATCTTATCTATGGCATATTTATCTTGTTATCAATCCCGGCCAATGTAGTTGATGACTTATCTATTGTTGGTTTTTGTTATATATCTTTAAAACTATCTTCTATATTATTAGAAGAAACCCATTTAAGATTTAAATGTACTTAATCCATGATTAATATCTAATCACTAGAATTTAGGCTATCTTTCAAGGAGTCCACACTCATATTGCCTTTTTATGATCTGAATAATATGGACAAATATCTTTATCATGTCCTCAAGCTTTTCAAATACGATATTGTGCTTCAGGACTTGACCTTATATATCTAGTTTCTAATAAATTTAACTTGCTTTTCCAAAAAAATTATCACGGCCTCGGGGGATTTACGAGCTGGTGCTATCATGATAAGAGAGTTTTTACTTTCTCTTCCAAAAGTTTTATATGTACCCTTATAAAGAGTATCCTCCATGCCTTGTAGCACTACTCTAATCCCAAGATATCTTTTATAATGTATATCATTTTCATTAAAATTGGTAAAATCTTTTCTTATTGTTTCAAATCTGCATGAAAATGATTGACATTTTTCTAAATGTAAGAAATGATATGCAGGATAATAGTAATCATTATAAAAATCTGGACCTGCAGATAAAAATTTTATGGCCAGTGTGTCTTTGGGATTCATTGTTGGATTATTGCTATAACAATTTTTTACAGATGTCAAAATCCATCTTGGTAAATCCGCTAGTTCTGGGAAATTAGGTGAGGTATGGTAGATCATATTAATGGCACCAAAATCATACCAATATCTTATTTCATTTGCAGCTGATCCCTGCAAAATAATTAAGTCAGGGGATTTACGAGCTGATGCTATCATGATAGGAGAGATTTTACTTTCTCCTCCATAAGTTCTATATGTACCCTTATAAAAAGTAGCGTCCATGCCTTGTAGAACTACTTTAATCCCAAGATATCTTCTATAATGTATAGCATTTTCATTAAAATAGGTAAAATCTTTTCTTATTGTTTCAAATTTGTATGAAAATGGCATTTTTCTAAATGTAAGAAATGGTATGCAAGATAATATTAATCATTATAAAAATCTTGACCTGCAGATAAAAATTTTATGGTCAAGGTATCTTTGGGAGTCATTTTTGGATTATTGATATAACAATTTTTTACTAATGTCAAAATTCATCTGCTAGTTCTAGGAAATTAGGTAAGATATGGTAAATCATATTAATGGCATCAAAATCGTACCAATATCTTATTTCATTTGCAGCTGATCCTTTCAAATAATTAAGATAGGGGATTTACGAGCTGGTGCTGTCATGATAGGATAGTTTCACTATAGAAGAGTTTTTACTTTCTCCTCCATAAGTTCTATATGTACCCTTATATATAGTATCCTCCATGCCCTGTAGCACTACTCTAATCCCAATATATCTTCTATACTATATATCATTTTCATTAAAATTGGTAAAATCTTTTCTTATTGTTTCAAATTTGCATGAAAATGATTGAAATTTTTCTAAATGTAAGAAATGGTATGCAGGATAATAGTAATCATTATAAAATCTGGACCTGCAGATAAAATTTTTATGGCCAAGGTATCTTTGGGAGTCATTGTTGGATATTGATATAACTATTTTCTACTGATGTCAAAATCCATCTTGGTAAATCCGCTAGTTCTGGAAAATTAGGTGAGGTATGGTAAATCATATTAATGGCACCCAAATCGTACCAATATCTTATTTCATTTGCAGTTGATCCCTGCAAATAATTAAGTCAGGGAAATTAGGTATCAGCTAAATTAGGTATCAGCTGCAAATGAAATAAGTTATTGGTACGATTTTGGCACCACTAATATGATTTACCATACCTCACCTAATTTCCCAGAACTAGTGGATTTACCAAGATGGATTTGACATCAGTCAAAATTGTTATATCAATAATCCAACAATGACTCTCAAAGATACCTTGGCCATAAATTTTTTTCTGCAGTCCAAATTTTTATAATGATTATTATTATCCTGCATACCATTTCTTACATTTAGAAAAATGTCAATCATTTTCATGTAGATTTGAAACAATAAGAAAAGATTTTACCAATTTTAATGAAAATGATATACATTATAGAAGATATCTTGGGATTAGAGTAGTGCTACAAGGCATGGAGGCTACTCTTTATAAAGGTACATATAGAACTTTTGGAAGAGAAAGTACAAACTCCCTTATCATGATAGCACCAGCTCGTAAATCCCCAAGGCTGTGATAATTTTTTTGAAAATCAAGTTAAATTTATTAGAAACTGGATATAAAAGGACAAGTCCCGAAGCACAATATCGTATTTGAAAAGCTTGAGGACATGATAAACATATTTATCCATATTGTTCACATCATAAAAAGGCAAGATGAGTGTGGATTCCTCGAAAAATAGCCTAAATTCTTGTGATTAGATATTAATCATGGATTAAGTACATTTACATCTTAAATGGATTTCTTCTAATAATATAGAAGATAGTTTTAAAGATATATGACAAAAACCAACAATTGATAAGTCATCAACTACATTGAGATTGATAACAAAATAAATATGACATAAATAAGATGGAGTATCCAGACCATAAAGAGGTTCAAGTTCCTATAGTACCTTGGAAGATGAAAACATTGAACACTCTCTCAACAATAAAGACCGAGTGGAAAACATGAAAGAAGAGAGAGACACGTATCAAGAAAAGCAATAATGGAGTTGAAACTTATCTCATAAAGCAATATTATAAAACGAAGAGCAAGGAAGAAGAAAGAATCATCAGTCCTTAGAAGCTTTAGAAAAATCTTATGTAATTTTAAATCTTGTATTTTATCCTTAGTATGTTTTTCAATCTTTATACAATAATCCTTCCATTGTAAAATATCCATGATGAAATAAAACTTTCCTTTTCCCTATAAATCCTTGGAGTGTCCGTATTTATTTACAAATATTTCTCTATTAAGAAGAAAAACTCTCCAACTACGAACCTATTTCTTTTTCTTTATGTTGGAGGTAGGAAATGAAACCAGACTGTGTTGGATATTGCCAACGAGCTAGAGAGGAGTTACTCAAGGTATCATAGGTTTGGTTTGGAAGAACCTATTAAAAAGACCCCTAGTATAACCCGGCAATATCTCGGTCAAACTGAAAAAGAGGTACGGAGGCATGTTGGACCCTTCTTCTTTAATTTTGAAATATTTTAAATATTTCGTACTCCTAGTTTTTATAAGGAAATCTATTAAAAATCAAATTAAAATCTTATTTATAATCTATGTTCGATGTGAATAATAATAATATTTTCTTAATACATCTTTAGTTAAAATATTTTGATATGTGGATCATAAAAATAGTAAGTTTACATATATTTGATATAATTTTCAATTTTTTAGACTCTGAGCTACTAGAAATAGCGGTTTTGAACCGACAGCGTGGTGATCTGCGTGCGTGCGTGCGTATGTATAGGGATTGGATCTAATTAGAACTCCTCCTTATTGCAAAAACTACGGAAATTCCGACCTCCCACATGATTTTTTTTTATATTTTCTAAAATATATTAAATTCATCTTAATGTCACGGAAAAAAAAACGTATACGAAAAATTATATCGGTGTTTAAAAAATTACAAAGTACAAAAGTGGTTTAAACATGGCGTAACATCATTTTAATTACACCTATGTAAATACACGAACGCGATTTTTTTTTTTAAATTGTTTTTGCCTGATTTCTTATTTAGACGTTTATCTATGTTTTTGGAAAACTTGGTTAAAAAGTCGCATGGGAGGTTGGATTTCCAACAGGCTTCTCAAGTTCTCGCAATAAGGAGGAGTTCTTAAATGATCCAGATACTATATGTGTGTGTGTGCATGTGTGAGAGAGAGGGGGGTTGAGTTCACCTGCATATAGTATACTGCAATACATGTGTGTGCGTGTGTTTTTTTAGTGGATTCAACCTCGATTTTGAGTTGACGTGCTTATAGTAACTTCAAATTTTCACACGTTTAAACAATTACAAATTAATAACATACATCTTGTTTTGTAGATGGTTAGAGAAACACACCTTATTATAAGGTATTCACAAACCAGCAGGGGCAGATTTATGGGTACCGGGTGGATCCCCAGGAACCCACCCAGTTTCTAAATTATAATGCTACGATATATAAAAAAAATTGGAAAGAAAACCATAAGAAAATACTTGATAAACCCACAAGTAAAGATACAAAGTGCTCTATTGGTTGAGAGCCTCCATTTAATCCAACAAGTACCCGGTTTAAATCCCGCGGGCGCGTTCAAATTTGTTTTTTTATTCGTTTATGTTTTTTATGCAAAACCTAGGGTTTGATCAGGAAACAACATACAGAAACAAACAAACAGAACACGCTGCAGTCTGCAGTCTCCTCATCCTCTCCAAAACCCCATCGTCCCTACCACCTCTCCTCCACTCCTCCATGCCACCGCCACCCTCTCCTCCGGCCGACCTCACCCTACAAAACCACACCTCTCTTTCAGCCGTCCCTGCCTCCTCTCCTCTAGCCCAATTGTCATCTACCGCAGGTGTTAAGTTTGCTACACTGTTAATATGAACTAAATGTCATAACTTCTGTTAACTTAATAAGTTTGCTATTAATTTCTGACTTTATGTATCTTCTTTTGTAATAGTTTCAAGCTCAGTTATCTTTTGTTGAAACGGTTAATTCTGTTTATTTGATACAAATTGTGTTGCATTGAAGTTGTTGTATTTTGTTAATGTATTGTTTATGGACTTATTGTATTGTGTATTGTCTTAACTGTTGTAGACTTTTATTGTTATGCTTCATAATTTAAGTTGCTTACCGGTGAATTTGATTGTAATTCATTTTTGTGTTTTTATGTATTATATATATTTTCTAACTTTTGTGGACTTGTATCACAAGTATTCTTGTTGATATAGTTAGGGCAATACTCTTTTTGTAAGTTTGCTTATACTATTGTGATTAATTTCTGCAAGTTATAAATCTTCTCGTGTAAAAATAGTTAATCCTGTTACTTCGGTAGAAATAGTATTGCATACTTTTGACTAATTGAAATATCAATTGGATATTAGGTAATATGCAAACAAATATTTCAAAGTTTTTTTCAAAGACAACCACCATCAAACATTGAATATTACGTGCTTTTAAATTTCTAGTGATGTTTTCCATTATTTATCGTATTTTTATTATGGGATGAATTTTACCTGACTCGAACCGTCAAACCGGCCAAAAATTTTTTATGTTCGGTCATATAAACTGAAATTAGAGCATCTAAAAATGTGAACCAGGTGAAAAAAAATTTTTGGCTCCGCCCCTGCCAGCCAAGTTACCCGTATCCAGCTTATAAATTATATAACTATCAATCATTTGAATATTTCTTTGTAGTACCTATTGAAAGGGTTCTTGGATTCATACACCCTGTGACATCATATTTGGGGGATATGACATCATATTCTGAGTATGTGGCCGCTTCCTGTGGGTCTGTGATGTGAGCCAGTGTGTATAAATCCTAATTATAGGGTGTATAGTTTCTAAATACCCTATTGAAATTATTTTACCATAAAATATGAATTTTAGTTTAATATTAAATACTTCTCTTCAGTTAACTGAAGTTTTATGATTAAGACAACGAACCCTAACATTATAATTTTATGAATGCACATTAAATTTGCTTAAGTCTTAATTTAAGTTGTAACAATCGTACAACCAAAATAGTTTTTTTTTTTTTTTTAACAGTTTTTTTTAAACTGTTTTTGGTTTAAAAAAAATTATTTAGCAAAATTAGGACCATAGACACCGCTACTCTAAGAAATCCTGTTAAGTGCATGTTTGGCTCTCCTTATTTGGTCTCCTTATAACTTATTGACTTAATCAAAAAGTTAACAAGGAGAAAACATTGTTTGGGTAATGGGTTGAAAATGAGATTTTTGTGGGTTGAAAAGGAAATAAGTTAGAATTTGTAACTTTTTTATTAAATCAATAAGAAGGTAGAAGAATGAGATAAGGAGAAGGAGAACAGAACATGGCCTAACCAGCCCCTACAACCTCACAATTGATAAATAAAAATAAATGAAACTTGCATTATATTAAATTTATATGGTATACCTAACCGCGTCTTCTTCTTCAAATTACTCGAGGAGAGGGTCGCCTTTGGGAGCGTTCGCCATTCCAGTAACCATCACGACAACATATAAAGAAAGGAGTGAGGATGAGTTCAGTAGAACAACGTAACGAGTCTGTCGGGAAGTTGTCTTCTCTCTGGAAAATGACTTCAGCCGATCGGAAGAAGCAGAAAGAAACTGCGTTATTGAGAGATGACATGAACCCTTAGAAGTGTTTGGTTCACACAAAGTTTTAGTTTTTTTTTTTTTTTTTTTCATAGAAAATCATGTCTATATATTGAAAGAATAGTTATTCCTTAGTCTTGTACGTGGTAATTGCCTAAAGAGACGTGGAAGATGCTAATGATACGTGGCTACTTGTAGCAGTAATGAGCTACCAGCAAATTTTGATTTTGCATGTATGTATACATAATTATTATTTATTATAAATAGAATTTCGCAATACATTTTTTAATATCGAAGATCTTGATTTGATTTCGCTCTCCAAGTTTAATTATAACGTTGTAGGTTGAGTGGACTGGTGTTGTCCTCCAAATAGAATGTTTTTATCGGCTAAAACTCTGAAAATGGGATCCACCTCACACCTTTATTCTAGCGTCCACAACCACACCCACAAAAAGTTATGTGGCGCGCCTCTTCAATGGGCACGGGATAGTATTTGACACCTTAAATAGGTGATGTGCATGGAACCAACACTCCACACCCCAAGCCTAAGGCTAGATGATTCTCCGTTCTTTTCACCGTTAATTGTATATTATTATAGAAATTAAGTATTACAACAAGCATAACCATTTAAATATTTTTAATTCAAACAAAACACTATCAAGAAATGAAAAGTGTGTTGTATGTAATTTTCAAAAGATTTGGTTTTACTATCCGGAAAGAGTTAGCGACACAACTTGTTAAACATTTGTCTTCTATTTCAATGTAATTTACATCAAAACAAGAAAAAGGTGAAAAGTACAATAGCACATAAAGACACACAATCAAATGAAGGTAGCATGCAATGGTTACCAAAAGTATGTACAAAGTTGAGCCCTAATATGCTAAGATAAATATTTACTCTATTTTAAAATTCTTTAACCTTGTAAGACCCATTTCATAAATATCACTATTAGCCATTAATTGATTCAAAATAACATAAGTTAAACCATCGTCAAAATCAGTGGCAGATCTAGAAACATTTTTTAGTAGTAACGTTTTTCATTTTTTTCATTTTAGTAGTAACGTTTTCCAAATTTCGTAAAAAAACAAATTTTCCACTAATTTTCCACTGCGCGCGCGAAATTGAGTCGCAACGTCCGTACCCCCTGCTAATAAGCTACATCCGCCCCAGGTCAAAATGCGGATTACAAAATTCCCTACATTTGAGTTTGTGTTATCTTAAGCAAAACATCATGACTTGTGACTAAAACATTGACAAACTCCAAAGGGAACTAGCATTCATTGACGAAAACATTATCAATTGCAACTATCCACATGATTGTTCAAAAATTATGGAAGCGTATATAAGGTTAAGTGTTCGGATCCTTCAAAAGCCAGTCCTCCCGTCCAAGCACATGCCATACCTAAAATTTGATCAACCAAAATCATATTATAAGTTTGCCAATAAGGTTATGCAACAAGCAACAAGTTTGAACAAAACACACCTGAACACTCAAAAGCTTCCGCTACAAGAACTATCGTTTAAAAAGCAAAAACTTAGTATATGTCTTAGTTGTTAAAATGTAACAATTGTGAAATCCATTAATGTATTGATCATAATGGTATGGGTTTTTCTTAAATATTAAAGTTTTAATTGGGAGTGAGTTTTATTTAAGGCCAAAACTCGTAAGTTTAAGTGTTAATCACATGTTTACAGGTTAGGGTCTTACATTAATCTTACACCTACCTAAAGTCATATCCTAAAACATATCCCTCAATATGTGCAAGTTTGACAAATCATGACTAGTCTCTCATTCAACGTTAGTTTAGGTCTGCCTTTGCTCTTCACAGTGAGGATTTCCACAGTTACGTGAACACTACATGTTTCAATCTCTAAGACATGTGATATGGATATTTTCCAAAATAATCGTCACACCAAACAACGAGCCCTCATTCTCCCATCTTTTCCATCTTAATTAGTTGTATCCAACTTTTTATTTAGTTTTAACTAGTTACCTTAGTACTCAATTATCCTTCTTTCTTCTCACCCACACGCACCCCTTTCCATCGTCCTAGATTCTTTGTTTTCCGTCACTTTATCATTTCTTATTAAGTAAATGCAAACACATGACCAGGGGCGAAGCATAGTGGAGGCCTTGGGTGCCCCGCCCCTGCCGTTTTTGACGCAGTGGTGGAATTTTGCGATTTTCTTAGATGATTTTTATATGAATTGAGTCCGGCCCCTACTGATTTGATCTCCCGGACCCTGCCGATTCGATCTCCAAGCTTCACCACTGCATATGACTTCGAAAACCGGCCTTCCCTTTTCTTGAGTGAGTTGTGACGCACACAGGGACAACACACTGGGAGCATAGGTTTCAGTTTGAGGTTATATTTTTCTTTTCTTTGATATTTGGCTTAATCTTTTCAGTTTTATTCTTGACAAGCATGTGTTTCGATCTTTAAGTTATGCTAAATCTTCGATTGACTTCTAATCTTTGCTTTAATCTACGAAGGCCAATAAGTAAATTGTCGTATATCGGTTTACTGTGCTTTGATTTAACACATATCTATGTATATATATAGAAGAAAACGTATATGCTGACGTGGCGTGCAATGGAGGCCTCAACCTTCCCTTGATAGTGTCACGTGGCATCATAATGGAGAGTTTTTTTGTGTTTTTGAATTGTTTCCTTTTTTAATTAAATTGAGTTATTTTAGGAAAAAAATTTAAAAATAGATTTAAAATTTTCTCTCTCATATTTCCTCCCATAATTTTTAAACGTTTATATCTTTTATATACGGGATTTTTTAAAGAAAAAAGTTACACCAAATTAACGAGTGTTTTAGTATCTTTCCAACGAGTACCATAGTGCTATATAAAAAACGGAGAAAAAATCGACTATTTTTTGTGGGGTTTCGTTCATACAGGAAAAAAATACGCAAAGTGTTCATGTTATCACGTAAAATTAGATTTTGTGGGGAATATGAGTTATTACTGATTAGAATACTATGAACATGCAATGATTGAGATATTTTGTGGTTAGTTAACTTGAGCCATTTGCAATAGGTTATCACGTAAAATTAGATTTTTCAACCCCGGGACCCTCCCGGAGTAATCAGCTAGTTTGCTATTATATCTTCATTTTTTTAAGTATCAAAATTGTAAAAATGACATTAACATGTGAGTGAACTCCAATTTAGGGGACCACTAATTAGTAACTTCTATAACAATTTTGGTCGCATGATGAAGAAACACCTATCTAACAATTAATATAGATATATATATATATATATATATGTAAGAGCACATGTAAAGATATGATTCTTATTGATAATAGCGCGGCAATACAAGACTCGAATATAAGATTGATACAGAGTTTCAACTATAATCTATCTTTCACAGCTACGTGACGAATTCTCAGCCGCGAATTGAATACCCTTCTTCCTGTGATGAAAGTGGGTATTTATAGGCCCCTGAGGTGGCCTGTGATTGGCTGTAGGAGGAATGAGAGCTGGCATGTACGATCACGACCATCGCTGCTGTTGGCGCTGTCGCTCTGTGGTTGGTCCACGTGTCTTGTAATTGTCCTTTTTGTCCTTTTCTGTACCTCATACCTGCAGGAGATTGTGAAGCAGGGAATAAACGCCTCTGATTGGTTGTGTGTCCCTATCATTGTCGGGTGACACCTGTCATGTACGAGGTAACGTGCGCCGACTTCTAGAACTCCACGTCAGCTTATTGTGTTGACGTGTATGTAGATGCGGGGTCGTGCGCACGCGCGGGTACATATCTCTTCAAGTCCCCCTAGTCTAGTGTTATGTATGCGTAGCATGCAGGGCGCTGGACTTAGTAAAAAAAAAGAAAATTTATTGCGGGGGCTTTTTGTGCTCTTTATTTTATTTGTTGCGCGTGGCGTGAAATGTCATGCAAGTGGGGGAGTTGCGCACGTCAGTAATTAATGCACACATCAAAGCTGTCAGGGCGCGTGGTCGAAGCGACAGGTTGGTAGCCGGAACGTCTCTGACAGTTGTACTGTGTCAGAGGTGTGGTGGGCCCAGTCTGTCGTTTCATATGGCCCTTTATTTCTCTTTCTATGACGAGTAATTTTTTTATTTGCTGGTCGTGCCACGCCTTTGTAACCGTCAGTGGCACGTGGCCTCCCCTATTTAATCCCTCTTTTCAAATATTTCTCTCAACTTTTCAAAAACCTTTCTCGTCTTTTTCTCAGTCTTAGAAAAGTTTTTGGTTTGGAGAAATGGAGAACATAGTGAAGATTCCAAAGAAGAAACGTAGAGGCTCTAGGAAGGCAGACGACGGTTCGAAGAAATGCCCGCCGCTTGCAAATGAGGTAACGGCGATATGGGCTAAGGATGAATTTAGGAAGTTTCGTAGGGAATATGGTTTTCCTTCTTCATATGGTGTGGAGATTCGTGCTCCGGACAAAACAATTCTTGAACCCCCGGTTGGGAAAATTGGCTTGTATGTTGCATACTTTAGGGATTGCAATTTTAGGGTTCCAATTACCAAATTTCTAAGTACTTTTGTACAAACAGTGGGTGTGCATGTTAATCAGATCCACCCAGGGCTGATGTCTCGTTTAATGTTTTCAAGTTCTATCCACCCAGGGCTGATGGAGGGTAGTATGGTTGTGTGAGGTCGTCTTCACCAGACAGCAAGTGTCCTCGATCAACAGTGTTCGTCAAGAACTGGCTTACATCACGGTGGAAACGACTTTGTGACTCATCGGAGTCTTCCCTCCAGGTGGGATCAGTCACATGGTTGCTCCCGCCGGTATGTCCTGCAGCTCTGGATGGCCCTTCCGATATGGTGATGGGCCTTCCCTCGCTGAAGGACAGTGCGCGGGATGCCTCTCTGAGTTGCTGTTTTTTTAGTTTTTGCATAAACGCTTGCTTCAAGGCTTCCTTCTGTTGGGCGTACCACACCTCCAGGCTAACTATCGGCGTGGCACGACTAGCTGGGGATGTCTGAAGATTATCTGTGATGAAATGGAAAGATGGGGTCTATCTGGTCCCGGAGGACGGAGTGTGACTGGCATCTATGACGTTTTGCTGTTCATCTGGGGTATCATCAGGCTGGCCGGTGCTTGCCTGAGCAGCACCGGTGCCTAATGTACCTCTAGTGAAAGTGGGTGTTGCAGGCAAAGAACTCATAGCTGGGTTTTAGAAGGATAGAGGTTTTTTAAGTTTGTTGTTCTTAATATGCTCAAATCACGGATGGCGCCAATGAAGAAACACCTATCTAACAATCAATATATATGTAAGAGCACAAGTAAAGATATGATTCTTATTGATAACAGCGCGGCAATACAAGACTCGAATATAAGATTGTTACAGCGTTTCAACTATAATCTATCCTTCACAGCTAAGTGACGAATTCTCTGCCGCGAATTGAATACCCTTCTTCCTGTGACAAAGGTGGGTATTTATAGGCCCCTGAGGTGGCCTGTGATTGGCTGTAGGGGGAATGACAGCTGGCCTGTACGATCACGACCGTTGTTGCTGTTGGCGCTATCGCTCTGTGGTTGGTCCACGTGTCTTGTAATTGTCCTTTCTGTCCTTTTTTGTACCTCGTACCTGTAGGAGATTGTGGAGAAGGGAATAAACGCCTCTGATTGGCTGTGTGTCCCTATCATTGTCGGGTGACACCTGTCATGTACGAGGTAACGTGCGCCGTCTTCTAGAACTCCACGTCAGCTTGTTGTGTTGACGTGTATGTAGATGTGGGGTCGTGCGCACGCACGGGTACATATCTCTTCACATGATAAACAAATAATTACATTAATTATCATGTCATTAAATTTGGCACACTACATGTTATTATTTTAAATCAAAGCCGTTATTGTCATCAATACTATTAGAGTTGTCGCCATCTCCGAAACCATGACAACCTCCACCGCTAACCATCAGACCTAACACCTCTATGGCTTTTGTGAACAAACAAAAACATGAATAAAGAATAAGAAATGAGTAGACCGGGACTTCATGTGGGATTTTGTTTTATGCTTCGTGCAGTGGGCATGAGTTAGGAATGGGCATGACCTAATACCTTTATAGGGGTGTTCCTAAAGATTTAGGTGTTATATTAGAGCCATTAAAAAATATGTTCCTTAAATCCTAAGTTTTGAGTTATAAATTAGTATTGGGCTTATAAATGAGCTAAAAATTTGAGTTTTAAATAAGTATTCAATGGGCCCAAGTTTTATGTTTAAAATGGATTTTTTATTAGAAAAAAAAAAGACACACATATATAACATATAAATATAGGTATTTTAAAAAAAAATTATAAAAAAATGTGCCCCAAAATAAAACGGACCTAGTCATGGGTCCTACCCGATCACCCAAATAAGAGCCCCCATGTGCATTTAACATCTCCCTTACAAATTACTTCTTTTAGTGTCAAGCTTCCAAGAACTATAGTATTGTCATTTGGGTGTTTGGGTCATATGGTTTTAGGTTAGGTGGATGCAGTGTGGTGGTAGTATCGAGCGGTTGAAGAAAATAGACCGATATGAGACAACAAATGTTTTGGTATACTTACAAAACACTTTAACCAAAATCTTTTCATATGTTACATAATTACCCTTATTATCAAAGAAATTTTTATTTGATGAAATTGCCTTTATCTTGTGAATTTGTTTATGTTGAAAAGTAAGAAAAAAAACCCTAAATTTGCTTTTATCTTCCGCAGTGGCGAATCTTGACCCGAAACTTCGGGGGGTCAGAAGTCACCGGGGGTCGGAAGTCACTAGTTTCGGGGGGTCGAAAACCAGTTTCGGGGGGTCGAAACCTTATATACAAAAATTTTCTATACGAATACTATATAATCGGAACCTCTGAGCGAAAATTCGGGGGGTCGGCCGCCCCTCCCCGCCCCTTAAAAGGATCGCCACTGATCTTCCGAATTTTCGTATTTGAAAAAGTTACAAGTTCTAAAGAAAGGTTAACTACTTTTTATGAACTTATCTATCTATATATATAAAAGAAAATGTATATGCTGACGTGGCGTGCAATGAAGGCCTCAACCTCCTCTTGAGAGTGCCACGTGGCAGCATAATTGAAAGATTTTAGTGTTTTTGAACTATTTCCTTTTTTAATTAAAAAAAGATAAACATAAACCCTAAATTAAATTGAGTTATTTTAGGAAAAAAAATTTAAAAAAAAAATAAAATTTTCTCTCTCATGTTTCCTCCCATAATTTTTAAACGTTTATATCTTTTATATACGGGATTTTTAAAGAAAAAAATTACACCAAATTAACGAGCGTTTTATTATCTTTCCAACGAGTACCATAGTCCTATATAAAAAACGGAGAAAATCGACTATTTTTTGTGGGGTTTCATTCATACAGGAAAAAACACACAAAGTGTTCATGTTATTAATTAATCATGTTTTTTCTTTTAAACCACGTTCTTATCTGCGATGTTGAAAATCAGCCCAATCGCCATGTTATCATTGGAATTTTACTAGGTATACTTCATCAAGAGAAGTTAGGAGAAGGAATCGCGCAACACTGCAACACATGGTGTCACCTTATTGCAAGGTTATTTTTTTATTTATTTAATTACAAGAGTAATAATTATTACTATTAGGGTCTGTTTGGTATGGGGTAATGGAATGGAAGAGGGAATGGAATGGACGAGGTAATGGAATGGACAAGGTAATGGAATGGATCATTACCATTCCATGTCTTGTTTGGTTACCATGTGGGAATGATACAAAACATTATTTTGTGTTGTTGGATAGGTATGAAAAGATGAAGGAATACAATCAGTGGTTAGTGGCGGTGGTGGGTGGTGGTGATATGTGGCGGTAGCGGCGGTGGTGGGTGGCGGTAGCGACGGTGGAAGGTGGAGGTGGATGGGTGTGATGGTGGGTGGGCGACGATGGTGAGTAGTGGCGGTGGTGGGTAGTGGTTGGTGGTAGTGATGGTAGGTGGTGGTGTGTGGCGGTAGCGTGGTGGTGGGTGGTGGCAACGGTGGCGATGGGTGGAGGTGGATGGCGGTGATGGTGGGTGGGTGACGATGGTGAGCAGTGGCGGTGGTGGGTGGCAGCGGTGGGTGAGTGATGGTGGTGGGCGGCGATGGGTGGTGTTGTATAGCGGCGGTGGGTGGAGGCGACGGTGGTGGGTAGGTGGGTGAAGGTAGCAGGTGGCGGTAGCGGTGGTGGGTGGTGGCGGCAGCGGTGGTGGACGACGGTGGTGGGTGGTGACGACAGCGGTGATGGGTGGTGACGATAGTGGTGAGTGGTGGTGGTGGTGGTGGGTTATGGTGTTGTTAGTAAAGGATGAATGAGGGATGGAATGAAAAAAAAACATGGGGGTGGTTGGAATGGTTTTGAGGGAATGGAATGCCTTGTGGAATGGGTGATTCCATTCCTTTAGCCAGCCAAACACACTATTTTTCATTACCTCGTAATGGTCCATTCCATTCCCCCTTCCATTCCACCATACCAAACGCTACCTTAGTATTAGTATTATTAGAATGGTTATATTTTTCAACCCCGAGACGCTTCCAGAAAGAATTGATAGTTGTTGACGTGGCGTTCAATGGTGGCCTCAACCATCTCTTGATTATGCCACGTGGCATAATGAGATGCAATGATTACAACTTACAACTTAAGTGTTTGTTTAGTTGATTAGGTTTGGAATTATAAGAGCCATTAGAATGTGAGAAATTAGAGAGATGTGATGAGTTTTTTAATAGTTGCGGCTTACATAAGTGATTCTTTAGATGATTACTGATTAGGTTTTAGATTAGGGAATATGAGTTATTACCGATTAGAATACTATGAACATTCAATGATTGAGAGATTTTGTGGTTAGTTAACTTGAGCCATTTGCAATAGGTTATCACGTAAAATTTGATTTTTCAACCCCGGGACCCTTCCGGGGTAATCAGCTAGTTAAATCATCACGAAAATTTTCATATTTCAAAGAGGTATGAGGATAAGTTAGGCACCAAAGGGGTCTAATCTGCACACCACACAACCACTGTTTGTCAACGTCTATTGGTCATCACCAACGCCAAAACTAATGCCTTTATAGCCATCGCCTACAACACTGTCCCTAGTCACAACCACTAACAACTCCAGCACCACCATCGTCGTCACTGTGATGCCAACTACACCACGAACCGCAACCGACAAGCTATTGCCATTGCCACCACTAGCAAAGATGAACTCATTTTACAACCTTTTATTTCAAAAATTATTTTAACCTATGCTCATTTGGCAACAACCAATCTTTTAATCAAACCATAGTTATATTTTTTTAAACGATTTGTTTTGACCCAAATATATTCAATAAGCACCCATTTTGACATCATCCAATCCATATGTTTTTGCCAAGATCACCTCTAAAGGGACCGTATACTTAATAGTTTAGTTTAACGTGGCATCACAACTTTCAACCAGAACTAAGTTTAAATATAAAACCATATCGATTGAGTTAATTGGGGTGCCACAAAAATAAGTTAGAAATTAAAGAACCTTAAGACTGAAGGGACCGGAGGAGCGTGGGTTGGGAACATGAGTTGACACGTGATAGTGGAGGGGTTGGGTTTGAAGGGGATTAGGTTTGGGAAGTGGAGAAGCTTGAGTTTGAGGCTTGGGTTTTGAATAAGTTTGTATGTATAATTTAAAAATAAAAAAATCAACCAATCACAATTGTAATTGACCCGCCCCACACTCGTTTAAGAACCCAAGCCAAAAGGGCAACGAGCATTGAGGGGATGGTGTTTGGGGCTTGAGTGGGTGCCCCACGCCCAAAGCCCACACATAGAAATCAATTTTTTTTTTGAACGGTGACTTTCTTTGTTCTTTGTGCGGCAGAGATACATCATACTCGGCCTACGGCCGAGCCCCTCCCACGCGGCCAGACTTATGTTGTCTGAACCGGGTCCACGCTGATACGGGTGGGAGTGGCGTTCGCCCGGAAACCGTACCACCTCCACACGAGTCACCTCGCTGGAGTAACGGCTGGGTGAAAACCGAGTCAACTCAAGATCAAGCAGTCCGCACATTGGCGGGGGCGCCGTCACCATCATTGCCTAATATCCACAATTGTAACCCGTGGGGATTGAACCCGGGTCTCCCAAGGGAAGCCTTGGTCCTCCTACCAACTGAGCTACAACTGCAGATTCATAGAAACCATTTTAATAAACTAAACTTAAAATTTTAAAAAAAAAATGTGCAAGTAAAAAAAAATAGTTGAATAGCTTCTACATATGTTCATAACAAAACTCCAATAAAACTTATGTTAGTATACTTTCTTCTAGACAAAATTACACTTTGTGTTCTTAATATATCATCAAATTTATGAAACGTGTCCTTTAAATTTTTTTATTTTTTATTTATTTATTATTATTTATTTTTTTTTTGCATTTTATGTGCAAAATCTCAGTTTTCTTAACAGTTTATGTTCTTTAAAAATAACTCAGTTAAGAAACTCAGTTATCCTCAATCCCCTCAAGGGTAAAATGGTCCTTTCACTACCCTTGACTCAAAATCCCTTTTTTTATTATACTTTAGTTTATTTATAAGACCCACCCACCACCACTTCATCTTCAACCTCCACCACTTCATCTTCAACCACCATCAACATTACAGAAAACCACTCGATTATTATTATTATTATTATTATTATTCCCACACCCCAATCCCCAACCAACCTCTTTTTATAAACCCCAAAACCCGTCGTCACCACCAACAAACCAGCCAACCAAATCCCTCGAAGCTTAACAACAAAAAGTGTCTCAATCATTAGAGCTTCTTCTAATCTAATTCCTAATGCTAGACAACGACGCACGTCGTCAAGCAGAAGACCAAATCAAGCGTCTAGCCAATTCCCCTGGTTTTCGATAATGTTGGTTATATATGTATTAAATTTGGATGGTTATATTTATAGGGTTAGGATCAAATACACAAAACACTTTTTCTAGGAAATGTGAGAAGGATTGTGATCCATTGATCATATATTTGAAGGGTTGAGATTAGTTTGTTTGAAAAGAATAAATAATAAATTAGAGGAAGGGTATAAAAGGAAAACCACATTTGTTGACTTTCTCTCTCCACATGCAATGCACATGTCAATTCCCCCCATCATTTTAAAACGTCTATAACTTTTTCATACGACATTTTTTTTTTCAAAAAAATTTCACCATATTAACGAGCGTTTTTTTATCTTTAATATGAGTACCACATTGCTATATTAAAATTGAAAAAAAAAATTGTGCTAAATGGGTTTTCTTCTCCGTTGTGTCTTTCTGCTCGTTCATTGTGTTATAGTATGCATGTGTGCTTTATAAATATGTTATTTATGTTTTTTTAGTCTACACATGATTTAACTTTGTCCATTGTGTTTTTAGTATGCTTTTAATTGTGTTTTACGCAAATGAGTTTTGTATTTAGATGTACATTGTGTTTTATTATGTTGTTCATTGTGTAGAGTCTATTATTGATTGTGTTTAAGTCTTCTGTTCATTGTGTCTTTTATATGTCGTCCATTGTGTTTTACACATTTGGGTTTTTAACTTTTTTTTTTCAAAAGTATTCATTGTATTTTAGTCTTCTGTTCATCGTGTCTTTCGTATGTCATCCATTGTGTCTTACGCAACTGGGTTTTCAACTTTTTTTTTTCAAAAGTATTCATTGTGTTTTAGTCTTCTATTAATTGTGTCTTTAGTATGTCGTCCATTGTGTTTTACTAGACTCTTGATTGTGTTTTATACTCTATATTTAATTGGTGTTCATTGTGTTTTACATTCCATTGTGTTTTACATTCCATTGTGTCTTACACAAGTGGGTTTTGAATTTTTTTCAAAAGTATAGCAATATGGTACTCATATTAAAGATAAAAAGACGCTCAATTTTATGGTATAATTTTTTTTAAAAACGGATGACGTATAAAAAAATTACGGGCATTTAAAAATGAAGGTGGAAACGGCATGTGACTTGCATGTGCATATGTTTTTGACAAATTTACCCCTCCCACTTGTTAATCCTTTGGACGCATGTCATTTTCTAGTGGCTTCTCACCCTTCTCATTTTTTGTAGCCTTTGTAGAATAACTCAACCCTATATTTATATATGTATTCTTTTTACCCAGCAGATAAACAAGGAACACGAACAGAGGACGACTTTGAAAAGATACAAATACTACCTGCCAAAGGGGAAGTGCATTTGTGTGAAGCTGATGAAAATCAAGAACCATGTCAGGGCATGCTATTTGAATCAGATGAAGCAGCAAGAACATTTTATGATGGGCTTGGATTTGTTACCCGTGTTTTATCTCCCCGTAAGTCGGAAAGAGGCGGAGCAATAATTTTGCGTGGACTTGGATGTAGAGGTGAGTTTCTCGAACAGAGGACGACTTTGAAAAGATACAAATACTACCTACCGTAGGGGAAGTGAATTTGTGTGAAGCTGATGAAAATCAAGAACCATGTCAGGGTATGCTATTTGAATCAGATGAAGCAGCAAGAACATTTTATAATGGGCTTGGATTTGTTACCCGTATTTTATCTCCCCGTAAGTCGGAAAGAGGCGGAGCAATAATTTCGCGTGGACTTGGATGTATAGGTGATTTTCTCGAACAGAGGACGACTTTGAAAAGATACAAATACTACCTGCCGAAGGGGAAGTGCATTTGTGTGAAGCTGATGAAAATCAAGAACCATGTCAGGGTATGCTATTTGAATCAGATGAAGCAGCAAGCACATTTTATGATGAGCTTGGATTTGTTCCCCGTGTTTTATCTCTCCGTAAGTCGGAAAGAGGCGGAGCAATAATTTCGCGTGGACTTGGATGTAGAGGGGATGTAGAAAATCATAATTTCTGTAATGTTGATGGTGGTGGTTAAAGATGAAGTGGTGGAGGTTGAATATGAAGTTGTGGTGGGTGAGTCCCACAAATAACTAAAGTATAATAAAAAAAAAAGGATTTTGAGTCAAGGGTAGTGAAAGGACCATTTTACCCTTGAGGGGATTGAGGATAACTGAGTTATTTCTAAATGACATAAAATTAAGGACACGTTTCAAATTAAAATGCAAAAAAAAATAAAAAAAATTAAAGACACGTTTCATAAATTTGATGATACATTAAGGATACAAAGTGTAATTTTGTCTTTATTCTATGCAAAAATGATTCTGTTATAGTTTACATGTAAAACTAATGATTTTCCGATCCCATACGTTGTTCCCTAATGAACCTCTACCTAATCATACTAAACTAAGGTTAGAGACTTAAACACGTAAACCATAAAAATGCTTTAAAAGTTGTCATTTGGTAGATAGCTTTTCTTTTAGTAAACCATTCTTCCAAAATTTAGTTCAACCTAACTCATAATACATTCAATTTCATAGTAAAATAAGGTGGTTACACTAAATATAAACATGAAAATGACTAAAACGCGTTGGTCTAATACTCTAATGGCATCACCCGAGGCAACTGAAACCGCACAATCACATAGTTGTGAGATCGATAATGCAAGAAATAAGTGATGAGATTCGCCACATAAAAAGCTACAATTAGCGCATCAAGATATTACTAACTGTAATTACCAAAACAGACCATCAACCAATGTATGCGCTTAATGTCCCGTTCGAAGCTAGGATAAGAAATTCAAATGGATGGTACACAAATAATAAGATAAAAACCAACAATTCATTACTTACTAACAATTCATTATTTACTATCAAGATATAAGTGGACTATACGCCCCATAGGATCAAAGGAATAGGCAGTGGATAACAGTCACCTAATATCCATATGAGGTTCTCTTCATCATTCTCATGAATTCCTCCACACTAACTTCTCCATCACCTAAACGATAATTTCAAATAAATACATTTAACCATTACAAGACGGCAAAAAAACATTCCAAACAAATATGAATGACGAAGGAATGGAATATATTGATGCATAGCATTTTATCGTGTTTGGTTAGCATGGGAGTTTGATACCAAAAAACTTATGAAACCCCATCAATAATCCATAGCAAGTGACTTCACTATAGATAAAACGCAGCACAAGAGGGTTATGTTGCCAAACCTGAGACCACTGCTAGAG
This sequence comes from Ambrosia trifida, assembly GCA_028751855.1. NCBI lineage: Eukaryota > Viridiplantae > Streptophyta > Magnoliopsida > Asterales > Asteraceae > Ambrosia > Ambrosia trifida. The sequence goes on along the minus strand of CM054124.1, from coordinate 22,954,612 downwards.
GGACTTAAGCGCTTATCGTTGTGCCACGCCCCTTTCTTTTATTTTTACAATATAATAAATAATCTCTCTCTCTCTCTCTCGCATATCTCTCACTGTCTGTCTCTCCTTATCTCTCTCTCTCTCTCTCTCTCTCTCTAGCTTATCTCTCTCTGTCTCTGTCTCTTGCATATCTCTCACTGTCTCTCTCCTTATCTCTCTGTCTCTCTCTCCCTTGCTTATCTCTCTCTGTCTGTCTCTCTCTCTCTCTATCTTGCTTATCTCTCTCTGTCTCTGTCTCTCTCTTCTACTAGGTACATAATTTAAAAAGAACACAAAAAATACATATATATTATTAACTTAAAGAAATAAAATTGAACTTACGGTCACGATCTGCTTCATCCACCATCTCATTGATCTCTGCATCAGTAAAATGTTCACCAAGTTCCTTAGCAATATTCTTAATATCTGCAGGTGATATCTTACCCTATATATTTACCGAAAAAACATTAGCTTCTAATTAAAAAAAAAAACTAGTAAACTATATACAAGGTTACATTTTTATCCTGGTCAATGATCTGGAATGCTTTTGTAAGCTCTTGTTTGCTGTCTCGTTCACCGATTTTGGCAGTCATCATGTAAACAAACTCATCGAAATCTATTGCACCGCTGCCATCTTTGTCCACATCAGCAATCATTTGATTAATTTGCTGAAAAATAAAGAAATGCAGGACGTAAGACGTTTATGATTTACATGTGTAATAAATGATGAAGTTGAACAAATAAATTGAAGTTCAATAAGATTAAAAAGAGAAACTATAAAAAAGCAAAACTTCAACCCACTTACTTATGAAAAGGTCGATTTTTGTTGCTTCTAATTTCAAATAGGTCAAACGGATAAAATACGTCAATCAGGTTGAAGGTTAACTAAGTTAATGTTTAACACATACAACCTCCTAACCCGCTTTATATAAAGATTTATATCACTGATTACATTGTTTATGTAATTGTAATCATATTAATGCATTAATGATTTATTTAAAAAATATTAGAAACAGACTAATAAAAGTTTCAGCAACCATCCCGAAATGATATGTTTCTACCCTAAGCTGCTGGACCCATTACCCAACCCAACTGATCTGTGTATATTGCCAGCTCTGGTTAACAGTGTCTAATTATAGAACTTTGCTGTGTAGAAAACAAGTGAGGCGCAGGTTCCTTCGGAAAAGCGAGTAAAAAGGACAAACGCTAGAAATTAAATTGATCAGTGAAGACAATTTCTAAGGAATTGAAACATAGATGAAAATCAACAGCAGTTAGAAGTTACCTCCTCTGTCATTTCAAAACCAAGGGCCCTGAAATTGAAATCAAGTTCCGATATCAATGTATGATTAATCCCATATCATAAGATGTGTACTAAAAAGAAGAAATTGCAACCCACTTATTAACATGTCGATTTGGGTTAACTGATATCTCTAATGGGTCAAAACTCAAAACAGAACACATGAAACTGGTGAAAAATCACCCAACATGTAAGTTTGACGCTTGATTTGCTCTTAAACATATCTCAAAAATCACCCAACCGACACACTAAATATTAATTAAAATGTGAAAGATTTTAAACAAAGAGTCCTTCGGGTCATTCCAACCAGACACGTTGCAACCTCTACCAATAATTACCCTTTCGGACCTGTTATACAAGCCACCCGCATTTCACCTCTAATGGTATGTGAGTAGAAGAAGCTCATACCTCATGGCAACGTTCAACTCCTTGGCATCAATGGTCCCTATATTATAAAGAGATTAAGCTACTAAATTTAAATAAATTACTCTCAAGTCTTGGTTTTAAAAAGACGCTTGGCGCTCGGATGCGTTTTGATCCCAAAAGCCAATGTGCACATGTATGCGAGTTTATTATTAAAAAAGTACTAAAAAAATATTGATATTTGTCAACTTTTAAACACTAAAAATATGTCATTCTCTTCATCTCTTGGTCAGTTTTAAGCAATCGATGGCATAAGTTGTTCAAATACCAGTCAACCATAGTTTCCTAGAAGCCACCAGATCTCACTTTTCCCTCCTAGATTAAAAAAAAAAAGCCACGGTCTGCTTTTTAAAACCTAGTCCCCTGACTAATACAATCGACCAATACTATTACTTACCAATTTATAGAGATATATATAAATCTCAATCAATTTTTTTTTAAAATATATTTGATTTTTAAACACTTATAGATATTGAATTATTCTTCAATATATAGACACCGCAACTCATTGATTTACCATCAACTGATTTTGTCATCTACATAGTTATCAAAGGCTTGTTAATCCTTTTAGCAAGTTTGGCTAAATCAGTCACTTTATATTTATATTATTTTATAAGATGATTGTTATTTGTAATGATTTGGCGATTTTTTTATTTTTTTTATTTGCGTTTTTTCTTTCTTGCCTAGGCCACAGGCGGAGCCTAAGCGCCTTGAGTGCGCCCCACGCCTTTCATAACTATGCAGTCAACTACATAAAGCGCCGCATCACATGCGCATCATGTAACCTCAACGCAGTTTCCATCATCACATAACCCATTATGCGCGCAATTTTAAACCAAATCTTAATTACATATAACTAGAGATTAATGACATATTGACATACCAGATCCATCAGTATCAAATAGCTCAAATGCTTCTTTAATCTCTTGCCTTTTCTGTTGAGTTAATCCATGATGACGACTTCTGGGATTATCTCTCCTGGATGGTTCTCCATAAACCCCCTGAAATCCCAATTGCACAGCGAGAAAAAGTTAGGATGACGAAAAAGAAACGATAGCAATTTCACAATTCAAGATATAAACTTTTATTCATACTAATTTCACTTCTTCCTATCAATCAACAAACCATAAATCTTCAATTTCACTACCATAGTTCGCTAAATCATCTGTGAATACCAATAGTAGCATCTATTTATCTATTCTATAAGAAAATTTAATTAGTTGGCCTAAAATCTCAACCTCAATTAGAAAACATGATCGAACAAAAAGCTGTATACATTTCATCAGATCGCACAAAACAATAACAAGTTTAATGTATACATGAAAACTAAACAGCATTAAGATACGATTGCGTATGAAATCAACAAACCCTAAATCTCCAATTTCATTACCCTAGTTCGCTAAATCAATCATAAAATACCAATAGTAGCATCATCTATACATCTATTAATTATTATAAACTCAAAATCTCCAGTCCGTGCAAAACCTCAACCTCTTAGTAAAAATAAGTGATAAATTACAAAATGAAACATGATCGAACAAAATGCTGTTTACGTTTACTCGGATCACACAACACAATTAGATGTTTAACGTATAGAACATGAAGACCAGTATGGAGATATGAAATCAATAAACCCTGAATCTCAAATGTCACCGCAACCATGACCTCAATTAGAAAAGTTCTGATGAATTACAAAACAAAACAAAACATCGTCGAACAAAAAGTTGTTTACATTTCATCAGATCTCACAATACAGTCAGAAGCTTACCATACGCCTAAGAAGGGTATGTTTGGCAGGGAGCTTTTATGAGCTTCAAGCTTTTAAGAAAAAGCTCCTACTCAATAAAAAGTCTTGTCTTGTCTTGTTTGGTTGAAGGAACTTGAGGCTTTTAGGTTAGGAGAAAAAGCTCTATATTGAAACGCTACTAGTACTAGCGTTTAAGAAAAAGCTCCTACTAGCTACAAGCTTTTAATGAGTAAATGACAAAAATACCAATTCTATCATAAAAAAATTAAAAAAATATATGCATACAAGCTTTTAGTTAATGCCTATTTTGGTCATTTTATACATTTTATTAATGGCTTCAGCTACTCTACCAAACACCAAAATATATTTAAAAAGCTACAGCTACCAGCTTCCGGCCAACAACTAGTTTCACCAAACTAACATACCCGAAGTCAACAAACCCTAAATCTCCAATTTTACCACCCTAGTTTGCTAAATCGCCCATTTACATATTCTAAACGCAGATTCTTCGGTTCATGCGAAATCTCAACCTCATTTAGTAAAATTCTGATAAATTACAAAACAAAACAAATTATGATCGAACATGTTTACGTTTCATTAGATCACACAAAACAATCAGAAGTACAACAACATACAAAATAACTAAACAGCATTGAGATACGATTAATTGCGTATGAAATTAAAAAAAAAAAAAAAAACCTAAATCTACAATTTCACTACCATAGTTTGCTAAATCATTAATCAAACACCAAAGCTAGCATCTATTCCTCATTTCTACACACAAATTGTTCCGTTCAAACAAAATTATTAATAAATTAAAAAGCAAAACATGATTGAACAAAAAGTTGATTACGTTTCATCAGATCACACAAAACAATCAGAAATATAACAGTATGAAGATACGATTGCATATGAAATCATAAACACTCACCATTTTTTGGAACTTAACAGCGTCTGCGCGTAGAATAGGTTACGAAAAGATCTGGATTATTATGTAGAGGAAGACAAATTGCAAATAATTTGAAATTTTCTCTGTGGTCTTATTCATAACTTCTTTTTTGTTACAATAGGCCCTTATACTTTGTATTGGTCTCTATTTTTTTATTTTTTGAAAAACTAAATTATTATAAAAAAAAAGCATTACAAATTACGGGTTAGGATCAAATACACAGTGAAAGAAAAATAGGAAGTCGTAGGAAGGGTATCAAACGGACTCCGATTGAACTCATTCAAGCGGCATTGGAATCGTCTTATCGAACCCTACGTCGTTAGTTTTTAGGTCTTCGTTTTTTTGGGGTTTTAGCTTGTAGTTTTTAAAATATGCGTTATATCATTGTGTCTTTTATGTACCATTGTGTCTTTTTCTTATTTTCATCGTTGTGTCATTTTTTCAATTCATTGTGTCTTTTTTCTTCAGCATTGTGTTATATTTTTTGGCACTGTGTTATATTTTGTGGCTCATTGTGTCATATTTGATGATCTATTGCGTTTTTTGTATCCTTCTCACCCTTCTCATTTTTTGTAGCCTTTGTAGAATAACCCAACCCTACAAATTACATCAAGATAAATGGAAGACGAGCAACAAGCTGCGCTGCCACCCTTTTCTGAGTAGCAAACCCTAACAGGCTAAAAACGTAACCTTACCCACTTTTCACCTCCTTTTGATCTATCAACAAGTTAATAAGTTAAAAAAAAAAGTGTTTGGCAAACCAAAAGTCCTTTTTTTTTTTTTGAACTTTTCATTTGGTATTTGATAAGTTGTTTTAAAAAATTAAGGATTTATGACATATCAAAACAACTTATAACTTATTAATGGATATTTACCTACATGTTCTTCTTATATCCTTATACCTACCCTCTTCATATCATTTTTTGTCATTTTGTCAGAATAAGTTAAACCTAACACTTTTTACAAAATAACTTATTGACTTGTTGTTTTTCCCCCATTACATAAGCTAATCCAAACACTTTTCTAAAAACTTCTTTCTAAAAAGTCATAAGTTAATAAGTATTTTTAAACAAAAGTCTTTTGGACTCAAATAAGTTTATCCAAACAAGCCCTTAGTCGATAAAGTTAAATTTGTTGGTGTCTCGGTCTTTGTGTGGAGGTTGGTTTGGTGTTCTTTTGTATCTTGTATCGTTTCTTTGGTGTTTATTGGTTGTACCAAGCTTCATGCTAGTTTTTTGTGGAATAAAATTTTCTTTTGCCGTTCAATATATATATATATATATATATATAGTGGAAGGATAGGGAGAAAACCCTCCAAAATGAAAAAACTCTAGAAAACCCTCAAAAAAACCTACTTCCCGAGCTTTTTTTTTTTAAAAAAAATTAGGGCATGTAATATACATGTTTTTAAGTGTTTTGAGCCAAAAAAATCAAAAAAGCGCCGAAGGTTTTTTTTTTAAAAAAAAAAATAAGTTTTGCATCATAACACATGTTACCAGTGCAAAAATAAGTTAACATGTGTTATGATGCAAAACTTATTTTTTTTTTAAAAAAAAAACCCTTCGGCGCTTTTTTGATTTTTTTGGCTCAAAACACTTAAAAACATGTATATTACATGCCCTAATTTTTTTTTAAAAAAAAAAGCTCGGGAAGTAGGTTTTTTTGAGGGTTTTCTAGAGTTTTCTCATTATTTAGGGTTTTCTGTGGATCCATCCCCTATATATATATATATATATATATATACACAAACACACATATGTGGACATTTTTTGTTATATTAATAATTTTAAGAGTTGAGGGACTTAAAAATATAAAAACGAAAAGGTTAGTTAGTTAAAGAATTTCCAATCCAAGAGGTGACTGGCACTCACCTTCCCGACGGACGAAAACTAACGGGTTCGCCTCTCTCTCCACCTTCTCATAATTTTTCATGCATGGCGTGCATTCTCACATAAGACAAGCGTCCTACACATGTCTACTTCATCCTTGGGTTGGAAATTCTCCAGGTAGATTATAAAAGATGGTTATCAGTACGGTTTGAGTAAACTGGTATATATCTTTTGGGTAACCAGGGGCGGGGCGGGGCGGATCTAGGGGCTTTTAGAGGGTTCCCAAGAACCCTCTCGGTTTGAAAAAAAAAATGAAAAATTTAGTGGAAAATTTCGAAAAATTAATGAAAATCTACGAAAGAAACCCCTTGAAAATCCGTCCTGTATACACCACTATGGGTAACATTTTAGGTGGTTTTAAGTTTTCAATGGATCTTCTTGAAAAAAAAATTATATTTCTAGAGGTCTCTTGATAAATATGAAATCAATTTAACCTTTAATTTGTTTATGAAACTTTGTTTAGCTCATAAGACATGTTTAAAAGCTTTTTCTTATATATAAGATGTAATCATTTTTATGTGATCAAGTTCAATATAAACACAAGATACTTATCACAAACTGTTGTATCTTGAAAAATAAATGACGTGAAGCATCAGTGTGAACTTGAGTATCAAAGTTTAACCTATTTGATTGTGCACAATTATGGTACAATCGTTCCACAATTGACACATCAACGATGGGCTTTTTGCGATCAGTTTGATCAGTTTCACGACATGTGCACTACTTTCATTGTGTCCTCCATGAATCTATATGCCAAATTTACATAATCATGTAATAATCTTGAAATTTCATGAAAAATATTCTTAAAAGATGGTAAATACACACAGTTTATGGCACATTTGTTATAATACAATAGTCAAGAAAAGTAAAACCCAAAACCAATCTGAATCCTAGTCAAGAATCATTCACATCTAGAACTTATACTTAAAGAAAAATCCTAGAAATAGCAAATCACCAAACTATATAAAACAAGAAAAACAAACAAGCCTACAAAAGGTCGCAATCTAAGATGATACCATCGTATAGTTATCCGATAGTTCAGATGCACAAGTTATTTACCAAAAGTTCTGTCTACATGGGTTGAAGGTCGACCTGCATTACAACAAGGATCGGATCAGGTTAATTAATACAAAAAACTGGACATGTTTATTGATCTTCATGTGTCCTAATAATATACCAAGCAATTTAGGGTCAACTTATGTATGTTATTGGAGAAACTTTTTTTTTTTTTAATATGTTTTCCATACGCTGACTGAAAATGGACCGGGCCTAATTAAACATTTTTTTTTCTTTTCTTGTGTTCTATAAATAATTAATGCGTTAACTATGATTAAAAAACCTACTTAGTACAACAGGCTAATTCTTGTAGATGAATTTATAAGGTTTTATGCATTTTAAATACAGTTCGATGGCTTTTCCGCTTGACCCATCCAATCCCTTTCCATTTTAGCTATTTCCTTAAATTTCCCATTTTGATCCGTTAGAGGAATAGTAAAACTGTATAACCAGATTCGACCCAATTTAACCTGCTCGATCCATTCACCTATTCGTTGTTGCCTTCTATTTTATACTTATGGTAGTTTAAATAATTCAACTTCTCTCATGGAATATATTTTTCACAATTTTTAAATAAAATGGATTTTCACACACAAGATCTGCCCCAACTCTTGAAAAAAAAAATATCATACCTTGAATGTCTCCATTACCATGTGGATTCAAAAAGTCTGTATCTGCTGCCAGGTAGGGTGACCTAGAATAGTTGTCCAATATATCTGAAACATAATGTATATGAATCAATAATCCTGAGTTAGCGCAGGCAACGGGTCAAAACAAATAATCTTGAGAACAGTCAAATTACCATAATTATTATTATTACTATTATTATTATAATTTTTTTAAAAATTATTATTATATTTTTTTAAAAATAATTAAAACCAATTATTACGTCACGATCATAAAATTGTACCATAAACTTTGTGAGTTTGTGTATCAAGAATAAGTGAGTCAAACAGACAACCGCCACTTGCCCTCTTACCATACATCTGAAACAAAATGTACCACACCAATTTTAACCCATTACCGACTCGCCCATTTCCCACCTCTAGTAACAAAGAGTAAGCTTTTAAGTACAGATATCACAGAGAGAGAACCTGAGCTGATGTTGAAATCGGCTGTTAAATCTGACAGGCTAAAGTTTCTAGGAATCTGGCCCAAAAACCCAAACGATGGTGCATCAGGATCTACAATTGGTTCATTCACTGGCTTCGGGTTCGAATCTTCACCAATAAAGGGAGGAATAGGCACATCTGGCATTACAGGATGCCTTTCTAAAACATTATTTGAAGGATTGAACATAAATGGGGGTTCTTCTGCATATCCAGATTCTGACTTAATAATCCCTTCACCATTCATTCCATGCATCATTCCCATATTTGAATTCTGATTCATTAGTACGTTTGGTGACACGCCATCCCTTCTGGATAAACCAGAAATACCAACACCTGACTGCATGGATGGGTGGAGTGACGACCCACCATTAGTGAGTCCACCTGGCAATTTGGCAGCCGCTGACTGGTGTATGTTCTCAAGCTTCATAGCTTGTGTGTTATCCGGTGTATAACATGAAGAGTTTTGCTGCACTGTTACATAAAGAAACTTTTGAGTAATGCAATCAGATACTGATGAATGGGTCATTTCAGATCATGTGTTCATCTCTAATGGGTGAACACATAAACAAAAGAAAAGTGTGGGTCAAAAGGGGCTCAGAGCGTTTCTAATACTTAGTACCTCCTAAAACGTTAGATTCAAAAAGTGATTCCGCTAAACCCGCTTGTCCATTAAGTTTCTCCCCTCTATTGGCTAATGGGTCAAATATAAAGAAATTTAGCCGGAAAGAACCAGGTTGAAAGGGGCCCAAAGAATAATGCTTAAAACCTCCCAAAAACATTTTATTAAAAACTATAGATTATTATTATTATTATTATTATTATTATTATTATTATTATCATAGTTGTAATCATAATTGACACTAATTGTTCGAAAAAAGAAAAAACAAATCACCTTTTGAGACAAGTATTTTAGGATCCATAGTAAAAAGTCACACGTTTTGATCCAAACCAAACCCACCCATTTTGCCACAAAAGACAGTGTAAAATGACGGTATCTTACTTAAAGAAACATGAGATCCATTAGTGATAGGAACTGAAGTAGCTGAAGTAGCAGGAGATATCTGACTCATCAGCTCGGCTTGTGTCTGCAGCAATTTATTAAATTTCAATATTTGATCCTTCAAAATCAATCGAAGATGATAAGCCTTGAAAAAATCTTGATTTTCTTCTTCAAGCTTCTGCCAAACTGAAAGATAAAAACCGCGTTACACGATAAAATCAACAAATTATAAAGAAGTCGCATAGTCTTTCATGCGTTAATTAGGAACTGATAAAGAGGTAAACTAATGACTTATAAGATCACAACTGCTCCTTCTGAATTGTATCATCGGATATAAACTATGTACAAAGATAAAGTTTGGCGTATATCTTACCAAGTTCAGTAAAACTAGGTTCAATTTTTGCTTGATGTAGTAAAGTGCTAACAACTTCCTTCTGAGTCATATATAGCTGAAGACACCTTTCTATAAGATTTTGTACCTGAATATCAAATAACTGAATGCAATTAAATAATGGCATAGTAACCGTATTAGTAACATGCTCTGCACAGAAACAGGGAACTGGAGTAACCGTCCGTACCATAATGAACAAAGAATCAAAGACTGTTAACAGTAATGAAATTACAACTACTGTTTACAAAGCATCCCAAAATAGTAAAAAAAAGAAAGCATTTTTTAAGCAAAGAATCAAAGATCAAGCATAAAAGTATACCAGCTGTAAATCTTGAGGTGAAACCTTTTTGACCTCTCCATTAGACATCTTTCTTCAAAAGCGCAATCAAATAAGCTCTTCAGTAAGAGCTATTAGCAGCTGATGTCTGATAACAACTATACCTGAAAATAGCATAAAAACCAATTTCATCATTAGACGAATCTTAAAACCTCAACCGTATGGTTTCAAGCATTCCAACAATTTGCCAAAAAGTGAAACACTTAAACTCAGATCGATTGGCTAATTTTAAGCTTTGGTAATTACAATTTCCTTATTTCAGTTCCTACTAGAGGTGGTTTGGGCAAAAACCTACTTTGACTTTCTCTTTATAAACCGAACCGATCCTTCCTCTTTATAAACCAGTTTCAGACTGAACAGGTTTGGGCAAAAACCTACTTTGACTTTCTTTGACCGAAATTGAACCAGTTTGGACCGATTTGTGCACTCTAGTTCATACACATTGGAATACCAGATGATATTGGTGGTAACTTGTTGATGAAATCAGGAAGCCATATTAAGTTTTCATGTAAAGTATCTTAACTTGTTATCATTCATATCCCTGATTTCACAGTATCACAAGAAACCTAAGGACATGCAATAACGAAAACCTGATTTCACATATATGTATATGACCCTTTTTTCTTAAAGGATAACATCAAGGGGCTCAAGACAGTAAATTGCATATTTCATAACCTTATCAGAGCATGCCTATGTAAACTGAATACTTTCCTTCCCTCACAACATCGAAATATCAAATTCTAGGGTTTCATGACCTACCGCACTAATTTAAACACAAAACCTGAACACAACATCAATTAGCAACACATAAACTAAGCTTGTATGACGATCTCATCAAAAAATGTGATACGATCAATTTAGAAAAAAGAAGAAGAAGAAGATAAGAACAGAGTTACAGTTGCTATTGCATGCGATCAATACAAATCAACAACAAAAACATCAAATTATTGCAAAATTTTGCATCAAATCGATCGAATTCTAGGGTTTCACAATCCATGGCAACAATCTCAAAACAAAACCTTAACACAAGTACACAACATCGACCGGCAAGACATAAACTAAGCTTCTACGACAACATCACCGAAAAAATTAACACAATCGATGAAAAACAGAAGATAAGAACAAACAGAGCTACAGTTGTTATCTGCATGCAATCAATCAACACAAATAAGTCCAAAATTTTTACATCAAATCACCTCAATAACAACAAATTAATTAAAGATTAACAAATTCTAGGGTTTCATGATCCACCTCAACAATTTCAACACAAAACCTAACCTTCTACGATGATCTCATAAAACAAAATGATACAAACAATGAAAAAACAAAAACAAGATAACGACAAACAGTAAAAAGGCACTAATACAAATAATTGTTATTTGCATGCGATCAATTAATATTAATTGATCAAATTACCGACAAAACACATGAAATAAGTTGAAAGTTTTGAATCAAATTAATTAAAGTACCTGAAAAGCGTTAATACTAACGGTTGAATTAAGTTTTAGTTGTTGGGATCTTTGATGAAAAGGATTTGTGTGTTTTGGAATCAGAAAGGGGAGAGGGTTTTAAGTTTTAAGAGTTTGTTTGATTTGGCGTATCGTTTCGACACTAACGCCGTCAATTCTATTCTATTATTGTTTACTGCAGAGTGCCCACGCAACAGAAACATTTTTAATTGTGTGTATACGGTTGAGTTATATTACTAGCGTGAACCGAAGCTAAAATCAAAGTCATCAATTAATCAATCTTATTAGACAATTGGTTCCTTGGTTGGGTTAATATTGTTAGATTATCGGTTTTTAATCCGGTTTAATTAATTTTGGTGAAGTGCTTCGAAGTGCGGGAGTCTCAGCCAAGAAAGAAGCACCAGTCAATTTTCTGACTGATCCGCGGGAGGGGAGATCTACCTTACGTCCTGCGGATGTTCTTGTGTTTGGATGGGTTGGGGGCAAATATGCTTGTGTTGACCTGACAGGGGTTTCCCCTTGGTAGGTTTGCGAGACAACGGCTTTGTACCAGGGCAGACAGTTTTACGAGCAGAAGCTAAGAAGGTCGCTAAGCATGAAGCAGCCTGTTTAGAAAATCAACATGTGTTCCTGCCGTTTGCTTTCGACACATTTGGATCTCTGGCCCTTGAGTCAGTACGGTTTCTGAAACGAGTGCAGAAGGTGGTCCACAGTGACTCGCAGAGCCCTAAGAACCAAGGGTTTGTTTTTAGCAGGATAAGCTTTGCGATTCAAAAGGGGATAGCGGCGCAGCTTGTTGCCCGCTTACCCACCATCTAAATATAACTTGTTTTGTCTTGGTTTGAAATAAAAGTAACTTTAGACTTTCTCAAAAAAAAAAAAAAAAAAAAAAGTGAATAACAAAAACCAAACTTTGGCTAATTTTTTTGCCTAGAAGTACATGAAATTGAGGTATAAATACATGAAATAAAGGTATAAATAGGCTTGTAAACGAATCGAACATTCATGAACTATTCGTGAACTTGTTTGGCGAAAAATTCATTTATGTCGTTTATTTAATAAACGAACAAACACGAACAAAAAATTTGTTCGTTTAGTTAAATGAACGAATATAAACAAACGTTGTGTTCATTCATTTATGTTCGTGGACGTCAGTTTACGTTCGTTTAAGTTCATTAATTACATAAGTAGTTATATTTATGTAAATATAAACATATATTGGTAGGGGTGTTCAAAAAATCCGAAATCCGATCCGATATCTGAACCGAAAAAACCGATCCGAATTCTTATTCGGATATTCGGATGGATCCGATCCGAATTCGAATTACTTATTCAGATTTCGGATCGGATTCGGATTTCACGATTAAATTATTCGGGTTATTCGGATTATTCGGATAACCGAATAACCCAAATAAGCTTCAATTGAGTTTTAGTAAGGAAATGACCAATTGTTTGAAACTTAGTTCAACCCATGAGGCATGAGGCCAATACTAAACCATAATTCTTCAACATCGTCCATCCATATGGACTGGTTAATGCAACGTTTCGTGATATTTGATTTTATGTTTAATACTATGTTCTAAAGTTTGATTTTGTGTTTCAATTTACGTTTAAAAGACTATATTTTGAAGTTTGAACTTTGTATTTGTGTTTAAGACTAATCTCTATTTTCGATTTTGTATGTTTATTGAATTCAAAATAATAAAATGTTAGGAACCATAAATTAGGAAAAATAAAAAAATTTTGAAAAATTGTTGTTTGGTTTAATTTGAATTATTCGGATATCCGTTCGCATTATTCGGATTTATCCGAATCTGATCCGAATTGAATTCGGATCGGTATACATCCAATTCGGATCGGATTCGGATAGGCTCCTAAAATTTCAAAATCCGAATAATCCGATCCGAATAACCCGATATCCGATCCGATGAACACCCCTATATATTGGGCTTTAGCTACTTGTACAATTATATAACCAATTAGTAATTGGGTTTTTTAATAATACAAAATCGTTCGCATTTATTATGTTCGTGAACGTCCGTTTATGTTGGTTTATGAACTGTTCGTTTAAGTTTTAAACAAATGAACATAAACGAACATGAACATGACAAATTTCTTAATGAATGAACACGAACACAAAAATGTGTTTGATTATGTGTTCTTGTTCGGTTCGTTTACAAGCCTAGGTATAAAAGCTAAAAAATATATATGAATATATAAATGGTTATGTTTCGGTTTGGTTGATTTTGATGAACTAAGTGTTGAAAAAACAATAATTGATTTTAAGTTAATTTGGTTTTTGGTTAATTCAGTTTTCGATTGATTTCGGTTCAGTTTTTCTTTTTTTTTTTTTTTTGCTCGGTTTCAGTTAAATATATATAATATATTTGATAAGCGCATTTTAAGATACTCAAAAGTTAAGAGTTATCTTTTGTTTATTTAAATAACAGTTACAATATAATAATCAAAACACACAAAAACGAGTTGTCGGTTGCTATCTGACATTTACTTTATAAACCAAACCATGGGTGCTCACAATCAAATTTGATTTGCACATAAACATTAAACACTCAAAATGAACAACTAAATGAGTAGGGTTTAGCAAGTTTATTTATTAACTTGCTGTCATTTGGCCATGCCCTTGGGGCGAATGACTTTGCCTTGGCCGAATGGGTAGGGAGCGAATAGGTACTACATATTCGAGCTATAAACAACGAAAACAACGTACAAACACCTATACCAGACTAGCTACGTTACAAGAAAAATGTACAAACACTCGCTATTCACCCCACGGGGTGGCCCTACCTACACCGCCTAATACAAATATTATTGAAGTTATCTTCTCAAAAATAAATTCCGTTAATATCAAATCTGTATTGGTTAGTGTCTTAGTAATATTTTGTTAGTGTTTCTTCTATAATATATATATATATGATGCGAATCGTTTTTTGTTCGTGCAAATGAATCAATTCCATCTATTAATTAACCTATTTACAATTTACAATTTAGTTTTTCATCAATACCTAATAAATAAGTATTTGATTACGTCACGTGTCACAGTTACGTAAGAATAAAAATATCTTTTTCGCTTCTCTTATTTCACGTCTCTGTATTACATTTTTTTAATTTAAAAAGGTAAATTAAAACAAAGCATTGGTAATGTAACATATCATATTGAATATTTCCTAAATTTTCATTACAAACTATTTAATATTTCTTTTATATATTACCATGGGCGTCTATGGCCCAAACCATCATCAAATCTCCCCTCCATTAAATCTCCCCCATCTATAAAATTTAAAAAAACTTACTAAAAACACCCTACATCCCATCCATCATTTTATACCTCATCTTTATATTTTGAAAAATCCATCTTCTAGTGTTTTATATATAAAAAGCTACTATTCATCCCCATCAAATTATTGTGAGTGTATTTTAACGCGGAATATAATAAAATAAGTGTTTGTGAGTAAGATGAAGGTAAATTTGGTGTAGGGATGTGGAAGGTTTTTTAAAATGAGAGATAAATTTTGAAAAGTATGATTTTTTTGTTATATTATAGAGTATAAAATGGTGGAGATGATGTGAATGCTCTTATTAACTCAAAAACCATAATATTTATAAGTCCAATACCTATTTAACATAAAAAATATATAAACGCTATTCTTCCTATTTAGAGTTGAAGTTATTTGACCCATCACAAAAATTTAGTGACCGTATAGATATTTTGGAGCATCTGAAAGAAGAACGTTATTTCCCAAATGTAAGCATTGCATATAGAATATTATTGACCATTCTAGAAATAAGTTTCTTAAAATTAAAGTTGATGAAATCATACTTACGGTTCACAATGTCCCAATAAAGACTTAGCGGTTAGCAATGATAACTATCAACTAAGAAATGTTAGATTGTATAAATTTCGAAGAGTTGGTCCACCAATTTGCTAGCAAGAATGCTAGGAGAGCTTCACAAATCGTCGGTTGGTGGCCAATTTGCTAGCAAGAATGCTAGTATATATTTTGTTAGTCATAGTCCGTTGGTGGCCAATATGTTAAAATGTGGGACCGCCAGCACATATTTCATTAGTTGAGACCGATGGCGGGCAATAGCTGATAATTGGGATTATTTAAATTCAATACTCCTTTAATTTATTAAAGCCTAGAGGGCATATTTTATAGCGGCTTGAATAGGTATATAAATTCTCGAGGACGCCTCTGTATATCACCCATGTAATAGGTGAGTTTCTAATCTACTTATTCCTATAAATCAGTCAACTTTGGTCAAATTGGATCACCTTCTTAACATGAAACACTGCTAACCATAATGTCAACCCTATGATTATCTTTAATTTAACTTCATGTTAAGTGATACAAGGCGTTAATTAATCTTCTATAATATATAAATGAAAGCAATTGTGGGACACGTGGCACCTTATGGCGGCTTCTATGTTTTTTCCCGCTCATTTCCAATAACCAGTTTTGAGAAAAAAATAGATCTTTTTATGACTACAATTATGGCCGGTTCCCATTTTTTTTTAGAAACAAGCTTATTTGTAAACCAAACCATGTACCTTATGTCAACCATCCTCTTGATCCTATCCCTACGGACCAGCCCAATAACCATTTGACCCATCATCCTTCCCTTCCTATCGAAACATCCACAACTCGTGCTCCTTCCGCCCAACACTCCCAGCCAAACCCATTCTACTCGGCCCAATCCCCTCCTTCCCAACAGCCAAATCCTATCCAACCAAATAGCCCATTTCCAACTGAACAAACGTCCTCGGCCCAAAACCTTCCACCTCAACCGAACCCACCCAGTACAGCTCCTACTCACTCCATGACTGTCACACCCTCAAATTTCCACTGCGGGGTTTATACCGCGAGGCGCGTGACATACCAGGATCCCATAGCCATAAGTCATAAGAACGACTCTAAATGCCCAAACCATTTAGTTCCTTATTGAAAATCATGTTTAGTGTTTACCAAAAAGTTCAGTTAAGTTGCGGAAGCGTAATTCAAACATAACCATTTAAGTTCATGCGCAAAACAACGCGCCCAAAATAAAACCGTTAAATGCAAAGTAAAGTATAAGTTTAAATAATGTTCACAGCCCATGACACAATGATGCATGTCCTATCGTGCTCCGTACCTAGGGACCTGCAAAAGCATGCTATCGTGTGTCAACATAAAGTTGGTGAGTTCACAAAGTAAAGTAATTTGATATGTAAAAGCGCTGGTTTTCAAAACCACGTAAGTAAGTAAGTTATGTTGGTGCCCCGCACCGTGTAACCACTCATTCATCGCATGCCAAGGGTAGCTAACCCATTCATGATAACTAACCGAATATACCGAACTGCTATGTACGTGTAGCCACATAAGTGTGCCGTATGCCTGACATCATTGTCTATCCACAATGATAATGTTTCGTTAAGTTATAGTTCACGCCCGCACTCCCCGAGCCGGTGTGAGGTTTGTAAAACCTAATAGCGCTATCAACTAATAACCCGCTTGCCAACCCTGGCAACTCATTCGGTACGTGAGGACTTACAAATGATAGAAATGGTTTAGTTTATCAAGGACACAATTGCGAATTAGCAAAGTGACCGACCCTCATAAGGATCCATGGCATCCCAACCCGGGATGTGTAAGTAGTCCCAAACCGGACTAGAAAATGTTAAGTAAGGTGTCTCATACCTGAGACGCATGCTTTTGAGAAATAGAGTAGTGAAACTCACCTTAGGTCGCAAGTGAAAATCCAAATTCCACGAATAGTAACGTGCTACCGACTCCCTATTACAAATGTCACTAGGTGAGTATACGTGCGTAACCAACACACCATGTAACTCGTTTATCCAAGACTTTTAATAGTTCAAAACCGTGTAGTGACATCTAATGACTCTACATGCTCAAGTATGTCCTACGTATCCCGTTGGTGATCATAGCAATTATTATCAGTTTAATGCATCAAATACATCTCATACAAGTTTCCACACAAGTACATGTCAATTACATACCACATAGAACCCCAAATAGTCACTTAAAGACCCCGTACACAATCTGCGTTTTTAGGACAGATTGTGCGCTGTGAAAAACAATTTATTTAAAATACTTAAAGAATGAATTAGAGTCCCAAATTTTTACTGAATTTTATTTGGGATTCACTCGACAATACCTATTTTTGTTTTGTCTTAATTCCAAACACAAAAATTATAAAAATTCGTACAACACAGCTATGTCCAGAAAATTTCCTCAACAGGTCAGTTTAGTAGGAAAATTCTTAAAAATTGTGTATTCATCCAAACGAGATGAATCCACTTGGAAAAGCTCTATTTTTCCAGTATTGACCTACTGTAAAAATTTCATAACCTAACTCCTTGTAAATCTCAAGTTATGACCATTTAAAGTTAGCCTAATTTACAAATCCGAAAATCTGATATGACCCCTAATCAATTAAAATTCCAAAAATGACTCAAACGATGTCCAAATTCGATGGTTTTGCCCATTATGAAGAGCTAAGACCTTGTACATTACAATCATGCAAAGAAATCATCAAAACAATCGATTTACCAACCCATTACAGCCCCTACAAAACGTTCAACCGAATCTGTCAGAATCTTAAACTTGCATCCCAAGTAATCTACAAACCCTAATTCTTCATAACCATCCCTAATACATGTATAACACCTATAGTACTGATTAAACACCATATTAATCATAGCAAAACACATATATTATCATGTGAAAACCCTAATCATGGCTACTAATAACAATCATCATCAAATCATCAAGAACATCCAAGAACTCCTACACATACATACATGCGATTCTATATATATTATTCTTAGGGTTTTTAAAGTTTTTCAATCATTATAATTCATCAAAAATCATAAGAACGTATACCTTGCGAAAGATTAAACTCCCTAGAGCCTTGAAATCAAACCCGAACTAGCTTGATTAGTGAAAGATTACTTGATTGCTTGAAAACAAAGAGAGAGGGGGGTGGGGGGTTTCGCACGGCGCACAAGGGGGCAAGTAGGTAGGGTTTTTATCTTTTCCTTGCCTCCTAATTATAAAAGGGCTTTGCTTGTTCCCCAAGCAATTGGTATTAGGGCCCTTCTAGTCCATTAACTTGACCCGTTAACCATGTTCTAGCCCAATACCGGACCCAATATTATTAACCATTCTAAATTGTATAAAAACCATTGTTTTTATTATTACATAGCATATTACTCATGTTGTGCACGTAATTTGCATAATCTACGCATTACCTTTCAGTTAGGCGATCATTCACAAAAACATGTAATTCACATAAGCACGTACTTCATGTTCACCATAATTCAATTGTATATATTATTGCTATGTATGTCACATAATTCACCAACGTTTGGGATACAGGACTCGTGTGTGTGTTTAACAAGGATTTTCTACTTATAACATATGTTAACATCTTCTAACATATGTTAAACCTACTTAACTAACCCTAGTTAAGTATCTAGCCATGTATGAACATGTAAGTTAACTAGAGTTCAGTAAAAGTACTTAACCTGAAAATGCGGGGTGTCACAATGACAACCCATTCCAAAAATGGAATATTCAAACCCAAACATCACGACGACCTCTCTCTCTCTCTTCTCCCACAATTTGCATCATGCTTTATTTACGCACTTTGATCCTCGCGGATACAAAACTGCCGCGAAGCACCCTAAATGGCGTAAAGCAATGCAGGAGGAGATAGATGCCTTACAACACAACAATACTTGGGTCTTGGTTCCCCGTCCCTCACACACCAACATTGTCGGTTCCAAATGGATTTTTCATACTAAATACAAATCGAATAGGACAGTGGATCGGTATAAGGCTAGATTGGTTGCTCAGGGTTTCACTCAGATTCCCGGTCTTGATTTTTCTCACACCTTCAGTCCGATAGTTAAAGCTTCTACTGTGCACGTTGTTCTTGCACTTGCCACTATTTACAACTGGCCTCTTCGACAACTAGATGTGCGTAATGCCTTCTTAAATGGTGACCTAAATGAAACTGTTTATATGGAGCAGCCTGTTGGTTTTGTTGATGCTCGGTTTCCGGTACATGTCTGTCGTTTAAAGAAGGCTCTCTATGGCCTCAAACAGGCACCACTTGCCTGGTTTCAATGCCTTAGCTCCTTTGTTAGTAACCATGGTTTTATTTGCAGCCAAGCAGACACATCATTATTTGTTATTAAGCAGGAATAGGTGATTGCATATCTTCTGGTTTATGTCGATGACATCATCCTCACTGGAAATGACTCAACCTTTATCAACTCGTTCGTGTCCACCCTTCACAATGAATTCTCCATTAAAGATTTAGGCGCATTGAGTTATTTTTTGGGACTTGAAGTTATTCATCAAGACAAAGCCATTTTTCTAAGTCAAGCAAAGTATGCCTACGATATTCTTGCTCGCGCAGGTTTTCTGGATGCCAAACCGGTTGCAACTCCTTTATCATCCACTAATGTCTTTCATTCCAAGGGTGACCCATTTCATGATCCGACTCTATATCGTTCTCTAGTTGGTGCTCTTCAATATTTAACCATCACACGCCCGGATCTGTCGTATGTAGTAAATCAAGCCAGTCAACATCTTCAAGCACCCACAACATCTCACTTTCAGTCGGTCAAGCGTATTCTTCGATATGTCAAAGGCACACTTGCACTGGGGTTACACTTCTCTAAGCAAGCCTCAACATCCTTATTAGGTTAGTCGGATGCTGACTGGGCACGCTATATTGAGACTCGTCGCTCCACTTACGGCTATTCTATTTATCTGGGAGGTAACTTGGTATCATGGAGTGCTAAGAAACAACCAACTGTTGCTCGCTCCAGTTGTGAATCTGAATACAGGGCAATGGCGAACACAGCTGTAGAAATTATTTGGCTCACTCATCTCCTTCGCGAACTATATGCTTTACCCATGGATCGGCCTACACTTCTGTGCGACAATAAAAGTGCTACCTTCCTCAGTCAAAATCCGGTTTCTCATAAACGGGCAAAGCACATAGATATTGATTATCATTTTGTTCGTGAATTGGTCTCCACTGGTCGCCTCTACATCAAATTTGTTCCTTCCAATCTCCAAGTGGCTGGCATTTTCACCAAGAGTCTTCCGCGACCTCTGTTTGAAAAGTTTCGTAACATGCTTTGCATTGGTCCTCCACCTGTTCGGGTAATAGCAAGACATAAATCAAGGATATGGAAATCCTTGATTTATTATAAATATTCTCTACAATAAATTGTATTTAATGTATTCCTTCTTTTACAAGTTTGTACCATGTATATATGTTAGTCATATTGGTTAATAAAAATTATCTTGGAAATAGTCAAACCTATCATAGTTGTTTATTGTGACCGTTGACTTGGATCCTAGTTTGTCACGCGCTTTGCGGTAAAACCCCGCATGTGAAATTTGAGGGTGTGACAGATTCGCCCATAACAATTACAAAACTACCCTCAGTCATATATACGAGCTATAAATAACGAAAACAACGTACAGACACCTATAGCCTAGGTAAATGTACAAACAATTGCAACTCACCCCACGGGGTGGCAGGTGGCCCTACCGACACCGCCTAATACAAATATTATAGAACTTATCTTCTAAAAAATAAATTCTGTTAACATCGAATCTTTATTGGTTAGTTTCTTAGTAATCTTTTGCTAGTGTTATATAATGTATATGATGCGAATCGTTTTTTGTTCGTGCAAATGAATCAATTCCGTCTATTAACCTATTTACAACTTAGTTTTTCATCAATACCTAATAAATAAGTATTTAGTTACGTTACGTGTCACAGTTACGTAAAAGTAAAATTATCTTTTTCGCTTCTCTTATTTTAAGTCTTTGTATCAAATTTTTTAATTTAAAAAAGTAAATTAAAATAAAGCATCGGTAATGAAACATATTATATTATATTGAATATTTCTTAAATTTCATTACAAACTATTATATTTCTTTATACACCCATGTAATACGTGAGTTTCTAATCTACTTAAACATTTAAATTAGTCATTTTTTGTCAAATTGGATCACCTTCTGAACATGAAACACTGCTAACCACAGTGTCAACCCTATGATTATCTTTAATTAAGTGCATGTTTAGTGATAAAAGGCCTTAATATAATTAAAATAAACTAATCTTTACAATTGAGTAAAAGAAAGTGTGGACACCACATGCAATGTTAAGCTTGCAAGCCAAAAGCTTGTGTGTGGCATGTGCTCCACGCGAATACATCCACCAAGAGGTTTGCCAATTTTTTAATAATGGATTAATTAAACATAAGTAGATAAACAATCATATTAAAACTAACTTATCATATTTAATAAACAAACAAATATAGTTTGTCTTTCCTTTAAAACACGTAGCCTATTGCATATATTTAAAAAGAAATAGGAAATGTAGGAGTGGAGCTAACGAGATTCAGGTTCTTGTAATTTGATTCAGAATCTTTTATGTAAAGCATTTGAAACGAATATAAATAAATTTATTGTTACCTCTCAAATTCTGCTACCCACTGGAAACATATTCCATTATATATTATGTTTATAGGTTATAAAACCAGTTTAGATTAATTAGCCTACTTAAGGGCTTTTTTTTTTTAATCTAATACCGTAAAAAATGAATAAACTGAGAATGGTCCAACTTAATATTCTTCATGTTACATATATATATATGCATGACATTTTTTTAGGGAATATTTCATAGAATAATAACCAAGTTTCAAAAGTGTTCCAATTAGGTCACTCATCCTTTTTTTGGCCCAATTAAATAACTAAACATTCTAATCGAGTCTTGTAAAATTTTGTATGTGTCAAGAATGACATGGAGGAGAAGATGTTGGAGTCAGGATTTTAAATATATGTAGATGTATTAAAAAAAGAAAAAAACATGTTAATTATATTAAAAAATTAAAAAAAAATGCTAAATCCACATCATCACTTAACGTCGGTGAAGGGATAGGGAGCCTAATCTGAAAGGCGTCCCTATCCCCGAACAACAGCAGCCCCACGCCAGATAATGGCGCGGGAACACACTCGCGCGAAGACAAGCAATCAGCATGTCTCGCGCGCCAAAGCATACGATAAACAACATACAACACCTGATACGCGCGTGCTACCACGCGCGGAATCTTCCCTTGGCACCTCTCATATGAAGTACAAGGAACGGCAGAAGGAAGATTCATAAAGATCCATGTCAGAGTACATACCAGCTGGAGAAGGACATGTGGCAGATAGTACAAAAGGTGAACGGCTACACTGTACATGCTGTCGTGAATAGTGACCAGCAGGCATTACCTCGCCAACCGTCAGACGTCACATCAGACAGCATGGATAGCTTGAGCACTGTAGCAAGTACGACGTTACGGTGCACCACCAGAAGTCCGCCACGTGTCAGGCTACTACAACGACCACACTATAGCATGACGACATCAACAGTAACAGGTCCTTTCCCGCCATTATCAGAAGAACCATGGGCTTGGGCCTCAGCCGGGCCCAAGCTGGTGGCGTCATCTGTGGGCCGCCCCATGCAGCCCACCGTGATCTCTATAAATAAGATAACATGCAATTCTTGTAGATTCATTCAGAAAGAACCACAACTACTACACTCATTGTAATCTTCTTATCATCAATAATATTCCGGTGTACTTACAGTGGA
This sequence comes from Ambrosia trifida, assembly GCA_028751855.1. Taxonomy (NCBI): domain Eukaryota; kingdom Viridiplantae; phylum Streptophyta; class Magnoliopsida; order Asterales; family Asteraceae; genus Ambrosia; species Ambrosia trifida. The sequence continues at coordinate 22,931,233 of CM054124.1, read as the reverse complement.
CGTAGGTCATTAACGACCGAACCACTTAACTCTCGTGTTCTCACACACTTCATACACATTTTATACACACTCACCTACATTAACTCTCACACGGGTCACCATTACGGTTTGGGTAAAGGATTAATCTGACGGTAACATAGGTATTAACCCCCCGGTGATTAGTTCTAATCTCCGGGATACTTATTGTTTCTTCATTGGCGCCATCCGACGGTTAGAACAGCTTTTTTCACTCATCTTTTAACCCACCCATGGCTGAACCCAACCCCAACACCTCCGGCGTACACCGAGCCGGAGAAGATGACCTCCAGCAGCCGGAGAACCAAACCACACCAAACACCGTCGTCAAGCAAACGACTTCGCGGCTTGACAGGTCAGCTGTTGAAATCCGTGACGTCGAGTCAGACGACGACAGCCAAGATCTCGCCGAGGAGGACCCGGACCAATGGCTCCTCCGTCAAAATGCCAAAAGTGCTGCAATCTACCAGCGGAAGCTTCTACAACAAGCCAAGAAGAAGGGCAAGACACTTGCCTTTGACACACCGGCAAAAGCAAAGCACAAGAAAAAAGACATGGCCGAGCACGGTGATGGTCGTAGCGGGGAGCTTGGCGGAAACGTCAGAGCTCGGGGCTACGCCAAACCACGCGACGAGCCAGATGGCTACGAATCGTCAAGTAGCGACTCAGGCTACAAAGGAAAGAAACACGCTCACACATCGCGAGACAGTGAGGTGGATGATGACCTGGTCAAACCATTCCGACCAAAGGCTTTTGCCGAGAAATCCAAGTTTGTTACCCGCATAGCGGCTGCCAAGATCCCAAGAAAGGCCAAACTCCCAAGCAGCATCGGTAGATACGATGGCCTGCGTGACCCAGACGACCATGTGCACGACTTTGAGTGCGCAGGTATGTCTGTGGACTGGCCTGTCCAAGTGTGGTGCCACCTTTTCGCTCAAACCCTTACGGGTGCCGCCAGGGTATGGTTTGATAGCCTCCCAGCGGGAAGCGTAAAAGACTTCGACGACCTCACAGACAAGTTTGGCAGCCACTTCTCGCACCTGCGTAAACATAAGAAAGACAAAGTGGACATTCTGCTGTGTCGACGGTACGACCGAGAAACAATTGAGGACTACATAGTCCGGTTTAACAAAGAAGCATTGCAAATAGACTGCGGGGAGGAGCTCACACGGGCTGCGTTCATTCACAATGTGCGCAGTCCAGACCTCATGAAATGCCTCACCGGCAAGGATGGCATCCCAGAGTCCTGGGATGAGCTCATCCGCTCAGCCAAAATATATGCCTCTTCCGAAAAATCTTTCAATCAGCAGCATGGTTTCCAACCACAACACCATAATAATAATAATACTAAACACAAAAACAAATCCGTTTGGAACCGCATCACAGGCACTACCGACGAGGGGAAATATTCTCCCGCCGGCGATGCCCGCCAAATCATCAGCTCCAAACAAACGCGGGACCAACGCGGACACTCCAAGAAAAACTACGATTGGACCCCGCTAACAAAAACACCATCCCAAGTTCTGAAAACCGAGCAGGTCACCCTAAAAGAGCCTAACCCCCTAGGGAAGCGGCGAAACGTGGACCGTAGCAAGTTCTGTGAATTTCACAACGACTACGGTCACCTCACGGACAATTGCTACAGCCTAAAGATGGAGATTGAAGCCGCGCTAAAATCAGGCCAGTTGGGCCACTTGGTTAAGAACGTTCACCGAGCTGGCAAAGGTAACGCTCATGAGGAAACCCAGGGCGAAGGGTCGCGGAAAAAAATCCGGGACCTCAATACTCATGCAGTCACGCTGATTCCCCGTCACTAATGCAACATGACGAGGCGAGGGAACAACAACCAACAAGGGAAACGTACCCGGGTACAACCTTTGAACGACTCTTGGAAAGAGGCTGACATCCTCATGCCAAGGGTCAGAGGCGGCGCCTCTTGCACAACTCCACTCGTGATAACCGCCGTCTTCGGACATTACCGCACGCGGTATATGTTCCTGGATGGCGGCAGCAGCACAGACATCATGTACGATCAATGCTTTCAACAGCTTGATCGCGAAGACAAAGCAAGGCTCATTCCAGTCAACGAGCCCATCTCCGGTTTCATCCATGAAACCATCATGCCCCGCGGCATGCTCTCCTTGCCCGTAACTTGGACCGATGGCACGCATGAGCGCACGGAGATATGCGACTTCATGGTCTTACCAGCCACATCAAATCATGACATACTCCTGGGAAGAGAAGGCATTGCACGCTTTAACGCCAACGCCTCCACGGCGCACGCAATGGTAGGATTCCCCACCAAAACAGGCGTTGCCTTCATTCGGGGAAACAAAGATTGCCATGTCGCAGACACAGCCAAACCGCCAAAAATGGTCAAGACAGATACCCGCTTAGAGCCGGAAAAATGGGTACTTAACCCTAAATTCCCGGAGCAAACGGTGATCATTGGCCATGCAATCTCCGAGACCATACGCAGTCACCTGAAACAACTCTTGATCACTAACATGGATATTTTCGCCTGGCAACCAGCAGACATGGTGGGTGTTCCACGAGAAATAGCGGAACACAGGCTCAATGTCTATCGCTCCGCAGAACCAATAGTGCAAAAGAAACGAAGTATGGGCCCAGAGAAAACAAAGGCCATGAATGAACAAGTCACCGAGCTGCTCAACGCGGGCATCCTCCGCCCCATCAGATACCAGACCTGGGTGGCCAATCCTGTAATGGTCGCCAAGGCAAATGGAGGATGGCGCATGTGTGTTGACTACAAAGACATCAACAAGGCGTGCCCAAAGGATTGTTATCCTCTACCGGAAATCGACTTAAAGGTGGATTCCCTCGCCCCTTACCGGTTCAAATGTTTCTTGGACGCCTACAAGGGATACCACCAGATACAGATGGCCAAAGAGGATGGAGACAAAACAGCGTTCCGCACAGAGACAGGCATCTTCTGTTACACAAAGATGCCCTTCGGTCTGAAAAACGCGGGCGCAACATATCAGCGGCTAATGGACACAGCTTTTGTGAACGAAATCGGCGTACGACTTGAAGTGTACGTCGATGATTTGGTAATTAAAAGCAGGGAAGAAAGTGACATGCTGCGGGACATCGAGCAAACGTTCAGCCAATTGCGCAAAGTGCGCATGAAGCTGAACCCCAGTAAATGCTCATTCGGGATGGAAGAAGGGAAATTTTTGGGCGTCATTGTCACACGGGATGGTTTCCGCGCTAACCCAGACAAAGTACAAGCAATCGAAAGGATGCCATCACCGGCTTCCGTCAAAGAAGTACAAACGCTTATGGGACGACTAGTCGCCCTAAACCGCTTCTTATCCAATTACGCTTCAAAGTCATTCCCATTCGTGGACACTTTGAAGAACTGTCTGAAGAAGAGCAACTTCCGCTGGACCCCAGAGGCGGAATCAGCATTTCAGCAAATGAAACAGTGCCTAATGAATCTCCCCACACTAACAGCGCCGCTCCCTAAAGAGCCGCTCACGCTCTACCTTTCAGTCACCGAGCGAGCAATAGGCGCAGTTCTGATGGTTGATCGTAAAGGCGTGCAAACACCAATCTACTATATCAGCCGCACGCTGTTAGATGCGGAAACTCGATACACAATTATGGAAAAGCTAGTCCTCGCTCTCATCCATGCATCCCGCAGACTACGCAGATACTTTCAAGGCCACCCGATAAATGTCCTCACGGACTATCGGATCAACGATATCCTGGCCAAACCCGAATTATCAGGAAGACTAGCGAAATGGGCTATCGAGCTGGGAGAGCACACAATCAATTACAAGCCCCGACCCGCAATCAAAGGCCAAGTACTAGCAGACTTCGCCACTGAAATCCCCACCGACAAAATACAAGAATGCCTTGCAGAAGAGTCGCCCGGACCAGCGCACGATCCGTCACAAAAATGGTCCCTATACACTGACGGGGCCTCCAACGGAGATGGCGCTGGCGCCGGGCTCCGCCTCATCAGCCCAGATAAGCACGAGTTCACATATGCCATCCGCCTAGAGTTCAAAAGCACAAACAACGAGGCGGAATACGAAGCGTTGCTGGCAGGCCTCCGCATAGCGGAAAAAATGGGGGCCAGGCACTTGGAAGCGCACGTGGACTCACTGTTAGTAGCGCGGCAGATCAACGGGACCTACGACGCAAAGGACGAGACTATGGCCATGTATCTATAGTAAGCCAAAAAACTCATGCGCCAATTCGACACATGCACTGTCGAACACATCAGGCGCAGCGAAAACAAACCAGCCGATGCGCTGAGCAAAATGGCGTCCACAGTCTTCGAGCACATGGCCAAAGAGGTCCGAATTGAGGTTCGAGATAAACCATCTGTTCCCCCGCACCAAGTTAACGTCACCCAAAAAGGCAACGCGTCATGGATGACGCCAATCAAAGCTTTCCTATCCTCCGGAACCTTACCTAACGACAAGTTAGAAGCCCGGAAGATCAAGAACAAAGCCCTGCAATACCAACTCACAGGAGACATCCTGTACCGCCGCTCTTACCTAGGGCCGCTATTGCGCTGCGTGGATCCCGCAGAGGCTTCCTTCCTCCTCAGAGACGTACACGAGGGAACTTGCGGGCTGCACGCAGGCCCAAGAATGGTGGTAGCAAAACTAATGAACGCGGGGTATTACTGGCCCGGCATGCATGTTGACGCGGTTAATGAGCTACGCAAATGCGACAGCTGCCAACGCCACGCCCCAAATACTCTCCGCCCAAAGAACAACCTGGTGCCAGTTACAGCGGCTTGGCCATTCCAAAAATGGGCCATTGACCTGGTCGGCCCGTTCCCGACGGCGCCAGGCAACGTAAAATACTTGATAGTGGCCATCGACTACTTCACCAAGTGGGTTGAAGCCAAGCCATTGGCCAAGATTGACGGCGCACATGTGAAAAAGTTCCTCTGGGAATTCATCATTTGTCGGTTCGACTTGCCAATGCAGTTGGTCAGCGACAATGGAACACAATTCGAAGACCAATCCCTTCAGTAATGGTTGGCCGAAATGGGAGTCAAGCAAATATTTACATCCGTTGCGCACCCGCAAGGCAACGGTCAAGTAGAGAGGGCCAACCGCACAATTGTAGAAGGCATCAAGACAAGGTTGGGTACAAAAAGGACTGGGTGGGTAGAAGAACTCCCACACGTCTTGTGGGCCTACCGCACCCTCACAAAAACAAGCAACGGAGAAACACCGTTCAGCCTAACATACGGTTCCGAAGCGGTAATTCCCGCAGAAATCACCTGCCCAACGGCAAGAGTATTAATGGCTGACACAACCGACAATGACACAGAACTCCGCATAAACCTCGACCTACTAGAAGAACGCCGTGACCTCGCGGCAATAAAAGAAGCCAGTTACAAGACTCAGCTGGAACAATATTACAACAAGCGCGTCAAAAAGCAAACCTTCAAGGTGGGGGATTACGTCTTCCGCAACAACGAGGCTTCCAACGCCGAAAAGCCGGGGAAACTCGCCCCAACCTGGGAGGGTCCCTACAAGATACAAGAAGTGTTAGGCAAAGGCTCCTACGCGCTAGAAAGGCTAGATGGCACTCCCATTCCGCGAACATGGAATGGTGCACAGCTGCGACGTTGTTATTTGTAATCATGTAACATGGCTACACATGCCACACTATCAATGAAAACGTTTCCTATATCTGTGTTTCTACTTGCATTTTCAGCGCCAAAAGTCTTCATGAGTTAGGCAAAATGACGTCGGACCAAAGCTGCTCGCTAGATAAGCAAGGTCCGCCTTCAAGACGCGCCCCGCGCGCGTCGGGCTTACACCTGCTACACAGCGCATGGCCTTCAAGACGGATTTACTTGCCGGACCTTCAACCACGCATAACAACGCCGCGCGCATAAACACTTGTCTTCTAGAGTCGTTGCAACTCGGACAAGAAAACAGCGCGCAGCGCGAAACGCGATGAAAGGTCTTCTAGGCAAGGCCATCGTACGCCTAAGTCAGACTCAATGGCTCAAGTTGGTCTCCGCTACGGTCTTCAAGGCAAAAGTGTTAACACTTAAACGCCGGACTGTCTAGCCGAGCGCCCGTCTTAACTCCTACTTACACACCGGGTGACGACTTGGTTAAATAAGTAAGTTAAGTACGAGACAACACGATATAACAAACTTAAAAAACTTCATTAAAAAGAAGGGACTTAAAAACCCTCATATATTTACAATGATTACAAATAACAAAAACAGCGCCTAAACACTACCCGCCCCCGAGGCCTCTCCGCCAGAACCCCTTGCAAGCTCGTCAGATTTGTCGATAAAGTACTTCAAGGCAGCAAGGGGATCCGCATTGTTGTTGCAATCAACTATAACTTGAAGGATGGGAAAATCAATCTCTTCAAATTTGGCAAGTTCCGCCTCATACTCCTCCTTCAACGGCTTGCCATAATGCTCCGCATCCTCAAGCCGCCCATCATTCTGCGCGCTGGAGAAGCCATCGCCATAGCCTTCGCCATATCCAAAGGCTTGGGCGGCAGCAGCGATAGAGGCAACCTGATCGCCCAACTTGGGCTCTTGCCAAAACCTCTTGAAGACCTACAAAGAAAATAAAGTTAATAGGAGGACAAGAAAAACAATTACCAAGAACAAGGAAAGCGCGAAGACTCACCCCGCTCATTCCATCCGTCATCAGCCAGCCGATGGAACTCTGCATCTGGGTCTGCGCAGAGACAGCCTCCTCCAACAAAACCTTCGCCGCCTCGCACTCCTTCACAGCCTCAAGGCGAGCTTGATCAGAAGAGTCCAGATCCCGCTCCAAATCTTCCTTAGCGCCAAGGATCTGAACCCTCTCCTGCTCCAAGAAAGAGACACGCTTTGTGGCTGCAACAAGAGCCGAGTCCTTAGACTCCAACTCCTTCCGCATCTCTATATACTTGGCGGTCCTCTCTGTAAGAGCCCTGCTCTTCTCCTCTAGCTGGCGGACCGCCGTCCGCCTCTCCTCTTGCACCTCGGCCAGAGTATCCTTAACCTTCATGGTTTCAAGGTTAGCTTTCTTCCAGGACTCTGCCCAATGGCGCTTTGATGCAGCAGCCTCTTCTTCAAGCTTGGAGACCTTCGCCTCCGCATCATGAGCACGGCGCCGGTATTTGGCAATTTCCGCCTTGAAGGCAGCCTCCTTTTCTGCGAGGTCCGCCTTCTCCGCCTCAACCTTCTCCATATCTCGCCACAACGCCGAATCACGGCGCCGCAGCGAATCCATCATTGACAGTTGAGTCGCCTGATTAATGCACAAGGCAGCAATAAGGTCTGGACGACTCAGCATGTCTTGGTGAGTGCGCTCATAGGGAGGCACCACCTCGCTGACAAACTCCTCAGCAGCCAGGGAGTTGGAGAATAATGTATTCTCCCTGATTGCCCAGCGAGGGCGCCAAATGGCGTCACCACCAGCCCAGCAAGAGCCATCATAGGCCCCTGACGCCTCACCAACCCTCGAAGACTCGCGCCTATCCGGACGCGAGCCAGCAGCCACAGAAGCGCCCTGCTCAAACAGGGCCCTCTCGAAGCCATCACCCCCAAGGCCCACCTCCTGGGCCTCAACATCTGCGCGCTCTTTGGCCTCACGCTCCTTGGCCAACCTAGCCCGCTCCTCTAAGAACTGCTGTTCTTGAAGGCGAAGGCGATCAGCTTCTGCCCTCTTCTCTGCCTCAGCCTTTTGCCTGGCTTCATTGGCAGCAGCAGCCTTAGCGGCCTCAGCCTTTAACAAGGCCTCATCGGCCTCCGTCCGCTTCTTTGCAGCAGCGGCAGCACGGTCAGCCTCAGCCTTTTGCAAGGCTTCATCAGCTTCCGCCTGTTTACGAGCAACCTCTTGCTCTTGCCACAACCGCCGTCTCCTCCACACGAGCAGCTTCCGCAGATGGAGACAAAGGAGGAGGAGTGGGAGTTATCTTGGGCGACACTGCGAAAACAAAACAAAGCATTAGAGAGAATTCAAAATTGGACTTAAAAAGCAGCAAAAATCGCTTACCAGGCGCCTTCTTCTTTATCAGTTTTTGGAACAACGGCTGCCTAGTCGGGGCAGCGCGAACCCCCATAGAAAAAACAGGGGCACTTCCTCCCTGCCCCTCAGCAGCGCTGGTCTTCTGAATACCAGCAACATCAGTAATGCCTTCAGAAGCTGTCACTGGTTCAGTCAGAGTGGTACCCCCACTCTCGCCCCCACCTGCTGGGGCAGTAGACACATTCTCCATAGCAGCAGCAGCGCTGCTAGTGGCAGCGCTATCAACACGCGCCCTCTTCCTCTTCTCCAGCTGAGAAGACTCAACCTCTTCCTCATCTTCAGAGGGCGGGCCATCCTTACGCCGTCGACGCCCTTTCACAACTTCCCCTGCTGAAACGGAAGAACCCGAGTCAGAAAGCACAACTTTCGCTCGGTACCCATGATTCCGCGGCGCGTGTTTCCAACGCCCACGCCCCGCGGATGAGCTCACCGGCGGGACAATCCCTACTGAAAACCCAGTAGTATCATCTCCAAAAATGCTAGGGCCGAAGGGATCTGAAGACTCACCGGTCGTATAATAAGGCTTGGGCACGGTGGTCAGATCCGGGTAATAAAAGCGGTCAGCAAGCTCGTCCAAACAAGAGGTTTGACCTTCCGCCAAAGGTCTCCACTTAATACCCCTCTCCTGGCGGGCAGCAAAGAACTAAAACTTGCTCACACCTACAAACATACAAGGTAAGAGGAAGGACACAAAAAATAATAATAACAATAATGATAATAAACAAACGTACCCTCCTCTGCAATATAGGGCTCTTTGCCCGCCCGGATTCCATTGCGGCTCATCCCAAGAAGGAATAAAATGCCTTCTGTCAGGTTGTGGAACTCCAGCTTAGTGGCGTTGGAAGTAAGGGCGATGAACCACGCCTGCTTCTTAAAGTCTTTGGGCACAGGCATGTCAGCCACCCGCTGCCCATCCCCTATCACCTTCCAGGGGAGACTGATGGGGATCACACCCTTCTTCACAAAGAAAAACTTCTCCTTAGCCCAATGTAGGGACTTAGGAGTGTGAGTAGCCATCGGCGGCACCTTCGGGCGTGGCTTAAACGAGAACCACATCTCGTCCCGCGCCATGAAGTAAAAGACACTGAACCGCTCAACGGTTGGCTAAATGTCCAGAGCGCGGCATGAAGCTTCAAAATGAACTAACCTCAGAAGCCCGAAGGCGGTTAGTTGTGTGGGCCCAACGCCATAGGCCACCATAGTATCTACCTGGAAGTGTGTACAGGGAAGGCGAAACCCACACTTAGCAAAGTGGGCCTCGTACAGCGCTAACTGACCGCTACCGGCAGAAAGCACGGTGCTGGTCGGAGAGGGAAGGGTAGGCTCCCATTCCGGCAGAATGCCATACATAATGCAAAACCGGTTGAAGGCCTCCTGATTCCAAACACAGTAAGTGTTGGACATCAACTTCCTCTCTTTTATCTTGCCATGCTCGACAAGAACTTCTTCTTCCACCACCTCCTCCGTAGTCGGCCCCATCACAACATCCTCGGCAGACAGTGGGGGACTCACCGGAATCTCAGACATTTTAATGATTCTGGAAAAATGATACCGGAAAAAATAACGATTCTGGAAAAAGAACGCCGGAGAATATGAAGACTCACCGGAATCATCAAAAGAAATACAAGATGAACAGATTTCAAGGACGGAAAAGCAAACGAAAGGCGAACAAACCTGAAGTTTCAACAATAAATCTCCAAGACAAAGGAAGTCTTCGAAGATTGAACGGAAACTTCAACGGAGAACAACCGGAACTTTGGGAGAGAAGTGAAAGCAAAGAACAGAAGAAGGAAATTTTGAGAGAATAACCGTTCAAATGAACCACGATGAGGTTTATATACTCATCGCATTAATGACAGTGGGACCCACCTAGGAAGCGCCAAACGTCACACCTTTTCAAATTCCATACACCAGATGACGACACGTGTCAACCAACACAAACGGGCGGCCCAGATGATAGTGTGTGACAGTTGTGTGCCACACGTGAGCCGGATGATCGACACGTGTCAACAGATCTCATGATCACAATAAAGTAAGCGCGTGCTAACCCACGCGCCTGACAAGAAACACGTGCCCACTGACACGTGGCACAATCTCAGCCACGAAGACAAAGCGTCAGACGCGTGGCGTCCCACGCTCCTGACACAGACGAGAAATTGGTAACTGCAACCATGACGTGACATGCCTCAGTCTGCACAACCAGACAGTCACTGAACACGTCAGCAACCATTAAACCTCCATCCGAAGTAACTGATCATTCGAATTCCAGGCGCATTCATGAGAAACAAATTGAATGCCAATGATTTAGAATTTATTACCAACTCAGGACCCGCATTAAATCACTCCAGTAGCATTTAATTCATGGGCGCAAACTTGACGTAAGTTTGCAAAAGACGTTCCCTGCCCAACGCCTGCAAAGGCAAGGCGGAAAACGTCCTGCATAGCGCAAAGTTGACGTAAGTTTGCAAAAGACGTTCCCCGCCCCACGCCTGCAAGGGTAAGGCGGAGCACATCCTTCTCAGCGCAACTTTGACGTAAAACCAGAAAAGACGTTCCCCGCGGAGTTTTCCAAGAATCCGCGCCAACAAGCTACAACACGAGCAAATGAGCTTTCATCTGCGACCAACACATTTTGAGTCTAGCACTCCACCTCCTCATCAGCGAGCAGGAGAAGTCCTAGACTAGGGGGATTTGAAGGGATAAGGAGCCTAATCTGAAAGGCGTCCCTATCCCCGAACAACAGCAGCCCCACGCCAGATAATGGCGCGGGAACACACTCGCGCGAAGACAAGCAATCAGCATGTCTCGCGCGCCAAAGCATACGATAAACAACATACAACACCTGATACGCGCGTGCTACCACGCGCGGAATCTTCCCTTGGCACCTCTCATATGAAGTACAAGGAACGGCAGAAGGAAGATTCATAAAGATCCATGTCAGAGTACATACCAGCTGGAGAAGGACATGTGGCAGATAGTACAAAAGGTGAACGGCTACACTGTACATGCTGTCGTGAATAGTGACCAGCAGGCATTACCTCGCCAATCGTCAGACGTCACATCAGACAGCATGGATAGCCTGAGCACTGTAGCAAGTACGACGTTACGGTGCACCACCAGAAGTCCGCCACGTGTCAGGCTACTACAACGACCACACTATAGCATGACGACATCAACAGTAACAGGTCCTTTCCCGCCATTATCAGAAGAACCATGGGCTTGGGCCTCAGCCGGGCCCAAGCTGGTGGCGTCATCTGTGGGCCGCCCCATGCAGCCCACCGTGATCTCTATAAATAAGATAACATGCAATTCTTGTAGATTCATTCAGAAAGAACCACAACTACTACACTCATTGTAATCTTCTTATCATCAATAATATTCCGGTGTACTTACAGCGGACGTAGGTCATTAACGACCGAACCACTTAACTCTCGTGTTCTCACACACTTCATACACATTTTATACACACTCACCTACATTAACTCTCACACGGGTCACCATTACGGTTTGGGTAAAGGATTAATCTGACGGTAACATAGGTATTAACCCCCCGGTGATTAGTTCTAATCTCCGGGATACTTATTGTTTCTTCAGTCGGCATTAATAGATAGGAAAAAATAAACAAAAAGACACATTACCATAGTTACCTACAAAATAGATGAAAAAACCTCTAATTTACATACTAAGTGAATGTTGAGTGATCTAATTGAGACAAAAAAAAAATGTTGAGTGACCTAATTGGAACACTTTTAAAAGTTGGTTACTATTTTACAAAGTTACCCTTTTTTTTATTGTGAACTTTATTAAAAAAACAACATTGCATCCCAAGAGAAAGGGAAAAACAACAATCCAACAATAACTACAACATATACATAGGATACTTAACATAACTCTCCCCATTGAAGAGATTAGAATTGGATTATAATATTTGTATTTAATTATATTATTGTTAAAGAACATGGTTTATAATGCATAAAAAAACTTCTTTTCTTCCTACCTAATGTAAGTATGGATACCAGAAAAAAGACATGCATATAGATTCTTGCTCCAAAATTCCAAACATATATAGTAAACCCCAATAGAGATAGTGACAACCTGTTAATTAATAAGCATGTTTGTTTGATTGTTTCAACCAATTCAAATTATGCATAAATTGTTGGTCATCATATATAGTATCCTATAGTATATATCTATAGTGATTACTACGTTTTCCTCATTATTTGTTGATCTATCATTAATTAACTTGAAGATGCCATCAAACATTTAGTTTCACACTGTTTATATCCATTTCTTTGTACAACAAAGAAATAAATTTCATCTGCAGAGTTACGCAAATTTATTGCTTTCCCTTAAAAAAATTTAATTAAACTCTGACTAGGTTATATTGATTTAACCCGACGAACTTCCTTATTGATAAAAATTTATGAACACGTCTGGTTTTGGATGATCATGTTTGTAAGATAATACGATCAGGCCCGTCCCTGCTTGCTTTGTCATCTGTGTTAAAGATTTGTAAGAAAGATGAAAAACGCGCAAAGATAGATCGATGAACTTCCCGTTTGATTATTATTGCCATGGATCTTAATAGTTGATTATTTTTATGTCTTAATTTAACAAAAAAATACTTAGTTTTTTGTCACATATATATTATTATATACTAGTCAGGTGCCCGCGTGTTACGGCGGAAAACAACATTTAGTTAACATGTGCATTGTGTATTGTACTTTAAGCAAATTATACTGTAAAACTTAAATTTAAGATGTCAATAAAAAATACATTATAATATAGTATAGATGATTTCGGTTCATTTTTGTTTGTTTTCGTTTTGGTTAAAACTTAACCAAAACATATCATTTTTAAATTAAAAAAACTATAGCAATACTATACTCAAATTAAAGGGGAAAAAATGTTCGTTTATACGGTGCAATTATATTAAAAAAAATATTAACGTATAAAAAAATTATGGACGTTTAAAAATCGTGGAGGTAGTTGATTAAAATAAGGGTGAAAAGTGTAATTATTATTTAAATAAAAAATTGGGTAAAGTTGAGGGAAAAATATGTAAGTATTGTATAAAAGACATATTTGCCCTCAAGAAGTAGTTAACATATGCATTGTGTGTTGTACTCTAAGGAATTATGCTTGTAAAACTTAAATTTTAAGAGGTCCTTGTGAAATGTATTATAAGATAATATAGATATTTCACTTTTCAACACATTTTTTTAATATTGGGGATGCATAGTTGATAGTTGTACCATTTATAAATACACCATCTTATCCTCCTCACCTTCTTATCAAACATTCAGATTCCAGAAACCAAAAGCATTTCTAAAATAGCACATAAATAAATATAGACCAGATGCTGGCAATATCCCCTTCATTGTTTTCAACAAGCCATGTATGGGCTTTGGAGGATCTCATAACTCAAAAGCTTCCACATGAATGCAATGAAGCAAACTCATATAATCCAATTCTTGATTTCCATACATATGATCAATTCAAGCATGATATATCATCAGAACATTCCCTTTCTTCTGGCGAAACCGCAAATGGTGGCACTGGAGATGAGGTGAAAAAGCTCAATCATAACGCAAGTGAAAGAGATCGCCGAAAGAGGGTTAATGAGATGTATGGATTTCTTCGTTCATTGTTGCCCATTTCAAGTGATCAAAAGGTACTACTTTATATATAATGTGTGATAAAATATGTACACTAGATTTTAAAGTTCCAACCTATATTTTATTGGCTGATAATAAGTCATACCGGCAACATAAGCAATAATGACAATTTATGTTTTACTTTCGTTTTGTTGTCAAGGGCAATCACATTCTAATGGGAAATTAATTAACTTTGTCTGCCTGGACCACCGCTAATGAACAATTGTTTGATTTTTATCCCAATCAAAGTGTCGTAAATTGTTTTGGGACGACATAAATGAAAATTAAGGGACAAGGGTACTTTTCCGTTCTAGTAGAACTATCCTTGGCAACGAAAGTGAAAAATAGTAATATAATTGGTCACATATTGACTAGAACTATCCTTGGCAACGAAAGTGAAAAATAGTAATATAATTGGTCACATTGTCAATATGAATGCTCAGTGTGTCATAGTTTTAATATTCAATTTGACTAAGGGGTTGTTTGGTTGATTAAGTGCTGAATCATTAAGAGGTCTGAATGGTTAAGAGACTCTAAATGATTAAGTGCTGAATGGTTCGGCTATGCACCAAGTCTGAATGGTTCAGCTCTTAACCATTTCATTCAGAGCCTTTTTTTATGTTGAAACAAACAGTCTGAATGTTGAACCATTCAGATCTGAATAGTTCAGAGTCTCATTAAGAGGCTACCAAACAGGCTCTAAATGTTCAAATCTGTACTTTAAAACCTCATAAAACAAAAAAGTTTTAACATCATTCCCTTTGGCAATATATAGAAAAAGTTAAGTATTCCAAAGACTGTGTCGCGTGTGCTACAATACATACCCGAACTTCAAAAGGAAGCAGAGACATTAAGAAGTAAAAAAGAAATATTGCTGTCGAATTCCAGAATCAGGACAGGAAGTGCTGAAATAATCAAGACTAAATCATCAGTTGTTTCTTCGGTGAGCAGTTTAGGTGACAAAGAAGTTGTCATCCAGTTGATATCCCCAACAGATCATATTGGCAAGAACAAAACAAATAACTTATTGTCTAATGTTTTGGAGTACTTAGAGCAAGAAGAAGATGAACTTGTTTTGATAAATGCAACTACCTTCAAATCTTCTGGTGAAGGGATGTTATTAAGCACTTTGCATCTTCAGGTACTGTTTTATGTCTATGTTATTATTTTTCAACAATGCTATAGTTAAATTATCATTTTATGATAATTAATTATAATGCCTTATCGTGTTAAACAGGTGCAAGGAGATTATAAAATAGAGGCACATAAGTTGAAAGAGAAACTCAACGCTTCCCACCAATGATTAGATGAACTTATACTCTTAACTGTAATTGGGCTATAGATATATTGTTAACGTAACTAGCAGCTCACCAATTAATAGACCTTCGCGATCGTAAAGTCTGCCCGTTGGTATATACTGTTATCCTTGGGTAGGAAAGTCTTGTTGGGTTAATCGGTTGGTTTAACGGGACGCGGTTCAGCAGTTCAAGAGTCGGCGGGCCACTTATGAACTGGGTCAGCAGGTTAACGGATCACATGTAAGAAATTGGTCAAGATTGACTGGGTTTACATCTATAACGTTCATGTTACTGAACGTTTGTGAATTCCAAAAATAAAGGAGACGAAGACTGAGTTCACAAGAAAGTTTGTTATTGTATTTATTAATTACGTTGCATGTATTATTATTGCCTATATAAGGCTTTCATGTTTATCAAATAAAGTACCTCCTTTTCATATATATCCTAAACCTTCTGCAACATTATATACATACAGTATATATACAAGAGAGTTTGTGTAGTGTGTTTTGGTGTAACAAAGGGGCCTGAACCGACAAGTCTATAGCATGATTTTCATTGTTACATGAACTCCATACATGCCAGCTTTTGGTGGTTCTTCTCAATGTATATAAAATATTTGTTTCTTTTAAAAAACATTGAATGCATTTCTACTAGCTAGGATGAAGTTCTTGGCATTACTAAGGAAAAGTAAGGAACAAAGGGAAATAGATAAAGAAGGTGATTTGAAGTTATATAATAGTATGATTAAAATATGAATGGATATATATATATATATATATATATATATATATATATTGATGTATTGCAAAATACATCTATTTCCAGTGTAAAGTTTGTACAATTTTCGAGTCGTTTAGATAGTGTTTTTATTAGTTTTAGGCTTGTACCGGTCTATTTTATTTAGTATAGGTTTTATAGATTTTTATTAGTCTTGAGTCAGTTTTTAGTGCTTATTTATTTATTTTATATTTTGGTAGGTGTTCGAATGGACGTTGGAGCGTAAACGAGCGACTCTGGTCGAGTCAAGAGCACCCGAGTCAAAAGCACGGAGTTATAATATTGTAAATAATAATAATAATAATAATAATAATAATAATAATAATAATAATAATAATAATAATAATAATAATAATAATAATAATAAAAATAAAGAAAAGAAAAGAAAAAAAAAGCAAAAGTGACATTTTGGTCAAAAAGGGCCACAGCCCAAACAAAACTAATCATAAAGACTAATCATAAAGAGTTGGAGGGCACAATTATTTTGGGGGGATAGGAACAAGAGCCGCAAATTCTAGGATATTATTATTCATTGGGAGCGGCACAATATTATTATTGAAGAAGGAAGATCATCGAACGACAACAGCTCTAAGAAGAAAGGGAAGGAGCACAAGGGTTGAAGCATAGGTGCCAGCACGGGTCGGTTCTACTTTTATTATTTATCTATTTGATACCTGTAGTGAACACCATGAATATGTTTAGTTTTATTTGTTTTGATTTTATCATGACTTTTATTGGCTAAACCTTGACGCTACCTAGGCGATGATGAATACGCTTGGTTGATTATTTTTCTTTTTGGTTTTGGAACTTTTAGTTGTGGGTGAATTTTAAAGTAAAGAACTTTTTATTTTCTGGTTTGATGTGTATGCGTATTTAGTTTTGTTTAATTAATTTTTATAAACTCCACTTGCGTTTTTGTGAATGTCTTTCATGTATGAATGCGGGTTAGGTTGCGGACTGGGTGTTAGCAGCTAGTTTATGGTTAATTTCTGCAGGTTATCCATAGGAGTTGTAATTGTTAGTTAGATGATTCTAAGTGTTCTACCAATTCTCAATAGCTGTAAGGTGCGAGATTGTTGGTCTGTCTAGGGTGTTAAATTGCTAGTTCTAGAGGCTTTGTGAGGAGATCTTCCTAGTTTCCTTAGCATTCCTTGTAGGCCAAGTCTTATCAGAAATATTGTAGTTACCCCTTGCACTTTCGGGTGTACTGCGACTTTCGCGCTGTAAGGTAGACTGTCTAGCGGGTACTTTAAGATTCGAGTAGGTAAGCCTGTGAGGGTAACCTCTCAACCGGTGGTTTAACAGCACAATAGTATTCTAGGGTTTCCCCTTGAGAAGGGTTGAGGGTGTCTAGTTTATTCTTGATGTTTAGTATTTTAAGATCCCGGTTCCACACAAGTTCCATGACCATTAGAAACTTATCATTCATGTGTAGGATTCTAGCCTAGGTAGTGCGTTCCCATCATCTGATCCCAGTTCCAGTCTCCAGCTTGTGTTTTAAGTTATTTTAGTTTTATTTTATTTATTTTTATTAGTTTATTAGAAAACCCCCCCTTTAAGCAACAAAACATATTTAAGTCAGTTTGTAGATAAGTAATCGAGTCTAGTTTCCGTTTTTCAGTAGAGTCTCGTGGGTTCGATACTCGGACTTACTTTAGCTGTACTGCACTGACCGGTACACTTGCTGGTTGTGTGGTTTAGGTTTAGAGAGTCTTAGTTTATAAATTTAAAACTTAGAGTGTCTAGTTTAGTTTAATTTAGTTAGTTTTTACTAAACCACTTTGTGCACATTAAGTTTTTGGCGCCGTTGCCTGGGACTCTTGGCGATTGCGTTTACTAGCTTTGATTACACTTATCTGCTATATCTGTGCTACTTGTGTTTTGTGTTGAGTCTGTCTTTTTGTATAGTGAGTCGTAGGAGTCTAATTGTTTGTGTATTTTAATTTCTGTCGAGTCTGTAAATATGTTTGAAATTTGTGGAGGACCCTATTTTACCGTTAGATTTCCACAAAATGCGGGGTCCTCTGCACATTATTGTGCTAATTCCTTTGTGCAGCCGCAGCCATATTATTCACAGGGATGTCCTACAAATTATTATGATGACTCGTATCAGCAGCCACATTATAATCAGTATCCTGATCAATATTCTGGAAGCACTTCTTGTGAGGATAGTGGTAATGATTTGAGTGAAATCAAAAGTCTGTTGACATTATTAGTTGCTAAAGATGAAAATACTCAGAAAATGTTAGCAGAGCACGACACCATCCTGAAAAACCGACAGACTGCTATTTTAGATCTTCAACGAACACTAGAAGACATAGCTAGGAGATTAGATGAAGAAGAAGAGAAAGAAAAGGTTCAGCAAGAGCAGTTGCCGAAAGTTGGTTATACATATGATGAGGAGGGCAACTACCTCGGGTACATGAACGCTCGAGGGGAGTTGTTCCCAACGTTTCCAGAAGAAGGGAAAGAGCCGATCATGGAATACGCAGATGAGTCAGATGAAGAGATCATCCCAATCATGGAAACGAAAATGGACATTGAAGTCCCACCTCCGGTGCCACAGGTTACTATATATGATTTTGAGAGTGACTCTGACGAAGAGGACGACGAAGAAGAATGGGCGGCGTATCAGAGGTCGTTAGTGAAAAGAGAAGGGATTGCAGAAGAAGTGGAATTGAGGGACTCCATAGGTATGATGTTTGGTGCAGATGAAGACAGTGAGGATAGCGAGGAGTCGTTATCTGAGGAGGATGAATTTTTAGATTTGGATATAGATGGTTTACCTGCTTATGAAGGAGTTGGGGAGTCTGATCCCGATGGGGATATAGCATACCTAGATGCCCTACTTGAAGGTGAACCGACCGCCATGACTGTACCTGCACCAGATGAAAGAAATAAGTGTGGGGATCATCCTATGAAAATGGTGGTAGAAGAAGCGCACCATAGCTGGCCCGTGGTAATAGATGGAACTTCAAAATCAACAACACCATGGGAGAGGGCAAGGAAGAGAAAAAGAAAGGATCGGAACCGGAAAAGGATCGAAGACTGGCACGAGTTGGAGAAGAAGAAGCCAGTGAATGTCAAGCACGACCAGTCTATTTGCTACATGCCACGTATCCGGTTAATTCCAGGTAAGTTTAAGTTTTGGTGGTCTGACTCGTTAAGAACTGTTAAATTATTTTTCAATTCCACAAGTAAATATTTAATTGTTAATAAGAGTCGAGTGGAATTAAACGGGTTAGATAGGGTCCAGATAAAAGAGAAGCCCCCTGATTAAGTTTAAGTGTGGGGAGGCTATGTAGATTTGTAAATTTATATTTATACTTATTTTTTTTCTAGCTTTTCATTTTTTTTATTATTTGTGGTCCGTCCTTCGGTCGTGGTTCATAGTTTTTTTATCTTTCTATTTTATCTTTGTTTTTGTGTCTTTGAGTCTGTTTGCGTGTTTGCTTGGGTAGAGGAAATTTCACCATGAGCGGATCCATGTATCATCTTTATATATATTTTATGAGTGGGAGTTTTGGTAAAGGTTTGGGTAATAAAAGAGAATTTTTCTTTAAAATAAATAAATAAATAAATTAACTTTCTGTGAAAAAAAGCTTTTTACGTAATGTGAAGAGTCTGGGCTGACCTGTTCGCCTCATGCGACCAGCTATTACCCCGGAAAGTTATATAATTTTTTTTCGCTTGCAACGCGTGTTGTGATCACCAGTGTCCTTCACGTTGAGCGAGAACCAGATTTTTTTTCTTCTACCCATTTGGTTCTACCACCATTCACCGCCATTTTGCCAAGCAGGTACGTCTTCTTGTTTGTTGTTATATTATGAGTCTAAGTTAGTAGTTTGAGTCTTTTTATTTTTGTGTGGTTCGGTATTATGCTCGGGTTTTGTTTGTTTCGTTTTGCGCAGGTTTGGACTGCATCACCCGTACTCAATCTCCATTCGGGTGATTCCAGAGCTGTTTAACATTTGTCAAGGCAAGCCCAGAGTTTACCATTGTGTCAGAGCCGATCGCGACCAAAATGCTATACGATCGAGCTGGATTGGACTAGAGCTTACGAAGAAAAAATTAACCAGCTAAGTCCTTTCCAATTTGCCCTTGTTGTTTTTCATTATTTTTTTTTTTAATTTTTGTATTCGGAATTTATTTTTTGTTTTGAGTCGTTTTCTATTCCTACATTGAGGGCAATGTAGAGTTTAAGTGTGGGGATGGGAAACTGTCGTTTAGTCTGTATATAGAGTCGTTTTGAGTTTAAAAAAAAATTGAAAAAAAAGGGTCCCTGATTTTGAAGTTTGCATTATTATATAAAATATGAAAAATGATAGGTAAAGTTAGGTGTCCGGTTTTCAAATAGTATGTATAATAAGAGATTAAAATTGATTGAAAACGTGTCTGATTTGGGATATGTGGGTAGGCTCGGCCGGTAGAAAGGTTTCCTTTGAAAAGTAATAAATTAATTATGTTAGGCTATTTTGTGGGTTCTCATCTAGGAGAAACGGGGAGACCGAAATCGCCAAAAATAGCATAAAAAACACCGTTATAAGTAGAAAACCGTTAGAATTTCTAATCACTTAAAACAAAAAAAAAGAAATTAGAAATCAAAGAAAAAATGCTGAAGCTTAAGGTGCCTGGCCACTGGGATAGCGACTTGGATTGGTCACACCCTCTGAGTTAAGTATGCTGAGATGAAAAAAAAATGTTGAAGCTTAAGGTGCCTGGCCACTGGGATAGCGACTTGGATTGGTCACACCCTCTGAGTTAAGTATGCAGAAAAAAAAAGAAAAAAAAGTGATTTAAAATTCTCTTGGTTTTCTACATAAGACGGTTGGGAAATGGTCAATTGGTCGTTCCTTTAGCTTCATAAGCTTGAGGCGGGATTAGGAGGAACTGTGGCTTCCTTCGAGTGAGACCCTAGATAGACTAATCAACATTAACTTAACATAAATAAAAAGGGGCTTGGAAACCGGTGTGGGTTTAAGAGGATCAATATACCTGCAATCGCAATCAACACGTTAGTAGATTATTAATTAAGTAACCTATGTTTTGAAACTGGATGTAAACCTAACTGTGATTCCATAGCATAATTCTTTTTCAGGGACGAAAAAAAGATAAGTGTGGGGATATTTGATGTATTGCAAAATACATCTATTTCCAGTGTAAAGTTTGTACAATTTTCGAGTCGTTTAGATAGTGTTTTTATTAGTTTTAGGCTTGTACCGGTCTATTTTATTTAGTATAGGTTTTATAGATTTTTATTAGTCTTGAGTCAGTTTTTAGTGCTTATTTATTTATTTTATATTTTGGTAGGTGTTCGAATGGACGTTGGAGCGTAAACGAGCGACTCTGGTCGAGTCAAGAGCACCCGAGTCAAAAGCACGGAGTTATAATATTGTAAATAATAATAATAATAATAATAATAATAATAATAATAATAATAATAATAATAATAAAGAAAAGAAAAGAAAAAAAAAAAGCAAACGTGACATTTTGGTCAAAAAGGGCCACAGCCCAAACAAAACTAATCATAAAGACTAATCATAAAGAGTTGGAGGGCACAATTATTTTGGGGGATAGGAACAAGAGCCGCAAATTCTAGGATATTATTATTCATTGGGAGCGGCACAATATTATTATTGAAGAAGGAAGATCATCGAACGACAACAGCTCTAAGAAGAAAGGGAAGGAGCACAAGGGTTGAAGCATAGGTGCCAGCACGGGTCGGTTCTACTTTTATTATTTATCTATTTGATACCTGTAGTGAACACCATGAATATGTTTAGTTTTATTTGTTTTGATTTTATCATGACTTTTATTGGCTAAACCTTGACGCTACCTAGGCGATGATGAATACACTTGTTTGATTATTTTTCTTTTTGGTTTTGGAACTTTTAGTTGTGGGTGAATTTTAAAGTAAAGAACTTTTTATTTTCTGGTTTGATGTGTATGCGTATTTAGTTTTGTTTAATTAATTTTTATAAACTCCACTTGCGTTTTTGTGAATGTCTTTCATGTATGAATGCGGGTTAGGTTGCGGACTGGGTGTTAGCAGCTAGTTTATGGTTAATTTCTGCAGGTTATCCATAGGAGTTGTAATTGTTAGTTAGATGATTCTAAGTGTTCTACCAATTCTCAATAGCTGTAAGGTGCGAGATTGTTGGTCTGTCTAGGGTGTTAAATTGCTAGTTCTAGAGGCTTTGTGAGGAGATCTTCCTAGTTTCCTTAGCATTCCTTGTAGGCCAAGTCTTATCAGAAATATTGTAGTTACCCCTTGCACTTTCGGGTGTACTGCGACTTTCGCGCTGTGAGGTAGACTGTCTAGCGGGTACTTTAAGATTCGAGTAGGTAAGCCTGTGAGGGTAACCTCTCAACCGGTGGTTTAACAGCACAACAGTATTCTAGGGTTTCCCCTTGAGAAGGGTCGAGGGTGTCTAGTTTATTCTTGATGTTTAGTATTTTAAGATCCCGGTTCCACACCAGTTCCATGACCATTAGAAACTTATCATTCATGTGTAGGATTCTAGCCTAGGTAGTGCGTTCCCATCATCTGATCCCAGTTCCAGTCTCCAGCTTGTGTTTTAAGTTATTTTAGTTTTATTTTATTTATTTTTATTAGTTTATTAGAAAACCCCCCCTTTAAGCAACAAAACATATTTAAGTCAGTTTGTAGATAAGTAATCGAGTCTAGTTTCCGTTTTTCAGTAGAGTCTCGTGGGTTCGATACTCGGACTTACTTTAGCTGTACTGCACTGACCGGTACACTTGCTGGTTGTGTGGTTTAGGTTTAGAGAGTCTTAGTTTATAAATTTAAAACTTAGAGTGTCTAGTTTAGGTTAATTTAGTTAGTTTTTACTAAACCACTTTGTGCACATTAGTAAAGGGAAATAGATAAAGAAGGTGATTTGAAGTTATATAATAGTATGATTAAAATATGAATGGATATATATATCTATATATATATATATATAGGTAAAGTATATGGAGGAAACCCTCCTTATTTGGTAAACTCTGGAAACTCTGACTTCCCAACATTTTTTTTTTTTGAAAAAGGTAGGGTATGTAATATACATTTTTTTAAGCATTTCGGGCCAAAAAAATCGAAAAAGAGCCGAACGGTTTTTTTTAAAAAAATAAAAAACGTCTACTGTTTACATATAGTTAACACATTGTTAACACCTGTTATTAGCGCTTAACATGTGTTAGTCAAAATTTTATTTTATTTTTTTTAAAAAAAGTACTCGGCGCTTTTTTAATTTTTTTGGCCCAAAATGCTTAAAATCATGTATATTACTTGCCCTATTTTTTTCAAAAAAAAAAAATATTGGGAAGTCAGAGTTTCCAGAGTTTACCAAATAAGGAGGGTTTTCTCTATAACCATTCCCTATATATATATATATATATATATATATATATATATATATATATATAACATAGTTATTTGTCTTGGTCTAGATAGCTATAAAAGTATTAGCCACAAATCATCTTGAAAATATAAACAAAGACAAATAAAAATTCAGCAATCATTGTATAGAACAAAGATAATAAAAGAACGAAAAAACCGAATGATTAACACCCGAATACTCGCTCCTTGGCTTAGAACCTTTGATCCTTACTAGCTAGGATGAAGTTCTTGGCATTACTAAGGAAAAGTAAGGAACAAAGGGAAATAGATAAAGAAGGTGATTTGAAGTTATATAATAGTATGATTAAAATATGAATGGATATATATATATATATATATATATATATATATATATTGATTTTTGAAGACCTAAATATTGGACTCTAGATCGATATGACCTTAAGAAATAAACCAAAGTACTTGATAGCATATATTAGCATTAAATAAGAGTTATCATCAAACTCTTCTATACTAAACTCTGTTAGAAGATTTATTTTATAAACTTGATTTTATCTTATGTTATGTATATAATAAACATGTGTTAATATTATATCCTAAGTCTAGTGGTTAGTAATACCGGTTATGTGACACACCGGTTAGTAGAATAATTATGTCCTAAGTATTATGCAGATTGAAGGGACGCGTCTGTTTGTATGTGCCGGTTCAGAAACTATATATAGGGGCCGAGCACTTCATTATTCAATGTAGAAAGTTTATGCTTTATATAACTAACTTTCAAAAGAAATACTCTCTCTTTCCCTCCACTTATAACCGCACGCCTCACACACAAGAAGCGCACATCAGAACAGAATTCGAAGGACTTGTGCAGAGATTTTAACATGGCATCAGAGCCCGATCATAAGAAGATTTACGGTTTATTCGACAGTGAAGAGAAGTCCGATGGTGTTCCCGAAGACAAAGGCAAGCGGCCGATGTTTCCATATAGTGAAGAAGATCGTGTGGATCAAATTGTTCTCGATAAGAAGATCGCAGAATTTAAGAAGGAGTGTATGGACCCTTCGAACATCAACTTCTCCAGATTTCATATTGGATCAGCGCCGAAAAATAAAGTAGACAGAAGCCGAAGATCGCAGAAGGAGTATAACAAACAAGTATTTGATGTCCCCGAATACCCACACGCAATGTGTTGTGGTAAATGTAAAGAACCCTTTCATTATAGAAGAAATTGCCCGAAGAAGATGGGCAAAACAGAATTCATGGTAAAAGGAACGGAAGGAAAGGGATGGGATGATGTGTGGCACGCAAGTCTAACAAGAAAAGAACATGGATGTGGCTTTAAAGATCAATTCGCCATATTTAGCAAATCGTTTGGAGTAGAAGGCCAACCAAGCGGATATAGGAGGGAGTACTTTAGAGGAAAAGGATCGGTGATAATCACAAGTGGAGGACAAGTACACAAGATCAAGAAGGTATACTATGTTCCTACACTTCGAAAAAATGTGTTAAGCATAGAAAGATTAAACCAAGAAGGCCTAGAAGTAGAATTCGATGGTGACACTTGTCACATACATAGGCCGATCCTACAAGAGAAAAGAAAGATGATTCTATGCCGAAATTGTGATAGTGAAAGTCACTTCACATTTAAATGCCCCGAAAGAGAAAATATTGTTGAAAAGAATGGAAAAGGACCACTAGAGAGGTTCTCAAACAAACGGGTCAGATTTGAAGGCATCAAAGAATCGCTAAGTGTTGAAGACAAGGAAAGGTCTTACATGTTCAAGCAATTTCAAGAATTCTCTATTGATAAGGACAATTATGAAGGCGTTATGGAGAAAGGTCCTATCATGTACCCAACCAATGGTTCTTGCATACAAGATTGCTTAGTTTTCATGGATTTAGTTCATGTTACAAAAACGGTTGAAAGGTACAAACGCAAGTTCGAGTTAGAGTTTGAGAAAATTGTTAAATGGTTCATGCAAGATTTCTTGAAAATAAGGGCCGAAGCCCCTATACCACCACGAGACACAACCGGTTATCCAATATGTTTATTGGATTTATACACTAAAGTACAAGTGTTTGGTGGATATGATAAAGTTACAAAGGATGAAAATTGGGCGATTGTTGCAATGAGTATGGGTTATGGAAGAGGTCTACCAAGTTTGGCAAGCAAAGAAGAAATAGCAACAACACTAAGGCTAGTGTATGTCCGATATTTGGAGATGATGGAATGGTACCATCTCAAATACAAAGGCCGCGAGTTGGTTGTCGAAGTCAACAATGAAGAAGGTAGCACAAGTGATGGCAACAAGTGGAAGAATGAAGATATGCCGCCCAAGAAGAGAAGCCGATCATCATCAAGTGACGATTGAAAGAAAAGAAGGCTGAAAATCAAGTTTAAGGGGGAGAATGTTAGAAGATTTATTTTATAAACTTGATTTTATCTTATGTTATGTATATAATAAACATGTGTTAATATTATATCCTAAGTCTAGTGGTTAGTAATACCGGTTATGTGACACACCGGTTAGTAGAATAATTATGTCCTAAGTATTATGCAGATTGAAGGGACGCGTCTGTTTGTATGTGCCGGTTCAGAAACTATATATAGGGGCCGAGCACTTCATTATTCAATGTAGAAAGTTTTTGTTTTATATAACTAACTTTCAAAAGAAATACTCTCTCTTTCCCTCCACTTATAACCGCACGCCTCACACACAAGAAGCGCACATCAGAACAGAATTCGAAGGACCTGTGCAGAGATTTTAACAAACTCCTTTGTAACTAAGAGAGTACTATCAATATATGATTGTTTCAAAGGAATATCAAACTTTGGCCTTCTAAATACTACATTTATAACAAACAGTTAGCATGAATAAAAACATAAGATATCGACAATGTGGAATATGAGAATAACCTAGCTAGTAAAGAGGTTATACAAAGAAAAACCAAATCAATTTGACTGAAATTCAAGATCTAATTAGCTGAATAGGAGAACCTATTTGCATGAAATAAGTCACCATAGGTTTAGATATATATAAGAGAACACACACAGTGGCGAAGCTTGGTTTCAGAATCGGCGGGGGCCAAACTTAATTTTTTTCGATCGGCAGTGGAAAATCGGCGGGGGCCGGACTCAACACGGACTGAATTTACCTATGAAAATAAAAAATTTCCACTACTGCGCCAAAAAACAGGGGGGGGGGGGCAGGGCCACCCCTGGCCCCAAGTATACTTCGCCCTTGCACACACATATATGGGAGCGATGCATATAAATCAATGTTTAAAAAATCGGTTTTTAAATCATACCGGATTTGATTAAAAAGGGTTCAACCGGGTAGACTACTCGGACAACCACTGTGACACCGGACGCAATGGCCAAGGTCGACTACTCGGACGCCGCCAGCCTTACGGCTCTCACATATGCGCGGAAACCCAACCTCCACCCGCTCGAAGACACGACAGTGGAATAATCGGTAAAGCCTCACCTCCTATCCGAGTTGAATCGGCGCCACCCGTACTCGCTTTTCACCTGGATGCCACTCCACCACAAGGGTGGGGGTACTGGGTAGACTAGTTAACTCTATACATCCATAAGTTACAACATGCACTCAAAAAGTAATCTAAAAGTGCATGAGTATATATTAAAAGATAAAGCAAACATGCATGATTACATATTAAAAGATGAAAGCATGATCATGATGTTACTGGAAGTGATGAATAGTGATGAAGTGATGGTGATATTGAATGCAAAATAGAAAATGGTACCAAATGTGATTAATCGGGATGAAGATGGAGTGCAGTGTGGTTTTGATTTTGAATGTTATTCGACGAAAACACTAGGATGGGTTGATAAAATGCATAAAAAATCCATAGTTCAAAACCGAAAAATTTAACTTGGGTCGGTACCGATATAGAGGTTCAAACTGGTATACTGTATTTTACTAGCGGTATAAATTTATAATGTTTCCTTTTTTACTGGGGTTGTTTTATACCGGTTTTTAAAACATTTGTAATATTTGATTGTAATGCAATTTTTTGTTTTTTTTTTGTATTACATAGGGAAGGGATCCATAGAAAACCCTTCTTATCCTAAAAACCTTGAAAACCCAATCTTAACCCTTCATTTGATTAGATCAATGGCTTAGATCAACTTTGGTGACTTTATGGTGCGAGAAAGAATATTATATTAGAGAATAGTACAAACAAGGACATTTTGAGTAAATTGTATATGACACACACACACACTCTCTCTCTCTATCAATCAAATCTTGACCTCTCACCTGTTTTTCTCTTCTTCCTTCTTCTTCAAAGACACCTACAACAATTTTTTCTTTCTTTCTTTCTTTCTTCTTCTTCTTCTTCTTCAAAGACACCTCCTCCTTTTCTTTTCTTTTCTTCTTCTTCTTCAAATAGTTCTGATTCTCAACAACCTCATAACCCTCATCCTGTTAAAGAGGTGAGGCAAGGTTTGGCTCGATCCCAATGAAGGCAATGAGATCTCCATGGCTAACTCTCGTATGTTATGTTTACATTCCTTTCTTTTCTTTCATTATTATTATTATTATTATTATTATTATTATTATTGTTGTTGTTGTTGTTGTTGTACCAGTCGAACCTTTTGTTATCTGGGTTTATTACCTGTTTTGTTATTGTGATGGTAGAATTGGTTATTGTTCATAAATTGACCTAACTCTCTCTCTAAAGTCTTTTTCTTTCTCTGCGTTTCTCTCTCCTATTGTAAGTTCATATGGGTTTTTTGTTTCATTTATTCAGCTTTGTCTGGGTTTGTTTGCTTAATAAGAAATGGATTGTGTATGTTTGTTTGTCATATTAAACTGTTTTGGGGATAGTTTTGCTTGCATACCAAGTGTTTGATCAAATGTTTGAATGGAAAAAAAAACTTATGTTAACCTTTTTTTATTTTTTATTATTTTGTTTATGTTAGATTGTTATTGGATTGTGGACATGAGGTTGATAGATCACATATGATTGATACCCCATATTTTAATCTGGGTTTTTACTTTTTTTTTTCTGATAACCCATATTTTAATCTGGGTTTTTACTTTTTTTTTCTTTTCATTTATTCAGTTTTATTAGTTTTATATAAAAAAATTGAAGTGGGTTTGGGTTTTATTGTGAAGATATTCATCCGAGGTGTTAGAAGGTGACAGGAGATGGTCGGAGAGGATGGCCGGTATTAACAGAGAAGAAGGGGTTGCAAAAGTTTGTCATGTGCAGATATGGCTGGACCATCTAGCAAGAAAGGTATCATTGATTGACCACTACTTAACTTTAACATGTGTTATCATTTTCTTAAGATTGACCATTTTTATAGACTCTTTTTTTTATCTACAATAACATGTGTTATAGGCAAAAGGTGACCAGAGACGACCAGAGAGGATGGCCAGTGTGTACAGAGAAGAAGGGGTTGAAGGTGTTCTTTATGGTTGTGTCCTTAAAAGGGTTCTTTGTAGTTGTGTCCTTAATGTGTATGTTATTTGTCATAATATGTAACATGTGTTATGTTTTATAGTTGGTATTGGGTTGTTTGCAAAGGTAACATGAGTTTATCAATTTGGCTTGAAAGAAAGAAGTGTAACATGTGTTCTCAGATCTAATTAAAAAGACTATTAGCACGGCAAAAAAAAAAAAAAAACCTACCCAGAACACTCAAATATCATTAGGCATAAAAAGAAACTTCAAAAATGGACATAATTATAAATAAAGGGTAATCGTGTGACAACATTTAACACAAGTTAGTTTATTTTTATGGATATTCTATTTTAATGGTAAGTCAAACTCCTAGTACAGTTTATTTGATTCCCAAAAAAACATGGGAGGTCATATGAGATGGGATAACACATGTTAGGTACATATTATTTGGTCTGAACCTTTGTAATCGTGTGACAACATTTAACACATGTTAGTTTATTTTTATAGATGTTCTATTGTATTGGTAAGTCAAACTCCTGGTACAGTTTATTTTGATGGGAGGTCATATGAGATAGGATAACACATGTTTGGAATAACACATGTTAACACATGATGGGATAAAAACTATGTGGCCCGACTTTGGTGTCCCCTTTTGATTTAAGTTCATATTAGTAACTCTCTATTAGTAATGCATGAGCCAGGTTACTGGTTGGTACATATTAATGGCCTGAACCGTATCTTATCATGTGACAACATTTAACACATGTTAGTTTATTTTTATGGATGTTCTATTGTAATGGTAAGTCAAACTCCTGGTACAGGTTATTTTGATTCCCAAAAAACATGGGAGGTCATATGAGATGGGATAACACATGTTTGGAATAACACATGTTAACACATGATGTATAAAAACTATATGGCCCGACTTTGGTGTCCCCTTTTTATTTAAGTTCCTATTAGTAACTCCCTATCAGTAATGCATGAGCCAGGTTACTGGTTGGTACATATTAATGGCCTGAACCGTATCGTATCATCTGACAACATTTAACACATGTTAGTTTATTTTTATAGATGTTCTATTGTAATGGTAAGTCAAACTCCTGGAATAGTTTATTTTGATTCCCAAAAAACATGGGAAGTCATATGAGATGGGATAACACATGTTAGGAATAACACATGTTAACACATGATGGATAAAAACTATGTGGCCCGACTTTGGTGTCCCTTTTTTATTTAAGTTCCTATTAGTAATGCATGAGCCAAGTTATTGGTTGGTACATATTATTGGCCTAAACCTTATCTTATCATGTGGCAACATTTAACACATGTTAGTTTTTTTGTTGTCCCTTTTGTCTGTCTGCTCTTACCTTTTTTTGTATATTTTGATCGACTGTGTCGCCATTTTCAAACCTTTTTATGGATGTCCTATTATAATTCTTCAATTCCCAAAGAAGATGGGAGGGGAATGCGAGATATGATAACACATGTTTAACAGTGGACCACATACGGGAACTAACACCTACCATCCATTATAGGGTTATATAAATATTTGATATTTGTACATCACATGTTAAGGCAGAATATTTCACCAAAAGAGTAAAAGTTTACTAGGCACAAATGAAGTTTTTGTAACATGTGTTATCCCATCTCCCATGCCCTCCCATCTTGCTGGTGAATAAAAGAATTATGAATTTTTTTTTGCATCAAAGGTATCTATAAGTTGCCTGTTGTTAACATATGTTACCCTATCTTGCTTACCATTATAATTTTCACTTCATGGGTTTACTAGGAAATAAAAAGCATACAAACTATTAACATACGTTATTACAAAATATCATTACAAACTTTTGAAAAAAGAGATAAACCTACCCAGGAATTCAAATGAACTGCATGGAAGGGGTAACATGTGTTAATATTGCGTAATAGGTTAACATGTGTTATTTGGTAACATTTATTAAACTTGTATTTAATGTCAGCCATTTTTACTTCATAAGTTTACTGAGAAAATAAAGCATACAAACTATTAACACACATTATTACAAAGTATTATTACAAACTATTGACCACTTTAATAAAATAAATCTAGTAATTCTATAAATTGAATATTAAAAAGAAGACGTTATTCAAAAGTTTTTCTACATATTTTTCTCGGCTTCATTGGACTTCGTATGTTAACATAGCCTATGGGGGGTCTTCGTTATTAACTGCAAAACAATAGATGAGATGTTAAATGGTGTGACCAACTCATCATCTAAACATACCAACAGAAGTAACACATGTTCCTAGTTAGGCATTTCATCAAACACATGGAGTGCATATATCCAAAACAAAAAGACATTATAATTACCTTCCATACATTCACCATTAACTTTAAATGGACATCCATATATCCAAAACACAAAAGACCTTATAACTAGCTTCTATACAATCACCATTAACTTCTAACATACTAACAGAAGTAACACATGTTAACCCAGTCAGGCATTTCATCAAACACATGGAGTGCATATATCCAAAGCACAAAAAGACATTATAAACAAAAAAAAAACAGAACCGGTGAAAAAGAATCTAATCAGCAACAAACAATAAGTAAAACACAACATTACATTCTGCACTTAAATTAACACAAAAACAACAATATTATCCACTCGGGCATTTCATCAAACACATGAAGTGCATAAAATTCAATCAACAAATTTACCTATGATCTTTATGGTGGGTCAAACAATAAGAATATAGAGTATCAACACAGCTTCAAAATAAAAAATGTTTACACATAGTCGCTGAAAAAAATCTAGCAACGACCCAAAACAGAACACAGAGACAAAAACAAATCTAATAAAATAACACAACTCCAAAAAGGGCAAAAACAAAAAACACTAACCTCGAAAAAAAAAACTTCGAAAAAAATTATCTTATCCACCTTCTGGAACAACAAAGGAAGAAAAAAAAACTTCGAAAAAATTATCTTACCCCTTTTCCGATTTGAATCTGCTATGTTTTGGATCTTCGCTGTTTTCTGACGATAATGATGGTGGTTGTGTTTATTGGTTAGGCGATGATGGTGGTGGTAGACGGTGGTGGTTAGGGTGGTCGATGGTGGTGTATTTGGTGGGAGGTGGTTCATCATCCTAGAGAGAGAGAGGAAGGTAGAGAGAGAGATGTTGAGAGTTTGAATCTGAATATGAAAAAAAAATAAAGAGAGAGAAGAGGGAAAAACACACACACACACACACACACACATATATATATATATATATATATATATATATATATATATATATGGAGAGAGAGAGAGAAGAGGGTAGTGTAATTAACATTGACAAGGGGGAGGAAATTACTTCAATGCCCTTATATACATTATAAAATCATTTTTTCTTTAGGTGATGTGACACAATAACAACCACATGTTAGGTTTTCAAGGTTTTCAAGATATGAAGGGTTTTCCTTGAATACTTATACTGTCAAATTACTTTAATTATACTAGGTTAGAGACCCGTGGGTACCCACGGTGCATACCAAAGAAAAATATAAAAAAAATGAAAATAATATTTGTATTATTGAAGTTGTGTGTACATGACGTCAATAAAGATAAGTTAAAAAAATGCATCAAAATGTTATAAAATTATTCATAAAGCTTGAAATACTTCTTTGTACACAACGTTTGATGTTTTGTTCGTTAGATTGTCATCTTCATCTAGTACAACTATCTTCAGTCCATCTCGACTTTTGACCCTTGATAGCGCAACATACAACTGCCCGTGTGAAAAACAGGATCCTTCAAATACAACCCAACTCTGGATAAGGATTGTCCTTGACTCTTGTTTATTGTCATTGCGAAAGAAACAGCAAGTGGGAATTCTCTTCTGTTAAATTTAAAAGGAATTCTCTTATCCGAAGGTGATAAAGTAATTCTTAGGATAAACGTTCGCATTCCAATATTACTTCCTGAAATAATTCCCCCTTCTATTACATGTTTTCCCATTTTAACAACTTGTAACCTTGTTCCATTACACAAACCGCTTTTCTGGTCAATGTTTCTAAGTAACATTACCGGGACACCAACTTTCAAAACTAAACGGTGATTTGGTATTCGAGATAACTTAAGACCATTCAAAATATCAGGAGAAATTAAGCTTTCATCAACCTTTTCGTTAACATCTTCCGACTGACAAACATTATCTGAACTTAGATACTCAATTTCCTCACAAGGAAACATTGAAAGTAATCTATCATTAATTTCTTGAACAATTTCATTCTTCGGTGCCAATATAGCTCGATCTTGAAAATAATGAGGAATGTGGATGTTATCCAATAGTAACGGATACACAAAGGATATCAAATCAGAAACATGATCCGAAGATTGAGAAATAAGTAAGTCCTCAGGTATCTCAATAACATCCTGAACATCACTTATTGTATCCACCTTTCCTTCTCCTATATCCAAAAGCCAATCTGCAAACTTTTTAGTTTCCTCGATATCAAACTTGCAACTTCCTGAAAGCAACCTCATATTTTTTGTTAATTCTAAAACAATGCATTTGTGCCAAATGTATGATGAACTTAAAGAGGCATTAACAATGTCATGCCTAGTTCCATTTGGTACAACTGGTAGAATTTGTCTAAAGTCGCCCCCAAACACAACGACCTTTCCACCGAATAGCAAATCAGAAGAGTCAACGTCATGAACACCAAATACATCTTTTAAACTTCGATCTAGTGCTTCGAAAGCATATTTATGAACCATGGGTGCTTCATCGCAGATAATCAAATCTGTTTTTAAGCAGTTGGGCAACATCACTATTTGGTTGCATGTAACACATAGAATCTTCAGTTAGGTTTATAGGAATACGAAACTTGGCATATGCTGTCCTACCACCTGTCAATAGCAAAGATGCAATACCACTCGAAGCAACATTCAAAACAATTTTTCTTTTAGATCTTATGGATGAAGATAGCGTTTTCCATAGCAAAGTTTTACCCGTACCACCGTAACCATAAACAAAAAAAAAACTCATCCTTTCTTCTCCTCAACAGATTTCGTTACACAGTTATAATTTTTTTTCTGTTCATCTGTTAAAAAAGCAAACTGAGTATCAAATTCTTCAACCAAACTATTTCTCTTTCTAATTTTGGCTAATTGCAAAATATCTAGAAAAAAACATCGTGTACAACTGAATAAAGACAAATAATAAAATGACTTATTAAATATGAGAAATAGTAGCACACAGTGCAAAACAACCAAATTCGAAATATCAAAGGGACAATGTTCATAAATACTTAAAAAAGAAACAGAAACCAATATAACTCATAGACCATCTTCATAGGACACTACTTTTTAGCCTTATCTTTGTCCTTGCTACCACCACTTCCAATCTTACTGGGACACATTGGTGTGCTTTCCTCATCAGAAATTACGTCAACCAGTTTACGCTTAACCATATGATACTTGGAACTTATAGAAAACTGTTCACCTTCAACATAAACTTTCTTATCAACAAAGTTATCAGCAATGGACATGGGCGTTTCATTATCGTCTGTTTCTGATTTTGAGTCCTACACAGAAAAGATGTTTGTATCAGTATTATTACAAAATTAATTTTTTTAAATAGTTACAAACGTATGAATATTAACATCTAAGTAAATGTAGAAGATAAGGATACCTTGGAGACAGACATATCATTAGACTGCATTGCTAACATAGATGTGTGAAGAGACTCAGATTCAGTAGGCTGTATATTTAGTTTAAAAAAAGTATAGAACAATAAATTAGTTGTTTATACATATATAGTTTGTTATTAACAAAATTGGGACCATAAAGTACCTGTCCAACATACAACTTCTTTTTCAGCTTCAAGATAATTGTTGGATCGTCAGTGAACTTTGTTACACCATAAACATCATATTTATTGTTTAAATTGAAGTCAGAAACAAAGATTTTAAAAGCAAGTTATTTTCCAACAAAATACTGATTTCTTATGGATAGTTAACTGTATCACCAACCTATTTAAAAGAAGAACCATAAATACTTAATATGAGTACAAAAATTATATTTAAAAAATACTAATAAATAAATTTGCGTTCTTAAAAAAAATAGAAAAATACCGTATTCTCTTCAAGCAATTCAGTTGCACTTTATTCAAGAAGTTTTGAAGCGTCACGATGAAACAATGTAAGTGAAACAACACCGTTCACATCTTGGACACCAACCTGAATTTTAAATCTGGAAAAACAAACATATAAATCATAAAGTTATATGTATTATACTGAGCAAATACGTTTTTAAAAAATTAAAAATATTTAAAAGAAATATGACCTTGGTGTAGGGACGACTTGTTTGGCACTACAATTACCATTCACACACTGGAAAACCTTTTCTTCTTCAAATTGGCCACTTCCTTCGCCAACTTCACGGATTATGTACTCTATACCACATTTATTACGTTTATTTTATTTTAAAATGACAAAAAGATAATAGTTAATTGTAATCATGTACTACGAATGCTTATTTTAGGTAATTATAACAGGTAATTTTAAAAGTTAAATATTAGTTGTCGAAAAAAAACAACTTTAAATTAAGCATTTATTGGCTTTAACATTTTACAATTTAACTATACTGTTGGTAAAAATATATAACGTCAAAGAAACAAATAAAAATTATTATAGAATTTTTCATTCCTGTAAGATTACACATACCTCTTGTATTTCCCAAATATCACCAATTTTACTAACAGGATTGTTGTGAAGAAAATCTTCTTCATCCGAACAGAACATAGACGTGCCATATGGTCGATGAACCAATGAAGGATTATCCGCCATTTTCTTACCCAACCTGGTTCATAAAATATAGTTATATGTATTAACTACTGTAAATAGTTGTAAAAAATAACTAACTTTACGTTTTGTTGTACATGTTAATATCTTCAATATTATTATCATTAATAAACAATCGACTAACACGATCTCCAAAAGAATCAGAAACATAGGGTTTGCGTGCATAAAAAACAATTACTAAAATTAGAATTCAAAGTATTGGGTAAGATAATTAAAGTATTAAAAGTACAGATATTTAATAGGACAAATTACACAATTCGTCCTTTAGGTTTGACCCATTTTTCAGTAGATGTCCTTTCGCGTTTCAGTTGATGAGATTCGTCCTTAACGATCTAAAATCTTACACTCACTGTCCTAAGGGCCTAACCCAGTTAAAATTTTCAGTTAACTTTGGTCATGTGCCTTGCACATGAGGGTAAATTGGTAATTTTACTTCTCTCTCTCCCTATATCTAACTTCAACCACCACCACCACCACCACCCAATCCTGAAACAAAACCAAATTTTGCCCTAATCCCTAAATTATCAAAAATCAATTGGGTGAAATTGTTTCAATAACATTTAGAAATAAGACGGCGTTACCATATTAAGCCCAGCGAGAATAGTGTTAAGAGTCGGACTATCCATAAGAACACGGTGAAAATAACGGGTCGCCACAAACCCGATATCAAACGGTGGAGACGACGACGGAACCATCAGAAGCGTGTACCGACAGGGTGGTACTTAAACAACCCAAACACATCAGCCATCGTCCATTGGAGGAAAAAAGCATCGGAAACCGACCACCGGTGACTAAACGTCGTCGTTTGATTATTGTGGGACTTTTTTAGATTGAAATTGTTGTTGGGTTGGATGGAATCAAAGGAAAGTTGAATGTGTTGCTAGTGAGATAAGTACGTGTTTAATGCTTCGTATAGGGAATCGCAATGAATGTGTTTTGATTGGATTGTGTCTGCACATGAATCAGAGAGAGAGAGAGAGAGAGAGAGAGAGAGAGAGAGAGAGAGAGAGAGAGAGAGAGAGGATTACATCGGTTCCAACTCTGAGAGACGCAAACGTTGAACAAACTTTGAGATTTTTATTTCTTGTTGAACAGAAATTGATTCTGATGGTGTGATTTGTGGACTGTAATAATAATAATCGAGGAGAAGTAGAAGAAGAAAGGGTACAAGTGTGAAGCAACATCACCGATTTTTATTTACTTTTCTCTGAATAATGGCGGCAACGTAGCTCCGGCCGACGAATAAGATATAGGGGTGGGGGTGGGGTCCCTTCACTCACTTTCTTGGCTCACAGTACTGTTGAAACAAATATATAAAATTGTAATTTATTTATTTTTATATATAAGTGAAATTACCAGACTACCCCCATGTGCAAGGCACATGACCTGACTTAACGTTAAAAACTAACCAAGTTAGGCCCTTAGGACAGTGGGTGTAAGGATTTTAGGTCGTTAAGGACGAAACACATCAACTGAAACGCGAAAGGACATCCACTGAAAAATGGCCCAAACCTAAAGGACGAAAATTGTAATTTGTCCTATTTAATAAATTGTAACAACCATTATAAAATTTCAAGCGACCAAACTGAAGAATTATAATAATTTGCTTCTCATTTTGATGCATAGCAACATATTTAGACATCTCGGATGCATACGTATCCCATAAAGTTATATAAATGTTTAAACCCCTTAAAAAAGAAAAAAAATATTTTAGTGATACATCGAATTCAATTATAAAATTATTAATTATGTAATAATAAATATAATAAAAAAACAATTCATACTCGCTATCCTGCATTTCCATTGTCAACCTCTTTTTATCTATGGTCACCTTCTTATCTTTATCGTCATTGTTGAAGAACCTCACAGCATGTCCTATAACATCTATATGAAAATATAAACCAACATTAATGGTGACATAAATTAAAAAAAAACATGCTGTTTATAATAAAAATATGATCTAGTTATGATACAGACCTATTGTCACATTTTCTATAACCTCATTGTCCAGAATTCTTTGGTAGGGGACAAAAGAGAACCCAAATGACGGACCTTGAAAATCCACAGAAACGGTAACCTGAGTGTTCATATTCAAGCACAATTTGTTGGGATTTGCTGAATACTTGTACTTTGATGGGTTCATGCCAATTCCTGGATTTCTTATGACAAGACAAGCATTTTCCAACAAAAACCTCTCGAATCTGAAAAACAAACGCTTCAACACATTCGCCTAAATTTTGTCATCCTGTAATATTTGTATCAATGAGTAAAAGAAGAATTGTATATGTTCGGAATATGTATATAGATATCTACCTATATAAACGTGTGGTGCTAATAAAATAATATACCAAAAAATAAATGTAATACAAAATACGGATTTTGGAATTACATCCTCGTCAATGAGTATCATCTCAATTGAGTAAACATCTTTAGGATTGTGACGATCAGCTTGCCGCCACAGCCGAATGATCTTTAGCTTCATAGCAACATCATTTTGATTCACATCAATTTGGTTAACCATGGTAAACTCTTGTGCTTGTGTAGCGGCTATTGTTCTCTTCGTGTAATTAAAAAAGTTAAGACTAAAATTAGGAATGAAATAAAAGTTAAAATATTATAACAAAAATAATCAACAAATAACAAAATCATATAAAATTTTCTAAGGTTTATCCTACATTTTGCGAATTGTTGCACCTTATGTTAATGGTGTCTATAGCAAGTTTGAGTAATGAGATACCATTGTCACACCCTCAAAATCCACTTGCGGAGTTTTACCGCGAGGCGCATGACAAACCAGGATCCAAACCAACGATCACAATAAACAAATCTAAATGAATATAATGCAATTTCAAAACATAGTTTAAAATCCCCGTTTACAGCGGAAGCTTATTCAAAACAGTATCTCAAAGTAACCAAATGTTCAACATATGAAAACCATGCGACTCTAACTAGACGCCGTGCAGACGCGTGCGCCCTAGTCCAGTAGTGCTACCTTAGCGACCTGAGAAAACATGTAAAAGTTTACGCCAGCACAAAAATGCTGGTGAGTTTACAGGTTTTGTAATCCAAGTACCAAGTCCACCTGTCCATACTATAACAAATCGAAAACCAGTGTACGCTAGCTAGGCGTATGTTTTGTTACTACCACGATTGGAAAACCATTACTAACACGCATACCAGTTGTTGTGCCCGAAAAGTAAACCAGTTGTTCCTGTTGTTCCTGTTTGAGACAATATGCACTCGCCCGGCCCTCCAAGCCGACGAGCGGGGTTGGTCACTCCCAATAGCGCTATTCACATTTCCCCGTTGTGCAAACCCGCACATTCATGGTTCCCCCCGGGACTTCCAAAGATCGTGTAGTACACAATAGAAACCCATAGTATGACAGTAGTTACCAAATAATCGTTTTAACACATGTTTTCTCCCCCGAAAGTATGAAACCAGTTTAAAAGAGGGGCCGTAAACTCACCTTAAGTTGCGTTACTCCTTAACCCGAGTAAACTCAGCTGCTATGCTAGTCCCGTAAAGCGGCGACCTAACATATGACAGTTACAAGTACTTAGACTAATAACCCGCAGGTTAATTATTCCCTAGATGTCCAGACCATAACCAAGTTCGTTTGAAAACACCGTGACTGTTTAACTGACCCAAAGTACAAGACTCGACATCCCATTGGTGACCCGAGACTCCCCGTGTTATGTTTACGCTCTCAATCATGCAATCATGCAATCACACTTAACATACGTTAACGCACAACAAGTTATAGCACATAGTTCACGTATCACCGAATTACATCCAAACATAGGCGATTAGGGCCTAATCGCATGAAAGATGGGCGATTGGCCTCCTAATCGCCTCTAACATAGGCGATTAGGGTTGCTAATCGCCTGTAACCTTGATGTTCTGGTTTTTCGCGCGTTTAACGCTCCAAATCAGACCCAGAACGTGTGTAACCATCCAATATCATCCCAACAACTATTCTAAACATGTTTAAACCAAAATCCTTCGTTTTGCTTCGTATTATCAGTCCTGCATGCAATCACGTATTCCAAACACCATTCACATAGCATGCAACATCACACTAACATGCGTAACTATCACCCTAATAATCAGTTACTCAGATTTTTATCATCATAATATCATTATTATTCTGATCTAAAATAATAACATGTCACTCATTCATCTAGAATCATAAAAACCCTAGCTTTCTAATCATAAACACACATAACACATGTATACTAGTTAAAATCCGATTAACAACACTTATTAACGATTTTCAGAAAGCTTTTCCGTTTTAGAACAGGTCTGGACCATTAGGGATTGATTAAAAACGTTTATAAAGATTCATGGATGGAAACCAAACCTTAGATTTGTGAAAGAATGATGGATTAAGCTTGAAACCTTGTGTTTTGATCAAAAATCGCGTTCCAGAGGTTGTGTGTGTGTTGGGGCAGGTTATGGGACGACTAGGGTTTGTATTATGAAGTTTATGAGGTCAAGTATGGTATTTATAGTCGTTTTTAGTCGTCCAGCACGTAACTAGCGATTATGCAGCCTTTACACGCGATTAGGGAGCCTAATCGCATGTAAGTCCATGCAATTAGGGCCTAATCGCATGAACAGTCATGCAATTAGTCCCTACTCGCCCCTAAGGTCCCCCACTCGCCCCTCCTATAGGCGATTGGGCTATCCTAATCGCCTATAGGGGCCTGTTCCATGTGTTTTGCGCGTTAAACCCCGTTTTAACATATGTTAACACATATTCACATACCGACAAGTCACATAATGATTGTAAACACATAACACTTGTAAATACACATATTCACACTCGTTCACCAATTCCCGGGACTCGAGACTTGTATGTTCCGTATGCCCTGACGATCCTACAAATCGTCACCGTTTGTACACTTGGTTAAGGATTGACATCTAATGAACCTCTAGACCAACATCCAATGATCTTCTAGACTAACCGATAGTTCCCGAACCATAACCCGACTTAACTAACCCAGTTAAGTACAATATACGCGTGACTCGCTAAGGTAGACTTTCATCTAGACAACGTTGTTAACCAGAATTTGCCGGGTGTCACAACCATGCAATTAAATAGATAACTATAAAAATAGAAAGCATGATATCAGACTTAAATTTATGGTAATGGTCAACAATTTTGGCAATGAATAGCTAAATCTTATCTAAATGATTAAAAATAGAGATATAATCTACCTATATTATAGTATAACAATTTTTCCAATGAATAGCTAAATCTATGCTAAATGGTCAACAATTTTCAAAATGTATAGATAAATTTAAGGAAGCGATTTTTTTTTCCAGTATTTGCATAGCTAAATGGTCAACAATTATATGTCGTAATTATAGCTTAATTTATAGAACATAACACACATTTCGCAATGTATAGTTTAAGGATACAAGTATCATCGTTCTGCTCTTTACATCAACACATACATTTTTATCCCATGAACCGATGGATCTAACCAACACGTCCTTTAAAATCGACCAGCGCAACCTAATTGACTTAGTTACATCTAATCCCTACTAATGACAATATGACACAATTTATACTAATACTAATGTCGTTGCCCATGGATATCCGTATGTACCAAGTCGCGATGGTCACAATTTGTCAGCTGCTAAGCGTATTAGAAATTGTACGTCTGATGAATCCTTGCCCCACTTACAGTGTTTGCATATAATGTATATATGTGTGGCCCTCGGGGGGGGGGGGGGGGAACTAAAGTTGCACTAGTTTTAACGTTATTTTACTAATTTCATGAAAATAACGTTAAAAACGACGGACGGTTAATCATGCATCATGTGGTGGCGTTGATAGCCAAAAGACAAAGGGGTACATGCACCTATCGGGTTTGTCCCGATTGCTAAGTGTTATGGGCCTTATGTCCAAGGCTTGATACTAAACCACATCGAGCCGGGGGTCTCACTGGAAGCAGCCTCTCTATTCTTAGGGGTAAAGGTAAGGCTGTCTACATCTTACTCTCCTCAGATCCTACCTTAACTTTGCTATATAGGTG
Source organism: Ambrosia trifida (assembly GCA_028751855.1). Classification (NCBI taxonomy): domain Eukaryota; kingdom Viridiplantae; phylum Streptophyta; class Magnoliopsida; order Asterales; family Asteraceae; genus Ambrosia; species Ambrosia trifida. Next base: position 22,889,764 of record CM054124.1, on the reverse strand, counting down.
GGATTAAGTGAGTATGATGTTCATCATCATCTATTCATTGGTGGAATGTGCTAAGCTTCTCCTTCAATTTTTCTGCCTCTAATTTGTGATCTCCTTGTACCTATTAAACACAATAAAGTATTATAATTATTATTTATTACATAATCTTAATTTAACTATAACAATGTTAAAAAAAAATAATATGATTATTAACAATACCTTAAGATGCAAAGTGCTTAATACCATCCCTTCACTAGAAGATTTTAAGGTAGTTGCATTTATTAAAACAAGTTCATCTTCTTCCTGCTCTAAGTAATCCAAAACCTTAGACAATAAGTTAATCTTCGTGTTCGTGCTCGTATGATCTACTGAGGATATCAGCTGGATGACAGCTTCATTGTCACCTAAACTGCTCACAAAAGAAATTATGGATGACTTTGTGTCTTCACCACTTTGTGTCCTGATGCCAGAATGCTCTCTCCTTTTATAAGGCAACAATTTATCCTTTTTGCATCTTAATGCCTCCACTTCCTCTTGTAGTTCAGGTATGTATTTGAGCACACGCGATACCGTCTTTGGAATACTTAACTTTTTCTGTTGCACAATGGAACAAAGTTAAAACTCCTACTTATTAGGACTCAACAAGCCAGCCCTTTGTTAAAAAAAAAAGTATAAATAGGACAAGTACCTTTTGATTAGTTGAAATGGGTAGCAATGAACGAAGAAATGCATACAACTCATTAACTCTCTTTCGGCGATCTCTTTCACTTGCGTTATGATTAAGCTTTTTCACAACCATCTTCTCTTCTCCAGTAGCATCATTTGTGGTTTCGCCAGAAGAAATGGAATGTTGTTGTGCTAAATCATGCTTGTTTTGATCAAATGTATGAAAATCAAAAGCTAGATTATATGAGTTTGCTTCATTGCATTCATGTGGATGATTTTGGGTGATGAGATCCTCCAAAGCCCATCCTTGGGTTGTTGAAAACAATGGAGGGGATATTGCAAGCATCTGATCTATATTTCTTTTTTTTTTCTTTTTAGTTATTTTTAGAATGACTTTTGTTGCTAGATGTTTGATAAGAATGTGAGGATAAGGTATAGGGTATTTATAAATGGTACAACTATGAACTATGCATATACCCCACTCGCATTATAAAAAGATTTTTGAAATGGTAACATATTTAATAATGAAAGAAAAAGCTAATTAATTTTAAGTTCAAATCATTTAAGATACACGAATGTTTCCGTGTATTTTCATCACTGATTTTTTGTAAATACCTCATAACACTAGGCCTGAAAACAAAACAAACCAAACCAACACGAGGTAGTTAAAATAATGACCATCGAGGAAATTTTGTCAACAAAGGCCAGAAATGATATCATTCATGGAAAAACAGGCTGGGTAGAATTCATTTTTAACAACTTTTCTTACTCCTATATACAACCTAGTCAATCTATAGTTCTGTACTGTAAAGATTTGAACTCACTTCGTATCTTATACATTTGTGAGATACATATAAGGATTGAAACTCACACCAAGTTTGTGATTTGTGTGGGGGCAATCATTGCATCAATGTCACTAGACCTTAATACGAAGATCATCATGATGACCAACATTATGCATATTGGATTAGTTGCAACAAATATGATTCTTAATTAAGATGTGGCAGATATAACTTTATTCTGGTTTTCATAAATAACAGATAACTAACGCATATTTTAAATATATGTTTGGAATTTTGGTGGAAGAAAGGTTTTGGATATATTATAAATCTATGTTCATCGATAATATTATGTTTATAAATATTATCAACTTTAGTTGTTCTATATACATGTCTTTTTCTTGCTTTCTTGTTTATATTAGGTTGGAAGAAATGTTTTAGATATATCATAATCAAATATATGTAACTGAAATATTATATTAATCATGATCCAGTATTTAGTTATTTTTAATGGTTCTGGATTGTCTTTTAATTAATATCCATTTCTACTTTGTTGCTTTATGAATCACTAGTTTTTATCCCGGGAACGTCCCGGGTTGAAATATCTAATATAACATAATAAAATATATTATTATTTTTATTATTATTATTATTATTATTATTATTATTATTATTATTATTATTTTAAACAAATCTATGCCATAAGTTATCATATTCAAATATAAAAAAAAAAAAAAACGAATCTCTGCGCCGGGGTATAAATCTAGTGCCATTACAAATGAATTCGAAAGTTTGTAATCGATCATTCTAAAAAGAACTAACATGAAATAAGAAAAAAAAAGTTAATTATTGAATATCGAACGCATTAGTCTAAGGGTTATGTGATGCGTTAAGAAATTCATGGGTATATGATCGGGTATATAGTTCGGATATTTGGGTATGTTGTTTCGGGTAATCGGGTCGGGTATCACCTAATCCCAAACCCGACCCAAACCCATAATTTTTTTAAACTAATCCCAAACCCGACACAATACCTGTCGGGTTACAAAAAAAATAGTCATTTTTTTCTCCGATTTTTATATAGCACCATGGTACTCGTTGGAAAGATAATAAAACGCTCGTTAATTTGGTGTAATTTTTTTTCTTTAAAAAATCTCGTATATAAAAGATATTAAAATTTAAAAGTTATGGGAGGAAACACGAGAGATAAAATAATAAAGGTTTAATATTTAGATTTAGTAGATTAAGTATTTAATAGATTAGGTTAAAGATTATAATAGATTAGGTTAAATCATATTTATTTCTTCTTTTTTTTTAATTGGTTTAGAGTTGCCACATCACATCCTATGTGGCATCTCTTAAAGGAGAGATTGCATAAGAGTATGACATGTAGGATTAATCTCTTTGCAATATATATATATATATATATATATATATATATATATATATATATATATATATATATAGATGTTGGCACTAGAGATGAGAAAATGGTATTGGGTATTGGTACCGAATTTCTGGTATCAAATCAATTCTGGTACCACTACTGGTACCCACATTTTTTATTTTACGATAATTTACTAATTTTTACATTCAAATACCGGTACCGTACCGGTTGTTTTGGTACCGGTACCAGTGCCCATTTTGGAGGAATTTCAGTACCGATACCGAATTGACCGGTACCATGCTCATCCCTAAGACTATAAGGAGTGGGGGGCGGGAAAGAGGGGGATGAAGCGCCATGTGGCACTTGTGGGGCCCTTGTGGGGGGAAAAATAATTGTGGGGAGTGGAAGGGGGGGAAGAGGGGGGAAGGAAATAATATTATATTGTGTTAAAGTTAAAAAAAAAATAAAAAAAAAAAGCTGGCCCAATTACCTCGCGCCACGTGTCCCCCATCACTCCCCCACGCCGGTGAGATCCTTCCCGCCCCCCTCCTCCACGCCACTTCCACGCCGGCCTGCGGCGGTATTCCCCCCCCCCCCCCCCTTCCCGCCCTCTCTCCCGCCCCACTCCGTTTAGTCTAATGATGTACACTCCGGACTACTTTCTTTTCTTTAAAAAAATATATACATTTCCTCATTACCATAAAAAAAAATTATATATGCATTCTAACTACTACACTGTGGACAAGGCGATTAACAAAAGTATATAAAAAAAACTCGTTTAACTATTTTATATCTCATTTATATAACACATGTGATATGTTTTACGTATGAAAAAGAAGAAATAATATAGTATAACATCCTAGTTATAATTATTTTCATAAAATGTAAAATTATATAACATACTTTTATTAAACGTGTTTAATCATGTTATAAAAAGACAAGGAAAATCAAAATATATAATATTTAATACCCAAATTAATGGAAATGTTATTGATTGATTAGCTCAAACCCATCTTGTACTAAATATACAAGTTGCTTCTTGCTATAACATAAAGAGATAATGTACAGGGGCGGATTCAGGTTAGTTTGCCGGGTTATCGGGAACCCAGTCGGTTTGTAAATTATAATGTTATTGTATATAAAAAACTGGAAAGGAACCCATAAGAAAAAAATTAAGGAACCATTACTAAAGATTTAGAGTGCTCTGGTGGTTGAAACCCTCCTTAATACTTGATAGATTCCTGTTTCGATACTTGTCATGTGCTGTTTTTTTTTTTTGTTTCGTCTGCTGCTAATTATTGAATTGTCCATGAGTCATATTTTAATATTCACTGTTGGTGTATAAGTTATTTAATTGTATATGAATCAGATGGATAAATCATTATTCAGTTGATGGTAACCTTTGTTTTTTATTAAACATTATGAAAAATTGGTTTAACTTGATTTAAGTATTTATTTTCTATTCATGCTGTTGAAATTGATGCAAAATTTGCCTAGCCAGATAACAATGTTGTTATAGTTATATTTTTATAATTGTAGATACTTAGATGATTTTGGAGGTTGATGCAAACCGCAAAGTCCATGATATTGGTATACTGATTTTGAACCAAGGTCTTCGTTATGTCCAAAGCCGAAAATTAACCATGTAATTCTCATCTATATTTTTTTGCACAATCTTAAATGTAGAAGCTTTATTTTGGAATATATAAACCTTAATGTATTACTTTGGTACAAATATTGTTGTGTATTTTTAACTAATTGACACCTTAATTTGATATTAGGGAGCTACAATAAGTTTCGATCAAGAATGTAATGCAATATTTTGAAAAAATGAAAACTCGTATGGAACAACTGACGATGTTTTTTCATTATTGTATCGTATTTTTATTATGTGATAAACCTTACCCGACCCGAACCCTTGAACCGACCCAACTTTTCTATGTTTGGTCATATAAAATTGGACACCTAAAAAAGGAACCCAGTGAAAAAAATTCCTGGATTTGTCGCTGATAATGTATATGATAGTTTATTTATTTAATATGTAATGTAAGTTTATTTTATATGCTAGGTTAGTTAACAGTTAATTTATTTAATATGTTAATTTAATCCACTATTAAAAAAGTTGGCACACTCTTGGGCGTGTGGAGCTCGTGGCATACACAAATATTTGGTTTATACCTCCATCGGAATCGTAATATGGCACACGGTGTCCACACTTTTTAATTAAATAAAATAATTTAAAGAAAGTAAAGCCTTTCGCTTATTGCTATAATTAAACCATCAAAACTTAAACATACAGAACTTTAACGAAATGCTACCATGACATCTAACATACGACAAAACTAAACTAGGACCCTTCCAGGGACATACACGTAGTGTATTCACAAAAGTACTCTATACTATATATAATTGTCATAATTTTATTCATAGCTAATTTTCATAAATAGTGTAATTATTTTTTAACTAATACCTAAAGTGATTACTTTGTATAACTAAAGTAATTCAATGGCTGAAGAGTAATTACACTACAAGCAATAATTACTCTAGCTATACATAAAATTACTCTACCTCATCTACCTATATAATAAATGAATACATCTCGGGTCGAATGAGGACCTTAGAAAGGGGCTCTAGGATCCAGATTTGTATATGGAGCTCCATCTACCTACCTATATAAAAGCTTTTTTTTCCTTCATTCTACAACAATCTTCATTCTTCCTTTAGAAGTCTTCAACTTTCATTCTACATTCTTCCATCCGATTAATTTCAAGGTAATATTGCATCATTTTTTTCTCAATCTTCAATTTTTCTTTTGATTTTCATCTTGGTTTCAAAGATTTTACTCCTTAATATTCTGATAATAAGGATCGAAAAGAAACAACCAATGTTCTTTATTTTGTTTTCAAAACTATGTATCTGTCATTATACTTAATGGGTCGGAATCAAACAATCTTCAGTTTTTTTATATAGATAGATTCTTAGTATATTCATTCTTAAAGATTTCGTTATTCATTCTTATAGGTAGATATTATCGATTCCTAGTATATTAATTTTTGAAAACATTTCTAATTTCGATTCATTATTTTATGTTCAAACAATCAAACAATCTTCATTTTTTTTATATAGATAGATTCTTGGTATATTCATTCTTAAAGATTTCGTTATTCATTCTTATAGGTAGATATTATCGATTCCTAGTATATTAATTTTTGAAAACATTTCTGATTTCGATTCATGGTGTATGCAGATATCATCGATTGTAGTATAATTGTTTTTGTCTTCATTTTTATTCAATCCGTGATTCATTCTTATTTGTAGATATCATCGATTATGGTAACTTTGTTTTTGTCTTCAATATTTTTTTTAATAATATATGTTTCTCTATCTATTATACGACAGGATTTGATCTGAACACGCAAAGGCTATTATGTCTTATCATTATGGTTCTAAGTTCTTCAAGATACTGCATGACCATTCGGTGATTGGATGGCCTGATCTGCTTGAATCCGAAGGTATTGCCATTAGTGAATATTTTGTATTTAAGTGGTGTTCAAATCAGCGCAGGCTCTTTGTTACTAAGATTGCACAACAAGAAGTCATTGATTTTCATGTTTGATATAGCTTTCGTCAATGTTTTTAATTTAAGTTATTTTAATTTTTGTATTTCGAATTTATGTTTAATGTTATTGAAATACTTCTTTTTGAAATTTTGATTAATGTCATTAAATTTTTTTGACCAAATTTATTGTCATTAATTCATAATTAATGTTATTTATTTACAATAATAAGTGTTGACTTATGTTAATTTTATTTAATATACAATTTGAATATTAATCATTGTTATTTATTTAGATTAATTTATATGTTGACCGGACTTAATGACATTTATTTTTTTAACAATTTACCGAATTTAGATTAGCATCATCATAATTGTTATTTAATGTTATTTTGACTGAATACATCATGTTCAGTAAAAAATGTTTATTTTCCTACTAAATTAAAACTTGAAAGTCAACATATTGCTTGTTCCTACAAAATTAAAAATTTAATGTCAATTTACCAAATAATTTTATTTAAATACAGAAAAAATTGACATTAAATAACGTCATTGATTATTATACAAAGTAAATTTTTATATTAATGACTATGTTGACCGCAATAATGACATTTATTATTTTCTTTTCCGAATTTATATTAACATTATGATGATTGTTATAAGAATTTTGCAAGGACGATTGTTGTTGAAATCTCATAATGAGATATATACCCATAGAACATAACTCAATAATCACAATTACCATCTTAACGGCTTTGTTTGGCAAAAAAAATTAAAAATAATGAAATATGTGTTGCTTTTCCTGAGATTTACCTATTCATTGTGATAAATGTTGACCATAGATATGTAATAAATGATAGTTACTACATAACAAACTTTAAATACGAAAAAGAATGATATAAACTTATCATTATATAACAATTAGAAAAAGAAACATATATATTTACATAATTATGTCTTTATTGTGCTACTAATACAAAATGCTACATGTATCCAGAGACAAACGATGATACTTGTATCCTTAAATTTAGCTATACATTGCGAAATGTGTGTTATGTTCTATAAATTATGTTTTAATTTTTGTATTTCGAATTTATGTTTAATGTTATTGAAATACTTCGATGTTTTTTGAAAATTTGATTAATGTTATTATTTTTTTGACCAAATTTATTGTCATTAATTCAAAATTAATGTTATTTATTTACAATAATAAGTGTTGACTTATGTTAATTTTATTTAATCTACAATTTGAATATTAATCATTGTTATTTATTTAGATTAATTTATATGTTGACCGGACTTATTGACATTTATTCTTTTAACAATTTACCGAATTTAGATTAGCATCATCATAATTGTTATTTAATGTTATTTTGACTGAATACATAATGTTCAGTCAAAAATGTTTATTTTCCTACTAAATTAAAGCTTGAAAGTCAACATATTGATTGTTCCTACAAAATTAAAAATTTAATGTCAATTTACCAAATAATTTTATTTAAATACAGAAAAAATTGACATTAAATAACGTCATTGATTATTATATAAACTACATATTTATATTAATGACTATGTTGACCGCAATAATGACATTTATTATTTACTTTACTGAATTTATATTAACATTATGATAATTGTTATAAGAATTTTGCAAGGACGATTGTTGTTGAAATCTCACAATGAGATATATACCCATATAACATAACGCAATAATCACAATTACCATCTTAACGGCTTTGTTTGGCAAAAAAATTAAAAAAAAAACGAAACGTGTGTTGCTTTTTCTGAGATTTACCTATTCATTGTGATTAATGTTGACCATAGATATGTGATAAATGATAGTTACTACATAACAAACTTTAAATACAAAAAAGAATGATATAAACTTTTCATTATATAATAATTAGAAAAAGAAACATATATATATATATAACTAGGTGAAATCCCGTGTTAAAACACGGGAAGACTAAATCCAACTAAAGCTGGAAATCCATTCATTCATTGGTGGTTGTGCTTCTGCCTTTGGTAACCACTGATAAATGAAATAGCTGATTGGAAACCACTGATGGATCGGTAACCACTGATGAATGAATCAGCTGAAGATTATCCATGGATGAAGCAAGCAACAAATGATGAAACAAACTTCTAATGACAGCAGTGGTTTGCACTCAACAGATATTGTAATAAGAAGTTTGTTTCAGAGCAGACCCATTGAACAGAGCAGACCCATTAGTAACAAAACGCTCGTTTTTTTTTTGTTTTTTTTGTATAACAATATGGTACTCGTTTGAAAGATAATAAAACATTCGTTAATTTGGTGTAATTTTTTTTCCAAAAAAAAATGTCGTTTGAAAAAGTTATTAGCGTTTAAAAATCATGGGGGAAAGTGCATGTGTCGTGCATATGAGAGAGAAAAAATAATTTAATAATAGATGGAGTATCCATGACCCATTTAATTGACCCGGTAAAATAAGCGGGAAAAACTTAAAGGAAACTCCCACAAAGTGCCATGTGTCCCTCATTAACTTTCATTTATATATGATAGAAGATTATGTCTTTATTGTGCTACTAATACAAAATGCTACATGTATCCATAGACGAACGATGATACTTGTATCCATAGAGCATTTTTCTTTTCCATTGTACATAAAATCTTGACATGCCATTAGCTTCTTCTCAATGAACAATTAGTTTGTCTAATTGATGACGTGGGTCCTAAAACGACCACGTCTAAAACCCTTGTCAAGAAAATAAAGCAAAGTAAAAAAGATATTAAGGTTTGTAGAACTTCCTGGAGCTGAAACGCTAACATAAGGCAGCACGGCTGCCATATGGTAGCTGTGCAGCAGAAAGTGAACAGTAGAAAATGTTGGAAATATAAAAAGGTGCTTCAGCTTTTGACTATTGGCATAAAACAAAACATCACACAGCTCCATGTCCACCTAGGAAATAGAAAAAGCTGAATATGCACCAAAAGGGTAAAGTCTCACTGCAGGCAGCTGAAAGAGAGTCAACCATGGCCAGGTATAGTAAGGATGCTACCCTAAGGGAGCTCCTGGGCAGATTTCTGTTGCCTATATAAGGAGACCCTTGGGTTTGCATTCCACACACTTCTCACTTCTTCCCTTACTCTCATACTCTCTACATTATTAACTCAAAAAGAATACATACTTATTCTCACGCCGGAGTCCAAACGCAGGAGACCCCCTCCTGCGTTAAGGCTAACGGTGTCTGTTACCTTGTGCAGGTCCATTCCAGGAGCCAGAGGATCCCCTAAACCATAACTTAAACCTAATGTACCACTAACCCTTTAACCTAAACATCTCGCAACCTAATCCCGGTCATTTTCCTTGTTGTAGCAACAAGTGGCGCCCACCGTGGGGCTGTCGCTACTTTGAACAAAGCTGTTGAAAGTCCTTCAGTCCCATTTGTTCCTAAGTAACCTCTTTTTGTGATGACCGGCGGAGATAACCGCCAAGACGGGGGTCCTCAAGAAACTCCGGCCAGTAGCCACACCTCCGGTGACGCTGCTGGCCTCGGAACACCTGGAACGGACGGACCATGCGTCGAACCGTCTCTAGGAGATATGCTAAACTATCAAACTCCACCAACCTCGAGGGCTGCTTATGCATCTCCTAGAGACGATGTGTTATTACCCGTTGAACGGATGGATATCACCCCGGAGGGAGTACGAAGAAACTTCTTGCAACTCCGAGACCTCTTAAACGGTTATGTACGGGAAGAAAGATCCAGAGGTGTAAAGGTCAGGTTGTCCTATGATGAAGAACCTACAGTTACCCTCTCACCTTCACCTCCGTTATGGGGAACCACTACCTCCCTTACAACTCAACGTATTGAAACGAGCCCTCACCCTTATTTAAACAGTCAAGGAGGTCTTCTTTCAGGGGAGGGTCCTAGCAGAACCGTATTCTCTCCCGGGGTCCAAGAGTACACAGCAGAACAGGTGATGGAAGCCACACAAGTATCCCTGTCATCCTCAACACCCCTATCCTTTGCAGAAGCTCTAAGGTCCCTACCTTTAGCTAGTAGTGCCGTGGCTGCTTCCTTGGCAGGAGCCGGAGGCTATGTAGGAGGGCTGGCTGCATCTTCAGCGGCGATGTACCTCAATTACTCCCAGCCTCAGCCCGTACCTTATATGCCACCATGTTTTCCCACATGGCCCGGGGGATACCCGTGGCAGTATCCACTTCCTCTAAACCAAATACCGGCAACGGCTCTCCCAGGGGGTCAAGGTGGAGGCATACCCCAGCTTCAAATCCAAGCCTCCACAGTCGACACCCGAACCGGGGCTATACCCTCCGAGCCATACCGTCCCAAGTCACTAGAATGCTTCGCCGAACACATAGCACATTTTGACTTTCCTAACAAGATCAAAATGCCGGCCAACGTAAAGACGTACGACGGAACCGAAGATCCTGACGACCATCTGAATGTGTTTTCCGGGGCAGCCACTGTAGAAAAGTGGAATAATGCCGAGTGTTGGCACATGTTTATGCAAACGTTGGTAGGTCCGGCCCGCTTGTGGTTTTGTGGTCTCCCTGCTCGCAGCATCTCATCCTTTGATGACCTACGAAGGAGCTTCACCTCCAACTTTAATCCCTTAAGAAAGTGCACCAAAGACGCTGCCATACTGTACCAAATTCAGCAGGGGGAGCATGAGGACCTCCGAAGCTTCATAGAAAGATACAAGAGAGAAGGTTTGCAATATAGTGGAGCCACCGAAAAGATTCGAGTCTCGGGATTCATGGGGGCCATCCGCCCTAAAAAGTTATTAAGAAGGTTTCATGAAGACGTTCCTCAAACCATGGAAGAAGCTTTCGAGAGAGCCGAAGCCTTCCTTCGGGGGGAGGAAGCTCTCACTCGGCAGGATAACAGAAAACGGGACCGTGGAAGTTGGAGAGACAGCTCAGCAAGCTCCCGAAGAACCAACTTCCAACCCTACAACGAGAGGCGATCTGGAAGGCCTTTCGAACCAAGAAGAAATGAAGAAAGGCGACGGTCTCCCAGACCTGGAAGGCATCAAGAGAAAGAAAGGCACGTGTTCACCGTCCTAACCAAGACCCCTCAAGAAATACTCTCCACCGAAGAAGTCAAATACACGTTCCGACCTCCCCGACCTCTATCCAAACCGGCTAGCAAGAGGGATACCAGCAAGCATTGTGCTTTCCACAACGACACTGGACACCACATGAATGATTGCTATCAACTGAAAAAGAGAATAGAAGAGGCAGTCAAGTCCGGGGAATTGGCCCACCTGATTAAGGACATCAAGGGAAGGAAAGATGAGGGGAGGAAGGATAAGGAGGTCAACATGGTTAGGCACGAGGGACCTCAGCAGATCAAAGAGCTCGAACCGAGCCTTGGAACAAGCAGTACATTTGCCTCCCTCCAGCACCAGACGAATTGATCATCACCCCTGTAATAGTGGAAGCAGAACTAGATGGCTTCCCTATAGACAGGGTATACATGGACTGTGGTGCCTCATCTGAGGTTATGTACGAAAGATGCTTCGAATCACTGAGTCCAGAGATCAAGTCCAAGCTCAAACCGTCCGACGCCTCCTTGGTGGGTTTTTCAGGGGAACGGGTACATCCCCTAGGGAAGCTCACACTTAGCGTCTGTTTCCGGGACGGAGACTTATCAAGGACAGAGGAGCTGACCTTCTCTGTTATCAGGTACCTTTCAAGTAACATCGTCATCTTTTCACTGTCAAGGACAGAAGAGTTGACCTTCTCTGTTATCAGGTACCCTTCCAGCTATAACGTCCTAATTGGGAGGATGGGCATTGCGACCTTCGGAGTAGTGGTTTCGACAACACATGGTCTCATGAAGCTCCCAACACCCAATGGGATTGCAACTCTAAAACCAACAGAGGAAGCTCTTCTAATAGCTTCCGTGGAAGAAATGCAAGCTCCCAGGAAGATGAAAGCACCAACCAGTGATCCCGTCCGGGACGTTAGCATAAACCCTGCCTATCCGGAGCAGGCTGTGAAAGTGAACAACCTGCTCCCTGATGAGGTTATGTTTGAACTAATTAATCTTTTGCAGGACAGCAGAGACGTATTTGCTTGGTGTCCCGGGGACATGACTGGGGTTCCCAGAAGGTTGGCAGAACACTCCCTCAACATAGCTCCCTCTTACAAGCCTGTCGTCCAGAAGAAAAGGAGCCTGGCACCTGTCCGGAGCCAGGCTGCCTGCCAAGAGGTCGAAAAATTAGTAGAAGCAGGGATTTTGAGGGAGGTACAGTACCACTCGTGGGTGGCTAATCCAGTCATGGTAGCTAAACAAGATGGTTCCTGGAGGATGTGTGTGGATTTCAAGGATCTAAACAAGGCCTGTCCCAAAGACTGCTACCCGCTGCCCGAAATCGATTGGAAAGTAGACTCTCTCACCGGTTTCCAATACAAGTGCTTCCTGGACGCCTATAAGGGGTACCACCAGATCCAAATGAAGCAGGAAGATGAAGAGAAGACTGCCTTCCACACTGATAAGGGGATTTTTTGCTACCGAAAGATGCCCTTTGGCTTGAAGAATGCTGGGGCAACCTATCAAAGGCTGGTGGATCAGGCCTTCTCAAAACAGATTGGGAGAAATATGGAAGCCTATGTGGACGACTTGGTCATTAAAAGCGAGTCTGGAAAGGCAATGATCGAAGACATCCGAGAAACATTCGACAACCTCAGGGCCATAAACATGAAGCTTAATCCCGTAAAATGCTCCTTTGGGTTTGAGGAAGGAAAATTCCTTGGCCACATAGTTGGAAAGCAAAGCATCAAGGCAAACTCAAGCAAGATCCAAGCTGTCCTCGAAATGAAGTCGCCCTCCACGAAGAAGGAAGTGCAAAGCCTCAACGGTAAGATTGCTGCCTTAAAACGTTTCCTACCTAAGTCCGCGGAAAAATCCTTACCTTTCTTTAAAACGCTCAAAAATTGTATTGACAAGAAGGATTTCCGTTGGACCAAGGAGGCAGAGGCTGCCTTCCTGGAGCTCAAGAAACACATAGCTTCCCTGCCTTAAATGGCAGCTCCTAAAAAGGGGGAAGTCATAACAGTTTATTTGTCCGCAGGGTCTGAAGCAGTAAGTTCAGTTCTCCTTGTTGATAGGGGAAAAGAGCAGATACCTGTTTACTTTGTCAGCCGAGCCCTCAAAGACGCTGAAATCAACTATGCTCCCATGGAGAAGCTTGTGTTGGCACTAGTACACACCGCTAAGAGGCTAAGGCGGTATTTCCAAGCTCACCCAATGAAGGTGATCACTGATCAACCCCTACGATCCATCCTCGAAAAGCCGGAAGATTCGGGGAGGATGGCAAAATGGGCTGTCGGCCTTGGGGAACACAAGATAGAGTATGTGCCAAGAAGGGCTTACAAAGGGCAGGTATTCGCCGATTTTTTAACCGAGCTACCCATCCTGCAGACAGAAGAGGAGATGAATGAGGTTGAGGAAGAGCAGCCTAACCTCCAGGGGAAGTGGTGCCTTTTCACTGATGGAGCCTCAAGTGTAGAGGGTTCCGGGGCTGGTCTAGTCATTAAAGACCCTCACGGAACTGAATACACTTATGCCCTCCGTCTGGACTTCCCCTGCACCAATAATGTTGCTGAATATGAAGCCCTGCTGGCCGGCTTGAGATTGGCAAGAAGCATGAACGTTCAAGAACTAACGGTGTTTGTTGACTCGAACCTGGTAGTCAAACAAGTGAATGGGGGGTACACCGCTAAAGAACCTTCGATGATCAAGTACAAGGATAAGGTCAAAGAACTGATTCAACAATTCAAGACCTTTACACTAGAGCAAGTATCGAGAACTAAGAACAAGCAGGCAGATGCCCTAAGCAAGCTGGCCTCCCTAACGTTTGCTCACTTAACGAAGAAAGTTCTGGTCGAAGTACTTAAAGAACCCTCCATCAATGACGAAGAAGTCCAAGATATAGTCACTGAAACGGAATCCACATGGATGACCCCAATAGTGTCCTACCTTCAGGAAGGAAAGCTGCCAGATAACGAACAAGAAGCAAAACGGCTGGTCATCAAGTCAAGGCAATACACGATCGAGGAGGGCAAGCTTTACAAGAAAGGATACTTGGCACCCCTGCTCAGGTGTGTTGGGCCCAATCAAAGTGATTACCTCATCAGGGAGGTACATGAAGGGATATGTGGAATGCATGCCAGACCTCGCTCCGTGGTGTCTAAGCTCATGAACCTCGGATATTATTGGCCAACCATGCATAAGGATGCCTTCGAGACAATCAGAAGATGTGAAGCTTGTCAGCTGCAAACGCCGGTGAAGACCAGCCCAAAACATGATCTTGTGCCCATCATTTCTGCCTGGCCCTTCTACAAGTGGGGGATGGACATAGTGGGACCCTTCCCACTGGCTCCTGGAAGACTGAAGTTCCTCTTAGTAGCAGTTGATTATTTCACTAAGTGGCCGGAAGTCAAACCACTAGCCACCATCTCGGGGAAACATGTGATGAATTTCGTATGGGAGCAGATAATCTGCAGATATGGCCTACCAGGAGAGATCGTAACCGACAACGGGAAGCAGTTTGCCAACAAGCCGTTCAGCAGCTGGTGCGTCGAGCTGGGCATCAAACAGGTTTTCAGCTCAGTAGTTTACCCCCAGTCCAACGGACAAGTTGAACGTATGAACAGGAGCATTGTGGAAGGCATAAACGCAAGGCTGGGGAGGTACGGCAAGAAATGGGTGGACGAGCTCCCAAGTGTTCTCTGGGCTATCCGAACCTTGGAGA
This sequence comes from Ambrosia trifida, assembly GCA_028751855.1. NCBI lineage: Eukaryota > Viridiplantae > Streptophyta > Magnoliopsida > Asterales > Asteraceae > Ambrosia > Ambrosia trifida. The sequence continues at coordinate 22,874,627 of CM054124.1, read as the reverse complement.
AGACAAGTCACCAGAAAACACCCTACAGCCTAGTCTTTAGAAGCGAGGCCGTCATACCAGCTGAAATTGGGGTAAGCTCAGGAAGAAGCACAAGGCGAGATGCACAATACAACGAAAAGGAGGTCTTACTCAACCTGGACCTCCTGGAGGAGTCAAGAGATCAAGCCTCCATCAGAGAAGCTAGATACAAGAAAAAGCTCGAAGCCTACTACAATACAAGGGTTAGAAAGGAAGTCTTCAAACCGGGGGACCTCGTGTTAAGATGCAATGAGGCCAGCAGACAGCAGAGCGTAGGGAAGCTAGGTCCCCGATGGGAGGGTCCCTACGTCATCAAGGAAGCCCACAAAGGGGGATCCTACAAGCTAGTTGACCCAAACGGCAACATGGTCCCGAGGCACTGGAGTGATAAGCATTTGAAACGATTCTATGTTTAAACGGTTGTAATGCTACGATGTAATCCACGTGAAACAGCTAATGAATGAATGGACTTTCTTTTTAAAATCATAGTTCACTTGTCACTTATCTTATCAAAGGGTGAGCCCCTCCTAACCAGGCTCCATGGGATCCGGCGCTATACCTACCCATGAAACGGGGATGAGCTCCTAGGCCACAAATGCTCAACAGGTAATGAGGGTAATAACCTCCCTGTATACAGGGTGAGTTCCTAATACAATCCACAACTCCATGGGACAAGTCCTTTAGTTGGAATACCTAAACCCATGAAAGAGGGTGAGCTCCTCACACCAAGACAGCTCGAACATGTTCATAACAGGTTACAAGTAACCCACTAGGCTAAACATAGCCCCGGTTCTTCAACTTAAAAAACCTGGGATTAAAACGAACATTTTATAACCTATAAGAAAGGTTAAAAAGCTGATAGGATAAGCATTGCATCGGTTCCTTGGCTCAGTAGCCTGGGATGGGTGACTGCAGCATCCACCTCATGGCAAAAGGTTAAAGACATTGCAAACACTATAAACGACAAGCACAAATATTCAACACAACCAGAAATTAAATACTAAAAGCATCACCCCTAAAGGGGGAGCACTTCCACTAACATAAAAAGCCCGTAGGCCCAAAACATAAAAGAGTTTTTTCAGTACATCAGCTTCCCTAAACATAACATAGAAAGATTTAAACATAATGAAGTCATGGAGTAATGGAGTCTTCAGTTTCATCCACAGCATCATCTTCACCAGTGAAGGACAGAACTCGGTTCCCGACATCTTCATAAAGATCCTCGGTGTCCAGGCCTGCAAACGGGTCATCCTCACCAGCAGGAGGGACGGGGTCAATCTTCAAAGCTTGAATAGGGGAGGGGTTTTCAAATACCTGCTCCAAACAAGACACATCAGACGTACCAGCAGGCTTTAAACGCTTCGAGCTACCCTCCCCACCATCAGTACCCCCCAACATGATCCGAAGGGGCCTTTTAGACACATAGGCATTAAAGACTTCATCGGCAACCTCCTTCTTCAAACCTTCAGGCTCCAGTCCTTGCAGGGAAGAGATAGGCTGATGGGAGGCCTTGGCAATGTTCGCAATGTAAGGATAGGTGGAGACCTCCATCGCTTTCACTGCACTCACAAATTCATCACCCGAAGAAGGCTTAAAGGCAGGAAGCTCCTCGATCTTCTGACCCTCAGCGGCTGCTTTAAAACCAGCTTGTATCCCCCCATGACGTCCGAAAGCAATAGCTTTGGCATAAATGTCAGCCAATGGAGCATTAAACTCCTGGGAATGAAGCAAGTTAGTAACGAAACGGGGAACCCCCCTTGAGATCAGCCAATCTCTCTCCTCGGTCAGACGATCCACTTGAGCTCTCAACTCCACACCAACCTTCTCCACACCAGCCAGTTCTTGCCTAACAGCCTCCCTGGCCTTAGCAAGACCCTCCCTTTCTTCAGCTACCTTCACCTTCTCATCATTCAGACCCCGAAACATCTTATCAAACTTCTCTTTCTCCAAACCAAGCTGAGTCCTGGCCACCGCCAACTCATGAACCAAGTCCTTCTCCCGAGCAACATATTTAGTTAACTCCTCCTTCACCTTTTGCAATTCCCCTTCATGCTTCTCGTAGGCTCCCTCCACTTGCTCACTCCGAACCAATAAACTACCCCACCTAGCCATACCGTTAGGAAACAATGATAGGAACTGCCCGAAATGAAAATACATCTTCTTCATCAAGTCCTTGTCCGTCCACTCCCGATGCACAGCCCTTTCGGCATCAGGGACACAGTGATCAATCAAATCTCTACAGACAGATGGCCTCTTCAACAAGTCAGAACTCTTAATACCCCACTTTGGAACATATACCTCCTCACCTTGGCCCTGTGGAACAGGAGCATCAGCACTAGCACCAGCAACCGATCTTGAACTCTCCCCTCCTTCGCCTCCTGACAGCAACAACTTCTGGTCCCCACTCTTGACTACCACATCCTTAGGCTTTTTAAACACAACATCATCTTTTTTAGGAGAAGACAAAGTCAACTTACCCTTCCCGGTGGCAGGTATACCTCCCATAGCAGACGCAATCAGTGAGAAATCTTCATCCTCCTCCTCAATAACAAGAGGAATGGCAGGAACGTTCCCTGGCCCAGAGGAAACACCTTGAAGTCGCTTGCTGGAGCGACGAAGACTGATGGACCTCTTCACTGATGGCTCCGCAACAGCAGACGGAGAAGAGGTAATGCTGGTATATTCCCCCTGGAAACGGACATGTTCGGTCCTAACCACCACATTCTTCCCCTCAGCAGAGGCCCGAACCTTGAACTTAACATCGGCAATATCATCCAAGGCAAGGAAGTCAAGAGTGCTCATTTCTGCAAAAAAAAAAAAAAGGAAAACACCGAATTAGACATAACAAAGGGACAAAAAGAAGACAAAAGAAAATAAACCTCAACAACACATACCCTCCCCACCGTGATAAATCACGGGTTCTGTCTCCGGGTCATCCCAGTTAACACTAAGACCCATCATAACCAGAAAATCTTCAGGGAAAGTACGGAGACGGGTAGGACAGGTTCGAAGCTTCTCCAATAACTCCTGATCAAGGGTGTCAGACTCAGGCTCTTTTTCATTAAGAGGAGTATCAGGAGACCTCCTTGGAGCAGTGAATGGAAGGAAATCAGAGTTCAGGAAGAAAAATTTATCCTTCCAAGTAGACACAAGACCAATGACACTGGAAATTAGGGCTGGTTCACATTGAGTCTTCTCAATGGTAAACCAATTCCCATTTTTGGCTAACCTAAAAAACCGGCGATACATGGACAATGAAGGCTCATGGCCAAGACAACGACACACTACTTCAAAATGGATGATACGGGCTACACCAGACGGACACAATTGATCAAGACCCAGTTGATGATATTCCAAAACATTTAAGAAAAACCTAGAAAAAGGGTATCGAAGATTAGCCTGATCAAACTGACGAGTATACACGGCTAGTTTACCGGAAGGAACAGAGGTCACCGGAGTCTTACCCTTCGGAACGGAGGGTTCAAAAGACAACGGTACACCAATTTCCGAACAAAACTGTTCAGCATCAGACTTAGATAAACGGGTAAATTGAGAAAGAAGATCACTTTTAGCCATAACGACCAGAAACAAGAGTGCACAAGGAAAGGAGGCACTTACCGGTTTTATAGGAGAAATAAGGACGCCGGCGAGAGTGGAAATCGTGGGAAAGAGAAGGTGGTTTTACCAAAAAGGGAATGAAATGAGGGATTAAGGGGTTTTCCCCTTTTAAAGTCCAAAAAATTTGAAATTAAATAACCTACAAACGGTTACCAAGGCAAAAATCATTCATCTACCCCATAGGATGACGTCAGACTGCATAGCCCATCAAATCAGCAGCCGAAGCAGCAGCTGATGGGACATTGGTCTGCCGCCTAAAAAGTAATGATGGCAAGCAGTATTTAATTACAAAATTAAATGAAGGGACAAGAGTTAGAATAAAATATTAGCAAGGACATGACTCAATTTTTACAGCTCCCATAATGGAGCTTGGGATCCGTTAAACTCCTCGGCACGCAGGTCCGTTTCACCAACGCTGCTACCGAGGAACGACACAATTTACAAGTCACAAGCACTTATAACTTCTTTACAAATGCTTATGACTGGGGGGCTGATGACGTGGGTCCTAAAACGACCACGTCTAAAACCCTTGTCAAGAAAATAAAGCAAAGTGAAAAAGATATTAAGGTTTGTAGAACTTCCTGGAGCTGAAACGCTAACATAAGGCAGCACGGCTGCCATATGGTAGCTGTGCAGCAGAAAGTGAACAGTAGAAAATGTTGGAAATATAAAAAGGTGCTTCAGCTTTTGACTATTGGCATAAAACAAAACATCACACAGCTCCATGTCCACCTAGGAAATAGAAAAAGCTGAATATGCACCAAAAGGGTAAAGTCTCACTGCAGGCAGCTGAAAGAGAGTCAACCATGGCCAGGTATAGTAAGGATGCTACCCTAAGGGAGCTCCTGGGCAGATTTCTGTTGCCTATATAAGGAGACCCTTGGGTTTGCATTCCACACACTTCTCACTTCTTCCCTTACTCTCATACTCTCTACATTATTAACTCAAAAAGAATACATACTTATTCTCACGCCGGAGTCCAAACGCAGGAGACCCCCTCCTACGTTAAGGCTAACGGTGTCTGTTACCTTGTGCAGGTCCATTCCAGGAGCCAGAGGATCCCCTAAACCATAACTTAAACCTAATGTACCACTAACCCTTTAACCTAAACATCTCGCAACCTAATCCCGGTCATTTTCCTTGTTGTAGCAACACTAATAAAACATTGAATGTATTTCAACTATGATGAAGTTTTGGCATCATAAAGAAAAAGGAAGAAACAAAGGGAAATAGATAGAGAGGTGATCAAAGTTAGATAATAGTATCACTAATTCACTATTTTTTATCCATCAAAATATACTAAAAATCATTAAATTTTTTCTCTCCTCTTCAAATAAATAATTTTTTTTATATCTTTATCATTAAGTTTTACCTCTCATCCACTCACAATCACTTTAAAAAATATTAAAAAAATAAATAGCGTGTAACATTGTCTCCTCAAATATCCAGATAAACAGTAATGTTTTCTCTTTTCTCTACTCACAACTCTATAAACTACTTTTTGAAATGTAAAAAGTTCACTCACATAATAGGGTGTTCCTCAAGCGAATGCTCAAAAATATGTTATCTAATGGATATATATTTCATAGACCAAGACACTCTATATAATAAGTATATAAATATTAGACTCTAGATATGGTACATATGATCCTAAGCAATAAACTTTTACTTGATAGCATATATAAAAGTATCATCAAATTCTGTCTTAATTGCCGCATTCATACTAATTTTTATTTTATTAAACGTTGTGACGACTCAAGAGTCAAGTTAATCTTGACCTTCATTTAAGTCCAAGAGTTTAATTAGTTCCATCTCAAACTCTATGTTAGCAGGGCTGATTAAGGATGAGATCGGTACCGTATCTGTACCCGTATTGAAAGTACCGGTATTAAATTTGAACAAAAGTGGGTACCGAGTACCGTACCTATGGTATGAGTACAGGTACCGATACCTGTACCGGTATTTCGGTACGGTACCCGTTTTGGTACCACTTTGTTATTGTTCTTTTTTAAGCACTCATACGGGTACCAAGTAGATAATACAATACGAGTATCAATACTGTACGGATGCCAAATTGATACAAATACTATAAATACTATAATACGAAGTTAAACATATTATCAAATTCATTAGTAACATTTATTTGCCTTTTAAGTCTGAGAGTGACATTATTGTAATTTTCAAGCTAGGGAGACTAAACCTCAGTCTCCTAATGCCAAGAGACTAAGACAATAGGGAGACTAATAACTTTTTAAAAAAGTTAATAATTTAAAAAAAAATGTTTGGCAAATAATTAATGACTAGTGGGTTGGCCCGTGCGATGCGGCGGGTACACAACCTCTAATATAACGCTACTATACATAATCTAAAAGACATGTTATAAGATGCTAGTCGCACACTAAAGCATTTAAGAAATCGTTAGTGTTCTCTAAATATTTTTGTTTAATAAGAATAGGGGACCAAATTCCGGCTTAGTGATATGATAGTTATGAATGTGAAATATTTATGTTGTAAACTATGTCGTCAAGGCGAATAGGCGCACTTACGATAGCCAGAATGGCATCTAAAAAAGAAAATTAATCACTTTATTCATCTATGCTTTAGTGATTGCACGAAATTGACTAAACACGATGTATCGATGGTTAATGATAGAGTTTGTGAGTTGCATTATTATTTTGCATTGTCCATGATCGATCTGTGATAGATGTATCGATGGTTAATGATAGAGTTTATGAGTTGCATTATTATTTTGCATTGTCCATGATCGATCCGTGATAGATGTATCAATGGTTAATGATAGAGTTTATGAGTTGCATTATTATTTTGCATTGTCCATGATCGATCCGTGATAGATGTCTCGATGGTTAATGATAGATTTTATGAGTTGCATTATTATTTTGTACAATTACTATTAAAAGTGGTACATAAGGGTATAAATGTAACAAAGAGGGTAAAAATTTGGAGATTTCACTTGAGGCTTTTGGTATGACATCTTAATTTTGACATTTTAGACATTTTTGTCCATGGCTCCCCTTTTATAATGTAGTATAGATATAGATATAGATATAGATAAACATAAACATAAAGAGGGAGTAATTATAATAAAGATGGATGAACTTAAAGAGAGATGAAATGATTTCTTTGGGTTACATGATACAAGTATCTTAATGCATTGAAGGGTAAATTAGGGAAGATTTATATGACATTTGAAGGTTAAAGCACATGACTTTTCATATGCCATCTTAAGTTTATCAACTTGGACAACTTTGCCCATCCCTCACTCTTTATAATGTAGTAGAGATAGAGATAACGACTTAATGTTTTAACTTTTCATTTGCCTATAATAAGTTGTTTTGGAAAAGTAAGGAATGTGTGACTTTTTGAATCCCATTATAACTTATTGATGGATATTTACCTACATGTCCTCCTTATATCCTTTTTGGTCATTTTACTTAAATAAGTTAAACCAAATACTCATACAAAATAACGTATTGACTTATTGGTTTTCCCACCATATAAGTTGATCCAAACACTTTTTTTTTAAAGTCATAAGTTAGTAAGTTCTTTTAACCAAAAGTCCTTTTAGACTCAAATAAGTTTCTCCAAACATGCCCTAAGACTTGGTATAAATACCTTAGTCTCCCCATGGACAAAAAAAGCCTAGCCATTTGTTGAGTCCAAAGTATGTGTTTTCTAAGGAGCAATCTGAATTCTCTGCGTGAAATTAATCAAACAAGATTTGATTTAGGTTTTTTGTTTTCCTTTTCATCTATGAACATCACTGGTAACTATCAAAGTCCGATTCATTGTTTCCAAATTTGAGTTGGGTCATGGGTTAAAGTGGGGAGGAGAGGAGACTGTTAGTGCATTTTATGTTTGTCCCCAGCTAGGTGATAATATGCATTCTATAAATCACTAGCTAGGTCTAAAGGGAAGAAAAGTTTCAATATATATATATACACACACACGAAAAACATTTAAAAATTGAAAAAAAAAAGACAAACACAATAGAAAATAAAAAATGAGCTTGTCACTGTGCGAAAAAGAGAAAATGATAATACATCAGTGGACTTTCAAATTTCTTAAAAGTTAAATTTGCAAAAAATAAACAGCTTAACAAATGATGTACCTATAGGCTCCAAAATCATTTTAAAGTTGGCACGATAATATAAACATAAACAACTTGAAACTGTGTGGATTTACACCTCATTGACATATGGTCTTAGTATCGAAAATTTGTTTGATATATTTCCAAAATCCAAGGTTTCCTGTCTTTAAATTGTTAGATCAGCCGCGGTAGACTGGACGTCTTTCAGAATAAATGGCTGGCACACGTGTTGTACGTTGGGTTCACAATCGAACTGAAACACCTCTTTATAAGTTATAAAATAAAAAGAAAAAGAAAATAAATAAGGAAAATGAAAATAGAATAAGTTCCGAAACGAGACATCTTGATCTCCTAGAAAGAGTAATAAGACACGTAATGCCAAAACCTAATTCTCTGAGAATTATGCTCTAAGGCAACAAACCAAATGCCTAACGCATCATACTGACAAATCAAATAACGATATTTGCCACAACCATGGTCGAGGTGATTGGAATGTCTAAGGTAAATGTGTCGTACGTTGGGTTCACAGCTGAACTGAGACACCTCTATACCCCATGAATCGCATTCAACTCGTACATTGTAAATACGGATGACAACATTTTACTCTTCGATTACGAGGAAGCTTTGCGCAAACCTTGATACAAGAATGTGTCGTGTGACTGGGAACCACCGGTGTCTAGAGTATTAATCTTACCTTAAGCGTATCTAAAGTGTCTAGTGAGTAAATTTGATTTTAGGGTTTAAGCGAAAATCAATATCAATAGTTGTTTGTTTAATGTTATTCTAAATCTAACTACTCAAATATAAAGTTATTATGACAAATCTAGATACCGTGTGATTTTCTTACTCGTAAAGATCACAAAAAGATTGTCTATGAATATTTATTTACTACTTTCTGTCTTTAATGTCTGAAAAATCTCAAAATTACAAAAAGATTTTAGTTTCAATTTATTTTCGATTAACCAATGTTGGAATACAAAATTCTACAATTGGAATTTCATATCCAAAGCCGAAATACCAAAATTTAAATTTTATTAAATTCAAGAGTCAAATATCACTTTCACGGTTAAAAAAATGACAAGTTTTAAAAGGGTTGAAAATGAAAATTATATAAAAGTTCAGGTGGAGAATGAATCATTTGCGAAAGAGTCATTTCTCCGAATGGTTGGAAGATCAAGGGTCAGAATGGACAATTCTAAGAAGTTCAATGAATAATCTAAGATCCATTAATTTAAGAGTTTCAAAATTGAGAATTTTGTTTCAGTCCAAATTATTGTCATCTCTAGTGAAAGTTGTAGATGCATTGCATGCATGTCTGCAGCTTTCGGGTTAATCAAATAGCTAGGTAATAGTTTGTGTTTTGTACTCACCATTCGCATGGTCGAAAATGCGAATGGGATTCAGTCTATGCGAATGAGCTTTGTAATGTTCCATTCATATGCAAAACTGTCCATTCGCACACTTGACGGTGTGAATGGGAATGGTTTATATATATACATGTTAGGCGGAGGTAGTAAGAGTTGGTTATTTGGTCAGATGTATTAGGGCACCAAATTCTCCCAGTTTGAATATCTGGAAACTTGTGTTTATCATATTTCAAGTCTGTAATCGATATTATTCAAGTGAATGATTATGATAAACGTTGAAAATGAAGTCTTTTATGTGATTATCGAGTCATATATCAATTTGCACCTCTTGATTACATATCGTGCAGATTATTGTCTGATTAATCATTGCTCGATCCTAGAAAGTGGTATCAGAGCCTTGTGCTCAATCTCACGATTGCAAATTTATAAAGTTTGAAAGATTTCAGGTCAAAATTGTTAAAACCCTAATTGTTTTCAAAGGTTTTCAAGAAAACATGGTTTTTGAGTGATTTGCAGGTCAATTTCAAAAATTCCTTCACAAAAGTTGATCTACAATCAATCCGAAACAAAACCTTTGCACTTACAATCAATTTGGTGAAAATTTTCTAAAATCAGATAAAATTTGGTGTTTTTGAATGGAAGAAGACGATGGGTCTTCGAACAGTGTAAATGACATTTTATTTATATTTAATCTACTAACTTCTTCTTCTTATCCAAATGTTACCAAAAATTTTAGAGAGTAATTCCTCCTTAGTTGAAACAAAAACGTTACGATCTACAACTTGTTTCGTTGTTTTATCACTTGTGGTTTCTGAATAGGAGGTTCCTGAAGAGGTTGACTCGTGCAAAAGAGTGTTCTAGCTCAAGTCAAACATTAGCTAATCAGTAGTAATGTTTTATTTATATTTAATCTACTAACTTCTTCTTCTTCTTCTTCTCTAAATGTTACCAAAAATTTAAGAAATTAATACCTCCTCAGTTGAAACAAAGACTATACGATCTACAGCTTGTTTCGTTGTTTCATCACTTTTGGCTTCTGGAGAGGAATTTCCTGAAGAGGTTTACTTGAGCAAAAGGGGTGTTCTAGCTCCAGTCAAACATCAGCTAATCCGTGGTTATATTTTATTTATATTTAATCTTCTAACTTCTTCATCTTCTTTTTCTTCAAATGTTACCTAAAATTTCAGAAATTAATTCGTCATCGGTTGAAACAAAAACCGATATGATCTTTAGCTTGTTTCGTTGTCTCATCCCTTGTGGTTTCTGAAGGTGAGGTTCCTGAGGAGGTTGACTGGTGCAAAAGGGTTGTTCTCACTCCAGTGAAACATCAGCTAATCAACGGTAATATTTCACTTATATTTAATCTACTAACTTCTTCTTCATCTTCTCCAAATGTTACTAAAAATTTCAGAAATTAAATCCTCCTTAGCTGAAACAAAAATTGATACGATCTACAACTTGTTTCGTTGTTTCATCACTTGTGGTTTTTGAAGATGATGTTCCTGAAGAGTTTGACTTACGCAAAAGGGGTGTTCTAGCTCCAGTCAAACTTCAGCTAATCAGTGGTAATATTTTATTAATATTTAATCTACTAACTACTACTACTACTACTTCTTCTTCTTCTCCAACTGTCACCAAAAATTTAAGAAATTAATTCCTCCACAGTTGAAACAAAAACTGTTACGATCTACAACTTGTTTCATTGTTTCATCACTTGTGGTTTCTGAAGAGTAGGTTCCTGAAGAGGTTGACTGGCGCAAAATGTGTGACAACAGTCAACGTAACAGGTCAACATACGTACATGTTTCATTTATTACGTCATCATATGTGCATATTTAGACAATTTGCATATACTATACCCCCGGCCTAGTAAAGCATGAGTTAATCGGGAAACTCAACACAGTACACTTGTTTAGTCATACAACACCCAAACATGCCATCAAACAAGCATTACAAGAGGATATTGCCCTCTAACACATGATAATGCACATCTAACACACGTTTGTGAATACAAAGATCACCATGGGATATCACTTAACAAACCCATGACACATATGAAACAAAATACATGTTAATGTCATCATCAAGAGGCATGGAACATAACTAACTCTTACCCTTGTGAAACCAGATGATATTCCTATATCAAAAGGCATATTAGAGACTATTTAATGGACACAATGTACAATCATAACACTATTAACATGAATAGGCTGATTAATTGACATAACATGTTAAGTATGGGATCATGGCCAAGATATTTGTCTTAGAGACTACACAAGCTATGCTCACATGTGTATATACACACATACATACGGCATTATATACACACACACACCCATGCTCATCAAATACATATATACATATATGCCTATCACCTAGGTTGCACCAAATTAGTATGTACTCACCACACCACTAGTCAACCACACATATTCTTTTTGCTTCCACACCTCACGGCCACCAAGGAAGGACAAGAAGAAGACAATTGCAAGCATGACAACTCACCATCCTATGAACTATCACCCTCATCTAGAAGTTCACTTCGTGTCTTATCCCCTCCACATTGCTTCGGCCGAAACTACCTTGGGAAGTCACTATCAAGAGCATGTCCAAACCTTGTGAGAAATTTGATGTCATGACATCACCTACACAAAAACACATCACACAAACCTTACCCAAGATAGCAAACCTTCCACATGCTCCTATTAATAGCCGCCAACCCCCTCTCATGTCCCTTTCCAAGTGTATAACATGTGCACACTCCTTGGGAACAATGCACCAATCGAACTCCAAGAAAGAAACATGATGAGCCATCCCTTTCACCTAAGATCCTTGTCTATTTCTTTGTCCTATGCTCGGCCGAAGGTAGGCATGGGTGGAAGGATAGGAAAGTTGTCAACTTACACCAAATAAGGAAAAGAACAAACCTCTACAACATCTCCTTAATGAGTCAACCCACCCCCTTATATCCATACTTATCCTAAATCGGCCAACATCAAGAGAAGACAATAATCATAAGTCACTTTCTTTCATGATCCTATGATTAGTTTGCTTAGACCTTACCTCATCCAAGGAGCATGCATTTACCCTATTTGTTCTTGTCCACACTTGGCCGATCACCTATAAGAGGAGGCATCATTTCACTAACCATTACCACACCACAACTCTTACACTCCTCTCTCAAACTTTTGGGTACTCACTAGCATTAGCCAAAGACTCCAAGCCACCAAGAGATCGGGAGAAGCAAACACAAGATCTCTAAGGCCGAACACCCTCTTAGTAAGTTTCCCTAAGCCTTATCACTTCATACATTTCGGCCCATTTGTCCACCCGACCCCTAGTTGATCCCCACGAACACTTTAAACAAACACTCGCACACAAAAGGTGTTAAACATCTCACTAAGCATGCATTAGCTCGACCAAAATGAGGCTTATGAGATGAACAACAATCGCCCACAAGATGTTATGCTAAACTAAGTTTAAAATAAATGTGATTGATTGAATTAATGAAACGTTTTTATGATCCAAACACACTGAAGTATTATGCAAAAGGAAAGGTTTAAAGCCATGATCGGTTTTAAGAATACACGGACACCTCTACTCTTGTAATTACTAGAAAGAAATGAGCCAATGTCCTTAACAAGCATGGCTTAGGAACCGATTTTTGGAAATTAAGGTACACCATATGTATAGGCTATCAAGCATAGTGTTAAACTCGATTTCTCACAAAAACTCACAAACATGTCTAATGATAACCCTACGAGGCCTTGACAAGCTTAAAACCATCGAGCTTAGTCCACGAGATAATCGGCTACAATACTTATGAAATGTATTATAATCGCCTATCACTACCTAACATATGTTAACTGAAGCTAGAACATGTGTTAGCCTAGATTTGAGAAGTATAATGGTTTAAACATGTGTTAAGGTACTTATTTTGTCACACATTAATCACACACGATGAATTGGAAACTACTTGAACCTTTGACAACTTAAAAAGGGTCCATTTTATCCATGATCTCTATCAATATTCCCACACACATCACTAATGAATAACACACGTACAAGAATCGTGGCCCACACACGTACAAACTACTTGAAATTTTGGTTCATGAGCTCACTAGTCCTCGTACAACGTTTACGGTAACCATTAGCTAGACATTTAGCCATGGAACACTTTAATAGTTCTATTGGGTTGATACCCCCACTCTCGGTTAGTCGCTCTAACCGGCCACATACAAAAGAGTGTTAGTATTCTACTATACATATATTGTCTTTGGTGTACAATGAGTGAGGCACAACAGTCAAGAGGTTTGGTTACGGGACTCATGGTTCTCACAGTAATCATTTGCTTAGCTAGCTTATGATTGGTAAAACACGAATGACACGTTCATTTTACAGCACATTCAAAACCCATAGACTCACCAACATTATTGTTGACAAAACTCGTTATGCATGTGTTTCAGGTAACTAATGGAGGGCCACCGAGGATTGAGGGAAGGGTTCAAGCATGCACCCCGTGGTATCACTTTGATGGTTGTTGTCGGTTACAAGTTGTTATGTTTTCAGTTTCCATAAAACAATGTCTCTTACGATAACACTATGGTTTTATTTTCAATAAATTCATGACAATTACCATCACTTATGGTGGTACTATTTCAATAAGTCTGTATTGCTTGAACCTTGTGCTTGAAAACCTTTCGGTCGTTGCATTCCCGTGTTTCCGCCTTGGCGGGGTGTGACAAAATGGGTGTTCTAGCTCCGGTCAAACATCAACTAATATTTTATTTATATGTAATCTACTAACTACTACTACTACTACTACTACTACTACTTCTTCTTCTTTTTATCTTCTTCAAATGTTACCAAAAATTTCAGAATTTAATTCCTCCTCAGTTGAAACAGAAACATATACGATCTACAGCTTGTTTTGTTGTTTCATCACTTGTGGTTTCTGAAGATGAGGTTCCTGAGGAGGTTGATTGGCGCAAAAAGGGGTGTTCTAGATCCAGTCAAACATCAGCTAATAAGTGGTAATATTTTATTTATGTTTAATTTACTATCTTCTTCTTCCTCATCTTCCTCTTCTTCTTCTTCTTTGTCATCTTCTTCTTCTTCGTCTTCTTCTTCTTCGGCTTCTTCGTCATCTTCTTCTTCGTCTTATTCTTCTTCGTCGTCTTCCTCTTCTTCATCGTCTTCCTCTTCGTTGTCGTCATCTTCTTCTTCGTCGGGGTCGTCTTGTTCGTGTTCGTCTTCTTGTTCGTCGTCTTTGTTATTGTGTCTTCGTCGTCTTCGTCCTCCTCCTCTTTGTCTTCTTATCTTAAATTAAATTTATGATGCTTTTGATTTTTTTTCGCTGAATTACATTTTAATTTTGCAAGGTATATGTGGAGAACCATGTGCCTATAATCTCAATCAAGGAGTTACAATTGTTGACTATAGGAGTGAAGATGGAATGGACTATTGGATCTACAGAGACTCAAGTGGGGCTTCATGGGGGAGGGGGTAGATGGTTATTTCAGGCTTAGGAAAAATGTAGAAGATCGTAGGGGAACAGTGTAACACCCCAACTGATGGCAGAAACATCGAGGTGTCATGTAGTGACGATTGTTCAAAAGCTCATGGTACTAAAGTGTAAATATTATTAAAATCACGATTAAGCGTCAAACATCAAAATCAACCCAATACATCAAGTCTCAAACAAAACGATACGTAAAGCTTGTTTATTAAGTCTAAGTCCAAGCCTAAGTGACAATCATAAAGCGTTCCCTAAAACATGTACAAAAATAAGACGCCAACAATAATGCTGGTGAGTACACTTTGTTTTGTGTACATATAGTATAAGTATAAGAAGTTTACAATTCAAGTGTCATGAATCATTCAAGGAAAATATGAAAAACACGTAAGTACACAATATGGGTCAAAATCAAACCTCTTATGTGACAAAGTTTAATACATTAACAATGACCTAGGACTTCCCACCACCATAGGTACTTTCCACTAGGCGAGTTATCAATTCAAATAGCGTTATCCATTGTTAAAGTCGGCTTGTACGAAGTTAATGATTTCGTAATGATTGCAAGTATACTACGTTTATGTTTAAGCATAAAGCACAAGAATTTAATGCATAACACGTGTATGAATTGTATGTAAAAATGATTATGAATATGTGTAAGTACAAGTTTCATAGGTGTACATGTTTCACCCCAAAAGTGTAAGAAACAAAAAAGGGGACAAGTATACTCACAGTTTTTGCTAAGCGATAAATAAAAAAAAGCTCGTCACAAAATAAAATTGAGACTTTCGAAGAACTCAACCTATACGGATAATAATACTAATGAAGGAAAATGACTTAAAAGTCTAAGGCATCTAGAATCTAAGGCATTAGGGTTTGCTAGGCTTATGTGGGGAAAATGAAGTTTTATGATAACTCGAAAATAATAATTTTGTATTCAAAAAGTATAACATGATTTAAGTTCAAATGTATGACTAAGAAAATAATTATTACGATTTGAAATAAAATATTCCAAGTAATTTATTCAAAGATTTTAGTTACTTCTTTAAACTAAAATATATAATAATAATTAATGTTTATTACGAAAATGTATATAAATTACACAAATGAATCCAACGTTAACACTTATGGTTTCTCAACTCAAGAATATTCTGTTTTATAAGAAAAATATTTATAAAACAGGTTTTATAAATTATATATAATTAAATGATTTGTTATGTCTAATTAAGCATAAATAAGACTAACAATACAAGATATGGTCCAAAAATAATATTTTTATGAAAAATGATTTCTTTCTAATGTAAAATTGCGAAAATAATTTTTCTATATTTTTTTTCAATTTATTTGCATTTAAAACCGATTTATTTAATTTAAATCATGTTTAATTGATTAAAAAAACAGGAAAATTAATAAAAATAAATGTTTTCTGAAGCAATAATTTGTATTTTAGTTTCTGATGATTAGAAAATATTTCCCAAAAAGTTTGGGGTTAAAATCATGTAAAATGAATTTTTAATCAATTAATTATGATTAAAACAATTTAAATTAATAAAAATATTAAAATAAATTATTTTTCAAAAAGTAAAAGTGTTGGGATTAATTTTATGGTGTCAAGATGCTGCAACTAAGTTTTTATACATTAAGAACTAGGTTATGTACTCGTGTGATACACGGGTTGAACAATTTAAATTATATATATATATTATATAATAAATTAAAAATATAATTAAGAAAAATTAGATTACATGTTATATTTAAAATAAATAAAATTGCATTTACAACCGAAAAATATTAAATATTCATTAGTCCCTAAATATTCACATAAAACTATTTCCAAACTTTTCAACATATATCTTTCATACTGTGGCTGTTACCTTGTAGACTACAGATACAAAAAAAAATCAAAAGTAATAAGATAAATTTGTTTAGGATAAGATGTAAAAAATGAAATTAATTTAAAAATATCTCCTCATCCGTTAAACCATCCCAATTGAGTATCGTTAATTTGGATTTGACACCAAGTTTCTTGCAAAGCCAAAATATTTTTCTAACCTTGAGTGTATAATCATTTTTTTCTAACATCAAGGTCCTTAAACATAATACCATTTATTGGTTCAATATGACTGTAATTATAAAAAAAAGATTTCGTGATTTAATAGCGTGAAAATGAAGCTAAAACGAATTACTAATGTCACACCCTCAAATTTCCACTGCGGGGTTTACACCGCGAGGCGCATGACAAACCAGGATCCCATAGCCATAAGTCACATGAACGAACTCTAAATGCCCAAACCATTTAGTTCGTTTTCAAAAACCAAGTTTAGTTAAGCTGCGGAAGCGTAAACCAAATTTAAACCTTTTTTAAAAAAAACCATGCGCAAAACAACGTGCCCAAATTAAAACCATATGAGAGAAAAGGTAAAAGCATAATATGTAATTTATGTGTATGCCCAAGACCCCATATGCAGTGAAGTGCACAGTGCTTTCTAATCCTGGCACCGGAAGCTAACTACCTGCAAAAGCATGTAAATCGTGTGTCAACATAAAGCTGGTGAGTTCACAAAGTAAAGTAATTGAGTATGTAAATGCGCTGGTTTCCAAAACCACGTAAGTAGTAAGTTGTGTTGGTGCCCCGCACCGTGTAACCACTAGTTCATCGCATGTCAAGGGTAGCTAACCCATTCATGATAACTAACCGAATATACCGAACTGCTATGTACGTGTAGCCACATAAGTGTGCCGCATGCCTGACATCATTGTCTATCCACAATGATAATGTTTCGTTAAGTTATAGTTCACGCCCGCGCTCCCCGAGCCGGTGTGAGGTTTGTAAGACCTAATAGCGCTATCAACTAATAACCCGCTTGCCAACCCTGGCAACTCATTCGGTACATGAGGACTTACAGATGATAGAAATGGTTTAGTTTATCAAGGACACAATTGCGAACTAGCAAAGTAACCGACCCTCACAAGGATCTATGGCATCCCAACCCGGGATGTGTAAGTAGTCCCAAACCGGACTAGAAAATGTTAAGTAAAGTGTCCCATACCTGAGACGCATGCTTTTGAGAAAAAGAGTAGTGAAACTCACCTTAGGTTGCAAGTGAAAATCCAAATTCCACGAATTGTAACGTGCTACCGACTCCCTATTACAAATGTCACTAGGTGAGTATACGTGCGTAACCAACACACCATGTAACTCGTTTATCCGAGACTTTTAAAAGTTCAAAACCGTGTAGTGACACCTAATGACTCTACATGCTCAAGTATGTCCTACGTATCCCGTTGGTGATTATAGTGATTATTATCAGTTTAATACATAAAATACATCTCATACAAGTTTTCACACAAGTAAATGTCAATTACATACCACATAGAACTCTAAATAGTCACATAAAGACCCCGTACACAATCTGCGTTTTTAGGACAGATTGTGCGCTGTGAAAAACAATTTATTTAAAATACTTAACGAATGAATTAGAGTCCCAAATTTTTACTGAATTTTATTTGGGATTCACTTGACAATACCTATTTTTTTTTTGTCTTAATTCCAAACACAAAAATTATGAAAATTCGTACAACACAGCTATGTCCAGAAAATTTCCTCAACAGGTCAGTTTAGTAGAAAAATTCTCAAAAATTGTGTATTCATCCAAACGAGATGAATCCACTTGGAAAAGCTCTATTTTTCCAGTATTGACCTACTGTAAAATTTTCATAACCTAACTCCTTGTAAATCTCAAGTTATGACCATTTAAAGTTAACCCAATTTACAAATCCGAAAATCTGATATGACCCCTAATCAATTAAAATTCCAAAAACGACCCAAACGATGTCCAAATCTGATGGTTTTGCCCATTATGAAAAGCTAAGACCTTGTACATTACAATCATGCAAAGAAATCATCTAAACAATCAATTTACCAACCCATTACAGCCCCTACAAAACGTTCAAGCGAATCTGCCAGAATCTTAAACTTGCATCCCAAGTAATCTACAAACCCTAATTTTTCATGAACATCCCTAATACACGTATAACACCTATAGTACTGATTAAACACCATATTAATCATAGCAAAACACATATGTTATCATGTGAAAACCCTAATCATGGTTACCAATAACAATCATCATCAAATCATCAAGAACGTTCAAGAATCCCTATACATACATGCATGCGATTCTATATCCATTATTTTTAGGGGTTTTAAAGTTTTTCAAGCATTAAAATTTATCAAGACTCATAAAGATGTATACCTTGCAATGCTAAAAACTCCCTAGAGCCTTGAGATTAAACCCGAACTAGCTTGATTAGGTGAAGGATTACTTGATTGCTTGAAAACAAAGAGAGAAGGGGGTGGGGTGTTCGCATGGCGCAAAGAAGGGACAAGGAGGTAGGGTTTTATCTTTTTCTTGCCTCCTAATTATAAGGGGGCTTTGCTTGTTCCCCAAGCAATTGGTATTAGGGCCCTTCTAGTCCATTAACTTGACCCGTTAACCATGTTCTAGCCCAATACCGGACCCCATATTATTAACCATTCTAAATTGTATAAAAACCATTGTTTTTATTATTACATAGCATATTACTCATGTTGTGCACGTAATTTGCATAATCTACGCATTATCTTTCAGTTAGGCAATCATTCACAAAAACATGTAATTCACATAAGCACGTACTTCATGTTCACCATAATTCAATTGTATATATTATTGCTATGTATGCCACATAATTCACCAACGTTTGGGATACAGGACTCATGTGTGTGTTTAACAAGGATTTTCCTACTTATAACATATGTTAACATCTTCTAACATATGTTAAACCTACTTAACTAACCCTAGTTAAGTATCTAGCCATGTATGAACATGTAAGTTAACTAGAGTTCAGTAAAAGTATTTAACCTGAAAATGCGGGGTGTCACAAATGAAAAGACTGTTGCCACTTAGATATTGTATTTCTCTGTTGAAGTAACTTGAAACAACACAGTCAATGAAAATTTCAAACAATGATTGTTTTTTTATATAACATATTTTATATATCAAGCTATTATAATACGAAAATAGCTAAGCATATTTAGTTTTTATTAATCAAATATTTAATTAATGTGGATTGATTTGTTTTATTTTGTTTATTCAGAACACTATAAGAAATATAGTTTTAAACTTAGAGTGAAAGACCACATATTAAAAAATAGGTTAGTTAACGTTCACGATTTAACTGAGTTCGACCAAGATTGCCTGAGTTCGACCTAGACGAGTTCGACAAAGACTGCTTGAGTTCGACCTGCCTGAGTTCGACCTTTTAGCTTGAGTTCGACCTGACTGCTTGAGTTCGACCTAGCTGCCTGAGTTCGACCCGACCTGCCTGAGTTCGACCTTTCAGCCTGAGTTCGACCTGACTGCCTGAGTTCGACCTAGCTGCCTGAGTTCGACCTGACTGCCTGAGTTCGACCTAGCTGCCTGAGTTCGACCTGACTGCCTAAGTTCGACCTAGCTGTCTAAGTTCGACCTAACTGGCTGAGTTCGACCTGACAAACTAAGTTCAACCTATTGTACTGAGTTCGACCTCTGCTGAGTTTGACCCACTGGACTGAATTCGACCTTAGACCAAATCATACAAACTGATCACTGGACTTGAATAACTACTGGACAAAAACCAAGTTATATAATTTTACACTAATTATTTTAAAATTTTTCTTTCAGAAATGGATCAAATGGTTAACCAAACAAACATGAATGGACTTAATACTGATCAATTACTTGTAGCTGCTCAAGTGGACAAAGCCATGGAATCTGTAATTGGCACACATCAGAAAATACCTATTCTCCAACTTGGGATGTCCTATTCTGAGTGGAAGTTCAGGTTCATTCAAGTCATCAAGATAAGAGATGCAAAGGCTCTAAGATCTATCCTGAATGGACCCTGTGTGATCACCTATGTGGTCAATGAAATAACTGGAGCCACCGCTATCAAACCAAAGAGCATGTACACCGATGAAGATCATGAGAAGACTGATATTGATGAAAGGGCAATTGCTTACCTTCATCAAGGACTTTCACCTGAAGTATCAATTGGAGTTCGTGACAATGCCACTGCCAAAGAACTTTGGGAAGCTCTTGAGAACTTGTATGAGGGAAATGAAGAAATGAAGGAAAGCAGGAGGGAGATGCTGAGTCATAAGTTTAACACTTTCAATCACATTCCAGGAGAATCACTTGAAAGTCAGATCTAGCGTTTCATGGCATTAGTGAGTGAAATGAAGTCTAATGATATGATGGTAGACAACTCCGTCATGAACAAAAAGCTGCTCAATACTCTTCCAAGGAGTTGGGACTCAAATGTCACCCTCATCAAGAGAACTAAAGATTTAGCAAGACTCACCCTCTCTGAGACCATCTCTTTAATCAAGTCCTATGACCTTGATGACAGACAACGTTATATGACTCAGACTGCCAGCTACAACAATGCAATCATTGCAACTCCCAGCAATGCTTTAATGTCTCAACAAGAAACTCAGCGTCCGTCCTTGTACTCTTATCCAGCAAGTGGCTCTTCGTATCCACCTATATTTGCACCCAGTGCTTCAAAAGGGTCAGCTATGCCTGCTTCCTCCGTAACCACTACTGCTGGATCCTCGTCATCTGCTTCACTTTCTTCAGCAACACCTCTGTTAGCAGTTAAAATTCCAAAGGAGCTCGAAAATAACCTAGGCTTATTTGCTGGATTTATGAACTGTTATAACGCATTTCTGACAGGTCAACTTACAGCAAAAGATGTTGGAGCATGTGACTTAAATGACGTTAATCAAGATGACATTGAAGAGATGGACCTGACTTGGCAGATAACTATGGTGGTGCATAGAGCCAACAAGTTTGTGAAGAAGACCGGTAGAAATGTGTGGGAAAACCCAACAAAGAAACTGGGTTGGGATAAGATGAATATGCGATGTTACAACTGTGATGAACTTGGACATTTTGCTCGTGAGTGTAACAAGCCAAAGAAAGAAGGAGACAATTCTACTCCTGCAGCTGCCTCTTCCAATGCTACTCAAGGAAATCAATCATCTACCACTCACTTTGGATCTGAGTCCTCTAACTCCAACAAGGCAATGGTTGCTCAATCAGGAGGTGGATGGGATTGGTCTTCTCAGATGGAAGATCTAAAGATTGTTGAAGATACTGTGTACAAGGCTCTCATGGCACAGATGGATGACAACTATATTCTGTCAGCGGCAGAGGTACATTCTAAAACTTTAGCTGAATCATGTTGCACTGAAAGGTGCAAACTCAAAATTAAGGGTTTTAGGGAAGAAACTCTCTCCGCTTACAAACAGCTTAAATATGAAAAAATGGCCTCTTGGGATATTAAAAAGAAATTTAACTCTTATAAAGAAATGGTCGAAAAACAAAAACTTGATATCAAGCGTTTGCATCAGGAGGTGAGTTATCATAAATGTCGATACTTACATTTCAAACGACTTTCTGACACCTTGACCACGGAATTGATCGACTTAAAATCAAAATTTGAAAATGCAGATTTTCATTTTAAAAAATTTGATTGTTCTAGTCCTAAAGTTGAAAAAATGATCAATACCCAGTTAAGGTTCAGACCAAAGGAAGTGAGGAATAAGGGAATTGGATTTGTGGAAATTCCTCCACCTTTCAATGAAAACTATTCTTCAATTCCTATGTCGGATGAAGAACTGTTGGCTCTTCCCTTGAGAGGATATGGTCCACCCATAGAAGAGCCAACCAGTCGACCATCACGGGATCAAGTTGAAATCACTAAACCTGCATCGATCCCAATTAGAATCTCTAAACCCAAACAAAAACAATCTAACCAAGAGCTGGCTCCCTCAAAAACGTTTGTTAAGTCTCAAGATGTTTCAAAGCAGACTGAGACATTAAATTATGAGAAAAATAAAGAGGTGGACAGAGTTTTTGAGGTTAGCAAAGATGAGGTTCCATCCTCATCTGAATCAGATAAATTAGTAGGTGTGTCTAGAGAGTCTAAACATGAAGACTTGAAAGAAAATGAACAAATTTCTGCTTCGACCACCCAGCAAAACTTAAGTGTGAACTATGAGTTTGATTTCATGAAGCAAATTAGAGAGCTTTGTCTAAAGCAAAGAGCAGACAGTGAAAATCATCTGACCAACTCTAAGTCTCATTCAGATGATTCAACAATGACTGAACCTGAGTCTGACTCTGATCTAGACTCAGGAAAGACCGACTCATCTAGTTATCGGTCATGTGAAACCAAAGAATCATCTGAAGACATGTCCAAAGAAAATGAACATGTCTCTGTGTCCACTTCAAACTCATTTGATTCAGAACAAACATGCTCAATATCTTCTGAATCTCCCACTTCTTCTGTGGATGAAACTTTTTACACAGAAAATTGCTTGAATGTTTTTGACAATGTGAATAATACTAATTTGGTTGATTCTTGTGCAGAAAATGTGATTGTTGAGGATTGGGTAGATGATGGGGATGAAGTCGATGACACTGATTCACTTGCATTTAATAATAAAAATCAGAAAAACGATTTCTCAATTTCTGATAAAGACAACAATATTTGTGTGGGCTCGTTTGTTTTGAGCATAAACCCTTGTGACTTTTCATCTGACTCTTTGTTTGTTCATTCAGATTCTATTATTTTGCCACATGCTTGTGATAAAACGAAAAATCTTTTGGTTAAACAATCCAGTAAAGACAGGACAGAGAAATATGTCCCACCAAAACAGGTTTTACCAAAATATGAAAAACAGAACTTTTCAAAACAAAAGACTCATTATTCCAAAACTGCATCACACAGGTATAGAGATGTCTCCAAGCTTTTTGAGCCTGGAAAGTATGCAACATCTTAGGGTGATCCACATGCAAACGTCAAACATGTTACACATGTGGTATCCCAGGACATATTGCCAGAAATTGTAAAACTGTTCAACAAAATCTTGCAAGCTGGAAAAATCAGAAGGCTCCAAACGGGAATCATAATCATACCAAGCCAATGAAGGTTGAAAAACCTAAGGCAATGTGGAATGACAAATCCAAGGTGAAACCTTCTGATGGTGATTGGAATAGAAATAAACTGATCAAACAATCTAATAAAAGATCCAATTCTCAGACTCTGCCCAGCATGGCAGCATCTAGTTCCAACAAAAGATGGTTTTCTAATTTCAAATCTTACTGGAAGCCAAAACGCTCTATTCCAATCTATTCCCTGTCTGTAGGTTCTTCATATTCTGTGAATGATAAATCTAATTACTGTGCTAATGTTTCAAATGTTGACATGCAATGGATAAAAGTCCAATATACAGATACCAACGGTGTACCCAAAATGACTATGGCCTGGGTACCTATGACTAACTAATCCTGCATCATATGCAGGAACGGCTGTGGAGGACTATCATTCGTCTATGGTACATTGATAGTGGCTGTTCAAGGCACATGACAGGAGACTTGTCCCAACTCACAGATGTTGAATTTTTCAATGGTGGATTTGTCTCCTTCGCATGAGGTGAGAAAGGTCAGATAACACAAAGAGGAACGATAAGAAATGGTGCTCTTCAGTTTAATAAGGTAAATTACGTTCCTGAATTAAAGCATAGTTTGCTTAGTGTATCACAAATCTGTGACAATGGCTACTCAACTCATTTCACTGATAAAGGTTGTTTGATATTGAAACCTGGAGAAGTCATTCTAGATGAATGGGTTTTACTGAAGTCGGATCGTCGAGGTGACGCTTATGTCATTGACATGAACAAACCTCCTTCCGACAACGTCACATGTCTTTTCTCTAAAGTTTCTCAAAATACTGCTATTCTTTGGCATTGTCGTCTTGGACATGCAAATGCTAAGAATCTGAACCGGGTGGCTAAACTGGGATTGGTAAGGGATTTGCCAGTATGTGATTTTATAACAATTGAAAAATGTGTTGCTTGCGCGAGAGGAAAGCATCATCGAAAACCACATTATTCCAAGTTGGTAAATACTATTGATTCCTTGCTGCAGCTACTTCATATGGACCTATTTGACCCAGTGAATGTACTCAGTATTTCTCGTAAAGCGTACTGTTTGGTAATAACTGATGATTACTCACGTTTACCTGGGTTTTCTTTTTGGCTAACAAGAGTGAGACTGCAGAAATAGTCAAACAGTTTATTATATTGATGGAGAATCAGACCAACTTGAAGGTAAAGGGTATTAGGTGTGACAACGGAACTGAATTCAAGAATGCTGAGTTAAACTATTATTGTGCTCAAAAAGGAATTGCACGTCAATTTAGCTCAGCAAGGACACCACAGCAGAATGGAGTCGCAGAAAGAAGAAATCGCACCTTAATTGAAGCTTCCCGCACAATGTTGTGTGACTCACAACTTCCAACTTTCTTTTGGGCAGAGGCCGTCAACACAGCCTGCTATGTGCAGAACCGAGTTCAAGTCAACAAAGCTCGGATGAAGACACCCTACGAAGTGTTGTTTGGTACTAAACCCTCCGTCAAGCATTTTCGTGCTTTTGGTTGTCCGTGTACACTGCTACATCTGGACGCTATACCAAAGTTTGATGCGAAAGCTGACGACTGCTATTTTGTCGGTTATGCTGGCAAAACTGCATATAGGGTCTATAACAAACAAACTAGGCAAATCGTAGAGTCGTTTGACGTACGTTGGCTTGAAGAAAATGCAACAGATGCTAGAGTGGGCCCAGATTGGTTGTTTGACTATGAAACTCTCTTTCGATCTTTTCATATTTTTGATGATGTTTCTAGTAGTGTGAATACAGGTTTTGCAGATTCCTCAACTTTCACTGCTGGATCCTCATCCTCCATGACTGATAATGCAACGGATAAGGGGGATGTTGCACCCACATCTCAATTACCACGACCAATCTCAGTCTCTGCTAAACCATTCATATCCTCCATGGATCCTATGCCACAGGCCGATGATGAAAATGTGTCTTATGAAACTTCAACTCCTACATTCCATGTTCCAATTCCAACTGACTGCATGGTGGAGCATAATGATGCAGTCGAAGCTGATCATGATTCTATGGAAGAGCCTGCAGCAGGAAGTATTACAGTTCTCCCTGGAGCTTCCTCAGTTCCAGACATCGTCATTTCCACCAGCATTCAACGAGATCACCCACTGGAAAACATCATTGGTCCAGTAGACGCATGTGTTCTCACAAGGAGCCAAACTGGTGACATCAACAGATGTTTGTATTCATGTTTCATTTCTCAAATTGAGCCAAAGTCTACCGCTATGGCCATGAAAGAACCAAGTTGGGTTGATGCAATGCAAGATGAACTGAACTAGTTTGAGAAATTGAAAGTTTGGAAGTTAGTTGAATTACCTCCAGGAAAACGACCACTTGGCACAAGATGGGTCTACCGAAACAAAAGAGATGATAGCGGGGTCATTGTACGAAACAAAGCTAGGTTGGTTGTGCAAGGGTTCAGACAGATTGAAGGACTCGATTATGATGAGGTATATGCACCGGTTGCGAGATTGGAAGCAATCAGAATTTTTCTTACATACGCATCATTTAAGGGATTTACTGTCTATCAGATGGACGTTAAAACTGCGTTTCTATATGGAACAGTGAAAGAAGAAATCTATGTTGGTCAACCACCGGGTTTTACAAATCCAAAGTATCCAAAGCATGTGTACAAACTCGACAAAGCGTTGTATGGGTTACATCAGGCACCTCGTGCTTGGTATGCTACCTTGACTGAACACTTGCTTGCAAATGGATACACTCGTGGTGTTATTGATCAGACTCTATTCGTCAAGATAGTAAATGAAGATCGTATTCTGGTGCAAATTTATGTGGACGATATCATCTTTGGCTCTACCAATGATGCTCTGTGTAAAGAGTTTGAAGAGGTGATGAAAAAGCAGTTTGAGATGAGTGCTCTTGGTGAAATGACCTTTTTCTTAGGTCTGCAAGTTCGTCAAAACTCCAAGGGTATCCTGATTCATCAAGGAAAATACGTGGACGACATTCTTGCAAAATTCAGTTTCAATGATGTAAAGCCAGCCGACACACTAATGTCTGAAAGACCAGGTCTCACTCAAGATCTGGAAGGGGAGGCCGTAGAAGAAACACTTTATCGTTCAATGATTGGTTCGCTAATGTATCTGACCGCTAGCAGACCAGACATTATGTTCGCAGTGTGTCAATGCGCACGTTATCAGGCTAATCCTAAAACTTCTCATTTACATGCTGTCAAGAGAATCTTTAGATACCTTAAGGGGAAACCCAGATTCGGTCTTTGGTATCCTAAGGATTCTCCTTTTGATTTACATGCTTTTTCTGACAGCGATTTTGGAGGTTGTGACATTGACAAGAAATCTACTTCTGCGGGGTGTCAATTCTTAGGCGATCGGCTTATTGCGTGGCAATGTAAGAAACAGCAAATAGTATCCGTTTCAACAGCGGAAGCTGAATATGTGGCAGCCTCCGCATGCTGTTCTCAAGTCATCTGGATACAACATCAGTTGGTAGATTACGGTTTGGATTTCTCTCTTACTCCTATTTACTGCGATAATAATGCTGTTATCCAAATTGTGAAAAATCCAGTTTACTTTTCAAAAGTCAAACACATTGCCATAAAAGAACATTTCATCCGAGACTCTTTTAACCAAGGTTTAATTGTGCCTACACACATTCACACTGACGACAATGTCGCAGATCTGTTTACAAAACCTGTTAATAGAGCTCGTTTTGAAGCTCTCTCTGCACTGCTTAAAATGGTCCATTTCGAGGACTGAACTGGTTTTTCTCAAAAAAGAAAAAAAAAGGGTCTTATGTTTTTTCTTAGTTTTGGGTTTGTAAATTTGTTCTTTAAAATTTTCAATTTTAAGCACAAATTTAGGGGGATGTGTCCTAAGAAGAGATCAAAACAGTTTTGGTCTCAAAACGAGAGATGAAATGAACTTTCACAAGTTGGATTAAGGCTGACACACATAAGACGTGTATCGAAACAGTTTGGCTCTAGTGTGATATGTTGGTGGCTTGGTCCTGAAGGCTGAAATGTTAATGATCTTGTGAAGCAATTAAAGATAAAGACACGACCTCAGTAAGGAACATCACTTGGAATCAGGTACAATCTCTATTTGAATGCTTGTGTGATGTCCCGAAGCATAACACTGTGGTCTAGGTCTGAAACCTTCTCTGAAAAACTCGTGTATCTCCTCTGTTTTGTGTAAGCAAGGACCTGGAGATGCTAGGCAACGAAAGCTTCTGCTGCATCCAGATATATGCTGACCTAGTTTTTCGTTGTCGTGCTATAGATCATCCTTCACCTAAAAAGAGACCTCAGTGTCCAAAGATGTCCTGACTGCTCCTCTGCTGCATCCAGATATATGCTGACCTGGACACAGTCAGGATGTCATAAAAGAGACCCTCTAGAGTCCAAAACCCAAAGGCCTTGTCATTTGAGAAATCATCTGACTTGTACTTTAATCTAAATCTCTTATTGATCTATTCTTTTCTTTCCTCAATCCAGTCCCAGTCAAGGTTTCAGAATACTAGAACAGATACTGTGAAAAATATGCTGTAGGGAAACTGCTTGCATGATGGAGTGTACCACTTGATATTCTAGGAATTGGTTGTGACTTGCTTGAGTATTCGTACTAATATACTAAAACATGATAAATAATGTCACAGATCACTATACGAGAAGGCCTAAGGAAATAAGTTTAAGTGGACAAATATACTGGCAATTGCTACGACCAACTGGAGTAGATTAGAGTTGATGAGTGTAGCTCGGCCTGAAACACAGTGATTTGATCTCGTTGATAAAATTATTTTTAAGTATTTTCGTTAGATTTATTTCAGTTAAGTTTAAGTCAGGCCAGTTCACGATTTGATTTGGACCCGGTTACAAAATACACCAAGATTATTTTCAAATGGGCATTGGGATGTGAGAGGGGCCCACCACACGTTTAGTGGGCCACCCAAATCTCGGGTGAACAAAAGGGTGGGGGCGACGGTTAGAATTCATCATCACACCTCAAAATATTTTTCCTCTTTTCTCTCAAACTTTTCACACACACACACAATTGCCGTTTATCTTCATCAAGATCTTCAAAGAGTGTTCAAAAGAATCAAAAGGTAAAACTCTAAGTGTTTGATTGTATGATATAAAATGGTGTATCTTAGTGACTTAAAGGTGTGAAGAAAAGGGGTGGATTGATCGTTGGAATGGTCATCAACGACGAGACGGGAACACTGATCGTCTCAGACGGCGGCGCGTTAATCTCACGCGCCTGAAAAACTCGAGTTTGAAGAGGCGCGTTACCTCTACGCGTTGGGAGTTCGACATCAGATGTGGGTGAATTACCAAAATGTCCTCGAACTCCATCCTTCTTAGTTGAACTCATGGGATATTTACCAAAATACCCTCGAACTCAGACAAGTCATTGAACTCTGATGAAAAATGACTGAATTGCCCTCGAACTTAGACATGATCATCGAACTCAGCTGGAAAATGACCAAAATGCCCTCGGATTCATGCCTGATGATCGAACTCAGATAGCAAAGGACGAAAATGCCCTTGAACTCATCCCATCACCTCGAACTCCCATGCAATTTTACCAAACTACCCTCGAACTTCCTTGAATGACTCGAACTTATATAATATGGGCCTGTTTGTTCATTTGAAGTTTAATGGACTTTAAATTTGTATCAATATGGACCCGAATGATGTCTACTCCAATTTGTTCTGTGCAGATATGACAACTTCTCATGTGCCCAAGTTTGAGAACAGTCACAACGTTGTGTGCTATCTATCTGACCCTCCGGAAGAGTATTTGCAAGAATTCAAGTCTTTGACTGTTGGACTCAACACATGTAGAGTTTCACACGCCATGAGAGAAAATCCAGTCGTTCTCACGGACTGGATCACGGAGTTTTGGAATAATTCAGCAGCCAACAAGGGAGACACTATGATTCGTTCAAGGGTTAGGGGAGCAGAGGTGACGGTTACAGAACAAGATGTTCGAGATGTACTACTTTTTGGTGATTCTCCAGATGACCCCATCAGTTTTACGAAAGATAAGCTTGTACCGGTATTGCAAAGAATGGGATATGAGGGTGAACTGTCAACACCCCCTTATTTAAAGAAGTTATTTCCAAGCTATTGGAGACTGTTGGTACATATGTACTTGGATAGCTTGGGTGGAAACATAAGTGGGTTAGATCAAATGGGTGTTAGATATGCTTCTGGAGTAGCGGCATTGATTGAAGGATGGGATTACAATTACTCAAAGAGTATTTTTGAGGATATGTTGACAAATGTTAAGACTCTTAACAAGAAGTATTTTTACAAGTTTCCGAGGTTTGTACAGATGATTCTAGAAAGCAAGTATCCCAAGCTCGAAAGGACAGTTGATACATATGATAACAAGTGCATGTCATCATTGATTTTTGGATTAATTAGACAAGTTCGTAAAGACTCAAGACAGGTGTTTACTGGGAAACTTCCACTGATCAAGTTTGGAAAGTTTAGTGAGATTGTGGAAGAAGCATCAGACTTGCCATCCGCACTTGTTGCTGAAGAGCATGATGTTCAGATTATTGATCCTCCACCTGCTGAGCAACGTTCTCCTCCTGAGAACGTTGACCTGACTGAGGTGGAAAGTGAAGATGATGTAGAAAGCGAGGATGAAGAAGAATTGAAAAATGACAAGCTGACTGCAGGAAATGAAGATGATCAGTTTGAGAACTTTGAGTTTGATGATCTGAATGATGACGAGATAGATGATTTTATTCTTGAAAATGCTGAGATAAAGTCTGTGACTGACGCGGAGAAAGAGATGGTTGGAGAAGAGATTGTGACTCAAGCTGCTGACATTACTGCTTCAGCATCAATTATTCCTCAAGCAGAGGTATTGTCAAGCATATTAGATACTGTTCGAGAGGCTGAACAAAGGATTCCTCCATCCATTTTTGCAGCTGAGACAGTTGTTGATGATGAAGTTGTTGAAGATATAAGTTCAAATTTACGGCAAAAAAAGCGAAGCAAAAGAGACCCACGGCTGAATATTACTGCTGAAGTTTCTGTTAATGAGACTATTCCTGTTGCTGCTGCTGACACCATTATGACTGATACTTATGTTTCACCTGATATTCCTGTTGGCACTATTAGTTCTGCTGCTTCACCTATAATTGCAACTGAAGCCTTCTCTCAATTCATGAGCAAGGCAACTATCACTGGGAGACTAAATGAGGAAACTGAATCCTCTGGTGCTTCTAGTTCTAGCAAGGTTTTGTTTGATGAAGAAGCGTTTCAGAGAGCTCAAATGGCTTTTCTTGCAGATAAAGAGCAGGGAAAGAATGTGGATGTGGAATTTCTGACGACTGAAGAGAGAGAGGAAAATCAAGAATAGATTGAAAGTGATGAAGATGTTTTTGCTGAAGTGGACGTTCACAGGTTACAGGCTAAAGTGTTAAAACTAGAGACTGAGAACGTTTGGTTAACAGCTCAGGTGCAGAGCTTGATGGAGACGGTTACTGAAAAGGAGAAGAAGATTACTGAATTGGAAACTGGTTTGGGCGATGTTTCAGCCAGATTACTTAATTTGACTCAGAAACTTGAGAACAAGTTTGGAAAGAAGTTTTCTGAGACATCATCCTTTGTTGATAAGGTGTTGACTCCGGCTGACCGCGAAAGATCAGAGAAAGAACATGAAGAACACATGAAGAAGTATTTCGAAGATCAGGTTCCCAGAGTTAGAGATTGTCGACCTGGAAGTGCATACGTTCTCAAGAATTTAGCTGAACCGTCTATTGATCCAATGGAGGAGCATCCAGAACGATATGTGACGATCACCAGTGATAGGTATGACACATACGGTAATCAAACTGGGATAGAGTGTTGGAGGTATAATGATGATAAAGGAGTATTCGTGGTTCATAGAGGGAATGGAGCAGTTGAATACTATGCTTCTACTTCGGCTTTCAACTCCTGGACGAAAATTGATTTGACTGAACTTGCTAGAGCTCCTTTCATAAACCAGACAAGGAATCCGAGAAATAAAATAGGTCTCATGTTTCATAAGAAGATTCAGGAGCAGGCGAAAGTGAATTTCAAGGATATGAAGACTGCCAGTTCAATGTTGGTGGAATATAAAGGTGTGCGAGGTGCTGATGGAAAGCCTTTTAAGACTGTTCAATGGCCACCAACTGAGAAATTGAAGACTATCCCCTTGACCAAGCCAATGGATAGAGGTTTCTTAAAGGATATGAGATTTTGGGTATATGATCCTACTTCTGCATCTGCAGTGATTGTTTGTGATACGGATGAATTCAGGATATCTGATGCTAGAGATTTGATGAGTTTGCATTCGGAAGATGTTCAAGTTCTAGCTAGACATCAAATTCAATGTGACCCTACTTATGAGGTCTGTGCTAAATCATTTACCAGTGTTGTAGCACAAGTTGATAGACTGGGGTTGGCATCTGATAAGAGAGGAAGAGTGGAGACGGAATTGTTTGGTCCGTATGTTGGTAAGTCGCCTGAGGAATGGAAGAGAGCTATGGAAGCAAGGAAGAAAAGCTCGAAGAAGTGCAGCAAAAGCAGCAAGAAGCATTAAAGCCGTCACAAGTCAACACAAACCTAGGGGGATATTGTTGGGCCAGATTTTGGAAGGTTTGCGTTGTCTTGAATAAAGATAGTACAGTTTGTGGGTTTCGGCCTTAGTGGCCCATGTATTGTGACCGCCCTTTACAAGTATAAATAGGGGGTTTCTTAGTTATTTTGGGGTTGATTGTCTTGTGTGATTTTCGGCTATAGTGTACCAGACGTCTCCTTGAAGACGTGTGCACTTTATCAATAAAATCATTCTCTTTCAAGTTTCTTTCTTGTTCTTTACATTCAATCTTGTTTTCCGCACTCGATTGGGTGTGTTTGATACCCGTTGTAGAAGATCTTGTACTTACAATATTCATTAATCATATATTGGCACGTCATTAATTATGTTGTCATATTAGATATTTTATTATGTCATATTAGATATTTCAACCCGGGACGCTCCCGGGATAAAAACTAGTATATTATATAAAAAAGAATCACTAATGTTTAAATAATTTTTAATTCGGTTAGTATTTATATTAATAATAGAAATCATTAAATCTGTTTTTTAATGATTTCTGTTACAACTATGATTATTAATGTATTTATATTATGATTTTGCAAATCAATTAATTCAATTAATCTATCTATATAATAAATCAATACACTCGGGTCGAATCGTAGCCTTAGAGAGTGTCTACTTGGATCCAAATTAGAAATGGGGCTCCATTACTTGTAGTATAAAAACCGTTATTGTTGGGTCTGCTGACCTGGAGAAGAACAGATGATTGAAAAGCCAAAACATGATAACAGTTGATCCACACAATAAACAGTCCTTACAACATACTTCTCCCAAAAGACTGCTGACTCTAACAACTGTTCTATCCAAACAACTGCTATGACAACTGCTGATACAAAGGACTGCTGAATAAACACTGATGAAGAACAACTGCTGACCAAAGGTCTGATGAAGAACAACTGCTGATCCAAGTATTGAAGACTAAAGCACTGCTGGAGCCAACAACACTTAGGCTCCAGCAGAGGATACAAGACCATCAGAGTTTTCCTACAACAGTAGTTTACCTTCAGTGTTTTCAATGTAACAGTAGTTTGTAATAGGCAGATGTTTTATGTTTGTTATTCTGTTAGAGGTCACTGTCTTAGGTGACGTCAGCCTAGGTCATCAGTGGTTTAGGTTTGTCTATAAATAGAACAGTGCTTGTATTGTTCTATTGCATCACACACACAAACATTCTCTCAGACAAACAAACACTGTGTGATCAGGCTGAGGGGGAGTACTTGTATGATTGTAATCTTTTAGATAAATGAAAGCATTCGATCAGAAAACAATTACTCTCATGTTTTGATTAATAGTTTATCTTTCCGCTGCACTTTCCATCTATATTCATATCAATCTTATCATTCTTAGTTAAACATAATCAAAACAATCAAACTCAGATCCTAACAATTGGTATCAGAGCTTGGTCAATTAAATTCGATCTAACAAATCAATTTAATATAAACAGATCAGCTCACAATTATTGATATCGTTTGTCTGTTGGATTGAAAACAGACTAATAGTTTAATTTCGTTTCAACCGTTTTTAAACAGACTTTGTTTTTTGAAAAATCAGAGAATGGCTTCAATCAATCACGATCCACATAACACTGGCACGAACAACAAGCCACCGATGCTTGTCAGATCTGAATACAATATCTGGCAACGTCGGATGAGCCATGTTCTAGCTCAACAGAACACTGGGTGTTGGAAGTCGGTTATCTTCGGACCACATGTTCCGACGGTGCCGAGTACTGAAGATCCCAAGGTTCAAGAGCCAAAGAAACTTGAAAACTACTCCGACCAGGATTTTCAGAAAATTGAGTTAGATGCTAAGGCCTTCAGTATTGTGGCCATGGCTCTACCCAATGATATATATGCTGGGCTGTTACACTGTAACAGTGCAAAGGAGTTGTGGGATGCACTGAAAGAACAATTTGGTAGGACTGAGGAGGTTATTGAAAACAATCGTGAAATACTTAACCAACAATATGAAACATTTAGTCATGTCAAAGGAGAGTCATTAACTCAACAGTTTGAGAGGTTTAATTGTTTAATTAGTGAACTAAAACTGGTTGGTCTTACTTACTCTCATTCAACCCTGAACCATAGGTTTCTAAGATCATTACCAGACAAATGGGACACTATTGCTATTGTGATGAGAAACTCGATTGGATTTAAGGACCTATCACTGACCCAGCTTCATGGTAAGCTCTTGACCTATGAGAGAGAGCTTAACCAGAAAAAGAAGCTCCAGGACTCTGGAAAAGTGTCTGATGATCATGTATTTGGGAATACAGCACTTTTGGGTCATGATGAGGTGCCTGGAAATACTAAGGATCAGAGTTATGATCATTTCATTGACATAACTTCAGGTTTTAACTCAGGTTTTAACTCTGATTCTTATTCACCAAACTATGCCTTCACAGCAAGTGGTGGTGATATCCAGGCATCTGATAACATATCCTTTGAGTATGATGACCTGAAATACTTTGACCCTGATGATTTGGAAGAAATGGACATTATGCACCAATTGGCCCTTCTCAGTGTAAGAACTAACAATTTTTAGAAGAAAACTGGGAGAAGGTTTCCAGGGTTAACTGGCAGATCAAAGGTTGGGTTGGATAAATCAAAGATAAAGTGTTACAAATGTCATAGACTTGGTCATTTTGCTAGGGAATGTAGGAGTCAACATGGTACACCTATATCACCTATCCAAATCAAAGACCACAGACCAACACTTATCAGAATTCCTATAATACCCCTGGACCAAATGTGCAAAACACTGCTCATTTTGCACAATCCTCAAACACTGTTCCTGTCCAGTATGTCCAAACCACTGTTCCTCAGATCCACTATGTGCAAACACCTGTTGCTCAAGCACCTGTGCAAACGACTGTTGCTTCAACCTCTGCTCATGCAGAGACCAGTCAACAGAGCTTCTTTACACAAGGCTTTGTTGATTGGAGCAGTCTACCAGATGAGTTAACAGATGAAAATTTTGCATTAGTTGCCAAAGCTGAAAATGAACCAGAAAATTTTTGTTTCATGGCTATGGCTGATGAGGTTGAGTCTGAGGAAGTGGTGACTGAATCTGATGTTGTGACTAATGATGTTGTTGATGAAGTTGTTACAGGTGAAAAACCTGAAGAAGAGGTTGTGAATCTCTCAGATCCATGGGGTGCATATGATGATTGTGAATGCAAGTGTGATTGTGCATTGATGGCTACTGCTAAGGTATCTCCTCAAATTCTTAAAGAGTTGTGTTCTGACAGATGTGTAATTGCATTTGCTAACATCAAAGAGGTGAATGAAAACCTTAGAAAAAAAATTTTAGATGATGAAGTTAAATTTGAGAAACTTTCAAAAGATTTAAAAACAAGTTTCACTGAAAAGGAATCTGAAATAAGCAGCTTAAAACATGAAGCAACCATAACCAAAGACCAGCTCCAAACTATGATAGCAAAATATCAGAGTTGTAAAAGTGAGCTTGAGTCCACCCAAGTTGAATGTGAGAAATGGGTGGAATCATGTAGAGGTTTTGAGATGCTACTCAACAAACAAACCAAAAGTCACGTGATGTTTGGTTTTGGTTTTGAAACTACTGCTCCAGCTTTTGAAAACACTGACAAAAAGAGTCAAAAGTCTGTTAAGATAGTTCCAACAAACCTGCAGGGTCAAGAGATTAAAATCACTGAACCAAATGGTAAGAAAATTGTTCTTGAAAAACCAGAAGGTTCCTCATCATTCACTGAACTTGAAAAGTATGAATTTAAACCTACCTGGTCTGATGAGTGTGATACTCTTGAGAATTTTAAACCTGTTGATTTTAAAACACCTGAAGGAAAGACAGCTCCTCAGGCAAAAGTCATTCCCCTGAAAAACCTTCCAGGAGATGCTCAAACATCTGCTGAAAAGAAGGCTGAAAAGGGGAAGAAGAAAGAAAAGACTGTCCACTTGTTCTGTGATTTCTGTGAGAAGAAGAATCATGTCACTAAAAACTGTTTTCTTCTAAAAGCATATGACATTAACAAAGGAACAAGTGAATGTGATTCCAAAGCCACATGTTCAATATGTGGGAAAAAGAATCACAAGACCAAAGAGTGCTTGTATCTAAAAAATTTTGATGTAAAAATACAAGAATACAAAGCTAAAACTCTTGCAAATCCTGTGGTTAGTACTTCAAAAGGAAAGCCCAAACAGACTTTCACCCCTGTCCAAACATCTGTTACTAAAAGACTTGAAACATCTGCTTCTAGGGATGTCCAAGTAACAGATGCTCCACCCACAAGCAAATACCCAAGAGGTTATGGACAGCCACCATGTCATAGTCTGCCACATGTTTATGAGGAGCCAAAAAGACCCTCTAAACCAAGAGTGAACAGAAATCCATATGGGTATTATCATCTGTCTGGAAGTGATCAAACAACTGTTGCCCCAAGTGTTGACATTCAAGCACTGGCAAATGGTCAGCAGCAGTTGTTGAACTTAATTCAAAAATTAGTTCAAACCACTGATCACCTTCCAAAGCTTGAGTCTGAAAGGTCTAAGGACCCATCCAAAGCCAACTTGGCTTTGGACACTCACCAAAACTAATCCATTACTGATGTGGGGAGCTTCTGCTTGTTTAGATAGTCTTTGGTATGTAGATAGTGGAGGCTCCAGGCACATGACAGGATGTAGAGCCCTTCTTCTGGACTTCTTGGCTCATGGAGGGGGTGATATATCCTTTGGTAATGATTCAAAAGGTAAGGTGTTGGGTTCAGGGACTGTACAAGCTGGAAAACTCAAGTTTGAAAATGTCAATCTTATTGATAATCTCAAGTTTAATCTTCTGAGTGTTTCACAAATGAGTGACAAAGGTTATGGCTCATTTTTCACAAAGAAAACTTGCAAGATTATTGGGCCAGAAGTGGTGAAAAAGATTGATACCATCATTGCTGAGAGCAAAGCACAACTTGTTGCTCATAGAAGTGGTAATGTGTATGTTGTTGATATGTTAAAGGACAATCCTATGGCAAATGTCTGTCTGTTTTCTGCTGCCTCCACAAAGGAGACAG
Source organism: Ambrosia trifida (assembly GCA_028751855.1). Taxonomy (NCBI): domain Eukaryota; kingdom Viridiplantae; phylum Streptophyta; class Magnoliopsida; order Asterales; family Asteraceae; genus Ambrosia; species Ambrosia trifida. The sequence continues at coordinate 22,837,304 of CM054124.1, read as the reverse complement.
AATTGTGGCATAGGAGATTGGGTCACACCAACCTTAACACTATCAACACACTCTCCAAACAAAGCCTTGTCAGAGGTTTACCATCAAAAGAATTCAAATGTGATGAGCATTGTGTTTCTTGTTTAAAAGGGAAACAACATAAAAGCTCTTACAAATCCATTGATGAGTCCAAAACCAGTCAATGTCTACAATTGTTGCACATGGACTTGTTTGGCCCTGTTAAAATCATGAGTCTAAGAAGAAAAAGATTTTGTCTTGTAATAGTTGATGATTTTTCTAGGTTTACATGGACCTACCTTTTACATTCTAAGGATGAGACTGCAGGTATATTGAAGGACTTTGTCACCAAAGTTGAAAAACAATATGACTTGCCAGTAAAAGTCTTCAGGAGTGACAATGGAACAGAGTTTAAGAATAAGGAGTTGGATGATTTCTGTGTGTCAAAAGGAATTGTGAGGCAGTACAGCATTCCAAGAACACTAGAACAAAATGGGGTGGTTGAAAGGAAAAATAGAACTCTTATAGAAGCTGCAAGAACCATGCTAGCAGATTCTGGTTTGCCACTGTCCTTCTGGGCAGAAGCTGTAAACACTGCTTGCTATGTTCAAAATAGAGTTTTGATCAACCCCAGACATCAAAAAACTGCTTATGAAATTTTGTTCAAAATCAAACCATTAATTTCATTTTTCAAAATCTTTGGCTGCCCATGTTTTATCTTAAACCTCAAAGATTCCATTTCAAAATTTGCAGCCAAAGTAGATTGTGGTTATTTTTTGGGATATTCTTCTACTGCCAAGGCTTATAAAGTGTTTAACACAAAGACCAAGACAATAGAAGAAACTCTGAATGTAAAGTTCAATGAACTTTCATCTCTAAAAATCCCTGCAAATCCTGCTGAACTATTTGATTTAGATAAATTCAAATTTGAAGATATCACTGTTAAAACTAACAATGCAGGTATTCCACAGTCTCCACAACAAGATTACAGAACAGATGTTGTGATCCCCAGTCACTACAAAATCTATTCTGCCTCAAAGGAAGCAGCTGTTCAAAACAATTGTCAAAACTCTGCCACAGCTGTGTCAACCACTGTTGGCCAGTCTTATCCTCAAACCACTGTCTCACCTCTCACAACCACTGAACAATCATCTGTTGACAAAAGTCAGTCCAGTTTCACACCACTTGGACCCATTCCTCCATTACCATTCCAAACATCTAATGGCACTACAGAAGTACCAACAGATGTTACACCAACAGAGTCACCAAACCTCTGTCCATCACCTCAAAATGCCATCATACCATATCAGGGAGATCTTATTTACTTAAGAGCTGATCCACCAGACCAGATCATTGGCAACATCAGAGAGGGTGTGCTCACAAGAAGCCAATCCTCCAATATCTGTCTTTTTGCAGGTTTCCTATCTCTCACACAACTTGTCAAGTACCAAGAGGCACTAAAAGACAATAGTTGGGTAGAAGCTAGGCAAGAAGAACTCCTTCAATTTAAAAGACAACAAGTATGGGAGCTTGTACCACTACCTAAGGATGTTTGTCCTATAGGAACAAAGTGGGTCTTCAAAAACAAAACTGATGAAAGGGGTATTGTTGTCAAGAATAAAGCCAGGCTTGTGGTTCAAGGCTTCATACAAGAAGAAGGAATAGATTATGATGAAACTTTTGCTCCTGTAGCAAGACTAGAAGCCATCAGACTATTTTTAGCCTTTGTTGTCAACCACAACATAAAGGTGTATCAGATGGACATCAAATGTGCTTTCCTTTATGGCAAAATTCAGGAGGAGGTCTATGTATGCCAGCCACCTGGTTTTGAAGACACATTCCATCCTGACTATGTCTACAAGCTCAACAAAGCTTTGTATGGTCTCAAACAAGCACCAAGGGCCTGGTATGAAACTCTTTCCACATTTCTCTTATCCATTGGCTTCACAAGAGGTAAAATAGACAAAACTTTATTTCTTAAATGGAAAGGGAAACACTTAATGATTGTTCAAATATATGTGGATGACATCATTTTTGGATCCACATGTAACCAAATGTGTGAAGAGTTCAAAAAACTCATGACAGCAGAGTTTGAGATGAGTGCCATGGGTGAGCTTTAGTGTTTCCTTGGTCTTCAAGTGAAACAACTGCAAAATGGCACATTCATTCACCAAAACAAATATGTAAAGAATTTATTAACCAGATTTGAGATGAATGATTGTAAGCCATGTAGTACACCCATGAGTACAGTCAAGCTGCTCACTATTGATGACAAGGATGAACTGGTTGATCAAACACATTATAGATGCATGATTGGGTCTTTACTGTACTTAACTGCATCTAGGCCAGACATTATGTTTGCTACCTGTGTCTGTGCAAGATCCCAGGCTTCACCCAGAAAGTCAAACCTTATTGCTGTGAAAAGGATATTCAGATACCTCAAAGGTGCTCCCACACTTGGTATTTGGTATCCTGCTAATGGAAACATTGAGCTTTCAGGTTATTTAGATAGTGACTTTGCTGGCTGTCACACCACAAGAAAGTCCACATCAGGAGGGTGCTCCCACACTGTACAGCCCAACTCATGTGGCTTCAAAATCAATTACTGGATTTTGGGATAACTGCACTACAAACTCCACTCATGATGGATAGTCAAGCTGCTAAAAATATCATCAAGAATCCAGTCTCTCATTCCACTACCAAACACATTGACATCAGACATCATTTTGTCAGAGACAGCTATGAAAAAGGTTTGATTTCTCTGCACCATGTACCAACAGAGGATCAGTTGGCAGATGTGTTAACAAAAGCTTTAGACACATCTACCTTTACAAATCTGATTTCCAGAATTGGTATGTTAAACATGGATTAAACAAATAAATTTTTTAAATAATAAAATGTCTCCGAAAATCAAAATTTCTTAAAAATAGCTGTTTGGTTGAAAAAACTGTTTCCAACATCTGATCAGATAAAACAACCACTGTTTCATTCATATCCACTGTTGGTTGAAAAATCTGTTTCAAAACATCTGATCAGATAAAACAACTATTTCACTATATATCTATACTATATCTATACAAAAAAAAATCACAACAGTTGGTTCCATCATCTGTTTGTATCAGTTGTTTGCCAAAACAGCTGTTCTCCACCAGATGTTTCATCCATCAGATGATTGCCACGTCTGCTCATATAAGCAGAGGTTTGGCCACATCAGCGGTTTCTTTTGAGCCTATAAAAACCCTGTTTTACCACAACAGATGTTACACTGTCTCATTGTATTCAAAATATTGAAACCGCCTTCTCCATTCTCAAACCCTCAATCAGATTTCTTTCATCTTCACTCTCGGAATCCATTAAAATGGATCTTCAAGCCAAAGCCACCCACAATTGTCTCCCATATCTGGTTAAAACAGATGACAACATCTCATTCCATTCCACCATCGACATTCTTCTAAACTCCAAATACTTACCCATCTTAACCGCTGACGCCCCCATCTATATCGATACTCTCCAAGAGTTCTGGTTGAATGCTGAGTTTTTATTGCAAGACAAAAAGCCTACGTCCATTATTTCCAAAATTGGAGAAACAAGTATCGTCATTACCCCTGAAATCATATCCACAACCTTCTCACTAAATGACCTGGCAGGTAAGGACTCCTTCACTAAAACAGAGCTTCACACTGAGTTCCAAGAAAGAGGGTATGATGGTCAGATGACTGGATCAACTCTTTTCAAAAAGTTTTTTCCACCAGTCATGAAATTTTTCTTCCATACCCTTCTTCTGTGTGTCTCCGCTAAGTCCACATCCTTCAATGAAATCCCATTAAGGATGCAATATCTGGGTTATGCCATGTTGTCAAACTCTGACTTCAATCTTTCCCAGGGATTGTTCATGGACTTAGTGTCAAATGTGAAAGCAATTAAGTCTGGGTCTAACAATGCTTTTCTAATTTACCCAAGAATTCTTAGTGTAATCCTACAAAAGGTCTTACCAGAAAAGGTTTTCAAAAAGGGTGAGGCAATGCAAATGAAAAGCTTAACTGATGAAACTTTCACTAGAATGCTGGGTGGAAGCACCCAAGAAAAAGTGTCAAAAGTGTCCAAAGTTTCTAAAACACAAACAAAGAGGACAAAGACAACAACTGTTGTCAAAACCTCTGTTGTTGAGCCCACTGCTCCTGGTGATCATGGCACTACATCCAGTGCTGTGAAACCCACACCAGCCACTTCCAAAAAGAAACATCCATCCACAAAAACCACCACTCAACCACAAATGAGACTTCTGGATGATGAGGTACCAGAAGAAAACTCTGTTGCACCACCAAAGCAACTTGAAACCACTGTTGTTACTTCCTCACAACAGTTGGACATACCTCCACCTGACCAAACTCCTCATGAATCCTCCCAAAAGGATCATGTTGTAAGCCAAGGGAAAACACATCATGATACATTTGAGTCACTTGGCCAAATGTTCACAAGCCCCTCTCCCAGGGCTAATTCTCTTGTTACTCCTCCACCCTCACCATCACATCATGTTCCACAAACCATGCAACCTCTGTTTGAGGCAATTGAGAAATCTCAGGAAGATCCCAGTTCCTCTCTTCCACCTATCACTGAGAGCATACCCCCACAAGTGACTGGTCCTGGGAACATTCAATTTGCCATCCAACAAACAGTAGAGGAGGTTACACCACCTGAGTTCAATGTAACTCTAGGTGAGTTTTCAAGTGGAGCAGTCACTACTGATGTAGTGACCATTGTCTCACACCAGGACAGTGATTACATTGCTAAGACTCCCTTGAAGGCAACAACTGATGAAGCCACTATAGTGTCTCCAAAATCAGTTGGAAGTCCCCAGTACCAAGAAAAAGGGGCATCTGATTCACCTATTAGGACTGAATCAGGTAGAACTACCACTGGTAGGGACTCAGATGATCCTATTAACTTAGGAGATGGGTCAAAATACCAAGAATTGACGGACAGAGTTCATGCAATTGAAACTTCTGTAGCAGACATCAAATCTGATGTCAAGCTTATACTGGGTTCCATAGCAGACCTTTCCAAAAGTCAACCATCAACAGCTGATATAGCTAGTGAGCTATGGAAATCCGTTTCCCCCATCATCATAGCCCACAGAAAACTAGCTGATCAGACACATGAAACATATATGGCTGAGATCAGAAACATGGTGGATGCAAGGTACAAAGATACACATGCAGACATTAAAGCCATCAAAGATCGCCTGCTGAAGACCACTGGCTCTGCCCCTACCACCATTCTCAGGGATGAAGATGATGATGTCTTCACGGCTGATGATGCCAAAAAGGGGGAGAGTGGCAGAGATAGGCTACCAAAGCTAGATCCCTTTGGTTGTCCACCTTCTAAAAAGGGCAAAGCCAAGTCTGCCAACAAACCAGAGGCTAGTCAAACAGCACCACAACAACAACAAGCAACACCAACAGCACCACAACAACAACAAGCAACACCAACAGCACCACAACAAACCACTGACAAAAGCAAAGCAGTAGACAACTCTGCAAACATAGAAGCTGAAAAGGCTGCTCAGGCCAAACAAAAAAGGGCTGACACCTTGGAAGCTAAAGCAGAGTTGTTGGTGAACCTCAAGAAAGAACAACAGCAGGAAATTGAAGATGTGGGATCCTCAAAAAGGATGAAAAGGCCTGCTAGACATGTCAGAAAACCACCATCCAAGCTAAACACCTCTGTTGACAAAACCACTGCTGTTGAAACCACTGCCACCTAAAACACTGAAACCACCCAAAACACTGCTTCCCAAACCACTGCACCTAAACCTACAAGCACATCTGAACAGACAACCACCAAACCTACACCCAAACCTACATCACCAACCAAATCCCAAACATCTGCTGGACCTACTAAAAGGCCAACAGATGTTAATCCAAACACTGCTACCAAATCACCATCCCCTAAAATCTTGTACACAAGGAAGAGAAAATCAACCTTTGTTGTACATGATGAAAACATACACACATCACCAAACACCACATCAACTGCACAATCCACTCCTATCACAGCTATTCCAATTTCATCATTCTCACCACACACATCCAAATTCAGTTCCCATAGACCACCACCAACCATTACACCATTGGTTGTTCAGTATCCCCTTGAACTTGATCTACTCAAGGGGGAATTACAATCCTTCTACAATACTGAACAACCATCTGACAGATCTTTCCCATCTCTCCCAAATTTCCTGTTCCCCTAAACATTGATACATACCTTAAATACAAGGGTGAACAGGTAGATGCCATCATTAAGGAGAAATGCAAAGGGAAGGATGACAGGACTGCTCAGGGCATCCATTCAGCAGAGCTTAGCAAACTCAGAAGGATTGAGGACTTTGCTAAGACCCTGAGCAACTCCATGTCCTCCATGCCTCTCAGTGTTGACTTGGAAAAGGAGGTTAGGGATTCTCTTCTGGAACAGATCTTGGCAACCAAGCCATATAAAGAAACCAAAAAGCAGTTTAATGGTTGGACCACTCATTTTAAGTAGTTAGTGCTATAACATAACTTTTCTACTTATATCAAATACACACACACACATATTGTTTAGCAACAGGTAATTGCACTATGTATCACACCAGCGAAACAAATAATTGATCTCCACGAATTTTATTGAGGGACAATTGCATAAAAGAAGGGAAATTATCGAAGAAATCCCATGGAGGTTTGTTGATTTTATACATACATACATACATACATACATACATACATACATACATACATACATACATACATACATCCATGGCCTTTATTTTTGCATGATTTAAGTCCTTAAACTTATGAGAACTCAGTGAATGAATGAAAAGGCCCTTTATATAAAGTATAGGAAATAAATCATGTAAATACTTAGGTCCTTTATAATCGTTCGAAGCGATTCCACTGTTTGCGGCCATGGAATCCGTAACCAAACAAACACACGTCACACAACGTGTTAGGCAGGCCTACGCCACAAATTTGAAGTCCCTCTTTAGAAGAAACCCGACCTGAAATGGCCATCCACAATAATATGTTACATTTCATCGGCATTCCATATGAACTCTGGTTCAATATCCGGACCCAAGCAAGCAGCAGCGCCTTCTTTAATTGCAGCCTGTTGCAGTAAGGTGAATCTGAGGCGACTGAGCGACTGCTTTTCTGCAGCAGAAAGCTCACGGCTCCAGTCCCAAATCCATTGCAGCCCTGTCGATCCGACGATATAACAGTCCTTGACCCGCGCATCTTTGTTTATGGCCAGCTTGTATAAATCAGGAAACTTAACGATAAAAGTAGACGAATCAATCCAAGAATCTTTCCAAAAACTCGTCTTCCCGCCATCGCGAACTTTAACCTTGAGTTTATCACCAACAGTAATACCAAATCTCGCGAGAACCTTATCGATTCCACCAATATCCTTCCACATACCCAAATAGTCTTCTTGATTGGGACAAGTTTATTATTCGACTTGGATTGATGAATCGCATAAATCACTCTAGCCCATAATTGATTAGGATTTTCTTTGAATCGCCACCACCATTTAGCCAACATCGCCACATTAAAATCTTCAATCCCACCTATCCCAAGACCTCCGAGTTTCTTTGGTTCTATCATCTTAGACCAACGTATCCATCTGATCTTCTGTCTCGAACCAGTTTTTCCCCAAATAAAATCACGGCGTAAACTCTCCAACTTTTGCGAGAGTAACGCGACCCGCCAATGACAATTGTTTCGCCTTCCAACTTGATAGCCTTTTTTTGAATTTATCTATGACCGGTTCCCAATATTTAACACGTTTCATATTGGAGCCAATAGGAATCCCTAGATACGTGAACGGGAACGTACCCACATCACACCTCATAATCCGGGCAACCCGGGACAACTCATTATCATCGACCCCAACACCGAATAGTTTACACTTCCTATGATTGACCTTTAAACTGGTAACAAGGTTTAAACATCTTAAGAACCGATTTAGATTCCTCGCATTTTGATCCGACCATTCGCCAAGAAAAAGAACATCATCCACATAGCAAATGTGGGAAATAATAGGACCATCATTCGTCAACTTAACCCCATGCAATAGACCCAAATTAATAGCGCTTTTCATAAACATGTCGAGCACCTCCATAGCGAGGATAAAAATAAAAGGGGAGATCGGATCCCCTTGACGAAGACCCCTTTTAAAACGAAACTCATTAGTCGTAGACCCATTCACAAGAACCGATCCTTTACCAGAAACTAGGCATCCCTTCATCTAGTTTATCCGGGGATGACATCTACTCCGTCATCTCGAATAAAAATTTCCAATTAAACAAATCGTACGCTTTCTCAAAATCAACTTTATAAATAAGGAGTTTGTATTTATTTTTCTTCGCCCAAGATATAGTTTCGTCGTCTATCAATGGGTTATCCAAAATATATCTACCCCCGACAAAGGCCGCTTGCGAGGGAGAAAGCAAGCCATCCACCACCGATTTTATCCTATTCGCGAGAATTTTGTAAAATGAATTGATCAATGAAATAGGCCTATAGTTAGCAATCACCTGCGGGTCTGAACATTTCGGAATTAACGCCATGACAGAGGAGTTACACCCTTCACTAATGATGCCCAAGTTATAAAATTCTACCAACAGCTTCATAACAAACGGTTTCAAAGAAACCCAAAAACGATTGAAGAATTTTAAAGTGTAGCCATCAAGGCCTGGCGCTTTCCACCGTCTAATCCCTTTCACAACTTTCCAAACTTCGTCACGGTCTAATCAGTTCATCGGCCTTGGGCCTCCGAAATCACATTTAAACCGTAATTAGCAAAATTGGTCTCTCCTCATGGGTTCCACAAACTAGTTTCCAAACCACCCCAAAATCTTGGGAGTTTTTTGTACTTTGTTTCTCTAGTTTGTTGCTGATTCTATATATATATAGTTTTCGTTGTAAAAAAAAGGTTGGTGTCTATGCGAGTTAATCGATGTTACAGATTCAGTTTATAATGTGAAACATGCGTGTATGCATGGTGGTCATAGTTACTAAACATTAAATAACCTACAAATTAAAACATACACATATACAGACATACCATTCTCAAAATATATTAATCCAAAACATAATTCATCAAATATATTAATCCAAAACATAATTCATCAAAATGAAAACAGTCATTTCTTTCTTAGGTCCTTCCAAGGGTAAAGAGGACCCATAGCTATCCCCCTATTCCCCTTGGATCTTCAACGTTTCTCCTAAGCCTAAAATATCCATCTTCCCCCCATGAGTTTCTACAAATCCAATAATCCTTTCCATCTTCGTTCCCGTAGCCAACAATTTCAACTCCATGATCCGGTTCATAGTCACATGGTTCTTCACATATACCCTACAAAATAAAAATGTTATTCAGCAAAAAAAAAATTCAAAAACATCATAAATTTAATTTAAGATAAGATAGAGTTTATTGCATCGGTATATCTATCAAGAACTGAAGAATCTATAGAAGCAGCGACAGGCTGCTTCGATACAGCTATCTTCAAGGATTCCTCATTGTTTGGAGCCACTAAGCAAATACCATCTATCGTCGTCACGATCTTTGCTTCCTGCAAAATATATATAGTATTAAATATAAACAAAAATAAACATAAAAAGTCACAAGATACAACTTTTGAATGTAGCACTTAGACTCCAACAGATGTTGCAAGACCATCATTATTCAATTAGTGGTAATTTGTTCTCTTTCGTTTTTGCCTTAATTTGTTTCTTCCTAGTGTTGATGAACTTTTACATAGTTTTGACAATAAATAATAATTTAGTTAGCAAACTCCCATATACAAACAATGTAATTGTAAGAAGCAAAACTTAGAAATTTTGAGGGGGGTCAAGTGTAATATAAATAAAAAGAAAATGTAATTTAATGGGGTGAGATTCTGGTTATGTTTCTTTCTGCATTAAGTAAAAAAAAAACAAAAAGTGAGATTTTGGTTCTCCTTGTTTCTATATTTTGTACCTGTCCAACGAAAACCCAAATTTTTGAAAAAAAAAACAAAAAAATGGGTGGGGGGCAATGGCAAAGAACGTACGGTATATGCACGTTAGCGATGCAACTTTTAAACAGTGGAGGTGAGATTAATTTTCATTCCATCACACAAACTCACTCTCTCTCAATTTCAAAGGAGAAAACCCCAACCCAGACAATGTTTTTCTCAAAATTTTACCAAAAATTTCAAAAATTCATTCCTCCTCAGCCTCAGTTGAAACAAATCGTTGTCTCATCACTTATGATTTTATCTGCGTCGTACGGCATTACTAATTACCTTATGCTGGGAAAGAAAATGATCCATCATACCGCGTGCCGAGCTGGGCGTACTGTGTGTCACAACCGTGGTGTCGTAAACGATTTGGCCTTTTTCACCTGGGTAATACCTATTTAGCATTGTTAACCATAAACCAATACATGCATAACAAAGCAAAAACTCAAAAAACATCTCAACGTTTGACCATTAACTTGGGTTTTAATCATGATTAGACACATAGATAACATTCATATGACCATTTTAAATTACGACTCAAAACAAGGAAAAAAACACGAAACCAAAACACACATCATTCCAAAGATTTTTCTCCACCTCCCACTGGCACCACATGGCTTTTGTTGATGCACTATTATGTGGACGTCACTGTCGAATAGACTAGGGTTGAGTCTTTGTATTGTATTACATGAGATTGTGGTGATCCACAAGGGCATTTTATGGATCTGATGCATTTGTAAATATTGACCAAAACCTAAGTCCATATTCAACCATTCGAAAGGGTCGAATGTGGAAAAGTTCCACATTCGACCTCCTTAAATGGGCGAAGGTGGCTTATGGTTTTGGACTATAAATAGCAATCTCATGTGTTGGTTTTCATTAGTAGATTTGAGTTTATGCTTTGAATGCTCTCAAAGGGGAGGTCATGCCCGACCTCCCCCGGCCCCGAGATAGATGTTTATCCTACTGATGACAGTGTCTATAACCGTTTCTGAATTAATACGAATCTGTGATGACTTTGTTATCGTATGTTTCTGTCTCGTCTCGAATCTCCCGTCTGAAACCGAGTTGTTTTCGCTTAATCGATCCTTGAATTCGGTTTTCAACCGGATTCTCAACTGGTATCAGAGCAATGGTACCGATTTGAACGATCTAACAGTCGTTTGAATCAATCACAGCTCGTTTTCATGTTTTCAGACGTTAAAATTCAGTTCTTGATTGAAAGGTTGAAACCCTAGAAACCCTAGATTCTTAATTGAACCCAAAATCATGTGATTTCACCATGTTTTTGTGAATTCGAGGGTTAGGTTTTCATTTCCGCACCTTTCTGTACAAGTTTCATCATCAAATTCGAACAATCAGAGTGTTTATGGGCTGATTTGCAGAAAATATTGAAGAAGAACACGTTTTTCTGCAAACGATCGAATGTGCAGAAGAGTTGATTACGAGTGGTCGAACGTGGAGTATATTCGGTCGAACGTAGGATTTTAAGGACGAACCTAGAAATTTTCCACATTCGAACCTTACGACAGGTCGAACCTGGAAATCTTCCACGTTCGCACCATCACTACTGGGCGAATGTGGAATTTCAACAAACCATGGTACCTTCGACCATACACAGGGGTCGAATGTAGGTTTATTTCCACCTTCGCCCCTTCGACATAGAGAATGAAAAATTGGTATTTTAAGGGGTAAAAAATTTTGAAAGGCAATTTTTAAAGATTTTTGGGAGAATGGTGATGATGTCTTCACAAATTGTTGAAGAAATGATGATGATGAAACGTTTTATTGTGGGGTAGTCATGAGAATCAACAGTATGATAATCAGATTCAAATGACTATTATGGGCCAGAAAATAGACAGATTTTATTCCGCAAGATGAAGAACAGTCAACCCAGTTCCAGTGTGATTGAAGGAACTTGTTCAAACAAAGTTGTTATGTACATGCATATCGAGCTGTCACATCATAAAAACACTCATTATTCAATTAGTGGTAATTTGTTCTCTTTCCTTTTTGCCTTAATTTGTTTCTTACTAGTGATGATGAACTTTTACATAGTTTTGACAATGAATAATAATTTAGTCAGCAAACTCCCATATACAAACAATGTAAGTGTAAGAAGCAAAACTTAGAAATTTTGAAGGGAGTCAAGTGTAACTTAAATAAAACGAAAATGTAATTTAATGGGGTGAGATTCTGGTTATTTTGTTTCTGCATTAAGTAAAAAGAAAACAAAAAGGAGTGAGATTTTGGTTATCCATGTTTCTATATTTGGTACCTGCCCAACGAAACCCAAAATTTTGAAAAAAAACAAAAAAATGGGTGGGGGCAATGGCAGAGAACGTACGGTATATGCACGTTAGCAATGCAGCTTTTAAAGAGTGGAGGTGAGATTAATTTTCATTCCATCACACACTCACTCTCTCTCAATTTCAAAGGAGAAAACCCTAACCCAGACAATGTTTTTCTCAAAATTTTACCAATTTTCAAAAATTCATTCCTCCTCAGCCTCAGTTGAAACAAATGATTGTCTCATCACTTATGATTACATTTGCGTCGTACGGCATTACTAATTACCTTATGCTGGGAAAGAAAATGATCCATCATACCGCGTGCCGAGTTGGGCGTACTGTGAGTCACAACCATGGTGTCGAAAACGATTTGGCGTTTTTCACCTGGGTAATACCTATTTAGCATTGTTAACCATAAACCAATACAGGCATAACAAAGCAAAAACTCAAAAAACATCTCAACGTTTGACCATTAACTTGGGTTTTAATCATGATTAGACACATAGATAACATTCATATGACCATTTTAAATTACGACTCAAAACAAGGAAAAATAAAACACAAAACCAAAACACACATCATTCCAAAGATTTTTCTCCACCTCCCACTGGCACCACATGGCTTCATCGTGATACACGGCCTAAAGCTAAAGAATGAAACAAGTCGAATGAAATAGTATTAGAACATGCACAATAAGAGTCTCTAAAAACATGCATAGCGAGCTGTCACATCATAAAAACACTCATTATTCAATTAGTGGTAATTTGTTCTCTTTCCTTTTTGCCTTAAGTTGTTTCTTCCTAGTGATGATGAACTTTTACATAGTTTTGACAATGAATAATAATTTAGTCAACAAACTCCCATATACAAACAATGTAAGTGTAAGAAGCAAAACTTAGAAATTTTGAGGGGAGTCAAGTGTAACTTAAATAAAACGAAAATGTAATTTAATGGGTGAGATTCTGGTTATTTTGTTTCTGCATTAAGTAAAAAGAAAACAAAAAGGAGTGAGATTTTGGTTCTCCATGTTTCTATATTTAGTACCTGCCCAACGAAAACCCAAAATTTTGAAAAAAAAACAAAAAAATGGGTGGGGGCAATGGCAAAGAACGTACGGTATATGCATGTTAGCGATGCAGCTTTTAAAGAGTGGAGGTGAGATTAATTTTCATTCCATCACAAACACTCACTCTCTCTCAATTTCAAAGGAGAAAACCCTAACCCAGACAATGTTTTTCTCAAAATTTTACCAAAAATTTCAAAAATTCATTCCTCCTCAGCCTCAGTTGGAACAAATCGTTGTCTCGTCACTTATGAATTCATCTGCATCGTACGACATTACTAATTACCGTATGCTGGGAAAGAAAATGATCCATCATACCGCGTGCCGAGTTAGGCGTACTGTGTGTCACAACCGTGGTGTCGAAAACGATTTGGCATTTTTCACCTGGGTAATACCTATTTAGCATTGTTAACCATAAACCAATACATGCATAACAGAGCAAAAACTTAAAAAAACATCTCAACGTTTGACCATTAACTTGGGTTTTAATCATGATTAGACACATAGATAACATTCATATGACCATTTTAAATTACGACTCAAAACAAGAAAAAAAAAACACGAAACCAAAACATGATTAATACCCAAGTTAATGGTCAAACGTTGAGATGTTTTTTTGAGTTTTTGCTCTGTTATGCCTGTATTGGTTTATGGTTAACAATGCTAAATAGGTATTACCCAGGTGAAAAACGCCAAATCGTTTTCGACACCACGGTTGTGACACACAGTACGCCCAACTCGGCACACGGTATGATGGATCATTTTCTTTCCCAACATAAGGTAATTAGTAATGTCGTACGACGCAGATGAAATCATAAGTGATGAAACAACGATTTGTTTCAACTGAGGCTGAGGAGGAATGAATTTTTGAAATTTTTGGTAAAATTTTGAGAAAAACATTGTCTGGGTTAGGGTTTTCTCCTTTGAAATTGAGAGAGAGTGAGTGTTTGTGATGGAATGAAAATTAATCTCACCTCCACTCTTTAAAAGCTGCATCGCTAACGTGCATATACCGTACGTTCTTTGTCATTGCCCCCACCCATTTTTTTTGTTTTTATCAAAATTTTGGGTTTCGTTGGGCTGGTACCAAATATGGAAACATGGAGAACCAAAATCTCACTCCTTTTTGTTTCTTTTTACTTAATGCAGAAACAAAATAACCAGAATCTCACCCCATTAAATTACATTTTCTTTTTATTTAAGTTACACTTGACCCCCTTCAAAATTTCTAAGTTTTGCTTCTTACACTTACATTGTTTGTATATGGTAGTTTGCTGACTAAATTATTATTCATTGTCAAAACTATGTAAAAGTTCATCATCACTAGAAGAAACAAATTAAGGCAAAAACGAAAGAGAACAAATTACCACTAATTGAATAATGAGTGTTTTTAAGATGTGACAGCTAGCTATACATGCTTTTAGAGACTCTTATTGTGCATGTTCTAATACAATTTCATTCGACTTGTTTCATTCTTTAGCTTCAGGCCGTGTATCACCATGAAGCCATGTGGTGCTAGTGGGAGGTGGAGAAAAATCTTTGGAATGATGTGTGTTTTGGTTTCGTGTTTTTTTTCCTTGTTTAGAGTCGTAATTTAAAATGGTCATATGAATGTTATCTATGTGTCTAATCAGGATTAAAACCTAAGTTAATGGTTAAACGTTGAGATGTTTTTTTTTTTTTGAGTTTTTGCTCTGTTATGCCTGTATTGGTTTATGGTTAACAATGCTAAATAGGTATTACCCAGGTGAAAAACACCAAATCGTTTTCGACACCACGGTTGTGACACACACTACGCCCAACTCGGCACGCGGTATGATGGATCATTTTCTTTCCCAGCATAAGGTAATTAGTAATGTCGTACGACGCAGATGAAGTCATAAGTGATGAGACAACGATTTGTTTCAACTGAGGCTGAGAATGAATGAATTTTTGAAATTTTTGGTAAAATTTTGAGAAAAACATTGTCTGGGTTAGGGTTTTCTCCTTTGAAATTGAGAGAGAGTGAGTGTTTGTGATGGAATGAAAATTAATCTCACCTCCACTCTTTAAAAGCTGCATCGCTAACGTGCATATACCGTACGTTCTTTGTCATTGCCCCCACCCATTTTTTGTTTTTATCAAAATTTTGGGTTTCGTTGGGCTGGTACCAAATATGGAAACATGGAGAACCAAAATCTCACTCCTTTTTGTTTCTTTTTACTTAATGCAGAAACAAAATAACCAGAATCTCACCCCATTAAATTACATTTTCTTTTTATTTAAGTTACACTTGACCCCCTTCAAAATTTCTAAGTTTTGCTTCTTACACTTACATTGTTTGTATATGGTAGTTTGCTGACTAAATTATATTCATTGTCAAAACTATGTAAAAGTTCATCATCACTAGAAGAAACAAATTAAGGCAAAAACGAAAGAGAACAAATTACCACTAATTGAATAATGAGTGTTTTTAAGATGTGACAGCTAGCTATACATGCTTTTAGAGACTCTTATTGTGCATGTTCTAATACAATTTCATTCGACTTGTTTCATTCTTTAGCTTCAGGCCGTGTATCACCATGAAGCCATGTGGTGCCAGTGGGAGGTGGAGAAAAATCTTTGGAATGATGTGTGTTTTGGTTTCGTGTTTTTTTTCCTTGTTTAGAGTCGTAATTTAAAATGGTCATATGAATGTTATCTATGTGTCTAATCAGGATTAAAACCTAAGTTAATGGTTAAACGTTGAGATGTTTTTTTTTTGAGTTTTTGCTCTGTTATGCCTGTATTGGTTTATGGTTAACAATGCTAAATAGGTATTACCCAGGTGAAAAACGCCAAATCGTTTTCGACACCACGGTTGTGACACACACTACGCCCAACTCGGCACGCGGTATGATAGATCATTTTCTTTCCCAGCATAAGGTAATTAGTAATGTCGTACGACGCAGATGAAGTCATAAGTGATGAGACAACGATTTGTTTCAACTGAGGCTGAGAAGGAATGAATTTTTAAAATTTTGGTAAAATTTTGAGAAAAACATTGTCTGGGTTAGGGTTTTCTCCTTTGAAATTGAGAGAGAGTGAGTGTTTGTGATGGAATGAAAATTAATCTCACCTCCACTCTTTAAAAGCCGCATCGCTAACGTGCATACACCGTACGTTCTTTGCCATTGCCCCCACCCATTTTTTTGTTTTTTTCAAAATTTTGGGTTTTTGTTGGGCAGGTACCAAATATAGAAACATGGAGAACCAAAATCTCCCTCCTTTTCGTTTTCTTTTTACTTAATGCAGAAACAAACATAACCAGAATCTCACCCCATTAAATTACATTTTCTTTTATTTAAGTTACACTTGACCCCCCTCAAAATTTCTAAGTTTTGCTTGTTACACTTACATTGTTTGTATATGGGAGTTTGCTGACTAAATTATTATTCATTGTCAAAACTATGTAAAAGTTCATCAACACTAGGAAGAAACAAATTAAGGCAAAATGGAAAGAGAACAAATTACCACTAATTGAATAATGAGTGTTTTTATGATGTGACAGCTCGCTATGCATGTTTTTAGAGACTCTTATTGTGCATTTTCTAATACTATTTCATTCGACTTGTTTCATACTTTAGCTTCAGGCCGTGTATCATGATGAAACCATGTGGTGCCAGTGGGAGGTGGAGAAAAATCTTTGGAATAATTTGTGTTTTGGTTTCGTGTTTTTTTTCCTTGTTTTGAGTCGTAATTTAAAATGGTCAAATGAATGTTATCTATGTGTCTAATCATGATTAAAACCCAAGTTAATGGTCAAACGTTGAGATGTTTTTTTGAGTTTTTGCTCTGTTATGCATGTATTGGTTTATGGTTAACAATGCTAAATAGGTATTACCCAGGTGAAAAACACCAAATCGTTTTCGACACCACGGTTGTGACACACACTACGCCCAACTCGGCACGCGGTATGATGGATCATTTTCTTTCCCAGCATAAGGTAATTAGTAATGTCGTACGACGCAGATGAAGTCATAAGTGATGAGACAACGATTTGTTTCAACTGAGGCTGAGAATGAATGAATTTTTGAAATTTTTGGTAAAATTTTGAGAAAAACATTTTCTGGGTTAGGGTTTTCTCCTTTGAAATTGAGAGAGAGTGAGTGTTTGTGATGGAATGAAAATTAATCTCACCTCCACTCTTTAAAAGCCGCATCGCTAACGTGCATATACCGTACGTTCTTTGCCATTGCCCCCACCCATTTTTTTGTTTTTTTCAAAATTTTGGGTTTTCGTTGGGCAGATACCAAATATAGAAACCTGGAGAACCAAAATCTCCCTCCTTTTCGTTTTCTTTTTACTTAATGCAGAAACAAACATAACCAGAAACTCACCCATTAAATTACATTTTCTTTTTATTTAAGTTACACTTGACCCCCTCAAAATTTCTAAGTTTTGCTTCTTACACTTACATTGTTTGTATATGGGAGTTTGCTGACTAAATTATTATTCATTGTCAAAACTACGTAAAAGTTCATCAACACTAGGAAGAAACAAATTAAGGCAAAAAGGAAAGAGAACAAATTACCACTAATTGAATAATGAGTGTTTTTATGATGTGACAGCTCGCTATGCATGTTTTTAGAGACTCTTATTGTGCATGTTCTAATACTATTTCATTCGACTTGTTTCATTCTTTAGCTTCAGGCCGTGTATCACGATGAAGCCATGTGGTGCCAGTGGGAGGTGGAGAAAAATCTTTGGAATAATGTGTGTTTTGGTTTCGTGTTTTTTTTCCTTGTTTTGAGTCGTAATTTAAAATGGTCATATGAATGTTATCTATGTGACTCAAATGTATCATGATGTGGTTCCCCTTGGCTTACAACATGATCCTTTTGTGAGGATGCATGAGGAGTTTGGTCAGATTGAGATATTTCCAACTGTTGTGAGGAAGTAATAACAGTGGTTTCTAGTTACTTTTGTGTTGCAACAGAGTTATCTTCTGGTATCTCACCTTCCAGAAGTCTCTTTTGTGGTGGAGTGGTGGTTTTTGTGGATGGACGTTTTCTTTTGGAAATGGCTGGTGTAGGTTTCACAGCACTGGATGTAGTGCCATGATCACCAGGAGCAGTGGGCTCAACAACAAAGATGTGGACAACAGTTGTTGTCTTAGTCCTCTTTGTTTGTGTTTTTGAAACCTTTGACACTTTTGATACTTTTTCTTGGGTGTTTGCACCCAGCATTCTTGTGAAAGTTTCATCAGTTAGACTTTTCATTTGCATAGACTCACCCTTTTTGAAAACTTTTTCTAGTAAAACCTTTTGAAGGATTACACTTAAGATTTTTGGGTAAATTAGAAAAGCATTGTTTGACCCAGACTTTATGGCTTTCACATTTGACACTAAATCCATAAACAGTCCCTGGGATAGGTTGAAGTCAGAATCTGACAACATAACATAACCCAAGTACTGAATCCTCAATGGGATTTCATTAAAGGATGTGGACTTAGCGGAGACACAGAGAAGAAGGGTATGGAAGAAAAATTTCATGACTGGTGGGAAAAACTTTTTGAAAAGTGTTGACCCAGTCATCTGAGCATCATACCCCCTTTCCTGAAACTCTGTGTGAAGCTCTGTTTTAGGGAAAGAGTCTTTAAGATTTAAGATGAAACATGGGCAGCCAAAGATTTTAAAAAAATGAAATTAATGGTTTGATTTTAAACAGAATTTCATAAGCAGTTTTTTGATGTCTTGGGTTGATCAAAACTCTGTTTTGAACATAGCAAGCAGTGTTTACAGCTTCTGCCCAGAAGGACAATGGCAAACCAGAATCTGCTAGTTTTGGACTCATCAATGGATTTGTAAGAGCTTTTATGTTGTTTTCCTTTTAAACAGGAAACACAATGCTCATCACATTTGAATTCTTTTGATGGTAAGCCTCTGACAAGACTATGTTTAGACAGTGTGTTGATAGTATTAAGGTTGGTATGACCCAGTCTCCTATGCCACAATTCTGTCTCCTTTGTGGAGGCAGCAGAAAACAAACAGACATTTGCCATAGGATTGTCCTTTAACATATCAACAACATACACATTGCCACTTCTATGAGCAACAAGTTGTGCTTTGCTCTCAGCAATGATGGTATCAATCTTTTTCACCACTTCCAGCCCAATAATCTTGCAAGTTTTCTTTGTGAAGAATAAGCCATAACCTTTGTCACTCATTTGTGAAACACTCAGAAGATTAAACTTGAGATTATCAATAAGATTGACATTTTCAAACTTGAGTTTCCCAGCTTGTACAGTCCCTGACCCCAACACCTTACCTTTTGAATCATTACCAAAGGATATATTACCCCCTCCATGAGCTAAGAAGTCCAGAAGAATGGCTCTACATCCTGTCATGTGCCTGGAACCTCCACTATCTACATACCAAAGACTATCTAAACAAGCAGAAGCTCCCTGCACAGCAGTAATGGATTAGTTTTGGTGAGTGTCCAAAGCCAAGTTGGCTTTGGATGGGTCCTCAGACTTTTCAGACTCAAGCTTTGGAAGATGATCAGTGGTTTGAACTAATTTTTTAACCAAGTTCAACAACTGCTGCTGACCATTTGCCAGTGCTTGAATGTCAACACTTGGGGCAACAGTTGTTTGATCACTTCCAGACAGATGATAATACCCATAGGGATTTCTGTTCACTCTTGGTTTAGAGGGTCTTTTTGTCTCCTCATAAACATGTGACAGACTATGACATGGTGGTTGTCCATATCCTCTTGGGTACTTGCTTGTGGGTGGAGCATCTGTTACTTGGACATCCCTAGGAGCAGATGTTTCAAGACTTTTAGTAACAGATGTTTGGACAGGAGTGAAGGTCTGTTTGGGCTTTCCTTTTGAAGTACTTACCCAAGGATTTGCAAGAGTTTTAGCTTTGTACTCTTGTATTTTCACATCAAAATTTTTGAGATACAAGCACTCTTTGGTTTTGTGATTCTTTTTCCCACATATTGAACATGTGGCTTTGGAATCACATACACTTGTTTCTTTGTTAATGTCATATGCTTTTAGAAGAAAACAGTTTTTAGTGACATGATTCTTCTTTTCACAGAAATCACAGAACAAGTGGACAGTCTTTTCTTTCTTCTTTCCTTTTTCAGCCTTCTTTTCAGCAGATGTTTGAGCATCTGCTGGAAGGTTTTTCAAGGGAATGATTTTTGCCTGAGGAGCTGTCTTTCCTTCAGGTGTTTTAAAATCAACAGGTTTAAAATTCTCAAGAGTACCACACTCATCAGACCAAGTAGGTTTAAATTCATACTTTTCAAGTTCAGTGAATGATGAGGAACCTACTGGTTTTTCTAGAACAATTTTCTTACCATTTGGTTCAGTGATTTTAATCTCTTGTCCCTGCAAATTTGTTGGTACTATCTCAACAGACTTTTGATCCTTTTTGTCAATGTTTTCAAAAGCTGGAGCAGTGGTTTCAAAACCAAAACCAAACTTCACATGACTTTTGGTTTGTTTGTTGAGTAGCATTTCAAATCCTCTACATGATTCCACCTATTTCTGACATTCAACTTGGGTGGACTCAAGCTCACTTTTACAACTCTGATATTTTGTTATCATAGTTTGGAGCTGGTCTTTGGTTATGGTTGCTTCATGTTTTAAGCTGCTTATTTCAGATTCTTTTTCAGTTAAACTTGTTTTTAATTCTTTTGAAAGTTTTTCAAATTTAACCTCATCATCTAAAATTTTCTTTCTAAGGTTTTCATTCACCTCTTTGATGTTAGCAAATGCTATCACACATCTCTCAGAACATAAATCCTTAAGAATTTGAGGAGATACCTTAGCAGCAGCCATCAATGCACAATCACACTTGCACTCACAATCATCAGATGCACCCCAGGGATCTGAGAGATTCACAACCTCTTCTTCAGGTTTTTCACCTGCAACAACTTCATCAACAACATCATCAGTCACAACTTTAGATTCAGTCACCACCTCCTCAGATTCAACTTCTTCTACCATAGCCATGAAACAAAAGTTTTCTAGTTCATTTTCAGCTTTGGCAACTAGTGCAAAATTTTCATCTATTAATTCATCTGGTAGACTGCTCCAATCAACAAAGCCTTGTGTGAAAAAGCTCTGTTGACTGGTCTCTGCAGGAGCAGAGGATGGAGCAACAGTCGTTTGCACAGGTGCTTGAGCAACAGGTGTTTGCACATAGTGGATCTGAGGAACACTGGTTTGGACATACTGGACAGGAACAGTGTTTGAGGACTGTGCAAAATGAGCAGTGTTTTGCACATTTGGTCCAGGGGTATTATAGGAATTTTGATAAGTGTTGGTCTGAGGTCTTTGATTTGGATAGGTGATTATAGGTGCACCATGTTGACTCCTACATTCCCTAGCAAAATGACCAAGTCTATGACATTTATAACACTTTATCTTTGATTTATCTAACCCAACCTTTGATCTGCCAGTTAACCCTGGAAACCTTCTCCCAGTTTTCTTGTAAAAATTGTTAGTTCTTACACTGAGAAGGGCCAATTGGTGCATAATGTCCATTTCTTCCAAATCATCAGGGTCTGAGGTCTTAAGTGTTGTTGACTCCAACAGACCTTTAGTCTTCATCAGCAGTTGTTTCTTCATCAGACCTTTGGTCAGCAGTTGTTCTCTAGCAGTCCTTTGTATCAGCAGTTGTCACAGCAGTTGTTTGGATGGAACAGTTGTTAGGGTCAGCAGTCTTTTGGGAGGAATATGTTGTAAAGACTGTTTATTTATGGAATCAACTGTTAGCATATTTTGGCTTTTAATCATCTGTTCTTCTCCAGGTCAGCAGACCCAACACATAACGACCATAAAATAGAGATGTTATAAAAGTCGCTGGAAGATGTATAGAATTCAATACCCTGTTGTGGTCAACTAGCTTTTAGTGAGCATCATAATTGCTTGAAGATGATTTTGAGGCACCATATCCCAGAAGTCTTCAAAGGTTACAGGAAGTGGGCCTTGAGTGGCTATGACACGAGAAACATTTTCAAATGGATTAGCCTATAATCACAGATGAAACCCATCCACTAAGATCAAATATTTAAAACTTAGTTTCTTTTTAGTTAATACAAAATTTATAGCACTCAAAGTTAGAGTATGAGGGGGGGCGTGAACGCTCCTTCACCCCATCTACACCACCCGTCCCATGGCGTGATTTGAGCGTGGCCCTTTGGGCGGGGAAAGGCTTCACCGGCGGGGGAAGGACGATGTGATTTGCTGAATATTTTTTTTTAAGTTATACACACAAATAAAAGTGGAGCCCACATGGCCCATCATCCCCCCCCCCCCCCCCAACACCATTTTAGGGCTTGAAAAGTGAAACCCACATGTGCCACATCATGTAGTCTTATACAATTTTATCATGAGAGAAAATCAATGACCTCTGCTGTGATAAAACTAGCATAGATGCATCACATTGCTGATCAGATCTTCATCTTGCATTTGTAGTGAATGCTGAACATCAATTCAATATCTCCCACAACTTACAAAAAACAGAACTGATCAAAAAACCATAAATTACACAAATCCTTATAAAAAAAAACTAGCAATAAAAAACACATTACCACACCACATAACTAACTAAAACAACACCTTTTACACGATTCAAACAATCCAACCAAATGTGCTAATCAATCTAACAAAATTTCGCTACTCAATCCGACATCATCAAAATGAGCTAATCAATCCAACAAAAATTAGCTACTCAATCAAACAACATTTAGCTACGCAATCTAACAAAACAGTAGAAAGTAAAAACTAATCTCCTTTCTTTGTCAAAGAACGGAGATTTAGGGATCTGGTTGTGGCTGGGTTATAGGGGTAGTTGACATCCTCCTTCCAAGGGTAAAAAGGGCGCATAGTTATCCCCCTAGAATCTTCTACGTTTCTCCTAAGCCTGAAATGCCCATCTTCTCCCATGAGGCCCCACTTGAGTTTCCGCATATCCAATAGTCAATTTCACCCTATAGCCAACAATTGTAACTCCATGTGCGATGTTACAGGCACATGATTTTTCACATATACCCTATAAAATTAAAATGTTATTTAGCAAAAAAACTCAAAAGCATCTTAAATTTAAGATAAGATGAGTTTTATTGCCTTAGGTATATCCAACAAGAACTGACGAATCTATAGAAGCAGCAACAAGTTGCTTCGATACAACTATCTCCAAGGAATTCTCATTATTTGGAGTCATTGGACAAACACCATCTATGGTCGCGATCTTTGCTTTCTCCATATATATATATATATATAATACTACATATAAACTAAAATAAACATAAACAATTGAGTCACACAATACAAACTTTTGAACTACGACAACTTCCTTGACGACACACGTATACGGGTATATATTTTTTTGCAGAAAGCAAAGATCACGACAATAGATGGTGTTTGCCTAGTGACTCCAAACAATGAAAATTCCTTGAAGATAGTTGTATCGAAGCAACCTGTCGCTGCTTCTATAGATTCGTCAGTTCTTGTTGGATATACCTAAGGCAATAAAACTCATCTTATCTTAAATTTAAGATGCTTTTAAGTTTTTTCGCTGAATAACATTTTAATTTTATAGGGTATATGTGAAAAATCATGTGCCTATAACATCGCACATGGAGTTACAATTGTTGGCTACAGGGTGAAATTGACTATTGGATCTGCAGAAACTCAATTGGGGCCTCATGGGAGAAGATGGGTATTTCAGGCTTAGGAGAAACGTAGAAGACTCCAGGGGAACAGGGGAGATAGCTATGTGCCCTTTTTACCCTTGGAAGGATGAGATCAACTACCCCTATAACCTAGCCACAACCAGATCCCTAAATCTCCGTTCTTTAACAAAGAAAAGAGATTAGTTTTTACTTTCTACTGTTTTGTTGGATTGGGTAGCTAAATGTTGTTGGATTAAGTAGCTAAATTTTGTTAGATTGATTAGCTCATTTTGATGATGTTGGATTGAGTAGCTAAATTTTGTTAGATTGATTAACTCATTTTGTTAAATTGTTTGAATCGTGTAATATGTGTTGTTTTAGTCAGTTATGTGGTGTAATAATATGTTTTTTATTGCAGTGCGTTAGTTTTTGATTGTAAGGATTTGTGTAATTTATGGTGTTAAGATATATTCATCATCAGGTAGACATTTTGTGTAGCATCTCTAACGTTGAGGTTGCGGCAAACACCCAGCACATACCTTAAAAGAACACGATAACCGATCAAAACACGCAACGATTACACAAAACAATCAAATCAAAATTTAATAATAAAAAAAACTCTTCCCATTTCTTGTCTTTTCGACCCATTCCAAGACTTCGATTACCGCTTCTTTACTGTGTAATCCATTAATATTGAAACCCAAATTCGAACTTGATGAATCAATGACATCACCTTCTACGTAAAACAGTGACTACACGAACCAATATGTTTTTCAAGCTTGAAAGTTAACACAAATTATTGTTAACAACCAACTTGGAGCTTATAGGAAGCTACAAACCCTGACCAATTACAATCCAAATTCAAGCTTGATAGTTGGCACAAGTGACTATACCAACCAATATGTTATTTTTTACAGTTTTGACTTTATACATAACCAGTGTTGTAAAAGTCGGCCTAGGCGGCGCCTAGGCACTAAGCTAGGGTGTATATCGGAATTTCGACGTAGGCGTGGGATTAGGCGAAAATGGGATTAGGCGGACCTAGGCGGAAGCTGGGCGACCTGGGAAGACGGAGTTTGTGTTGCTCGGAGTTTTGCCGGAGTTGCAGGTTGTTGGATGTGAAATTGCAGCGATAAAGGTATGAGGGAGATGAGTATAAGTATACAATAGGTAAAGACTTTTTTAAGTTATTCTGGCTTTTGAGTTTGACAAGTCTTAGTGAATAGTGACTACCCACTGAAAA
Organism: Ambrosia trifida; assembly: GCA_028751855.1. Classification (NCBI taxonomy): domain Eukaryota; kingdom Viridiplantae; phylum Streptophyta; class Magnoliopsida; order Asterales; family Asteraceae; genus Ambrosia; species Ambrosia trifida. The sequence goes on along the minus strand of CM054124.1, from coordinate 22,812,018 downwards.
AGGTAGTTGACAGCTTAAGCCCATGTGTATAGGGCTGTAAGAAAGTGAGTTGTCTTTATAATATTTTTTTAATAATTTATTTTTTATTCTTTTCGATTTTTCTTTTCATTCTTCCCTGACTCTTTGTTACTTTGACCTTTCTTATTTGTTTTTTTTTTTTTTTGTTTTTATTGTACATAGGCCTTAATTTGATTGTACCCGTAGCATACACAGTATCATAAATTGTGTCTAAGTTACTTTATTATCAATCTTTTTTGGTATTCAAGCTTCGAAAATATGGTATATAATTAATAAATAGATATTATGATAAACACCTAAATTTGTGTGTATATATATAAAATACGTATAAAAATACCACAACGCCTAATTTCGCGTAGTCCTAACTAGTCCCTAGGCTAGACCTCACCGCCCGCCTAGCGCCTTCTGCAACATTGTACATAACTCACTACCTTGAAGATGATTTTAACAACACACATCCAAAAAATACAAGGCAAGGTAAGCATTTAACCTTACGAATTTGTCCCACTACCTTTTGTCCATCTAATATTTAGTATACACAAAACAACTTTCTTTTCTTTTCTTTTTTTATTTTTGTGCTTCTATTATAATTGAAGCAATTAGACAATAATCTTTGGAAGGAGATGACACCAAATTTGAATATGAACCAGGAACGCCCTCCGTGCATAATAGCATTAAGCCTTGAAACCGTTACTGACTATCTAAATGAACCTAGCAGAACTTATCAAGTCTCAACACCACCTAACCAAATACTTCCTCATGTCTAATTTTGCAATAAATAACAAAACGATCAGTAAGCCCTAATGTATATATATATATAACAAAATAAAACAATTACATTACAACATGACCCAGATCATAAACTTAAGCCCTAATATATATATATATATATATATATATATATATATATATATATATATATATATATATATATATATATATATATATAACAAAATAAAACAATTAAGCCATGTAATGTCCTAAAATCATTTCAGATCCAACAAACATCTAAACATCAAGAAGAATCACTATCTTTTTCAAACTAAAATTCAAATAATGATGCAAAAATCTAAAAATGAAAGCAATTCAATTAACAAAAATAAAGCTTTGAATTTCAAGGATACCTTGAGAGAGAGGAAGAGATTTGGGCGCCATTTTACCATCTGATTGAGGATGCAAGTGAAACCCTACTTATTTGGGATGTAATGAGTCAATAACCGTCGATTACCTCTCTTTTTCTCACACGGATTGAAGACAACCGTTGGTCAACCGTTGGATCAACTTTATTTCTCACTCACACGGATTGTAAAATTTAATTTCTACTGAAAAAAGTAGGTGCAGAAAAGGAGAACACAAGAGGACAAAATGCTTTAATTTGAACGGACAAAATGCGGGGTAGCTGCAACTCTTGGTGAAATTAAATCATGCAGCTTTTTATGGGTTAAATATCGCTCCAAACGTGCAGACTTGAATTGGGAGGTGCGGAGAAGCTTTAATTTGCATAAAATTGGTTGGTAGTGGTCTTTTAGTCATGTTAGTTTTGTTTGTTTTCTGTTGTATTGCTTCTTGGTGTATATGTAAACTTGGTGTGTGGCTAGCGCCCTGCTGGCCATTTGGTGAATAAATATATTTCGTTGGCCGTTCAAAAAAAATAAGAGGACAAAATGCTTTTTCTTGCATTTAGTATAACTGTTTATTATTTTTGTTTAATTTTTAGTTGATTTTAACGACTCATGTTAAAAGATAATCATTATGGGTTGTATATTATTTATTAGGCGAGGCTTAGGGCTGTATACGAACCGAGCTGAGCCATGCTGAGCTCGAGCTCGAATTAAACGAGCCAGCTCCGCTCGACTCGTTTTTCTGGTCGAGCTAAAAAGTCAAACTCGAGCTCGGCTTGTAAATGTTCGAACTGAGCTCGAGCTGGCTCGAGCCAGCTTGTTATTTTTTTATAATTTTTTTTATGTTTTTTTTTATTTTTTTTACAAAGATTTATAAAATAAAAAACAAAAAAAAAATAAATACAATTACATACATACATGTATATTTTTTATTTTTCTAAGTTAGGGTTTATTGGATTATGAAGGGGTTATTGGATTATGAAGGGATGAGATAGATAGGTGATATGAGTGCGACTTTCAAAATTTGAATTTTAGAATTGGGTTTGGAGCCAAAATATATTACTTTCATCTATATATTAAATACACATACACAAGCCTAAGTCGAGCCATATGTCGAGCCATCGAGCCGAGCCACGAGATGAACACCCCTGGCTCGAGCTCGGATCGATTACAAAACGAACCGGCTCGGCACGAAAACAAAACGAGACTTTTCGAGCGACTTTCGAGCGAACCTCAAGCCGCGAGCTTTTTGTACACCCCTAGCAAGGTTAACGTAAAAAGTTGGTTAGCGTACAAAATGTAAGAAGTAATATAGATCGTAGGATTAGGCGGCTAATGAGGGGTACGATCGTAAAAAATCATGCGTCATTAAAGTTGTCGAAACAAAGAATAAGGGCAAATTAGTAATTGGACCAAAAAAATAAAAAAGCGGGCAAATTACAAATATCTTTCAACTGACATTCAGTTTCTAAAATAACAACGAAAACCGTCTACTCGATACAAATCAAAACACAATTAGGGTTTTTTTTAGTGTGCGAAAGCAAAAAAAACAAAACCATCAACACAATATAATGGCATCGAAGGCAAAATCAGGTATGTATATACAATATTTGGAATATTATTGCGTTTAAGTAATAGTTGCAATTAACAAATCCAAATGATACTTTACAGGAGTTGAATATGAATGGCGATCAAAGGAAAACAATGATAGGCCGGCTAAAACTTCAAAATCAGGTTTGCTGGACAATTATAAGTTGTTAATAAATATACTCGTATTATGATTTTATAAATTTTTTTTTCAAATACATGTTTATTGCATCTTAATGTACTCATTTTTTATTTAGGGGTATTTTGCTAACTACTTGCGTATAATGTTACTTGTACTTGCGTTTGGATTTGTTATCAGAAATAGTTAAAACAAAAATGTATTTGCATGTAATGTTAGATGTACTTGGATTATAATTTGTTATAAGAAACTAGGTTAGAGACCCGTGAACTTCACGGGTGACGAAATTTTTAAATAAAACATATTATCGACTAAATAAAACTAAATAACTTTTATAAGGACAGTGTTCAACTAAAAGTTTAAAACATAACATGAAAGAAAATATAACGTGAAAAATTAATATTCTGTCCAAGTACTTAAATACTTATATGTTAAAATATGACGTAATATTTTTAAAAAAAAATTGTACTCGTGAAAATATTAAGTTGTAAAAAATAATCGATGCAAATAAATCTCGTAAGAAAAAAAATTGTTCCACTAAACAAAATAATATTTCCAAACGAAAACATAATTCAAAAGATAATGTTCACAAAACTTAATAATAAGATGTATTTAACATCAAAATTCATACATATTGCATTATCAAACATTTATAAACCCTAAACCCTAGGTTAGAGACCCGTGTGTACACACGGCAAGTCCCCGAGTAAAATGAAAAAGCATATAACATGATATTAAATGCCAGTTTATAAAATACATACACGTATATGTTCGATAGTAGTAGTTAATTCCTTACATGACAAACAACAGTATAAGATTCTTTATTTGTAATTTGTAAAGTATATGTATATATTTATGCACAACAACTATAAATTATTATAATATAATCACATATGAACCCATTATGTAATCGATTGAAACCAACTGATTAAAAGATTCTTTCGTGCCTCGCTTCTTATAACTCTTGATTATGTGTATATATAATATAAATGTATGTATACATATAAATTGTTGGGGCCAATACAAAGTAAAAAAGCGAGACTTTGATTCAATACGTTAGTTTTCTACCCAACTCTAACCTCATAATAAGGGGCGCAGGATATTAAGGGCCAGGGATGGCCCTGGCCCATCCCGTTTTTTGGCACAGTGGTAGAAATTTACGATTTTCATAGGTACATTGTGTACGGGTTGAGTCCGCCCCTGCCGATTTGCAACTAACGATCGAAAAAATTGAGTCCGGCCCCTACCGATTCGAGAACCAAGCTTCGCTACTGCTCAGAATGTATTGTTTGTTATTATGTTTACAGTTTATATAAATATTGTAGTATGAACATTGTTTTATTTATTGAGTATTAGATTTTGGTTAGCATGCAAAATCTCATATCAGGCTTTTAAAAGTAACAATTGGATTTACTAAACATTCTTAATACAAAAGGCTCCCAAAATGTAACTTAAAGAACATTCTAGATGTTACTTGATGCAAAAAAATAGAGACTGGCTTCTCCACGAAGAGAAGGGTCTTTTCATCTTCACCATACACTCATGGTACTTCCATTGTTCATGAACATTGTCAAGTAAAATAGAGTCCACGAAGAGAAGGGTTTTTTCATCTTCACCTTACGCTCATGGTGCTTCCATTGTCTATGAACATTGTCATACTTGAACACGTACGCCTGCATTTAAAAAATTAACCAATGAGTTATGTAGGTAATGATATTGACATTTAATAGATCTTGAGTACTATTTTGAGCCGCCCTAGTATATTCAATTAAATCAAGCTGAGACATTCACTTTCACAAAAACACTCTAAAAAGTTCACTTTTGCTACTATTACTGTTTGTTCATGTGAATCAATACATTAACAAAGACACAATCATTGATAGATATATATATACTTGCATGCTACTATAAGTTTTTTCTTTCAAAACCATATTGACAATAGTGCAACTCCAATTTTTCCAGAACAAACACAAAAGTAAGACAGAGAATTCAATTGAAAATTATGTTATTTAAACTATAATTTGATTTTTAGATAACTGATTTACATATAATAAATATGATGTGAATACAACTTTTAACCCATTTAAGTTTTCTTGAAATACAATTTGGGCGATATTTGGGCGTGAAATCCTCTCACGTTCTTGGTCAAGTAATGGCTCTAGCTTCATTCTCGCTTTGGGATCATCTTTTGTTCTAGTTTTTGGAAGTCTTTTGACCCATTTGACCCGGTTCGATTAAGCATAACCTAACCCATTCATTAGTAAACCGCGGATCAAATTGCTACCTCTAGTAAACTCAATTTTTTTAATTAACGCAGCAAAACAAATGTAAAATGAAAAATACACAGTTTAGATTATTTAAAACTTAACCTGAAATCTGTTGGGCAGCCACAATTTCTTTGCATATCATGTATTTTGCTTCGTCTTTCCCACCACGTGTCACAAAGCTGTACCGTCGCATAGGTTGATCTTGATGGCCATAGGCTGCCATCTAAGATATGCAAATCCTTGGTAGCTATGTATACACTACAAATGTGGTGCATAGGTGGTCATGCCATGAATACACTACAAATATAGAATAGAAATACAATTTGAGAAAGGGTTACCTAATGCAATAAATACCAAGATTATTGTAACAATCCACTTAAGTGATCAAGTTTTAGTTTAAGATCAGGTTAATGGAAAATTGATCATGCATAGATGACAACCACAAAAGGAAGAACAGAGCCATGATAAATTAAAAGGTTATGAGCAATCTTCTACAAAAATTAAACACAAATTTCCAAATAATATTTTATACGTTAATATTTAGAATAAGAAAAGGAACAAAATTGGTCATACCTGTTAAGATATGAACGGCAAATTACTCTGAGCCTAAGCAGTTAATGCGGTAAAATATCGGATATCGGTGAAGGACCGATATTTGAGATATAGGTTATCGCGGTGAGATATCGGTGGGATATCGGCAATTTTTATATCATGCAAAATCCATACATGTAGCAATTTAACACTAACAATTCAATATACTCTCCTGCCATTAACAAATTAACCTTTTACAACTTGCAAAACACTAGCAATTGTACCAAGTGGGAACTTGTTAAGACTTAAAACACAAATATTTAACACTAATTATTAACAATTAAGATTTAAAACAATACTACCAACTATAAGAAGTAAGAAAAATGGAAGAACTAAGAAGAAAAACACCAATATCGGGAATATCGGTGATATATCGGTCAAATATCCATAAAATATCGGCCAATATCACCGATAATATTGGTACAAAATATCGGTCGAAATATCGGTAACAATATATCGGTTGATGACTGATAACCGAGATATCGGTGATATATCACCGATATATCGGCCGAGTTAACTACTTAGCTCTGAGCTTCATGATGGCGTCGCCTAGACTTCAGTTGTAGAAATATATGTTAGGATCATCAAAATATGATGAAACCGGTAAACTTCATACCCAGAAAGAACCATCAAACTTTGAGCTAATGAAAGCTTTAACCTAATTCCACTTTGACCCAAATATAACCAGGTTCACAAAACAACTTTGCAACGCCATTTTATTAAATCCAACACCGGATTAACAATAAATCAGGTTTCAAAAAAAAAAAAAGTGATAAAAGCTAGCTACCTAACAATCAGTTAAAATGGACGTATCAGTAATAGAATAAGAAGTCAAACATAAGTCAACGTTAGAACTAACTTCATCTTTGATAGAATGATTAAAAGCAACTTTTTAGAGCCTTCAACCATTGAAGTTCTGGTAGCGAGATATCCGATACTTCAACAATATATCCAAGTCTGTACATGAGAAACAAAAAATCAAAAAACTACAAAATAAAACATTCACTTACCAATATAGGTGTTTGTGTGTTTGACAAAGAAATAAACATATTCATTAATTATTAGAAAATAAACTATAGAAAAACCTGGTCGTAGTGGGCCAACATTTCTGAAAGGAATTCTAAAAGCTGATACTTAATTGGTTGGAGTTTTTGGTAGTTGGGAGTAGCCGTTATTAGAGGTAAGCCCGACTTTAGATGGGTCATCTAAGTTTAAATGGCGGGCAACTTTTTCCACAACGTCATCATAATTATTGAACTTTGACCTGAAACATAAGATAATGAAATGAATAATCGAAGATCGAGTCTTATATCAATTGGTAATTAGTGACATATTGATGAATAAAAAAACCATACAATTCTAGAGGGAAGTCATCGTCCTCTGGTGTCTCTAATGCGTGAAAGCGTACAACCTCTCAGCATGAGGCAAATATGTGAAGTCAAAATAAACATGTTGAAAACGGTACCTGACAATTATGAATATATTCAAGAAAAGTCGGAGCATCATGACAACGCAATGTTTTAGTACTTTCGTCGTAAGCAACTTTCTGAGAGCAAATAATGTCCCCTCTTCAAACTAAAATGGCATAACCATAAAAGATTATTGCAATTAGATAATCACTTACATAATAAATCAATAAAACCACCAAAATATATAGATGTATACATACTTGACTTCCTCGAAAGTACGTTTTTTATCAACAAAGATATCCAAAGTCCAAACTTTAGCATTGTAAACCTAACATGTGCAGAGATGAATAAATGCATCAAAATTAGCATAGAACTACATCATAGCATTGTAAGCCTATAGTACTGAAGTAACCAGCAAAAAACTCAGCTAAACGCCCCATGAAACCTTCTTCTTCCTTCGAAACAAAAAAAAAAGTGCTACATCCATCAAGCTTTGCTTTAAATGCTCCATTATAAGAATGTCAGCCATTTTTTTGTTTTCTTATTTGTGGCAAGACAACGTGTCACCGTTATACCATCACATATTACCTATTACCTATTACAAATGGTATATCTATATACATGTCTTTTTTGCTCCAAATGCTTTATGATCTTATTTTCATTTAGTATATGTAATATATAGACTTAAAAAACAACAAAAGTTTGCCATTTTGATAATGGGTCATAGACATTTTGACTCAACCCGACAACACATATTATACAAGGTTCATAACTATCGGTACATAGCTATTTGTACTCTCCTTCCATGGCATCCAAAAATTCATCATTCAAGACATCATGTTGAGGATCAACTGAACATCCTCATCTAATGCAATTATCAATGAAAAAATGTTACCAATAGGTATGAGTTATAGAATCGAAAACCCCATCAACGAAAAGATCAAACCAAAAAAGGATTTATTAATTGATTGGTAACCTTGAGAGAGAGAATCCACGATGGAGGAAGTGAGTGAAAGATGGCAATGCCTGACGACCTTTGTTACTATTCCAATCTTCGAGCAGATGAAAAAGGTTTCGAGGCAATGGGTGCAAGACAAACCCCAGCCATTAGATGCAACAGGTGGATGTATGAAGCTGAATGAATTTCCAAATTGGGGTTATGTGACTGATATGAGATAGGATGAAGGATTAACCACATTAGTTGATAGAAAAATCTTACCCATCAGTGGAATTCCATCTCTACCAAAAACACATGCCATTAATGAATGTCACTGATCTGACTATAGATGAAACACACAAACCCTAGCCTCCGCTTTCAGGATTAATCGCTCTATCTTGAATAACATCAATCATAAATCTAAGAACATACGTGGATATGAAAATCAAAGAGTGTAATCATATTAGAGAGTTTCTAGAGGATGAATATGATGTATTTGAATTTGAATGGGGGATATTATTTACACAAGAAGGAAAAGTTAATTTTCACAGCCCTCTACGGCTCGTATAGGGCTCTACGGGCCGTAGAGGGTGTCAGTGTAATAAATGCTCAACCCTCTACGTCCCGTAAAGCCCTCTACGGCCCGTAGAGGGGAGTTTGGTGGGGTTCATTTAAACCCTATACGGGCCGTAGAGACCTCTACGGCCCGTAGGCAGTACGAGGTACGAGGTGATTGAATGAAGTGTCTGACATTCAGTGTGTCAGTCTGAAAAGTCTCTGAAAAAGCTAAACCTATACGGGCCGTAGAGGGCTATACGGCCCGTAGGAAACCTGGTTGTTGGGAGCATTAAACCCTATACGGCCCGTAGAGGCCTCTACGGGCCGTAGAGGGTCCAGATATATTCTTCTTCCTTGTCTTCTTTCTTCAGTTAACGAAAGAAAATTTAAAAACGCGGGTCACAAAAATCCGATCGATTCCAAGCTACCACGATGTCTTCGGGTCACTATAGTAATGGTTCGGATGAATGGGAGTATTCGTTTAGCCTATCTCACGTCTCGGAAAGCCTTTTCGGAGCCGTGGTGAAACGTGGTGAGGAGGAGGTTAGCTCCGTTGTTCGCTATGGTGACGGGAATGCACTACCCGATTTGAACCTGCTGCCCGATTTGAACGAGGAGTACGTAGAAGAACCGGGGTCATTTTACTTGCCTCCGCCAAGTCATCCACAGTACGAGGGAGGTGATAACGGTGGCGAGGAACCTGTCCCGGATGTTTCGTACGAAACGAATCAGGTGTGTTTATGAATTTGCACTTGTTTATAATTTAGACCCGTGTATATTTAGACTCGTATATTTAGGGTTTGTGAGATATTTAGACCCGTGTACATATTTAGACTCGTACCTAAATTTGTTTTAGGGTTTGTGATATATTAGTTGTTATTTGAACTCGTAGGGTTTGTGAGATTTGAACTCGTATATATTAGTTGTTATTTGAACTCGTAGGGTTTGTGAGATTTGAAGTCGTAAGGTTTGTGAGATTTGAACTCGTATATATTAGTTGCTATTTGAAGTCGTATATAAATTTTGCAGGTATTCAGGTCTCTTAAAGACCTCACAGAGTGGGTTTATCAAAGAGCAAAAAAAAATGGTTACATTACCGTATACTCACGTACTGTTTCGGAAGGCAGGGGGGCGAATAGGAGGGTAACGACGGCATGGATACGATGTGACCGTAGTGGCGTACATCATAGTGTAGCCACGGTTCGAAAGACGGGCAGTAAAAAATGTAATTGCCCGTTTAAACTAATAGGGAGATACCACTACGGCCACGATGGTTATATTTTGGAGGTCCAAAACCAAACACATAATCACAAACCTTTCCAACACATCGAGGGTCACGCGTATGCTAGGAGGCTGGGTCCGGCCGAGTTAAAATTGGTGGATACACTTTATTTTCAAAATGTTACGCCAGTAGACATACATTCGGCCGTTAGAAAACAAAACCCGGATAGTCCCTGCATCTTAAGAGACATACATAACACAATAACCAAGGTTAAGCATTTGTTATACGGCGGCAGGACTCAAATGCAGGTATTATTATTATTATTATTATTATTATTATTATTATTATTTTTATTATTATTATTATTATTATTATTATTTTAATTATTATTATTATTGCTATGCAGGTACTCGAAGCCACATTGGTGGAAAAAAAATTTGTTTACTTCACCCGGAGGAATGCCTCGACAAATGCGATCGAGGATATTTTGTTTGTCCATCCCACCTCGCACAGGTTATGGCGTGCGTTCCCGCATGTGCTGATGATTGATGCGACCTACAAAACGAACGAGCATAAACTTCCGTTTATTCAAGTTGTGGGGATGACATCAACATCCAAGTCGTTTATTGTCGCCCATGCATTCATCTCCCGTGAAAAGAAAGATAACTACTTGTGGGTGATACAAAGGCTTAAAGAGTTGCTAGAAGATAGTACGGAGCCCCGTGCTATAGTTACTGATTGTGAGAAAGCCTTGATGAATGCATGCGACATTGTATTTCCAGCAGCTTCGAAGTTGTTATGCAGGTATACATGTTGTTATTATTATTATTATTATTATTATTATTATTATTATTATTATTATTATTATTATTTTTATTTTTATTATTATTATTATTATTATTATTATTATTATTATTATTATTATTGTTGTTGTTGTTGTTGTTGTTGTTATGCATTCAGGTGGCACATTCAACGAAATATACTGAAGCACTGCAGACAAGCCTTTGGAGATGAAGATTGGAAAATATTCGTGAAATCTTTTAAGCGATTATGTAGATCTTCATCTCCGGCATTTTATCAGCACTGGTTAGACCGATTCTACAGACGACTATGTCAAGACGAACGAACTGGTACATATTTTATTAATTTAGTTTAAAACGCATACACACATTAACAAATATCTTTGTTCTATCTTTACAGGTGTTTTTAAATATATAGACCGGGTCTGGCTCCGTGACTACAAAGAAAGGTTTGTTTCTGCATGGACAGACACAAACTACAACTTTGGTCAATATACGACCAACAGAGCTGAGAGCCAGCATTCACGGTTTAAGATGCACATTAAGGGGCCGAACAACTCGCTCCACAAACTTGTGATGATTGCAGACGATGTGGTAACGTCACAAGAGAGGGCAATAAATCACTCGTTTGAAGAGAGTTTGTCTGTGAAAAAGGTGCACCATGACATACCGATTTTTGAGGACCTACTCGGTAAAGTTTCCCATGCAGCGATCGAGAAGATGATAAATGAGATAAAAAATATAGAGAAGTTGAGGAAACGAAAAAAGAGTTGTGGTCACCAGCTTTTCGCGAGTTCTGGGTTACCGTGTGCATGTCGATTAGATTCGTATATAAATAAAGGTAATACCATTACTTTATTATTATTATTATTATTATTATTATTATTATTATTATTATTATTTTATTGAATACAGGAATAAAAATTCAGCTGTCCGAAATAGACGTCTTCTGGACACGACTGAATTACGAACCGGAAGTAGTATGGAGCGAACCTGACCTTGCGAGTGAGTGGGAAATAGTCAAAGAGACACTGCTGTCTCAATCACCACGCGTTCAGAGAAATATGTTGTCAAAAATAAAGTCGGTGGTAAATCCAAGTATGACTGACACTCAACCTCCTGAGGTACAAAAGAATACTCGTGGGCGCCCAACTACAAAATCAAAGAAAAAAAATCAGCAGGAGGATGCGCAAGAAGACGTTAGTATTATTATTATTATTATTATTATTATTTATTATTTATTATTGTTATTATTTATTATTATTATTATTATTATTATTTATTATTATTATTATTTATTATTATTTATTATTGTTATTGTTATTATAATTTTATTGTTATCCATTGTAGGAAGACGAGCCTGTTAGGAGACGTAGGCCATCAGACCCAGGTAGAGATACAATGAGAGTGTGTAGCAAAAAGTATCCACTCTTAAGAGGGGACAGGTACATAAATAACTATTTATACATACATACATACATATATATACAGTACACATCCCTTAATCATGATTTCCCAATGTTTGGCTGTGACAGGTATAAATTTGTGCTTAGAGCATTTAAGCATCAGATTGATCCCCTGTATCGACGGTTTGTCACGCATATTCAAGATGTTCAGCCAGACGGTAACTGTGGGTTCCGATCTGTAGCTGTGGCTTTGGATAGGGAGGAGGAAGACTGGGATTTGATCCGCCACGTTCTTAAAGAAGAGTTGATGGGTCAATACCATGAGGACTGGTACGAGATTTTGAACGGATTCGACGATAACGCGTTCGCCCGCATATACTCGTCCATAGATTGGAGGGGACTCGGGAATGCACCACACTCAAAATGGATGGAGATGCCTTTGACTGGATTAGTGATTGCTCAGGCATTTGGTGTGGTCCTTCAATTCTTCAGTCCTCTTGGAGCGTGCACATTCTTCCCTATTCACATTCATCCTGAAAGCGTGATACAACATCGGGTCATTTCGATGGCCTTCGTGAACGGCAACCACTTCATCATGCTGAAGCTAGCAGACGACGCTCCGATGCCTTATCCGAGCGGAGCATGGAGGCGTTGGGTAGATGTAAATCACAACCCATGGTTAGCACTATACAGGGATCGTCTTGATGAGGGGCGTAGGCTATCTCAAACAGATCCAGAGTGGTTTGACCTAACAGGCTGTCCTGATTCTTCTAATAGTTCGGTGTAAATTTGTTTTTATAATGTATAATAATTTATTAAATACATTTTTTTATTTTTTATTATTATTTTACATATACAATATGAAATGAAAACGTTATTTTATAAAAAAAACCTATACCACCTAATTAAAACTAACAAAATTAAAAAAAAACAAAACTTGTATTGGGCCGTAGAGGGCCCTATGGGCCGTAGGTAAGATTTATCTACGGGTCGTAGGGCCCTCTACGACCCGTAGGCTTCAGGGAGATGCTCGTAGGAGACCCTCTATGGGTCGTAGATGGAATTAGTCTACGGGCCGTAGACGTCTCTACGACCCGTAGAGAAATTTTTTTTTTTTCAAACAATTCGTGAAGTTTATATATATAAATCAGTAGTTTTTTTAAAAAAAATATGAGTCTACGACCCGTATTGGTCTCTACGGGCCGTAGACGATGATTTTTTTAAAAAAAAATTGGGTTTTCAGTGTTATGTTATATATTATTTTTGTGGGATATAAACCAGCGAACTGGTAGCCCAGATGGTCCCCATTGTTACTATAAGTGTGTATGTGTGTGTGTGAGAATGGATAGGCCCACGTTCGAACCTCGTCCCAACCGTTTTTTTACAATTTTTTTCACCTACGAGCCGTATAGACCTATACGGGCCATAGAAGATTTTTAATGCCTATCTACGGCCCGTAGAGCCCTATACGGGCCGTAGGAAAGTTAATAAAACAACCTTTAAGCAGACGAACAGATCTGCTGCACATCACTTTCCCAACCCTAACCCCCATCGCCCCTTTCATCTTTAACACCACCACCGCCCTAATCCACCACCACCACCCTAATCCACCACCACCACTTCTTTCTCCACCACTGCAACCACCACCACCACCCGAATCCGACCACGAAAACCCTTCTTTCAACCCGAATCCATCACCATTTCGAAAAAAGGTATTTTTTTTAAAGTTAATTTTAATTAGTTTTTATGTTTAAATTAGTTAATAGTTGTAGATTATTGTTGAGGGGTTAGATAATTGTTGATTTTAGTTTTTTTTTTTTCAATTTTTTTCAGTTTTTTTTTTTTAGATAATTGTAGAATATCCTATAGAATTGTTGATAATTGTTATTATTGTTGATTATTGTTGATAATTATTGTTGATTATGGTTTGATATAGTTTTGGCGATTCTTTTGAATCGCCAAAAACTATATAGTTTTGGCGTTTCTTTTGAATCGCCAAAACTATATAGTTTTGGCGATTCTTTTGAATCGCCCAAAACTATATAGTTTTGGCGATTCTTTTGAAACGCCAAAACTATATAGTTTTGGCGTTTCTTTTGAATCGCCAAAACTATATTAGTTTTGGCGATTCTTTTGAATCGCCCAAAACTATATAGTTTTGGCGATTCTTTTGAATCGCCAAAACTATATTAGTTTTGGCGATTCTTTTGAATCGCCAAAAAACTATATAGTTTTGGCGATTCTTTTGAAACGCCAAAACTATATAGTTTTGGCGTTTCTTTTGAATCGCCAAAACTATATTAGTTTTGGCGATTCTTTTGAATCGCCCAAAACTATATAGTTTTGGCGATTCTTTTGAAACGCCAAAACTATATAGTTTTGGCGTTTCTTTTGAATCGCCAAAACTATATTAGTTTTGGCGATTCTTTTGAATCGCCCAAAACTATATAGTTTTGGCGATTCTTTTGAAACGCCAAAACTATATAGTTTTGGCGTTTCTTTTGAATCGCCAAAACTATATTAGTTTTGGCGATTCTTTTGAATCGCCCAAAACTATATAGTTTTGGCGATTCTTTTGAATCGCCAAAACTATATTAGTTTTGGCGATTCTTTTGAATCGCCAAAAAACTATATAGTTTTGGCGATTCTTTTGAAACGCCAAAACTATATAGTTTTGGCGTTTCTTTTGAATCGCCAAAACTATATTAGTTTTGGCGATTCTTTTGAATCGCCAAAACTATATTAGTTTTGGCGATTCTTTTGAATCGCCAAAAACTATATTAGTTTTGGCGATTCTTTTGAAACGCCTTAATTATAGAAACGCCATAACTAACTATATATTCTTTGATTTTGCAGTTATGGCACATTTTGTAGACGAGCAGTACATGGGCGAGGAGGAGGAGGAGCAGCAGCAGGAGGAGGATGAGGCCGCGGTGCAGGCGGGGGCTGACATGGCAG
This sequence comes from Ambrosia trifida, assembly GCA_028751855.1. Taxonomy (NCBI): domain Eukaryota; kingdom Viridiplantae; phylum Streptophyta; class Magnoliopsida; order Asterales; family Asteraceae; genus Ambrosia; species Ambrosia trifida. The sequence goes on along the minus strand of CM054124.1, from coordinate 22,797,005 downwards.
GGGGTGACATGTCAGGCTATGAGCATTGCATTTTTCTGCGAGTCGATTACGCGGGTGCCAGATTTCATAGGTTGAGGAAGAAGAAGACTGTGCCGGCGCGTGGGATTTCTTGGGCCGCGCTTCGGGAGTGTAGGGGTGCTGAGGCGATTGCCCGACAGTGGATCCCGGAAGGGAGCCCACTGGACAGGTTTTTCGACGACTTCTGCGCCCCGTCCCATAGGCCGTTGGTGATAGAGTTTCTATCCACCTTTCGGTTTCGCCCGCCCGGTGCCGGATCGTCGGACGCCGGATCGTCGGGCGCCGGATCTTCAGGCCGCCCACCGAGTGACATTGAGTTTTCCATACTCGGCGTTGAGTATGGTTATTCTCTAGATGACTGGGCTACGCACCTCCGGTGGTACACTCGCGACGACCTTGTAGAGGTATTAATATTATTTTTATTTTTATTATTATTATTTTTGTTTTTGTTCTTATTCGAAATGTTAATGTTAATGTTAATGTTCAGGATGTCTACACTAGGGCGGTGACTACTGTCGCTGATGACGACCTCTATGCGTGGTGGCCCACCATTGGCGGTCCCGTGTTCGGCAACCCGGCAGAGAAGTATTATTATTATTATTATTATTATCATCATCATTATTATTTTTTTTCAATATCTTTGTTCTGATTATTATTTACTATTATTATGCTGTGCAGGGATAGGTGTGACAGGGCATCCAACATTCGTCACCCCGTAGTTCGTTACATTCACCGTTGCATTACTTATTCCCTAACGGCACGGGGGAATAGTAACGAGCGGGTGACGAAGACGGACCTGATGTACCTGCATTGCATACTCACCGGCAAGCCGATTGCCTTGCATCGGGTCATGGCCGAGTTTTTTGCCGCCTTCCCCCATAAGCCGTTGAAGGGAGGCCTCCCATGCGGGGGGCTCATCAGCAGGATTGCTGAGCGCTGCGATGGCGTGAAGTATTACGGTTATGTTAACCGTAATCGGTTTCCGTCACTACCGCCCAGGTATTTCGGTTATTAATGTTGTTGTTGTTATTATTATTATTATTATTATTATTATTATTATTATTATTATTATTAGTATTATTATTATTATTATTATTATTATTAATGTTAATGTTTTTGAGTTTCTTTCAGCCCATTAGGTCTACAAACGATGAAGGGTATGCTTTGTGCGGCGAAGAAGGCGAAGACGCCGGATCATGATGAGTACCACTATCTGATTGGCACCGGTGGCGTGGAGTTTGTGCATGAGCCGTTAGTACATCGGGGCCTTAGAGGTATTATTATTATTATTATTATTATTATTATTATTATTATTATTATTATTATTATTATTATTATTATTACTATTATTATTTGGGAAACTTGTAGACAACTTGTGTTGTCTGGATTGCCTAAAAACAGGGGAAACTCTGCCCAATTTTTTTATAAAATCCTGGAATATTATTATTATTTATTAATTATTTATTGTTATCCATTGCAGGTGATGCTGTGGAGGTCGGGTTGCAGTTTGTGCATGAGCAGGAGGGGGGCGGTCTTAGGGACGTCGAGATGCCTCAGCAGCAGCCTGAGGACTTGCAGATACCGGCGCGCGTTTATCACTCCCTCAGGTTGCCTCCTGATGTTAGGGCGGACGTTCGTGCGGCTGCCGAGGAGGCTGTCGAGATGCGTGCATGGCGTCAGCAGCAGGACGCCTGGTGTCAGCAGCAGGACGCCTGGCGTCAGCAGCAGGACGCCTGGTGTCAGCAGCAGGACACCTGGCGTCAGCAGCAGGACACCTGGCGTCAGCAGCAGGACGCCGATACGCGTCAGTGGCGTGATCGGCAGGACGACGCGATGCGCTGGTTGATTGCTGGCCAGCAGGATATGTATCGCCACCTAGGCATGCAGGCTCGTGTCCCACCGACTTTAGGGACCAGCACGCACGAGCCCGTGACGTCCTCCCAGCAGCCCGACACGTCTTCGCAGGAGCCCGGGACCGCGCCGCCGACTGACTCTACGATGTTTTATTTCTGATCATCTTATGTATTTAAACAATCTTTATTTTGAACGCCTCTGTTAACTTTTAGTTTTATTTTGTTGCGTATATAAACGATTAGTTAACTTTGTGTTTATATTGGTTTATGGTAGACGACGTTTGTGTTTATGTTTTGGTTTATCGTTTATATCGAGACGACTTTGTGTTTATATTGGTTTATGGTTTATATCGAGACGACTTGTGTGTTTGTGTGATAATGTCCGCAAGATCGAACCTCGTAGAGTTACTGTTATGTTTTTTTAGCCTTCTACGGCCCGTAGAGGTCTATACGGGCCGTAGGTCACACAAATCAAACTTATCCTTCCCATCCTTGCCCTCCATTCTGCTAAAATAAGTTTTGATTCTTCTATGGGCCGTAGGGACCTCTACGGCCCGTAGGTAATCATTACCAATGATTGGCAATCATTCAATCATTGTGATGATTACCTACGGGCCGTAGAGGCCTCTACGGCCCATAGAACAAGAAAAAATGTTGTATACGGGCCGTAGAGCCCTCTACGGCCCGTAGAGGGTTGTGTGGATAAAAATTTTGCTTGTGCAAATAGTGGGAGCCGGTTGAATACATCGAATATTAGGGTTTTTGTATATGTCGGGTTATAAGAACGTGATGGGTTGGATCCGGGTCGCGTGTTTTTTATCTCATAGTGAATGTGATGATGCCATGTGTAATTTGAGTTGGAGCCTAGGTGGAACCTATGTGGAGGCTTTAGTTAAGTGCCATGTGGAGCTCTAGTTACTCCTTTATTAGTAAAAAGAAGTAGATAATTAGCAAGTCGTCATAATGTAGATATTTTAAAGTAACTAGGTTTGAGACCTGTGGGGACCCACGGTGCAAACCATAGTAAATAAAAAAATTATATGAAACTAAGAGTTGTATTGTTCAAGTTTAGTAGCTACAAACGTAAAGTGTTAAAAATAACGGTTAGCCTGAAAAATTTTTTCTTATATAAACGTCAAAGTGGATATTTTTTATAAGCCCTCAGTAACGTTAGTAATGAAAACCGATTACCTATTATGATCAGTACTCAACAAAAGTATAAAGTTTTGAAAAAAATAACAAAGGTATGAATACATTATGTTTTTGTAAATGACTTTTTATCATATTTTTATTTTTAATGTAATTGTAATTAGTACATAACTTGTTCGAAAGAGAGAATTATATAATTGAATGATAACAATGTGATAATGTTGATTGCATAAGTGTGAAAGACTTGTATTCATGTAAATATATAGGTGAAGTAGAAATATGTGATTAATAAAATTTGTAGGTTGATTGGTAAAAGAACTTAAAATTAGCACATTTAGTGCATAAATGAGCACATTTAGTGCATAAAATGTTGTCAAAATATATTGACTGGTCTTTGAATGAGGATCTTTTCAAAATATCAATTATACCTCAATAATTGTTGTGTAATTAGTAGAATTAAATCAGATTAATTTGTTTTTTTAGTATATAGATTTAATATTATCAAATAATGTATATTTTAATCATACTAAGCAGTAACGGTGATCAAATGTCCCTTATGTTCGGTTTTTAAATATAACAAAAACCGAAAACCGATGTTCGGTTTTAGGAAAAACAATAACCTAAATCGATCGTTACTTTGGTTACGTAAATTTGTCGGTTATCGGTTTTGGTTTCGGTTATGTTCGGTTAATATTCAAACATAAAAGTTGTGCAAAATTATAAACTTAAAGTATTTAGTAAATTGTTTGGACCTTTTTTCAAGATACAAATATATATGAAAACGCAATAAAAATATATGAAATACTTACAAATTGTTCGGTTTAAGGCATATGTTAACCGCAACCGATCGGTTAATTCGGATTCGGTTTTTTTCGGTGCCGTTATCGATTATGTTTCGGTAATTTTTAGTTATTGGTTTTCGTATGGTCACCCCTACTAAGCAGATTGGGACAGATTGATTAGTCAACCTTTGTTAGAACTTAGAAAATATAAATATAAAATTAGATATATTTGAGTTTACAAATTAACATAATTGTTAGTATTTAGGTTTTATTTTTTACGATAAATGTAATTTACTTTAGCATAAAACTCAATGATTGTTATGTAAATACAATCATTAGATTATATAGTTTGTATCAAATTTAGATATATATATTATCAAATTAGTGGTCATAATTGAAATTAAACACAATTTGCACGTACAAATGAAATACAAAAACAAAAACCATAGATGAGATGATATAAGTATACTGAAAGAGAAGCAAAAAATAAATTAAGACAAACAACGGTTTTATAGCATAGTAGTAATCAACAAAGTTTTTATTTGTAATAAACATTATTAAACTTCACATCAGACTCCATTTAAGCTTCATTTGCCTCATCATTGTTGTTAAGAGTTGATACTGTATTGTTCCCAAGCAATTCATATACTGCTGTCAGCTTGCGTTTAGTTTTACCATCTTTACCAGAGATAATCGAACATTCTGCCTCAGTTAAATTTTCATTCATTATGTTTTTGCTAGTATCCTGATACAAAAAAAAAAGTATAACGAAATTAACAAATAACTATAAAAATTTAAATTTTAGCCATAATTAACTTACTTGATCAAAAGACTGAAACTTTTTTGTAATTTCAGAAATAATAAACTTGTCATCAGTTAGGTTAGAAATTCCATAAACTTCATCAAAGCTTTTCAAGTTGAAATCAGTGATGGAAATTTTAAATGCAAAAACTCTGTCACGTAAATAGTATAATTCATCTGGAAACTTGACAATGTGATCAACCTGTATAAAATTAAAATGTATATTATTGTTTTAGTTATTAACAAAAAAAAATATATAAGACACTAATAGATTTGTATTATAATAATTATATAACCTGTGTATTTTCCTCAATCAAAGTATTTGCAGACATTGGAATTACTACAGTTGACTCATTATGAAATAAAATTAGCTCAACATCACCAGTTGCATCTTGAACACGTAAATGAAGTCTAAACCTGATATATAAAAAGTAAAATTAAATATTACCACATGTAGATCAACTTTATGTAAAAATGTGAGAATTTATATTTTCAAAATAAAAAATAGACTTTATCATGATAAAAGCACCTTGGTACTGGAATGATATCTTTCTGCTTACAATTTTCATTCATGCAATCATATGCATCTCGGACTTCATAGTCCCGAGAACCATCATTCTTGCTAGAATTGATATAGTATAAAGACACTTTGCTGTTACAATCTGGACAAGCCATATAGAACCAACCACGATCTTTACAGACATCAATCACAGTCCCAACAATAATGATACTCTTTTCCTATTATAATAGTAAAATTGTGTTGCTAGTTAACAAAACATTTTTTGTAAATGAAAATTAAAAAAAATATATAACAATAATGTAATATGTCTTTACCATGTCAATCTCCCAAATGTCTCCAATGTTACAATAACAGTTGTTGACCAAAAATTCGTTTTCAATATTTGAAAACACAGGCAGACCCAATGAACGAAAATTTGATAATGGATATTGTATTGGCTTTTGCAACAAACTACAATGTAAATTAAAAATAACCAGACTTATATTATAACAATAATTTTGATATGTAGATATAAAAGTACTGTACAATTTTAAAACCTTGTTCTGTAATTGTTGATGGCATCAATTTCTTCATTTATGAACAACTTGCTAACCTTTGGTGAATTAGAAACATAAGGGTAGCCTGATTATAACAAACGTATAAGCCAATAGGTAATTTTAGATTTAATAATCAAAACAAAATAGACTATAGTTATATATTTTTTTTTACCATTATAATGGTGCAATAATCCAAACTGCAAGATTAAAATCAGAGGATCTGCATTGTTATGAACTTCAAGATATCTAGCAAGTTGATCAGAGAATCTATCCCATAGCTTAACAAATACAGTAAGGCCCCTATTAATTGGAGATACAAATTAGTACAAAGCAGTTTAAATAGTTGAAAATGGTATATATTAAAAAATAAATAAATAAAAACACAAACTCAAAATCTTGTATCTCCAATAACAGTCCTTTATTTATGTTCAACTGAGTAGGTTTACTGTCATTTACATTAATAAACTGCTTAACATGTCCAATGATATTTGTAAAAGTTGCATATTTAAATTGTAAGTATACAATATTAGAATAATTAACTTCATAGAAACATAGAAAACTTAAAAAATTAAATAACATACCAATTGAAACATTGGGAAAAAACCCTCCGCTTCTAACTGATTGAAAAGGCGAGAAACAGAAACCAAACTTATCACCAATCCAATTATCACATCTCAAGACTTGGGTGTTATTTTTATTTGAAAGTTTATATGGACTGGTAGCATATTTGATTCTTGAAAAATCAAATCCAACTCTAACAAAGTGAATTACAAAAGAAAGTTGTTCCCGTATTTCACTTTCAAATAGTCTAACCAATCTGTTGGATATTGTTCCTTGAGCTTTGAATCCCTAAATAATTGAAAAATTACATATCAAAGTATAATTTGCAAATAATTTTATACTATAAAACAGAAACATACATGAATAGAAATATACAAACATGTTTGATGTGTAATCAGTTGACTTAAAAATGAATTTTTTATTCGTAACTTAGTTTTAAAAAAATTAATTAGTACACATAAAATAAATAGTGAATGTATAACTTAAATAAACATTTGAATGTATGTTTTGCAAAGAATCTATATAAAAAAAGTTAAAGAATGAACTATTTAATCATTTATCTTTTGTATAAATATATATATATACATAGTAATATAAGTAATCATATTAACAAACTACAAATATAAAAAACTTTAGAACCGCTTAAAATATACCTATTGTAACATATTCATCAACCTCCTTATCCAGAATTCTTTGAAGGGGCACAAAAGAGAAACCAAAATCTGGACCTTGGAAACCATGATATTCGGAAACTTAAGTATTCATATTCAAGCAGAGATTGTTTGGGTTTGGAGCATACTTGTATTTAGAGGAATTGACCCCAACTCCTGGATTTCTTATAATAAGAGAAGAATTTTCAATCAGAAACCTCTCGAATTTAAAAAACAACCGCTTAAATACATTCGCTTGAATCCTGCCACCCTGTTGATTATAAAAAAAAATAAGATAATTGATATACATTAAAATTAAAAGCATCACAATTAAAAAAAAGTTATGAAATTTAAAAATAATAGGATATAAAAAAAAACGTGTTGTTAACTTTTACATTTTCATCACATAGGATCATTTCAATTGAGTACACATCATTAGGATTGCGACGATCGGGTAGACGCCAAACCCGAATAATCTTTAGCTTTAACGCCACACTGTTTCGGTTTACATGAATTTGGTTAACCATTGTAAACTCATTTGCATCTACAGCAGCCATTGATCTTGTTAACTGGGAAAAAATAATGTAAAAACCAAAAGATGACTTCAATAAAACAACAAATTAAAATCAAAATGTGACACCCGGCATGTTCGGCTTAAACATAATAGTAACATCTAAGTCTACCTTAGCGAGAAACGTTTATAAACAAACTTAACTGGGTTAGTTGAGTCGGGTTAATTAGGATTGTCCAGGGTCAATGATCTGGAGGATCATTGGGAGTCGTTTTGGGAATACATTAGTACCGGGTTCCGTCGTTGGTGACATTACATGAACTAATTAAGTATATGTGTAGATTACGGGTCGTGTGGTGGATTGTATGCTTACACTTGCTTAAATGATGTACGAATGATTATACGTGCCTAAACATGCTAAGTATAGACTATAGATGCTTGTTTATGTGTTAGGATGTGTTAGAATGCGTTAAACACGATAAACTGGAAAAAGGTTAACATGTGTTAAAAGTGCTGTTAACATGTGTTAAAAAGTGCTGATGACCTGAATGTGGAAATGGGATCTGAAAAGTGGGCGAACGTAGAACAAAGTGGGCGAATGTGGAAGAGTTCCACATTCGACCACTAAAAAGTGGGCGAATGTGGAAGAATTCCACATTCGACCACTAAAAAGGGGCGAATGTGGAAAAGTTCCACATTCGACCCCATGAACTGGGCGAACGTGCAGATGGTATAAATACCATCCTTAGCCATTTTTCACCATTTCACAAACCCTAAACGCCTCTAAACACTCTCTATCAGCTATTAACATTGGGGAAGGAGTTTTTGAGCTTGTTTTTCATAACCTAACTCTCTAAATCATTACAAGTGAAGATCTAAGGTGTGTTCTTCATTACAAATCCTTTTTAAACAATTTTGGCTTGTTTTAATCTAAACCCCAATGGGTCCAGATCTGATATCAACCTATTTTATGAATAAAAACCTTTCCTAAACAAAACCTATTCATAAAACAATGAGTTTTTATGCAAACAAACATGTGTTAGTATGATAGTATGCATTGTTTGATGATTACTTGTTGTATAGATGATATGACAACAACTTAGGGCTGTTATTAATGATGGGTTATGATTGAAATATGTTACCTTTGATTGTTGATGGTGTTTTGATGATTAAAGGGGGTTTTTAGTTAGATTTAGGGTTGTTTTGGGATGATTATGATAAGGTTATGATAGGGGTTTCTTGTTCATAATGATCCGAGTATGATAAACTGATTATTGATCGAATTCAGAAAGTTTCCTAATTGGGTAATATCTTCATGCATGGTGATGTGACATCTCCATAATTTACCATTTTAGGAAACTTGTAAAACGGATAGATTTTGGGGTAAAATTGGTAGGGTTTCGTAGGAATATACTAATGATGCTTGACTGCAGTAACTCGTGATGTTTCGTGATGTTTTCGGATGTTTTTCGACGCGTTTTTGGAAAAATCTGACATCAGGGGCGAAGGTGGATTCCAGGGGGGACGAAGGTGGATTCCAGGGGGCGAAGGTGGAAGACAAAGGGGCGAATGTGCTCCAAAGGGGCGAAGGTGGAAGGAAAAGGGGCGAGGGTGGAATTTCAGGAACACCTTCGACCAAACAGAAACACCTTCGACCACTTACAAGCCACCTTCGACCACCCGGAACTACATTCGACCCTACGTGGACAAAAATGAGATTTTTGATACAAACTAAGTGTTTTATGCTTGAACCTTGCGTGTAATCTATGTGTACTTGATTAGTTAGGGTAATGGGTCACCAACGGGATGGCGGGTCGGTCTAGTGTGTCGGTTGAACATTTAAACACGTTTTAAAACATACTTGATTACGATCTGGACAATCGGGGGCTAGATAACCTTATGGTTATTAGTCGGAACACTTATGTGAACATTTTAATAGATCTCCGGTAGAGGAATTATCAAGGGCCAAACATCTTTATTTATAATTGAAGAACGCTATCTAAGGTGAGTTCACGGCCCCACTTTTACTGCTTTAACTTCTGGGGGAGAAAACATGCGCTAAACAGTTTGGTAACATATGTCATACTATGGTTTTAACTTTATATTGCTATACGATCTTTTGGAAAGTCCCGGGGGAAACCATGAATGTGCGGATTTGCACAACGGGGGAAATGTGGATAGATCTATTGGGCGTGACCTGCCCCACTCGTCGGCTTGGAGGGCCGGGCGGGTGCATGTTGTCTCGAACAGGAACATTATTGTGCTGAACATTACGGGCTGCTAAACATGCTAAACATTGCTAAACGTGTCCAGTAATGGTTTCCAATCGTAGTAGTAATAAAATATACGCCTAGCTAGCGTACTTGGTAGTGTTGATATAGTATGGACATGGTATCGCTTGGTAACTCTTTTTGAACAAACCTGTGAACTCACCAGCATTATATGTTGACATCTTTTGGCATGTTTTTCTCAGGTCGCTAAGGTAGCAACAACTGGATCTAGGCGCACGAGTCGGCACGGGTGTCTAGGGTTTAGAGCATGGTCTTCATTAAACATTTAAACTATGTCTTTTGGGTTGTAAACATTTAAAGCTTCCGCTACAGTTTATGCTTTTATAATTATACCTTTTGGGTTTTGTGTTATGCATATAGTGTTGTTTATTGTGACCGTTGACTTAAATCCTGGTTTGTCATGCGCCTCGCGGTAAAACCCCGCAAGTGGAATTTGAGGGTGTGACAGATTGGTATCAGAGCCAATGGTTATAGTGAACTAGGACTGCATTTAGAGTCTAGTCTATAGCCGAGTCGCACACACTAGACGGTCACATACTTGTGTCGGTTTGGAACATGTACTAACTTTGTCGGGGTGTCGTTACATTATCACCACACTTCTCTGTTACATCATCCGTTTTTATTTGGGTTCTTACCTACTCTTGTCTTCTTCTTCTGGATTGAAGGAGGAGGGGTTGATTTGTTGGTTCTTGCACACACATGCCTTCTTACACTTGCACCTATTGCCACATAGGCGACAATGTTCGGTGACTGGGGTCTAAATTAGGGGTACATCTGGAGGACCATGTAGAGCAGTTTATCATTTCGGGTGCACACGAAATAATAAACTGGGATGCATGAAAATCCCGATGGACTTCGAGTTTGGATGTATAGTCCTGAATTTGTCCCTAGGTTAACTCTTGAAAATTTCTAGTGGTTGACACTGGAAGTGAATCTAAATCTCTCGATTTCTTGGTTTGTTAGATCATGTCTGGTGCTCGTGGTGGTGGACGTCGTGGTGGTGGTCGTGGCGGCGGTGGTCGTGCCGGAGGCGGTGGTCGTGGGAACATCAACATGACCCAAGCTGAGCTGAACAACTTGCTCCAGCAGCAAGTGAACATGGCTATGGCTAATTTCCAGGCCGGGATTAATGCCATGGGTGGTGAGTTGATTTCTGTCGACCTTGCCTCATTTTTGAGTTTCGTGTCCTTTCGTTTGTGTTTTACTCGTGTACCGTGTTTCAGGTGTTGGTGCCAATCCACCCCCACCTCAGTGCTCTTATAAGAAGTTTAGGGACTGTCAGCCCCATAACTTCGCTGGTACTGAAGGGGCAGTGGGACTGCTCCGATGGTTGGAGAAGGTTGAATCTGTGTTTGTCATGTGTAACTGTCCTGCTGGGGACCGAGTGAAGTATGCTACTGCGACATTTGAGGGGCCTGCATTGTCGTGGTGGAATGCTACTACTCAGAATATGGGACTGGGAGAGGCTATTGCTATGCCTTGGGCGGAGTTTGTGCAGCTTTTGAGAGGTGAATACTGTCCGAGGGAGGAGATACAGAAGTTGGAGCATGAGGTCTGGAGTTACAAGATGGTTGGGTCGGAGATTGAGGAGTATACTGTGAGGAGGAACGAGCTGGCGGTGTTGTGTCCTGACTTACACACACCCGAGTACAGGAGGATCGAGCACTATGTGTCTGGACTAGTGCCCGAGATTGCTGGGTTGGTGGCTGCTGGGAATCTTCCCACTATTGCTGAAGTTGTCCGATCAGCTCATCGGATGACTAACCTGAAGGTGGCGGAAGGCGTTTTGCCACCCAAGGGTACTACTGTGAAGGCTGCTGAGGGGAACAAGAGGAAGTGGGAGAGTGTGGGGAAGAGTGTGGTGCCAGCTCAGCCGGCGAAGAAGTTTGATACGTCTGGTTCTTCTTCTGGGGCGAAGACGGGTGGGTATGTCGGGAAGCATCCCAAGTGCAACAAGTGTGGTTTCCATCATTCGGGAAGTTGTGATCGAGCTCGTTGTCATCGGTGCCAAAAGTTGGGACACCATGCTAAGGATTGCAAGGTGGCGCTCACCCCAACTCAGACTCCTGCGGCTACTCCTGCTCCTGCTGCTCAGGGGACTCAGGGGAGGCAGGGGTGTTACAACTGTGGTGACACGGGGCACTTCAAGCGTGATTGTCCCAAGCTGAAGCAGGGCGATGATGGGAGGGGCGGAAACGGTAGCGGTAACGGGAATGGCGGCGGAGGCAGGACTGCGCGTGCTTTCGTCATTGGGTCTGCGGAGGCTAGGCAGGATCCAGACACAGTTACCGGTACGTTCCTTCTCAACAATCGCTATGTTTCTGTTTTATTTGATTCTGGTGCCGATAAGAGCTTCGTATCTGTGGATGTTAGTCAATTGCTAGATATAGTACCCACACCTTTAGAGGCTAAGTACTTGATAGAATTGGCTAATGGTAAGAACATCGAGGCGACTCATATCCTTAGGGAGTGTCACTTGGAACTGTCGGGTCTGTCATTCCCCATTGACCTTATGCCTGTACCTTTGGGTAGTTTCGATGTCGTTGTGGGCATGGACTGGTTATCGTTGTATCGTGCGGAGATTGTTTGCTTTGACAAGGTTATTCGGATCCCTCTCCCCGATGGAGAAATTCTTTCGGTTCATGGCGAGAAAAGCGGTGCTCCGCTGAGTATCATTTCCAGCATGAAAGCCCGTAAGTATCTTCGGAAGGGCTGTTCGGCCATTCTGGCACTTGTTAACGTTTCTACTGACGGTGAGAAGAAGATCGAGGATATCCCGGTGGTTCGTGACTTTCCTGATGTGTTTCCTGATGATTTGCCTGGTCTTCCTCCCCATCGTCAGGTTGAGTTTGGTATTGATCTTTCTCCGGGCGCAGCTCCTATTGCCCGAGCTCCGTATCGTCTTGCACCTCCCGAAATGCAAGAGTTGTCCAGCCAGTTGCAGGAACTCTTGGAAAAGGGTTTCATCCGACCGAGTTCTTCCCCGTGGGGAGCTCCTATTTTGTTTGTGAAGAAGAAGGACGGGAGCCTTCGTATGTGTATTGATTACCGTGAGCTGAACAAAGTGACCATCAAAAATCGTTATCCTCTTCCTCGCATTGATGATCTCTTTGACCAGCTTCAGGGCTCCAGCTATTATTCGAAGATTGACTTGCGGTCCGGTTATCACCAGTTGCGCGTCAGGGAAGCTGACATCCAGAAGACTGCTTTTCGCACTCGCTATGGCCATTTTGAGTTCTTGGTCATGCCTTTTGGTCTCACTAACGCACCTGCGGTGTTCATGGATTTGATGAACCGCGTTTGCAAGCCTTACCTTGATAAGTTCGTCATCGTGTTTATTGACGACATTCTGATCTATTCCAAGAACAAGGCGGATCACGAGGAACATCTGCGGCTGGTCTTGGAACTTTTGAGACAAGAGCAATTGTATGCTAAGTTCTCAAAATGTGATTTTTGGTTACGTGAAGTTCAATTCCTAGGGCATGTGGTGAATGAACTGGGAATTCATGTCGATCCGGCTAAGATCGAAGCTATTAAAGACTGGGAAGCACCAAAGACGCCATCTGAGGTGCGGCAATTCCTGGGTCTTGCAGGTTACTATCGGCGTTTTATCGAGGGATTTTCGAAGATCGCTCAACCCCTCACTGCCCTCACCCAGAAGGACCGAAAGTTCGACTGGGACGAACCACAGGAATCAGCATTTCAGATGCTGAAGCTTAAACTTTGTTCTGCACCTATCTTATCCCTTCCTGAGGGTACGGATGATTTCGTTGTGTACTGTGATGCTTCCATACGGGGTCTTGGTTGCGTGTTGATGCAGCGCGGGAAGGTTATTGCTTATGCTTCTCGTCAACTCAAAGTTCATGAGAAGAATTACACTACTCATGACTTAGAACTGGGTGCAGTGGTCTTTGCGTTGAAAATCTGGAGACATTACTTGTACGGTACCAAGTGTGAAGTTTACACCGATCACAAGAGTCTCCAGCATATTTTCGACCAGAAGGTGTTAAACATGCGGCAGCGTCGTTGGGTTGAACTCTTGAACGACTACGACTGTGCGATTAAGTACCATCCTGGCAAGGCAAACGTTGTGGCGGATGCCTTGAGCAGGAAAGAGTCGGCGAAGCCTCGGCGTGTCCGAGCCTTGCAGCTTACCATTCATTCCTCCTTACCTGACCGGATCCGTTCGGCTCAGGTGGATGCCTTGAAGGAGGAAAACCTTAAGGCCGAAACGATGCACAGTGCGGACAAACACCTTGAGCTTAGGTCTGATGGCCTACACTACTTCGCTGGGCGTGTTTGGGTTCCTTTACTCGGGGGATTACGGGAGCTTGTCTTGGACGAGGCTCACAAATCCCGGTATTCTATTCATCCAGGCTCCGATAAGATGTATCAGGATCTGAAGATACTTTATTGGTGGCCGAACATGAAGGCTGATATAGCCTCCTATGTGAGCAAATGCTTGACCTGTGCTAAGGTCAAGGTGGAGTATCAGAAGCCGTCTGGTCTCCTACAGCAACCTGAGATTCCAGAATGGAAGTGGGAGCGGATCACGATGGATTTCGTCACCAAACTACCGAGATCACCAAGTGGCTGTGACATGATTTGGGTGATCGTCGACCGGTTGACGAAATCGGCACACTTCATACCTATTAAGGAAACGGATGGACTCGAGCGGTTGGCTCGGCTCTACCTTAAGGAGGTGGTTTCTCGGCACGGGGTGCCTGTTTCTATCATTTCTGATCGTGACTCCCGCTTTGCTTCGCGTTTCTGGAAGGCTCTTCATAAGGCCCTGGGTACTCAGCTGGATATGAGTACGGCTTATCATCCGCAAACTGACGGGCAGAGTGAGCGGACGATACAAACACTGGAGGACATGCTGCGGGCATGTGTCATCGATTTTGGCAAAAGTTGGGAGATTCACCTGCCGTTGGTGGAATTCTCCTACAACAACAGCTATCACTCTAGCATCAAGGCAGCTCCGTTCGAGGCTCTTTACGGACGGAAATGCCGATCACCACTTTGTTGGGCCGAGGTGGGCGAGAGCCAGCTCACTGGTCCGGAACTCGTGTACGAAACTTCGGAGAAAATCGTACAGATCCGTCAACGTTTGGCTGCTGCACGGGATCGTCAGAAGAGCTATGCCGATCGCCGTCGAAAACCTTTAGAGTTCCAGGTTGGGGACAAGGTACTTCTGAAAGTTTCACCATGGAAGGGCGTCATACGCTTTGGAAAGCGTGGCAAGCTTAACCCTCGTTATGTCGGACCGTTCGCAATCCTGGATCGGATTGGACCGGTGGCATATAGACTTGACTTACCGGCGGAGCTCGGTAGTGTGCACAACGTCTTCCATGTGTCTAACTTGAAGAAGTGTTTGGCTGATGAATCTCTCATTGTACCACTGGAAGAGATCAAGGTGGATGATCGTCTTCGCATTGTGGAGGAACCTGTCGAGATTCTGGATTACAAGATTCGTAGCCTTCGGCGGAGTAAAATCCGCATCGTTAAAGTCCGTTGGAACTCGAACCATGGACCTGAGTTCACGTGGGAACGAGAGGACCAGATGAAGGCTAAGTACCCTCATCTCTTTCCGAAGCGCGCGTTCGAGTCCAGGCATGTTACTGCTGAAGCAGAGTGAATCTCGGGGCGAGATTCCCTTTCAACGTGGGGATGATGTGACAACCGGTAACCTTTCTTTTCGTTTTCTTTCTTTTCGTCTTTTTCATTTTGGGCTTCGTGCAATTTTCGGGACGAAAATTCTTTCAACGTGGGGATGATGTGACACCCGGCATGTTCGGCTTAAACATAATAGTAACATCTAAGTCTACCTTAGCGAGAAACGTTTATAAACAAACTTAACTGGGTTAGTTGAGTCGGGTTAATTAGGATTGTCCAGGGTCAATGATCTGGAGGATCATTGGGAGTCGTTTTGGGAATACATTAGTACCGGGTTCCGTCGTTGGTGACATTACATGAACTAATTAAGTATATGTGTAGATTACGGGTCGTGTGGTGGATTGTATGCTTACACTTGCTTAAATGATGTACGAATGATTATACGTGCCTAAACATGCTAAGTATAGACTATAGATGCTTGTTTATGTGTTAGGATGTGTTAGAATGCGTTAAACACGATAAACTGGAAAAAGGTTAACATGTGTTAAAAGTGCTGTTAACATGTGTTAAAAAGTGCTGATGACCTGAATGTGGAAATGGGATCTGAAAAGTGGGCGAACGTAGAACAAAGTGGGCGAATGTGGAAGAGTTCCACATTCGACCACTAAAAAGTGGGCGAATGTGGAAGAATTCCACATTCGACCACTAAAAAGGGGCGAATGTGGAAAAGTTCCACATTCGACCCCATGAACTGGGCGAACGTGCAGATGGTATAAATACCATCCTTAGCCATTTTTCACCATTTCACAAACCCTAAACGCCTCTAAACACTCTCTATCAGCTATTAACATTGGGGAAGGAGTTTTTGAGCTTGTTTTTCATAACCTAACTCTCTAAATCATTACAAGTGAAGATCTAAGGTGTGTTCTTCATTACAAATCCTTTTTAAACAATTTTGGCTTGTTTTAATCTAAACCCCAATGGGTCCAGATCTGATATCAACCTATTTTATGAATAAAAACCTTTCCTAAACAAAACCTATTCATAAAACAATGAGTTTTTATGCAAACAAACATGTGTTAGTATGATAGTATGCATTGTTTGATGATTACTTGTTGTATAGATGATATGACAACAACTTAGGGCTGTTATTAATGATGGGTTATGATTGAAATATGTTACCTTTGATTGTTGATGGTGTTTTGATGATTAAAGGGGGTTTTTAGTTAGATTTAGGGTTGTTTTGGGATGATTATGATAAGGTTATGATAGGGGTTTCTTGTTCATAATGATCCGAGTATGATAAACTGATTATTGATCGAATTCAGAAAGTTTCCTAATTGGGTAATATCTTCATGCATGGTGATGTGACATCTCCATAATTTACCATTTTAGGAAACTTGTAAAACGGATAGATTTTGGGGTAAAATTGGTAGGGTTTCGTAGGAATATACTAATGATGCTTGACTGCAGTAACTCGTGATGTTTCGTGATGTTTTCGGATGTTTTTCGACGCGTTTTTGGAAAAATCTGACATCAGGGGCGAAGGTGGATTCCAGGGGGGACGAAGGTGGATTCCAGGGGGCGAAGGTGGAAGACAAAGGGGCGAATGTGCTCCAAAGGGGCGAAGGTGGAAGGAAAAGGGGCGAGGGTGGAATTTCAGGAACACCTTCGACCAAACAGAAACACCTTCGACCACTTACAAGCCACCTTCGACCACCCGGAACTACATTCGACCCTACGTGGACAAAAATGAGATTTTTGATACAAACTAAGTGTTTTATGCTTGAACCTTGCGTGTAATCTATGTGTACTTGATTAGTTAGGGTAATGGGTCACCAACGGGATGGCGGGTCGGTCTAGTGTGTCGGTTGAACATTTAAACACGTTTTAAAACATACTTGATTACGATCTGGACAATCGGGGGCTAGATAACCTTATGGTTATTAGTCGGAACACTTATGTGAACATTTTAATAGATCTCCGGTAGAGGAATTATCAAGGGCCAAACATCTTTATTTATAATTGAAGAACGCTATCTAAGGTGAGTTCACGGCCCCACTTTTACTGCTTTAACTTCTGGGGGAGAAAACATGCGCTAAACAGTTTGGTAACATATGTCATACTATGGTTTTAACTTTATATTGCTATACGATCTTTTGGAAAGTCCCGGGGGAAACCATGAATGTGCGGATTTGCACAACGGGGGAAATGTGGATAGATCTATTGGGCGTGACCTGCCCCACTCGTCGGCTTGGAGGGCCGGGCGGGTGCATGTTGTCTCGAACAGGAACATTATTGTGCTGAACATTACGGGCTGCTAAACATGCTAAACATTGCTAAACGTGTCCAGTAATGGTTTCCAATCGTAGTAGTAATAAAATATACGCCTAGCTAGCGTACTTGGTAGTGTTGATATAGTATGGACATGGTATCGCTTGGTAACTCTTTTTGAACAAACCTGTGAACTCACCAGCATTATATGTTGACATCTTTTGGCATGTTTTTCTCAGGTCGCTAAGGTAGCAACAACTGGATCTAGGCGCACGAGTCGGCACGGGTGTCTAGGGTTTAGAGCATGGTCTTCATTAAACATTTAAACTATGTCTTTTGGGTTGTAAACATTTAAAGCTTCCGCTACAGTTTATGCTTTTATAATTATACCTTTTGGGTTTTGTGTTATGCATATAGTGTTGTTTATTGTGACCGTTGACTTAAATCCTGGTTTGTCATGCGCCTCGCGGTAAAACCCCGCAAGTGGAATTTGAGGGTGTGACACAAAATAACTAATGTTTAAGTAATTAAATATGAGAAACAGAAATTAACCTAATAATATATCTTTGCGATTACTCAAAGTGGTTCCAACGTGTCTTATTACAATTGTATGTGAATTGGTTTGACTTGTTTATATAGTTATTGAATTTACCGAATAATAAGAAATGGATGAAATGGTGGGCGGTTAATTAGCATTTGAATTAGCATTGTTTTAAAGGTTATAACATTATGTATTGATTGAATTTAGTCAAGGTCAATCATTTATTGATTAAATGGCGTATGTCAAACATTATATAGGTATTGATGTAGGAATTAAATCAATTCAATAATAACAAATAGATTAAAGAGTGGAGGGTAATTAGGAACCGAATTAAGAGTGTTATTATTGTTATAACTTTATGTACTGATTGAATTTAGTCAAAGTCAATTAGCCAAAGCAAAACAGCCGTATGTTAAGCATTATAGTTAGTTGTAATTTGTTTTGATATATTCAATGTTATTTAAGTAATGTTCTTTATATGTTATGTCAAGCATTATATAGGAATTCAATCAATTGAATAATAAAAAACGGATGAAAGAGTTGAGGGTAATTAGGATTCGACTTACAATTGTTATTATTGTTATAACTTTATGTATTGATTGAATTTAGTCAAAGTCAAGTGTGGATGTCAAGCATTATACTTAGTTGTAATTGTAATTTGTTTTGATCTATTCAATGTTATTTAACTAATGTTCTTTATATGTTATGTAAAGCATTATATAGGTATTCAAACAATTCAATAATAAGAAATGGATGAAAGAGTGGAGGGTAATTAGCATCCGAATTAGCATTGTTATTATTGTTATAAATTAATGTATTGATTAAATTTAGTCAAAGTCAAGCATTGAAATCATTAATGGCGAATTTTAAGTATTATACCTAGTTTTGATTTTTTTTTTGATCTATTCAATGTTATTAAACTAAATGTTCTTTACATGTTATGTAAAGCATTATATAGGTATTCAATCAATTCAATAATAAGAAATAGATGAAAGAGTGGAGGGTAATTAGCATCCGAATTAGCATTGTTATTATTGTCATAAATTAATGTATTGATTACATTTAGTCAAAGTCAAGCATTGAAATCATTAATGGCGAATTTTAAGTATTATACCTAGTTGTGATTTTTTTTTTTTTTGATTTATTCAATGTTATTACACTAAATGTTCTTTACATGTTATGTAAAGCATTATATAGGTATTCAATTAATTCAATAATAAGAAATGGATGAAAGAGTGGAGGGTAATTAGCATTCGAATTACCTCTTATATATTATTGTTATATTGTTATAAATTAATGTATTGATTAAATTTAGTCAAAGTCAAGAATTTAAACCATTAATGCCGAATTTATATGATTATACATATTTGTGATGTGATTTTTTTTTGATCTATTCAATGTTACTAAACTAAATGTTATTTACATGTTATGTAAAACATTATATAGGTATTCAATCAATTCAATAATAAGAAATGGATGAAAGAGTGGAGGGTAATTAGCATCCGTATTAGAATTGTTATTATTGTTATAAATTAATGTATTGATTGAATTTAGTCAAAAACAATGATTGAAACCTTTAATGCCGCATGTCAAGGATTATACCTAGTTGTGTTTTTTTTTTATCTATTCAATGTTATTTAAGTAAATGTTCTTTATATGTTATTATATGCTTTACTAACATGCTTGAAAATTGGACAAGTAAATGCGTATTCAAAGTAAATTGTTATTGTATAAGGAAACCATAAATTTCGCAATTACATTTATCAATTCATTATGAATGTTGTGAGTAAATTCAGTTGTGAATATGTATTCTAAATTATACCGTATTGCCACCACGGGTTAACGTATACATATTGTTACAATTACAACATACTAAATATTCGGTAAAATTTGACATCTCCATGTCAATATACCAAATGAAAAAAAAAACACAAAATTTTAATGATTATTGATTCACACATTGTCGTACTCATTTATTGATTTGACCATAATTAAATCTTAGTCAATGTGAATAATTACACATTTAAATTAAAATTAATAAGAAGTTTGAAAATTTATAGCATATTCAAAGGTCAAAACACATTTTAATAATCAGTAAAATTTATTTAAAATAAGTTCAAAAGGAAATATAAAAATCTATAAATTCTAACAAAACAAACCAAGATTGACCATGGTATGTCGAAACATTAATGTTGTTGTTTCGTAAGTTTTTAGATAACAAAAACCTGTTCATGGATTTAGGCAATGTCTGCACAAACACGTAAAAGCAACATTATAATAACAAATAAGGTTTTTTTACTTAAAAAATATTAGAAACGTCATACCAAAACTCGTGCGGAAGGGTCATGAATAACCTTGAAGAATTTGTCACCCTTGTGATAAGCCATATTGAAGTTATTTGTCCTAATGAAATCATGTTCTTCGTATGCAAAAAACAAACTTTTGTTAAAATATACATAAAGTCACTCATACTAAAAACTGATTTTAATTATCTTGTTTTATGAAATCTGGTATTTTGTTTTTTTTTTTATATACTTGTTTTTTATATTCACACATACTCAAAACCGATTTCAATTGCAATCTGTTTATTAAAAAACACAATCATATATTCAATGATTAAAGCTGAGCAGAATTACTCGCGTATCGATTACATCCAAAGCAGAGAGTTGATTGTAAACAGATTATCAAATGGTTTTAATTAAAAAAACGATTCTGTTTGGTTTAATATGTTAGTAAACCGATGTGGATGGATTTCAAAAATTGTCAGAAACATAATCGACAAACAATAGGATTAGAAAGTTATTTTAATAAGAAACCGATTGTATTTATATTTTATGTAAGATGGTTTCAAACATTTACTTTAGGGATTTTATAAAGGGTCAGAAACATAATCGAAAATTTGTTGATAATCACATATTTTGTAGCAGGTTGATAGATATAGGATTGTCATTTGTCTTTGTATAAAAATAACGATACAATCCTATTGTTTTTATCTTTTATGTAAGATGATTGCAAACATTATGTATCAATATAATAAAAATGCAGAAAAAGATTCAAAAACATTTTCGAGATTCATCTAAGATTGATGAAGAACATACCTTGCAAAAATGACAATGAGAGAGGAATGAGGAATGAGAAAGAAATTAGTAGGAGAGGAATGAGGAATGAGAAATGGATGTTGACAAAACTAAACAAAAAGAGGTTTATATAAGACTTAGTCTTGGAGCCCCATTTAGGATTTGGATCCTTCAAGACCCTCTAAAAATCTAGGATTCAACCCTAGTGTTTTCATTTATTATATAGATAGATAATTACAAAACTGACATGATTTACTGACATTTCTGTCAGTCGGCTGTGTCAGTAAAAAATAAAATAAACTATATACACTAATAAAAAACCTATAGTATATCCACCACAATTATTATAATAAGAATGTGAAACGATCAGTCCATTCCACTTACATCTTCTCTATAAAGATTATTTGATTTTATTATTTTTATCACTCCAATTTTAAAATTTACAAATGGCAAAACGTTATGTCTCTCTTAAAGAATACTTAGATGACCTTGATGTTGTTCATGCCCTACTTTTATTATAAAAAGAAGTGTTGTTATGGATGATCATGTACCACAAGCAATAGGTATTGAGGTATTTCAGGCATTAAATAACATAAACGAAGTACAGCAACCTCAAAGACGTGATGGTTTGGTGTATAAGCGTAGGAATAGAAACCATGCAGTACCTAACGAGGGAGAGGATGACGAACAAGATGAAGATGTTGGGGATGGTGAGACAGTCCTTGCTCCAGCAGGAAATGTTGAAGGTGCAGGGGATGTGCAAAATGAAGTTGTTGTCGAAATCGATAATAATGTTCAAGAACAAGCACAACAAGATGTGGATATGGCAAAACAAGAAGATGGGAATGACAACATAAATGGCGATGTGTTGTACACTGCACAAGAAGTGTTGGCGATGCTTAGCGAGGGATTATGAAAAAGTCATGTTTGATATTTTTTTGGTATATTAAAAGCAAAAATGTTTTGTTAATGGTGACGTGCTGCATGCACAAAAAAAATGTATATATATGAAGCTATATATTGTAATGTGTAAGCAACTTAAAACGCAAATGATATTCATAGTTGGTTTTTATGATTTTGAATACTACTTGCATTTGAATGAAAATGAACTTGCGTTTGATCTTGTTTGAATTTATAATATGTGTCTTGGTATATTCAAACAATGAATGTCTAACAAAAATGTTAATAGCTGCGTTTGAATAGTATTGTAATGTGTAAACATCTTAAAACGCAAATAATGTTCATAGTTGGTTTTTATGATTTTGAATACTACTTGCGTTTGAATAAAAATGAACTTGCATTTGATCTTGTTTGAGCTTATAATATGTGTCTTGATATATTCAAACATTGAATGTCTAACAAAAATGTCAATAGTTGCGTTTAAATAGTAAATAGCTTGCGTTTTGATATATTCCGTTAAAAATATAGATATTTCGAGGTATGTGATTATTCCATTTATACAAGTTGATGAATATGAGTAACCTATCAGCACATTGATAAAGAACAAATAAGTGAAGAGGAAAAGAGCAAAAGTTGTTAAGTCAACATCATCTGATGAAATTGATGATGCAAAGAAGAAACACAAAAACAACACAAAAGAAAACGTATGCTTATTGATGAATCATCATCCGACGAAGTTGTGGAAATAAAGAAAAAGTCAAAAAAAAAACAACAGAAAAAAAGCGTGTAGTTATTGATTTTTCTTCGTCCGAATATGCTGATAAGAAAAAGAAAAATGGGGAAATCTGAAAAAAAAAAAAAAACGGAAAAAAAAGAAGAAGCTTCATGAAAAGAATAAGAGCGACAAATTTTTTGAGTACATGCACAGAAGAATAAGCATGAGATGCTCACCTGCAGAATTTATCTGAACGATGAAGATATTGTCAAATGAACAAAAGGAAGACATTAAAAAGATAGGCTTCGAATCAATTTTGACTTTTGAGTATGATTCAACTGCAACGGGCTTGGGATTCTGGTTGATCATGAACTTTGATTATGAAACATGCCAGGTGAATGTGAGTGATTATAAACTTAACATAATAGACGCAACGGTGCATGAGCTGTTCGGAATCCCAATGGGTAAAATACCAGTAAAAGAAAAGAATAGGCTAAGGAAAGGCTCTGCAAACACATTTGATGAATTCAAGAATCAATTCCCAACAAGCAAAGTAACTGTTACCAACGTCCCCTACAAGCGCCCGAACGCTAGTCTTAGACCTAACATACATATCCCTAATTAAGTCTATATACTTCCCAGAAACCCCTCTACTCTCTAAGCTGTCCCAAATCAGTGAACGAAGCACACTGTCATATGCCTTTTCAAGATCAATGAATACCATATGCAGATCCCTCTTCTTCTCCCTATACTTCTCCATCAGTCTCCTAATGATATGTATTGCTTCCGTGGTAGACCGCCTTGGCATGAAACCAAATTGGTTTAATGAAACTTGAGTTTCTCTTCTAAGTCTAGCCTCGATTATCCTCTCCCATAATTTCATAGTATGTCCTAGCAATTTAATCCCTCTATAATTTCCACAACATTGGGCGTCTCCTTTATCCTTATACAAAGGTACTACTACACTAGTCCTCCATTGCTCTGGCATCCTTCCAGAGCAATGGAGACAACAAAACAAGTTGTATATCGTATCGGTTTTTGTTTCAACAAGGAAGGAATTAATTTCTTAAATTTTTGGTTACATTTGGAGAAGAATAAGAAGTTAGTAGATTAAATATAAATAAAATATTACCACTAATTAGCTGAAGTTTAACTGGGGCTAGAACACCCCTTTTGCGCCAGTCAACCTCTTCGAGAACCTTCTCTTCAGAAACCACAAGTGATGAAACAACGAAACAACTTGTAAATCGTATCGGTTTTTGTTTCAAGTGAGGAGGAATTCATTTCTGAAATTTTTGCTGACATTTTGAGAAGAAGAAGAAGAAGAAGAAACTGAGCTAATAAATCTGACAAAATTTAGCTACTCAATCCAACATCATCAAAATGAGCTAATCAATCAAACAACATTTAGCTACTCAATCTCACAAAACAGTAGAAAGTAAAAACTAAGCTCCTTTCTTTGTTAAAGAAAGGAGATTTAGGGGCCTGTTTGTGACTAGGTCATAGGGGTAGTTGGCACCCTTCTTAGGTTCTTCCAAGGGTAAAGAGAGCACATTGTTATCCCCCATGTTTGTAACATCTGCATGTTTCTCATACTTTCCGGTATGTACATTTATGGTCCATGTACTCTCTTCGTTTTCAAAGTTTAATAAAAGCTTGAATTTATGGGTATCGTTACATTTTATTTTGATTGTGAGTACGTTTTAAACAAATACCTATGTTGAAACATTATATCAAGGAATTATTTAATTTTTAATTTCAAAGTTCATTTAACCTTGTTAAACTTAAACATTTAAAATTTAGTAAAAGTTTGGAGGAAAATTTATAAAAACATAAACTTGTAAAGTAAATTGATAAAAGGTTTTAAAAGGTTAAGTTTTAGAAAGTTTTAAAACTTTTAAGTTAACTTGATTAGTTATTATAAAGGGAAAACTTAACTAAACATAATATAATTAACCAACAATAACTGTAGGGACTATTCTTGCCAATCCTCAAAATTTTCAAAACAACCTCATATTTTCCCCCTTGAACTGTTTTCGGCGGGTCGTTTTGGCCGGATCCGGTGACCCAAAAATATCCCGCGAGGTCTAAAACTCGTTTTTGTCGACTTTTATTGTTTTGTTTCGATTTCTCCATCATCATAGTCAATCGTTTAGCACTAATAACACATTAATCCTTTATTAAAAGCGACATTGAAATCTTTTCATTATTGTAAATTGGTTATAACATCCCATTACTCGACCTTTTTATACCCTAAACCCACAAAGAAAACGCACGATTAGTCTTTGGAAAGCTTCAAGAATTGAGTCCAAGTCTTGTTGTTTATTTCTTCAAATTCGACACTAAAATGAACTTGTAAGTTCGATTATTTTTATGCTTCTTATTTAGTTTTTGATCTAGAATGAATAAAAGCCCCAACATCCCTTCTGTTAATCTCATTGTGTATGGACAATTGAATTTGGGGTATAGAGTTAGGGTTTGGTTGTTGTGTTAAGGGAAGAAGATGAACTCATGATATTTTATAAATACATTTAAGTTTCAAAAAAGATTAACAAACATAGTTGAAACTCCTTTTATGAAAACATAGTTAACACACGTTTAAAGAACACAACATGTTTTCTCCCCCGAAAATGTAAAACCAGTAAAAGAGTGGGGTCGTGAACTCACCTTAGAGTGCGTCTTCTGATAACTAGAATTCCAACACGTGTATGATAATCCCAACTAATGACAACCTATCAACGAGTTTACATAAGTGTGATGACTATTAACCCGAAGGCTAACTAGTCCCCGATTGTCCAGATCTTGACTACGTGTGTTAAAAAGTGTGTTTAAACGTTAACCGGACATCCCAGACCGACCCGACATCCCGTTGGTGACCCATTACATCAATTAGTCATGCACATAAGTTTAACACATAAGTTTCAAGTATAAAACACTTAGTTTGAATCAAAAATCTCATTCTGGACATCAGATGGTCGAATGTGGTTTTTCCCATTACCACGTTCGCCCGTTTTTCCCATGTTTTGTTTCACGTTCGCCCGTTTGAGCCACGTTCGCCCGTTTTCCCATGTTCTCCCGTTTTTCCCACGTTCTCCCGTTTTTCCATGTTTTATTCCACGTTCGCCCATTCGAACCAATTTTATTCAACGTTCGCCCGTTTTCATCAGCATTTTATAAAACGCACCAAAACGCATCTAAACGATCCGAAAACATCACGAAACATCACCAATCACAGCAGTCAACTATCATTAACATATTCCTACAAAACCCTACCAATTTTATCCCGAAATCCGTCCGTTTTACAAGTTACCCGAAATAGCAAATTATGGAGATGTCACATCAAACGCATGCAATCTTTACCCAATTAGGAAACTTTTTGAAATCAATCAATAATCAACTTAATATACTCAGATTATTATGAACAATAAACCCCCAATCATATCCTTATCACTATCATCATGAACAAGCCCTAGATCTAACCCAAAATCCCCAAAATGGACAAAACATCATCAATAATCAATTGTAACCTATCTCAATCCTAAATCATCATCAATAACAGTCCTAGATCATTGTTATAACATCTATACAACAATCAATCATCAAACAATACATAACATCACATAAAACACCATTAACACATGTTAATTTGTATGAAAACTCATTGTTTATGAATAGGTTTTGTTTAGAAAGACATTAGGAAGGTTTTTATCCATGAAAACATGTTTGTATCAGATCTGGACTCTTGGAGTTTAATAAAAACGAATTGAAATGCTTTAAAAATGATTCAGAATGAAGAACACACCTTAGATCTTTGTGTAGAAGATGTTTGTACGTTAGATTATAGAAAACAAGGGCAAAAACTCCTTCCCCAATGTTTAAAGTTGCTAGAGAGTGTTTTGAGACAGTTAGGGTTTGTGAAATGGTGAAAAATGACAAAGTTTGGTATTTATACTAATCCTCCTTCGCCCCTTATCAATGGTCGAATGTAGCCTCATTCGACCCCTTTCACAGGGTCGAATGAGCCCTGTCCTGGTCGAAGGGAATTCTTTCAATTCCACATCCCAGGTTCGCCCATTTACAACGGGTCGAACCAAAACATAATTCCTCCTTCGACCACTCGAAGTGGTCGAACCAGAATCCATGTTTGTCTAGTTTTCCAGTTTGTCGTGTTTAACGCATTTTAACGCGCCTTAACATATGAGCATGCAACCTTAGTCTATGTTTAACATATTTAAGCATGGATAATCATCTACACATCATTTAAACACATCTATGTATATAATCCACCACACGACCAATAATCTACACATACACTTAATTTGTTTATGTAATTCACCAACAACGGGACTCGTAACGTGTGTGTGTAATTAACCCAATGATCCTCCGAATCATTGAACCCTGGACAATACGGACTATGTTTCGACTCGACTGACCCCGTCAAGTATGATTAATAAACGTTTTTCGCCAAGGTAGACTTATGTGTTTATAAAATGTTGACCTAAACATGCCGGGTGTCACAACTAGAAACTAAAATACAAATTATTGGTTCAGAAAAAATTTATTTTCCTATTTTTTTAATCATTTAAACATAATTTAAATTAATTAAATCAGTTTTAAATGCAAATAAATTGAGAAAAATTATAGAAAAATTATTTTCACTATTTTACATTAGAAAGAAATCATTTTTCATGAAAAATATTATTTTTGGACCATATCTTGTATTTTTAGTCTTATTTATGCTTAATTAGACAGAATAAATCATTTAATTATATATAATTTATAAAACCTGTTTTATAAATATTTTTCTTATAAAACAGAAATATTCTTGAGTTGAGAAACCATAGGTGTTAACGTTGGATTCATTTGTGTAATTTATATACATTTTCGTAATAAACATTAATTATTATTATATATTTTAGTTTAAAGAAGTAACTACAATCTTTGAATAAATTACTTGGAATATTTTATTTCAAATCGTAATAATTATTTTCTTAGTCATACATTTGAACTTAAATCATGTTATACTTTTTGAATACGAAATTATTATTTTTGAGTTATCATAAAACTTCATTTTCCCTATAAGCCTAGCAAACCCTAATGCCTTAGATTCTAGATGCCTTAGACTTTTAAGTCGTTTTCCTTCATTAGTATTCTTATGCGTATAGGCTGAGTTCTTCGGAATTCTCAATTTTATTTTGTGACGAGCTTTTTTGGATTTATCGCTTAGCAAAAACTGTGAGTATACTTATCCTCTTTTTCGTTTCTTACACTTTTGGGGTGAACACATGTACACCTATGAAACTTACACTTACACATATTCATAATCATTTTTACATACAATTCATACATGTGTTATGCATTAAATTCTTGTGTTTTATGCTTAAACATAAACGTAGTATACTTGCAATCATTACGAAATCATTAACTCCGTACAAGCCGACTTTAACAATGGATAGTGCTATTTGAATTGACAACTCGCCTAGTGAAAAGTACCTATGGTGGTGGGAAGTCCTAGGTCATTGTTAATGTATTAAACTTTGTCACCTAAGAGGTTTGATTTTGACCCGTATTGTGTACTTACGTGTTTTCCATATTTGCCTTGAATGATTCATGACACTTGAATTGTAAACTTCTTATACTTATACTATATGTACACAAAACAAAGTGTACTCACCAGCATTATTGTTAGCATCTTATTTTTGTACATGTTTCAAAGAACGCTTTATGATTGTCACTTAGGCTTGGACTTAGACTTAATAAACAAGCTTTATGTATCGTTTTGTTTGAGACTTGATGTATTGGGTTGATTTTGATGTTTGATGCTTAATCATGATTTTAATAATATTTACACTTTAGTACCATGAGCTTTTGAACAATCGTCACTACGTGACACCTCGATGTTTCCGCCATCGGTTGGGGTGTTACAGATTGGTATCCGAGCCAGGTTATTAGTAAATGACCTAGACTATAACTAAGAACTTATACTTGAGCTTACTTGTGTTTATTTGTTCCACTAACCTTTCCTTTCTCCTTTGTCACCTCTCATTCTTTCCCCTACACCTCACCATTTCTTTCTTTCTTCATCATGGGATTTGAGGATGACTTCACTTAGGGAAAAAGGTCTACATTTTGGGGTATGTTGGATATTCTTAACTTAATTGCCTAACCTCGTTTTTCATTGATTTTCATCCCTTCGAAGTGTTGAACTCTACCTGAGAGAAAACGTGCAATCTAGAAGGATGGATGCATGTACACTGGGTTTTCTGGCATAGGCAAAGCATAACGCATAAATCCAAATCAATCGACGGACCTGTTGTGCTTACCTGGGGATTCCTGGAGTGAGCGTCCACTTATAGGCTAAATCACTTCTTTATTAATATCCCATTAAGCTCGATTCCTTGAACAACTAAAGTTTTTGTTGGGTCATATGACTAGATAGGAACAATCCAATGTTATATGCTCCATCGTTGACCTCTAGTTTTCATAATGAACTGCTTTATACATTATACCCCGTGAGTTTCATGTTGCAATTTATAATTATATTTAAGTTCCCGTTTTCATAATAATCGAATGTATAGATTCTTATTCCAAGTATTTTTGTAAACATATGATTTCTCTGCGTTGGATTCTTGAAAAATATCATACCGACGTTTCATAACTTTTGTCGTTATTACTCTTTGCTACATTTCCCCTCCCATGATTATTCATGGTTGTTTAGTGATTTTTGTCACTATACTTTAGTCAAACCAATTGTGAACCCAAAACTCGTGATTCTTTATGATTGCTTTTTGTGATGTTTTTTTATAACGACATAAAAGTATACTCATTTGGTCTAGTGAATGTGCTAATACCCCACAAGATTATAATCGTTTGTGCTTTTCTTGTACTTTCAAATTCTTTTCATTGACTTTTTCGTGGGAGGCTTAGTTTATAACATGAAGGAGTTAAATCATCACCATTACTATCCTAGACAGATTTCTACCAACATCCTTAACCTAGCGCCTGATACATAAAGTTTTGGGATGTCTGATCAACCATTTCAAGAAAATCTCATCTATTTAACCAAAACATATATACACTTACTTCCCATACTTAGTACATTGCACCACTAAGACAACCCGTTTATACAAACAACCCTCCATATCCCATTATTATACCCCAAGGGCACAACATCTCACTATCCAATATCGGAAGGATTTTCTCGCTCATCTGGTACACATTTTATGCAACCATAGTATACTATACCTGACCTAATATTTTGTGTGGGGACACAGTCTGGTCTAAAAAAAAGATGCCTTGACAATTTCCATATTAATTTTATCAAATAACTTATCAACTCATGGTTTGTTCAAACTGCCCACCATTAACGATTGGTGGTAATAAATATTTTGAAATTACTCACGTTCAACTTGTAGATTGAATTTGTCAAAACATTTCACATCTAAGGCAAATAAATAATGATTTTTGATAAATAAAATGGAGTTTACAAAATCGAAAGAAAATTTAGAAATGCAGGAATTCTCTAAAAAAAATTTATCAAGGCACCTTGGATCATTCTTACGTTTAACATATTCGTTTTAATTCCCGAACTATTTTCTCGTATGTTTGGATTTAATTCAGTGTTAGGTGTATTTGACGTTCAACTTTAATAATATGTGTTAATCTTGAGTTTTCTTATAATTAATGGAGGTTTTAGCCTCGTGATATGTAATGTATGAGTCTCTTGTGACACAAAATTTTTCTAACATTCTTCGAAATGTGAGATTCGATTTTCATATTCAAAGTAATTGACATGGTTATTTGTGATGTTTGAAATCAATGATTTTTTTTAAACCTACAAATCTGGTTTATTTCGTGACTTAAACATTCTCATTGGAGACTTGGAAATTTTGATCATAACACTTTTCACACTCATATATTTTCTTAAACTTGAAATCATTAGACAAGATTAACTTGTACTTTATGTTCATAGAAGGAAATTCTTAACATGCTATTGTTTCATCATGATGTTACATAAGTATTAACCTAGATTGCAAGTTGTTTGTTGCACGGATTCTGTATGCCTTAGTCTTCATTTCATAGCTAGAACTTACGTGAATCTTGATTACACATAAACAACCTATATGTCTATTTATGTTACGATTTTCATACATATATAAATGAATGTTATAATTGGTTTGATACAATATTGTGCTATGTGATTACATATGCCTTGTTGATATTTTATTTCCAAAATACGTGATATGTGAACATTAATTATATGATTTACTTATGAGCAATCATAATACCTGCATATTCTTGGATTCATATTTCGTTAACAAAAGAGGTTATTCATATCCCTGAACTAAACATACGTAAGTTTCTCTCTACGCAAACATTTGGACTGTGGACACTTGATACACCAAAAGACATAGAGAATCAACGAACCAAACTAGTGTTCATATTAGAGTTGAGGTGTGAAAGTATTTCTTTCACCCGTGACTTAATGAACCAAGTTAGTGTTCGTGCTCGTGTTGACGTGTTAAGTATTCTTTTAACACGGAAGCTTACGAGGAAAACTAGTTCTCAGGTTGGAATATGTTTTCGACTTAAGGGAAACTAAGCATATGCTTACTATGTCGTAGTGTGTGTCTAGTGTCTTGTAGTCTAACGCAGTGAATGGGTTAGCTTAAGAGGTGAACCTGGCGAAGGGAAGGACCTCATCATACCCTAGTTGTGCGTAAAACATAACACTCCTCTTTTGGACAGTCTTCAAACTTTCAGTCGTTTTAATGTGTTGAGTTAGTGTCATAGAAGGATATAACACCCCAATGTACGGTAAATTGGCGATTACGGTCCGGAACGTAATCACGAATTTACAGGTACATTGGGGTGGTGTGAAATTCTATTAGGGTTTTAGGAGAAATTTCCAGTACGTTTTCGAGGTATCAAAGGTGTGGTGGGTTAGCTGTGGTACACCCTATATATAAACACTGATGGTGCATCGGGAATGAGACTGGGAGTCAAACCAAGAACGAACCCTAGTTAGTTTCTTAATTGTAGTCATTCGTTTCAAACTTAAACTTTAAGCATCGAGTTTGATTTCTACTTCTATTCCTTGAGTCTAGTGTTAGGTCGTGCGAAACTCTTATCATTCATTCTAATCTTGGGTGTTCCAAGTTACTTTGAACAACTTGATTTAAAACCACTACCATTTCTTTATCCTTACTTATTACGCCTACTAGTCAATCCCTGTTTTGATCAATCCTTTGCTTTATTCTAATTTCAATCAACAAACTTATAGTATTATTTTAACTTTCTCTCAAATCAATTTAAAAGTTTATTTTGTTTGTAAATAAATTTCGAGATAAAATTTCCTAAAGTAGGGGAGACTGTAACATCTGCATGTTTCCCATACTTTCTGGTATGTACATTTATGGTCCCTGTACTCTCTTCGTTTTCAAAGTTTAATAAAAGCTTGAATTTATGGAGATCGTTACATTTTATTTTGATTGTGACTACGTTTTAAACATATATGTATGTTGAAACATTATATCAAGGAATTATTTAATTTTTAATTTCAAAGTTTATTTAACCTTGTTAAACTTAAACATTTAAAATTTAGTAAAAGTTTGGAGGAAAATTTATAAAAACATAAACTTGTAAAGTAAATTGATAAAAGGTTTTACAAGGTTAAGTTTTAGAAAGTTTTAAAACTTTTAAGTTAACTTGATTAGTTATTATAAAGGGAAAACTTAATTAAACAATATAATTAACCAACAATAACTGCAGGGACTATTCTTGCCAATCCTCAAAATTTTCAAAACAACCTCATATTTTCCCCCTTGAACTGTTTTCGGCGGGTCGTTGGCCAGATCCGGTGACCCAAAAATATCCCGCGAGGTCTAAAACTCGTTTTTGTCGACTTTTATTGTTTTGTTTCGATTTCTCCATCATCATAGTCAATTGTTTATCACTAATAACACATTAATCCCCTATTAAAAGCGACATTGAAGTCTTTTCATTATTGTAACCGATCAGAACAATAAAGCCATTCAAAACAATCATTATCATGTACAAGACTATAAATTGGTTATAACATCCCATTACTCGACCTTTTCATACCCTAAACCCACAAAGAAAACGCATGATTAGTCTTTGAAAGCTTCAAGAATTGAGTCCAAGTCTTGTTGTTTATTTCTTCAAATTCGAATCTAAAATGAACTTGTAAGTTCAATTATTTTTATGCTTCTTCTTTAGTTTTTGATCTAGAATAAAAGCCCCAACATCCCTTCTGTTAATCTCGTTGTGTATGGACAATTGAATTTGGGGTATAGGGTTAGGGTTTGGTTGATGTGTTAGGGGAAGAAGATGTGTTGGGTCCATATTAGTGAGACTGATGCTATCAAATACAAATTGGTGATCCTTATAGGTGTTTTACTATTTAGGACCAAGACCACTTGGGTTCTCGGTTATTTAAGATGTTTAGGTAGAGAACTAATTAGTTCTCAGTTATTAGTTCTCAGTTAGTATGTTGGGCTTTATTCTTGTGGGTTGGGCTGTGGGACTGTTAAGGCTATGTGAGCCAAGTCCTACATATAAAAGGTGTTTTATTGGTTCATTTGAAACTAGCGGTTTACATTTCATAATAAAACTCTCTCTAGTATCAGACGATTCCTTGTCGTATGCTAGTAGAGTATTATCATTCAATCATATAATGTTTGTTTCTTGAATCACTATCATCTTTGATTCCGCCATCGATTGATAGTTACTTGATATCGGATTTATATTTTTCGGGACTTACAATTGGTATCAGAGCCATTGTAGTCATTTGTGGCTCGGGTTGATATCAAGGGATTTAAGGATTCATTAAAAAAAAAAAGATTTCGAATGGTTTAGTGGTTTTTGTTTTTGGTTTTGATGTTTTACTTAATAGTTTGAGTTATGACAAATTTGTTCAAGATATATTTAAAAAAAAGGAACTGTTGGTTTTTGATATTTTGGTTTTCGCTTCTGCTTTGTGTTTGGTAATTTAATCGGTTTCTTTAAGTATCTTGGCAGATTTAGCATAATTGAATTTATGAAGAACAATTGAAGAGTTATCAAGAAAAATCTTGTTTTTTTATGTTTAATCTTGATTTCGATGAGTTGGAGGTGTTTGAGTCTATTTAGGAAAGTTGTTGAACCTTAAAAGTTTTGATAAGTTTTTTTTTTCTTTTTTCTGAAAGTATTTTAGATCCTAAACTTTAGGATATAGTTATCATTTCCAAGCTGTCGGATTCTTAAATTTAGAGGTTTACGAATTTCCATGTTTTCAAATTCTCGGATTTCGGATTCTCAGTTTTGAATTTTTCTAGTTGGTTCTCGGCTTTGGTGGTATTGATTTCGGGTTTCCAAGTTTGTTACGTTTGTTTTGTTTTGATTACTCAAGTTTGAATTTTGAAGGGAAATATGCTTAGAGGGATTGGATGGTTTCGAATTTAAAAAAAATGGATCATGTGCAATTCGTATTAATGTGGCGCTGAAATATGGAAATATGGAGTTGATTGGGATTGCTATGCATTTAATGCCTTTGAATGGAGTTTGACTTATTCTAAGACTGTTTTTGAAAGTTTGGTTCTCGGATTGTGTTCGAACTCACCATAGGTTCTTGTTTCTGTTCTCATACTACTATTCTCGGATTTGGTGTTCTCGAATTTTAATTCGCGTTCTCGGGTTTTATTAGTTTTCGAGTTCAAGACTATTCTTGGATTGGTTCTCGGTTTTCTTCTCAGGTTCACATATAGTTCTCGAATTCTTTAGTTCTCGGTTTTTTCGTGTTCTTAGATCTAAAGTGCAAATGGATTCCAACCTTAGAGTCATACATGCAACAAGCACACGGGTTCCCATGTTAATGTTGGGAGAGTCTTTTGCTGAATGGAAATTTAGGTTCATTCAACATGTTAAAGAAAAGGATGCCAAAGTTTGGAGAGCTATTTGTAGAGGTCCTACCCCAATTACTTACGAACAGAATGGTACTACACTACTTAAACTGGAATCTGAATATACAGATGAAGATTGGGACCAAGTCAAGCTTGATGAAAAGGCTCTTAACACATTGACTATGGGTTTAGCACCAAAGGTCATCTCAAAACACAAAGAGACTAAATCTGCCAAAGTGTTGTGGGATTCTCTGATTGAATTTTATGAATGCAATGATGACATGAAGCAGAGTCGAAGGGACATGTTGCGGAATAAGTTCAATCAGTTCAGTTGCATTCTTGGTGAAACCCTTGAAAATCAAATTGCGAGATTCGTATCTCTAGTAACTGAAATGAAAACCGCAAACATAACTTTGAACAATTCTGAGGTAAATAAGAAGTTGTTAAATGCTCTTCCAAAGAATTGGGATACGAATGTTGCCATGATCAAGAAGATGGAGGATCTTGCTTATTTGTCTCTGTCGGGACTCATCTCCATCATCAAAGCTTGTGATTCGAAAGACAAGCAAAAGGTGCAAAATCTTAATGTTGCTGCTCAGCCACGTTGCACACCTACTACTGTTTCGACACCCGCTCCTGTTATTCAAGTACCTGTTGAGTATCAGGTTCCTGTGCTGGTACGATATATCAAACATGCTTCACATGAGGTATTTTCTTATCTATGCTCTAATGCTTGTGCTGAAAAGGCTAAATATTATGTAGGATATAACTCTGAGTTAGTAAGAGAAAACGATGAGCTAAAAGGAAAGATTTCTTATCTTAATAGCCGAACCTCTGCCTATAAACTTAGAGTAGAATCCTTAGAAAAGGATATCGTTCAATACAATAATGATTTAAGCAATAAAACTTGCCTTGTAATGCATCAAAAGAAAGTTATTGATGAACTTAGTGCTAAGCTAGATTCTTTGAAATCAAAATTTGAAAATGCCGATTTCCATTTTAGAAAATTTGATTGTTCTAGTGAGCGTGTTGAGAAAATGATAAGTTCAAAACTCAAGTTTAGGGAAAACAAAGGAGCTGGTATAGGTTTTGTAGAAATTGCACCCCCCTACAATCACAACTACACCGGATTGCCTCTTTCGGATGAGGAAATAGATAATGAGAAAAATATGGAATATGGGAAGGGGTTGGTGGTTGAACCCGCAAAGAGTGTTCCCATAAAGATAACAGAGCCAAAGGGGTTAGTGGTAGAGCCAATTAAATCTGTGCCAATTAAGATTGCTGAACTAGAAGGGCATATGAAACAATCTAAGTATGTTGCTCCGTTTAGTGATGTTCATATTGCTAAGTTTGTTAAATCAGGAAGCGATGAAATGAGCAAGCATGTTAAATCTGAAAATAACAACTCTGACATTGTCGATGCTGACAAAGCTTCAACAAAATCGAATTCCTCGTTAGGATCAATTGAATCTATGTTGTTTAAAAGCATTGCCAAATCTATAAACTCTGAAAGCTCTTCAAGTTCGTCAACTGATTCAGAAACATTAGATTAATCTGACTCAGAAAATTTGTTTGATTCAAAGACTGTTGGCACAGGTGTGGTAAAGCCAACAGTCCCTGATTTTAAATGTGTGAATGTTACTGATGCTTCTACCTCATGTGCCGATGAAGTTAAGGTAGAGCTTAAAGTTGAGGGGGATGATGTTGTTTGCACTAATAATGCAGATGTTTGTGTGAAACAATCTAATTTATCTGCAGATGCTGAACCATATGTGAAAAAGGCTGTTTTTGAGCTATCTGTTAATGGCACGACTAATAAATACGTGCCACCACATAGAAAAACTACTTATGCTAACTCTCATGAATAGGTTCCTGAAGTCAAACAGAAAGCTCAAAGACAGTCAACATCGCAAAGACAATCTTGTTCACACGGGTGTTCAAGATCTTCTAAGCAGAGCAGAAAAAGTAAGAAGCCTGCAAATAAATCATCAAACGGATCTCATCACTCAAATTCTTCAGTGGGATCTAACAGACCGGGACTTGCTCCTTATGCAAAGAAGCAGACATGCTATAACTGTGGAAGACCCGGTCACATTGGAAGAAACTGCGCACATCGTCCTTATGTGCCCTATTACAGACAATATCAGAAGGTTATGCCTAGGGAAAACTTCTACTCCAAGCCAATGAAGGTTGAAAAGCCTAAGGCAAGGAAGAATGCGAATTCCAAAGTCAAACCGTCTGATGGAGACTGGAATGCTGCCAAGAGCAAACGGAAGGTTGTTCAACCACAGAAGTCTAAGCAACCTAAGAAACCGAAAGCTGCTACTCCGAAAGTAGCAAAACCGGTTCTTAAGCCTAAGCAAGTTTGGAAAGCAAAGGCGGCAGCAGCAACTGATCCAAATGAGAATAAGGACATGTGCTTGAGGGAAGTGTCTTACATAGATGCTTCAGGAGTGCCCAGGACCACAATGGCCTGGGTACCAATGTTTAACTAATATTCTTATTCATGCAGGGACAGCCAAGGAGGATTATCAATAACCACTGGTGTGTTGGTAGTGGTTGTTCCAAGCATACGTTAGGTGACATTTCTCTGTTACATACCTCTACATCTTTTAACACAGAGTATGTTTCCTTCAAAGGAGATAAGGGAGGTAAGGTCAGCTTGGGAGGTAATTTTAAATTTGATGCATAAATTTTAAAAGTTATTGATTGGTAGTTATTTGAGAATGGTTATAGAAAAGAACAAAAAGATTTTTCTTATTTTTAGGTAAATTTTATACATAAATTTGTCTTTTCCCTTTATTTATGCACAAAATTTAGGGGGAGAAGGGAGATATTTAAGGAAAATACAAAAATAGTGTCTTATTTTTATTTATGTACAAAATTTAGGGGGAGATAGGAGAGAAAATGAGAAAAATGCAAAAACATGTGAAATAGAGAAAACTACAAAAAGAGTTTTTGTTGTATCACTTGTGAAAAAGGCTGACATACGTAAGACCAGTATTGAAATGGTCAGGCTCTAGGGTGAAGTGTCGGTAGGCTTGGTCCTAACGACTGGAAAATTGGCTGATCTAGTGACACACTTAAAGATATCATATGGCCTAAGTAAGAAACGTCACTTGGAATTGGTACATTTTTTTTATTTGAATGCTTGTGTGACGTCCCGATACACACTGTGTTCTAGGTCTGAAATTTTTTCCTGAAAAACTCGTGTATCACCTTTGTTTTGTGTAAGCAAAGACTTGGGGATGCTAGGCAATGTCAGCTTCTGCTACATCCAGATATATATTGACCTAGCTGTACATTGTCGCGCTGTAGATCAAAAACGCCAAAAGAGGCCAATGAGCCCAAAAAAATGCCAATGTGCACAACAAAAGAGGCCCTCTAGAGCCCAAAACACCAAAACCTATATCATTTTGAGAAAATAAAATTGATTTGTATATTATACCACTCTATTTCTTAATGATCTATTATTTTCTCTTCTTAACCAAGTCCCAGTTAAGGTTTCAGAATTCTAGAACAGACACTGTGAAAATATGTGGTAGGGAAACTGCTTGCATGATAGAGTGTACCGCATATAATTCTAGGATTTGATTGTGACTTACTTGAGTGTCCATAATCAATTCACCAAAACATGGTAAATTAATCACAGACAGCCAAATAAGAAGGTCTAAGGCAATAAGTTTAAGTGGACTAATATACTGGCAATTGCCCAGACCGACTGGAGTAGATCCGTATTGATAAGTGTCCCTGAGTCTAAATCACAATGATTTAATCCCCCGAAAAAAAATTATTTAGTTATTTTTATTTTAATTTCTTTTTCATTTATTTTGATTCTTATTGTTTTGCTTTTGTTTATTTTTTTTGTTTTATTTTTTATAAAA
The DNA here is from genome assembly GCA_028751855.1 of Ambrosia trifida. Lineage (NCBI taxonomy): Eukaryota > Viridiplantae > Streptophyta > Magnoliopsida > Asterales > Asteraceae > Ambrosia > Ambrosia trifida. The sequence goes on along the minus strand of CM054124.1, from coordinate 22,758,426 downwards.
TCAACCATTTTTGAAGTTTTGACCGGTCATCCAAAAGATTTAAAGAAATTCAAGTTTCTTTTGAAAATTTCAATTGGAAGTTCTTGGATTTACTTGGTGTTCATTATACTGGATCCTCTGTTATATTTGAAAGTTTGCTTACAAAATTCTGAGAATGTGCAGAATTCGATTTGAAAAAGAAAACAGGTGTTGATGAAGAATGATTTCCAGTTGCTGACAAGCATGAAGCATCGTGATAAGAAGATGTACCTGAGTCAGAAGAACTTGATATGATGCAATCCTTTAACAATGAAAGTACACATGAAGAAGTACCTGTGATCTTGCTTGAAAGACAAAGATTGAAAACGAAAAGAGTTATGAGAATCCTCCTTTCACATCCTCTTTTAGCAAGAGTTCAAGCGAATGCTGATGATGATTCAAGTGTGGACCTTACTCCCAGTGAAGAAGAACAAGCATGAGTTTGAGAGTACAGAAAAGAAGACTTTCAACAAAACAACACCAACACCCCCATCAACAATCAAGGGGGAGATCACAATGCTACATTCAAGTTATGAAGACTACTTGATAGCATCAGTCAAGGGGGAGATTGTTGGGTCCATATTAGTGAGACTGACGCTATCAAATACAAATTGGTGATCCATATAGGTGTTTTACTATTTAGGACCGAGACCACTTGGGTTCTCGGTTATTTAAGGTGTTTAGGTAGAGAACTAATTAGTTCTCAGTTATTAGTTCTCAGTTAGTATGTTGGGCTTTATTCTTGTGGGTTGGGTTGTGGGACTGTTAAGGCTATGTGAGCCAAGTCCTACATATAAAAGGTGTTTTATTGGTTCATTTGAAACTAGCGGTTTACATTTCATAATAAAACTCTCTCTAGTATCAGACGATTCCTTGAAATCGTATGCTAGTTGAGTATTATCATTCAATCATATAATGTTTGTTTCTTGAATCACTATCATCTTTGATTCCGCCATCGATTGGTAGTTACTTGATATCGGATTTATATTTTTCGGGACTTACAAGATGAACTCATGATATTTTATAAATACATTTAAGTTTCAAAAAAGATTAACAAACTTAGGCTTTGGTGAAGTGGTTGATGTGTTTTGTTGAAGCAAGGGAAGCCGGGTTTGAACCCTGTTGTTCCCCAGCGTTTATTTTATTTTATTTTATTTTTGTTTATTATTTTTAATCATAGGATAATCATCTACATCTACATCTACATCTATATCTACATCTACATCTACACTATATAATAAAAGAAAACATATGAGGGACACATGACACTCCCTCATGAGTTCTCTAATTTTACTAATTAATATAATAAATTCAAATATAATTATACTAGGTTTGAGACCCGTGGGTACCCACGGTGCAAACCAAAGTAAATTAAAAAAAATATTAAACTTAGACTTGTATTATTCAAGTTGAGTGTCTATAATGTAAAGTCTTAAGAATAATGGTTAGCCTGATATTTTTTTCTTATATATACGTCATGTTTCAATGTTGCGTTGATATGATCTGGATATTAAAACTAATATATAACTATGGTTTTCATGTCAAAAGTGGATAATTTAGGTAACTTATAAATAACGAATACAACCAAAACCGATTATCTATTATGACCAGTACTCAACCAAAGTATAACATTTAACAAAACAACACAAAGGTATAAATACATTTTGTTTTTGTAAATTACCTTTATTATATTTTTATTTTTAATGTAATTGTAATTAGGAGCTAACTTGTTCTATAGACCAATGGTCACGCACGGTTCAAACCAAACAAAAAACAAAAAAGTTTTAAAATAATACTTGTATTATTGAAGTTGTATGTACATAACGTCAATGAAGATAAGTAAAATATTGCATCAAAATTACTCACATTATTCATAAATCTTGAAAGACTTCTTTGTACACAACGTTTGATGTTTTGTTCGTCAGTTCACCATTTTCATCTACTATAACTATCTTCAGTCCATCTCGACTTCTGACTCTTGATAGTGCAACATACAACTGCCCGTGTGAAAAAACTGGATCCTTCAAATACAACCCAACTCTGGATAAGGATTGTCCTTAACTTTTGTTTATTGTCATTGTGAAAGAAACAGCAAGTGGGAATTGCCTTCTGTTAAATTTAAAAGGAATTTTTTTATCCGAGGGGGATAAAGTAATTCTTGGAATAAAAGTTCGCATTCCAATATTACTTCCTGAAATGATTTTCGCTTCAATTACACGTTTTCTCATTTTAACAACTTGTAACCTTGTCCCATTACACAAACCGCTTTTCTGATCAATGTTTCTAAGTAACATTACGTGGATACCAACTTTCAAAACCAAACGATGGTTTGGTATTCCAGAAAACTTAAGACCATTCAGCACATCAGGAGAAACTAATCTTTCATCAACCTGTTTGTTAACATCTTCGGACTGGCAAACACTATCCGAACTTAGATACTCAAATTCGTCACCGGGAAACATTGATATATCATTAATTTCATGAAAAACTTAATTCTTCGGTGCCAATATAGCTCGATCTTGAAAATAAGTCAGAATGTGGATGTTATCCAAAAGTGACGGATACACAAAGGCTATCAAATCAAAAACAGGATCCGAAGATTGAGAAATAAGTAAGTCATCAGGTATCAAAATAACATCTTGATCATCACTTATTGTATCGACCTTTCCTTCTCCTATATCCAGAAGCCAAGATGCAAACTTTTTAGTTTCCTCAATATCAGAATTGCAGCTTCCTGAAACCAACCTCATATTTTTTGTTAATTCTAAAACAGTGCATTTGTGCCAAATGTATGATGAACTAAAAGAGGCGTTAACAATGTCATGCCTAGTTCCATTTGGTACAACTGGTAGAATTTGTCTAAAGTCACACCCAAAAACAACAACCTTTCCACCAAATAACAAATCAGACGACTCATCAGCATGTACACCAAATACATCTTTTAAACTTCGACCTAGTGCTTCAAAAGCATGTTTATGAGTCATGGGTGCTTCATCCCATATAATCAAATCGGTTTGTTTAAGCAGTTGTGCAACATCACTATTAGGTGGTATGTAGCACATAAAATCTTCTGTTAGGTTTATAGGAATACGAAACCTGGAATGTGCTGTCCTACCACCTGCCAATAGCAAAGATGCGATACCACTCGAAGCAACATTCAAAACAATCTTTCTTTTACATCTTATGGATGAAGATAGAGTCTTCCATAGGAACGTTTTACCCGTACCACCATAACCATAAACAAAAAAAACTCCTCCTTTCTTCTCCTCAACAGATTTAATTACACAGTTATAAATATTTTTTTGTTCATCTGTTAAAGAAGAGAACTGAGTATCAAATTCTTCAACCAAACTGTTTGTGTCATAGCCCAACTCCTCACAAATAAGACGATTGTCTAATAATGATAGAAACTCATTCTCAGGATATGGCATACCTACGAAATGTCGTAGACTGCAACTATTACGCAATAAGAACTTCTCAATATCAAGTAAGGCTAAATTCTTAATTTCGTCGTCTGAAAGGATCAAATCTGGAAAAAAAATATAAAAAAATGTGTTAGAATGAAATATATAATATAATTAACATATAAAATGAATAATTGAATATGTGGAACCATTAAAAATAGTATAATTTAGATCCCCAATAATTATTAATCATTACTATTTAGTATATGTACAAAAAATTGTAGAAAATATAATATAAAGTAATAATATATTAAAAAAATTTAAAATCCTGGACAATTTGAATCTATTCTTCTGTTGCGTAAAATGTCATCCGACAAATAATTCCATGTTTCCTCCCACACAATGTCAGGCCTTGACAAACTGTTGGACGCTAACAGAGTTGCAAATAAGTTCCTTAGATAAGGGCTAGAACCTGCAAAAGCCGCTTCTTTATTGCTTCAAGATATTTTGTATCATCATCCAAGAGTCCCATAGCGTAGCATGCATCCCTAAAAGAGGATTGTACTTTCCCATCAACTTTAAGAATATCTTCAAATGATGTTGGTCCTTTAACCTTATTCAAAAGAATTCTCAAAAAATAAGCTTCACCAACAGAAGAAGGAACTGAATGAATTCGACCAATTGACTTTATTCTTTGCCTAGGCTCCCATTTTCTTTCTTGTAATTTCCAAACATATTGTGAGGGGAATTGGATGTAAGTTAGTTTCCTTGCATTGGCATCATTTTTGTTGCGTTCCATCCAACCCAAAAACATAGATGAAGCACAAGAGGGTTTATTGAGAACGTCGTCAATGTCCTGCATAGCATCGAAAACAATTCTTTGTTCACCGGGTAGATGAAAAGGTAATCTCATTACAAGAGGTGTCCTGTAATGAATATCATATGAGAATATTCTCCATGAAGCCTCACACGTAGAAATATAACGACAATCAAAAAATCAACCACTATGTCTTCACCCGGTATTTTCTTGCTTTCCACAAAATTAACAGTAACTCTATCTGGACCCTTGTTAATGTATTTAAATAAATACTTAATGGATCCAGCTTGGTTACACCATTCAACGTTGATATGTGCCTGGTATCTTTTAAGAAGAGTCTTGTTATATGGAACGACATATTTGTTATCTAATTGCTCACCAGACTTTTCTACAAACGAACCATTATCTCTTCGTCTATACACTGCATAACCATTAGTATCGATAGAAGTTTCATTCTGGAATTTTTTTGGGAAGTTTTTTGAACATTTATCATTGACCATACACGGACAACTCATGTTCAAAGGTCCACAAGGACCGTGAATCATAAATTCGCGTACAAGTTCATACAATTCTGGCTCTTCATCTTTATTCGGTATCTCAGCTGAAATGAACTTGTCAATATGGTCAACTGTTGGAAGCTTATAACCAGCGGCCATAAACAAACAGATGTGTGCATGTGGTAATCCACGTTTTTGAAACTCAACCGTGTATACAACTGCAAAGTATTGGGAGCAAACAAAAGAAAATAAGTTAGAAAGGTTAAAAAAAATAATGTTGTAATAAAATTAACTTCATGTGTTCGTACCAGCTTCAACAGTCTCAAATAAGTGTTTATCTTTAAGGTCTTTAATGATGGAATCAAGTTTAATTTTAAAAAACCTGCATAAAATGTCTGGCCTATCTTCTGGTCTAAGAGTGGTATCTTGAAGATATCTTCTCATCTCTGGCCATTTAGGATTACAAGTAATTGTAATAAAATAGTCAGGGTATCCGTATCACTTACATATTGCCATTGCGTCTAGATAATTTTGCATCATATATCTAGCGCCACCTGTAAAAGAAGATGGAATAATAACTCGTTGACCTATGCTTGATGTTTCTGTTTGTCCTTCTTCTCTTTGTTTGCTTAGGACATTATACTTCTCACTCCTAAGAACGGTTTGCTTACCCTTAATGAAATTTAATCTTTCCATTTCAATCATTGTATATGAATCAACTATAAATTGCTGTAAAAGCCTCCTTGCATTAAGAATTAGCGAGAATTCATTACTTCTATCTTGAATCCTATAAGCAAAAAACTCCCTCATTGTTAAACTTTCATGTTTTTTGTTTTTTTTTTGTTTGAAGATGAGCTCCCATCTGGTAAGGTAACATTTTTTTGACGGCCATCTTTTTTGTTTTTTGAATTTGAAGATGAGCTTTCATTTGGTAAGGGAACATTTTTGTGAAGGATGTCAATTCTATATCCATCGTCACCATAAGGAAGCAACAATGGATACTGAAGAGCAAGATACGAAGGATGTAACTCACTAACTCTTTTTAGCTTTCCATCAATGGTCTGCACAATAATATCACGTTTATCTGTTTCTTCATTGAGGTCACCAATTATCAATCCAGCAACTTCAGAAACTGTGGGTAGGTTGTAGGTTCTACCATCTCCTTTCCTCATTCCGTTTAATCGAAGCTTGACTTGTGCATCAGGATTCTTCTGAAAACAATCTCTCGCCATTCTATAAGATTTCACCAAGGAGTTTTTGTCATCCAACATTTTTTCAATTCTTTTACAATTTGAAATTCAAGAACCTTTTCTGATGAGTATTCCTCGTCTGAAGATTTGGCCATGTGAAAATGATTGGTTTCCTCGTTTGGCACTACAATTAACATGGCCAGATCTTCGTTTTCTGATGAGTATTCCTCGTCTGAAGATTTCACACTTTAATTAAATTTTTGTATTCAACCATGATTTATGTATATTAAAATTATTTTATAAACAAATTCGACCTTTGTGTAGGCACGACTTGTTTGACACTACAATTAATATTCACACATTGGTAAACCTTTTCTTCCTCAAAATCTGAACTTCCTTCACCAACTTGTTTGATTACATAATCAATACTACATTTTTTGGTGCATTTGGGACATCCCATGTAGTACCAAAAAAATTCGGTAAATAGGTCTTTAATAGTACCCAATAACACCAAAGCCTGCCCCTGTATGAATATTATAATTAGTTACCGAAAGTAGAAAGAGTTGGTTATGCAATGGAGATTTATATTAAATAAAAAGTATTTAATAATGTTAAACTTTTATATTTAATTATAAACAACGTATTTAAGTATGAACATTATACTTACCTCTTGAATCTCACAAATGTCACCAAAGTTACTAAAAGGAGTGTTATGCACAAATTCATCTTCATCTGAACAGAACATAGAGGTTCCATATGGTCGATGACACGAGGAAGGATTATCGGCCATTTTTTTACCCAACCTGATAAAAATAATAAATTGGGACACATTATATAATTATTACACGTTTAAGATATTGTAATTCGTATTGAAAAACATAATAGTGCCTACCTTGTTTTGTACCGGTTTATATATTCAATATCCCCATTAATGAACAGTCGACTAACTCGATCTCCAAAAGAATTAGAAACATACGGTTTTCCTATATAAAACAAATATTAGGAAAATAAATCTAAATAATAATAATAATAAGAAACTATAGAAGTATAAATATAATTTATAATACAAATATAATCTAAATATAAATCTAAATATTTAATAAGAGTAAACAACCATTATAAAACTTCAAACGGCCAAATTGCAGTATTATTATAAATTCTTTCTCCATTTGATGAGTTGCTACATATTTAGACATCTCCATGGCATAACTATCCCACAACGTTACATAGATGTTCAAACCCCTTCAAAAAGTTAAAATTATTTTAGTATAAAAAAACAAATTATATACCTCCGTTATTTGCAGTTTGTATAAAATGCAAAAAAATAAAAACAATACATACTCGATATCTTGGATTTCCATTGTTAACCTCTTCTTATCAGCGACAACCTTTTTATCTTTATCATCATTGCTGAAGAACTTGTTAACATGTCGGATAACATCTAAAATCAAATATAAAAGAAACATTAATGTAACATCAAACCAAACAATATTATTATGGTTTGGTTGTAATGAAAAAAGATGATATTGACGAAATATACCTATTGTAACATATTCATCAACCTCCCTATCCAGAAATTCTTTGATAGGGCACAAAAGAGAACCCAAAATCTGGCCCTTGGAAACCAGCATAATCGGAAACTTGAGTGTTCATATTCAAGCACAGTTTGTTTGGGTTTGGAGCATACTTGTACTTAGAAGAATTGAGCCCAACTCCTGGATTTCTTATAATAAGAGAAGCATTTTCCAACAAAAACCTCTCAAATCTAAAAAACAACCGCTTAAATACATTCGCTTGAATCCTGTCACCCTGTTAATTATAAAAAAAAACAATATAACTATGTGCGAAAAGAATTGACGTTTTTAATGTACGACTCTAAGCAAATTTGTAGTTGAAAAATATTAAATAGTGTAAAGTAAATAATGAAATAGCCAAATAAAAGGCTTTAATAAAAACTTGTAGTTGAGCTTTACATTTTCGTCACATAGGATCATTTCAATTGAGTAGACATCATTAGGATTGCGACGATCGGGTTGACGCCAAACCCGAATAGTCTTTAGCTTTAAAGCCACACCGTTTCGGTTGACATGAATTTGGTTAACCATGGTAAACTCATTTGCTTCTACGGCAGCCATTGATCTTTTTGACTGTTAAAAAAAGGTTAAATTCAAATTATTACTTTCGAAACAAACTGTAGACAGCATAATAATAATGAAAGTTATATTAAATTTAGCCAACATTCGAATGTATGGCAGCATACATGTATGCGATTGATTGAACAGAATGTATGCAAAACATCTATCTAATCAATTGACACATAACAAATAGAAAAAATAATGTTTATGTATCTAAATATGAGAAACAGAAATAACCTAGGAATATATGTATGCGATTAATCAAAGTGCAAGAAATGTGTGGTAGGATAATCGTATGAATGGTGATTTGACGTTTATATAGCTATTCGATCGATAAGGAATGGATGAAATGGTGGAGTGAAATTAGTATTAGCATAATGTTATGAATGGGGATTTAAAGTTATGAAATTAGATGCAATACTTTCAAATATGGAGTAGAATTAGGACATCAAATTCGCATGTTTATGTATGAATTGGTCAGACATAATTATGGAGTATAATTAGGAGATAACATTCGTTACATAGAATTAGACTGACTTCATTTTCAAATTGAAACATAAAATGCCAGAAACCAATTGTTTGTATATTTGATCTGAAAAATTCAAATGGTATTATACATGATATAGATGATTTATGAAACCACTGCTTTATACATTTGATCAAAAAACTTAAATTAACGATTAAGGAGTAGAACTATTCCATCACGTTCGAAAAGGAATTCATAACTCATTTACAAGTAAGTCAAAGTCACCGTGTGTAATTAATTGAATTTATGAAATTAAACCGTGTGTAATTAATGGAATAGTTGTTTTATGCAAAATTCATATTCAATTTAAAATTCAAAATTTACAAGTAAGTCAAAGTCAGATTGTACAACTTAAATTAATAAGTAGATTTAGGACATCACATTCGAATTTTTCCTTATGCGATTGGTCAAACATAATTATGGATACCATTTTATTCACATTCAATTCATATTCAGTTGAATGGTTGTTTTATGCAATTAATGGATTTCATAAGAATGTTATGAATTACACTGTCTGTAATTAATGAAAGTCAAACTCAAAATCAATAATAAATACATTTGAATCATATTCAATTCATACTCACTTAATGGAATTTATATAATTAATGAAATGACACCTAGTGTAATTAGTGGAATGATTATTGTTGATGCGAAAATTCATATTAATGTGCAAATTCGAAAATTATAACCAAGTCAAAGTAAAATTTGAAATTAATAAGGCAGTCAACTTCAAATTAAATTTAATCAATTTACAATCAATTGTTTAATTATATATATTCCATATAAATTTACATACATATTTATAAGGAAGTCAAATTCAATTATTTACAATTAATGCTATAATAATTATTATATATATATATATATATGTATATGGAAAAGTAAAATTCGTTATACGTCCATTCAATTCACACAATCAATGTTATTTATTTGGAATTCATTGAATAATTAACTTTATAAGGAAGTCAAATTTGTTATAATAAAGTCAAATTAAAATTCATTAAATTCCTTAATTCTGATTATGGCATTCATTGTCAATGGACGTAAATTGTGTCATTCTACATATAACAGTCAAATTCGTTATAACTAATTGTTAGTCAAGTTCGTTATATAAGGCAGTCAATGTATTTATTTATTCAGAGGATCCACCTCTACCTGTCTTGCATATTCAGTATCTTGGATGGCCAGATCATGGAGTTCTGTATGACACCTTGGCTGTTGGAGGGATTTTTAGAAGATTACGTCACATTCCATCGTCAAAAGGCCCAGTTGTGGTGCACTGCAGTTATATTTACATTAAAGATTTGTCAGATGTGTTTGACAAATTTTATATGTTATATATAGTGTAGGAATTGGTAGAACCGGAACATATTGTGCAATCTTCTATAACACCATCCAAATTTTAGTCGATGACATGTCAGCCTTGGATCTTGTTAAAACCGTAAGCACCTTCAGGTCTGTCTTAAGAGGATGGGAATATCACACCCCAAGATCAAACCAGTTATTTTGTTTTCGGATACTATACTTTTGTACAACATATTAAAGCTGTCAGTCTATAATGTATCTAACTTGGAATTGTACATGATAATTGTCTCGTATTCCATTCAAAACATAATCCAAAATAAGAAACAAAATTCATCATATATAATAAATAAATAAACTCTAAAGAGGCGTAGTAATGTTTACCTGTTAATGGCGGGCTGATTAGGGCGATGAAAACATGTTCAAATGTCAGGAACATGTTCAAATTAATATCGGTGAAGAAGAATGAATAATTCTTGATTCAAGATCAAGCATGTGTTTAGGCAGCCATGTGTTTGCCCCAATGAAATACATTTGTAAATAGCATAGATATTGTTTTTGCCAAAGTCAACATTTTGATCAAATTTGATAGCAATTTTATTTTAAATTGTTTGAACAATTAAGTTTCCGCTTACAACAAAACAAATCCATAAAATGGAGAACCACAAAACTTCTGGAAAAGGCTTGTTTTGTTACAGTACTATGATTGCAGATTTCATTGTTTGAGGACATGAAACATAATAAGTTAGAACCCGATACAAGATCATTTGTTGGTGTCTTGAGTGGTTGTAATGATGGAGGTGAGGGCTGGATATGTTTTAAACAAATGACAGACGAGTATAAGATTCAACCAACGGATACGCATTATGCATGAATACATGGTTGGTCTTTTAGGGCGTGTTCATGATGCTTATAAGTTATACCTAACTTGTAGCATGAAGGTGGCCCCCACTGCGGCTGTTTGAGTTTCGATCAGCCGTTAATGTGATTTTTGTGGAATTGTAAACAGAAACGTTTACAGAAAAAGCGTGAGCCATGGTTGCATCGCTATGACTCTTTAGCTGCTGTAAAGGGGGCATTTAAAAAGCCAAAAATGGCGTAAATTACTCTGCTGCTTGAAGCCATACATGATAAACTCCAACCACATGCTGCATACTTTGGTGATGAGAAGGATACGCCCAAGCGGTGCCCACCATGCAGCATACTTTGGTGATGAGAAGGGCCAGCGTACCATACGCCCAAGCGGTGCCCACAACTAGTTCGGGCGCTGGGAAAGAAAATGATCCATCATACCTTATGCCGAGTTGGGCGTACTGTGTGTCACAACCTTGGTGTCGAAAACCATGTGGCGTTTTTCACGTTGGTAGTACCTATTTAGCATTGTTAACCAGAAACCAATACAGGCATAATAGAGCAAAAACTCATAAAACACCTCAACATTTGCCCATTTAGTAACTTGGGTTTTAACCATGATTAGACACATAGATAACATTCAAAAGACGACCATTTTAAATTACAACTCAAAACACGAAACCAAAACACACATTATTCCAAAGATATTTCTCCACCTCCCAGTGGCACCACATGGCTTCATCGGCCTGATACACCACGACCTTCTGCTAGGGAATGAAACAAGTCAAATGAAATAGTAGAACATGCACAATAAGAGCCTCTAAAAACATGTAAAGTAATTAATGAAAACCATTTGCCATCAAAACAAGTTATATTATGCAGTGCAGTTGCATATATAATTCAATTGGCTTCAAATGAAACCAAAATCCACAACGACTTCAACATTCGTAAATCGCAAACAATATTTCGTCCACGCTTGGCATTAAAGGTAACATTTTTAAACACTGTTCAACCGATTTAATCTTACGCCTTTTCTATATAATCTGAAAGACTTTTATAACTAACAACTCGTTTAATAATAATAATAAACAAAAACATCTAGTAATTATTATTAAGTAATGGTTAGGAGTGACGAGCAGACGTGGTTTAAAATACTTTTTCATGAGTTCAGGGATGCTAGGATCGTGGATAACAGAATACTTGGCATGTCGTTGCTTCAACTCTTCATTGGATACATCTGCGTCCTTGTCCAGTCCTTTCTTCCAGGATTTGTTGCTGGCGTTGTGCTCTTCTACCTCCCTCACAACATCTTTAAAAATCCTAAACCTCTTCTCCTTCTCTGCAACGCTGTCGTACGATCTCTTATATTCAACCATCCATGCCTCAAACCTATCCCGAAGTTGTTTTTCTTCTTCTTCCGAATAAGAAGGAACTCCTGAATCTGATCTCATTACGTGTAAATATCATGTATGCATATAAAGGAAAGTCAACTATAGTCAATGTGTAGTCAATGTACATTATTATGATTAATTGTGTGTTAATGTATTTCCATATATTATTGTAATCCTTCATTATAAATAAAAGCTCCCAACAACCTCACAATCATTGAGGTTGAATATTATTCATTACATGGTATCAGCCTAACCAAATTCTCCCCCCAAATTCTTTCTTTTTTCCTTCTTCCTGCGACCTCTCTTTTCTCAGCCATGGCCGCCGAGTCTTCACCCATTACCACTCCTTCTGTTCCCCACCTATCTCCCATCAAACTCTCATCATCTAACTACCTTGTGTGGCGCAATCATATGTGGTTACTTATTGCCCTGCATAAACTCACCTCCCACATCGATGGTGTCTCTAAACCCCCATCGGAATCCATTATTTCCGGCGATAAAACTGCCGAAAACCCGGCATATCAGACCTGGTCGTCTGATGACCAAAAAGCAGCCCTCTTACTGCTGTCTTCCTTATCTGAAGAAGCCGCCGCAGAGGTTTTGGGTCTAACCTCTGCCCATCAGATCTGGCTTGCTCTTAACCAGGCTTACAGCAATGCCTCAGTGGAACGCGTTCAGTCTCTTCAGGATTATTTTAATATTCAGGATCGGATGACAAAACAGGTTCTTGCTCAAGGGAAATGCGTTGATGGTTTTTATTTGCTCAAAGAAGATCCTCAAGCTTTTGTTGCAACTGTTTCAAATAAAGCCTCTTATGAGTTATGGCATGCTCGTTTAGGCCACGTTTCTTTTGATGTTATTTCCGTTTTAAATAAACTTGGTTTGTTATCTGTTACATCGTTATTACCGAAACCTGATCTTTGTACTTCGTGTCAACTTGCCAAGGGACAAAGATTGCCTTTTGTTTTGAATGAAAAACGAGCTTCATTTCCTTTAGATTTGGTACATTGTGATTTATGGGGCCCTGCCCCTATTACCTCTGTTGATGGTTTTCGTTATTATGTAATTTTTATAGATGATTACTCAAGGTTTACGTGGCTTTATCCTCTTAAAACGAAGACAGGTTTTTATGCGGTTTTATCTGCATTTATTAATCTTGCTCTAACTCAATGCTCCAGAAAAATCAAGGTTTTCCAGAGTGATGGTGGCACTGAGTTTGTAAATCATACTGTTCAGAAGATATTTGAGGATAATGGCACATTTCATCGTTATTCTTGTCCATATACGCCACAACAAAATGGTCGCGCAGAAAGAAAACATCGGCATATTGTTGAAACTAGACTTGCTATGCTATTTAACTCTCATGTCCCGGCTCAATATTGGACTAATGCCTTCATCTCAGCGACTTATATTATTAATCGAGTACCTACTCCTATACTCGAAAATAAGTCGCCATTTCAAGTATTATTTTACCAAATGCCATGTTATGATAATTTTCGGGTCTTCGGTTGCCAAGTTTTTCCCTATTTGCGTGATTATGCTAAACACAAGCTTGAGCCTAGAAGTCTACCGTGTATCTTCATCGGTTATAGCTCAACCCACAAAGGTTTTCGATGCTTAGATCCATCCACTACTCGGGTTTATATTACTCGCCATGCTCGTTTTAATGAAACATTATTCCCCTTTAACACCTCTACTTCTACATTACCATCTCCAACCTTAACACTTAGTACTTTCTGTGACGATCTACCGAGCCAAAACAAACAACCTAGCCAACCCAAACCTCCAACTCCACCCGGCCCAATACCAAACCAAACCCAACACAAACAACCTAGCCCACCCAAACCTACACCTCCACCCGGCCCAATACCAAACCAAACCCAAGACAACCCCTGCCCACTTTGTCCTACAACCGGCCCACCACAATCACCAAGCCCACATCCTGAAACCAACCAACCCCATCCATCTAGCCCACACTCTGATACTAACCCAGCCGAACCAACCTCTACCTCTTCAACACTTAACCAAATACCTCATGCTTCCCCACCACCTTCACCCGTAAACCATTCCTCTTCGACCCACTCACCTGACCATCCTGCCCCTTCGAACAACCCATCTTCTCCCAATCTGCCATCCGCACCCCCTGGCCCATCTCATCCAACGAAACCTACACCTCCCACATCCACCTCCAACACTCATCCTATGCAAACTCGAGCTAAGGCGGGTATTTTTAAACCAAAGTATCAACCAGATCTTACTGCCCTCTATTCTCATGCTTTACCAGCGGCCGTATCTTCCATTGTTGAACCACGAGGCTTCAAATCCGCCTCTAAGGATCCACAATGGCTTGCCGCCATGAACGAAGAGATTACGGCTTTACATAAAAATAAGACATGGACTTTGGTTCCTAGGCCTTCTATCTCTAATGTAGTGGGCTCCAAATGGGTATTTCGAGTTAAGTATCATTCGGACGGGTCTATTGAACGTTACAAGGCTCGCTTAGTGGCTCAAGGCTTCACGCAAATACCAGGGTTGGACTATTCTCACACATTTAGTCCTGTCATCAAAGCCTCCACGGTACGCATTGTTTTATCTCTCGCGGTACTAAACAAATGGAAGTTGCATCAACTAGACGTCAAAAATGCCTTCTTAAATGGTAATCTCACTGAAACGGTCTTTATGGAGCAGCCCCCTGGTTTTATTGATCCGCAACTTCCACACCATGTTTGCAAATTATCCAAAGCCCTGTACGGACTTAAGCAAGCTCCTCGTGCCTGGTTTCAACGTCTTAGCACATTTCTTATTTCCTACGGTTTCACCTGTAGCCGAGCAGACACCTCTCTCTTCGTTCTTAAGAAAGCCAACATCATAATGTATCTGCTCGTATACGTGGACGATCTCATTTTAACAGGAAATAATGAAGCCGAGATTAGTACGTTTATTTCTCGATTGGATCGTGAGTTTGCCATTAAAGATCTTGGAGATCTAAGTTATTTTTTGGGCTTAGAGGTTCTATATACCGATACTGGTCTCTTTCTTACACAGGCCAAGTATGCTAAGGACATTCTTCTTCGTGCTAAGCTCTATGATTCAAAACCTTGCAGCACTCCTCTTGCTCCTCACGAGTCTTTTACTTCTCAAGGGGTATCGTACTCAGATCCTACTCTATATAGGTCTTTGGTAGGGGCCTTGCAATACTTGACTATTACCAGACCCGACTTGTCGTATGCAGTGAATCAGCTCTCTCAATTTCTTCATTGTCCGACTGTTGATCACTTCAGGGCTGTTAAGCGTCTTCTTCGCTATGTTAAAGGAACACTTTCCTTTGGTCTCACATACAGTCGTCCTCACATACCTTCCATTGTTGGTTATTCTAATGCTGATTGGGCCCGTTGTCTTGACACACGCCGCTCCACTTACGGTTATTCTATTTTTTTTGGGAGGCAATTTAGTATCTTGGAGTGCTAAGAAGCAGCCCACTATTTCTCACTCCAGTTGTGAGTCTGAGTATCGGGCAATGGCTAACACTGCAGCAGAACTTGTTTGGATCACTCACCTTCTACGAGAGTTGCATGCCCTTCCTCCTACTCGCCCTACACTTTTATGTGATAACAAAAGTGCTTTGTTCATGACTCAGAATCCAGTCTCTCACAAACGTGCAAAACATATTGATCTGGATTATCATTTTATTCGGGAGCTTGTTAACTCAGACAAACTGTATACCAAGTTTGTCCCAACCAATCTTCAGGTGGCAGATATTTTCACCAAAAGCCTTCCGCGTGCTCAATTTGAAGTTTTTCGTAACATGCTTCGTCTTGGACCGCCACCATTCCGATTGAAGGGGGGTATAAAGGAAAGTCAACTATAGTCAATGTACATTATTATGATTAATTGTGTGTTAATGTATTTCCATATATTATTGTAATCCTTCATTATAAATAAAAGCTCCCAACAACCTCACAATCATTGAGGTTGAATATTATTTATTACAATGCAACTAGAGTTTCCATGCAGACTATATAATAATATAAAATAATAATGATCATTGTGTTCGAGTGATACCTGTTGTTGTAGAATTAACAGCTGGAATGATTTCTTTCGGTGAATCGACTAGTTTATGCTTAAAGCTACGGAGGAGATCTAGGATCTTTGCCATGAGTGAAAACCTAATTTCTCCAAGCAATATCTCGGCTCTTCCATTTTGTCCCCACTATTTATACATTATATAATCATTGGTTGGGTAGAGGCCCGATAGGGCTATATGGGCCTTAATCCATGGCCATATTTTTGAACGAAACCTTGATTCACAGTTAGGGCTGTGCAACGGTTCAGAACCGGACCGAACCGAACCGAACCGGACCGAACCGCGAACCGTTTATTCCAAAATATGAGAACCGGAACCGGAACCGATAATTACTAAACGGTTCGGTTCCAGAACCGGGTGAAACGGTTCTCATGAACGGTTCTAGACCGGAACCGGTTGTCAATAAAATCCTAAAATTAACATTAACAATTAAATAAAAAAATAAACAAAAACAATGATTTTTTTTTTTAAATTATCAACAGTTTGTGTTAAACATGGTTACTAAAAGTATAGCAGTTTACGTATCAAAATGTGTTTTGTTCGGATCAGATCATTCTTTTTATACAGATTAAACGAGTCAGAACAAGCTGTGCTAACTGCTGACCATCACATAAGGCAATACTCTACATTTCTACCAAGTAAAACAATTTAAAAGTGTTAAGAACTATAAATAATGAAACAACACATTCTATTTCAAACTAACAATAGAATATTTAAATATTTAATTTAATTCAAAACGGTTCTAACGGTTCTTAACCGGACCCGTCGGTTCTAACCGGAACCGAACCGGGAACCGATTATGCCAAAATATGAGAACCGGAACCGGAACCTATAACATTAATTCGGTTCGGTTCTAGCGGTTCCGGGTCGGTTTCACGGTTTTCGCGGTTCGGAACCATTTATTGCTCACCCCTATTCACAGTTTCAAAAACTGAAATTAGTTCACAAGATTTTTTTTTTATTACAACACTTGTAGCCCAGTTGGTTGAGGGCCTAAATTTTCCTATGGGAGGTTTTGGGTTCAATTCCCACTAGCTACATTTTGAGGACATTGGTGGAGGGGAAATGAGGGATGACCCGGCCATTGGCTTGGGTTCGAGTCCTGATCCCGACCAGTTTTACCGATTATTTCACTGTCGTGCCTTCGGGCTGGTGAGTGGTCGGGTTTTCCCAGCAATTGGTGGCTCGGGTACTCTCGAGTACCTGATTCGCCAAAAGGGTGCCCGAGAGTGCTCGGAAATTGATTCGTTGGCCGTTCAAAAAAAAAGTTCACAAGTTTTTACTTGTGCGACCTGTTAGAGATAAAACATAACTATATGGGTCAAACATGTCGCGGCACAAAATTATAATTAATAAATTAACATTTTCAATGCAGATTGGCAACGGCTCGACTTAATCTAAAGCTAATATTGTTGATGAAGAACCGAAACTCTTTTATCATTGATCAACTGCAAAATTGAGTAACATGATTGGATTTAGTTTAAGGCAAGGCATTCTTTGTTATCCAAATAACAAAGAATGTTTAACACTTTTCTACTATGGTCTAAATTGAGTAACTCTTTAAGTGAGAAATCTTATTACTGGGTCAGGATGAGTGAAATGCAATATAAATATATGTGGTGTGTTGTATAAAGATCAATATTGAAATAATCATGACCCGTATGCTAAGTGTGTGATATCGAATTTGCAACTTAGCATTATTGTTGGAGTTTAGCAGTCAACGAGTCGAACAAGGAAAGCAAGATACGGATAAACCTACAGGCTAGGTGAGTGTTTAGTTATTTAGTGTAATGTATGCTTAAAGTGGCTGCTAACATTAGTTTCGATCAACTGTTAATGTGATATATGTGGAACTGTAAACAAAACGTTTACAATAATGGCGTAAACTACTCTGTCGCTTGAAGCCATACATGATACACCCCAGCCACGTCTTATGCTGCAGCATACTTTGGTGATGAGAAGGGCCAGCGTACCATACGCCAAAGCGGTGTATGATATGCCCACAACTGGTTATACCTTGTACCTACTGTGCTGCTGCTATTTGTAGATACCACATCATGCAGTTTCAGGGGCTCACTACCATTTCTAATAGATCGGACGTGCAGCGTAGGTCACACCTAACAGCATACTGTACTTCGGGTCATATGGTGTACCTTATGCTGGGAAAGAAAATGATCCATCATATATACCGTGTGCCGAGTTGGGCGTACTGTGTGTCACAACCCTGGTGTCGAAAATGATTTGGCGTTTTTCACCTGGGTAGTACCTACTTAGCATTGTTAACTAGAAACAAATACAGGCATAATAGAGCGAAAACTCAAAAAACATCCCAACGTTTGCCCATTTAGTAACTTGGGTATTAACCATGATTAGAGACATAGATAACATTCATATGATCGTTTTAAACTACAACTCAAAACACGAAACCAAAACACACATTATTCCAAAGATTTTTCTCCACCTTCCACATGGCTTCATCGTGATACACCACGGCCTTCCGCTAGGGAATGAAACAAGTCAAATGAAATGGTATTAGAACATGCATAATAAGAGCCTCTAAAAACATGTATAGTAATTAATGAAAACCATTTGCCATCAAAACAAGTTATATATTATGCATTGCAGTTGCATATATAATTCAATTGGCTTCAAATGAAACCAAAATCGACAACATTCGTAAAAAGCAAACAATATTTCATCCGCGCTCGACCGACGCCTTTTCTATATATGGTGTTGGATCAATTGGTTTTCATTGTTTAGTCAATTGTTAACGAAATCCATTTTGTTTTCGATGCATTTATTTTGGTACCGTAAGTTTTGGAAAACAAATTTAACCAAAGTTATATTATTATAGATAGATAGCTATGCAGTGCAGTTGCATATATAATTCAATTGGCTTCAAATGAAACCAAAATCCACAACGCCTTCAACATTCGTAAATCGGTCCACGCTTGGCATTAAAGGTAACATTTTTAAACACTGTTCAACCGATTTAATCTTACGCCTTTTCTATATAATCTGAAAGACTTTTATAACTAACAACTCGTTTAATAATAATAAACAGAAACATCTGGCTAGTAATTATTAAGTAATGGTTAGGAGGGACGAGCTGACCTTGTTTAATATACTTTTTCAGGTCTTCAGGGAAGGCAGTCGGGGGTTTGGCATAATATTTGGAGTGTTGTTGCCGGTACTCTTCAATGGTTACATCTGCGTACTGGTTCACTCCTTTCGTCCAGGATTTGTTGCTGGCGTTGTGCTCTTCTACCTCCCTCACAACATCTTTAAAAATCCTAAACCTCTTCTCCTTCTCTGCAACGCTGTCGTACGATTTCTTATATTCAACCATCCATGCCTCAAACCTATCCCGAAGTTGTTTTTCTTCTTCTTCCGAATAAGAAACTGCTAATCTCATTACGTGTAAATATATATAGTCTTTCCATGCAGGATATATAATAATATAAAATATGAATAATGATGATAATAATCATTGAGTTTCACTGATACCTGTTGTTGCAGAAGGAACAACCGGAGGGATTTCTTTCGGCGAATCGAGTAATTTCTGCTTAAAGCTACGGAGGAGATCAAGGATAGGTGCCATGAGTGAAAACCTAATTGCTCCAAGCTATATCTCGGCACTTCCTTTTTGTGCCCCCTATTTATATTATATACTTATGGGCCGTCTCCAAGCACAACCCTATTTATATTATATACTTATGGGCCGTCTCCAAGAACAATAAAAAAATTAGAACCCAAAATTTTGTAAAGAGCAATGAATTAAAAAAAATGAGTATGGTGTTAGAGCCAAGGCTTGAAGTTGAGACCTCTACGTACATTAGATTTACATAATTTTTCAACTTCACTAATAAGACTTTAATGTACAAAACACAAATATATATCCTAAATATAGAATTTGAGGGTCGGGCTCTGAGCCGGTGACCACCAGGCCATGTTTAGGGCCGACCCTGTATATAGCGTCATGTTATTTGCACAACAACGCTTTTCAAGTTTGAACAACCCTATACGGCCTGTAGAGACGTATATGGGTTGTATATAGTGTCAGTACAATAAATGCATTTTGTAAAAAGCAAATATACTGTCCGTGTAGGCCTATACGGCCCATAGACGCCTAAATATGGGCCGTATAGGGCTTTATGGGCCATATAGACACAAAGCATATTTTCACATTGGTATTGTGTTGGAATGGATGTGTTGGGTTGGGTTGGACCTTTACGGCCAGTAAAGGTCTATTCGGCCCGTAGATAGGCCACTTCTACGACCCATAAAAGACCTACACGACCCTTCCCCAAACCATCTAGGGCCCATAAAGGGCTCTACGACCCGTTTATAAGCATCCCTCTACGGCCTACATGGGGGTGAATTTGCTTCCTAAGTCGAGCGATCTCAGTTTCATTACATGATTTTAGATTTTCATACATTTATTGTTATCAAAATTAAAGTTACTATTGGAACAATCATAAGTAACAAAATTCAATAACTAATTAGACATTTTTATCTTAACCATAAATTGTTAACCTAATATCATGTCGTCTCAATAGATATATATCACAACAAGACCATAGCACAATTGAGTTGTATACACGAAGTATACATGCATAACAATTTTATTGTTGCGGAAATACAGCCATAACAATCTCACAGAACATGCTTTTGATTCCTACTAGCTAATATAGACTCACACTAAACAAAGAACACAATATGT
Source organism: Ambrosia trifida (assembly GCA_028751855.1). NCBI lineage: Eukaryota > Viridiplantae > Streptophyta > Magnoliopsida > Asterales > Asteraceae > Ambrosia > Ambrosia trifida. The sequence goes on along the minus strand of CM054124.1, from coordinate 22,737,487 downwards.
TACATATTAAATGAAAAAATAATGTTGTTTATGCTATTTTACCTTTATAATAGGAAATGAAAACAAAAATTATAAAAAAAACTTAAATAATATGATTTAAACTAATAAATAACACTTAAAAAACATAATTACGGGCTGTAGAGCCCTTTTATGGGTCGTAGAGGTTAGCTTATAAACGGTCCGTGGAGTCCTTTATGGGCCGTAAAGGACCAACCCAACCAATGATTGGCAAACATTGCCAATGATTGAGAAACATATATGACCCGTATAGGGCTATATGGGTCGTATAGATCCCTTTACGGGCTATATAGCCCTATACGACCCATATAGGGTTGTGCAGATAAAATAAAGGATTGTATGAATAATCAGAGCCTTTATATATCTTATTTGCACCCTTCTCAACCTTTGCATTTTAACTAGTGGGATTCATGCCCTTCGCGACAGACTTTCGATCAGTATCAGTTTAGTTAATTACAGTACTAATATGATACCAACACTCGGCATACCAATCGATTTGTGTTTTATACCACCATGTATTATAAAACGTATACAAAGGCACACGTGAACTTATACCGCCAGTTGATGTAAACAAATACGAACTCATTATAGAAAAACAGAATAAGAAAAAAAAGCACACTCCAAGACAAGAATGATAAAAGAAAAAAACTAATAAAAGTATTAAAAACGAAGACGTGTTATACTTGACTCGACTTGTTTCTCGAGAAAAAAATTACGTCAAAATGTAAATCAAGTTGAATATATATCGACAGGTACATAAAAATAAACAGCGTAATAAACAAAAACGAACGACGACCAAACCAAGGATAATTCATAAAACAAAAACATAAATTTTTAATGTCACGTAAATTTTTACGTTTATTAAAGATAACGGGTTGTCAATGAAAATATAAAACACTTAAAGGGAAAAAAATGTGAAAAACTAAAAGATAATATAAAAACAAATATATACTAACATAAAAACAATAAAAGACAAATAAAAATGAAAAAAAGTTAGAAAAAAAGTTGACTATTCATTAGAAGCTTCAAATTTTGTTATTGTCCTATATATTAATAATACAACGTTGATGGAATAGTGATATGCCATTTTTGTAAATATATGGATTTTCAAGGGTTTTTTTCTTGGATCTTTTGGTATTTAATACTGCTCCTCTCTCTACTCAAACCTTCTCACTCCACCACCCCATCTCCACTATGATCTCTCTCCCCCCCCCCCCCTCCCCTCCCCCCTCTCTCTCCCTCTCTCGAACCCCCAAACCTGGTCTTTATATCTATAAAGTTGGCCTGAATGTTGTTGTGATATGATCGGTTCCGGTATGTGGTGGCAGTGGTTCTCGTTTAAGTTGAGAGGCCATTGGTTCAACGGCGACCATCGGTTTGGCAGAGAGATGTTGATTTTTCAAGTGTTGGTGAGCGATGAAGGAACTAGTTTAAGGTTTCGACAGTGTTTTCGATTGTTTACGTCAAAAACGAGAAGCCTTGACGACAAGTGAATCCATCGGTGGTTGGTGCAATGGCGTGCGACGGTTGCACTAAATAAACCTAGGGTTTCGGCAAAGTGTCGTTCAACTGAACAAGGTTTATATGTCTCAGATATATGTTAATTTATGACTATCATGCCATCCTCGACATGTTAGACTGTAGTTTTGTTGATGATTTTATATGGCCTTTTTGCTTTTATATGGTTTGTAATTGCAAAGAATACCACCAACACTGAAGTCAAATCCAAAGGTATTATTTGAAAATAGAATGTGAAAATTTTTATTGGTTTCCTTAGAGAAGACGTTTCATTTAAATGGGTGTAATATTTATTGATATGATTATGTGCAACAATTATATTACCAGAAAAAGTTTGGCACCTCAAAAGGTGGTTTGGCTACGAGCAAGAAGGGTTGACTTTTTAGGAGATGCTTCAGCATACGTCTCATGACAATGCGAAAGTTCACAGCGGTATTATTTGTTTCATCACATTTAGGGTTTATGTATTAATGGTTAGATATTGAATAAGCGAGTGAAAAAGAAGAGAAAAAGGTTTTATTTGACCTGTGTAACACCCCAACCGATGGCGGAAACATCGGGGTGCCACGTATTGATGATTGTTTTCAGTAGCACATGGTATGACATAAATTTTAAATAATTTATTCAAACATAATAACCAAAATGTGAAACAATGTCTAAGAATTCAAGTACATAATATCAAATAGCAACTTCAATAACTTCAAATAAACTTCAAGTAAAATCCTCAATGCTAACTCAAGCCTCAGCTTCATTGTTACCTGAAACATGTTAATTTTGAAAGTATTTTGGGTCAACATAAGTTGGTGAGAATTACATAGGTTTTTGATGATAAAATGAATAAAATGTTGTGCAATTCATGTGTCATGTTAATCTAGCCCATATGTGAGAACATATTAGAAATAAATCGAGTGCATAATCAACCCTGCTGACTGTTATAAAATGATACATACCATACACTTATGGTCCCAATGAATATGTTATGCGATAACAAACACCCACGTAACCTTTGTAGGAGGCACGTATCCGGGTGGGATTGTCAGTCCAATAGATCTATCAATGTATACCGTCGGCTTGTACGGAGTTAATGATTATGCTAGAATGGTGCTTACTCTAATCATGCTCAAGACATAATGCAACATAGAAAACACATAGACACATTGATGATTGAATTGCAATGATAATGTTATAACATGTTTCACCCCAAAATTGGTGATAAATAAAAGGGGCTATGTAAAACTCACCTTAGCAAATGTTAACTTGTTGAAAAGATGTGATAATTGTGTTGCCCAAAAAGATTCCAAATATTACCCTTCGAACAACCCATCTTCTCCCAATCTGCCATCCGCACCCCCTGGCCCATCTCATCCAACGAAACCTACACCTCCCACATCCACCTCCAACACTCATCCTATGCAAACTCGAGCTAAGGCGGGTATTTTTAAACCAAAGTATCAACCAGATCTTACTGCCCTCTATTCTCATGCTTTACCAGCGGCCGTATCTTCCATTGTTGAACCACGAGGCTTCAAATCCGCCTCTAAGGATCCACAATGGCTTGCCGCCATGAACGAAGAGATTACGGCTTTACATAAAAATAAGACATGGACTTTGGTTCCTAGGCCTTCTATCTCTAATGTAGTGGGCTCCAAATGGGTATTTCGAGTTAAGTATCATTCGGACGGGTCTATTGAACGTTACAAGGCTCGCTTAGTGGCTCAAGGCTTCACGCAAATACCAGGGTTGGACTATTCTCACACATTTAGTCCTGTCATCAAAGCCTCCACGGTACGCATTGTTTTATCTCTCGCGGTACTAAACAAATGGAAGTTGCATCAACTAGACGTCAAAAATGCCTTCTTAAATGGTAATCTCACTGAAACGGTCTTTATGGAGCAGCCCCCTGGTTTTATTGATCCGCAACTTCCACACCATGTTTGCAAATTATCCAAAGCCCTGTACGGACTTAAGCAAGCTCCTCGTGCCTGGTTTCAACGTCTTAGCACATTTCTTATTTCCTACGGTTTCACCTGTAGCCGAGCAGACACCTCTCTCTTCGTTCTTAAGAAAGCCAACATCATAATGTATCTGCTCGTATACGTGGACGATCTCATTTTAACAGGAAATAATGAAGCCGAGATTAGTACGTTTATTTCTCGATTGGATCGTGAGTTTGCCATTAAAGATCTTGGAGATCTAAGTTATTTTTTGGGCTTAGAGGTTCTATATACCGATACTGGTCTCTTTCTTACACAGGCCAAGTATGCTAAGGACATTCTTCTTCGTGCTAAGCTCTATGATTCAAAACCTTGCAGCACCCCTCTTGCTCCTCACGAGTCTTTTACTTCTCAAGGGGTATCGTACTCAGATCCTACTCTATATAGGTCTTTGGTAGGGGCCTTGCAATACTTGACTATTACCAGACCCGACTTGTCGTATGCAGTGAATCAGCTCTCTCAATTTCTTCATTGTCCGACTGTTGATCACTTCAGGGCTGTTAAGCGTCTTCTTCGCTATGTTAAAGGAACACTTTCCTTTGGTCTCACATACAGTCGTCCTCACATACCTTCCATTGTTGGTTATTCTAATGCTGATTGGGCCCGTTGTCTTGACACACGCCGCTCCACTTACGGTTATTCTATTTTTTTGGGAGGCAATTTAGTATCTTGGAGTGCTAAGAAGCAGCCCACTATTTCTCACTCCAGTTGTGAGTCTGAGTATCGGGCAATGGCTAACACTGCAGCAGAACTTGTTTGGATCACTCACCTTCTACGAGAGTTGCATGCCCTTCCTCCTACTCGCCCTACACTTTTATGTGATAACAAAAGTGCTTTGTTCATGACTCAGAATCCAGTCTCTCACAAACGTGCAAAACATATTGATCTGGATTATCATTTTATTCGGGAGCTTGTTAACTCAGACAAACTGTATACCAAGTTTGTCCCAACCAATCTTCAGGTGGCAGATATTTTCACCAAAAGCCTTCCGCGTGCTCAATTTGAAGTTTTTCGTAACATGCTTCGTCTTGGACCGCCACCATTCCGATTGAAGGGGGGTATAAAGGAAAGTCAACTATAGTCAATGTACATTATTATGATTAATTGTGTGTTAATGTATTTCCATATATTATTGTAATCCTTCATTATAAATAAAAGCTCCCAACAACCTCACAATCATTGAGGTTGAATATTATTCATTACAATGCAACTAGAGTTTCCATGCAGACTATATAATAATATAAAATAATAATGATCATTGTGTTCGAGTGATACCAGTTGTTGTAGAATTAACAGCTGGAATGATTTCTTTCGGTGAATCGACTAGTTTCTGCTTAAAGCTACGGAGGAGATCTAGGATCTTTGCCATGAGTGAAAACCTAATTTCTCCAAGCAATATCTCGGCTCTTCCATTTTGTCCCCACTATTTATACATTATATAATCATTGGTTGGGTAGAGGCCCGATAGGGCTATATGGGCCTTAATCCATGGCCATATTTTTGAACGAAACCTTGATTCACACTTTCAAAAACTGAAATTAGTTCACAAGTTTTTTTCTATTTTATTTATTTTTTTTAGTCCAACACTTGTAGGCCAGTTGGTTGAGGGTCTAAAGTTTCCAATGGGAGACTTTGGGTTCAATTCCCACTAGCTACATTTGGAGGACATTGATGGAGGGGAAATGAAGAATGACCCGGCCATTGGCTTGGGTTCGAGTCCTGATCCCGACCGGTTTTACCGATTATTTCACTGTCGTGCCTTCGGGCAGGTGAGTGGTCGGGTTTTCCCGGGAATTGGTGGCCCGGGTACTCTCGAGTACCTGATTCGCCAAAAGGGTGCCCGAGAGTGCTTGAAAATTGATTCGTTGACCGTTAAAAAAAAGTTCACAAGTGTTTACTTGTGCGACCTGTTAGAGATAAAACATAGCTATATGGGTCGAACTTGTCGCGACACAAAATTATAATTAATAAATTAACATTTTCAATTCAGATTGGCAACGGCTCGACTTAATCTAAAGCTAATGTTGATGAAGAACCGAAACTCTTTTAACATTGATCAACTGCAAAGTTGAGTAACATGATTGGATTTAGTTTAAGGCAAGGCATTCTTTGTTATCCAAATAACAAAGAATGTTTAACACTTTTCTACTATGGTCTAAATTGAGTAACTCTTTAAGTGAGAAATCTTATTACTGGGTCAGGATGAGTGAAATGCAATATAAATATATGTGGTGTGTTGTATAAAGATCAATATTGAAATAATCATGACCCGTATGCTAAGTGTGTGATATCGAATTTGCAACTTAGCATTATTGTTGGAGTTTAGCAGTCAACGAGTCGAACAAGGAAAGCAAGATACGGAGAAACCTACAGGCTAGGTGAGTGTTTTACGATTTGTTAGAATAATAATTTTAGTAAAATATTAATTGTGGAATTATAAACGTGTCAGAGAGTAACAAATGTTTAGTTATTTAGTGTAATGTATGCTTAAAGTGGCTGCTAACATTAGTTTCGATCAACTGTTAATGTGATATTTGTGGAACTGTAAACAAAACGTTTACAATAATGGCGTAAACTACTCTGCCGCTTGAAGCCATTCATGATACACCCCAGCCGCGTCTTATGCTGCAGCATACTTTGGTGATGAGAAGGGCCAGCGTACCATACGCCAAAGCGGTGTATGATATGCCCACAACTGGTTATACCTTGTACCTACTGTGCTGCTGCTATTGTAGATACCACATCATGCAGTTTCAGGGGCTCACTACCATTTCTAATAGATCGGACGTGCAGCGTAGGTCACACCTAACAGCATACTGTACTTCGGGTCATATGGTGTACCTTATGCTGGGAAAGAAAATGATCCATCATATATACCGTGTGCCGAGTTGGGCGTACTGTGTGTCACAACCCTGGTGTCGAAAATGATTTGGCGTTTTTCACCTGGGTAGTACCTACTTAGCATTGTTAACCAGAAACAAATACAGGCATAATAGAGCGAAAACTCAAAAAACATCCCAACGTTTGCCCATTTAGTAACTTGGGTATTAACCATGATTAGAGACATAGATAACATTCATATGATCGTTTTAAACTACAACTCAAAACACGAAACCAAAACACACATTATTCCAAAGATTTTTCTCCACCTTCCACATGGCTTCATCGTGATACACCACGGCCTTCCGCTAGGGAATGAAACAAGTCAAATGAAATGGTATTAGAACATGCATAATAAGAGCCTCTAAAAACATGTATAGTAATTAATGAAAACCATTTGCCATCAAAACAAGTTATATATTATGCATTGCAGTTGCATATATAATTCAATTGGCTTCAAATGAAACCAAAATCCACAACGCCTTCAACATTCGTAAATCGCAAACAATATTTCGTCCACGCTTGGCATTAAAGGTAACATTTTTAAACACTGTTCAACCGATTTAATCTTACCCCTTTTCTATATAATCTGAAAGACTTTTATAACTAACAACTCGTTTAATAATAATAAACAGAAACATCTGGCTAGTAATTATTAAGTAATGGTTAGGAGGGACGAGCTGACCTTGTTTAATATACTTTTTCAGGTCTTCAGGGAAGGCAGTCGGGGGTTTGGCATAATATTTGGAGTGTTGTTGCCGGTACTCTTCAATGGTTACATCTGCGTACTGGTTCACTCCTTTCGTCCAGGATTTGTTGCTGGCGTTGTGCTCTTCTACCTCCCTCACAACATCTTTAAAAATCCTAAACCTCTTCTCCTTCTCTGCAACGCTGTCGTACGATTTCTTATATTCAACCATCCATGCCTCAAACCTATCCCGAAGTTGTTTTTCTTCTTCTTCCGAATAAGAAACTGCTAATCTCATTACGTGTAAATATATATAGTCTTTCCATGCAGGATATATAATAATATAAAATATGAATAACGATGATAATAATCATTGAGTTTCACTGATACCTGTTGTTGCAGAAGGAACAACCGGAGGGATTTCTTTCGGCGAATCGAGTAATTTCTGCTTAAAGCTACGGAGGAGATCAAGGATAGGTGCCATGAGTGAAAACCTAATTGCTCCAAGCTATATCTCGGCACTTCCTTTTTGCGCCCCCTATTTATATTATATACTTATGGGCCGTCTCCAAGAACAATAAAAAAATTAGAACCCAAAATTTTGTAAAGAGGATTGAATTAAAAAAAATTGAGTATGGTGCTAGAGCCAAGGCTTGAAGTTGAGACCTCTACGTACATTAGATTTACATAGTTTTTCAACTTCACTAATAAGACTTTAATGTACAAAACACAAATATATATCCTAAATATAGAATTTGAGGGTCGGGCTCTGAGCCGGTGACCACCAGGCCATGTTTAGGGCCGACCCTGTATATAGCGTCATGTTATTTGCACAACAACGCTTTTCAAGTTTGAACAACCCTATACGGCCTGTAGAGACGTATATGGGTTGTATATAGTGTTAGTACAATAAATGCATTTTGTAAAAAGCAAATATACTGTCCGTGTAGGCCTATACGGCCCGTAGACGCCTAAATATGGGCCGTATAGGGCTTTATGGGCCATATAGACACAAAGCATATTTTCACATTGGTATTGTGTTGGAATGGATGTGTTGGGTTGGGTTGGACCTTTACGGCCAGTAAAGGTCTATTCGGCCCGTAGATAGGCCACTTCTACGACCCATAAAAGACCTACACGACCCTTCCCCAAACCATCTAGGGCCCATAAAGGGCTCTACGACCCGTTTATAAGCATCCCTCTACGGCCCATAGAGCCCTCTACGGCCTACATGCGGTGAATTTGCTTCCTAAGTCGAGCGATCTCAGTTTCATTACATGATTTTAGATTTTCATACGTTTATTGTTATCAAAATTAAAGTTACTATTGGAACAATCATAAGTAACAAAATTCAATAACTAATTAGACATTTTTATCTTAACCATAAATTGTTAACCTAATATCATGTCGTCTCAATAGATATATATCACAACAAGACCATAGCACAATTGAGTTGTATACACGAAGTATACATGCATAACAATTTTATTGTTGCGGAAATACAGCCATAACAATCTCACAGAACATGCTTTTGATTCCTACTAGCTAATATAGACTCACACAAAACAAAGAACACAATATGTTACATATTAAATGAAAAAATAATGTTGTTTATGCTATTTTACCTTTATAATAGGAAATGAAAACAAAAATTATAAAAAAAACTTAAATAATATGATTTAAACTAATAAATAACACTTAAAAAAACTTAATTACGGGTTGTAGAGCCCTTTTATGGGTCGTAGAGGTTAGCTTATAAACGGTCCGTGGAGTCCTTTATGGGCCGTAAAGAACCAACCCAACCAATGATTGGCAAACATTGCCAATGATTGAGAAACATATATGACCCGTATAGGGCTATATGGGTCGTATAGATCCCTTTACGGGCTATATAGCCCTATACGACCCATATAGGGTTGTGTAGATAAAATAAAGGATTGTATGAATAATCAGAGCCTTTATATATCTTATTTGCACCCTTCTCAACCTTTGCATTTTAACTAGTGGGATTCATGCCCTTCGCGGCAGACTTTCGATCAGTATCAGTTTAGTTAATTACAGTACTAATATGATACCGACACTCGGCATACCAATCGATTTGTGTTTTATACCACCATGTATTATAAAACGTATACAAAGGCACACGTGAACTTATACCGCCAGTTGACGTAAACAAATACGAACTCATTATAGAAAAACATAATAAGAAAAAAAAGCACACTCCAAGACAAGAATGATAAAAGAAAAAAACTAATAAAAGTATTAAAAACGAAGACGTGTTATACTTGACTCGACTTGTTTCTGGAGAAAAAAATTACGTCAAAATGTAAATCAAGTTGAATATATATCGACAGGTACATAAAAATAAACAGCGTAATAAACAAAAACGAACGACGACCAAACCAAGGATAATTCATAAAACAAAAACATAAATTTTTAATGTCACGTAAATTTATTAAAGATAACGGGTTGTCAATGAAAATATAAAACACTTAAAGGGAAAAAATGTGAAAAACTAAAAGATAATATAAAAACAAATATATACTAACATAAAAACAATAAAAGACAAATAAAAATGAAAAAAAGGTAGAAAAAAAGTTGACTATTCATTAGAAGCTTCAAATTTTGTTATTGTCCTATATATTAATAATACAACGTTGATGGAATAGTGATATGCCATTTTTGTAAATATATGGATTTTCAAGGGTTTTTTTCTTGGATCTTTTGGTATTTAATACTACTCCTCTCTCTACTCAAACCTTCTCACTCCACCACCCCATCTCCACTATGATCTCTCTCTCCCCCTCCCCTCCCCTCCCCCTCTCTCTCCCTCTCTCGAACCCCCAAACCTGGTCTTTATATCTATAAAGTTGGCCTGAATGTTGTTGTGATATGATTGTTGATGCGTTTTGCGACTAAGGATTGGATAAACATAATTAACATGTGTTAGTGTTTGGCCGAAGGTAAATAATATGGGGCGAAGGTAGAAAAGACTGGGCGAAGGTAGATAATAACGGGCGAAGGAAGACTGGATTTGATCAAGATGTACATTCGACCACTGGAAGTGGGCGAATGTGGAAAATGTCCATGTTCGACCAGTGAAAAGGGGCGAACGTGCAGTGTCTATAAATAGGTTTTGTGATTTTGATTATGTAATAGAGTTGTCAGTTGTGTCTGTGTTCAGGTCAGGTTCAGAGGTTGTTTTGAGATATTGTGTGTGTCTTCTAGATTAACGTAAAACTGATTGTAAAAGCTTATTTGAAAGAAGTTAATCTATGAAATGATGTTGAAAATGATCTTGATTGCGTTTTGATTTGTGTTTTATCAATTTGTTCAGAACTAGGGTTTCCGCACCTAGTTTTGTGACTTGTATGATCGTATAATCCTGTTTTAGATAAAATCTTTCGCTCACAAAGTGGTATCAGAGCCTAGAGGATCATACAATAACAAATTTGATAAGATCAGAGCTGATTTGGACATGTTTTTGACCTAAAATCATCTGTTTTTACATAAACATTGTTTTTAAGTGTTTTTGATCGATTTAAAGGTGAATTTGTGGTCGAATTCAAGTTTTTCAAGACTTAAAGTTGCTCCAAATCAATTCCGAAACATAACCTGATTGAGATCATTTAAATCCATGAACTTTTGAAAATCTGAGATCAGAATAACCGTTTTTCAAACAATAACCGTTTTTCAAAAGTGAGATCTGTTTGTAGTGGGCGAACCTGGAACCTGACTTGTGTTTAGTGGTCGAACGTGTTGAAAAGTGGGCGAACCTGAGTAGTTTAGTGGGCGAATCTGAAATTTTGTGTAGAATTTTTCACTTTCGGGTACAAAATTTCACCTTCGACCAGTTTGTTTTTGGGCGAAAGTGGAAAGTTTGTTAGTCTGTGTTTACATTCTGGTCAAATCTACGTTCGGGTGTTACTGTTTGGGCGAACTTAGGATCAGAAGGGTCGAAAGTGATACAGTTTGGACGAACCTAGATCATTTTGGGCGAACCTAGTGTATTTCGGGCGAACCTAGGATTTTGTTGAAAAATTTTTCTAAGTGTTAAGATTTTTTCTTAGTTTGTGATCATGTGGCGTTTTCAAACTACTCCGGGATCAGCAACAACACAACCACAACAGCAAACGATGGACCCATGGACAGTGGCAGCGCAAAAGACGAACACACAGTCTTCACAACCACTTAACTACATGGCAACAACGAGCACTATGCCTCAAAGTGTAGCACATCCGGCACTACAATCTGATTACTGGGGAGTAGCTGCAGCAGCGGTAAATACTCAAACCACTAATGCTATTTCTACTTTGATTAAGGATTTGTCTACAGGTAGTGGAACTCGGCCACCGAAGCTCATGGAAATGCAAGAGTATAATCAGTGGCATACCATGTTCAAGATCCATTTGGAAGGCATGGGAGTTGAAGGAGCAGAGGCATGGAGCATGATTGTTAAAGGTTACACAGCACCGATTTTGGAGAATACAGGTGAGATGATTCCTTTGGAAAGCTTAACTGAGGACGAGAAGAAGAAATATGTGGTGGAGAAGAAGGCTTTTTCCCAATTGACACAGGCAATCACAAGTGACCTGTTGCATCAGTTTGGGACATGTACTACATCAAAGCAGCTTTGGGATAAGCTTAAGAGGAAACATGATGGTAATGAGACGACTAGGAGCCTGAGAATGGAAGAATTGGTCAAAGAGTTTGAGAATTTTTCTTTTATTAATAATGAAACTCTAAAAGAACTAACTCCTAGATATATGCATTTGTTGTCTGAATTGTCTAGTTATGGTGTACAGATTCCAATGACTAAGCAGGTGGATAAGTTTGCAGATGCTTTACCACCACAATGGGATCAGCATGTGGAAGTTCTCAGAGAGAAGGATGCTTATCAATTCTGGACTATTTCAGAGTTTATTGAAAAGCTGGAGAACAAAGAGTTGGAGGATAGGAGGAAAGCTAGAAGGTCACAGATTCCTCAGAATCCCAGTTTGTATTTTGGAGGCACTTCAGTTCCAGTTGGTAACTCGAACTCAGGAAACATTGCACCACATGTTGCATGTATTTCCAATGTTATGGAATCACCAAAACCAACCACCAACTACTTGACACAAACATCATCCTACTCACAACCATCATACACACCACCACAATACAATTCCTACATTTCACCAATCTCCCCAATGCAACAAGCAGGTTTTTACACCGCTAACCAAACACAACAACCAATTAACCAAGTTACTAAACCTAATCAACAACCGATGGTTTTGGATACATCTAACTTGGGAAATGTGACTGTGGAGGTTGCTCAGCAACACATTGCATTAGTCTCAGCAATGGTTTCATCCTACAATGGGTTAGTTGCTAGTCAGATTGGGAACAACAACTTAACCAACGAAGACTATGCACAGATAGACAAGGAAGAGATGGAACTCATTGACATTCAATGGGCTTTTGCGAGTATCATGAGAAGAGCAACAGAGTTCATTGAGAAAACTGGAAGGACTGATTTAGCAACTTCTCCCAACACAACCTATGGATTCAACAAGGAGAAGGTTACGTGTTTTAATTGTGGAGAAAAAGGACATTTTAAAAGGGAATGCACCCAGCCACCTAAACAAGGTAATCGAAACCCTTTCAATGCAAATTACCAGAACCGTCAACAACAAAACCAAGTTTCTTACCAAAATAACAACAACTACCAAAACCGAAACTTTAACAACCAAAACAGACAACCAAACACTCAAAACCAGATTCAAAACCAATCTCCTAACAACACAAACCGAACAGTTGTACCTATCACTACACCTAATGAGACTCAACAGAATGCGAGTCAGAACCAAGCTTTGGTGACACAACAGGATGAGAGATTTGACTGGTCGGGTATGCAAATAGGAGTTGAGGAAGTGACTACTAGTGGAAATGTGGCTTGTGTTGCTTATCAGGTTGATATGGAAGAGTCGGTGGCAGTTGATGAGAAGAAAGAAACTGAGGAGTGTGAAAGTGATGATTCTGAGACTGAGATGGAAGTGGAGAATGAACCTGTTGAGGTTAAGGCTGAGGAAACGAGTTCTGGAATGGTGATTGATACTGTTACTGATGTTCCCGAAGAGTGTAGATCAGTTTATTCAGATTCTGAGAGCGAATCAGACACAGAGGCAAGTGTTGATTCTTTAGATGATGATATTGATCAGTTGCTGGCAGAAGCTGATTTTTTGATGACGAGGAAGTCGTGCATTGCTGATGATGCTTTCACCAGGATTGACTACTCCAAGTTTTTCACTGGAAAGGAAGCTCATTTCGCGTTGATGGCCATGACTGAACCGCCAAAACCTGTAAGTTCTGAATCTAGCACTGATGTTATGAGTGATAAATATTGTGGAACATGTGATAGATTGACTGAGGAGAATAAACAACTCCGAATTTCACGTGATAGTGCGATCTTGAACAGTCAATCTACTCGCAAAGAGTTGAATGCTTTCAACAAAGTATTAGATGGCTATAAAAAGGACATTTCCGACTTGAAAAACACTTTGTCATTGAAACAATTGGCAATAAACAACTATATCAATGAAATTGAAAACACCAAGTTGGAAATGGCCGCCATTAAATGCTTTGCTGAAAAGGTTAACAAGAAGTTGGAAAGTTATAAGAATGTTGCTTATGTGGTAGACCATATCATTGATGATAACACCACCAATTACAAGTCTGTACCATCTCCGGTTCTTTTTGAAAATCATAACTATCACCAAGTTATACCGGAGAGTTCGGTAAAATCAGACTCATCATCAGAAATGGAATCTAATACCTCGAGTATTGGTGATCCTTATTCCGATGTGAGACCGATTTTAGGCTTGAATGATGAGGGTGTTTATGCTGAGAGTGTGAATTCAGACCTAGAGAATGATGATACTGGTAGTGATCAAACTGTTAATGTATGTGAGATTCCAAAAGAAAATCACATCATTACTACTGAACCAGTGTCACCATCTGATCATGTTCATCCGATGGCAAATGCTAATCGTGATAAAAAGTCTGAAAAGATTGATGTTAAGAAAGATAATGGTGTTCAGAATGTTGTTAAAATGAATGAGTTGAATGAACCAAGTGACAAACCTGTCAAAGTGTTTTATCGGATGGAAGGATCCGATAAGATCATTTCTGATGAGGAATTTCCAATCAAAAACGTTAACTATTCTAAACTTGATAAAATCTGGCAAGAAAGCACTATTTGGTTTCCAAAACATGAGAGAACCAACGAAATTCCACCAGAAATCTTAAAGAAATTGTTTTCGGATGTTCCTCAAGAACCAAAGGTCCATGTCACCGAGTTCATTCGACCAAATGATAAAGCAAATGGTTTTCATGAGCCCTCTTACTCAAAAGGACCACTTCCTGAGAGTTTGAGGAATCAACAGTATAATGATCAATTTCCTGTTAGATCATTTGCTCCACCAAATGCTCATTATGTTTTTGAAGAATATAGAAAATGCTTTAAATGTGGAGAACGCGGGCATTTACTTGCTCAGTGTCCATATGTAAGGCATAAAAGACATGAGGTTGAAATTAGAAATTCCATGAGAAAGCCGATTGATCATTATGTTCCACCACATAGACGGGTTGTTCCTCAACAACAACAGTGTTATAATCAAAACAATTTTCAAATGAGGAACAATCGTCCATTTCAATATGATCAAAGAAATCGGATTGCTATGGAACAATCTTGGAGAAAGCCTGTGGTGAACTCAACAGTTGATAGGCAAAAGGTTCCACAAAAACCAATTGTCAAATCAAATGTTGGACCTAAGTCTGTTAACTCAGATAAGGTTGCCAAGAAAGTTACTTTTGTTAACAATGTTCAGAAACCAATTGAGAAACCAAAATCTCAAATTCGTATTCTTAAAAGGTCTGAACAATCTTGGACACCTAATGGTACTTCAGGAGCTTCTACTTCAAAGGTAAGTGAGAAAAATGAAAGTGTTTTGAACAACCAGAAAAAGATTGATCCAAAACAGAAAGTTGTTGAAAAAGTTAATGAGGATGTTTCTTTAAAAGCCAATGTTCAAAGGCCCAAGACTCAGGCTTGGGTCCCCCGAAAGAACTAAATGATTACTTTTTGTGTGCAGGGAGCTTCAGCTGGCCCTATTAGCAGTCTCTGGATTGTTGATAGTGGAGCTTCAGGCCACATGACGGGGGATCTCGCATTGCTGTTTGATGTGAAAAATATTAATGGAGGTTATGTCGCTTTCGCGGGTAATAAAGGAGGTTATATCACAATGGAAGGAAGCGTGAGTAATGGGATTGTGACTTTCGAGCGGATTTCTTATGTCAAGCAGATAGACTATAATCTGTTGAGCGTCAGTCAAATATGCGATAAACAATTTTCTGTGCATTTTGATGACAAATCCTGTTATATTCTCAAGCCGGGCTTTAAAATTCCAAAGGAGTGGGTAATGTTGATGGCACCTCGAGTCAACAATCTTTATATTCTTGACATGTCCAAGGCGATGACATCACAGGGACAGATAACATGCTTTCTATCCAAGGCGACCGAAAAAGAATCCATAATGTGGCACCGCAGAATGGGGCACATTCATCTGAGGAAAATGAATCAATTGGTGAGAAATGGACTTGTCGATGGAGTAAACGTGAAACATTTCCATCTTAACGACAAGTGTGTAAGCTGTATGAAAGGAAAACAACACAAACAGTCCCATAAAGTGAAGAAAGTTAACTCTGTTGAGATGCCGCTTGAGCGTTTGCACATGGACCTTTTTGGACCGGTCAAGCGCAAAAGTCATCTTGGAGAGCTTTATTGTTTAGTCGTCACTGATGACTATTCACGATTTTCATGGGTGATGTGTTTGAAGAACAAAAGCGACACTTTTACCAATCTACAAGTTCTGTTCACTCGATTGGAGAATATCTACAGTTTGAAAATAAAAAGAATCAGGAGTGACAACGGGACGGAGTTCAAAAATGCCAAGATGGATGAACTTTGTGAAAGCAAAGGGATACATCATGAATATTCGGCTCCGTATACCCCGCAGCAGAACGGTGTTGCTGAAAGAAAGAATAGGACTCTAATTGAGGCGGCTAGAACAATGCTTGCTGATTCAAATCTTCCGGTAATGTTCTGGAATGAGGCGATTTATGCAGCAAATTATACATTTAATCGGGTTATAACAGTGAAGAAGTTTGGAAAAACATCTTATGAACTGTTACACCGACGAAAGCCCAACTTAGAGTATCTAGAACCTTTTGGGGCGCCATGCACGATGTTGAATCCAGGAGAGAAGTTTAGTCCTAAAGCTGAGGAGGGATATTTTGTTGGATATGCAACCCCGCTCAAACGGGTATTCAACAAGCGAACTCGTCAAGTGGAGGATTGGGCTAACGTGGAAGTTCAACGATACACTCAAAATTTGCAAGGCACGGGCCCTGATTGGATGTTTGATTACAAAGATTTCTTTGAATCATTCAACCTAGATAGCTTGGTTGAAGAAGCTGTTATCAGATTACTTTACGAGTGTGAAAACGCGGCGACTTCACCGTTGATGCGTCCAATCACCGTAAACCTCCCACCAGCTTCTAATGATACCAGTGCTCCTATACAAGAGGAAGAGATGTTTCAAGAGGCTTCAACTTCATTAGACACTTCAGAATCTGAAGATGAACAATTTGAAGAAGCAGTTCTTGAACATGCAGAAGAATTAGAGGAGCAATCTGTGAACCCAACTCCAAATCAAGATGTTGCTTCATCATCAAACACGGGTCATGATCAGGATGCTGTAGAAAACTTGACTGCTCAGACGGGAGTGATTGTACCTGTTAATCCGGAATCTCGGATTCATCGTATTCACCCGCTAGAGCAAGTTATCGGTGATCCTGGAAATGGTGTTATGACCAGAGGGCAGCTAAAAAGCGTTAACTCGCCAGAGAGTTTTGGTGCTTTAGCATTGTATGCCAAAATTCAGAAATCTGGTAGTCAAAATGATTGGTCGTTTGCATGTTATGTGTCGCAGGTAGAGCCAAGGACATACAAAGACGCTTTGAATGAAGATGCCTGGGTTGAGGCAATGCAGGAGGAGTTATTGCAATTCCAGAAATTGGGAGTCTGGACGCTCACAGATTTGCCGCCGGGAAGAAAGAAAATAGGCACTAAGTGGGTGTTTAAGTGCAAAAAGGATGATCGTGGAGTTATTGTTCGCAACAAAGCCAGATTGGTTGTGCAGGGTTTTCATCAAATCGAAGGAATTGATTACAACGAAATCTATGCACCAGTAGCTCGAATTGAAGCTATTCGGATGTTCCTTGCGTTTGCTTCATACAAGAAATTCAAAGTCTATCAAATGGACGTCAAGAGCGCATTTTTGTACGGGAAAGTCAAGGAGGAGGTGTATGTTGGGCAGCCACCAGGCTTTGAGGACCCAATCCACCGGGACAAGGTCTACGTGCTGAACAAAGCTTTATATGGTTTGCACCAGGCTCCAAGACAGTGGTACGAGGAGCTAAGTACATACCTCATCTCCAAAGGATTCAAACGCGGCCTCGTCGATTGCACCCTCTTTACGAAGAAGACGGGAGATGATTTGCTTCTAGTACAGATTTACGTTGATGATATTATATTTGGTTCAACTAACGAACTGTTATGCAGGGAATTCGAAACTGTCATGCAGGAAAAGTTCGAAATGAGCGCTATGGGGGAGATGCAGTTTTTCCTCGGCTTACAGGTAGACCAAAGACCCGACGGGATCTTCATTCACCAGACGAAATATGTCTCCGACATCTTGAGCCGATTCCAGATGGAGGACTCTAAGCCGATGGATACCCCGATTCAACCCAATCACGGGATTGGAGTGGATGCTAAGGGGGAGCTGACAGATCCATTTACATACAGAGCAATCATCGGATCTCTGATGTATTTGACAGCGTCTCGACCAGATATTATGTATGCAACGTGTCTCTGTGCTCGCTATCAATCGAAGCCGAAACAAAGTCATCTGACGGCGGTCAAGCGTATCCTTCGATATCTGAAGGGTTGTCCATCAAAAGGACTTTGGTACCCTAATGATGATGATTTTGATTTTATTGCTTTTAGTGATGCAGATTGGGGCGGCTGTGACAAAGACAGCAAATCAACAACAGCCGGTTGCCAGTTTTTAGGGAGCAAGTTAATTATCTGGCAATGCAAGAAACAGACTTCCGTCGCGCTGTCTACATGTGAAGCCGAGTACATTTCAGCCTCGAGTTGCTGTTCGCAAGTGCTCTGGATCCAACAACAGATGGTCGATTACGGTTTGCAGTTTCTTAAAACCCCTATACACTGTGACAACGAAGCCGCAATTGCATTAACTAAAAATACTGAAAATCATTCTAAAGCAAAACATATCCGGATTAAATATCATTTTATCCGTGATTGTTACGCTAAGGAATTGATAGATATGGTCAAAATCCATACTGACTACCAACGTGCAGATTTGTTTACAAAAGCTTTTGACAGATCCCGCTTTGAATATCTTTTAAAAGTAAACAATATAAAGGAAAAACAGGACTAATCGGCTCCTCGGTTTATCATTTTTAGTTTTTTAGTTTTAGTTTTTTAAATTTTTGCTAATTGGGAATTTCTCTTTGCTAATTGGGAATTTCTCTTTACTATCATAATCCTCAAAGAAGTTGATGCTTTTGAGGGGGTTGTTTAATCCTCAAAGAAGTTGATGCCTTCAAGTGGATTGTTTCTTTCAAATTTTTGTTTTGTTTTTCAGAAAAATTAAAAACCCAAAAATATGTTCTTTATTTTAGGGGGAGTCATTTTATCAGAAAAACCAAAAACATTGAAAAATTTTCAAAATACCTAAAAATTAGAAAAACCAAAATGATTTCCTGGATAAAAAGAGGAAATGATAGTACATCAGTGGGGATCTGGCACAGGCTAAAGAATTGTATAGTATAATGAGACGTATGTTGATTACGTGTGATATGCTGATAGGCTTCGTAGACTAAATATTGCGTGCATTAGTGATACAAACATAACAAACTACGCGTTTGTGGCTGAACACCTCATGGACATATGGTCTTAGTACCGTAATTTCGTTTGATAGGGTATTTGTACAAAACTCGGAGGTTTAGGGTCGTTATGTTATTAGTTGTCTGGGGATAGCCTCTCTGATCTTCTGCTGTAAGTCATTACGGACCTAGATCAGACAGGATATCTTTATAAAAGAGCTATATGCCAAATCCAAAGTTACCGAATTGAGGAACTTTCCATGTTATATGATAATCAAAGATTATCTATTACATCGTATTGATCATTGATGCAAATCATGATTAATATCAGTCCTCAACCTGGTATGGTGCATATGTTACTTTGCTGCATTAATTTGCTGACCTGTATACCTCTATGCATTATATCTTGTACAATTACAGACGACGAAAGCATAATCACGCTTTACAATGAGTCTTTGTGCATTTATTTCTTGATACGGGAGTATGTCGTGTGTGTGGGAACCACAATGTGTTAGTCTAATACATCTAATTCGTATCATTTTAAAGCATTGCGTAATTGTCTGCATGTGAGCTTACGTGGACCACAATATCAGCCATTGCCGTGTCACATATTGTTTCTAATGATAATATTAAAACAGATCAACGCTGTGTTCAGATTTCTCAGTAAACTGATATGATCCTCTTACCGGAAATCACAAAATGTTTACTGCTTTCATGCATTTTACTTTGTCGCATTTTACTTTTATTGTCAAAAAGATACAAAATCCAAAAAGATTTTAGGTGTGTTTTGATAAAATTTCAGAAAATCCAAAAGATTTGCATTTCTGCTTTATTTTTGATAACCGGGGATGCTTGATGGTCAATTTCTGAGATTTGAGAACACCATCTGGGCTTTGTATCATTCAAAAAGTGAAAATTTGAGTTTTGGAAGTTTAACGGATTGAAAAATGTTGGACGGGATTCGAATTCGTGATTTGGCGAAATTTTCAGATTTTTCCATTTCACATTCGCCCCTTAAATGGGTCGAATGTGGAAAAATCATCACCTTCGACCATAATGGTTTTGGACGAATGTGAAATTTTTCACTTCCGGGTGTCAATTCCACTTCCGGGTACATTTTCACCTTCGGGTCTTTAATTAGGGCGAAGGTGGCTTTGTTTTACATTCGTGCCATTCATTTGGGGCGAATGTGGACTTCACCCACATTCGTCCACACCAAACGGGCGAAGGTGGACCTTTATATATAGCCATGTCACATTCGAACCTCTCATTCACAAAAAAATTTCAAATTTCTTTCATAACCAGACTTTGTTGCTCGTGTTTCTTGTGATTCACTGATTTGTTCCCTGCTTATTCCTGATCAATTTGAGACTATATTTGCAGGTAATGGACCAAGATTCAGACCAGACGCGATCGTTTTATGAATAGCACTTAGGGTTTTGATTTTAGGGGTCTAGGATGTTTGTTAGTGCTGGTTTTTGATTTCCGTTCACTTTTCATAAGTTTTAGGGGGAGAATACAAAAGGAATTAGGTTTATTACAATGTTCAGATGTTCGTCTGATTGATTGAAACAGTTAAAACCTAATTCTACTTTAAAACTCATGAAAACTGAATAATTTTGACAATTGATGATGAACGAGTGATAATCGGCCATATTAGGATACATTTAGATCAAAATGACATGTTATATTCAACTTTGGCAAAATTTTAAAATTTGGGGATAAACATGTTTCACCTTTGGTTATTAAAACGGGCGAATGTGAAACAGATTGGGTGAAGGTGATAATAAAATGGACGAATGTGATATTTGTTCAAAATTGGTACACATTCGACCTAAAAATGTCACATTCGTCCAGATCAATAAGGGGCGAATGTAGACCTGTAAAACTTTAAAAATTTTAAACTTTTTGTCGTTTTTGCATTTTGACGTGTTTGTTTGATTTTAATGTGCAGATGGCTGATCAATCTGAGAACGTTGAAGCACCAGCAGTTAATGTTGAAGTTCCAGCAGAGATTACTGTTACAGATCCGGTGCCAGAGGCAGAAACGTCTGTTCCAAGCAATTGGCCATTTGAAAGGTCACATAACTGTTGCGCATATCTCGGTGATGTAGAGAAGAATACGGAGTTCACCGGGATCATAGAGTTTCTGAAGAGGAGCAGAATAGTTCATGCATTAGCCACACCGACGATCATATACAAAGACATTATTGAAGATTTCTACCAAAATGCGAAGTATGACTACTGGGAGAATCAAACGATCATCAAGAGCAAGATTCAGGATATGGAGATGTTCTTGACTGAAGCTGATATTCGGGAAGCGTTACAGATAAAGTTTGAAGATAGTGAAGATCCCAGGGAGTTGTCATGGACAGAGCAGAAAGCATGTTTCTTACGAATGAAATACAAAGGTCCAATCACTGACGGATCTATGTATAAGGGGAAGCTGGGAGTGCAGTATAAGTATTTTGCACATGTTCTTATCCACGTATTTGGGTGTGTGAGCGGTGGATACGATGTCATGAGAAGGAGTTTAAGTTCATTAATGGTTGCGTTGACACTCAACAAACCATTTAATGTATCGGGGATGATTCTTGATCATATGCTGGAGATGTTGAAAGGAATGAAGAACAAGAAATTCATGTTATATCCAAGATTTCTGATGATGATCTTCGACTATAAGTATCCTATGTTGAAAAAGGATCCGACTATGATCCTAGGTCAAGATCATATGAACATTAGAACATTGATGAGAATGAAGGGTTACAAAGGTGTGCCTGATAGTGAGAAGCCACCTAACAGAAGATTATTTGGTGCTTTGGCTCGTCAGGATTACACTGATCCTGGCAAGAACAAAGCAAGGCATGATAATAGTGACTCGGACAATGATGATCCCTTAGTGTATGTTGATTCAAGCACTAAGAGGAAACGGCAAGTAGTCAATCCTGGAGCCAAAGGGAAGGGCAAGGGAAAGACTGTGGATCAGGGAAGTTCTAAGCAACAAGTGGTTAGAAAGAAATCGACAGCAAAGAAAGGATCAGGTTTGGTGGACGAAGAGTCGGTAGATTCAGAGGAGACTGAGGTTGATGAGCAGTGGGATTCTGATGATGAAAATGTGAGGACCACCAAACGTAAGGCCACTATGGTTGGTGAGTCTGAATCCTTAAACAAGTCGATTGAAGAAGCTGAGAGAAGGAAGAAATCTGTCGAAGATGAGAGTCTAGGTGTTGACCTAGCAGAACTGAGTGTTGGAGATACTGTGGTAGTTAATTTGCCTAGAAAGACAAAGAAGCAAAAGACCATGGCCAAGAAGTCGAGTATAAAAGAGCTGAGGGAGAAAGAGTTAGCTCAGTTATTGAAGGGTAAAAGATTACCTGAAGCAGGTACACCATCTAAGCTATCTTCACCTGTTGCCAAGAAGCAGAAGAAAACGAAAGAGGCAGAGACTTTACCAATCGATCAATTCAATGTCGATATGGATAAAGTGCTCGATATGTTCAGAAAGCCTCAGAAGGAGAAAGTAACTGAAGTTGAGCCATCTAAATCAAAGTCAAAGAAAGTGACTGTGGATGACGATGTCATGAAGCAAGTGAATAAGAAAATGGAAGACATGATGAAGATGTTAGTTGCTCAACAGGCTGAGATTGCTAAGTTTAAGCAAAATGAGGAGAAAATGCTTCAGATCGTGGTTGCTTCGAAATCTAATCAGGATGAGATAAATGATAATATTAAGATGATTGAAGCTAAGAATGAAAAGCTTGAAAGAAAGTGTGAAAGAAACAAGGGCAGGATCAAACTGATTAAGGCAGATAACAAAGAACTAAGGAATGAAAACAAACGCCTTGGTAATTTGATTGAAGAGCTTTATAGCAGGGCACCCCAGTTGAAAGAGGGTGAAGAAGATGAAGAAGAAGAAGAACAGAAAGTCGATTATGAAGATTCTGAATCTGAGAAAGAACAAGATGATGATGAGGATGATGATGGATCAGAGAAAAGCG
This sequence comes from Ambrosia trifida, assembly GCA_028751855.1. Taxonomy (NCBI): domain Eukaryota; kingdom Viridiplantae; phylum Streptophyta; class Magnoliopsida; order Asterales; family Asteraceae; genus Ambrosia; species Ambrosia trifida. The sequence goes on along the minus strand of CM054124.1, from coordinate 22,714,379 downwards.
ATGATGATGATGATGACAACAACAATGATGATGATGATGCAGAAGGTGCTGGTAGAAAGCAAGGAGATGAGTTTAGCAGTGGTAGTGATCATGATGGAGGAGATGATACTTCTAGATTCACTTATGAGAAGAGAACACCAAAGAAGAAAGATACTGGAGAATCAAGTTCCAAGAAGAAAGGTGAGAACGTTGATTCAGATGAAAGTATTTTCTGGAATGAAAAGGTGAGATCTCTATCTGATGATGCTAAACTGTTGTATAAGGATATGTTGGAAAAGAGAGAGTGGACCATTGAGTTCACAGGATGCTTCGCTGAGATATTCCAAACTGATGACTTAAGATATGAGTTGGAATATGAAGATCCAGATCTTGAAGAAGGGGAATTACCTGCATCTGTGGCAAAAGAAATACTAGATGGTCTTGCACAGAGGGTAGGGAAAACTTTTGAGGAGTTTATGATGGATGAATCGATTCCAGATATTCCTGAAAAGGATATTGGAAGTCATTCAGATGATGTGAAGACTCCTGAGAACAATGAAGTGGAGATGGAAGATATAACTCATGAAGAGTTTCCCCAGTACTTCAGACAAGATGATGAAAATGAAGTATTTCCTGACTTCACTGAGATACCAAATAAGTCAGCAAAACAGAAAGCTAAGAAAAGGAGTGAAGAGTTTGTGGAGAAGGTATTTGGTACTGATAAGAAAGATTCTTCTAACCAGTCTGATGAGTTGAAGAATTATTTGAAGAAATTGAAGGAAATGGATGAGAACCGACCAAAGCCTGAAGCTCAAGGTAACTTTTACAGATTTCATAATGACAAGTTCAAAGGCAGAGCTCTTGGGTGGACTTACTTAGGCAGGCTGAAATGTATTGCTGCAAAATGGGAAACCGGAATTCTGTACTTCAACAGATTCTGTGACTTGCTTACTCTACCATACTGGGCGGTTAGAGACTTATGCAGATTCCCAATGTCAGGTGCCGAAGTAAATGGATCACATGTCGGTTGGTGCGCAGATAAATTGGTTTGGGAAAGTCGTACGAGATGGAACAGATTCAAGCCTCAATATCCCAGAAGAAAAGTGCATAGGGATATTGATCCACAAACCAATCTGAAGCGAGTTACTTTGATCTACAAAGCACCTAATGTGATGAGGAAGATACCGTTGATGCCGATGCCACAGCATTTTAGTGCTGATTTTATCTTCTGGTATTATGATTGGAGAAAGGCTGAAGCGGTGATCGTGTTGAGAGATGGAAAGGATAAATACAAGCATGTTCATGTATTTGATCCTATGTGGTTGATTAACTGCACGTTTGAAGACATCATCATGCTTTTCTTCAATCCAATCTACTTTGAATCAAACGACTTTGCTCAAGCAAGAAAATACACTCAAGTGGTTGGAGTTTGTTTTGCATATGACATCAATGCAGGAAGCAACTTGGAGGGTAACCTTGGTAAGACAGTGAAGATAGCGAATGTGTCTAAACCGGTGAAGAAAACGTTTGAGCCTCCAATGACTACTGAGCAGAAGAAACAGCTCAGAATCAAGTTGATGAACAAGTCAATGGACCAACAGAGAAAACTATCCAATCAATAGTCGAGGGGGAGTTTGTTGATGCGTTTTGCGACTAAGGATTGGATAAACATAATTAACATGTGTTAGTGTTTGGCCGAAGGTAAATAATATGGGGCGAAGGTAGAAAAGACTGGGCGAAGGTAGATAATAACGGGCGAAGGAAGACTGGATTTGATCAAGATGTACATTCGACCACTGGAAGTGGGCGAATGTGGAAAATGTCCATGTTCGACCAGTGAAAAGGGGCGAACGTGCAGTGTCTATAAATAGGTTTTGTGATTTTGATTATGTAATAGAGTTGTCAGTTGTGTCTGTGTTCAGGTCAGGTTCAGAGGTTGTTTTGAGATATTGTGTGTGTGTTCTAGATTAACGTAAAACTGATTGTAAAAGCTTATTTGAAAGAAGTTAATCTATGAAATGATGTTGAAAATGATCTTGATTGCGTTTTGATTTGTGTTTTATCAATTTGTTCAGAACTAGGGTTTCCGCACCTAGTTTTGTGACTTGTATGATCGTATAATCCTGTTTTAGATAAAATCTTTCGCTCACAATGATCGGTTCCGGTATGTGGTGGCAGTGGTTCTCGTTTAAGTTGAGAGGCCATTGGTTCAACGGCGACCATCGGTTTGGCAGAGAGATGTTGATTTTTCAAGTGTTGGTGAGCGATGAAGGAACTAGTTTAAGGTTTCGACAGTGTTTTCGATTGTTTACGTCAAAAACGAGAAGCCTTGACGACAAGTGAATCCATCGGTGGTTGGTGCAATGGCGTGCGACGGTTGCACTAAATAAACCTAGGGTTTCGGCAAAGCGTCGTTCAACTGAACAAGGTTTATATGTCTCAGATATATGTTAATTTATGACTATCATGCCATCCTCGACATGTTAGACTGTAGTTTTGTTGATGATTTTATATGGCCTTTTTGCTTTTATATGGTTTGTAATTGCAAAGAATACCACCAACACTGAAGTCAAATCCAAAGGTATTATTTGAAAATAGAGTGTGAAAATTTTTATTGGTTTCCTTAGAGAAGACGTTTCATTTAAATGGGTATAATATTTATTGATATGATTATGTGCAACAATTATATTACCAGAAAAAGTTTGGCACCTCAAAAGGTGGTTTGGCTACGAGCAAGAAGGGTTGACTTTTTAGGAGATGCTTCAGCATACGTCTCATGACAATGCGAAAGTTCACAGCGGTATTATTTGTTTCATCACATTTAGGGTTTATGTATTAATGGTTAGATATTGAATAAGCGAGTGAAAAAGAAGAGAAAAAGGTTATATTTGACCTGTAATAAATAAACAAACACCATACACCTAAACCATGCATATGTTTTGTCATAGTAATAATAATTTTTATGTTTTAGTTCTTTATCTAACAAAAACTACCAAACTAAGGGGTTGTTTGGTAGGATCTGTCTAATTAAGTGCTGAATCATTAATTTATACTAGCAAGAACCTGTGTGTTGCGGCGAAGTTGTGTTATGTTTGGAAGTTCTGTTTGGTCAACCACGTTGCGGGTGTTGTACATTATACAAGCATATTGATAATGTGTAATATATGATTAGAGGGTGTACTATATAAGTAGGAAATAGGTGTAGACATTGTAGTAGAGTAAGAAGTTTTGTTTGTACTGTATCATGCAATCTAAAAGTAACCTAAACTGTGAAACAATAGATGACGTCGTAGAGGTTTCTAAGGGAGGGATGGGCGCCACCAGCGAAACATCCGTGGAGCACATCCACTACATCAATCGCAACTCGCCACCTGGACCACCACCCGTGAACCCTCCCACCGACAAATTACTTTCTTTTGGGCACTGATATTTAATCCTTTCAATAACAATTATTTTGCGACGCGGTTCACAGAAGTTTCAAGTCGTCGACAAATTATGGTGATGTGAAACACTGATGAGATGTTGAAGGTTTAAAGAGTGGAAAGTGTATAACACACAATCGTTGTATATACAATCGGTACAACTTTTGATCTACGATTGCTAGTAAGTAGATTGTTTTGGTTTCTCAAAATAATTGGCTTTAAAAGAAGCTATTACTTCTTTGTTTATTTCCCGTAGGTTTCACCTGAGTTTCGGGAGAAGAAAACGAATAAAACGTTTTCTTCATGTGTAAATTAAAAATTCGACATACTAAATTAATATTTTTTTATTTTAGGGTTATAAAAATACTTATATTACAATTCTTCCCCACTTTAGAAAATGGTAAATGACCATTTCTAATAATTATTATTACTGATCTATCTCAAGTTTTATTTGGTTTTTAATTTTAGGTAACAAGTTTGTAGAAATTTCAATCAAAGATAAAGTGAATTAGCTACCTAGTTAAATAATGATGTTATAGATAATACTTATGTTTGGAATGTAGATCAACTATTCTCTTTCTTTCCATCAATTGTCTTTTTATTTATTTTTTTTATATTTTATACACTTGTCATTCTTGTTTAAAAAATTTATGATGTAAACATATAAGTAACTCATATATAATACTTATATCACGTTATACATTTATTTTTAATAAAAATAAAAATAACAAATGCATATTATTTGCAATATGATAGGGATGCTTTAATTAAGAGTGAAGATGCATTTATTTATTTTGATGTGTTAATTAAATGTTGTATTAAATTTGAATTGTTAATTTAAAGAAATTACAGCTTTGTCCATATGCATAAATATGAAATAAGTATTTTACCCATCTAGCACCCATTATATCGTAGTATATATATAAGCATAAATATTAAGGTTAAAAAAATTGTTTTTTTTTCTTTTCTAAAGTTTTAAAACAATATCATCAAGTATCAAAGATCAGGGGTTATTTTTGACAAAATTACAAACTTTTACAAATGCCATGCTATGGCTCCTTATTCCCCATCCCTGTTACACTTTCCCACCTAGAATAAATTTTTTTAGAGAACCAATATGGTTGAAATATGGTTGAAACCGTGAATGAGTCTGGTTACTATGCAACTCATATAATGATCCCGGTCCACTATGAACATACTTACTATGCAGCTCCAAGTCTAGGGTAGCAAACTTGAGCTACAAAATAACATGTATGATAATAAAATGTAAGCTCCAAGTCTATGCTGGCTCATCATTAAGATATGCGAATGGGATGAAAGATTAGAAATCCTTTTAGATTACGGCTTTTAAAACACCCACATTGAAGCTACATTAAGTAAGCATCTCATTGTAAAACCAGAATCACCACTCGAGGTGAGTAGTTAGTTGTAAATGACAATGAAACTAAAAAAATCCACATAAAGATGGAAAACTTTTGAGCTAAAGAAATATGTGGTAAATGTAGTGGCAAAGTAAAATAACAAGGTTGCCAAATATGAGATCAGCCCTAAGGCACGCAGGGGTGGGGGATAATAGAGATTTGGAAATCTAATTACATACATTTGTGCCGGATATGAACAGAAAATCTTTAGCACGTGAAGGATCATAGAAAGCATCTCTTTAGCTACAATGTCAAATGCTTCCACCTGCATCAATAATTATTAGATAAAGACACACTTTTATGAAATTTAAAAATATATTTGCACATAATTGATATGTTTTAACTACAAAAAACAAAAGGCATACCAAGAAGGATAGTTCATCGTCTAGCCTATTTACAAAGGCCAGCAAATCTATAAAGGGAACAGCCTGAACATCAGAAGCAAGTGTCCCAATTGCCTGCTACTAAAAAATTAACCAGTTAGACACCCAAATAACATTCAACACTAAAAAAATCCATGTGTCCCAAAGTGACAACACATAGTATGAGAAAATATAAAAGAACCTATAAAAAACAATTTAACACTATCAGATCGGACTAACCAACCAACCTCTGGTCTGAATCGTGACTCGGTCACCAGACTTTTCTTTGCGCAAGAATATTACAGATTATCTCTACTTTTATCGTTGCCGACGCTGTTTCCAAAATGGCAGTGGTCACCATAACCACCGAGTCGTAGATCTATCCTTTTTTATTGTTGGATTTGAACGGTGATTTGGGGTCCTTCTCCCATCAGTAGTCGCCACAGAACCCTAACACTGACTAAGAAGACACAGACATCACGATTGTATTACTAACCATTGACTTCTGTGAATCATCTAAAGTTCTTGTATGTCATGAATCATCTAAACAATTAAAGTTATCGTGACATATTGACAAATCATTCGACTGTAACTTACTAAAGTATCTTAGTAGTAGCTCATGCTCTGTATGATGCCTGAAGTCAAAAGATTATATAAAATTAAGGTTAAATCTTTATATCTATATTGAATTTCAGTCATAAAGATGATTATTGCTCATTATCAGTCTAATTAAATTAACTTACCATCATTCAAGACGACATGCCAATACCCTGCTAGTTGTGGCGCTTAAAGCTTGAAAGAGGATTCAATATCCAGCAATATTTTTATTACTTCACCATCGCATATTTTCCACATCTATATGCTTGTCTGACATTTAGCTTAATTGACCAGAAAAGGGGTCAAATAATTTAGTTTATCCACAATTTTCAACAACATTAACCCTATTTCAACCATGTAACACCCCAACCGATGGCGGAATCATCGAGGTGTCACGTAGTGATGATTGTTCAAAAGCACATGGTACTTAAATGTAAATATTATTAAATAAACCCAAAAATTGTCTTACAAGGAAATGGAGAATACAAAGTCTTAAATGAAATATAAATAATGAAATAACTGCATAATAAAGCACTAAAAGTTTCTTGATCAAACTGCACCTGAAACATGTACAAAAATAGGTTTGGTCAACATAAGAAATGTTGGTGAGTATTCCTACCCCTTTTTGCTTTTATACATTTTTGGGGTGTTACATGTACACTATTACAATTTCAAATACAAGTTTACATTTTTACAATACAATTCTAGTACTATGTGCATTGCTTACAACGTGCTTTATGCTTAGACATTACATGTGGATTACATTTGTACTTAGTGAAATCATTAACATGGTACAAGCCGACCTTAACATTGGATAGCGCTATTTGGATTGACAACCCGCCTAGATTGATTCTCCCCCTCAAAGTTTCACCTTGGAAGGGTGTATTTCGGTTTGGAAAGAAAGGGAAACTTGCACCACGGTTTGTAGGCCCTTTTAAGATCCTTGAGCGAGTTGGGAAAGTGGCTTACAAGCTCGATTTACCACCAGAGCTCAATAATGTTCATCCAACGTTTCATGTTTCTAATCTTAAGAAGTGTTTGGCTGAAGATAACCTCCATGTTCCTTTAGAGGATATCCAGATTGACGAATCGATGCGCTTCATAGAAAAACTTGTGGAGATTATGGATCGAGACGTCAAGACACTTAAGCGAAGCCGAATTCCGATTGTCAAAGTTCGTTGGGAATCCAAGCGAGGCCCAGAGTTTACTTGGGAGCGTGAGGACCAAATGATGTCAAAGTATCCTCATCTCTTTCCAGAGACTACCACATGAAGGAATTTCGGGACGAAATTTCTAAAAGTAGGGGATGCTGTGACATCCGTCACTTTTCGTTGTATTTCTTCTTATGATTATATGTACGTTATACCACAATTAATAAAACGTGACATTTTCCGTATTCTCGAACGTTTAAAAAAAATTATTATTTTGTGATATATTCGAGTTCGTTTAATCATAATGTAAGATGATTATAATAATATTATGGATGAAACATTGTAAAAAAATAAATGCTTGGGACGGGATTCGAACCCGCGTCCCAAGCCGAGTCATTACATACACACACACATCAAACCACTAGGCTACACCCATCTTTTGTTTAGAAACCCACTTGATAACAATTATATACAAAGATGGAAAACAGAACAGTTGACTTCTGGAAGTCAACTGACGCGTGATCATCATCATCATCAACCCAATAAACGCGTTAATTGATCTAATTAAGGAAGGGAATTGATGCCATTGACTGAGTCGCACCTTTATTACACATCAATTTAGTCAAAACCTTCCAAAATAGAGCCAATTATCCGCGTCAACATTCAAGCCGAGTCAAAGTTTACCAAATCTTCAATCCGAGCCTTCTACTATAAATTGAACGTACCCACATCATCTCAAATCGCCGATAATCACTTCCCCACATCCAATTTCTGTTTTAAATCTATTATTGAAGCCATTCGAATCAATTTTTGAGCGTTTCTTGTTCGAACTCGCAAGACCCGATCACGAGACTTGTAAGTTTCTTTTTTTTTGTGGGTTCTAATAGTCGGCACCTTGTGATCATTAGCCCTAAGGATTCAGAGGCTAATGATCATCAATTGTGTTGATTTGGAAATTAGGGCACGGTTTGATAAAAATTGGGGAAGAACACATTGAATCTGAATCGTATATAAATAAGTTGGAAGGAATTAAACACAAACAACTGAGTAGCTCAGTTGGTTGCACGCGTTAGACAAAGGAAACGAACCGGCCCAGTGGCCAGGTTCGAATCCCACACAACATTTTTTATTTTTCATCATTTAATCATTAACACAATTAAGCTATATAATCAATTTAAATCCGATATATTCCGTTCTCAGGGTGTGGCTCAGTTGGTGGCCACGCTTGTGATAAAACCCGAACCGGCCAGAGGCCCGGGTTCGATTCCCATAACCAACAAGTATTTTTTTTGCCACTTTTATATATATATTTAACACATTAAATCTTTTAAAATACTAAAAGTGTTTTATAAATTCTACAAAAATTATTATATGATCTCCAAATGATAAAGTTCATTACCCAATCTTTAGTTTTTTAAAAATAATTTATTTAATATATATTATTAATAATACAAGTTTATTCATTTATATTTATTAAATTCTATAAAAATATCTAAACGATTTTATTAAATCTCACAAAAATTATCCTAAACTTGTATATTCATAAACATTTCAGAAATAATTTTTAATTCTGAAAAACCGGCCTTTTTATATTTTTAATTAATTTTTGTTAGTTTTAATCATAAATAAATCATAATAAATTCATTTTTCAATATTTTTGCACCAAAATTTTATATAAATTACTTCTAACTATCTAGAACTGAAATACATTTTTAATTCAGAAATTCTTTAATTTTAATATTTTTAGATATTAAAGTTATATTTTTACAATTTGAAATAATTAAAGTAAATATTCTATTTTCAAGAAAATAATTTTATAAAAATTATTTTCATACTTAAAACCTTATGTTGTGACTATATTCAATTTAAAAATTACAAAAAGAATTTTGTTTATATATTTACCAGATTGCTCTTAATTATTAAACAATTTATTTATTAATCAAAACGAATACTTATCCCCAAATTCGAAGCCCTAGAAAAATACTTATAGACTAGATAGACTTAGACTTATTTGTTACATTATACATAGGGTGATACTTGGCAACGTTGGATACACTTATTCAATTACACAAGACTTAACACCTTGCTAAGGTGAGTATTACTTATCCCCTTTTTCCGCTTTTACAACTTTTGGGGTGATTCATGCACAAGTATACAAAAGTTTCATATTCATTTACACATACATTTTTATTCATTTACGATTCATATACGTGTCTTGATTATCTTTGTGCTTATGCTTGAACATGAACGTAGCTTACATACAAAATCATACATACAGACATAACTTTGTGTTATGGTGCTCTTTACATACAGACATAACTTTATGTTATGGTGCTCTTTACATACAGACATAACTTTATGTTATGGTGATCTTTACATACAGACATAACTTTGTGTTATGGTGCTCTTTACATACAGACATAACTTATGTTATGGTGCTCATTACATACAGACATAACTTGGTGTTATGGTGCTCATTATCAAATTCATTGTACAACTTTACATGTGATCTTTGTCTTGTTTGGTTACTTGCGTGTTTACATAATGCCTTGGTGATGCTAGACACATGAATTGTACTACCTTTTCAAAACTTATACTATATGTACAAAACTAAGTAGTACTCACCAACATCATATGTTGACAAAATTATTTTCGTGCATGTTTCAGGATAAGCTTCTTGACGCTTCACATAGGACTTTGGACTTAGACTAAATCAATCAATTATCTTTATTTTTGTTGTATTGTACTTCATTTCACATGTTGTAGAACAATACTCAATAATCATATATTTACATTTTAGTACCATGAGCTTTTGAACAATCGTCACTACGTGGCACCTCGATGATTCCGCCATCGGTTGGGGTGTTACAGATAAATCTGTAACACCCCAACCGATGGCGGAATCATCGAGATGTCACGTAGTGACGATTGTTCAAAAGCACATGGTACTTAAATGTAAATATTATTAAATAAACCCAAAAATTGTCTTACAAGGAAATGGAGAATACAAAGTCTTAAATGAGATATAAATAATGAAATAACTGCATAATAAAGCACTAAAAGTTTCTTGATCAAACTGCACCTGAAACATGTACAAAAATAGGTTTGGTCAACATAAGAAATGTTGGTGAGCATTCCTAGTTTTGATATATATAGTAGGTTAAAAGTTATACAATTCAAGTGCAAGCTACAGTGCAATTATGTAAACTATGTATCATACAAATGAGCGAAATCAACCCTGTGACTGTATAATGTACTGTATGAACTGTAGTGTACTTATCCAATAAGTGGATAAAAGCTTAACACTGGCCACGGATTCTCCGATGAAAAAGGGGGAGAATCAATCTAGGCGGGTTATCAATCCAAATAGCGCTATCCAATGTTAAGGTCGGCTTGTACCATGTTAATGATTTCACTAAGTACAAATGTAATCCACATGTAATGTCTAAGCATAAAGCACGTTGTAAGCAATGCACATAGTACTAGAATTGTATTGTAAAAATGTAAACTTGTATTTGAAATTGTAATAGTGTACATGTAACACCCCAAAAATGTATAAAAGCAAAAAGGGGTAGGAATACTCACTGTCTATGTAAACTTGAAATTGAACTGGACAACGAAATATGCGTTGGAAATATTCCAAAGAATCAACCTAAAGAATTTGATAATGTGTAAGGAATAACTCTAGGATACATGAAATTCTAGGGTTTCGAATTGGGGATAAACGTTTATTTGATTAATAAGCAAATCGTTTATTAAAATATAAGAAATTTTATTAAATAAATAAATAAAAGTCTTTTTGTAAAATTTTAAGTTAAATATAGTCACAACATGAGATTTTGATTATGAAAATAATTTTTATAAAATTATTTTCTTGAAAATAGAATATTTACTTTAATTATTTCAAATTGTCAAAATATGACTTTAATATCTAAAAATATTAAAATTAAAGAATTTCTGAATTAAAAATTGTATTTCAGTTCTAGATAGTTAGAAGTAATTTATATAAAATTTTGGTGCAAAAATATTGAAAAATGAATTTATTATGATTTATTTATGATTAAAACTAACAAAAATTAATTAAAAATATAAAAAGGCCGGTTTTTCAGAATTAAAAATTATTTCTGAAATTTTTATGAATATACAAGTTTAGGATAATTTTTGTGAGATTTAATATAATCGTTTAGATATTTTTATAGAATTTAATAAATATAAATGAATAAACTTGTATTATTAATAATATATATTAAATAAATTATTTTTGAAAAACTAAAAATTGGGTAATGAACTTTATCATTTGGAGATCATATAATAATTTTTGTAGAATTTATAAAACACTTTTAGTATTTTAAAAGATTTAATGTGTTAAATATATATATAAAAGTGGCAAAAAAAAAAATACTTGTTGGTTATGGGAATCGAACCCGGGCCTCTGGCCGGTTTGGGTTTTATCACAAGCGTGGCCACCAACTGAGCCACACCCTGAGAACGGAATATATCGGATTTAAATTGATTATATAGCTTAATTGTGTTAATGATTAAATGATGAAAAATAAAAAATGTTGTGTGGGATTCGAACCTGGCCACTGGGCCGGTTCGTTTCCTTTGTCTAACGCGTGCAACCAACTGAGCTACTCAGTTGTTTGTGTTTAATTCCTTCCAACTTATTTATATACGATTCAGATTCAATGTGTTCTTCCCCAATTTTTATCAAACCGTGCCCTAATTTCCAAATCAACACAATTGATGATCATTAGCCTCTGAATCCTTAGGGCTAATGATCACAAGGTGCCGACTATTAGAACCCACAAAAAAAAGAAACTTACAAGTCTCGTGATCGGGTCTTGCGAGTTCGAACAAGAAACGCTCAAAAATTGATTCGAATGGCTTCAATAATAGATTTAAAACAGAAATTGGATGTGGGGAAGTGATTATCGGCGATTTGAGATGATGTGGGTACGTTCAATTTATAGTAGAAGGCTCGGATTGAAGATTTGGTAAACTTTGACTCGGCTTGAATGTTGACGCGGATAATTGGCTCTATTTTGGAAGGTTTTGACTGAATTGATGTGTAATAAAGGTGCGACTCAGTCAATGGCATCAATTCCCTTCCTTAATTAGATCAATTAACGCGTTTATTGGGTTGATGATGATGATCACGCGTCAGTTGACTTCCAGAAGTCAACTGTTCTGTTTTCCATCTTTGTATATAATTGTTATCAAGTGGGTTTCTAAACAAAAGATGGGTGTAGCCTAGTGGTTTGATGTGTGTGTGTATGTAATGACTCGGCTTGGGACGCGGGTTCGAATCCCGTCCCAAGCATTTATTTTTTTACAATGTTTCATCCATAATATTATTATTATCATCTTACATTATGATTAAACGAACTCGAATATATCACAGAATAATAATTTTTTTTAAACGTTCGAGAATAAGGAAAATGTCGCGTTTTATTAATTGTGGTATAACGTACATATAATCATAAGAAGAAATACAACGAAAAGTGACGGATGTCACAGACCATGCTAAAAGTACGTGAACAGCATACGCTTACTTGTTACAAAGTCGATTGCTTTACACCCTGTAACATAAAATGACACACTGCAAGTAAGCATTGCTTCAAGCACTATTTTGGAAATAGAAATGGTTGTAACAAACTGAAAACAACAACAATAATAATTACAGTAATAACAATAATGATGATATTAGTATATTACAAAACATTCATTTTGATCGGTTTGAACATGGCCAAAAATTAACAAACCGTATACCTTAAAACACTAATTTGTACAAATCAGAATAAATCATCTAACAATAAAAAAAATCACAACTAATTTAAAATAAACAAAACTCCATAAACAAAAAAAAAAAAGATTGTGCATGATGAAAGTGCACGCCACTAATAGGGCCGTCATGTTTGTCAAACCGATCAAAATGATTGTTTTTCAAACACCAACTGTCTATAATATTATAAGCAACAAAAAACATAACAAAATAATTCTTACGTTTCAAACGTGACAAGCTTGATTCCAAGTGATTTCCAACTATAAACAACAATCTTTCATGCGAATAAATCATCTAACAGAAACAAATTAGGGTTCCTCAAATTTAAGCTAACAAGTACATTTATTAGGTTTTCGGATTTACCTCTGTTGTAATAGAACCCCATACTGACTCCCCCATTGCAGCAAAACATCACCATGGATCTACAAAAACGTGAGCATGTTTGTCTTTGTTAGGGTTTTAAATGAAGAAATAATGTTCAAAATCAAAACAAAGTGTTACTTACCCTTGACTAAGGTCGGAATATTCGTCAATCTTGGGAAATATTCATCGATCTGGTGATGAAATCGCCTATATTCTTGAATCGCCACAGAGAGTGAGAGAGAGAGTGGGTGTAGGGGGCGGCGGATCAGGATATGAAATGTCTAAGATATGTTGAAAGAAACCCTAGTTTGATTAATGTATCCCGTATTTGTTTTTGTTTTTGCATAAGAGACTTGTACATGATGCATCACAGCTTGCATCTTTAAAAGATTAAGAGTTTTTATGCATTGAATAATTATACAATAGCTTGAAAGGTTTGTACCATGGCAAATGACCATTTCTGCCCTTCCTATATGCTTATTAATATAGTATAGATAATAACCTTGTTTTTTTTATTTTATTTTTAATTTCTCACAAGAAGCCACGTGGCACATTCAAATGGGGGAGGATGCCACCAATGAATGTCACGTCATCAAACACCTATTCTTTTATATATATTAATTAATTAATTAATAATAATAATAATTAATAGATAGATGTTCAACATAATTTGATAAATCCATGTAAACACACGTCATATTTATTTAAATAATTTGATTAGTAAATGAGGTAAACTAGATTTAAACACATCTTTATTTATTTATTCATTTATTTGTACAAAAACACTAAAATGCGACATCGAATGTTTTGTGAAAGTTTAATGTAAAAAGAAGTATAGCGTAAAAAGGATAAGGAGCATTTTGGGCTTTTGATTAAAATTAATCAATGGATGAGATTAAAATGGAAAAAGTATACGTTAAGTTTCTAAAATAGAAGGAGAAGGACAAAATAGGTATAACCCATAATTGTTGAGTTCTACCCCCATTTTTTAAACGTCCATAACTTTTTCATACAACATTATTTTTCTAAAAAAATATACCATAAAAACAAGCTTTTTATTCTCTTTCATTTGCATATTTTTTTTTGCTGGGTTGATAACTTGCGTTTTATCATGATATGACTTGCGTTTTTTCTCATATATAACTAGCATCTTTTTATCAGGTATAACTTGTGTTTTATCATATATAACTTGCGTTTAATCATATATAACTTGCGTTTAATCATATATAACTTGCATCTTTTTATCATATATAACTTACATTTTATCATGTATAACTTGCGTTTTAGAATGTATAACTTGCGTTTTATCATTTATAACTTGCATTTCATCAGGTCGTCTTATCAGGTATACTTGCGTTTCTAAAATGCAAGCACGTTTTATCAGGTATACTTGCATTTCTAAAACGCAAGTATACCCTCAATAAAACGCAAGTTGATCTTTAGCACCTGCATTGTATTGATCTGAGTATTATAGTGCTTAATTTAGCTCTGTTTCTTCCATGTAAGGATTGATTGATGTACATATATCATATTCATCATGCCATGAGGTTCTTGATGCTTATAAGATCAAAGATTTGGACTTTATGGAAGTTTGATTTTGTCGTTTAACATCAATCTATGTTATTTATATCGTTTGGCCTCTGGTAATCGGATTAGCATTCATGAGTTTTATAACTTGCGTTTCTAAAACGCAAGTATACTTTCAATAAAACGCAAGTTATCAACCCAACATTTTTTTAAAGTATAGCAATATGGTATGAAAATGAAAGAGGATGAAAAGATTGTTTTTATTGTATCGTTTTAAAAAAAAAAATTTCGTATGAAAAAGTTATGGCCATTTTAAAAATGGGGATGAAACTTTAATGATGGAAAGAAATTACCATCGTGCCCCTGATGATCTTATTTAATTTATGGCTGATAATAATTTTTATACTTTTTACGCTAACCTTCTTTTTAAGTTAGCCTTACCCAAATGTTTTTATAATCAATGCATTCGTTGAAAATTCAGAAGTCTGAAAACAAAAAGATTATCGAAATGTTTAAAATAACTATATTAACAAAAAGATAAATCAAGATTGATATACTATGCACAAACAGTATAACTATAGACACTACAACATCACTTTTAATTAGGTACAAGTAAATTCGTTGACCCTTGTTAAATATTGTTAAATTTTAGCAAGTCTATCACAATCAAGGTAAGTTTACATAGCCCCATTTTACTTTTTGACATTTTTGGGGTGAAATATATTTAAACATTTTAGAATAAATAGCAATTTCTTAGTCTCAGTATGTTGAAACTTCTTGACTTAGTTTGACTTGTTTTGTTTTGTTTATGTAACAACAATACATAGTACAATCATTAACATTGATTACGCCGCCTCTTTAGATTATAACGCTATAAGTCTTGCAAACCCACCCCCATGATTTTGCATATCTTTGAATGATAACAGACAAGCGCCATATTTATTCTATTCAAATGATGACATCAAATATAATATATCAACTATAATGATTACAATGATTATTGCATTAGATAAGATTATAAGAAAATTATTCTTATGGTAATATTTTAATAATGCAATTTAGTATGTTATGTGCATTAAAAAGCTAGATTGCGCAAGGGCAAGATTCAACCCGTTAGACCAGCTTGCACTGTTTGATCCATGTCCATTATTTGGAAATTTATATCTAAAAGGAAGTATTTGTATGTGTCTATGTATTTACTTTGATAGACTTCTTGATTTTTTATTTACGAGGGAAATCCTAGTTACCTGACCATAATAATCATGTTTAGCGTTTTAGGATCAATATGTCTTCTGTTATGAAAAACTACTATTGATGACCTCGAATTCCTTATTTCCGATTCCAACATTTAGGAGAACATAATAAAGTAAATTCATCGAAAACATTTTGTCCATTTCCATATATGTAAGAAAATATACCCATGTACTGGTTGGATTTTATTTATTACTATTTGTTATTGTTGTTGTATGATATGCCATTATTCACACATGTGTTTTATCACCCCTAATCCTTAATTTTAGCAAGAAAATCATGCAATTATCATTGGAAAACATGGTCAAATCTTTCATAATTGATTAATGCAGGTTTTTGGAGCTTAAAATCTAAAAGGAGTGAAAAACACAAGAAAGCAATGTAAAAATGCACATCTACAGGAATGAGTGGAAAGTTAGCTTCTCAGAAAGGACAAAATTATTGTTATGAGACAAAGGTACACGATACAACAACCTTGTCTCCAACATGCAAGGTTTTGGGACCACAAAAGAAGGAATATTTGCCTCAAGTTTTCCTGATTCTTTACCTATAAATAAAGGATTTCACCCATATTTAAAGCATCCCTCATTCACTTCTTTCTCCCCCAAGGGCTCTCTAGCCCCCAAATCATTATTCTAAGGCTCTTAAGTGTTTTGGAGCTTGGGATGACTCCATAAACACTTGTAGTAGCCTTTCCTTGAGAGAAAAATCCTAGAAGTCCCTCAAACAACCCTAGAAATCTATATATAACCTTCACCATGATTTCTTCCAAAATCAACCTTTGTGAGCGTTGTAATGCCAATTATTGGCTAAATTTCTAGGGTATTGCTAGAGTGAAGATGAACTTGGTATGATTTATATAGTTTATTTTTAGTATTAGTGGTGCTTTATGTTTCTTATAAATCTTTCTACGCCTTCTTTGTTTGATGAAATAATTAATAAACTAATTTAGTCTTTAGTCTTATGGGCAATGGCTGATCATGAATGTAAAACATGGTAGAGCCGGATTCAATACATATAAATGTTTTTGAAAGTTTTTGGTAAAATTTAGACTACGAAGTGAAAAGGCTGGGTGGGCCGGGGCCCGATCAGGCCCATATGAAGATTCACCATATATTAGTGGTAATTTGTTCTCTTTCCATTTTGCCTTAATTTGTTTCTTCCTAGTGTTGATGAACCTTTACATAGTTTTGACAATGAATAATAATTTGGTCAGCAAACTCCCATATACAAACAATGTAAGTGTAAGAAGCAAAACTTAGAAATTTTGAGGGGGGTCAAGTGTAACTTAAATAAAAAGAAAATGTAATTTAATGGGAGTGAGATTCTGGTTATGTTTTTTTTTGCATTAAGTAAAAAGAAAACAAAAAGGAGTGAGATTTTGGTTCTGTTTGTTTCTATATTTGGTACCTGCCCAACGAAAACCCAAAATTTTGAAAAAAACAAAAAAATGGGTGGGTGGTAATGGCAAAGAACGTACGGTATATGCACGTTAGTGATGCAGCTTTTAAAGAGTGGAGGTGAGATTAATTTTTCATTCAATCACACACACTCACTCTCTCTCAATTTCAAACGAGAAAACCCTAACCCAGACAATGTT
Organism: Ambrosia trifida; assembly: GCA_028751855.1. Lineage (NCBI taxonomy): Eukaryota > Viridiplantae > Streptophyta > Magnoliopsida > Asterales > Asteraceae > Ambrosia > Ambrosia trifida. The sequence continues at coordinate 22,696,921 of CM054124.1, read as the reverse complement.
TTTCTTAAAATTTTACCAAAAATTTCAAAAATTCATTCCTCCCCAGCCTCAGTTTAAACAAATCGTTGTCTCATCACTTATGATTTCATCTACGTCGTACGGCATTACTAAATACCTTCTTCAAAATCAAAATGAGAAGGTTTCTCTTCCAGAAGAAGTTGACTGGCGCCAACAGGGTGTTATAACTCCAGTCAAAGATCAGCGGTTCAATGGTATTATTATTATTATTATTATTATTATTATTATTATTATTATTATTATTATTATTTTAGTTTGTTGTTATTGTTGTTGTTTTATGTTTTTGTTGTTGTTTATTATTAGTATTGTTTTTAATAGCTTTAACGTGTTTTCTAAGTTATGTGATATATGTTTATTAGTGATCGTTTCTGTTTCTTGTGTGTTCAACCTTTTATTAAGTTCTTGAAGGAGAAATAGTCCGATCATTATTCCTTTGTTTTTAGTTTTTTTATTTGATGTAGCTGGATTTAGTTGACTTTCGTTAGGTTTAATAGCTTGTGTTCACTAAATTGTCTTGTTATGTAGGTTATGTGTGTGTGAATTGTGAAATGGTGTTTAGTGATTACTGTAAATGAAAGGAAGATATGAAGATCTAATTGGTCATATGCTTTGAGTTTAAGTATTAGAAACGGTGTGATTAGTGTTTGGTTTTTTTTTGAAAATGAGTTCTCGATTTTGCAGGTTTTTTGTTCTTTGAGTGACATAAGTTAGGTTTAAGTTGTTTGAATTCGTGTATTCAATGTTGTTTTGTTTGATTTTTCAGGTTTATTGTGCTTTTGTGTACTAGTTGGATTTAGTTGACATGCGTTAGGTTTTACTTTTTCTAATGCTTGCAATTGCTGCTGTTTTGATCAGTTATCATGTTTGGTAACTTATGTGTGAAATGATGTTCAGTGAGAAATATTCTGATTGGTAAAGGGAGTTTTTGATTTTGCAGGTTTTTTGTTCGTTTGTTTTGTGTTTCACTGTTTTGGGCCTTAGGTGGTTTTGATTGATTTTACATTTTTTTTATTGTGTTATTGTGCACTAGTGCGATTTAATTGACATGCGTCAGGTTTAAGTTGTTCGAAGTTGTGTGATCAATGTTGTTTTGGTCGATTTTAGAGTTTATTTATTTATTCATCCATTTATTTATTTTTGTTGTTGTGCCTTTGCTGGATTCGATTGATGTTCTTTAGGTTTAATATGTTCAAATCATGTAATCCGTGATTTTGCAGCCTTTTTCTTTTGTTGTTTGTGGTGTTTTTGTGCCCTAGGTGGATTTGTTTGGCTTGCATTAGGTTTTGATTGTTCGATTTGTGTAATTGATGTTGTTTTGATCGATTATCGTGTTCGGTAAGTGGTGTGTGAAATGATCTTCAGCAATGCACATGCAAGGAAGAAGATCTAATCGGCTTTATGCTTTGACTTTCAACATGAGACGTACCGGTCTAAAGCTCCTAATTGATTTGAACTTTGACTCATAACTATAGCTAGAATAACTATATCAGGACACTATTATGCTATGTTTTATTTGCAATAAATTCACAGTAAATTATGAATCTGGAGAAGTAATTTTGACATATATGATATAACAAACAGTCTGATCAGTATTCAATTTTTGACAAAGAGTTTAGATGATGCAGTTTGTGTTTTTGTGCGTAGTTGGATTTAATTGACGGGCTGATCTAATAGGTTGCATGCTTCGACTTTAGCATGAGATATATTGTTCTAATACTCTCTAAGTTTAAACACCAAACTGTATTAGGACATCATCTTTGACAAGTACTATTATTTTGTGTTTGTTTAATTGTTTTCAATATTTAAGCTATTATTATTATTATTATTATTATTATTATATATTTGTTGCTGCTGCTGCCTTTTTTTATTGTGTTTTTTATGTACTATCTGGATTTAATTAGGTCTAACTAACTTGCACTGTATGTGATATGTTTATTATATATTTGTTTCTGTTTCCTCTAATTCCTTCTATATGTCTATTGTGTTCATGCTCTTAAAGTTTTTTTAAGGATAAATGGTCTGATTAGTATTCGGTTTTTGATGAAGAGTTAAATTGATTTTCTACGTTTATTGTAACTTTGTTTTCTTGTTGTTATTATTATTATTATTTGTTGTTGTTTATTATTAATCTTTGCATTTTTTGATCGATTATCGTGTTCTTTTAAGGTACATGCTGGGCGTTTACCGCAACAACAACATTAGAGGCGCTTCACAAAATGTCAACCGGGGAAACGGTCACTTTATCAGAACAACAATTAATTGATTGTGATAAAAAGTTTAACTTAGATGGATCGGTTGGAGGACTTGTGATTCGTGCTTACTGTTTCGTCATGGATAATGGAGGACTATGTAGCAACCTAGACTACCCGTACGTGGGTCCTAAAGGAAGATGTTCAAAAGTTGTATCTTGTGACTTTTTATGTTTATTTTTGTTTATATTTAATACTATATATATTTTGCAGGAAGCAAAGATCGTGACGACGATAGATGATATTTGCTTAGTGGCTCCAAACAATGAGGAGTCCTTGAAGATAGCTGTATCGAAGCAGCCTGTCGCTGCTTCTATAGATTCTTCAGTTCTTGATAGATATACCGAGGCAATAAACTCTATCTTATCTTAAATTAAATTTATGATGTTTTTGAATTTTTTTTTTGCTGAATAACATTTTTATTTTCTAGGGTATATGTGAAGAACCATGTGACTATGAACGGGATCATGGAGTTGTAATTGTTGGCTACGGGAACGAAGATGGAAAGGATTATTGGATTTGTAGAAACTCATGGGGTGCCTCATGGGGGGAAGATGGATATTTTAGGCTTAGGAGAAACATTGAAGATCCAAGGGGAATAGGGGGATAGCTATGGGTCCTCTTTACCCTTGGAAGCACCTAAGAAAGAAATGACTGTTTTCATTTTGATGAATTATGTTTTGGATTAATATATTTTGAGAATGGTATGTCTGTATATGTGTATGTTTTAATTTGTAGGCTATTTAATGTTAAGTAATTATGACCACCATGCATACATGCATGTTTCACATTATAAACTGAATCTGTAACATCGATTAACTCGCGTAGACACCAACCTTTTTTTTACAACGAAAACTATATATATATAGAATCAGCAACAAACTAGAGAAACAAAGCACAAAAAACTCCCAAGATTTTGGGGTGGTTTGGAAACCAGTTTGCGGAACCCATGAGGAGAGACCAATTTTGCTAATTACGATTTAAATGTGATTTCGGAGGCCCAAGCCGATGAACTGATTAGACCGTGACGAAGTTTGGAAAGTTGTGAAAGGGATTAGACGGTGGAAAAGCGCCAGGCCTTGATGGCTACACTTTAAAATTCTTCAATCGTTTTTGGGTTTCTTTGAAACCATTTGTTATGAAGCTGTTGGTAGAATTTTATAACTTGGGCATCATTAGTGAAGGGTGTAACTCCTCTTTCATGGCGTTAATTCCGAAATGTTCAGACCCGCAGGTGATTGCTAACTATAGGCCTATTTCATTGATCAATTCATTTTACAAAATTCTCGCGAATAGGATAAAATCGGTGGTGGATGGCTTGCTTTCTCCCTCGCAAGCGGCCTTTGTCGGGGGTAGATTTATTTTGGATAACCCATTGATAGTCAACGAAACTATATCTTGGGCGAAGAAAAATAAATATGTAGATACATTTATGCGACCAATGCTTTGGATTCACAATAAACATATGTTAATAAGTTTTGTCGTGTGGGCGAAGGAGTCTTAATGTGGGCGAAGGAAGAAAATCAAAGGTGCGAAGGAAGAAGTTCATACGAAGGAGAGACAGGAGGCGAAGGAAGATTTTGTTTGTTATGTATTGCTTCATTCGACCAGGCTGTTTGGTCGAATGTGCACGTTCGTACCTTCATGGTGGGCGAACGTGCAGCCTATAAATAGGTCAAGCTGATTTTTGAAAGTAGTTTTAGTCATTATTATTCCCTCCAAGTTCAGTGTGTCTCTCTAGTGTTTTGTTAAGCTTAATTCACGTTGTGTCTTTCATGTTTTGATCAAATTAACGTGTAATTGAGTTTTGATTATTAATGAGAAAAGCTTTGAATGATGATTTGTTTGTTTTGATCTGATTGATTATCATTTTGTGATTGGTTTAGGGTTTCCGCACCTAAATCAAACTTGTTTGATCATGTCTTTGTAGATTTGTCGATCCTTTTAGCACATACAAAGTGGTATCAGAGCCATTCTGGATCAAACAACCACAAATTGATAGTTTCTCAGTTGATTTGGACCCAATTTTGGTTAAAAAGTTTCTGTTTTCATAGAACAAACTGATTTGATGAGTTTTTGATTGATTACAACTTGTTTTCATGGTTAAAATGGACAATTCTCTTTGATAAACTTGTTCCAAATCAATTCCGATTCAAAACCTGATTAAAATCATCAAAATCTATCAACATTTGATAAACATGATCAAAATTAACTGATTTTCAAAGAATAACTGTTTTTGAAATAGGAGGGGTCGAACCTAGAGAGAACGGTCGAAGGTGTGAGTAAATTTGGTCGAACGAGTGAATTTCTTGTCGAAGGTGTTGATTTTGTGGTCGAACGTAGAATTTCATAGCTTATTTGTGTACATTCGTCCATCAGAGTTTCATTCGACTGATCGAACTGTCGAAGGAAGGAACAAACGGTCGAAAGAGTTTGTGTGTTGTCATAGTTCACATTCGTACCTTTCCAAACGGACGAAGGAGAAGAATTTTCCTCATTCGACCATACGATAGTGCGAAGGAAAAACCTGTTTTAAAGTTTTTCTAATATTTTCGTGTTTGAACATTTACAGGTTAAGATGTGGAACTTTCCAACTACGCCAAGACCTAATCCAGCACCACAGCAGCAGACAACCAGAGATCCATGGACATTTGCAGCTCAGAAGACTAGTCCACCATCTCAGCCAATCAACTACATGGCTATGACTAGTTCTACTCCTCAGCAAGTTGTGCAACCATTACAGCAACCAATTGGCGACTATTGGGGAATAGCAGCAGCTGCAGTTCACTCACAGACGACCAATGCCATATCTACACTCATTCATGATCTGTCATCAGGCAGTGGAAATCGTCCTCCAAAGCTCATGGATATGATTGATTATAACACATGGAAGACAAAGTTCAAGATACATGTGGAGGGACAAGGCTTAGAGGGAGCCGAGGCATGGCAGATGATAGTGAAAGGTTATGTTGCTCCTATTCTGGAGAACACTGGTGAACCTATACCATTGGAGAACTTGAGTGATGATGAGAAGAAGAAGTTCGCGATCGAGAAAAAGGTGTTTTCTCAATTATCTCAGGCGATCAACACTGACTTGTTGCATCAGTTTGGATCGTGTACTACGTCAAAACAGTTGTGGGATATGCTGAGAAACAGACATGATGGTAACGAGAAGACTAGGAAGCTGAGAATGGAAGAGCTTTGCAAAGAGTTCGAAAATTTTAGTTACATGGGAAATGAGACTTTAAAAGAATTGGTTCCAAGGTATTGCCACTTGCTCACAGAGCTCTCAAGCTACGAGATTTGCATACCTATGTCTGAACTGGTGGATAAATTTGCTGATGCTTTACCACCATATTGGAACCAACACATTGAAGTGTTGAAAGAAAAAGATGCATACCAGTATTGGACTATCAATGAGTTCATACAAAAATTGGAGAACAAAGAAATGGAGGAGAAGAGGAAAGCAAAGAGGGCACAGATTCCACAGTACCCAGAGTTGTATGTGAGTGGTACATCTACTTCTCTTTCTACTTCTAGCTCTACTTCAAGTGTTGCACCTTATATTGCTTGTGTATCTAATGTTGTTGAACCCACCAAAGCTCCAATAAACTATCTTGCCTAAACTTCATCATATACACCACAATCTTATCAAACACCTAATTTCATTCCACCTTTTTCACCTATGCAACAAGCTGCCTGTTACACTGCCAGTCAACCTCAACAGCAACCATATAATCCTCACATGAACCAAATGCAGATCACTCAAACACAATCAAACCAAAATCCGATTGTGTTAGAGACTTCTAACCTTAACAATGTTACTGTTGAGATTGCTCAACAGCATGTAGCATTAGTATCTGTAATGGTTGCATCATACAACGGTTTAGTTGCTAGTCAGATTGGAAACAACAATCTAACCAATGAGGACTATGCACAAATCGATAAAGAGGAAATGGAGCTTATGGATATACAGTGGGCGTTTGCTAGCATCATGAGAAGAGCCACTGATTTTATCCAGAAAACAGGGAGAACTGATCTTTCAACTTCTCCAAACACCACTTATGGCTTTAACAAAGCCAAGGTCACATGTTTTAATTGTGGTGAGAAGGGTCATTTCAAGAGAGAGTGTACACAGCCGGCTCAGCAAGGTAATCGAAACCCGTTCAATTCAAGCTACCAAAATTGACAAAACCAAAACCAGAATCAGGTATCATACAACAGTCCCAACATTTCTAGCTTTCAACCTCAAAACAACTACCAGAACCGTAAAAACACACAACAAAATACCAATACTAGACAATCCACATATCAAAATCAGCCACAACAGAATCCAAACCGAACCATTGTTCCTATCTCTACACCTAACACTCAAACCCAAACCCAAACTGAAAACGAAAACCAAGCACTTGTGATTCAAAAAGATGAAGGTTTTGATTAGACGGGTATGCAATTAGGAGTGGAAGAGATTACTGCAGGAAATGTGGCTTGTGTGGCACAAAAGATGATTTTGGATGAACATGTGGAGATTGAAGAAGATGTTGTAACAGAAAAATTGACGGAGTTGAAAATAGAAGAGTTGAATGAGGATATGAATGATGAGTGTGAAGACAAGAAGTCTGGAATGATTCTTGATTCTGTCACCGATGTGGGAGAGCAATATGATTCAGCTTACTCGGACATGGAAAGTGATTCTGACTCGGAAGCTAGTGTGAACTCACTAGACGATGACATCGATCAGTTGCTAGCTGAAGTAGATTTCCTATGACCCGCAAGTCGTGCATGGTGGATGATGCTTGCACAAAGATTGATTACTCAAAATTCTTTGCAGGGAAGGAAGCTCATTTCGCACTGATGGCAATGACAGAACTACCTAAACCGGTAAGTACTGAATCTCAATCTAAATCTCATGTTTGTGATAAATGTTCTGTTTTTGATAGTTTGACAGAAGAAAATAAGAAACTCAAGGTACAACTTGAGAGTGCTAAAATAAACTGTCAAACTTATCAAAAGGATGCAAAAGAATTTAACAAAGTACTTGATGGTTACAAAAAAGATGTTTCTGAATTGAAAAAGACTTTGTCTTTAAAGCAACTTGCCATTAACAACTATATAAATGAAATGGAAAACACAAAGTTAGAAATGGCAACCATCAAGTGCTTCGCTGAAAAAGTGAATAAAAAGTTAGAGAGCTATAAGCACATTGCTTATGTAGTTGACCACATCATAGAAGAACCTTCACAGTCGAGTAGTGCAAACTACAAAGCTGTCCCATCTCCGGTGTTGTTCGAAAATCATAATTTACATGCTATAGCACCGGAGAACATAGTCAAATCTTACTTCACATCAGATAACGAGTCCAACACATCCAGTGTCGGAGACCCGTATTCTGATGTGAGACCTGTTTTGGGAAACAATGAAGGTGTGGTAGCTGCAGATGATTTTGATGAAGAGGATGAACAGTCTGAGACGGTTGTTGAGAAAGAGAGTGATATTCCTGATGAAAATCATATAATCACTACTGAACCAGTCTCACCATCTCAGATTGTCCATCCCATGGCTAATGCTCACAGAAAGAATCAACTAGCAAAGAATGTTGCTAAGAAAGTTGAGCAGTCTGTTGATAAAAATGTTGAAAAGAAAGTGGTTAAGAAAGTTGAGAAAAATGTGGTTAAATCTGTTGAAAAGAAAATTGAAACTAAAACTGAGAAATCAAATGCAGAGAATATTGAATCGTGTGATAAACCTGTGAAAATTTTCTATCGGATGCAAGGCTCCGATAAGATTATGTCTGATGACGAATATCCGATTCAATTTGTGAACTATTCCAAAATTGAAAAGATCTGGCAGGAAAGTACAATTTGGTTTCCAAAACATGAACGAACCAATGATATTCCTCCAGCCATTTTAAAAAAAAATTATTCGGATAATTCTAAAGACGCAAAGGTCAATGTCACACAATTCGTTAAACCAACAGACAAGTCAAATAGTTTTATTGAGCCGACGTACTCAAAGGACCCAGCTCCTGAGAGTTTAAGAAAACAGTGCATGGTTGATCAATATCCCATTGCGAGTTTTTCAAAGTCGAACATCAAGGAAAACTATGAAGAGTACCGTGCGTGTTTTAAGTGCGGGGAAAGGGGACATTTACTTGCCACCTGCCCGTATGTACGACACAAGAGGCACGAGGTGGAGATGAAGCAAAGACATGATTATCCGGTTGATAATTATAGTTATCCACAAAGACGGTTTTTCCCTCAGCCAGCACCTTATTTTAACCAGAACAATTTTTTTCAAAAAGAGGGAAAATCGTCCGATGACTTATGACAAACGCAACTGGATAGCCACTGAGAAACCATTGAAGAAACCATTGGTGAACACAACTGCTGAAAACAAAAAGGTTCCTGCTAAACCTAATGCCAAATCAGCAGTTGGACCTGTCTCTGTTAAATCAGAGAAGGTAACCAAGAAAGTAACATTCAAGGACGGAGTAAAACAACCGGCTGAGACCTCAAAATCTCAGATCCGGATCTTGAAACGGTCTGAACAGTTTTTTTGTATGGAAAGATAAAAGAGGAAGTGTATGTTTGTCAGCCACCTGAGTTTGAGGATCCTTCTCATCCTAAGTGGGTGTACAAACTGGACAAAGCTCTTTATGGGCTCAAACAGGCTCCAAGAGCTGACACACTTTTAACCTTTTTACTCAAAAATAACTTTACAAGAGGTGCCATTGATAAAACTCTTTTCATAAAACATGTTGGAAATCATGTCTTACTTGTTCAAATATATGTTGATGATATCATTTTTGGTTCAACAAACACAAAATTGTGTGATGAATTTAAGAAACTCATGCAATCAAAATTTGAGATGAGTACAATGGGAGAACTGCAGTACTTTCTGGGACTGCAGATTAAACAACAATCAAATGGAACTTTTATACATCAATCAAAATATGTTAAAGAATTATTAAAAAAATTTTCTTTACAAGACTGTAAATCATGTTCCACTCCCATGACACCAACCACACAAGTTGAACCAGATGATCAAGGAAAACAGGTTGATCAAGCCATGTATAGATGTATGATAGGTTCCCTTTTATATCTAACTGCTTCTAGACCAAATATTATGTTTTCAACATGTGTCTGTGCTAGATATCAATCAGTTCCTAGGGAATCACACCTCATTGCAGTCAAAAGAATCTTCAGATATCTGAAAGGAACTCCAACTCTTGGAATTTGGTATCCTGCTTCAAGCAATACCAAGTTATCAGCTTTTTCAGATAGTGACTATGCAGGGTGTAAAATGTCAAGAAAATCAACATTTGGTGGTTGTCAATTCTTGGGAAACTGTCTAGTGTCCTGGCAATCAAAGAAACAAACATATGTTGCAACTTCAACTGCTGAAGCTGAATACATTGTTGCTGCAAGTTGTACATCACAGATACAATGGCTCCAATATCAACTTCTTGATTATGGAATCAAAGAGACCAAGACACCATTACTTGTAGACAGCAAATCTGCCATTAGCATCATTCAAAATCCTGTTCAGTTTTCAAAGATTAAACACATTGAAATCAGGTATCATTTCATAAGAGATTGCTATGAAAAAGGCAAGATTGAAGTGAAACATGTAGCAACAGCTAATCAAATAGCTGACATATTCACAAAACCCCTTGACACATCAACATTTCAGAAGTTAGTATCCATGCTAGGGATGCTTAATTTGTAAGTGTTTCTCTTTACTTTTCTCCACAAATTTTTTTTTCTTCTCACTTACATCTGTTTTCAAAAAATTGAAAAACTTCTAAAAAACAAACAAGAGAGAAACTACTAATGAACAAAACATCAGTATGGGGATATTTTCTGAAAAGTGATTAACTTCTGATAAAACAACCTTCAGAAGTTATGAATAAAGTATTTATAAAATATTTCTCATTAGCTGTTCAAAACTACTGAAGAGAAAGTGGGAACTACTGATGAAAATAATTCTTCATCAACAGTTTAGTCAAAAAGGGCAAATCAGACTTTTCCCACATCAGAAGTTTGACCTAGGCGGTTTAAAACTTCTGATAAAGAGGTTTTGACCTAGGCGGTTTAAAACTTCTGATAAAGAAGTTCTAGGCGGTTAAAAACTTCTGATGAATATCTTTTTCAACACTTATCCATTCAAAACAAAAATTCCCTCCTTCTCTCTCAAGAAAGCTCTCAAACCCCGAATCTGCAAAAACATTGTTCGATTCATACACACACAAACCACATGGCTTTAGTTCTTAAACAGGGACACAATCTCAGAGCCTACTTAGAAAAACAAGAAGGCTGGTCCCAATACGATGAGATCATTGATCTCGTCGTCAAATCCCAATATTTCACCGCTCTCACAATAGACCCACCAATACATCCTGAAACTCTCAATGAGTTCTGGGCCAACGCTGAGACAGTGATGGTGGATGATGAGGTTATCTCTCTCAACTAAACAATCAAAGGGAGACAAATGGCCATCACACCGGCCACACTTGCAAACAGACTGGGGTTGAATGATGTAAATGCCCCTGAAAAGTTTGAAAACTCTGCAATCCACCTAACCATGACTAAATGTGGTTATCAAGGTACTCTCTCACAAGCTACCATCTTTAAAAAGTATTTTGAACCAAAATACAAACTTTTGTTTCATTATATAATTATGTGTTTGAGTCCTAAAACAGGGTCTTATGACCAGATGCCCTCAACTTTTCAACCAATTTTTCATTCCATAGTGAATGAAACAAATTTCAGGGCATCAAAACTTTTCTTTAATGAGTTGGTGTTACATCACAATAACACTAAATAGAAGTTTTTGTTATACCCAAGGTTCATTATGCAATGCATAATCAAAGAACTGGGTGATGAGGTGCTTGTGGGTAAAACTGAAATTTTGAAACCCTTAACCTCACAAGCATACTCAAGGCACAACAAACAGGCTGCCTGGCCAGAAGACGACCAAGGGGAACCAGAACCAGTCCCCATGGAACCCTCATCTTCCAAACCAACACCCCCAAAGGCCAAGAAACCCAAGGTACAAAAACAAAAACCCACCAAACCTAAAAGAAAAGTTGTTCAGGAAGTTAAGATGCCTGAACAACCTATTGTGCAATCTGCACTTCTTAAAGATGTGACTGAAACATCCTCTCAGTCTCATCCATCTCAAACCCCACCAAGAGCACCAATCACAATTCTTTTCAAAAGAAAAAGACTTAAGAAAACTATTCCTATTGATTCCTCTTTTGAAACTGCTGAACCCATTGGCCAAACTACTGAACCAGCACCCCAACTTTCTGAACCAGATTTTGAAATAGCCAAACTTCTCTCTAGGCTAAAAGAGAAACTCCCATCCACAAATGTCAGTCCCCAACAACCACATCAAACAGGGGACATAACTTCAGAATTTGACATGGATGTGGACACTCAAAGCCCTAACCAAAGAGATGAGGATGAACCAGGGTCTCTAAGCCCAAACTTAGAAACTCTTGGTACTTTTGAGGCTGCTACTACTCATTTACCACCCAGTGGTGGACCTGAGGATAGAAGTAACATAGCTAAGACCTCAACTGTGGCAACTACTGATGAAGGCTTAATGCCTGAGGTAGGAAATCCTCTGAACCAAGAAAAAGAGGTACATGAGACAACTGAGTTGGGCTCAGCTCATGATGTAACTGATACAGTCCTCATTGAGGATGTAATCAGGGATTCAGATGATTCCATTGACTTGGATGATGTTTCAAAACACCAAACTACTGAATTGACGGCTACAAGTGAAGGTCCTGCACCTGGTGTATCTATGCTCAAGAAGCTAGTCACACCAGATCAGGTTAAAGTCCACTTAATCCATGATTCCCCTAGAGTGGCATCTTCTGTACAACAAGAAGATCAACCAAAAACACACCCCTCACTACAAATGCCTACCCAATTCCCTGGGCAAACAAGCATAGACATGAACCAGCTATGCAGCCCAGATGGTCCCTTATACCACATGATGAACACCCTCATCAAGAATCACTTCTAAACATACACAGCTAACTTGGAGCTGTCTATAAAGAACCAATTTGGGGTGATACAAAAAAAGATGAATGATCTGTCCAACAAGATTGACTTCAACAGCAAACAGATTGCTAATCTTACAGGTCAGTTCTCCCAAGCTTCAACTTCAAAAACTGATGAAGCCAAAAAGGGGGAGAAAATTAAGGAACCTATGGATTCACTTGAAGCCAGAAGAAAGGCAAGAGTGGCTATCCTAGAAAGAGATCAAAGAGATAAAGCCAGAAAAGAAAAACTAGCCCAACAATTTGGTGTCTCTATTCAAGAAGTAGAAGATGCTGAAAAGTCTGATGAATCCCAAGGGCACAATGAAGAAACCTCTGATGGACAAACTTCTGATGAAGAATCAGAAAGTACTGAAGACAATCCTTCAGTAGTTGACAAACCTTCAGTTGTTGTCAACCCATCAGAAGTTAACACTTCCAAAACTCAAACTGCTGAACAAGAGCCTTCCAGATCAACTGAACCTACTCAACCAACTTCTGTTCCTCCTAGGCCTATTACCACTATGACTGTACTAAACCCTTCTCCAATCTCTCAATCAGCAGAACTTCTTAAGAAGAGTTTAGTGGCAGCCCAAAAGAAAGCCAGAGAAGATCAGATTTGGAAAACTCTGGAAGAAAGGGATGACTTAGACTTAAGCCTGGATGAAAAGCTACAGGCTTATGAAGCTGAACTTCAAAGGCAGGCTAGCCTAGACAAGATTGCTGAGGAAGATAAGAGACATCAACTGATGTCTTACATTACTAAGAACAGCAAGATCAAAGCCCACACATTAAAGAGACTCTCCATGGAAGAGCTGACAAGAAGAGCTCAACTTATTGCAGACAAATTTGCAACAAGTAAAGATACAAAAGCCAAAAGAGCTCAGATGATAGAAGATTTAGTAGCAAATGGTTATGGTTCAAAAGCCTCTGTGTCCAAATGGAAAGAAGAAAGATTAGTGGACACTTATAGAAAATATAAGGCTGCAAGGGCTGCAAATCCAGAGAAGTTTCAAACTGCTGAAGTATCAACTTCAGTAGTTAGAACTTCTGGTGTTCAAAGAAGTCCAGCTACTCAGAAGAAGAAATCAGAGGAAAATGTGAAGACTGATTTCAGAATGGTACTACTAGAAGGTAGTACAGTAGTCCATTCTGACTTTGACATAGAAGAAAAACCTCTGATCACACAATTCAAGGATCCTTTCACCTTTGCCTACCAAATTCAGAAAACCATTAAAGACAAACTGCACACTAAGGTAGTTACTGAACATCATTTACCAACCTTTCAACTACCTAATGTGATGCAACAACAACAAGGAAGTGAATCCCACCTGAGAGTCACTGAAGTTGAAAACATCCAACACTCAGGAGAATCCCAGGGTACCACCATGGTTCCCTACACTTTAGACTTTGACAAGTCTAAAGTACCAATCATCAGATGGTCCTTTACTGATAACAACTCAGTACTTGTGACAAGAAGAGATCAGACAAGCAGAGCCTATAAGTCGATGAATGATCTGAAGAAGCTATCAACTAAAGACCTGCTTACAATCCAACATCTAGAACCACAGAAAGGGTCTCTCACTGATGAACAACTGAACCAGCTGAAGAATTCCATGTTCAAAGAAATATGGAAAATTGTGAAGGACAGAAAAGAACAATAAGGAATTAGTAAGGTTTTGGCTTCATCAATCCAGGGGGAGATTGTTAGGACAAAAAGGATTGGTGAAACCACTTTTTTAAACCTTAGTCTAATTCACTTCTGTCATGAAATATATTCTAAGTATAGAACTGCTGAAGAAGGAAGATCAAACTGCTGAAGAAGAGATTCCACAAGTGCTGAAGAAGAGAAGTCATCAGAAGTTCTGAAGTTCAAACCAGACACTTCTACTGAAGAACTACTGAAGACAAACTACTCATCAGTAGTTTGTCATTCATCAGTACTTATGTGAAGATCTTTTCCACCGCCTTTTTGTATCAGTAGTTTATTACTTTAGTATTACTTTTGCTTTATGTACAAGTTCCAAGACTGCAACTTGTTGCAACTTGTTTCTGAACTTTCTTTTTGGCAAGGTTCATGTATTTGTAAAGTCTATAAATAGAAGGGTTCATCCCTCTGTTTTAGACATTGATTTTTAATACAGAAATCCTTCAACACATATTATTGTTATTTGCATTTCATATTTATTGAGAATCTGTCTAAGTGTTTCATTCTCATTCAATACTTAGATTCTTAATAAATACTTATCATTTATTAGTTTTTCAATCCAGGGGGAGTTATAACTCTTGTTGATAAGTGTAGCTTTAAACTCATAACATTCCGCTGTGCTATCACTGATCAAGAACTTGCTAAACACCTAAGTGTTCACTAGCAAGTTCATTGAAAAGAGCAATACTGATCCAACAATTGGTATCAGAGCTTCTGGTTTATCTGATCACATATCAATCTAACACATTGAGAATCAGACACAGGCTCTCATTGATATTCAATAAAGGATTATAAGCTCACGTTTATCAACATCCATCACTTTAAGAGATATTTGACAAATCAATACTCTTTAAAATGGATCCTCATAATACTGGTTCTGCCAATAAACCTGCTATGCTAGTAAGAAATGAATATAACATCTGGCAAAGGAGAATGGCACATACCTTATCACAGACCAACACTGGTTGCTGGAAATCTGTGATATATGGACCTCATAAACCAGTAAATATAAATCTTGAAACTAAAGAAGAGATTCCAAAAGACCCAAAAGACTATACAGATGATGATTTCCTAAAACTTGAGCTTGATGCTAAAGCTTTCTCTATGTTGGCAATGGCACTCCCAAATGAAATCTACTCTGGCCTATTACATTGTGATAGTGCCAAAGAGCTTTGGGACTGCCTCAAAGAACAGTTTGGAGGAACTGAAGAGGTGATTGCCAACACCAGAGAAATCCTGGCTCAACAATATGAAACTTTTGCTCACATTAATGGGGAAACTTTAACACAACAATTTGAAAGATTCTCCTCATTAATATCTGAGCTAAAACTAAATGGTCAAACCTACACAATTGTATCTATGCTTCATAGATTTTTAAGGTCTTTACCTGAAAAATGGGAAACATACTCTATAGTCTTAAGATCTTCACCAGACTTTAGCTCCCTCACTCTTACAAAACTTCATGGGAGGTTACTTACTTTTGAAAGAGAAATTGATCAAAAGAAAAAGTTACAAAGTTCTGGCAAAACTGCTGATGACTATCTACCAGGTAGTACAGCACTATTGGGACAAGACTGAGAATCCGGTTTAAAAACCGAATCCATGGATCGATTACGCCAAAAGAACTCGGTTTCAGACGGGAGATTCGAGACGAGACAGAAACATACGATAACAAAGTCATCACAGATTCGTATTAATTCAGAAACGGTTACAGACACTGTCATCAGTAGGATAAACATCTATCTCGGGGCTGGGGGAGGTCGGGCATGACCTCCCCCTTGAGAGCATTTAAAGCATAAACTCAAATCTACAAATGAAAACAACATATGAGATTGCTATTTATAGTCCAAAACCATAAGCCACCTTCGCCCATCTAAGGAGGTCGAATGTGGAACTTTTCCACATTCGCACCATCACAAATGGTCGAATCTACCTTAGATTTTGGTCTATATTTACAAATGCATCAGATCCATATAATGCCCTTATGGATCACCACAATCTCATGTAATACAATACATGACTCAACCCTAGTCTATTCGACAGTGACGTCCACATAATAGTGCATCAACAATCTCCCCCTTGGACGTTGCTGGCGAATCCACAAATCTCTTGCACATCAACAGTCAAAATCACAGATCTCCCCCTCAATACATGCACTATTGCATTGAGTAGAAATACAATATCCTTCATGAACCGACCAAGTAATGCACTACGGACCCTCAGCATCAATACGCAGGAAGTCAGCTAGACCACGTATATCATTTGCGAATTCAACGAGCCGCTGAATTACAACCAGATCACCTAGTTACGCCAATGTAAAGTTGACAATGTAATGCACTGCAGTCTCGTAGCATCAGTACTCAGGAATGTCATCTTGACCAAGTACATCACGCACAATCCAACTAGCCTGATAAGACCCCTGCTAGAAGGATTCCATACTGACTGATCAGATATTCAACGTAACACGTAGGTACTACCACTAATACACGTCTCATATCTGCACTTAACCTTTGCATCACCCTTCACACCAACTGGAGAAGTCTAACTGTCAGTACCCAATTAAGCATCTCAAATGTGACTATGTGCAAAACAATCCACTCGAACACTTGTACTTCTATGAAATTCTTCATCTGTACTGACTGTGATTGCATTAACACATTCTTCTCTTTAAATGTTCTTGAGTAACTTCATCTGTTCGAAAGAATACTAGTCGTAGACGAGTGAATCAAGCAATCAGAAGTTTTCAGTAGGAACTACCGGTACAATTGTGGACTTGAAATGCTTCAGAAACTGAAGTTTTATATAGGGCCAACAATAACCACCAACAGCTCTTGAAATTCTTCAAGACTGTAACCTTGAAACTTTCGTTGAATCTACGTGCCACATGACTCCTACTGGGATCCCTCATTACTTTCGGAACATCGAAATCTCAGTCTTGATATGCTTGTACATATCAACTTTGTTTGAACATGTTCCATCAATCACATTGGAACTGGGTTGACTATTCTTCATCTTGCGGAATAAAATCTGTCTATTTTCTGGCCCATAATAGTCATTTGAATCTGATTACTATACTGTTGATTCTCATGACTACCCCACAATAAAATGTTTCATCAACATCATTTCTTCAACAATTTGTGAAGACATCATCACCATTCTCCCAAAAATCTTCAAAAATTGCCTATGTCGAAGGGGCGAAGGTGGAAATAAAGCTATGTTCGACCGTTTAGTAAGGTCGAAGGTACCATGGTCTGTTGAAATTCCAGGTTCGACCTGTCGTAAGGTTCGAATGTGGAAATTTCTAGGTTCGTCCTCAAAATCCTACGTTCGACCGAATATACTCCACGTTCGACCACTCGTAATCAAATCTTCTGCACATTCGACCGTTTGCAGAAAAACGTGTTCTTCTTCAATATTTTCTGCAAATCAGCCCATAAACACTCTGATTGTTCGAATTTGATGATGAAACTTGTACAGAAAGGTGCGGAAATGAAAACCTAACCCTCGAATTCACAAAAACATGGTGAAATCACATGATTTTGGGTTCAATTAAGAATCTAGAGTTTCTAGGATTTCAACCTTTCAATCAAGAACTGAATTTTAACGTCTGAAATCATGAAAACGAGCTGTGATTGATTCAAACGACTGTTAGATTGTTCAAATCGGTACCATAGCTCTGATACCAGTTGAGAATCCGGTTAAAAAACCGAATCCATGGATCGATTACGCGAAAACAACTCGGTTTCAGACGGGAGATTCGAGACGAGACAGAAACATACGATAACAAAGTCATCACAGATTCGTATTAATTCAGAAACGGTTACAGACACTGTCATCAGTAGGATAAACATCTATCTCGGGGCCGGGGGAGGTCGGGCATGACCTCCCCCTTGAGAGCATTCAAAGCATAAACTCAAATCTACAAATGAAAACAACATATGAGATTGCTATTTATAGTCCAAAACCATAAGCCACCTTCGCCCATCTAAGGAGGTCGAATGTGGAACTTTTCCACATTCGCACCATCACAAATGGTCGAATCTACCTTAGATTTTGGTCTATATTTACAAATGCATCAGATCCATATAATGCCCTTATGGATCACCACAATCTCATGTAATACAATACATGACTCAACCCTAGTCTATTCGACAGTGACGTCCACATAATAGTGCATCAACAAAGACTCACCAACTTGTTCAAATAGTTTTGGATCTTTTGACCATATTGACATAACTGCTGGGATCTCATCTGAAAGATCATTCCCAGGTTATGACAATAATGATTTTGGTCAAACTGCTGATAACATGGCACTACAACAAAAAGGACTTTTAAGGACCTTTTATGTGGGACGCTTGTAAAATAGGGTCCTATAAAACTCTTTAACAGGACGAATGAACTTTTGGGGTCCTTTTATAATATACACTACTAAACTTGGGTCCTAAAAAGCTATTTAATAGAATGGATGATTCTTTGGGGTCGTATTATCATATAACTTAATAACACACTTAAAATGTAGATCCCAAAAAAGTAATTTATAAGACATGTGTTTTATCATGGATGATTTAAATAATTTCAGCAGTGATGACCTAGAAGAAATGGATATTTTGCACCAACTGGCCATGTTAAGTTTAAAAACAAATAAATTTTACAAAAGGTCAGGAACGAAGTTTCCAGGACTCAACAGTTCAACAAAAATTGGTTTTGACAAATCTAAACTTAGATGTCACAAGTGTCAAAAGTTGGGACACTTTGCTAGAGAGTGTAGAAGCCCTGGCTTTAACCAATCTCAGTCTGGAAACAATTTTAACCCCAATTATAACAGGAATAATGGAACACAAGGGAGTGCACATTTTGTACAGGCACAAGCTCCACAACACCAATATGTGCCACAAGTACAATATGTATAGATGCCTGCTCAACAGATGCATAGCCAACAATCAATCCCTCCCTTTCCAGCTGCTCAACAACCTCCACAGCAACAGCAACCCTCTCAACAAAGTTTATTTACTTCAGGGTATGTTGACTGGAGCAGTCTTCCTTTTGACACCACAGAGTGTAATCCTGATGAAGACAACAAGATGTTTGACATCAACTGGGGAGAGCCTGACAATGGTAGAAAGAACTTTGCCTTAATGGCATTTGAGGGATGCACCTCAAAATCTGCCTTGTCACAGGTATCAAAAGAATCTTTGACAAAACTGTGTTCAAATTCTTGCAAAGAATCTTTTGCTCTCATAAGAGAGACTAATGTGCACTTACAAGGAAAAGCAAATGACTCTGAGAGAAAATTCACTCAGATGAAATGTGATTTAGAAAGAAAACTTTCTGCAAAAACAAAAGAAGTTTCTAAATTAACTAACACTGCTATTGAAACCCAAGCACAAATTAAAATCATGATAAATGACCTAGGAAATGTCAGACAAGAGCTTGCTGACACCAAGGTCACATGTGAAAAATGGGTTGAATCTTGTAAGGGGTACCAATTATTGCTAAACAAACAAAGTGCTTCAAATGTTAGGTTTGGCATAGGGTACAATCACACTGAAACACCAACAGATTTTTCCCCCAAAACTACTGAAGATGGGAGAAAAATTGTTTCAGGTGAAACTTCTGAAGTGGAAGAATGCACATCTTTCCATGAGAACTTTCTAAAAACACACAAAGAAAGTTCTTCAGAAGTACTGATTAATTCTGACTTTAAGCCATCAGTAGTTTCAACTACATCAGGAGTTGAGAACCTGAAAACTACTGATGACCTAAAACCAATCAAAACAGTCAGAAACTTGTCTTTGAAAGAAAAGACAAAAGAATGTGAAATTTGTGGTCTGTTCAACCACAAGACAGAATTTTGCAGATATAGAAAGGGTATTCAGTTCAACAAGAAAAATCAACAACTGGTTGTGGGAAAACAAATCAAAAATGATTTTGTAAAAACTTTTTCTCCCAAGAAACAACAACCAGTAAACACCTTTTCTCAGAAAAAGACGAAATCTCAACAAAGATCTTTTTCTCAAAATTCTCTTTCAGTAGTTAGACCTGAATCATCAGCAGTTTCACAAACTGCTGAGATTAAAGATCTTATAAACTTGGTACAACTACTGATGACCAAAGTTGATGGTGGTCCTCAAAAGGATACCACCATTGTTTTTAATGAAAAATCCATTGCCAAAAAGACATGGATTTCTCAACTTGGTCAAGAACAAACTGTAAATGTTCTCAAGAGCAAACCCAAAGCCAAACTGGCTTGGGTTCCTAAATCTAACTAATTTGCTATCTTGTGCAGAGAGTTTCCAGAGGCTTAAATAGCATTTGGTATGTAGACAGTGGAGGCTCAATGCACATGACAGGATGCAGATACCTGATAAACAATTTTATCAGTCAAAGAGATGGATCTGTATCCTTTGGGAACAATGCTAAGGGATATGTGCTAGGACATGGCAATGTCTCCTCTGGCAAAATACAGTTTGACAAGGTCAATCTGGTTGAAAACCTTGAGTACAACTTGCTGAGTGTGTCACAAATGTGTGATAAAGGATATTCTTCCTTTTTCACAAAGACGGCATGCAAGATCATATCACCAGAAGGCCAGAAGTTGATAGAGAAGATCATTGAAGATCATACTTTGTTAATAGCCCAAAGATGTGGCAATGTCTATGCAGTGGACATTGAAAAAGACAAAGTACTGAACAACACTGCCTGTTTCTTCTCAAAGGCATCAACTTCGAAAACTGATCTCTGGCACAGGAGACTTGGCCATGTGAACTTTAAAACCATAAATAAAGTCACAAAAATGGGCTTGGTCAGAGGTCTACCCTTAAAAGTATACCAGTGTCAAGAACACTGTGTATCCTGTTTAAAGGGAAAACAGCATAAGTCCTCCTATAAGTCTATTGAAGAATCAAAACAACTGCATGTCTTCAACTACTCCATATGGACTTATTTGGGCCTGTAAAAATCATGAGCCTTGGTAAAAAGAAGTACTGCTTAGTCATCATTGATGAGGCTGCTGAAATCATCAAGTTCTTCATTCTACAAGTAGAGAAGCAATACTCTCTACCTGTCAAAACCATTAGAAGTGATAATGGGACAGAGTTCAGGAACAAAACTCTGGATGAATTCTGTTTGTCTAAAGGTATTATTAGACAATTCAGTGTTCCCAGAACTCCTGAACAAAATGGTGTGGTAAAAAGGAAGAACAGAACTTTAATAGAAGGAGCAAGAACAATGTTAGCTGATTCTGGCCTACCATTATACTTTTGGGCAGAAGCAGTTAACACATCATGCTATGTTCAAAATAGAGTCCTTATTGTCAAGAGACATTCAAAGACTACCTATGAAGTTCTTCATGGCATGAAGCCCCTTATCTCCTTTTTCAGGGCTTTTGGGTGTCAATGTTTCATCTTGAACATTAAGGAATCTATTTCAAAGTTTGCTGCCAAAGTTGACTCAGGTTACTTTCTTGGTTATTCTTCAACTAGAAAAGCCTACAAGGTTTTTAACTCAAGAACCAGGATAGTAGAAGAAACACTGAATGTCAAGTTCAATGAGTCAAAACACACTCTCATTCCAGCACATCCTGCTGAACTTTTTGACCTTGACAACTTCCATTTTGGACCTGAAAAGACTGTCACTTCATCCAAACCTACTTATTATGGTGATCAAAGGTTTGATGATAAGGATCCAGCACCATGGACTCCTCAAACAGTCATTAAGTCAACTTCAAAACCATCAGAAGTTTCACAAACTTCTGATTCAACAAAAACTGAGGAACAAACTCAAACAACTGCTTCAGCACCTGCAACTACTGAAGACACTGAAACTGCTGAACTAGATATAATAGACCTCAGTAGTTTGTTTGAAGAACATGAGCCACCAACACCTGTCAGTGGTTTACAACAACTGATCGAACACAAAGACCATCCACTTGATCAAATCATGGGTGATATTGCATCAGGTGTTCTTACAAGAAACCAGCTTTCCAACTTTTGTCTCTTCTCAGCATTTATTTCACAGTTGGAACCAAAGAAGTACCAGGAAGCCCTCAAAGACAACAATTGGGTGCAGGCAATGCAAGATGAATTGCTTCAATTCAACAAGCAACAGGTTTGGGAAATCTGTCCCTTACCACCAAACAAGCAACCAATTGGCACAAGATGGGTTTTCAGGAACAAACAAGATGAAGCTGGTATTATAATAAAGAACAAGGCAAGACTGGTAGTACAAGGTTACTCTCAAGAAGATGGAATTGACTATGATGAAACCTTTGCTCCAGTTGCAATGCTTGAAGCCATCAGGTTATTTCTGGCCTATGCCATTTCCAACAAAATAAAAGTCTATCAAATGGATGTTAAGAGTGCATTTTTGTATGGAAAGATAAAAGAGGAAGTGTATGTTTGTCAGCCACCTGGGTTTGAGGATCCTTCTCATCCTAAGTGGGTGTACAAACTGGACAAAGCTCTTTATGGGCTCAAATAGGCTCCAAGAGCCTGGTATGACACACTTTCAACCTTTTTACTCAAAAATAACTTTACAAGAGGTGCCATTGATAAAACTCTTTTCATAAAACATGTTGGAAATCATGTCTTACTTGTTCAAATATATGTTGATGATATCATTTTTGGTTCAACAAACACAAAATTGTGTGATGAATTTAAGAAACTCATGCAATCAAAATTTGAGATGAGTACAATGGGAGAACTGCAGTCTAGTGCTATAGTCTAGTGCTATAACTGATTTGTGATTTTGATAACCCAACCCAAAGGCAGGCCCAACCAGACAAGCCCAAGCCCAAGTCCGGCCCACCTCTTGGCCTCCCCTTTACTGTAAAAAAAATAAAGAAAAAGCTTGCTTCTGCCGGGTTTCGAACCGGAGCCAACCACACACAACACACATGCACCAACCAGTTAAGCCATGTTGATCATTTGGTTTATATCCAACCCGTAATATATATAAGGTCTTCTTAACTTCTGTTACTGCTTCGACGTGCAGCAACAGACATGAAGGTTGACCAAAACAATATAAAACTCCCATTTGACTAATCTAATTAACATCAATAACGCGTGATTGATCCTGAATAGGAATGTACTCGTAGTCACCGGCCTGTCACGAGTCTTATACACGTATTATTATCGTCAATTCGTACTAATCATACTTAAATTAACGAAACCCATTTAATACAAGGTCAACCCTACCAATTGTTTGATCTAGACACTTATACTATAAATTGGACATCAGTGGACCTTCTACACTCTCCGAACATCTCTTCTCTATCTCCAATTTCTCTAAAAATTCTCTGTTCGTTGGTTTTGTTCGTATTTTGACTTCGAGGGTTGACTTATCATTCGTGTACAATTAAACACTGTAAGTCTAATTTTGTTTCTGGGTTTTGTTGATCGGCCTACACAAAACATTTACCCCATGATTGATCGGGTTAATATTGTGTGGATTGATCGATTGAAATTATTAGGGCTCGAACGTTGATTTTGGGGAAGAACATGAAAACCGAATACGTTATTTATATTAATTAAACTAAAACAAATCACAACCACTGGTCTGGACCAAGTGGTTGTGTCTGCTGCCCAATATCAGAGCTACCCGGGTTCGATCCCCGGCTGTGGCCACACTTTTTCTTTTCTTTTTGTGTTACAAACTAATATATATGTATATATATATATATATAATTATTAGTATTTTAAAATTAGTTTTAAAATACTAAAACTCTTTTAATAATTCTACAAAAATTATTTTAAGTTATTCTGATGAGAAAGTTTAACTTACAATTTTTAGTTTTCAAAAATTTATTTATTTAATATATATAATAAATAAATCAAGTTTATTCCATTTTATTTATAAAATTCTATAAAAATATCAAAACGATCTTATAAATTCGCACAAAAATTATTCTAAGTTTGTATAACAATAAACATTTTGAAATAATTTTTATTTCAGAAATATCATTTATTTAATATTTTTAATCAATTTTTGTTAGTTTTAATCATAAATAAATCATAATAAATCCAATTTTTAATATTCTTGCACCAAAATTTTATACAAATTATTTCTGAATATTTAGAACAGAAATATAATTTTTAAACTGATAATTCTTTAATTTTAATATTTTTAAATATTAAAGTTAAATTTTGACAATTTGTTATAAATAGAATTAATATTCTATTTTAAAGAAAATAATTTTGTAAAAATTATTTTTACACTTTAAACACATTATTGTGACCATCTTAAATTTAAACTTCATAAAAGGATTTTTGGTTATTTATTTACTAATATTCTCTCAATTATCAAACATTTTTGATATTAATCAAACGAGCATTTATCCCCAAATTCGAAGCCCTAGAACTTATACATTTGTAGACTTGATAGACTTAGACATATTTATTACCTTATTATAGGGTGATACTTGATACATTTGGGCAACACCATATTACAATTTTTCAACAGATATAACATTTTGCTAAGGTGAGTTTTACATAGCCCCTTTTTCTATTTATCACCATTTTTGGGGTGAAACATGTTACAACAATATTTATGCAATTCAATCATCAATGTGTCTATGTGTATTTCTATGTTGCATTATGTCTTGAACATGACTAGGGTAAGCACAATTCTAGCATAAACATTCATCAGCCAAACGGTATACATTGATAGATCTATTGGACTGACAATCCTACCCGGATACGTACCTCCTACAAAGGTAGCGTGGGTGTTTGTTACTGCAATATAAACGAGTGAACCATGAGCGTATGGGATGTACCACAATACAACAGTCACAAGGTTGATTATGCACTCGATTTACTTCTAGTATGTTTTCACATATGGACTGGATTGCCATGACACATGAATTGCACAAAAATTTTATTCAAATATCAAAACCTATGTAATTCTCACCAACTTTTGTTGACCCAAAATATTTTCAACTTAACATGTTTCAGGTTCTACTTGCTTGAAGATTTGCTTGAAGATATGTGCATAGTTTTATTCAATTTGATGTACAAATTCTTAGAACAATTGTATGTAACTTATTTAAATTATTTAATGAAATTTATTATTCACCATGAGCTACTGAACAATCATCAATACGTGACATCCCGATGTTTCCGCCATCGGTTGGGGTGTTACAGATTGGTATCAGAGCCATGGTTATAGGGAATTAGGTTATTAGAAAAATAATCTAGTCTATAACCATAGGATTTAACCAGTACTTGCTTCTTTTACTTGCTATTCTCTATCTCCCTCCTACTTCATATCTCTACTTTCATCCCTACAAGAAGGTTGCTCTCCATCACTGGATCCACTCTTAGACTAATAAGGCCAAATCCTCAGGTTTAACCTGAATCACCTTGAGATCTCGTCGAAGTTCTAGATTTTAATAACGAACACGTGCAATCTGGAAGGGTGAACGCCTGTATTCTGAGTCTTCTGTCTAGGCTGGCATTGCGCATATATCCCAATCAGACGAGGGACCCGGATGCCTACCTGGGAATTCTCGGGATGAGTGTTCACTTATAGGCTAAAGCACGTCTTCATATGTTATTAGAATTTAGAGTCTTTGATAAGTCAACGTTTTCGTTTATTCGTTTTAATTAATGAATAAATGATTACACTCCTTATATAATCTCATTCATTTCACTGTGTCTCTTACAGATCATGCCTCCACGTCGCAGTGCTCGTCTTAACAGTGGTAACAATCATGATGAAGGAAGTAGCAATCACAACCACAACCACGATACTAACCACAACAACAACAACAACAACAATAATGGTGTCGATGCTCAACTGACTGCAATCATTTCTCAACAAATGGCGCAGCAAATCGCAACTCTGGTTCCCAACTTACTAGCTCAAGTCATCCAGTTGAACGGCAATGGGAACGGCAACGGCAACGGGAATGGAAATGGAAACCACAACGGAAATGGGAATGGTCTTCCAGCCTGTACCCTTAAACACTTTAATTCCTGTAATCCCCCAAAGTTCAGTGGAGAAGAAGGAGCTACAGGACTCCTACAATGGTTTGAGGGTATTGAGAATACCTTCATTAACAGTGAATGCCCCGACAACTTTAAAGTCCGTTATGCCATGAGTGTTCTTCACAAACGAGCACTCACTTGGTGGAATGAAGAAAAACGCACTCGCGGAGCTGAAGCTGCACTAGCCTTAACCTGGGATCAAGCTAAAGACATTATGAAGGCAGAGTTCTGTCCTCGTAATGAAATTAAGAAGCTGGAAGATGAATTTCATGATCTTGCTCAAGACAGTGGGGAAAATCTTGCTTACAACACTCGTTTTCACGAACTTAGCTTACTGCTACCCCACAAGGTCACTCCCTTACCTATTGCAATCGAAAAATACATTGGTGGCTTACCGATGCAGATTCAAGACACGGTGTGGGGAAGGAACCCTGCTACTTTGGAGGAAGCAAAGCGTTTGGCTGCCACCCTAACAGATAACCATGTGAAGGCAGGAACCCTGACTCGTAAAGGGGAAAAGAAAAAGGATACTCCCCAACCTGCCGTTGAAATCAAAACTGAGGCCTCAACCAACGGGAAGTGCAAGGTCAGGAATTTTGCAATAGACACCACTGCCCCACCCAACAAGAAACAATACAATGGGAAGCTACTTAAGTGTGACACCTGCCAGTATCACCACCCAACTCAAGTTCCCTGCCGACAGTGCACCAATTGTCAAAGGTATGGGCATCTTGCAGATGCTTGTCGAATCCCTGCTACAAACGCTCTTGATGCTCCAAATAACCCCGCTTGAGACCCTCCAACTACTTAAACCTCACCATTTGAATGATATCTATACTATGTATTGACACTTTTGATTCAAGTAATAAATTCAAGTATTATCATAACATCTGTATGCATACTTGTTTGAATGTGAACTAATTGCTATATCTATAATCATACTTGCTTACTTGTACAACAATCAGTTGACTACCAAACAATCTACTCAACGATTGGTAGAGGTCATCATGTCTTTTCAACAGTCGGGAGAGGCCCTACAACCTGCTCAACGACTGGTGGAGACTATCGAACCTGCTCAACAATCGGTAGAGTCATAAAAGGACGCAAAACCTTAATGTAAGGTAAATTGATAATTACGGTCCGGAACGTAATCATGAATTTACAGGTACATTAAGGTAGTGAGGAATTTTATCAAGGTTTTCGGTAGTCAACCAATTGTAAACTTGGTGTCTTTCTTTAACTTCAGGACGAAGTTCCTAAAAGTAGGGGAGACTGTAACATTTCGCACTAAATACATGTACGTTACGGAATAAAACGACAAGCCTTATTATTATTATTATTATTGTGATATTTTGAACCCTAATACAATGATAAATATTCATACATATACATATATATATTTATATATATAAAGGTTTATAATAATAATAATAATAATAATAATAATAATAATAATAGTAGTAGTAAATAATAACTATAGTCTAGTGCTATAACTGATTTGTGATTTTGATAACCCAACCCAAAGGCAGGCCCAACCAGACAAGCCCAAGCCCAAGTCCGGCCCACCTCTTGGCCTCCCCTTTACTGTAAAAAAAATAAAGAAAAAGCTTGCTTCTGCCGGGTTTCGAACCGGAGCCAACAACACACAACACACATGCACCAACCAGCTAAGCCATGTTGATCATTTGGTTTATATCCAACCCGTAATATATATAAGGTCTTCTTAAATTCTGTTACTGCTTCGACGTGCAGCAACAGACATGAAGGTTGACCAAAACAATATAAAACTCCCATTTGACTAATCTAATTAACATCAATAACGCGTGATTGATCCTGAATAGGAATGTACTCGTAGTCACCGGCCTGTCACGAGTCTTATACGCGTATTATTATCGTCAATTCGTACTAATCATACTTAAATTAACGAAACCCATTTAATACAAGGTCAACCCTACCAATTGTTTGATCTAGACACTTATACTATAAATTTGACATCAGTGGACCTTCTACACTCGCCAAACATCTCTTCTCTATCTCCAATTTCTCTAAAAATTCTCTGTTCGTTGGTTTTGTTCGTATTTTGACTTTGAGGGTTGACTTATCATTCGTGTACAATTAAACACTGTAAGTCTAATTTTGTTTGTGGGTTTTGTTTATCGGCCTACACAAAACATTTACCCCATGATTGATCGGGTTAATATTGTGTGGATTGATCGATTGAAATTATTAGGGCTCGAACGTTGATTTTGGGGAAGAACATGAAAACCGAATACGTTATTTATATTAATTAAAATAAAACAAATCACAACCACTGGTCTGGACCAAGTGGTTGTGTCTGCTGCCCAATATCAGAGCTACCCGGGTTCGATCCCCGACTGTGGCCACACTTTTTCTTTTCTTTTTGTGTTACAAACTAATATATATATATATATATATATATATATATATATATAATTATTACTATTTTAAAATTAGTTTTAAAATACTAAAACTCTTTTAATATTAGTTTTAAAATACTAAAACTCTTTTAATAATTCTACAAAAATTATTTTAAGTTATTCTGATGAAAAAGTTTAACTTACAATTTTTAGTTTTCAAAAATTTATGTATTTAATATATATAATAAATAAATCAAGTTTATTCCATTTTATTTATAAAATTCTATAAAAATATCAAAACGATCTTATAAATTCGCATAAAAATTATTCTAAGTTTGTATAACAATAAACATTTCTGAAATAATTTTTATTTCAGAAATATCATTTATTTAATATTTTTAATCAATTTTTGTTAGTTTTAATCATAATTAAATCATAATAAATCCAATTTTTAATATTCTTGCACCAAAATTTTATACAAATTATTTCTGAATATTTAGAACAGAAATATAATTTTTAAACTGATAATTCTTTAATTTTAATATTTTTAAATATTAAAGTTAAATTTTGACAATTTGTTATAAATAGAATTAATATTCTATTTTAAAGAAAATAATTTTGTAAAAATTATTTTTACACTTTAAACACATTATTGTGACCATCTTAAATTTAAACTTCATAAAAAGATTTTTGGTTATTTATTTACTAATATTCTCCCAATTATCAAACATTTTTGATATTAATCAAACGAGCATTTATCCCCAAATTCGAAGCCCTAGAACTTATACATTTGTAGACTTGATAGACTTAGACATATTTATTACCTTATTATAGGGTGATACTTGATACATTTGGGCAACACCATATTACAATTTTTCAACAGATATAACATTTTGCTAAGGTGAGTTTTACATAGCCCCGTTTTCTATTTATCACCATTTTTGGGGTGAAACATGTTACAACAATATTTATGCAATTCAATCATCAATGTGTCTATGTGTATTTCTATGTTGCATTATGTCTTGAACATGACTAGGGTAAGCACAATTCTAGCATAAACATTCATCAGCCAAACGGTATACATTGATAGATCTATTGGACTGACAATCCTACCCGGATACGTACCTCCTACAAAGGTAGCGTGGGTGTTTGTTACTGCAATATAAACGAGTGAACCATGAGCGTATGGGATGTACCACAATACAACAGTCACAAGGTTGATTATGCACTCGATTTACTTCTAGTATGTTTTCACATATGGACTGGATTGCCATGACACATGAATTGCACAACAATTTTATTCAAATATCAAAACCTATGTAATTCTCACCAACTTTTGTTGACCCAAAATATTTTCAACTTAACATGTTTCAGGTTCTACTTGCTTGAAGATTTGCTTGAAGATATGTGCATAGTTTTATTCAATTTGATGTACAAATTCTTAGAACAATTGTATGTAACTTATTTAAATTATTTAATGAAATTTATTATTCACCATGAGCTACTGAACAATCATCAATACGTGACATCCCGATGTTTCCGCCATCGGTTGGGGTGTTACAGATATCAATCAGTTCCTAGGGAATCACACCTCATTGCAGTCAAAAGAATCTTCAGATATCTGAAAGGAACTCCAACTCTTGGAATTTGGTATCCTGCTTCAAGCAATTCCAAGTTATCAGCTTTTTCAGATAGTGACTATGCAGGGTGTAAAATGTCAAGAAAATCAACATTTGGTGGTTGTCAATTCTTGGGAAACTGTCTAGTGTCCTGGCAATCAAAGAAACAAACATCTGTTGCAACTTCAACTGCTGAAGCTGAATACATTGCTGATGAAAATAATTCTTCATCAATAGTTTAGTCAAAAAGGGCAAATCAGACTTTTCCCACATCAGAAGTTTGACCTAGGCGGTTTAAAACTTCTGATAAAGAGGTTTTGACCTAGGCGGTTTAAAACTTCTGATAAAGAAGTTCTAGGTGGTTAAAAACTTCTAATGAATATCTTTTTCAACACTTATCCATTCAAAACAAAAATTCCCTCCTTCTCTCTCAAGAAAGCTCTCAAACCCTGAATCTGCAAAAACACTGTTCGATTCATACACACACAAACCACATGGCTTTAGTTCTTAAACAGGGACACAATCTCAGAGCCTACTTAGAAAAACAAGAAGGCTGGTCCCAATACGATGAGATCATTGATCTCGTCGTCAAATCCCAATATTTCACCGCTCTCACAATAGACCCACCAATACATCCTGAAACTCTCAATGAGTTCTGGGCCAACGCTGAGACAGTGATGGTGGATGATGAGGTTATCTCTCTCAACTCAACAATCAAATGGAGACAAATGGCCATCACACCGGCCACACTTGCAAACAGACTGGGGTTGAATGATGTAAATGCCCCTGAAAAGTTTGAAAACTCTGCAATCCACCTAACCATGACTAAATGTGGTTATCAAGGTACTCTCTCACAAGCTACCATCTTTAAAAAGTATTTTGAACCAAAATACAAACTTTTGTTTCATTATATAATTATGTGTTTGAGTCCTAAAACAGGGTCTTATGACCAGATGCCCTCAACTTTTCAACCAATTTTTCATTCCATAGTGAATGAAACAAATTTCAGGGCATCAAAACTTTTCTTTAATGAGTTGGTGTTACATCACAATAACACTAAAAGAAGTTTTTGTTATACCCAAGGTTCATTATGCAATGCATAATCAAAGAACTGGGTGATGAGGTGCTTGTGGGTAAAACTGAAATTTTGAAACCCTTAACCTCACAAGCATACTCAAGGCACAACAAACAGGCTGCCTGGCCAGAAGATGACCAAGGGGAACCAGAACCAGTCCCCATGGAACCCTCATCTTCAAAACCAACACCCCCAAAGGCCAAGAAACCCAAGGTACAAAAACAAAAACCCACCAAACCTAAAAGAAAAGTTGTTCAGGAAGTTGAGATGCCTGAACAACCTATTGTGCAATCTGCACTTCTTAAAGATGTGACTGAAACATCCTCTCAGTCTCATCCATCTCAAACCCCACCAAGAGCACCAATCACAATTCTTTTCAAAAGAAAAAGACTTAAGAAAATTATTCCTATTGATTCCTCTTTTGAAACTGCTGAACCCATTGGCCAAACTACTGAACCAGCACCCCAACTTTCTGAACCAGATTTTGAAATAGCCAAACTTCTCTCTGGGCTAAAAGAGAAACTCCCATCCACAAATGTCAGTCCCCAACAACCACATCAAACAGGGGACATAACTTCAGAATTTGACATGGATGTGGACACTCAAAGCCCTAACCAAAGAGATGAGGATGAACCAGGGTCTCTAAGCCCAAACTTAGAAACTCTTGGTACTTTTGAGGCTGCTACTACTCATTTACCACCCAGTGGTGGACCTGAGGATAGAAGTAACATAGCTAAGACCTCAACTGTGGCAACTACTGATGAAGGCTTAATGCCTGAGGTAGGAAATCCTCTGAACCAAGAAAAAGAGGTACATGAGACAACTGAGTTGGGCTCAGCTCATGATGTAACTGATACAGTCCTCATTGAGGATGTAATCAGGGATTCAGATGATTCCATTGACTTGGATGATGTTTCAAACACCAAACTACTGAATTGACGGCTACAAGTGAAGGTCCTGCACCTGGTGTATCTATGCTCAAGAAGCTAGTCACACCAGATCAGGTTAAAGTCCACTTAATCCATGATTCCCCTAGAGTGGCATCTTCTGTACAACAAGAAGATCAACCAAAAACACACCCCTCACTACAAATGCCTACCCAATTCCCTGGGCAAACAAGCATAGACATGAACCAGCTATGCAGCCCAGATGGTCCCTTATACCACATGATGAACACCCTCATCAAGAATCACTTCCAAACATACACAGCTAACTTGGAGCTGTCTATAAAGAACCAATTTGGGGTGATACAGACAAAGATGAATGATCTGTCCAACAAGATTGACTTCAACAGCAAACAGATTGCTAATCTTACAGGTCAGTTCTCCCAAGCTTCAACTTTAAAAACTGATGAAGCCGAAAAGGGGGAGAAAATTAAGGAACCTATGAATTCACTTGAAGCCAGAAGAAAGGCAAGAGTGGCTATCCTAGAAAGAGATCAAAGAGATAAAGCCAGAAAAGAAAAACTAGCCCAACAATTTGGTGTCTCTATTCAAGAAGTAGAAGATGCTGAAAAGTCTGATGAATCCCAAGGGCACAATGAAGAAACCTCTGATGGACAAACTTCTGATGAAGAATCAGAAAGTACTGAAGACAATCCTTCAGTAGTTGACAAACCTTCAGTTGTTGTCAACCCATCAGAAGTTAACACTTCCAAAACTCAAACTGCTGAACAAGAGCCTTCCAGATCAACTGAACCTACTCAACCAACTTCTGTTCCTCCTAGGCCTATTACCACTATGACTGTACTAAACCCTTCTCCAATCTCTCAATCAGCAGAACTTCTTGAGAAGAGTTTAGTGGCAGCCCAAAAGAAAGCCAGATAAGATCAGATTTGGAAAACTCTGGAAGAAAGGGATGACTTAGACTTAAGCCTGGATGAAAAGCTACAGGCTTATGAAGCTGAACTTCAAAGGCAGGCTAGCCTAGACAAGATTGCTGAGGAAGATAAGAGACATCAACTGATGTCTTACATTACTAAGAACAGCAAGATCAAAGCCCACACATTAAAGAGACTCTCCATAGAAGAGCTGACAAGAAGAGCTCAACTTATTGCAGACAAACTTGCAACAAGTAAAGATACAAAAGCCAAAAGAGCTCAGATGATAGAAGAGTTAGTAGCAAATGGTTATGGTTCAAAAGCCTCTGTGTCCAAATGGAAAGAAGAAAGATTAGTGGACACTTATAGAAAATATAAGGCTGCAAGGGCTGCAAATCCAGAGAAGTTTCAAACTGCTGAATTATCAACTTCAGTAGTTAGAACTTCTGGTGTTCAAAGAAGACCAGCTACTCAGAAGAAGAAATCAGAGGAAAATGTGAAGACTGATTTCAGAATGGTACTACTATAAGGTAGTACAGTAGTCCATTCTGACTTTGACATAGAAGAAAAACCTCTGATCACACAATTCAGGGATCCTTTCACCTTTGCCTACCAAATTCAGAAAACCATTAAAGACAAACTGCACACTAAGGTAGTTACTGAACATCATTTACCAACCTTTCAACTACCTAATGTGATGCAACAACAACAAGGAAGTGAATCCCACCTGAGAGTCACTGAAGTTGAAAACATCCAACACTCAGGAGAATCCCAGGGTACCACCATGGTTCCCTACACTTTAGACTTTGACAAGTCTAAAGTACCAATCATTAGATGGTCCTTTACTGATAACAACTCAGTACTTGTGACAAGAAGAGATCAGACAAGCAGAGCCTATAAGTCGATGAATGATCTGAAGAAGCTATCAACTAAAGACCTGCTTACAATCCAACATCTAGAACCACAGAAAGGGTCTCTCACTGATGAACAGCTGAACCAGCTGAAGAATTCCATGTTCAAAGAAATATGGAAAATTGTGAAGGACAGAAAAGAACAATAAGAAATTAGTAAGGTTTTGGCTTCATCAATCCAGGGGGAGATTGTTAGGACAAAGAGGATTGGTGAAACCACTTTTGTAAACCTTAGTCTAATTCACTTCTGTCAAAATATATTCTAAGTATAGAACTGCTGAAGAAGGAAGATCAAACTGCTGAAGAAGAGATTCCACAAGTGCTGAAGAAGAGAAGTCATCAGAAGTTCTGAAGTTCAAACCAGACACTTCTACTGAAGAACTACTGAAGACAAACTACTCATCAGTAGTTTGTCATTCATCGGTACTTATGTGAAGATCTTTTCCACCGCCTTTTTGTATCAGTAGTTTATTACTTTAGTATTACTTTTGCTTTATGTACAAGTTCCAAGACTGCAACTTGTTGCAACTTGTTTCTGAACTTGCTTTTTGGCAAGGTTCATGTATTTGTAAAGTCTATAAATAGAAGGGTTCATCCCTCTGTTTTAGACATTGATTTTTAATACAGAAATCCTTCAACACATATTATTGTTATTTCCATTTCATATTTATTGAGAATCTGTCTAAGTGTTTCATTCTCATTCAATACTTAGATTCTCAATAAATACTTATCATTTATTAGTTTTTCAATCCAGGGGGAGTTATAACTCTTGTTGATAAGTGTAGCTTTAAACTCATAACATTCCGCTGTGCTATCACTGATCAAGAACTTGATAAACACCTAAGTGTTCACTAGCAAGTTCATAGAAAAGAGCAATACTGATCCAACACATCCTGAAACCGGGTTTTGAACTTCCAAAAGAGTGGGTGATGCTAAAGGCACCGAGAGTAAACAATTGTATATTCTCGATATGTCCAAAGCTATGACCACCCATGGCCAAGTCACGTGTTTCCTCTCTAAGGCTACAGAAAAAGAATCTATCATGTGGCATAGGAGAATGGGACACATTCATTTGAGAAAGATGAACCAGTTGGTGAAAAATGAACTTGTCACTGGAGTTAATGTGAAACATTTTCATTTGAATGACAAGTGTATTAGTTGTAAAAAGGGTAAGCAACACAAACAGACCCATAGACCAAAGAAAGTCAATTCTGTTGAACTACCGCTTGAGCGTTTGCACATGGATTTATTTGGTCCAATCAAGCGTAAAAGTCATGCTGGGGAATTGTACTGTCTTGTGGTGACTGACGATTACTCAAGATTCTCATGGGTTATGTGCTTACACCAGAAAAGCGACACGTTTGATAACCTGAAAGTTCTGTTCACTCGTCTGGAAAATATCTATGGTCTAAAGATCAAAAGAATCAGGAGTGATAATGGGACGGAGTTCAAGAATGCTCAGATGGATGATCTTTGTGAAAACAAGGGAATTCATCACGAATACAGCGCTCCGTATACACCCCAGCAGAACGGTGTCGCAGAACGGAAGAACAGGACTCTGATCGAAACGGCGAGAATAATGCTTGCGGACTCAAATCTCCGGTAATGTTCTGGAACGAAGCAATTTACACAGCATGTTACACTCTAAATCGTGTTTTAACAGTGAAGAAGTTTGGCAAAACTTCTTATGAGCTGTTGAACCAACGAAAGCCGAATCTAGAGTATCTAGAACAGTTTGGAGCCCCGTGTACAATGCTTAATCCTTCGGAGAAGTTCGCACCAAAGGCTGAAGAAGGCTATTTTGTTGGATATGCAACCCCACTCAAACGGGTATTCAACAAAAGAACTAGAAAAGTCGAGGAGTGGGCTAACGTCGAAGTACAAAGATACACTCAAAATGTACAGGGAGGCGGTCCAGACTGGATGTTTGATTACAAAGATTTCTTTGAATCATTCAATCTAGATAGCATGGTTGAAGAAGTTGTACTCCGTTTATATTACGAGGTCGAAAACGCAGTGACTTCACCGTTAGTGCGTCCGATCACCGTAAATTCTCAAGCGGCTTCTAATGATACCACTGCTCCTGTGATGGAAGAAGAAGTGTTCCAAGAAGCTTCAACAACGCATAATTCATCGGAATCAGAAGATGAAGACGATGATGCTACAAGTGAAGCTATTCTGGACAATGCTACGGTGACACCACCAGTGAACTCAAATCCAAATGGTGCTTCATCATCAAATGTGGGTAATGATCTGGTTTCTACAGAGAATTTGACGACTCAAACGGGAGTGCAAGTACCTGATTATCCGGAATCTCGGATACATCGAATACACCCGCTTGAACAGGTCATTGGTGATCCTGGTAGCAGTGTTATGACAAGAGGGCAATTGAGGAATGCTCAAGCACCAGAGAATATTGGCAATCTTGCTTTATATGCCAAAATACAAAAATCTGGTTTTCAAAATGACTGGTCTTTCGCTTGTTATGTTTCGCAGGTCGAGCCACGGACATACAAGGAAGCTCTTTTTGGATGATGCGTGGGTGGAAGCAATGCAAGAAGAGTTGTTACAATTTCATAAACTTGGAGTTTGGACGCTGACAGATTTGCCCCCAGGAAGAAAGAAGATCGGAACCAAATGGGGTTTTAAGTGTAAAAAGGATGATAGAGGAGTTATAGTGAGAAACAAAGCTCGTTTGGTTGTTCAAGGTTTTCATCAAGTTGAGGGAATCGATTACAATGAAATCTATGCACCTGTTGCACGCTTGGAAGCTATACGAATGTTTCTAGCGTTTGCATCCTGGAAGAAATTCAAGGTGTATCAGATGGACGTAAAGAGCGCATTTCTTTACGGTGTGGTCAAAGAGGAAGTTTACGTAGGTCAACCACCAGGCTTTGAGGACCCTATTCACCAGGATAAGGTTTATGTTTTAAACAAAGCACTCTACGGGTTGCACTAAGCTCCGAGACAATGGTATGAGGAGCTGAGCACGTATCTTCTCTCGAAAGGATTCAAACGCGGATTGGTAGACTGCACACTGTTCACGAAACGAGCAGGAGATGACTTGCTTCTTGTGCAAATTTATGTTGATGATATCATATTCGGGTCTACTAACGAACTTCTGTGCAGGGAATTTGAAAAAGTTATGCAGGAAAAGTTCGAGATGAGCGCAATGGGTGAAATGCAGTTTTTCCTAGGCTTACAGGTGGAGCAAAGACCAACGGGGATCTTTATTCACCAAACCAAATATGTTTCTGAAGTCTTGAGCCGAGATGGATGATTCGAAGCCAATGGATACCCCGATACAACCTAATCACGGGATTGGAGTTGACGCTAAGGGGGAGTTGACTGATCCATTTACATACAGAGCAATCGCCGGATCTCTGATGTATCTCACCGCGTCTAGACCGGATATAATTTTTGCAACATGTCTTTGTGCACGATATCAGTCGAAGCCGAAACAAAGTCATCTTGCAGCTGTCAAGCGTATCCTTAGATATCTGAAGGGTTGTCCATCGAAAGGACTTTGGTACCCTCATGATGATAATTTTGACCTAATAAATTGCACTGGGCGTTTTTTTGGAGAAGACATACTTTCACTAGGCATAGTAGCTTCGAACGTATTAGCAGGGCCGACCCTGAAAATTCAGGTGCCCGGGCCGAGCTACAAAAATTGTGCCCCTTAGCCTTAGCTTTAGACCTTAATGAAACAAATAATATAAACTCTTTTTTAAGCTATGATTAAAGTAATAGCACATTGACGGATCAAATTTTATTTCTCATTTAGGTTATAATTTAACAATAGAGGGAACAAACCCTCTGGAGGAGGTTGGGAGTTCAAATCCCACATAGTATAAAAATATAAATGGGTGAAAGTTTGGAAATTAAAAAAAAATTGTTTCATAACAAAAGTAAAAGTTAAAAAGGAAGTAAAAACCAACGGGTAAAAAGCAAAAACAACTAAGTATGAGTCATCTTCATTTCATTTTCTTCAATCTCTCTAGTCTTACACTCATTAATAAACTTGTAATTTTTTTTCTCAAACCATTTCATTTCTTCTTTAATTTTTAGCCTCTCTCAACATTTCTTTACCTTTTGTTTTATATAAACTACCATTCACTTTGATTAATACTTGATTAACAATTTTGGGGCTCAAACAAACAAAAATCCATCGAATTAAGGAAATCACTTAAAGAAAATTTGGATTGCCGGAGGGTCAATGTGCCCTGAGAAATTAGGCCCGGGCTGGGAGTCCTCCCTGCACCCAGGGCCGGCCCTGAGCATGGGCCGGGTGGTCACCGGCTTAGGACCCGAACGTTTTTTTTTTAAAATACACACACACATATATATATATATATATATATATATATATATATATTAAATTGTAGAATTAGGATATATATTTGTGTTTTATATATTAAAGTCTTGTTGGTAAGTTGAAAAAACCATGCTAATTTAATGTAGATGTCTCAAGTTAAATTCTTAGCTCTAGCACCATATTCATTTTTTTAATTCATTCCTCTTTACAAAACTTTGAGCCCAAATTTTTTTTCGCCCAAGGCCCAATTTTTTTTAGTGTTCTCAGAGACGGCCCTGCTCTCACCCCTTGAGGGCCGGCCCAGCGTATTAGTAAGTTTATGATTAAGAATATCTAGAAGATGATAGGGTTCACTGGTGTTGCGTTGTGCATCTATTAACAAGTTTAACCATTTTGATTCTTCTCGCGAACTTCAACCCTTATACAAAGTAAATGAGGTGTAAAGAAATTAAATAATTGATTAATCACCATAGGCATAGAAGTTTTCAGCTTACTTGTTGAACTTAAACCGTTTGTTGATCATTTTGTCTATGAAACCTTAGTCAATCATCATAATCAAACATAGAGTCAAAAACTAAAAAACATAAGTGAAGAATATAAGATAGTGAATGTCAAAAGAGGATACATTTAAGTTAATCAAACCTTCTAATTCTTGCCATTTTCACCTCCATAATTCCAAAACTTAATGGAGGGTCTGAAGCAAACAAAATGATTGATTTTCAATAATAAACATGCCAAAACAGGATTATAAATAGGAGTTTCTGGTGAGAATTAGTAGGACCTTTGAGGTGACCCGGCTTAACTTGGATGTATATAGCAATTAGAAACCACGACTTTTAGGATACCAAACTCAAAACCGTAGTCGTTAAGGAAGATAACCAACCTATCGATGTGAAATAATACCAAGGTAATTGGGGCATTTAATGCTAATCGTATAACTGAATGAAGATGAAAGCTAATGAATTGCAAAGAGAAGGGCGACTATAATTTGAAGCTGCATTAATGACTTATACAATTGACTTTGAAGTTTGTGAGTAGGGGTATAAAGGGAAGAAAGTGGGTAAAATTTAGTGATTTATAATTGTGCCTCTTCACATACCATCTTAACTTTTCCAAGTTGGACATCTTTGCCATTGCTCCCTCTTTATAATGTAGTAGAGATAACAAAATACCATGACTTGATTGCACCTCATCAAGTTTTTAATTATGCAAACTGTGATGGCATTCCATTCTTGAAATTATTTTAAACTAGCATGTTACCCCGCGCGCGTTGCGGCGCCCTGATGGGTATAAGGTCGCCCGTTGCGGTGGGGACGCAATGGGTTGCGGCGCGTTAAATAGAATCGTTAAGAGTCTTCAATATCATTTCCCTATTTTCCACATGTGGTAGCCCAACGATCCTACTCGTCATCATAGAAAAGGAACATCAATGTCATTTTCTTACTTCTAGGAATGCAAATTTTGTAATTGCATAGGAAGGTTATGATAACTTTC
The DNA here is from genome assembly GCA_028751855.1 of Ambrosia trifida. Lineage (NCBI taxonomy): Eukaryota > Viridiplantae > Streptophyta > Magnoliopsida > Asterales > Asteraceae > Ambrosia > Ambrosia trifida. The sequence goes on along the minus strand of CM054124.1, from coordinate 22,657,294 downwards.
TGAAAGTTCGTTTGTATTTTTCCACACAATGAACCAAATTCACTTTTTAATAACTTAACATACACGTGTGTGAAACATATGGGATTCTCCAAACAAAATTACATGACGTAATTTTCAATGATTTCAAGTTAGTTTCCATGGAAATCTAAAAATTTAACTTAAAAACATTTTAACATCTCAATTTCCTACATTTATTTGTGAAGACCAAAGCCTTCAAACATCAGTATGATCCTCAATTGTCAATTCCTATACATGGACAATTTGCTATCTAAAATGTCAATTCGATCCATTAGTGCCGCTTTGACCATGTATGCATACAGATTATGGGTTTTCCTATACCAACCGGAGAGGAAACCTGAAGTAAGAAGCGGTAAAAAGAGGCAGAATAACGCACCTGAACTCCCACAATGACATGTGTTGTTCCTTGTCGCCTTGTGCGGCAATCATTCGTCACCGCCTCACCGGAACAGCCTCCTGGCACTGCAATTCTCAGAAACCTGAAATAGTGACCCGTTATTGTTGTTGGATTAAGGTTGGTTGTCTCAACGGCACAACGGCTATAACCTCAGCCGCCACCAAAGGTCATCATTGTCATTCGCTTGTTGGCGTTGCCATCGTCGGACGTTCAAGATGCCCATACAGAGTGCATACTACATAAAAACATGAAACCAATTCAACAAAGAGTCATAGAAATGAACAGAGGAACATAGTCTTTAAATACTTGGACACCATAGTTATTAATCATACCAAACTTGCATCATCATTATGCAACATGGTTGTTCCTGCTTTAATTGCATCTTCTTTTATTAGAGTCTTTCAGCATGTATCTCAATTCTCAAATATAAACAAATAGTTATCATAGTGCAGTATGGCGCATTGGAAGAACAAAGCACAAAATGATGAAATGTTTGAAGCACAATATATTTCTGTTCCTACTATACAAAGATTCAAGATAATGCTCGTTTTAAATAATCTTAAATTACCGAGACATACATCATCAAGCCTTATTAATCATAGTTGATCGAGATCATAAAAGGTGTACAATTTATACTGTTTAAAAAATAAGAGGGAAAAATACAGAAACCAAAGTTACAAAACATAATACTTAAAACTGGAAGAAAATGCAAGTTATTTGTTTAGTATAATATATGAATTTTGAAGTACTTTCTTAATTAAATGTGTTTCTATCATCTATGTTGCCTCCTAAATTACTAAAGAATATATAAATATTTTTACAGAAAACATGAGAACTTCATAATAATTAACACCCTTTTGGCTCATCAAATCAAAATCTAATTAATCGAATTAATGGAAAAATCAACCCTTTCTCAATGTGTTCAGTGCCGGCCGGAACTACAAAGACATCACCACAGTAGTTGCCCCACACTGGAACGCGACATTTGATGTCGAGAAGGAACGCCCCTGCCATCAATTACTGATGGCAGTATGGTCTTGAAACCACCTACATGACAGTCCGACCTACCTACATACCACCTCAACTCCGATGTCTGGACTTGAATGCACCATCGTCGTGCGCCGCTGTTTCCTGTTGCTGAATACGGTGTTCTTCCCCATGTTAACCACTGTCAAATACGTGAAAACATACATACTACAAACATAAAAATGGCATATAATTAACTAAAATAAACTTTAATAAACAATATATGCATACCACGATGTTGCAATTGATGCATGTTTGATTCGGGGGTAGCTTCATTAACTAATACACAATGCGATTCAAACAACTGATTGAAATCAAAGACCAACAATTAGATACCAACAGCCTAATTACCCAATATTAAGACCTCGTTACCTCGATTCCGGCCCAAATATCAACAATCAAGGTGACAATCAAAATCCCAATCGCCTCTGTGCCGACCCGTGAACGCTCGATTCTTAACGCGAACAACGATCGGAACCATCTCTCTGTCAACTGAAGGGCACCGTGACATCAACCGGACTGCCGCCGGCGTTGCGGCTGGGGTTTCGTAACGGTGGCGGCTAGGGTTTTTTTTACTGACGTTGGTGGTGCACACCGCGGCGTGGTTACCGGAATTAGGGCTACGATTAGAATCATCCTACACCGTCGCTGGCGGAGCCATGGAAGCAGCTCTTCTTCCTCCTCCGATGCCGAAGCCGGTAAAACATACCTAAGTATGATTTAACCTTCGATCGGTTGAGAAGATAAACATGCGAGTGTTGATTGAGAGAGAACTATGAGAGCGCGAGAGAGAGAGCAAAGAATACAAAGAAGACCGAGAAACCAGAGGCAAAGATATGGAGTCTGATAGGTTTTATTCACTGCAAAAGGAACTTGTACAGAGAAAAAAGCATGCATAATAATGTTGTACATATTGCAATAGTCACAATACACTCACAACTCCAATTTACTAAATATAGTAGTAATAATGTATTTGAATATATTGATCCTCATTTTTGTTTAAGAAACACGAGAGCCTGTTTAGTAGATTAAAGTATATGTTTTCCACATCGACGCACAAAGCCACAAACATACATTTTAAAAAACGCAGACCATTTAACTTAGCGCGCCGCAACGCGCACGAGGCTATTACTAGTTTTATTTAATAACTAAAATAAGAAACACATAATATAAAAATAAGGAAATTCTAATAGTAGATATAAAAATGAAATTATTTAATTTTAAAAAATACAAAGAAAGCTAATTGTCGGTGTTAATCTGACCAAATTGCCAAATAAATTCAATCAAATATACATGAATGTTGTTATGTGTCGCCTCATTGTGTCGTTTTTATCGTATTCACATTAATGTCGTTTTCATTGTATTCGCAGAGTTACCTTCATCTTCGATAATCATGTTATGCTACAAAATACAAGCATACACACAATATCTCTTTTTATTGGGTTCAAATGTGTGTGTAAGGTTTGCACAATATGAAATTTTTGTTGTAGAACCCCAAATAGTCGTCCAATTAAGGTCCTTTCTCACCTATTCGACATTTGGCAATTTTTTTCTTTTATCAACTTCCAAATGCAGTGTATTTTTATAGACTGTCGCATAGTTTGGGTATATTTTATCGGCAAGATAATTTTCATTCTTGTATTCCACTCCCAAAACCATAAACTTAATATCAGTTTTAGTACCTCTTATGATTCCTTTGAAAACATCGTACTGATAAAGATTGTTGAACTCGTTATTTGAACCAGGATACAAAAGAAAGCATGTCAAACACATAGATTCTATGCAGCCACCAACTTCTAGAATTAATGTGATAGCCCTGATTACCTCGCATAAATCGGCCTCGCAATGCATTTGGGCATGTACGCCATAGCCAATGCATACAACCGATGCAACAAAGTGTTCCGGGGAAAGCATGTCTGCTTTCGTGCACATCACATAATTTTTGGATGTCATTCCATGTCGGTTTTAATTTGCAAATACCTCTTGTTGTATATATAGCTTGACCATACCTTTTCAATCTTGTACAAATTGTAACGTAACGTTTGATTAGATATCTTTAAATATTTTTCCCATGGATCGCTAGCTGAGCCATAAGTCGATTACCGATCCAAACTTAATGTGAAAAACTGGTCGAAATTTGCCAAATCATCGGCAAGGTAATCGACCACTAACCTATTCTAAGCACCTATATGAGTTAATAGCCAAAATCGTCCCTGAGGTTTGGTCACTTTTATCACTTCAGTCTAAAATCCAAACATTTTACATCTGGATCCTTCAGTTTTATTTTTCTTGCCAAATTCGTCCCTGACAAGGTTACTGAAGTGGCAAAAGTGACCAAGCCTCAGGGACGATTTTGGCTATTAACTCCACCTATATAGAATATAAATGTATTACACTAAATATTAAAAAGCTAATTTCCTTACTGATCCCTATTTAAGCATGCCAAACCTGTTCTACGTTTTACGTATTTCCTTCTCCCTCTATAATAATTTCTGCGGACTCTATTACCACATTCAGAAGAAAAAAAAATGTTGATTTCGTTTGAAGCTGATAAAGAAGCAACATGTTCAGGTATAAAATTTTACCAATTGAGTATTGTAGAGAATTAAGGGTTGTAGAGAATGTTTATAGACTTGAGGAACAGAGAGAATTTGTAGATTGGGTAGGAAGTGATCTTGTGGACAAATATGAGATTTTGATAACTTCTATACATTAAACAATTTTTTTAAAAAACCGACTATTTGCAAACGATGAAAAAAATTAATGTGGTCCGTGAAAGACGTGGGCTAGGCCATCAGGGCCGGCCTGAAAATTCAAGTGTTCGGGCTGAGCTGTAAAAATTGTGCCCCTTAGCCTTAGCCTTATCTTTAAGCTTTAACGAAATAAATAATTTAACTATTTTTTAAGTTACGATTAAAGTAATATCAAATTTTATTTCCCACTTAGGTTGTAGTCTAACGGTAGAGGGAACATACTCACATGAGGGAGGTTGGGAGTTCGAATCCCCCAAAGGGTGAAAATATAAATGGGTGAAAATTTGGCAATTAAAAAAATTTTTGTTTCATAACAAAAATAAAAGTAAAAGAAAGTCAAAACCAACCGGTAAAAAGCAAAAACAACTAAATGTGAGCACTATTAATTTCATCTTTTTCATCCTCTCTAGTCCTACACCCATTAATAAACCTGCAATTTTTTTCTAAAACCATTTCATTTTCTTCTTTAATTCAAACCTCTCTTAATATTTATTTACTTTCTGTTTTATATAAACTACCCTTCACTTTGATTAATACTTGATTAATAATTTTGGGGCTCAAACATACAAAAATAAATTGAATTAAGAACATCACTGTTAAGAAAGCTTGAATTGTCGGAGGGTCAATGTGCACTTGAGAAATTGAGCCCAGGCCGGGAGTCCTCCCCGCACCCAACGTAGGTGGCAATGTGGCATCCACACCATATGACATGACAAAGCAGTGTAAGAAGTGCTGGTGGTGCTATTTGGAGACAAGTAGGTGGTGGAGACAAACATGGTCGTAGATGATGGTAATTTATTAGACCGAAAGTTAACAAGTATTGTAAGAGACATGTTTTGATGCATTAAATAATTTGAGTTAATCTAAATTTACCAACGATTTATATTGAGTTGACCCAAATACACCTATATCATATATGCAGTTTCTTTTGGCTATGTCAAACCATTTCTCAAGAAACGGGTCACGACCATCAATTTCTCGTCACCACCTTATGATTGGTGGTGATGCAAAATTTGTATTTTATGAAATACTTTTTTTATCGGCAAATTACTTTCATTCAACACGCAAAATATAGACATTAGCAAACACAATGTAACACGCCCGAAACACTTAATAGTTTATGTTTTGTACATGACCAAACTTTTTTAAATAATATACTACTACGTAATGATTTTGCTCTTAACATATTTAGTGTGGGAAAAATCTAGAAAAAATGAGTTTTCACTCACGTTGAATATCTATTAATCTATTAATTAATATATATAAAAGAATTGAACATTGCTGACGTGGCGTGCAATGGTGTCTTCAACCTCTTCATGAAACTGCCACGTGGCATCATCATTGAAAGATTTTAGTGTTTTTGAATTATTTTTTTTTTAATTAAAAAAAGATAAACATAAAACCCTAAATTTATCTCTCTATCTCTCAATTCTCAATTACTAAAATTAAATAAGTTACTTTAGAAAAAAAAAAGAATTTAAACATAAATTTAAATTTTTCTCTCTTATGTTTCCTCCAATAATTTTTAAACGTTAATATTTTTAATATTCGAGATTTTTTAAATAAAAAAATTACACCAAATTAACGAGCGTTTCATTATCTTTCCAACGAGTACCATAGTGCTATATAAAAAACGGAGAAAAAAACGACTATTTTTTGTGGGGTTTTGTTCATACAGGAAAAAAAATACAAAGTGTTCAGGTTATTCATTAATCATGTTTTTTCTTTTAAACCATGTTCTTATATACGATGTTGAAATTCAGCCCAATCGCCATGCTATAATTGGAATTTTACTCTTCTAAAGATGGATAGATGTACTTCATCCAGAGAAGCTAGGAGAAAGAATCGCGCAACACTGCAACACATGGTGTCACCTTATAGCAAGGTTATTTTTTATTTATTTAATTACAAGAGTAATAATTATTACTATTAGTATTAGTATTATTAGAATGGTTATATTTTTCAACCCCGGGACACTCCCGGGATAAAAGCTAGTAAATAACTATAGGTAATTGTTGTTTATATAATTATTAAATAATGGTTCTACCATCTCATTGTGTGAGATTCGTAACAAGCTAAGAACAATATGATTGGTTTGTTTAAAATGAAAATACTGTGTAAATGAGTAGAAACTTTGGGACACCGAAGCCAGGGCCGGTACTGAAAATTTAAGTGTTCGGGTCGAGCTACAAAAATTGTGTCCCTTACCCTTAGCTTTAGGTCTTAACGAAATAAATAATGTAAACTATTTTTTAAGCTACGATTAAAGTAATATCAAATTTTATTTCCCACTTAGGTTGTAGTCTAACGGTAGAGGAAACATACCCTCTTGGGGGAGGTTGGGAGTTCGAATCCCCCAAAGGGTGAAAATATAAATGGGTGAAAGTTTGGCAATTAAAAAAATTTTTGTTTCATAACAAAAATAAAAGTAAAAGGAAGTCAAAACCAACCCCTAAAAAGCAAAAACAACTAAGTGTTAGCCCTCTTAATTTTAGCTTTTTCACCATCTCTAGTCTTACACTCATTATTAATAAACCTGCAATTTTTTTCTAAAACCATTTCATTTTCTTCTTTAATTCTAACCTCTCTTAATATTTATTTACTTTCTGTTTTATATAAACTACCATTCACTTTGATTAATACTTGATTAACAATTTTGGGGCTCAAACATATAAAAATAAATCGAATTAAGAACATCACAGTTAAGAAAACTTGAATTGTTGGAGGGTCAATGTGCCCCTGAGAAATTGGGCCCGGACCGGAAGTCTTCCCCGCACCCTTTAAGGGACGGCCATGTAGGCCACAGTCTCCATGCATGGCAGCCATGAGGGGCAGTGGGCCACGACCCACGTGATTTCCACGACCCACTCCCCGACACCCATACTGCTCAGCCTGTTGATTAACTAAATTTCCACTTTTTAATTATGGCCTATGGGTTATTTAGTGGAATTCGTCGATGACAAATCATCGTGATACACGTTTTCCAAGTAGTATGGTGTTGGTGATGGTAGTGGCGGATCTAGAAATTAATTTAAGTAGTAGTGTTTTTCATTTTTTTTCATTTTAGTAGTAACGTTTTCCAAATATCGTAAAAAACAAATTTTCCACTAATTTTCCACTACGCGATTGAAGTTGAGTAGCAACGGACGCGGCACCTAGCTTCAAGCTAGGTCCGCCCCTGGGTGATGGTGATGGCGATGGTGTTAGATACGGTGGTCTCTATGGTTGTGGTGACAACGTAGGTGGCAATGTGTTATCCACACCATATGACATGACAAAGCAATGTAAGAAGTGCTGGTGGTGCTATTTGGAGACAAGTAGGTGGTGGAGATAAACATGGTCGTAGATGATGGTAATTTATTAGACCAAAAGTTAACAAATATTGTAAGAGACATGTTTTGATGCATTAAATAATTTGAGTTAATCCAAATTTACCAACGATTTATATTGAGTTGACCCAAATACACCTATATCATATATGCAGTTTATTTTGGCTATGTCAACCCTTTTCTCAAGAAACGGGTCACGACCATCACTTTCTCGTCGCCACCTTATGATTGGTGGTGACGCAAAATTTGTATTTTATGAAACACTTTCTTTATCGGCAAATTACTTTAATTCAACACCCAAAATATACATTGCATTGTATGAGTAAGACATTAGCTAACACAATGTAAGACGCCCGAAACACTTAATAGTTTATGTTTTGTACATGACCAAACTTTTTTAAATAATATACTACTACGTAATGATTTTGCTCTTAACATATGAAGTGTGGGAAAAATCTAGAGAAAATGAGTTTTCACTTACGTTGAATATAAATAACTATAGGTAATTGTTATTTATATAATTATTAAATAATGGTTCTACCATCTCATTGTGTGAGATTCGTAACAAGCTAAGAACAATATGATTGGTTTGTTTAAAATGAAAATATTTTGTAAATGAGTAGAAACATTGAGACACCGAAGCCAGGGCTGGCCCTGAAAATTCAAGTGTCCGGGTCGAGCTGTAAAAATTGTGCCCCTTAGCCTTAGCTTTAGGCTTTAACGAAATAAATAATGTAAACTATTTTTTAAGCAATGATTAAAGTAATATCAAATTTTATTTCTCACTTAGGTTGTAGTCTAACGGTAGAGGAAACATACCCTCTTGGGGGAGGTTGGGAGTTCGAATCCCCCAAATGGTGAAAATATAAATTGGTGAAAGTTTGGCAATTAAAAAAAATTTTGTTTGATAACAAAAATAAAAGTATAAGGAAGTCAAAACCAATCGGTAAAAAGCAAAAACAACTAAGTGTGAACCCTCTTAATTTTATCTTCTTCATGCTCTCTAGTCCTACACCCATTAATCAACCTGCAATTTTTTTCTAAAACCATTTCATTTTCTTCTTTAATTCTAACCTCTCTTAATATTTATTTACTTTCTGTTTTATATAAACTACCCTTCACTTTGATTAATACTTGATTAACAATTTTGGGGCTCAAACATACAAACATAAATCGAATTAAGAACATCACTGTTATGAAAACTTGAATTGTTGAAGGGTCAATGTGCCCCTGAGAAATTGGGCCCGGACCGGGAGTCCTCCCCGCACCCTTTAAGGGCCGGCCATGTAGGCCACAGTCTCCATGCATGGCAGCCATGAGGGGCGGTGGGCCACGACCCACGTGATTTCCACGACCCACTCCCCGACACCCATACTGCTCAGCCTGTTGATTAACTAAATTTCCACTTTTTAATTATGGCCTATGGGTTATTTAGTGGAATTCGTCGATGACAAATCATAGTGATACACGTTTTCCAAGTAGTAAGGTGTTGGTGATGGCAGTGGCGGATCTAGAAATTAATTTCGGTAGTAACGTTTTTCATTTTTTTTCATTTTAGTAGTAACGTTTTTCAAATATTGTAAAAAACAAATTTTCCACTAATTTTCCACTACGCGCGTGAAGTTGAGTAGCAACGGACGCGACACCTAGCTTCAAGCTAGGTCCGCCCCTGGGTGATGGCGATGGTGTTAGATACGGTGGTCTCTATGGTTGTGGTGACAACGTAGGTGGCAATGTGGCATCCACACCATATGACATAACAAAGCAGTGTAAGAAGTGTTGGTGGTGCTATTTGGAGACAAGTAGGTGGTGGAGACAAACATGGTCGTAGATGATGGTAATTTATTAGACCGAAAGTTAACAAGTATTGTAAGAGACATGTTTTGATGCATTAAAAAATTTGAGTTAATCCAAATTTACCAACGATTTATATTGAGTTGACCCAAATACACCTATATCATATATGCAGTTTCTTTTGGCTATGTCAACCCATTTCTTAAGAAACGGGTCACGACCATCAATTTCTCGTCACCACCTTATGATTGGTTGTGATGCAAAATTTGTATTTTATGAAACACATTTTTTTATCGACAAATTATTTTCATTCAACACCCAAAATATAGACATTAGCTAACACAACGTAAGACGCCCGAAACACTTAATAGTTTATGTTTTGTACATGACCAAACATTTTTAAATAATATACTACTATGTAATGATTTTGCTCTTAACATATGTAGTGTGGAAAAAATCTAGAGAAAATGAGTTTTCACTCACGTTGAATATAAATAACTATAGGTAATTGTTATTTACATAATTATTAAATAATGGTTCTACCATTTCATTGTGTGATATTCGTAACAAGCTAAGAACAATATGATTGGTTTGTTTAAAATGAAAATATTGTGTAAATGAGTAGAAACTTTGGGACACCGAAGGCCAAAGCCTCTCCAAATTGTATATATTTTTTTTTTTTTCCACTAGATTTCTCTTAACTATGTTAGCGGAAACGTAAAATGTAAAACTGGACTAAGCTAGGTTATGGTTTAGAACTAATGAACGTATAAGGACTTAGACGGTATGTGTTTCTCTTAAAGTTATCTTTTGATCCAAAGAAGGCGTGTAAAGAAGTCACATGTCTAGGTTTAGAGTTTCTAACAAATTACCAATTAACCAAGTTGCATAGTTCTGACCAACTATGGGTACATGGTTTAACAAGCAATTAACGGAAACACATTGTTTTAAACATTAAATCTGATTGTTCATTTACCATTTAAACTATATTATGAAAACATTGAATAAAATTTTATTTTCTGATTCGGGAGTTTTGTTTAGATATGACTATCAGTCACTACCTTAGTTTCATGACACCAAGAATTCACTACCATGCTTTTTTTTCAGGTGAAATATCAGGTTCGTTAGTTCGTCCATCGATAGTACAGCTGATACTTCGGTTGCATGGCACACAGACATGCTGTCAAAGAAAATGTGTGAAATATGTTTTAAGAGGATCATGTCAAACGCTATGCCTAGCATTTCGTTACTTTTTCTTCTACACTATGCCTCCTGTATTAAGAATTTGAATGGAATGGAGGCGACGGGGAAGGCACCGAACTTAACCCGGGGAAGTGTTCTCCATCTTCACCAATGCCACATTGGCCAAACCGGCCCCCTCCCCAACTCTATACCCATGGTCTAACCAAATAATATTTTAAGTTAACCAAACAAACCAAATATGCAATTATGAGAAAAAGAAATAATGAGTTGGATTCATAATATTGTCTATTTGATTGGAATCATTGTTGGGCTACAATTTGATGTTGCTGGTTAAACTGAAACGCCCAAGCTCAAAACTATATAAACAAATTTTCAAGTACCATGTCCATATGTATTTGAAAATTAAAATTGTAATAACATTAACAAAGTGACAATATTCTTTAAGAATACAACTTATAAACATTTTATCGTTTGCCCTTTTTTATGGTAACTAGTTTAAAAACCCAAATTTTTTGTTTTTATAAAGACGGATTTCTTTAACCCTATCATCTATGAGAATTGAACCCTGTACTTCCAAATCTAGTTGTTCCTAAACACTTTGTTTTTGTCAATGGCCACGAACACATTGACGACCCATCAATATATAGTTAACATGGTGAGCAAAACAAACTATTGTTTCTTTAGTTTAATAAACTTTTAAAATTAGAATATAAAAAAGTAGTATAGTTTCTAATGTTAATACACCTCCTAAAATTTAATAAAAAAATATCAAAACATATTTTCTTTGTAGATAAAACATACACATGTGAAGGCTACATTAGCTAATACATAAGTACGCATGTGCAGTAAACACCACCTAAGTTCAAGCTACGGAAAAGGAGCTCTAAGTGAGTCAAGTTCAAGCTCTCTTTGGTTAAACGAGTTGAACTCAGGTTTAGATGGAATCAGTTTCCTTAGTACACGACGAATTTGGTTCATTTCAATTATCAAATGACTAACTTCATCCTAATTAGCTTATACATTAGCTGATTTGGGTTATGACTTATTTCCAATTGGATAAATGGGTCAAATACAAATATTTAGTTAGAAAGAAAATAGAAAAATAAGTTGACTGAGCGATCATTCGGTGCAAAAGATATAACAATATTAAAGTATCAAGAGAATCCCTTCCAACATGTTTGGGTGAAAAATATTATCCGTTTTCACCTCACCCTTTTGGCATGCTACCCAACCCGCCCGCCCGCTCTGTCTACTTTTCCACCTTTAATATGTCAAATTTTTCTTAATAACTAATAACCAACCTCGTTAAGTAAAGTTTGGAACCGGTTACTTTGCCAGCCATGCGAGAGATGGGGGAGCATGATCATCATAACGGGCCGATAAGAAATCTCCCTCTTGTGTAACTACAGAAAACAAAAAAAAAAGGCACTCTCCCTACGCAGGCATTATCCTGTTCAGGTTCTAAGGGACTTTCTCAGCCTGAAACTGCCGCAGTCACCCCACCACCACCACCCAAAAAGGGACGGTAGCTCGGTGCTGCAAGGAGATTCAGACACCCCTGGTGCATACTTATGTCAATACCATGAAAAGAAGGAACGAACACAACAGCATACTAAATTATATGGATAAAGTACATTACGAAAAGAGTTCAATTACTACTACCACAACTGCAAATCAAAGGAGACATTTGTTCGGCCTTTTACTTATTCATCACGATAATAAAATACTTACCTACGCTGAGGATTTTGAACTTCAGTTTATGCTAGGCCGAGTCTTGCACACAGTCCAAAGTGATCCTCGATTTCGGCATGCTACCTGAATAAGTTTATTACTTATTAAAATAAATAAATAAATGTAATCATATTCGACATGGTAACTATTTATCAAAAATTTAAATTTGGACAAAAAAGGTGTTCTGGGTCCAACCGAATCTGCCCTGTCCAATATTTAACCGTTTTGACTTGTTGCCCATTTTAACAACCATAAGAGAGATCAATGAATATCCACAATTTTTTTATTTAATTTCTTGCATGTGTTATGCTACTATATGATATCATATATCTTCCTAAACAAATATAAGTCAAAACAAGCAAGGTTGGGCTTGAACGATTTATCCAAAGTTTTAAATTTTCTGTAAATAATTAGTATGTCATATATAATTAATAATTGTATTGTACATTAATAAATTGTTTATGAAGGTTACTTTTAATCGATTGACCAATTTCCATACGCAACTATTGACCCGTTAAAGATAAAACATGACATCATCTACTAACCTTTATTTATTCTTAGCATTGATGTACGATTCCGGCAAGTAGATCTCACCACCAGCCTCGCCATGTTGTTCACCACTAATGGTCTTTTTTGCCGCCTGAAACTCAGCACTCATAGCATCCATCCCTTGTTGAACAGCCTCTTCAGCACTCCCATACCCATGTTCTTCAGCATACTTCCTCACATCCTCAGTAATCTTCATTGAACAAAACTTGGGTCCACACATGGAACAAAAATGTGCCACTTTTGCACCATCAGAAGGTAATGTTTCATCATGGAATGATGTGGCAGTCATCGGGTCCAATGACAAAGCAAACTGATCCAACCACCTGAACTCAAAGCGGGCTTTGCTAAGTGCATCATCCCAGGCTTGAGCATGTGGGTGACCTTTGGCTAAGTCGGCTGCATGGGCTGCTATTTTGTATGATATGACACCGGTTTTGACATCATCACGGTTTGGTAGACCGAGGTGTTCTTTTGGTGTGACATAACAGAGGAGTGCAGTTCCCAAGGCTCCAATGTTGGCTGCACCGATGGCTGAGGTTATGTGATCATATCCTGGTGCGATATCAGTGGTTAACGGTCCGAGTGTGTAGAAAGGTGCTTCATTGCACCATTCGAGCTGCTTTTGCATGTTTTCGGGGATTTTATGCATTGGGATATGTCCCGGCCCTTCGTTCATGACCTAAAATGTTTAAAATACCGGTCAACTCAAACGAGTCATACAAGTAATATATAAAAAAAAACTAAAAGTGCTTAAAAAGAAACAGGAAAATGGGTTGAAAGAAACCATTAAAATAGGGATAATTTCATCATATAAAAAATAATAAAAGATTACTAGAACTCTAGAAGTTGAAATTTCGACCAATTTACTTGTATGTGGGTAGGGAAGTCAATTCCCGACACAACATAAACACAAAAAAAACCATGCTAACGGTTAGGATTGGGTCTATACGGGTCATAAATCGCTAAACCCTCCTACGTTAATTAAACAGTTCGGGTTGGGTTCCAGAGAAAAAAAAATTGGTCCGCCCACCTGTTTGAGAATATTTAGAATATAAAAAATATCATTTATAAGTTTAACCCGTCATCCTGATTACAACCTGTTCACTTAAACAACCTGGCACCACCCAATGTATGATTTAGTTTCTGAAACAAAACACCACTGATTCTTATCTAGCAAACAAAAATAAATATAAAATAATAGAAACGTACCTGCACATCTTTCTCCCAGGCTCTACGGGTTAATTCACCTTGAGTCAGTAACTCGGCAAACTGAGCGGTATCATTAGCATCATAAATCGATCCAGGCCTCAACCCGTCACCAATAGATAAAGCTATATCATACTGATTACAAATATCAAGAATATCATCCCAGTGTTCATAAGCAAAATTCTCCTTATGGTAGGCCAAACACCATTTTGCATGAATTGACCCGCCTCGAGAAACTATGCCCGTCATCCGCTTAGCTGTCAACGGGATATAGCGTAGTAAAACACCAGCATGAATAGTGAAGTAATCAACCCCCTGCTCAGCCTGCTCAATCAATGTCTCGCGGAAAACTTCCCAAGTCAAATTTTCAGCAATGCCGTTGACTTTTTCTAGCGCTTGGTAAATGGGAACTGTCCCAACGGGCACTGCAGAATTACGAAGAATCCATTCACGGGTTTCGTGGATGTGTCGGCCCGTGGATAGGTCCATGATGGTATCAGCGCCCCACATTGTGGCCCACTGAAGTTTGTGGACTTCTTCTTCTATTGAACTTACAACTGCAGAGTTGCCAATGTTGGCATTGACTTTGACCAAGAAGTTCCTTCCAACAATCATGGGCTCCAATTCTAGATGCTTTTTGTTGGAAGGAATGATTGCACGGCCACGAGCGACTTCTGATCTCACGAATTCTGGGTCGAGATTCTCACGGGTTGCACAGTAGAGCATTTCTTCAGTTATGATTCCATGCTTAGCATAGTGCATTTGAGTGTATCTTGGTGGACTAAGTTTTTCCCTCCTGTCAATCCAATCCTTGCGTAATTTCGGGAGTCCTATGTAGTAAATTAACGCAGTTAGTTGATGCAGTAAAAACTATTCAGTAGGACTAATGGGCCAAACATGCCACTTTTATGTATGGGCCGACCAGGTTTGCGCTAACCCACACATTTCTCATCTATATTGGTAGCTTTTGTTATTTATAAATACATAAATAATGACAACACAAATATAATATAAACCTTCAAATATAAAACTTTAGTGGTGATATGCATTTAATTGGATGTCGTTCAAGTCATTTAATTGGATGCCATTCAAGTTACAGCCTTTTGACCTTTCTGACAATTTTATTTGACTTGTTTGGGATAAAACACAACGAAGTTCGACCAATTGATATGTATATGGGTCAAAACTACCAGCACATTTTGATTAATCAGTATGAGATTAAGCCAAAACTAAAATGATGTGAAAGTTAAGAACTTTTTGCATACCAACTTGAGGGCTTAAGTTTTGTGGACCACTGGTGTCATATGTGTCAAAATGCGGCTCATCCCCTGCAAGGTGGACACGTCGAAATGGAACTTTAAGAACATTACCAGATTCCTCATGAACAACTTCCCTGTAGAGCAATTAAACAGATGGTGATCAGTTTCAACTTCAAATTTAATAACGCGATTCAAAAAGGGTAAACATATTTTGGTTGTGTTAGAAACCTTTATGAAATGCAACTTGAATTTGGTTATGAGTTTTAGGGTCGAACAAGAACAAAGATTTCATAAAGAAGAGCTAAAAATGAACCGGGTCAAATTGGTCCAAAGTCTCCCAAAGTGTATATTTACTAAGCAAAACAATGTGTTTTTACCATATTTGGCTCCCTAAATATTTACCATAAAATTAAAAAACTTGGACAAATCCGGCTTGGTGTGTCGTGACATGTACGTAAACATCACATGTTTAGCCCGTTACCCAACCCACCATTTTTCCACGTCTAGCGCGCCCAGAAATTTGGAACCTCTCTGACATGTCAAACAGGTAAAATTTAAGAAAGAAATGGGTAAATATGAAACAGTTCAAGAAACACGCAAAGTGTGTGTTTCATGCAATAAACATACTAAATTTTTTTTTTAAATATTATGCTATCACTCTTATGATCATATTTAATTTGACACGTTGTTTATTTATGAAACAACATAGAAATTTTGGACAAACCCAACTCAACATGTACATAAGATTCACAAGTTTGATCTGTTAACCAACCTGCGCACACAAAAGTTAGAAGCCTGTTTTTAATAAAAACGGTACCAATTAGCAAATTACCTGTATTCCTTTGTGCTTTGTGGGAAACATTGTTCAAAAGATGGAAGCGGAAGAAAATCAGGGGCACTTGGGTCAACTGTGTTCTTCCTTTGCTTAGTTTTCTCCACATTGGTTGATGGTGGGTCAAACGTCAACGTGGCTCGAGGCTCCATGATGCCTAATGAGTGAGTTTCCTTCTTCCATAATTTGGCAGCATCAGAAGCCACATCAAAAACAGGCAGGAAAGCAGTCTTTGTAATCCTTGACAGGCCAGAATGGTTGATATTTTTACGCATAACTGTCGTCAAATTAGCTTGAATCGATGCCATTCTAAACGTATCTGCAGAAAAAGCATACTGGAGGTTATATCGATGTTGAGAATTTGAAAATAATTGAACACTGAATGCAAAGAACTGTTAAAAGAACGTGCACGCGTAAATCAATGTTAAAACGTTGACTTCATTGTGTAAGCAATATTGCTCAATTTACAAAACAGTTGGTGCTACATGAGGTACAATATTACATTCTACAATCTTAATCTTTCCTATTTAAATGATTTACCGTGATTAAATGATAAGACACTGATACATGGTTTTTGTATCTGATTGAACTCTAGCAAACAAATATTTACTCAAAAGTCAAAACAGTATCTGAAGAAAATTTTCACTTCTTATCTCACTTATTATGGCTTGTAGAAGATTAACTACACAAGCTCTACTTTTTTTACTATGAAACACTAAAACCTAAAAACATACATCCCAAATTCATACTCAAAAGTCGAAACTGTAAGAACTTATTTCCATGTGTAGCAAAAGATCAATACAGGGGAACCTAAAACAACAACAGTGATGTTAAGGGTAACTTAAAACAGATCATACACCTCAGTTCAAACAACTTTCATGAACCATCAGTTAAAGTGTGTTTATATACCCACTCTTTTATGTTTCATCTTCTTAATACCTACAACCGAAACCCTAAACCACTAACTAAAACAAAACTCCACACCAAGCATGATTAATCTACCACCAGTTAGTAAATTAAATGTAACAAACTATTACTGTAACACAAATCCAGTCAATTAACTTGCATTAATCAAAGTTAGCTAAATTTCAATTACCGATCAGTCCTCAACTAGACTCAAACAAGAAAAATCCATCTATGCATGTAACACCAAAGGGAAAAATTAAAGAGTAAAGTACACAATCCCTTTGGTTTACCAAAATATTGGATTTGCTCTCTAACTTTCATAAAGCACAGTTTGCACTTTATAACGCATTTAGTTCTTAGCTTTTCCAAAAGTACATGGATGAACCCTGTAATTTGCACTTCGTAACGCATTTAACCCTAACTTGGTCATGGTGAAACCTTTAGTTTTGCTGGTTATAGGGATGAGCAAATGGTATGAAATCCCGAAACCGAACCGGTACCGGTACCGAATTTCTCGTATCGAATGATTTTCAGTACCAGTTCGGTTCCTACTTTTCGGCGTTTCGAGATCCGTACGTTACCGATTTTTACCTTCAAATACCAGTACCGATACGAACCAAGCATTTTCGATACCAGTACCTGATTTTGGCGCTTTTCAAAATCGGTATTTTCAGTTCCGATATGTTCGGTACCGCTACCTAGCTCATCCCTAGTTCAGCATGGTAAATTTGTTGCAAATTACAAAGTGCAAATCACATAAACCATCCTTATACTTTTGGAAAGCTATGGACCAAATCAAAAATTTTGGTAAACCACAAGGACTATCCGTTCGGTTTACTTTACTCAAAATTAAACAATAAACAGATATTAATCCACTTCAGCCGCTAACAAACGCGTCAATCACATTCAGAACACAAGTATAGCATAGATAAAGCTATAACACACACTTCATTTCAAACAGCTTTCATGAATTATTAGTAAATTAGATGTATCATCAGTCTATTAACGTAACACAAATCCAATCAATTAACATGCATTGATTATGTTTAGGTATAATTCAAAAATAGATATTAATCCGCGTCAGTCCGGTCACTCACATAATCGATTGTCCGATTTCATATAGATAAGTGTGTGTGTGTGTGTGTGTGTGTGTGTTGGATTACAAATAGATAATAAAGCGATGGATAGATACATGCATGAATTTAGACGGTTAATAGATACAGATTATTATATTAATCACCTAAAGAAAGAACAGTGTTTTTAAGTGTGTGTGTGTGAGAGAGAGAGAGAGAGAGAGTACCAGAAGAAGTGGTGATGGATGGATGGATGGATGGATGAAAGAAATGAATGATGAAGGAGATGGTAGTGGAGTGGTGGGTTTGATATAGGCGGGCCTTCAAGATTGGTCACTACTCACTACTCTGATATTTTCAAAAGCCTTCATTTTCATATTTATTATTTTATTTATTTATTTATTTATTTCTTTGATATTTATTGTGTATTTAATTTTCACCCATTTTAGGAAAATACACTTAGGAACTATAAATGCGTTTATTATTTTTTTTAGGAGCAATTACATATATCTCCTTATAAATGATCTCTTGGTCTAGTGGTAAGGTGTCCCCTTTGCAAATGTAAAGTTGTGGGTTCAAGTCCTTGCAAATGCATGGTAAGGTGAAATAAGGTGTAATAAAAATTTGTCGACATATATCCCCGTATAAACTTGATAAATTACATATATATCCAACTCAAAATTTTATTTACATATATCACCTTCCTAAAATCTAAAATTATCAAATATACCCATTTTACTAAAATTAAATTAGAGAATGACTATGTTACCTTTTTTTTTACTAAACCATAATATTTCAAATTTACCCATTTTTAACTAACAACTTTTCGTTTTTTTCTTTTTACCTTTTTTGTTTTATTTTTGAGTAAATTGCCAAAATGGCCCCTCAGGTTTGGCCCAAAATGCTTGTTTGGTCAGTTATCTTTTTTTTGTGCCAAAAGCACCCCTCACAGATCGAAAATTGCCAAAATGGCCCATATTTAACTGAGTTTCTAACTGAGGATGGAAAGTCAGTTAAGTCTGAGGGGTAATTTCGTCCTTTCACTCTGTACTTCATCTTCTCCATATAAATGGCCCCTGTGTTCTTCTTCCCCCTCTATTTCATCTTCAACAACTCCACCTTCAACATTATTACTTATTACTCCAATTCAATTAAAGTTTTACTAAACTATAGTAACTAACCCTTCGATTACCATATTCAATCAGAATATCAAAACCAAATCTAGATTCCAAATCAGATATACATCACCAATTATTATAATACACAAACTTAAACTTAAACTTACGTTTACCTAAAACTTTCAACCAGATCTTAAGCACAAGCACAAGGATTATCAACAACAACAACAACCTGTTCATCATCACCACTCCTAAACAAGAGGTAACCAGGTCACCGGAGATGGTGACCGGAGTTGCAGAGTCGTCGGAGACAACAACCTGTTCATCATCACCACTCCTAAACAAGAGGTAACCTTCTCTGTCATCATTCATCATCATAATCCCTAACTCCTCCTCCGCCTCCGGCGGTGCTCCGGCAGCCAAACCCTACAACCACACCACCACCTACCACACTCCACTCGATTATTATCATGGGGAGAGAGAGACGTAGAGATCGAAAAGAGAGAGGGAGAGAGGAAGAGACAGCGACGGTGGCGGCAGCGGTTGGGATCTAGGGTTCCTGTTCAGATTTTGGTGGTGTACAGTGGAAATTGTGGTGGTGTTATCAGACGGCGGCGGCGGAGGGTTTGGCTTCTGATTAGGCTTCTGATTTGGCTTCATGGCGGCGGAGGGTATGGGTTCTGATTTGGCTTCTTATTTTTGGATATAAGGTTATCGGGGTGATGGGTATGGGTTCTGATTTGGCTTCATGGCGGCAGTGGTGGTGGTCGGAGCTTCGCCGGAGGTGGAGGAGACCACCGGTCTCCTTCTCTGTCTAGTTCACCCTCTCTTTCTCTCTCTACCGTGTGTGTCTGATACAGAAAAGTATGTGTGGGTGTTGTTTTTATAAGACAAAAGGGTGTGGTGGCATCAAGAGGGTTAGTGTTGGAGAAGATGAAGTTCAGATGGGTTAAAAGGGGTTTTGAAACGTTTAGAGATGAAATGACGAAATTACCCCTCAGACTTAACTGACTTTCCATCCTCAGTTAGAAACTCAGTTAAATATGGGCCATTTTGGCAATTTTCGATCTGTGAGGGGTGCTTTTGGCACAAAAAAAAAAAAGATAACTGACCAAACAAGCATTTTGGGCAAAACCTGAGGGGCCATTTTGGCAATTTACTCTTTATTTTTTAATATTTTTCAGTTTTCTTTCTTTTGGCTAGCAACTATCTTTCATTCTTATTTGTTATTCCACCATTGATGACCTCTACAACACATCTTTTTTTTTGAACGATCAACTAAAGTATTGCCGGGTACTCTGTACGCGGTTCCCAATGGCCGAAAGGGGCCCCAGACGACCTCTAGTCCGTACGGACAGAGCCCTTCGGCCCACCCGTCTCATGTTCCAGGAAAAACCGGGCCCACAAACCCGTCCGAAGGCACGACGGTAGTGAACCGGTAAAACCTGGAGAGATCAGGAGTCGAACCCATGACCACAAGGGTCAAGGGTCTCTTCATCACCTCCCAACCACCTACCCACCACAAGGGTGGGGGTATCCATCACATGCCTCCCGTGGGAATCGAACCTGGCTCCCCCAAAGAGAGAACCGACCCTTTTACCACTAGGCCACATGATTAGGATACCTCTACAACACATCTAATAACCAAAGCCAATATTCCATCATCAAATCATTTCAGCAAAATACAATCCTCTTCATTTCATCTCATCTCATAATCCAAAAGATTGAATAATCAAATTACTTTAAAAGATCAAATCACATAACTGAAACTTGTTTAAATAGTACATTTACGACACAAACTCTCTTGAATTTGCAACAATTCCTTTATGTACAGACCATTATGCGAATCTCGTTCTCCCAATCTATCCCACGAGAAAATTGTGTGCAGAATCCGGTGACTAAAACCCTTGTCAAACTCGTCGGAATCATCAACGACTGTGTCTTTGCCTCCGATTTTAGCGGTAATCTTTCATTGGTATCATAATCGAGTATGGAGCATTGACCGGTGACAACGATGCCATTGCTCCGATCTCCGATCAAAAACAAAATTATCGTGAGGAGGGAAGTGATCTAAAGGTGAAGGAAAATAAAAAAAAAACGTAACTGATTCTTGTCAATTTGTTTATGTTATGAAGGAAAATTATCGAGAGGAGGAAATCAAAAAGTCATGGATTTTTTTTATGTTATGAAGGGGTATTTTTGTCAATTTGTTAGGGAACGAGGATATATGTAATTTAATTTTTGAGTTGGTATATATATAATTAAGGTTAAAAATAGGAGGATATATGTAATTTATCTTTTTTTTTTTTTTTAATTAAAGAACTTTAATAAAAGAAATGTACAAAGCTAAGTATCAATTGGGTTTTACTGCAATGGGCTTTTGATTGACGGGTTTTCTCAAAAACTGAAAATGATGGATTTGGGCTACCTAGTGTTGTTTGGATTGCGGGCGTATGGCGTGGCATTTTGCCATTAAATTACCCTAGGTAGTCGTGCTTTTATACACTGGTTGTTCAAAAGAAATAGTAAGGGGTTGTTTGACAACTTTCAAATGGATAAGTGTTGAACTAATAAGATGTCTGAATTATTAAGTGCTGAACTGGTAATAGTCTGGACCATTCAAACTCAGTATGATGCTTACACATACCGATACAAACATTTGCTCGTGAAACAAACAGTCTGAATAATCTATATCTGACCGATTCAGACATCTATCACATTAGGAGCTCATTAAGATTTGAAACAAACAATCCCTAAATATAAAAAGCTCATTTACTAATTTAGTTCAAGTGCCTGATATGTATATCAAGCTTAACCTAGCTCGTTAGACTAAACAACAAAAAGAAGCAACTATTACCCATAGCAAATTAACTGGTAAGTCTAAGAAGGGTGGGATGTAAACAAATAATATAATATATTACATCCTAGAGAAAGTATACGGCACAAAGTACCTTAAAGTATGAAGTGTAAGAAGTAACTACAAGTTGACACGTGGAACTGGCGGTTATAACCTACAAATTCGTTATGAATCATGAGAAGGGTATTATAGACATTTACACATCCAATAACCACGTCCTAAATTTATCAATTATACGTATCCATGTTTTTTACGTGAATCCAAATTCAAATTTTCGTAAATGATTACACTATTTTCTTTCACTATTTTTTTGCCAAATTGAATTTGTAGTCCCAGACTTATTTCGATCTTAATTTTTTCAAAATTGATATTCAATTGAAGAGTTTATCGACATGATCGGTAGGTTACTCTGTGTTTTTTTTTTCATTAATACGTAATCAGATTACTGTAATCATGATGTTATAA
Source organism: Ambrosia trifida (assembly GCA_028751855.1). NCBI lineage: Eukaryota > Viridiplantae > Streptophyta > Magnoliopsida > Asterales > Asteraceae > Ambrosia > Ambrosia trifida. Next base: position 22,634,778 of record CM054124.1, on the reverse strand, counting down.
TTTATGCAGACTTAAACATTGAACCGGAACATTCTATCGCAGAAGATCCGGTTGCAAAGATTGATAATATCGTTTTTCAGGGTATATGTTCGTGTTTTATCAGTTGAAACGAAGATGATATAGTTAACATTACAAATTTCCTGTTATAAATATTTGAATGGGTTTTATTTATACTAAATGCGTTTTATAAAAACAAGTGCGTTTTATAAAAACCAGTTTAATTGGTGTTTAAAAAACCAAGTGCGTTTTAAAAAAAGAAAACCAAGTGAATGCGTTTTATATCATATATTTTTGCTTTGAATAATATCAGAACTAACGTGTGTTTTACATCACATGAATACGTTTTATAACATTAACATCTGATATAACAATATTCAGACACAAACATAAAACGCATCTATAATTTTCATCAAACCCACGTTATTGTTTCACATCCATCTATACAATAATATTCAAGCACAAACACCATCACTCATCTTATTCATCTTCAAACTCGTCAGCTAATCGGTTACTAATCGAATATGAAGATTTGCTTACTTGTTTTGCGTTTCGGAACCAAAATCGGTTGCTAATCGAATGTTCGTCTGTCGTTTGATGGGTTGCTCTGTTTTTTTTTTTTTTTTTTGGTTTACAGATTAATGTGTTTTGAGTATTATGATTTCCACGATTGACGCAGATCAAAATAACTGACAATTAATGAGATGATTTGGGCGTTATAATTTAAAAAAAAAAAAAAACTTAAATTGATTAACTGTATTTTGTCTAAATTACCCTTGAATGATTAATTGCTTGTTAAACGCGTTGCTTATTTACGATCGTACCACCGTTCTTTTTTTTTTTTTTACCCTAATCAATGACTGGAAGTCCTTCTTACACTTTATATGTTAAGTACGCTTTATACAAAAGCTTTTGTCGTTCATCCTAAATGATAAAAAAGAAGAGGTATTTCATACTGAAACCTCTTACTTTAAAACAATATCCAGACATGAAAACTTTATTAGAAATAAAGAGTGATTTTCATGGAGTACAAACAACAGAAACACAAACAATTACATTATAGTATTGTTAAGCTATCCATAATGAGAAAAATATATTTGAAAAAGTATGATTAATTATTATGATAATTGTATTAACAAAACATCCGATTACAAGTAACATGCAGGTAAACGAGCCACAATTTGCACTACTACATTTTTGTATTGCAAAGCCTACTGTATTGAAAATAAAACATTGACCCTTAGCAGACGGAGAGTTACTTTGCATAACTTTCTTTACGCGATCGAGGAGCTTGATTACTTGGGGGGCCAACCCTCCAAAGGTATCAAAAGCGAATAGCACAAACACATGCTAGTTCTCTAGACAAGCCGCTTCATGTTTATCCACTTTTTTGCTCTCGGCTTTCAAAACTGCCTACCCTGCCACTAAACCACAGCCTCAGAGTCCCACCAACGAGGATACCCCAGTAATGTCAACGCATGCATGCTTGCCTTGCGTCCATCCGAACACAAAAACGTCTGCTGGCCTCAAGGTGGACCGCCCGTCAAGTGGGTCCGTCAAAAGATTCACGAGAGCCTCGTTTTTGGCTGAACTCCCTGCCCTTCATAACACATCCCATAGAACATCTCTAACCAGGTCATGTCTGTATTTAAAGTCTGGCAGCTCCGGCCTTACAATGTAGGGCGTGTTCACCAAACTTGTCTAAGCATGTTTTTTTTACAAATTGGACATGGTTCGTCGACGGGAAACATGGGAATCATAAGTCGGTATTTGAGGACAACCCGATATTAGATAGCCGACATGTGTTGCCCGAGTCCGTCAATTGGGAGTCTAGTGAGGAAATCTTGAGCATGGGCCCCTTTGAGAACACGGTTCTGGGCGAAGCCATGTTAAACTACTCCTCCATAGTCTGCATGGCTTTACAGTTAAACGCACTCGCCAAGATTTTTTGAGGCTTTTTTTGGGGGAGGTGTCTTTATCTGTAAAGCCACCCAAATCTACATTGGGAGAAAGTCGCAAATATCGTCCAGTGCGAGCTTGTAATCATCGTCCATCCCAACCACACCGTTGTTCCTTATAATGTGTTCCTGTAGCTTTCAGGACTGCGCCCTAGAAGCCACATAAGCATACACGGACAAATTTTCCGCTGAGTATAGGCCCAACCCCAAGCTAATGAGTGGTAACATGAAAAGACTACCAAGTAAATCTATTAAAGTATAACATTCAAAGGCAAGTACATGAATCTAGTATTTATAAAGGCATAATAAGTTTTATAGCTTATTAGATTAAAATAAATTTTTATAGGTTAAAATGAGACTATTTAAATTTAATTTGTATCTACAATAACAATATTATGACAAGAAATAATTGAAACAAACATTGCTTTAACGTGGGACCAACACACAAATACAAATTAATTCCACTTTTCAGGGTCCCCACATATAGATATTTCAACCATTGTTGTTGGTATATTAAAAAATTATAGTTTACGGTCTAAAATTAAAATATAAAGATTTTTAAAGGAACATTTTCTAAATTGAAGTAGCAATTTTTATAGTATTTGTAATGGGTGTTAAAACTAATCTGTGGTTGATTAAAACTCGTTTGTAAATCTGCCGAGCTGATTTGGCATAAATTAGATATCATAGATAAATATTCAAGTCGAGTTCGAGTTAATGGCGGCTCAATCGAATAAAATATGTTCATTGACATTTTAGTAGTATGGTATAATATGTTATTAATTTCTTAATACAAGTATTGACAACCTACAAGATCAACAAATTATAAAAAAACCATCCGTTTGCTTTGCTAAGTTATGAATTGACTCGAGTTGAAAAGAGCTTAACTTTCAACAAATATTGAAAATTACGAGGCAAACCAGCTGAGCTCATGTTGTAATCTCCCCTAGCTCGAATTGATGTTGGGTTAGCACAACTAGTAGTTACTTTTTTTTTTTGAAAAGTAAACTTCATTAACAAAACGAGTGAGCCCTCAAAACGAGGACCGCTACATCACGGCTTACAACATATACAACGGGTTAACAATCCAATCCTTCCAAACAATATATGAAAATCTAGATCTATTTTTTAACCAAAGAAACGACCAAGTCTTGATCAAACAAATAGCTTCCACTACCTTTGGCGCCTTTCCTTCAAAAATCTTTAAGTTTCGGATCTTCCATAAATCTAGTAGTTACTAATACATCGTAATGGTCTTTCATTTATTATTTTATCATCAAATAATCTTACAAATAGTTTTTAATAAATGTATATTTAAAATACCGATAAGGTGTTAGAAGATTGAAGAAACACAACCACAAGTTGCACACGGGATGAACAAGCATTTCATAAAACCAAATTATTATAAAACATGAACCCGGATTGATATCCCAAAGTTATAATATTAAGTCATGTGACTTAGACTTCACCAAAACATGATTGGAAACATGTAACATCCATCTTTAAACACAAACAACAACAAAGATATGAATAAAAGATTATGATATAGGCATAACCAAAACGCATATCCACCTGTCAATCACGACAACTATGAAAATACAAGATTCCTAAAATCTTCATACGCACACTTAAATTCCACATAGCATCAATTCATCAGACAATTTTAGATGTTTATCAATTAAATGTGAGTTCATATCGATTTAGTGGAAGATTGTTGTTTGCTTTAGATCGTTATTACCATCTTACACGAATTATAGCATACTTATGATTTATTTTGACACATATTGCTTATATAAAACATCTTGTATTTCTTTGAAGGTGTTTATTTAATGAAAATAAATCATGAATCAAATTATTTTCGTGCTACCTCCTAGCTTTTTAGCTTTTTCGCACTTTCCCTGTGACATTCTGGACTTGTTTCTTAATCCTCAATCAACACCATCTGCTTAACTTTATTTTGATTCATACAAATTAATTAATTTCAAAATTGTTGCAATAAAACAAAATTTGGGAGGGGGAAAGTCACGGGACCCTTAAACCAGTGGTGCCGGACCAATACGTATAAAATTTTCGGGCAAAAACGCTTAGATTTACACCACTGAGCAAAAAACGGAGGGGTGGTACCCCAGGCCACCATTAACCTCTGCCTTCGGCGCAAATATAACCCCCACCTCCATCTTTCATAAACATAAACGAAAATGAACAAAAAAAATCTCGTTTAATAAGTATTCGTCATTTCCTTAACAAACAAACACAAACATGTGTCCAAATTATAGATTTTCCTTTTGGGAATTAGAGGATGAGAATAATAATAATAATGAGTGTTTAGTTTGAAACTTTGGTAGGAGCGAAACCCTTGAAATTGAGCTTCCTTGGACCTACCAAGGTGTTGGGACGTTGGGTATGAATCGCATATCCATTGTCATTGTTACTATGAATCATATACCCGTAGTAATTCTTGGGCGTTGTACCCGTTGTATATGTTATAATCCCTTGGTGCTCTGGTCCTTGTTTTGAGGATCTGGGTGCGGTTTTTAATGAAGTTTACCTTAAAAGAAAAATAAAAAAAAAAATACCCGTAGTAATTCCTATACGTCACATGAACAAGTTATCATTGTCTAACTTCAAGAGGGGGGGGGGGGGGGGGGGGGGGGGGCTATAGGTCTTTATGCACTACATAAGAATTTGATTAAAGCTCCACTTGTTCTACTTCTTTAATTTGTAAGTTGCCTAAGGGGCTGTTTGATAGCCTCTTAATCAGCCTCTTAATCATTCAGGTCTGAATCATTCAGCATTCAGACTGTTTGTTTCAGCATCTGAATGGAATGATTAAGTGCTGAATCATTAAGCTAATAAGGGATGCTGAATGATTCAGCTCTTAATCATTCAGAGCCTCTTAACCATTCAGACCACTTAATGATTCAGCACTTAATCAACCAAACAGCCCCTAAGACAAGTAGTGCTTCTCACACTCGGATAACAAACAAATCAAATCTTAAAAGCGACAAGATGAAAGATGAGCGCCTCTCACACTCAAGTACTCAACTCACCAGTCACCACATCAATTATTTTGCTTTTCATAAATTGTTATTTTAAGAGCTAAACATTTTTTTTCATTTTATGATGTTTTATTTATGTGATATCTAAGTACCCATAAATTGTCTACTTCTATACGATCATCCCTATTAGAAAATTTACTAGCCATAGATCTATTTGTTAGGCCTAGTGGAGTACACAATTTTTCAAAGTCATATCGTCATGTCATGGAGGTTACATGTAGCAGTTATTAGTTCTTTCACGGGTTTAACCAGTGGCGTACCCACTCATGTCGTAAGAGGGGCGGGCGTTCCCCTTAAAAAATATTTTTAGTGTAACTTGTAGTAAAAAATCATACTCGCATCCCTTAAAAGTTCGATTAAACCCCCAGACCGCACCCTAGAATCTTTGGGTCCGTCACTGGTTAAACCCGTGAAAGAACTAATAACTGCTACATGTAACTCTATGACATGACTATATGACTTTGAAAAATTGTGTACGTGGAATTGACGATACGACTTTGGAAGATTGTGTGAACGGTTATGACTCACTCTATACATGATTTGTAGGTTTATGTAGTATTTTTTTTTTTATTTTTTTTATTTTGACTTCAAACATGTATGCATGTTCATTTTTTTTTTTTGTGTATAACTTATATTTGAGTATAATATACGAGTGATTTATGTGATATAAAATATTATGAAATCCATCTAAACATTTAAATTAAGACGTCAGTCCCAACATTTGCAAACTTTCAAATAAGGGTGGCGACGCAGCTTGTTGCCCGTCTACCCTTCATTTTAATGTAACTTGGCAAGTTTAAGAAATGAAATAATCGTATATTTTTATTAAAATGTTAAAAGCATGCGAAATTACAGTTTTAATGTTATTTAAAATGAAAAATATGAAAGAAAACCTAACTTGCCTTCTAATTCTAAGATTGAAAGTATCAAGATAATGTAACTTCTCAAGTGGGCCAATTGCATTCCATGGGCTTCAAAATTAAAAACAGCCCAGCTTATCCTTGTTGGTTTCTCCACACGTGGAATTAGCCTATGTGTTATAATGTTTTTCTTTTAACGGCCAACTAAATATAACTAGAACATACTAGGTTATCACTTGAGAAATGACTGTCCACTAGGTAGCCCAAGTCCACCAATCCGGCAAACACGCCGTCGAAGGGCAACCGTGGTAAAACCCCTCTGGATTAGATTCGAACTTGAGACCAAATGGTCTCAAGCTCTTATCTTCATTTCCCCATGCCATTCCACCAAACGGTGGGGACTATGTGTTATAATGTTAATTATTTACTGAGAAAACATGTCAAGTTAGCAAGTTTCCGAGCTAAAAAGTAGTATAATATGGTGCATCAAATCTAAAATTGATTAATTACTCAGTGTAGTTTGTTGCACCGTTGTAATAATACAATTTGTCATTTGGTTTTTAGCATGTGCTCCAGATTGTTTAGATTTCAAGGTGATGACTCTTAACCTGTAGCGCGACATAGCGCATTTTAGGTTTTTAACACCCTTGAAAAGTTTTTATATACGGTTGTAAATTCAACCATATAAGGGATCACCATTTTTGAATGTGTCTCATCACTTCTAAGCTTTTAATATACAACTAACGAAAACTTTCATCTAGTCAAGTTCTACTCTAGTAAAAACGTAACATTCAATGTGCAAAAGTATATAAATACTACCTAAGTGATATAAAAGCTATAATGTTATGTTCAGCAAAGTTCTACCCAATGAAACCGAAAACAAGAAACAATGCCTAATTGTGTCTTGTTTGATTGTTTTGTGTGCCACCAATAATTTCTAGTCTTCTACTCATTTATGATATGTCGTCCATTGATATCGTACTTGTTTGAAACAACAAATGGTAGTCTTGTCATTATGTATACCGATACCACATATGTTGTGACTAGCGAATAAGAAGTATCATATACTTGGAAGAAATACCATTTAGAAAAAGTAATTGTATACCAATGCAAAGGACTCGATACAATGTTCCATTTGTCTGTCTTGTAGGTTTTGAACTTAATCAAAGAAAGCGGTATGATGTGCAATGAATCCTGAAATTTGTAGGCAATATTCAACATCAACTTGCTTTGCTTTGAAAATATTCTTCTTATACCAAACAAAACATGTGTTGTGGTATCATTGAAGTATGTTTTTTCAATAACATGTCTTGTTGTATCTTCTTATATATGAACATCAGGATTTGATTCATTTATAGTATGAAATAAAACAAATTCACACAAAATGACGCAACTTGACACAAGACAGATTTCCAATCGGTTTCCTTTATTGATGTCGAGTTTGAAAGGTTACAATAGAATAGATTGTTTTCATATAGGGTTTTCTTGTTGCAATAATAAAGAAACTAAGTATGACAACTAAATTAACCAACCTTACAAATTATCATTGTATTCTAATAAAAGATTACAATGTTCTTTTACAATTTATCTATATCTATATCTATATCTATACTACATTTTTTTTAACGGCCAACGAAACGTTTCTGCCCGACTACTCATGGGACCCGTAAACTGGCGAACCCAAGAACCCCCCCAAGACTATGCAAGGGGCTGGCTAGGGTAGCCAGGCTTGCCCACGAGGTTTTCGAACCGGGGAAAACCTGATCCCCCACCCGTCCAAAGAGCCGCTGTGGAGAATCGGTAAAACCCGGCGAGATCAGGACTCGAACTCCTGACCATAGGTAAGGAGTCATCCCTCATTTCTCATTAATGTCCTCCAAATGTAGCTAGTGGGAATTGAACCCAAGCCTCCTATAGGAAACTTAGGCCCTCAACCAACCGGGCTACAAGTGTTGGACAAATATATCTATACTACATAATAAAGAAGGAGGCATGGACAAATCTGTTCAAATTATTCAAAGTTAAGATGACATACCAAAGGTTACTTTACAACTTTCTAAAATTTACTACTTTTCTTCCCTAAATGCCCCTAGAAGATAATCAACTTTATATGAAAATAGAACTCACCCAAATTAAATAAACATACGGGATAACAATATTTTTAAACAAATTTCATATAATGACAATGAAAGATAATAATTTATGTTACCACAATGAATAATCTTATCTCAGTTAAACTTGTACGTGTTTTAAAACTTTGCCATAATAATACTATACTATAAACTCTTTTCACATATATTCGTCTACCCAACGACAAAGTGGACGGGATGGTTCGGCTCACTGGCTACATTGGGCAATTTTTTAGCTGCTGGGTCAGGCCACAACTTTTAATTTCTAAATAAACAGTGACCTTCATATGATAGTGTATACAATATTATATTATTACCACATTATAATCTATTTATACTTGTGAAAGGGTGTGTGTGAACCGACATGTCCCTTCACAAATAACACAACTACCCATAACTACCATATGAACCGATATGTCACACCCATTCGGTTACAACTTCCTAAACTTAGTATAAAACAAATATTATGTCCAACAAAAAATTATTAAAATTTGTTCAACACAGCTATGTTCAGAAAAACCTCCACAACAGGTCAGTTTAGTAGAAAAATTCCCAAAAATTGTGTATTCATCCAAACGGGATGAATCCACTTGGAAAAGTCAAGTTATTCCAATGTTAATCTACTGTAAAGATTTGATAACTTAATTCTTTATAAAACTCAAGTTACAACGTTTTAAAGTTGACTCAGTTTGTTAATCCGAAAATCTGATATGACCTTTATTCAAAGAAAATTCCAAAAACTACTCAAACGACGCCCAAATCACTCGATTTTACCCATTATGAAAAGCTAAGACCAGGTATAATATAACCATGCAAAGAAAACATCAAAACCATCATGTTAAAGCCACGTAACAGACCCTACAAGTTGACATAAACATTCTGTCCAAATTTTAATCATGCATAAACCCTTATTTAAACGACTCACGTGTGCGTATAATCGATCAACAACAATCAACAATCATTACAAAACATTCATATGACCTATCAAGATCAGAATCTATCATAATACATGCAAAATCATAAACCCTAACGATCAAAACATCATCAACTTGTGCAACAAGTAATCTATCATATCACTAATCGCCTATCATCATGTTTAACCCGTTAAATCTTCATAAGCTTCAAGTTTTAATCTTTATAAAAAGGTCTCAGACCTGGACAAACTTAGTTATAGGGTTTTTTATAATAATAAGATTAAAGCATAATAGATTAAGGATTATACCACAAGCTCTTCGAAACAATCAACCGAATGCTCTTGAAGCTTCCCGATCGATGTTCTTGCGCCTTAGCAGGTGTTTTGGGGTTAATATTTCGTAAATAGGGCAGTAGGGGCGATTAGGGTTTGAGTTTAGGTGATACAAGAGGCTTCGGGTCGCTTAAATAGGTGTTTAAGTCGGTTTGGTGATAACAGACACCCGCGCACAGCCGCTCGGTCCCTGTGAGCGGCCGCTCACAGGGCTTCGGCCCGCGTGGGTGGCCTGTTTCATCAGTCGACGTGTTTTCCTTTTATGTTTTCGCTATTTCGGACCGTAATAAGTGTAACCCCATGTGTTAAGACCCCAACCATCCTAATGGTCCACCTTTAACGATTTTTATTAACGTATTCGGTTTAAGTTCACATAATCACATATGGTTTGCACATAGTTTCACAGAGTATCACAGAAGCACGTAATCACAATCAATCCAAATCAATTAACTCACAATTATTAAACTTCATTGTTCACCAACGTCCGAGGTTCACTAATCATGTATACAGTCTGGTAATTATTCGAATTACCACTGCATGCAGTTATTAACTTATAACTGTGTAACGTGTGTCCTATCTAGCTAACCCTAGTTAAGTATAATGCAAGGAATGTAACTAGAGTTTCGTTAAAGTGAGAACCTGAAATTTCGGGGTATCACAGTTTAGACCATAATTGGAGTGTGATCCGATCGTATATATTTATGTGAGTCGATAGAGTGTTGTTGAATGATAACCTAGGTTATCATAGGGTGTAATTAATCATTTGACCCCAAAATATACCTTAGTTTTTTGTTAAGAGGCTCGATGACGATATTAACATTCCATTAATTATGAACACATGTTATTAGGTGTTAACACATGATTATATTTGTGATCCCATATACATACGTTAGTGAGGAGTTACCATGTCTTAGTGAGTGGTAACCTCATAAAGCACTTTGTGATTATTCAGGTTTGGGTGGATTGTGTAACTTTCCACTTGGGCATTAACGTGTAATGTTGTTTTGTACTTGTGTATTAATCGTGTATCCAGTTGCTCTCTGTTGAGGGTGTGATTGGCTTTACTGTTCAATGCCAATTGTCTCGTATAGCCCAGGTGTTGTATGCATAAACGGGTAATCTATTGAGTTTCCTCAATAACTCATGCTTTACCAGACTGGGGGCTATAGTGTGTGCAAACTGTTAAATTATGCACATGAGATGACAATAATAAGTAAAATGTGTACGGATGTTGACCTGGATCGTTGACGGGTGTCAAATATAGACAATGACCTTACACCTATCAATTGTCGTCGCCCTCAAGGGTCGTTTGTCTATACCCATTTCCCTTTAATACACCGAACGATCGCTCCACATCTTTCCTTTTCCCCCTCTTGCGCCCTAATGAATTTATATTTTCCTTTGGATCAGTCGGATATCGAAACGCTTTCACGAATGTTGACCAAGCAGGGTAGATGCCATCGATAAGTTAATATCCACGTTTATATAAGCGCCCATTTAAAGTAAATGGACACTTTGGCATCGCTCCGTTTCGTTGGGTGAGAAAACTGGAGATTGGTGGAGAACATTGATGTAGTTGAGTGAACCGGGGGACAAAAAAACCATGCCAAAACCACATATCTTGTGACACAATTGCTTCTAGCATGATCATAGGGTATTGGTAATCGTCTCTCATATATTGTCCTCGTAATTTCCTAGGACATGCTCGCCAAACTAAATGTGTGCAATCAATGATGCCGATCATGCTGGAAAAGGGTGATGTCTTTTTTCGTGTGCTTCATCCAAATATGCAATGTCGTGACTTGTCAGTCTACGTAAAAACTCAGCCCCGTACAACTTAATGACGACATTGCAAAAAAAAATGGTAAACATGCACGCGATGTCCTCTCATATATACATAAATACTCATCGTATTCATTAGGAGGATTACCGGTTGCGAGTTGTTTAACTGCAGAAGATACTTTTTGTATGAGCGTAAAACTCTTTCTAAATCGACTGTCTACGCCTTCTCCAAACCATTCGAAGTTTGCTTCAACATCTGCTACAATTTTTAAAAATAGACGTTTCGACATACGATACCTTAGTTTGAACATAACTTCGGTGTATTTTGGTGTGTTGACAAAATAATCTTCCATTAAACGAACATTACCCCCTTCGTGATCACGTGACACACATCTTTTTTTAGATGTTGCTGTGTCTTCTTCTTCTTCTTCGGCTTGCTTGGTAAGATCCTTGAAAAATTCAAGGGTACTATCAGTTGAATTTAAAATCGGGTGCACGTCGAGCGGGAAATGCAAATTCGATCTTTTTCAACATCACTCATTTTTTAAAAGTATGGAGGAAAATTAGAGTGAAATATGATGTAGTTTTAAAGGTACATGAAGGTTGAAGTGAAAGTATGTTTATATATACCACCAATGTTTATAATACTGTTGGCATAAATTATAAAAAACAAATATCAACTTCACGTCTGTTGGATAGTACCAGGGAAACAGTTCACGAGACCTACTAGTACTCATGGTGACAGTGTTACCGTGTAGATACTGAGGTACCCGTAGACAACACGGGTAACGCACGTCTGCCATAATATTTAAAACATAGGGGTACTAGATTATACCCCGGGAACGTCCCGGGGTTGAGAAATCCAATATGATATATTAATTTTACATATGAAATAGAATGATTCGCTTTACAGTTACATGCAAGAAAGCTTCGGGTAGCACCTAACCTAAAACAATTAAAAATGTATCTCCAATGTTAACGCTTAACTTTAAACAATGTATAACTCTAATGTTAATATCTAACCTAAACCAATGTATAACTCCAATGCTAACGCATGTTGAAAATAGAATTCATATTTACTGATTTAAACATAATTAGTGACTTGCCTATACATGATTAATGATTTACATGAACACTTTGTGTGTTTTTTTCCTGTATATATTTAATGATTTAAACATAATTAGTGACTTGCCTATACATGATTAATGATTTACATTAATACTTTGTGCGTTTTTTTTCTGTATGAACAAAACCCCCCAAAAAAAGTCGTTTTTTTTCTTTGTTTTTATATAGCACTATGGTACTCGTTGGAAAGATAATAAAACGCTCGTTAATTTGGTGTAATTTTTTTCTTTAAAAAATCTTGTATATAAAAGATATTAACGTTTAAAAATTATGGGAGGAAACATAAGAGAGAAAAATCCAAATTTTTTTTTTAATTTTTTTTTCCTAAAATATCTCAATGCCACATGGGATGACACATGACACACTTAAGGAGGAGAATGCCTCTTTGAGTGCATGTCATTAAAATTGTTTTGGTTTATTATATGTATAGATAGATAGACAAACAGATAGATTGGCTTCTTAAATTGCGCAACTTTGTTTCAAAATTTTGTTCTTTAATTCCAAATTATTTTCAATAAATGGGGTGATGCTTAATTTTGACTTACGTTAAAAATACCAAAACACAAAGCCGGTACGATGAACCGGAAAATCTATTCTTAATAGATGATGGTGGTTGGTGCTTGACCAAACCCATTTCTGGTCCATGTTCTTCTAAAGACAAATCCACGTGAACAAAGAATTCTACCATCATTTATGTTTTATTTTCAGGTTACTTCTTATTTGTTATTAACTAGATTATTACACTACATGCAATGTTATTATATAAATACACTACATGTTATATTAATAGTAATAAAAATGTTATGTTTTAAAAACAACACATATCTATTATTTATTTTATAATAAACCAATATAAGTTTAGACACGTGTTATTCGATTGCGCAGTCTATTTTTTAAGTTTCCATCCTATTTCTATACTTATATTTTATTAGAAATATTATTTCTCTTACTTAACTAAGAATACTTATCAATAAATTAAAATTTTTATTTCTTTCTAATTATATGTTAATTTCTTATGAATAATTATTATTTTTAATTAAAGATTGTTAGTATAAATTAAATATAAAATTAATTATTAACAGTTTAAATAAACTTGTATTTTTAACTTAAAAACCTCACCAAGTTCAAATTTGATGTGGTTGATTGGTAAGTAATAGTTAAAATACAATATTTAAATAAATAACAAATAGGCTGTATTAAAAAATTAAAATGAATTCCTATTAGAAAATAAAAGTGTTTGAAAATTTAACGTAACAAAATTTATAACTGTCATGTCAATGTTTATTTTTTTAAATACAAATCTTGACGACCGTATATGTTAACAAATTAAATTATATTTTATTCTATTAGTATAATACACCAATTTTTTGAACCGTGAAATGCATATGTTTTCTTATATATAACTTTTTTTTTATTAGTTATATAACATTACATTTGTCAACCCGTGTATTACACGAGATTGTAAACTAGTGCATTGTAAAGACGATAAAACCTGCATAGTATACTAATAGAATAAAATATAGTGTAGTTTGTAAAATATACAATCCTCAAGATATGTATTTAAAAAAAGACTACCAGTCATGGATATAAATTTGTTAAGTTTTTTTTAAACATCATTTCTTTAATATTAGCATTAAGATAGTTTAATATATCATGTTTTTTTTTACTATTATGTAAGACGTTGTATTTTTACTATACAACTATATTAAATATTTGAATTCTTTTAGAAATTACTTATAGAAATAATTATCATTATTATTCATTCGTTTTTAATATTTTAACTAAGATAATTTTGAAGTTAGTGAAGTTTTTATGTAAAAGAATTATAAGTTTATTTAAATAATTAATTTTCGTATGAAATTAATTTGGTTAACAATATAATAAGTAGAGTAAAGATCCGGTACAAATAGTTTTTTTGGTAAGAACTGTGAGAATCAAAGGAGGATATTTTTTTTTTATTTTTTTTTTCAAATTTTTTTCCCATATTGTTAAACAAGTATTATAGTATTGAAAACTAAAAAAAAAAAAAAAAAAAAAAAAATTGGTGTAGAGTAATTACATAATTACTCTAGTGTAAACTAATGTATTTACCTTAATGACGTAATTACACTAAAAAAATTTTTTTTTTAAAATTTTTTTTTGTATTATTCATCTAGAAAGAATGTTTAAGCACATGGGAAAAAAAAATTCTAAAAAAAAAATAATTTTTTTTACCCCCTTTGATTCTCACAGTTCTTACAAAAAAACTATATGTATTTGATCTTTACTCATAATAAGTAATAAGTATCTCTAGTTAAAAAAAATATGAATTCATAATTAAGTAGGAGTGAGAGACAACGAAAATAAAAAATAAAAAAGTAGATTGGTTCAGTGAATGATGAAATGTGTCAGATTTTCTTTTATCATATACTCCGTAGAATATAGATATAGAGAAAAAAATATAGATATAGAGAAAAGTTCTTGCACAAATGGTTCTTATCTTACAAATAACCCTTAACATGAAAAGTGAATGAAAGAATTTTTTTTACAATCTTGTTAAACATTATTTTAGTATTGAAATCTAGGAAAAAAGTAGTATAGAATAATTACGTAATTACTCTTGTAGAGTAATTATATAATTACTATAGTATAAACTATTGTAATTACTCTAATAACGTAATTACGCTACTTTTTTTTTTATTTTTTATATTATTCATCTAGAAAGCATATAGTAAAAAATTAAAAAAAAAAGAATCTTCCCCTCACTTCTCATATTTAGCATATTAAGCAATGTTTTAAAAACTGGTAAATAACGGCCGGTTATACCGGTATTACCGTTTTCGGATGAAAATCCGGTATGAAACACTCCGGTAAATATGGGAAACGGTATCGATTATATACCGCCGGTAAAATCTGGTATACTGGTTGGAACCGCTATACCGGTACCGACATAGGTTAGTTTTTGGGTTACTTTTAGATTTTTTTTTATTAAGGAATAACTTTTAAAAAATTTAAAACTTTAGATTATCTTTTGGATTATTTTGTTAATTATTGATTAACTTTTTGATAGTATTTTAGTATGTAATTATGTAATTTTAGATTATTTTTTGTCTTAATGTTGTTATTTATGATACCATATAGTTAACTAATCAACCCGGTCAAGCCGTCCGGTACAACACGGTTCAACCGGTTGAACTATTTTTTTAGCTAAATCCGGTATAATTAAAAAACCGGTTTTAAAACATTGATATTAAGCTCATTTGTATTTGATCTTTACTTTATATATAGATATAGATATAGATATAGATTTTCTTAAAACATATTTGTAACCACTCTAATTATATAAGTTGTTTGGAGAAGACTAAGCCAGTTTGTTGGATACTTAGATCACATGCTGCATGACATGAAGCTCAATAGCTAGAGGGAAAAGATTAAGTTCAGGCTTATCGTATTAAATGCCTAGTACATAACCTTCAATGGATTGGGCAATGATTTATATGGACTTCATTCCTCTCTAACATAGGTTTTAAGTTCGAATCTTGCTTCAATTGGTTTTCTATAGGTGGTCTAAGATGTATACCATTGTTATCGTAAATTTACTTTTTTTAAAACAAAAATTTATAGATTTTTGGGATAAATGTTCTATATACTCACACTCTAGGGAATAAACTCATAACATTTGAATGTGTATAGTACACCACTTATCACTTACCAACATCAATCCACATATGTACTTAGATGTTATTCCAAATATATTATACTATCACTTATGACTTACCAACATCAACCCACAGATGTTGTTTGTCGATTTCTCACAATTAACATTAAACTATATGATATATCATATATTTATTATGCTTTAATTTCTAATATTATTAATCAGTTTAATTATAATGTAGTTATATGTTCACGGATTTTTAGCTTTCATATTTGAATAATAAGACATCAAACTTTAACCCTATGGCCCTACATCCTCACCCTCAAAGCACATGTTTGACAACTCCATCCATACCTACACTTCTTCACAAACTCTCTTCATCTCCCAAACATATTTAACAATTATTCACCAATCCCCAACCACCAACCAACAATTGTTCATGCAAATGTTGCCACAATCACCAACCTAAAACACTAATCTAAATAATATCATGGTATTTACTACTTATCAATGATCAACAAACTAGTTATGAGTAACTAACTGAAGAAGAGGTTGAAGATGAAGCTACACTTTTCTTTCTGTTTGATGGCCATGATGGTTATGGTGTCTCTCACGGTGTTGCTAGTTGTTCTGCCGCTCGTATTGCCGCCGCTTCCACCGCCTCCTGTACATCTGCTGCTGTTGATCCCGGTGTTCATTATGTGTGTTCTTCTTTACTTGGCGTTTACACCATCTAAGGTCCCACCTTAGACCGTACTTTATCTTTTCTGCTTCAAATTAACCATGCAATGAATCTGGCTTGCACAAAGTCTACGACACATGTTTGAATTATTTGGTTCACTGTCGTTAAATAAACATACACACATTTATATTAAGATTTAATTAAATTGTTATAGTTTGTTTAATTACTATGGGTGTAAATGAACTAAATGTTCAGTGGTTAGCTAATGAACCATTTGGGAAAAGTTCGTTTGTATTCATTTGTTTAACAATTGAGAGAACACAAATAAGGTTCGTTGATACATTTTTGTTCATGAACATTCTGTAACATGTTCGTTTATGTCAGATAGTTCATTAGGGTTTTAAGTTCTTTTATATATATATATATATATATATATATATACTATGGGTGTAAATGAACTAAATGTTCAGTGGTTAGCTAATGAACCATTTGGCGAAAAGTTCGTTTATATTCATTTGTTTAACAATTGAAAGAACACAAATAAGGTTCGTTGATACATTTTTGTTCATGAACATTCTATAAAATGTTCGTTTATATCAGATAGTTTATTAGGGTTTTAAGTTCTTATATATATATATATATATATATATATATATAGGGTAGGGTTCAAATAGAAACCAACCCTTAAGTAGGAACTATAGGAACCAATCTGAGCCATCCATCTTCAATGGTATGATTGTAAATAAGTAAAACTTTAATTAATTGTTATTTTAATAAATGGGTATTAATGTCTTTTGTTCAATATCATTTATTAGGTAATTAATAAGAAACTCATGTATATTTGAAAACAACAAATTAGTGTTTATGGTATACCCAAACGTATTTATTGTATATACTATTAAAATTATATCTCGGCATATATACAACAGTGTATATTGGTGTATATTCGTTTTTTCATTCATCATCATCACCAACACAAGATATACATTGGTGTATATTCGTTTTTTCATTCATCATCATCAACACAGATATACATTGGTGTATATTCGTTTTTTCATTCATCATCAACACAGATATACATTGATGTACACAGTTATACATTGGTGTATATTCGTTTTTGAAGTGTACATTGGTGTATATCAGTTTTTTTTGTTCATTCATCATCATCATCAAACACATATATACAACAGTTATATGATCTTCTATCACATGAGATTGTGATTCAATGTTTTCATGTATAGAATTATTATCCAAAACTTGGAAATCTGAATTGTTGGCCGATTTTAGATTCTTTTAAATCGAAAGTTTTTTCAATTCAATCAATTTAAATCTTCTGTATTCGACTGGAAGTTATTTCGATTCAATGGAATTCAATCGAACGTGATTTTTTTTTTGATTTTGGATTAGAGATGATAATAGGTTGAGAGATTTAAGGAAAGTAAAAAAAAAAAAAACTTGCATATTAATTGCAGGAAGATAATTAACTGCCATATATAAAACTTTTAATTAAATTAAAATATAATATTTAATTGTCTAATTACATAACTACCCCCTAGATCAAGATCAAAGATGAATGACTCAGATTGGTTCCTAAGTTCCTAACTAGGCTCTTGGTTCCTATTTGATCTTTTTCCTATATATATATATATATATATATATATATATATATATATATATATATAGGGTTAGGATCCGTTGAGAACTCGATGAATTGTGAGAACTCGACGTAAAATGCGAAAAAAAATAATTTTTTTTGCACACTAGTGTAAAAACACGTAAACTCCGCTGTAATTTTTTTTATAAAAAAATACATTAATTTACAACAAATTACACCGGTGTAAGGGATTTTTATCCCCATGTAAGTATATTAATATTTTATTCATTATTTTATTGTTGTTTATTTTTGGACAACATATTCATTTTTTAATTTTTATTATAATAAAGTGTGTTTTTATAAACTGAGTTTCTATGGTTCTCACAACTCATAGGAGTTCTCAAATGATCCAGATCCTATATATATATATATATATATATATATATATATATATATATATATATATATAGGGTCGAGATCCTGTGCAAAGTGTGTTTTGTGTGAGAAGGGTAAGAAGTGTTTTGGACCATTAGATCATCTTAATCAATGGTTTAGATTTAATGAGTGGCATTATTGTAAATAATGTTATAGTTATAATAACTAATTAGGCTACTTAGGGGTATAATGGTAAAACACACCCTACATTTAATTCACATTTAATTGATACCTCTTAAAAAATAGAAACCACCATCAATTCTCATTACTCTCTTTCTCTCTCTTTCTCCTCTCTCTCTCTCTCTCCCTGCGCCACCTACACAACCGCCATCAACCACCACAAGCCACCACCATCAACCGAACCATCATTCGACAGCCACCATCACAAACATAAAAATCGGAGTGTTTTTTTAGGGATGAAGATGAAGACGACATGAGGTGATAATGATGTGTTTTATGGTGGATTATTTTAAACAACATTCATATTGTTGCGTTTTATGTTCAAAGGATTTTTGTGTGGTTTAATGTTTTTTGAATTTAAAACATATTTTAAATGTATGTATATGTAACAACCGGCAAAAATAAGATAATTCCGTACAAATTAATTAATATATGATTAACGTAATTAAATGCAATTATGTGTGATTTAATTATCAAGGCCTTAGGAGATAGCAATTTCCAAATAGTGCATAGGAATGCATACGTTTAATGGTAAAACATGATTGGATCATGTGCGAATAAACTATCCGGTATGGACGTTGGCAATTACCCGGTAATAATTAAATAAACGAAAAGGATCCCGGACACCCAGGATATAAAATAAAGGGTATTTTCACAAAATATAATGAGTTTTGGAACTCCAAAACCATAAGTGGAAACGTCTTATACAAATCTTCCGGTAACGAATAAAGTGCGCGTACCGCACCCGATACGCGCATAACTCATAATTTCACCCGGTAAAAGCCTAAATAACCAATCAACACTTAAATTAGACTATATTTAAGGGTTATTAAAGGTATTTTTAATGTCCGAATAACGCGCGGTTAAAACCCGAAAAATACCCGAACGACACCCGAACGACGGGGGATTAAACATAACATAATAATGGTAAATACTTAGTGTGGTGGACCCCACCTAAACCCTTAAAAGGGGCCGGCCTAAAGGGGGCCATAATATAACCATGCAAGTGGTCTTAATAATAATCTACTAGCCTATATGTTAAGCATGCAAAAGTATGAGACAAAGGTGTAAGATGGAGGTACAAAAGCATGCGCTTGGATGCTTTTCTTTTGAAAAAAAATCGGCCCTAGGCCTTAATAATCCAAGAACATAATCAAATCCTTTATGCACTAAGGTACACATGCTTGTAAGAAGATTATATAAAGATTTCAATAGATTACCAAGATTTGGCAAAGCTTGCAAGTAATCTCCTACTCTTACATACATACATACACGGCTATCATCACCACCCCCACATCCATCCAAGATTTCTTATGTACTCCCTAGATTTCTTATATCTTTGGTAATAAGCACAAAGATCTATGAGAAGATTATAAGAGATTACAAGATATTAGTGAGATTTGCAAGCAAAATCCTACACCTCCATACATACATACACGGCTAAATACACACACACACACACACTTCATATCCTTCCAAGATTCCCAAGTACACATACAATCCTTCATAAGATTACTTAAATCTTTGGAAGATTACATGTGATTATTATATATAAACATGTGTTAGAGGTTTGGATATCAAAACAAAACTCTTCTCCTTTCTTTGTTCTTGTGGCCGTGAGTTCCTCACCATCCCCACACATCATCCTTTCAAGTTTTTACATCTCCAAAACACTTAAAACAATCCATCATCCAAACCCCTATTGTGTGTTTCAAGCTTGGAGCTTAACCATTAAGGAAGAACACACTAAACCCCTCTCAAAATCAAAGGTTTTGTCTTCCCTAGCCTTGTGCTAGTAGTAAGCTTCTTAACCTTGTTTTTGATTATTATTATTCATGTATGTGTTCTTAGAAGCAAGTTGTACATGAAGGGTTTAAAAGGTGGTTTGAACATAATCTTTAATAGGTTTTACATGTGTAAAATGAATGATTAAAGATATGTAATTAAATCATGGATTTGATGATGATAATGTAGTGTTCATGAGAATGTATAAAATCTACACATACATTAAGTAGGATGATGATTTGAGTATGATTTGTAGAATAAACTTGAATGTGTTAAAAAGTAACTTTAATCATCTTAACATGATCATTTAAGACATGATAAATGATGGAACATGTTAGAAGTTCAAGAATAAAGAAGATGAAAAATTAAAGTTTACTTACTTAGAAGATTGATATTTTGATATAATGGGCAAATACATAAAACGCACATACAAGTAGTCTTATATATGAAATATAAGACTAATAGAAGTGTTTTGATACAAAAATAACTTACCAATAAAAAGATGGATCTTCAAAGTCTACTATTTTGAGTGAAAAATGTTAACTTTGGAAGTTAGAGTGGAAAAATGCAACATTTGGAAGTTAAGGGACTAATATTGTAACTTTGAAAGTTAGAGGACTAAAATGGATATTTTAGAAACTATTAGTCCAAAGATGCAATAATGGAAGTTTGGTGTCAAAAGTATAAGTAATAATTTTCCAAGGATGATTTGGGTAAATACTAGTAGGCACACTTGGGTATTTTGGTATAAAAAGTATATTTTTATAAAAGTGAAAGTTATAAAAATATGGATTGTATTAACATAAAGATTTTTATAAAATAGAGATTTTATAAAAATGTTAAGCAAACTTGAAAAACTTATACAAAAATGAATACTTTTATATAAATGGGAATATAAAAGTATTGGAAGCATTTTTGTATCTAAGTTAACAAGTTGGGCTAAATTACAAACCTTCCAAGTAACATGGGTTAGAAATGTGGATAATATTTCTATAAAACACATGTTGGGAAAGACTTGGAAAATTGACTAATCAAACTAAGATATCGAACTAAGGCGCGTTAACGAAACGTACACGGACAAAACATGAGAAAAAAAATGCCATTGCGGCAAGATGAGAAAATATATATTTTTAGGAAGTAAAATATATATATACATGGGTGAAAACTAACAAACACTTTCCTAAGTGTTAAGGGAATTATTCGTGGGAGAAAAGTATAACATAAACAAATAAGACGTTAAACAAACGTATATACTTAACAAGAAAAACTACACATTTATATATATGTACGCTCGTCTCGGCAAAATTCTAGTATATCTACTTAATGGGAAAGTAGATATGAGGGAAGGAAAACGAGACGAGTAGACGAGGATATATATATGTGTATGCCGTACCAACAAGAACCTAGTATATTTATTTAAATGGGAAAATAAATATACGGTATGGTGAGTTGAATCGGGTGTTAAGAATATACAATCGAACGACAAGATCTTAGCATATTTGTTTAAATGGGGAAAACAAATGTGTGGCAAAGTGAGTCGGGTCGAATGTTGAAATATATATTATATCGAGCGATGCGATCTTAAGTATAATTATTTAAATGGGAAAATAATTATATGTTAAGTGAAGTCGAGTCGATGATAATAAGGTACAAGTTAAGGAAATATTAACAAGAGTAATATATAACTTGTAACACAAAGGGTAATCTAACGCCAACGAAACCAAGGATACGCGCTTAATTAAACGGGATTTGGAATAACTTGTGGTCGGGAGTTGGGTGTACAACTTGCCAAGGCACATGCACTATAGGAATAGTGACTTATACGTCTGGGACGTTTGTAGGTGCGAGACCCTCTATGCTATCTACCTAGTGAGCCAGACAGTGTTTCAGGTGAGTTTCACGGCCCCATTTTACTGTTTTAACTGGGGGAAAGATATGTTTGTCAAACGTTGTCACATGTTGAAATGTTTTCAAAGGTTAAAATGTGATAAGTGGTATGATGAGTACTTGAGCAGTGATCGCCACTCGGGGTTGAGTCCTCTCTTCCGTAATCATTAATTCAGGGAAATGAAACCGAAAGAATATTTGGATAGTACTATTGGTGCCTGACAAGGCCCACCCCTAATCGATAGCGTCGATTATGCATCGGCGTATGCCTGGGGTGCACGTATTCTGAAATTAAGTCGTTGGGTTCCGAGGAACGACTTGGAGCGGGGCATTATTATTAGTCTTGGTTTGGTTATGGGGCTCAAGGGATTGCTCATCATTATAGTTTGTAGGAGCTAGCTACTCCTTACAAAGGCCACAAGTTGTGCAGGTTTCGCACATGTTGTAAAAACGAAATATCGATCGACAAGATCCTAGTATAATTATTTAATGGGTAAATAATTATACGGTAAAGTGAGTCGAGTCGATGGTTGTGAAAATGTTGCTGTTATGAAACTAAAACCTGTGAACTCACCAATATTTTATATATTGACGTCTTTTTAAACATATCTTTCAGGTAACTAAGTGCTGAATAGATATGGGGTTAGTGCGGTGGAAATTCGGGATGTCGGATACTGGTCGGGATTTCATTCACTGTTACCTTCGGGTTGGAACATAAACGGAAATACCCACATTGAAACTTAATGTTCATCGTTTTAAGTAATGCCTTGTGCAACATTGTAACGAGATACTCATTTCCGACATTCTAATAAATTGATCTTTTCTAATTAAATATAGTTTGTGTTAATCTTGACTTTGATATACTTTCGAGCGTTGCGCCACGTGTTTCCGCCATTGGCGTGGTGTGACAGAAGTGGTATCAGAGACAAGGTTGTAGCGAACTAGCATTTTTGAAGAATCTAGACTATAACCGGTTTCGGCTCGAAGACAAGGTTTTCAAAACTAAAACACAACAAAATATTTTTTTTAGAAAAGAAAGAAAAATTGTACATAGGATGTACAAGGGGAAATTCCGACCGACTAGCCATGTGTGTCAATATATGAAGTATTAGAAAATGCGGATAAGATGTTCATGTAGCATAGGAATCCGGTTTTCTAAGATTAGTTAATACATATACGTAGTACGGATATTTTGCCAGTAAGGATGTTGTATCACGCTTCACAATAGTCCGCGCTCTTGCATCGATCACCGGTACCAGCAAGCGGGAAGGATGCTGTGGTCTACGATGAGCTCACTCGCTTACCTGTAGACGGGATGATCGGAAGGACTAGTCTCTATCACGTAATAATAGTTTGGGGTGCACGGTAACCTTGGTGGGCGCTAGGGCCAGGGTTGGTGATCACTCCTTGTCTTGGTTGTTCTTGTTCTTTAGATTCAGTCTTAGTTTTGATTGGCCAATGGGTTAAATGGGAGGTCTCGCCGACGTTCCTTGATTTCGATCCTAGCAAACCTAATGAGCTTTCTTCGACATTACCTTTATGGTACGAGCACGGAAGAGCTCGAACGTCTATTCATATAAGTAATCTGACGCAAACCCTCGCTCTAGATAGGAATGGGAGATGAAAGCTTCCTTGTGTAGGAGTTGAATGTCTCCACCACAAAGTTCTTCCAAAAGAAGCAGGTATACGAGGATGCGCCGCCTACCGAAGAGATGAATGCCCGGTACGATGCGAGGAATGCTAAACTTGAAACCCAATGAAGACTGAGGGTGCGTCCCTGCTAGACTAGTGCGTTTAGAGAACGGGACCCTGCGTGGATTAAATATGAGACTCGTGGCCGTGTGCTGCGGTGTTATCATGGTGAATAAGTCATGTTCGATCTAACGCATGCCCAGGTTGTCTTCAAGGGTCGAGTATTTTTCTTTTCCTGTAGGAAGAACAGAATCGAAGTTACGGGATTAGGAAGCTTGATCATCGTTATTCTGAAGGCTCGATAGCCTCGTCTGAATCAACAGGTATTGGTTGCTTCCAGGCAGTCATGGACGGATAGTGAAATCGGCATGTCGCCTCACACATCCGCGAGTCATAGGGCTTTGCTAAACTTTGATGATGTCAGAATTTCGGCCACTAATCATGACCGCGACATCGTTTGCCAGTGTTAGGATGACGGCGTGTAGTAGAACAGCAAGCCCCAGTCGGCATTTGGCGATGGACTCACTCGGAAGTGTATACGATTAACTCGTGGGAAGCCACTACTCGGTGTATTGAGTATTCAAGTATGGATTAACAACCTTTGCAATAGCGCTGGATCGTGTTCGGAAGATGAATTGTGATGGACTCAGCATGTTGGTACCTATGTCATACTACCTTCCTGAGGTGCAAAGGTTATCATAAGACTCCTCTATCTACCTCCTGTTTGTTTTTCAAGGATTGTTGGTGGTCTCGCTTCAGTCGAGGAACGCCAGAGTAGGCTCGTTACATGTACTGTGCCTGAATCCGTCATAAATCCTAGAAAGTGGAACCACACTTTGGGAATCGTAATCGTAAGAGTGTTCTGTGATTGTCAGAATGTTGCAAGACGCTTTTTGCTGACATTAAAATCCCCCTCGAAAATCGAATGACGGACTACTGTAAGTGGTCACGTTTATCTGGTAAATCAAACTTACCCGTGGGACGGAAATCCCATTGCTCTTGTGGCAATAACGTTCGTCACCCTCGTCATGACGACGAGACTAGTAATCTATTAGGGGCGGCAATTGACGCGAAGTGTTTTCCATCAATCCCCATAGATATTGAGACGTTGCGTTACGGTGATTTATAAACTAAGGTTGCAAGGTCCATTCGTTATGGACACGGTGACCTGTCTAATCTCTTGCCGTATTTCGATACTCTCACGGCGTGGCCTATCAGGAAGAAAGTCCACCGGCCTCGCTTGAGTGACAGAGAGGCATTCCAGCTAATTACTATCGGTGCTAGATAGCATGTAAGGAGACCCTAATGAGAAGAATGACTCGGCTGGTTTGCCAGAGTCGGTATCGTTTTCATTTTATCGTGGTGTATCGATAAACCGTGATTCTTCTACCGCTACTTGCTATGCTCGTTGTGACCACTATCCTTATTATCGGGAAAGATGTAGGTTGGTTTCCAGGTCCTATGGATACCAGTCACCACACATATAATAGCTACGACGAGTCTAAGGCTCCAGTCGAGCCTGACGTTGTTGCTCCTATTATTATCTTATGGCTCAAGCGAGTCCTGTTGACGCTATTAAGTGTAGCTCTCGCTGAGTTTGTTGTTGTCAGTGGTTCGATAGCACTTATCAAGCTTGATATCATCGTTTCTTTATTTGTTGTTGAGTTCATTGTTGTCGTTGTCTGTACAGTCCACGTTGGGCTTGATGATGTTGTTCTATGGCTCTGCTCGGGTTGACGTTGTTGATATATTTGAGGCTCCTGCAGAAGTGAATGTCATTAACGAAGACGCCTCTATGACCCTTTCCAGGCCGCTATGACCATCTATGTGTCTTTGTGGAGTTTGTTGTTATTAATTCCATTCTCTTTGAGGCTTTCATTGAACTACTAGTTATCATTCCTTGGGCTCTTAGGAAGCCTAACATTGTCAATGGTTCTCAGGCCTCAGTGGAAACTGTCGATGTTTCTGTTGCCATTGTTTGAGTGACTCATGACAAGCCTATGGTCGTTCTCTCCAAGAACAATGTCGGCTTGAGAAGTCAGCTAAATTATGGGAAACCCTTCATTCCCATTCATGTTATGACGATTGATGCGTCGGCCAACCCAACCATTCCTACCATTGGGCCTATGGAGGATAGACTCGAGGCTGAAGGTACGAATGCAAATCCCACCTCCACAAGTGATCTGAGACGCACGGGGATGCGTGCTCACCATAACAGAGCTTCATGGTAGTGTGGACTATGGGTTCTCCATGTTGAGCGTCATATTGTCGCGTGCATTCGTGCTACTGTGTTACCCCCCCCAGCCATTGTGCATGCTTGCAGTTGCATTATTTTTGCTAGTTGCGTATCCAGGTGGTTACGCTGCATTGTCAATGATGCATTCCTGTTGTTTACTGCTCCTGCAGTAGTGTAGCCTTGCCATCGTATTCCTCTGTGTCGTACGGTTCCTATTGCGGCGTTGCCTTGTCGTCATACTTCTCTGTTGTCATGTTGCTCCTGTGTGGTGTTCCCTAGTGATGTGCTTCGTGGATATGTTGCTGGCATTGCCATGTTGTTTCTACTGTCGTGTTGCTCAGAGGGCGTATTGCTACAGCTGTTGGATTACCTCGACGACGTGATGATTTGTCGTATACATTGCTCTTGTTTCTCTCGGAGTGGAGACATCACCTAAACCCCCCGTGCCGTCATTGTTCTATTTGTTTGATTGTGTAGTGCCGACATTGATTATGTAGGATTTCCGGTGTCCAACGGACTTTCTAAAAGTCGTGCTTAGACACTCTAGCCTTAGTGATTACGTGTGTATTCCCCTAAAGTCTGAATCTCGTGGTCGTCTGAGTAGGTGACCGAATCATGTGTCGACCCCTGTATATGCTCACGCATTTCGTAAACGGTACATCTTCGGAACCTGAGGCACCAGTGACGCTATGTCCAACACTAACCTTTTACGTGCAATTTGGTCGCCCAACGATCGGGTATGCAAATCAATGTCGGGAAGAAACCCTGTGATCTGCACGTGACAAGGCGAGACTTGCCTTTGCGATAAGGGATTTCGAATACGTCCCGAACCTGAAGGTATCGGGTAGTCGTGAGCAATATTATGACCCATACCCTTGGGACTAGCAAGAGTTGAAAGGTTCAATTCATTTATTTGCTCATCCCAGTGAATTCGTTGACGTCATTCATGCCGACGTGTCATGCTGGTGATTATGGAAATACCATTGTGGACCTACCCATGGGCGTGCGTTGGTGAAAGTCCCTAGTATATAATTCGGAGGTTTTATGAACCCTGAATCTAGAAGGGCGTGTAGCATTGTCTACTCTATGAAGGTGATGCCCTATCGTGAGGAGATGTTGGACATCTCGGCCCTTCGATTAATTTTACTATTCCCCTGATGGTAGGTTTATCTTGCCTTGGTGTCATTGAGTATAGTCTTGGAATAGTGGAACTCTTTCGAGCTTGGGTTGATAGTGGTGCTCCCAGTTATACTTTAACTAGCATTACTCGCGTTAGAGTAAAATCCTCGGTCCTCAACAGACGCTGTTGGAGACACCATAGTGATATGAGCTGCCAGGTCAGGGCGTATGGCACCTGACTAATCAGGACGAGCTTGAAGGCTTACATATTCCGCCCATATGTGTGACTACTGAGTCATTAAATGGGATGCCTTATGGGAAGGCTCAGGACTATTACTTGTGGTGCGATATCAGTCGCTCGCTTGTTCAAAGTAACGACTTGAGCGCATGAAGCCGTCAAGCCAAATGTGAAATCTATGCTAAATGCATGCATCTATGACCCGATTTCACCATTTACATGAAAAGATTCCGAAAGGATGGAACCTTCGATGAATGAGGGTTTTGGTTTCAGGACTCCTTTCACTCAGATCTCTGCATAAGATCTGAAGGTCAATGTAAGGGCATGTGGCCTGTATGATTCGGAATTGATTTACTAGGTTGCTATTGACGATAGAACACTAGTGCCCATGAAGCACATATGACAGAACTGGTACTGGATACCCATGGTTTGGGTAGCTACTGGTGTTCTGTATACTTGTCGCAATGGGGGCCAACGTATGGATATGTCATAATAAACCTTATACGTTGTTCATTGCGACAACAATTTATGATGTCTCATATATCTCTTTTCGGTATAGACCTATGTGCTGGAAGCATCTTGTCGTTGGTGATGAGCCGACTCGTACTACTCGAGGATTGTGGAATTGTACGGCCCGGGCGTCAGGTATACACTGCTTAATGTGAGGGAACTGAGGGGTGAAAGCGACGCAAAAACTTTCGACCTCCATCAGTCCATACTAAGCGTCCTAGTACCATTAACCACAATTACTCATGAGGAAAGCAGCAATTCAGTACCTAGGGGATTCTACGGAAATAAAGTCCCATTTTGAATATGGTTGTTCGGTCGACAAGAACCTAGTATATTTATCTTAATGGGGAGGTAAATATACGGTAAAGTGAGTCGAACCGAAGGATAAATAAAATGGGATACCCAACGAGGTTTCCAAGGGGACTTTTAGGTGGTGCGGTAAGATCACCTGTTTGACATCACCATGACACCCGAGGTGTCCCGGGGTCAGATGTGACCCAAGTGATGATTGATTGTTGCTTGGAACCCTCTCATTCCTTACTCACCTATAGCTCCGAGATGAGGCATTGGATAGCTACCTATACTCTCGGGAAGTCGTGGCTAGACACCGAATTGCCGACTTACATTATATCGGATTGTAGTAGTCACTCTACCTCAAGTTCGACAAACTTTGTACACAAGCATGGGATACTCGATTTGAGACGAGTATGGCTTGTCATTCCCGGACAAATTGAATGTACTTGACGGAATTGTTCCGTGTTGACACGATTGGTGTTCGTGGCAGATCGAACCCATGAGCTTCATCACCAAAATATCCTATGTGATAGGAATTAGCATCCCAGTGTTCGGGGTGTACTACTCAAAGCCCTTGGAGGGCATGCGTGTGAATCTCCAGTGCGTCGATTGGCAGACGGAGATAGATACATAACCTGGTTTAGGTTATTCGAGAGATGGCCAGTAGATCTTGCAGATTAAAGACTGTTTGGACGAGATGCGAACCTATTAAGAAGTCATTCAGACAAGGCGTAGGCCTTAAGAACTTCGGTCTAATAATAGGTTTTCACTGAGAGTCATACTCCGAGGAGGTGTCAATAAGCCTAGAGTTTGTAGTAGGCCAAGTTCCTAATACTTCGGTGGTACGGAGATATCGATCGAAATTGGCCTCGTGATGAATAAGCTTGAATTGTCGCAAGAGCTTAGTGGGACTCTTAATGAATCCCGCAAGTCTGGCCTGAGGAAGTTTTGGTCAATTCCTCGACCGGCGGAGGTCCGGTTGACGATAAGCTCTACTATTTCGGGAAACCGATAGATGTGTCAAGGTGGGATGCCCAAGAGCTTAGTCGTAGTTGAACTATGACATTGTGTTTGTTAGAGCACTAAGCCGAGCATGAACCTGGGCTCACTAGGAAAGAGGAGATCTCATGAAGCGCAAACACCCCGCCCTGTTCAAGGTTACTATTGTGATGGGTAACTTGAATTGAATTCCGGGACGGAATTCTCTTAACGGGGGGAGAATGTAACAACCGGCAAAAATAAGGTAATTCCGTACAAATTAATTAATATATGATTAACGTAATTAAATGCAATTATGTGTGATTTAATTATCAAGGCCTTAGGAGATAGCAATTTCCAAATAGTGCATAGGAATGCATACGTTTAATGGTAAAACATGATTGGATCATGTGCGAATAAACTATCCGGTATGGACGTTGGCAATTACCCGGTAATAATTAAATAAACGAAAAGGATCCCGGACACCCAGGATATAAAATAAAGGGTATTTTCACAAAATATAAT
Source organism: Ambrosia trifida (assembly GCA_028751855.1). Classification (NCBI taxonomy): domain Eukaryota; kingdom Viridiplantae; phylum Streptophyta; class Magnoliopsida; order Asterales; family Asteraceae; genus Ambrosia; species Ambrosia trifida. The sequence goes on along the minus strand of CM054124.1, from coordinate 22,604,830 downwards.
GAGTTTTGGAACTCCAAAACCATAAGTGGAAACGTCTTATACAAATCTTCCGGTAACGAATAAAGTGCGCGTACCGCACCCGATACGCGCATAACTCATAATTTCACCCGGTAAAAGCCTAAATAACCAATCAACACTTAAATTAGACTATATTTAAGGGTTATTAAAGGTATTTTTAATGTCCGAATAACGCGCGGTTAAAACCCGAAAAATACCCGAGCGACACCCGAACGACGGGGGATTAAACATAACATAATAATGGTAAATACTTAGTGTGGTGGACCCCACCTAAACCCTTAAAAGGGGCCGGCCTAAAGGGGGCCATAATATAACCATGCAAGTGGTCTTAATAATAATCTACTAGCCTATATGTTAAGCATGCAAAAGTATGAGACAAAGGTGTAAGATGGAGGTACAAAAGCATGCTCTTGGATGCTTTTCTTTTGAAAAAAAATCGGCCCTAGGCCTTAATAATCCAAGAACATAATCAAATCCTTTATGCACTAAGGTACACATGCTTGTAAGAATATTATATAAAGATTTCAATAGATTACCAAGATTTGGCAAAGCTTGCAAGTAATCTCCTACTCTTACATACATACATACACGGCTATCATCACCACCCCCACATCCATCCAAGATTTCTTATGTACTCCCTAGATTTCTTATATCTTTGGTAATAAGCACAAAGATCTATGAGAAGATTATAAGAGATTACAAGATATTAGTGAGATTTGCAAGCAAAATCCTACACCTCCATACATACATACACGGCTAAATACACACACACACACACACACTTCATATCCTTCCAAGATTCCCAAGTACACATACAATCCTTCATAAGATTACTTAAATCTTTGGAAGATTACATGTGATTATTATATATAAACATGTGTTAGAGGTTTGGATATCAAAACAAAACTCTTCTCCTTTCTTTGTTCTTGTGGCCGTGAGTTCCTCACCATCCCCACACATCATCCTTTCAAGTTTTTACATCTCCAAAACACTTAAAACAATCCATCATCCAAACCCCTATTGTGTGTTTCAAGCTTGGAGCTTAACCATTAAGGAAGAACACACTAAACCCCTCTCAAAATCAAAGGTTTTGTCTTCCCTAGCCTTGTGCTAGTAGTAAGCTTCTTAACCTTGTTTTTGATTATTATTATTCATGTATGTGTTCTTAGAAGCAAGTTGTACATGAAGGGTTTAAAAGGTGGTTTGAACATAATCTTTAATAGGTTTTACATGTGTAAAATGAATGATTAAAGATATGTAATTAAATCATGGATTTGATGATGATAATGTAGTGTTCATGAGAATGTATAAAATCTACACATACATTAAGTAGGATGATGATTTGAGTATGATTTGTAGAATAAACTTGAATGTGTTAAAAAGTAACTTTAATCATCTTAACATGATCATTTAAGACATGATAAATGATGGAACATGTTAGAAGTTCAAGAATAAAGAAGATGAAAAATTAAAGTTTACTTACTTAGAAGATTGATATTTTGATATAATGGGCAAATACATAAAACGCACATACAAGTAGTCTTATATATGAAATATAAGACTAATAGAAGTGTTTTGATACAAAAATAACTTACCAATAAAAAGATGGATCTTCAAAGTCTACTATTTTGAGTGAAAAATGTTAACTTTGGAAGTTAGAGTGGAAAAATGCAACATTTGGAAGTTAAGGGACTAATATTGTAACTTTGAAAGTTAGAGGACTAAAATGGATATTTTAGAAACTATTAGTCCAAAGATGCAATAATGGAAGTTTGGTGTCAAAAGTATAAGTAATAATTTTCCAAGGATGATTTGGGTAAATACTAGTAGGCACACTTGGGTATTTTGGTATAAAAAGTATATTTTTATAAAAGTGAAAGTTATAAAAATATGGATTGTATTAACATAAAGATTTTTATAAAATAGAGATTTTATAAAAATGTTAAGCAAACTTGAGAAACTTATACAAAAATGAATACTTTTATATAAATGGGAATATAAAAGTATTGGAAGCATTTTTGTATCTAAGTTAACAAGTTGGGCTAAATTACAAACCTTCCAAGTAACATGGGTTAGAAATGTGGATAATATTTCTATAAAACACATGTTGGGAAAGACTTGGAAAATTGACTAATCAAACTAAGATATCGAACTAAGGCGCGTTAACGAAACGTACACGGACAAAACATGAGAAAAAAAATGCCATTGCGGCAAGATGAGAAAATATATATTTTTAGGAAGTAAAATATATATATACATGGGTGAAAACTAACAAACACTTTCCTAAGTGTTAAGGGAATTATTCGTGGGAGAAAAGTATAACATAAACAAATAAGACGTTAAACAAACGTATATACTTAACAAGAAAAACTACACATTTATATATATGTACGCTCGTCTCGGCAAAATTCTAGTATATCTACTTAATGGGAAAGTAGATATGAGGGAAGGAAAACGAGACGAGTAGACGAGGATATATATATGTGTATGCCGTACCAACAAGAACCTAGTATATTTATTTAAATGGGAAAATAAATATACGGTATGGTGAGTTGAATCGGGTGTTAAGAATATACAATCGAACGACAAGATCTTAGCATATTTGTTTAAATGGGGAAAACAAATGTGTGGCAAAGTGAGTCGGGTCGAATGTTGAAATATATATTATATCGAGCGATGCGATCTTAAGTATAATTATTTAAATGGGAAAATAATTATATGTTAAGTGAAGTCGAGTCGATGATAATAAGGTACAAGTTAAGGAAATATTAACAAGAGTAATATATAACTTGTAACACAAAGGGTAATCTAACGCCAACGAAACCAAGGATACGCGCTTAATTAAACGGGATTTGGAATAACTTGTGGTCGGGAGTTGGGTGTACAACTTGCCAAGGCACATGCACTATAGGAATAGTGACTTATACGTCTGGGACGTTTGTAGGTGCGAGACCCTCTATGCTATCTACCTAGTGAGCCAGACAGTGTTTCAGGTGAGTTTCACGGCCCCATTTTACTGTTTTAACTGGGGGAAAGATATGTTTGTCAAACGTTGTCACATGTTGAAATGTTTTCAAAGGTTAAAATGTGATAAGTGGTATGATGAGTACTTGAGCAGTGATCGCCACTCGGGGTTGAGTCCTCTCTTCCGTAATCATTAATTCAGGGAAATGAAACCGAAAGAATATTTGGATAGTACTATTGGTGCCTGACAAGGCCCACCCCTAATCGATAGCGTCGATTATGCATCGGCGTATGCCTGGGGTGCACGTATTCTGAAATTAAGTCGTTGGGTTCCGAGGAACGACTTGGAGCGGGGCATTATTATTAGTCTTGGTTTGGTTATGGGGCTCAAGGGATTGCTCATCATTATAGTTTGTAGGAGCTAGCTACTCCTTACAAAGGCCACAAGTTGTGCAGGTTTCGCACATGTTGTAAAAACGAAATATCGATCGACAAGATCCTAGTATAATTATTTAATGGGTAAATAATTATACGGTAAAGTGAGTCGAGTCGATGGTTGTGAAAATGTTGCTGTTATGAAACTAAAACCTGTGAACTCACCAATATTTTATATATTGACGTCTTTTTAAACATATCTTTCAGGTAACTAAGTGCTGAATAGATATGGGGTTAGTGCGGTGGAAATTCGGGATGTCGGATACTGGTCGGGATTTCATTCACTGTTACCTTCGGGTTGGAACATAAACGGAAATACCCACATTGAAACTTAATGTTCATCGTTTTAAGTAATGCCTTGTGCAACATTGTAACGAGATACTCATTTCCGACATTCTAATAAATTGATCTTTTCTAATTAAATATAGTTTGTGTTAATCTTGACTTTGATATACTTTCGAGCGTTGCGCCACGTGTTTCCGCCATTGGCGTGGTGTGACAGTATAGTTGTGTTTTTGAATGTGTTACTGATTGTGTATGATGAAGATAAAACACACTTGATTATGGAGAAGATGATGATAAAACACACGGGACTGTTTAAAACACAAAGTTATGGTGATAAAACACACGGGTATGAACGTAAAAACACCTTGTTGATGAAGCAACTTACAAGACTATAATAAAACACCAATGTGCATAAAAAAAACCATATTTTTTGCATCAGTAAAACTCCTTATAAAAATAACACAAAAGGTGTGTTATACCTTCAAACCTTATGGTATACCAGTAAAACACCATGTGCTCACATTAGTAAAACACACCAATATGAATGCTGATTTGGTCGTGAATAATTCAGAGAATGAATGATAATGTGGTGAATGTTAATAAAAACTCTGTAAATAATAGTGAGGATGTGAAACAAAATCCCTAAGAATGCTCCTACATTAATCACGAAATTAAATTAGCCATTATCTCCTAAAATAAGATTAGCAATGCAATTTACAATGTTACCCTTCTATATAATAAAATAAGCCTCCATGTTATTGGTTCTCACACTTCTCACACAAAATAAGTTTTGCACATGATCCTAAACCTATATATATATATATATATATATATATATATATATATATATAATATTACTTCATAATTCCATCTAAACAAATATCTAATAAACATTAGTGTATTGTGTACTTGGTACCTTTAATTTAATATATATTCGATTGTGTTCTCTAGTTAAAATTAACGAGTAAACACAAATGAACACGAACACATTCATTTCGTTAATAAATGAGCACGAACAAAAAATTTAATTTAGTAAGTGTTCATGTACAATTCGTAAACACATTTATTTTCTTAATAAACTAACTTGAACAATGTCGTGTTCGTAATTCTTTGGTTCGTTTGCAGCCCTATTGTTTACGTAACTCTCGTAAAAAGGTCAACTTTTTTACGTTAATTTGATGATACATAAATTTGGTTATTCTTTTTTTTTTCCATCTTTAATATTTTTTTAAATAAATAAACTTATGTTAGAATTATAAATGAGAAACTTACTAAAATATATTTGAATAATAAGCATCACTTTTACTTTTAGAGTTTTCAAAACTACTTAAATACTTAGATTACTCAGATTGCACCAGGAAATTAAGCTGTGTTGCTGAGGCGGTTAGCACCCAACTGTAGATTTTCTAAAAAAATTATTGGCTAACCCGTAGATTTATAACAAAAACCTCGGCCAAGTTGTCACTTTTTGGAAGAAAAAAAAAAGAAGCGTTGACTCAGCCCTCACTTTTAATAAAAGCACTGGTTTTTTTTTTTTTTTTTGAAAATTAACTTTCATTATCCACGAGAAAGCTCCGCAAAAAAAAACAAAAAAAAAAAACAAATTACAACATATACAATGGGTAAGAACACCACTCATTTCATCGAGGTGGATTACATTTTGCTCTACTAGAAACCCCCCCCCCCCCCCCCAAAAAAAAAAAGAAAAAAAGAAAGGGATTTAATGTTCATCATAACTTCCATACCTGTGATAGTCTTTGGCAAGGTTTTCAGAACCGGACCGGACGTCGAACCGGACCCCCGGCCGGTTCACCGGTTCGACCGGTCCGACCGGTTCGACGAACCGGCCCAAAAAACAAAAAAAAATTAAAAAATAAAAAAATCCGGTCCGACCGGCCGGTTCACCGGTTCAACCCCGGTTCGCTGCAAAAATGGTCCGACTACCCGAACCGGACCGGTCCAGGCCCTGGAGCCCGGTCCGACCGGCCGGTCCGGTTTTCAAAACAATGGTCTTTGGGTTAAAAATCTTGCCATTCCTTGTGTTCCAGATGTACCAAACCACTACCAGAAAAATACCATGAATCAACATCTTACCCCCATTTAAGTTCTTGATATGATTTTGTGCTTCCAATATATCCCTAAATGAAATGAGAATAACCGGTGGCAGCCTGCACCAGTGCCTAACCTGAGACTAAACTTCCAAGGCTAATGCACATCCTGTGAAGAGATGCTAGACTGTCTCGATAAATGAGTTACAAAACGAACATATATTGTGCTTAATGTGCATATGTCTTCTAATTAGAGCCGCACACGTGACACCCGGCAAACTCAAGTTAGTAACTTTTGTCAAACTAGTAAGTCTACCATAGCAAATCATGCATGCATTACACTTAACTGGGTCAGTTAAGTCATTACGAAGGTTAGGAGAACCAACGAGAGTCGTTATGATGGTTCGGGGAATCATCGAGGGGTCGGTCCATAACCATGTGTACAAGGATTGGTTATTCGTAGGATCACCGGATTTAACGCACGCACGAGTCTTGAGCCCCGTTGTTGGTGAAGTTATATAGTTGGATTTAGAATCAAATATTGATTGTCCTATAAACGATATACCACTTGTGAATACGTGTTTATATGATTAGATATGATTAACATATCTTAGGAATGCATAATCATGTGTTAACTTGTGTTAAAATGGCACAATCATGAATATCTAAATATCTGAGTTTTGGTTCGACCTGGGGGGGGGGGGGTCGAACCAGACTCATGGGATTTGATTCGACCTCTTAAAATTTGATTCAACCTCAAGATAGGTCGAACCAATACTGGGTATAAATACAACCCTTGTCACATTTTCATCGTTTCACAACCCTAACTCGCCTCAAAGTGTTCTCTCTCAACCCCAAACCCGTAGAAAGGAGTTTTTGCCCTCGTTTTTCAGATCCTAAAGCTAAAGCACGTTCTATAACCAAAACAACTGAAGATTCAAGGTGTGTTCATCATCTAAGCCCTTTTTAATTAAGTTTCATACGTTTTTATCAAACCCTAAGAGTCCAGATCTGATTCAAATGAGTTTCCATGGATGAAAACCTTTCTAATACCTTTCTAAACTAAATCAATTCGTAAATGGCAAGTTTTCTTACAAAACCCCCAATGTTAATGGTGTTAAATGACTTGTTTACGTGTTATATGATATGAAATGATGAATATATGTTATGTAGATGATTTAGGACTGTTTTGGATAATGATTTATGGATATGATAAGGTTTAATTGACGTTTGATGGATTTTCACCCATTTTAGGGATTTTATATTAAATCTAGGGTTTGTTCTTGTTAGCGTTGATGATGATAGGATTGGGGATTCACTTGTACACGTTAATCTATGCTTAATAATCTATACATAGCGATATTTTGATAGTTTCCATTTTAGGTAAAGATTTCATGCAATTGATGTGACATTTCCATAAATTGCCATTTTGGGAAAGATTGTGATTGCTATGTGAAACAACGGATTTGTATGTGAAAATGGTATGATTGCATGTGGTTAGGATAGACATAGTCAACTGTTGTGATTTGTGACTTTTCGTAATGTTTTCGAACTGTTTTGATGAGATTTTGTCCGTTTAATGAGTTTCTGCAGCAGTTAGGTCGAACCAGTTTTTCATTCGACCTTACGAAGGGTCGAACCAAGTTTCTAAAACTCATTCGACCCAACAAAAGGGTCAAACCAGTTTCCAGCAACCCATTCGACCCAACTGAACAACATGAACCGAATTTACAAACTTTCATTCGACCTTTCGACTGCCGAAATGGAATTTTGATACAAGCTAAGTGTTTTATGTGTAATCCTTGTATGTAAACTATATGTACTTGTGTAACGGGTCACCAACGAGATGGCGGGTCTGTCTTGTGTGTCAGGTTAGCGTTTAAATACATTTTCAAACATACATAGTCAGGATCTGGACAATCGGGGACTAGTTAACCTACGGGTTGTTAGTCTGAATACTCATATACATCTTATGATAGGTTGCCGATATTAGGGACTATCACAGCATTGTCAGTTTAACTGTTTTCGAAGAACGCAAGCTAAGGTGAGTTTCACGGCGCCGCTTTCACACACTTTCTCATGGGGGAGAAACATGCTACACAACTTTTATTCATAAAGATCATGTTATACTATGGTTATCTATTGTTTACTATACGACATTTCATCCTAAGTCCCGTGGGAACCATGAATGTGCCAAGTAGCACAACGAGGGAAATGTGGATATATCTATTGAGTGTGACTAGCCCTACCCGTCGGCTGGGAGCTGTGCGGGTGCATATTGTCTCAATACATATACCATGGATGACGGTAGTACATTCACGCATAAATATTGTAACGCGTCAAGTAATAGTTTGCCAGTCGTAGTAGTAGAACAGTACTTAACGTCTAGCTAACGTTCTTCTAACATAGTACTAACGGGATTGATCTTTCAAAACTTATGGAAACGTTTTATAAAAACATGTGAACTCACTTGCATTATATGTTGACATTTTTGGCATGTTTTCTCAGGTCGCTAAGGTAGCAGTACATGGATTAGGCGCACGAGGTCTTGCACGGCGTCTAGAGTTCATTTGCATATGCTAAACATTTTCAGACTTACGTTTATTTACTGTTTTTAGGATGTGAACTTGACAAAGCTTCTGTTGTGTTGGATTTTATGTTATAAAACTTCATGGTTTGGGTTTACATATTTTTACATATAGTTGTCGTTTATTGTGACTGTTAACTTGGATCCTGGTATGTCACGCGCCTTGCGGTAAAACCCCGCAAGTGGAATTAGAGGGTGTGACAGATTGGTATCAGAGTCAGGTTATAGTGAACTAGGACTGCATATAGAGTCTAGTCTATAGCCGAGTCTCAAACACACTAGACGGTCACATACATATGAGTCGTATTATGTGGGGGAAACTTGCTAACCTGGCAGGGGTGTCGGTATCGTCATCTGCACGTTGCATCGTCCATTCTATCTCTTTCTCAGTTCTATAATCTATTCTTATCCTGCACGGTAGTGGTGTACATTGGAGTGGCTTCGGCGTACTTTTGAGATTTGTCCAGGATTCGGACATCTCCCTTCTATACTCCAATGGACACACTTGCCAACACACACTATCTTGCACTTGTACTCGTAGCAGTACGCCTATGAGTGACTATTCACTAGGAGATTCTTATAAGTGGATACCTTTTTGTTCTGTTAATATCAAGTGACTTGAATTTCAACTTGGAACACACCTAGAGGACCATGTAGAGCAACTTGTCATTTCGGGTGCACACAAAATCATAAGTTGAGATGCATGAAAATCCTTGTGGACAATGAGTTTGGACCGATGGTTCTGGTTGGACCCAGATCTTAATTTTTTGATTACTAGTGGTTTGTATTAGTGATGAATCTGAGCATTTTGTTATTGTGTTTGGCAGAAGATGTATGGTGGTCATGGTAACATCAACATGATCCAAGATGAACTGAACAATTTGGTTCAAGAGCAAGTGTCTATTGCTCTTGCTGCTTTCCAGGCCGCTCAGCAAGGCTTCGGTGGGAACGCTGTTAGCTGATGGTGAGTGGGGTTTAACAAAACTCAAAAACTTCTTTTCTTTAAAAATGGCGAAGTCCCAGAGGAGGTGCCAAAAGCTTTGGTGAAAAGGGGATTAAGTTAGAAAACAGAAAGACGCTTACAAGTTTTAAATTTATAATTTAAAACGATAGTTGCTCAACGTTCTAGACCCCATACAACAGCCAAGTGTACCTATCATGGAGAGTATAGAAATGTGCAAGTACCGAGTATCGAATCCAAGGATACGATTTGTACTACTCAGTTTTCCTAAAAATTACCAAGAGACTTTTAAAATGTGAAGTAAAGTAGAAGAGAGATGTAACTTGTAAGAGAAATCAATAACAAAACAAAGGTGTTGCTTCGGTGTAACCTTGGTCCCTCACCAGCGACGTGCTTAGAATCAGGTTTAGGGCTAAAAGATAACATATCTCCTGAAATCATGTGTTGTAGATATATATAGCCAAAAGCTAATTGTGCACTTAAGCTGTGAGTGTAACTAATGCAATGCTTATGCTATGATGATTATATACTAGAATGAAATTCCTAGTTTACTATAACTAATGGCTCTAATACCAATCTGTCACACCCTCAAATTTCCACTGCGGGGTTTGTACCACGAGACGCGTGACATACCAGGATCGCATAGCCGTAAGTCATAAGAATGACTCTAAATGCACAAACCATTTAGTTCGTTATTGAAAAGTGAGTTTTAAAAGTCAACCAAAAGTTTTAAGTAATTGCGGAAGCGTAACCAAAACAGTTAGGTAAATTGTTACTGCGCAAAACAAATGCGCCCAAACAACCATAACTAAGTAAATGATAAAAATAGTTTAAAGTGTTCATTAACCCATGAAACATATGATGCATGCCCTACAATGCTCCAAACCTAGCAACCTGCAAAAGAATGCTATCGTGTGTCAACATAAAGTTGGTGAGTTCACAAAGCAAGTAAAGTAAATGTTGTAAATCCCCAACCGATGGAGGGAAACATCGGGATGTCACGTATTGACGATTAATCAGTAGCTCATGGTAAATAATAACTTTCAATAATCGATTAAATAAATTAGATACAATTGTTCTAAAAGAATTTGTACATCAAATGAGAAACACTAAATATAATTCTTCAAGCATTAACTCTAATCTTCAAGCAAAGCTATAACCTGAAACATGTTAAGTTTGAAAATATTTTGGGTCAACAAAAGTTGGTGAGAATTACATAGGTTTGAATATTGTATCATGAGTATAAAAGCTTGTACAATTCTAGTGTCATGGCAAATCTAGTCCATATGTGAAAACAACACTACCCGGTAAATCGTGTGCATAATCAAACCTTGTGACTAGAATATTGTGGTCCATCCCATACGCATATGGTTTAGTCGTTTTTGTAATATGATCGATAACAATCACCCACGCTACCCATACTGGGGGTACACGTATCCGGGTGGGGTTGTCAATCTAATATATCTATCATTGTGTATCGTTGGCTTGAACGGAGTTAATGATTATGCTAGTCTAATTGTGCTTACCAAAGTATTGTTTAAGACATAATGCAACATAGAATAACACATAGACACTTATGTTGAATTGCATTTGAAAATGTAACATGTTTCACCCCAAAAATTATAAAGTAGTAAAAAGGGGCTATGTAAACTCACCTTAGGTGCTTAATGAGTTCGTGCGTTTTCTTGAGCGTGCAAACACTTAATAATAATGCCCTAAAGTAATAAGAAGTGTTGTTTTAGGGTCATATTAAGGTTCTAGAGTTCTTATACGGTTAGGATAATCGAAAGAATAATAGGTGGAGTGTTTGTTAGGTTAGATTTGTTAAAATCACGTTTTGGACATATTGTAGCTAATGTTTGAAATTATAATTTAAGAATACCAAACGACCTTGAAAAATTCTGAAAATTCAAAGTAAACTAAATCAAAGTATTCTGAATAACTTTTGTTTAGAAAATATTTTCGTTTGAGCCCTACAAATAGGTCGAAAACGTAAGACAAAACAGCTCGTCCAGATTTGAACCCCTGTTTTGTTTGGGCTCGTTAAAGGTCAAAACGGATGAGTTTTTCGACAAATAATATACCATCGGAACCGGAATTGGAAGATCTTGATCATAGCATCTGAGTTTACTTTAAAAAGTTTGGTGAAAATAGAGTTATGGTGGTTTTAAGTTCGGTTTTGCTTGCTATCCAAATCAAGGGTTGCACTTATATGCACCTTTGAATATCTTAAAAATTGTTTTTAGCTAAAATATGATAAAATAAGTTTATGAAGATCTTACTACAGGTTAAGAAGCATTACAGATCTAGTTTTAAGAGGGAATAAGTAATTGAATAATAAAACGTTAAGGGAAAGATATTGAATTAATTATGATACTTACTTGGAAAACTCGGAACTAGCTAGAGGAGATAATGATGGATGAAAACTTTAGTATATGGGAGATGGGATAATAATGTTTTTTTTATTGAATGGTATAAAGAGTTGAATGGTAGGCTATTGTATTTATAGTGTAGAAATTGGAGTTGTAATTAGGGACTACTTTGACTAGGCTAGAATTTAGGAACAACTTTGACTTGACTTGACTAGGATGCTACGTTTGACTTTTCAGGTTTGACTAAGGGACCTTGAAAGGTGTAACATCCCGGAAATCCATTTCGCTTAATTACGCTATTAGGCGTGCATAAGAAATGACAAGATGAATAAATAGTAGAATGAACCCTTACGGATAATAAAATGGGATTATAAGAATGTGGGCTATGTTCCAATATGGAAATAACCTTGTTAGTGTTATCTAAATATGTAAGTAAATAACACTAGCAATTAACTTGGTTAGTTAAGTTTCATAATAAAATTGAAGAAGGGAAAACTTGAGGGACCATTAATATAACTAGTTGGTCAACATAAGAAGATGGAGAAGACCCATTTTGGGGTCATACGTATTCAGCCCCAAAGGGGCATCCATGAGCCAAAAACCAACCTAATAATCCCTCAATTGAAGAAGTTAATGCAAGAGATTGAAGCAATGGATGAAGGGTGTGTTCTAGAAGGTTAATCTTCAAGGATTGAGCTTTGGTAAGAACCCTAACCCCCAAATTCGTGTACCGAACCCCACATGTGGGTTTTGAGCAAATGATGTTAAATTCGTATTATTGCTTGATTTTAAGTGATACTGATCATCTCTAATGGTTTAGAGGTGAGCTAATCACTAGAAGTTTCTTGTTTGCAAAACATGATGATATTGGGTTTTCATTAGAGCTTTAATGTTGCTAAATGAGTGGTAAATCCATGTAATTGTAGGAATAATGTGTAGTTGATGATATGCATGTGGAAACTGGTTGTAATTGGAGGTGATTATGTTGTTTGGTGGAATGCATGTATTAGGAGCTTGTACATTGAGCTTAGAATGTTGTACGCACACTATGTGTTTGAAGAAATGTCTAGATGAGCATGATGTATGAATTTGTATGCAAGACTTAACAAGTATGAAAGTAATGTGATAATAGATACAATTGATAGTAGGTTAACATGAGGATTGTATTAGAGAGTATTCATGTGGGAATTTATTGAATTATATGATTTGGTAAGAAGTGTGCGTTAGGATGTTGTACTCTATGTTTGGATAGTATGATGCACACCAAGTATAGGATTTATTTCTTATTTGTGATTAAGAAACGAATGTGTACTAATTGTGAAGTGTATGAACTTATTAAGAAAAGACAATGTTGGTATTATATGATGTTGGCTAACCTTGGATTTGTAATTGCCAATTGTAGAATCATGAAAGCGCTAGTACGTGTCGAATGAATTCTATGTGCACCAAAGTAGTCATATCATGATATGTGTCCTATAACATGCTAATGTAATGTTTAGGGTAAAAATTGATATGGAGTAGTATATCGATATGGATGTATGTATCTAAATATTGAAAGTTGCATACTTGATAGTTGACTTTCTAAAAAGTCAACAATGTATGACTAACAAGGTTAGGCTACCCAACATGATTGTGATTATTAAGGAGATCATGTGATATATGTTAGATTATCTAGGTGTCATATATGATGGTATGTTGGATCGCTTGATTTATAAACAATGTGGTATTTAATTATGTGATGTGCATGTTGGCGTTTGACCTATGCAAGTCAATGTGATATATGAGTTGGATATGATTGATAGTATGCATAATTATGTATGCTAACGGAATGGTGGAATTGATGACATGAAAGCTTTGGCAAGATGGGCTCAAGCATGAGTGGCTAATGGGTCAAGATGAGGCAAGTAACAAGCATCAACTTGGAGGACTTAAGGTAAGTGATTCCCGAACTTAACTTGCATTATGATATCGAATTTATATGTTAATGTAGTATGGGAATCTTGAAAGAAACAATTAATTAATGGTGGTGCCAAGGTAAGAAACTTGGTGATGGGTCAACCATAGATTGACCCATGCTTGGCTTCGTATAAAGGAGATAACGGGTCATCAAGGAAATGTTACGCCATTCATGATGATACCACGTAATCCGGGTAGTTTAACACCTAGGAAAACCATGGGGAATGATCTTAGAACCTTGTGAGGTTTGGGTTTTAAGATATGCCATTAAAGCATGAAAACTGCATAGTGGGCGCAACCTCACATCAGGTCCGGGCGCAAGGTGACCTGCACGGGCGCAACCTGACTCTGATGGAAAAAATGGGCTGATCTGCGCCCTCTAGGGGCGCAACCTCCTCTCTGGGGGCGCAAGCTTGCGCCCCCCACTGGTTATTTGTCTGTTTTTGTCGTATTTTGATGTTTCGCTTATGTGCGCAACCCGTATTCGCGTTTAACGCATCGAATAACATCGTTGGACTTTGTGAATGCTAGTTATGGGTGTAGCAAGTAATAGGAATGTTGGATTTGCAAATATGACTCAAATACGGAATGATGCGTGTATGTAATTAAATTGATATGTGTGTATACATAGTAACAAATACGGTAAGTAGATTTGTTATGCTTTTGTAGATTGAGAATGTGATGTATGTATGGGTACTCATACTCGGGTTTGTGTGAGAGTTTTATGTATGTAAAGGTTCGTCTTTATTTATAGATTGAGTATAGGATTGGAAACGTCATGTTTGCCCTAGAGAATTCATGAAGGGAGAATAGTATGACTGGTCAAGGTAGGTTGTGTGCGGGAATTGTACGCTTATATGTATTGTAAGGTTATTAACCTTTTATTATGAGAATGGTAATGAAGGTGCAGGTATGTAAGTATGAATGCATGGGACTTGGATGTTCGGATCAGGGTATCACACCCGAACTTGCAAGAAGGCATTTGAATAGGACCACAGAGTATTGTTGGATGTATTTCTGCATCGTGAGTAATGATTACATGAAGTCACCTATCGAACTAATGAAACGGTTATGTGGTGATTGCAGGTTATCTTGTCTACCTAATGAAGTAAGGAAATGATGAAGATCGAGCGAGGGAGCGGATTGTACGTGGTCACGGTCTCATTACTTAATAAATATGAGTCATGTTGAATGTAATAAGAAACAATAAAAGATGTAACACCAAAATATCTCTTAGATATATTTTCCAAACCTTTGAAAAGGTTCCATTAAGCAAGAAATTTTCTAGTCCATATTTTCCGCTGCATATTTTCTGAAAGATGGTTTAGGGTGTTACAAAAGGGTTTAAGTTTAATTGGTTTTAATTAACATCACAAAACACCAAATGGTGTAGTGGTTTGTGTGGTGTGGTTAAGGTTTAGCCCGCCAGGGACTCGGGTTCGAATCCTGGCTCAGGCAAACATTTTTTAATGCTCTTAAATCATAATTTTTAATAAAATCCATTTTAATATTGATTATAAGTCATTATTTAAACTAAAAATTAACAAAATGAATGGGAAAGATACTGTAAACATGAATCGAATGAATAAACGAGGGAGTTCTATTTATATATATATATATATATATATATATAAATCTGTGTGATGTTACAGTCTCCCCTACTTTTAGGAACTTTGTCCCGAAGTTTATTTTAAGAAGAAACATTTGAATAGTGTTGTGGAAAGTTAGGGTGACTATGGTTCAGAGTAGGGTAAGAGTTTAAGGAATGTATAAGATAACCATAAATGCTAGATGGACTACCAAATAACTAGGGTTTGTTATTGGTCTGACCCTACAGTCTCCCTTTCCACGTATCATTAGTGTTTATATATAGGGTGTACCGCAGCTAACCCATCACACCTCTGATACTTCAAAAATATATGGGGTATCTACCAAAACCTTAATAGAATTTCAGACTACCTTAATGTACATGTAAATTCATGATTACGTTCCGGACCGCAATCACCAATTTACCTTACATTAGGGTTTTGTGTCCTTCTATGAGTTAAACTAAACACACATGTAAGCCAATGCACAACACCTTTTGATTAAATCTTTGTATCAATGAGTCTAATAAATCTTTGTATCAAATTACGTGTACAATGTATCCAAAAATGAGTCCAACTGTTGAACAGGAAAAAGACCTCTACCAGTCAATGAGTAGGAACCTCTACCGATTGTTGAGTAGGTGCGATAGCCTCTACCAGTTGTTGAGCAGGCATGATGACCTCTACCAATCGTTGAGTAGGTTATTAGGTACTCTACTAACTGTTGAGCAAGTACTTCATCCTCTACTAGTTGTGGAACAAGTGTAACAATTGTTTTTTGTTCAACACATAAGTTGCAAATGGATAATACATACATGTAAGCAAGTTTGTAAATGCATCAAGTATTAAGCATAGCATGCGAGTTGTAATAGAGTTGCCCTAGACAAGGTTAATGACTTTAGGTGTGATTATAGCAAATAGTTTATATTCCATGCTTTCAAGTATCATGAATAACCAAATGTTCAAGTAGATAATCAAATCCTCATGTATAACTAAGAATCAAGTTTTATGCAACAAACAATCAAGTTCTCAATAGTTTGGTCATCATGGGGATCAATTTTATGTCAAAGAGGTAAATGATATGAATTTAGTTCTTGAGAGGATGATGAAGAACTCGAAGTAACATCAAGGTTATGAAAGATGGTATGTGAAGATAGGTAATAAAGGGTTTATTTTTTTATAGGTTTTTCAAAGAGGCACAAGTAGTATGGAGGTTATTTAGTAACATAAATCGTGGGGTTTGAATCAAATATTAAAATCAGGCGTATGAGAAAACATGACTATGGTAAATACCAAAAATTGTAAAAGTTCGAATAAGTAGGTGTCAATGGGGAATTAAATTTTGTTCATGAGGATGGAAAGATTTTATCTTCAAAATTGGTTTTGTACATAAAACAAAAGTTGTTAAATAGTATAAACTAAGTGGCTTTAGATCAGAATATTTCAGTTAGTTGGAGATTAAACACGGCATTAGGTTTTATAGATCAAGGTAACATTATATCGAAAATCCTTTGTTACGCTAATGAATAAACATTTGAATTTAGAAATTAAGTTTGAGGACATCTTTTGACAAAAATGTGTATTTTCCATAGTTTATAGGTGATGAAAATTTGACAATATTAAGAAATCTTTAGGGTATACTTAGGTTATGAGGTTATAGTTTAAAAATATGTAAGATGTTGAAAAGGCAATAATATGATTTGGGTAGGGCGTTAAAAATAATCAAATAAGTGGCTAAGATGGTAAGATGAAGTGTGATTGTGAAACCCATATATGATTAGGAATGAGATTTATTTAAACTGTAAAATTTTTAGATTTAAAGCTTAGTTTTAATGGAAGTGAGTGTAATCATTTATTCATTAATTAAAATGAATAAATGAAAACGTTGACTTATCAAAGCTTCCAGACTTTAATAACATAATGAAGACATGCTTTAGCCTATAAGTGAACACTCATCCCAAGAATTCCCAGGTAGGCATCCGGGTCTCTCGTCTGATTGGGATTTATGCGCAATGCCACTCCTAGACAGAAAACTCAGAATACAGGCATTCACCCTTCCAGATTGCACATGTTCGTTGTTAAAATATAGAACTTCGATGAGATTTTCAAGGTGGTTCTGGCTATACCTGAGGATTTTTGTCCTATTAATCTAAGGGTAGATCTAGTGATGGAGAGTAATCATCTTGTAGGGGTTAGGTAGGGATAAGAAGTAGGATGGAGATAGAGAATTGAAACAAGTAGAGTTGCAAGTAAAAGGAGCAAGTAATGGTTAAAGTCCTAAGGTTATAGACTAGATTATTTTTCTAATAACCCAATTCCCTATAACCAAGGCTCTGATACCAATCTGTAACACCCCAACCGATGGCGGAAACATTAGGATGTCACGTATTGACGATTAATCAGTAGCTCATGGTAAACAATAAATTTCAATAATCGATTAAATAAATTAGATACAATTGTTCTAAAAGAATTTGTACATCAAATGAGAAACACTAAATATAATTCTTCAAGCATTGACTCTAATATTCAAGCAAAGCTATAACCTGAAACATGTTAAGTTTGAAAATATTTTGGGTCAACAAAAGTTGGTGAGAATCACATAGGTTTGAATATTGTATCATGAGTATAAAAGCTTGTACAATTCTAGTGTCATGGCAAATCTAGTCCATATGTGAAAACAACACTACCCGGTAAATCGTGCATAATCAAACCCTGTGACTAGAATATTGTGGTCCATCCCATACACATATGGTTCAGTCGTTTTTGTTATTTGATCGATAACAATCACCCACGCTACCCATACCGGAGGTACACGTATCCGGGTGGGGTTGTCAATCCAATAGATCTATCATTGTGTATCGTTGGCTTATACGGAGTTAAAGATTATGCTAGTCTAATTGTGCTTACCAAAGTATTGTTTAAGACATAATGCAACATAGAATAACACATTGACACTTATGTTGAATTGCATTTGAAAATGTAGCATGTTTCACCCCAAAAATTGTAAAGTAGTAAAAAGGGGCTATGTAAACTCACCTTAGGTGCTTAATGAGTTCGTGCGTTTTCTTGAGCGTGCAAACACTTAGTAATAATGCCCTAAAGTAATAAGAAGTGTTGTTTTATAGTCATATTAAGGGTCTAGAGTTCTTATACGGTTAGGATCATCGAAAGAATAATAGGTGGAGTGTTAGTTATGTTAGATTTGTTAAAAATCACGTTTTGGATGAATTGCAGCTAATGTTTTAACTTACAATTTAAGAATACCAAACAACCTTGAAAAATTCTGAAAATTCAAAGTAAATAAATCAAAGTATTATGAATAACTTTTGTTTAGAAAATATTTTCGTTTGAGCCCTACAAATAGGTCAAAAACGTAAGACAAAATAGCTCGTCCAGATTTGAACCCCTGTTTTGTTTGGGCTCGTTAAAGGTCAAAACGGATGAGTTTTTCGACAAATAATATACCATCGGAACCGGAATTGGAAGATCTTGATCATAGCATCTGAGTTTACTTTTAAAAAGCTTTGTAAAAATAGAGTTATGGTGGTTTTAAGTTCGGTTTTGCTTGCTGTCCAAATCAAGGGTTGCACTTATATGCACCTTTGAATATTTTAAAAATTGTTTTTAGCTAAAATATGATAAAATAAGTTTATGAACATCTTACTACAGGTTAAGAAGCATTACAGATCTAGTTTTAAGAGGGGATAATTAATGGAATAATAAAACGTTAAGGGAACGATATTGATCGAATTATGATACCTACTTGGAATACTCGGAACTAGCTAGAGGAGATAATGATGGATGAAAACTTTAGTATATGGGAGATGGGATAATAATGTTTTTTTATTGAATGGTATAAAGAGTTGAATGGTAGGCTATTGTATTTATAGTGTGTAAAATTGGAGTTGTAATTGGGGACTACTTTGACTAGGCTAGAACTTAGGAACAACTTTGACTTGACTAGAAGACCGTATTTACTAACACTTTGACTTGACTAGGATACCATATTTACGAACACTTTGACTTGACTAGGAGACCATATTTACTAATACTTTGACTTGACTTGACTAGGAGACTACGTTTGACTTTTCAGGTTTGAATAAGGGACCTTGAAAGGGTTTAAGTTTAATTGGTTTTAATTAACATCACAAAACACCAAATGGTGTAGTGGTTTGTGTGGTGTGGTTAATGTTTAGCCCGCTAGGGACTCGGGTTCGAATCTTGGCTCAGGCAAACATTATTTTACGCTTTTAAATCAGATTTTTTAATAAAATCCATTTTAATATTGATTATAAGTCATTATTTAAACTAAAAATTAACAAAATGGATGGGAAAGATACTGTAAACATGCATCAAATGAATAAACGAGGGAGTTCTATATATATATTAAACTTGTGTGATGTTACAAATGTTTAGGTCTCAAAACCCAATAACCACTAGTTCATCGCATGCCAGAGGTAGCTAACCCACTCAAGATAACTAAACACCGATATACCGAACTGCTAATGTACGTGTTGTCACAATAGTGAGCAGAATGTATTGCATCATTGCCTATCAACAATGATAATGTGTTAAGTCACAGTTCACTCCCGCACTCGCATGAGTCACGATGTGAGGTTTGTCAAACCTAATAGCGCTGTCAACTAGTAACCCGCTTGCCAATCCGGCAACTCATTCGGTACGTGAAGGACTTCATCGATAGTGTTGGTTTAGTTCATCAAGGACAAAGTTTGCGAACTAGAAAAACCCAACAAGGAGTCAAAACCCGACCCACATAAGGAGTCAAAGCACCCCAAAACCCGGGATGTAAAAGTAGTCCCAAACCGAACTAGAAAAGTTTAGAAAGTTGTCTCAAACGCGAGACACATGCTTTTGAGAAAAGAGTAGTGAAACTCACTTAGGTTGCAAAGCTAAAATCCAATCCAAAAGTAACAAGGACGTGGTACTGACTCCCTATTATAAGTGACACCATGTGAGTACATGTGTATACACGATACACCATATAACTCGTTTGTTCACGACATTAGTTTATACGAAAACGTTTGAGTGACACCTAACGTAACTACATGCAGAAGTAGACCCTATGAACCCGTTGGTTAATGCTATGTTTATTATTAATCATACGCATCATTTACATATCATATAAGTGTACATGCAAGATCAAGTCAAAACGAAGTCATACAAAACTCCAAATAAGCACATATGCACTTATGTCACAATCTGCGTTTTTAGGACAAATTATGCACTACAGAAACGATTTTATTTAACATACCTACTCAACGAATTAGACTCCCAAACCTTTACTGAATATTCCTAGGTGTTCAATAGTCATGCCACTATTTTTATTTAACACGAAAGCTTTGTTGAAAAATTATGAAATATCATATACTATAACTAGGTTCTGAAAACTTTCTTATTAGGTCAGTTTGCGGTAAAATTCCTTAAAAATCGTGTATTTGTCCAAACGGGATGAATCTACTTGGAAAATCCAAATTATTCCCATATCAACCTACTGATCAAATTTCACGACCTAAATATTTACAAAACTCAAGTTATAGCCAATTAAATTCGACCTAAGATTTTAATCCGAAAATCAGTTCAGACCTTTATTAGAATAAAATTCCAAAAACATATCAAACGACAACCAAATCGCATGATATTATCCATTCCAGAAACCTAAGACCATGTACGACATGCACATAACAAGAATCAATCAAAACTAATACTTTAAAGTCAAGTTATAGAGCCTACAAGTCGACATACACATTCTGTCCAGATTTTAAACATGCAATCTTCCCAACTATATCCAATCCTAGGTGTATATTATCAATCAAGAACCTCAAATAATCATTATACAACATCCCTAATACATTAACAAGACCAAAACATGCAAGGTTTAGCATGAATACAATTATCTACAAACCCTAGATGTTCAACAATCAACAACATACACTAACATGCAAACATCATCATATAATCATCATGAACCCTTATGTTTAACATGTTAATCTTTTAAAAACTCATCTATACATATAGTAAAAAAAACCTCCCTAGGTACACATGGCACTCCCTCATTCAAAGTTCAATCTATACACCTCCATATTGTGCCATATGGCACAACCATGTAATTTATAAGAATTGTATATTTTTTAAATAAAAAATCATTAATTACTTTGGTCAAAATCGGTCATGAATATTAAGTATCCTAAAACACAATCATCCTCATAACCGATTATTATCATACCTATTCTAAACCCTAATACGATCAAAGTAACCAACCAATCATTCTCCATCGTCTCCTCTACTTCTTCATCAAGGTATCATCTTTCCATTCTCCTGTAACATGATTATTGTTCATCTATCGCCATTCCTCTGTTTGTTTTTTTATTTAGTGTATGTTTCTTTTTGATATCATTATATCTCCATCTGTTCTTGGCGATTAATGTTTTTCTTTCTTTTTTGAACTAATTTTAATGATTTAGGTTTCAATCTTGATGTATTGTGTACTATTGTGTATGTTTAATAAGTTTTCAGTTTTAGGCTTCAATGATTTCAGACATAATCTCTGTTTTTGGAATTAATAATGTTTTGTCGATTGATTGATTTAGGTTTCAATCTGTATGTATTGTGTATTATTGTTTATCAATGTTGTTGATACTCACATTCTATGTTTTTGGCGATTAATTGTTTTTGCCAATTGATTGTTCTTAACTTACTATGTTCTAGGGTCCATACTATGTTTTTGCCGAATATTATTCTTCATATTGTTTGACGTTTCAGTTTGTGTTAGGCTATTGGTAATCGTTTTTGTCTTCTTTTTTATTATGATTTGAATATTGTCGTGCGCATTCTAAAATTGATTACTATTTTAAGGATTCATATATGTAAATTGACATTTAATTCATTCATTTTTGTTTTGTTTTTGTATGCGTATAGGATCGGCTAATCAACAAAGATTATGATCAAACAAGTTCAATTCAGCTGCGGAATCCCTGAATTGATCACAAAATGATAATAAAACTAGCAAAACACACAAATCATCATAAACACATTCATTTCATTCAATAACATAATCAATTACACTTCAAAAGATTGTTTATAATGATATAACTTGATTACAGACTCAACAAAAACCCTAGGGAGAAACACACACTGGGAGGGAAAACAAATGACCAAAAGTTAAACATTCAAAATTGAGTTTGCCTTATATAGACCTGCACATTCGCCCAAATAGCTTGGTCGAATGTGCAGGTTCGACCGTTCATATAGGGCGAACTTGAACACATATATATACAAATCTTCATTCGACCTCCCAGTGTCACCTTCGACCGTCTGTTTCTACCTTCGACCATTTACTTTTCGCATTCGACTATCCGATATCAACAAAACATAATAAGATCCGCAATTCAATAGCATTAGTCACAATACGTGTATCTACAATTTTAATTAATCTTTGATTTTTTGTTGATCCTGTGACATCCGTCACTTTTTCTTTTATTTATATATATAAAAATAATAATAATAATAATAATAATAATAATAATAATAATAATTAACACTAAATCTCTAAACCTTACATTTAACCCATTATCAAACCATCCACCATAACCCATCTAACCTAGCCCCTTGTCCAAACATTGAGCCCAAGCCTGATCCACAAACCGGCCCAACAGCAGAAGCCCAGCAGTCACCTAAACCCAAGCCCACTCTCCCTTTTAACAAAAAAAAAAAAAGAATGATCCTGCCGGGACTCGAACCCGGGCAGGTAGCACCACACACACACACGTCCACCACTTGAGCTACACCACATTTCTGAAATAAACCCAATCCTATTTATATTTAACCCTTCCTTATCGCTGCTCTATCTTCCTCCTTGGTTGCTGTTGCTGTTCGCACGCAGGAACAAGGGAAAGGAAACAAAAGTCAACAAAGCTGTAATCACGGGATCACTTTTAATGTTTCTTTTGACCGATACAATGAGCTACATCAATCCTATGCTTAATCAACGCGAATTTCAGCTCCAATCCCTCCTAATCGAGTCAAATATTCACGCGTATACGTTTAAAAACGAGTCAAACATGCCAAATCCTTAACCCGACCCTACACTATAAATTGAAGCTTTCCCTACAACCTAAACACACTGAAAATCATTCTCCCACACTAAATTTACTTCTGTTTTCACTATAATCCGTGCAATAGAGCTTGGTTTGACTTTTGTTTGACCGGGCATTCGAACACGAAATCATCACTGTAAGTTACGATTCTTTGATGGGTTTCATTAATCGGCTATAGAGCAGCAATAACCCCATATATAATCGGGTTATTGCTTGCTCATTTGAATTATTGAAAAAGCTAGGGTTCTTATGTTTATTTGGGGAAGATGACCAAACCAAGTATATAATAAATGTTTTAGAAACTGAAGCTTATACAAATCTGATGCTCAGACCAGTTGGTTGGGGTGGTTGGCTAAAAGGAATGAACCCAGGTTCGATTCCCAGCAACAGCAGATTATATTTTTTTTACACATTTAACTTTATACTTATTCTAACTAACTTCATTTATATATTTAAAATACCAAAACAACTTTATAAATTCTACAAAATTTATTTTATGTTATTCCACTGATAAAGTTCATCATCCAATTTTTAGTTTTTCAAAAATAATTTATTTAATATATATTATAAATATTACAAGTTTATTCATTTAAAATTATAAAATTCAATAAAAATATCTAAACGATTTTATTAAATCTCGCAAAAATTATCCTAAACTTGTATATTCTTAAACATTCCAGAAAATATTTTTATTTCAGAAAAACCGTTTATTTTATATTTTTAATTAATTTTTGTTAGTTTTAATCATAAATAAATCATAATAAATTCATTTTTCAATATTTTTGCACCAAAATTTTATATAAATTATTTCTAACTATCTAGAACTGAAATACAATTTTTAATTCAGAAATTCTTCGATTTTAATATTTTTAGATATTAAAGCCATATTTTGACAATTTGAAATAATTAGATTAAATATTCTATTTTCAAGAAAATAATTTTATAAAAATTATTTTCATACTTAAAACCTTATGTTGTGACTATATTCAACTTAAAATTTTACAAAGAGACTTTTATTTATTTATTTATTAAATTTCTTATATTTTAATAAACAATTTATTTATTAATCAAATAAACGTTTATCCCCAATTCGAAACCCTAGAATTATATGTATCCTAGAGTTATTCCCTTACACATTATCAAATCCTTTAGGTTGATTCTTTTGGGATAATTCCAACTCATATTTCGTTGTCCAAGTTCAATTTCAAGCTATTACGTAAACAGTGAGTATTCCTACCCCTTTTTGCTTTTATACATTTTTGGGGTGTTACATGTACACTATTACAATTTCAAATACAAGTTTACATTTTTACAATACAATTCTAGTACTATGTGCATTGCTTACAACGTGCTTTATGCTTAGACAATACATGTGGATTACATTTGTACTTAGTGAAATCATTAACATGGTACAAGCCGACCTTAACATTGGATAGCGCTATTTGGATTGACAACCCGCCTAGATTTATTCTCCCCCTTTTTCATCGGAGAATCCGTGGCCAGTGTTAAGTTTTTATCCATTTATTGGATAAGTACACCGCCGTTCATACAGTACATTATACAGTCACAGGGTTGATTTCGCTCATTTGTATGATACATAGTTTACATAATCGCACTGTAGCTTGCACTTGAATTGTATATCTTTTAACCTACTATATATATATCAAAACTAGGAATGCTCACCAACATTTCATATGTTGACCAAACCTATTTTGTACATGTTTCAGGTGCAGTTTGATCTAATGCTTTAACAAGAGACATTTAGTGCTTTATTTTAATTCAGTTATTCCAACAGTTACATTTCATTTAAGACTTTGTATTTCCATTTCAATGTAAGACAGTTATTGGTTTATTCAATAATATTTACATTTTAGTACCATGTGCTTTTGAACAATCGTCACTACGTGGCACCTCGTTGATTCCGCCATCGGTTGGGGTGTTACAATCCGGAGACCGAGAGCAGTTATAAGGGGAGTAATTTATGGCGATAATAGGGATTGGCGGTGGTGGATACGAGCTCTTACGTAAGGTACTGATCTGTTCAGCATCTATGTAATGTAGTTGAACACTTAAATGTTTGTGACTTTATATCAGTTACATGTTATTGTACCCACTTGGGATTGCAGTGAATACTTATGACAATCACTCTTATAATGTATGAATTATGTGAAGGCAAGGTTCAGGTAGTACATGCCATAGTTTATATGGTGGATTTGTAAAGTGGTTCATGAGAAATGTACGAACCACTAAGCTTTTTTGCATTGCTTGTTGGAGGATAATGCACGTAACACCTTTCCAGCTCATCAAATTCTTCTCATCAATGGACTAATGACTCTTCAAATTCATCTTTGCTATTCCAAAGGTAACATCAAATATGGAGTATACTTTGTTTTTTACATGTCAGGATCATGTTATTATTACCTTCTTGAATTCAAATATGTACTTTCACAAGCTTTCTTGTATCCTTAAACAAAAAACATGTGAAAAGTGTTTTTTTTCATGTTGTTTAACGAATCAGTACACTTGTACAGGTTAATCTAGAAGTAGTAATTCTCTCTTTGTCAGAACTGGAATGGCTGGTGTTCCAGGTACTACAAGTGCTATTTTTGGTGCTGTGAAAGATGTTGGAGCTAATGTCATCATGATTTCTCAGGTATATTTCTTCACTGTCCTATAAATCATATACACAATTGCTTTATTATGCTATGTTCAGTCTTATTAGAGGCTAGCGGTGAACATTCTGTATGCTTTGCTGTGCCTAAGAAAGAAGTGAAAGCGGTTGCAAAGACATTAGAGGCTAGATTTCGTCAAGCTTTGAACGTTGGACGTCTTTCTCAGGTAATGAGCTTTGACTCAAAACAAATATATGCCCTTTGTTTTGTATGATCGAAATTTAAGCCAATTCTCAATTTGGTAATTTTGGGACACGAGAAATTGAAACAAAAAAATTGGCCGTAACTTCTGGTAATTTTGGGACATGAGAATCTGAAAACAAAAAAATTGGTTGTACCTTTATGGAGTTTGATTGCTTGGATATTATATTTGTAAGAACGAAGATGTCGCTTGAGCAAGATTGATTGGACTTGCTACCTATACTCTATAGGCTGTTTATAATGTTCTTTTGAAAAATAATTTAGTACATGATACAGTAATTACTTTGGGAAATAGTGATGTCTTCAAGTGACATAATGTGATGGTAAGGAGCTTCCTTTCTATCCTAGAGGTGGAGGGTTTAAATCCTGCAAGGTATGGATATAAAGTATTTAGCAGTGGGTTATTATTTTGCGGTTATCAGGTCTATTCAAGGAGAAAGCTGGCATTTATCCCTTGCTGGTGAACGGAGGTATCAAATTTGTTTCAAGACTTAAGGACATGGGGTGAAGAATACTTTGGAAACGGCTATGTGTCACACCCTCAAATTCCACGTGCGGGGTTTTACCGTGAGGCTCGTTACACACCAGGATCCAAGTCAACGGTCACAATAAACGACAACTATATGATATGAAAACGACGTAAACCATTCATTCAAACTTCAAAATGTAATCACAACAGCGGAAGCATAAAATATCTTTACAACTCAAAGTAAAAGTTATAAGTCTGATAATATTCAAAACCACACAAATGCAATCCTAGATGCCGTGAGACTCCGTGCACCTATCGACAGCTGCTACCTTAGCGACCTGAGAAAATATGCTAAAAACGTCAGCACATAATGCCGATGAGTTCACAGGTTTTAAGTAAAACATTTCATGAGTTCTGAAAGAACCATCATTTTATTACTATGATATGAAGACGCTAGCTAGGCGTGTGAACCTTACTATGACGATACGTCGCATGAACCACCCCAACGAACTGCCACAACCACGACTAACGAACTACCGCATTCATGGCTAACGAACTGCCACGTTAATGGCTAACGAACTGCCATATACACGGCTAAATGAACTTTCACATTTGTTGGCCACATGAACTGGGACTCAAACGAATCTCATAGTAACAAAAGATAACCCTAGTATAACATGATCCATATGAATACAAGTACGTAGCATGTTTCTCCCCCGAAAAAGAAAACACTAAAAGAGGGGCCGTGAAACTCACCTTAGGTTGCGTTACTCAAAACACTTAAATCAACAAGCTATGATACCCCCAAATAGCGGCGACATATCATAAGATGTGTGTGAGTACCCGGGCAGATAACCCGTAGGTTAACTATTCCCCAAGTGTCCAGACCATAACCATTTTATGTTTGAAAACGTGTTTGACTGGTAACTTGACCCCACAAGACAAGACAAGACCCGACATCCCATTGGTGACCCGGCATCCCACATGTTAGCCAAGTACAAGTAATCAAGTATTCATATGCATCTATGCACTTAACACACACAATAGTTCACCAAATCTAGCACACAGTTCACATATCGCATAAACGAGTCCGTACACGTGTTATTGGGTTATTAGACATGTCACGAGGTTCCAAACATGTTCCTAGATGTTAAACCATGTTTTGAGATGTCAAAATGCACTTACAGCAGCAAAACACACGATTAGGAATCAAACAGGCAATTAGGAAATCAAACAGGCAAAATTGCCCCCTTTTCAGGCGATTAGGAAGCTAATCGCCCCCAAGGCAGGTGATTAGCTTCCTAATTGCCCCTTGGACAGGCGATTAGCTCTCCTAATCGCCCCCTACAGTCCCAAGGTGACTTTTCGCGCGTTTAATCTCTCAAATAAGATCCGAAACATGTGAAAACTCCCAACATCAATCCTAAATCATTAAGAAACCCATTCCAATTGAAAACCCCAAATTTATCATTAATCTAACAACCCTAATTGCAAGCATTTCCCAAAATAGAATAATATTATGAAAACATCACATCAAAGCATGCATAACTTACCCTAAATGGCAAATATCCAGATTTTGTCACATAACAACATTGTAAATCATCATCCTACTATTAACACAACATCCTAGAACAAACCCTAACATCATACAATCAATAAAACATATCATAACACCCTAAATCATCCTAAATCACTCGAACGGGTCAAAGCGCATATTATCATCAATACACAACTATTAACCATCAAACTCATAGATAAACATCCTAACAACTCATTTATATCATAAATACATCAAACACATAAGAATCTTCATGTTTTAACCATAAAAATCATATCTTGCATGAATACACCACATAGAACACATATTGAAGGATTAGACTTGTTTAATAACTGATTTCAAAGGTTTTCAAAGACACAAACATCACAAAACTAGGTCTGGACCTTTAGGGATCAACATAATAACATGATAATGGTTTAGGATGGATAACACACCTTAGGTTTTGCTAAAAAATGATGTGTAAAGCTTAAAAGGATGGATTGTAGGGCAAAAACGTGTTCCAGAGGTTGATTATGGTATTTATAGGGTGGTATTTATAGGTGTTCCTAGTCGTTTATGATGTTTCACACGAGTAGGAACTGCAGGTGGCAATTAGGAATCCTAATTGCCCTCTTTACAGGCGAGTATCTTTCTAATTGCTGCTTTTACAGGCGAGTAGCTTTCTAATTGCCCCTGCAGGTGGCAATTAGGAATCCTAATCACCCCCTGCAGGCAGTTGTGGGTTTTCGACGCGTTAAGCACTATTTTAACACATATAAGCACGTATTCACATACCGACAAGTCATATAATGATTATAAACACATAATGCACGATAACTAACATGTTCACATTCGTTCAGCAATTCCCGGAACTCGAGACTTGCGTGTGTGCGTTAAACCCGAAGATTCTACAAATCGCCAATCCTTGTACATATGGTTATGGACCGACTCCCAATGATCCTGTGGATCATTGTAACGACTACCGATGATTCCCGGAACCATCATAATGACTCTATTGACCCAGTTAAGTGTAATGTATGCTTGACTCGCTAAGGTAGACTTACTAGTTTGAGAAAAGTTATTAACCCGAGTTTGCCGGGTGTCACAGTATGTACATCACATAGCTGAATCATAAGCTTCACATGGCCAAATTTATGTCGCATTGTCAAGATTTAAAAGCACGGGAGGGATGAAATTACTTATACTAGATGGTGATGGGAATGTCAAAACTAAAACAAAAAATGTAGTGTATAAGGAAATATTTAGTGATATTTGAATAAAATGTGTAATCCTTGCTTTTACTTTTTAATAAAATATTTCTACTATATTTTCTTTATAGGGTTTACCACTCCAAATAATTGTTAATTGTTGAACCGCGTGTCCACGCGGGCAATATCTAGTATTTTAATATTTATAACTTTGTTTCAGATCCGGACAATCCATATTATGGTGTTTAAACATAATTAATAAAGGTTAAAACACAAGAGTTTAAGACAATATACCTAAAGCACTTCACAATAAACACCCGAACACCTTCTAATCTTCCCGGATGATGTTCTTGAGCCTTAACAGGTGTTGGAGGGTATATTTTTCCGTAAAGGGCTGTTATGGACGATTAGGGTTGAGGTTATGAGGTGCATGGGACTTAAGGTTGCTTAAATAGGTGTTTTAAGTCGGTTTAGCTCGCTAGGCCCGCCAAACGGCCTTTCGGCATAAGTAAACGACCGTTCAGTTTGCCTCGGCCCATTTCGGGCAGCCTAGTCCAGTGTATTGCACGTTTTCTTCGATGTTTTCTTTTTTTTTGACCATACCAAGCGTAACCCCATGTTTTCATTATGTTTTTGTTATTTTGGACCATTGCAAGGCGACACCTTTAATAGTACCTTGTCCCCAACCTGGAACTCTAAAGGCTTCCCACGCTTATCAGCATAGCTTTTCTATCGATCACGAGCAACGGCCATACGATTTCAGATTTGCACAATCTTCTCAGAAGTTTCATGCACGAGTTTAGGACCTGTCAGTTGGCTATCCCCAACTTCAGTCCAGCATATGGGAGACCTATACTTGGATCCATACAATGCCTGAATAGGCGCACATTGAATAGAAGTGTGATAACTGTTGTTATACAAGAATTCGATAAAAGGCAAGTGTTTATCCCAACTATTGCCAAAATCTACCATGCAATCCCGTAGCAGATCTTCCAATGTTTGAATGGCACGTTCACTCTGTCCATCCGTCTGAGGGTGACAGGCTGTGCTCATGTCTAAGCAAGTCCCCAATGCATCTTGGAGAGTAATCCGTCTGAGGGTGATAGGCCGTGCTCATGTCATGAATCTTATCAGGGAGATTAGAATGGATAGTGAGTTGTAAGGCTCGCACTCGCTTAGGTTTCGTTTCCTTACGACCGAGGGCATCTGCTACTATGTTAGCTTTCCGTGGATGATATTTGATGGCACAATTGTAGTCCTTTAGGAGTTAGAACCATCGACGTTGTCGCATGTTCAACTCATTTTGATCAAATATATGTTGGAGGCTCTTATGGTCAGTAAAGATCGTACACTTCATTCCATATAGATAATGCCTCCAAATCTTTAGAGCAAAAATCACCGCTCCCAGTTCCAAGTCATGGGTAGTGTAAATCTTCTCATGAACCTTCAGTTGGCGAGATGCATACGCGACAACGTTATCACGCTGCATCAGTACACACCCCAAGCCCTGGATAAAAGCGTCACAGTACACCACGAAGTCGTCTGTACCCTCAGGTAATGATAGAATTGGTGCACTGCAGAGATTTGACTTCAACAACTAAAAAGCAGATTCTTGGGAATCTCCCCACTTGTAAGTAAAACCCTTCTACGTCAAATCAGTGAGGGGTTAAGCGATCTTTGAGAATCCCTCAATGAATCTGCGATAATATCCCGCAAGACCAAGAAATTGGCGCACCTCAGTAGGAGTCTTAGGTGCCTCCCACCGTTTGATAGCATCTATCTTAGCGGGATCGACACGTATACCAACTTCGTTAACCACATGTCCTAAGAATTAGACTTCCCGAATCCAGAAGTCAGACTTAGAGAATTTTGCATACAGTTGCTCTTTTCTTAGAAGTTCCAAGATCAGCTGCAGGTGTTGCTCATGCTCCTCCCTTCTCTTGGAGTAAATCAATATGTTGTCAATAAATACTATGACGAATTTGTCCAAATAGGTCTTACACACGCGGTTCATAAGGTCCATGAACACCGCAGGTGCATTGGTTAGCCCAAATGGCATTACCAGGAACTCATAATGTCCATAGCGAGTTCGAAAGGCTATCTTGGCTACATCCTCCTCTCGGACTCTTAGCTGATGGTATCCTGACCTTAAGTCAATCTTAGAATAAAAACTTGACCCTTGGAGCTGATCAAACAAGTCATCAATACATGGTAATGGGTAACGGTTCTTGACAGTCACCTTGTTCAACTCCCTATCTTCAATACACGTACGGAAGCTCCAATCCTTCTTCTTAACAAACAAGACTGGGGCTCCCTAAGGTGAAGAACTAGGTCTAATAAAACCCCTATCCAATAGCTCATGGAGTTGGGTAGACAGTTCTTGGAGTTCGCCTGGTGCTAGGCGATATGGTACGCGTGCAACTGTGGCTGCTCCAGGTGCAAGATCAATTTGGAATTCCACTTGAAGAATAGGTGGGAGTCCAGGTAGTTCCTCTGGGAAGACATCTAGGAAATCACGAACTACAGGGATTTCCTCAATCTTCGTTTTAACTTCAGCTCGAGTGTTAGAAATGTTAGCCAGAATGGCTGGATAGCCCTTTCGAATGCACTTCTGGGCTTTCAAGAATGAAATGATGCCCACCATGGTACCACCATGATCACCCTGTATAGATAACAGTTCTCCACTAGGGAGAGGGATACGAAGGATCTTCTCCTGACAGAGAATTTCAGCGCGATGCTTGGACAACCAGTCCATGCCAACTACGATATCAAAGCTTCCCAGAGTGATAAGTATAAGATCGATGTCAAACAAATGATCATCCAGATCGATCTTACAATCGCGATGAACATGGGTCACCTCAACAGGCTTACCATCATCTAGCTTTATAGAGTGTGGGGTCTCAAGAAGAGTAGGGGCTAACCTTAGGAATTTGCTAAGTTTTATAGACACAAAGCTGATATTCGCACTGGAATAAAAAAATAGCAACAAGATTGTCTTTCACAGAAAACATACTTGTCAACACATCGTTGTCGCTCTTGGCTTCTCCCAATCTAACTACGCAAACTATTCCCCGATCACCATTGAGATTTTTGTTGCCATTGTTGCTATTGTGGTTGAGCTGGGGGATAGTTCCTCTTGAAGTGGATTTCACTCTCGCCCTAGGAATCGCCTTTCCCGCACTTCGTTGTCGTTGCTATGCAAGCCGATGTTGTTGGAGAACTTATATTTTACACTATTCTACGTTCTCTTGCTATCACAAGAAAGGAAAGATGAAGCACCATGCTTCGGAAAAGTACCGTGCTCAAGAGCCTCAATAGGAAGTTTGTGAGCTAGGTGAAAGATTTGTTAGATTCTGGGTAGGTGAGCTGCAGTGACCATGCCACAAATCTGTGGGACCCACCCTTTTGGTGCAATGTTCAATCCGCTAGTAAGGTAGGTTAATTAGATTTGAGCATATAGTAGCTAACTCATGTGGTTGGTAGTGTATGCGTCAATCTCAGACCCAACCGTCTTTGGGTAATAATGTTCGATTCCAAATTTCCAAACTCCATCACAGGGTGTTACATTCCCCACCCAAGTATCTGTAGCACATCTAGGGTGCTTGTAGCATACCTTACCAGTTCTTCCTGAGCAGATGTACATGGCAAAGACCGCCTTTGCCTTGTCTAGACTATCGAAGTAGTCCAATAGTCTCCATCAGTCCCGTTTGAGTTATTGAGGCTTACAACCCATAAAAGCCTTGAAAATACAATGGCGGGTTGTTGTGACATATGTGTTCAAGGAATAAGAAAGTTCAAATGCGGAAGTCAAGGGAAAAGAATGATTTAGCAGAATAGATCTTTACCAGCTTGGAAAGATGCGAGGGCTTCAACCACCCTATCGTTGATTATAAGAACTAAGTCCAACTAAGTTCATAAAACAAGAGAAAACAATAACAAACAAGAAAAGTTAAGAGTTAATTGCTGCCATGCCTAGTCGTGATAATAGCGTCTTCATCGTCGGTTTCCATGTGTTTGTTCTGCTCAGGTTCCTCCTCTATTTCCTCTTCTTCCTCTTTCGTGGGTGCCAGTGTCATGTGGATCTCATCACATATAGTCTCCAACTCTAATCTTGTGTCAGCCAGTTTAGTGGTTAGCTGCACTACTCGTTCCTCCAATCGTGGCCGTTAGTCATTAGTAGGTTTCGTCTTCAATTGAGATGTTGCACTGCGTCGTAGGCTTTGCATAACTCCTCAAGAGTGTGAATAACAAGTCCTAATCTGGTGTGTTCCCATGAATCTACCATATACTCATGAGAAACAGGGATACGCATGTCATATAATCGCTCGTACGTGTTGTAAAAGAACTAGAGCACGAATAAAATTTTATGTGGGTAACCCAATCTCATCTGTGTTTCAAATGAAAGTAAGAAAGATCAACCAACAAGGGACGAGAATCAATTGTCTCCTTGCTCAGTAAAAAAGGCTATGTCTCAGTATTTGATCTCTCCGATTTCGATCGGTTTAGGTTCCCACTTCAAATCCTCTATAGTGGTACCGCGTCATAGACATTGTGCAGATTTCCGTGTACGTGCGCCACAACGCCCGCAAGGGTTCTATCCTCTACACCATTGCCGATTTCCCATCCAGGAAGTTTGTTGGGATACTAATCCAAATATTGCGCTACCTGGTGTAACCTTGGTCCATCACCAGTGACGTGCTTAGAATCAGGTTTAGGGCTAGAAGATAACATATCTCCTGAAATCATGTGTTGTAGATATATGTAGCCAAAAGCTAATTGTGCACTTAAGCTGTGAGTGTAACTAATGCAATGCTTATGTTATGATGATTATAGACTAGAATGAAATTCCTAGTTTACTATAACCAATGGCTCTGATACCAATCTGTCACACCCTAAAATTTCCACTGCGGGGTTTATACCGCGAGGCGCGTGACATACCAGGATCCCATAGCCATAAGTCATAAGAATGACACTAAATGCCCAAACCATTTAGTTCGTTATTGAAAACCGAGTTTTAAAAGTCAACCAAAAGCTTTAAGTAATTGCGGAAGCGTAACCAAAATAGTTAAGTAAATTGTTACCGCGCAAAACAAACGCGCCCAAACAACCATAAATAAGTTAATGATAAAAATAGTTTAAAGTGTTCATTAACCCATGACACATATGATGCATGACCTACAGTGCTCCAAACCTAGCGACCTGCAAAAGCATGCTATCGTGTGTCAACATAAAGTTGGTGAGTTCACAAAGCAAGTAAAGTAAATGTTTAGGTCTCAAAACCAAATAACCACTAGTTCATCGCATGCCATGGGTAGCTAACCCACTCAAGATAACTAAACACCGATATACCGAACTGCTAATGTACGTGTTGTCACAATAGTGAGCAGAATGTCTTGCATCATTGCCTATCAACAATGATAATGTGTTAAGTCACAGTTCACTCCCACACTCCCATGAGTCACGGTGTGAGGTTTGTCAAACCTAATAGCGCTATCAACTAGTAACCCGCATGCCAACCCAACAACTCATTCGGTTTAGTGTTGGTTTAGTTCATCAAGGACAAAGTTTGCGAACTAGCAAAACCCGACCCACATAAGGAGTCAAAGCACCCCAAAACCAGGGATGTAAAAGTAGTCCCAAACCGGACTAGAAAAGTTTAGAAAGTTGTCTCAAACCCGAGACGCATGTTTTTGAGAAAAGAGTAGTGAAACTCACCTTAGGTTGCAAAGCTAAAATCCAATCCAAAAGTAACAAGGACGTGCTACTGACTCCCTATTATTAGTGCCAAAACTCAGCTTTATTTATTGATCTTTATTCCTCATCAGACTTTCTCTGATTTGACCTTTGAATTGTAATTCAAAGTTCAGAGCAAATAAGTCTTCTTCATCTCTTTCTAGGTCCAGATTTAGCAATGTTTGGTGATCTTCTGCACATAGGCTGTAAGCATCATCCATGTTGATCTTCTGAACCCTTCCATCTGACCTGAGCAATGTCAATTCGTGGTTGTCTTTGTTGACTTTCCACTTTAGAATTTTTGAGTCAGTGGATTTGCTGAGTTGAAGTTTTATTCTAGATGAGTTGGGTGAAGGTGGTCTTCCAATGAGTTCTCTGAGCTTCTCTGTTGTAGGATCAGAGAAGAAATGGACTTGATTGAAGAGCCCTTCCTTGATGAATGTATCAGCAAACTTTCTTTGATCTTCCTCTGACATTTCCTTCTACTTCTTGAACTGTCTTCTTGCAGCAGTTGTTAGATCAGAGGTTTCAAGTAAGCTGTCCAAATTAAAGGTCTGTTGGGGTCTCTTCATCATTGGCTCATCAGTGTAAACTGGTTTTCTTGGTAGGCTGGGATCCTTCTTTCTGTTTTCTTCCAGACTTTTGTATGTTTCAACCAACCTAAGCTCAGACCATCTTGAAACTGACCTCATCTCCCCATAGTTGGCAGCCACAATCTCTTGCCTCATCCTTTTGAACTTCAAGGCTCTGACTGGGTCTCTGCCTTTGCCAAAGTTAGGAGTAGAGACTTTGGCCTTGGGGTCTTTGGCCATTTCTTCAATTCTGATGAGTTCTTCTCTCAAAGCATGTGTGGTCCAACCATTGAATTGCTTCTTGGTTGCTTTGTAAGGTTTGGTTGCCATAATCTGTTCCAGAAGAGAATCCCTTACCTCCTTTTCCAAATCTACACTGAGAGGCATGGAGGACATGGAATTGCTCAGGGTCTTAGCAAAGTCTTCCATCCTTCTGAGTTTGCTAAGCTCTGCTGAATGGATGCCCTGAGCAGTCCTGTCATCCTTCCCTTTGCATTTCTCCCTGATGATGGCATCCACCTGTTCACCCTTGTATTTTAGATAAGTATCAATGTTAAGAGGAACAGGGAAGTTTGGGAGAGATGGGAAGGATCTTTCTGATGGCTGTTCAGTATTGTAGAAGGATTGTAATTCCCCCTTGAGTAGATCAAGTTCAAGGGGATACTGAACAACCAATGGTGTAATGGTTGGTGGTGGTCTATGGGATCTGAACTTGGATGTGTGTGGTGAGAATGATGTGATTGGAATAGCTGTGATGGGAGGAGTGGATTGGGCAGTTGAGGTGGTGTTTGGTGATGTGTGTATGTTTTCATCATGTACAACAAAGGTTGATTTTCTCTTCCTTGTGTACATGATTTTTGGTGATGGTGATTTGGTAGCAGTGGTTGGATTAACATCTGTTGGCCTTTTAATAGAACCAGCAGATGTTGGGGTTTTGGCTGGTGATGTAGGTTTGGTGGTTGTTTGTTCAGGTGTGTATGTTGGTTTGGGTACAGTGGTTTGTGAAGCAGTGTTTTTGGTAGTTTCAGTGTTTTGGGTGGCAGTGGTTTCAGTAGCAGTGGTTTTGTCAACAGAGGTGTTTAATTTAGATGGTGGTTTTCTAACATGCTTAGCAGGTCTTTTCATCCTTTTAGAGGATCCCACATCTTCTATCTCCTGCTGTTGTTCTCTCTTGAGATTCACCAGTAACTCTGCTTTAGTTTCCAAGGTGTCAGCCCTTTTTTGTTTGGCCTGAGCAGCCTTTTCAGCTTCTATGTTTGCAGAGTCATCTACTGCTTTATTCTTCTCAGTGGTTTGTTGTGGTGGTGGTGCTGTTGGTGTTGCTTGCTTGTTGTTGTTGTTGTGGAGCTGATTTGGTAGACTCTGGTTTCTTGGCAGACTTGGCTTGGCCTTTTTGAGAAGGAGGACAACCAAAAGGATCTAGTTTTGGTAGCCTATCTCTGCCACTCTCCCCCTTTTTGGCATCATCAGCCGTGAAAGCATCATCATTTTCATCCCTGAGGATGGTGGTAGGGGCAGAGCCAGTAGTCTTCAGCAGGTGGTCCTTGATGGCTTTAATATCTGCATGGGTATCTTTGTACCTTGCATCTACCATATTCCTGATCTCAGCCATGTAAGTCTCATGTGTCTGATCAGCCAGTTTTCTGTGAGCTATGATGATGGGGGAAACTGATTTCCATAACTCACTGGCTATATCAGCTGTTGATGGTTGACTCTTGGAAAGGTCTGCAATTGAGCTCGGTATAAGCTTGACATCAGATTTGATGTCAGCTACAGAGGTTTCAATTACAGAAACTCTGTCCGTCAATTCTTGGTATTTTGACCCATCTCCTAAGTTAATAGGATCATCTGAGTCCCTACCAGTGGTAGTTCTACCTGATTCAGTCCTAATAGGTGAATCAGATGTCCCTTTTTCTTGGTACTGGGGACTTCCAACTGTTTTTGGAGACACTATAGTGGCTTCAACAGTTGTTGCCTTCAAGGGAGTCTTAGCTATGTAATCACTGTCCTGATGTGAGACAGTGGTCTCTACATCAGTAGTGGCTGCTCCACTTGAAAACTCACCTAGAGTTTCATTGAACTCAGGTGGTGTAACCTCCTCTTCTGTTTGTGGGATAGCAGATTGTATATTCTCAGGACCAGTCACTTGTTGGAGTAAACTCTCAGTGACAGGTGGAAGAGAGGAACTGGGATCTTCCTGAGATTTTTCAATTGCCTCAAACAGAGGTTGCATGGTTTGTGGGACATGATGTGATGGTGAGGGTGGAGGAGTAACAAGAGAATTAGCCCTGGGAGAGGGGCTTGTGAACATTTGGTCAAGTGACTCAAATGTATCATGATGTGTGACCCCTTGGCTTACAACATGATCCTTTTGGGAGGAATCATGAGGAGTTTGGTCAGGTGGAGGTATATCCAACTGTTGTGAGGAAGTAACAACAGTGGTTTCAGGTTGCTTTTGTTGTGCAACAGAGGTTTCTTCTGGTACCTCAACATCCAGAAGCCTCATTTGTGGTTGAGTGGTGGTTTTTGTGGATGGATGTTTCTTTTTGGAAGTGGCTGGTGTGGGTTTCACAGCACTGGATGTAGTGCCATGATCACCAGGAGCAGTGGGCTCAACAACAGAGGTTTTGACAACAGTAGTTGTCTTTGTCCTCTTTGTTTGTGTTTTAGAAACTTTTGACACTTTAGACACTTTTTCTTGGGTGCTTCCACCCAGCATTCTTGTGAAAGTTTCATCAGTTAAGCTTTTCATTTGCATAGCATCACCCTTTTTGAAAACTTTTTCAGGTAAGACTTTTTGTAAGATTACACTAAGAATTCTTGGGTAAATAAGAAAAACATTGTTTGACCCAGACTTGACTGCTTTCACATTTGATACCAAGTCCATGAACAATCACTGGGAAAGATTGAAGTCAGAGTTTGACAACATGGCATAACCCAGATATTGCATCCTTAATGGAATTTCATTAAAGGATGTGGACGCAGAGACACAAAGATGAAGAGTATGGAAGAAAAATTTCATGACTGGAGGGAAAAACTTTTTGAAAAGAGTTGATCCAGTCATCTGACCATCATACCCTCTTTCTTGGAACTCAGTGTGAAGCTCTGTTTTAGTAAAAGAGTCCTTACCTGCCAGGTCATTCAGTGTGAAGGTTGTGGATATGGTTTCAGGGGTAATGACGATACTGGATTCTCCAATTTTGGAAATAATGGAAGTAGGCTTTTTGTCTTGGAGTAGAAACTCAGCATTCAACCAAAATTCTTGGAGAGTATCAAGATAAATGGGGGCGTTAGCGGTTAGGATGGGTAAGTATTTGGAGTTAAGGAAAATGTCGATGGTGGAATGAAATGGAGCATTGTCATCTGTTTTAATCAGATAAGGGAGACAATTGTGTGTAGCTTTGGCTTGAAGATCCATTGTAATGGATTTCGAAGGTGAAGATGATTGAAGATTGATGGAGGGTTTGAGAATGAAGAAGGCGGTTTTCAGTATTTTGAATACAATGAGACAGTGTAACGTCTGTTGTGGTAAAACAGGGTTTTTATAGGCTCAATGAAACCGCTGTTGTGGCCAAACCTCTGCTTATATAAGCAGACGTGGCAATCATCTGATGGATGAAACATCTGGTGGAGAACAGCTGTTTTTGGCAAACAACTGATACGAACAGCTGATGGATCCAACTGTTTTTTTTTTGTTTTTTTGTATAGATAATATATATATATATATATATATATATATATATATATATGTATATATATATATAAGCGGACAGTTGTTTCAACTAACAGTTGTTTTATCTGATCAGATGTTATAAACAGATTTTTCAACTAACAGTTGTTTTATCTGATCAGATGTTTTGAAACAGACTTTTCAACCAACAGTGGATATGAATGAAACAGTGGTTGTTTTATCTGATCAGATGTTATAAACAGATTTTTCAACCAAACAGCTATTTAAAAAATTTGATTTTCTGAAACATTTTATTATGATTTATTGAAAATTTATTTGTTTAATCCATGTTTAACATACCAATTCTGGAAATCAGATTTGTAAAGGTAGATGTGTCTAAAGCTTTTGTTAACACATCTGCCAACTGATCCTCTGTTGGAACATGGTGCAGAGAAATCAAACCCTTTTCATAGCTGTCTCTGACAAAATGATGTCTTATGTCAATGTGTTTGGTAGTGGAATGAGAGACTGGATTCTTGATGATATTTTCAGCAGCTTGGCTGTCCAACATGAGTGGAGTCCGAAGTGCAGTTATCCCAAAATCCAGTAGTTGATTTTGAAGCCACATGAGTTGGGCTGTACAGCTTGTAGCAGCAATGTATTCAGCTTCAGCTGTTGAAGTTGAAACAACTGCCTGCTTTTTGCTTTGCCATGAAACTAAGGCATTCCCTAGAAATTGGCACCCTCCTGATGTGGATTTTCTTGTGGTGTGACAGCCAGCAAAGTCACTATCTGAATAACCTGAAAGCTCAATGTTTCCATTAGCAGGATACCAGATACCAAGTGTGGGAGCACCTTTGAGGTATCTGAATATCCTTTTCACAGCAATAAGGTTTGACTTTCTGGGTGAAGCCTGGGATCTGGCACAGACACAGGTAGCAAACATAATGTCTGGCCTAGATGCAGTTAAGTACAATAAAGACCCAATCATACATCTATAATGTGTTTGATCAACCAGTTCATCCTTGTCATCAATAGTGAGCAGCTTGACTGTACTCATGGGTGTACTACATGGCTTACAATCATTCATCTCAAATCTGGTTAATAAATTCTTTACATATTTGTTTTGGTGAATGAATGTGCCATTTTGCAGTTGTTTCACTTGAAGACCAAGGAAACACTGAAGCTCACCCATGGCACTCATCTCAAACTCTGTTGTCATGAGTTTTCTGAACTCTTCACACATTTGGTTACATGTGGATCCAAAAATGATGTCATCCACATATATTTGAACAATCATTAAGTGTTTCCCTTTCCATTTAAGAAATAAAGTTTTGTCAATTTTACCTCTTGTGAAGCCAATGGATAAGAGAAATGTGGAAAGAGTTTCATACCAGGCCCTTGGTGCTTGTTTGAGTCCATACAAAGCTTTGTTGAGCTTGTAGACATAGTCAGGATGGAATGTGTCTTCAAAACCAGGTGGCTGACATACATAGACCTCCTCCTGAATTTTGCCATAAAGGAAAGCACATTTGATGTCCATATGATACACCTTTATGTTGTGGTTGACAGCAAAGGCTAAAAATAGTCTGATGGCTTCTAGTTTTGCTACAGGAGCAAAAGTCTCATCATAATCTATTCCTTCTTCTTGTCTGAAGCCTTGAACCACAAGCCTGGCTTTATTCTTGACAACAATACCCCTTTCATCAGTCTTGTTTTTGAAGACCCACTTTGTTCCTATAGGACAAACATCCTTAGGAAGTGGTACAAGCTCCCATACTTGTTGTCTTTTGAATTGAAGGAGTTCTTCTTGCATGGCTTCTACCCAACTGTTGTCTTTCAGTGCCTCTTGGTACTTGACAGGTTGTGTGAGGGATAAGAAACCTGCAAAAAGACAGATATTTGAGGATTGGCTTCTTGTGAGCACACCCTCTCTGATGTTGCCAATGATCTGGTCTGGTGGATGAGCTCTCAAGTAAATAAGATCTCTTTGATATGGAACAATGGCATTTTGAGGTGATGGACAGAGGTTTGGTGACTCTGTTGGTGTAACATCTGTTGGTACTTCTGTAGTGCCATCAGATGTTTGAAATGGTAATGGAGGAATGGGTCCAAGTGGTGTGAAACTTGACTGACTTTTGTCAACAGATGATTGACTTTTGTCAACAGATGATAGGTCAGTGGTTGTGAGGGGTGAGGCAGTGGTTTGAGGATAAGACTGGCCAACAGTGGTTGACACAGCTGTGGCAGAGTTTTGACAATTGTTTTGAACAGCTGCTTCCTCTGAGGCAGAATAGACTTTGTAGTGACTGGGGATCACAACATCTGTTCTGTAATCTTGCTGTGGAGACTGTGGAATACCTGCATTGTTAGCTTTAACAGTGATATCTTCAAATTTGAATTTATCTAAATCAAATAGTTCAGCAGGGTTTGCAGGGATTTTTAGAGATGAAAGTTCATTGAACTTTACATTCAGAGTTTCTTCTATTGTCTTAGTCCTTGTGTTAAACACTTTGTAGGCCTTAGCAGTAGAAGAATATCCCAGAAAATAACCACAGTCTACTTTGGCTGCAAATTTTGAAATGGAATCTTTGAGATTTAAAATGAAACATGGGCAGCCAAAGATTTTGAAAAATGAGATTAATGGTTTGATTTTGAACAAAATTTCATAAGCAGTTTTTTGATGTCTGGGGTTGATCAAAACTCTGTTTTGAACATAGCAAGCAGTGTTTACAGCTTCTGCCCAAAAGGACAGTGGCAAACCAGAATCTGCTAGCATGGTTCTTGCAGCTTCTATAAGAGTTCTATTTTTCCTCTCAACCACCCCATTTTGTTCTGGTGTTCTTGGGATGCTGAACTGCCTCACAATCCCTTTTGACACACAGAAGTCATCCAACTCCTAATTCTTAAACTCTGTTCCATTGTCACTCCTGAAGACTTTTACTGGCAAGTCATATTGCTTTTCAACTTTGGTGACAAAGTCCTTTAATATACCTGCAGTCTCATCCTTAGAATGTAAAAAGTAAGTCCATGTAAACCTAGAAAAATCATCAACTATGACAAGACAAAATCTCTTTCTTCTTAGACTCATGATTTTAACAGGGCCAAACAAGTCCATGTGCAACAGTTGTAGACACTGACTAGTTTTGGACTCATCAATGGATTTGTAAGAGCTTTTATATTGTTTCCCTTTTAAGCAAGAAACACAATGCTCATCACATTTAAATTCTTTTGATGGTAAGCCTCTGACAAGGCTTTGTTTGGAGAGTGTGTTGATAGTATTAAGGTTGGTGTGACCCAATCTCCTATGCCACAATTCTGTCTGCTTAGTGGAGGCAGCAGAAAACAGACAGACATTTGCCATAGGATTGTCCTTTAACATATCAACAACATACACATTGCCACTTCTATGAGCAACAAGTTGTGCTTTGCTCTCAGCAATAATGGTATCAATCTTTTTCACCACTTTTGGCCCAATAATCTTACAAGTTTTCTTTGTGAAAAATGAGCCATAACCTTTGTCACTCATTTGTGAAACACTCAGAAGATTAAACTTGAGATTATCAATAAGATTGACATTTTCAAACTTGAGTTTTCCAGCCTGTACAGTCCCTGAACCCAACACCTTACCTTTTGAATCATTACCAAAGGATATATCACCCCCTCCATGAGCCAAGAAGTCCAGAAGAAGGGCTCTACATCCTGTCATGTGCCTGGAGCCTCCACTATCTACATACCAAAGACTATCTAAACAAGCAGAAGCTCCCTGCACATCAGTAAATGATTAGTTTTGGTGAGTGTCCAAAGCCAAGTTGGCTTTGGATGGATCCTCAGACCTTTCAGACTCAAGCTTTGGAAGGTGATCAGTGGTTTGGACCAATTTTTGAATTAAGGTCAACAACTGCTGCTGACCATTTGCCAGTGCTTGGATGTCAACACTTGGGGCAGCAGTTGTTTGATCACTTCCTGACAGATGATAATACCCATATGGATTTCTGTTCACTCTTGGTTTAGAGGGTCTTTTTGGCTCCTCATAAACATGTGGCAGACTGTGACATGGAGGTTGACCATAACCTCTTGGGTATTTGCTTGTGGGTGGAGCATCTGTTACTTGGACATCTCTAGAAGCAGATGTTTCAAGCCTTTTTGTAACAGATGTTTGGACAGGGGTGAAGGTCTGTTTGGGCTTTCCTTTTGAAGTACTAACCACAGGGTTTGCAAGAGTTTTAGCTTTGTATTCTTGTATTTTCACATCAAAATTTTTGAGATACAAGCACTCTTTGGTCTTGTGATTCTTTTTCCCACATATTGAGCATGTGGCTTTGGAATCACATTCACTTGTTCCTTTGTTAATATCATATGCTTTTAGAAGAAAACAGTTTTTGGTGACATGATTCTTCTTTTCACAGAAATCACAGAACAAGTTGACAGTCTTTTCTTTCTTCTTCCCCTTTTCAGCCTTCTTTTCAGCAGATGTTTGAGCATTTGCTGGAAGATTTTTCAGGGGAATGACTTTAGCCAAGGGAATGACCTTTGCCTGAGGAGCTGTCTTTCCCTCAGGTGTTTTAAAATCAACAGGTTTGAAATTCTCAAGAGTATCACACTCATCAGACCAAGTAGGTTTAAATTCATACT
The DNA here is from genome assembly GCA_028751855.1 of Ambrosia trifida. Taxonomy (NCBI): domain Eukaryota; kingdom Viridiplantae; phylum Streptophyta; class Magnoliopsida; order Asterales; family Asteraceae; genus Ambrosia; species Ambrosia trifida. Next base: position 22,560,807 of record CM054124.1, on the reverse strand, counting down.
TTTCAAGTTCAGCAAAAGATGAGGAACCTTCTGGTTTTTCAAGAACAATTTTCTTACCATTTGGTTCAGTGATTTTAATCTCTTGACCCTGTAGGTTTGTTGGTATTACCTCAACAGACTTTTGACTCTTTTTGTCAGTGTTTTCAAAAGCTAGAGCAGTGGTTTCAAAACCAAAGCCAAACTTCACATGACTTTTAGTTTGTTTGTTGAGTAACATTTCAAAACCTCTACATGATTCCACCCATTTCTCACATTCAACTTGGGTGGACTCAAGCTCACTTTTACAACTTTGATATTTTGCTATCATAGTTTGGAGTTGGTCTTTGGTTATGGTTGCTTCATGTTTTAAGCTGCTTATTTCAGACTCTTTTGCAGTTAAACTTGTTTTCAAATCTTTTGTAAGTTTTTCAAATTTAACTTCATCATCCAAAATTTTCTTTCTAAGGTTTTCATTCACCTCTTTGATGTTGGCAAATGCTATCACACATTTGTCAGAACACAACTCTTTAAGAATTTGAGGAGATACCTTAGCAGCAGCCATCAATGCACAATCACACTTGCACTCACAGTCATCAGATGCACCCCAGGGATCTGTGAGATTCACAACCTCTTCTTCAGGTTTTTCACCTGTAACAACTTCACTAACAACATCATCAGTCACAACATCAGATTCAGTTACCACCTCCTCAGATTCAATCTCATCCACCATGGCCATGAAACAGAAATTTTCTGGTTCATTTTCAGCTTTGGCAACTAGTGCAAAATTCTCATCTGTTAGCTCATCAGGTAGACTGCTCCAATCAACAAAGCCTTGTGTAAAGAAGCTCTGTTGACTAGTCTCTGCAGGAGCAGAGGATGGAGCAACAGTCGTTTGCACAGGTGCTTGAGCAACAGGTGTTTGCACATAGTGGATCTGAGGAACAGTGGTTTGGACATACTGGACAGGAACAGTGTTTGAGGACTGTGCAAAATGAGCAGTGTTTTGCACATTTGGTCCAGGGGCATTATAGGAATTCTGATAAGTGTTGGTCTGTGGTCTTTGATTTGGATAGGTTATTATAGGTGCACCATGTTGACCCCTACACTCCCTAGCAAAATGACCAAACCTATGACATTTGTAACACTTGATCTTTGATTTATCCAACCCAACCTTAGATCTGCCAGTCAACCCTGGAAACCTTCTCCCAGTTTTCTTGTAAAAATTATTAGTTCTTACACTGAGAAGGGCCAATTGGTGCATAATGTCCATTTCTTCCAAATCATCAGGGTCAAAGTATTTCAGGTCATCATACTCAAAGGATATATTGTCAGATGCCTGGATATCACCACCACTTGCTGTGAAAGCATAGTTTGGTGAATAAGAATCAGAGTTAAAACCTGAGTTAAAACCTGAAGTTATGTCAATGAAATGATCATAACTCTGATCCTTTGTGTTTCCAGGCACCTCATCATGACCCAAAAGTGCTGTATTCCCAAATACATAGTCATCAGACACTTTTCCAGAGTCCTGGAGCTTCTTTTTCTGGTTAAGCTCTCTCTCATAGGTCAAGAGCTTACCATGAAGCTGGGTCAGTGATAGGTCTTTAAATCCTATTGAGTTTCTCATCACAATAGCAATAGTGTCCCATTTGTCTGGTAATGATCTTAAAAACCTATGGTTCAAGGTTGAATGAGGGTAAGTAAGACCAACCAATTTTAGTTCACTAATTAAGCAATTAAACCTCTCAAACTGTTGAGTTAATGACTCTCCTTTGACATGACTGAATGTTTCATATTGTTGGTTAAGTATTTCATGATTGTTTTCAATAACCTCCTCAGTCCCACCAAACTGTTCTTTCAGTGCATCCCACAACTCCTTTGCACTGTTACAGTGTAACAACCCAGCATATATGTCATTGGGTAGAGCCATGGCCACAATACTGAAGGCCTTAGCATCTAGCTCAATTTTCTGAAAATCCTGGTCGGAGTAGTTTTCAAGTTTCTTTGGCTCAAACACTTTGGGATCTTCAGTACTCGGCACAGTCGGAACATGTGGTCCGAAGATAACCGACTTCCAACACCCAGTGTTTTGTTGAGCTAGAACATGGCTCATCCGACGTTGCCAGATATTGTATTCAGATCTGACAAGCATCGGTGGCTTGTTGTTCGTGCCAGTGTTATGTGGATCGTGATTGATTGAAGCCATTCTCTGATTTTTCAAAAAACAAAGTCTGTTTAAAAACGGTTGAAACGAAATTAAACTATTACTCTGTTTTCAATCTAACAGACAAACGATATCAATAATTGTGAGCTGATTATTAAATTGATTTGTTAAATCGAAATTAATTGACCAAGCTCTGATACCAATTGTTAGGATCTGAGTTTGATTGTTTTGATTGTTTAACTAAATATGGAAATAATGAAATGAGAATAGAATGAAAGTGCAGCGGAATAATAAACTGTTAATCAAAACAAGAGAGTAAATGTTTTCAGATCGAAAGCTTTCATTTATCTAAAAGATTACAATCGTACAATTACTCTCCCTCAGCCTGATCACACAGTGTTTGTCTGAGAGAATGTTTGTGTGTGTGTGATGCAATAGAACAGTACAAGCACTGTTCTATTTATAGACAGACTCAAAGCACTGATGACCTAAGCTGACGTCACCTAAGACAGTGACCTCTAACAGAATAACAAACATAAACATCTGCCTATTACAAACTATTGTTACATTGAAAGTACTGATAATAAACAACTGTTGTAGATAAACTCTGATGGTCTTGTATCCACTGCTGGAGCCTAAGTGCTGTTGGTTCCAGCAGTGCTTTGGTCTTCAGTACTTGTATCAGCAGTTGTTCTTCATCAGACCTTTGGTCAGCAGTTGTTCTTCATCAGTTGTTTACTCAGCAGTTCTTTGTATCAGCAGTTGTTGAGCAGTTGTTTGGATAGAACAGTTGTTAGGGTCAGCAGTCTTTTGGGAGAAGTAAGTTGTAAAGACTGTTTATTCAAGGATCAAACCGTTAGCATATTTTGGCTTTCTAATCATCTGTTCTTCTCCAGGTCAGCAGACCCAACATGGTGTCTACTATAGGGTGCAAGATCGGATGTTTTCCATTCGAATACTTAGGTATCCGGGTGGGAGCCAATATGTCTAGAGTGTCGAATTGGATGCCAGTGATAGAAACGGTTCAGAAGCGGCTATCTTCTTGGAAAGCGAACACTCTTTCGATAGGAGGGAGGTTGACACTTGTAAAATCGGTGTTAGCTAGTCTTCCTATTTATTATCTTTCTATTTATAAGGCGCCAGGGAAGGTGATAGATACTTTAGAATCTCTAATGCGGAAATTCCTTTGGTCGGGGTCGGATGATGTAAAGAAAATTCATTGGGTTGCTTGGGAACGGATTACGGTTGATAAGAAAAAAGGGGGGTTGGGTATATCTAGGCTGAGAGACGTCAACCTGGCGCTCTTAGCTAAATGGGGGTGGAGATACAATACGGAACCGGACTCTTTATGGCGGAAGATTATAGATTTTGTGCACTATGGGAGGGGTTCTTGGAACTTGTTACCGGTGAAAAACTCTATGACAGGTAGCTGGAAGACCACAGTGAAGGCGCTGATTCAAAATCAAGTTGCAGGCAAACCTTTAGTGCAATACACTAGGGGTAATGTGGGTAGAGGTAACCAGATCAGTTTTTGGTGTGACTTGTGGCTTGGAGACACCATATTAAAGGTTCGCTGGCCCTGTTTGTTCAAGCTGGAGACAAATAAGAGCTGCCGGGTCATGGACAGAATTCAGAGGTGCGATAATGGGGTGAGATTTGTGGAGAATTGGCGTAGAAGTCCGAGTACGGTGGAGGAGATTTCTGAATTTCAGGATTTAGAGCGGTCCCAATCCAGGGATAAAGTAGTCCCTCACGTGATAAAGTAGTCCCTCACAGGATAAACTGGTCCTTCCACGGGATACATGTTTTTGAGAAAGAGTAGTAAAAATCACCTTAGGTTGCGTTGACCTTATATCCAAACTCCAAATACGTAATAGTGAATCTCTAACGACTCCCTATTATAAGTGTTACTCTGAGTACAAATGTATATGCAATGCACAACAAAACCCGTTTTATCCACGACATCTAATGTTGTGAAATGTTTACGTGACACAAGTGTAACCACATGCAAAAGTATCCCGATGACCCGTTGGTGAATAATACATTTACATGTTATTACATACGCCATGTACAAACCACACACAAGTCAAGAAAACCCTTAACTAAGAACATATGCAAGATTTCCCTAATTTGCGTTTTCGGGACGATTATAAGTTGTCAAAATGAATTATTATAAAATATCAATTCAACACATTAGACTATCAAAAATTATCAAAAATTTACTGAACATACGTATATGTTCACTAGGCATGCCACTATTTTTATTTCATAGACAAAAAGTTGTTGAGATTATGAAAAATCATAGATTCATCCAAACGAGATGAATCCACTTGGAAGAGCTTTTAAACTCATGTAGGTAGCTACTGACCAAATTTCGTGGTCTAAAGATTTGTAAAACTAAAGTTGACCCAAGTTTTTAATTCGAAAATCATGTTTGACATCTATTCTTATAAAATCACAAATAAATATCAAACCATGTCGAAAACACACAAACTTGGACTTTCTAAAAACCTCACATCATAAACAATATCTTAGCATCAAGTAACAATCAAACCAAGCACTCAAAACTTAAGTTATAACTCATACAAGTTAACACATCGAATCTATCCACTTTCTAAAACATGCAAGAACTCAATATTGTTGAACCCTAGATCCATAACACAACCTAATAACATCATACTCATGCAATATCGTATGCCTAACATGTTAATCAGGTTCCAAGTCATTAGATCTATCACAAATATCAATTATAAAAAACAGTAGATCATTAACAATCCACACATGCAAGTATTCATGTAAGATTCATCATCAAATCATACATCATGTTAGCCACCATGTTAATCTTTATTAAAAACTCATGTGCAGGTTTTAATACTTCACATCAGATCTAGACAAACTAGGTTTTGAGGTTTTAAAACATTATTAAGAGGATTAACATATAAAAGAAAGATTAATATACCTTAAACTCTTCGATTTAATGATCTTAATGCGTCCTAAGCTCCTAGGATCTTGTTCATAAGGTTTTGTAGAGATTAAGATAGGTTATATTCGTGATAGAGGCTGCTAAGTCGAATTAGGATTGTGTTTTTGAGAAAAGTGGGTGAAAAATTGATTAAATAGGCTTAAAACCAACTTAAGTTCGTCAAATAGGTTCCCGCGGGCGAGACAAGAGATGCTCCGCGGTCCGCAGCGCGTCTGTTTTCAAAACTTTTAAAGACAAAGTACCTTAGAATCTTCAATTTAGTAGCAACATCCTAAGGTACTTTGCCTAACTATATATTTTTTTTCATTTTTCATTTTAAACAAGTAAAATTTAATAAAAAAACATTAATATATATTAATCATTAAACAATTAAACTTAAAAACACATACACACACTACACAACATAATTAAACGAAAAATATAAAAACTAATCAAAGAGGGCCTTTAACAATTGTCACACAGATATGTGCGGAAACTTCGAGCCGTACCAACATTAGTACTCAGTTTGAGTGAGCCCAATGGCCACTTCTTGTGCGTGTTCGCACCCTCCACTGCCAAGGTTCTTCGGTATTGGGCATTGAAGCGCCCACACTTCTTATTGAGTTCGTCCCACTTACGGTGAAGTGAATCAACTGTGCGGTTCGTGTCACCCACTAGCTCTTTGAAGTGAGCTAGGACCAAAGCTATCTCCTCCTCTTCGGTTCAACGAACCATGTTTTGGTGCTCAATAACGGTGGGTTTTGGGATTAAAATTGGTGAAGATTGAAGGTGAAGGTGGAACTCGGTGAGTTTTGTGGGTGAAAAATGAGACTGTTTTGTATTTATATAAAAAAATTGGTTTAAAAAAATTACATTTGACTGTTACTGTAAAGTCAAATGGTAGAATGGTCAAAAGTATGTAGCAACTCGACAAGAAGTAACCAAGCTGCAAGGTTTTTGAAAGTAACCAAATGGGTGGCGGCGATATTACCGATCTACAACCGTTGCAGATTTGTGGTAACCGAGAGTGCCCCGTCCCTAAATTGTTGATTAAAAAAATCTTAGTTTGTATCTTACAGGCAAATAGGAAAATTTATTGTCATCAGCCCGAAAGATAAGAAATAACTTAATATTGCTTAGAATTTTCTCTTCTTGAAATTTTGATTGTATTTAAATTATTTTGTCTTTAATTATCTTCGAATTGATATGATCAAGCCTTCATCTTCGGTTATCTTCAATTGTTTAGGTTACTTACGAGATAATTTAATTTTTAATTTACCAATGGGTACACTTATAACGAAAATACAAATATAAGAGTCATATATTTGTATTTTCGTTATAAAAAAGCATTTCCTAACACATATATAAACAACCCGTATAATCTCGCATACGCGTGTGGGTGTATAAATACACTTCGGAATACTTTTGGGTGTAAGATTAACAGAGCTAATTTTATCAATTTATCATTCACTTTAAGAATTCGGAATGGTGACATCGTAACTGTCAACCTTAAACAATAAATGTTATGATTTTCAAACAATTTAAATAGTTAAACATAAAAATAAAGAATAACCTCCTTTTGGCTTTTTGTCTATCTCCATATATATATATATATATAAGTCAGCCTACAAATTCATTAAAAAATCAACACTCAATCCATAGAAACACACAAGCAATGTTCCAGTTAAGTTTTGGTTTGAAATCAGTGGCAGTGATGATGTTGTTCACGGTGTCGTTGGCAGTTCTTCCATTGGCATTGCCGCCGCTTCCGCCACCGCCTTTGTTGCTCCTTTTTGTCCCGGTGATTATTATTATGTCTCTACTCATCTTTTTTGTCTTTGCACCATTGAAACTACCTCAAGACGATGTAGTTTATTCTGGTTGATAACCATGCAATGAATCTGGTTAGTAGTAGTCTTTACATACATTCTATGTATTCATTACTTTTTAATTAATTTGTTTAATTTTTATTTAATTTATGTGATTAATCTGAATTTAGCAACTTCCCAACCCCTAAGAATAAGGGGTTTTTCTTCTCTAGAATAGAGTTCGTCATTTAAAATGGGATTACCACGTAGTTTATTACCTGTTTACTTGACATCCAGTTATATCTTACCTATTATTTTGTTGAAATATAAAGTTACAACTTTAAATAAGCAAAAAGAAAAAAAAAAAAAAAGCGGTTATAGTGATCAATCGACTTGAATGTGTGTAGTCATAGATGCAAAACAACTTTATTGTCAAGATATTTTTTTTTTATCGGCGAACAACTGTGTGGCAATCACCCTTGCGGAACGCCGTGCCCAAGAATCGACTACTCAACCTCCAGCAGCCCCCGCTTTCTCCCGATGCGCGGAAACCCGAGCCCCACCCGCCCGAAGGCACAATAGTGTTATAGAACTCGGTAAAACCTCGCCGCCCGTCAGATTCGAACCGGCGCCACCCGTATTCGATCTTCACCCGGATACCAAACCATAAATGATAAAAGTGGGGATCGAACCTTTGATCACATAGATGAAACAAAAGTCACTCCACCACTATGAATGGATTTGTCAAGATATAGATGCACGTTTCTAATCTTCTCCATTAATTAAAATTAAAATATTTGAACAAACATTAATACTTTTTTGGCTGTTTAAGAAAATATATCAATACTATTTATTGGTCATTCAACTTTCAAGGGTTTTTTTTATATTTTATTTTTTAAATGTAAACTTCATTCACCCAAAAAAACGTCTTTTACGAGGCCTCAAAGCAAGGACCGTAAGGAAAGCCACAATTTACATCAAGTCAAAAGGATAAATACACAAAACCTTCCAATCCAATGTTTTAAATTTATATCTATTCCTTATCCCAAAAAAAAAAAAATTAATAACATCCACAACTTCAATTGCATGGTTTCCAAGTTTTGCTTTGAAAAATTCTTTCATTCCTGGCATTCCATAGGCATGCACCACATCGTCGTGATAACAATACGATGAAGCAGCCTCTTTTCTTGCCTTGTGATCTTCGAACTCTTAGCCAAAACAAGCAAGTCACGAACCTTGAAGCGAAAATAGGCTCAAGCTTACACCAAACCGCAACTCTAGCCCAGATCTCATCCGAAAAAAATGCAAGCTGAAAAATATGGTTTGACGTCTCCTTCTCGGAACCACACAAAGGACACATGTCATCTTCAATCTCCATCCCCCGCTTATTTAGCTCCACTCTCGTTGGTAACCTTTTCATTTCCGCTTGCCACGCCATAACATTACATTTAATCGTGATCCATCCATTCCATTTCATTTTAAAAAATGGCCCATACCCAATCGGATAAGAGATCAACTTTTTAGCCGCGGACACTAAGAAAACCCCCGACTCATCTCCCCGCCATTTCAATTTGTCCGCACCTTCTGACCATACCTCCTCTATTGTTCTTGGGTTATAAACTTATACATGCATTTCCATTTTAAGGTCTTCTTGCCATTCAACACTAACAGTCTATCCTTTATCGAACACCACTTATTTTTATCCAGCCTAAAAATTGTAGGAATTTAGGAAAAACATCTCTGAGAGGCCTATCTCCAATCCTTGGAAAGTTGAAACCAGATGGACTTTACTTCTATCAAGAGATAATCAAAAAGTAAACCAGAATATAATAATAATCATTTACTTTACAATTAAATGGTGAGTCAACTAAAAACATGTTTTAAGAATAAACATCATGGTATATCCATAAACAAAAAAGAGATACAAAATAAAAACTAGGGGCTTTTTGTTGTTTTATCAACATGTGATTTTACCTTTTTAATAATTGTATAGGATTTAAGATTAGGTCTTATTTGGTCTGCCCAATTGCGGCCTAATTTCATATTTCTTTATCCCGTGTAAGTTAGGTGTCCGAATATTATATTATTATTATTACTATAAATAAAACTTTACTAGAATATGATAAAAAAAAAAAAAATCGCTCATGCACATGTTGCAATAATTACCTGATCAAAAGATAAGTTGAGCATATGATTAGGGGCGGATTGGATCTAGGTGAAGGGTTTCGGGTTCACGCGAACCCACCTGGTTTTGTACTTATAGTAGAGAACTATTAAAAAAAATATGGGATGAACCCATAGATAATTTATGGATGAACCCACACCAACAATCTTGATGACGGCTAAGGGGGTGTTTGGGATTGATTATTCAAAACAGATTATGCGTTTTGGAAAAGCAGGGGTGAAACTGCTTATAGATTATTACATTTTGGTAGCCTAAAAAACTGATTATCTGCGTTTTCAAAACGCAATCCAAACACTAAAAACTGATTAGTTGCGTTTTGAAAACGCAATAATCCCCACTTCTAAACACTAGATACTTGGTTCGATTCATAGCCATGTCTGAATTTTTAAACTATTTTTTTAAAAGTAAACTAAACCCAATCTTCCGTTTGTTCTTCATCACTTCATTCGTTCTTCCTCCGTTCACGATTCACTTCCAATTTCCAGTTTTTTTAGGTAAATTTCTAATTTCTTATCTTGGACTATATGATGAATATGTTTTAAAGAAGAGCTCAAATATATCTTTAATCATGTGTTTATCCTCCTTTTTTTTTTTTGAAAGGTAAACTTCATTCAAAAACGACCACGACCGGACCTCAAAGCAAGGACCGACGGGCCAACAACGAGATTACAACACGTTCAACGGGTAATTACACCAAACATTCCAATCTAGAAATTGCATTCTACTCCTATGTTTGAACCAAAAATAAGACGTCATCTTGATACTTTCAATTACCTCAACTGCTCTACGACGTTTACCTTTGAATATACGATCGTTGCGTTCACACCAAATGATCCATATAGAGGTGAAAATTATACCTTGTAAAACCTTTTTGGCCTGCTTCGACATCGGCTGAATGTTATCAGTCTTCAACAGATCTTGAACATCAAAAATCAGCATCGGATTAAGCCTGCACCATGACTCAACTCGACTCCAAACCTCAGCCGCATAGAAGCATCCAGTAAACAGATGTGTGGTCGTCTCCTCCTCGGCATCACAAAGCTCACACAATTGACCTGTAAGATTAACACCACGCTTACATAATTCGACTTTAGTTGGTATGCGATTAAGCGCCGCTCGCCAAACTAGCACCTTACACTTCAATGGAACCCAAACCTTCCAGTTCATATTAGACACAGCAGCGTTGCGCTGAGAATCAGACAAGAGCTGCTTCGCTTTTTTAACTGAGAAAGCACCTGAATTATCCGCTGTCCAGCTCCACACATCTACGCCACCCTTCCACTCAAAGTCGTAAATATCGGAAATAAGCTGAAAGTATTCAGCAACCTCTGCTGCGGAAACTGGAGCTGATTTCCAGTCCCAAACCATTATTTTTCTGCCCTGATCAACCAACAATCTATCCGCTATGGTTGCCCATTTATGTCGCTCAAGTTTGAACAAAGAGGGGTAATGAATACGAAGCGGTTCCTCATGAAGCCATGAATCGGTCCAAAAACCTATAGACGAGCCATCTCCAACAACACACTTGAAATAACTATCAAGGGTATTGCCGTTCCAAATTTTTTCCCCCCTATTTTAACTATTTGCTTCCAACACCCGCTAGCCGATGGCGTACACGGAAGAAACGACCAAGTGCGACTAGAACCATGACAACCGATCATAACTCTCTTCCAAAGGCTATTTCCACCATTCTTAAAACGCCAAGCCCATTTCAATATAAGCGCATCATTAACATCCTCCAGATTTGAGAGCCCTAAACCCCCGCACGATTTTGGTCTTGTAACAACATCCCACGCCACCTAGTGAATCTTCTTTTTGACACTACCACCCGCCCATAGAAACTTTCTCATAATCGCTTCCATACTATCAATAACCGCCTTAGGAGCTTTGTAGATCGAAAGATAATAGATCGGCAAGTTTTCGAGGACCGATTTGATAAGAATCAATCGGCCCCCAATAGATAAATGTTTGGCTTTCCAACTAACAAGCCGATTCTTGATGACCTCAATAACCACATTCCAATTTTGAATTCTTGTCATCTTAGCACCCACTCGAATCCCCAAATAAGTAAATGGAAAAATACCACGCCTACATCCCAAAACTTCCATCATACTATCAACCTCCCCATCTTCCGTACCAACCCCAAAAAGATTCGACTTATGGATGTGTTTATCCTCCTTAATCCATGAACATCTTTTATTTGTTTATTATTTTTTATTCGAACTAACACTTTTCTTGCCCAGTTTTAATGTCTATTATATAACATAAACATCATGATTTTGTTAACCTCATGGCGTTTGACCAATCTCTTTCTTATGATTTGTATTTACTATAAATATTCATATGTAATTATTATGTTTCCTTAACACTAGATAGGCTCTCTTGTATAAATACCGATATGTGTAATGAAGTTAATCATTCAAGCAAATCATAACTAATAACATGGTATCAGAGCCACTGCTCTGGACCTAAATCTGTCACTGCTGTTCTTGCTGTTCTTGACTTCGGTCTTCAGCAGACTCCTGCCTTCGGGCCTTACTGTCCCTGCTTCCATTTCCTCATTTCTTTCCACACCTTTACCATCCAAAACATGGCAGATAACACTGCAGAAAATTCCCAGGCCTCGGCCAAACCAACCAACACACTTCACCCCGTCTACACCGTTACCGACATCACGAAGAAAGTCCGGATTCTGGATGGTTCCAAGGTGACATACTCTGCGTGGGTGAAACTCTTTCAACTTCACGCACGTGGGTATCAAGTCTTGGACCATATCACGTCCGAACCTCCTCCCAAAGACGACCCGTCGTATGATCAGTGGAAGAATATTGATGCTATTGTATTGCAGTGGATATACTCCACCCTTGCTGATAATTATCTCAAACAACTTCTTGACCTTTTGAACCCAGGTAATGACGCTACGGCTCTTCAAGCTTGGACTCGTGTTCGTGAGATTTTCCACACCAACAGGGGACCCCGGTGTGCTGCGTTGCAATCAAAGTTCACAAATATGAAACTTAGCACATCCCCTTCATTGGATGCCTATTGCCAAAACCTTCGAGACATAGCTGACCAACTGGAAGATCTCGGCACTCCAGTAACTGAACAAGCCCTAGTCCTACAACTCGTGCGGGGGTTGCCACGGGAATACGACACAATCGCTGCGATGATCCATAGAGAACTCCCATCTTGGAACGAAGCAGTTGAAATGCTTCGAGGAGATCTGGAGCGGCAGACTGCTCAGGAACCCGTGTCTGCATCTTCCGAAGCCCTAGCTGCTGTCAACCCTCCTGCTCGCCGTCAAGAAGCTCCGGCGAATACTCAAGGGAATCGCCGCCATGATGCTCAGGGTAACCGGTATGGACCTAATCAGGTTAATCAGGGGATTCGCTCTTCTTCTTTTCAGAATAATAATAGGAATAGGGGTAGGTTTTATCGCCGGGATGGGCCTAATCAAGTTAATGGGCCAAGTCAGCCCAATGGGCAGCCCTCTTTTGATAACCAGCCCAACAGATCATATCGTCAATCTGGACCCAACCGTAACTCAAACCGCCAAAATAACTACTGGACCCACCCGCCCAATAATTTTTGGCCCAGCTATTGGCCCGTTCCCCCTCCATGCCCATACCCCACACTACCGGGCTGGGCCTCTCCTTGGTCCACACCACAACAACAGGCCCAAACATCAAATTCCTCCTCCACATCGGCCCAGGCCCATGTCACGGACATCAATCCCCTTGAGCCCACTGAATTAGCCGAAGCATTTCAAACCATGGCGGTAGAAGAAGAGACCCCACAATGGTTCATGGACACGGGTGCAACCAATCATCTCACATCGGACTCAGGTATGATTTCTCACTCGTGTGATAATTCTATTAAACATGTATTAGTTGGAAATGGACATCGTTTACCAGTTGCTGGATCGGGTCATACGAACCTACCCTCAACTTCTAAACCACTCCAACTCAAAAACATTTTACATACCCCTAATATCATTAAAAACCTCATATCTGTAAGGAAATTCACCCGTGATAACTGGGTTTCCGTTGATTTTGACCCGTTTGGTTTTTCTGTGAAGGATTACCCGAGTGGGATGATTTTGAGTCGGCATGATAGTACCAGTCACCTCTACCCGCTCACTGCCTCCACCCCTCCCGATGCTTCTGCTTTTGTTTCCACAGGTCTACAAGGCTCGTGGCATAACCGTTTAGGACATCCTGGCGTGCATGTTCTAGACATTTTAAATTCTAATAATTTTATTTCCTGTAATAAGCATGCCCATACTTTTTGTGATTCGTGTCAGATTGCGAAACACAAACATTTACCCTTTCATTTATCTACTTCTACTACTGTTTGCCCATTTGATATTGTGCATTGTGATTTGTGGACTTCTCCTGTCCTCAGCAAACAGGGTTACAAATATTATTTAGTTATTATTGATGATTTTACTCATTTTACTTGGGTATTTCCTTTAAAATTTAAATCCGAAACCTACACCAAGTTCACACAATTTTACAAATATATATCCACCCAGTTTCACCGCAACATTAAATCTTTTCAAAGTGACATGGGTGGGGAGTTTGACAATACTCAATTTAAACAATTTGCTGCAACTCATGGGTTACAATTTCGTTTCTCATGCCCCCACTCATCCCAACAAAATGGGAAAGCCGAACGCATGATTCGTCGCCTTAACGAAATCATGCTGTCCCTTCTCACCCATGCTTCTCTCCCTCCCAATCTTTGGGTCGAGGCCCTTCACACATCTGTCTACTTACACAACATCCTCCCATCCAAAACCATTGGTTTTCGAACCCCCACTGCTGCCCTATACCTTAAAAACCCGGATTACGCTCACCTTCGTGTATTCGGTTGTGCATGCTATCCAAACCAATCCGACACCCGTCCTCATAAACTTGCTCCACGGTCTACTCCGTGTGTCTTCCTAGGCTATCCTGCTGACCACCGTGGCTACCGATGTCTTGATCGTTCCACGGGCAAAATCATTCTATCTCGACATGTAGCCTTCAATGAAGTTGACTTTCCATTTTCAAATTCATACCAGCCAACACCTGACTCATACACTTTCCTAGAGACCGACCCATCTCCACTCTTTTTCACTAACCCTACACCTACTACCACCTCATCAACCACCAACTCACCTTCCACACCCTCACCCTCACCATCGTCCACTACCATACCCACGCCACCTCCTATTCCACCACCCATCACTTACTCTAGACGAACTCGCCAAACAGCCCCACCACCAAACAACACCCATACTACCCATACAGCCCACCCACCCATTCCGCCCACAAACACATCAGATCCACAACCTCCACCCCCACATGCCCCCCCTACCCAACCACACCACCCTATGGTCACTCGTTCCCGGGTCGGCACCTCCAAACCCAAAGTTCCCTTTAACCTTAATACCGAAGTCATATCACCCATCCCAAAATCTCACATTGATGCCCAATCCGATCCACACTGGTATGATGCTATGAAAACTGAATACAACGCTTTAATAGATAACCACACATGGGATCTTGTACCGAGACCGCCTGATGCACACATCATTCGATGCATGTGGCTATTTCGCCACAAGTTCCATGCTAACGGAACTCTTGAGCGATACAAAGCTCGGTTGGTTGTAAATGGAAAGTCACAACAAGTTGGTGTCGACTGTGATGAAACCTTTAGCCCTGTGGTAAAACCAACCACGATTCGTACAGTACTTAGTCTCGCTTTATCTAGATCATGGCCTATCCATCAATTGGATGTCAAAAATGCTTTTTTACATGGCGATTTAAATGAGACTGTCTATATGTTTCAGCCACCAGGGTTTGTGGATAGCAGGAATCCAAAATTTGTTTGCAGGTTGAACCGCTCTCTTTATGGGCTCAAACAGGCACCTCGCGCTTGGTACCAGCGCTTTGCCTCTTATATTATCAAATGCGGTTTCAAAACTTCCACTTCGGATAGCTCACTATTTGTGTACAAGCGTGGCACGGATATGGCTTATCTATTGCTTTACGTTGATGACATCATTCTCACGGCGTCCAATGACCACTTATTATCATTTTTCATTAATGCCATGTCTCGCGAGTTTGCTATGACTGATCTTGGCAGGTTACATCATTTTTTGGGTATAGAAGTGAAACATACGTCTGGAGGCCTATTCTTATCTCAACAAACATATATCCAAGACATTCTTGCCCGGGCCAAAATGGAGAATTGCAAGCCATGCCATACTCCTGCAGATACACATCCACTACCGGTGAACTTCTCCCTGATGGTACCCTTTACCGCAGCCTTGCAGGTGCTCTTCAGTACCTAACCATTACCAGGCCAGACATAGCATATGCAGTTCAACAAGTCTGCCTATTTATGCATGCACCCCGTGAACCACATTTCAATTATCTCAAAAGAATTTTACGGTATCTTCGCGGCACCGCCAATCATGGTCTGCATTTAACCCCCTCTACATCAGTTCAATTAATCGCATATTCTGATGCTGACTGGGGGGGGGGGGGTGCCCAGATTCACACCGTTCCACCTCAGGCTACTGTGTTTTTCTAGGCAACAACTTAATTTCGTGGTCTTCAAAACGTCAACAAACCATATCGCGTTCCAGTGCCGAAGCTGAGTACCGAGGAGTTGCTAACACTACTGCCGAGTTATCCTGGATTCGTAATCTACTACTCGAGTTACATGTGCCGGTTCGACAAGCATCCATCATATACTGTGATAACATTTCAGCAATGTATTTGTCTCAAAACCCAGTTCAACACCAACGCACCAAACATGTGGAAATCAACATTCATTTTGTGCGTGAAAAGGTTCGCCTTGGTACGGTTCGTGTACTTCATGTCCCCACTGAATATCAATATGCAGATATTTTCACCAAAGGTCTACCACGTCTATTATTTGATCGTTTCAAGTCCAGTCTGTGCATTCGACCGGCTACTGCTTCGACTGCGGGGGACTATTAGACACCATGATCAGCTCCACGATTACAGCCATCAACATTATGGCGTTTGACCAATCTCTTTATTATGATTTGTATTTACTATAAATATTCATATGTAATTATTATGTTTCCTTAACACTAGATAGGCTCTCTTGTATAAATACCGATATGTGTAATGAAGTTAATCATTCAAGCAAATCATAACTAATAACAAATAATAGTTCAGATGCAAATGAAGATGAAACTAGAATACCTCTTATAATCTATCATATGGCATTTAGAGGTATTAACAAACAACACTGTCTAGCTTAAATTATGTGTCATTGCATCAGTAGATGTTAAGATATCATAACAACAACTAGCTTCATGCATATGATTCCACAATAGTCAAATGACCAAACAATTGACTTGCTTATGTGTATCGTATTTTATTATGTTATGATCCTTACCTTACCTGACCCGAATCGCTGAACCGACCCAAAATATTTTGTGTCATGTCCTATGAAATTCGAGCCTCTAATAACAGTGAACCCACTAGAAAAAAAATCCTGGATCCGCCACTGCATATGATCACCAACCCAAAAGAGGTTTATGAACGATGAGGCTATAATTATCTTTAACCAAATCTGACATAGTCTGCTCCTGGTTCAAGCGGACTTTGTAAAGTAACTATTGGTATTGTCATCATCTAACTTTGTTAAGCTTGTTTGGACTTTAGCTCATGGTGGTTATTCTGCTGTTCGAATTGCGGCTGCTTCCACCGCATCCAGCTGCTCCCGTTGGTTTTGGTTTTCATCATGTGTGGTCACTTGGCTTTTACACCATGCATTGAATCTGGCTTGCAGAATGTTTGAACTATATATTTAGTCACACATATAGACACATGCATTACAAATTACATAAGTTTTTACGTGTAGTGGCGAAGCATGACCCGAGATTTCGGGAGTCGGAAGTCACCGAGGGGTCAGAAATCACTAGTTTCGGGGGGATCGAAACCGTATGTACCAAAAAATTTCTAAGCGAATATTATATAATCGGAACTTTTGAGCGAAAATTCGGGGGGATCGGCCTCCCCGCCCCTTAAAAACTACGCCCATGTTTACATGAGAATATGAGATTTGAATTGTTGGATAAAAAAAAAATAAATAATAATAATAATTTCATAAAGCAGCCTCCAATTTGGAATTCCTAATGTCTTAGACTCTTAGTCGTTCGTTCTTATTTTGTTTACGTCTTACAAAAGTGTAAATTAACCTTTTATGGTAGTTCAATTATACTTTTTTTCTTTCAAATAAATAGACTTATGTTAGAACCATTAAACATAATTAAATACACTTATGTTAGAACCATTCAACATCATGGGTCTACTCTATTACCAAATCAATTATTTTAGTGATCGATTTTGAAACGCATTTGAATACCGAAATACTGTGATATGACTTATTTTTTTTGCTATCGATTTACAAAATTGATTAGTGCAATAATCGATTGATCGAGTGTTTGTTTAAGCAGTTTTTACAGTCGATTTATCCGTTTAGGCCAACGTTACAACATTGATTATAGCAATAATGGATTTTGCAAGGGGATGGGGCGCCACCAGAATTAGGCACGGGTATCCCATTACCAGCATGGTAATACCGTCGCCACATGTGTTGGTAGAGTTCTCGTAAACCGTTTTCTGGTTCTTGTTACCGTGCTGGTACAAAGAAACGGTCCTTTTCTTGACCAATGATAATATGCCACGTTTTTCTTGTTACCGTGCTGGTACAAAGAAACGGTCCTTTTCTTGACCAATGATAATATGCCACGTTTTTCTTTGACCTTTGACCGTGTTTTATTTTTTGACCGTTTACATTTTGACCGTTTTTTATCTTTTACCCCTATACAAATCATACATTCACATAAAATAATTGCCACGGTTTTTTTTTTTTTGTAAGGTTGATTTTATTCAAAAGCGCACCGGGAAGTCCTCGAAAAAAGGACACCCGTGCAAAACAAACGAGATTACATCAAGTCAAGCGGGTATTTACACCATACATTCCAATCTATACCTTTCATCTTAGATCTATTTTTAAACCAAAAATACAAGTCATCTTGATGCTCTCGACCACTTCTTTAGCTCGTCGCCTTTTACCTTGAAAAATACGATTATTGTGTTCATTCCAAATGGTCCACAAAGTAGTAAAGATTATACCTTGCAATATGTTTCTAGCTTGCTTGGACATCAACTGGTTCTTCGTAATCTTCAACAAGTCAATAACATAAAAAACAATCGACGGGTTCAATCGGCACCAATGCTCCACACGGTTCCAAATCTCTGCAACAAAGAGGCATCCGGTGAAAAGGTGGGTACACGTCTCAGCGTCCGAGTCACAAAACACACAAAGATCATTTTGAAGGCTAACTCCACGTTTGTGCAACTCGACTTTAGTCGGTAATCGATTACGTATCGCTCTCCAAACCATTATTCTACATTTAAGAGGAGTCCAACACTTCCACATCATATTTTGTTCCACGGCCAGTCTCGGGTAGCTAGATAAAAGCTTTCTAGCGCTGCTAACAGTGAACCGATTTGACCCACAAGCTTTCCAATTCCATTTGTCAATGCCCCCCTTCCAATCATAGTCATAAATCTCTTCTATAAGATTGAAAAGCTCATTTATTTCAGCAGCGGTGTTAGGTTCATTGCGCCAATTCCACTGCAGAATCTTTGAGCCATCCACAGCCCGAATTCTGTCCGCAATAATAGTCCACTTATCGGTCTCAAGTCTGAATAAGTGAGGCTAAGTTAACATAAGAGGTTCTTCCCGCAGCCACGAATCCATCCAAAAACTAATAAGAGAACCGTCTCCCACCAAGCCTTCAAAGTAACTTCCAAGCGTTTTTCCGGACCAAATCTTTTTTCTCCAATCTTAACAATTTGCTTCCAACACCCACTAGCCGAAGCCGTACACGGGAGGAGCGACCAATTCCTACTCAACCCGTGACAGCCAACGACCACTTTTTTCCACAACCCATTAACCCCAGTTTTAAAATGCCACGCCCATTTTAGAAGAAGCGCGTCGTTAACATCTTCTAATTTAGAAACACCGAGACCACCCTCCTTTTTAGGCATAGTAATAATATCTTCTCATGATTTTCTCCATACTCTCTATAACCGCCTTTGAAGCTTTATAGAGAGAAAGATAATAAATAGGGAGGTTTTCTAGCACGGCTTTAATAAGAATAACCCGACCACCAATAGATAAGTGTTTCGCTTTACACCCAGTGAGGTGCTTCTTAATATTATTCAAGACCGGTTCCCAACTACTAATTCTTGTCATCTTGGCGCCCACTTTAATCCCCAAGTACACGAAAGAAAAAACCCCTTTTCTACACCCCAAGACCTCTAGCATGCTATCCACCTCTCCATCTTGCGTACCAACCCCAAATAAGTTTGACTTGTGAATGTTGATACGTAGGCCGGAGCATAAGTAGAATATACGAAGAATACGAGCCGTGTTTTGAAGATTCTCGCGGGACCATTCACCCATAATAAGCGCATCGTCCGCAAAGAGAAGATGATTAAGATCCGTATTGTCAACCCGGAAATTAATACCTTTGAGAATACCCATGTCTTTAGCCTTGTTCATCAACCAAGAGAGACATTCCATAACAATAAGAAATAAGAAAGGCGATATGGGATCACCTTGACGTAAGCCTTTCTCACTTTTGAATTGAAAAGTGGGAGACCCGTTGACCAACACAGAAGCGCAGGACGACTCCATAATACCTTTTATCCAAATGCACCATTTCTCGGGAAAGCCCATTTGAGAAAGAATAAATAATAAAAAGAACCAATTGACGTTGTCATACGCCTTTTCAAAGTCAATCTTCAATAAGAACGCTTTTTTCTTTCTTCTTTTAATCCATTCCAAAACTTCATTAACCACTAAAGGCCCATCTAGAATAAAACGATCAGATAAAAAAGCCGATTGGGTCTCCGAAATTAATTTACCCAAAACCTTTTTAAGGCGGTTAGCAAGGATTTTAGATATAACCTTGCTAATCACCCCAATCAGGGTAATGGGTCTGTAATCTTTGAGTCCCACAGGCGAATTAACCTTAGGGATCAGAGTTATAAACGCGGAACAGCAACCAGAAGTAATACAACCTGTCTCATGGAACTCCAACATAATCCGAAAAAAATCATCTTCAAGGACATCCCAAAACTGCTTTATGAAATGGAAATTAAAACCATCTGGGCCTGGGGCTTTGTTAGAGCCGCACCCGAATACTGCTTCTTTTATTTCTTGCTTTGAAAACAAAGCAGTTAACTCCACACCCTCTTGCTGATTTAAACGAGCCAAACCTTCACATACAAGGTTCGGCCAATTACACACAGGTTCTTTGAAGTGATCACGAAAATAGCATAAGATTTCCTTCTTCACTAAAGTCGGTTTCGACACCCATTCACCTTTTATATCCAAACCCGGGATCGTATTTGTAGCTTTGCGACCGTTAACAAAACTGTGAAAAAAGCTCGTATTCTCATCACCAAGAGAGGCCCATTTTACCCGAGATTTTTGTCGCATGTCCTAGTGTCTAAATAAATCAATCTCTTCGAGGCTCTTTTTACACTCGGCCCAAACCCATAATTCAGCTTCATCCAACTCCTTGAATTCCATAAGACATTCCAAGTTATCCTTTTCCAACATCAGCCGATTCATGTCTTCATTTTCTTTATTTTTGAGATCATTTATCCACTTTTTAAGTTTGCTACGAAGAGACCTCAATTTTCTGATCAAATTCAAATCAGCCGACCCACTATTAGCCCATCCTGATAAGGCCGTCAAAATCACCTCTTCACAACCCGGACGATCCAACTAAGAATTAAACCAACGAAAAGGCTTGGGGCCAAAATTCTTATCAATCAAGGACAAACACAAGGGAGCATGATCAGAAAACTCTCGTTTAAGAGCTCTGGCACACGCACTAGGCAATTTATTAAAAATAGCATCACAAACAAAAACCCTGTCAATTCTACTCATTTTGCAAACACCCCGTCTATTGACCAAATAAGTAAAGCTCATACCTTTCAGTTGGTATTCATGAAGACCCGAGCTATCTATAAACTCGTTGAAATCTCGAGCACAAACAGGATCAAAACGAGAGTTTTTTCTTTCACTTGGTTCACAAACGGCATTGAAATCTCCAAAAACAATCCACCAACCCAAGCCCCCGTTTAAAACCCGAGAAATTTTCTCCCATAGATCTTTTTTCCCCATTATTTTGCGGAGCATAGACATTTATAATATTCAGCCGAGTTAACCCATCCGTTAGTAAACCGAACACGAGCAGAAAATTAGGATCTTTCACAACCATATCTTTAGTTAAAACTTTTGGATCCTAAAAGCTTAATAAGCCCCCAGAGTTTCCAACAACATCGACTTTTTCAAAATCAAAACCCATACCTCCCCAAAAATTAGCGACCACCCCTGAATCAACATTACAGGACATAGTCTCTTGAACCCCTATGAAAGAAATACCCATCTCCGATTTAATTCTCCTAATCCAACCCGCTTTAGAGCCCGAACCCAAACCTCTAACATTCACCGACAAACAATTCATTTAATACCTTTATGTAAACCTTCAACGATGATGGAATCCAGAATCAAGTTGTCTTGTTATGCAAGGTCAACACCGAGTTTTGAACCCAGCGATTTTGTAGCTTCAGCCTCGTTACGTTGAAGGATAATAATTGGTACCTCATCCTCCATGGTATCTTCATCCGACTTGCTCTCCGTTTGAACTTCGTTTGTATCAACATGGCCCTCAACGTTGGAATTTTGTAAGTCAACAGGATCGGTGTTAAGGTCAATGGGTGTTTCATCCTCACAGTCGGTTTTATCCACTTCTGAGTTGTCATCCGAATCAACAATACCAAGCAGCCCATTTAGCCCAAACATATCATTATTTTTCTTTGTGGGCTTTTTAACCACCCTTTGGCTCCAATTGCTACTAGTGTAGGTTAAACTGGGCCGGCCCAGTTCTCACTTTTTGGACTTCTTTCTTTTAACCACTTTGGAGTAGTCAGCGGTCAACGGCTCTTCGAAATTAAAGTTAGCAGCAGGCACAAATTTCGAAAACAATTCCTCATTTAAAGCATATGATTGGCCACTAATACCTTCTTTATTGTGATCATCAGTTGTGTCCGAAGAATTAGCATCAACATTTATGTCGTTGACAACACCGTTTGCCTCCGGCATCGGTTCACCTTCCGGCATGTCTTCGACGATAACATCTTCGTCTGAAACTTCATCCGACGAATTATCGTTTAAATATTGGTTCTCAAACGTTTTGACTGGATAGAAATCTGGTATCCAATTACCCATTTCTTCACTAACCTAAACCCTAAATTTCGTTTTTGCCACTCCAGAATGATCTCTTCGGATATCCTTTTACCGTCACTGACAAGAATACCAACATAATCAAATGAAAGATCAGGGTCTGACTCCATCTTGGCTACTTTGTCCACTACTTTTCCAACCATACCTCTGATAATATTGAAGATCTCATTAGTAAATAGATGTAGAGGAATACCCTTGATTTTTAACCAAGCCAATCTCTCATAACTAAGAGATTGACCTCTCCATAAACATGCTGATGAAAACTTGGACGTATCTTTAATCGCAGCCTCAAGAACCAATAACGCTAACTCTTGGTCATCGAATGAAATCAACAAACCTAGTCCACCAATATATTGTACGTTACCATAGCCCAGACAATGCTCATGCAAAAACAGGTAGATACTTTTCATGGCTTCCACATCAACCATTCTACCAACAATAGCCCTCCCATGCACGCTAGAAAAACCATTAACTTGATGATCAACATTAACAGTTTTCCCAACTAGCATATCTTTAAACGAGAACTCCCCTGATTCAAACTTAGTCCCCATATGATCCGCCCCATATTTACGATTAGTGTTCCCAGGAATACTCACTGTTAGATTATCTCTAGGCTCATTAATCTCCCCATCTTCTAAGACAAATCGTCCAATATTGAACCACAGTTTGTTGTTCCCCATTTGAATGTTTCTAAGATTCATGAGTAGATCCGTTTTGTCTTTCACATCCAATATAGAAAGGAATCCAAAACGATTACCCATCTTATCTCTTTTCCTTGCAATGTATAAGTCGTATATTTGTCCGAAATCACGTACATGACTCGCAAGATCATCCCCACTGCATCCCTCTGGTAAGTTTGTGACAAAGATCTTCGTAATACGACGTTGAACGGCTTCCGGAATAGGTTTCCGGCGGTTATTCATAGGGACGAATTTTATTGTATTTAGGTGTACATCCAAATAATTGCCACGGTTAACTTTCATTCAAGATTTAAACACCATTACACAATAAACATTAAACAACCGTAAACATTAATTATTAAATAAATCTCGCAACATTCGCCATGACGCAAAATGGGTGAAGTTAGTCATTTGTGCACGGTAGTAGTCGCCGCGCGTGAGTTGAATTGCAATGTCTTCTTGGACATTAGGGTGCCTCTCCATCGTGGCCTCATAGAGGACGTTCCAACGGAGACACCTGGACCAGAGAAGAATCCACCTACGAACGAGCGAATCCTTGGAGCGGTCATTTGTGCCGGTTAAATTATTCAATATCCCCGACACCCGGTGCTAAAACGAAATTGGGGTATCGACTTCATGAACCCATGTGTTTCTCACTATCATGTATGCCCTCGTTAACGCGATATCCTCCTTTGCATTCCAGGGGACCATTTTTACGAAACGATTAAAGTATAACCGGTTTATTGTGTGATTTTTTGTATTAGATTAAGGTGTTTTTATAGACTAAACCGTAACGGTACAGATTCCAAATGGTTGCAACGGTTTAAATGTAACGGTAACAAAATTAATTACCGTTTGACTATACAACGGTTATTTTTCTCAAATTTAAAAGAAATATAATGAAATAATCAGTGGAGTGTTGCCTACAAAAAAGTGTTTCAGTGAAGTAAATCAGTGAAGTGATGTGGCTGTGTATAACTAGTTAAAATTAGTGAAAGAATTTTTTTTTCTAGGAGTGCCCCTTAAGGCCTAATATATAATAGATTGATTGAAATATATTTAGTATGATTATCTATAATTATTATGATTATCATTTTTATTTATTTATTTATTTATTTTTTCGGTGAAGTTTTGATGGTCGGTGGGAAAATTCAAATATAACACCCAATCCAGACAAATACAAGGGATACTATGGAAGGGACATTATGTGGATAGGGATTATGTAAATGTAAAATAACGAGTTGACGCAACCCCGTGCGTTGCTGCGGGATGCTGATTATAATTTTTTATATTGATACAACAATATTATATATGATATGAAAACTTTGTTGTTTATACACAACATTTTCTCTATTTTTGCTTTACCCTCAACACCAATCACCACACGAAAACAATTATTATCGACAAACTTGAAGTAGTAGAGAGGGATATTTCGTTATGCACTTGAACAAATTAAAGGTGTTCTCATACCAAGTTATAAACCGGTGTATGGTGTACAACATTCATATAATGTGTTTCAGTATATGGCCATCTTAGGAAGTATATATGTTTATAGTAAAGCAAAATTGCAACATAAATATTGAAAATAAGTCAACGGGTTAACCATTCAATGTGAAAAACTTTCACTATTAGTTTCTTAACCGAAAGATTATTACATATCATTATTGACCAATATGTAAAAAGTAATAAAGAGAATATAGAGTTTCCTTAAGATGGCCGTATGTCCATGCTATCTTATTGATCATAACAGAAAAAATTAAGAAAATATGGAAAACCACTAAATCAACACCATGACACACAAAGGAATACATTAAAAGCGCATCTAGTTATCCAACCACAAAGGAAATAATAAATTACAAGAAAAGCAAGCAACAAAAATGGAAAAAAAATTGATTGTTGTCAACAGAACAACATAAATCATAACAAAAGTTTTGCTAAATGTATAAACATAAACATATGTGTTACTGTCCCAAAATTAATACATACAAAGTGTAAAAAACCTATTTATCATGCTCTAACGAAGAAAGTAATAGTCAGCAAAGAGAAAGAAGGAAGCATTAACACAATCTGGGAAAAAAAGTGGCCTTAATAAGTTGGATAATTAATCCTTAAAAAAAACTGAATTTGGTTTCTTACATAAACACGCATTAATGGACATATGAGAATCAGATGTAAAAAGTTTACCCTAAATATTATCAGACATAGGTTTTACCCTAACTGTTATTCAAGTGGAGTGGTTGTTATTCAAGTTAAGTGATTGAACCGTGAATATTATATAATGGATTATTCAAATGAACGAAGTCAAAAGAGACATACGTACCTTTAATGACGAACTTGAATAACGGATGGTTTTGGATGAAGATAGATTGAAGGCCATAGAAAGGGAAATAGGGAAGGTTAAGAATGTAAAGAAAGGGATTTTGATGCATGAAGAAAAAAACGGGTTTTCGGGAATAAAAGAGGATTTTAAAAAAAAAAGATTCATTAAAAAGAAATATTTCGTAAAAGGCAGAAGGTTGTGTTGTTTTTTGTGTAGATACATATATAATTTGAATTTTCTTAATAAGGTGTATTAAAAAATATTAGAAGGTGGGAGTGAAAAGTTGGGTGTTAGATTATGAAAGGGTGTGATGGTTGAATATCTGAGTTTGATTATTTTGATTTGTTTAAGTAAAGATGTGATGAACGAAGTGAAATACAAATGGAAATTACAGCGGAATAATAAACTATTAATCAAAACAAGAGAATAAATGTTTTCAATCGAATGCATTCATAATATTAAATGATTACAGTCAATTGTACAAGTACTCCCCCTCAGCCTGATCACTCTGTCAATGTTTGTCTGAGAGAATGTTTTGCATGATGAAAAGAATAGTACAAGCACTGTTCTATTTATAGACAAATCTAAACCACTGATGATCTAAGCTGATGTCACCTAAGACAGCGACCTCTAACAGAATAACAAACATAAAACATCAGCTATATACAAACTACTGTTACATTGTAAAACTCTGAAAGGTAAACTGCTGTTGAGAAAACTCTGATGGTCTTGTATCATCTGTTGGAGCCTAAGTGTTGTTGGCTCCAACAGACCTTTAGTCTTCAGCACTTTGATCAGCAGTTGTTCTTCATCAGACCTTTGATCAGCAGTTGTTCTCTATCAGTTGTTATCCAACAGTCTTTTGCAGCAGTAGTTATCACAACAGTTATTTGGGTAGAACAGATGTTAGGGTCAACAGTCTTTTGGGAGAAGTATCTTGTAAATGCTGTTTATTTCTAAGGATCAACTGAGTAGTATATTTTGGCATTCCAATCATCTGTTCTTCTCCAGGTCAGCAGACCCAACAATCTCCCCCTAGAACAGATGATGCCAAAACTAAGCTTTATTCTTGATCTTTATTTCCTCATTAGACTTTCTCTAATTTGACCTTTGAATTGTAACTCAAAGTTCAATGAGTAGAGGTCTTCTACATCTCTTTCAAGCTCAAGGTTCAACAGTGTTTGGAGGTCATTTGCACACAGGCCATATGCATCATCCATGCTTAGCTTTTGAGCTTCTCCATCTGATCTGAGCATAGTCAATTCATGGGTGTCTTTATTGACCTTCCATTTTAGAATTTTTGAATCAGAGGATTTGCTGAGATGCATTTTTATTCTGGATGAGTTTGGTGATGGAGGTCTCCCAATGAGTTTTCTGAGTTTTTCAGTAGTGGGATCAGAGAAAAAGTGTATTTGATTGTAGAGGCCCTCCTTTATAAAAAGTATCAGCAAACTTCTTCTGATCTTCTTCAGACATTTCTTTCTTCTTTTTGAATTGTCATCTTGCAGCAGCAGATAGATCAGAAGTGTCAAGTAGGCTGTCTAATGTAAAAGCCTGTTGAGGTCTCTTCATCATGGGTTCATTAGAGTAGACAGGTTTTCTGGGCAATGTAGGGTCTTTCTTCCAGTTTTCTTCCAACTTCTTGTAAGTTTCGACCAGCCTTAGCTCAGACCATTTAGCAACAGACCTCATCTCCCCATACTTTGCAGCCACAATCTCTTGACTCATTCTCTTGAACTTCAAGGCTCTGGCTGAATCTCTGCCTTTCCTAAAGTCAGGGACAGAGACCTTTGTTGGAGGATTCTTGGCCATGTCTTCAATTCTTATAAGTTCTTCTCTGAGAGCATGAGTGGTCCAGCCTGCAAACTGTTTCATGTTTACTTTGTAGGGCATGGTTGCCAAGATTTGTTCAAGAAGTGATTCCCTAACCTCCCTTTCCATGTCACTGCTGAGAGGCATGGTAGACATGGAGTTGCTCAGGGTCTTAGCAAAATCTTCAATCCTTCTCAGTTTGCTAAGCTCTGCTGAATGGATGCCCTGAACAATCCTGTCATTTTTCCCTTTGCATTTCTCTTTGATGATTGCATCTGCCTGTTCAGTCATGTATTTAAGATATCTATCAATGTTTAGGGGAACAGGAAAATTTGGAAGAGATGGGAAAGATCTTTCAGATGGTTGTTCAGTATTGTAGAAGGATTGCATTTCCCCCTTGAGTAGATCAAGTTCAAGAGGATACTGAACATCCAATGGTGTAATAGTTGGTGGTGGTCTATGGGATGTAAATTGTGAGGTGTGTAGTGAAAATGATGAAAGTAGAATGGCAGATATGGGTGTAGATTGTGTGGTTGAAGTAGGAGGTGGTGATGTTTACATGTTTTCATCCTGTACAACAAAGGTAGATTTTCTCTTCCTTCTGTACAAGATTTTTGGTGATGGTGGTGTTGCAGAAGTGGTTATGTCAACATCTGTTGGCACTTTTGTAGAACCAGTAGATGTTTGGGATTTAGGTGGTAGAGTGGTTGTAGGTGGTGTATTGGTGGTTGTGGTAGTAGGTTCAGTGGTTGGTTTGGTGGTTGTAGTGGTAGGTTCAGATGTTGTAGTGGTATCAGTGGTTTTGGTGGCAGTAGTGGTTTTGGTGGCAGTTGCTTTAGCATCAGCAGTTTTAGATGGAGGTTGTCTGACATGTTTGGCAGGCATTTTCTTCCTTTTAGAGGAACCCACAACCTCAACTTCTTTCTGTTGTTCTTTCTTTAAATGCACCAAAAACTCTGCCTTGACTTCCAAGGTGTCAGCCCTCTTTTGCTTCTCCTCAACAGCCTTTTCAGCTTTTTCATTAGCAGAGGTATCAACTTCCCTTGCTTTGCTGGTTTTGGCAGTTTCAGTATCAGCAGAGGTTTGAACACTTGGTTGTTGTTGTTGTTGTGGTGCTGTGTGAGTAGACCCTGGTTTGTTGGCAGACTTTGATTTTCCCTTTTGTGAGGGTGGACAACCAAAAGGATCTAGTTTTGGCAATCTATCCCTGTCACTCTCCCCCTTTTTGGCATCATCAGCAGTGAATTCATCATCATCTTCATCTCTGAGAATTGTGGTAGGGACGGAGCTAGTAGTCTTCAGAAAATGATCTATAATTGCTTTAATGTCAGCTTGGGTATCTTTGTACCTAGCATCCACCATAGTTCTGATTTGAGCCATGTATGTTTCATATGTCTGATCTGCTAGTTTTCTATGAGCTATGATGATGGGGGAAACAGATTTCCATAGCTCACTAGCAATATCTTTTGTGGATGGTTGACTCTTGGTAAGAGTAGCCATTGATCCCAATATTGTCTTGATATCTGATTTGATATCAGCAACAGAGGTTTCATGGACTGTACTCTGGCCGTCAATTCTTGGTATTTTAACCCATCACCTAAGTTAATAGGATCATCTGGGTTCCTACCAGTGGTAGTTGTAACTGGTTCAGTCCTAGGAGGTGAGTCCAAAGGATGAGAACCAGATGCCCCTTTTTCTTGGTTCTGGGGACTTCCAACTGATTTTGGGGACACTATAGTGGCCTCATCAGTTGTTGCCTTCAAAGGAGTCTTAGTTATGTAACCACTGTCCTGTTGTGAGACAATGGTCTCTACATCAGTAGTGGCTACTTCATTTGAAAACTCGCCTAGAGTTTCATTGAACTCTAGGGGTGTAACCTCTTCTTCTGCTTGTGGGATAGCTGATTGATTTTCCTCAGTCCCAGTCACTTGTGGAGGTATAATCTCATTGATGGGTGAAGGAGAGGAACTGGGATTGTCCTGAGTTTTATCAATAGCCTCAAACAGAGGTTGCATTGTTGGAGGGACATGTTTTGGTGAAGGTGGAGGAGTGAAAAGAAAAGAAGCCCTGGGAGAAGGGCTGATGAGCATATGATCAAGTGACTCAAATGCTTCATGATGTGTTTCCCTTTAGCTTACAACATGATCCTTTTGTGAGGATTCATGAGGAGTTTGTTCTGGTTGAGATATATCCATCTATTGTGAGGAAGTAACAACAGTGGTTTCTTGTTTCTTTTGTGTTGCAACAGGGTTTTCCTCTGGTATCTCATCTTCCAGAGGCCCCCTTTTGGGTTTAGTGGTGGTTTTTGTGGATAGACGTTTTCTTTTGGAGGTGGCTGGTGTGGGTTTCACAGCACTGGATGTAGTGCCATGATCACCAGGAACAGTGGGCTCAACAACAGAGGTTTGGACAACAGTTGTTGTCTTAGTCCTCTTTGTTTGTGTTTTAGAAACTTTGACACTTTTGATACTTTATCTTGGGTGGTTGAACCCAGCATTCTTGTGAAAGTTTCATCAGTTAGACTCTTCATTTGAAAAGACTCACCCTTTTTAAGATCTTTTTCTGGTAAAACCTTTTGAAGGATTACACTCAAAATTCTTGGGTAAAGTAGAAAAGCATTATTTGACCCAGACTTTATAGCCTTCACATTTGGTACTAAGTCCATAAACAGGCCCTGGGATAAATTCAAGTCAGAGTCTGATAGCATAGCATATCCCAAGTATTGAATCCTCAATGGGATTTCGTTAAAGGAAGTGGACTTAGCAGAGACGCAGAGAAGGAGGGTATGAAAGAAAAATTTCATGACTGGTGGGAAAAACTTTTTGAACATAGTTGACCCAGTCATTTGTGCATCATAACCTCTTTCCTGAAACTCTGTGTGAAGCTCAGCCTAAGCGAAAGAGTCGTTACCTGACAGGTCATTCAGTGAGAAGGTTGTGGATATCAGTTGGGGGTAATGGCGACATTTGTCTCTCCAATTTTTGAGATTATGGTTGTAGGCTTTTTGTCTTGAAGAAGAAACTCGGCATTCAACCAAAATTCTTGGAGGGTATCGAGATAAATAGGAGCATCAGCGGTTAGGATTGTCAGGTATTTAGAATTTAGGATGATGTCAATGGTGGAATGGAATGGAACATTTTCATCTGTTTTCACCAGATATGGGAGATAATTGTGGGTGGCTTTTGCTTGAAGATCCATTGTAATGGATTCCGAGTGTGAGAATAAGAGGAATTTGAGTAAGGGTTTGAGGTGAAGAAGGCGGTTTCAGTATTTTGAATACAATGAGACAGTGTAACAACTGTTGTGGTAAAACAGGGTTTTTATATGCTCTGGTGAAACCTTTGATGTGGCCAAACCTCTGCTTTTGAGAGCAGACGTGGCAAACATCTGGTGGCATACAGTTGTTGCCAAAGATCTGATGCAAACAGCTGTTGTCTTACCAAAGTGCTGATGCTAACAGCACTTGGTTTATATATATATATATATATATATATATATATATATATATATATGGATGAAACAGTGGTTGTTTTATCTTTAACAGATTTTTCAACCATAATGCTATTTTTAAGGATGAATTTTGATTTTTCTGAAACATTTTAATGTTTTTATTTAAAACATTTTTGTTGTTTAATCCAGGTTTAGCATACCAATTCTAGAAATTAGACTTGTGAAGGTAGATGTGTCTAAAGCTTTTGTCAACACATCTGCCAACTGATCCTCTATTGGAACATGGTGCAGAGAAATCAAACCTTTTTCATAGCTATCTCTGACAAAATGATGTTTATGTGCTTTGTGGTTGAGTGCGATACTGGATTTTTGATGATATTTTCAGCAGCTTGACTGTCCAACATGAGTGGAGTCTTTAGTGCAGTTATCCCAAAATCCAGCAGTTGATTTTGAAGCCACATGAGTTGGGCTGTACAGCTTGCAGCAGCAATGTATTCAGCCTCAGCTGTTGAAGTTGAGACAGCTGCTTGCTTTTTGCTTTGCCATGAGACTAAGGCATTCCCTAGAAACTGGCATCCTCCTGATGTAGACTTCCTTGTGGTGTGGCAGCCAGCAAAATCACTATCTGAATAACCTGAAAGCTCAATGTTTCCATTAGCAGGATACCAGATACTAAGTGTGGGAGCAGCTTTTAGGTATCTGAATATCCTTTTCACAGCAATAAGGTTTGACTTTCTGGGTGAAGCCTGGGATCTTGCACAAACACAAATGGCAAACATAATGTCTGGCCTAGACGCAGTTAAGTACAATAAAGACCCAATCATGCATCTGTAATGTGTCTGGTCAACCAGTTCATCCTTGTCATCAATAGTGAGTAGCTTGACTGTACTCATGGGTGTACTACATGGCTTACAGTCATTCATCTCAAATCTAGTTAACAAATTCTTTACATATTTGTTTTGATGAATGAATGTGCCATTTTGCAGCTGCTTCACTTGGAGACCAAGGAAGCACTGAAGTTCACCCATAGCACTCATTTCAAACTCTGCTGTCATGAGTTCCCTAAACTCTTCACACATTTTGTTACATGTGGATCCAAAAATGATGTCATCCACATATATTTGAACAATCATTAAGTCTTACCCTCTCCATTTTAAAAATAATGTTTTATCAATTTTACCTCTTGTGAAACCAATGGATAAGAGAAAGGTGGAAAGAGTTTCATACCAAGCCCTAGGTGCTTGTTTTAATCCATACAAAGCTTTCTTAAGCTTATACACATAATCAGGATGGAATGCGTCTTCAAAACCAGGTGGTTGACATACATAGACCTCCTCCTGAATTTTGCCATATAGGAATGCACATTTGATGTCCATCTGATACACCTTGATGTTGTGGTTGACATCAAAGGCTAGGAAGAGTCTGATAGCTTCTAGCCTAGCTACAGGAGCAAAGGTTTCATCATAGTCTATCCCCTCTTCTTGTCTGAAGCCTTGAACCACAAGCCTGGCTTTGTTTTTGACAACTATACCCTTTTCATCAGTTTTGTTTTTGAAGACCCACTTTGTGCCAATTGGACAAACATCCTTGGGCAGTGGTACAAGTTCCGATACCTGTTGTTTTTTAAACTGAATGAGCTCTTCCTGCATGGCTTCTACCCAACTGTTGTCTTTTAGTGCCTTTTGGTACTTGACAGGTTGTGTGAGAGATAGAAAGCCTGCAAAAAGACAGATATTTAAGGATTGGCTTCTTGTGAGCACACCCTCTCTGATGTTGCCAATGATTTGATCTGGTGGATGAGCTCTTAGGTAGATTAGATCTCCCTGATATGGTATGATGGCATTTTGAGGTGAAGGACAGAGGTTTGGTGATTCTGTTTAGGTAACATCTGTTTGCACTTCTGTAGTGCCAACAGATATTTGAAATAGAGGTGGGGGAATGGGTCCAAATGGTGTGAAACTGGACTGACTTTTGTCAACAGATGATTGAGCAGTGGATGTAATTGGTGAAGCAGTGGTTTGAGGATAAGACTGGCCAACAGTGGCTGACTCAACTGTGGCAGAGTTTTGACAGGTGTTTTGAACAGCTGCTTCCCCTGATGCAGAATAGATTTTATAGTGACTTAGAATCACAACATCTGTGCTGTAATCTTGTTGTGAAATACCTGCACTGTTAGTTTTGACAGTAATATCTTCAAATTTGAATTTTTCTAAATCAAACAACTCAGCAGGATTTGCTGGGATTTTTAGGGATGAAAGTTCATTGAACTTTACATTCAGAGTTTCTTCTATTGTCTTGGTCCTTGTGTTAAACACTTTGTAGGCCTTGGCAGTAGAAGAATATCCCAGAAAATATCCACAATCTACTTTGGCTGCAAATTTTGAGATGGAATCTTTAAGATTTAAAATGAAACATAGGCAGCCAAAGATTTTGAAAAATGAGATTAATGGTTTGATTTTGAACAAAATTTCATAAGCAGTCTTTTGATGTCTTGGGTTGATTAAAACTCTGTTTTGAACATAGCAAGCAGTGTTTACAGCTTCTTCCCAGAAGGACAGTGGCAAACCAGAATCTGCTAGCATGGTTCTTGCAGCTTCAATGAGAGTTCTATTTTTCCCCTCAACCACCCCATTTTGCTCTGGTGTTCTTGGGATGCTGTACTGCCTCACAATCCCTTTTGACACACAGAAATCATCCAACTCCTTAATTTTAAACTCTGTCCCATTGTCACTTCTAAAGACTTTTACTAGCAAGTCATATTGTTTTTCAACTTTGGTGACAAAGTCCTTCAAGATACCTGCAGTCTCATCCTTAGAGTGTAAAAAGTAAGTCCATGTAAACCTAGAAAAATCATCAACTATGACAAGAAACAATCTTTTTCTTCTTAGACTCATGATTTTAACTAGGCCAAACAAGTCCATGTGCAACAATTGTAGACATTGACTTGTTTTGGACTAATCAATCGATTTGTAAGAGCTTTTATGTTGTTTTCCTTTTAAGCAGGAAACACAATGCTCATCACATTTGAATTCTTTTGATAGTAAACCTCTGACAAGGCTTTGTTTGGAGAGTGAGTTGATAGTTTGAAGGTTGGTGTGACCCAGTCTCCTATGCCACAATTCTGTCTCTTTTGTGGAGGCTGCAGAAAATAGACAGACATTTGCCAAAGGATTGTCCTTCAACATATCAACCACATACACATTGCCACTCCTGTGAGCAACAAGTTGTGATTTGCTCTCAGCAATGATGGTATCAATCTTTTTCATCACTTCTGGCCCAATAATCTTACAAGTTTTCTTAGTGAAGAATGAGCCATACCCTTTGTCACTCATTTGTGATACACTAAGAAGATTAAATTTAAGATTATCAATAAAATTGACTTTTTCAAACTTGAGTTTCCCAGCCTGAACAGTCCCTGAACCCAACACCTTACCTTTTAAATCATTACCAAAGGATATATCACCCCCTCCATGAGCTAAGAAGTCCAGAACAAGGGCTCTACATCCTGTCATGTGCCTGGAGCCTCCACTATCTACATACCAAAGACTATCTAAACAAGCAGAAGCTCCCTGCACATCAGTAATGAATTAGTATTGGTGAGTGTCCAAAGCCAAGTTGGCTTTGGATGGGTCCACGGACTTTTCAGCCTCAAGCTTAGGAAGGTGATTAGTGGTTTAACTAGTTTTTGATCAAGTTCAACAACTGTTGCTGACCATTTACCAGTGCTTGGATGTCAACAATTGGTGCAACAGTTGTTTGATTACTTCCTGACAGATGATAGTATCCATAGGGATTTCTGTTCACTCTTGGTTTAGAAGGCCTTTTGGGTTCTTCATAAACATGTGACAGATTATGACAAGGTGGTTGTCTATATCCCCTTGGGTACTTGTTGGTGGGTGGAGCATCTGTTACTTGAAAATCCCTGGAAGCAGATGTTTCCAAAATTTTGGTAACAGATGTTTGGACTGGAGCAAAAGTCTATTTGGGTTTTCCTTTTGAAGTACTTACCACTTGATTTGCAAGAGTTTTAGCCTTGTACTCTTGTATTTTGACATCAAAATTTTTGAGATACAGGCACTCTTTGGTTTTGTGATTCTTCTTACCACATATTGAGCATGTGGTCTTAGAATCACACATACTTGTTCCTTTGTTGATATTATATGCTTTTAGAAGAAAACAGTTTTTAGTGACATGATTCTTCTTTTCATAAAAATCACAGAATAAGTGAACAGACTTTTCTTTCTTTTTCCCTTTTTTCAGTCTTCTTTTCAACAGATGTTTGATCATCTGCTGGAAGATCTATCAAGGGAATGACCTTTGCCTGTGGTGCTTTCTTACCATCAGGGGTTTTGAATTCAACAGGTTTGAAGTTCTCAAGATTACCACACTCATCAGACCAAGTAGGTTTAAATTCATATTTTTCAAGTTCAGTGAATGATGAGGAACCTTCTGGTTTTTCTAGAACAATTTTCTTGCCATTAGGTTCAGTGATTTTAATCTCTTGACCCTTCAAATTTGTTGGTACTACCTCAAGAAACTTTTGATCCCTTTTGTTAGTGTTTTCAAAAGCTGGAGCAATGGTTTCAAAACCAAAACCAAACTTCACATGACTTTTGGTTTGTTTGTTGAGGAGCATCTCAAAACCTTTACATGATTCCACCCATTTCTCACATTCAACTTGGGTGGACTCAAGCTCACTTTTGCAACTATGATATTTAGTTATCATAGTTTGGAGCTGGTCTTTGGTTATAGTTTCTTCATGTTTTAAGCTGCTTATTTCAGATTATTTTTCAGTTAATTTTGATTTTAATTCTTTTGAAAGTTTCTCAAAATGAACTTCATCATCTAAAATTTTCTTTCTAAGGTTTTCATTTACCTCTTTGATGTTAGCAAATGCTATTACACATTTGTCAGAACACAAATCTTTAAGGAGTTGAGGAGATACCTTAGCAGCAGCCATCAATGCACAATCACACTTGCACTCACAATCATCAGATGCACCCCAGGGATCTGAGAGACTCACAACCTCTTCTTCAGATTTTTGACCTGCAACTACCTCATCAACAATATCATCAGTCACAACTACAGATTCAGTTACCACCTCCTCAGATTCAACCTCTTCTACCATAGCCATGAAACAAAAATTTTCTGGTTCATTTTCAGCTTTGGCAACTTGTCCAAAATTTTCATCTGTCAACTCATCTGGTAGACTGCACCAATCAACAAAGCCTTGTGTGAAGAAACTCTGTTGACTGGTCTCTACAGGAGCAGAAGGTGGGGCAACAGTCATTGGCACAGGTGCCTGAGCAACAGGGGTTTGCACATAGTGGATCTGAGAAACAGTGGTTTGGACATACTGGACAGGAACAGTGTTTGAGGACTGTGCAAAATGAGCAGTGTTTTGCACATTTGGTCCAGGGTATTATGTGAAACTTGATAAGTGTTGGTCTGTGGCCTTTGATTTGGATAGGTAATCATAGGTGTACCATGTTGACTCTTACATTCCCTAGCAAAATGACCAAGTCTATGACATTTATAATACTTAATCTTTGATTTATCCAACCCCACTTTTGACCTGCCAGTTAACCCTGGAAACCTTCTCCCAATTTTCTTGTAAAAAATGTTAGTTCTTACACTGAGAATGGCCAATTGGTGCATGATGTCCATTTCTTCCATATCATCAGGGTCAAAGTATTTTAAGTCATCATACTCAAAGGATATGTTATCAGATGCCTGGATATCACCACCACTTGCTGTAAAAGCATAGTGTGGTGAATAAGAATCAGAGTTAAAACCTGTGTTAAAACCTAATGTTATGGCAATGAAATGATCATAACTCTGATCATTATTATTACCAGGCACCTCATCATGACCCATTTATCTGGTAGTGATCTTAAAAACCTATGGTTCAAAGTTGAATGTGGGTAAGTTAGACCAACCAGTTTTAGTTCACTAATGAGACAGTTAAACCTCTCAAATTGTTGAGTTAATGACTCTCCCTTAACATGACTGAATGTTTCATATTGTTGGTTAAGTATTTCACCGTTGTTTTCAATAACCTTTTCAGTCCCACCAAATTGTTCTTTCAGTGCATCCCACAACTCCTTTGCACTGTTACAGTGTAACAGCCAAGCATAGATATAATTTGGTAGAGCCATGGCCACAATACTGAAGGCCTTAGCATCTAACTCAATCTTTTGAAAATCTTGGTCGGAGTAGTTTTCAAGTTTCTTAGGCTCTTGAACCTTGGGATCTTCAGTACTCGGCACCATCGGAAATGTGGCCGAAGATAACCGACTTCCAACACCCAGTGTTCTGTTGAGCTAGAACATGGCTCATCCGACGTTGCCAGATATTGTATTCAGATCTTACAAGCATCGGTGGCTTGTTGTTCGTGCCAGTGTTGTGTAGATCGTGATTGATTGAAGCCATTCTCTGATTTTTCAAAAACAAAGTCTGTTTACAAACGGTTGAATCGAAAATAAACTATTACTCTGTTTTCAATCCGACAAACAAACGATATCAATAATTGTGAGCTGATCTGTTTATATTAAATTGATTGGTTATATCGAATTTAATTGACCAAGCTCTGATACCAATTGTTAGGATCTGAGTTTGATTGTTTTGATTTGTTTAAGTAAAGATGTGATGAACGAAGTGAAATATAAATGGAAAATGCAGCGGAATAATAAAGTATAAATCAAAACAAGAGAATAAATGTTTTCAATCGAATGCTTTCATAATATTGAATGATTACAGTCAATTGTACAAGTACTCCCCCTCAGCCTGATCACTCTATGAATGTTTGTCTGAGAGAATGTTTTGAGTGATGAATAGAACAGTACAGGCACTCTTCTATTAATAGACAAATCTAAACCACTGATGATCTAAGCTGACGTCACCTAAGACAATGACCTCTAACAGAATAACAAACATAAAACATCTGCTATATACAAACTACTGTTACATTGTAAAACTCTGAAAGGTAAACTACTGTTGAGAAAACTCTGATGGTCTTGTATCATCTGTTGGAGCCTAAGTGTTGTTGGCTCCAACAGACCTTTAGTCTTCAGCACTTTGATCAGCAGTTGTTCTTCATCAGACCTTTGATCAGCAGTTGTTCTCTATCAGTTGTTATCCAACAGTCTTTTGCAGCACTAATTATCACAACAGTTGTTTAGGTAGAATAGATGTTAGGGTCAACAGTCTTTTGGGAGAAGTATCTTGTAAATGCTGTTTATTTCTAAGGATCAACTGAGTAGTATATTTTGGCTTTCCAATCATCTGTTCTTCTCCAGGTTAGTAGACCCAACAAAATATTAGAAGTGGGACTGTGGGAGTGAAAATTAATAATGTGTATTAAAAAAATATTAGAAGGTGGGAGTGAAAAGTTGGGTGTTAGATTATGAAAGGGTGTGATGGTTGGAGGAGACTCAAGTTGCTATGTGTATTAAAAAAATATTAGAAGGTGGAAGTGAAAAGTTAGGTGTTAGATTATGAAAGGGTGTGATGGTTGAAGGAGTCTAAAAAAATATTAGAAGTAGGAGTGAAAAGTTGGGTGTTAGATTATAAGAGGGTGTGATGGTTGAAGGAGACTCAAGTTGCTAATTGTGTGTGTGTGTATATATATATATATATATATATATATATATATATATAATTTGGTGGTGGTCGGTGAAGGTACTGGAAGAATATGGTGTTGTTTTAAAATCAAATACAGACAAATACTATGGAAGAAGAAGAAACAAGAGGGAGGAGAGGAACCAGGATCGCCAGTTAGGCTGATACCATGAAAGTGTACAAACCGTGCCATTCTCATTAGGGGTGAGCAAATCCAAAGAACCGACCCGACCCAAAACCCAAACACCCTATAAAATTAGAACCGAATTTGGACCATTAATACGGGTCGGTCTTCGGTCCTGAACTTACGGTTCCAATCGGTCCATATAGTAATACCCGAACCGAAATACCATCAGTAATCTTCACAAGTATGGTCCTGAATTGTTGATTTTGTTGCTGTCATAACTTACGGTTATGTGATTTTTTTAAAGAAAAAGTTGGTCGGCATCCTGCATTACGTTTACTACTGTTTACGTTGGCTATAGTGCCATGCCTTACTGATGTTGTATGAATGTCATCAAGTTTACACATTTTGGCATGCCACAATAACTGATTTATACAATTGGTATGCCACATTAGTATATGTAACTTGTAATTCAATTAGCAGGATGATTTCTTGAAAGCATTTCAAAACAAAACAAAGCTGAAATATGAGTGTTTAAACCACATAAAAAGTTTCTACTGACCTAGAGGGTACGGCTGTGAGACTTGGTGGTTGTTTACTATTTAGTGCATTTTGTCATATTGTTGACTACTTCCCTGACTATATTAAGCATTAAGATGAATTGTGTTTAGAGTTTAAATTTTAGGTCATAAGGTAGGTTTTTATTTTAGAAAATTGTTGAATAGGTGTATAGATATGGGTTTTGGCCCATGATTTGGCGCAAATATTTGATTCAGTTACTCTGTTTGTTATTAAATTTTGGTCCAATTTTTTTTTTCGGTTTTAGACCCTTTCAGAACCGACCCGACCCGAAACCCGATTTTGTCAATATACAGGGACCGACTAGAGAACCTAAACTACATATACAGTTCGGTCCAGGTCTAAATTCGGTTCGGTTCTCGGTTTTATTTCGGTCCGGCCCTAATATGCTCACCCCTAATTCTCATTAATCTGACGGGTATAAATAATACAAGGATCCCTCCTATCTATGGTAAATGATAATCATAATAATTACAGAACTAATCCATTGACACAAATAGTTCATGGGAGAAAATTGAGTTATTTGGGCACGGTGGGATTGACTGTGCGAACTACTACTTTTCCAATACGAGATATTCATCCTAGTCACTATGGGCGTATTTGCCCAATTGACACATCTGAAGGAATAAATGTTGGACTTATTGGATCCTTAGCAATTCATGCGAGGATTGGCCGTTGGGGGTCTCTAGAAAGTCCGTTTTATCAAAATTCTGAGAGATCAAAAGGGGCACAGATGCTTTATTTAGCACCGGGTAGAAATGAATACTATATGGTAGCGGCAGGAAATTCTTTAGCCTTGAATCAGGGTATACTAAATATATATCAATCTATCTATTATCTATTATTTTGCAACATAATTTATTGCCTATAACTGTGATATGAGATGTTTTATTTGCTATTGATTTATAAAATTTGTTAGAGCAATAATCGATTTCGCTTGATATTTGACTACCAATTTAGTGTGATATGAGTTGTTTTTACAATTTTACTATCTATGGATTTAAGTAGGTTGGATTGTTTGAATTCATAATGTGTCAACAGAGAAATATTGTCACTTGATACCACAATTCACATTATGAATCTGTTACAAATATAAACTATACTAGGTGAAATCCCGTGTTAAAATATGGGAAGACTAAATCCAACTAAAACTCGAAATCCGTTTATTGGTGGTTGTGCTTCTGCTTTTGGTAACCACTGATAAATGAAAGAGCTGATTGGAATATACTGATGAATGAAACAACTGATGATTATCCACGGATGAAGAAAGCAACAGATGATGAAACAAACTTCTGATGACAGCAGTGGTTTGTACTCAACAGATGTTGTCATTAGAAGTTTGCTTCAGAGCAGACCCAGTAGTAATAAAACGCTCGTTTTTTTTCGTTTTTGTATAGCACTATGGTACTCGTTGGAAAGATAATAAAACGCTTGTTAATTTGGTGTAATCTTTTAAAAAAAACGTCGTTTAAAAAAGTTATCAACGTTTAAAATTCATGGGGAAAAGTGCATGTGCAATGCACATGAGAGAAAAAAATTTTAATAGTAGATAGAGTATCCATGACTCATTTAATTGATCCGGTAAAATGAGCGGGAAAAATTTAAAGGAAGCCCCCATAAGGTGCCATGTGTCCCTCATTAGTAATTTCATTTATATATTACTAGCTGATTACCCCGGGAGGGTCCCGGGGTTGAAAAATCTAATTTTACATGATAACCTATTGCAAATGGCTTAAGTTAACTAACCACAAAATCTCTCAATCATTGCATTTTCATAGTATTTTAAATGATAACATGGCGATTGAGCTGATTTTCAACATCGTAGATAAGAACTTGGTTTAAAAGAAAAAACATGATTAATGAATAACATGAACACTTTGTGTGTTTTTTTTCCTGTATAAACGAAACCCCACAAAAAATAGTCGATTTTTTCTCCATTTTTTATATAGCACTATGGTACTCGTTGGAAAGATAATAAAACGCTCGTTAATTTGGTGTAATTTTTTTTCTTTAAAAAATCATGTATATAAAAGATATAAACGTTTAAAAATTATGGAAGAAACATGAGAGATAAAATTTTAAATTGATTTTTAAATTCTTTTTTCCTAAAATAACTCAATTTAATTTTAGTAATTGAGAATTTAGGGTTTTATGTTTATATTTTTTTAATTAAAAAGGAAATAATTCAAAAATACTAAAATCTTTCAATTATGATGTCACGGGGCACTCTCAAGGGGGGGTTGAGGCCTCTATTTCACGCCACGTCAGCATATACGTTTTCTTTTTTATATATAGATATATTATATATATTATATAGAAGACTAGCTGATTACCCCGGGAGGGTCCCGGGATTGAAAAATCCAATTTTACGTGATAACCTATTACAAATGGCTCAAGTTAACTAACCACAAAATCTCTCAATCATTGCATGTTCATAGTATTCTAATCAGTAATAACTCATATTCCCTAATCTAAAACCTAATCAGTAATCATTTAAAGAATCACTAATGTAAGCTGCAACTATTAAAAAACTCATCACATCTCTCTAATTTCTCACATTCTAATGGCTCTTATAATTCCTAACCTAATCAACTAAACAAACACTTAAGTTGGAAGTTGTAATCATTGCATCTCATTATGCCACGTGGCATAATCAAGAGATGGTTGAGGCCACCATTGAACGCCACGTCAGCAACTATTAATTCTTTCCGGGAGCGTCCCGGGGTTGTAAAATATAATCATTCTAATAATACTAATACTAATAGTAATAATTATTACTCTTGTAATTAAATAAATAAAAAAAATAACCTTGCTATAAGGTGACACCATGTGTTGCAGTGTTGCGCGATTCTTTCTCCTAACCTCTCTTGATGAAGTATACCTAGTAAAATTCCAATGATAACATGGCGATTGGGCTGATTTTCAACATCGTAGATAAGAACCTAGTTTAAAAGAAAAAACATGATTAATGAATAACATGAACACTTTGTGTGTTTGTTTCCTGTATGAATGAAACCCCACAAAAAATAGTCGATTTTTCTCCGTTCTTTATATAGGACTATGATACTCGTTGGAAAGATAATAAAACGCTCGTTAATTGGTGTAATTTTTTTTCTTTAAAAAATCTCGTATATAAAAGATATAAACGTTTAAAAATTATGGGAGGAAACATGAGAGAGAAAATTTTAAATTTATTTTTAAATTTTTTTTTTCTAAAATAACTCAGTTTAATTTAGGGTTTTATGTTTTTTTTTTTAATTAAAAAAGGAAATAGTTCAAAAACACTAAAATCTTTCAATTATGATGCCACGTGACACTCTCAAGGGGAGGTTGAGGCATCCATTGCACGTCACGTCAGCATATACGTTTTCTTTTATATATATATAGATAGATTTATTGGCTATGGATTTAAATACTTCGTATCATTTGAATATTGTATATATAAATAGTGAATGTAACTTGATGTATACAAATCCACATTATGAATCTGTTATAAGATTACAACCTTGCTTATTGGCTATGGATTTAGTAAGGTTTAGGTGTGCAACAGTTCAGAATCGGATTGAACCGACCTGAATTGGAACCGAACCGGAACCGTTTAGTGCTAAATATAAGAACCGGAACCGAACCACATAAAAACCTACCAGTTTGGTCGGAACCCGCTTAAACGCTTCTCGTGTAAACGGTTCTTGCTAGAACCGGTTGTCAATTAAATCCTAATATTAACAATTAAATAAAAGACAACTTTAGTAAACTAAAGTTGTGGCGCCGAAGTCATATTAATGACATATGATACATATCTAGAAGTGCACGGTACCAACCACATATATGCAATGATTATAAAATATTGACACTGAATAATATGTGTCATGCATTAC
The DNA here is from genome assembly GCA_028751855.1 of Ambrosia trifida. NCBI lineage: Eukaryota > Viridiplantae > Streptophyta > Magnoliopsida > Asterales > Asteraceae > Ambrosia > Ambrosia trifida. The sequence continues at coordinate 22,517,884 of CM054124.1, read as the reverse complement.
TAATGTTACATGTTACATTACATTATTGCCCGATACACATTATAAGTCAACCCGTACACCTCCTAAATGATTTTGTAAGCGTCGATCCTTAGTTTATGCTACCTTCTTTCCCTTTATCGTACTTTATATGTTTTTTTATAAAAGTTACATAATTAAAATGAAACTCCTATCTTAACAAGTTTGTTAGATGTTATATATATAGTAACATGACTTGAACAATATTTTTTATGAACATTAAATCGGAGAACTGAAAATGTGGATGGTTGGTCTACATCCTACTAAATTAATAGGGATTTTAAATATAATATTTAAAGTTTTAACCTAATCTGGTCCTAGCGGTTTTTTTAAACGGACCCACGGTTCTGAATTGAACCGAACCGGGAACCGCTTTCACCAAATTTTAAGAACCGGAACCGGACCCTAAACACAAGGATACAGTTCGGATCTAGTGATTCGGTTCCGGTTCCTCAGTTTTGGTGGTTCGAAACCGTAAATTGTTCAGCCCTAGTTAGGTTTTATAATGTATGGGAAGTAAATTGGGTTTTATGGTTATTTATCTCTTTTTGTATTCTGAAACCTTATCTTGATAATTTGAATCTGCAACCGAAACCCAAGCATTATTAACCTACTAGATTATACCCCGGAAACCTCCCGGGGTTGATAAATCTAATTTGACATATTAATTAATCTTACATATAAAATAGAATGATGCGCTTTACAGTTACATGCAGGAAAGCTTCGGGTAGCACCTAACCTAAAACAACTAAAAATGTGTCTCCAATGTTAACGTCTAACCTTAAACAATGTATAACTCTAATATTAATATCTAACCTAAAACAATGTATAACTCCAATGCTAACGCATGTTGAAAATAGAATTCATATTTACTGAAACATAATTAGTGACTTGCCTATACATGATTAATTATTTACATGAACACTTTGTGTTTTTTTTCTTGTATGAACAGAATCCTACAAAAAAATAGTCGTTTTTTTCTCCGTTTTTTATATAACACTATAGTACTCGTTGGAAAGATAATAAAACGCTCGTTAATTTGGCGTAATTTTTTTCTTTAAAAAATCTCGTATATAAAAATATATTAACGTTTAAAAATTAGGGGAGGAAACATAAGAGATAAGAGAGAAAAAATCTAATTTTGTTTTTAAATTCTTTTTTCCCTAAAATATCTCAATGTCACATGGGATGACACATGGCACACTCAAAGAAGAGAATGCCTCTTTGAATGTCATGTCATTAAAATGGCTTTGTTTTATTATATGTATAGATAGATAGATAGATAGATATAGATTGTATCTTACCAATAGTAAGATTGTATATTTGAATGACTCGCTTTGATGCTACATCAAAACTTCTTTAACGGAATGATCAGGTCATGATTCGATTTATGCGAACGGTTCTACTTTCAAGGTAATTAAAGCTTCATTTTATTGAGTTATTTTTGATAATTTTTGGCTAGAGGTGGCAATTTTAACACACTTGTATATGGGTTGATTTGAGTAAATTTTCTCTCATGGGTGAATTAGGTAAAACTATTATTAAGATAATATCATTTTTATGTGATAAAAAGCTAAATATTTTTTATTAAGCTATATAAGTCTTGACTAATCTTAGTGCTTATAATAAGTACAAATAGATAAAATACATATACAAAATTGGTTGAGTTATGGATTGATAATGTTTATAATTGTGTATATTCATGTAATGATTGGGTCTGAAGATGGAAGAAAAAACTGGGTTGGAGTGGTCAAATTAACGTGCAAAAGGTCAGTCACATGGATTAAAAGTAGCAACATTAAGTGCATTTGGTGGCTCACTGGCCCGTATCTAATCTCAGATGTTGGAAGAAGAAAATGCAACCAGAATAAGCATCATTGGTAATTTATTCGTTCTATTGGCCAACTGACTTTTGATTAATTTCCAACTTATTTGAACATGTCACAAGTCACATTTGAACAGATTTAATATGATTGATTTCCAGATTATGTGTTTTTGCATGTTTGCCATTGTAGTTGTTAAATGTACCACGGGTCAACGGTGGCACCGATTTAAGGTCACTTGACTATAGTTTGCGTTGTGGTGGTCGACGCTCATTTCTTTGTTAAGAATTCGTTTCCACTATTATTACTATTATCATTATCCAAATACATTGTAATCTTATAAAAAGTGTGCCTTGGAAAAAAAAACGGACCCTAGCCGAAGGTCCTCCTCGACCATCCCTAGAGTTGTGTCTCTGAATACTACAATAGAAAAACATGAACATGTAAAGAAACGTTATTATATAATTCCCTTAGAGGGTGTACGTAGTATTAGTATTACGCTTTTTGTCTAATGATAGCAACGTGCTTAGGAATTTTTTCATGAAGGTACGTACTAATCCTCATTGTTATTAATCCTAATTGCGGAATTGGTTACTATTTAGGAATTTAGTAATGCGATCTAGAAAGGGGTGGCGGTATAGCTTGTTGCTTGCGTGTCATCTTGATTTAATTTTTTTTAACAATTATGGAATGAAAAGATCATGAATGAAAAAAAAAATATGTTTAATCAAGAATATTTTTTGAACTGAACAATTATGGAATTTCTTTATAATTAGTGACTGTTTTTATTTACTTTTATCTCCTACCTCAAGTTCATTTTAAAAAAACATTCAATCCAGATAATCTTTAATTTATCTTTTCCTTTTTTTAACTTTCAATTTCATTCACCATCAAAACCGAACGAGCCCTATAAAACAAAGACTCAACCAACAAAACCAAATATTTATAGTATTCTTTTCAAAGAAGGTTCTTAAACTTGGACCTACATCTAAGCCATAAAAATGTTAGAGACTTGATCCATAATAACCTCACCAACTTTAATTCTTTTGTTCTTGAAAATCATAATCATGTGAATCACTTTTTTATCTATAATATATAACCTCTAATATACAAAACTCATTAAGTGAGACATGTCACTCTATTATATTTACTCGATACACTAGAATATGTGTTGGTTATTGGAGACTAAACTTCATTCCCTATCTATTTCATACATAAAACCGTTTAGAGACTAACAATCAGTTTTTAATAAGATCACTTACATAAAAATTCAAGACTGTTTTTATAGTCTATATTGCATTTATTATTAGAGACCAAATATCAATCATTAGTTAATTAGTCTTTAACACGGTCTTTTACATGAATTGTTATGAGTGATTTTCAGTCTTTAATATATTTAATTGAAACAATAGAAATATTGATGGTTATTGGAGACTATTCAGTCCCTTATTATTTCATATACAAAATCCTATAGACACTGACTATGAGTCCTTAATACGGTCACTTACAAGAAACTTTAAGACTGATTTTATAGTTTGTAATATATATCTTTGAAAAAATAGATGTGTTGATTACTGGTGACTAAATATCAATCCTTAGTTATTTAATCTATAAAACTCTTTGTAGACTGAATATCAGTTCAAAGTAAGTTTGCTTAAAAAGATATTTAAGACTGACTTTCAGTCTCCGATGCCTTTTCTTTTTACGGGTGAATTTACCGCTAATAATTAGAGACTAAAAGTCAGTGTTAATCGTTTCTTTTGCAATAGGCATTTAGGACTAGATATTAGTTTCTAAATTTTTATGTGTTGCGGATATTAGTCACTCATAATTAATCTCTAATATGTTATCTTCGTGTTAGAGAGTGAATATTAGTCACCTATAAAATGACACCATTTTTCATTGATGAGGGAACTTATATGGGAGTTAAAGTTTGTAATCAATAAGTTTCTCACTAAAAGATTAATTTTATTTACTAGACATATTTAAGACTCAAGTTTTGTCACAAACAAACTCATAAAATATTAGGGACTAATTATAAGGCATTAGCTTCAGTCACTTAACAATCAGTCCCTAATGTCATCAACAAGTGATATATGAGTCCCAAATACTAAGTAGTCCAGACTGATAAATTAGTCCATGATACTTTAGTTCTTAGTGACCACCTTTTTTTTTTTTTTTTTTTTTTTTTTTTTGTAGTGTGTATTTATAAATCATGGTAAATCTTTACATAATAAAGATAAGACATATCTTTTTGTTTTAAAATGATATATTGATAGTCAAACAGTTTTTTAAAGCATGAATAAACCAATGCAATTGCTCGGAATGAAGGTAGAAGACGAACTGTCGAATGGGCCAAGGGAGTCATCGGCCCTGAGGAAGAAGGGGGCCTGGGTTTCGGGTCCATAAAAACTGCAAATGAAAGCTTACTCTTAAAATGGTGGTGGAAGTTTAAACATGAAAAACAAGCGCTTTGGCATTGGACAGTATGTGCAATTCACCATTGTCCGAATGCTTGGTCGTATGTTCCAATAAAAGCAGGTTTATGAGGTCTGTGGGCTGCTATAAATAAGCTGCAATAGGAGTTGGAAAATCAGAATGTTGATGTCAAATGTATAATTAAAGGAAAGGTGGGGAACGGCGATGATATTTGCTTTTAGGTTGACTGGTGGATCAGCGATTGCCCCCTGATGAATTCATTTCCAAACCTGTTTGCACTTGAATCAGATAAGAACGTGTCAATTGCGCGCAGAATTCAAGGCTGGGAGTGGAAAAGGCAGCTGTGTGGTGCCCAGGAAGAGCAACAGTTGAGAGCCTTGTCTGATCTGGTTGCTTCTGTATCGGTGGGACTGCAGCCCGATGAATGGTTGTGGACGGCTGCTAGGGACAGACTGTTTTCAGTTTCTGAATGTAAAAAGTTCTTGTGCAAGAATGCGATCCCATTCTATCCGTTCGAATGGGCCAAGGGAGTACCCAGGAAAGTAAGCATTTTCGGATGGAGGATGATACAGGATAGGCTGCCCACTTTGTGCGGTTTAAAAAGGCGTAACATTTTAAATGGTCAGACGAGCTGCAGACTTTGCGGAGAAGGGGACGAGGACGCTGACCATTTGTTCAGTTCGTGTATGGTGGCTTCCGTCGTTTGGCAAAAGGTTAGTTCATGGCTCGGGGTCCCTCCTATTTCCGCGTTCACTTGTAAAGACTTGTTGGAGGTTCATAAGCTGGATAACGGTAATATGGAGAGGAAGCGTATAATCAGACTAGTGATGTTGGCGGCATGCTGGACAATCTGGAAAGCCCGGAACGACTTGATCTTTGGTGGCAAAAGAGCAAACGTCTCAGGCATTTTTGGAGAAATTCAGGCTACGTCTTTTATGTGGGAGAAGCACAAGGCGAAGAATTCAAACTGGACGTGGGAAAATTGGGTGGCGTTTAATTCTCCTATTACTTGAAACGTTGTATTATGGTATTAGGTTATTTGGTGATGTTGAGTTGTTACTAGTATCTTGCTTGTATCAACCTTGTACATAATTTGGTGATGAATGAAATGAAGTTTGCCGATCAAAAAAAAAAGAAGACGAACTGTCGAATATCTATCTCAAAAACCACTGACGAATGCCAAAAGATCCAATTTTCTTTGTGCCATAACTCAGGGTATATTTTGCAAGGAGCTTTTAAAAGTTTTTATGAGCTTCAACTTTAATACTCAATAAAAAGCCTTGTTTGGTTGAAGAAGCTTCAATCTTTTAGGTTAAAAGAAAAAAAAAACTCTATATTGAAATGCTACTAGTACTAGCTTTAAGAAAAAAAAAAAAAACTCATACTAGCTACAAGTATTTAATGAGTAAATAACATAAATACCCATTCTATCATAAAAAAAACATACATATAAGCTTTTAGATAATGCTCATTTTGATCATTTTATACAATTTATTTCAATTACATAACAAGACAAAACAAGTTACATTTAGATGGTGGGTAAGCGGGCAACAAGCTGCGCCGCTATCCCCTTTTGAAACATGCACGAAAATAATTTTGTCAACATATGATGTTGGTGAGTACTACTTAGTTTTGTACATATAGTATAAGTTTGAAAAGGTAGTACAATTCATGTGTCTAGCATCACCAAGGCATTATGTAAACACGCAAGTAACCAAACAAGACAAGATCAAATGTAAAGTTTGTACAATGAAATTGATTGTGAGCACCTCAACACGTGTGAGTCTAAAAGAGCACCATAACATAAGTTATGTCTAAATGAGCACCGTAACATAAGTTACGTCTAAATGAGCACCGTAACATAAGTTACGTCTGAGTGTAAAGAGCACCATAACATAAGTTATGTCTAAATGTATGATTTTGTATGTAAGCTACGTTCATGTTCAAGCATAAGCACAAAGATAAACAAGACACGTATATGAATTGTAAATGAATAAAATGTATGTGTAAATGACTACGAAAGTTTTGTATACTTGTGCATGAATCACCCCAAAAGTTGTAAAAGCGGAAAAAAAGGGATAAGTAATACTCACATTAGCAAGGTGGTAAGTCTTGTGTAATTGAATAAGTATAATCCAACGTTGCCAAGTATCACCCTATGTATAATGTAACAAATAAGTTTAAGTCTATTTGGTCTATAAGTATTTTCTAGGGTTTCGAATTGGGGATAAACGTTTATTTGATTAATAAACAAATTGTTTATCAAATATAAGAAATTTAATAAATAAATAAATAAAAGTCTCTTTGTAAAATTTTAAGTTGAATATAGTCACAACATAAGGTTTTGAGTATGAAAATAATTTTTATAAAATTATTTTCTTGAAAATAGAACATTTAATCTAATTATTTCAAATTGTCAAAAATTGACTTTAATATCTAAAAATATTAAAATTAAATAATTTCTGAATTAAAAATTGTATTTCAGTTCTAAATAGTTAGAAATAATTTATATAAAATTTTGGTGCAAAAATATTGAAAAATGAATTTATTATGATTTATTTATGATTAAAACAAACAAAAATTAATTAAAAATATAAAATGAGCGGTTTTTCAGAAATAAAAATTATTTCTGAAATGTTTATTGCTATACAAGTTTAGGATAATTTTTGTGGAATTTAATAAAATCGTTTAGATATTTTTATTGAATTTTATAATTATAAATGAATAAACTTGTAATATTTATTATATATATTAAATAAATGATTTTTGAAAAACTAAAAATTGGACAGCAAAGTTTATCATTGGAATATCATAAAATAAATTTTGTAGAATTTATAAAATAGTTTTAGTATTTTAAAACGATTTTTAAAAGAATTAAGAAAATATAAGTATAAAAGAATAACACAAAAAAAATGCTTATGATGGGACTCGAACCTTGGCCCTTGGCCGGTTCAGAGTTTTTGTGAGAAGGGGCCAACCAACTGATCTGTTGGTCAGTTGGTGTTGAATTCAGTTTTGAAATAATTATATACACAAGTAGCGATTGTGTTCTTCCCCAATTCAAAGAAATCGTGCCCTAGAATTGCAATTGTTTGATTCACACAACAATAACCCAATTAATCAGAGGGTTATTGTTGTGTGAATGCCTATGAACAAAACCCACAAGAAAAATATAACTTACAATCACGTTTTCGGGTATAAAGGTTAGGTCAACGAAAAAGTCAACCGTGATCACAATAAGCTTCGTATGATGTTTGAATACAGAAATTAGAGATAGGGAAAGAGATTTCGGCGAGTTTAGGTTGAGATTAGAGGTCCAATTTATAGTGAAGGGTCGGATTAAGGATTAAGCAAGTTTTGACCATGGTTAATGCGATGACGTGTGATTATTATTCGAATTGGAAAGACCTAGCTGTTTGTACGCGTTAATGGTGCACAAGGTCGACGTATATTTATTATTTGGTCAATAAGAGCATTATGTTCCACGATTTCAGCTCGTTGCCTTTTTGTTGTTCTTGATCGTTCGTAACAGCAGCAGCAAAGGAAGGAAGATGGATCAGCGATTAGGAAGGGTTTTATATAATTAGGGTTGGGTTTAAACCAATAACGAGCTTGTAGCTCAGTGGTTGTGCGTGTGTGGGTGATCCGGCTTCTGCCCGGGTTTGAGCCGCAGCAGCAGCTCATTTTTTTCTTTTCTTTTTTAACAGATAAGGGAAGGGAAGGAGGAGGGTGTTGGTGTGATTGGGCCAGACTGATGGGCTCAGCTAGGTACTGGGCTAGCTTCTTGGGCTTCAAAAATAACAAGGAATGGGTTGGTTATGGTTTGGTTAGAGATGGTAAAATAAATAGAATTTTTTTTACACTAAATAAAATCTGAAATTTTATTATTATTATTTATTATTATTATTATTATTATTATTATTATTATTATTATTATTATTATACAAAAATGAAATAAAAGTGACGGATGTCACAGCATCCCCTACTTTTAGAAACTTCGTCCCGAAGTTATTAGAAACATAGGGTTATGAATGTTTGGGTAAAAATTAAGATAACTGTGGTTTGGAAAATTCGAATGATTTGGATAAGAGGTTTGATAGGTGTGAGTTAAGGATTGGATTAGGTTTGTCTCGAATAAGAAGGAGAATAAGAATCTAGTGAATCACTAAATTTCAAGTTTTAGGAATCCTAGAATATATGTACGAGTTGATTGACTATAACAAGACCCAATGAACTACCAAGCAAGTATGGTTTGTTCCTGGTTCGACTTCCAGTCTCACTTTCAATGCATCATTAGTGTTTGTATACAGGGTGTACCGCAGCTAACCCACCACACCTTTGATACCTTGAAAACGTACTCGACGTATACCAAAAACTCTAATAGAATTTCACACTACCCTAACGTACCTGTAAATTCATGATTACGTTCCGGACCGGAATCATCAATTTACCTTACATTAGGGTTTTATGTCCTTCTATGATCCTAATCTAACACACATTTAAAGCAAATAAGTTTCACAAGAAGATGACACAACAACACGTTTATCAATGAAATGAGGCTATGTAATAACGAGGTCAATTGCATTGGTTTGCAACAACTTGTAAGCATAACATTATCTAAGTATGGCTACCACTCGTCCGAGGAGCCCTTTAAATGAAATGTTTATCAGAGTTGCGTGGATAATACACACATGCAAGCAAGTTTGTAAGTACTACAACCATTAAGGGTAAGTATTATCTTAGTGGCCTATAGAAATAGTTTACGAGTATCATGTTCAATGGATAGTCAAATTAAGGGAAAAATCAAGTTTCAAACAACGATGTTTTTAGAAAAGCTCTGTAGGATTAAGTATCAAGTTTTTAGTAGTTTGATTTTCATGGAAATCAAGTCCAAATGTTTCAAACAAATGTAAGGTAGAGTCTTTAAACCTCTACGATTAAAATAAACATAATCAAGTATGATAAATTTCCAATCTGTGTTCGTACACAATAATATGCAAGGAAATTCTAGATGTTATATGCTAATGAATGCGACAAAATTGGGTACAAAATGAAAATAGATTCAAGAAAATGAAAACACAAGTATTGAATTCCCGAGTCTTAAGAAGATCCCATCCATGGCTTAACCAGTGGGATTAACGTCATCCTGACCGTTTGCTTCGTTGATATTGAAAGCTCGTCCATGTGCCACCAGGTTTACATTATTCAATTTAGGGCATTGAGGTCGCATGTGGTTAGGGTCTCTACAATGATAACATGCCCGACCGTTAGTAAACTGTAGTGGTTCCTGGGCAGCTGTTTGATGATTATCTTGTGTCCTAACCGTTGCACGACAAGTAGTGACAAAGTGTCCAAACCTTCCACATCTAGTGCATTGACGACATGGAAGATTTGCAGGGTGATGATACTTGCAAGTGTTGCATTGAGGATGGACTCCCGTGTAGGCTTTCTTGATAGGAGGTTGAGTCACAGGATCCACAACAGCATGGTTCTGGTTATCGCCCATTCGTTTCTTAGAGTTCGAAGCGGTAGTGGCGGCCTTTGCTAAAACACTCTTAGATTGTTCAACAGCATTGGTGGTTTTCTCAGTAGACGTCTTGGTGTCCTTCCTAACCAAGTTTCCTTTCCTTACGTGTTTGTCTGTCAAAATAGCTGCAAGTTGGATGGCTTCTTCTATCGTAGTAGCCTTGCTTCCAGTGACAACGTCTTGAATCAGGACAACGTCTTGAATCAGGTCAGGTAATCCCTCGATATATTTCTCGATTGCTCGAGAGACCGGGGTGACCATGTGTGGAACCAATATGCTGAGTTCATGATATCGAGTATTATACGCAAGATTCTCTCCACTGTCTTGTTTGAGCTCACGAAATTCATCCTCCAGTTTCCTGATTTCGTTCCTAGGGCAGAATTTGGCGATCATGAGTTCCTTAACTTCAGCCCAAGATAAAGATAAAGCAACATCAGCTCCTCGATTGCGCTTTTCGCCATTCCACCAGGTTAGCGCTCCCTTTTGAAGGACACTAGTAGCATAGCGAACGCGGAGTTCATCAGGACACTCGCTGTTTACAAAGGTGCTCTCCATGCTTTCAAACCATTGGAGGAGGCCAGTAGCACCCTCCTCACCAGTGAATTTTGTGGGGTTGTAGGAGTTAAAGTGTTTGAAAGTGCACCAAAATTGAGTCGTACTCCCTGTGTTGGCACTGTTACTATTCTGGGTTATCTCACTGACAAGGTTTGGGATCACTGCAGCAATTTGCTTAGCGACTAAAGATGCGAGGCGACGGTCAGAACGTTGTCCAGAAGCATGAACAGGGCGTCGGCGGTCATCACGGAGCATGCGGCGAGCAGACATCTATGAGGTAGTCAATGAATAATCATGAGATTAGAAAATGTAAGTGTATAACCGTACAAATGATTATGAAAGTATGAATTTGTAAGTAATATATGAAAATCATGATATACAGAATATTGTATATGAAACGAGAGAGTATTATTGAAAAATTTGCATAAGATGCTTGGAGTGCCCTTGTCTAGCTGTAAAGCCCAACAAGAACGTTGACTTTTCAAAGGAATTGGACCCAATGGTGATCAAAGAAGACATGCTTTAGCCTATAAGTGGACACTCACTCCAGGAATCCCCAGGTAAGCATAACAGGTCCGTAAATGGATTTATGCGCTATGCTTGCCTATGCCAGAAAACCCAGTGTACAGGCATCCACCCTTCCAGATTGCATGTGTCCTTATCACACTCATTAAAGTTCAACAACTTTGAAGGAGCAAAATAAGAGTAGGCATTATGCCTAAGAGTGTCTTCATGAAAGGTACTAATCCCGTTCCATGGTGCACAAGGTCGACGTATATTTATTATTTGGTCAATAAGAGCATTATGTTCCACGATTTCAGCTCGTTGCCTTTTTGTTGTTCTTGATCGTTCGTAACAACAGCAGCAAAGGAAGGAAGGTGGATCAGCGATTCGGAAGGGTTTTATATAATTAGGGTTGGGTTTAAACCAATAACGAGCTTGTAGCTCAGTGGTTGTGCGTGTGTGGGTGATCCGGCTTCTGCCCGGGTTCGAGCCGCAGCAGCAGCTCATTTTTTTCTTTTCTTTTTTAACAGATAAGGGAAGGGAAGGAGGAGGGTGTTGGTGTGTGTCACACCCTCAAAATACCACTTGCGGGGTTTTACCGCGAGGCGCATGACAAACCAGGATCCAAGTCAACGATCACAATAAACAACTCTATATGAAAAACGTAAAAGACATAACCATTAATATAACAAGCGGAAGCGTTTCAGTAGCATTTAATTAGCTATGCTATCATCTCAAAATTTGTTCAAAATACTTTTATTACAAAACGTGCACTAAATCTAGACGCCAATGCAGACCCGTGCGCCTAGTTCCGTTCATTGCTACCTTAGCGACCTGAGAAAAACATGCCAAAAGATGTCAACATATAATGCTGGTGAGTTCACAGGTTTGTTCAAAATGTTACTAAGATGTTACCATGTCCATACTATATCAATGTTACCAAGTACGCTAGCTAGGCGTAAGTTTTATTACTACTACGATTGGAAACCATTACTAGACACGTTTAGCAATGTTCAGCATGTTTAAGCAGCCCGTATGTTCAGCATGATACCAATGTACCTGTTCGAGACAATATGCACCCGCCCGGCCCTCCAAGCCGACGAGTGGGGCAGGTCTCGCCCAATAGATCTATCCACATTTCCCCCGTTGTGCAACCCCGCACATTCATGGTTTCCCCCGGGACTTTCCAAAAGATCGTATAGCAATATAAAGTTAAAACCATAGTATGACATATGTTACCAAAACCGTTTAGCGCATGTTTTCTCCCCCAAAGGTTAAAGCAGTAAAAGTGGGGCCGTGAACTCACCTTAAGTTGCGTTCTTCAAATACAAGTAAAGAAGTTTAGCCCTTGATAATCCCTCTACCGGAGATCTATCAAAATGTTCACATAAGTGTTCTGACTAATAACCATAAGGTTATCTAGTCCCCGATTGTCCAGATCGTAACCAAGTATGTTTTAAAACGTGTTTAAATGTTTAACCGACACACTAGACCGACCCGACATCCCGTTGGTGACCCGTTACCCTAACTAATCAAGTACACATAGATTACACACAAGGTTCAAGCATAAAACACTTAGTTTGTATCAAAAATCTCATTTCTGCATCAGAACGGTCGAACCAGTCAGTTTTGAGTCTCCTTCGCACCTTTTTGTCTCCTTCGCACCTTTTACATCTCGTTCGCCCGTTTGATGCTTCCTTCGCCCGTTTTATCACATTCGTCCAAATAAAAACCCAGGTTCGACCCTGGATCCCTCCTTCGCACCATCGACTGGTCGAAGGAGGCCAGGTTCGCCCCTGTTGCATAGTTTTTCCTAAAAACGCTTCAAACACATTCAAAACGACCCGAAACATCATCAAACACAGCAGTCAAGCATGAATAACTTATCCCTACAAAACCCCATCGATTTCCCCCGATAATACGTCCGTTTCAGCCCTTTCCCAAAATGGTAAAGATTATGGAAACATCACTTTCATGCATGAATTATTTACCCAATTTGGAAACTTTTGAAATCGATTCATGTTTAGCTTAAAATACTCAGTTTGTCGATTATCCGATCTTTCTCATTCATTCTATTGATCATAAATATTCATACATCAAGTATTAATCCAATAAAACCCCCAAATATCAATATATCCAATCCTAACCCTAGACAACAATATTCCCTCATTATCAACAATCCTATATCATGTTTCTATCATAGATATAGCAGCAAATCAGTGAACAACACATAACACCACATAACACACAATTTACAAATGTTATCCATTATGAAAACCTATGTTAAATGATCATGTTTTGATTTAGAAAGATGTTTAAAAGGTTTTTAATCATAAAAACACCCTTAGAACAGATCCGGACAATTAGGGTTAAATGAAAACGAATTGAAATGCTTTTAAAAGATTTAGGATTATGAACACACCTTGGATTCTTGTTTAGATGTTGTAGATGGGTTAGATTATGAAAAAGAAGAGCAAAAACTCCTTCCTTAGTGTTTAAGATCGTTTGAGAGCGTTTTGGGACGGTTAGGGTTTGTGAAATGATGAAAAATGACAAAGGTTGGTATTTATACTAATCTTCCTTCGCACCAACTTATTGGTCGAATGTAGTCTCCTTCGCCCCTTTCACAGGGTCGAATGAGCCCTGTTTGGTCGAAGGGAATTTCTCAGTTTCCACTTCCCTGGTTCGCCCACTTGCATGGGTCGAACCAGACATTTTTATTCTCCTTCGACCACTCGAAGTGGTCGAACCAGAACCCCTTTTCAACTAGTTTTCCAGTTTGTCGTGTTTAACGCATTCTAACACATCCTAACACATAAGCATGCATCCTTAGTCTATATTTAACACATTTAGGCACAGATAATCATTTACACATCATTTAAACACGTCTATGTATATAATCCACCACACAACCCATAATCTACACATATACTTAATTAGTTCATGTAATGTCACCAACAACGGAACCCGGTACTAGTGTATTACCAAAGCGACTCCCAATGATCCTCCAGATCATTGTACCCTGGACAATCCTAACTTGACCCGACTCAACTAACCCAGTTAAGTTTGTTTATAAACGTTTCTCGCTAAGGTAGACTTAGATGTTACCAATATGTTTAAGCCGAACATGCCGGGTGTCACATCATCCCCACGTTGAAAGAATTTTCGTCCCGAAAATTGCGCAAAGCCCAAAAAGAAGGAAACGAAAGAACAGAACGAAAAGAAACTTACCGGATGTCACATCATCCCCACGTTGAAAGGAATCTCGACCCGAGATTCATTCCGCTTCAGCAGTAACATGCCTCGATTCAAATGCGCGCTTCGGAAAGAGATGAGGATACTTAGATTTCATCTGATCCTCCCGTTCCCATGTGAACTCCGGTCCACGGTTCGAGTTCCAACGAACTTTAACGATGCGGATTTTACTCCGACGAAGGCTACGAATCTTGTAGTCGAGAATCTCGACAGGTTCCTCCACAATGCGAAGACGATCATCAACCTTGATCTCTTCCAGTGGTACAATGAGAGATTCATCAGCCAAACACTTCTTCAAGTTAGACACATGGAAGACGTTGTGTACACTACCGAGCTCCGCCGGTAAGTCAAGTCTGTATGCCACCGGTCCAATCCGATCCAAGATTGCGAACGGTCCGACATAACGAGGGTTAAGCTTGCCACGCTTTCCAAAGCGTATGACGCCCTTCCATGGTGAAACTTTCAGAAGTACCCTGTCCCCAACCTGGAACTCTAAAGGTTTTCGACGGCGATCGGCATAGCTCTTCTGACGATCCCGTGCAGCAGCCAAACGTTGACGGATCTGTACGATTTTCTCCGAAGTTTCGTACACGAGTTCCGGACCAGTGAGCTGGCTCTCGCCCACCTCGGCCCAACAAAGTGGTGATCGGCATTTCCGTCCGTAAAGAGCCTCGAACGGAGCTGCCTTGATGCTAGAGTGATAGCTGTTGTTGTAGGAGAACTCCACTAATGGCAGGTGGATCTCCCAACTTTTGCCAAAATCGATAACACATGCCCGAAGCATGTCTTCCAAGGTTTGAATCGTCCGCTCACTCTGTCCATCAGTTTGCGGATGATAAGCCGTACTCATATCCAACCGAGTACCCAAAGCCTTGTGCAGAGCCTTCCAGAAACGCGAAGCGAAACGAGAATCACGATCAGAGATAATAGAAACAGGCACTCCGTGCCGAGCAACCACCTCCTTAAGGTAAAGTCGAGCCGACCGCTCGAGTCCATCGGTTTCCTTAATAGGTATAAAACGTGCCGATTTTGTCAGCCGGTCAACAATCACCCAAATCATATCATAACCACTAGGTGACTTTGGCAGTTTGGTGACAAAATCCATCGTGATTCGTTCCCACTTCCATTCTGGAACCTCTGGTTGTTGCAGGAGACCAGACGGCCTCTGATACTCCACCTTGACTTTAGCACAAGTCAAACATTTGCTGATGTAAGAAGCTATGTCAACTTTCATGTTCGGCCACCAATAGAGTATCTTCAAATCCTGATACATCTTATCGGAGCCAGGGTGAATAGAATACCGGGATTTGTGAGCCTCATCCAGAACAAGCTCGCGCAATCCCCCGAACAATGGAACCCAAACACGCCCCGCAAAATAGTGTAAGCCATCAATCCTGAGCTCAAGATGCTTGTCAGCACTGTGCATCGTTTCAGCCTTAAGGTTTTCCTCCTTCAAGGCTTCCAACTGTGCAGAACGGATTTGGTCAGGCAACGACGAATGAATGGTGAGCTGTAAGGCTCGAACACGGCGAGGGTTAACAGACTCCTTCCTGCTCAAGGCGTCCGCCACAACGTTCGCCTTGCCAGGATGATACTTGATGGCACAGTCATAATCGTTCAGGAGTTCAACCCAGCGACGCTGCCGCATGTTCAACACCTTCTGGTCGAAAATATGCTGAAGACTCTTGTGATCGGTATATACTTCACACTTGGTACCGTACAAGTAATGTCTCCAGATTTTCAACGCAAAGACCACTGCACCCAGTTCCAAGTCATGAGTAGTGTAGTTCTTCTCATGAACTTTGAGTTGGCGAGAAGCGTAAGCAATAACCTTCCCGCGCTGCATCAACACGCAACCGAGACCACGAATAGAAGCATCACAGTACACAACGAAATCATCAGTGCCTTCCAGCAGGGATAAGATAGGTGCAGAACAAAGTTTAAGCTTCAGCATCTGAAATGCTGATTCTTGTGGTTCATCCCAGTCGAACTTTCGATCCTTCTGGGTAAGAGCAGTGAGGGGTTGAGCGATCTTCAAAAATCCCTCAATGAAACGACGATAATAGCCCGCAAGACCTAGGAATTGCCGCACCTCAGATGGCGTCTTTGGTGCTTCCCAGTCTTTAATAGCTTCGATCTTAGCCGGATCGACATGAATTCCCAGTTCATTCACCACATGTCCTAGGAATTGAACTTCACGCAACCAAAAGTCACATTTCGAGAACTTAGCATACAACTGCTCTTGTCTCAAAAGTTCCAAGACCAACCGCAGATGTTCCTCATGATCTGCCTTGTTCTTGGAGTAAATCAGAATATCGTCAATGAACACGATGACGAACTTATCAAGGTAAGGCTTGCAAACGCGGTTCATCAAATCCATGAACACCGCCGGTGCGTTAGTGAGACCGAAAGGCATGACCAAGAACTCAAAATGGCCATAACGAGTGCGAAAAGCAGTCTTCTGAATGTCAGCCTCCCTGACGTGCAACTGGTGATAGCCGGACCGCAAATCAATCTTCGAATAATAACTGGAGCCCTGAAGCTGGTCAAAGAGATCATCAATGCGAGGAAGAGGATAACGATTCTTGATGGTCACTTTGTTCAGCTCACGATAATCAATACACATACGAAGACTTCCGTCCTTCTTCTTCACAAACAAAATAGGAGCTCCCCACGGGGAAGAACTCGGTCGGATGAAACCCTTTTCCAAGAGTTCCTGTAACTGGCTGGACAACTCTTGCATCTCGGGAGGTGCAAGACGATACGGAGTTCGGGCAATAGGAGCTGCGCCCGGAGTGAGATCAATACCAAACTCAACCTGACGATGGGGAGGAAGACCAGGTAAATCATCAGGAAACACATCAGAAAAGTCACGAACCACCGGAATATCCTCGATCTTCTTCTCATCGTCAGAAGAAACGTTAACAAGTGCCAGAACGGCCGAACAGCCCTTCCGAAGATACTTACGGGCTTTCATGCTAGAAATGATACTCAGCGGAGCACCGCTTTTCTCGCCACGAACCGAAAGAATCTCTCCATCAGGGAGAGGGATCCGAATAACCTTGTCAAAACAAACGATCTCCGCACGATACAACGATAACCAATCCATGCCAACCAGAACATCAAAACTACCCAGAGGTACCGGCATAAGGTCAATGGGGAAAGAGAAACCCGACAGTTCCAAACGACATTCCCTAAGGGTGTGTGTCGCTTCGATTTTCTTACCATCAGCCAATTCTATTAAGTACTTAGCCTCTAAAGGTGTGGGTACTATATCTAGCAATCGACTAATATCCAAAGATACGAAACTCTTATCGGCACCAGAATCAAACAAAACAGAAACATAGCGATCATTAAGAAGGAACGTACCGGTAACTGTGTCTGGATCCTGCCTAGCCTCTGCAGATCCAATGACGAAAGCACGTGCAGTCCTGCCTCCGCCGCCATTGTTCCCGTTACCGTTCCCGCCCCTCCCATTATCGCCCTGCTTCAGTTTGGGACAATCACGCTTGAAATGCCCCGTGTCACCACAGTTATAACACCCCTGCCTCCCCTGAGTCCCCTGAGCAGCAGGAGTAGGAGTAGCCGCAGGAGTCTGAGTTGGGGTGAGCGCCACCTTGCAATCCTTAGCATGGTGCCCCAACTGATGGCACCGATGACAACGAGCCCTATCACAACTCCCAGAGTGATGAAAACCACACTTGTTGCACTTGGGATGCTTCCCAACATACCCACCCGTCTTCGTCCCAGAAGAAGACCCAGATGTATCAAACTTCTTCGCCGGCTGAGCTGGCACCACACTCTTCCCCACACTCTCCCACTTCCTCTTGTTTCCCTCAGCAGTCTTCACAGCAGCACCCTTGGGTGGCAAAACGCCTTCCGCCACCTTCAGGTTAGTCATCCGATGAGCTGATCGGACCACTTCAGCAATAGTGGGAAGATTCCCAGCAGCCACCAACCCAGCAATCTCGGGCACTAGTCCAGACACATAGTGCTCGATCCTCCTGTACTCGGGTGTGTGCAAATCAGGACACAACACCGCCAACTCGTTCCTCCTCACAGTGTATTCCTCAATCTCCGACCCAACCATCTTGAAACTCCAGACCTCATGCTCCAACTTCTGTATCTCCTCCCTCGGACAATACTCACCTCTCAAAAGCTGCACAAACTCCGCCCAAGGCATAGCAATAGCCTCCCCCAGTCCCACGTTCTGAGTAGTAGCATTCCACCACGACAATGCAGGCCCCTCAAATGTCGCAGTAGCATACTTCACTCGGTCCCCAGCAGGACAGTTACACATAACAAACACAGATTCCACCTTCTCCAGCCATCGGAGCAGTCCCACCGCTCCCTCAGTTCCAGCAAAGTTATGGGGCTGACAATCCCTAAACTTCTTATAAGAGCACTGAGGTGGGGGTGGATTGGCACCAACACCTGAAACACGGTACACGAGTAAAACACAAACGAAAGGACACGAAACCCAAAAATGAGGCAAGGTCGACAAAAATCAACTCACCACCCATGGCATTAATCCCGGCCTGGAAATTAGCCATAGCCATGTTCACTTGCTGCTGGAGCAAGTTGTTCAGTTCAGCCTGGGTCATGTTGATGTTCCCACGACCACCGCCTCCGGCATGACCACCGCCTCCAGCACGGCCACCGCCTCCACCACGACGTCCACCACCGCGAGCACCAGACATGATCTAACAAACCAAGAAATCGAGAGATTCAGATTCACTCCCAGTGTCAACCACTAGAAATTTAAAAGAGTTAACCTAGTTTATTATTTCGTGTGCACCCGAAATGATAAACTGCTCTACATGGTCCTCCAGATGTACCCCTAATCTAGACCCCAGTCACCGAACATTGTCGCCTATGTGGCAATAGGTGCAAGTGTAAGAAGGCATGTGTGTGCTAGAACCAACAAATCAACCCCTCCTCCTTCAATCCAGAAGAAGAAGACAAGAGTAGGTAAGAACCCAAATAAAACGGATGATGCAACAGAGAAGCATGATGATGATGTAAGGACACCCCGACAACGTTAGTACATATCCCATTAATAGATCCAAAGTATGTGACTGTCTAGTGTGTGCAACTCGGCTATAGACCAGACTCTACATGCAGTCCTAGTTCACTATAACCATTGGCTCTGATACCAATCTGTCACACCCTCAAAATACCACTTGCGGGGTTTTACCGCGAGGCGCATGACAAACCAGGATCCAAGTCAACGATCATAATAAACAACTCTATATGAAAAACGTAAAAGACATAACCATTAATATAACAAGCAGAAGCGTTTCAGTAGCATTTAATTAGCTATGCTATTATCTCAAAAGTTGTTCAAAATACTTTTATTACAAAACGTGCACTAAATCTAGACGCCAATGCAGACCTGTGCGCCTAGTTTCGTTCATTGCTACCTTAGCGACCTGAGAAAAACATGCCAAAAGATGTCAACATATAATGCTGGTGAGTTCACAGGTTTGTTCAAAATGTTACTAAGATGTTACCATGTCCATACTATATCAATGTTACCAAGTACGCTAGCTAGGCGTAAGTTTTATTACTACTACGATTGGAAACCATTACTAGACACGTTTAGCAATGTTCAGCATGTTTAAGCAGCCCGTATGTTCAGCATGATACCAATGTACCTGTTCGAGACAATATGCACCCGCCCGGCCCTCCAAGCCGACGAGTGGGGCAGGTCACGCCCAATAGATCTATCCACATTTCCCCCGTTGTGCAACCCCGCACATTCATGGTTTCCCCCGGGACTTTCCAAAAGATCGTATAGCAATATAAAGTTAAAACCATAGTATGACATATGTTACCAAAACCGTTTAGCGCATGTTTTCTCCCCCAAAGGTTAAAGCAGTAAAAGTGGGGCCGTGAACTCACCTTAAGTTGCGTTCTTCAAATACAAGTAAAGACGTTTAGCCCTTGATAATCCCTCTACCGGAGATCTATCAAAATGTTCACATAAGTGTTCTGACTAATAACCATAAGGTTATCTAGTCCCCGATTGTCCAGATCGTAACCAAGTATGTTTTAAAACGTGTTTAAATGTTTAACCGACACACTAGACCGACCCGACATCCCGTTGGTGACCCGTTACCCTAACTAATCAAGTACACATAGATTACACACAAGGTTCAAGCATAAAACACTTAGTTTGTATCAAAAATCTCATTTCTGCATCAGAACGGTCGAACCAGTCAGTTTTGAGTCTCCTTCGCACCTTTTTGTCTCCTTCGCACCTTTTACATCTCGTTCGCCCGTTTGATGCTTCCTTCGCCCGTTTTATCACATTCGTCCAAATAAAAACCCAGGTTCGACCCTGGATCCCTCCTTCGCACCATCGACTGGTCGAAGGAGGCCAGGTTCGCCCCTGTTGCATAGTTTTTCCTAAAAACGCTTCAAACACATTCAAAACGACCCGAAACATCATCAAACACAGCAGTCAAGCATGAATAACTTATCCCTACAAAACCCCATCGATTTCCCCCGATAATACGTCCGTTTCAGCCCTTTCCCAAAATGGTAAAGATTATGGAAACATCACTTTCATGCATGAATTATTTACCCAATTTGGAAACTTTTGAAATCGATTCATGTTTAGCTTAAAATACTCAGTTTGTCGATTATCCGATCTTTCTCATTCATTCTATTGATCATAAATATTCATACATCAAGTATTAATCCAATAAAACCCCCAAATATCAATATATCCAATCCTAACCCTAGACAACAATATTCCCTCATTATCAACAATCCTATATCATGTTTCTATCATAGATATAGCAGCAAATCAGTGAACAACACATAACACCACATAACACACAATTTACACATGTTATCCATTATGAAAACCTATGTTAAATGATCATGTTTTGATTTAGAAAGATGTTTAAAAGGTTTTTAATCATAAAAACACCCTTAGAACAGATCCGGACAATTAGGGTTAAATGAAAACGAATTGAAATGCTTTTAAAAGATTTAGGATTATGAACACACCTTGGATTCTTGTTTAGATGTTGTAGATGGGTTAGATTATGAAAAAGAAGAGCAAAAACTCCTTCCTTAGTGTTTAAGATCGTTTGAGAGCGTTTTGGGACGGTTAGGGTTTGTGAAATGATGAAAAATGACAAAGGTTGGTATTTATACTAATCTTCCTTCGCACCAACTTATTGGTCGAATGTAGTCTCCTTCGCCCCTTTCACAGGATCGAATGAGCCCTGTTTGGTCGAAGGGAATTTCTCAGTTTCCACTTCCCTGGTTCGCCCACTTGCATGGGTCGAACCAGACATTTTTATTCTCCTTCGACCACTCGAAGTGGTCGAACCAGAACCCCTTTTCAACTAGTTTTCCAGTTTGTCGTGTTTAACGCATTCTAACACATCCTAACACATAAGCATGCATCCTTAGTCTATATTTAACACATTTAGCCACAGATAATCATTTACACATCATTTAAACACGTCTATGTATATAATCCACCACACAACCCATAATCTACACATATACTTAATTAGTTCATGTAATGTCACCAACAACGGAACCCGGTACTAGTGTATTACCAAAGCGACTCCCAATGATCCTCCAGATCATTGTACCCTGGACAATCCTAACTTGACCCGACTCAACTAACCCAGTTAAGTTTGTTTATAAACGTTTCTCGCTAAGGTAGACTTAGATGTTACCAATATGTTTAAGCCGAACATGCTGGGTGTCACAGTGTGATTGGGCCAGACTGATGGGCTCAGCTAGGTACTGGGCTAGCTTCTTGGGCTTCAAAAATAACAAGGAATGGGTTGGTTAGAGATGGTAAAATAAATAGAAATTTTTTTTTACACTAAATAAAATCTGAATTTTTATTATTATTATTTATTATTATTATTATTATTATTATTATTATTATACAAAAATGAAATAAAAGTGACGGATGTCACAGGAAACCCCTATCAGGTCAACATAAGCATGTTTGCCCCCAGCCCATCCAAACACAAGCACATTCGCAGGACGCAAGGTAGATCTCCCCTCCCGTGGATCAGTCAGAAAATTGACCGGTGCTTCTTTTTTGGCTGAGACCCCCGCCCTTCGAAGCACGTCCCATAGAACATCTCTGAATAAATCATGGCGGTACTTAAACCCTGGCAATTCCTTGTAGTGGAGCGCATGCTCGCCAAATTTATCTAGACATGCTTTTTTGCAAATGGGGCATGGTTCATCCGAGGGGAACAACGGTATCATAAGCCGGTATTTGAGAATAGCCCTGTATTCGATCGCCGACATCCGCTGCCCAAGCCCTTCAATGGGCACAACAGTCAGAAAATCTTGAGCATGAGCCTCTTGAAGGCATGCAAACATTGCCTTTTGTCGCGGAGTCATATCAAACTGTCCCTCCATAGTCTGCACGTGTTTACCATAAAGAGCACTCGCCAAGGTTTGTTGAGGTTTCTTAGGGGCGGTCTCCTAATCGGTATAACCGCCTAGATCAATTTCCGGAAGAACTGTTTTGATATTACTAAGTGCGAGGGTGTAGTCAGAATCCACCCCCATCTGTCACACCCTCAAAATCCACTTGCGGAGTTTTACCGCGAGGCGCATGACAAACCAGGATCCAAACCAACGATCACAATAAACAAGTCTAAATGAATATAAATGCAATTTCAAAACATAGTTTAAAATCCCGTTTACAGCGGAAGCTTATTCAAAAACAGTATCTCAACAATGAAATAATAGTTCAACGTTCAAAAGACCATGCAACCCTAGTTAGACGCCGTGCAGACGCGTGCGCCCTAGTCCAGTCGTGCTACCTTAGCGACCTGAGAAAACATGTAAAAGTTTACGTCAGCACAAAAATGCTGGTGAGTTTACAGGTTTTGTATCCAAGTACCAAGTCCACCTGTCCATACTATAACAAATCGAAAACCAGTATACGCTAGCTAGGCGTACGTTTAGTTACTACCACGATTGGAAAACCATTACTAACACGAATACCAGATGTTGTGCCCGAAAAGTACCAAATGTTCCTGTTGTTCCTGTTTGAGACAATATGCACTCGCCCGGCCCTCCAAGCCGACGAGCGGGGTTGGTCACTCCCAATAGCGCTATTCACATTTCCCCGTTGTGCAAACCCGCACATTCATGGTTCCCCCCGGGACTTCCAAAGATCGTGTAGTACACAATAGAAACCCATAGTATGACAGTAGTTACCAAATAATCGCTTTAACACATGTTTTCTCCCCCGAAATATGAAACCAGTTTAAAATAGGGGCCGTAAACTCACCTTTAGTTGCGTTACTCCTTAACCCGAGTAAACTCAGCTGCTATGCTAGTCCCGTAAAGCGGCGACCTAACATACGACAGTTACAAGTACTTAGACTAATAACCCGCAGGTTAATTAGTCCCTAGATGTCCAGACCATAACCAAGTTCGTTTGAAAACACCATGACTGTTTAACTGACCCAAAGTACAAGACTCGACATCCCATTGGTGACCCGAGACTCCCCGTGTTATGTTTACGCTCCACAATCATACAATAACGCATTCACACTTAACATACGTTAACGCACAACAAGTTATAGCACATAGTTCACGTATCACCGAATTACATCCAAATATATGTTACCAAGTTATTAGACATGTTACGGGGTTCCTAGCATGTTACTACATGTTAAATCGGGTCTCGGAATGCTAATTTACACTTACAGCAGCAGTACACGCGATTAGGAAAAGTCAACTAGCATTTAGGTTGGTCAACTAGCAATTAGGAACCCTACTCGCCTCTATTATAGGCGATTAGGAGCTAATCACATGAACTTACTAGCAATTAGGGCTAATCACATGAACTTACTAGCAATTAGGGCTAATCACATGAACTTACTAGCAATTAGGGCTAATCACATGAACTTACTAGCAATTAGGGCTAATCACCCCTACTGTCACACGAGTAGGCCTCTACTCGCCTGTGTTATAGGCGATTAGCACCCTACTCGCCTATAACATAGGCGATTAGGAATGCTACTCGCCTGTAACCTTGCTGTTCCGGTTTTTCGCGCGTTTAACGCTCCAAATCAGATCCAGAACGTGTGTAACCACCCAATATCATCCCAAACACTATCCTAAACATGTTTAACCCAAAATCCTTCGTTTAACCTCGTATAATCAGTCCTGCATGCAACCAAGTAATCCAAACACCATTCACATAGCTTGCAACATCATACTAACACGCGTAATCATAACCCTAATATCCAATTACTGAGATTTCTATCATCATACTATCAATATCAATTCTGATCTAACATAATAACATATCAAATCATCATCATGAATCATAAAAATCCTAGCTTTCTAATCATACACACCCATAACGCATGTATATTAGTTATAATCCGATTAACAACCCTTATTGACGATTTTCAGAAAGCTTTTTCGTTTAAGAACAGGTCTGGACCATTAGGGATTGATTAAAAACATTTATAAAGATTTATGGATGAAAACCAAACCTTAGGATTATGAAAGAATGATGATTCAAGCTTGAAACCTTGTGTTTTGATCAAAAATCGCCTTCCAGAGGTTGTTTATGTGTTGGGGCGGGTTATGGGACGACTAGGGTTGGTATAATGAAGTTTAGGAGGTTAAGTATGGTATTTATAGTCGTTTTTAGTCGTCCAGCCCGTAACTAGCGATTGTGCAGCTCTTATACGCGATTAGGGCTGCTAATCGCATGAAGGTTCACACAATTAGGCCTAATCGCCTAAACCTTCACACGAGTAGGCCCCTAATCGCCCTTAGGGTCTCCTACTCGCCTCCCCTATAGGTGATTAGGCTTCCTAATCGCCTATAGGGGTTGGTTTTGTGCGTTTTGCGCGTTAAACCCCGTTTTAACATATGTTATCACATATTCACGTACCGACAAGTCACATAATGATTGTAAACACATAATACAAGTAAATACACATTTTCACACTCGTTCACCAATTCCCGGGA
This sequence comes from Ambrosia trifida, assembly GCA_028751855.1. NCBI lineage: Eukaryota > Viridiplantae > Streptophyta > Magnoliopsida > Asterales > Asteraceae > Ambrosia > Ambrosia trifida. Next base: position 22,492,768 of record CM054124.1, on the reverse strand, counting down.
CTCGAGACTCGTACGTTCCGTATGCTCTGACGATCCTACAAATCGTCACCGTTTGTACACTTGGTTAAGGACTGACATCTAACGAACCTCTAGACCAACATCCAATGATCTTCTAGACTAACCAATAGTTCCCGAACCATAACCCGACTTAACTAACCCAGTTAAGTACAACATACGCGTGACTCGCTAAGGTAGACTTTCATCTAGAGAACGTTGTTAACCAGAATTTGCCGGGTGTCACATCATCCCCACGTTAAAAGAATTTTCGTCCCGAAAATTGCACAAGTATCAAAAGAACAAAAGAACTAACGAAGGAAACAAACAAAAGATAGAAACCAAGAGAGAGATTTACCCGAGTTGTCACATCATCCCCACGTGAAAAGGAATCTCGCCCCGAGATTCATTCAGCTGCAGAAGAGACATGTCTCGATTCGAACGCTTCCTTAGGAAAAAGATGAGGATACTTAGACTTCATCTGATCCTCCCGTTCCCACGTATACTCCGGTCCCCGGTTCGAGTTCCACCGAACCTTAACGATACGAATCTTGCTGTGACGTAGGCTACGAATCTTGTAATCAAGGATCTCTACAGGTTCTTCCACAATCCGAAGACGATCATCAACCTTGATCTCTTCTAGTGGAACGATGAGAGACTCGTCAGCCAGACACTTCTTCAAGTTTGACACGTGAAAGACGTTATGTACGTTACCGAGCTCCGTCGGTAAATCAAGACGATATGCCACCGGTCCAATCCGTTCCAGGATCGTAAATGGGCCGACATACCGCGGATTGAGTTTGCCACGCTTCCCAAAGCGTATGACGCCCTTCCACGGTGAGACTTTTAGAAGTACCTTGTCATTGACTTGGAATTCCAATGGTTTGCGACGCTGATCGGCATAACTCTTTTGCCGGTCCCGTGCCGCCGCCAACCGGTTACGAATCTGTACGATCTTTTCCGAAGTTTCGTACACTAGTTCAGGCCCAGTGAGTTGACTCTCACCTACCTCAGCCCAACAAAGAGGAGAACGGCATTTCCGTCCGTACAGTGCTTCGAACGGAGCCGCCTTGATGCTCGTGTGATAACTGTTATTGTACGAAAATTCTACTAACGGCAGATGAGCTTCCCAACCCTTGCCAAAATCGATCACACATGCCCGCAGCATGTCTTCTAAAGTTTGAATCGTGCGCTCACTCTGACCGTCAGTCTGTGGATGATAAGCCGTACTCATGTCTAGTTAGGTACCCAAAGCCTTGTGCAAAGACTTCCAGAAGTGAGAAGTAAAATGGGAGTCGCGATCCGAGATAATAGAAACTGGTACCCCGTGCTTAGAAACAACTTCTTTCAAGTAAAGACGAGCCAAACGATCCATGGTGTCGGTCTCCTTAATGGCAAGGAAATGGGCTGATTTCGTCAACCGATCGACAATTACCCATATCTTGTCATTCCCGCTTGGTGATTTAGGAAGTTGTGTGACAAAATCCATAGTAATCCGTTCCCATTTCCATTCCGGAATTTCAGGTTGTTGCAAGAGACCCGACGGCTTCTGGTATTCCACCTTGACCTTAGCACAGGTCAAGCATTTGCTCACGTATGAGGCTATGTCCGACCTCATGTTTGGCCACCAGTAAAGCACCTTCAGATCTTGGTACATCTTATCCGAACCAGGATGAATAGAATACCGGGACTTATGAGCCTCATCAAGGACAAGCTCCCGTAGTCCTCCGAATAAAGGAACCCATATACGTTCTGCGAAATAGTGCAGACCATCAGGCCTTCGCTCTAGGTGCTTGTCGGCACCGTGCATAGTTTCAGCTTTAAGGTTTTCCTCCTTCAAAGCTTCCAACTGAGCAGAACGGAGTTGATCAGGTAACGATGAATGAATAGTGAGCTGCAACGCCCGAACGCGACGAGTTTTAGTAGATTCCTTCCTGCTCAAGGCGTCTGCTACAACATTCGCCTTGCCAGGATGGTACTTAATAGCACAATCATAGTCGTTCAAAAGTTCGATCCAACGACGCTGCCGTATGTTCAAATGTTGTTGGTCGAAAATGTGTTGGAGACTCTTGTGATCGGTGTAGATGGTGCATTTGGTACCGTACAAGTAATGTCTCCAAATTTTCAACGCGAAAACCACTGCACCCAACTCCAAGTCATGGGTGGTGTAGTTCTTCTCGTGCACTTTGAGTTGACGAGAAGCATACGCGATCACTTTCTCGCGTTGCATCAACACGCAACCGAGACCATGAATAGAAGCATCACAGTAAACAACAAAATCATCAGGACTCTTAGGTAAAGACAAAATAGGAGCAGAACACAATTTAGACTTCAGTTCTTCAAACGCTGACTCTTGTGATTCACCCCAGTCGAATTTCCTATCCTTCTGCGTGAGAGTGGTGAGGGGTTGAGCAATCTTCGAGAACCCCTGAATGAAACGACGATAGTAGCCCGCAAGGCCTAGGAATTGCCGCACCTCAGTTGGCGTCTTTGGTGCTCCCCAGTCCTTGATCGCTTCGATTTTAGCTGGATCGACATGAATCCCTAGTTCATTAACCACATGTCCTAGGAATTGAACTTCGCGTAACCAAAAGTCACACTTTGAGAACTTGGCGTAAAGTTGTTCCCGTCGCAAGAGTTCCAAAACCAAACGCAAGTGTTCCTCATGCTCGGTCTTGTTCTTAGAGTAGATCAGAATGTCATCAATAAACACAATGACAAACTTGTCCAGATATGGTTTACAGACGCGGTTCATCAAGTCCATGAAAACCGCCGGTGCGTTCGTGAGACCGAAAGGCATGACCAAGAATTCGAAATGGCCATAACGTGTTCGAAAAGCAGTCTTTGCAACGTCAGCCTCCCTGACGCGCAGTTGGTGATAACCGGACCTCAAGTCGATCTTGGAATAAAAACTAGAACCCTGAAGCTGGTCGAATAGTTCATCAATACGTGGAAGAGGGTAACGGTTCTTGACGGTCAATTTGTTCAGTTCTCTGTAGTCTACACACAATCGGAAACTTCCATCCTTCTTCTTAACAAATAAAATCGGGGCTCCCCAAGGGGAAGAACTTGGTCGGATGAAACCCTTGTCCAAGAGTTCCTGTAACTGACTAGACAATTCCAGCATCTCGGGAGGTGCAAGACGGTAGGGGGCCCGAGCAATAGGAGCAGCCCCTGGTACGAGATCAATACCGAACTCGACTTGACGATGAGGAGGAAGACCAGATAAATCATCGGGAAAAACATCAGGAAACTCGCGTACCACCGGAATATCGTCGATCTTCTTCTCATCACTAGAGGAAACAGATAAAAGCGCCAAAACGGCTGGATAACCCTTTCGAAGACACTTAAGGGCTTTCATGCTAGAGATGATGTTTAGCGGAACACCACCCTTGATACCGTACACAGAAAGAAATTCTCCATCAGGGAGAGGAATCCGAATAACCTTATCGTACCAGACAATCTCCGCGCGATACAAAGATAACCAATCCATTCCTACCACAATGTCAAAACTACCCAATGGTACCGGCATAAGGTCGATGGGGAACGATAAACCCGACAACTCTAATTGACACTCCCGAAGGACACTAGTAGCTTCAATCGTTTTCCCGTCAGCTAACTCAATAATATACTTGGTCTCTAATGGTACGGGTACTACATCTAGCAGTCGACTAACATCCATGGATACAAAACTCTTGTCGGCACCAGAATCAAATAACACGCTAACAGAACGATTATTGAGAAGAAACGTACCGGTGACTGTGTCAGGGTCCTGTCTAGCCTCAGCGGCTCCAATGACGAAGGAACGTGCATTTCTGCCGCCGCCCCCGTTGTTCCCATTACCGTTGTTTCCACCCTGCTTCAATTTTGGGCAATCCTTCTTGTAATGCCCAGTGTCACCACAGTTGTAGCATCCTTGTCTTCCTGTAGTCCCTTGAGTAGTCGGAGCTGAGCTGTTAGTTGGAGCCTGAGTCGATGGAAGTGTAACCCGACAATCTTTAGCATAATGCCCAATTCGCTGGCAGCGGTGACAACGGTTACTGTCGCAGTTCCCTTGATGATGGCGTCCACACTTGTTGCATTTGGGCAGTTTTCCCGCATAACCACCCTGCTTGTTACCCGAAGAAGAAGAACCCCCATTGTCGAACTTCTTATTCTGCTGTGCTGACCCAGCTCCCTTCCCGTCATTTTCCCACTTGCGCTTGTTGTTCTCTGGGGCCTTAACAGTCGAACCCTTCGCTGGCAAAATACCCTCATTTACCTTTAAGTTGGTCATCCTATGGGCCGATCGAACTACCTCTGCATACGTAGGATGATTTCCCGCAGCCACTAACCCTGCAATTTCCGGTACTAACCCTGAGACATAGTGTTCAATCCTACGGTATTCTGGCACATGCAGATCGGGACACAGCACTGCCAACTCATTCCGCCTCACAGTATACTTCTCAATTTCCGACCCAGCCATCTTGAGGTTCCACACCTCATGCTCCAGCTTCTGTACCTCTTCCCTCGGACAATACTCACGCTTCAGCAACTGCACAAAATTCTCCCATGGCATAGCATATGCCTCCCCAATACCCATATTCTGGGTGATACCATTCCACCAAGTCAATGCCACATCCTGAAATAATGCAGCAGCATACTTTACCCGATCTTCTGGGAGACAGTTACACATCAGAAATACTGACTCCACTTTCTCTAACCACCTAAGCAAGCTCACCGCACCCTCAGTGCCAGAGAATTCCTGGGGCTTACAGTCCCGGAACATCTTGTAGGTGCACATGGGTGGGGGTGGGTCAACAGGACCACCTGAAATGAAACGTATGAGAAACCACAAGTAACGTAAACAAGGTTCACCAATGAGGCAAAGAAAATGGATAAATCAACTTACCACCACCGTTGTGCCCTAACTGAAAGGCAGCTTGGAGCAAGTTGTTCAGATCAGCCTGCGATAGGTTAATACCTCCACCACGACCACCAGCACCACCGCGACCACCACCACGTCCACCATTGCGACCACCTCCACGTCCTCCTCTCACTCCAGACATGATTCTGGCAGAAAGAACGAGAAAAATTTAGTTTCGCAGTTAAAAATAACCACTAATGTTCACAAGATCAAAGCTAGATCCAATCCAGGACTATCCCCTCAAACCCAGAGCTCACTAGGGCTTCCATGCATTTCGGTTTATGATTTTGTGTGCACCCAAAATGATAAGCCGCTCTACATGGTCCTCCAAGTGTTCTCCTAGTTCAAAGTTCAAATCACCGAACATAGACTCTTAGCTACACACCGTAATACTACGGTAGTTTATGACAAGTGTTTCTATTGGAGTGCGAAAGGGAGATGTCCGAGCCTTGGACCAATCTCAAGAGCACACGAGTTACCCCAATAGACTACATTGCCTAGAAAACAAGTAACCCAACCTAAGATAGAACGGATGATGTAACGTAGAAAGACCAACGATTTAGAGACACCCCGTCAAGACCATACGTAATCTACTATAACGTTTAGTACCATGTGATCGTCTAGTGTGTGCGACTCGGCTATAGACTAGACTCTACATGCAGTCCTAGTTCACTATAACCATTGGCTCTGATACCAATCTGTCACACCCTCAAAATCCACTTGCGGAGTTTTACCGCGAGGCGCATGACAAACCAGGATCCAAACCAACGATCACAATAAACAAGTCTAAATGAATATAAATGCAATTTCAAAACATAGTTTAAAATCCCGTTTACAGCGGAAGCTTATTCAAAAACAGTATCTCAACAATGAAATAATAGTTCAACGTTCAAAAGACCATGCAACCCTAGTTAGACGCCGTGCAGACGCGTGCGCCCTAGTCCAGTCGTGCTACCTTAGCGACCTGAGAAAACATGTAAAAGTTTACGTCAGCACAAAAATGCTGGTGAGTTTACAGGTTTTGTATCCAAGTACCAAGTCCACCTGTCCATACTATAACAAATCGAAAACCAGTATACGCTAGCTAGGCGTACGTTTAGTTACTACCACGATTGGAAAACCATTACTAACACGAATACCAGATGTTGTGCCCGAAAAGTACCAAATGTTCCTGTTGTTCCTGTTTGAGACAATATGCACTCGCCCGGCCCTCCAAGCCGACGAGCGGGGTTGGTCACTCCCAATAGCGCTATTCACATTTCCCCGTTGTGCAAACCCGCACATTCATGGTTCCCCCCGGGACTTCCAAAGATCGTGTAGTACACAATAGAAACCCATAGTATGACAGTAGTTACCAAATAATCGCTTTAACACATGTTTTCTCCCCCGAAATATGAAACCAGTTTAAAATAGGGGCCGTAAACTCACCTTAAGTTGCGTTACTCCTTAACCCGAGTAAACTCAGCTGCTATGCTAGTCCCGTAAAGCGGCAACCTAACATACGACAGTTACAAGTACTTAGACTAATAACCCGCAGGTTAATTAGTCCCTAGATGTCCAGACCATAACCAAGTTCGTTTGAAAACACCGTGACTGTTTAACTGACCCAAAGTACAAGACTCGACATCCCATTGGTGACCCGAGACTCCCCGTGTTATGTTTACGCTCCACAATCATACAATAACGCATTCACACTTAACATACGTTAACGCACAACAAGTTATAGCACATAGTTCACGTATCACCGAATTACATCCAAATATATGTTACCAAGTTATTAGACATGTTACGGGGTTCCTAGCATGTTACTACATGTTAAATCGGGTCTCGGAATGCTAATTTACACTTACAGCAGCAGTACACGCGATTAGGAAAAGTCAACTAGCATTTAGGTTGGTCAACTAGCAATTAGGAACCCTACTCGCCTCTATTATAGGCGATTAGGAGCTAATCACATGAACTTACTAGCAACTATGGCTAATCACATGAACTTACTAGCAATTAGGGCTAATCACATGAACTTACTAGCAATTAGGGCTAATCACATGAACTTACTAGCAATTAGGGCTAATCACCCCTACTGTCACACGAGTAGGCCTCTACTCGCCTGTGTTATAGGCGATTAGCACCCTACTCGCCTATAACATAGGCGATTAGGAATGCTACTCGCCTGTAACCTTGCTGTTCCGGTTTTTCGCGCGTTTAACGCTCCAAATCAGATCCAGAACGTGTGTAACCACCCAATATCATCCCAAACACTATCCTAAACATGTTTAACCCAAAATCCTTCGTTTAACCTCGTATAATCAGTCCTGCATGCAACCAAGTAATCCAAACACCATTCACATAGCTTGCAACATCATACTAACACGCGTAATCATAACCCTAATATCCAATTACTGAGATTTCTATCATCATACTATCAATATCAATTCTGATCTAACATAATAACATATCAAATCATCATCATGAATCATAAAAATCCTAGCTTTCTAATCATACACACCCATAACGCATGTATATTAGTTATAATCCGATTAACAACCCTTATTGACGATTTTCAGAAAGCTTTTTCGTTTAAGAACAGGTCTGGACCATTAGGGATTGATTAAAAACATTTATAAAGATTTATGGATGAAAACCAAACCTTAGGATTATGAAAGAATGATGATTCAAGCTTGAAACCTTGTGTTTTGATCAAAAATCGCCTTCCAGAGGTTGTTTATGTGTTGGGGCGGGTTATGGGACGACTAGGGTTGGTATAATGAAGTTTAGGAGGTTAAGTATGGTATTTATAGTCGTTTTTAGTCGTCCAGCCCGTAACTAGCGATTGTGCAGCTCTTATACGCGATTAGGGCTGCTAATCGCATGAAGGTTCACACAATTAGGCCTAATCGCCTAAACCTTCACACGAGTAGGCCCCTAATCGCCATTAGGGTCTCCTACTCGCCTCCCCTATAGGTGATTAGGCTTCCTAATCGCCTATAGGGGTTGGTTTTGTGCGTTTTGCGCGTTAAACCCCGTTTTAACATATGTTATCACATATTCACGTACCGACAAGTCACATAATGATTGTAAACACATAATACAAGTAAATACACATTTTCACACTCGTTCACCAATTCCCGGGACTCGAGACTCGTACGTTCCGTATGCTCTGACGATCCTACAAATCGTCACCGTTTGTACACTTGGTTAAGGACTGACATCTAACGAACCTCTAGACCAACATCCAATGATCTTCTAGACTAACCAATAGTTCCCGAACCATAACCCGACTTAACTAACCCAGTTAAGTACAACATACGCGTGACTCGCTAAGGTAGACTTTCATCTAGAGAACGTTGTTAACCAGAATTTGCCGGGTGTCACATCATCCCCACGTTAAAAGAATTTTCGTCCCGAAAATTGCACAAGTATCAAAAGAACAAAAGAACTAACGAAGGAAACAAACAAAAGATAGAAACCAAGAGAGAGATTTACCCGAGTTGTCACATCATCCCCACGTGAAAAGGAATCTCGCCCCGAGATTCATTCAGCTGCAGAAGAGACATGTCTCGATTCGAACGCTTCCTTAGGAAAAAGATGAGGATACTTAGACTTCATCTGATCCTCCCGTTCCCACGTATACTCCGGTCCCCGGTTCGAGTTCCACCGAACCTTAACGATACGAATCTTGCTGTGACGTAGGCTACGAATCTTGTAATCAAGGATCTCTACAGGTTCTTCCACAATCCGAAGACGATCATCAACCTTGATCTCTTCTAGTGGAACGATGAGAGACTCGTCAGCCAGACACTTCTTCAAGTTTGACACGTGAAAGACGTTATGTACGTTACCGAGCTCCGTCGGTAAATCAAGACGATATGCCACCGGTCCAATCCGTTCCAGGATCGTAAATGGGCCGACATACCGCGGATTGAGTTTGCCACGCTTCCCAAAGCGTATGACGCCCTTCCACGGTGAGACTTTTAGAAGTACCTTGTCATTGACTTGGAATTCCAATGGTTTGCGACGCTGATCGGCATAACTCTTTTGCCGGTCCCGTGCCGCCGCCAACCGGTTACGAATCTGTACGATCTTTTCCGAAGTTTCGTACACTAGTTCAGGCCCAGTGAGTTGACTCTCACCCACCTCAGCCCAACAAAGAGGAGAACGGCATTTCCGTCCGTACAGTGCTTCGAACGGAGCCGCCTTGATGCTCGTGTGATAACTGTTATTGTACGAAAATTCTACTAACGGCAGATGAGCTTCCCAACCCTTGCCAAAATCGATCACACATGCCCGCAGCATGTCTTCTAAAGTTTGAATCGTGCGCTCACTCTGACCGTCAGTCTGTGGATGATAAGCCGTACTCATGTCTAGTTGGGTACCCAAAGCCTTGTGCAAAGACTTCCAGAAGTGAGAAGTAAAATGGGAGTCGCGATCCGAGATAATAGAAACTGGTACCCCGTGCTTAGAAACAACTTCTTTCAAGTAAAGACGAGCCAAACGATCCATGGTGTCGGTCTCCTTAATGGCAAGGAAATGGGCTGATTTCGTCAACCGATCGACAATTACCCATATCTTGTCATTCCCGCTTGGTGATTTAGGAAGTTGTGTGACAAAATCCATAGTAATCCGTTCCCATTTCCATTCCGGAATTTCAGGTTGTTGCAAGAGACCCGACGGCTTCTGGTATTCCACCTTGACCTTAGCACAGGTCAAGCATTTGCTCACGTATGAGGCTATGTCCGACCTCATGTTTGGCCACCAGTAAAGCACCTTCAGATCTTGGTACATCTTATCCGAACCAGGATGAATAGAATACCGGGACTTATGAGCCTCATCAAGGACAAGCTCCCGTAGTCCTCCGAATAAAGGAACCCATATACGTTCTGCGAAATAGTGCAGACCATCAGGCCTTCGCTCTAGGTGCTTGTCGGCACCGTGCATAGTTTCAGCTTTAAGGTTTTCCTCCTTCAAAGCTTCCAACTGAGCAGAACGGAGTTGATCAGGTAACGATGAATGAATAGTGAGCTGCAACGCCCGAACGCGACGAGTTTTAGTAGATTCCTTCCTGCTCAAGGCGTCTGCTACAACATTCGCCTTGCCAGGATGGTACTTAATAGCACAATCATAGTCGTTCAAAAGTTCGATCCAACGACGCTGCCGTATGTTCAAATGTTGTTGGTCGAAAATGTGTTGGAGACTCTTGTGATCGGTGTAGATGGTGCATTTGGTACCGTACAAGTAATGTCTCCAAATTTTCAACGCGAAAACCACTGCACCCAACTCCAAGTCATGGGTGGTGTAGTTCTTCTCGTGCACTTTGAGTTGACGAGAAGCATACGCGATCACTTTCTCGCGTTGCATCAACACGCAACCGAGACCATGAATAGAAGCATCACAGTAAACAACAAAATCATCAGGACCCTTAGGTAAAGACAAAATAGGAGCAGAACACAATTTAGACTTCAGTTCTTCAAACGCTGACTCTTGTGATTCACCCCAGTCGAATTTCCTATCCTTCTGCGTGAGAGTGGTGAGGGGTTGAGCAATCTTCGAGAACCCCTGAATGAAACGACGATAGTAGCCCGCAAGGCCTAGGAATTGCCGCACCTCAGTTGGCGTCTTTGGTGCTCCCCAGTCCTTGATCGCTTCGATTTTAGCTGGATCGACATGAATCCCTAGTTCATTAACCACATGTCCTAGGAATTGAACTTCGCGTAACCAAAAGTCACACTTTGAGAACTTGGCGTAAAGTTGTTCCCGTCGCAAGAGTTCCAAAACCAAACGCAAGTGTTCCTCATGCTCGGTCTTGTTCTTAGAGTAGATCAGAATGTCATCAATAAACACAATGACAAACTTGTCCAGATATGGTTTACAGACGCGGTTCATCAAGTCCATGAAAACCGCCGGTGCGTTCGTGAGACCGAAAGGCATGACCAAGAATTCGAAATGGCCATAACGTGTTCGAAAAGCAGTCTTTGCAACGTCAGCCTCCCTGACGCGCAGCTGGTGATAACCGGACCTCAAGTCAATCTTGGAATAAAAACTAGAACCCTGAAGCTGGTCGAATAGTTCATCAATACGTGGAAGAGGGTAACGGTTCTTGACGGTCAATTTGTTCAGTTCTCTGTAGTCTACACACAATCGGAAACTTCCATCCTTCTTCTTAACAAATAAAATCGGGGCTCCCCAAGGGGAAGAACTTGGTCGGATGAAACCCTTGTCCAAGAGTTCCTGTAACTGACTAGACAATTCCAGCATCTCGGGAGGTGCAAGACGGTAGGGGGCCCGAGCAATAGGAGCAGCCCCTGGTACGAGATCAATACCGAACTCGACTTGACGATGAGGAGGAAGACCAGATAAATCATCGGGAAAAACATCAGGAAACTCGCGTACCACCGGAATATCGTCGATCTTCTTCTCATCACTAGAGGAAACAGATAAAAGCGCCAAAACGGCTGGATAACCCTTTCGAAGACACTTAAGGGCTTTCATGCTAGAGATGATGTTTAGCGGAACACCACCCTTGATACCGTACACAGAAAGAAATTCTCCATCAGGGAGAGGAATCCGAATAACCTTATCGTACCAGACAATCTCCGCGCGATACAAAGATAACCAATCCATTCCTACCACAATGTCAAAACTACCCAATGGTACCGGCATAAGGTCGATGGGGAACGATAAACCCGACAACTCTAATTGACACTCCCGAAGGACACTAGTAGCTTCAATCGTTTTCCCGTCAGCTAACTCAATAATATACTTGGTCTCTAATGGTACGGGTACTACATCTAGCAGTCGACTAACATCCATGGATACAAAACTCTTGTCGGCACCAGAATCAAATAACACGCTAACAGAACGATTATTGAGAAGAAACGTACCGGTGACTGTGTCAGGGTCCTGTCTAGCCTCAGCGGCTCCAATGACGAAGGAACGTGCATTTCTGCCGCCGCCCCCGTTGTTCCCATTACCGTTGTTTCCACCCTGCTTCAATTTTGGGCAATCCTTCTTGTAATGCCCAGTGTCACCACAGTTGTAGCATCCTTGTCTTCCTGTAGTCCCTTGAGTAGTCGGAGCTGAGCTGTTAGTTGGAGCCTGAGTCGATGGAAGTGTAACCCGACAATCTTTAGCATAATGCCCAATTCGCTGGCAGCGGTGACAACGGTTACTGTCGCAGTTCCCTTGATGATGGCGTCCACACTTGTTGCATTTGGGCAGTTTTCCCGCATAACCACCCTGCTTGTTACCCGAAGAAGAAGAACCCCCATTGTCGAACTTCTTATTCTGCTGTGCTGACCCAGCTCCCTTCCCGTCATTTTCCCACTTGCGCTTGTTGTTCTCTGGGGCCTTAACAGTCGAACCCTTCGCTGGCAAAATACCCTCATTTACCTTTAAGTTGGTCATCCTATGGGCCGATCGAACTACCTCTGCATACGTAGGATGATTTCCCGCAGCCACTAACCCTGCAATTTCCGGTACTAACCCTGAGACATAGTGTTCAATCCTACGGTATTCTGGCACATGCAGATCGGGACACAGCACTGCCAACTCATTCCGCCTCACAGTATACTTCTCAATTTCCGACCCAGCCATCTTGAGGTTCCACACCTCATGCTCCAGCTTCTGTACCTCTTCCCTCGGACAATACTCACGCTTCAGCAACTGCACAAAATTCTCCCATGGCATAGCATATGCCTCCCCAATACCCATATTCTGGGTGATACCATTCCACCAAGTCAATGCCACATCCTGAAATAATGCAGCAGCATACTTTACCCGATCTTCTGGGAGACAGTTACACATCAGAAATACTGACTCCACTTTCTCTAACCACCTAAGCAAGCTCACCGCACCCTCAGTGCCAGAGAATTCCTGGGGCTTACAGTCCCGGAACATCTTGTAGGTGCACATGGGTGGGGGTGGGTCAACAGGACCACCTGAAATGAAACGTATGAGAAACCACAAGTAACGTAAACAAGGTTCACCAATGAGGCAAAGAAAATGGATAAATCAACTTACCACCACCGTTGTGCCCTAACTGAAAGGCAGCTTGGAGCAAGTTGTTCAGATCAGCCTGCGATAGGTTAATACCTCCACCACGACCACCAGCACCACCGCGACCACCACCACGTCCACCATTGCGACCACCTCCACGTCCTCCTCTCACTCCAGACATGATTCTGGCAGAAAGAACGAGAAAAATTTAGTTTCGCAGTTAAAAATAACCACTAATGTTCACAAGATCAAAGCTAGATCCAATCCAGGACTATCCCCTCAAACCCAGAGCTCACTAGGGCTTCCATGCATTTCGGTTTATGATTTTGTGTGCACCCAAAATGATAAGCCGCTCTACATGGTCCTCCAAGTGTTCTCCTAGTTCAAAGTTCAAATCACCGAACATAGACTCTTAGCTACACACCGTAATACTACGGTAGTTTATGACAAGTGTTTCTATTGGAGTGCGAAAGGGAGATGTCCGAGCCTTGGACCAATCTCAAGAGCACACGAGTTACCCCAATAGACTACATTGCCTAGAAAACAAGTAACCCAACCTAAGATAGAACGGATGATGTAACGTAGAAAGACCAACGATTTAGAGACACCCCGTCAAGACCATACGTAATCTACTATAACGTTTAGTACCATGTGATCGTCTAGTGTGTGCGACTCGGCTATAGACTAGACTCTACATGCAGTCCTAGTTCACTATAACCATTGGCTCTGATACCAATCTGTCACACCCTCAAAATCCACTTGCGGAGTTTTACCGCGAGGCGCATGACAAACCAGGATCCAAACCAACGATCACAATAAACAAGTCTAAATGAATATAAATGCAATTTCAAAACATAGTTTAAAATCCCGTTTACAGCGGAAGCTTATTCAAAAACAGTATCTCAACAATGAAATAATAGTTCAACGTTCAAAAGACCATGCAACCCTAGTTAGACGCCGTGCAGACGCGTGCGCCCTAGTCCAGTCGTGCTACCTTAGCGACCTGAGAAAACATGTAAAAGTTTACGTCAGCACAAAAATGCTGGTGAGTTTACAGGTTTTGTATCCAAGTACCAAGTCCACCTGTCCATACTATAACAAATCGAAAACCAGTATACGCTAGCTAGGCGTACGTTTAGTTACTACCACGATTGGAAAACCATTACTAACACGAATACCAGATGTTGTGCCCGAAAAGTACCAAATGTTCCTGTTGTTCCTGTTTGAGACAATATGCACTCGCCCGGCCCTCCAAGCCGACGAGCGGGGTTGGTCACTCCCAATAGCGCTATTCACATTTCCCCGTTGTGCAAACCCGCACATTCATGGTTCCCCCCGGGACTTCCAAAGATCGTGTAGTACACAATAGAAACCCATAGTATGACAGTAGTTACCAAATAATCGCTTTAACACATGTTTTCTCCCCCGAAATATGAAACCAGTTTAAAATAGGGGCCGTAAACTCACCTTAAGTTGCGTTACTCCTTAACCCGAGTAAACTCAGCTGCTATGCTAGTCCCGTAAAGCGGCAACCTAACATACGACAGTTACAAGTACTTAGACTAATAACCCGCAGGTTAATTAGTCCCTAGATGTCCAGACCATAACCAAGTTCGTTTGAAAACACCGTGACTGTTTAACTGACCCAAAGTACAAGACTCGACATCCCATTGGTGACCCGAGACTCCCCGTGTTATGTTTACGCTCCACAATCATACAATAACGCATTCACACTTAACATACGTTAACGCACAACAAGTTATAGCACATAGTTCACGTATCACCGAATTACATCCAAATATATGTTACCAAGTTATTAGACATGTTACGGGGTTCCTAGCATGTTACTACATGTTAAATCGGGTCTCGGAATGCTAATTTACACTTACAGCAGCAGTACACGCGATTAGGAAAAGTCAACTAGCATTTAGGTTGGTCAACTAGCAATTAGGAACCCTACTCGCCTCTATTATAGGCGATTAGGAGCTAATCACATGAACTTACTAGCAACTATGGCTAATCACATGAACTTACTAGCAATTAGGGCTAATCACATGAACTTACTAGCAATTAGGGCTAATCACATGAACTTACTAGCAATTAGGGCTAATCACCCCTACTGTCACACGAGTAGGCCTCTACTCGCCTGTGTTATAGGCGATTAGCACCCTACTCGCCTATAACATAGGCGATTAGGAATGCTACTCGCCTGTAACCTTGCTGTTCCGGTTTTTCGCGCGTTTAACGCTCCAAATCAGATCCAGAACGTGTGTAACCACCCAATATCATCCCAAACACTATCCTAAACATGTTTAACCCAAAATCCTTCGTTTAACCTCGTATAATCAGTCCTGCATGCAACCAAGTAATCCAAACACCATTCACATAGCTTGCAACATCATACTAACACGCGTAATCATAACCCTAATATCCAATTACTGAGATTTCTATCATCATACTATCAATATCAATTCTGATCTAACATAATAACATATCAAATCATCATCATGAATCATAAAAATCCTAGCTTTCTAATCATACACACCCATAACGCATGTATATTAGTTATAATCCGATTAACAACCCTTATTGACGATTTTCAGAAAGCTTTTTCGTTTAAGAACAGGTCTGGACCATTAGGGATTGATTAAAAACATTTATAAAGATTTATGGATGAAAACCAAACCTTAGGATTATGAAAGAATGATGATTCAAGCTTGAAACCTTGTGTTTTGATCAAAAATCGCCTTCCAGAGGTTGTTTATGTGTTGGGGCGGGTTATGGGACGACTAGGGTTGGTATAATGAAGTTTAGGAGGTTAAGTATGGTATTTATAGTCGTTTTTAGTCGTCCAGCCCGTAACTAGCGATTGTGCAGCTCTTATACGCGATTAGGGCTGCTAATCGCATGAAGGTTCACACAATTAGGCCTAATCGCCTAAACCTTCACACGAGTAGGCCCCTAATCGCCATTAGGGTCTCCTACTCGCCTCCCCTATAGGTGATTAGGCTTCCTAATCGCCTATAGGGGTTGGTTTTGTGCGTTTTGCGCGTTAAACCCCGTTTTAACATATGTTATCACATATTCACGTACCGACAAGTCACATAATGATTGTAAACACATAATACAAGTAAATACACATTTTCACACTCGTTCACCAATTCCCGGGACTCGAGACTCGTACGTTCCGTATGCTCTGACGATCCTACAAATCGTCACCGTTTGTACACTTGGTTAAGGACTGACATCTAACGAACCTCTAGACCAACATCCAATGATCTTCTAGACTAACCAATAGTTCCCGAACCATAACCCGACTTAACTAACCCAGTTAAGTACAACATACGCGTGACTCGCTAAGGTAGACTTTCATCTAGACAACGTTGTTAACCAGAATTTGCCGGGTGTCACACCATCACACCAGCACTCCGCAGGATGTGGTCCTTCCGGAAGAACTGTTTTGATATTACTAAGTGCGAGGTTGTAGTCAGAATCCACTCCCATCACACCAGCACTCTGCAGGATGTGGTCCTGCAATCCCCATGACTGAGCCCTCGACGCTACAAAGGCGTATGCTGACACATCCCCTGCCGTGAAAATCCCTAAGCCCCCATGCCGCATAGGCAAGGATGCTAGCCTCCATTGGAGGTCCCCAAAATGTGCCCCTCCACAGACAACAATACTTTCAACCGCCTCTTGAAGGCCTGCATCAAAAATGGACACCGCCTCTTTGACATGCTCTGGCTGACATGTCCCGAACCCGAACACTAATTTAGCAACCCCCATGCATGAGCGTAGTAAGAAAAGCTCACTTTGAGGGTCTCTTAATTTCGGCAGGTGTTCCATGTGTTCAACCGCGCGCAAAGCCCTTTTGTGGCCAAAGAGCGTATGTAACCTGCATCCCTACTAACAGCTCCCCCAAGGAGTTTAACCCCCTCGGTCGGACCTACCTATCTCATTAGGAAATAAACCGGGCGTTGTTGCTGACCCATTGCGCGTCGGCCAAAAAATCTCATTTTTACGCACAATTTATTAAAAGTTTCAGCTACTCTCCCAAACACCAAAACATATTTAAAAAGCTACAGCTACCAGCTTCCGGCTACAGCTATCAGCTTCCAGCCACCAGCTAGTTTTGCCAAACATACCCTATATAGTCGTACATGAAGGGAGATAGGCATAATTTGAGATTTAAAACATTGAAATGTAATATTTTTTTACAAATTTATATAATTCTTTAAACTACTGAAAATATTTATACATAATTTTTAGGTTCTAATTTTTTTTACGAACGACCAACTTTTATATAAATGGTAAAACTAGCAAGGGGCTAGTAGCCGATCAAAGTACACAAACTCAAAAGGGAAAAGAAAGCCAGTGGGTCCAAGTAATCAAGTTAAACAAGGACGTATTTTTAATCCATAGGAACCTAAGCGAGTTTATTTGCTCCATTGTCTTGACTACCATAGCCGTAGTGTTTGAAAAGATTACTTCATTCCTAGCATTCCAAATACACTAACATGCTGTCATAATGATTCCTTAGAGAACTTTACATTTTTTTTCTTTCCCATATCATACGTTTATGAAGACCTGGTAATTTTTCCATTGTAAAAGCATAAATAGGCGAAACCCGACACCAAGTAGAAATCGGTTGCCAAATTCGTGAAGCAAAATAACAAAAGCTAAGGCCACAAGGGGTGGTGATAGTTTTATCACACCCATCACACTATCACACCCAATCAGATTCTGCCACATCATTTTATCACATGCTATCACATTTCATCACTAAACCCATGCGGCGGTGTTTACAATTATCACTAAAACCATCACACCTAATAATCTTATGACATCTCATTCCATCACACCCATTAATATTTTTTTATAATAAAATCAAGAGAGAGAGGGGTCTCACCTACTTTAATATTTTTTATAATTAAATCAAGAGAGAGAGTGTGTGGCCCACCTACTTTTTCAGATTGTGAATTTGGTGATGTTTCTTTATAACCGTGATAGAGATCACGATGGAGCTTTGTCACGGCCTTGAAATTTATAAAGGGGCGGTGTTTCGCGGTGACCACGTTATCACGGACCATCCTAGCTGGTCTAAGAAGGTGGGAAGATGATTCAGGCACATCCTCACAAAGACAACATAAGTTTGTTTCCAACTTGACATTCCTTTTTCTCAAGACCAACACAATGGTTTGTTTATATCGTTGATTTTTATGTCAATTATTTAGTTTATACTCAAATGTTTTTTTTTTTTTTTTTTTTTTTTTTTTTTTTTTTTGAAATAACATATTATTTGATGTAACAAACTGATATTAAAAATAACTAATGTGAAACCTACTATGCAATGTGTGCTAAAAAATATGGGTCCGGTTATTTGCACAACTAGGGTTTTTATTTGCACAACCCCTCCACGGGTCGTCGAGGCCTGGACAGCCCGTGGAGGGCCAAAAAGGCAAAAGGACGGGCTGTCGAGGCCAGACGGCCCGTCTAAAGGCAAAAGGACGGGCTGTCCAGGCCCAGACGGCCCGTCTAATGGTTTAAATCCAATCCAATCATTGGTAATCATTGGCAATGATTAGGTGATGATTATTTGGTTTTTTTATAAGTGTAAGTGTAGTGTGGATGTTTAAAATGGGTTTGAATGTTTGGTTTTTATAGATGTTTGGTTTTTTATAAATGTTTGGTTTTTTATAAATGTTTTTTTTTTATTTGTATAATATGATCTTTTTTATATAATTGTGTATATGAATATGAACGAATGTCGTTTATGTTGCCGAACTAAACGAAACCAAAATACGAACAATAAACCATAAATAAGCATAAATATTCCAAAAATTTACATAAACTATGAGTTCAATAAACATCTATAAAAACCAAACATTCAAAACGAACAATAAAGCATAAATAAACATAAATATTCCAAAAATTTACATAAACTATGAGTTCAAAATGTACAACCAAAGAAATATAACCCACCCGTCTAACCCGACCCACCTGGCTGATCCGACCCACCCGGCTGACTGGTGGACGCCCCACCATGCTGACTGCTAGACGCCCAATCTGGAAGTGGACGCGGCTCCAAACCAGCTGCTCGTCGTCTCTCATTCTCGCTCTCTAACAGCCACCGCATGTCACCCCGCATCGACGCCATGTCACCCCGCATCGACGCCATGTCACCCCGCATCGACCCCAACTGATCCAGGATCTGCTGAAGTACCTGGGTCGTGCTATCATGCAACCTGACAGCATGATAAACGCGGGCAGGACGCTGTAGCTCATCAACGGGGGGGTCTGGCATCTCTACATCCACCGGTGGGTCGCCGTCGGCAACGTGTGGCATCTGGACCTCAGGGGCAATCGGCCCATCGAGATGTATGAGCGGCTCTGGCACAAAATGCTCGCCACGGTCGCCAGGAGGTCCGAAGGCACGCTGGTAATAAGCGTGTGGGTTGCTGCGAGGGACCCGTGCTGCCACCTTCATCTGCGTCATAGTCCTAATATTTAACGGCCTGAAATGCAAAACAACAATAATAATATTAAATAATAATAATAATAATAATAATAATAATATTAAATTATAATATTAAATTATAATAAATAATAAATAATAATAATAATAATAATATTAAATTATAATATATAATAATTTAATATTATTATTATTATTATTATTTATTATTATTAAATTATAATATTAAATTATAATAAATAATAAATAATAATAATAATAATAATAAATAATAATAATAATAATAATAATAATAATAAATAATAATAATAATAATAATAATATTAAATTATAATATATAATAATTTAATATTATTATTATTATTATTATTATTTATTATTATTATTAAATTATAATATTAAATTATAATAAATAATAAATAATAATAATAAGAATAATAATAATAATATTAAATTATAATAAATAATAAATAATAATAATAATAATAATAATAAATAATAATAATAATAATAATAATAATAAATAATAATAATAATAATAATAATATTAAATTATAATATATAATAATAATAATATTACCTGGCCATCATCGGACGAGGTAACGTGTTCTCCTCAGCATGCGTCCACAATTCGCCCGGGCAAAGACGCAACGCGATGGCGGTGACTATCCCACCAATCGGAATCTCCCCCGCCGGGTGCCTATGAGGGTAGGTCGCGATGTACTCGGCAAAGCACCTGTGTAGCGCAACCGGCCTACCCCTCAAGATGCAGTAGAGGTAGAAAAGGTCAATCTGCTGGACCCTCTCGCTACAGTTACACCGTCCGGCAATCGACCAGCTAACCAAACGGTGTATGTAACGGATCAGAGGGTCCCGGATGTTGCTGGACCTATCCATCCTGCACAGAATAATAATAACATTAAAAAAATTTCGGCAGAGTTTCCTCTGTTTTTGTACGAACCAGACAACACAAGTCGTCTACAAAAATCTAAAAACAAACAACCTAAACTAACTAAATAACAATATTAATTAACTAAGCGAACTAAATAACAATAATAATAACGAACTGAACTAAATTAAAAGAATAACAATAATAATACCTCTCGCCGCCGTCCTCCCCATACTTTCGACCACCGATAGTGGGCCACCAGGCCATCAGCATGTCGTCTGGCAAGGTCGTCAAGGCCGTGGTGTACATATCCTGGACAAGCTCCTCCTCTCTGTACCAGCAGCAAGTAGTAGCCCACTGGTCCATCGTATATGCGTAGAGCTGTCCGAATAATCGGAACTGTACCTCCGGCTCAGGCTCGCCGTCAGGACCTACTGGAGGCTCAACACCTGCTGGATGCGGCGTGTAGCGGAATGTCGAGATGAACTCGATCGTCAGTGGCCGATACGACTCATGGTCGAGGTCAGCTAACATCCGCCCCCAAGGGCTGTCGTCTGGGATCCACTCCTCAAACCTCTCCGATCCATCGATCGCGCGTAATGCGGACCAGTCAACACTGCGCGATCCGTGTATCGGACGCAGCTCCATCTGACCCCAGCGCGCGATCTCGTAGTCGTCGTTATCGTGCCTGTAGGGCCAATCTCTCAAGTCGCCACCTGCAAGAGGATTCCCGTCCGCAGGCTGGTTACGGCGTCTTCGGTTGTTTCTGTTTGCCATATCTGCAAAACAAAAACAAAACATTAAAACGCCTAAATAATAAATCGCTTAAACAGTAAAACGCCTAAATAGATAAAAGAGAGTAATAGTCAACGCAGATTACAAAAACAAAACATTAAAACGCCTAAATCGCTTAAACAGTAAAACGCCTAAACAATAAAGCATCTAAACAAAAAAAACGCCTAAACAATAAAACGCCTAAACAATAAAACGCCTAAACAACTAAAACGCCTAAACAATAAAGCATCTAAACAAAAAAAACGCCTAAACAAAAAAAAACGCCTAAACAATAAAACGCCTAAACAACTACCACCACTACCCACCACCACAACCTAACCACCACCACCACAGCCCCACCACCACAGGCCAACCACCACCACTGCCCCAACACCACCACCTCCCAACCACCACCACTGCCACATCACCACCACAACCAACCCACCACCCACCACAGCCCACCACCTCCCAACCACCACCACTGCCACACCACCACCACAACCAACCCACCACCCACCACAGCCCACCACCTCCCTCACCCACCACTGCCCCAACACCACCACCTCCCACCCTCACCACTGCCCACCACCACAACCCACCCTCACCATTGCCCACCACCACAACCAACCTACCCCAACCACAATAATAATAATAATAATAATAATAATAATAATAATAATAATAATAATAATAATAATAATAATAATAATAATAATAATAATACAAGAGAGGCTTACCTTACGAGAGAGGCAGAGAGAGAGTGCAGAGAGACGAGAGAGGCAGAGAGAGAGTGCAGAGAGACGAGAGAGGCAGAGAGAGAGTGCAGAGAGACGAGAGAGGCAGAGAGAGAGGGAGAAGAGGTGGGGGGTTGCAGACGGTTGTGGTGGGTGTTAGAGAGAGAGGGAGAAGAGGTGGAGGGTGGTGGTTCGTGGAGAAGAGTGGTGGTTCGTGGAGGAGGAGGAGGGACGAGTGAGAGAGAGGGAAATGTGAAAAGTGATGAAAAAATTGAATTGTCTGCTTGTTTTGGGGGTTTTTTGTGTTTCACAACGGACCGTCCAGGCCTCGACGGTCCGTTGTTTTTTAATTTTTTTTTAATTAAATAATAAAGGAAGCTTCCCTTGGAAGCTTTGTGTTTGGGACGGGCCGTCCAGGCCTCGACGGTCCGTTGTTTTTAATTTTTTTTAATTAAATAATAGAGGAAGCTTCCCTTGGAAGCTTTGTGTTTGAGACGGGCCGTCTAGGCCTGGACGGACCGTCCTGATAGATAGAGGACGGGTCGTCCAGCCTCAACGAGACAATACCTTTGTGTTTGGGACGGGCCGTCTAGGCCTAGACGGTCCGTTGTGGTCCACTAGTGACGGCCCATCTAGGCCTGGACGGGCCGTCTCTGGCCAATTTTTTGCCTTGGACGGCCCATTAAGGCCTGGACGACTATAATGTATTTTTTTTTTTTTAAATTTTTAGTGTTCTTTGTATATTTTAAGCTTGGTATTTGTAGTTTTTATAAAAAAAAGGGAGTATATTTTTATAATAAGTATAAATGAACACATACAACAAATTTTTCCGTTCGTCCGGTCCGGTAACATACGATAAGCTAAGTTAAGTCGAAGTATTGAGGTGATCGAACATCAACCCTTTGTATACGGTCGTCATATACCGTCTCCCACTCACTTGCCTCTTCATATCGCCACTTACGCCATGACGGATTCAGTTTTGGCATTGGGGCGCCTTCTGCCAACTCAATCTTGATGAAATGATTTTTGTTAACAAAAGCAAACGATACGAACGCATGTTCTTCAACGCTGTGTGGACTATCGAACATAGGGAAGTACGTCTCACTTTGATCATACGGAGAGAGAAATTGAACAACCACCTTAAATTTCTGAGCAATCAGTAATCCTGAGGCGGGCATCTCCATCCAGTGGTCGTGCGTTGCTGGTCCCACTCCAATGTGATCGAATGAGTTGGAGACTCTGTCGTAAGTATCGTAATCCACTTCGTTTAAAATTAGCCTCCACCGGTCTTCATTCTCGACGATCTCCTCCTTAAGCTGTTTGCGGATGAAGTACCACATATCCTGTTGCCACCCTAAGCACACAGCTACGGATCGAAAGCCACAGTGACCGTCTCCATGGACATCCCGAATGTCTGTAATGTATCTATGATATGCAGGTGGAAGCCATTTCTTAAACCTTTCGATCTCCAGTTTGTACCTGTACCCATCAAAAAGTGAGATTTAATATGTGTATAAATATGTATGCATGTGTGAATTTATATATTAGTAGTTTGTACCTCTCTCTTTCCAACAGTGGAAAATCTTCATCGTAAACAATCGGTTTGTCCCTTGATTGTTTACCTCTTCTAGAAGGCTTTTTGCCCTACGTGTAAAAAATTATATAACAACAACAACAACAACAACAACAACAACAACAATAATAATAATAATAATAATAATAATAATAATAATAATAATAATAATACGAACCGCAGTCTTATCTTCCTTTTTTTCCTTTTCACTTGTTGTTGGCCGACCCCGAGTATCGGTTTGTACCTCAGGAGGTTTATGTTTAGTCATAATCGGATTCAACACCTCCTTCATCTTCTGCAACATGCTTTTTTTCACTTGCACCGGTTGCGACCTTAGCTGCTCAGCGAATGCATTCATTTGGTGCTGAAAGTCAAACTCGGGATTCTCAGCTACTTCTGGCATAAAGTCAAGTCGTGTCCAGAAGACGTCGATATCAGCCAGTGACACTCGTGTATCTGATATATATATTCAATCACAACAACAACAAATCAATAATTTTATAAAAATTTGGCAGAGTTTCCTCTGTTTTTGTACGAACCAGACAACACAAGTCGTCTACAAAACGCTTCAAACATTTATAATAAGTCTAAAAAATGATGTTACCTTTCGTATCATACAATTGCAATTGACAGGAACAAGGCAATCCATAAGTCTTATTGAGTCGGTGTTCACAAGACCTCTTTTGTTCCATATAATAATTTATCTTGTTGACCCCTCCGAGCATCAAATTAAGCGCTAGATGGGAAACCCTACCGATTACGTCTTGAAACAACGGTAGATCATGTTTCCACATTCTTGTTGATCGGCTTTGTTCGAAGGAGTGCTTTATCGCTACGCGCCGTGATTCCATAACTTTGTCTATTTGCATCACAAGCGCGTGGAGCGAGCTGTTCGGGCCTTTTATGTACCTCTTAATAAGAGCATGCTGACTCTCGACCCTGTTGGTCGTAGTCTGACCGAACGTAAGGTTTTCATTTGCCCATGCTTCCACAAACATTTCTTTATAATCTCGGAGCCAAACTGACTCCATGTAGTCATAAACCTCTGTAAAAAACAGAATAGTGATGTCAATACAGAAAATATGTACGCTTGTAAAGCAAAATAAAAAATAAAATATATACCCGTTCGATCCTGCCCCCAAAGTCGTCTGTAGAGCGCTTCAAGATTGAATTCGTAAGCCTCTTTGTCAGGAGATTTACACAGTCGACCAAAATACTGCAAAAATATTTCCCATTCTTCTTTTGGAAATCCTGCTTTATGATATTTTGCAATATTTCGTTGAATATGATACCTGCAAAACAACAACAACAATAATAATAATAATAATAATAATAATAATAATAATAATAATAATAATAATATTTCGTTGAATATGACACCTGCAAAGCAATTTCGTAGCATCCGGGAAAACTGAAGCACATGCACTCATCAGAGCCAGATCTCTATCTGTAACAATTACACGTGGCTCCATACTCCCCTCCAGCAAATCTTTGAGCCTCTCAAGCACCCATGTGTAGTTACTCGTTTTCTCTTTAACGATAAATGCATGGGCGATACAAAACGACTGGTTTGTCGACGTCATACCCACAATTTGAACAAACGGGATTCTGTACTCGTTCGTTTTGTAGGTGGCGTCGATCAGCATCACATGTGGAAAGGCACGCCAGAGATTGTACGAGACCCGGTGTGAAAAGAAAATATTCTCAACAGCATCTGTCTCTGGATTCTGCTTGGTGAAATAAGTAAATTTCTTTTCAACCAGGATACTCTCGAGTATCTGCATAACAATAATAATAACAATATTTAATATTTAACAACAACAAAATTAATAATAGTCTATGACAATAATAGTAATTAATAATAATACCTGCATTGGGGTTTTATCGCCGTAAATTCTATGTTTAATCTTGCTCACTGTATTGTGTATGTCTCTTAGAATACATTTATTATTCGGGTTTTGTGCTCTGATGGCCAAATGTATGTTTGCCGGTTCCAGGCCTTGAAAATAAAGTGTTTCCACCATTTCTTCTTCCTGTGGTGTCAGCCGCCTAGCAAAAGCGTGACCCTCAACATGTACAAAAGGGTCGTGGTTATGATTCGCGTGTTTAACCTCCAACTTCCAACCCTCTTTGCGTAGCCTCCCTATTAACATAAATGGTGTCACACCCTCAAATTTCCACTGCGGGGTTTATACCGCGAGGCGCGTGACATACCAGGATCCCATAGCCATAAGTCACAGGAACGAACTCTAAATGCCCAAACCATTTAGTTCGTTTTCAAAAACCAAGTTTAGTTAAGCTGCGGAAGCGTAAACCAAATTTAAAACCTTTTAAAACCATGCGCAAAACAACGCACCCAAATTAAAACCATACGAAAGCATAATATATAATTTATGTGTGCCCGAGAGCCCAAATGCAGTGAAGTGTACAGTGCTTTCTAATCCTGGCACCGGAAGCTAACTACCTGCAAAAGCATGTAAATCGTGGGTCAACAAACAATGTTGGTGAGTTCACTAAGTAAAGTAGGTGAGTAAGTAAAAACGTAGGTTTCCCAAACCATGTAACCAAATGAAAGTGTCGGTCTCCCAGACCACATATCAATAAGTAAGAACGTCGGCCTCCTTGGCCACAAGTAAACAGCTAATTCAAATGTCAGGGGTAGCTAGCCCACTCATGATAACTAAAACCGGCGAATACCGAACTACTAATGAACAAGTTCCCATAACCGGGAGAAAAGTGCCTTGCGTCATTGCCCATCAACAATGACTATGTTTGAAGCTAATAGTTCACATCCGTGCTCCCAGCACGATGTGAGGTTTGTTAGACCTAATAGCGCTATCAACTAATTAACCCGCTTGCCCAACCGGCAATTGATTCGGTATTTTGAAGGACTTAAAAGATGTGTTTGGTTTAGTTCATCAAGGACATATATATGAATTAGTAAAAATAGATTCACCACGTGAACCATGCACCCCAAACCCGGGATGTGTAAAAGTAGTCCCAAACCGGACTAGAAACGTTAAGTAAGTTGTCTCAACCCGAGACGCATGCTTTTGAGAAAAGAGTAGTGAAACTCACCTTATCGCGTAAGCAAAGAATCCGAACAGCAAGTATTATATGCTACCGACACCCTAATAACAGTGTCACTACGTGAGTATAGGCGTAACATCATTACACCATATAACTCGTTTGTCCAAGGCGTTTTAATATTCAAAAGTGTGTGTGCGACGCCTAGTGATTCTACATGCAATAGTAAACCCTACGGACTCGTTGGTGAATGAGTTGGTTATAATTAGTTTCTACAGCCCATATGTGTCGTAAACATGTGTACTTCCGTTATATGTCAATTTTAGATCACCTAAGACCTCAAGTAATCACATAGTCACATAATACACAATCTGTGTTTTCAGGACAGATTGTGCGCCATCAAAACGAATTTATTTAAAATAGTAAACCAGTGAGTTATCCTCCCAAATTTTTACTGAATTTTCTTTGGGATTCACTTGGCAATACCTATTTTTGTTTTGTCTTAATTCCAAACACAAAAATTATAAAAATTCGTACAACACAGCAGTGTTCAGAAAATTTCCACAACAGGTCAGTTTAGTAGGAAAATTCTTAAAAATTGTGTATTCATCCAAACGAGATGAATCCACTTGGAAAAGCTCTATTTTTCCAGTATCGACCTACTGTAAAAATTTCATAACCTAACTCCTTGTAAATCTCAAGTTATGGCCATTTAAAGTTAGCCCAATTTACAAATCCGAAAATCTGATATGACCCCTAATCAATTAAAATTCCAAAAACGACTCATCCTACGTCCAAAACACATGATTTTACCCATTATGAAAAGCTAAGACCAGGTGTGACCTAACCATGCCAAGAAAACCCTAAAATTATTATGTTAGAGCCGTGTTACAGCTCCTACAAGTTTGACTAACCATTCTGTCCAGATTTTAGTTTCGCCTAAATCATACTTTAATCGCCTACCGTGTGCACAAAAACTATTAACATTCACCAATCATCAACACAAAACATTCCTAATACCTATTTTATCAGATTCTATGATTAAACATGTCAAGATCAAAGCTTTAAGAATCAAAACACCAATTACTTGCGCAACAAGTATCCTACGATGTTACTAAGCGTTTATGAGTATGTTTAATCCATTTAATCTTCAAAAAGATTCATGCTTTAATGTTTTATAAACTCATTCAGACCTGGACAAACTTATTATATGATTTTTATTAATGAAAACACAAGATAAAAGCATAAGAAATCGTAAGATATACCCTTAGCTCTCTCAATCGATCAATCGCGCGCCTTGGAGCCTCCCAATTGATGATCTTGAGCCTTAGCAGAGGTTGTTTGAGTGAAATATTCGTGTGGGGCAGTAAGGGGGCGATTAGGGTTGAGTATGGGGGCTGCATGGGAGTTTAGGATGCTTAAATATAAGTTTAAGGCGGTTTAGACCCGTCAGGTCATTTCGAGCGGCCGCTCGGTGCCTGTGAGCGGCCGCTCACAGGTCCGGGTGGCGCGCTCTTTTCTCGTTTCGTCTCCCGACGCGTTATCCTTCGACGTTTTCGTTATTTCGGACCGTAACAAGTGTAACCCCATGCATTAAGACCCTAATCAACCTCATGCTCCACTTTTAATGATTTCTATTAACGTGTTCGGTTTAGGTTCACATAATCACGTATGGTTTTCACATAAGTTTGTCAGGTATCACCGAGACCCATAAGTTTATTATTCACCAACGTCCGAGGTTCACTAATCATGCAATCACACATTGACTCATAACTATGCACGTATGTCTTATCTAACTAACCCTAGTTAAGTATAATGCAAGGAATGTAACTAGAGTTTAGTTAAAGTGAGAACCTGAATTTTCGGGGTATCACATCATCCCCAAGTTGAAAAGAATTTCGTCCCGAAATTCAGCAAGTAAACAGTAAAGCCAGCTAAAAAAAAATGTATGCTTGGTTTCCGGATGTCACATCATCCCCAAGTTGAAAGGAATTTCGCCCCGAAATTCACTTTGAGCGAGCTGCTTTATGTTCGGCATTTGATCTATGCACAGGTTCAGGTTCAGAAAAAGAGGTGTGGATATTTGAGCCGCATCTGATCTCTGCGCTCCCACGTGTATTCCGGTCCTAGACGGGAATTCCATTGTACGTTAATAGGTATAGTGTTCTGTTTGAGTTTCTTGACGCCCCGCTCAAGAATCTCCACTGGTTCTTCCATGAACCGTAGCCGATCGTCCACCTGGATTTCCTCCAGTGGCACCATCAGTGTTGTATCCAACAGGAATTTCTATAGATTCAGTACGATATGTGGGATACATCGTGTATCCTACCAAGTTTGTTAAGCAGGTTTAACCTGTAAGCTACCAGACCAATCCCATCAACCATCTCGAATGGTCCAACGTTTTACGGGTTCATCTTCCCCCGTTTTCCAAAGCGTGTCACACCCTTTCCAAGGTGACACCTTTAACAAAACCTTGTCCCCAACCTGAAACTCCAAAGGTTTTTCTACGTTTGTCCGCGTAGCTTTTCTGTCGATCACGAGCAGCAGCCCTCCTGTTTCTGGTTTGCACTATCTTCTCAGAAGTCTCGTGCACGAGTTCGGGACCTGTTAGCTGGCTATCCCCAACTTCAGTCCAGCAGATGGGAGACCTACACTTGCGTCCATAAGTGCCTCAAAAGGCGTACGCTGTATCGGAGTGTGGTAGCTATTGTTATACGAGAATTCAATCAAAGGCAAGTGCTTATCCCAACTGTTGCAAAAATCCACCACGCACGCTCGTAGTAGATCCTCCAATGTTTGGATGGTACGTTCACTCTGTCCATCCGTCTGAGGGTGATAGGCTGTGCTCATATCTAAGGGAGTCCCCAAAGTGTTTTGGAGAGTAGTCCAAAAACGGGAAGTAGATCGCGCGTTGTGATCCGATATGATAGAAGTAGGCATCCCATGCCTAGAGGCAATTTTCGTAATACAAAAGCGGCTAGACGTTCCAACATGTCCGCCTCTCTAATTGCCATGAAATGCGCTGATTTGGTCAAACGGTCAATAATGACCCAAATCATATCGTGCCCGCTGGGCGTTTTAGGAAGCTTCGTAATGAAGTCCATGGAAATCCCATCCCATTTCCACATCGGAATCTCTGGTTGTTGAAGTAGGCCTGAAGGTTTCTGATATTCAATCTTAACCTTCGCGCAAGTCAAGCACTTACTAACATAAGTGACTTTTCTCAGCTTTCATGTTTGGTCACCAGTAAAGAGTTTAAGATCTCGGTACATTTTATCCGAACTAGGATGTACCGAATAACGAGGGGTGTGTGCCCCATCGAGCACTAGTTGTCTGAGATCTCCAACACGTGGAATCCAGACTTGATTCATGAAGTGCTGAAGACCCTATGTCCTCCATTCCAGGTGCTTATCAGCACCGTGCAAGGTTTCAAGCCCGATGTTTTCCCTTTCAAAGCCACGCCCTGGGCTTTACGTATCTTAACATGAAGATTAGATTGTAGGGTAAGTTGCAAGGCTCGCACTCGTTTGGGTTTTGTTTCCTTACGACTCAGGGCATCCGCTACTACATTAGCCTTCCCTGAATGTTACTTGATGGCACAGTCATAACCATTCAGGAGTTTGACCCATCGGCGTTGTCGTATGCTTAGCACCCTCTGGTCGAATATATGCTGGAGACTTTTATGATTTGTGAAAATCGCGCACTTTGTCCCGTAGAGGTAGTGCCTCCAAATTTTGAGAGCGAAGACCACCGCTCCCAGTTCCAAGTCGTGAGTGGGGTAATTTTCTCATGAACTTTTAGTTGTCGTAAAGCATATGTGATCACCTTTTCGCGTTGCATCAAAACACACCCTAGACCTTGGATAGATGCATCACAGTACACCACGAGGTCCTCCGTACCCTCAGGTAGTGATAATATTGGAGCACTGCAAGGTTTAGTCTTTAGTATCAGAAAAGCAGGTTCTTGGGCATCTCCCCACTTGTAGGTAATCCCCTTCTGTGTCAAAGCAGCGAGGGGTTGAGCGATTTTTGAGAATCCCTGAATGAATCTGCGATAATAACCTGCAAGGCCAAGGAATTGTCGGACCTCCGTGGGAGTCTTAGGGGCCTCCCATCTTTTAATCGCATCAATCTTAGCGGGATCGACCTGTATTCCTGCCTTGTTCACCACATGACCCAAGAATTGGACCTCACGAATCCAGAAGTCGCACTTGGAGAATTTTGCGTATAACTGCTCACTTTTCAGAAGTTCCAAGATCAGTCGTAGGTGTTGCTCGTGCTCTTCCCTACTCTTGGAATAGATCAGAATGTCGTCTATGAACACTATGACAAATTTGTCTAGATAGGGTTTGCACACACGGTTCATGAGGTCCATGAACACAGCTGGTGCATTGGTCAGCCCGAAGGGCATTACCAAAAATTCATAGTGCCCATAACGAGTTCGAAAGGCTGTCTTTGGCACATCCTCCTCTCGGACTCTCAGTTGGTGGTACCCCGACCTCAAGTCAATCTTGGAATAGAAACTCGACCCCTGGAGCTGGTCCAATAAATCATCAATACGAGATAAAGGGTTCAATTCCCGGTAATCGATACACATACGGAAACTCCCATCCTTTTTCTTAACAAATAAGACTGGAGTTCCCTAAGGTGAAGAACGAGGTCTAATGAAACCCCTGTCCAATAGCTCTTGGAGTTGGGTGGATAGTTCTTGAAGTTCGCCTGGTGCAAGGCGGTATGGTGCACGCGCAACTGGGGCGGCTCCTGGTGCACGGTCAATTTGAAATTCCACTTGTCGAACAGGTGGAAGTCCGGGTAATTCCTCTGGGAAGACATCTGGAAAATCCTGAACTACAGGGATATCCTCAATTTTTGTTTCAATTTCAGCTCGAGTATCAGACATGTTAGCCAATATGGCTGGGTAGCCCTTCCGAATACACTTCTAGGCTTTCAGGAAAGAGATGATGCCCATCATGGCACCACCAGGATCACCCTGGACAGATAAGAATTCTCCACTAGGGAGAGGGATACGAACAATCTTCTCTTGACAGAGAATTTCAGCGTGTTGCTTGGACAACCAGTTCATGCCAACCACGAGATCAAAGCTTCCTAGGGTGATAGGTAAGAGGTCGATGGCAAACAACTGTCCATCTAGTTCGAGCTTACAGTCACGATGGATGTGGGTTACCTTAACAGGCTTCCCATCAGCTAACTCTATAAAGTACGGGGTATCAAGAAGTGTAGGAACTATCCCTAGTTGTTTGCTAAGTTTTGATGACACAAAACTATAGTCTGCACCAGCATCATATAAAACAGAAGCGAGAGTGGCGTTTAAGGAACACGTATCCGTCACGCCGTTGTTATCAGTCCTGGCCTCCCCAGAGCCCATCACAAATGCTCCTCCACGAGCCCCATTGTTGTTGTTACTGTTGTGGTTATTGTTGAAGGACTTATACCGCATACTATCCCACGTTCTCTTGTTATCACCAAAAGTAGAAGATGAAGCACCCTGCTTCGGAAAAGTACCATGCTCAACAGCCTCGTCGGTGAGTTTGTGAGCCAGGTGAAAGGTTTGTTATATTCTGGGTAGGTGAGCCGTAGTAGCCATGCTACGAACCTGTGGGATAACCCCTTTGGTGTGAAGCTCGATCCGTTTGCAATGTAGGTTAAATATGTATGAGCATGTAGTAGCTAACTCCTGTAGCTTGGTAGTGTAGGCGTCGATTTCAGACCCATCCATCTTTAGGTAACAAGTTTCTAAATTTCGTCATGGGGTTACATTCTCCACCCAAGTATCTGTAACTCATCGAGTGTGCATGTGGCATACATTACCTCGTCCTGCCTGGGGGCAAATGCACAGAGCAAAGACTTATACTACCGAAGAAATCAGACGGTCTCCTTCAGTTCCGTTGGAGTTATCGAGGTTTACAACCAATAAAAGGCTTGGAAATACAATGTGCGTGCAAGGTATAAGAAAGTTCAAAATGTGGAAGTCAGGGGAAAAGAATGATTTAGCAAAATAGATCTTTACTAGCTTGGAAAGATGCGAGGGCCTCAACCACCCTATCGTTGATCATAAGAACTCAGTCTTATCTAAGTTAGCAAAGGAAAATGAAAGAAAAGATAGGTAAGAAAAGGTAAAAGCCAATCGTCGCCATGCTCTGTCTAGATAGTAGAGCCTTCATCGTCACTTTCCATGTGCTCGTCCTGCTCAGGTTCCCCTTCCATCTCTTATCCTTCCTCTTTTGCGATGTCAGTGTTATATGGTTCTCATCACGTACAATCTCCTTCTCTAGTCCTATGTGAACCAGTTTAGTGGTAAGCTGTACCACTCGTTCCTCCAATCGTGGCTATCAGCCATTAGTAGGTTTCATCCTCCCTTGTGATGTTGCATTACATCGCAGGCTTTACGTAACTCCCCAAGAGTGTGTGTAACAAGTCCCGATCTAATGTGTTCCCATGAATCTACCATATACTTATGAGTAACGAGGATATGCCGTCATACGTTCACCCGCTCATACTAGGCGTAAGGTACTAAGGTAAGAAATAAGTTCTATTTGTGTATTCCAGTCCCGTCTGTGTTACGAATGGAAGTAAGAAGGGTCAAGTAACAAGGAACAGAAACTAATTGTCTCCCTGCTAGGTGACAAAAGATAAGTCTCAGCATTCGAATTCCTTCATAGTTGATTTAATGGTACCACGTCATGCGCATCGTGCAGCTTCCTGTGTACGTGCGCCATAACGCTCGCAAGGCTCCCTCCCTTGTACTATTGTCGTCTCCTCGTCCATGAGGTTAGTTAGGATATTACTCCCAGTAATGCGCCACCTGGTGTAACCCTAGGTTCCCACCATTGACGTGTTAAGAATTAAGTCTAGAACTAGGAGATAACATATCTCCCGAAATCATATGTTGTAGATATATGTAGCTAATAGCTAGTTGTGCACTTAAGTTGTGGGTGTACTTATGCTATAATGATTATAGACTAGACTCAACATGCAGTCCTAGTTCACTATAACCAATGGCTCTGATACCAATCTGTCACACCCTCAAATTTTCCACTGCGGGGTTTATACCGCGAGGCGCGTGACATACCAGGATCCCATAGCCATAAGTCACAGGAACGAACTCTAAATGCCCAAACCATTTAGTTCGTTTTCAAAAACCAAGTTTAGTTAAGCTGCGGAAGCGTAAACCAAATTTAAAACCTTTTAAAACCATGCGCAAAACAACGCACCCAAATTAAAACCATACGAAAGCATAATATATAATTTATGTGTGCCCGAGAGCCCAAATGCAGTGAAGTGTACAGTGCTTTCTAATCCTGGCACCGGAAGCTAACTACCTGCAAAAGCATGTAAATCGTGGGTCAACAAACAATGTTGGTGAGTTCACTAAGTAAAGTAGGTGAGTAAGTAAAAACGTAGGTTTCCCAAACCATGTAACCAAATGAAAGTGTCGGTCTCCCAGACCACATATCAATAAGTAAGAACGTCGGCCTCCTTGGCCACAAGTAAACAGCTAATTCAAATGTCAGGGGTAGCTAGCCCACTCATGATAACTAAAACCGGCGAATACCGAACTACTAATGAACAAGTTCCCATAACCGGGAGAAAAGTGCCTTGCGTCATTGCCCATCAACAATGACTATGTTTGAAGCTAATAGTTCACATCCGTGCTCCCAGCACGATGTGAGGTTTGTTAGACCTAATAGCGCTATCAACTAATTAACCCGCTTGCCCAACCGGCAATTGATTCGGTATTTTGAAGGACTTAAAAGATGTGTTTGGTTTAGTTCATCAAGGACATATATATGAATTAGTAAAAATAGATTCACCACGTGAACCATGCACCCCAAACCCGGGATGTGTAAAAGTAGTCCCAAACCGGACTAGAAACGTTAAGTAAGTTGTCTCAACCCGAGACGCATGCTTTTGAGAAAAGAGTAGTGAAACTCACCTTATCGCGTAAGCAAAGAATCCGAACAGCAAGTATTATATGCTACCGACACCCTAATAACAGTGTCACTACGTGAGTATAGGCGTAACATCATTACACCATATAACTCGTTTGTCCAAGGCGTTTTAATATTCAAAAGTGTGTGTGCGACGCCTAGTGATTCTACATGCAATAGTAAACCCTACGGACTCGTTGGTGAATGAGTTGGTTATAATTAGTTTCTACAGCCCATATGTGTCGTAAACATGTGTACTTCCGTTATATGTCAATTTTAGATCACCTAAGACCTCAAGTAATCACATAGTCACATAATACACAATCTGTGTTTTCAGGACAGATTGTGCGCCATCAAAACGAATTTATTTAAAATAGTAAACCAGTGAGTTATCCTCCCAAATTTTTACTGAATTTTCTTTGGGATTCACTTGGCAATACCTATTTTTGTTTTGTCTTAATTCCAAACACAAAAATTATAAAAATTCGTACAACACAGCAGTGTTCAGAAAATTTCCACAACAGGTCAGTTTAGTAGGAAAATTCTTAAAAATTGTGTATTCATCCAAACGAGATGAATCCACTTGGAAAAGCTCTATTTTTCCAGTATCGACCTACTGTAAAAATTTCATAACCTAACTCCTTGTAAATCTCAAGTTATGGCCATTTAAAGTTAGCCCAATTTACAAATCCGAAAATCTGATATGACCCCTAATCAATTAAAATTCCAAAAACGACTCATCCTACGTCCAAAACACATGATTTTACCCATTATGAAAAGCTAAGACCAGGTGTGACCTAACCATGCCAAGAAAACCCTAAAATTATTATGTTAGAGCCGTGTTACAGCTCCTACAAGTTTGACTAACCATTCTGTCCAGATTTTAGTTTCGCCTAAATCATACTTTAATCGCCTACCGTGTGCACAAAAACTATTAACATTCACCAATCATCAACACAAAACATTCCTAATACCTATTTTATCAGATTCTATGATTAAACATGTCAAGATCAAAGCTTTAAGAATCAAAACACCAATTACTTGCGCAACAAGTATCCTACGATGTTACTAAGCGTTTATGAGTATGTTTAATCCATTTAATCTTCAAAAAGATTCATGCTTTAATGTTTTATAAACTCATTCAGACCTGGACAAACTTATTATATGATTTTTATTAATGAAAACACAAGATAAAAGCATAAGAAATCGTAAGATATACCCTTAGCTCTCTCAATCGATCAATCGCGCGCCTTGGAGCCTCCCAATTGATGATCTTGAGCCTTAGCAGAGGTTGTTTGAGTGAAATATTCGTGTGGGGCAGTAAGGGGGCGATTAGGGTTGAGTATGGGGGCTGCATGGGAGTTTAGGATGCTTAAATATAAGTTTAAGGCGGTTTAGACCCGTCAGGTCATTTCGAGCGGCCGCTCGGTGCCTGTGAGCGGCCGCTCACAGGTCCGGGTGGCGCGCTCTTTTCTCGTTTCGTCTCCCGACGCGTTATCCTTCGACGTTTTCGTTATTTCGGACCGTAACAAGTGTAACCCCATGCATTAAGACCCTAATCAACCTCATGCTCCACTTTTAATGATTTCTATTAACGTGTTCGGTTTAGGTTCACATAATCACGTATGGTTTTCACATAAGTTTGTCAGGTATCACCGAGACCCATAAGTTTATTATTCACCAACGTCCGAGGTTCACTAATCATGCAATCACACATTGACTCATAACTATGCACGTATGTCTTATCTAACTAACCCTAGTTAAGTATAATGCAAGGAATGTAACTAGAGTTTAGTTAAAGTGAGAACCTGAATTTTCGGGGTATCACAAATGGACAGTTAATCTTTTTGCTACCCGTAGACCTTACTGTGGCTGTAGTATGGTATTCGCCAGCACGGTCGCATCTCAGGTCTATCCTAATTTTTCTTGCATTATTTCCACTGCCTTTTGAAACAGAACGTCCTGTCACTAGGACGTAACCGCTAGCAAGGGCTCTATCGTAAGCCCATTGTTTCATCTCTTCAACAGACCCGAATACCTGAAAATTTACACAACAGTCTAGT
Source organism: Ambrosia trifida (assembly GCA_028751855.1). Taxonomy (NCBI): domain Eukaryota; kingdom Viridiplantae; phylum Streptophyta; class Magnoliopsida; order Asterales; family Asteraceae; genus Ambrosia; species Ambrosia trifida. The sequence goes on along the minus strand of CM054124.1, from coordinate 22,456,393 downwards.
CTAAATTCATACTACTCTAAATACCTGAAAATATATACTACTGTAAAGATATACTAGTCTAAATTCATACTAGTCTAAATACATGAAAATATATACTACTGTAAAGATATACTAGTGTAAATAAATAAACGCACCTGCTCGGTTTCATACGAAACATCCGGGTTAGGTTCAACTTTTATGTTAGCATCTTCCTGGTTGTCATCATTAGCACGATTCCCGCGCGAATGGTAACTCCCGTACGTGTACTGCGGGTAGCTTGGTGGCACGAAAAAAGACTCCTGTTCCTCTACATATTCCTCGTTGAGATCGGGCAGCATGTTCCCGTCATTACCACGAACCCCGGATTTAACCTCATCTTCACCAACTTGAACCTCGGGTTCATACCCTACGCTTTCAGAGACGTAAGACTCGTTCTCAGACAGGTCAACGGTTGAAAAGCTGTGTAAATATGTCATCGTGAGACCGGGAAGTCGAAATGGGTCGAGGGTTTTGGTGGTGGTGATGTTTTAAAGTTTGGTTCAAATGGGGAAGAAGCTGATCGTGTAATGGTTATATCAGGAAATGTCGACGGGCCGTCGAGGCCTCGATGGGCCGTCTAGGGATTAAATGCCCTAACCTAACACGTTTCAACGGGCCGTCGGGGCCTGGACGGCCCGTCCTTAAGCACCTTTTTCAGACTTTTCAGTCTGAACTGCCTGCTTTTGCAGGAGTTCAGACTGATCACCTCGTACCTCGTACTTTTACGGGCCGTCTGGGCCTCGACGGCCCGTCGGTTTTGTCTTTTCTGTAAACAAACGGCCCGTCAAGGCCTGGACGCCCCGTCCTGAAACCCTAATTTTTCTTAACGGCCCATCTAGGCCTCGACGACCCGTCCTAAGGTTGTTTAGGGTTTTTTGTTGGTTGTGTAGATAGTATCACCCAAAAATATAAGTATTTATGGCAAAACACGGGCATTTCCGCAAGTAACTGTATAAGGGTTTTTCTGCGGTTTTACTCACTTATGAGCTATTAAAAATATAATATTTAATCCTGAAAATAAAATTCAAAGACTTTTTGCTATTAAAGAATATAATAATTCTAAAGCAATAAAAAGTAAACAGAAAAGTATGAAATCATAAACATTTTCTCTCCATATATAAGCCATCTATATTCTCTCATGCCACAAACTTTATATCTACAAATTCATTAAAAATTCAACATTCAATCTTAATATAAACATTGCATGCATTTACAAGAAGACGACGTCTTTCCAATGAAGCAACAAACCCTCTCATCATATCCATACAAAAAGACAAAGTTTCTGGCCATGTTCCGGTGGAGTTTTGGTCTAAAATCATTGGTGTTGATGGTGTTTTTCACCTTTTCATTGGCGATTCTTCCGTTGGTATTGCCGCCGCTTCCACCACCGCCGTCGCTGCTCCTCCTTGTCCCCGTGTTGATTATGTCAGTACTCGTTTTTATGGTTTTTGCACCATTGAAACTACCTTCTGACGGGGTCGTTTATTCCGGTTAAAAACCATGCAATGAATGTGGCTTCAAGTACTCTTTAATGTGAAAGTTGGAAAATGTTTGGTTGTTTTTTTTCTCTTTGCAGACATTCTATGTATCTATTCATGTTTGTTAATTTGTTTTAGTTTTAATTTATTGGATTATATTAAAACTAGTAGTTTATGTATAGCCATCAGTTATAGTGATCCAAATCAACTTGTATGTGTAATTATAGAAATGTCAAGATGCACGGCTTCTAAATTCTAATCTCTTCTAATAATTATACAGACTTAAATATTTATAAAATTTAAATATTTATAAAAGACTAAAATAAACAATCCATTTTTCCTTTTTATTTGTCTCAAGAAATATATTTATGGATTCATATTTTTTTTCTTCTTCTTTTAGTTTTTGATTTTTTTTATTTATTTTTTTAGATTTTAAGAACGTCTATCTCACACATCCTTTAATCTACTTTTAATACACTTATTTATATAAACCTCAACCACGTAGACATCTTTATACCACTAATCTACCAACCTTGGTTTCTATTGATTATCTATTTCACTATTTTTTCATTTATAATTTGTCGGTGATTTGTACATCATTATGGTGTAATATTAAGATTATAATTATAGTGTCATACCCAACTTTAGTTATGTACAAGTACTACGTATGAGTATAGATTTTTTTTAGAATGAATAACACAAACACACTTCAAACCTATTTCTAAATCAACGTAAATTTAAACCATGGGAATAAAATCTTCAACTACTTGAGGAGAAACGTCATAATATACTCATTTTAATACTTCTAACCTACGAACCTTTTGACCGCACGAGTATATAGAAGATTATAAATATACGGTTCAAGTTATCCTACACAGTATCAAAAATAAGAAGGATGAGAAAGATATAAAAACACATTAGATCATGAAATATAACACAATGAGTAAAAAAATATAACATAATGCCAATAAATATAACACAATGCTTATGAAAACACAAATTCTAAAAACTAAAAGGTAAAAGACACAATGATATATCACAAATTCTAAAAACTACAGGCTAAAAATTCAAAAACTCAAAAACCTCAAAATTAAGATCGTAGGGTTTGATGAGATGGTTCCAATGCCGCTTGAATGAGTTCAATCGGGCTCCGTTTGATACCCTTCATACAACTTACTATTTTTTTTCACTTTGTATTTAATCAAAACCCTATAAATTAATATCAAATGATTTACATATTTTTACTTTATTGTCATCTCAATACCATATATATATATATAAACTATGATCAATAGCATATATATACATTCCCAGGGAAATGGGGTGGTGATAATTGTCCTGTCTTTATCCTTGATGTGGAGGATTCAAATCCTGAAATGCACAAGCATTGATGATTTATAAATGTAGTTTAAGAGTAGGTTAGTTGAAATAATATCCGTACGTTATAAAAGAATCAAAATGATTCACTTCTATTTAACATGACCTAGTAGAGTGTGAATTTAGGGGTGCAAATGTATGAGTCAATTCTGAGATACTAAAAAAAAAGAAAAAAACAAGGTTGCTTCAATAATCTTCATAAATTCAAGTCTATATTTAAGCTCATTTAATAAATGAACACGACTGTAAGCTTACACAAGTCGTGTTTTAGCTTTAGCTATAGAGCTTGAAAGATTTGAGACAAGCTAGCCACTAGGGCCGTCTCCGAGAATGCTAAAAAAAACTTAGGCCTCGGGCGAAAAAAAAAAAATTGGGCTGTAAAGAGAAATGGATTTAAAAAAAAAAATTAATATGGTGCTAGATCAAAAAATTGAACTTGAAACCTCTACATTAAATTTGCATAGTTTTCCTACTCCACTAACAAGACTTTTATGTCTAAAAGATAAATATATATCATAAATATAGAATTTCATATATATGTGTATATTTTTTTAAAAAAGTTCGTGCCCATTTGTGGGTCGGGCCCTGAGCCGGTGACCACCCGGCCCATGCTAGCCAGACCCTGGCTCAACTGGTTACACAATCCCACCCCTAAATGTAACCAATTCAATATAATTCACCAAAGTCGAATCAATATTGAATCTTATTTGCCTTATATAAATACCATTTGGTGTTGTATATATAATATATGATACTCCTAGTTAAACATGCCTAACCCATGCGAAAATTGCTAAATGATGGTAATCAACCACTAGCATTTTAATGACGAAAAAAATGAAAAATAGAGGATACATTGCACCTATATATGGGACCAACTTTTGGGCACATTCAAGCATGCATTGGCTTTAAGGATCATCATCGTAATGACACCACTAGTTTTAGAACTTATTGCATTCGTTACGAAATCATTTTTCCCTTTTCTAAAATACCAATTTGTAATTATATTGTTTGTTATAAACTAATTTACATTTTAAAAGTTTTCAATCATAGTCGGTGGCGGATCTAGACCAATATTTCAGGGGTAACGTTGCATAATTTTCACGGGTAACGTAATACAAAACACGTAAACAAAATTAAAAATACACTACGCCAAAAACGTTGAGGGGTAATGGGGGCTACCCCTGCTTAAGCACTAGATCCGCCCCAGATCATAGTCAATATTGTAACACAATAAACAAGTATATCGATCAATGAAATGAGATGTTGGACTAGAAACGTAAAGTCTCAAATACCACCAATGCATTTTATCACATATGATATTGCTTCAGTTTAGCTTCTTTCCCATTATAATTATTGTGTTTTGTTCATAAACATGAAACCAAATACTTTGTGTTACAGTATTGAATCTAGGGTATTTGTTTCATTGTGGTTCAGTATAAAGTGAATGTAACCATATAACTTTTCATCCACTACAAATTGTCAAGATCATTGAATATTGCATTATATGACTTTAATTCTTTACAAATTACAAGTATGTAGTTATCTATAACTAGGTTAGAGCCCCGCGTGTACACACAGTACATGTCCATATCAAAGGAAAAAAATTCTATAAAGATTGTAGTATTCAAATTTTATTTATTGAAATTTTATTTATTCAAGCAGAAGATATGCAAATTTTGTTTATTGAAAGTTACGTAATACAGTTCGTATGAATTTTGGTTGATTATTAATTATCATAAAAAAATTTAATGTTACCCAATAACATATATATGAATCAACAAATGTTTGATGTGGCTTGATTTAAAAACAAATAATGAAGACGTAATATTATTAATATGATTGAAAATTATTTTGATTATAGTATATATTTTAGACAACTGTTAATTACTGACAAAATTTATTTTATTAATATAATTGAATGATTGAGGAATTTATCATTTATTTACAAATGAATTTCAAGTAAATGCTAATTAATAAATTATAATTTTCATAATAATTATATGATATACATTCATCTTGCCAATAAAGTCCAATCAGAATTTAAAAATTCTTATTAATGTCAATAAATAACATTAAAACTCGTAATATATAACATTAAAACTGTTACAATCTCAATAAAATTTTATTAATTGTAATAAAGTCAATCATAAATTAAAAATTCTTATTAGTGTCAACAAATAACATTAAAACTCTTAATAAATAATATTAAAACCGCTACAATCTCAATAATGAATCATTCAAATCAATGACATTAAAAACATCCGCGTTTCGAATTGTCTTACACATATTTAGTAATCATTATTAATTCTGATTGAAGTACTATAATTCTTTAACAAAAAGTAACATTTTGAAAATTTATATTATCATTTAATTTTGTTGTTAAAATAAGTTCAAAATTGTCATTTGTAAGAAAAGAACATAGGTTCAAAATTGTCGTTTGATTATGTATCAATTGTCGTATCATGACAATTGATTAAAGGAAAGTCGTAATATCAACATTAAAGTCGGTCAACAATATTAAAACTAAATTCATAATATTAGTAATATCAATAAATAAGATTAAAAGTCTTAATAAATAACATCAAAATCATAATCAATCATTTATATTAACGTATCTTTAATAAACAAGCTCGACCTTGGTGTAGGCACGACTTGTTTGGCACTACAATTAACATTCACACATTAGAAAACTTTTTCTTCCTCGAATTCGGAACTTCCTTCACCAACTTGTTTGATTACATAATCAATACCAAATTTTTTTGTACATTTGGGACAACCCATATAGTGCCAGCCAAATTCGGTAAATAACTCTTTAATAGTCCCAAATAACACCAAAGGTTGCTCCTGTATGAATATTAGAATTAGTTACCGAAAGTAGAAAGAATTGGGTATGAAATGTAAAATTTTATTAAAAAAACACAATGTCAATAATGTTAACCTAATACATTTAAAGATATAAATCGTAATTAACTACAATAAATTATACTATAAATAAAAGCATGAACATTATCCTTACCTCCTGTATCTCACAAATGTCCCCAATGTTGCTAAAAGGAGTGTTATGCAGAAATTCATCTTCATCAGAACAGAACATAGACGTTCAATATGGTCGATGACACGAGGAAGGATTATCAACCATTTTCTTACCCAAACTGGATAAAAAAAATTTTAATTTTAAAATAAATGCTTTCACAAAAATATAATTACAGTTAAGATACTGTAAATCGTTGAAAAACATAATATTGTTTACCTTGTTTTGTACTTGTTAATATCTTCAATATTTTCATTAATGAGCAATCGACAAACATGATCTCCAAAAGAGTTAGAAACATAGGGTTTTCCTGCATAACAACAATATTAAAATTAAAATTCAAAATAAAAGGTAGTATACGTAAAGTACTAAACATGTATAAATATAATTATAGGACAAATACAACACAATTACAATTACAAACAGTTAATAAATGTAAACAACCATTATAAAACTTCAATCGGCCAAACTGCAGTACTATAATAAATTGTTTCTCCGTTTGATGAGTCGCCACATATTTAGACATCTCCATGGCATAAGTATCCCACAAGGTTACATAAATGTTCAAACCCCTTCAAAAAGAAAATTTTATTTTAGTATAAAAAACAAATTATATATTCCGTTATTTGTTGTTTGTATAAAATTTAAAGCATAAAACCAATACATACTCGCTATACTGCAATTCCATTGTTAACCTCTTCTTACCAGCGACAACCTTTTTATCTTTATCATCATTGTTGAATAACTTGTTAACATGTCCGATGACATCTATATAGTGCATAATAAACAAACATTAATGTAACCTCATTACTTACCCTACAGTTATGGTTTAGAATTTACAACAAAAAAGGAGATAGTGACGATACATACCTATTGTGACGTTTTCATCAACCTCCTTGTTTAGAATTCTTTGATAGGGGACAAAAGAGAACCCTAAATCTGGACCTAGAAAATCGACATCATCTGAAACATAAGTGTTCATATTCAAGCATAGTTTGTTTGGGTTTGATGCAAACTTGTACTTAGATGAATTGAGTCCAATTCTGGGATTTCTTATAATAAGGGAAGCATTTTCTGACAAAAACCTCTCAAATCTAAAAAAATAATCGCTTAAAAACATTTGCTTGAATCCTGTCACCCTGTAAATTATTAATAAACAAAGAAATATCAATATTGTTAGTCGAATACTGTTACGAGTAAATAATATATCCAAGTAAAATATAAGACTATATACAAATAGAAGCCTTTAACAAAAATTTAGATTTGGGAATTACATTTTCATCAATGAGGATCATCTCAATTGAGTAAACGTCTTTAGGATTCCGACGATCGGGTAGAGGTCAAACCCGAATAATCTTTAGCTTTAAAGAAACATCATTTAAGTTATTATCAACTTGGTTAACCATGGTAAACTCCTGTGCTTCGACAGCAGCCATGGATATCTTCGACTGTACGCAAAGTAACTTATTCTACTGCATCCATTTATATATAAAATTTTGATAAGGAATGTTTGTAAAGTGGCCATAAATTAGCGCCTAATTTCGAGATACTGAATTGATTAGCGACTTAAATTTGAATTGATTAGCACAAAGTAATATAGGAAATAGTATTATGCATTATTACTGAATTGATTACAAGCTTTTAAATCCAACACGTGTATGATAATCCCAACTAGTGACAACCTATCAATGAGTTTACATTAGTGTGATGACTACTAACCCGAAGGCTAACTAGTCCCCGATTGTCCAGATCTTGACTACGTGTGTTAAAAAGTGTGTTTAAACGTTGACCGGACATCCCAGACCGACCCGACATCCCGTTGGTGAACCATTACATCAATTAGTCATGCACATAAAGTTAACACATAAGTTTCAAGCATAAAACACTTAGTTTGCATCAAAAATCTCATTCCGGACATCAGATGGTCGAATGTGGTTTTTCCCATTTCCACGTTCGCCCGTTTGAGCCACGTTTGCCCGTTTGAGCAACGTTTTGTTCCACGTTCGCCCGTCTGAGCCACATTCGCCCGTTTGAGCCACTTTCGCCCGTTTGAGCCACGTTCGCCCGTTTGAGCCACGTTTTGTTCCACGTTCGCCCGTTCGAACCACTTTTATTCCACGTTCGCCCGTTTGCATCAGCATTTCATAAAACACACCAAAACGCATCTAAACGGTCCGAAAACATCACGATACATCACCAATCACAGCAGTCAACTATCATTAACATATCCTACAAAACCCTACCAATTTTATCCCGAAATCCGTTCATTTTACAAGTTACCTGAAATAGCAAATTATGGAGATGTCACATCAAACGCATGCAATCTTTATCCAATTAGGAAACTTTCTGAAATCAATCAATAATCAACTTAATATACTTAGATTATCATGAACAAGAAACCCCCAATCATATCCTTATCACTATCATCATGAACAAGCCCTAGATCTAACCCAAAATCCCCAAAATGAACAAAACACCATCAATAATCAATTGTAACCTATCTCAATCATAAATCATCATCAATAACAGTCCTAGATCATTGTTATAACATCTATACAACAATCAATCATCAAATAATACATAACACCACATAAAACACCATTAACACATGTTAATTTGTATGAAAACTCATTGTTTATGAATAGGTTTTGTTTAGAAAGATATTAGGAAGGTTTTTATCCATGAAAACATGTTTGAATCAGATTTGGACTCTTGGGGTTTAATGAAAACGAATTGAAATGCTTTAAAAATGATTTAGAATGAAGAACACACATTAGATCTTTGTGTAGAAGATGTTTGTAGGTTAGATTATAGGAAAACAAGAGCAAAACTCCTTCCCCAATGTTTAAAGTTGCTAGAGAGTGTTTAAAGGCGTTTGGGGTTTGTGAAATGGTGAAAAATGACAAAGTGTGGTATTTATACTATGTCCACATTCGCCCCTTTCACCTGGGCGAATGTACCCACATTCGCCCCTTTCACAGGGTCGAATGTGCATGTTCTGGTCGAATGAAACTTTTTCATTTCCACATTCCAGGTTCGCCCCTTTGCTAAGGGTCGAACCAAGATTAATTTCCAGGTTCGCCCACTCGATGTGGTCGAACCAGGACTTATGTTTTTCCTAGTTTTCCAGTTTGTCGTGTTTAACGCATTTTAACGCACCTTAACATACGAGCATGCAACCTTAGTCTATGTTTAACATATTTAAGCACGGATAATTATCTACACATCATTTAAACACATCTAAGCATATAATCCACCATACGTCAATTAGTCTACACATACACTTAATTAGTTTATGTAATTCACCAACAACGGGACTCGTAACGTGTGTGTATGTAATTAACCCAATGATCCTCCGAATCATTGAACCCTGGACAATACGGACTGTGTTCCGACTCTACTGACCCCGTCAAGTATGTTTAATAGACGTTTTTCGTAAGGTAGATTTATGTGTTTATAAAATGTTGACCTAAACATGCCGGGTGTCACATCATCCCCCTGTTGAAAGAATTTTCGTCCCGAAAATTTCCCGAAGTCAAAGAGAACGAAGCGATAAAAAGAAAATGTTTCCCGGTCATCACATCATCCCCCTGTTGAAAGGAATCTCGCCCCGAGATTCACTCTTCGACAGTAATGAGTGTCAACCTAACCCAAGTAACGTTTTCCAGAACACAAACGAAATGATATCCACGAACGAGAGATGATATCAACAGATACTCTATGCCGGGGAACCGCCCTCCCCAAAGTGAATACAAAACAATGAATCCTCCTGATCGAAGGCCTACTAGATACTACTGCGATCGGTATAAATGACACACCGGTGCCGTCCAAGTAGCATCTCCAAATGACCCACATCAGACCCAGGAATGCAAAACGGTGACCAAATACCAAACTGAATGCACACAATGAATACGAATCGCCAAACAATGTGAACGAGAATGAATACGAGCATAACGAGAATCAAGAAAAGAATACTCACCAGTAAAAGTATCAGGATCCTCCTGGTTCTCCCTAGCGCCAATGACATAAACACGACCTGGAGCAGCTCGACCGCCCACCCTCATTGTTCCCAACACCACCTGCAGTCCCTTGCTTCAGCTTAGGACATTCCCGTCTGAAGTGCCAAGTCTCTCCACAATTAAAACACCCATGGTTTCCCTGAGAAGCAGGAGCGGGGATAACCGCTTGAGTCTGTTTCAGCTGCAGATTGACCCTACAATCCTTAGCCAAGTGGCCGACTCGCTGACAACGATTACAACGAAACTCATCACAACCCCCAACATGATGATACCCACACGTGTTACACTTCGGACTCTTACCAACATAACCCCCAGTCTTCTGCTCAGATGACGCTCCCACAACGTCCCGCCTCTTAACCTGCTGTTGAGACGACCCAATGTTCTTCCCAGCACTCTCCCACTTCCTCTTGTTGTCCGCAGGGGCTTTCACAGCAGCACCCCTCGGAGGTAGAACGCCCTCAGCAACCTTCATGTTGGTCAGCTTGTGAGCTGCCCGAACAGTGGCCAACATAGTAGTGTGATCAGCAGCGGCAACAAGCCCAGCAATCTCCGGCACTAACCCAGCAACGTAGTGCTCAATCCTCCGGTACTCCGGTGTAGCTAAACCGGGGCACATCACAGCCAACTCGTTGTGCCTAGCTAGTAAACTCCTCGGTCTCCGACCCAACCATCTTCAGATTCCAAAACTCGTGTTCCAGCTTCATAATCTCGTCTCTTGGGCAATACTCCGCCCTCAACATCTGAACAAACTCAGACCACGGCATAGCATTGGCCTCCCCCAGGCCAAGGTTAGCAGTAGTAGAGTTCCACCAGGTCAAAGTGTGTCCCTCCAGAGTAGCAGAGGCATACTTGACACGATCAGCGTCAGGACAGTTACACATAGCAAACACCGATTCGATCTTCTCTAACCACCGGAGCAGACCCACTGCCCCTTAAGTCCCATTGAAGAAATGGGGCTTACAGTCCATGAACTTCTTGTAGGTGCATCCAGACTGCACCTGATTAGTATTCCCGAAGGTCTGCTGAGCAGCCTGGAAAGCAGCCAACGCAACGTTCAACTGCTGCTGCAACATGTTCTCCAACTCCGCCTGAGTCATGGTGATATTCCCACCACCTCGTCCACCGCCATTGCGACCCCTGCCGCCACGACGGCGTCCACCAGCACGTCCACCAATGCGACCAGACATGTTCTGCCAAACATGAGACGAGACACTCAAAACTACTAACAGATCAAGCTACAAGTGACCAAACGAATTCTAAACATGGTTCCAGCATGACCTTTAGTCCGAACACGAAGACCACCAAGATTTTCATGCATTTCGATTTATGATTTCGTGTGCACCCGAAATAACAAATCGCTCTACATGGTCCTCTAGGCATGCTCCTAGCTAGAACTTCCAACCACCCGATACCCACATTCCTATAAGAAACTATTATTGCACGAGGATCCCAAAGTGAACAGTCACCGATGAGTGTACTATGACAAGTACTAGTGCATGATAGTGTGTGTGTAGGCAAATATGTACATTAGAGCATAGGGGGGAGATATCCAAAACCCGGAAAGATCTCAAAAATGTGCCGAAGCCACCCCAATGCACACTACTGCCAAGTATAAGCGATAAGCCCCTTCATCTTCAAACCCGAAGAAGAAGATAGAACCAAGGTAGAATAACAAAAGATAGATAATGTGATACTGCGTGATGAGGACACCGACACCCCGACAAGGTTAGTAGGTTTACCAAATGACACAACTCGTAAATATGTGTGACCGTCTAATGTATGTGATACTCGGCTATAGACTAGACTCTACATGCAGTCCTAGTTCACTATAACCATTGGCTCTGATACCAATCTGTCACACCCTCAAATTTCCACATGCGGGGTTTTACTGCGAGGCGCGTGACACACCAGGATCCAAGTCAACGGTCACAATAAACGACATCTATATGATATGAAAACAACATAAACTACCATTGAGTTTCAAAACCGTTCTAACACAGCGGAAGCAAAATGTATTATTACAACTTAAAAGTAAAACTCAAAGTCTGAAATGTTTAACAAAACATGCATATGATCCCTAGACGCCGTGAGACTCCGTGCGCCTATACTCAATGCTGCTACCTTAGCGACCTGAGAAAACATGCCAAAAATACGTCAACATATAATGCTGGTGAGTTCACAGGTTTTAAGTTCGTAAACGTTTTCATGTGTAAAGCGATTCCTCATAAAGTGCCAAGTGTGCAAAAGTTCCAAGTAAAGAACAAACGTTCCCTTACTACTACGACTGTGTTGCTAAAACCATTACTGAAAAACGTTGCTTGAGTTGCTGCCCATGTGCCAAGTGTCAAGTAGAGACAATATGCACCCGCCCGGCTCCCAGCCGTCAAGTGGGGTTCGTCACGCCCGATAGATCTATCCACATTTCCCCCGTTGTGCCCCACACATTCATGGTTTCAATAGGGACTTAGGTTTCGTCGTATAGTAAATAAGTGCCAAGCGCCAAGTGCCAAATGCCAAGTGTCAATGTTCAAAAGTGTCAAGTGCCAATGCCTAAATATGCCAAATGCCAATGTTTAAAAGTGTCAAGTGCCAATGCTTAAATATGCCAAACGTGTCACGTTTCTTAAAAGAGTCACATTCCCAAACGGCGTCATGTTTCTAAAAGCGTTGTGTTTCAAAAGCGTTGCGTTTCATAAGTGTTGTGTTTCAAAAGCGTTGTGTTTCAAAACATAAACGTTGTATTTGTTAAAACGTGTGGCATGCTTCTCCCCCGAGAGAAAAGTGTATAAAAGAGGAGCCGTGAACTCACCTTAGAGTGCGTCTTCTGATAATAGAAATCCAACACGTGTATGATAATCCCAACTAGTGACAACCTATCAATGCGTTTACATAAGTGTGATGACTACTAACCTGAAGGCTAACTAGTCCCCGATTGTCCAGATCTTGACTACGTGTGTTAAAAAGTGTGTTTAAACTTTGACCGGACATCCCAGACCGACCCGACATCCCGTTGGTGACCCATTACATCAATTAGTCATGCACATAAAGTTAACACATAAGTTTCAAGCATAAAACACTTAGTTTGCATCAAAAATCTCATTCCGGACATCAGATGGTCGAATGTGGTTTTTCCCATTTCCACGTTCGCCCGTTTGAGCCACGTTCGCCCGTCTGAGCCACGTTCACCCGTTTGAGCCACGTTTTGTTCCACGTTCGCCCGTTCGAACCACTTTTATTCCACGTTCACCCGTTTGCATCAGCATTTCATAAAACGCACCAAAACGCATCTAAACGGTCCGAAAACATCACGAAACATCACCAATCACAACAGTCAACTATCATTAACATATTCCTACAAAACCCTACCAATTTTATCCCAAAATCCGTTCGTTTTACAAGTTACCCGAAATAGCAAATTATGGAGATGTCACATCAAACGCATGCAATCTTTACCCAATTAGGAAACTTTCTGAAATCAATCAATAATCAACTTAATATACTCAGATTATCATGAACAAGAAACCCCCAATCATATCCTTATCACTATCATCATGAACAAGCCCTAGATCTAACCCAAAATCCCCAAAATGAACAAAACACCATCAATAATCAATTGTAACCTATCTCAATCATAAATCATCATCAATAACAGTCCTAGATCATTGTTATAACATCTATGCAGCAATCAATCATCAAACAATACATAACACCACATAAAACACCATTAACACATGTTAATTTGTATGAAAACTCATTGTTTATAAATAGGTTTTGTTTAGAAATATATTAGGAAGGTTTTTATCCATGAAAACATGTTTAAATCAGATCTGGACTCTTGGGGTTTAATGAAAATGAATTGAAATGCTTTAAAAATGATTTAGAATGAAGAACACACCTTAGATCTTTGTGTAGAAGATGTTTGTAGGTTAGATTATAGGAAAACAAGAGCAAAACTCCTTCCCCAATGTTTAAAGTTGCTAGAGAGTGTTTAGAGGCGTTTAGGGTTTGTGAAATGGTGAAAAATGACAAAGTGTGGTATTTATACTATGTCCACATTTGCCCCTTTCACCTGGGCGAATGTACCCACATTCGCCCCTTTCACATGGTCGAATGTGCATGTTCTGGTCGAATGAAACTTTTTCATTTCCACATTCCAGGTTCGCCCCTTTGCTAAGGGTCGAACCAAGATTAATTTCCAGGTTCGCCCACTCGATGTGGTCGAACCAGGACTTATGTTTTTCCTAGTTTTCCAGTTTGTCGTGTTTAACGCACCTTAACATACGAGCATGCAACCTTAGTCTATGTTTAACATATTTAAGCACGGATGATTATCTACACATCATTTAAACACATCTAAGCATATAATCCACCATACGTCAATTAGTCTACACATACACTTAATTAGTTTATGTAATTCACCAACAACGGGACTCGTAACGTGTGTGTGTGTAATTAACCCAATGATCCTCCGAATCATTGAATCCTGGATAATACGGACTGTGTTCCGACTCGACTGACCCCGTCAAGTATGTTTAATAAACGTTTTTCGCTGAGGTAGACTTATGTGTTTATAAAATGTTGACCTAAACATGTCGGGTGTCACAGTATCAATTATCAATTCGTATGTATTGATATCTAAAGTAATTGATTTCTTTTAATCCGAGATATATATAAATGGTGATTGCTTAAGACTAGCAAAGTAACCGTAATACTATACATTTTGACACCCCATATTATATTAAAACCGAATAATAACAATGGTAACTTTCCAATCTTATTATGTAATAATGGTGGCATTAATTTAACTAAATTATTATTGTATAGACTCATTTATGGGGTGAAGAATACTTGTTTAATATGGTAAGTCGGTAATTGTTTCATTAAATTGATTTCCTAAAATACTCTTTTAATTGATTGGTAATCAGTTATTAATACAAAAGAAATGCAAATGTTATTAAATAACGTATAAATCCTCATGAAGAATTCAAATAAATTACATTAAAAATGAAAAAAAATAAATAACGTTTTAAATTTCTATATCAATGACTTCTTGTGGTGCAACCTTAGTAACAAACAGCTTATGTTGTTCTGAACACCATTTGAATAAAGGAATAAGGTAGAACCTGGAAGAAAAATTAACGTATGAAAAGGAGAATTAAGATACAATTCGGTATTATATAAAAAAACATGTAGACAAAAAAAGTTGAAATTAATAATGTTTACCATAGGTGTTGTCAATTCATGTTCAATCAAAATTTTGTTCATAGCTGTCGGCAATTTCTGGATTAACGCGTTAAAAACAACATTAACAAAAGAAATAATCAGTTTTCTAAAAAAAAACAAAGAGCCATATCAAGATGAAAATAAGATTCATACCAAAACTCTTGACGAAGGGTCATGCATCACCTTGAAGAATTGCTCACCCATGTGATAAGCCATAATCGAATATTTGTCTTCGGATGGTATTCTAGTATTCGAATGAAAAAACGAAAAACATTCAATAAATCTGATCCATATATATATATATATATATATATATATATATATATATATATATATATATATATATATATATATATATATGTAACGAATAACAGCATTGAATCTATGTATATTTGTAAAGCAAGAAAATTAATAGTAAATCTGTTTGAAGGGTTATGTTGATTGTATTTGAAAACATTATCGATGATGGTTTTCAATGGTTCAACTAGCGATTAAAAGAAAAAAAACGATTTATAAACTTGAAATCGAATACATAAAGCATAAAATAAAAGATTACAAATCAGAACATATGATATTGATCCAGTTTATTAAATCGAATACATTATCCAAAATACATATATGGGTCGATTTTATAACTGAAGATTTAATCCATATTTTAGATGCAGATTATAAAATCAGAGAAGAAGATACAAACCTCGAACCAAGAATGCAAAAGAAGATTGAGGAATGTTGGTTGGAAGAATTGTTAGGGAAGAATTGAGAGTGATGAAAGAATGGAGACAATAAAAATATTGGAAAGGTTATTTATAGTGAATAAGTTGGAGCTCCATATTACAATGTGGATACCTCAGACTCTCTCTAAGGCCTAGATTCAACACAAGTGTATTCAATTATTATATAGATAGATTAGATCATGTTTAGTGTTCACGATATGAAATGAGTTATTTCTGTTATATGGCATCCATGTAACGTTAAAAATGACGGACGGTTAATCATGCATTAGGTGGTGACGTTGATAGCCAAAAGACAAGGGGGTACATGCATAAATCGGGTTTGTCTTGATTGCTAAGTGTTATGTGCCTTATGTCTAAGGCATGATACAAAACCACTATTGAGCTGGAGGTCCCACTAGAAGCAGCCTCTCTATTCCTACGGGGTAGAGGTAAGGCTGTCTACATCTTACCCTCCTCAGACCCTACCTTAGCTTTTGATATTGGTGGGATTAACCGAGTATGATGATGACAACATCCATGTCAGCATTAGCATTTCAGAAAATAGTGTAGTGGATTTACCTCTTTTCACATGCTACCATTGATTTATTTTATTTTTTTAAATAATCTAACAATAATTAATATATCATAAATAAATTCATTAAGATTAAAAAAATACATAGAACCTATTATTTAAAGGGAAATTGGATTTTAATAACCTAAACTATTTGAAATTGGTCGTTGGCACCCCAAACTAAAAAATTGGCCATATATAACATGTACTATTAACCTATTGGATTTTGGCTAACATGGCACCCCCAATCTGACGTGATATGCTGACGTAGCACCCACAATCTGACGTGGCATGTTGACATGGCACCCCTAATCTAACTGGGTTAGTGACTTAACTCAAATTGGGTGTCAGAATCCAATAGGTTAATAGTACGGGTTATATATGGCCAATTTTTTAGTTTGGAATGCCAACGGCCAATTTCGAATAGTTTAGGTTATTAAAATCCAATTTCCGCTATTTAAATTAAAAGAATACATAGAACATATCATATAAATTAAAAATAAAACATATAAATAAAAATAAAAATAAAAGAGCATCGAAAATAGAAAAAAAAACATAAGCCATTTAACTCGTAATATGATGCATGCCATATTTATTGTTGATGCGTTTACGCAATCTCAAAGCTAGTTCACGTTGCACTCCTGGAATAGTGGGGATGGGCTTCAACAAAATTTCAAGATTAACCGTCATTTGGCGATCCTTTCTTAGTTGAAGTCGTTCAAGTCGATCTTGAAACTCCTTTTGCCTATTCTCTAAATGTTGTCTTCCGATGTCGGAGAATGCTTGTAGTCTTTCACAAATTCCACTAAACTGTTCGTTATGGCCGACACCGGATGACGAAGACGGTTTCTTTCTCATTGCCTTTTCACTCCTCCTCCCGGCCGGACATGGGAGTTCCTCATATGTTAGTAAATCATCTTCCTCATTCTCGTCATCCGTCTTATTCAAGTTGTGTCACACTTCGCCAAGGAGGAAATACGAGATGTAACACGATAGGTTTTCAAGCACAAAGACAAAACAATTATCTAATTAAAACATAGTTTTAGATACCAAATTCGTCAATGTTTACAACCCAAAAGATAAATTGTTCAGAAATTCAAGATTTTACATCTAAATCTTGCGGTGTTTGATAATTAAGCGAAAAATCATGAAAAAAGTGGTATCTTGTGATGCAAGCTTAACCCCAATTTCCATTCATGGAAAATCAAATTACCTAGAAAAAAATGCATAAAATTTTGTCAACATAAAGTCGGTGAATTCACGGGTTTAAAAAACTCATAAAACATAAAATTAGTGAAATATGTGGGTGACCAAATCAATGTCTAGCTAAGACAATGACATATTGTGACTAACATGAGTCCATAACCAAACCTTTGACGAGTTGTGCCTCGCACATCGTATAATAAATACAATGTATCATCATTTGTATATCCTTAGTTGTACATACATTTCTATACATCCATTTTATTCATATATGCACATATATACTACACACACATTCATGCGTACATACATTGACACTCACACATACGTACATGATTATATATTTATATGTATATACGGTTCACACACACATATCTATATATCATAGTTCACACCCATACATATCTATGTATATATATCACGGTTCACACACAACACATACATAATATATATATATATATATATATATATATATATATATATATATATATATATATATATATATATATATAGGGAAGGGATATATGGAAAACCCTTCTAAACTAGAAAACTTTGGAAACCTTATCTCAACCATTCATTTGAATAGATCAATGGGTGAGATCTATTGTGTGACTTTTCTGGAGAGAGAAATATTATTATATTACACAGCACAACAAAAAGGGGTAGTGTGGGTAATTGAAGTTGTCACTCTCTCACCCCATCAATCAAGTCTTGACTCTCTCCTCTCTCTCCTCTTTTTCTCTTCTTTCTTCTTCTTCTTCTTCTTCAAAGAACCTGCACCACCAAATTTTTCTTTCTTTCTTTCTTTCTTCTTCTTCTTATTCTTCTTCTTTTTCTTCAAAGACACCTCCTCCTTTTCTCTTCTTTCTTCTTTTTCTTATTCAAATAGTTCTGACTCTCAACAACCTAATAACCCTCATCCTGTTAAAGAGGTGAGGCATGGTTTGGCTCGATCCCAATGAAGGCAAGGAGATCTCCATGGCTTACTCTTGTTTCTCACGTTTCTCTCTCCTATTGTAAGTTCATATGGGTTTTTTGTTTCATTTATTCAGCTTTTTCTGGGTTTGTTTGCTGAATAAGAAATGGATTGTATATGTTTGTTTTTCATGTTAAACTGTTTTGGGGATAGTTTTGCTTGCATAACAAGTGTTTGATTAAATGCTTGAATGAAAAAAAAACTTATGTTAACCTTTTCTATTTTTTTATTATTTTGTTTTTGTTAGATTGTTATTGGATTGTGGACATGAGGTTGATAGATCACATGTGAATGATAACCCATATTTTAATCTGGGTTTTTACTTTTTTTTTTCTGATAATCCATATTTTAATCTGGGTTTTTACTTTTTTTTCTTTTCATTTATTCAGTTTTATATAAAAAAATTGAAGTGGTTTTTGGTTTTATTGTGAAAATATTCATCCAAGGTGTTAGAAGGTGTCCGGAGATGGTCAGAGAGGATGGCCGTGTTAATAGAGAAGAAGGGGTTGCAAAAGTTTGTCATGTGCAAATATGGCTGGACCATCTAGCAAGAAAAGGTATCATTGATTGACCACTACTTAGCTTTAACATGTGTTATCATTTTCTTAAGATTAACCATTTTGATAGAGTCTTTGTTTAACTACAATAACATGTGTTATAAGCAAAAGGTGACCGGAGACGGTCAGAGAGGATGGCCAATGTGTACAGAGAAGAAGGGGTTGAAGGTGTTCTTTGTGGTTGTGTCCTTAAAATAGTTCTTTGTAGTAGTGTCCTTAATGTGTATGTTCTTTGTCAGAATATGTAACATGTGTTATGTTTTATAGTTGTTATTGGGTTGTTTGCAAAGGTAACATGAGTTTATCAATTTGGCTTGAAAGAAAAAAGTGTAACATGTGTTATCAGATCTAATTAAAAAGACTATTAGCACGGAAAAAAAATACCTACCCAGAACACTCAAATATCATTAGGCATAAAAAGAAACTTCAAAAATGGACACAAATATAAAAAAAAAGGGTAATTGTGTAATCGTGTGAGAACATTTAACACAAGTTAGTTTATTTTTAAGGATCTTCTATTGTAATGGTAAGTCAAAATCCGAGTATAGTTTATTTTGATTCCTAAAAAACATGGGAGGTCATATGAGATGGGATAACACATGTTAATAATAACACATGTTAACACATGTTAGGTGCATATTATTTAGTCTGAACCTTTGTAATCATGTGACAACATTTAACACATGTTAGTTTATTTTTATAGATGTTCTATTGTATTGGTAAGTTAAACTCCTGGTACAGTTTATTTTGATTACCAAAAAACATGGGATGTTATATGAGATAGGATAACACATGTTAACACATGATGGGATAAAAACCATGTGGCCCGACTTTGGTATCCCCTATTGATTTAAGTTCCTATTAGTAACTCCCTATTAGTAATGCATGAGCCAGGTTACTGGTTGGTACATATTAATGGCCTGAACTGTATCTTATCATGTGACAACATTTAACACATGTTACTTTATTTTAATTGATGTTATATTGTATTGGTAAGTCAAACTCCTAGTACAGTTTATTTTGATTCCCAAAAAACATGGGGGGTCATATGAGATGGGTTAACACATGTTTGGAATAACACATGTTAACACATGATGTATAAAAACCATATGGCTCGACTTTGGTGTCCCCTTTTTATTTAAGTTCCTATTAGTAACTCCCTATTAGTAATGCATGAGCCAGATTACTTGTTGGTACATATTAATGGCGTGAACCGTATCTTATCATCTAACAACATTTAACACATGTTAGTTCATTTTCTTAAGATTGACCATTTTTATAGACTCTTTGTTTAACAACAATAACATGTGGTATAGGCAAAAGGTGACCGGAGACGGTCAGAGAGGATGGCCAGTGTGTACCGAGAAGAAGGGGTTGAAGGTGTTCGTTGTGGTTGTGTCCTTAATGTGGCTGTGTCCTTAAAAGAATTCTTTGTAGTTGTGTCCTTAATGTGTATGTTATTTGTCAGAATATGTAACATGTGTTATGTTTTATAGTTGTTATTGGGTTGTTTACAAAGGTAACATGAGTTTATCAATTTGGCTTGAAAGAAAGAAGTGTAACATGTGTTATCAGATCTAATTAAAATGACTATTAGCACGGCAAAAAAAAAATACCTACCCAGAACACTTCATTAGGCATAAAAAGAAACTTCAAAAATGGACACAAATATAAAAAAAGGGTAATCGTGTAATCGTGTTACAACATTTAACACAAGTTAGTTTATTTTTAAGGATCTTCTATTGTAATGGTAAGTCAAACTCCTAGTACACTTTATTTTGATTCCTAAAAAACATGGGAGGTCGTATGAGATGGGATAACACATGTTAACACATGTTAGGTATATATTATTTAGTCTGAACCTTTGTAATCTTGTGACAACATTTAACACATGCTAGTTTATTTTTATAGATGTTCTATTGTATTGGTAAGTCAAACTCCTGTGTACAGTTTATTTTGATTACCAAAAAAATGGGATGTCATATGAGATAGGATAACACATGTTAGGAATAACATATGTTAACACATGATGGGATAAAAACCATGTGTCCCGACTTTGGTGTCCCCTTTTGATTTAAGTTCCTATTAGTAACTCCCTATTAGTAATGCATGACCCAGGTTACTAGTTGGTACATATTAATGGCCTGAACCGTATCTTATCAGGTGACAACATTTAACACATGTTACTTTATTTTTATGGATGTTCTATTGTAATGGTAAGTCAAACTCCTAGTACAGTTTATTTTGATTGCCAAAAAACATGGGGGGGGGGGGGTCATATGAGATGGGATAACACATGTTTGGAATAACACATGTTAACACATGATGTATAAAAACTATATGGCCCGACTTTGGTGTCCCCTTCTTATTTAAGTTCCTATTAGTAACTCCCTATTAGTAATGCATGAGCCAGGTTACTTGTTGGTACATATTAATGGCCTGAACCGTATCTTATCATCTAACAACATTTAACACATATTAGTTCATTCTCTTAAGATTGACCATTTTTATAGACTCTTTGTTTAACTACAATAAAATGTGTTATAGGAAAAAGGTGACCGGAGACGGTCAGAGAGGATGGCCAATGTGTACAGAGTAGAAGGGGTTGAAGGTGTTCTTTGTGGTTGTGTCCTTAATGTGGCTGTGTCCTTAAAAGAGTTCTTTGTAGTTGTGTCCTTAATGTGTATGTTATTTGTCAGAATATGTAACATGTCTTATGTTTTATAGTTGTTATTGGGTTGTTTGCAAAGGTAACATGAGTTTATCAATTTGGCTTGAAAGAAAGAAGTGTAACATGTGTTATCAGATCTAATTAAAAAGACTATTAGCACGGCAAAAAAAAATACATACCCAGAACACTCAAATATCATTAGGCATAAAAAGAAACTTCAAAAATGGACACAATTATAAAAAAAGGGAAATCGTGTGACAACATTTAACACAAGTTAGTTTATTTTTATGGATCTTCTATTGTAATGGTATGTCAAACTCCTAGTACAGTTTATTTTGATTCCCAAAAAACATGGGAGGTCATTTGAGATGGGAAAACACATGTTAGTAATAACACATGTTGACACATGTTAGGTACATATTATTTAGTCTGAACCTTTGTAATCTTGTGTCAACATTTAACACATGTTAGTTTATTTTTATAGATGTTCTATTGTATTGGTAAGTCAAACTCCTGGTACAGTTTATTTTTATTACCAAAAAACATGGGAGGTCATATGAGATAGGATAACACATGTTAGGAATAACACATGTTAACACATGATGGGATAAAAACCATGTGGCCCGAGTTTTGTGTCCCCTATTGATTTAATTTCCTATTAGTAATGCATGAGCCAGGTTACTGGTTGGTACATATTAATGGCCTGAACCGTATCTTATCATATGACAACATTTAACACATGTTAGTTTATTTTTATGGATGTTCTATTGTAATGGTAAGTCAAACTCCTAGTACAGTTTATTTTGATTCCCAAAAAACATGGGAGGTCATTTGAGATGGGATAACACATGTTAGTAATAACACATGTTAACACATGTTAGGTACATATTATTTAGTCTGAACCTTTGTAATCTTGTGACAACATTTAACACATGTTAGTTTATTTTTATAGATGTTCTATTGTATTGGTAAGTCAAACTCCTGGTACAGTTTATTTTTATTACCAAAAAACATGGGAGGTCATATGAGATAGGATAACACATGTTAGGAATAACACATGTTAACACATGATGGGATAAAAACCATGTGGCCCGAGTTTTGTGTCCCCTATTGATTTAATTTCCTATTAGTAACTCCCTATTAGTAATGCATGAGCCAGGTTACTGGTTGGTACATATTAATGGCCTGAACCGTATCTTATCATGTGACAACATTTAACACATGTTAGTTTATTTTTATGGATGTTCTATTGTAATGGTAAGTCAAACTCCTAGTACAGTTTATTTTGATTCCCAAAAAACATGGGGGGTCATATGAGATGGGATAACACATGTTTGGAATAACACATGTTAACACATGATGTATAAAAACTATATGGCCCGACTTTGGTGCCCCCTTTTATTTAAGTTCCTATTAGTAACTCCCTATTAGTAATGCATGAGCTAGGTTACTTGTTGGTACATATTAATGGCCTGAACCGTATCTTATCATCTAACAACATTTAATACATGTTAGTTTATTTTTATGGATGTTCTATTGTAATGGTAAGTCAAACTCCTGGTACAGTTTATTTTGATTCCCAAAAAACATGGGAGGTCATATGAGATGGGATAACACATGTTAGGAATAACACATGTTAACACATGACGGATAAAAACTATGTGGCCCAACTTTGGTGTCCCCTTTTGATTTAAGTTCCTATTAGTAATGCATGAGCCAAGTTACTGGGTGGTACATATTATTGGCCTAAACCTTATCTTATCATGTAGCAACATTTAACACATGTTAGTTTTTTTGTTGTCCCTTTTTTCTATCTGCTCTTACCCTTTTTTGTATGCTATGATCGACTGTGTCGCCGTTTTATAACCTTTTTATGGATGTCCTATTATAATTCTTTGATTCCCAAAGAAGATGGGAGGGGTATGCGAGATATGATTACACATGTTATTTGGTAACATTTATTAAACTTGTATTTAATGTCAGCCCTTTTTACTTCATAAGTTTACTAAGAAAATAAAGCATACAAACTATTAACACACATTATTACAAAGTATCATTACAAACTATTGACCACTTTAATAAAATAAATCTAGTAATTCTATAAATTGAATACCAAAAAGAAGACGTTATTCAAAAGTTTTTCTACATATTTTTCTCGGCTTCCTTGGACTTCATATATTAACATAACCAGTGGGGGGTCTTCGTTATCAACTGCAAAACAATAGATGAGGTGTTAAGCGGTGTGACCAACTCATCATCTAAACATACTAACAGAAGTAACACATGTTAATCCATTCAGGCATTTTATCAAACACATGGAGTGCATATATCCAAAACAAAAAAGACATTATAATTACCTTACATACATTCACCATTAACTTTAAGTGGACATCCATATATCCAAAACACAAAAGACCTTATAACTAGCTTCCATACAATCACCATTAACTTCTAACATACTAACAGAAGTAACACATGTTAACCCAGACATGCATTTCATCAAACACATGGAGTGCATATATCTAAAACACAAAAAGACATTATAAAAACAAAAAACAAAAAAAAAACAAAACTAGTGAAAAAGAATCTAATTAGCAACAAACAACAAGTAAAACACAACATTACATTCTGCACTTAAATTAACACAAAAACAACAATATTATCCACTCAGACATTTCATCAAACACATGGAGTGCATAAACTTTAATCAACAAATTTACCAATGATCTTTATGATGGGTCAAACAATAAGAATATAGAGCATCAAGACAACTTCAAAATAAAAAATGTTCACACATAGTCGGTGAAAAAAATCTAGCAACGAAACCAAAACATAACACAAAGACAAAAACAAACGTAATAAAAAAACAAAACTCCAAAAAGGGCAAAAACAAAAAACACTAACCTCGATCCATGTTACGCACCTGGTACATCTTCATCAAGTGGGAAATTTTAATCAGAGAAAGAGAAAGAGATGGAGATACAATTAGAGAAAAGAGAAATGAAGAGAGAGATTGTACTTGGGATCTGCTCTGTTTTCCGATGGTGGTGGTGGTAAATGGTGGTGGTTAGGGTGGTCGATGGTGGTGCATATGGTGGGAGGTGGTGGTGGTAAAAGGTGGTGGTTAGGGTGGTCGATGGTGGTGTATATGGTGGGAGGTGGTTCATCATCCTAGAGAGAGAGAGATGAAGGTAGAGAGAGAGAGAGGGTTGATATTTGAATCTGAATATGAAAAAAAGAGAGAGAAGAGGGAAAACATATATATATATATATATATATATATATATATATATATATAGAGAGAGAGAGAGGAGGATAGTGCACTTGACATGGGGGATTGTGTATAAAGGTGACTGACAATGACAAGTGGGTTTAACTTGAGTGGTGACAAGTAGGGTATATAGTGAAATTACTTTCTTATTCTTCTAGTGTTATTATATTGATTTTTAAGATGGGTGATGTGTCACAATTCTAGCCACATGTAAAGTTTCCAAAGTTTTCTAGTTTAGGAAGGTATTTCATAGATAATATATATATATATATATATATATATATATATATATATATATATATATATGGTTCACACACACATCTACTATTTACACACACACACACATAATCAACAATATTTCACATACATACACATACACACACATTTACATATGTATATGTGGTTCACACACACATCTACTATTTACATATACATGCGATGCGCACACACACAAAATCAACAATATTTTCCTTCTTATCTAGAAAGTTTATTAGTTTTAGGGTTTTAGTGAGATTGAATTAACTTATCTTATCCATATCCTTTCAAATCTTTCATATAGAAAGAGAAAAAACTACATTATATACTCACTTAGATAGATACTTATATCTATTTAAGTAATAATCGGGTGAACAATCTATCTTCAAATTTGTAAGATTTAGCAGGCATAAATTTAGTTTTCATACCACTAGTTAAACTAGGAGAAATTTAGCCAAAAGAAATAAAGGGTGAAAGATCGATGGTTCACTTCGCGTACTAACTTCTTGACGCCTTGGGGTTCCTTGGAGATGGGTTCTCTAGCCTTGGAATGGTGGTTTTTGGCTTGGAAGGGTGGTCTCGTGTGGTGGTGATAGGGGCCGATTGTGGAGAGGGTTGTGGTAGAGTTTTACCTTAGTTTGTTTTGTGAAGGTGGTGTGGTGTAGGAATGGTGGTGGTTTCGGTTATATAGAACCGAAAAAGAGAGAGAGATGGAAGGATAGTAATTTAGGAAGGTGAACTCTTATGTTTCTAAGTGATATATGCATCCTACCATTTTTGTGACACCCTAGGAAAATCCCACATCGGCCGTGGCCAGGAGAGATCCTTGGTTCATAAGTAATGTCTTGCCTCTTAAATCACCAACGCGTTTTGGGGCTTAATGATGGTGGATGAGAGGAGAACTCCACAGTTAAGCATGCTCAGGTGGGAGAAATTCTAGGATGGGTGACCTCCTGGGAAGTCTCCACCGGGGCAACCAAAAACAAATCCGTGAGCTCTGGATGGGTGACCCATCAAGGCAAAGCGGACAATATTGGTGGTGAGAGGGGCCAGATGTTACAGATGGTATCAGAGCCACTCCTGTGCTGTTCGGGATGGTGGGTGCACACCTCATCAGGGACGATGAGACTCTAACAGGGGGTGAATGTGACACCCCAGGAAAATCCCACATCGGCCGTGGCCAGGAGAGATCCTTGGTTCATAAGTAATGTCTTGCCTCTTAAATCACCAACACGTTTTGGGGCTTAATGATGGTGGATGAGAGGAGAACTCCACAGTTAGGCGTGCTCAGGTGGGAGAAATTCCAGGATGGGTGACCTCCTGGGAAGTCTCCACCTGGGCAACCAAAAACAAATCCGTGAGCTCTAGATGGGCAATCCATCGGGGCAAAGCGGACAATATTGGTGGTGAGAGGAGCCGGATGTTACAATTTTGATGTTTAGTCACTTGAGTTAATCTTTCCATGACATGACCTAGCACATGATTTGATTTAGCATGAGGATCTTTGGTCATTCTATCCTAGGTTTAGATTTAATGGAGATGAAACATTGGGGTGGGGGTGGCGGTTCTAGGGCCCAGAGAAAGAGAGGGAAAGAGATAGATTGGGTAAGTCAAGTCTTAGGGTTTTTTTGTGCCAGGAGAATATTTCCACCTTGGTTTTTTGTCTTGCTTTTGGTTAACAATTCCATAATGTGACTAAGTGTGGAGGTGATTAATCACTTAAGTGATGGTTTCTTGTTATGGGTCTTGTGGAGACAAAGGTTAATATGATTTTGTGTGGTATTAGAACCGAAAAAGAAAATGAGAGGAGGGAAGGCGACGATGATGGTGGTGCAAAAAGGTGATCATTTTGGGCAAGTTATCTTCCTTGATCTTAGTGTTGATTAAATGTTGTTTCCTTTTTAGTGTGAGGTGTAGTCATAGTTAGATTGTTTATAAAAGGAAGGACAACTAAGTTGGAGATGATCTAGACACAAGAGGGATATGACCTTACATATTATTTGTTTTCCAAGTACACACATGCATACACATATACATGCATACATGCCGACACATGTATGTGTATATATACATATGTAGATATTATATTATTTTTTTGAGGTATTGTTTTGTGTCTATATGTTATCACTTATCATTTCATATATTAACATATGAAAATAGATTTGTATTCACATATATTTGATCCTCTATAACCTTTATTATGCAAAAGATGTTTGGTTATATTCACATAATATACGTATAGTCTTGTGTATTAATCGCTAGAATAGACTCTATCTTGGTTAAACATAATTATCATCTAAATATTTATTGTTCTAGAATAAATATATTAATGATTAAAGCTTTGTCAACAACACTCGGGTTAACAAGGTATTTGCTCGCATAAATTGACAATAATGTGAGTATTCAATATGATCATTTGAAATACTTCGGGTCTTGCTAGACTTCGGATGACATAAATAAATAGAATAATGTCTAATGCACATAATAAAAATAAATATTCGTCTAGTTAAGTGTACGGATTTACCTAAAAAATTTCCATGTGCCACAAGTTGATATTAACTCGAGCGTCTGACGATTGGCTCGCATATTTGGAGAACGATGTAGATTTAGATCTTTTTGACTATCGAGTCGGGGTAGCAGGATGAGATGTCATTTTGAGCTCTTCCTTAAAAGATCTCAATGTCTAATGTATGGGAACGAGCCCTTTTTGCTTGGAATTCTACCAAAGCTTCTTGTTGGATGTGAGCACCGTCTTGGCCACTATCCCTACCATTCTATAACCGGTTTTAGTTGTTGTTATACTAGGAAATTTTAATCCTTATATTCCTTCATTTACTTACTATTTGATCTTTAGAACGGTAGTCACTCGCCTTTTTTCTTTGGACAAATATTTTTCCAGAACTCTTCGTCAAAATACCCTTTCTTCTTGTTAGTTTACTAAAAACAAAAAAAAATACATATGTATATATATATATGTATATTAACAATTAATATTTTTAACAATGTACATAAATTAATTGAATTTTTTTGGTGGTTATAATACACAATTAATTCATGAGAAGAAGTGGGTCAAGAGATAAATTAATGGAATTTATATCCAATCGTGAAGATGAACCTGGATGATGGTGGAGGTGGTGGTTTAGAGAGACAAAGAGGGGGGGGGGGGAGTGATGATAATAAGTTATTTATATAATAATAGTTTTTTTTAATAATAATAAGTTATTTTTTAATAATAATAATAATAAAATGTTTCAAAAATGTCCCAAAGTTTTGGTTTTCACATTTTGGCCACGAACACTAACCAGGTTAGACTTCCGTTAGTTTGGGAGTGATGAACGAAAATAAGTTGGAAGTTTGGAGTGCTATTGGCCAAAGTGATAGTTGGGAGTATTATCCGCCAATAGGCTATAGTTGGGAGTATTAAAATCCATTTTCCTTTTTTTTTTTTAAATGAGGTTACCATTCTCCAGTGTCTCAATTCCTTGCATGAAATAAATCACGTGAACGGTTTCATTAGCCAACTATTGTGAGGGGGTGCGCTTTTCGCGTGAAATTTGATTTCACAATACCAATACGCACGATCGTAATAGTGTCATAGTTTACAATTTATTAGGCTACACGGGGCAGTTCACGATAGACCACCAGTGATGACCGTGATCATCGCAAACGCCGCCCCACGGTCATCAAGATAGTCAAAATTCATCGCAACAGTGATGTACATCACGCCTGTTACAGTACCACTAGCCGTTGGATAACAATTATTCGACCGTTTAAATCAAATAAATAAAATAAGTTACTTTCAACAACTCCATTCACAATTTCACCATATTCAGTTCCTCATCCCTACCATTTTCAATATATTTTAACTCTCAAAATTTTGTTTGAACAATGGTGCTTTGCTCCAAAGAGGAGAAAATTGCGCCAATAATTGCGTATAACAACGTACACGAAGAACGGCATCCATGAGTCGGGGTAGTCGGGCTCCACAATTGGCTAATCTTTTAGCCGAGTTTTGTGTCCTAGTCGGGGGAATATAATGCAGTTGTGATTCAATCTCGCACAAGTATAACGATCTCAAATGGAAGTGTAAGACCTTTGAAAGAATGTTTAAAAAGATCAAGAATTAGGTCAGCCAAGATCCCAACACAGCCATAGACACGCTAATAGAGCTTGATCAAATTGAGTATGTTTTTTAGGTCGGCCAAGATTTTCCACATATTTCAGTGTGGCAGATGTTACAGCCAAAATTACGTTATTTTAATTATATTTTCTAGTTATTATTTTATTTTATGTAATGTTATTTTAATTTTAGTAAATGAAATATTTTTAGATTATTTAATGTAATGTTATTTTATTTTATCTAATCAAATTTTTTTTTAGTTAATTAAAAAAAAGTTAATGACGGGTGCTATCATCACCCCATGTAAAATGTGAATAAATGTGATAGATTTGATGAAATGAAGTGAAGTGACATATGAGGATTTGTTGGATTAGTGATAGTGTGTTGATTTGATTACCACCCCACCCACCATTATTATAAAGTTAAATAATATAAAAAATACATAACAATAGCCATAAGGATAACCAGTAAAAGTTAGGGTCTGTTTAGTACGGGGTAATGAAATTAAGAGGGAATTTAATGGATTATTATCATTCCATTACTTGTTTGGTTGCCATGTGGGAATGACAAAATATTACTTTATAGTGATTGATAGGCAGTAAAAGATGAAGGAATAAAATGGGTGGTGAGTGGCAGAGCTTAGTGGCAGTGACAGTAAGTGATATGTGGTGGTGGTGGGTGAAGGTGATGGTGGTAGATGGAGGTGGCGGTGGATGGCGGCGATGGGTGGTGACGCTGGTAGGTGGTGTAGATGCATATTGCGACTAGTGCTTTGGATTAACAAAATAAAGTGTTTTGTGGTTTATCGTAGGGTCGAAGGTGGGTTTTGGTTAGGTCGAAGGAAGGTTAAAGAGGTTGAAGGGAGAAGACTATGGACTGAAGTTTGGTTCGAGCTTAGTGACAGGTCGAAGGTACACATTCGACCTTAACGAGAGGTCGAATGTGGATTAGTATATAAGCTGAAAATTTTGTTTTATTTGTAACTTTTGCCATTTATGTTTGTGTGTCTGGTCTAGTTTCTCTCTCTAGGTTTTGACCTTTCTGAACTTGACTTATATCATCGTAAACATTATTTGTAATCAAGTTTAACAAGTTTTTAATGAGAATGGAAGTTGAAAAGGTAATTGTTTGTGTTTGATTCAATTCGTATCATTTTGTAAACATTCTAGGGTTTCCTCACCTGGAGTGTTAGACTTGTATGATCACATAAACGTTTTTATCAAAACCGATCCGTCTACAAAGTGGTATCAGAGGCTCTGATACCACTTTGTAGACAGATCATACAACTACAAATTGATATGTTTTGAACTGAATTTGATCCAAAATTGTCCAAAATTTTTCTGTTTTGATAGAACATTGAGTTTTAATGGAAATTGATTGATTTGGATTGGATTTGACAAATAAAATCAAAAGTTTCATTCATTAAAGTTGATCTACATCAAATCCGTGACAAAACCTGATAAAGATCATCAAAATCTATAAACTTTTGAAAAATTTGGATCAAATCAACTGATTTTTGAAGAATAACTGTTTTTCAAATGGATCGGGTCAAACCAGAGAGAATTAGGTCGAACGTGTGAGTTTTTGATCGAACCAGGCTATTTTCAGGTCGAATCTGAGTATTTTAGGTCCAACCAAAACTTTTCTAGTGTGTTGTTTTTTCATTCGACCACTTGTGTTACATTCGACCTACCAGGAGGTAGAAAGAGAGTCTATTCTGGTCGAAGGAGAGTCTTGTGTGTTACTTATCTACATTCGAGTCTGATTTAGGGGTCGAACTAATCTGTTTTCTACATTCGAACCCACGTTGACACATCAGAGGTCGAACCTACACTGATTTTGGGAAAAATTTTCAAAGTGTTTACATTTCGGACATCATGGACAACATGTGGGGATTTCCTATGACACCAAGGCCTACAACAACACAGCAACAGCACGTTCTGATGAATCCATGGGCTGTAGCTTCTCAGAAGATGAACACTCAGTCATCTCAACCGATTAACTATCTTGCCATGAGTATTTCGATACCACCACCTGTTACTCAACCTCCACAACATCCAACGACTGATTATTGGGGCCTTGCAGCAGCAGCGGTACATTCTCAAAATACTAATGTTATTTCCACACTAATCAATGATTTATCTTCAGGTAGTGGAAATCGCCCTCCGAAGCTGATGGACATGGCAGAGTACAATCAATGGCAAAAGAAGTTCAAGATACATCTTGAAGGCATGTGTTTAGAAGGAACTGAGGTGTGGCAGATGATTGCTAAAGGGTATGCTGCTCCGTGTCTAGAGAATTCAGTTGAACCAATTCCACTTGACGGTTTATCTGAAGATGAGAAGAAGAAGTTCACAGTAGAGAAGAAGGCTTTCTCACAACTATCTCAAGCCTTGACTACCGATAAGACAAGAAGATTGAAGGTGGAAGAGCTGAAGGAAGAGTTTGAAAACTTTAGCTATGTTGGGAATGAGACTCTGAAGGAACTTATTACGAGATATTGTCATCTGTTAACTGAGTTGTCAAATTATGACATCAAGATTCCAATGTCAGAGTTGGTTGATAAGTTTGCTGATTCACTACCACCATATTGGAATCAACACATTGAGGTTTTGAAAGAGAAAGATGCTTATCAGTACTGGACAATCAATGAGCTAATTCAAAAGTTGGAAAACAAAGAGTTAGAGGAGAAGAGGAAAGCAAGACGATCACAATTCCCACAAAATCTGGAATTGTATCATGCTTCTTCATCCACTTCTATGTCCAGTTCAAGTGTGGTACGTAATGTTGCGTCACATATAGCTTGCACAAACATCAACCTATCCAAACTACACCACAAATTCCTAGATTCCACCACAATCTCAAATATCCACAGCCTGTTACACATCTAACACACCTCAACAACAACCATATGTTCCACCAACAACACAAGCTTCATCAAGCCAAAGTCCGGTCGTGTTGGAAACTTCCAACATGAACAATGTTACCGTTGAAGTAGCTCAACAACACATTGCTTTGGTTTCAGCAATGGTTGCATCTTATAACGGACTTGTGGCGAGTCAGATCGAGAATAATAATCTGACCAATGAAGATTATGCCCAAATTGATAAGTAGGAGATGGAATTGATAGATATTCAATGGGCGTCGCTAGTGTGATGAGAAGGGCTATAGAGTTTATCGAGAAGAGAGGTAGAACTAATTTGGCTACTTCACCTAATACCACATATGGCTTCCACAAAGCCAAACTTACATGTTTCAATTGTAGAGGTCGAGGTCACGTTAAAAGAGAATGCATACAACCGATGCAGCAAGGTAATAGAAACCCTTTTAACCCTAACAATCAAAACTGCCAATCACAAAATCAGGTAACCTACCAAAGCCAAAACAACAACACCTATCCACAACAAAATAATTTCCAAAACCGACAAAACACCTCACAAAATACATCTACGAGACAGACAACTACACCCAACAAAACTCAAACTCAAACTCCAAATAATCCAACCAGAACCATTATTTCTATTTCTACACCAAACAGGAAACCTCAAACCGATAACCAAAATCAGGCATTGGTGATACAGAAGGATGAGGGTTATGATTGGACTGCTAAAAACAAAATAATTTCCAAAACCCACAAAACACCTCACAAAATACATCTACGAGACAGACAACTACACCCAACAAAACTCAAACTCAAACTCCAAATAATCCATCCAGAACCATTATTTCTATTTCCACACCAAACAGGAAACCTCAAACCGACAATCAAAATCAGGCATTGGTGATACAGAAGGATGAGGGTTATGATTGGACTGCTATGCAATTGGGGTTTAAGGAGATCACTAGTGGGAATGTAGCATGTTTTGCTAAGGAGATGGATATAGAGGAGCTGGTGATAGTTGAAGATGTTTTGGATTCTGAGAAGGTGTTTGAGGTGGTGATTGAGGAGATAGTTGATGACTCTCAGTGTATGCGCGTAGAATCGTCTAAACAACAAAGATAATGATCAAACAAGTTCAATTCAGGTGCAGAATCCCTGAATTGATCACAAAATGATAATAAAACTAGCAAAACACATAAATCATCATTAACATAATCATTTCATTCATAATCATAATCATTTACACATCAAAACGTTGTTAATAATGATAAAACACGCTTACAGACTCGATAATAGCCCTAGGGAGAAACACACACAGGGAGGGAAAACTAATGACCAAAAGTTACATTCAAAAAGTTGATTCAGCCTTATATAGACCTGCACATTCGCCCAAATTACTTGGTCGAATGTGCAGGTTCGACCGTTTAAGGTGGGCAAACCAAGACACAACTATCTACAAAACTTCCTTCGACCTCCCATGTGTACCTTCGACCGTTCACTTCTACATTCGACCATCCTTTATTTCACCTTCGACCATTCGACCATTAACAAAACATTTTGTAATTCGCAATCCAATAGCATTAGTCTCTGATACCACTTTATATGCGCGCAGGATCGTCTAAACAACAAAAATAATGATCAAACAAGTTCAATTCAGGTGCGGAATCCCTGAATTGATCACAAAATGATAATAAAACTAGCAAAACACAGAAATCATCATTAACATAATCATAATCATTTACACATCAAAACATTGTTAATAATGATAAAACACGGTTACAGACTCGATAATAACCCTAGGGAGGAATACACAGGGAGGGAAAACAAATGACCAAAAGTTACATTCAAAAAGTTGATTCAGCCTTATATAGACCTGCATATTCGCCCAAATTACTTGGTCGAATGTGCAGGTTCGACCGTTTAAGGTGGGCGAACCAAGACACAACTATCTACAAAACTTCCTTCGACCTCCCATGTGTACCTTCGACCGTTCACTTCTACATTCGACCATCCTTTATTTCACCTTCGACCATTCGACCATTAACAAAACATTTTGTAATTCGCAATCTAATAGCATTAGTCGCAATATGTGCATCTACACTCAGGTTTCTATTGCTGAGCAAGTTGAAGAGCTTACTGATGAGAAGGTTTCTGGAACTATCATTGATTCTGTTACTGAAGTTCCTGACGAACCTGAATCTGTTTATTCCGATTCGGAAAGTGAAGCTGATTCGGAAGTGAGTGTTAATTCGCTAGAAGATGAGATTGATTAGTTATTAGTGGAAGCGGATTTTCCGATGACAAGAAAATCATGCATTGTGGATGACGCCTTCACAAAGATTGATTACTCGAAGTTCTTTGCTGGGAAGGAGGCTCATTTCACACTGATGGCTATGACAGATGCACCAAAACCGGTAAGTTCTAATTCTACCATTGACATGAATAGTGACAAGTACTGTGGTACTTGCGATAGATTGACTGAGGAAAACAAGCAACTCAGGGTCAACCTTGAGAGTGCTAAAATCAACATTCAATCATATCGTAAGGATTCAAATGAATTCAACAAAACACTTGAAGGGTACAAAAAGGATATTTCTGAGTTAAAGAAAACCCTTGCTTTAAAACAACTTGCTATTAAAAATTACATAAATGAGCTTGAAAACACAAAATTGGAAATGGCCACTGTCAAGTGTTATGCTGAAAAGGTTAATAAGAAGTTAGAAAGCTATAAACATATAGCATATGTTGCTAACCATATCATTGAAGAACCATCACAATCCGGTAGTGTAAACTACAAATCTGTTCCTTCTCCAGTTTTATTTGAGAATCATAACTTCAACACAGTAACACCGAAGAGTTTAGTTAAATCGGACTCTACATCAGATAATGAATCTAATACTTCAAGTATTGGAGATCCACATTCTGATGTGAGACCGATACTTGGATTGAATAATGAGGGGGTGGTTGCA
This sequence comes from Ambrosia trifida, assembly GCA_028751855.1. Lineage (NCBI taxonomy): Eukaryota > Viridiplantae > Streptophyta > Magnoliopsida > Asterales > Asteraceae > Ambrosia > Ambrosia trifida. Next base: position 22,421,060 of record CM054124.1, on the reverse strand, counting down.
GTGACTAATGATTCATACACTAAAGATGAGAAATCTAAAGAAGGTAGTGATGTTCCTTTGGAAAATCACATCATTACAAATGAACCAGTGTCACCTTCTCAGTTTTCTCATCCTCAAGCAAATGCACACAGAAAGAATCAATCAGTTACCAAGAATGTGAAAATGATTCAGTTGACAAACCCGTCAAGGTTTTCTATCGGATGGAAGGATCCGATAAGATAATCTCTGACGAGGAGTATCCAATAAAATTTGCAAATAATTCAAAGATTGATAAAATCTGGCAGGAAAGTACAATCTGGTTTCCTAAACATGAAAGGACCAATGATTTTCCGCCTGAACTTTTAAAGAAATTACATTGTGATACTCCAAAAGAATCAAAAGTTCATGTCACTGAATTCATTAAGCCTAAAGAAAAGGCAAATGCATTTTTCAAACCGGCTTACTCAATGGAACCAGCTCCAATGAGTTTAAGACGTAGATGTGTTGATGATCAATTTCTGATCACTTCATATGCTAAGCCGGGTGCTAAAAATGTATTTGAGGAATATCGTGCGTGTTACAAATGTGGGGAGAGAGGGCATTTACTTGCTCACTGCCCGTATGTGCGACACAAAAGGCACGAAGTTTAGCAAAAGCAGCCGTATAAAAGTCCAGTCGATAATCATAGATATCCACAAAGACATTTTATCCCTCAAAGACCACCTTTTTATAATCAAAGTAGATATTTTGAAAAGAGGGAAAATTGTCAGTTTGTCTATGATAATCGAAACAGGATTGCTATGGAGAAACACCTAAAGAAACCAATGGCGAACTCAACTAATGACAAACAAAATGTTTTTCCTAAACCTGCTGTTAAGTCACAAGCTGGACCTGTATCTGTTAAGTCAGAAAAGGTAACTAAGAAAGTTTCTTTTACGAACGATACAAAGAAACCTGCTGAGACACAAAAATCTCAGATTAGGATTCTTAAACGTTTTGAACAATCTTGGTCACCAGTGGGTTCTTCGGGTGCTTCTACCTTAACTGCTAATGTCATAACTCAAAATGAGAAAGGTTTGAATGATCAGAAAAAGGTCGATTCTAAACCTAATGTTTGTGAAAATGAATCTTTGAAGTTTAACACTCAAAGACTCAAGACCAAACAGGCTTGAGTCCCCCGAAAGATCTAATCATTTCTTTGTTTGGTGTAGGGAGCTCCAGCTGGCCCTGTTAACAATCTTGGATTGTCGACAGTGGAGCTTCTAGGCACATGACCGGAGACTTAACGCTATTATTTGACATCAAGAATGTGAATGGCGGGTATGTGGCATTCGTGGGAAATAAAGGCAGTTATATCACGATGGAAGGGAGTGTAAGCAATGGGATCGTGAGTTTTGAGAGAATATCTTATGTGAAGCAAATTGATTACAATCTGTTGAGTGTCAGCCAAATTTGTGACAAACAGTTTTTTGTACACTTTGATGATAAATCTTGCTATATTCTGAAACCCGGATTCGTCATACCAAAAGAATGGATCATGTTGCGAGCACCAAGAGTGAACAACTTGTACATTCTTGATATGAGCAAGGCTATGACAACCCAGGGCCAAGTTACATGTTTTCTATCCAAGGATACAAAAAAAGAATCGATAATGTGGCACAGAAGGATGGGACATATTCACCTCAGAAAAATGAATCATTTGGTGAAGCACGGGCTTGTAGAAGGGGTTAACGTGAACCATTTTCATCTCAATGATAAATGCGTGAGTTGCAAAAAGGGTAAACAACACAAACAGTCCCACAAACCGAAGAAAGTGAATTATGTAGATATGCCACTTGAACGTTTGCATATGGACCCTTTCGGACCTGTCAAACGTAAGAGTCATTATGGAGAACTTTACTGTCTTGTGGTTACTGATGATTACTCGAGATTTTCGTGGGTAATGTGCTTGCAACACAAAAGCAACACATTCAATAATTTGAAAGTTCCGTTCACCCGATTGGAGAATGTTTACGGATTGAAGATCAAAAGAATTCGTAGTGACAACGGGACGGAGTTTAAAAATTCTCAGATGGATGCACTCTGTGAAGACAAAGGAATTCATCATGAATATAGTGCTCCGTACACTCCACAACAAAACGGTGTTGCAGAAAGGAAAAACAGGACTCTAATAGAAACGGCACGAACAATGCTTGCGGATTCGAATCTTCTAGTAATGTTCTGGAATGAAGCTATTTACGCAGCTTGTTACACTTTGAATTGTGCATTGACAGTGAAGAAGTTTGGCAAAACTTCTTATGAACTGTTGAGTAGACGAAAGCCGAATTTGGAGTATCTAGAACCGTTTGGGGCACCTTGTACGATGTTGAATCCGACTGAGAAGTTTGCACCGAAAGCTGAAGAGGGATATTTTGTTGGATATGTAACCCTGCTCAACAGGTATTCAACAAAAGAACTCGACAGGTAGAGGAGTGGGCTAACGTGGAAGTTCAACGATACACTCAGAACGAACAGGGAAGCGGTCCTGATTGGATGTTTGATTATAAAGATTTCATTGAATCATTCAATCTAGATAACTTGGTTGAAGAGGCTGTATTACGACTTTATTACGAGTGTGAAAACGCAGTGACTTTACCGTTGGTGCGTCCGATCACTGTAACTCCTCCAGCAGCTTCTAATGATGCCAACGTTCCTGCAAATGAAGAAGAGGTTTTTCAAGAAGCTTCTACTACACTGAACACATCTGAATCGGAAGATGAAGATGAAATTTCTAGTGAAGCTATTCTAGATCATGTTTCGGAGGAACCACCAGTGAACCCAAATCCATATGTTGCTTCATCATCAAATACAGGTAATGATCTAGATACGGCAGAGAATCTAACTACTCAAACTGGAGTTCAAGTTCTTGATCATCCGGAATCTCGGATTCATCAAATTCATCCACTTGAGCAAGTTATTGGTGACCCCGGAAGCAGTGTTATGACTAGAGGACAACTTCTTCGAGCGACTTCACATGATAATATCGGAGCCCTAGCCCTTTATGATAAAATTCAAAAGTCTGGTTATCAAAATGACTGGTCCTTTGCTTGTTATGTTTCGCATGTTGAGCCGCGGACATACAAAGATGCTTTATTGGATGATGCTTGGGTTGAAGCTATGCAAGAGGAAGAAAGAAGATTGGTACTAAATGGGTTTTTAAATGTAAGAAAGATTATCAAGGGGTAATCGTACGAAACAAAACTCGATTGGTCGTTCAGGGATTTAGTCAAACTGAAGGAATAGACTACAATGAAGTTTATGCACCTGTGGCACGTATAGAAGTTATCCGAATGATTCTAGCGTTTGCTTCCTACAAGAAATTTAAGGTGTATCAAATGGATGTGAAGAGCGTGTTTCTGTACGGTGTGGTGAAGGAAGAGGTTAACGTTGGTCAACCACCAGGCTTTGAAGATCCTATCCACCGGGATAAGGTTTACGTACTAGACAAAGAACTTTACGGGTTGCACCAAGCTCCACGCCAATGGTATGAGGAGGTGAGCACGTACCTACTTTCAAAGGGATTCAAACGAGGTTTGGTCGACTGTACCCTGTTCACGAAAAGAACAGAGGGTGACTTGCTTCTCGTTCAGATATACGTTGACGATATTATTTTAGGTTCTACTGACGAACTTTTGTGCAGAGAATTTGAAAGAGTCATGTAGGAAAAGTTTGAGATGAGCGCAATGGGGGAAATGCAGTTTTTCCAAGGCTTGCAGGTGGATCAATTGCCAACGGGCATTTTCTTTCACCAGACGAAATACGTACCTGCAAGATGGAAGATTCCAAGCCTATGGATACCCCGATACAACCTAATCACAGGATTGGAGTTGACGCTATGGGGGAGCTCATTGATCCATTCACTTATCGAGCCATCGTAGGGTCGTTGATGTACCTGACTGCATCTCGTCCAGACATTATATTCGCAACATGTCTCTGTGCATGATTTCAATCGAAGCCAAAACATAGTCATCTAACAGCCGTCAAACGAATCCTGAGATATCTCAAGGGTTGTCCGTCGAGAGGAATTTGGTACCCTAATGATGATAATTTTGACTTTTTTGCTTTTAGTGATGCAGATTTTGGTGGCTGTGACAAAGACAGTAAATCCACAACGGCTGGATGCCAATTCTTCGGGAGCAGGCTCGTGACCAGGCAGTGTAAGAAGCAGACAGCAGTCGCTCTATCTACTTGTGAAGCAGAATATGTAGCAGCCTCTAGTTGCTGTTCACGGGTTCTGTGGATTCAACAGCAGATGCGCGATTACGGTTTGCAGTATCTTAAAACCCCAATTTATTGGGATAATGAAGCTGACATAGCACTCACGAAAGACATGAACAATCACTCTAAGGCTAAACATATCCGGATCAAGTATCACTTTATCCGTGATTGTTATGCTAAAGGGTTGATTGACATGGTCAAAATCCACACTGATTACCAGAGGGCTGATCTTTTTACCAAAGCTTTTGATAGATCGAGATTCGAATTTTTATTAAAAGCTAACAGTATAGAAGAGAAACAAGACTAATCGTCACCTCGGTTTGTCACTTTATTTTAGTTTTTACTGTTTTTCAGAAAAATCAAAAATCCAAAAATATGTTTTACATTTTAGGGGGAGTCTTTATTTTTCAGAAAAAGCCAAAAATCCATAAAAATTAGAAAAACCCAAAATGATTTTCCAGGATAAAAAGAGGAAATGATAGTACATCAGTGGGGATCTGACACATGCTAAAGATTTGAAATGTTATATAAGATGTGTGTTGAGTCTGTGTGATGTGCTGGTAGGCTTCGTAGACCTATTACTGTGTGCCTGATACATACATTTCAAACGATTTGTTATGTGGATGAACACCTCATGGGCATATGGTCTTGGTACCGTAATTTCGTTTGATAGGGTTTGTACAAAATTCGGAGGTTTCGGGTCGTTATATTATTAGTTACTGGGGATAGCCAATCTGATCTTCTGTCGTAAGGTTTTACGGACCTAGATCAGACAGGGTATCTTTATAAAAATGCTTTAATGCCAAAACTTAAAGTTACCGAATTGAGGAACTTTAAATGTATGAAGATAATCAAAGATTATCTAATGCATCGTATTTAATCATTTATGCAAATCGTGATTGATATAAGACCTCAACCTGGTAAGACTGCACATGTTACTCTGTAGCATTGAGTTGGTGACCTGTATACCTCTGTGCCTCATACCTTGTAAATTACAGATAACGAAAGCATAATCACGCATTACAATGGGTATTTGTGCAAAATTCCTTGATACAGGAGTATTTCGTGTGTGTGGGAACCACAGACAAATTAGTTCATAATATAAATAGCAGTATCAGTGTAAAGCACTGCATAAAAGTCTGCATGTTAGCTTATGTGGATAACAATATCAGCAATTGTCGGATCACACATTGTCTTTAATGATAATAAACACTAAAGATCAATGGTGTGATCGGATTTCTCAAAAACTGATATGAACCTCTTACCAGAAATCACAAAACGTTTACTGATTGTTGTTTACATTTTTGCATTTTACATTTACTGCAAAAAATACAAAAACTCAAAAAGATTTTTGGTGTGTTTTAACAAAAATTTCAGAAAATCCAAAAGATTTTGCATTTCTGTTCCATTTTGTATAACCGATGGTGATTGATGGTTATTTTCTGAAGTTTGACAGACCATTTGAGTTTTGTGACATTTAAATGACAAATGATGAATGTTTGAAGGTTAAAATGATTGAAAATGATTAAACGGGATTCGATTTTGAGATTAAGTAAAATTTTTCAGATTTCCAAATGCTCATTCACCCCTTCAGTGGGTCGAAGGTGCATTTGAGGTTACATTCGAGCCTATAACTAAGGTCGAATGAGAGTGTTTTTATGAAATTTCTTCATTCGAACCCTTCAGTCTTCATTCGAGCCTTTCACTAGGGTCGAAGGAAGATGAAGTTTCTCATTCGAACCCCAACAAGGGTCGAATGTAGACATCTATATATATGTTGTTCCTCATTCGAACCCTCATTCCAAATTTTTTTTTAAAATTTCTGATTTCGGGAGACCATTTTCATCTTGAATTTTAGACCTTATCATTGTGTTCCTGATACTTTCCTGATCATTTCTATACCAAATACACAAGTATTCATTGGATAATGATGTCAAAATCATCAAAATTGTTCCTGGAACCCTTGGACACTAATTTGGACACTTTAATGTGTTGTTTTGCAACGATTGATGATTGTAAATTAGTTTTCGATAGTTTTAGGGGGAGAATGTCATAAAATCTAGGTTAATAACATCATAATGAACTGAATTGATTGATCAAACCCTATAAACCCAAGATTTATTAGAAAACTATCTAAAACTGTTTAATTGATGAAATTGATGGTTAGGTTTTGTTTATCGGTCATATTATAATAAAAACAAACAAAAATTTGATGTTAAGATGGATCAGATTGAATTCTGGTAATTTTGATCAAAAACAGACTCATTCGACCATTTTCAACAGGTCAAATGTAGTCTAAAAATGGTCGAAGGTAGGCCTGTAAACGAACCGAACACGAACACGTAATCGAACACATTTTTGTGTTTGTGTTTGTTCATTAAGAAATTTGCCGTGTTCGTGTTCGTTTATGTTCATTCATTTAAAACTTAAACGAACTGTTCATGGACATAAACGAACACAAGTGATGAATATAAATGAACACAAACGAACATAAACGAACACAAACAAAAACAAGTTAATAATGATTCATCGCAATGCAACCAAAACCAAATAACGGGGATTAGAAATACGAAGGCGCTACGGTCTATGGAGACGGGGATGGGGGAGACAGCGACGCTGTTGAGGCTGGAGGCTGGAGAGTGGAGGTGGTCGACCGGAAGTAGAAGGAGGTAGGGCTGTGGAGTGTGGAGAAGAAAGGAGGTGTGGTTGTGAAGTATGGATAGCGTCTTATAAGTAATATGGTTAGAATATTAGGTTTAGGATTAAATTTTTAGAACATATGAATTAAGATACTTAACAAAAGGAAATAAATAATAAAAATAAAGTTAAGTTTAATTAAGCGAACATAAACGAACAAAAATAAACGAACATAAATGAACATAAACGAACATAAATGAACGACCATAAACGAACGTTCATGAACATAAATGAACGAACAAAGCGTGTATTAATGTTCGTTCGTTTAATTAAACGAACAAAAAATTGTGTTCGTATTCGTTCATTTATTTAAATAAACGAACACAAACAAACTTCCTGACGAACAGTTCATGAACGTTCGGTTCGTTTACAGGCCTAGTCGAAGGTAAGGAAGACTTCTAGACCAAAATTTCAATTTTTTTCCGATTTTGATTAATTACATGTTTTTGTTTTGCATATTTTCAATGGCTGAGCAACAAAATCCAGAAAAACAGGTTGCTGAACAGGAGAAACCAAAAGAAATGGAGCTATTATTTGAAGTGGATCACAACTGTTGTGCTTTCATCGGTGAAGTACAACAACATGAAGCCTTTGCCGGAATTTGTAACATTCCAAAAATCCGTTTCGCTTAATTATGCTATTAGGCGTGAATAAGAAATGACAAAACGAATTAAATAGTATAACGAGTCTTTATGGATAATAAAATGGGATGATAAGAATGTGAGTTATGTTATATTATGAAAATAACCTTGTTAGTGTTATTATCTATTTAAGTGAACAAATACACTAGAAAACTAACTTGGTTAGTTAAGTTTTATAAAGAAATAATATTGGGACATAATTGGGGGACTATTAGTGTAAACTTGCCAAATAAAATGACAAGAAAACACCCATTTTGGGTGAAAAACGTGATCAGCCCCAAAGGGGCTTTCTTGAGCAAAATTCAAGCCCTAATCACACTAAAATGGAAGAATTCATGCAAGGGTTTGAGTATTGACATGATGGGGGTGCAAATTGAGGATTTTCTACGAAGTTTGGAGCTTATGGTAAGAACCCTAACCCCAATTTATGTAGATTTCGAAACCCATATGTGGGTTTTGAGCAAATGATGTTAAATTCGTATTATTGCTAATTATTAGTGATATTGATCATTCTTAATGGTTTATAAATGCGTTAAATATTTAGAAGCTTGCTTGTGTTCAAAGATGATGATTTTGGTTTTGATTGGTAGCTTTGATGTTACTAAAATAGTAGGAAATCTATGTTTTAGGCATGGATTGTAGAGGAATTGTATTCCATATGTCTTGCATGAATCTTATGTGTTGGTAAAATTACAAGTTGAAATTAGAAATAGCTAAGCATGATGGTTAGAATGATGTTGTTGATGATTAGCTAGTTAAATGGCTAAGTTTGAGAAGTCCATAAGGCTTAGAATTCACTTGCAAAAATGGTGCACATGAAGTGTTTGATACAATGCTTACATGAAACTTGAATTGGGTCAAATGGTGTAAAACTGTATGAAATTCGTCACTTTTGACAGCCCTAGATAGTCATCTTGTAAATGGCATATCTCATTCGTTATTAGGAGATAGAAGACGAGCCTTATATCGTTGAAAAGCTTGTTGCACATATTACATTTCATATTTAGTCATAAGAAGCTGATTCTGAGTTGTAGTGGGCCAAAACGGCATCTAAAGTTAACATTTCAGTTTTGATAGCTAAGCTGTTTGGTCAAAATTATGTTTCTGACCTGATCTTAAAATATTCATATAAAATCATAGAAAAATCGTTAGGAGGTGTTCTTTATATGGTTGGAAAGGTCATTGAATGAGGCACATTTTGTATTTGATAGTCAAGATCTGGTTCCGAGGTTTAGAAGGGGAAAAACGACCTTGAAAAACAGCTGCGCAGAAAATCGCTGCACATTTATAATGTAATATTTAATAAGAAAAGGTGTAAGAATGTACACGCTTGTAGTAGTCTTGGAGTACGGATTGTAGGGAAAGAATAACGTATTATGTGGCATTCAAAAAGTGTGTAAGAACACTTACCAACTAGTTCATGCAAGTATTTTCACTAACGGGTCAAACGGGTAGTATATGGAAAGACTTATTGAATAGAACTAGTTGTTGAATGTATTGATGTCATGTTTGAATGATGTAGAATGAATACTAATGTTTGAATAGGTAAGTTTCAAATTAGTATTCTAACACGGCATGCTGACTTGAAAGTAAGCTAGATACAAGAAGCTTAAAAGTAAACGGGTCAAGTGGATATGATCTCGAGCTAGGTGAAAAGCTTGGGACTATAAGTCAAAAACGTATAAGGCGAAAACACTCCTACGGGCAAAGGTAGGTGACTTATGATGCAAACTCTTGGTTTAGTAATTGTAGGTTTATGTATAAATAGAGAATGAGAAACAAGTATGAAATGGTGATTTATAATAAGGTTAGCAAATTGACGTTGTTGGTGAACGGGTATAGTTCACTATACAACAACGAAAGTAGTTGGGATAAATGGGCAGTAAAGATAAATGAAGTGAGGGTAATTAAGCATGAAACAAATCCAAGATTAACAAATATGGCATAAGAATGAATGGGAAAATGTATGTATTGATATGTGTATATATATAGATGGATACATTTAATCATGGGTGTGACTATTTAGATTTAATTGTATAGTTATCCAAGGTCACACAAATGGTAAATCGTTTGGTAAGTGGAATTATCACGTGTTGGATGCTAGAGTAATAGAATGTGTGCATATTTGCTTATGCCCGGGAATGTGTTAAAGTGTTTGTATATGTAAAGGTTGGTCGTTATGTGTAGATTGAGTATAGGTTCGGAAACGTCTTGTTTGTCCTTGAGAATACATGAAGGAAGAATAAAGATGCAGGTATGTAAGTATGAATGCATGGAAATTGGAGGATAGGATCCGGAGACCGGATCCGAACTTATAAAAAGGCGTTTGGATATGACCAATGAGTATTGTTGATGTTATTTCCATATTGTGAATATTTGCATGAAGTCACTTAATGAACTAACAAAATGGTTATGTGGTAGTTGCAGGTTGTCTGGTCAAGCTCACAAAGCAAGAAATGGTTGGAGGTCGAGTGAGGACACGAATTGTACGGGGTCACGGTCACCTAAACTAATAAAGATGAGTTGTATTTGATGTAATAAGAAACAATAAAAGATGGAAATATGAAACACCTATAATATTTAGTAGATATGGGTTCAAAACATACAAGAATGTTTTATCAAGCAAGAAAATTTTCTGGTTCGTATTTCCGCTGAGTATTTTCAGTTAAAAAGGTTTAAGGTGTTTCAGAATTGTTGATTCTACGACGAAGCAGGGTGATATATGCTATTGCTACTCCAGCATCTATCTATAAAGATCACCAAGTGGAGTTTTGGAAGAGTGTCGTTATAGATTTATGTTATAACAAGACGGCCATTAGAAGCAAGATTCAAGGAGAGCTGGTGCTTGTTACAGAAGAAGATATTCGGGAAGCATTAGTATTGGAAGATTCTCCTACTGATCGGAGGAAACTTACATGGGTTGATCAAAGACTATGCTTCTTGAGAATGAAGTACATCGGTCCTATCACTGACGGGTTACTGCATAAAACTAAACTGTGTCTGCAGTTTATGTAACACCCCAACCGATGGCGGAAACATCGAGGTGTCACGTAGTGACGATTGTTCAATAGCTCATGGACTAAAGTGTAAATTTGAATACATTGATTAAATAATTTATTACATTGAAGTGAAATACAATGGTACTAACTGTCAACTTAATTGCAATACAATGAATCAAAATCTAAATATAAATCCGAAAGCTTAAAGGATGCATCTCAAAACACCCTGAAACATGTACAAAATCATTTGGTCAATACAAAAATTGTATTGGTGGGCATACCCTGTTTGAATAAATATAGTAGAAAAAGTGTTTAGCAATTCATGTGCGGTACCATTTGCAATTATGTAATAAGTGGTATCCGGGTCAAATCAACCCTAAGAAAAGAAAGCAGATATATATAGTATGCGCTAGTAGTAATGTAATACATAGCAATGACGAGGACTCTCAACAGAGTCACAAGGGTATATACCATAGTACTATTCATTGAAATGCCAGGCCGAAACGGTTAATGATTTGACAGGTCATAGATACACGAAATGACATAAGCAAACACACATGAGAATTGCATTTAGTAAAAGAAATAGAAACTTGATTGTAAGTACATGAGTCACCCCAAAATGTAAAACAGTAAAAAGGGGAAAGATATACTCACAGTTTGCGAAAGCGATCAAAATCCACTTAAGCGGTCGTGAGCTAAGTAATGGGAATTCCGAAGAATTCAACCTATAATGTATAAGAATACTAATAAGGAAATGTCTAAGAGTCTAAAGTATCTAGGGTCTAAGGCATTAGGGTTTGCTAAGTCGATTTGGGGAATTAAAGTTTTTATGATAAATCGCGTTAATGTAAAAGTTGTACGTCAAAAATAATATATAAAGGTTTGTAAATGCTGTTTAGGTAATATAATTATTCCCAATTGAATATTTAGGTAAACATATGTTTTGACTAATTAAGACAAAATAATTTAGTTAATTACTTAAATTAATTATTGTAAACAGTAATCATAAATATTGAAATAATTGGCTAGGAGTTACACATCGATCCAACAAATGCTAATAAAGACATTCAACCATAAGAGTATTTCTATTTTATAAAAAAAATATTTATAAAATAGATGTTTAAATTGTACAAATAAATAAATGTTTTATTATGTCTAATTAAACATAATAAGACTAATAATACAAGACACAATCCAAAAATACTATTTTCATAGAAAATGGATACTTTCTGATGTAAAGTAATGAAAATAATTTTCCCATAATTTTTATAAACTTATTTATATTTAAAAGTGATTTAATGGTATTAAATCATGTTTAAATGATTAAAAATAGGAAAATCAATACAAATAAATGTTTTCTGAGCCAATAATTTTTATTTCAGTTCTTAATGATTAGAAATAATTTATGACAAATTTTCATATTAAAATAATTAAATTTCAATTTTATATGATTTAAATATCATTAAAACCACATAAAATCAAAATAAAACACAAAACACTCTTAAAGGTAAAAGTTTCTATGAGAACTCAATCTACTTAATTAAAAAGGCTCACAATAAATTTATTAGAGTTTTGTGACAAAAACCTATTTAACATGAATATTATTTGTTTTAAAACTAATTTAACAAATAAAATGAGATTACACATATAACCGTATCAAAATAGAGGAAAAATGACATGAAAATTATTCTAACATAATGAAATATGTTTCTACCAATTTTTGTGTTAAAATACATTTAATGCGATTTTATATGAATTAAACATGATTAAAGCATCATAAAAATAATTAAAAATACTAAACAGCCTCAATAAATTCCGAAATAATTTCTAAAACTTCTAATCAGTTTTAGGAGCAAGTCTACCAAGTTTCATAATTTTTGTATAAGAAATGAGCGAGTTATGAATTTATAAAGTTCTATAAACTTTTAAATCAAAATCCCCAAATAACTAGAACACCCTAAACCATAGATTATCCAATTGAAACCCTTAGACACTATAATTAACAAACTAAATAGAGGGCTATGGATCTATAAATATGAATAATGTATCATGCAAAAATAATCGGAAAAACTCACAACGCAGCTAATCCAATTTGTAGAAATAAAACCGAAATAGAACCCAAGATTAAGCTTCCAAATTCGTCAGAAAACAAGAACTAATGGATTATGCTTGGACCTTAAACGCGTAGGATAACTACTAATCTTGTTCAGAAATTTGGGAACTCTAAGAAGAATTATAGATGCAAATAGAAATTGGTGAAATCCGCGACAGGAATATAGTGAACAAATGATTTTTTTTCCAATATAATGCCCCCATGTGTGTCTATATATATATTTCAAATGATCAAGGTTAATAAATGGAATTTATGGTGACATAAAAACTATTTCAAACAAACATAAGTATCAATAAAAAAATGTTGTTTCAATATATAAATGTTCATAATTATTACTAATAAAAACTTGGTGAAACATGTTGAACCCGATTTGAGTAGTGTAGGAAAATAATACATAAGGTTGGCATGTTGACTTTGTTTGTTTCATAAACCGTTGAGTTTATAAAAAAAATCCATTTAACATCAAAACTTAACAACTTTCTATTTAGTTTTTTTTTATTGGTTTGAGCTTTACGTTTTAGTTATGCATTCAATTTTCAATGTAGCAAAATTAGTTATTAGTTTTGACACTTAAAACAATTTAACTATTTTACCAAATTAAAATTCGGGTATTACAATTTTTTCCCTAAATGTTATTCCAAATTTATTAGAAATTTGCGAATGTTACAGTTTAAGTATTTGGCACGTGTGATGTTACATGCTTTTGGACCAGTTAGAAGCAGCTATGATGTGATGAGGAGCAGTATTAGTTCGTTGATGGTTGCATTGGTGTTGAACAAACCATTCAACGTATCTGGGATGATTTTTGATCACATGCTTGAAGTGCTGAAAGGTTTGAAAGTTGATAAGTTTTTGATGTATCCAAGATTCCTACAGATGATTTTCGACAAGAAGTATCCAGATCTGAGGAAAGATCCGAAGCAGATATTGGTTTAGCAGCACATGAATCTGAGTATGTTGAGAAGAATGAAAGCTTACAAGGGTGTTCCAAAGAATGAAAGACTACCACATAAGAACTTGTTTGGTCATCTGATTAATCCAGGTTACAAGGATCCAGGTGAAAACAAAGCAAGAAATGTGGGTAGTGATTCTGATACTGATAATCCATTACAACCAGTTAATCCTGATGCTAAGAGGAAAAGACAGGTGATTAATAAGGGTTCGAAATCTGGTAAAGGTAAAGCTAAGATTATAGAAGCTGCAACGAAAATCAGGGAAAAGCAAAACTTAGCTTATTGATGAGGAGTCTATTGATTCTGAAGAGACTTAAGATAATGAAGAATGGGATTCGGGTAACAAAACTGTCAAAACCACTAAGTCCAAGGCCACTGAGGCTGGTGAGATTGATAGTTTGAACAAAACAATTGAAGAACAACAACAGAAGAGTCCGATTATTGTTGAAGAAGGAGAACATGGATTAGAAGACCAAGATTTTATTGGATCTCTTGTTGCTATTGGAAAGATTTTGAAGCCAAAGTTCAAAAGCATGGCTAAAAAGACTATCCCGGAGAAGAAACGTGATAGAGAGATCGAGATACTTGTTGCAGGAAAGAAAGTTCCTGACATTGGAAGCTCAAAAGCTGCCACACCTGTGACATCCCCTGTAGCTAAGAAATCAAAGAAATCTGTTGAAGAAACTTCTGTGAATCCACCTACAGATTTTGAAGCTACATTGGAGAATGTGTTGAAAAAGTTTCAGAAGAAGAAATCTTCTGTTGCTGAGGCATCTACACCTCAGGTTACTGTTTCTAGTGACGTGATGGAAGCTGTTAACCAAAAGATTGCTGATATGATGAAAATGTTTAACCAGCAACAACAAGAGATTGAAAAGCTGAAGAAGAATGAAAAGAAGATGTTAGATGTTGTTGTATCCTCTCAGGAAAGCCAAGAAGAGCTAGAAGCTGAGATTAAACAGCTTCAAGAAGAAAACCAGAAGATGTTTGGGCATGAACAGAGGAATACTCGCAGAATCAAAAGTCTTCAGCTTGAGAACAAACAGATTAAATCAACAAATAAGAATTTGAGAAAGTTGATTGATGATTTGTATGATAAAGCTACTCAATTGAAAGATGGTGAAGAGGACAAAGAACCAGAAGTAGAACAGGTTGATTATGAACCATCTGAATCTGAAAAGGATGAGGACAAAGATGACGAAGATTTATCTGATGATGCTGGTGATAAGCCAGAGAAGAAGAAAGATGGGGATGATGACGGTTCTGATAAAGGTTCTGATGATGGTAGTTCTGGTGATGATGATGATGATGATACAGATAAGTATCGATATGAGAAGAGAGAATCTGATAAGAAGGATGCAGGTGAATCTAGTTCAAAGAAAGCACCTGGTGGAAATACTGATGATGACAGTATTTTCTGGACTGAAAAGATACGAGCCTTATCAGGTGAGGACAAGAATCTATATCGTCAGATGTAGACTCAGAAGATTTGGACGATCGAATTGACCGGAAAGTTTCCAGAAATATTTGAGTCTGATCATTTGAGGTATGAGTTGGAGTATAATGATCCTGATTTAGAGGATGGAGAAGTTTCTGCGGCTGTTGCCAAATAGATTTTAGAAGGATTGGCGAAACTGGTTGGTAAATCTCTTGAGGAATTGATGAATGATAATGAAATTCCTAATATTTTTTAGAAAGAAGCTGGAAATCATTCTGATGATAGAGGTACACCTGTGTTTGAGGATATTGAGATAGAAGATATCACAAGTGAAGAATATCCTGAGTACTTTAGAGACAAACAGGATGATGTGATTCCTGAATTTACTGATGAAGTTCTGGAACGGGCTGAGAAACTAGCAAAGAAGAAGATCAAGAGATTCGTTGAAGAAGTTTTCAAGAATGTTGATAATCAGATGCCGAATGTTGAACAATCTGATGATCTGAAGAGTTTGTTGAGAAGGCTTAAAGAGAAAGAGGCAAACCAACCCAAAACTGAAGTTCAGGGTGGTTTCTATAAATATCACAATGAGCTATTTAAAGGCACAGCTCTTGGATGGAAATACCTCAGGTAGTTGCGGTGCGTTGCAGTGAAGTGGGAAAAAGGAATTCTGTATTTTCACAGATTCCATGATATCAAAACGCTACCATACTAGGCTGTACATGATATCTGCAGACACACTATGACTGGTTAAACTGTTAACAGTGATGCAGTTGGATATTTTGCTGATCGTATGGCTAGAGAGAGTAGAACGAGTTGGGATGTGTTCAGGCCGCGGTATCCTATCAGGAAGGTTCATAAAGAAATTGATCAGATTACTGGGCTGAACAAGGTTACTTTAAAGTACAAACCACCAACAGTGTTTAAGCATATTCCGTTGATGCCTATACAACAACACTTCAACAAAGAATTTTTCATGTGGTACTATGATTGGAGAACCGCAGAAGCCGTCATCTTACTAAAGGATAAAAGGGGAGTGTATAAGAAGATTCACATTTTTGATCCCATGTGGTTGATTAACTGTTCTTATGAAGATATAATCATGTTGTATTACAACCCAATCTATTGTGAGGAGAAGGATAGTGAACAAGCGATGAAATACCGTCGTATGGTATGTTTGTGTTTCGCTTGGGATGTCAATGCAGGTTGTGACTATGACAAGAAGTTGGGAAAGTTTGTGAAGGTTAATGAAGTGAAGAAGAAATCAAAACCTATACCCGAGCCAGTTATGACTAATGAGCAGAAAAAGATTCTGCGAATCAAGTTGATGAACAAAACACTTGATTACCAACGTCAACAATCCAAGCAATAGTCGAGGGGGAGTTTGTAGATGCATATTGCGACTAGTGCTTTGGATTAACAAAATAAAGTGTTTTGTGGTTTATCATAGGGTCGAAGGTGGGTTTTGGTTAGGTCCAAGGAAGGTTAAAGAGGTCGAAGGGAGAAGACTATTGACTGAAGTTTGGTTCGAGCTTAGTGACAGGTCGAAGGTACACATTCGACCTTGACGAGAGGTCGAATGTGGATTAGTATATAAGCTGAACATTTTGTTTTATTTGTAACTTTTGCCATTTGTGTTTGTGTGTCTGGTCTAGTTTCTCTCTCTAGGTTTTGACCTTTCTGAACTTGACTTATATCATTGTAAACATTATTTGTAATCAAGTTTAACAAGTTTTTAATGAGAATGGAAGTTGAAAAGGTAATTGTTTGTGTTTGATTCGATTCGTATCATTTTGTAAACATTCTAGGGTTTCCGCACCTAGAGTGTTAGACTTGTATGATCACATAAACGTTTTTATCAAAACCGATCCGTCTATAGGTGGCGATGACAGGAGTGGGTGGTCGTTTATGGCGACTATGGTGGGTGGGTGACTGTGGTTGGTGGTAGGTGGCGGTGTTGATAGGTGGAGGTGGATGCGGCGATGGTGGTAGGTGGAGGTGGGTGGCGGCAGCTGTAGGTGGAGGTGGATGGCACCGGTGGTGGGTGGCGGTGGTGGTAGGTGGAAGTGGATGGCGCCTGTGGTGGCTAGTGGTGGTGAAGGGTGACGATGGTGGTGGTGGATAGTGACGGCGAGGGGTGGCGGTGGTGGGTTTTTTTGTTGTTAATGAAGGGTAAAAGAGGGGATGAGAGAAAAAAAACATGAGGGTGGATGGAATGATTTTCACAGAATGAAATGGCTTGTGAAATGAGTGATTTCATTCCATTAACCAACCAACCACATAATTTTTCATTACATTGTGACGGTCAATTCATTTCCTTCTTCTATTTCATCATACCAAACACTATGTTAAAAAGTAAACCGAAAGAAATTGCAATAATAAAAAAGACGACTATAGCTTAATTAAAGGAACTTGCAACTTGCAAATAAATATTGTATGGAACCACTAATTAAACGTGAGTTTTGTATTAATCAAAACGATATACATGTTTTTTAAAGTTTTCATACACAAATGTATGTAACGTTGTTACATAAAAGAGTGAAAATATGTTATATTCTAAAGTAATTAATTAGGTTACCAATTAAACATAATGGTATATTCATGAGAAAGATAAGCAAGATTAAGATAGGAAAATATGAAAGATATTTTTCCAATTTCAACAATAACTAATCTATATATATTAGAGATAATTACACAGATATTCCTTATGGTTTATAGAAAGTAACAACTTAGAGTACTAACATTATTTTTTAACATGTTAAGGGTTTATGATTTCAGTTTTGTAACATGTTAAGGTACTAAGGCTAACTCCGTTAGTTTTTCTAGTTAACTTTTGATAAAATAACTAAAATGCTTAAAAATAACTAGATGGGTCATTCTTGTAATTAACTTTATTTGATTTACAAGAATACTTTTTGCAATTTATTGAAATTAGAATTACCTATTAATATTATTAAATTTAACTTTTAAATTTTAATAATATACTAAATTAAATAATTATACTCTACACATTTTAATATATTTTTTTTATAAAACAATACTTTTATCCGTATAAACCACCGTCGATAGGCCTAATTCGTATATACCATCAAGCACCACATCAACTCTCATCTCCACCGCCATTGCCGCCGTACGTTATCTATATTTGACAAGATCATCTATATTTTTTAATATATAGAATTATTTATTTTTATTATTATTATTATTATTATTAAAACATAGAAATTTTAAATTATAAAAATATACAAAATAAAATAATTATAATATATACATTGTAGTATATAATTTTTATAAAACAATACTTTTATCCAAGTAAACCATCGCCAATAAGCCTAATTCGTATTTGCCATTAAGCACCACGTATACTCTCATCTCCACTGCAATTGCTGCCATGCATTATTTATATTTGACAAGGTAGCCTATATTTTTTAATTGAATAATTATACTCTATGTGCTTTAATCTATACTATATTAATAAGCATATAGGAAGGGCAAGAACGGTCATTTTCCACTTTTTTAAGGCGTACAAGACTTGAAACATGTTGTACGTGGTTGTCTAGATGATTTAGGTTCCGACCACTTGACAAACTTAAGGTAACGGTTTTTGTTCATGTTAGTAGTCTTTTTTTTATGTTTTGTGTTTGCCATGAAGATGATGAGTTCTATGTTTTTTGTTGGCCGTTTTTTATTTTCCAACCACTAACGCCTTTTTCACTGGAACATTTACAGTGCTTTATGAACAGGACGATAAGATTCGTAAAGCAGTGAAGAAAAGTGAAGGTTATTTTTTTTGTTTGTGCAAAATAGATCTAATTTTATCATTATCGGTTAGGTCTTTTCTGGTCTTGAATGTTAATTATGCTTTTATAAGATTTTAATGTTTAGGATTTGTTCAAGTTCATTGATTTTGGTTGTATTGTCGCGAGATTCTTGTCGGCTAATCCTTCTAATTGACTGGGTTATATTGAAAGTTTGTTTTGCTGTTCAAAAAATTAAAGAGGGTTGTTTGTTAAATCTGTTTGTTATTTATTTTTTCTTTCTTATATTAAAATGGACTTTGCTTTTAAAAACCAAATCTTAACATCGTTTATAACTTATAAATTCTTACACCATTTTATGTTTATTGATTTCAGAATTATGAGTTTATGAAGGTGGTTTTGATGTGGAAGAGAAAGCTGCTACAAGAGCTCTGGTGGATTGTTATAAGTTTAAAGCTATGCAATTTTTACGGGTAAAGACAACTTATAAGTTTTTCTTTTGCAATTGGTTTTGGCATGGTTTAAAAAAACGGGTGAGGCGTGCGCCTTGAGGCGCGCCTCAAGGCGATTCAGGTGGAAAACGAGTCTGAGGCACCGCCTCAGGGTGTTATTTTGTATTTGCGGGTAACAAAAACTGCGCCTCAGGGGTAATTGATGTTTATTTTTGATGTCTTTACGCGTTTTTTGTCAACTTCAAGCATTCTATATCTTTTTTAATGTGTGTTTTTTATGTTTTAGATGAATCTAATGATGAAATTAGTTAGTATTTCATTTTTTCTAAATTATGTAATATTTATATATTCTTTTATCATTCCGCCGCGGGCTTACGCCTTGGTTTGCCTCGAGGCGTACACCTCATGAGGAGAAGGGGAAACGCCTCGAGCACATTTCCGTAATTTTAAACCTTGAGTTTTGGTTTCTCATTACGAATTGATGTATTTTATTTGTATACGTGTTTGTTCAGGGTTATTAAATCTTAAATTCAAAAGATCATGCTATTTTTTAAGAAGTAACCAAAACCTACTGAGTACAAGCCTAACATTTCACATGCTGTTGGAACTACAACTTTTTGAATTCTTATGAACATAATGAAACTCACTTATTCAGTTTTGTAGTCACAGCTGAAAAACTCTTTGATAAAAAGCCTTTGATGTTAGGTTGTTGGTAAGGAAATTGATCTCCAAAGCCTCGGATTGTGCATGCTTACGTTTCCAAGGAATGATTGTGTGTTGTCATTAGCAAAGATATCCAATAAAAATGCGTAGAAGCTGATGAGCAAAAGCTCTCTCTTTTAACTTTATTTAGAACAAATAAAGAAATTCTATGAAAAAAGAAGACTAGAAACTAAACTTTGCTTGTAGCCAGAAATAGACTTGATCTAGCTGACACATCTTTTGCTCCTTTTTTTGTTCAACTGTAATTTAGCTTTGCGTTGTGATACGAAGACAATGGATGAGTTGCAAGTTATTGTGGGGTTTGCACTCGCTACAAGAGCTAAGGTGACCTTCCGTTTGGTATTGACCAACACTTTTTGCAGCCATCCACTCTACAAGAATCTGAGCTTATTCGTGAATACACACTTGGTATTTCCATAAGTTCCATAAATATGTACTACATATTTTTAATTTTTAAGGGAATGCATGCTGATTTGTTTAGAATCAGGTGTGAGAAATGCTGCAGAGGAACCTTTTACATGAATTTGGTATCCCTGTTATAGATGTTTTGGTTGATCAGTTTACTCTTGTGGGTCACATGCTTTACACGGCTCCATCTGATGGAAAGTGGGTGGTTAATCATGTCATATATTTTTACTTTTTTTATAGAAATTTTAATGGAAACTTGTATAGTTATAATATACGATGATGCTTCTATAGGTTGTCGATTTAGCGGGGGATGTTTGCAAGCAGGAAGATGCAAAAAGAGTAATATATTCAACCATCAAACGCTTCGGCAAGCTCCATATTCTTGTAAGTTAAATGGGTAATCGTAGATGAAAACAGTTTGATTAAATGGGTAATAATAGATGTTATGAGTTGAATTTATCCTCATTTGATGTATATATAATCTAACTGAAATGATGATGCGTTTTTAATAGTGTCTTCAAGTTTATTTATGTAGGCAAACTAGTTTTTATCCCGGGAGCGTCCCGGGTTGAAATATCTTATATGACATAATAAAATATCTAACATGACAACATAATTAATGCCTTGTCAATATATAATTAATGAATATTATTATTATTATTATGATTATTTATTTATTTATTTTAAACTAATATCTGCCATAAGTTATCATATTCTAATATAAAAAAAAAACGAATCTCTGCGTCGGGGTATAAATCTAGTGTCATTACAAAATATGATATAATGTCAAATGAATTCGGAAGTTTGTAATCAATCATTCTTAAAAGAATTAACATGAAATAAGGAAAAAAAGTTATTTATTGAAATATCGAACGCTTTAGTCTAAGGGTTATGTGATGCGTTAAAAAAATTCATGGGTATATGATCGGGTATATAGTTCGGGTATTTGGGTATGTGGTTTCGGGTAATTGGGTCAGGTATCACCTAATCCCAGGCCCGACCCAAACCCATAATTTTTTTTAAACTAATCACAAACCTGACACAATACCAGTCGGGTTACAAAAAATAGTCGTTTTTTTCTCCGTTTTTTATATAGCACTATGGTACTCGTTGGAAAGATAATAAAACGCTCGTTAATTTGGTGTAATTTTTTTCTTTAAACAAATTCGTATATAAAAGATATTAACGTTTAAAAGTTATGGGAGGAAACATGAAAGAGAAAATAATAAAGTAGATTAGGTATTTAATAGATTAGCTTAAACCATATTTAAACCATATTTATTCCTTTTTTTAATTGGTCTAAAGTTGCTACATCACATCATATGTGGCATCTCTCAAAGGAGAGATTGCATAAGAGTATGACATGTATGATTAATCCCTTTACAATATATATATATATATATATATATATATATATATATATATATATATATATATATAGATTTGTGAGGTTTTGACCTAATGTGGTCAAAATGTGGTCAAAGCTATACAAGTACATTGTTTGGTTAACTTATTAACCTATGGCCACAAGGCTTGGTTGGAGGGCTAATGGTTTTGTTCCTCCAACAAGGTTCGCTTACTAGCCATCATAGTTATCAAAGGCGTGAGGCGCACTCAAGGCGCTTAGGCTCCGCCTGTGGCCTAGGCGAGAAGCGTAAAAAAAAGCGTGGGCCTGAGAAATAAAGAGCAAATAAAAAAATAAAATAAAAATCACCAACTCATTACAAATAGTTGATGGTAAATCAATGAGTTGAGGTGTTTATATATTGAAGAATAATTCAATATCTATAAGTGTTTAAAAATCAAACATGTATGTGCTATAAGGATCGACAAATCAACAAAGAAATGATCAAACAAGTTTGATTTAGGTGCGGAAACCCTAAACCAATCACAAAATGATAATCAATCAGATCAAAACAAGTAAATCATCATTCAAAGCTTTTTCATTAATAATCAAGACTCAATTACACGTTAAAAAGATCAAAACATCAAGGACACAACGTGAATTAAGTTTACAAAAACACTAGAGAGACACACTAGACTTGGAGGGAATAATAATGCTAAAACTTACTTTCAAAAATCAGCTTAACCTATTTATAGGTTGCACGTTCGCCCACATTGTTCGTGCGAACGTGCACATTCGACCAAACACTCTGGTCGAATGAAGCAATACATAACTAACAAAATCTTCCTTCGCCTCCTGTGTCTCCTTCGTATGATATTCTTCCTTCGCACCTTCAGATTTCTTCCTTCGCCCATATCAAAACTCCTTTGCCCATTCGACTCAAACTATTAACATATGTTTATTGTAAATCCAAAGCATTAGTCGCATAAATGCATCTACAAACTCCCCCTCGACTATTGCTTGGATTGTTTAACTCTTCGTTCTTCATCCATTCTCTTATTCATCAGCTTGATATGCCGCTGAATCTTCTGTTTCTTAGTCAGCACCGGTTCATGAAATGGCTTCGGCTTCGTCTTTTTCACTTCAGGCACCTTCTGTATCTTCACAAACCTACCGAGCTTCTTGTCATAGTCACATCCAACATTTATATCATAAGCAAAGCACAGAAATACCACACGTTGGTATTTGCTTGCTTGTTCAGCATCCTTAACCTCAGAATAAATCGGATTATAGAACAACATTATTATATCCTCATGTGAACAATTAATCAACCACATGGGATCAAAAATGTGTATCTTTTTGAAGTTCTTTTCACCATCTTTTAGCACAATCACAGCCTCTGCTATCTTCCAATCATAGTACCACCAAATAAAGTATTTGGCGAAGTGTTGTGGAATCGACATCAAAGGAATCTTCTTCAACACTCGCGGTGGCTTATACTTCAGCGTCACTTTGGTCATTCCAATAATCATGTCAATATCCTTTTTATGAACGATTCATTTTGGATATTGAGGTGCAAATAAATCCCACTTAGTTCGGCTCTCTCTCGTCATCCTCTCAGCAAAGTATGAAATTTGATCATTTGACGTTCCCGTTATACGGTGACGACAAATATCACGAATAGCCCAATAAGGGAGAGTCTTCAGGTCATGGAATCTGTTAAAGTACAGAATTCCCTTCTCCCACTTGACTGCTATGCATTTCAGTTGCTTAACAAACTTCCAGGCCAATGCACGACCTTTGAAAATTCCACTGTGAAGTTTGTAGAAGCTACCTTGTATCTCAGCTTTAGGACGGTTATTCTCCTTCTCTTTCAATCCTCAAAAGTTCTTTCAAACTATCAGATTGCTCGAACTGTGGCTTATCATGCCCTTTGAACACTTCATCTTCAAACAATTTGCTCTTTTCCTTAGCAAGTTTCTCGGCCTGGTTTAGCACTTCATCAGAAAATCGAGGAAATCCAGAATCTTGATCATTCTTAAAGTATTGTGGATATTCCTCACTTGTAATGTCTTCCATCTCAACTTCTTCAAATGCAGGAACGTCACGGTCATCTGAATGATTCCCAGCTTCCTTTTCAGGTATCTTTGGAATGAAATTATCAGCAAGTAGCTCTTCCAAAGTCTTTCCAACCTGTCTAGCTAAACCTTCAAGTATTTCCTTAGAAACCGCCGCAGAAACCTCTCCATCTTCTAGATCTGGGTCATCAAACTCCAACTCATACGGCTTATTACTAGACTCGAATATTTCTGGAAACCTTCCTGTCATGTCAATCGTCTAGACTCGATCTGTAAGCATCTGGCGATACATGTGTTTGTCTTCTTCAGATAAAGACTGCAGTTTTTCATTCCACAAAATGTCATCATCTACATTTTCACCTGGAGTCTTTGAGCTTGATTCTCCACCTTTGCTCGAATCACGCTTCTCATACTTATATTTATCAGCGTTGTCATCATCATTGTCATCATCACTATCAAAAGCAGAGTTGTTTGCATCACTTGATCCACCATCTGAACTACCATCATCTCCATCATCTTTCTTCTTTTTCTTTTGAGAATCGTTACCAGCATCTTCATCAAGATCTTCATCCTCTTCATTGTCAGATGGTTCATAATCAAGTTTCTCTTCTTCTTGTTCTTTATCTTCTTCACCAGCTTGAAGTTGAGGAGCTCGAGAGTACAAGTCTTTTATCAGATTGTCCATGTTCTTGTTACTCTCCTTCAGCTTTTTGTTCTCCTCTTTTAGAGCAATATACCTTCTGGTGTTCCTCTGCTCGTGTTTTAGCAACTTTTTGTTCTCTTTCTTCAACTTTTTGATTGTTTCCTTCAACTCTTCACTGTTATCATGAGATGTGACTACAACTTCCAACATCTTTTTATCATTCGACTTCAATTGCTCAATCTCGGTTTGCTGTTTGTTGATAATGCTCATCATTTCAGATAGCCTTTGGTTCACAGCAGTCATCACATCACTATCAACTGTGACCTTCTTTTTAACAGGCATCTCAGCAACTTCATGCAAATTTCCTTTCTTCAGCTTGTTGAGCACATTGTCTAACGCTTCATTGAATTCAGCAACAGGTAATTCATCTCCCTGTTCTGTGCTAGAAGTAGTTGCAGTCTTTTGCTTCTTAGATACAGGTGCAGTAACCGGTGACGTGGGACTAGAAATTGGTGGTAGTTTCTTTCCAGCAATGAGTGATTCAATCTCCCTCATTCTCTTTTGACTCGGTTTCAATACCTTCTCTTGTTTCTTGTACTGAGGCTTCTTCTTTGATTTCACAGCCTGTACTGGTGAACCAGGAAAATCTTCTTCTACATTAAGACCCTCTTCATCTTCATCAACAGGAATTGGGCTCTTATTACCTAGATCTTCAACAGACTGGTTTAAACTGGCAGATTCACCAACCATAGTGGCCTTGAGTTTGGTAACCTTCACAGTTTCATTCTCCGAATCCCAGTGTTCATCTTCTTGCGTCTCTTCAGAATCAATTGACGCCTCATCCACAATATGCACTCCTTTCTTAGCCATTGTCTTGCTTCTTCTCGGTGTACTCTTCTTCTTAGCAGGTTCAGGAACAACCTCTATTCTGATCTCTTTTTCCTTACCCTTTCCACTCTTTGCACCAACATTAACAACCTGTCTCTTTCGCTTCGCATCTGGATCAACAGGATGTAATGGGTTATCTGGATCTGAATCACTGTTAGCATGTCTCACTAGCCCTTCACCTGGATCCGTATAGTCAATCCTTGCCAAATGTCCAAATAAACGTCTAACTGGTGGACGTTCATTCACTGACAGACCTTTATAAGCTTTCATCCTTGCCAGTGTATTGATTGACATATGTTCTTGAACGACAATGTTCTTAGGATCCCTCTTCAAATCTTTGTATTTATAATCAAACACCATCTGGAGGAATCGAGGATACAGCAAAAACTTCAGATTCCTCGTGCCGTTCACAGGCTCCAACAAATGTTCCATCAGCATCCCTGATACATTGAACGGTTTGTTCAATACCAGTGCCACCATCAACGCGCTAATACTCTTACGCATCAAATCATATCCTCCAGCAGCTGAACCAAAGACGTGTATCAACACATGTGCCAAGTATTTGAACTGTGGACACAGCTTTCCCTTATGCAATGAACCATCAGTGATTGGTCCATTGTACTTCATCCTCAGAAAGCACTTTCGTTGATCCATAAAACTCAGCTCTTTGGGATCCGTCTTCTCATCTTGCAGATTCAATGCTTCTCTGATATCCTGCTCAGATACAATCACCATCTTTCCTTGGATCTTGCTAATCACAGACGATTCGCAATTCCAGAAATCCAACTTCGCTTCAGTCCAGAATTCTTGTATCATGTCTCTGTAAATAATGGTAGGTGTAGCAATCGCGTCTATCACCCGACTTCTCTTCAAGAACTCTATGATCTCAATAAACTCAGTATGCTTTTTAACCTCTCCAAGATACGCACAGCAATTATGCGCATTCTCGAATGTTAAAAGCTCTTCAGTAACTTTCTTTGCAGGCTGTGAGGATGATCCGGCTTGTTCAGTAGGCTTCTCCTGTTCAGACATGGTTCAAACTGCAAAACAAAACAAAGAAACATGTTAAAAATCGACAAGATATGCAAAATTTGAAAATTTGGTAATTTATCTTCTCATTCGCCCATACGGGGGTACGAATGAGAAAATCTTGGGGCGAATGAGAAAATATAAAGGTACGAATGTAAGAGTTTTTGATAAAATGTTTCATTCGCCCAATTATTGTTCATTCGCCCAGTGAAACGTCTCCTTCGCCCATTCGAAGGGTGCGAAGGAGTTGTTCTTCAAATTCAAATTTTTAATTTTGCATTTTATTGATTCTGAACATGTAATCTTGATTCAATAGGCTAGTAACAATGCCGATTAAAGTTTTTGAAACAACAATTTTATCTATCATTCATTTTATCCATGTTTTCAGTTTAAAATTAGGGTTTATCCATTCATCAAGATCAACTGAACATCCTGATGGATTAACACCACTAATTTTTGTTTCTTCTCCCCCTAAAACATTGATAGAATGAATCCGAAACATCAATTGCAACAATGAACATTTTTATTTCAGGTTTTAGAAATCTAGGGCTTGAAACTGAAAAACAACGATTATTCCTTGTTTTTGAAGTGTTAACCTGTAAAAATGAGTGGCAAATGATCAGCTAAGATAGACGAACACAATGGTATAAAGCAAAATATCAGGGCAACAAGTGGACTGCACTTCAGAAATTTTGAAAAAATTTTGTGAAGGTTCGAATGAGACAGAACAGTTATATATAGGCATGCTCCTTCACCCACATACACTGTCGAATGAGAAACTTTTAGTTCCTTCGACCCTATTTAAAGGTTCGAAGGAGACAAAAGGGTTCGAATGTGGAAATTATTCAAGAACACTCTCATTCGCCCAAACATACTGTACGAAGGAACAACAAAAATTCCACGTTCGACCAAACGAATGGGCGAACGAGGACTGGAATTTTGTTAAATTTTCCAAATCTCAAAAACGAGACCCATTCCAATTATTTTTCAACTTTTAAGCATCCAACATTCATATTTTCACATTTAAAAGATTACAAAGCTCAAATGGTTCATCAAGGTGTAGAAAATTGACATCAACCACCATCAGCTATCAAAAAAAGATGAAAATGTAAAATCTTTTTGAATTTTCTAAAGTTTATGCTAAAACACACCTAAAATCTTTTTGAGTTTTGTAATTTTTGACGAGAAAATAAAATGCAGAAATGTAAATGAAAAACAGTAAATGTTTTTGAGATTTTCGGTAAAGGGATCATATCAGTTATTGAGAAATCTGATCACACCATTGATCTTTTGAATTATTATCATTAAAGACAATGTATGATCTAGCAACTGCTGATATTGTGATCCACATAAACTCACATGCAGACTTTTGTGCAGTGCTTTAAACTAATACTGTTATTTATAGTATAAACATAATTGGCTGTGGTTCCCACGCACACGACATACTCCCGTATCAAGAAGTAAAAGCACAAAGACTCATTGTAAAGCGTGATTATGCTTTCGTCGTCTGTAATTTACAAGGTATAATGCACAGAGGTATACAGGTCAGCAAATTAATGCAGCAAAGTAACATGTGCACTTTACCAGGTTGAGGACTGATATTAATCATGATTTGCATCAGTGATCAATACGATGTAATAGATAATCTTTGATCATCATATAACATGGAAAGTTCCTCAATTCGGTAACTTTAGGATTTGGCATAAAGCTCTTTTATAAAGACACCCTGTCTGATCTAGGTCCGTAATTACTTACAGCAGAAGATCAGAGACGCTATCCCCAGACAACTAATAACATAACGACCCTAAACCTCCGAGTTTTGTACAAATACCCTATCAAACGAAATTACGGTACTAAGACCATATGCCTATGAGGAGTTCATCCACATAACAATTCGTTTGATATGTATGTATCAGACACGCAGTAATAGGTCTACGAAGCCTATCAGCACATCGCACAGACTCAGACACACGCCCTATATAGCAGTACATTACTTAGAATGTGTCAGATCCCACTGATGTACTATCATTTCCCCTTTTACTCCAGGAAATCATTTTTGATTTTTCTGATTTTTATAAATTTTTGAATTTACTGTTCCCAAGGATAAGCTGGAGCATTTCAAATATGTGACTGCCCAGATATCGTTTGTTCACAGAAATCTGACAGCATTAATCTAAGGGAAGAAGATATAGCAGTCAGCAAAGAAATTTTCTAATTTTTATGGATTTTGAAATTTTTCAATGTTTTTGGATTTTCGAAATTTTTCTGAAAAACAGTAAAAGTTAAACTAAAAAGGGATAGACTGAGGTGGTGATCAGTCTTGTTTTTCTTTAATACCATTAGCTTTTAAAAGATAATCAAATATGGATTTGTCAAAAGCTTTGGTAAAAAGATCTGCGCGTTGGTAATCAGTGTGGATTTTGACCATATCGATCAACTCTTTAGCATAACAATCACGGATAAAATGATATTTAATCCGGATATGTTTAGCCTTTGAGTGATTTACTAAGTCTTTTGTTAATGCGATTGCAGCTTCATTATCACAGTAAATAGGGGTTTTAAGAAATTGCAAACCGTAATCCACCGTCTGTTGTTGGATCCAAAGAACCTGTGAGCAGCAGCTCGATGCTGAAACGCATTCTGCTTCACATGTGGATAGTGCAACTGTGGTCTGTTTCTTGCATTGCCAGGTCACGAGCCTGCTCCCCATAAACTGACATCCAGCCGTTGTGGATTTGCTGTCTTTGTCACAGCCGCCCCAATCTGCATCACTAAAAGCGATTAGGTCAAAATTATCATCATGAGAGTACCAAAGTCCTTTCGATGGACAACCCTTCAGATATATAAGGATACGCTTGACAGCTGCAAGATGACTTTGTTTCGGCTTCGACTGATATCGTGCACAAAGACATGTTGCAAACATTATATCCGGTCTTGACGCGGTGAGATACATCAGAGATCCGACGATTGCTCTGTATGTAAATGGATCAGTCAGCTCCCCCTTAGCGTCAACTCCAATCTCGTGATTAGGTTGTATCGGGGTATCCATCGGCTTCGAATCATCCATCTGGAATCGGCTCAAGACTTCAGAAACGTATTTGGTCTGGTGAATAAAGATCCCCGTTGGTCTTTGCTCCACCTGCAAGCCTAGGAAAAACTGCATTTCTCCCATTGCGCTCATTTCGAACTTTTCCTGCATAACTTTTTCAAATTCCCTGCACAGAAGTTCGTTAGTAAACCCGAAAATAATATCATCAACATAAATTTGCACAAGAAGCAAGTCATCTCCTGCTCGTTTCGTGAACAGTGTGCAGTCCACCAATCCACGTTTGAATCCTTTCGAGAGAAGATACGTGCTCAGCTCCTCATACCATTGTCTCGGAGCTTGGTGCAACCCGTAGAGAGCTTTGTTTAAGACATAAACCTTATCCCGGTGAATAGGGTCCTCAAAGCCTGGTGGTTGACCTACGTAAACTTCCTCTTTGACCACACCGTAAAGAAATGCGCTCTTTACATCCATCTGATACACCTTGAATTTCTTCCAGGATGCAAACGCCAGAAACATTCGTATAGCTTCCAAGCGTGCAACAGGTGCATAGATTTCATTGTAGTCGATTCCCTCAACTTGATGAAAACCTTGAACAACCAAACGAGCTTTGTTTCTCACTATAACTCCTCTATCATCCTTTTTACACTTAAAAACCCATTTGGTTCCGATCTTCTTTCTTCCCGAGGGCAAATATGTCAGCGTCCAAACTCCAAGTTTCTGAAATTGTAACAACTCTTCTTGCATCGCTTCCACCCAAGAATCATCCAAAAGAGCTTCCTTGTACGTCCGCGGCTCGACCTGCGAAACATAACAAGCGAAAGACCAGTCATTTTGAAAACCAGATTTTTGTATTTTGGCATATAAAGCAAGATTGCCAATATTCTCTGGTGCTTGAGCATTTCTCAATTGCCCTCTTGTCATAACGCTGCTACCAGGATCACCAATAACCTGTTCAAGCGGGTGTATCCGATGTATCCGAGATTCCGGATAATCAGGTACTTGCACTCCCGTATGAGTCGTCAAATTCTCTGTAGAAACCAGATCATTACCCACATTCGATGTTGAAGCATCAGTTGTAGTTGGGTTCACTGGTGGTGTCACTGTAGCATTTTCCAGAATAGCTTCACTTGTAGCATCATCGTCTTCATCTTCTGAATCTGATGAATTAAGCGTTGTTGAAGCTTCTTGAAACACTTCTTCTTCCATCACAGGAGCAGTGGTATCATTAGAAGCTGCTTGAGGGTTTACAGTGATCGGACGCACTAACGGTGAAGTCACTGCGTTTTCGACCTCGTAATATAAACGGAGTATAGCTTCTTCAACCATGCTATCTAGATTGAATGATTCAAAGAAGTCTTTGTAATCAAACATCCAATCTGGACCGCCTCCCTGTACATTTTGAGTGTATCTTTGTACTTCGACGTTAGCCCACTCCTCAACTTTTCTAGTTCTTTTGTTGAATACCCTTTTTAGTGGGGTTGCATATCCAACAAAATAGCCTTCTTCAGCCTTTGGTGCGAACTTCTCCGAAGGATTAAGCATTGTACACGGGGCTCCAAACGGTTCTAGATACTCTAGATTCGGCTTTCGTCGGTTCAAAAGCTCATAAGAAGTTTTGCCAAACTTCTTCACTGTTAAAACATGATTTAGAGTGTAACATGCTGCGTAAATTGCTTCGTTCCAGAACATTACTGGAAGATTGGAGTCCGCAAGCATTGTTCTCGCCGTTTCGATTAGAGTCCTGTTCTTCCGTTCTGCGACACCGTTCTGCTGGGGTGTATACGGAGCGTTGTATTCGTGATGAATTCCCTTGTTTTCACAAAGATCATCCATCTGAGCGTTTTTGAACTCCGTCCCATTATCACTCCGGATTCGTTTGATCTTTAGACCATAGATATTCTCCAGACGAGTAAACAGAACTTTCAGGTTGTCAAACGTGTCGCTTTTCTGGTGTAAGCACATAACCCATGAGAATCTTGAATAATCGTCAGTCACCACAAGATAGTACAATTCCCCGGCTTGACTTTTACGCTTGACTAGACCAAATAAATCCATGTGCAAACGCTCAAGCGGTAGTTCAACGGAATTTACTTTCTTTGGTCTATGGGTCTGTTTGTGCTGCTTACCCTTTTTACAACTAATACACTTGTCATTCAAATGAAAATGTTTCACATTAACTCCAGTGACAAGTTCATTTTTCACCAACTGGTTCATCTTTCTCAAATGAATGTGTCCCATTCTCCTATGCCACATGATAGATTCTTTTTCTGTAGCCTTAGAGAGGAAACACGTGACTTGGCCATGGGTGGTCATAGCTTTGGACATATCGAGAATATACAAGTTGTTTACTCTCGGTGCCTTTAGCATCACCCACTCTTTTGGAAGTTCAAAACCCGGTTTCAGGATGTAGCAAGATTTATCGTCAAAATAAACAGAGAATTGCTTATCACAGATTTGGCTGACACTGAGTAGATTGTAATCTATCTGTTTCACATACGATATCCGCTCAAATGTCACTATCACGTTGCTAACACTACCCTCCATCGTAATGTAGCCTCCTTTATTTCCTGCAAACGCTACGTAACCTCCATTTATATTCTTGATATCAAAAAGTAGCGTGAGATCCCCTGTCATGTGGCCAGAAGCTCCACTGTCAACAATCCAAAGGCTGCTAACAGGGCCAGCTGGAGCTCCCTGCACATATCAAGTAAAGCAATTAGATCTTTCGGGGGACCCAAGCCTGTTTGGTCTTGGGTCTTTGAACTGGTTGTTTCAAAGATTCATTAGATTCACAAACATCTTGGGTTATATCAACCCCTTTCTTTTCACACTCAACTTTTTTTTTCTCAGATTTCACACTCTGTGAAGTTGAAGCACCCTCAGACTCCTTTGATGACCACGACTGTTCAGACCTTTTCAAGATCCGGATCTGAGATTTTGAGGTCTCAGCCGGTTTCTTTACTTCGTCTTTGAATGCTACCTTCTTGGTTACCTTCCCTGATTTAACAGAGACATGTCCAACTGCTGATTTGGCATTAGGTTTAACAGGAACCTTTTTGTTTTCAGCAGTTGTGTTCATCAATGGTTTCTTCAATGGTTTCTCAGTGGCTATCCGGTTGCGTTTGTCATAAGTCATCGGACGATTTTCCCTTTTGTTGTAAAAATTGTTTTGGTTATAATAAGGTGCTGGCTGAGGGAAAAACCGTCTTTGTGGATAACTGTAATTATCAACCGGATAATCATGTCTTTGCTTCATCTCCACCTCGTGCCTCTTGTGTCGTACATACGGGCAGGTGGCAAGTAAATGTCCCCTTTCCCCGCACTTAAAACCCGCACGGTACTCTTCATAGTTCTCCTTGATGTCCGACTTGGAAAAACTTGCAATGGGATATTGATCAACCATGCACTGTTTTCTCAAACGCTCAGGAGCTGGTCCTTTGAGTAAGTCGGCTCAATGAAACTATTTGACTTGTCTACTGGCTTAACGAATTATGTGACAACCTTTGCGTCTTTAGAATTATCCGAATAAATTTTCTTTAAAATGGCAGGAGGAATATCATTGGTTCGTTCATGTTTTGGGAACCAAATTGTACTTTCCTGCCAGATCTTTTCAATTTTGGAATAGTTCACAAATTGAATCGGATATTCGTCATCAGACATAATCTTATCGGAGCCTTGCATCCGATAGAAAACTTTTACAGGTTTATCACATGATTCGTTGTTCATTTCTTTTGATTTCTCAGTTTTAGTTTCAATTTTCTTATCAGCAGATTTAACAACATTTTTCTCAGTTTTCTTAACCACTTTCTTTTCAACATTTTTATCAACAGACTGCTCAACTTTCTTAACAACATTCTTTCTGTGAGCATTAGCCATGGGATGAACAATCTGAGATGGTGAGACTGGTTCAGTAGTGATTATATGATTTTCATCAGGAATATCACTTTCATTCTCAACAACTATCTCAGACTGTTCATCTTCTTCATCAGAATCATCTGCAGCTACCACACCTTCATTGTTTCCCAAAACAGGTCTCACATCAGAATACGGGTCTCCGACACTAGATGTGTTGGACTCGTTATCTGATGTGGAGTCAGATTTGACTAGATTCTCCGGTGCTATCGCATGTAAATTATGATTTTTGAACAACACCGGAGATGGGACAGCTTTGTAGTTTGCACTACTTGACTGTGAAGGTTCTTCGATGATGTGGTCAACTACATAAGCAATGTGCTTATAGCTCTCTAATTTTTTATTCACCTTTTCAGCGAAGCACTTGA
The DNA here is from genome assembly GCA_028751855.1 of Ambrosia trifida. Classification (NCBI taxonomy): domain Eukaryota; kingdom Viridiplantae; phylum Streptophyta; class Magnoliopsida; order Asterales; family Asteraceae; genus Ambrosia; species Ambrosia trifida. The sequence continues at coordinate 22,387,330 of CM054124.1, read as the reverse complement.
TGGTTGCCATTTCTAACTTTGTGTTTTCCATTTCATTTATATAGTTATTAATGGCAAGTTGCTTTAAAGACAAAGTCTTTTTCAGGTCAGAAACATCCTTTTTGTAACCATCAAGTACTTTGTTAAATCCTTTTGAAACTCTACGTTCGACCACAAAATCAACACCTTCGACCAGAAATTCACTCGTTCGACCAAATTAACTCACACCTTCGACCGTCTCTCTAGGTTCGACCCCTGCTATTTCAAAAATGGTTATTCTTTGAAAATCAGTTAATTTTGATCATGTTTATCAAATGTTGATAGATTTTGATGATTTGAATCAGGTTTTGAATCGGAATTGATTTGGAACAAGTTTAACAAAGAGAATTATCCATTTTAACCATGAAAACAAGTTGTAATCAATCAAAAACTCATCAAATCAGTTTGTTCTATGAAAACAGAAACTTTTTGACCAAAATTGGGTCCAAATCAACTGAGAAACTATCAATTTGTGGTTGTTTGATCCATAATGGCTCTGATACCACTTTGTATGTGCTATAAGGATCGACAAATCAACAAAGAAATGATCAAACAAGTTTGATTTAGGTGCGGAAACCCTAAACCAATCACAAAATGATAATCAATCAGATCAAAACAAGTAAATCATCATTCAAAGCTTTTTCATTAATAATCAAGACTCAATTACACGTTAAAAAGATCAAAACATCAAGGACACAACGTGAATTAATGTGACAACCGCCACCCTCATATTTTAACAAGTTGTCAATTATAATTCTTCATATATTTAAATGTTCCTATTTTGGTCCTTTGCGTAAGTTTCGTCGCCTTCAAACTTAATAAAAGAACGAACTCAAATTTATCAATTGTATTTATTCTAGATCGTACCTTTGTTTTAATAAAATGCACGTGTTGAAACATTTTTCGGAAAAGATTTAAAAAAAATAGTTTTATAAAGTTTTAAAAACATTTTGGGTTAATCTAGTTAACTTGGTTAAGTTTTATAAAGGAGAAACTAACTAATTCATAATATAATTAACTTAGTTAAAACATAAGGGACTTACATTGCCAAAAGATGAAAGTTGAAAAGCTGAAACATTTTTTTTCCCCTGATCCCGTTTTTCCGGCCAGACAAGTCGCCGGCGGCGACTGAAGTTCCGGCCAACCTGTTTTGATGTTGTTTTAAGGCGTTTTAAGGTGTACTAAATGATGATAAACGTTTCTCCACGCGTTGTAACGTATTTCCCATCATTATAACTATCATAAACACACAATAATTCGAGTTTAAACCCGGTTATATTATAACCGATCGGAATTTTTTAATGACGCGTTTTTTTTCGAACATTTATATAAACCAGCCCTCCATTCATTTTCTGCACTCCACGCCGTATCAAACCCATGAAAAACGAGTCCTAAAAACGTCCAGAAACGCTTCTAATCGGCCATTTTCTGTTCGAGTTTTGAACCTCCATTCACGATCATCAAATGCGTTGTAAGTACAAAATTATCATTCCATTTTACTTAGAATAGTCTTAGGATCAAAAGCCCCTTATAACGAAGACCTATTCAGGTCTGGTTCACGTTATTAGGATTAGGGTTAAGGCTAGGGTTCTTTGAAGCTATTTGGGGAAGATGATGTAACACTACATAAGGGTTAAATATTATTTACTTCCAACATATTCCAACATTAAGGCTTGTAGAGTAGTGGTTTAAATTGGCTTTGTGTTTGGGAAGGACCCGGGTTCGAGTCCCTTTGAACACGGGTTGATTCTTTTTATTCCTTTTCAAATTCATTTTCTTATTATTAATCTTTATTATTATTTATATAATATATAGAATATGAAATATTCATAGAAAATTCGTTTTTACTTCAAAAATTATGAAAATCTAGGAGTAGCTTCTTGACACTCTAAAGAAAATTATCACTCTTTTATTTTCTGGAAAATGTTTTATTTTTATATTTTTATTGAATTAAATTGTTTTAATCGTATTTAATTGATTAAAAATTCATTTTTAATGATTTTAATCTCAAAATATTTGATAAATTATTTCTAATCATTATGAACTGAAATAAAAATTATTGGATCAGAAAACACTTATTTTTATTAAATTTCCTATTTTTAATCACTTAAACGTGATTAAATCTCATTAAATCAGTTTTAAATATAAATAAGTCTATAAAAATTATGAGAAAATTATTTTTACTTGTTTACATCAGAAAGCATCTATTTTCTATAAAAATAACATTTTTGGATCATGTATTGTATTATTTGTATTATTTATCAATTACGACATAATTAAACGTTTATTTATTTATGCTATTACAACACCTATTTTATAAATACTTTTTTTTTATAAAATAGAAATACTCTTATGGTTTAATGTCTTTATTATCTTTTGTTGGATCATTGTGTAACTCAAAAATTATTTATTTATATATTTATGATTATTGTATTTATTTTAATTTAGTTAAGATAATTAACTAAATTATTTTTGTCTTATTTATTCAAACATATTTTTAACTAAATATTCAATAGGTAATAATTATATTATTTAAACCACATTTACAACCTTTCATATATTATTTGTGATATACAACTTTTACATTAACGCGACTTATCATAAAAACTCTAATTCCCCAAATCGACTTAGCAAACCCTAATGCCTTAGACCCTAGATACCTTAGACTTTGTAGAATTTACCTTACTAGTATTCATATACGTTATAGGTTGAATTCCTCAGAATTCTCATTACTTAGCTCACGACCGCTTAAGTGGATTTTGATCGCTTTCGCAAACTGTGAGTATATCTTTTCCCCTTTTTTTTTACTGTTTTACATTTTGGGGTGACTCATGTACTTACAATCAAGTTTCTATGTCTTTTACTAAATTCAATTCTTATGTGTGTTTGCTTGTGTCATTTTGTGTATCTATGACCTGTCAAATCATTAACCGTTGGGCGGCCTGGCATTTCAATGAATAGTACTATGGTTTATACCCTTGTGACTCTGTTGAGAGTCCTCGTCATTGCTATGTATTACATTACTACTAGCGCATACTATATATATCTGCTTTCTTCTCTTAGGGTTGGTTTGACCCGGATACCACTTATTACATAATTGCAAACAGTATACGACACATGAATTGCTAAACACTTTTCTACTATATTTATTTAAACAGGGTATGCTCACCAATACAATTTTTGTATTGACCAAAGTATTTTGTACATGTTTCAGGTTGTTTTGAGATGCATTCTTTAAGCTTTCAGATTTATATGTAGGATTTTAATTCATTGTATTTCAATTTAGTTGGCAGTTAGAATCGTTGTATTTCATTTCAATGTAATAAATTATTTAATCAATGTATTCAAATTTACACTTTAGTCCATGAGCTATTGAACAATCGTCACTACGTGACACCTCGATGTTTCCGCCATCGGTTGGGGTGTTACAATTAAGTTTACAAAAACACTAGAGAGACACACTAGACTTGGAGGGAATAATAATGCTAAAACTTACTTTCAAAAATCAGCTTAACCTATTTATAGGCTGCACGTTCGCCCACATTGTTCGTGCGAACGTGCACATTCGACCAAACACTCTGGTCGAATGAAGCAATACATAACTAACAAAATCTTCCTTCGCCTCCTGTGTCTCCTTCGTATGATATTCTTCCTTCGCACCTTCAGATTTGTTCCTTCGCCCATATCAAAACTCCTTCGCCCATTCGACTCAAACTATTAACATATGTTTATTGTAAATCCAAAGCATTAGTCGCATAAATGCATCTACAAAACATATTTAAAAAAAGATTTTATTGACATTTATGTGTATGTATATATATATATAAATTGTTTAGTATTGGTCGATTATATTATCCATGGGATTAGGTTTTAAAAATTAGACCGTGGCTTTTTTTTTATCTAGGAGGGATCTGGTGGCTTCTAGGAAATTGGTCGCCTGGGCGGTCAAGGCGATGGCTTTTAATTACTATGCTAGCCATCAATGTCCCCATATGTAACTGCTAAGTTATTTGATTTTATTACAAGATTGAACTAATTCTTGTATGTATCCGGGGGTTGGAGATGCCATGAGGAGAGGAATCTCTGGTGTTGAAAAGAAAAGATTGACTACAGGTAACTTCTACATTTTCTTCCTTATAATTAATTTTTTTGTGCATATAATTATTTTGATTAATTTTACCTAGATAATTAGAAATTACATTTGGTTTTATTTGGGGTTGTGTATGTATTTGAGAATTTTCTGGTCCAACTACAGACCCATTATTAGCTTTTAATGTATATTTTTTACTTTTACTTTTTGTCACTTTCACAGGAATCGAAATGGTTGCTCACTCTCTTCCCTGCATAGTGCAAGAGTTCTTGATGTGCAGACTACGAGACGAAAGAAGGGTCAAACAGCATAGTCATCAACCCATGTTGCTACATCAACTTTGTACATAGGATATCATAAATTATAAGGGTGATGTTATTTGCACCGGAGGTATTTTTAGGTTTTTACACAACTCTACTGCTCGTAGAGGCCTCTACGAGCAGTAGAGGTGTCAGAACACTGAAACCCATAAAACTCTACTACTGGTAGAGGCCCCTACGAGTGGTAGAGCTTTGTTTCCCTAAATCCTAACCCTACTACGACTCGTAGAGGCCTCTACGAGCTGTAGAGATGGAGGCCCACTGATCATTCAATGTTCAGAGTCCATACAGGCGTGTCAGTCAGCTCTGCGACTCGTAGAGACCTCTACGAGCCGCAGAGGCATGGTAGTTGATTTATTAATCCCTATACGACTAGTAGAGGCCTCTACGAGTGGTATAGGGTTAGAAAGTACAACGTATCCGAGTAGCAGACTGACATTTCAGTGAAATCACCCCTCTGCGGCCAGTAGAGACCTCTACGAGCCGCAGAGGTCTGGTTGTTGTGAGCATTTATATGCATACTCTACGACCAGTAGAGACCCCTACGACTGGTAGAGTTTTCTTTCAACACTTTAAACCATCAACCATGCACGATTTTCAGTCCAGACCTCAAAATTTCAAATTTTTTCTCCGACGGTTCCGGAATTTCTCCGGCGAAAATACCATCCAGCCAACCAGTTCGTAACACAATGTCTTCGGGTGAATGGTTTGACGTATGTTGCGTCCCGGAAAGCGATAGTGAGCATGGTGAGCTAGAGGTTATATCCCGGAAAGCAGCGCTACCGGATTTGAATGAACAACCACAGCTGCCCGATTTAAACGGGGAGTATGTAGAAGAACCAGAGTCATGTTACGTGCCTTCAAGCGCTCCACGATACGCACACGAGGCGGGTGACTGTAGCGAGGAACCGAACCCGGATATTTCGTTTGAAACAACTCAGGTGTTTTTATTTATCTACGCATGTTTATAATTTATACCCGTATATATGTTTCCCCGTATGTATGTAGGTATGTATACATGTATGTATGTTTGTTCGTGGGTATGCGTAATTTATATTGTCAATATATAAAAATTTGACTAGACTCGTATATAAACTTTCAGGTATTCGCAAATCTTAAAGAGGTGACAGAATGGGTTTCCCTCAGAGCAAGAGCTATTGGTTACGTCACTGTATATAAACGTACTGAAAACAAGGGAAAGGGGGAGAACAAGAGGCCAGATTCGGCTACTATAGGTTGTACCTTATATGGCAAACCTCGTAGTGTAGCCACACTTCGGAAGACAGGTAGTAAAAAGTGTGATTGCCCGTTTGAAGTTAAAGCGAAATACAGCTCGAGATACGGTGGTTGGCGTTTGAGGGTCATCAACCCAACTCATAACCACCCACCGTTTCAATATATCGAGGGTTACGCATATGCTCGGAGGATGCACGAGGACTGTTTAAAATTGGTGAACTCGCTTTATTTACAAAACGTTTTACCAATACAGATTCTTTCGACCGTTAGAAATCAATACCCAGAGTGCCCTGTCATTTTACAAGACGTGCATAACGCATTAACCAAGATTAAACGGGAGTTGTATAGCGGCAAGACTCAAATGCAGGTATTATCGTTGTTGTTGTTGTTGTTGTTATTGTTATTAAACCCTAATTATTATTGCTTTGCAGATACTCGAAAGCTTACTGATTGATAAAGATTTTACTTTCTTCACCCGAGTGAATCCAAAAACAAATGCGATTGAAGATATTTTCTTTGTGCATGATACATCTCTAAAAATGTGGCGTGCATTCCCGCATGTGTTGTTGATTGATGCGACCTATAGTACGAACGAGTATAAGATCCCGTTTGTTCAAATTGTGGGTGTCACATCAACATCCAAGTCGTTTATTGCCACCCAAGCATTATTATACATGAAAAGATGGATAACTTCAAATGGGTGCTAGACAGGCTGAGAGAGTTGCTGCATGAGGAAAGCATGGAACCGCGTGTTATAGTAACTGACGCTGACCGGGCATTGATGAATGCATGCGACACAGTATTCCCAGCTGCTTCGAAGTTGTTATGCAGGTAGTACATAATATTGTTGTTGTTGGTGGTGTTGTTTTTTATTAATCATTATTATGATCATTATTGCTATGCAGGTTTCACATTTCACAAAACATTGTAAAACACTGCAAACAATCATTTCCTGACAATGAAGAATGGGAATCATTTATCGGATCTTTTAAGTGTGAGCGTTGGATTTTATCTAAAACAGGATTCTATGATCATACAAGTCACAAATCTAGGTGCGGAAACCCTAGATCTGAACAAATTGATAAGATACAAATCACGACACAATCAAGATCATTTTCAATATCATTTTCATAGATTAACTTTCAATCAATAAGCATTTACACTGTTTATGTTAATCTAGAATCACAAGGACACTTTCTCAAAAACACTCCTAAACCTGAACTGAACCTGGACACAAATGATAACTCACTTACATAATCAAAAACTCAAAAACTATATATAGCCTCTGCACATTCGCCCCTTTCTTCTGGTCGAATGTGAGCAAATTCCACATTCGCCCACTAAGAGTGGTCGAATGTGTCTTCATTCCATGTCCTGATCTTCCTTCGTCCACTTCAGTTCTACCTTCGCCCAGTTCTTGTTACCTTCGCCCAGATTATCTTCATTCGCCCATCCAAAAGTACCTTCGTCTACCCACTAACACATGTTAATAATAGTATATCCAATCCTTAGTCGCAAAATGCATCAACAAACTCCCCCTCGACTATTGATTGGATAGTTTTCTTTGATAGTCCATCGTCTTGTTCATCAGTTTGATTCTGAGCTGCTTCTTCTGCTCAGAAGTCATTGGCGGCTCGAATGTTTTCTTCACAGGCTTTGAAACATTGGCGATCTTCACAGTCTTGCCAAGTTTACCCTCCAAGTTGCTTCCAGCGTTTATGTCATATGCAAAACAAACTCCCACAACTTGAGTGTACTTCCTTGCCTGAGCAAAATCATTGGGTTCATAATAGATCGGATTAAAGAACAACATGATGATGTCTTCGAAAGTGCAGTTTATCAGCCACATAGGATCAAATACATGAACATGCTTGTATTTGTCCTTTCCATCCCTCAACACAATCACTGCTTCTGCCTTCCTCCAATCGTAATACCAGAATATGAAATCAGCACTGAAATGCTGTGGCATTGGCATCAATGGTATCTTTCTCATCACATTTGGTGCTTTATATATCAAAGTCACACGCTTCATGTTGGTTTGAGGATCAATATCCCTATGCTCTTTTCTACGGGGATATTGAGGCTTGAACCTGTTCCATCTTGTGCGACTCTCCCAAACCAATTTGTCTGCGCACCAACCGACATGCGATCCATTTACCTCGGCACCTGACATTGGGAATCTGCATAAGTCTCTCACCGCCCAGTACGGTAGAGTAAGCAAATCACAGAATCTGTTGAAATACAGAATTCCGGTTTCCCATTTCGCAGCAATACACTTCAGCCTGCCTAGATAAGTCCACCCGAGAGCTCTGCCTTTGAACTTGGCATTATGAAATCGATAAAAATTACCTTGAGCTTCAGGTTTAGGTCGGTTCTCATCCATCTCCTTCAACTTCTTCAGATAATTCTTCAACTCATCAGACTGGTTAGAAGAATCTTTCTTTTCATCTCCAAACACCTTCTCAACAAACTCTTCGCTTCTTCTCTTCGCTTTCTGTTTCGCTGACTTGTTTGGTATCTCTGTGAAGTCAGGAAATACTTCATTCTCATCTTCTTTTCTGAAATACTGGGGAAACTCCTCATGAGTAATATCTTCAATCTCAACTTCATTGTTTTCAGGAGTCTGTACATCATCTGAATGACTTCCCATATCCTTTTCAGGAATACCAGGAATCGATTCATCCATCATGAACTCCTCAAACGTCTTACCTACCCTCTGTGCAAGACCATCTAGTATTTCTTTTGCCACAGATGCAGGTAGTTCCCCTTCCTCAAGATCTGGATCTTCATATTCCAGCTCATATCTCAGATCATCAGTCTGGAATATTTCAGCGAAGCATCCAGTGAACTCAATGGTCCACTCCCTCTTCTCCAACATGTTCTTGTATATCAGTTTAGCATCATCAGAAAGAGATCTCACCTTTTCGTTCCAAAAGATACTTTCATCTGAATCTACATTTCCTCCTTTCTTCTTGGAACTCGATTCTCCAGTATCTTTCTTCTTCTGTGATGTTCTCTTCTCATAACTATACTTAGAAGTATCATCTCCTCCTTCATGATCACTTCCACTGCTAAACTCATCACCTTTCTTATTCCCTGTACCCTCAGCACCATCATCATCATCATTGTCATCATCATCATCATTGTTGTCATCATCACTTTTATCCGAACCATCATCATCCTCTTCATCATCATCTTCTTTCTCTGATTCAGAATACTCATAATCAACCTTCTGTTCATCTTCTTCTTCATCTTCTTCACCCTCTTTCAACTGGGGTGCTCTGCTATACAACTCTTCAATCAAACCACACAAGCGTTTGTTTTCCTTCTTCAATTCTTTGTTATCAGCCTTGATCAGTTTGATCTTGTTCTTGTTTCTATCACATCTCCTCTCAAGCTTCTCATTCTTTGCTTCAATCAGTTTAATCTTATCATTAATATCATCCTGATTCGATTTCGAAGCAACTACAATTTGGAGCATCTTCTCCTCATTCTGCTTGAATTTAGTGATTTCAGCTTGTTGAGCAATCAGCATCTTCATCATGTCCTCCATCTTCTTATTGACCTGTTTCATAACATCATCATCAACAGTCACTTTCTTTGACTTTGATCTGGAGGGCTCAACTTCAACAGCTTTCTCCTTTTGAGGCTTCCTAAACATATCGAGCACTTTATCCATATCGATATTAAACTGATCGATTGGTAAAGTCTCTGCCTCCTTTCCTTTCTTCTGCTTCTTAGCAACTGGTGAAGATAACTTGGAAGGTGTTCCAGCATCAGGCAATCTCTTACCCTTCAACAACTGAGCCAACTCCTTCTCTCTCAGTTCTTTCACACTAGACTTCTTTGCCATAGTCTTTTGTTTCTTTGTCTTCTTTGGCAAATTAACAACTACAGTATCTCCAACACTCAATTCAGCTAAATCAACACCCAAACCTTCATCTTCAACTGATTTCCTTCTCCTCTCAGACTCTTCAATCGACTGATTCAATAATTCAGACTCACCAACCATAGTGGCCTTACGTTTGGTGGTCCTCACGTTCTCGTCATCAGAATCCCACTGTTCATCAACCTCAGTTTCTTCCGAATCTACAGACTCTTCATCCACCAAACCCGATCCTTTCTTCGCAGTCGATTTCTTTCTAGCAGCCTGTTGCTTTGTGCTCCCCTGATCAATAGCCTTTCCCTTGCCCTTCCCTTTGGCTCCAGGATTGACTACTTGACGCTTCCGCTTAGTGCTTGAATCAGCATACACTAAGGGATCATCATTGTCTGAGTCACTATCATCATGTCTTGCTTTGTTCTTGCCTGGATCAGTGTAATCCGGACGAGCCAAAGCCCCAAACAATCTCCTGTTGGGTGGTTTCTCATTGTCAGCTACACCCTTATAACCTTTCATCCTCATCAAGGTTCTAATATTCATGTGATCTTGACCTAGAATCATTGTCGGATCCTTCTTCAGCATTGGATACTTGTAATCAAAGATCATCATTAGAAACCTTGGATACAACATAAACTTCTTAAACTTTATACCCTTCAGCATCTCCAACATGTGGTCAAGAATCATCCCAGACACATTAAATGGTTTGTTGAGTGTCAACGCAACCATTAATGAGCTCAAACTCTTTCTCATCACGTCATAACCACCACTCACGCAACCAAAGACATGAATCAGAACATGTGCAAAGTACTTGTACTGCACTCCCAGCTTCCCTTTATACATCGATCCGTCAGTGATAGGACCTTTGTATTTCATCCTTAAGAAGCACGCCTTCTGTTCTGTCCACGACAATTCCCTGGGATCTTCTCTATCTTCGAACTTAATCTGTAAAGCTTCCCGGATGTCGGCTTCAGTCAAGAACATATCTATCTCCTGAATCTTGCTCTTGATGATAGTTTGATTATCCCAGTAGTCATACTTAGCGTTCTGGTAAAAATCTTCAATTATGTCCTTGTAAATGATGGTTGGTGTGGCTAGAGCATGTACAATCCTGCTCCTCTTCAGAAAATCAATAATTCCAGTAAACTCCGTGTTCTTCTCCACGTCTCCTAAATACGCGCAACAGTTGTGCGATCTTTCGAAAGGCCAACTGCTCGGTGTAGATGTTTCAGCTACAGGAACTGGATCTTGAACTGTTATCTCTGCTGGAGTCTCAACATTCACTGCTGGAGTTTCAATATTCTCTGGTTGTTCAGCCATCTGCACATAAAAATCAATAAAACGCGTCAAAACACAAAAACGACAAAAATATAAAAATTTTGGTCAAAACTGATCTGTACATTCGCCCCTTTTGGATTGGCCGAATGTAAAATTTTGTGGTCGAAGGTGAAAATATATGGACGAAAGTGAATATGATCTTGATAAAATGTCACATTCGTCCGTTTTTGAGTACATTCGCCCAAACATCTCCACTTTCGCCCGTTTTATATCACCCGAATGTGAAATGTTTATCCCCAAATTTTAAAATTTTTCCATTGTTAGTTTTGACTTGTAATTTTGATTCTGAAACATACTAACAAGGCCGAATAACACTCGTTTATAATCAATTTTATCAATACATCAGTTTACATAGGTTTTCAACTGGAATTAGGGTTCTTTTTGTTCAATCGATCAAAATTATTATCTACACATGTTTTTATCCTAATTCCTTCCATCATCTCCCCCTAAAACCTATGTGAAATGATCGGCAATCAAAATCAAATATCAAACAACATCAAAAATCCCCAGATTTGAAACCCTAGGTCGTGTTCATAAACAGTCAAATCTGATCTGGTTTGTTGCGTCCATTACCTGCAATATTATGCTTAAAATGATCAGAATGAACACGGGAACAAATCAGTGAAACAAGGAAAACACAAGCAACAAGGTCTTGTTATGACAGAGAGTTTGAAAAAATTTTGAATGAGGAGAATCGAAGGTGACAGAGGCTTATATAGAGTGCCACGTTCGCCCGTATGAAGTGGACGAATGTGGGTAAAAACCACATTCGCCCCAAGTTAATGGCACGAGTGTGAATATTGTCCACCTTCGCCCCTAATTAAAGACCCGAAGGTGGAATGTGATACCCGGAAGTGGGAATGTCACCCGGAAGTGAAAATAACCACCTTCGCCCAAATCAAAAACGGTCGAACTTGAAGATTCCAAAACTCAAATTTTCACATTTTGAATGTTACAAAGACCAGATGGTGTTATCAAATCTCAGAAATTGACCATCAAGCATCCCCGGATATCAAAAATAAAGCAGAAATGCAAATCTTTTGGATTTTCTGAAATTTATATCAAAACACACCTAAAATCTTTTTGGATTTTGTAACTTTTTTGACAATAAAAGTAAAAATGCGACAAAGTAAAATGCATCAAATTAAATGAAAGCAGTAAACATTTTGTGATTTCCGGTAAGAGGATCATATCAGTTTTCTGAGAAATCTGAACACAGCGTTGATCTTGTTTCAATATTATCATTAGAAACAATATGTGACACGGCAATTGCTGATATTGTTGTCCACATAAGCTCACATGCAGACAATTACTCAATGCTTTAAAATGATACGAATTAGATGTATTAGACTAACACATTGTGGTTCCCACACACACGACATACTCCCGTATCAAGAAGTAATCTGCACAAAGACTCATTGTAAAGCGTGATTATGCTTTCGTCGTCTGTAATTGTACAAGATATAATGCATAGAGGTATACAGGTCAGCAAATTAATGCAGCAAAGTAACATATGCACCATACCAGGTTGAGGACTGATATTAATCATGATTTGCATCAATGATCAATACGATATTATAGATAATCTTTGATCATCATATAACATGGAAAGTTCCTCAATTCGGTAACTTTAGGTTTTGGCATAAAGCTCTTTTATAAAGACATCCTGTCTGATCTAGGTCCGTAATGACTTACAGCAGAAGATCAGATAGGCTATCCCCAGACAACTAATAACATAACGACCCTAAACCTCCGAGTTTTGTACAAACACCCTATCAAACGAAATTACGGTACTAAGACCATATGCCCATGAGGTGTTCATCCACAAACGCGTAGTTTGTTATGTTTGTATCACTAATGCACGCAATAGAAAGTCTACGAAGCCTATCAGCATATCACACGTAATCAACATACGTCTCATTAAAACTATACAATTCTTTAGCCTGTGTCAGATCCCCACTGATGTACTATCATTTCCTCTTTTTATCCAGGAAATCATTTTGGGGTTTTCTAATTTTTAGGTATTTTGAAAATTTTTCAATGTTTTTGGTTTTTCTGATAAAATGACTCCCCCTAAAATAAAGAACATATTTTTGGGTTTTTAATTTTTCTGAAAAACAAAACAAAAAAAATTTGAAAGAAACAATCCACTTGAAAGCATCAACTTCTTCGAGGATTAAACAACCCCCTCGAAAGCATCAACTTCTTTGAGGATTATGATAGTAAAGAGAAATTCCCAATTAGCAAAGAGAAATTCCCAATTAGCAAAAATTTAAAACTAAATCTAAAAACGAAAAAATGATAAACCGAGGAGCCGATTAGTCCTGTTTTTCCTTTATATTGTTTACTTTCAAAAGATATTCAAAGCGGGATCTGTCAAAAGCTTTTGTAAACAAATCTGCACGTTGGTAGTCAGTATGGATTTTGACCATGTCAATCAATTCCTTAGCATAACAGTCACGGATAAAATGATATTTAATCCGGATATGTTTAGCTTTAGAATGATTTTCAGTATTTTTAGTTAATGCAATTGCGGCTTCGTTGTCACAGTGTATAGGGGTTTTAAGAAACTGCAAACCGTAATCGACCATCTGTTGTTGGATCCAGAGCACTTGCGAACAGCAACTCGAGGCTGAAATGTACTCGGCTTCACATGTAGACAGAGCGACGGAAGTCTGTTTCTTGCATTGCCAGGTAATTAACCTGCTCCCTAAAAACTGGCAACCGGCTGTTGTTGATTTGTTGTCTTTGTCACAGCCGCCCCAATCTGCATCACTAAAAGCAATAAAATCAAAATCATCATCATTAGGGTACCAAAGTCCTTTTGATGGACAACCCTTCAGATATCGAAGGATACGCTTGACCGCCGTCAGATGACTTTGTTTCGGCTTCGATTGGTAACGCGCACAGAGACACGTTGCATACATAATATCTGGTCGAGACGCTGTCAAATACATCAGAGATCCGATGATTGCTCTGTATGTAAATGGGTCTGTCAGCTCCCCCTTAGCGTCGACACCAATCCCGTGATTGGGTTGAATCGGGGTATCCATCGGCTTAGAGTCCTCCATCTGGAATCGGCTCAAGATGTCGGCTACGTATTTTGTCTGGTGAATGAAGATCCCGTCGGGTCTTTGATCCACCTGTAAGCCGAGGAAAAACTGCATTTCTCCCATAGCGCTCATTTCGAACTTCTCCTGCATAACAGTTTCAAATTCCCTGCACAAGAGTTCGTTAGTTGAACCAAATATAATATCATCAACGTAAATCTGTACTAGAAGCAAGTCATCTCCCGTCTTCTTCGTAAAGAGGGTACAATCGACGAGGCCGCGCTTGAATCCTTTGGAGATGAGGTATGTACTTAGCTCCTCGTACCACTGTCTTGGAGCCTGGTGCAAACCATATAAAGCTTTGTTCAGCACATAGATCTTGTCCCGGTGGATTGGGTCCTCAAAGCCCGGTGGTTGCCCGACATAAACCTCCTCTTTGACTTTACCGTACAGAAATGCGCTCTTGACGTCCATTTGATAGACTTTGAATTTCTTATACGAAGCAAACGCAAGGAACATCCGAATAGCTTCCATTCGTGCTACTGGTGCATAGATTTCGTTGTAATCAATTCCTTCAATTTGATGGAAACCCTGCACAACCAATCTGGCTTTGTTCCTTACAATAACTCCACGATCATCCTTTTTGCACTTAAACACCCACTTAGTGCCTATTTTCTTTCGTCCCGGCGGCAAATCTGTGAGCGTCCAGACTCCCAATTTCTGGAATTGCAATAACTCCTCCTGCATTGCCTCAACCCAAGCATCTTCTTGCAAAGCGTCTTTGTATGTCCTTGGCTCAACTTGCGACACATAACATGCAAACGACCAATCATTTTGGCTACCAGATTTCTGAATTTTGGCATACAATGCTAAAGCACCAAAACTCTCTGGCGTATTAACGCTTTTAAGCTGCCCTCTGGTCATCACTCCACTACCAGGATCACCGATCACTTGCTCCAGCGGGTGAATACGATGAATCCGAGATTCCGGATTAACAGGTACAATCACTCCCGTCTGAGCAGTCAAATTCTCTACAGCATCCTGATCATGACCCGTGTTAGATGATGAAGCAACATCTGGATTTGGAATTGGGTTCACAGTTTGCTCTTCTAAATCTTCAGCATTTTCAAGAACAGCTTCTTCAAATTGTTCATCTTCAGATTCTGAAGTGTCTAATGAAGTTGAAGCTTCTTGAAACAACTCTTCTTCTTGTGTAGGAACACTGGTATCACTAGAAGCTGGTGGGGGGTTTACGGTGATTGGACGCATCAACGGTGAAGTTGCCGCGTTTTCACACTCGTAAAGTAATCTGATCACAGCTTCTTCAACCAGGCTATCTAGGTTGAATGATTCAAAGAAATCTTTGTAATCAAACATCCAATCAGGGCCCGTGCCTTGCAGATTTTGTGTGTAACGTTGAACTTCCACGTTAGCCCAATCCTCCACTTGACGAGTTCGCTTGTTGAATACCCGTTTGAGCGGGGTTGCATATCCAACAAAATATCCCTCTTCAGCTTTAGGACTAAACTTCTCGCTTGGATTCAACATCGTACATGGCGCCCCAAATGGTTCTAGATACTCTAAATTGGGCTTTCGTCGGTGTAACAGCTCATAAGATGTTTTTCCAAACTTCTTCACTGTCAAAACCCGATTTAATGTGTAGTTTGCTGCATAAATCGCCTCATTCCAGAACATTACTGGAAGATTTGAGTCAGCGAGCATTGTTCTTGCAGCCTCAATCAGAGTCCTATTCTTTCTTTCAGCAACACCGTTCTGTTGCGGGGTATACGGAGCTGAATATTCATGATGTATCCCTTTGCTTTCACAAAGTTCATCCATCTTTGCATTTTTAAACTCCGTCCCGTTGTCACTCCTGATTCTTTTTATCTTCAAGTTGTAAATATTCTCCAGCCGAGTGAACAGAACTTGTAAGTTGGTAAAGGTGTCGCTTTTGTTCTTCAAACACATCACCCATGAGAATCGTGAATAGTCATCAGTGACGACTAAACAATAAAGCTCTCCAAGATGACTTTTACGCTTGACCGGTCCAAAAAGGTCCATGTGCAATCGCTCAAGCGGCATCTCAACAGAGTTAACCTTCTTCACTTTATGGGATTGTCTGTGTTGTTTTCCTTTCATGCAGCTCACACACTTGTCGTTTAGATGGAAATGCTTCACGTTTACTCCATCGACAAGTCCATTTCTCACTAACTGATTCATTTTCCTCAAATGAATGTGCCCCATTCTGCGGTGCCACATTATTGATTCTTTTTCGGTCGCCTTGGATAAAAAACATGTTATCTGTCCCTGTGGTGTCATTGCCTTGGACATATCAAGAATGTAAAGATTGTTGACTCGAGGTACCATCAACATAACCCACTCCTTTGGAATCTTGAAGCCCGGTTTGAGTATGTAGCAGGATTTGTCATCAAAATGCACAGAAAATTGTTTGTCGCATATTTGACTGACGCTCAACAGATTATAGTCTATCTGTTTGACATATGAAATCCGCTCGAAAGTCACAATCCCGTTACTCACGCTTCCTTCCATCGTTATATAACCTCCTTTATTTCCCGCGAACGCAACATATCCTCCATTAATATTCTTCACATCGAACAGCAACGCCAAATCCCCCGTCATGTGGCCTGAAGCTCCACTATCAACAATCCAGAGACTGCTAATAGGGCCAACTGAAGCTCCCTGCACACAAAAAATAGACAATTAGTTCTTTCGGGGGACCCAAGCCTGAGTCTTGGGCCTTTGAACTTTGGCTTTCAAAGAATCATTCTCAATGACTTTTTCAACAATTTTCTGTTTTGAATCAATCGTTTTCTGATTTTTCAAAACAGATTCATTTTTATCACTCACCTTTGACGTAGAGGCTCCTGGAGAACCATTAGGTGTCCAAGATTGTTCAGACCTTTTGAGAATACGGATTTGAGATTTTGGTTTCTCAATAGGTTTCTGAACATTGTTACTAAAAGTAACTTTCTTAGCAACCTTATCTGAATGAACAGACTTAGGTCCAACATTTGACTTGACAATTGGTTTTTGTGGAACCTTTTGTCTATCAGCTGTTGTGTTCACCACTGGTTTTCTCCAAGATTGTTCCATTGCAATCCGATTCCTTCGATCATAATGAAATGGACGGTTGTTCCTCATTTGAAAATTGTTTTGATTATGAAAATGTTGTTGTTGAGGAACAGTCCGTCTATGCGGTGGAACATAATGATCAATCGGCTTTTTGATGGAATTCTTAACCTCAACTTCATGTCTCTTGTGCCTTACATATGGACACTGAGCAAGTAAATGCCCGCGTTCTCCACATTTAAAGCACTTTCTATATTCCTCAAACACATAATGAGCATTTGGTGAAGCAAATGATCTTACAGGAAATTGATCATTATATTGTTGATTTCTTAAACTCTCAGGAAGTGGTCCTTTCGAGTAAGAAGGTTCATGAAAACCATTTGCTTTATCATCTGGTCGAATAAACTCAGTGACATGAATTTTTGGCTCTTGAGGAACTTCTGAAAACAGTTTCTTTAAGATTTCTGGTGGAATTTCATTGGTTCTTTCATGTTTTGGAAACCATATTGTGCTTTCTTGCCAGATTTTATCAAGTTTAGAATAGTTAACATTTTTAATCGGAAATTCCTCATCAGCAATGATTTTATCGGATCCTTCCATCCGATAAAATACCTTTACAGGTTTGTCACTTGGTTCATTCAGCTCATTCTTTTCAATCACATTCTTAACATCATTCTTTTTCTTAACCTCAAACTTTTCAGACTTTTTATCATGAATAGCTTTAGCCATTGGATGAATATGATCAGATGGTGACACTGGTTCGGTAGTAATGATGTGATTTTCTTTTGGAATCTCACATTCATTATCAGATTTATCACTACCAGTATCATCATTATCTGAGTCTGAACTATCACTCTCAGCATAAACACCCTCATTGTTCAAGCCCAAAATCGGTCTCACATCTTCAGGATATGGATCACCAATACTCGAGGTATTAGATTCCATATCTGATGATGAGTCTGATTTCACCGAACTCTCCGGTATAACTTGATGATAGTTATGGTTCTCAAAAAGAACCGGAGATGGTACAGACTTGTAGTTGGTGGTGTTATCATCAATGATATGATCCACGACATAAGCAACATTCTTATAGCTTTCTAACTTCTTGTTAACCTTTTCAGCAAAGCATTTAATGGCAGCCATTTCTAACTTGGTGTTTTCAATTTCATTGATGTAGTTATTTATGGCCAATTGTTTCAATGACAAAGTGTTTTTCAAGTCAGAAATGTCCTTTTTATAGCCATCTAAGACTTTGTTAAAAGCATTTAACTCTTTGCGAGTAGATTGACAGTTTTGAATAGCACTATCACGTGAAATTCGGAGTTGTTTATTCTCCTCTGTCAACCTATCACAAGTCCCACAGTATTTATCACTCATGACATCAGTGCTAGATTCAGAACTTACAGGTTTTGGCGGTTCGGTCATGGCCATCAAAGCAAAATGAGCTTCCTTTCCAGTGAAAAACTTTGAGTAGTCGATCTTGGTGAAAGCATCATCAGCTATGCACGACTTCCTCGTCATCAAGAAATCAGCTTCTGCCAGCAACTGGTCAATATCATCATCCAAAGAATCAACACTTCCCTCTGTGTCTGATTCGCTCTCACAATCTGAATAGACTGATTTACACTCCTCGGGAACATCAGAGACTGAATCAATCACCATCCCAGAACTCTTCTCCTCAGCCTTAACCTCAACAGGTTCACTCTCCACTTCCATCTCAGTCTCAGAATCATCACTCTCACTCTCCTCAGTTTCTTTCTTCTCATCAACTACCACCGACTCTTCCAAATCAACCTGATAAGCAACACAAGCCACATTCCCACCAGTAGTTACTTCTTCAACTCCTATTTGCATACCCGACCAGTCAAACCTCTCATCCTGCTGAGTTACCAAAGCTTGGTTCTGATTCGCATTCTGTTGAGTCTCAGTAGGTGTAGTGATCGGTACAACTGTTCGGTTTGGGTGATTAGGAGATTGGTTTTGAATCTGGTTTTGTGTGTTTGGTTGTCTGTTTTGGTTGTTAAAGTTTCGGTTTTGGTAGTTGTTGTTGTTTTGGTAAGAAACTTGGTTCTGTTGACGGTTCTGATAATTTGCATTGAAAGGGTTTCGATTACCTTGTTTAGGTGGCTGGGTGCATTCCCGTTTGAAGTGTCCTTTCTCTCCACAATTAAAACATGTAACCTTCTCCTTATTGAAACCATAGGTTGTATTGGGAGAAGTTGCCAAGTCAGTCCTTCCAGTTTTCTCTATGAACTCTGTTGCTCTCCTCATTATACTCGCAAAAGCCCATTGAATGTCTATGAGTTCCATCTCTTCTTTATCAATTTGTGCGTAGTCTTCGTTGGTCAAGTTGTTGTTCCCAATCTGACTAGCAACCAAGCCATTGTAGGATGAAACCATAGCAGAGACTAATGCAATGTGTTGCTGAGCAACCTCCACAGTCACATTTCCTAAGTTGGATGTATCCAAAACCACCGGTTGTTTATGTTGAGTAATTTGATTTGATGGTTGTTGTGTTTGGTTAGCGGTGTAAAAACTAGCTTGTTGCATTGGAGAGACTGGTGAAATGTAGGAAGTATATTGTGGTGGTGTGTATGATGGTTGTGTGTAGGAATTGTATTGTGGTGGTGTATAATTGGTGGTTGGTTTTGATGAATCCATGACATTGGAAATACATGCAACATGTGGTGCAACACTTCCAGAGCTCGAGTTTCCAGCTGAAACTGAAGTACCTCCAAAATACAGACTTGGATTCTGAGGAATCTGCGACCTTCTAGCTTTCCTCCTGTCCTCCAGCTCTTTGTTCTCCAGCTTCTCAATAAACTCTGAAATGGTCCAGAATTGATAAGCATCCTTCTCTCTAAGTACCTCCACATGCTGATCCCACTGTGGTGGTAAAGCATCTGCAAACTTATCAACCTGCTTAGTCATGGGAATCTGTACACCATAGCTAGACAATTCAGACAATAAATGCATATATCTCGGAGTTAGTTCTTTCAAAGTTTCATTATTAATGAAAGAAAAATTATCAAACTCTTTAACCAATTCCTCCATTCTAAGACTCCTGGTCTTTTCATTTCCATCATGCTTCCTCTTCAGCTTATCCCAAAGCTGCTTTGACGTAGTACATGTCCCAAACTGATGCAACAGGTCACTTGTGATCGCCTGTGTCAGTTGAGAGAACGCCTTCTTCTCCACCACGTATTTCTTCTTTTCATCCTCAGTCAAGCTCTCCAGAGGAATCAACTCACCGGTATTCTCCAGAATCGGTGCTGTGTATCCTTTGACGATCATGCTCCATGCCTCAGCTCCTTCAACTCCCATGCCTTCCAGATGGATCTTGAACATGGTGTGCCACTGGTTATACTCTTGCATATCCATGAGCTTCGGTGGCCGAGTTCCACTACCTGTAGACAAATCCTTAATCAAAGTAGAGATAGCGTTAGTGGTTTGAGTATTTACCGCCGCTGCAGCTACTCCCCAATAATCTGATTGTAGTGCAGGATGTGCTACATTCTGAGGCATCGTGCTCGTTGTTGTCATGTAGTTAAGTGGTTGTGAGGATTGCGTGTTCGTCTTTTGAGCTGCCACTGTCCATGGGTCCATTGTCTGTTGTTGTGGTTGTGTTGGTGCTGATCCCGAAGTAGTCTGAAAACGCCACATGATCAAAATCTGAAAATCACAACACTTAGAAAAATTTTTCAGCAAAAAATCTTAGGTTCGCCCAAAAAATAATACGTTCGTCCAAACAATCTCAGATTCGTCCAAAATGTCACACTCTCGTCCCTTTTATCTCACTTTCGTCCAAACAGTGATAACCGAAGGTGAGAATGACCAGAATGTAAAACAAATCAACACACTTTCCACTTTCGTCCTAAGCAAAACGGTCGAATGTGGAACTGTATACCCGAATGTGAAAAGTTTCTAGACAAATTTTCAGGTTCGACCACTTTTTCTTCAGGTTCGCCCACTTTTAGTCAGATTCGCCCACAACACTCAGTCCAGGTTCCAGGTTCGCCCAAAAACAGCAGATCTCATTTTTGAAAAACGGTTATTGTTTGAAAAACGGTTATTTTGATCTGAGATTTTCAAAAGTTCATGGATTTCAATGATCTCAATCAGGTTATGTTTCGGATTTGATTTGGAACAACTTTAAGTCTTGGAAAACTTGAATTTGACCACAAAATCACCTTTAAATCGATCAAAAACTATGTTTTATAAGAGTTTTTGTAAAAACAGATGATAATTTGTCTAAAACATGTCCAAATCAACTCTGATCTTATCAAACTTGTTGTTGTATGATCCTCTATGCTCTGATACCACTTTGTGAGCGTTGGATTTTATCTAAAACAGGATTCTATGATCATACAAGTCACAAATCTAGGTGCGGAAACCCTAGATCTGAACAAATTGATAAGATACAAATCACGACACAATCAAGATCATTTTCAATATCATTTTCATAGATTAACTTTCAATCAATAAGCATTTACACTGTTTATGTTAATCTAGAATCACAAGGACACTTTCTCAAAAACACTCCTAAACCTGAACTGAACCTGGACACAAATGATAACTCACTTACATAATCAAAAACTCAAAAACTATATATAGCCTCTGCACATTCGCCCCTTTCTTCTGGTCGAATGTGAGCAAATTCCACATTCGCCCACTAAGAGTGGTCGAATGTGTCTTCATTCCATGTCCTGATCTTCCTTCGTCCACTTCAGTTCTACCTTCGCCCAGTTCTTGTTACCTTCGCCCAGATTATCTTCATTCGCCCATCCAAAAGTACCTTCGTCTACCCACTAACACATGTTAATAATAGTATATCCAATCCTTAGTCGCAAAATGCATCAACAAACTCCCCCTCGACTATTGATTGGATAGTTTTCTTTGATAGTCCATCGTCTTGTTCATCAGTTTGATTCTGAGCTGCTTCTTCTGCTCAGAAGTCATTGGCGGCTCGAATGTTTTCTTCACAGGCTTTGAAACATTGGCGATCTTCACAGTCTTGCCAAGTTTACCCTCCAAGTTGCTTCCAGCGTTTATGTCATATGCAAAACAAACTCCCACAACTTGAGTGTACTTCCTTGCCTGAGCAAAATCATTGGGTTCATAATAGATCGGATTAAAGAACAACATGATGATGTCTTCGAAAGTGCAGTTTATCAGCCACATAGGATCAAATACATGAACATGCTTGTATTTGTCCTTTCCATCCCTCAACACAATCACTGCTTCTGCCTTCCTCCAATCGTAATACCAGAATATGAAATCAGCACTGAAATGCTGTGGCATTGGCATCAATGGTATCTTTCTCATCACATTTGGTGCTTTATATATCAAAGTCACACGCTTCATGTTGGTTTGAGGATCAATATCCCTATGCTCTTTTCTACGGGGATATTGAGGCTTGAACCTGTTCCATCTTGTGCGACTCTCCCAAACCAATTTGTCTGCGCACCAACCGACATGCGATCCATTTACCTCGGCACCTGACATTGGGAATCTGCATAAGTCTCTCACCGCCCAGTACGGTAGAGTAAGCAAATCACAGAATCTGTTGAAATACAGAATTCCGGTTTCCCATTTCGCAGCAATACACTTCAGCCTGCCTAGATAAGTCCACCCGAGAGCTCTGCCTTTGAACTTGGCATTATGAAATCGATAAAAATTACCTTGAGCTTCAGGTTTAGGTCGGTTCTCATCCATCTCCTTCAACTTCTTCAGATAATTCTTCAACTCATCAGACTGGTTAGAAGAATCTTTCTTTTCATCTCCAAACACCTTCTCAACAAACTCTTCGCTTCTTCTCTTCGCTTTCTGTTTCGCTGACTTGTTTGGTATCTCTGTGAAGTCAGGAAATACTTCATTCTCATCTTCTTTTCTGAAATACTGGGGAAACTCCTCATGAGTAATATCTTCAATCTCAACTTCATTGTTTTCAGGAGTCTGTACATCATCTGAATGACTTCCCATATCCTTTTCAGGAATACCAGGAATCGATTCATCCATCATGAACTCCTCAAACGTCTTACCTACCCTCTGTGCAAGACCATCTAGTATTTCTTTTGCCACAGATGCAGGTAGTTCCCCTTCCTCAAGATCTGGATCTTCATATTCCAGCTCATATCTCAGATCATCAGTCTGGAATATTTCAGCGAAGCATCCAGTGAACTCAATGGTCCACTCCCTCTTCTCCAACATGTTCTTGTATATCAGTTTAGCATCATCAGAAAGAGATCTCACCTTTTCGTTCCAAAAGATACTTTCATCTGAATCTACATTTCCTCCTTTCTTCTTGGAACTCGATTCTCCAGTATCTTTCTTCTTCTGTGATGTTCTCTTCTCATAACTATACTTAGAAGTATCATCTCCTCCTTCATGATCACTTCCACTGCTAAACTCATCACCTTTCTTATTCCCTGTACCCTCAGCACCATCATCATCATCATCATTGTCATCATCATCATCATTGTTGTCATCATCACTTTTATCCGAACCATCATCATCCTCTTCATCATCATCTTCTTTCTCTGATTCAGAATACTCATAATCAACCTTCTGTTCATCTTCTTCTTCATCTTCTTCACCCTCTTTCAACTGGGGTGCTCTGCTATACAACTCTTCAATCAAACCACACAAGCGTTTGTTTTCCTTCTTCAATTCTTTGTTATCAGCCTTGATCAGTTTGATCTTGTTCTTGTTTCTATCACATCTCCTCTCAAGCTTCTCATTCTTTGCTTCAATCAGTTTAATCTTATCATTAATATCATCCTGATTCGATTTCGAAGCAACTACAATTTGGAGCATCTTCTCCTCATTCTGCTTGAATTTAGTGATTTCAGCTTGTTGAGCAATCAGCATCTTCATCATGTCCTCCATCTTCTTATTGACCTGTTTCATAACATCATCATCAACAGTCACTTTCTTTGACTTTGATCTGGAGGGCTCAACTTCAACAGCTTTCTCCTTTTGAGGCTTCCTAAACATATCGAGCACTTTATCCATATCGATATTAAACTGATCGATTGGTAAAGTCTCTGCCTCCTTTCCTTTCTTCTGCTTCTTAGCAACTGGTGAAGATAACTTGGAAGGTGTTCCAGCATCAGGCAATCTCTTACCCTTCAACAACTGAGCCAACTCCTTCTCTCTCAGTTCTTTCACACTAGACTTCTTTGCCATAGTCTTTTGTTTCTTTGTCTTCTTTGGCAAATTAACAACTACAGTATCTCCAACACTCAATTCAGCTAAATCAACACCCAAACCTTCATCTTCAACTGATTTCCTTCTCCTCTCAGACTCTTCAATCGACTGATTCAATAATTCAGACTCACCAACCATAGTGGCCTTACGTTTGGTGGTCCTCACGTTCTCGTCATCAGAATCCCACTGTTCATCAACCTCAGTTTCTTCCGAATCTACAGACTCTTCATCCACCAAACCCGATCCTTTCTTCGCAGTCGATTTCTTTCTAGCAGCCTGTTGCTTTGTGCTCCCCTGATCAATAGCCTTTCCCTTGCCCTTCCCTTTGGCTCCAGGATTGACTACTTGACGCTTCCGCTTAGTGCTTGAATCAGCATACACTAAGGGATCATCATTGTCTGAGTCACTATCATCATGTCTTGCTTTGTTCTTGCCTGGATCAGTGTAATCCGGACGAGCCAAAGCCCCAAACAATCTCCTGTTGGGTGGTTTCTCATTGTCAGCTACACCCTTATAACCTTTCATCCTCATCAAGGTTCTAATATTCATGTGATCTTGACCTAGAATCATTGTCGGATCCTTCTTCAGCATTGGATACTTGTAATCAAAGATCATCATTAGAAACCTTGGATACAACATAAACTTCTTAAACTTTATACCCTTCAGCATCTCCAACATGTGGTCAAGAATCATCCCAGACACATTAAATGGTTTGTTGAGTGTCAACGCAACCATTAATGAGCTCAAACTCTTTCTCATCACGTCATAACCACCACTCACGCAACCAAAGACATGAATCAGAACATGTGCAAAGTACTTGTACTGCACTCCCAGCTTCCCTTTATACATCGATCCGTCAGTGATAGGACCTTTGTATTTCATCCTTAAGAAGCACGCCTTCTGTTCTGTCCACGACAATTCCCTGGGATCTTCTCTATCTTCGAACTTAATCTGTAAAGCTTCCCGGATGTCGGCTTCAGTCAAGAACATATCTATCTCCTGAATCTTGCTCTTGATGATAGTTTGATTATCCCAGTAGTCATACTTAGCGTTCTGGTAAAAATCTTCAATTATGTCCTTGTAAATGATGGTTGGTGTGGCTAGAGCATGTACAATCCTGCTCCTCTTCAGAAAATCAATAATTCCAGTAAACTCCGTGTTCTTCTCCACGTCTCCTAAATACGCGCAACAGTTGTGCGATCTTTCGAAAGGCCAACTGCTCGGTGTAGATGTTTCAGCTACAGGAACTGGATCTTGAACTGTTATCTCTGCTGGAGTCTCAACATTCACTGCTGGAGTTTCAATATTCTCTGGTTGTTCAGCCATCTGCACATAAAAATCAATAAAACGCGTCAAAACACAAAAACGACAAAAATATAAAAATTTTGGTCAAAACTGATCTGTACATTCGCCCCTTTTGGATTGGCCGAATGTAAAATTTTGTGGTCGAAGGTGAAAATATATGGACGAAAGTGAATATGATCTTGATAAAATGTCACATTCGTCCGTTTTTGAGTACATTCGCCCAAACATCTCCACTTTCGCCCGTTTTATATCACCCGAATGTGAAATGTTTATCCCCAAATTTTAAAATTTTTCCATTGTTAGTTTTGACTTGTAATTTTGATTCTGAAACATACTAACAAGGCCGAATAACACTCGTTTATAATCAATTTTATCAATACATCAGTTTACATAGGTTTTCAACTGGAATTAGGGTTCTTTTTGTTCAATCGATCAAAATTATTATCTACACATGTTTTTATCCTAATTCCTTCCATCATCTCCCCCTAAAACCTATGTGAAATGATCGGCAATCAAAATCAAATATCAAACAACATCAAAAATCCCCAGATTTGAAACCCTAGGTCGTGTTCATAAACAGTCAAATCTGATCTGGTTTGTTGCGTCCATTACCTGCAATATTATGCTTAAAATGATCAGAATGAACACGGGAACAAATCAGTGAAACAAGGAAAACACAAGCAACAAGGTCTTGTTATGACAGAGAGTTTGAAAAAATTTTGAATGAGGAGAATCGAAGGTGACAGAGGCTTATATAGAGTGCCACGTTCGCCCGTATGAAGTGGACGAATGTGGGTAAAAACCACATTCGCCCCAAGTTAATGGCACGAGTGTGAATATTGTCCACCTTCGCCCCTAATTAAAGACCCGAAGGTGGAATGTGATACCCGGAAGTGGGAATGTCACCCGGAAGTGAAAATAACCACCTTCGCCCAAATCAAAAACGGTCGAACTTGAAGATTCCAAAACTCAAATTTTCACATTTTGAATGTTACAAAGACCAGATGGTGTTATCAAATCTCAGAAATTGACCATCAAGCATCCCCGGATATCAAAAATAAAGCAGAAATGCAAATCTTTTGGATTTTCTGAAATTTATATCAAAACACACCTAAAATCTTTTTGGATTTTGTAACTTTTTTGACAATAAAAGTAAAAATGCGACAAAGTAAAATGCATCAAATTAAATGAAAGCAGTAAACATTTTGTGATTTCCGGTAAGAGGATCATATCAGTTTTCTGAGAAATCTGAACACAGCGTTGATCTTGTTTCAATATTATCATTAGAAACAATATGTGACACGGCAATTGCTGATATTGTTGTCCACATAAGCTCACATGCAGACAATTACTCAATGCTTTAAAATGATACGAATTAGATGTATTAGACTAACACATTGTGGTTCCCACACACACGACATACTCCCGTATCAAGAAGTAATCTGCACAAAGACTCATTGTAAAGCGTGATTATGCTTTCGTCGTCTGTAATTGTACAAGATATAATGCATAGAGGTATACAGGTCAGCAAATTAATGCAGCAAAGTAACATATGCACCATACCAGGTTGAGGACTGATATTAATCATGATTTGCATCAATGATCAATACGATATTATAGATAATCTTTGATCATCATATAACATGGAAAGTTCCTCAATTCGGTAACTTTAGGTTTTGGCATAAAGCTCTTTTATAAAGACATCCTGTCTGATCTAGGTCCGTAATGACTTACAGCAGAAGATCAGATAGGCTATCCCCAGACAACTAATAACATAACGACCCTAAACCTCCGAGTTTTGTACAAACACCCTATCAAACGAAATTACGGTACTAAGACCATATGCCCATGAGGTGTTCATCCACAAACGCGTAGTTTGTTATGTTTGTATCACTAATGCACGCAATAGAAAGTCTACGAAGCCTATCAGCATATCACACGTAATCAACATACGTCTCATTAAAACTATACAATTCTTTAGCCTGTGTCAGATCCCCACTGATGTACTATCATTTCCTCTTTTTATCCAGGAAATCATTTTGGGGTTTTCTAATTTTTAGGTATTTTGAAAATTTTTCAATGTTTTTGGTTTTTCTGATAAAATGACTCCCCCTAAAATAAAGAACATATTTTTGGGTTTTTAATTTTTCTGAAAAACAAAACAAAAAAAAATTTGAAAGAAACAATCCACTTGAAAGCATCAACTTCTTCGAGGATTAAACAACCCCCTCGAAAGCATCAACTTCTTTGAGGATTATGATAGTAAAGAGAAATTCCCAATTAGCAAAGAGAAATTCCCAATTAGCAAAAATTTAAAACTAAATCTAAAAACGAAAAAATGATAAACCGAGGAGCCGATTAGTCCTGTTTTTCCTTTATATTGTTTACTTTCAAAAGATATTCAAAGCGGGATCTGTCAAAAGCTTTTGTAAACAAATCTGCACGTTGGTAGTCAGTATGGATTTTGACCATGTCAATCAATTCCTTAGCATAACAGTCACGGATAAAATGATATTTAATCCGGATATGTTTAGCTTTAGAATGATTTTCAGTATTTTTAGTTAATGCAATTGCGGCTTCGTTGTCACAGTGTATAGGGGTTTTAAGAAACTGCAAACCGTAATCGACCATCTGTTGTTGGATCCAGAGCACTTGCGAACAGCAACTCGAGGCTGAAATGTACTCGGCTTCACATGTAGACAGAGCGACGGAAGTCTGTTTCTTGCATTGCCAGGTAATTAACCTGCTCCCTAAAAACTGGCAACCGGCTGTTGTTGATTTGTTGTCTTTGTCACAGCCGCCCCAATCTGCATCACTAAAAGCAATAAAATCAAAATCATCATCATTAGGGTACCAAAGTCCTTTTGATGGACAACCCTTCAGATATCGAAGGATACGCTTGACCGCCGTCAGATGACTTTGTTTCGGCTTCGATTGGTAACGCGCACAGAGACACGTTGCATACATAATATCTGGTCGAGACGCTGTCAAATACATCAGAGATCCGATGATTGCTCTGTATGTAAATGGGTCTGTCAGCTCCCCCTTAGCGTCGACACCAATCCCGTGATTGGGTTGAATCGGGGTATCCATCGGCTTAGAGTCCTCCATCTGGAATCGGCTCAAGATGTCGGCTACGTATTTTGTCTGGTGAATGAAGATCCCGTCGGGTCTTTGATCCACCTGTAAGCCGAGGAAAAACTGCATTTCTCCCATAGCGCTCATTTCGAACTTCTCCTGCATAACAGTTTCAAATTCCCTGCACAAGAGTTCGTTAGTTGAACCAAATATAATATCATCAACGTAAATCTGTACTAGAAGCAAGTCATCTCCCGTCTTCTTCGTAAAGAGGGTACAATCGACGAGGTCGCGCTTGAATCCTTTGGAGATGAGGTATGTACTTAGCTCCTCGTACCACTGTCTTGGAGCCTGGTGCAAACCATATAAAGCTTTGTTCAGCACATAGATCTTGTCCCGGTGGATTGGGTCCTCAAAGCCCGGTGGTTGCCCGACATAAACCTCCTCTTTGACTTTACCGTACAGAAATGCGCTCTTGACGTCCATTTGATAGACTTTGAATTTCTTATACGAAGCAAACGCAAGGAACATCCGAATAGCTTCCATTCGTGCTACTGGTGCATAGATTTCGTTGTAATCAATTCCTTCAATTTGATGGAAACCCTGCACAACCAATCTGGCTTTGTTCCTTACAATAACTCCACGATCATCCTTTTTGCACTTAAACACCCACTTAGTGCCTATTTTCTTTCGTCCCGGCGGCAAATCTGTGAGCGTCCAGACTCCCAATTTCTGGAATTGCAATAACTCCTCCTGCATTGCCTCAACCCAAGCATCTTCTTGCAAAGCGTCTTTGTATGTCCTTGGCTCAACTTGCGACACATAACATGCAAACGACCAATCATTTTGGCTACCAGATTTCTGAATTTTGGCATACAATGCTAAAGCACCAAAACTCTCTGGCGTATTAACGCTTTTAAGCTGCCCTCTGGTCATCACTCCACTACCAGGATCACCGATCACTTGCTCCAGCGGGTGAATACGATGAATCCGAGATTCCGGATTAACAGGTACAATCACTCCCGTCTGAGCAGTCAAATTCTCTACAGCATCCTGATCATGACCCGTGTTAGATGATGAAGCAACATCTGGATTTGGAATTGGGTTCACAGTTTGCTCTTCTAAATCTTCAGCATTTTCAAGAACAGCTTCTTCAAATTGTTCATCTTCAGATTCTGAAGTGTCTAATGAAGTTGAAGCTTCTTGAAACAACTCTTCTTCTTGTGTAGGAACACTGGTATCACTAGAAGCTGGTGGGGGGTTTACGGTGATTGGACGCATCAACGGTGAAGTTGCCGCGTTTTCACACTCGTAAAGTAATCTGATCACAGCTTCTTCAACCAGGCTATCTAGGTTGAATGATTCAAAGAAATCTTTGTAATCAAACATCCAATCAGGGCCCGTGCCTTGCAGATTTTGTGTGTAACGTTGAACTTCCACGTTAGCCCAATCCTCCACTTGACGAGTTCGCTTGTTGAATACCCGTTTGAGCGGGGTTGCATATCCAACAAAATATCCCTCTTCAGCTTTAGGACTAAACTTCTCGCTTGGATTCAACATCGTACATGGCGCCCCAAATGGTTCTAGATACTCTAAATTGGGCTTTCGTCGGTGTAACAGCTCATAAGATGTTTTTCCAAACTTCTTCACTGTCAAAACCCGATTTAATGTGTAGTTTGCTGCATAAATCGCCTCATTCCAGAACATTACTGGAAGATTTGAGTCAGCGAGCATTGTTCTTGCAGCCTCAATCAGAGTCCTATTCTTTCTTTCAGCAACACCGTTCTGTTGCGGGGTATACGGAGCTGAATATTCATGATGTATCCCTTTGCTTTCACAAAGTTCATCCATCTTTGCATTTTTAAACTCCGTCCCGTTGTCACTCCTGATTCTTTTTATCTTCAAGTTGTAAATATTCTCCAGCCGAGTGAACAGAACTTGTAAGTTGGTAAAGGTGTCGCTTTTGTTCTTCAAACACATCACCCATGAGAATCGTGAATAGTCATCAGTGACGACTAAACAATAAAGCTCTCCAAGATGACTTTTACGCTTGACCGGTCCAAAAAGGTCCATGTGCAATCGCTCAAGCGGCATCTCAACAGAGTTAACCTTCTTCACTTTATGGGATTGTCTGTGTTGTTTTCCTTTCATGCAGCTCACACACTTGTCGTTTAGATGGAAATGCTTCACGTTTACTCCATCGACAAGTCCATTTCTCACTAACTGATTCATTTTCCTCAAATGAATGTGCCCCATTCTGCGGTGCCACATTATTGATTCTTTTTCGGTCGCCTTGGATAAAAAACATGTTATCTGTCCCTGTGGTGTCATTGCCTTGGACATATCAAGAATGTAAAGATTGTTGACTCGAGGTACCATCAACATAACCCACTCCTTTGGAATCTTGAAGCCCGGTTTGAGTATGTAGCAGGATTTGTCATCAAAATGCACAGAAAATTGTTTGTCGCATATTTGACTGACGCTCAACAGATTATAGTCTATCTGTTTGACATATGAAATCCGCTCGAAAGTCACAATCCCGTTACTCACGCTTCCTTCCATCGTTATATAACCTCCTTTATTTCCCGCGAACGCAACATATCCTCCATTAATATTCTTCACATCGAACAGCAACGCCAAATCCCCCGTCATGTGGCCTGAAGCTCCACTATCAACAATCCAGAGACTGCTAATAGGGCCAACTGAAGCTCCCTGCACACAAAAAATAGACAATTAGTTCTTTCGGGGGACCCAAGCCTGAGTCTTGGGCCTTTGAACTTTGGCTTTCAAAGAATCATTCTCAATGACTTTTTCAACAATTTTCTGTTTTGAATCAATCGTTTTCTGATTTTTCAAAACAGATTCATTTTTATCACTCACCTTTGACGTAGAGGCTCCTGGAGAACCATTAGGTGTCCAAGATTGTTCAGACCTTTTGAGAATACGGATTTGAGATTTTGGTTTCTCAATAGGTTTCTGAACATTGTTACTAAAAGTAACTTTCTTAGCAACCTTATCTGAATGAACAGACTTAGGTCCAACATTTGACTTGACAATTGGTTTTTGTGGAACCTTTTGTCTATCAGCTGTTGTGTTCACCACTGGTTTTCTCCAAGATTGTTCCATTGCAATCCGATTCCTTCGATCATAATGAAATGGACGGTTGTTCCTCATTTGAAAATTGTTTTGATTATGAAAATGTTGTTGTTGAGGAACAGTCCGTCTATGCGGTGGAACATAATGATCAATCGGCTTTTTGATGGAATTCTTAACCTCAACTTCATGTCTCTTGTGCCTTACATATGGACACTGAGCAAGTAAATGCCCGCGTTCTCCACATTTAAAGCACTTTCTATATTCCTCAAACACATAATGAGCATTTGGTGAAGCAAATGATCTTACAGGAAATTGATCATTATATTGTTGATTTCTTAAACTCTCAGGAAGTGGTCCTTTCGAGTAAGAAGGTTCATGAAAACCATTTGCTTTATCATCTGGTCGAATAAACTCAGTGACATGAATTTTTGGCTCTTGAGGAACTTCTGAAAACAGTTTCTTTAAGATTTCTGGTGGAATTTCATTGGTTCTTTCATGTTTTGGAAACCATATTGTGCTTTCTTGCCAGATTTTATCAAGTTTAGAATAGTTAACATTTTTAATCGGAAATTCCTCATCAGCAATGATTTTATCGGATCCTTCCATCCGATAAAATACCTTTACAGGTTTGTCACTTGGTTCATTCAGCTCATTCTTTTCAATCACATTCTTAACATCATTCTTTTTCTTAACCTCAAACTTTTCAGACTTTTTATCATGAATAGCTTTAGCCATTGGATGAATATGATCAGATGGTGACACTGGTTCGGTAGTAATGATGTGATTTTCTTTTGGAATCTCACATTCATTATCAGATTTATCACTACCAGTATCATCATTATCTGAGTCTGAACTATCACTCTCAGCATAAACACCCTCATTGTTCAAGCCCAAAATCGGTCTCACATCTTCAGGATATGGATCACCAATACTCGAGGTATTAGATTCCATATCTGATGATGAGTCTGATTTCACCGAACTCTCCGGTATAACTTGATGATAGTTATGGTTCTCAAAAAGAACCGGAGATGGTACAGACTTGTAGTTGGTGGTGTTATCATCAATGATATGATCCACGACATAAGCAACATTCTTATAGCTTTCTAACTTCTTGTTAACCTTTTCAGCAAAGCATTTAATGGCAGCCATTTCTAACTTGGTGTTTTCAATTTCATTGATGTAGTTATTTATGGCCAATTGTTTCAATGACAAAGTGTTTTTCAAGTCAGAAATGTCCTTTTTATAGCCATCTAAGACTTTGTTAAAAGCATTTAACTCTTTGCGAGTAGATTGACAGTTTTGAATAGCACTATCACGTGAAATTCGGAGTTGTTTATTCTCCTCTGTCAACCTATCACAAGTCCCACAGTATTTATCACTCATGACATCAGTGCTAGATTCAGAACTTACAGGTTTTGGCGGTTCGGTCATGGCCATCAAAGCAAAATGAGCTTCCTTTCCAGTGAAAAACTTTGAGTAGTCGATCTTGGTGAAAGCATCATCAGCTATGCACGACTTCCTCGTCATCAAGAAATCAGCTTCTGCCAGCAACTGGTCAATATCATCATCCAAAGAATCAACACTTCCCTCTGTGTCTGATTCGCTCTCACAATCTGAATAGACTGATTTACACTCCTCGGGAACATCAGAGACTGAATCAATCACCATCCCAGAACTCTTCTCCTCAGCCTTAACCTCAACAGGTTCACTCTCCACTTCCATCTCAGTCTCAGAATCATCACTCTCACTCTCCTCAGTTTCTTTCTTCTCATCAACTACCACCGACTCTTCCAAATCAACCTGATAAGCAACACAAGCCACATTCCCACCAGTAGTTACTTCTTCAACTCCTATTTGCATACCCGACCAGTCAAACCTCTCATCCTGCTGAGTTACCAAAGCTTGGTTCTGATTCGCATTCTGTTGAGTCTCAGTAGGTGTAGTGATCGGTACAACTGTTCGGTTTGGGTGATTAGGAGATTGGTTTTGAATCTGGTTTTGTGTGTTTGGTTGTCTGTTTTGGTTGTTAAAGTTTCGGTTTTGGTAGTTGTTGTTGTTTTGGTAAGAAACTTGGTTCTGTTGACGGTTCTGATAATTTGCATTGAAAGGGTTTCGATTACCTTGTTTAGGTGGCTGGGTGCATTCCCGTTTGAAGTGTCCTTTCTCTCCACAATTAAAACATGTAACCTTCTCCTTATTGAAACCATAGGTTGTATTGGGAGAAGTTGCCAAGTCAGTCCTTCCAGTTTTCTCTATGAACTCTGTTGCTCTCCTCATTATACTCGCAAAAGCCCATTGAATGTCTATGAGTTCCATCTCTTCTTTATCAATTTGTGCGTAGTCTTCGTTGGTCAAGTTGTTGTTCCCAATCTGACTAGCAACCAAGCCATTGTAGGATGAAACCATAGCAGAGACTAATGCAATGTGTTGCTGAGCAACCTCCACAGTCACATTTCCTAAGTTGGATGTATCCAAAACCACCGGTTGTTTATGTTGAGTAATTTGATTTGATGGTTGTTGTGTTTGGTTAGCGGTGTAAAAACTAGCTTGTTGCATTGGAGAGACTGGTGAAATGTAGGAAGTATATTGTGGTGGTGTGTATGATGGTTGTGTGTAGGAATTGTATTGTGGTGGTGTATAATTGGTGGTTGGTTTTGATGAATCCATGACATTGGAAATACATGCAACATGTGGTGCAACACTTCCAGAGCTCGAGTTTCCAGCTGAAACTGAAGTACCTCCAAAATACAGACTTGGATTCTGAGGAATCTGCGACCTTCTAGCTTTCCTCCTGTCCTCCAGCTCTTTGTTCTCCAGCTTCTCAATAAACTCTGAAATGGTCCAGAATTGATAAGCATCCTTCTCTCTAAGTACCTCCACATGCTGATCCCACTGTGGTGGTAAAGCATCTGCAAACTTATCAACCTGCTTAGTCATGGGAATCTGTACACCATAGCTAGACAATTCAGACAATAAATGCATATATCTCGGAGTTAGTTCTTTCAAAGTTTCATTATTAATGAAAGAAAAATTATCAAACTCTTTAACCAATTCCTCCATTCTAAGACTCCTGGTCTTTTCATTTCCATCATGCTTCCTCTTCAGCTTATCCCAAAGCTGCTTTGACGTAGTACATGTCCCAAACTGATGCAACAGGTCACTTGTGATCGCCTGTGTCAGTTGAGAGAACGCCTTCTTCTCCACCACGTATTTCTTCTTTTCATCCTCAGTCAAGCTCTCCAGAGGAATCAACTCACCGGTATTCTCCAGAATCGGTGCTGTGTATCCTTTGACGATCATGCTCCATGCCTCAGCTCCTTCAACTCCCATGCCTTCCAGATGGATCTTGAACATGGTGTGCCACTGGTTATACTCTTGCATATCCATGAGCTTCGGTGGCCGAGTTCCACTACCTGTAGACAAATCCTTAATCAAAGTAGAGATAGCGTTAGTGGTTTGAGTATTTACCGCCGCTGCAGCTACTCCCCAATAATCTGATTGTAGTGCAGGATGTGCTACATTCTGAGGCATCGTGCTCGTTGTTGTCATGTAGTTAAGTGGTTGTGAGGATTGCGTGTTCGTCTTTTGAGCTGCCACTGTCCATGGGTCCATTGTCTGTTGTTGTGGTTGTGTTGGTGCTGATCCCGAAGTAGTCTGAAAACGCCACATGATCAAAATCTGAAAATCACAACACTTAGAAAAATTTTTCAGCAAAAAATCTTAGGTTCGCCCAAAAAATAATACGTTCGTCCAAACAATCTCAGATTCGTCCAAAATGTCACACTCTCGTCCCTTTTATCTCACTTTCGTCCAAACAGTGATAACCGAAGGTGAGAATGACCAGAATGTAAAACAAATCAACACACTTTCCACTTTCGTCCTAAGCAAAACGGTCGAATGTGGAACTGTATACCCGAATGTGAAAATTTTCTAGACAAATTTTCAGGTTCGACCACTTTTTCTTCAGGTTCGCCCACTTTTAGTCAGATTCGCCCACAACACTCAGTCCAGGTTCCAGGTTCGCCCAAAAACAGCAGATCTCATTTTTGAAAAACGGTTATTGTTTGAAAAACGGTTATTTTGATCTGAGATTTTCAAAAGTTCATGGATTTCAATGATCTCAATCAGGTTATGTTTCGGATTTGATTTGGAACAACTTTAAGTCTTGGAAAACTTGAATTTGACCACAAAATCACCTTTAAATCGATCAAAAACTATGTTTTATAAGAGTTTTTGTAAAAACAGATGATAATTTGTCTAAAACATGTCCAAATCAACTCTGATCTTATCAAACTTGTTGTTGTATGATCCTCTATGCTCTGATACCACTTTGTGAGCGTTGGATTTTATCTAAAACAGGATTCTATGATCATACAAGTCACAAATCTAGGTGCGGAAACCCTAGATCTGAACAAATTGATAAGATACAAATCACGACACAATCAAGATCATTTTCAATATCATTTTCATAGATTAACTTTCAATCAATAAGCATTTACACTGTTTATGTTAATCTAGAATCACAAGGACACTTTCTCAAAAACACTCCTAAACCTGAACTGAACCTGGACACAAATGATAACTCACTTACATAATCAAAAACTCAAAAACTATATATAGCCTCTGCACATTCGCCCCTTTCTTCTGGTCGAATGTGAGCAAATTCCACATTCGCCCACTAAGAGTGGTCGAATGTGTCTTCATTCCATGTCCTGATCTTCCTTCGTCCACTTCAGTTCTACCTTCGCCCAGTTCTTGTTACCTTCGCCCAGATTATCTTCATTCGCCCATCCAAAAGTACCTTCGTCTACCCACTAACACATGTTAATAATAGTATATCCAATCCTTAGTCGCAAAATGCATCAACATTAAGCGAGTGTGTGCATCTGAGACCCAGCAAAATTACCGGCACTCGTTATCCCGACTCCATATTAAACTTAATCAGCAAGATCGAAATGGTACATATTAAAAGCACGCATACATATGTATCTAAGTACACACCTTAATGATATCTTTATTCTTTTTTTGACAGATGTTATGGTATACTTGAACAAGGTGTGGTTTGATAAACATAAAGAAAAGTTTGTTCGTGCATGGACAGACAAAAATTACAACTTCGGTGAGTATACGACCAACAGAGCTGAGAGCCAGCATGCAAGGATTAAGCTGCAAATTAAAGGGCCTAACAGCTCCCTCCACAAACTTGTTGGGCTTGTAGAAGAAATTGTGATTTCACAAGAGAGGGCCATAAACCACTCCTTTGAGACCAGTCAAAGGAAGAAAATGCAACATCATAGCATACCCCTGTTTGATCTCTTGCGGGGTCACATTTCCCATAAAGCCCTCGATTTGTTATTAAAAGAGATAATAAAGATAGACCACTTCAAGCAAATTGGAACGGGTTGCAGTCACTGGCTTTTAATGAGTTGTGGGATACCGTGTGCATGTCGTTTAGATTCTTATATAGCTCAAGGTAAGAAAATTACTTTATTTATTTATTTATTTATTATTATTAATTAATATTGTTACAGGAATAAAAATACCTTTGTCCGATATAGACCATTTCTGGAGAAAGTTGAATTACAGTGTGGAGAAAGGTAGCGGAGAAAGCGATGTTGACCTTGTTACGGAGATTGATGGACTGAAAGAGATACTAAAGTCTCGACCACCGCACATTATTAAAAACATGATCTCAAAAATAAAGTCGGTGGTGAATCCAAGTATGACTGATCATCAACCTCCAGAGGTGCAAACTAAAATTCGCGGGCGCCCGAAAGGAAAAGGTAAAGGAATAAAACAAGAGGATGATGATGATGAAAAGGTTAGTAACATAGCTATTATTATTATTATTATTATTACTATTATTATAATATAAAACAGGAAAAGCCTGTTAGAAGACGTAGGCCGGTAGATCCAGGAAAAGACCAAAATATCATTTGTGATAAACATTTTCCATTGTTGGTGGGTAACAGGTACATAAAAATTTTCATGCATACAAGTTTTTTACGCACGCAAATACGTAGATACACCCTAATCATGATTTTTTAATGTTGGCGTTAACAGGTATAAATTGGAAATCATGCATTGGAAATGCCAGCTTCCTATAGAGTATCACCGGTTTATTACACATATTCAAAATGTTCGGGGAGACGGTAACTGTGGGTTCCGATCCGTATCTGTGTCATTAGGGGGTCATGAGAATGACTGGGCTACAATCCGTCAGGATTTGATGAACGAACTACGTGAACGCTATGCTATGTGGCAAGGGATGTACTCAAGGTGGGGTTGGTATTCGGTCGATTCCGTATACCAGTCATTAGATTACTTTGGAATTGGATTGGCGCCCCGAGACAAATGGATGGAGTTGCCGGGGCACGGAATTGTCATTTGTGAGAAATATGGTGTGGTTCTTCAAGTATTCCACCCTAGAAGAGGATTATCTACCACTTACTTCCCTGTGTTTACTCATCCCGACGACTTACCTGGACATCCAATCATATCGCTAGCCTTTGTGAACGACGACCACTTCATCGTGCTTAATACAGCAGAAGACGCTCCAATGCCACCTACGCATGAATTTTGGAACCGTTTGGTTGGGCGACATAACGTTCATACAAACCCATGGGTTAGGCTATACTGGGATCGTCTGCAACAGGGTCTTATGTTGTAATTATAATGTGTAACGTATTATTAATTGAATTTTTTATTTTCGTTTACGCTCTTTTATAGATATAACAAGTAGTGGAATTTTTTTTTTTTTTATAAAATCTCAAATAACATACATAAAATTAACAAAAAAAAAAAAAGGTTTTCTACCACTCGTATGGGCCTCTGCAAGCAGTAGAGTATTTATATACGAGTCGTAGGGGACTCTGCATGCTAGTACACTCTTATATTATATTATTATTATATTTTCGTATATTATGTTTGGAAATGCTTGCTTATATTTGTCTGTTTATTTATATAAATATTTGTTATACGCTTACACGCTTATCGAGACGACAACCGAAACAAAAAACCGCTTACAAATAAAAAAACTAAAAACTAAATGTGTAACGAGTCATAGAAGAGCACACATTGTTATTTTATTTTTTTTAAATAATAGTAATAATTTAAAATAATAATAAAAAATTATTTTTGTAATATTTGTTCAGTTAACGAAAGGAAACGAATTCAAGTGAAACTATACTGCTCGTAGAGGCCTCTACGAGCAGTAGAGGTGTCATTAAATGATTGCCAATGATTGGCAAGTGTGGACCACATTTGACAGAGGCCTCTACGAGCGGTAGAAAAGTGCAAATAAGTTTTAAGCAGGTGCAAATAAGAGGCGTCAAATTATAAATGTGTTTTTCTATAGAAACACAACAAAAGATGCCCCATCAACATCTAAATCAGTTACTCCATTTGGTGAAAACATTGCATAAATCATAAATATGTATTATAAAATCACTAAACTTGTTTCATTATAAAAGAAGAGACTTATTTTAATAGTATAGTGAATATAATAATGAAGTAGATTTATAGTTTATTTTTGCAAAAAGTGCTAAGTTAGTTTTTCATCACGATCCATTGTAAGTTGTAAAAATGCACTTGATTGGTTTGAATGATAAA
This sequence comes from Ambrosia trifida, assembly GCA_028751855.1. Classification (NCBI taxonomy): domain Eukaryota; kingdom Viridiplantae; phylum Streptophyta; class Magnoliopsida; order Asterales; family Asteraceae; genus Ambrosia; species Ambrosia trifida. The sequence goes on along the minus strand of CM054124.1, from coordinate 22,348,009 downwards.
GTCATGTGCACCATATGTTTATATGAGGCTCACATGTTTGTGTAAGTCATAAGTTTATTACGTGCACCTAAGTGGATTTTGAAGACGTGTCTTAATCATTTGATACTATAATACGGCTGTAAGTATTGTCTTCTTAAATATCCCCAGCCACTATTCTACACAAAGTCTATGCAATAGTTTTCAAAGAATAAACGTTCTTCATAAATACTAAGAAACATAAGAGTATAGCATACATCTTGAAACCATTATTGTCTTTTAATATTATGAAATAGTGATTACGAGACTAAAAAAATACATGTATAAATCGATTATATGTTCTCTTTTATGAAGCCATAACTTTGAAGGTCATAACTCCAAGGGTTTTAGTAAAATATTTAAAATTTACCGTTAAAGAATAATATTAACCATATTGAGGGTTCATTCGTTAACTTTTTGATATATCTTTCTAGGTAACTCTTTCAAATCTTCATATTTTTATCTTTTTAATCCAATAATATCATACGTCTTTTGTAATGCTTCATTATCATACCCAGCTTGTTCTTCGGTCAATCTTAAAGACTCTAAAGCTCTTGTATAAAGTGCATCCTTTTGTTCCATTATTTAATTGAAATAGGTAAGACTCATGACATAAATAGACCACATTAATGCTACAGATAAAAAAAAAGTACTATATAATATACATCATGAGCGAAATAATAAACTAACAGAATACCAGTACCGTGTTGTAAATTGTGGTCGCCGCCACATCGCGTGAGGTTCCTACTGGTATATATATATACTATATTAATAAGCATATATGAAGGGTAGAAATGGTCATTTGCCACATGTACAAGCCTTGCAAGCACGTTGTACAAGGATCAATGCATAAAAACTCTTAAACATTTAAAGGGTGCAAGTTATGATGCATCATGTACAAGCTTATTATGCTAAAAAATAACACACGGATACATTACTCTGGTTAGGGTTTCATTCAACTCACCTCATCCTCATTATCCACCCCATCTCTCCATGCCTTCTTCAACTCACCTCATCCTCATTATCCACCCCCATCTCTCCACGCCTTCTCTATCTCTCTCTACGATTAAGATCTAGGGTTTCAAGACACCAAACACCAGATCAAGATCTAGGGTTCCGTCACCATCTCCATGCCTTCTCTTTCTATCTAGCATAGGAGCAGCGGTGAGATGAAGCTGCAGGTGGTATTCCCTATCACGAGAGGGTTGATATACTAATAGAAAGCGAGTACCGCGTTGTAAATTGTTGTCGCCGCCGCATCGCGCGGGTTTCTTACTAGTAATATTAATAGCTAATTCTACATCAAGCAACATATCAACTCCATGCATTGTAATATAGATAACGCATGACAGCAATGATGATGTAAATGAGAGGTGACGTGGTGTTTGATGAGTGATATTAGTTACACTTATAAACGGTGGTTTATATGGATAAAATTATCGTTTTATAAAAGATATATACAAAAACGCAAAAAATATAATTATTTAATTTAATATATTTTTATAACTTCAATTTTTTTATGTTTTAATAATATTAATAGATAATTCTAATTTCAATAAATTGCAAAAATTGTGCTTGTAATCAAATAGAGTTAATTACAAGAATATCTAGTTATAATAGCGCATTTTAGTCATTTTATTAAAATTTAACTAGAAAAACTAATTGAGTTGGCCTTAGTACCCAAACATGTTACAAAACATAAACCATAAACCCTTAACATGTTAAAAAATAAAGTTAGTACTCTAAGCTGTTATTTTCTATAAACCATAGGGACTATCCATGTAGTTTCTTTATATATTAATATTCCAAAGTTTAAAATCCTACATGGTACTCAAAGAGGTCAACCTCCCCCCTTGAGTTTGCCACGTAGCACTAACTATTTTTTTAAATTAAAAATTCGTAATACATTTTTTTCATAAAAACCCTACCGAACTTCTCTTTCTTCTTAATATCTCTTAACCCTAACACCTCTCAAACCTAATCACCTCCACCGTTCCACCACCCTCACCACCTCCTCCTCCACTCTCCACCGTCGCTGCCACCTCTTTCCGCCGTCGCCATGAACCTCATCATCTCTGCAGATCTTCGTAATCGATCTTATAAGGTTCATATCAATTTCTTCAATCGTTTGCTAATTCTCAGTATATTAATCCTTATTATTATTATTATTATTATTATTATTATTATTATTATTATTATTAATGTTCCGCACTTGCTAAATCGGTAAATTCTGATCGTGATAGTTTGGTTTTCGTTTATAGTTATTTACGTCTTTACTGGCCGTATCATCACTTCATCATATATGCTTAGAAAGTGGCAAATGTTCGGTGACTGTTGGCTACAGTTGCTGACACTACCGGATAGTGGTGGTCGACAGCTGTAAACAACAACTTGGACTATTGTACTGAGTATTCCAATAAATTTTGGTTTCCAGATTGTTTGGTGAACTATTAAGCCTTTTGGCACATGGTTCTTACTTACAGATTGTATTAAGGAGGCTTTTTTTTCAAGCAGGACTATGATCTGATTATGAATCTGATTTCTACGTATTAGAGGAGGTATGATCAAAAGTTGAATTATTCTATTTTAAATAACATTGAATACAAAATCAAATGGTCAAATAACATTATTCTGTTTTAAATAACATAGAATATTATACTTGCCATCTATGATCTTTTTGTGCTTTCTTGCATACAGAGTCAACTGGGTCAAATTGCATTTGAATATGCTAGTTGAATTAGAAAGGGATGAGTAAATGCATTTTTGAAGTTTGAAAAACATACATAATATTTGAATGATAATGTGTATATGTTTGTATACGAGAGAGGGGATTAGAAGTTAGAAATTGAAGTTCTAAATGGCAGCAGTTAACGAAACCAACTGCTTATACTGCTTAAGCGGTACCTCAACTCAGGTTTTTGTTTGCAGTTGGATCACTAACTGGAGTGCATACAAAGTAATATTGCAGTCGAGATATTTATCATTACAGGTGGATAAAATTGGTATAAAGTTAATAATGGCTCGAACAGTATCAAGTTAAATAGAAGGTATGTATCTTTGGAAATGTTATGTATTAGTCTTCATATGAGTACCCAAACTATGATTATATTTTAGTTAATTTACTCACCTATAGTTAGGTTTAACTTGATTAGGAGTTTTTAGTAACATGTTGAAATGCACAAGAATACAACAAGGATCATAAACTGATTTAATGGGAGTGTATAAAAGTTCTATTGTGAATGCAATAACATAGCGAGGTATTTTTGTCCACCATTATAGTTCTGAAATTTCTTTGGCTTTGGTTTTGCAAATGAGTTAACTTTTTAATATTCCTAGAAAAGTAGAAATACAATATATTGTTGAATTAAAATTGCAAAAGATATTTAAGTTGAAGAGTCAAGTTCGATACTTAATAGGCTTTGGTTTTATTTTATTTTTAAAATGTTGGATGTGATGTAGGTGCAAGACCTAAAGACGTTGAGCGAACTATAAGTTACCACAAGCCTAATAGCTCAATTACATATTGATGTGTTTTTTTATGATTTGGTACGGATCAATCACGATTTACCATCTTTCCTTACTTTGTATAATATATATATATATATATGCAAATATGTTTCTGATTGTGATTGTGTTTTTCCTTTTTTCTATGGTTATGAAGTTATTTCTGAAATAAGAACAGTCGCATGATTCTGGTACTTTCCTTTGACTATGTCGATGTATTCTTCCTTTATGGTTTTATAGGCTGATTTTTGAACTTCTTTGCATACTATTAGAATTTTGCATATGGACATCATTGAGTATGAATTCAATTACTGTACATGGTGTCTAATGGCTGTCTTATTTAATTAGACAATTATTAAGTTAACTTTTGATGGAATGAATAATAATGAATATTTGACTTAATTCTATGGTGGGAATTTTGTGTTATGCTATGTGTTCATATGATCATCCTTGCTGAACATTTTTTTTCAGTTGGTTTAGCGTGCGCCGCAAATATTGTGCTTTAATTACTGATTTCAGTTGTGGATAATTGTAGATCAATATCTTCGTTTGGTCCTTAAGCAACGGTATTAGTTGTACAAACCTTACCTCTCTATAGTAAATGAGTAAACTTTTTATAACTTGCTGGTAGTAATCGCTAGTGTCACAACCCGTCTAGGCGGAAACACGGAATGCAACTTCGAAAGTTTTTCAAGCACAAAAGTCACGCAAGCATAAAATTCATGAAATTCAAAGATATTATAAGGACGACGTTATTTAACATTTCAAAGAAAATATTGTCTTAAAACCGTAACTTCAAATGATATAGTCCTAAAATCATTAAAACAAAAGACCGGTTCAAATATCCCACGATGCCAGTGCGCAACTCTCCCAAGTTCCATGCTTTATGTGTAATTGCCTGAAAAACATGAAAATAAAATGTGTCAACAATAAAGTTGGTGAGTTTACGGGTTTTGATGTATAGGTGTGTAAACCGAGGGTAGACTGAACCATTTATTATCTAAGATAATGATTGATATGTGATTGACATGAGCCCATAATCAAACTTTGACGTGTTGTGCATCGCCCATTGTACACTAAAAACAATGAATAAATGTGATATACAAGCACTCTCTTGATGACTGTAATCTGGTTAGAGCGACTAACAAGAGTGGAGATGTCAACCCAATACATCTATTCCGATGTTTCATGGCTAATTCCATAGCTAATGGTTATAGTGAAATGAATGTCACGGGGGCTTATAAGTACTCTGAACCTTATTGTCTCATGTTCACATAATTGTCAAAATGTAACTGAGTACGCTTGTTTTTCCCCCAAAACCATGAAAACAGTAAAAAGGGGCCGTAAGAACTCACATGATGTCTGGCTACAAATATGGGACTCAATCCGATGTGCTAATGTCCGTACGAAGGTGCCATAGATTATTAAGGACAACTTAAGTCTGTGTACTTGATTATTTACCATGCAAGTTTTTCACCCGATTTGTATATCTTTGGACTATGTGTACAATGTTATTGTCCATATACATGATGATTATTACATATTGTTATTTGTACTTTTGAAAAGATGTACGGTTTTTAACTTGTGTACCTTGAAAAACTATTGTTACTCTTGTTGCTTATAACCATAACATATCAATCGTGTCAAAACCGGTGTCTTGGTTTACCACATGTTACCACATGGTGCATATGTTAAAGATTTTTACATAACATAGTAAGTTAACACATGTTTTTTTAGAACTTTTTGTGTAAAAATGCCATTAACTCATGTTGTCCGATTTTTAACATATGTTTCTCAAAACTACAAGTTCATATAAGTTTGTGTTTGGAGTTTCATGGGTCCAATTAGATGACTTATATGCAACAATATACACTCACATGTACTCGTGGGTCATGATAAGTGTGTGTATTTGAGTAGTCGCGCGCGTACACATATACTACATACATGTATATGCGCGTGTATATATATTGTATGTTTAGGCATATGTGTGTATATAGTATGTTTTTGTCGAAAAATTTAAGTGTTAAGTCGATTTCAACCTCTTTTACTTGTGCATGTGTGTGTACTCGCGGGTGATGGGTTCGGATGAATCGTGGTTTGACCCAAATAACAAGATAGAAGGAGATATGGTTCGGCTTCATATACCTTGTTTAAAAATCTAAGAACAAGAATGGTGAGACGATTTCCTCCACAATGTAGCTTCCCAACACTCGAATAATACTCGTGGGTTGGTGGCGCTGGTGTCGTGCGATCGAAACAGTCCCAAAGGGGCTGTTTATGGTTCGGCCGAGAGTGAGGGACAAGAGATGAGAGTGTGTAGTTTGAGTTTGTTGTATGTGTGAAGTGTGTGCACCCTTAGGCTGGTTTATATAGGTCAAAGAGGGAGGGAAAGAAAAGTTTTGGTTGGCTAACACTTAGGGAAGGTCAATGTGTATGGATTGATATAGTGTAAAAAGTTGCTTTCCATATTGATCAAACTAGTTGACCTAGGTGTAGGGTAGCTTGAATGCTTCTTCTTTGGCTTCATGCGAGCAGACTTCTAGGAAGTTGAAGTGGGATTTTTGGTTAGTCAACATGGCATAGGAAGGATGTCTAGGTTTCTATGTTGGTATAAGGCATGAAAGTTAATGTTTTTAGTTTGTAATGTTGTGAGTGTTTGTGTGTATGCGTCATATGTGTGTGTGTATGTTATATGGATGGTATGAATTGTTTCAATCAATACACACATGGGTATAAGGGCCGATTCTTGGGACTAGAATTGAAGCAACAATGGTAGTCGACAAAGCATGGGTGAGTGTTGTAGGGTAGTTAGAGTTCTAAATTGGTGTAAGGCATGGAGATTAAGGTTTTGGATGGTTACGTTTGTGAGTGGATTGGCCTCATGTGATCTCATACATACATACATACATACATACATACATACATACATACATACATACATACATACATACATACATACATACATACATACATACATATGTATCGTGAATATGTGTGTATGTATATTATGAGTTGTTATTCAAAAATAAACTACACACACATGTGTGTGTCACGTATATATACATATATACATGAGCATGTGAGTTTTTTTATTCATCCACATACATACACATATGTATATCACATATGTATGTATGCGTGTATTGTATGGAAATTTGATCAACACAAATGTTCCTATATGTCACACCCTCAAATTCCACTTGCGGCGTTCTACCGCGACGCACATGACATACCAGGATCCAAGTCAACAGTCACAATAAACGACAACTAAATGATATGAAAATGACTAATAAAAACCCAAACAGTCTAAAAGTTTAGACCAACGAAGAATAACAGAAGCAATATAAGTTTACAACCCAAACTCAAATGTAATAGTTCAAATAAGTTCGATGAGTGATGCATGAGACAAACGGATGTTGTGGACTCCAGTGCATCCTAAACCAGTGCAGCTACCTTAGTGACCTGAGAAAACATACTATGTTAGTTAACACATACAGTGTTGGTGAGTCATAGAGCTTAAAGTTCATAAAAGGAAGTAAAAGTTTGTAAACCAGACCCAACAATCCTTACATCTATACCTGATGCTAGCTAGACATCGTTACATGATACTAAAACGTTATGAACCATTATTGAACGTTAGAAATCCCTTTAATACCCGCCACCAGACATCACCCGGTGTCATAAGTTAGATAGGACAAATTTGCACCTGTCCGACAACCAGTCAACCCGAGTGGGGCTTGCTGGGCCCAATAGATCTATTCACACTTTCCCCGCTATGTATCCACATATTCATGGTTCTAAAGTGAGAAAAGGACTTGAATGATTCCCGCTATGTATCCACATATTCATGGTTCTAAAGTGAGAAAAGGACTTGAATGATGTAATGTCGCTAAGTACCCATGTGATATAATGTAATATTGTGGTCTAAAGATACTAAAGTGTGTACCGCATGTTTCTCCCCCGAAATATAAACATTAAAAGTGGGGCTGTGACACTCACATAAGACGCCTATAAGTGTTTGACTGATGATACGTTCGTCCAATAACCCTTGGTTGTCCAAAGAAAGACCGTTTATGTTTGAAAAGAATGTTTGGTGTTTGACACGACCACACAAGACTCGACATCCCGTTGGTGACCCACAATATCAGTCTAATAGTAATATTTGAGTTAACAGGTAACTGTATATGAAAAACACGTAAAATTGCACGCAACGGGTCATATCAGCATGTTACATACGAAGGGGTCACAATAATAGGCGAAGGGTTCACATTTCATACGAAGGGCTCATGGTAATAGGCGAATGGGAGATGTTCCACACGAAGGGGTCCAAGTTAAACATGATAGGGTCACATGTTGGGCGAAGGGGTCATATTTCCAGGCGAAAGGGTCACTATCTAGGCGAAGGGGTCACATTCCAGGCGAAGGTGATGCGCGGTTGCACGCATCATGTTTATTTGCCAGTTTTGTATAATTTTGAGTCGTTTAGATAGTATTTTTATTAGTTTTAGGTCTGTACTCTATTATTTTAGTTTTGTATATATTTTATTACTTTTTGGTTGTTTTTACTATTAATGTATTTATTTTATATTTTTGGTAGGTGATCGCATGGAGCGGGGTTAAAACAGTACAAATTATATTCGAGACCCGAACACCCGAGTTGAAAGCACGGAGTCATAATACCATTTATAATAATAATAATAATAATAATAATAATAATAATAATAATAATAATAATAATAACTAGGATTCTATTACCCCGCGCTTCGCGGCGGGAGCTCCTGTTGCGTTGAGGATTTAATGGACGTTAAAGATCGTGCGTCGCTGTGGGAGTTCCTGCTGCGTGGAGAGTTTCGTGGACATAAAAGATAATATTAAGTAATTGTTATTCTCGCGTGGGCTTCAAAAAAATACTCGCGGCTAAAAGCTAAAAGTTTGGTGGTCAAAGTTTGAAATCCTAGAAGATAAAAGTTTGGCCAAAGTGCAATGCAAGTTTAAAAAAGTTGGGTGGTCAAAGTATGAAATCCTAAAAGCTAGAAGTTTAGTAGTCAAAGTTTTAAATCCTAAACGTTAAAAGTTTGATGGTCAATTTAGAAGAAAATAAAGTTAAGCTAAAAGTTAGTGGTCAAAGTTTTAAATCTTAAAAGCTAAAAGTTTGGTGGTCAAATTGAAAGATAATAAACTTAACTTAAAAGTTAGTGGCAAAAAATAAAGTAAACCTGACAGTTAGTGGTCAATATATATATATCTTAAAAGATATACGTAGAAGTAACCTTAATATTTAATCAATTTGAAAAAGGGCATATTTGTAATTTTATGTAGAGACACTGTTCAAGTGTCTCTACTTTATTAGATACATATAATAATAATAATAATAATGGGCTACGTGAGATATATATAGAAAAGTAGAAGTAGGTTATGAAAGGAAGATTGGAGAGCAGACAAGGAGATAACATATTTTATAAAGAAGGGAACAGAGGGCACGCCATTTTTTAGGGGGAAGAGGCAACGCAAGTTTGAAAGAAAAGAAATAAGAGAGGATCGCAGATTTATTTATAAGGGGAGAAAGGAAAGTCTTGGACAGCAAATAAGATATTCTTACAAAAAGAAGAGACGATTATTAAAGGTGGATACAAGTTAAGAGAGGAGGCGCAGAGGAGAATAAAAAGAGGGACAAAAAGATTGAAGAGGGGGATCTAACTTTTGAAGACTCAAGCTCTATGGCCATGCGTGGCTAATCCCTTTGTGTCACATTAGGGATGTAAACTTTTGAAGATCTAGGGTTAAACAAATTGGGTATTGTTCTTAAACTATTGTTTTATGTTTTTGTGTGTTTGAATTAACTGTGTTGAATTGTGATTAACCTTATGTTGAACTCATTTTAGTTAATTGATCTTGTGCCAATTTCTAATGATATGAACATGGTTCCTTGCTTTAACACAAACATAGGATTGTATGTTCTAGGTAATGAAGTGTAGTTTATTCTATTTTCGATATTGATAAAACTTGACACCTAAGCCTATTGAGCAATCACTCCGTTAACACCAATCACATTACTATTGTTTACCCATTTGTGAAATCCCTAGTATTCAATTGTTGAAACCCTAGTGTGATCTTTTTAATTAAATTGTTTACAACCTATATTACTTTTTACTCTTACAATATTCAAGTTAATATAATAAACAAAACTCTTTCAACCAATTCTTAAATGAACCAATCACAAGCTTCATAATTTTTCCAGCATCTTCATAAATAATACCGTTTAATCAACTAAGCAATATTCACTAACCACACGCTCCTTGGATTGATACCCTATTTACCCTATCTACCTAGGTTAATTAGGTTTTGCATGACCCGTAACGACCGGTTCATCAAATGGCGTCGTTGCCGGGGAGCTAGTGCGCTTAGTGTTTAGAGTTTAGTTGATTATTGTGATTAACTGTTTAATTTGTCTTTGTTACTTCTTTTTGTTCGTTTTTACGCGTGGTGTGTTAAGTGTGCAGGTGACAGATAATGCATGCATGCCACTTGTGTAAAATCTGAAGATTGGGAATTTAGCAAGACTTGATCGTCATCATCACAATGTATTGGGAAGATGATGATAATACTTGTCCCTGTTGTGGGAGCCCATATCATTTGTGGCGAGAATGTCCAGTGGCCCGTAAGAAAATGGAAGCATTTAAAGAACGACAAGATCGTATTATTTTTGGGCTCGAAAAACCTGGAGGTTCACATTTATCTTCTTCACATCGTCAGTCACGCTATTCAAACTCCCAAGGTTATTATCAGTTAAATAACAGGTATCAAGGGAGTTCATTTAGCCAAAGGACGCAACCATATCCGAACCATGAGGAATATAATGACTATTATCTTAATCAACCTCAACCGGCATACGAAGACCCTCAAAATTCAACACATTCTAAGCTCGATGCTCTTGCGATCATCATCAAAGAATACCATGATAATATCAAAGAAATGAAGAGAGCAAATGAAGTAAGAGACAAAGCTCATGAAGCTTTGGTGATTCAAGTGGGTCAACTAGCCGAGGAATTTGCCCAATTTAAGTGTAAGCAAAACGAGTTGGCCAATGGTATTATGGTAGAGGCTGATATAGATGAAGATACTGCAAGTCTTTCTGAATGGTTAACCCCAACTGAAGACTTAGCATCTCATGAAGAGTTGGTGGATGAGGTGAAAGTTCCTCACAAATCGCATCCCGTGTTGATTAAGGCACCTAACAAAGAGGAGGATGAAGGTTCAAAGATGAAGAAGAGGAAGGTGAGTTGGGAGGACATTGGGCAATTTATTGTAAAACGGCCCCGCAACAAAAATGACTCGATTCTCATGCCAATAACTTGGAAGCAATTGTGGATTTGGCATGTGAACTACCGAGTGTATGTTGGAAACTCGGTAGGAAAATGTGGGATAAAACCTTCATGCTTGGACTCGATAGACAAGTTGAAAGAGAATGAACAGATTGGGGCATGGAAGGTAAACTACCGAGCATATATTGGAAACTCGGTAGGCAAATGTTCTTTAAGACCACCATGAATGAACATCAGGTACGATTCTTGTACATTTTGTATATTTTTTTTTTATTTTTTTTTATTTTTCTTTTATTTTTAGTTAGTATTTTGAGTCTCTTTTGATTTCTGGGAATGCTTTGAGTTTAACTTGCAATTAGATAACTTGCCTGTACTCAATCTCCATTCAGGCAGGGTAAATTTGTACACCATCGGTGTATCAGGCATCCCGGAATTTTACGTTTTTATTTTTCTTTGAGTCTTAGTTCAGGTTTGTCTATCGGCCGCGAATGAAATGCTATACGGTTCGATTGGGAGGAATTCTAGAGACTCATACGCGCACTGCCTATATCCAGGGGAGTCTGTTCCTTTTACTGTTGTATTTTATTTTTATTTCTGCTTTATTTTATTCCTAGCTCACATTGAGGACAATGTGTCGTTCAAGTGTGGGGGTGGGAAAACTTCGTTTTTATTTATTTTTGTGTCTTAAAAAAATTCAAAAAAAAAAAAATTGAAAATGTCTTGAAAATTGTTCCTAAAAAAAAGAGCATTCTAATCAGACATAAAAGCAGCTTTTTCGGTACCTACCAGCTGTTTCTTGATGGTTTTGGCAGTAGATCCTTAGTCATGGTCTAATTTGTGGAAAAGTAGTATGAACCGTTTTCAGCAGGTGTTTTTAAGAAAAAAGTTTAGAATTGTCTGACTAGATTTAACAAGCTATTGGTAATAAATGCATGCACACATCGGTAACCCATTTCCCCACTTTTGTGAGATCTTGAGCCTACTAGTTGATAGATTGAATTATATATTTTCATTTGTGAGAGTAGGCCAGATGTTTCTCTATTTCAGAACTTGTGTGGTTTGATACATGTCGAGGTTGTAGACTAGATATGCACATAGATGATAAAGGCAATTTAGGATTACCCTTTTCGTTTGATACCCGTGTATTTGTCTATGTGATTAACCTGTGTACCAACAATACTACCCTTAGTAGCCATGTTGAGCCTTTACCTATTCGTTTGTTAAACCCAAATCAGTTTCTTAAACCGACCTTTTGTGTCACGGGTGTTACTTGACAATCTAAGTGTAGTTATTATGATGTTTAGTATTTATACGCTAAAAAAAAAAAAATCAGTCAATTCATGAGGCCGATATACCAAAGTAGGTGATTGAAAAAAAAAAAGAAAAAAAGAAAGAAAAAAAAAAGAAAAACAAAATTGTGAGTATTATGTAATATGGGTTGAAAATAACCCACAGTTTTAGTTATTGTGTTTAGTATGAATAAAAGATTGTCATGGGTCGGTACGTGTCTTCGTTTTAGCCACTTGTTAGCCAAATGTTTCCTACCTTTACCTAAGCCCAAAACCCGTAAGTCCTTTAGATATGTGCATTGTCTACAGTTGAGGTGTGATTGTCATACAAGCCTATGATAATAGAGTTGCATACTTGGTTTTTGAGTGATTAATACTAGCGCATTACATGCTAGTCCAGATATTAAACCGAGTGGAGTGAAAATTGTGAGGGGTGTGTTGTATGAAAATAAAAACCGGAAGCATGTTGGATTTAGTCGGGTAAATTCTGTTTTTAAATGGAAATTAATTTGACTTGTTGAATTAACACATCTAATGCTGATCTGTAAATGGGGTATGACTTTGGACCTTAGCTAAGGTATGATGGGCAACTGTGGTGCTAGTCTGTGATAATGTCTTGAGCAGAGTGTATATAATTTTTTCGAGACGAAAAAAGATAAGTGTGGGGGTGTGATGCGCGGTTGCACGCATCATGTTTATTTGCCAGTTTTGTATATTTTTGAGTCGTTTAGATAGTATTTTTATTAGTTTTAGGTCTGTACTCTATTATTTTAGTTTTGTATATATTTTATTACTTTTTGGTTGTTTTTACTATTAATGTATTTATTTTATATTTTTGGTAGGTGATCGCATGGAGCGGGACTAAAACAGTACAAATTATATTCGAGACCCGAACACCCGAGTTGAAAGCACGGAGTCATAATACCATTTATAATAATAATAATAATAATAATAATAATAATAATAATAATAATAATAATAATAATAATGGGCTACGTGAGATATATATAGAAAAGTAGAAGTAGGTTATGAAAGGAAGATTGGAGAGCAGACAAGGAGATAACATATTTTATAAAGAAGGGAACAGAGGGCACGCCATTTTTTAGGGGGAAGAGGCGACGCAAGTTTGAAAGAAAAGAAATAAGAGAGGATCGCAGATTTATTTATAAGGGGAGAAAGGAAAGTCTTGGACAGCAAATAAGATATTCTTACAAAAAGAAGAGACGATTATTAAGAGGGTGTTTGGGATTGAGTTTGGAAATGTAAAAGTGCTTTTGGTCAAAAGTGCTTATTGGCTTATGGCTTTTTGAAAAGGAGTTTTAAAAAAAGTGTTTGGATTAGCTTTTCGGATGAAAAACGTCAAAAAGTCAATAAATTGTCTTTTTTTAAGTGTTTCGCTTAACTTATTGTGAATATTGGTTGTATGTGTGGTAAATTTGTAATTTTTTTCCAAAAGTCAAAAGCCAAAAACCAAAAGCTAGGATTTCTAACTTTTCAAAAACAGCTTTTCCACCCTTAAAAGGCAAAAGCTAGAAGTCAAAACAGAAAGTGCTTTTGAGTTACACAAACAGCTTATTGACTTATTGGCTTTTTGGAAAAGCCAATAAGTCAATAAGTTGTTTTCAAACTCAATCCCAAACACCCTCTAAAGGTGGATACAAGTTAAGAGAGGAGGCGCAGAGGAGAATAAAAAGAGGGACAAAAAGATTGAAGAGGGGGATCCAACTTTTGAAGACTCAAGCTCTATGGCCATGCGTGGCTAATCCCTTTGTGTCACATTAGGGATGTAAACTTTTGAAGATCTAGGGTTAAACAAATTGGGTATTGTTCTTAAACTATTGTTTTATGTTTTTGTGTGTTTGAATTAAATGTGTTGAATTGTGATTAACCTTATGTTGAACTCATTTTAGTTAATTGATCTTGTGCCAATTTCTAATGATATGAACATGGTTCCTTGCTTTAACACAAACATAGGATTGTATGTTCTAGGTAATGAAGTGTAGTTTATTCTATTTTCGATATTGATAAAACTTGACACCTAAGCCTATTGAGCAATCACTCCGTTAACACCAATCACATTACTATTGTTTACCCATTTGTGAAATCCCTAGTATTCAATTGTTGAAACCCTAGTGTGATCTTTTTAATTAAATTGTTTACAACCTATATTACTTTTTACTCTTACAATATTCAAGTTAATATAATAAACAAAACTCTTTCAACCAATTCTTAAATGAACCAATCACAAGCTTCATAATTTTTCCAGCATCTTCATAAATAATACCGTTAATCAACTAAGCAATATTCACTAACCACACGCTCCTTGGATTGATACTCTATTTACCCTATCTACCTAGGTTAATTAGGTTTTGCATGACCCGTAACGACCGGTTCATCAGAAGGTGTGAGTCCTTCGCCCCCTGCAGTACATTTGTCTTTCGAAACCCCTCGAATCGAACCCGAAGCTTGCCCAGACATAGTCGACCACTAACAACCCAATCCCTAGCATATCCTCATCATGTTACATCACTTGGCACATAGACAAACATGTTTTTAGCGCATTTAGCAAGTTTTACCCAATTTGGCAAACATTATGGAACATCAAATCATGCATCTGTTCTTTACCATAAACAACAAAATCCCCAATTAAGACAAATAATCACGTTTACAATTATATCTAATTCATACCACAACTTCCTATCATGATTCTTTTCATAACCTAATTATCTAAGCATCCATAACAATCATCAAAAGCATAAAAAATCCTAAAATAGCCCTAATGTTCATAAAACCTCATAATCCAAAAAAACACACCCTAATCATGCTTCTAACATATCAATAATCATCATATCAGCATCATATCATTTTCACAACAACATATAACACAAAAGACCTAATTTCTAGGTCACCAACATCTTTGAGGGCAAAAACTCGTGGTACAAAGGTATGGGTCAAGAGAGAGCACTTGGGGGGCGAGTTAGGGTTTGTGAAATCGTGCAAATGTGCAAAAACTGAGTATTTATACGTGGAGGGTCTGCAGGAGGAGAAGGGGTCCATTCCTTCGCCCCTCCCCACTCCCTTTGCCCCTGTCTCCCTATTTTGCATCCGAAACACGTTTAACCATATAATTTCACATAAACATGTATTCCTAAGTTACTAATGATCCTATAACATGTAGTTATCAACAAGTTACCCATATTGCGTTATCGTTTTACCAACGGGTGGGATACGAGACTCGTACGCGTCTGTTTACCTGGCGATCCTCCGAATCACCTAACCATAACTAATGTGTGCGTAAGACCAACCCTGTGATTCCCCGAATCACTGAACTGACTCAACAAACCCGGTTAAGTATGTTTAAAGAATGTTTTGCTAAAGTAGACTTATAACTTTGATAAAAGTTATTAACTTGAGTTTGCCGATTATCACACTATATACATAAGATATTGTTTTGGTTTGATTGAACACACACACACACACACACACACATATAGGCCGATTTACATATATGTGTTATTATAATAAGTATTTTGAGATTAAATGAATCTATGCATATGTGAAGATCCAATTTGTCATATGTTCTTGTGTTTTGGATGTGTAATTACTCATGTTTAATGATAATATGGTTTGATTCCATAGATTTCATGTGTAATTCATGTTTAAACATATGTTGGAATTGTGTATTAACACACATTACATACGTTCCGGATTTGAATTGATCGATGTTAAAACTCAATGTATTGACATGTGTAATCCTGTTTTGTTTGTACGTAATAATTGGACACCCGGTTGCTCTCCGTTGAGCGAGTGATTGGCTTGACTGCTCTTGCCAATTGTTTTTGGATTAATCGGGTGTTGCATGCGTAAATGGAAAATGTAATGAATTCCTGAAACTATTTGGGCTTTGTTAGACTTAGGATGACACAGTTACTGTAAAGTGTCTAATGCATAACTGAAAATGACATAATTGTGTGTGTATGGATCTTGACCTGGGAATTCGATGGGTGTCACAGCTAGCACCGGAAGTGCGTATCTTATAGGCGAAACATCGGCTAATTGAAGCAGTTATATTGAAGTCAATGAAAACAATTAGCTTTTATGGCAACTCAACTTAATATTTAGAGCCGTGTTGCATATTTAGGTGAGAATATGATATATTTCAAGCATTTACAGAATCATATATCATCTTGAACTTTGTGCAACAAGTAGGGTTTATGCATAATTTACGAAAAATATTGAATATAGATTCAATTTTACATCAAGTTTAATAATCTACAATAATGAAAATAACTTAGAGGAAGGGATAGTTGCAGGAAGTTATATACTCACTCTTAATTGGTCAAATAGAAAATACCTAAAAAGGAAAAACGAGTCAAATTGGTTGAATGGATATTTATGTCTGCAATTGATTCCACCGACACCAGGAATATATAATCAATCGGGGTTTTGCGTATCTTCAGGCGCATAAAACGAGTTAGGAATTTTATACTGTTAAAAATAAACTTTCAGTGAACTTCAACATATTTGATCCATTTCCCTTTAAGTTACTTTTTTTATTTCACATGATAAGTACAAAGAAAATTGACCCATTCTTAGGTTAATATTTGAGTATTTATGGAACCGCATCTTTTAGTTTTAGAGACCTTTATTTTTTTTCTTCTATATTCTAAGCCAACTTTCTCGACATATTCTTGATAATGATTAGAGGGCTAATTTTTGTGTATGATATTACATAGATTTAACTTTCACGACTTGATTAGCTTTGAAGGTTTGGGATTCTTCATTTGCTTGCAAAGGTTATGGGTGGCAGATTGCGGATGGCGAGTACAAGTCTCTATGTAGCTTAAGGTTTCAATTTTACGTTTTTGGTTTAAATGCTATTAAACACTATATTCCTATCCTGTATTTACATGTCCAATTCTTCAGGTGCGGTGAGTTTATTTGCTAGGGTAATTTCATCGCTCCTTCACTTTTCAGTTCAATGGGATTTCTTTGTTTAACAACAATATGATGAACGTCTATATGTTTGTTACATATTTATGATTTAAGATTTTATTATTCTTTGAATTAATACGAATTATACTTTGTTATTTGTGTTTATGCTATTTTACGATTTTAATATCTCATTAGAGTTTTCAACCCTGGTATGTTCCTACGGTATAAACTAGTTAGCAATATGAAAGAAAAAAAAAAGGAACTTGTAGCCGAACCTAAATTCATCTCAATGGATCTAATTAAAGATAAATTTTGTCGCATTTTAAGATATTATCGTTCCTTTTCAATTTATTATTACGTGAATTGACTGAAAACATAGATATTATTTCACAAAAATGGTTCCAATTAATCATTTCATTCAGGAAAAAAAAAATCATAGTCAAAAGCTTTAATTAAATTTCAAATCTTGAACGTAAGTAATGTTTGACCTTATATATTTTACCATCAAACTTACACACCGGGATTTAAAGTTTAAACTCACATTTTAGGAAACTGGAAAGCATCTAAGATACACTTTAATATCGACCATAGTATAACATAGTGTATAATATTGGTTTTGTTGTTTTTTTTTTTTGAACGACCAACTAAAATGTTGCCGGGTACTCCGTACGCGGCCCCCAATGGCTAAAGGTAGCCCACAAGACGTAACTTGTAGCGGCCCAATCCGCACGCACGGAGCCCTCTAGCCCACCCGTCTCCTGTTCCAGGAAAACCCGGCTCGCATACCCGTCCGAAGGCAGTGAAGCGGTAAAATATTGGTTTTGTTGTGATTTGTAGTTTAAACCAAACACCTATAATTGGGCATTTCAAGAATGTTTTGAAGTTAGGGGAATTAGAATATGATGTGTTTCATACGGTCAATTAAAGGCATCTTTTCAAAAATTGGGACAGCAAATGCATGCATTCTGGATTGTCAAACTCAAATACACACCATAAATAGTTGCCTTTTCCTTTTATTATGTCTCTTACAAAATGCATGAATCTACTTCTAAAAGTGATGCTTTTTCAATATTGTAGGAGTTGGTAAATACATACCCACATTTGAATTTCATGTGACAATTGTCACTTTTGGAAGAGGCAAATTGGACAAGACAAAATATCTATTTTCACGTTTATTTATTTAATATATACTACTTTGCAACTTAGGTATGCATCATAGTTTGTACTATGGGTTTTAATTGAATGTACCTACCTTTTTGTTTTTTATGTTTAATTTTTTACTTTTAACTAAATACTTTTACATCTTTTACAATCTAACCCTAACACGTTTTCATTTTCAAATTTAGTCATTATATTTTTCATCTTTTATGAATTTTTTGTTTTACATTTTGGCTAGAATTTTGCATGTTAACACGCCATATTATGCGGTGTGTATTTCGATATATTGAAGCTTGCTTTTTTCCCATTTAACGGGCTACTGCAACGCGGTAGTCCTAAATCAACTTAGTTATTGCTTTATATGTTTTACTTTCTCTAGAGTGGTTCAACGTTTTTACATCTACCTTTCGTTCGGTTTTGTTTAATTTTATATATTTTTTTGTTTATTTATTTTTTCATAAGATCTTTTTTGGTGTTGGTATTTGTTGGCAATGTATGCGCCAATGGTTCTACTTGCACGGTTTTACAGCACCGCCGCAATGCGGAGGCTTAATACTAGTTATTATTTACTTACTATTACTTTTAACTAGGTTGATTCTCTGTGTATTGCGTTGGATGTTCTGTATATTTCAATTCATTACAGTATTGGTAAGGTAGAAAACCATTACTGGTACCACTATGAGGAGTAAAAAAAATACTATTGGTGTGAAAAAAAAAAG
The DNA here is from genome assembly GCA_028751855.1 of Ambrosia trifida. Taxonomy (NCBI): domain Eukaryota; kingdom Viridiplantae; phylum Streptophyta; class Magnoliopsida; order Asterales; family Asteraceae; genus Ambrosia; species Ambrosia trifida. The sequence continues at coordinate 22,329,067 of CM054124.1, read as the reverse complement.
CATTTGAAAATTTTATAAAGCCCAACATAGCAAACAAGTCCAACATGTTATTGAATTTGGGCCTAAGTGGCAAAGATAAAATCTAGAAACGAAGTGGGAGAATATACAAATCGGCCTCAACCAGGAGTCGAACCCTCGCCTACCCCATAACGGGGTAAACGTCCAAGTATTACACCAACAGTCCTTATTTTGTTTTACCCTGAATCAAATTATATATACATATTATATATAATACCATTAATAAAGGGAAAACCAAAGGCTACAATCAGGAGTCGAAAATTTGCATGCTCATTTCAATGCCAAATGTGAATGTTATGCTTATTGTTAATAAATTTGTTGGTTTTAGGTGAGTATGCCTAGGTCAGACCAACGCGTGGTTAACATTGAGGCCTAGACATGCACATGCAGAAAATGGGAGTTGACTGCAATACCTTGCAAATTGGAGGAACATCACTCCATCGATCATTTCGTAAATGATAATTGGAGCTCAAATTCGACATTGCTGATCTTCTAGGGCTAGGGCTCGAAGACGACATTGGGTTTTCTAGGATTAGGTTTTTTAATGGAATTGGGAAAGATGATAACCTGCATAACGTTATAATAGAGGTAAATTGACCAAAATACCCCTCACGTGAGATGCATGTGGGGGTAATCTAACAGCAACATGGACGGCCGTTAACAGGAGGGACGTAAACTGTTAGAAAGACAAACCTTAGGTACTCAGAGTGTTATACTTGTGCTGAACCTGTTAGTTTAGGCAAACCATAAGGACGAAAATTGCAATTAACTCTATTATCAATTTAGTTGAATAAAGTTAGGTCATATTTTATTTGTATCTTTTGAAGTAGTAGAAAAGACTTGATACGTTCTTGAAAACATTTAGCCAAAACCCGAATGAAAGAAATTTTATTATTTTTCAAAAGTACCAAACATTATAAATCAGCCTTTACTTATAGGATAACTAGCTTATATCCAGGAAGCTTTGCGGATAAACAAATCTAATATAGAGTGATAAAATGCGTGCTATGATGTAATATAGAAATTAATGTACTGGAATATGAGAAAACAATTTTAGTCATGTGAATAAGAGTGAAAATGTATATTAAAAAAATGTATGTTTGGATAGGGATCAGAGGCAGAAGTAGTCATTGTAGGACGTGAGGTGATGGTCCTGAGGGTGTGGCTTTTGTTGGAAAGTAATGATTTTAACCTATTTTGCTTTGGATGAAAATAGAATTCTTATTTATTGGTATTAGTGTGCTTAATGAATTACCTGAACACATTGTGTTTTTTTCTATATGATCAAAACCCACTTAAAAAGTCATTTTTTCATATTTTGTATAATACTATGGTACTCATTGGAAAGATAATACAACGTTCGTGAATTTGGTGTAATTTTTTTAACAAAAAAAAAACTCGTATATAAAAGTTATTAATGTTTAAAAGTTATGCGGGAAACATGAAAGAGAAAAAGACTTTTGGAGGAAAATAAGGGGGGAAGCTTTATGAACAAAACCCACCAAAAAGTCATTTTTTTTTCACTTTTTGTATAATACTATGGTACTCGTTGGAAAGATAATACAACGTTCCTGAATTTGGTGTAGTTTAAAAAAAACGTATATAAAAGTTATTAATGTTTAAAAATTATGGGGGAAACATGAAACAGAAAAAGACTTTTGGAGGAAAATAAGGGAAAATAGATTTAAATACTCCCAACTATAGCCTATTGGCGGCTAATACTCCCAACTATCACTTTGGCCATTAGCACTCCAAACTTTCAACTTGTTTACTTTCATAACTCCCAGACTAACAGACGTTAGTATTAAGCCTACATGGCTAACGGAATCCTACGTGGCATTGAATACGTGCAACAGAAGCTTAAGTTGGCAATGATTACGTGGAACAAAAATTCAAATACTTAAAGATACCATCAGTCACTCGTACACACACTCTCACTCTCACTCTCACACACAACAAACACTGATCGATCAAACACTAACACACTTATAAACCCTAATTTCTTCACAACAAAAAATTAGGGTTCAATCAAACCTTTCAATAGATGAAATCGCGTTCAAGGTGTATTACGATGGGGCATTTGATGCAGGGTTTCCACAATTGAAGTATATTGGGGGGTTAATCAAAGGTGCTTCGTATAGATATGGACCATGTGTCATTCTTCGAGCTAGTCGATTATGTAATGGAAACAGGGTTGTACGAGGAGAGGGATTTTCATTTTGTATTGCATTGATCCTGAAGACAACTTGTTAAAGCGATTGGTGAGCGACAAGGATGTTGTATGCATGGCAATCAAGGTACAAACTAGTATTTTGTGATTCATTGAAGTGTTTGTTCAGGTTGGACCGATTGGTGAACCAAACCCAGCCCAAGTTAAACCACCAGCCCTAGCCCAGTGTACTACCCAACCCATCACCATAACCCAGCCCAAGTCTGTAGCCCAACCCACCACTGTAGCCCAACCCAATAAACAACCCCCCTACACAGTCCTGCTCCCAGTCAACCATGAGTCCTGTGTCTGAGGGTACGAGAACCAAAGCTTCTGTATCGAGATTAACACCATACTCACCATCTAAGCCAATTGCAATTAATAATACTGTTTAGGATACTAGTAAGTTAGATTTATTAGCAGGAGAAGTATTTGAATTAGAAAAAGATGATGCTGAAGTGTTTGAGTTAGGAAAAGAGGCTACAGAGGTGTTTGAAAGTGATAAGGAATTTGGATCTGAAAGTAATAATAGTAGGGACAGTGATAATAAGCAGGTATTTGGATCTGAATTAAGTGAAGATGTTAAGGGGGTCTTTGCATCTGAGTCAGACAATGAAGTATTTGAACAAGTAGTCAATGAAGTAATTGGATCTGAGTCAGATAATGTAGACAATGAGTGGGTAGAAGTTGTTGATTCTATTAAAGAAGCAAATGATAAAGAAAGTGAAGCTCATAAGAAGTTGTTAGAAGAATGTTTGACAACAACAGAAAAAGGTAAGTTGATTGAATCAGTTGATGATAAAGACACACATATAGAGGGTTATAGCAGTTATGAAGAGTCTGATGGTGATATCCCCTGGTGAGAGTAAAGATGATGATATAAGAGGCAAGAAGAACAAAAAAACATGTTCCTATTGTAGATGAAAACACAAATTGGAAGAAGTAGTCTTGGAAAGTAGGAACAAGATTTGCAAGTAGAGAAGCATTTAAAGAAGCTGTTAGGAGGTATGCTGTAACAACAGGTAGAAGTTTGGTAATTGCTAAGAGTGATTCAAAGAAAGAAGGTCGTGTAGATGTTAGATGTGTAAAAGGTTGTCCCTTTTACATATTTTGTTCATATCATAAGGGGAAACAGTGTTATATGATTAAGTGTGTCAAAGATCAACATAACTGTCAGAGAAGTATGATCAAGAATAGGTAGTTGACTTCTAGGTTTGTAGGTGATGAGTTCATGCCTTTGTTTAAAGCAAAGCCTAATTGGTCTACCACGGAAATATGCCTAGCAGTGAAGCAAAAGTATAAGGTGATTGTTACCAAGTGGTTTGCTTATAAGGCTAAGTCAATGGCCCATCAGAAACTTCATGGATCTATGAAGGATCATTATAGTAAGATTGGATCTTATTTGGATGTTTTAAGGAAAGCTAATCCCACATCAACATTTGTGCTTCAAAATGCCCCTCCAGGTGAACTTGGTGAAGATCCAGAAGTTGAGACATTCTTCAGACTATTTGCCTGCTTTGATGGGGTTAAAAAAGGGTTCTTGGCAGGCTTTAGGAAGGTTCTATGCCTTGATGGATGTTTTTTAAGGACATTTCTTGGTGGGATGTTGTTGGCTGTAGTGGGGAGGGATGGTAAGATCAGATGTATCCACTGGCTTGGGTAGTTGTTGAGGGTGAAAACAATGAAAGTTGGAAATGGTTTATGGATGAACATAGGAAGTGCATGGATGTGACTGATGAAGGGGAAGGCTGGACATTCATTTCTGACCCGCAGAAGGTAACAACTTATGTTCATACATTATCTAATTATGTTTATTAGCCAATATGTTAACATATTATGTTCATTGTAGGGCCTGTTGAATGATGTTGCACTTTTGTGGCCAAAGTCAGAGCATAGAAACTGTGCAAGGCACATCTATGCAAACTGGCACAAGACATTCAAGGATGAAAAGCTGAAAGAACTGTTTTGGAAAGCAACAAGAGCCTATAATGAAGCAGATTATAATCAAGCAATGGAAGAGATGAGGACTGTCAATTCAAATGCAATAGTGGCCTTGCTGAAACAAGACAAAAACTGCTTTAACATGTGCTTCTTGAATTGTGAAACCATGTGTCACACAATTGTGAACAACATGGCAGAGACTTTCAATGGCTATATCTTGAATGCAAGGTCAAAACATATCATACACATGCTGGAAGATATCAGGATTCAAGTGATGAGTAGACTTGTTACTAAGAGACTTGAAATGGATTCCAAAGATGTAGTTATATGCCCTACCATTCAGGAAAAATTAGAATTTTCAAAAATCCATGCATTTAGATGTGAGGTGTATCCATCATCATACCATGTTTTCCAAGTTATGGAGTATGATGATGTTTATGTGGACTTGGAGAATAGGACTTGTACTTGTAGGAAATGGGATTTGAGAGGTTATCCTTGTAAACATGTGTGTGTTGTGGCTGGTTTCTTAAGAAAGGCTGCTGAGGATTATGTTGATAAATGTTATCATAAAGAAACTTACATGAAAGCATATGAGTTCTCGATCCCACCATTGCCTAGTGAAAGGTATTGACCCAAGGTGGTTTATCCTATGGATCCTCCTCCAATCAAAGCAGCTCCTGGAAGGCCCAAAAAAGAATAGAAAAGGGGATCCTCATGAAGACCCTAAGAAGCCAGGGAAGTTTTCAAAGCATGGTGTGGTTATGACTTGCAGCATTTGTGGGTCAAAAGCTCATAATAAGAGGAAGTGTCCAGATAAGGGAAAGATAATTATAGGTAATGTTAAAGTCATACATTTCTTATTAGTGTTCATATATTACATATTGAAGTTCATTTTATTGTCTTGCAGCTGCCCCTAACCCTAAAAGACAAAAAATGGGTAGGCCAAGAAAACCAGTCCCAACTGAAGCTGCACAGACCACCCAACAGTCCCAACAGTCAACTCAGACCCAAGGTCCAAGTCAGCCAACACATCAGTCTACTGTGTCAATAGGAAGGAGAGCAGGAATGGGCAGGGCAGTAGGAAGGGGCAGGGGAGCAGGAAGGGCAGGAGGAAGGGGCTGCTGATTTTTTCTACCTTAATGTTTATTTATTTGTATGTGTAATGACTTATGTTAAACTTATGATGTTCCACTAGTTAACACCACCTTTTGTGTAGTATAGTGGTGTTTGTATGGTTAGGATCTTGTTATGGATGTTGATGACTATTATGCATATTTTGGGAATGTTATGACTATTATGAACGTTTTCTAAATGATATGACTAATTATAGACAAGTTAAGTGAAGTTGATATTCCTTGGTTTTGATCAAATGGGTCAATTTGGTTAGCTTCTGCAAATGGTTGGTAATGTAGTGTCTAAACAGGTTAGGTTCAGATTAGTTTTGATCAAATGGGTCAATTTGGTTTGGTAGGCTGTTGTGTACAAACATATTCCAGCAGCTTGTTTCATAGCCTATAAATGGGTCAAAACGATTCAAATGCTGCAATTTCATTTGTAGTTGATCCAAACTGATCTAAATAAATAGATTGAAATTTACTCAAACATCATGCAAATTGATGTAAATAACATTTCATTCATACCACATAACCAATTTTACATCATGCAAATTGATCTAAAAAACATTTCATTCATGTCAAAGTTACCAAACTAAACTAACTGCTTGGCCAAGTACATACATATTGCAATTATTATCAACACACTAAAAACATATGTCTTCTTCTATTTGTAGTCTCTGTCACAAATCTTTTCTTACAACCTCTTGTTCTCCTCAATTAACACATATTTTTGTAATTCCAAGTTCTGAATCTTCAAAGCTTCATAACTATCTAGCATCACAGTCTTGCCTCTACCATTTGCTTGTTCTTTGAACATTCTATCAACATTCTCTTTCCACATGAAGAATTTGTAGTCAGATTTCTATTCAAGTTACGAATATTTAAGTAAATAATTGTTTATGCAAAAAAGAAACACTGAATAAGGGTGGGTACTAACCGGCCAATACGAGCAACCATAAAATTGTTGACCAAATCGAACACTCTTTCTTCCAGCAACTCGAACGACCGCAACAATGTCATGGTGGCAATAGATGTTCCCATCCAAATCGACTTTAAACAACTTAGGGCTTCTTGTTCCAATTGAGTTCGAAGTAGAAGACGAGCTCATGATTGATGTTCGATCATGTTGAAGTGGTTGTTCTTTAGTTGAATTGATGTTGAATCGAGTCTAGGTGCTTCAATCGTTCTAGGGTTTCAATTTAATAATTTAGGGTTTCAAATGGGGAAAACGTATTCCTTTAATCTGAGGGAAAAGTTTTATTTATTAACAAATATTGCCAACTCAGTCTGCCACGTAATCAAAAATGACATGTAGGCTAACGTCGTTAACTGTCTGTTAGTCTGGGAGTGATGAAAGTAAACAAGTTGAAAGTTTGGAGTGCTAATGGCCAAAGTGATAGTTGGGAGTATTATCCGCCAATAGGCTATAGTTGGGAGTATTTAAATCCATTTTCCCGGAAAATAAGGGGGAAGCTTTATCTAGTGCCATGTCACTCAATGGTAATTTTTTTATTGTTCTTATTAAGTCATCTAATATCATGTGATACTCCCAAAACGGGAGATGGCCTAAATGAACGCCATGTTAGGAAAGAAGGCTTTGTTTTATTATATATATATATATATATATATTTAGTAATATACACATTTACTTCAATCAACACTACTAGAAAAATACCCCTTTCTTGACGCGCATTGCGCGTCATAAAAGGGTGTTTATGACACACAAAAAAGTGTCAAGGAAGAACATGTCAAGAAAAGTTTATGACATGCAGGCGCGTGTCATCTTTTAATGACACGCGTTTATGACACTCCTTTATGACATGCTTTTTTGACACGCATTTATGACACACTCTTTAATGACAAACATTCTTGACACTCATTTACGAATTTTTTTTACAGTATTTATGACATACATGAATTTATGACACACCTTTATGACAGTCATTTTGCGTGTCATGTTTTTTTACCTAATTTTTTTTTTCTGCAAAACGAATAATATCCTGGAATTATTTTTTATTTATAATTACAAAAACAATAAATTTAATAATAAAGCTGCATATATTATACCACCAAAAAACCCATTACAATCACGTCAAATCCTACCACAAAGGGTTACAAAAACATTCTATCAATACATTACATTAGTCGATGAGTAAGCCTAAACATACGGATCATAACTTGAAACTGAAGGTCGAGGCATAACCCGACCATTCTTCACGAACATAATCAATATCCGCATCCGAGTAAGCCTCCACTCCTCCCCAACCTGAGACACAATTAAATTAATAAGATGAAAGGTTAAGGTTCGCGATGGTTTTAGTTTCAAGAAAACAAAAGTGACTAGAATTTGACTCGATCAACTTACATTGTCCAATATTCCAAGTCCGTCCGTAACGATCTCCTTCATGAATTTCATTACATAATAACCACATTCTGTGAACCCTGACTGACATGGACAATGCACATTAAAAGAATTATATAGGCTGCACATTAAAAGAAGATAATATTTTATCTCCAATGGGTAAGATGTATAAAACCTACTAGATAGCTTTATTGAACAAAAAACGTATTATTATGATAATACAATCACATTTGCCAGCTCTAGACAATGTGCCAAGTCAAAAGTTGAAATATTTTTGGGAAAAATAAAGCAGCATATTTACCTATACTGTATATGTTTCTGAGTTTGAAGATCCCTATAGTTTTTTGCGAGACCAAAATCAATTGCATACACCTATCAATATCATAAGTATATAAAAAACAAAAATATGATTAGCGTGTACCAAAAATACTAAAGCTTCATATCGTTACCTGATTAGCCTTGCGACCGAGGCCCATAGGAAAATTGTCAGGCTTTAAGTCACGGTGAAGAAAACCCCTTGCATGCATGTACTCAACTCTGTTTAGCTGCAATATCATACATGTATTTATGCAATGAATTATATATTGCGATGTATTTTACATTTAAAAGACGACTAGACAAGTGGCTAGTATGAACACTTACTAATTGATCTGCAAGCATTAGGACCGTTTTCAAGGAGAATTTTCTATTGCAATAATTGAAAAGATCTTCAAGGCTTGGTCCAAGAAGATCGATGACCATGATATTGTATTCTCCCTCAACTCCAAACCACTTAAGATTCGGTATTCCCGCTTCAAAAAACAAATGACTAACTAGATTAATTGGGAAGGTTGAGTAGTTGAAACTAATATGAAGAAGACATAGAGGATGTTTGTATGTGCGCCTAAAGTGATAAGGCGGCCTCAAGTCATCATAAGTAGTCAGATGGGTACAGAAAAAAAAAATACTACATAAAAAAAGCAGGTTGAAAATTGCCAAAAGTGTATGTGAAAAAACGAAGCTACAAGAAAGAAAGAAAGAAAGAAACACTCACTTCCTCCTTGAAGAAGCCTATATACTTTTGATTCATGATAAAGTTGAGGATGCCTCGTCTTAACGGGTTCCTGTAAGGCGAAATAATAAAAAAAACATGAGTTGACCATGGCACCGTAAAATACATTAACGTAAAATACACGGACACTGCACAGTTAGTGTTATATGTGATTGAAAGAGCCAAATTATTTCAGTGCTAATACAAGTTTTTAAACAAAACTGTTTAAAGAGAATTATGCACTAAATTACACTTTAAACAACTTTCTAATCAAAGTAGCAAACACTTTACCTTGTTGAGTATATCTTTCCAGGCAACACTGATACGGCGTCGTATAGCTGATTGTCAAGGCACTTCTCATCAGACCAGCTAAGCTAGCAACTCTATATCAAAAGATACCCTCCTAAACATATACACACAAGCATTAGCATATGCAGTCAACAGAAACAGTATTACTTCAGTAGTGTACCATCTCATATCAATGGTTGAACCTCCAAACCAACAACTGCACTCTTTTGTCTTTTTGCCTCTTCTCAAGAACTCTTGCCATCTTCCATAAATTTCATTGCCTCTTCTCAATCCTTATCAACTGACTAATTTTTTTAAATATTTACCATGGGCTCATTCATTTATTTGAAAAGCACATATAATGTTTATAATAATTATAATTAAAAAAACCATGTACTCATGTAGTAAGGAAAATAATAAGAAAAATGTTAAACATTGTAAATATAATAAGGCTGGTTGTTGTCGAGTGGCGCCCAACCTTCCGAGTCAGCAACACTTTTGCAGGTGGAGGGGTGCGGAACACCATGAGGGAGGGGCGTGAAGGGTATGGGCATTAGCCATGTAGCTCTCAAAAGGGGGCGACGCTAATGACGGGGTTTCAACTTAATAAACTTTCTCATTTACCCCAATACTTTTATTCTTCTTAAACTGGCCCAGAGAACTCACAGACCAGCCAGACAATCCGCTGCAGCGAGAACCAGCAGCTCTGCAGCTGCAGCGCTTCCCAGAAGCCTTTCCATTATTTGTTAGATTGAATACCGGGCTGCTTATGAACCTGCAAGAGATCAGCAACTTTTGCTAACTGAATCGGAGTAAGGTTGCACCAGCGCGCCACCTTCTGCCAGACAACAGTGGCCGTAAAACAGTCGTTGAACAGATGGTCTTCCGTCTCGTCTGTTTCTCCACATGGATCTATAGGAATGAACTGAGAAAACGCCGTCTGATACATTTTTTTTTGCCAAAAAGGCGGTTTTAGTTTTCATGAATGACTCTAACAAATATTACATATATACACTGTAAGGTGCCGCTGATCATATAATGAGGCAGTTGGTATTCAAATGTAGCTTTCCGAAACAGATAAAATTGCCATTTAATGCAATATAGAAAACAGGTTACACCTAAAAGTGGGTCACCCAGCTGACATGTCGATTTTTTCCCTACTTGTACCAGATTTGGGTCACTAACGGGCCGACTCAAAATTTTCATAAAAGCTCAACTGTAATCTAATGATCAGCAAAAATTATCAAGAGGTATCAATGATCTAAACAAACAAAATATGAATAGCAATCATGAATTGAGGTAGCAGTTAAGCATGGCTACTAATTAAAAATAAAAAAGAAATTAATAAATCTAAAAATGGGTTCAACGACCAATCTGGTTCGGAGGTTAAATTGATAGGCTCATAAGCTCAACTTTTAATGCTCAATTGTATGCTTAAACATGATCATACATAATAACAATGCGTGTGTCTCCCACCCCAAATTTAGTGTTAAAATCTTCATCAGCCTGGCTAATTAGTATGGATAATAAACACTAAAAGTATATATATATATATATATATATATATATATATATATATATATATATATATATATATATATATATATATAAGAACACTTGAACTATACAAAAGTCTACCTGGTTAGCAATAAGCCTTTTGAGACAATCAAACACCTATGATAATTCGGCACCTGGATTGAACGCCATCACACGGAACTTTGTTTAAAATCATCTGTATAATATAAATAAAGCCAGTCAAGATGACAATATCCATACTGTCGACTTCTATAACAAACACATATACATTAGATTAAAGTTTATACCTTTAGTCTCCTGGTCATGACAAAGCATCTTTGCCAGTGTCGTCTTCCTGCAACCCCAAGCTGAAAGTATGACCACCTGGTTTTCGGCTTTACGCAACATGCCTTTCACTTCTAACTTCTGTATCCAATTCAGTAAACCTTTTGTTACCATCCGTTTCAACAAATTATCAAACACATTAAATAAAACCTCACTTTTTAGTTTTTACCTTTGCCCCCAAAAGCAGAGACCGCAAGTTTGTCTAGGGTACGTTTGAAGAGGAAGCTAGCAACCTCTAGGGTTGCCACCTATGTTTGTAACCATATCTAATTTCTGCAAAAAAAAATAATAATAATAATAAATAAATAAATATAAAAACCTAAATTAAAACCCTAACAATTAAATCTCACCCAAAAGTAAAATTTGAATTTTGAAATACAAAAAACCACGCTTTATACCAATAATAAGAAATTAACATCATATTATATATCCAAAAATGTCCCAAGTAAGCATAGGATCAACAGGGCAGAGCCATTAGAACAGAGTTACCTGATATGTGGTGATGGTGGTTAAAAAGGAAGGGTAATAGTGAGATCGTGGGTTTTGTATGAGTGTGAGGTGCGGGTGAGAGAAATGTGTGTGTGCTTGTCGTCGATGGAGAGTTGGGGAGGTTTACAAATGCTATTAGAGATAGAAGGTGAAGGAGGCCATTCTTGCTTTGAAGGAGATAAAATTTTTGTGAACTTTGGATTTGAATTTTGGTTTTAGAACCCTGGATTGTAGGTTTAGATGAGGGGGCGGGATTGGGAGGGAAATACAATTTTTATGAAATGATGTTATGACACAAAAGGATGACACGCCAAATTTTATTATGTCATGTTTTATATTTCTTGACAATAGATTCTTGACACACACCAAAAATGTGTCATTAATTAACTAATTTTTTTAAAGCATGACAATTTATTTATGACACACACTTTTAGTGTCATAAATAAGGGTGTGTCATAAAATGTGTGTCAAGATAGGCTCTTTTTCTAGTAGTGCAAACATTACATACACACACGCAAGTGACTATTTAACATTAGGGTTACTGCATCGCAGTTAATTACATCGGTCTATAGCAGTTTCTCAATTCAAAATCCAACGAATCTTAAATAATTCGCATACGCAATCCTTAATTGAAAGATATGATTTGTGTAACTTAATTGTTGTATATAAAAACATACGAAAAGCCAACTTATTATGTTACGAATTGAGTCGAATTAAAAACCAACCGGGCTTTCAACATGTATTGAATGTTACTAAATGTATCAACTCAACTTCTATTTATAGTAGTTCGAGTCATAATTTATATAAGCCAATTTAGACTAGTCTGATTGACAACCAATATCCAACTTCATCTTAGGAGTTTCTTCATAAAAGTAAATGAGAATACTTAAAAATCAAACTAGAACAAATAAGTTGAACTAGAATATTATGCAACACTTCACGAACTCCTTTTGGTGTTGAGGTTCCTACAACGTTTGAAAATCGAGTCATACAATTGGTAAATATGACTATCGGTTTTGATGCTTAGAACAAATTTGGCATGATAAGCTTCGAGCATCTCGCAGTACCTACATGTAGTCAAATAGGATCCTTAAATGATATGTGATGATCATGATAATACTGTTCGTGATAACCTAAACTCCCCCAAGGAGGTGAGTACAAAACCGAATCAATAACAAGTCTTTAAACGAGAACACCGAGTCGATGTTTCATATATTTTTTTTGATGACTTAATCTTATGGTTCGGTTATGAATATATGTGTATAAATAATCTAGTTAACCAAACCAAAATTATTTTTTGACTTTACATTTTTTTATATATAAATATAAAAATGTTGAAAAGTTTTGTTGTTTTTTCTGTAAATAAAATGTTATTTTTTCTTATTCTGCTTTATAAATCATGTGAATTGCTAAATTTAACCTATGATGTAGTTGAAATTAGTCTCAATCCACCGATGTTTGAGGCTAACGATTAACCGATGATTGAGCAAATTAGAGGGTGTTTGAGATTGCTTTTTAAAAATAGATTATGCGTTTTGTTGCAGAAGGGGTAGAGTTGCTGTTAGATTATTGCGTTTTGGTAACCTATTAAACTCAAATAATATATTTTTATAAACATTTCCCAAACACTACAAACTGATTATTTGCGTTTTCAAAAAGCAATAATCTAAAAATCTATTTCAAAACTCAACCCCAAACCCCCTCTTAAACAAATTTCTTTTCCAATTAAGTAGCTGAATTAACCAAACAACTTATAACCATACCTATCAATTATGATAAGCAAAAATTGGAAAATTGTTATAGGTTCAGTTTTAGCTCATAACCGACTAACTTGACCTTCATGCTCACCCCTATCATCGGGTATAGTGACTCATGAAGCAACATGCATTATGTTGTGTTCCACTTGCTATCAAAGGGGTTGTTTATTATTTGAAAAACAAATATATTATGTTTTTTTCTTTTTTAATGGGATGGTCTGTGATTACATACCATACACCTCGTTGAGGTTCTAAATGACAACCATTTGGGACCAAATGATGAGGATGCTCGCTAGGGAGACGAGGATGTGTCATGGATATCGTGTTGAGTTGGCCATCGTTATCCCACCAATCTTCATCTCTAATAAACAAATATTCAACGATGAGAACTAGTCAAGTGATGTTAATAAAAAGGATATATATAGTGTATCAAATGTGCCAAAGTTAATCATATATGATAGTTTTTTTTCACTTGTAATCAATTTTCATTAAAACCGACAAGTTTACAAGTGGGCGGCACGTAAACAGACTACAAGTTGTGCCGCTACCCCCTTTTGAATAGAAAATTTTAGCGTGTCTATCTTGCAATTTGTATGGTTTATACAAAGTTTGTGTTTGTGGGTTAACCTTGAGGAGATGAATGACTCTTTTGCGTTTCATGTATACGATAGGTATTCATTGATTCATAATTCAGATTTCAGGTAACTCGGTTTTGTAGTGGGCTAAATGTTACAAGGTTACAAATAGGAAAAATTCATACCCCCTATATGCAATTTGGGTTCCTCGGTTTCAACCGAATTGAGTGTCCTCAAGCCGAAAACCAAAACAAAAACCAATTAACTATTTTCGTGTTGTTTTAAAACTGGACCAAAAACTGAATATGTAATTTGGTTCAGTTTTAAACAATTTCATTTCAATTAGGTTTTTTGTTTAATCAATATGAACAAAGCATATTCTTCAAAAAAAAAAAATATATCAATATGAACAACGCACTTTGCTTCAAAACTCCTCACACCAAATTACTCACTTGTACTCATTGTAAGGAGGTTGGACATTTGTTGGGTAACGCCATTTGCAAATCCACAAGGATTGTACATGAGAAAAAGTGTCACTAGTTTGCATTCTCTTGGGGACTACTTTCCCTTCAACTTGTTTTGTTGCTTTAGTTGCATAGCTAAAATAATACGTATTTGGGAACGTGTTGAGTTGGCTATTAATTTGCGTCGATCCTTGAATAGTAATGTCAGGGATCACCCAATCACTTGAAACAAAAGGGCCCACATTTCCCGATAGACAATCAACCAAACCCCAAAATCCTATATTTTTTCTAGTCATGTGAAAGTGATCAAACCCGAAATTGTAGTATCGTTTGAGCAAAGGAATATCAAGCCAGTCGTAGATTGTTACCGCAAAGCAAAACAATCTAAGTGGGCTTATTCTTTTTGCGAACTTCCAATCATCTGGCCTGTGATATGTAATGTATCGTTATCATAATATGAGGATCATCATTATATATAGAAATAAAGATGAGAAGTAACAAAAATAGTATCAACAAGTAAGCTCACTTCATCCCATATATGTAAGTTATTGTGCTACCATTTAAGGCCCCTGCTATTGTGGTTATACTTGTTATCCATTTTGCATTAGTGTTGTCATACCCCTTAAAAGCCTGAAAAACTTTCAACATAAAGTAAAAAAATTGAATTGTTTTCATATATATAAGAGAGTAGTTCATTATACCAAAATGTGACAAGTATTCTTTTGTGTGTGTGATTTTATTACCAAATGCTCAACAAAAAGCGTTGCCATATTACCTTTTTACCCCTTATAGCTTGCATGTTTTTTTTAAAGGTCAACAAAGTCGTCACGGGCTCTCGTGAGAATCCCTTTATGACGAATTCAGTATACCCACAGGGCACCCGGTCCTCCAGGTCCACCAATCCATGGAAAACCCGACCATTCACCCGCCCAAAGGCACGACAGTGAATAATCGGTAAAACCTGGTATCCTTCAAGGCTCGAACTTGTGACCATTCGGCCCCAAGTCACCTAGCATGTTAATAACTAATGATATGCTAATTTATTTATTTAATTTTTTTTCTTTTTTTGCAATTATAGTTTCTCTTGCATCAAATGCTAATGAACTAAAAGTTATATCTACAATGATGACCAAAATTGCAATAGGTCTGTCTATAATTATTTTCTTATGACCAACCTTATCGGCGAGCATTTGTTGCAATATACGTATAACTTGAGCTCCGGCAGAATGGCCAACAAAATGAACCGGGTTGTCTTCATCCCATTGGGAATATTTTCCTATTGGCAAATATAAGTAACTTAGAGATATTCACGGTGTGCATGTTAGTCTAGGTCTGTAAACTTTGATTACTAATAGCAATTGTATGTTTAGTATAAATGTAATTGTATCGATTATTGATTTTGTTGCCTTCTAAACTAATTAGGGGTGATGTCCACAAGTTACTGTGAATAATGTCAAAAGGTTAGGTAGTGCAATAAGTAGAAGCATAAAATGGTAAACGAATACTTTTTTCATAAACACAAGACTAGCATACATTAGTCTCAAAATTATTAAAGTCAATAGAACAAGAAGTTTTTAAAGAATTCAAAGACGGGCGTCCTGGGTGGCCAAGACGATGATGTCAGAGTTGTGAGGAAATGGCAGCAAGAGCGGTTGGTGGAGATGAGCTAGGACCCAAAACCAGAGGATAGAGATCACCGTTGTTGTTGCACGGCATGAGAGGGGTCCTGGTTTTGTAATCCTTCACAAGAAAACCAAAAGGGTCAAATTCTATAGAGACAGAATTATCTGTAGTAAATCTACGGACCGAGATTAGGTTTTTAAGTAATTTAGGTGAGTAAAGGACGTTTTTTAGGATAGGGAAAATGGATTTAAATACTCTTAACTATAGCCTATTGGCGGATAATACTCCCAACTATCACTTTGGCCATTAGCACTCCAAACTTTCAACTTGTTTACTTTCATCACTCCCAGACTAATAGATTTCGTTAGCCACGTCAGCTTAAAACTAACGTCTGTTAGTCTGAGAGTGATGAAAGTAAACAAGTTGAAAGTTTAGAGTGCTAATGGCCAAAGTGATAGTTAGGAGTATTATCCACCAATAGGCTATAGTTGGGAGTATTTAAATCCATTTTCCCTTTAGGATAAAGGGTGGGAAAGGTTTGCGTAGGTATTTGGTGCCTGTCCCTAAGACCATAATGGTACCGCCATTAAATTACCTACAATAATATTTTGATACATGCAAGAATTAGAAAAGGGATGAAAATCACCTTGGTCGTGAGACATTGTGGAAGAAGCGCCAGTATCCATGAAAAGTGTCGGGTCCGGCTGTTGTAATGACATTGTATACATGGCCTGTTCTATGTCTGTTGGAGCATAAGCAGCATGAAGACCATGATTGGGCCGCGGCCCAAGTAATCCTTGACAGGCCGATGGTGGGGTTTGTCATTTGGTGTTGGATATGGGATAAGGACAAGGTGGTGTGGGCCAAGGGGAAAACGAATTGGGCTGTTGGGTTTGGTAGGCGGCCCAGGGGTTCATCCAAGGATAGTAGGAGTGAGGAGGCCCGTGGGGAGTGTTGGGATTGATTCAGCTTCGGCTGGAGGAGCCACGGCCTCAAGACCGGCCATGGTCACGCTGGTTGTTGGGTCTGTGGGTGGAAGTGTGGTGGTACTAGTTGTTGGTGGGGCGGTTGGTGGTGGTGTTAACGGTCGTAGCAGCCGATTTAGACGCATGAAGCGCTTGCTCAGCTTTGCGTCGACTCTCAACTTGGATGATTTGGATCTAGCAGAATAAAAAGTAGGTAAGGGTTCTTGTTGTTAGAGGATGTGGTAATGCCTTCATAAGATTCATTGAGGCCAGCGATCAATTGAAGACGACCATTGACATTGGTAAGTTGATCGGCCAAGACTTTGAGTTCTTGGTAGTAGGCAGAGATAGATGAAAAAGCATCTAGGCGGGTGTTGGAGAACTTGTGCATAAGGCGAATAGCCCTAAAACTTTTATTGTCTTGAAAGAGGTTTTCGATGGAGATCCAGGCATCATAGGCGGTGGATGTGTTGTATATGATGTTGTGGAGAAGATCATTAGAGATCGTACTATATACCCATTGTAAAACAATGGCATCAAGTCGATCCCAATCATCAAGAGGTTTTGAAGGGTCGGTAGTAGATGAGGATTCGGTGATGGTGGATCTAGGATAAAGGTGTTCATGTACTAAAAACGCCTTACAATGAATTTTGAATAGAGTTGCCCATGAAGCATATTGAGAGGATTCAATCTCGAGGGTTATGGGAATAAAATTTGTGACATTGGAGACCATTGTAGCCGGGTGGATCTTGGAATTCACCGTAATAGAGGGGGAAGGAAAAGAGGTGGCCGCTGGAATTGACATGGTCGAAGGAAGATGTTCGACGGAAAGAAAGAAAGAGGGCCAAGAGAAAGAGGTAGCAGTGGTAGGGTTTTTGGTTTAGTGACGGGGTATCTGGACTCGTGATAGCATGAAAGAATAGGATCCATGTCCCTTTCTCAATTCATTTTGTTAATATTTATAATTACAGATGAGATCTCTATTTTAGGATAAAGATAAATACAAAATCAATGATTGATACAATTACATTTATACTAAATATACAATTGATATTAATTACAATTTTACATGATGTGTGCATGTGTGATAGAAACTTATGTACATAAGTTGACACAAATATATACCCCTTTCTCTTCATGATGGCCTCGTACAATTTTTAGATTGGTCTATACAGGTGTTCAAAAAAATTTGAATCCAAAATATCCGAAAATCTATATCCGCATTATCCGAAATTTTGGATAATCCAATTTTTGGATATCCGAAAATTGGATAATCTGACATTTCGGAATCGGATCCTATTTTTAAAAAAATTCGGATAATCGGATTATCCAAATCCGAAATATTAAAAAATATCTATATTATATATAATATTATTTATATTTATACTATATGTTTAATGCATTCCAAGTTAACCCTAACATAATACGCCTTCTCGAATCCGAAATATTAAAAAATATAAATATCTTGAATGTTTGTTTTAAGCAGATTCGGTTTTATACTCTTAGCATAAGAGTTTTTTATGTTTGGATTATCCGTTGGATTATCTGAATCGGGATCCGGATTTGGATCCCAATATTGACTATCCGAAATTTCGGATTATCCGATTTTTGGATATCTGAAAATTGGATGATCCGACTTTGAACACCCCTAGTTCTATATATGCACAAGCTTTATATGTGTGTGTATATGCTTGGGAAAAATAAAATGAGAACTTATAAATATTGTGAGAACCGTAGAAGTTACGTGAAAAGCCATCAAACCACTTTTTTTTAGTTTTACTAACCTTCATTATTAAAATAACATAAAAATGAGTTTATATGCGTAAAATTACATGTATTTGTATTTAAAAAGTTATTACACATGCAGGGGCGGATTTAGGGCTTCGGGTTGGGTTCCAATAAAGCAAGTCAGTTCGTAAATTATAGTGTTAATATATACAGAAAATTGGGTAGGAACCCATAAGATATTATTTAAGGAACCCATTAATTAAGGCTAGGAGTGCTCTAGTAGTGAAACCCTCCCTAAAAATCCGTAAGTCCTAGGTTCGATTCTAGACGCCAGGGTTAAACACTTTTATACCCAAACCCACTACTTTTCTTATTCTCCTCCTATTCTTTGAAAACTCAAACCCCCAAAACACATTGAAACAGAACAATCTCATCCCCATCATCTTTACTATATTTCCTTCACAAATTAATAATCTTTTCCCATACCCAATTCCTTTCTTTACCTAGTTTGCCTATATTCAACTCAACAATAACTCTCTGTACCATATTCTTTATCCTCAATCATATAAGAATTCATCCCCTGCAACCATGCTCCGCCCCTTGCTTCCGTCTGGGAATCTTGATTTCGCTTTTTTCTTTCGATTAATACATAACTAATTGAAGGGACCAAACATTGAATCGCTTTCTGGTTCAACCAGTGGGAATTTGTGGCTGCTTAACAGTATTGTTGAGCTTGAATACTGTTTGTAATTGAAATGTTTAGTGATGTATTCTTAATAATCCATATTTGTATTATTGGTTCAACAGGCGGTGAACACATGATAGAGTGAAACTCATATTGCTAATTATTTATTGTGAAACTTAAATGCTCTTTTTGTGGATTAGCATACACAAAACTCTAGTATTAGCCACTTTTATGGATTAGTAATTAACCACTTTTATTGACACTTTATTACCTCGTTTAACCGACCGACCAATCAAACTGACCCGAGCTGACAAATCGACCTGAACCTTTAAACCGACCCGAAATTTTTATGTTTAGTTATATAAAATCGGAACACCTAAAAAAGGAACTCAGTGAAAAAAAAATTCTGGATTCACCACTGTATACATGGTTAAGATTTTATCTATAAATGTGTACAATTTTTTTTAGGAGTAGAGAGAATAAATGAATTAATTGAAGAGATAAACCATGTATTATCTTACATTTTATATAATGTTCATAATAAATGATGATTTTTATTGGTTTATTGCGAGTTTTCTCAATTTCATTTTATATCAGACCAAAGGCAGAACTTGAAAAAAAAATATTCTAATATGTATAAAATTTTCAGACAAAAACACGTAAACTTACACTAGTAAGGTAAAAAACGGTGGGGGTCAGAGCACCCCAGACTCTTAGTAAACTTCAACCATGTAGTAGACCTCTATTATCTTGCTAGTTATCTAGGGGTGTTAATGAGCCTGACTAGACTCGAGCTCAGCTTATCAGGCTTTTATGAAGCTCGAGCTCAAGCTCGTCTCGGTTCGAGCCTTATACTTTGAGCTCGAAATTGGCTCGAAACTAAAACCCAAGGGCTCGAGCTCAGCTGGAAATAATTATAGAACAATTTAAAAGGAGCTAAAAACTCAGCTCGAGCTCACTTTGATAGCTTAAGCGAGCCAAAGCTCGGCTCGAGCTTGACTCACCAATGTTAAATAGTGGGTATACTGTATATAAAATAATAATAATATAAAATTTGTATGGGCTCGTTTAGGCTCGCGAGCCTAAACGGTCTCTGTATGAAAAGCTAGAGCTCGGACTCGATAACTAAACGAGTCATCTTTCAAGCTCGAGCTCGGACTTGGGCTCGTTAAGGCTTGACTCGTTCGAGCTTTTTACCGATCCGATCCCGAGTAGCTCTCTAGCCGTTGCGCATCATTTACAACCCTATAGTTATCTTCGTTTTATTAGTAATATCTTCTTCGTTCAAAATATAAATAATAAAATCTCCTAAAAACACTTGAGGGCACATTGAGTAGTGGGCAATGACCCGTAGAAATGGCCCTAACCCACTCCGGACAAAACGTGATTGGGTCTGATCAAGGAAGGATATGTGAACAACAATTTAGCATCACAACATATGATAGTGAAATTGGTGTCATACCCCTACTCCCTAGGCCCTAGCCCACCAAAGTTTTGTTATTTTAAAGGAAAAAAATAGTTTTGTTGTTTTAAGCTTTGTAAAATCTTTAAAAAGTAGTAATTTTGTAAAGTCAGGGTTAGATCAAATGCACAATGAATAAAAAATAGGAAGAGAATCAAACATACATTGATTGAACTCATTCAAACGACATTGAAATCGTCATTGTGTCATTTTTGTAATGTTTTCAGAACCGGACCGGAAGTCAAACCGGAGCCCCTGCCGGTTCACCGGTCCAACCAGTTCGACTTCCCAATAAACTGGCCCAAAAAGCCCATCAACCCCCAAAAAATTTAAAAAAAAAGGTTCAACCCTTAAATTCCCGGTCCGGCCGACCGGTTTTCTGGTCGGACCACCGGTTCTATGTCATCCCGCTCCAACATATCAACCCGAACCGGCCGTGGGTCCGTTTCCCGGTCAGACCGGCCAGTCCGAGTTTAAAAACATTGCATTTTTGCGACTCACTCTGTCCTTTTTTTCCTCAATATTGTTTTATATTTCTCGGCATTGTGTTATATTTGCGACTTGTTGTGTTATATTTCATGATATATTGTGTTTTTGTATGATTCTCAGCATTCTCATTTATTTTACACTGTGTAAGATAACCTGACTCTGTAAGCGACAAGAAAATGAAAATATTTTTATGGTTGAAAAAATATTGTATGGAATTTAAAAAAGTTAACATTTTTCAAATTATTTTACAAGACTTCATAAAACATTTTGATTTTAGCTTTTTTTTACAACTTTTATTAAATTTTAACCACTACAGAACTTGGGCAATATTTAACTTCAGATTATAAACTTTTATAAAACTTTGACCATTTACAAAACATATTAACTTTTATAAATGTTTTTAGTTTGATTACCAACGATTAAAGTTACATATGTTTATTGTTGCTCAAATAATCTCATTCTTTAAATAACGGGTCGTGATTAGTCTAATTACCAACTATAGTAGTAGTATGTCGTAATAATGAAAGCAAAATATAGGCATATTTTACCATGTTCATAAACACGTCCAAATTGTGAGTGGCCATAAGCTTTGCTATGTTCTTCACCGTAATCAACTCGTCCTCCTTTTAAGTAGTAAAACAATTGACGTGCCCTATAAAGCCCATCATTTTTTTGCAATCAATATTTGTTAGAATATTTTTTACGCGCTTAATTAGTTGCATATAACGTTTTAAAATTATTAAATATAAAGTAAAGTTGTAAATACGACTCAAAGCATGATCCATGACCTTAAACTTTGAGTGATAATCCAACACGCAACTATTGGATTATATCCACTAGCCAATTCTTTCACTTTTAAGTATTGGCCAGACATTTGTTAAAATTCTCAGTTAAATTTATTAATAAGCGTAAAAATATCTGGCTAGTTTTGGTTATTTGGATAACTTGAATAGGTAAAGGAGGCGATTGCTAGAGAAACAAATAAGCCATCAACACGAGAGAAATAGAACGTGTTCGAAGTGAAAACCTATCATAAAGACTGGTTAAAGCGCCAAGGTCGGGATTGAATATCCTTTGATGCATGTTTTCAATTCCTCCAAAGTATGGCATACCTCCCATTTTCTACATCCACAACAATGATGAAATGAACATAGATAACTAAAATAACAAAAACATTGGCTTAGTCATGATTTTGCTATTAACATGAAATAATACTAACTATACCCTTGAGCATAAGTTATTGCAAAACATAAAATGATCGTACATACCCCCTCACCAAATCCAAAAACGCCGTGAACCAAAACGATTGGAGCTATGCCGCTATCACATGTGACTAACTCATGTTCTTCTAAAGTAATCTCTTTTGAAGGACTAGATAAAACATCGTATACTACTGCGTTACAAAACATGTAGATTCCAAGTAACAATGCAATATTAGCAATGATCACGGTCTTTGTTATTTGAAGAACTTCAAGTAACAACCAAGCTATTGCCATTAAAAGGCGTCTCACATGACCTAACATGTTAGAACTTCTACGAATCTCTTGGTAGTTTCTTTATAAAATTGAGAAACCTCAAGAAAATATGATAAACACAAAGGGAAGTTTCTTTTATATGGACCAAATTTGAAGCAATTAGTTATGGGATTTGTTTGTCAATTTTTTTTGGTACATGAAATAAATGCAATATAGGTTTGGTAATAGCTATGCCTACTTCGTTTTCGATTAGCTATAAAACTAGTATAAACGGTTTTACTAATCCACATACAAAGCACATACGTATACGGGTTAAAAGTTATGACCCATGAACCGTTAGTTTATAGTCTTCTACATTTGATCTTTCTAGAAACATGATTTGATATCAACCGTTAGTGTATAAATCACCTTCCTGGTCAAGATAGAAACGGTTTAGATTATTATGATGCGTAGCAAGACACACTAACTTCTGATCTTGGGTTGAGTCTAAATGACACGAGACGCGTGTTAAAAATCATGATATAGATAGCAACTATAATAGTAACTAGTGGTTGAAATCCAGCGCGTTGCGCGGGTGAAAACTTTGCCAGTTTCTATGTCTAGAAAAGAGCATTCCGTTTTATATTAGATTTCTTAAAAGGTATTGTTCCATCGGCGGAGACTCGTCGACATCTCATTTTAATTGCTATAGCGAACAAAGGAAAACCCAAATTACAAGCATAAGAGAACCAAAAAATATTGTCGTGAAAGAGAGGAAGATAACCAAAAATTGTTGTCGTAAAAAGAAAGCTACACGTTCAATTCTTCGTCCTTTTAGTGAATTTTAGTGAGTTAATAATTGTGACTAACATAAAAAAAAAGTATTAAGATTTTTTTGATAATAAAAAGGAAAAAAAACTCAAAAAAATATAGTAATTCATACACATTTTTTGGTTTGCTAGTTTTGTATATAAACGACGGTGGTGAAAACACACAACAAACACCCACACCTTTAAAATGACTCGCTGGACCGAAAATGAAGAAATGACTCTGGTCGTGTACATTAAAGACGCACAAAATGACTCATCCTTGCAACGCCAACCCCGTAGGGGCCCAAGGGGCTCAGGAGGTAGCCAAACAGGCTTCTGGGACCGTGTCTTGGCTGATTTCAAACAACAAATCGGCGAAAGCGACCGCACAATTGAGAGCCTACAGAGAAAATTGTCCGATCTAAACAACAAATGTGATCGGTGGACCACCTGCTACGAGCGCATCATGAGCCGGCACCCGGGCATTGTCCCGGAGTTGGCTGTGGAGTTGACCCGGGCGACCTATGCGAGCCGTTACCGTGACAACTTTAAGCATCTCCATGCTTGGCAACTTATGCGTCAACTCTAAGTTTTATTGTTTTATGTTTTGGTGTATTTTTATTTATGTTTAATATTAATAAAATATGTTTTATGTTTTTTATTTGATTTTTTTTAATTTATGTTTATTATTTTTACAACACACGGTTTAAATTATAAAAAACAATAACAAACAAAAAATGATACAAACGGTTATAATAAAAAAAGTTGATTATATTAATTCTAAAATAAATTAGAAAACGATTACCAGCACGGTAGATACAACCAGCAAAACGGTCCACAGGACCACTACCAGCATGGGTGGCAGCGGTGATACCGTGCTGATAGGGGGTACCCGTGGACAATTCGGGTGGCGCCCCGTCCCACTAGATAACAAGATAGTCTCCTTCTTCTAAGACTATATGGTGTGCCCCCTTTTTCCCCCAACTCCCCCAACTGCCACATCAGCGCCATGTCATTTCCCCCATTTTCTCCCCCAAACTTTGGAAATGGTTTCCCCCAACTCCCCCATTCCCCCTTCCTTTTTTTATTCTTTTTCCTTTTTTTTAATTATATATTTTATATTTCATAATTAATTTTTTATAAAAAATGTATAAAAAACATATAATTTATTTTTTTTAAACGGCAATAGTTAAAAAAAATAAAAAATAAAACCGAAAAAAAAAACTAAAGATAAAGTTCATTAAATTAAAAAAAATTACAACCTACAATGCATGGAAATTTAAAAAATAACAAGAAAATTACATAAAAAAACCATCTAAAGCATATCTTTTCCAAGCCACTTGTTCGCGATCATGTTTCTCTTCGCCGCCCACCCCGCTCTTTCTTGCTCGGGAAGATCGTCGATATTTTTGTCCATCATCGCAAACTCCACCTTTTCTTGCTCGTACGCGAGCCGTGCCTTCTCCAACGCAAGCTTCTCCCGCTCTAGATCAAGTGCTTCTTCCTTCTCCTTCTTTCTTTCATTCCACCTTTCATTTTGCTCCGCCTTAAACTCGTTAAAGTTTGAAATCAACGAATCTATTCTGTCAACCACACTTAATTTCGAAGCGGTGGCCTTTCCTTTTGAGCCCGATGCGGCTTTTTTCGCGCGGTCCCTTCCAATTGGCCGCTCCAAATCGGGCGCGGGAGCATCATCTTCAAACTCGGGGTCATCATTTATATTTATAGTACAACGAGCATCGGACCCCCCCGCACTATAACTTCCCGAGGTGCTCGTCTTTGTTCGTTTTGCTTGTGCCACTTCGTTTGGCACCACCCTCCATTTATCACATGCTCTCAAAATCTCATACGGCCTCATGTACGCCCACCCCCCACTAGCCTTTTTTTTGCAAAACATTCCAAGCACATTCTTCAACACGTTCTCGTCGCTTTCACCGGTCTTTCTATTGTTCCAACATCTTTGATAAACGCCCGCAAATTCTCCACATTTTGCGTTCATCTCCCTAAACTTAGTACTAACGGCATGACCGGTTCGATAAGGCGTGCGTTGCATTAACTTGAAGAATTGTTCGCAAACCGAGTTCCAAAAGCTATCTTTGTTTCGATTCGTACCTACACGTGATAAATAAAAAAAAAAAAAAAATCATCCATAAAACCCACGGCCAAAAAAAAATAAAATAAACTTACTTCGTATCGGGTCGGTAGAAACGTTCACCCACGCTCGTGCTAAGGCCTCCAGCTCGTCTTGAGTCCATGGAACGCTATCCGCCTTAGAAGTGGCACGTTTCTTCCCCTTTGTGTCTTTTTTAGATGTTGGTTGAGTTTCGGGGATAACGTCGTCATCGACGCCTAACGATATAAAGTCGTGTTCGGCTTGAGTTTCGGGTCTAGCGGGGACGGTTGGCATTTGGTTCGGGGGTGGCATTTGCATATGAAAGTGTTGTTGGTGATGCATTTGCATTTGCCATGGATTTTGTGGTTGACTAAAACCGCCAAATCCGAATGTGTTAGGGTCGAGCGGTGTAGCGGGGAAGGGAAAGTTTGGAGCTTGTGTGGAAGGAGTAGCGGGGTTGTTCGGGTAAAAGGGTTGTGGGGTTGAACGCCTTGGATCCATTGGTGGTTTGGTTATAAAATTTGAAAGAGTAATTTATAAAATGTGGTGGTTTGGTTTATAAAAAGTTGAGTGGGTTTGTGAATTGTGGGGTAAATTTTATATATATATATAGTAAATGTTTGATTTTTTTGTTTTTTTTTTTTTTTTTTACCAACGGCTAACATTCAAAAGTGGGCCCCCATTAATAACGTTCAAAAATAATTGACCAATCAAAGGCTTCGGTTCAAACGGGTATATTTCCCCGTTTTCCCCGATTTTTTTTCGGGGGGGGGGGGGGGGCGGTGTTCCCGATCGGGAATCAAGCCAAGTCAGCTCCCCGTTTCATCTCCCTGAGTGCACACCACATAGTCTAATAAAGGAGTAGCTAGGGGGACACTTGTCCCTATACTAGAGCTCCTCAATATTATTGTCCGCATGTCACGCAGTCATCTTCTAACCCGGATTCAAGCGCCCAACCCAATGACCCGTATCAGATTATTATAACCCACACAACAAAACCCTTTTCATCTAAAAATCTCTCGGTCGCCGCTTTCTAACCCTAACTATCTATCTCCTTCGTTACACATCCTCTCTAACCCTACACACTTCTTAGTCGATGGCTGTTACTCTATTATCATCCAAACTATGTTTCTGACTTCAATTGATCCAAGGTATGCATTTTTTCTATATACTTTCTTCTCATTTTAATGGTTTCGTTTCTGTTGCTTTTTTCCGATTTTCAAACCTGGTATTACGATTACTTTACAGATTTTTTTTTTCGATTTTAAAGATATGTTTTTTTGTGGTTATGTCGATTATATGTTTTTCTAATTATATATCAAGATCTGTTACTTTATCTATTTTTATAGTTTATGTCGATTATCTATTTTTGTAGTTTAGGTCGATAATCTGTTTTTGTGCTTGTGTCGAATATCTGTTTTTTGTGGTTATGTCGATTATATATCAAGATCTGTTAGTTTATCTTTTTTTGTAGTTTAGGTCGATTATCTGTTTTTTCTGTTTCTTCAATCTTTCCTGTTTGATTTGTTGCACAGAGAGGCGGAGGCTGACAATGGTGGCGATGGTTTTTCACATACACATCTAAGGTAAGATTAAATCCTAGGTTGCTACTGTCGATTATACATGTATTCCTTATTGTTAATTCAATTTTGATTGTTCTATTGATTTGTTCCTTAAATGTTCCCTTTGAATATGAATTTTTTCCCCTTTAAACATTTATGTTGTCCAAATAGAAGTATGTTGCGTATTTGATCCATGTTTCTATCATTTATGTTTTACGCTACTGTATGAGTTTGTGGATGATGCTTTCATTGTAGTTGTCTATTATATCTTAACTTGGTTACCTGCAGATGGATATTGTTCAGACTTCCATACTTTTGTTTGAAATATGGATAATATTTGGTAATATATACCATTTTTAAACGTTTTTCAATTGATAAAGGAATGGATATTTTGAAATATTTTTCTGTTCATATAGGTATGGATATTATATTACTATTATTTAGTAGATTTACTTTGTGAGTCGGGCTGGACTGTGGCTTGGGACTGGACTCGGGCTCCGAACTCAGCGGCTGAAAAAAGGCAACTGGATGACCTCTCTTTGGCCTTTGCTTCTTGAAGGTGTTATCTTGAATGGGTCTGAGGACATTTGGTCTTGGCATAATAGGAGTGGAATTCCTTATTTAGTCAAAGAAGTTAGGTGGGATCTCATGTCTTTTGGTGATAATCAACAGCCTCGATTTTTTTTTTTTTTTTGGAATTCTTGGGTTCCATTTAAAGCTAATCTTTTCCTATGGAGGGCTGTGTAAGGCAAGATATAGCTACTAATTCGGGTCTTGCGGCTTGGGGGTTGGGTTGACTGATACTCGGTGCTCTAGATGCGGTCTCGTGCAAGAAATGTCGACCATGCTTTGCTGCTGTGTTTATGGGCCAAATCGATATGGTGGAACATCATTATTTGGCTTAAAATTCCGTGGCCTCTTGATGTGAACTCGCTTGCGGGAATGGTCGATTATTTGGAGAATGTTCCGGGTTCTAAGATGTGGAAGAAGATGATCCTCACAGTTGCGGCTGCTACTTCTTGGAGACTTTGGCTTGCTCGAAACACAAAAGTTTTCAAAGGAAGGTTCATTCCGGTTCGGACGGTGGTTGACCAAGTGAAAGAGGATGCTTTTCTATGGATCTCTAACCGTGGGTTTTTATCCAACCTTCGATGGGATGAATGGGCCTGTTTCGATTTTTCTAAGTTTGTTTAGTGGTGGTTTTCGTCTGGGAGTCGGTTTATAATTGTGTTTCGGCTTCTGTTTTTGTTTAGTGGTGGTTTTCGGCTGCTTGCTGGCTCTTTATATTTAGCTATAAAGTGATGGTTGATAAAAAAAAAATGAAGGTTTATGGTGGTGTTTTGTAGTTGGTGGAGCTGATGGCGGTGACCGGTGACCGCCAACACTTTTGTGAGGTTCCAATAGGTTTATGATGTTTAGTAAAATGTTTTTTTTTTTCCTTTTATATTGTGTATGTTTGTTTACGTTTTTCATATACTTCACATTTGCAAGTCATTTACAAGATTGAAGAATTAACTTCATATTTTTTCATGTGTTCAAACTAAATCTACTATGGAAAATATGAAAAATTTAATAGTAGTTGGAGGTTTGATGTTTATTGAGAAGAACATTCTATTATTGAATACCAAGCACCATGCTGTAGTCTAATATGTGGATTTGTATTATGTTATTAACTCATTTAATTTGAGTTTGATTTCATGTATGAAAAGTGAAATTCTGTTTTGAGCCCCTTTAATATGTATTATTTCTAAAAATATGTATAACAAATTGGAAAAACTGATAAAAAATCGTATTTCATAGGCTTCAAACTTGGATCTGAGAGATATACAACCGAAGTTATCGTACAGAAGAATGGCTCTTTGCAGTTGACGTCTGGGGTTATCATTACTGAAGACGACACAAGTAAGCTACTTTCATTATGAAGTACTTATGTCAAAACACTTTCTTTTGATGAAAAAAAATGTCAAACTATGTTAAATGGTCTTAATAATAGTCTGGTTTCGAGGGTTTCATACATGATCAAAACACAATATTGCTTAAATCACGAGAGAGGTTGTTTGCAAGAGAGGTCTACATCATGGAGGTAACTTATTCTGTTTATATATATATATATATATATATATATATATATATTCTACAAGAGTTTTCAATTATTATTGTTAATGTGCTGATTCTGATATGCAGATACTGATATGAATCATTCAATTATTATTGTTAATGTGCTGATCCTATAGAGGGCATGTACATCCCATCTATTCAGGCTACTCTTTATGATATAGCAAAAGCTGTTTTTGGCAGGTATCTCCTTCCCTAAGGCTTTATTCACACATACATTGACACACACACACATACATACACAAAGTTATAGGTATTAGTAAGCATTCAGGTGGAGCTAATGAAGTTAATGTTGATGAACAAAACTAACATAGTGCAGCTTCATACACGGCCACTGTCAACGGATGCTTTTTATGATATTTCCCTCTTTTGTTAACTAAAATTTATTTTTTAAGCATTTTAACATTTATATTTTCTCTCTATTTGTAGCGTTTTCCTGTTAAAATTGCTAGGATCGCTCGACTTGATGAAAATATGTACTTGAAAATATGTATTAATTTGAAGAGAACTACCATTGATTTGAAGACGATTATTCGACGGCCATGGATTCTGATTTACATACGAAATCCTCCGATGACGTAATGACTTTCGATGATTGGAGCGTTGTTGCCAATGAAGCCAAGGAATATGAACCTGGAGGTTCAACTTTTCTTAATTATTTTGTCTTCAGTTGAGTTGATTTGGTGTAGTGTAAAGAATTGGTTTGTGTCATGTACAGGATGTTATTATTGTATCTTTCTGAACAACATGCTTTTCTAGATTATAGGTTGGTGGAATTACTTTTTAGTTGAGATGTTGAAATTCTCATCTCCTCCCTAAAAGAAGTTATTTAAGCATGCTATCAGTTATTTTGAAGGTTAGCTGACATCTCTCATCACTGCTTTATTTTCTGATATGAATGTAATATCCTTATTGCCCACTTTACCTTTTATTTTAACTGTTGGTGTGGGTAAATTGAGAAAGTAAATCTCATTATTGGTTATGGGGTAAAAAGGTCTAGAGTATTACTGAAGAGGCTGGTGGGAGTCTATTGGCACTCAAGAAAATGGAACAATAAGATAAACATTGCGACTTTTTATGCTATTTTGTTCTTGCAGTCTCACATGTGTCATTGACTTTTGCCGGTCAAAATATTTTTAAGAGATTTGGCAAGTTTAGAAATGACTAAAGCTATTATTAGTAACTTGACAATGGTTTCAATTGTTGGTGATGTATATATGTATCTTTCTATGTGAAAGTAGCGTTCTTAAAATTTTGTGTTACATTGGATTCTGTGGTGCTCTATAATCGTTAACTATAAAAGTGTTGTTTTTTAGGCCTAACAGTATGGAAGCGTGAGGAGGACGAGATTCAACACCGAATAATGAGGTGAGAAACATTTGTCACAAAATTTCCAGGCTTCCAGCTACTGTATTATTAACAAATTTACATTCATTTTGTAGCATGTGACAAGTAAATAGATTTGTGTAGAATATACTCATAGAGAATAGGATATTAATGCATTTTAGGCATCTTTTTTTTTTGGCATGCTCTTGGTTTGTATATATAAAAGTGCCGGGGCAGGACTTGAGTCTTGAGGGACATGATGACATGATGTTGTATACTTGTATATAGGCTTTTTAGGTTGTACATATAGGTTATGTATAAGTTAAATATAGATATCTTATTTTTATACGGGTTTTGGGAGGGTGATGATAGAAAGTAGAAACATATGAGATACAAAAAATGTTTATATAAATGCTTTGTGTCTCGAGTGCGAAAAGCAATGCGCCTTGGCACAGAACCCTATCACGTAAGTGTGCCTTTTGCTTTTTTATAACAAGGGCTTGCTTCATGAAACTTATAGGATAGGATGATAGTAGCTTGGTGAGGGAGAAAGATAGTTTTATCAATGCATTGCTGTTTTAGTGAACACTAATTTACTTTTGGTGTTCTTATGTTGTAGACATAACCAACAAGTATTAACTTACCTTTCTTTTTCTTTTTTTTTTTGTAAAATATCCTCTAAAACTGTTTGGTGAAAGGCTTGCGTCTTTAGTTCTATATTGTGTCTAGATTACTGTTTTACTTGAGTAGGATGTCTTAGAATCAATTGTGTCATTTCTCCATTGCAAATTCGGATGTTGTTGCTGCATATATTTATTATAGATTATATGAATAATGTTTGGTGTAGGTTGAGAATGAGTATGGGTATGTTGCAGCCAACCTGGAAAGACAGAACCCTATTCCACTGGCAAAAAAAAGTGTGTTTATTATTCGATCACCTTCATTTAGAAAATGTGTTTTTGTCACTCTGTTACTGTCATTCAAATAAATTTGTATAAGCATGTATGTTTTCTACTATGCACATATAGTCAAACTGTGATATAGGTTTTATTTTGGTTGTGTTTACTATTGGTGCGTAGGACTCTTATAGCATGACCTCGGATGCTGAAGCACATGGGCTTATAACAACTACAAAGGTTTGTTAGCATCATACCTATATACTTGATGAACATTATGAATTTAAAATTTATGTTTTGAAGATAACCGTATATGATTATCAGTGTTAAGTGGAGCTATGTTGTTCACTATGACAGAGATAATGTAGGTAGACAGACAGTTCACAATTAAAGATTGTATGTTCAATTCAAGATTGTATGCGACTCCGTAAAAAATTAGGAAATCATATGAGTTGCATTATAAAATTATAACATTTTGAATTCCAGGATGTGTCAAAAATCATGAGTGTCAATCGTGTCGTGTTAACGGGTTGAACTGTTCAATCCAGATATGGAATATATATTTATTCGTGTAAAACTATCATCCCTATTCTGTACATACTCAAAATGGAAGCCGACAAGTTCTAATGAGTAATCCTAAATATACATATTGGTGTGTTTTATTCATTTATGTAGTTATTGATAATTTTTATGTTTTATATTTATTAGGGTGGATGGAAAGATGATGAAATTGTTGAGGAGGCACCTGGACATTGGAAGAAGTTGGAGTTCACGGGGAAATAATGGTAAGTTAAAAGCTTAAAATCGGTTATACTTAGTTATCTTATTGAAAAGTGATATAGTAAGAGCAATGGTAAAGAATTAACATTTGTGTACTTATAAATGTCCTACTGTAAAATTTATCATGTTAATTGTGTTTTTTTTTTTAATTTTTTTTGTTAGATCACACAATGCACTTGAGATAGAATCAGCAAAATTACTGTAATAGGTTGTGATTCCCATGTGTTATGTTTAGGTGCCTGGGTTGTCAAAAGGGGGACACTTCAACATGTGGGAGTCTCCTCCAATCCAGGATGTTGGTTTAGTGAAGTTGCTATCTTTAGTAATTTTAGTATAAGCGGTTACCATATGTCCATACTTTATGTTTTACCTAAGTAAGTAGATATCTTTTGAACTATATTGTCGTTTGAAGTTCTTTTTTTTTTCTTTCTGTTTTTGCTTAAAAATTTAGTTTTGATATTGAATATGATGAAGGTTCAAGGCCTATCTAATGTGTCTGCAACCTAAACTATTTGTAACTTTGTTTAATCACCATTGCATAACATTTTATAACAAATTATTAGATAACAAGTAGCATTACAAAGTTACCTGCTTTTCTTTCGTCCAAAACAGCTCCCTCTAGATCAATAAGTTGTATTATGTTATTTTGAAACATGATGTTTATAAACTTGAAGCAATAAATAGGTTCATGTCCTCTGGTTAGTCATATATGCTGATAGTTTGTGATCAACCTATGTTAAGTTTTTATGAACCAGTTGGTTTCTGCTTACACTATGTTCATTTAAATACTTTTACTTTTTTGTGTGTGTGTGTGTGTGTGTGTGTGGGGGGGGGGGGGGGGATCAATTGTGAAGTCTCAACTTCTTTTGCTTATTATTTTATATAGTACGAGTCTAAGTTGTGATGTTAGTGTAAGTTCAACTTCATATTATAAACTTTTGACATTTGGCTATTGTGTTGCTGTTCTACCATAATATATTCTCAACCTTATACCCAACGTATCGGGGATTTGCCCTTTGCATCATAACTCGTCAATGTGAACAAGAAGTTAGTAGACCTTGATGACAAATAATCAAAGTATAACTCAAGAATTGACGAGGAAGTCAAGTTTGTACAAATAGTATTTGATGGCTGGAAACCAAATGAAGTTGTGAAAGAACAGAAAGATGACAACATAGTTTCAAATTCCAGTATGATATATTTGTGGAACGGGTGACTACCTACATTAAAATGAAATATGCAAAGAAATATAATATTAGTTTTATGATAATCCTATTTTATATGCTTTGGTGATTTTATATGGATTGGAATAAAAGATTGTAAAATTGTGTGTAGTAAATCACCAATCATAGTTCATTTGTGATCTCCATGGACTTGTGAGTTTTCTGGTACATGAACATTCCATTAAATCTATCTCTAATATTTTGATTACCAGGTTATTGCACTAAAGGGGGTAGTGCAGAAAAAACATACCAGTAATAGGTCCTAAAGTCCCTAAACTTTTAAAAACTCATTGAGTAGGTCCTACTTCTCATTGAATAGATTCAACCTTTACGCATGTACAATATATCTTTCATTATCAAGAGTCGAGAGTAAACACACAATATCATTATCAAAATTATTTTGCGACAAACAACACTTAGCTATTTTCGACCTTTGCTTCATGTTTGCTTTGACATCTTACTATATCACATATAACTATATCATTATGAATATTATTTTTATCACTATAACCTTTAAGTTTACGGTGCGAAGTCTAATTTTTTTTCTTTATACTCTTCAAGAAATCTTGCTTGACCAATAATTTTTATTTTCTTAATCAAGTTTAATAAACTTTATCAAATATGCAATGCATTGAAATATAATGGTATACTCTTTTATATGCTGGGACATGGGAGGATCAGAACTTAAATGAACGAGCAACTGAAAGAATCAAGGTTTGTTTCTTTTCATATCCGATTCTACAAATATATAGTTATTGATACCCATATTTTACAACTTTCAAATAAATAATTTTATACTATCTGTTGTCATCTAACATAATAACTACTAATATCGAACATATAGGTTTATGTATGGTATAACCTGGTATGTAACAGTATATTTTATGATTTTTCATTTTACTTGGGGACTTGCCGTGTGTACACACAGGTCTCTAACCTAGTAGAAAATAAAATAACTTCTCTTTACACTAAATTAAGATTTCTCGCTTAGAATTTAAGATACTCTATTTACCAAAACTTTCATGCATAACCCTGTGCTTACGGAGTTTTTCAAAAAAAATTTAATGTTACACTTTTGGTCCAAATGTTTTTCTTTTTTACTTTTAACACAAATATTTTTATCTTTTATAATTTAACACTAACAATTTTGATTTTTCACTTCTAACTCAAAACTTTTCATTTTTTTTACTTTTAACTTAAAGATTTTCATCTTTTACAATTTAACCCTAACACTTTTTTTTTCAACTTTGGTCCCACATAATTTTCATCCTACGCAAATTTTTTGTTTTAAGTTCCGTTCTAAATTTTGCGAGCTATAACAAGTTCGTCGCAATGCGCAGGTCCTAGACCGACTTAGTTACTTCACGTTAACCATAGTTATTAAAAGTCATCGATTTTACGCCTTTGGCATTAACACGTAACAAGCGTGCGTGGTTCTACGATTTTACGCCTTCTTTTCATTCGGTGTTATTTTTCCTTTTTTATTTATTTTACTTTTACGAGCTTTTTGGTGTTAGTGGTCGCTGGTGGTGGTGTGACATTAGTGCTACTTGGTATGGTTTTACAACGTCGCCGCAACGCGCGGGGGCTTAATACTAGTTCGTTAACAAATATTAAACTACAACATGAAGTTTTATTTAATCTTTATTTATTATAATAAGTCGGTTCCACTAATTTATGTCTTACTAGTTGATTACCCTGGGAGTGTCCCGGGGTTAAAAAATCTAATATGACTTAATAAAAAAGGAAAAAAGAACTAAACAGTCTCAACCACTTTTAATGCTAAAGAAAGTTGTTCTAATGTTTATACTACGAAAATGGGCTCTCATGCTGCATTCCCAGCAGATTAAAAAAATCTCAACCTCTTTTAATGCTAAGCATATCGTTATAGCACATGAACATGGGCAATTCATATATGTAATAGTAGGTTTAAAAACATATATACCATCATAACACGATTAGTACTTGCCTATATATGATTAATAAATCACCTAAACACAAGTGTTTTTTTTTGCATGAACAAAAACTCACTAAAAATCCATTTTTTTCGTTTTTTGTATAGCACTATGGTGCTCGTTGGAAAGATAAAAAAGCGATCGTTAATTTGGTGTACATTGTTTTTTCAAAAAAAAATGTCATACATAAAAGTTACTAACGTTTAAAAATTGTGAGTGGAAAATAAGGAAAAAATAAAGATAAAAATATTAATTAAAATATTTGAAATTTTAAAATAATAATTAACATTTAAAAATGTGAGAGGAAAATAAGGAAAAAAATATTAATTAACATATTTGAAATTTTAAGATAATATAGATATAGATTTTATTTAAAAAAAGAAAATGAAAATTTTAAAAATTTATCTTTTATTTAAAATAATAATTTCAATACTATCACCTCAAAGTACCACATGGCACATTCAATGAATGACACCTCATAAATTCAATTCTTTTATTATAAGTTATAGATTAGGATTATTAAGTTTATTTGTTTTATCCTAGTTTAATAGATAAGTATTAGAAGTTTGAAGTATTTGAGTCTAAATAGGAATCCTTGAAAAGAAAGGAACCTTATGTGTATATATAGATCAATAGGTACAGAACAACAATCATCGAATTTGTAATTGTCTTCTTTCTAAGGTATCAATCGGCGCAGCGGAATCAAACACACAAATGGCACACATGATTATCACGTGATGAACAGAAAATAATAGCCACGACACAATAATTTTACGTGGTTCGGTCCCAGTGGGGGACCTACGTCCATGAGCTGCAACTAGGTTATTTCATTAAGCTCAAGGCACACAAGTTTACAATCCATGACTAGGGTATATATAGAGAACAATTAGGTTAAACAACTTAGGGATCAAGAAAACTAAACCAGGCCTGGACCATGTATTCTATTGTCAACCTCAAAAACCCAATAACCAAGGACTTCACAAACCCAAAAATCTCGCACTTGAAGGCCTTGCGAGGAATTCCAGCCTGCCAACAAGTAAACAACAACCCAATCATCTAGTACTCAATAATCTCTATACACAAAGGAATAGAAGTCTTCCAGGTCCAGCTCCCAAAGAACAAACCAAACTTCAAACCTGTCCATGTATCCACCTAGCTGCAGCGGCCCTTCTCATCAGTAACCTGAAAGGCCCATTGAAGCTCCCAACAACTCCAATATGGTCATCAAAGACCCAGACATGGCAAAACCCGCCATGGACACATCCTCAATCTCAACCGGCACTTACTTACTCAAATCGCTGGCTCTAGAGACTCCAGAGGAAAGAACACTCTTCACTAACAGCAACCTCCCTGGAGAGATTTCATTCGGATCCTTGGTTTTCCAAACCTAACGTCGATTTACAGACTGTGTCAGAACACCCCATGTGCTCCCACTGTTACAAAAATTCTGTCCATGCTCAGACCTCCGAATACGCTCAAGCGGATTACATGGAGTCCCAGAGTCCTTTGCTATAAACTAGACTCATTTAACTCTTGAATCAGTGAGCCAAGACTTTATGTAACACCCCAACCGATGGCGGAATCATCGAGGTGTCACGTAGTGACGATTGTTCAAAAGCACATGGTACTAAAATGTAAATATATTATTGAATAATTTAAATTGTCTTACATGGATGAAATGAGAAAAAAAAATATAAAAGTCTGAACGAAACATGAAATTTGAAATAACTTATTAAAAGCAAGTACTAAAATCCAATGCTTTGGAACTAAGATCAAACTACACCTGAAACATGTACAAAATAAGTTTTGTCAACATATGAAATGTTGGTGAGCATTCCTAGTTTTAATATATATAGTAAGTTGGAAAAAATGGTATACAATTCAAGTGCAAAGCTACAGTGCATTTATGTAAACTATAAATCATACAAATGAGCGAAATCAACCCTGTGACTGTATAATGTACTAAAGGAACGGCGGTGTACTTATCCAATAAATGGATAAAAACTTAACAATGACCATGGATTCTCCGATGAAAAAGGGGGAGAATCAACCTAGGCGGGTTGTCAATCCAATAGCGCTATCCAGTGTTAAGGTCGGCTTGTACAATGTTAATGATTTCACTAAGTACAAATGTATTCTACATGTAATGTCTAAGCATAAAGCACGTTTGTAAGCAAATGCACATAGTACTAGAATTGTATTGTAAAAATGTGAACTTGTATGTGAAATTTGTATAAGTGTACATGTAACACCCAAAAAGTGAATAAAAACAAAAAGGGGATAGGAAATACTCACATTCGCCAAATGACTAGATGGCTAAGCGAGCGTGAAAATGAGAGCAATCCAAATGTTCAACAACGAAACTAGTCCAATTTAGAAGAAATAAACCGAATAGGAAAAAATATCAACCTTCCAATTCGCCAATTACAAGAGCTTATAATCAAAGCTTCAATTGTAGAAGTAATATACTCTAGAAGAAAGGTATGAGGGAAAGTTTAATCGAATTGAAACAATCGATTTAGAGGTGCAAAGTGTAATGGGTCATAGGTGGGTTTTTATACTAGTTTTTGGATTCAATTAGGCTTTAAAATTGGTCAACACAATAAACTAAGGTTTTAAGATGAATTGACTATTTGACTAGGACTTTGACTAGGATTTTGACTAAGACTTTGACTAGGATTTTGACTGAGACTTTGACTAGGACTTTGACTTTGACTAGGACTTTGACTGGGACTTTGACAGTTTGACTGTCTTAGCGGACCGCGAGGGCTAAAAAAATGATTTTTTTTCTAATTTAATCAATTTTAAGTTGTAGACTTGTTTCCTTCTGTTTCTAAGTTGTTTTAGGACCGAAAATTAAGGGCTTTGAGTATCAAGGTCTGAAACATACGTGCTCGGGTGTATATGTGAGTATAAAACGTGCATACTTTTACTTATAAATTATAAGTTTTATTAAATTGTGAGTTTTGGTCCTATCAAAATACGAGGGTTAAAAATGAAAATTTTGAAATAGTTGAGGAACCAATTATGCACATTTATGAAAAGTGAAGGGTGCAGGTTGTCACACTTTACTACACGGAAGTTGGTTCTCTTCTTCCGGTTGCGCAGCAATATGCACACTTCAAAAATCTTCAACAATAGATTCACTAATGCTTCATTGAAGTAGGTAACAAGAAATGAAGCCAAATAGAATCTCGAACCCAAGAGTCTCACTACTTTCCACTGAGTCCCAATGTATCAAACCCCGACACATTCTTAGAAGTAGAATTTCCTATCTATGACATCGACTCTAAAAAAAATGTCCACACCTCCATGCAGCCCCAACAAGTCAACTACGCCCAACTCCCACTGTCCCTGTTATCCAAACCCATGCCAAAGCGACACTCATGAGTCGAACCTCCACTCGTACTTCCCTAGCGAAAACCTTCACCCAGTACCAGTACAAAGATCCCCTCAAATGTCAAACCACTGATCACCATCGAACAAGAATTAACATCACAGTTCCAAATTAGCTAACAGGAAAATGGTTATAACAGCAGTCGAGCTTTCATGGAAATCAAGCGGTACCAAGGGTTCTATGACCGTACACACGACCAGTTAACACAAACCCTAACCAAAAGATCATCCAACTAGCTAGCAATAGTTCACATGACTTGACACTAACCCTTTGTTTCACTTATTTCGTCACCAGCACGCCCGAGCAGGAATACCTTAAACCCAGAGTATTCCAAACCAGCTGGTTCCATTTTCTACAGGTTTTACCATCGTTAAGTACCACATCCAAGTTCCCTTAACAAACCAATCAACTGACACTCAAACCCGTCGAACATTCTGATCATAACCATCCCGTCTTTAGTTATGACAATAACAAACGAGGACAAATCAGAAACTAGTGAACAGACATAGTAATGGCACGAGCCTGAACTTGACGACTGCTCTACTAAACACTGTCAATCAAACCGATTTGCTCCTACAAATAACCATGTAGACAAATTTGGACAAACCCAACTGTTATCACAAACCCGGTTATATAATCACAATTGATAATAATAATTGTCAAACCCCAAACTTAGAAAACAAATCCTACATAGCCTGCAACCCAAACTCGACCAACAACAGAATAAACTTCATCAGTGGCTCCAATCGAATTCAACAAACTAAACATGCGGCTCAAAGATTAAAATAATTGGCACTTACCTTCGTCACCTCGTCTCGCAAATACAGAAACCGTAAAAAAAGATCCAACAATAGCTTTGCTTTCTTGAACTAGAGCACAAACAAAGAATAATCAACAAAACCAATGTATGATTTTGATGTTTCTTCGCCCCAAAGAAAACAAACATACACAAAAATTCTCTTTTTCTACTCACGGATCCCGAGGCTTCCATAGGAATTAATATCCTTTCCAGGGAAAAACGAGAAAAAAAATTGATCTCTTTTATTTCTTTCACGTGATGATCTAGCGACTTGACCAAAAACCCGATCCGATCAAACCTCCACCGCAATCGTTCGTGTAAATCCCAGTGTGTTAACGAGCCAAAGCTCTGATATTACTTGTTAAGTATCAGTCGGCGTAGCGGAATTAAACACACAAACGGCACACACGATTATCACGCGATGAACAGAAAATAACAGACACGACACAAGAATTTTACGTGGTTCGGTCCCAGTGGGGGACCTACGTCCACGGGCTGCAACTAGGTTATTTCATTTAGCTCAAGGCACACAAGATTACAATACATGACTAGGGTATATATAGAGAACAATTAGGTTAAACAACTTAGGGACCAAGAAAACTAAACCGGGCCTGGCCACTGTCTTCTATTTTCAACCTCAAAAACCCAATAACCAAGGACTTCACAAACCCAACATTCTTTTCGTTTCGTTTGATAATATAAAAAAGCCATTGTGAGGTTTGTCCACCTCATCGATCGGAGGCTCGATATTGCTGCTGTGAAACCGAAAGACCGATGTCGTGGTAAAGACTGATCAGGAGACTGCCTGGTTAGGCTGAAGTCTAATCGTGATGCTTGTAAACCACTTTCTGAATTCAAATCACAAGGCTGTTGAAGCTTGATTGTGATTAGAAGTTTGTTTATAGTACAACAGGTTGTTTAAAGGATAGAAAGCTATTTTTTCGAAGGTCATAAGTTTGATCCAGAAGTATAATGGCAAAAGGTGGTGATGCGCAACCGAACAACGCCATGGTGATTCATGAGAGAATGGGTTCTTCAAACCTTGTTTGTCCAAAGTTAACAAGTACGAATTATAATACATGGACAGTTATGATGGAGGCGATACTTGATGCTTAAGACTTGTGGGAAGCGGTGGATCCGGTGACCGGAAACGCCGTTGATGCGAAGAAGAACAAGGTTGCACGGGCAATAATATACTCGGCACTTCCCGAAAATAAAAGATACCTTTTATCTTAATATGAAGGGTAGGGAAGGTGGTAGATAGGTGGTTGAAGTTTGACGTTAATATATTTTGATTTATTTTGGAGAATTTGGTGTATTTTTTCCATCTTTGCTAGCCCCTTGCTAGATAGATGATGTTGTCATTAATGAAGGATTGCTGGTATGTTAAAAGAAAAGAATAAAATATAAACATGTTCTAGGTTCTTATATATAACGTGTTCATTATACGGATCATGTCCAGGTTAATTAGCTTAGCCCCTTAAATAACCTGGTTGTTTAACCCCAACATATTTAACCTATTTAACCTATTTAGCATATGGGAATTAGATTTTAATAATCTAAATTATGACCATTTAATCAATTCAACCCATTTAACCTATTTAATCATGTAATCCAAATTCATTGGAGGAAAATTGTTTGAAAGTTGGGACTGTTGTGAGGAATTCTTAAGTAGATATTTTTTTTTGGTAACGATGCAAAGTTTGGATTATTAAAATCCAATTACCCTTTAATATATTTAAAACTTGATTATAACCCATCAATGCATTTGACTCAATTGTATAAATGGGTTACACGATTTTAAGTGTATTCGGGTTTGAGTTGATGTCTTTGATAGAAACACGTATATTTTTCCTGTTCAACGATTCATCCCGCCAACCTGGCGCGATTTACACCATTAAAACACACAAATTCAATATACATACTTTCATGCAATTATGATCAAGAAACATCAATATACTTTCGATACAAAACGAAACCTTAGTAAAGATAATCAACAAACATTTATACAAATAATGAAACAATACAGTGAAATAATTACATGAATTCAATCACCGTAAATTTCTTTTGCTAAGTGTCTTCTATGAATATATTGAGTATGAAATCACGAAATCGTCTAGAATATTGTCGAGGATCGACTGCAGATATTAATGTAGGGTCATATTGGAATGATTTATATGCATGCTCAAGCTTTTTGGTGATGTCGTAATCTTGAAGTATGTCTATGATGCCAAAAAACATTACAACATCATAACATAGGCCTGTTGGTTCCCCAATTAATTCCGTATCAATATTTCTTTCCATCCTTTCTACTCGCGCATGCATGTTAATTCCCAATTTTGATCTGTAATTGTAACAAGTATGATAACAACTTCTCACATAAAACATATAAAATCAAATTTCTTATCTCTAAGAAGTAAAAAACATGGTTTATGGGTTGTTTGGTTGATTAAGTGCTCAATGGTTAAGATGTCTGAATGATTAAGAGGTCTGAATGGTTAAGTACGGAATTATTAAGTTGGACCTCTTAATGATTAGTTTTCTTGTCCCACATTGGTAGGAGAGCCTCATTAAGATTCATCCTAGTTCATTGCTTAATGGTTCAACAACATCCCAAATCTTAATGGTTCAGCCTTAACCATTCCATTCAGAAGCTGAAACAAACGCGCTGGATGCTGAATCATTCAGCACTGAATTGTTTAGAGCCTCATTAAAAGGCTTACCAAACAGCCCTTTAGTAAAAAATTTACGTGAAAAGGAAACATGTCTAATGGGTCAAACATGTCACTAATCACATGCATATAACCTCGTAAATCATTTTAACAATACAAAACTAGCTCATTAGATAATAAAATAGTTTGTGTAATCATGTTTAATCGGTTTGACTATTTATATAATCAAAAAACAAACTTGCAAGTCAGCTCAACACGTTTTGACACATTAAAAAGTATCCATTTGGCACCAAAAACTTTTAGCAACATTTGACGTCAACCCCTTTTGACCCATTACCCAACCAACGTTACAAACCCATGGTTATAAGAATAGTAGTAATACCCTCCAGGGTCTGAAACATATGTAGAATCATCTGCGCCATTGTTATCTGCAAACAACACAGATTTGAATTAATGGAGATTGCAATTCACATTTATAGAATGTAAATGGATAGATTACCAATCGAAGTGCCTAATTCGCTAACACCTATGTCTTTAAAATGAAGACCAACCAAGAGACTATAATCCATGATTCTCTCTTGCTCAAGAAAATCACAATCCCTATCGATTTGCCTGAAATTTTACAAA
Organism: Ambrosia trifida; assembly: GCA_028751855.1. Taxonomy (NCBI): domain Eukaryota; kingdom Viridiplantae; phylum Streptophyta; class Magnoliopsida; order Asterales; family Asteraceae; genus Ambrosia; species Ambrosia trifida. The sequence goes on along the minus strand of CM054124.1, from coordinate 22,286,279 downwards.
ATTCTTTAGTAATGTTATCATAAGTTTTAATTAATAACTTTTTCATCATTTTGTGTAAGAAACAATGGTTTTTTCCATTGTACGTAACATACTTTTAGTATTTTTATTGCCGAGCATTGTGCCACATCATTATTTTACATGTTGTACAAGGTTACATACATACACAAAAAAAAAAAAAAAAAAAAAAAAAATTGGACATATGTTACATGCAATGGCAAAAAAACACACACACACATTTTGTTCTTACATACAATGATCAAAAGGTGAAATTAGGTTGCATTTTTGTGTAATATATATCCTAAATAAGGATCAAATGATATGATTATCATGATGACAAATTTCTTATTATTATGATTATACTCTTTCGAGTTTATTACCTTCTGAACTCTTGGATCCATGTTTTGTCTAGTCTAAACATGAATTTAAGATCAAGATCTTTAAGTATGGTGGTGGGTTGGATTTCTGATTCGGGCTTATCCGTGAGTCGGCCAAGTGAAGACCCTTTTAAGTCAAATCGTCTATGAATTACGCAGTCCGTGCAAAATAAGTTCCCCATGATGATAAATCGTACCTAAAATAGTTTTATAAAAAAAAGAACATCAATAGAAAAAACCTCACAAACCATAGTTCACAAATGAGAAGCCTTGGGAATAAAGGTGTTGGTTGTGTTATTGGTCATAATGGATATGGGCTTAAACATGTTATTTTAGCTAAACCTTTCTTTTTTGTTTGACTCAAATAAAACACAACCCAAATCGAACCAACCATAAGTAAACAGGTCGAAATTGCTATCTTTAGTATGTTTAACATCAAACCTTCTTTTGCGTAGCACCCGTTAGCTTCACACAATGTAGCCCGTAAAACTTTGTGAGTAAGGTATGCTCAAAGGAGCGAAAATGGTTGTAGTATGCAGACAACATCCTTATTATAGCCTAAAATCATCAACCATTAACCATAGATAAATCAAACAAATTAACTTAACTTAGTAACATACATGAAAATGTTAAGGATTTGAATCTCACTTTAACTTCTGTCTTTTTAATGGTTTTTATCATGTAACGATCGTCATGTGTTAAGTAAAAGAAGCTGCCACTTTTTCCAGGGGAAGATAGCTCACGAAGGGCGTCGTTCCCACATATTGATAACATATAATCGGCGGCATCAACCTTGAATAACATCCTTAATGTCCTATATGTTACATTTTCATCAAATCGATAAATAAGATGTTAAAAAGAAAAAGGAAAGAAAAAACACTTATAGGTGGCAAGATGAATGAGTTGGGTAACAAGTGTAAACTTGTTCGGATTGAAACGGGCTATTTTTTTACGGGTCAAAACGGACCATGCATACAATTTTTTGATTATGTTAATAATGAATGCGTTAATTATGATTACAAAAAGATATTAGTACCATAGTAATTTAAATCTTTGTATTCCACATGTTTGATCCATTCGACCCATTTGCCCGTTAGAGATCCAAGTTGACCCGTTAATAAGAAAATGAGTCGTAATGTACAGTTTTGTCCATTTTCTAATAAATAAAAAAATATGTTGGTTATGCGTATAAAAACAATACCAGTACAATAATATCTAAATCTTTAAACATAATGAATTATGAGGTTGTACTTGTTAAAACTAGACTTAGCAAGATTTTTAGCATGTTGGATTTGTTCAACTCATCTGACGCGTTTGAGATACAAAACCTATATCGATCCATGGTTAAGCAAACGGGTCATGATTAATTAAAATGTATTACCTGAAAACTAAGGGACAATAATCTTTCCATTTGAATTCACAAGATTGATGTGGAGGTGTGTATTTGGATCCCTCTGGTGGGAATTTTGTCCAAACCTTTTCTTTTGGATTAAAAGCTGAAGACTTTAAGTCTAGAGATGGTGTTGGGCCTGGTCTTCCTACAGAATGCCTACACATAACCAAATTTCATTAACATAATTTAAAAAAATATATATTATATATATATGCATAAAAAAAGATTAGAACTTAGAATAATAACCTGATACCCAATTGCAAATTAAGCATAAGTTCATAATTCTTATGCCCTTTTGAGATAGTTTCACCTTGTTTCTTGACAACTTTTGGAAGCCTTAATGAACTTCCTTGTGATGAAGATGATGATGAAGATAATATTGATGCTGCATCATCTCTAGTTCTCATGCTTCTTTCATTATTATCCAACATCTTCATTTTAATAAATTCGTCGTCTACATTTCCATCCAATCGTCCATCAACCGACCTTCTTTTGGGCCGAATCACTGGCTGTTCACTCACTTTAGATGATCTCCAAATCGCTAGCTTCTTCTGCGACGGCAAAATGGTAACTTTTTCTTGAGGTGATATTACATTATCTATAAGGTACACATCATAAACTTGTAGTGCATCATGTTCAACATTACAATGATCATCACATTGTGACAATGTAAGATCTTGTTCGTCGGGATCTTTGTTCCAAACACCGTTGTATTCACATCCGTCCGCAAATCTAAACGTCCCATTTCCTTTCGGTAAACTCTCATCCCATTCCCCTTCATACATGCTCCCATCAGAAAATACCAACTTACCTTTCCCACACATTGTCCCATGTCTCCATTCTCCAATATAATAACTACCACTTGTCCATTTATACTCTCCATTACCTTCTTGCAACTCTCTACACCATTCACCATCATATACATCACCATTGGTATATTCTTTAACCCCATTCCCATGTTTTAGATTCAGAACCCACTCACCTCGATACGTTTCACCAGTGGGGCCCTTATACGTGCCTTCACCGTCCATATAACCGCTTTTAAACTCACCATCATACACGGCTCCTGTGGGCCAACTAAACGTGCCTCGGCCCATAGTCTTGCCTTTTAACCACTCGCCAACATATATGCACCCATCCGTCCACCAGTATTTCCCAAACCCGTGTGGAAAATTGTCTGACCAATGGCCCGTGTAGTAGTCACCATTTGATAGGTATCTTTCTGCATAGTAGACCTCACCGGCTGCAAGAATCTCATCTGGTTCGGTGTCCTCATCGTCTACATGGGCCACATGGGCTGACCCGAAGATGTTGCTCGCTTGTTTTTTCGCTGCTTGTGTTTTTCGGATTGTTGCTTCCCATGCCTTCATGACCTCAGGTTCAGATTTTATAACTTGATCATAAATTTTGTTCCTAACTCTCTTTTATTGAAACAAAAGGGCATAAATTCCATGAAACATAACATGATATCAACATAGATATGATGGAAATAAAGATTAATAAATGGCCATAACCCTCTAAACAATATTAAAGATTTGTAATGACTTCTATCTCTATCTCTCTCTATTTTCTCTCTATTTTTCTTGTTTTGTTTTCTGTATCTCTTTTTCTGTCTCTGGTTTGGTTTTCCTATGTTTCTGCTAAACAAACCAAAGGAGAACCAATGTTATGGGAAAGGAGATCCTTTTATGTTGGGAGTTTTGGATTATTAATAAATTAGAAATAGATTAGGAAGCAAAGCTAGATTACATCCATACACAATAACATACAAAAATGTAATTTAATTAAACCATATTTTTTATGATTAACAAAAGCATATTGAGATATTTACTTATTGTATGACATAAATAAAAGAAGTTAAAAACTTAGCCATTTAAATAATCAATCCGGCCCAGTTCAGTTTGTAAACGAGCCAACGTAAGCTGCTCGTTAGCGTCTCATTGACTCGCTTGTTTGGCTCGTTTAAACTAAAGTAAAAAAATTTATTGTATAAGGATCAAGTTATATAACAAAAATTTCATTATATGTAAATTATGAATTTTGTATTACTTAATGTATATGTTAAAAATATTGTGTGTAAAGTATATACCTTTGAAAATTTTAAAAAATAAATGAGTTGGCCCGATGACGCTCAATGCTTTTTACGAACCGAGCTTTAGCTAGTTCAACATTTCAGCTCGTTAAGGTAAACAAACCGCACCCAAGCCCAACGTGGCTTTTGGCTCGGCTCATTTACAAATCCAAACCAAATACATCTAACAATGCACATTATTATAGAAAAAAAAAAAAAAACTGGGAAACACATTACATACCTCAAAGATCCCATTCTGATCAAAGAATACAGTCTTGCATTTGGGTCCAAGAATTTAAAACATTTCCTTAGTACTCAAATGTATCCACCAATTATAATCATGTGGATAAATCAAAACAATTGACAACATTTGTAATAACCTATTTTAATGAAATAAAAATTAAGAACAAAAGAATTGAAGGTAAAGTTATTATTCCTTTGAATCCAGTTCTTGAAAGTATTGATAAATCTCAGATTTGAAGTTTGTACATTACGTAAAAGTTGTTTAAGTGGTTAGCTAAAGCAAGTAATGTTTTATTATATTTTATTTGTGTTAAAATAATGTAACTAAGTTTTCATGGTTTTATAAAATGTTTCATCATTTAAGTAAGTATATAATGTTAGCTTAATTTTTGGTCTTATACATAAAGAATATTAATTAGGATATATGACCTGATTTACAATTTATTTCCTAGAGTTTTTTACTTAGGTTATTTTTTTTTTATGTAAGTTTAAAGTTAATTTCGTTTTGAAGGTGGAAACGCTATATTTAAAAGTGTTTTCTATTCTATACATGATATATGGAAACATACTTTAGGCTATTTGATTATCGGAATGTCTGCTAAAAGACCTTCTCACAATAATCAAAAGTAGTTGTTTTTTGAGCCAATTGGATTGATCACGTCCACATAGAACTCGTACACAAGAAAACAAGAACAAGATATATAGACACAAAGTCTTTATTGTTAATCAAAACCACAAATAATACAATGATCCTACACCTCTATTTATACTAATAATAACTTTTGCATCCTAATCTAATTCTAATTCTAACTCCTAATAATACTCAAACACATGACTATACTAATGAAGTATGGCACAATCGGTCACCCCTTTTCCATTATACCAAATTGATTTATATACAAAGAATTGAGATCAATCTAGATCTCTGAAATACAATTATAAATAAATGGTCAAAGCTAATAATATTGATTGGTCAAAGCTAATAATATAGATTGATGTATTTACGGTAATGATGATAATGATATTGTCTATTACTCCCCCGCAGTCGAAGCTAGAGGAGGCCGAATGTTGAGACTGGAGCGAAAGTCTTCAAACAAAACTCGAGGTAGTCCCTTGGTGAAGATGTCAGTGATCTGATATCATGTGGAAACATGCAGAATTCGAACTTGTCCGCGTTGAACTTGTTCACGCACGAAATGGATGTCAAGTTCTATGTGCTTGGTACGCTGGTGCTGTACGGGATTTCTTGAGAGGTAGATAGCACTGACATTGTCACAGTAGACAAGGGTAGCCTTGGCGAGGGGGCGATGAAGTTCTAGAAGTAAATTTTGAAGCCAGCATATTTCTGCCACGACATTTGCAACGCCCCTATATTTTGCTTCAGCACTAGAACGAGAGATGGTAGGTTGACGTTTTGAAGACCAAGAGATGAGACAATCACCATAATAGACGCAGTAGCCACTAGTGGAGCGTCTAGTGTCGGGACAACCTGCCCAGTCAGCATCAGTATGGGCAAGAAGAGTCGGGTTTTTGTGAGACCCGAGAGTGAGGCCGGGGTTCAGTGTTCCCTGAATGTAAAGAATAATACGCTTGAGTGCATGCCAATGATCAGTTTTAAGGGCATGCATGTACATGCAAACCTGCTGGACAGCATAGCTGATGTCTGGCCGTGTGAAAGTTAAATACTGAAGTGCACCGGCTAGGCTCCTGTATAGAGTGGGGTCTTTAAAATCGGTACCAGAGATGGCACTGAGCTTTGATTTGGTGTCAACTGGGGTGGCGGCAGGTTTGCAGGAGGACATACCTGCATGCTCAATAATGTTAGAAGCATAGCTCTATTATGATAAAAACATGGTGTCACCAGTGCGGGTGACATGAATGCCAAGAAAAAGACTGAGACTTCCAAGATCCTTCATAGCAGCCGGACAGTCTACGTTAGCGAGTTGATCGGCAATTGATTTAATGGCTTGGCAATATGTCGACATACTCGGGAAGCTTTCAAGGCGTGTGTTGGAGAATTTGTGGGTGAGGTGAAGAGCTCGTGCACTTTTATTGTCATTGAATAGGCCGGCGAGATTGTTCCAGACCTCGTGGGCGGAGTTTCCGGGTACGATGACAGTGTTTAGGAGATCGTTGGAAACAGTGCTATAAAGCCATTGTAACACAATAGCATCTAGCCTGTCCCACAACTCCTCCTGGGTGTTCGGTGTGGTTGTTTTGGGTGTTTCAGAAGTGATGACTTGGGGTGGTTGAACGGCGGGCCTAGGAGAGAGGTGGTTAATGACTTGGAAGGCTCGACAGTGTATTCGAAATAATTCTGCCCATGTTGAGTACTGAGCAGATTCAACTTCCAGGATAATGGGGATGAAAATTTTTATGTTGGAAACGGTCATGGCTGGATGTATCTTGAATTCCATAGGACACGATAGGGAAAAAATGGCTGAAGAATGAGGTTTGTGGGTTGTTATTATCGATGAAACAGTGAGAAAAAATGAAAATAATGAAGAAAGGGAAGAGGATGTGTTGCGCAAGTAATGGAGAGGTCAAAGAGAAATTAATTCTCTGATACCATATTGAAGTATGGCACAATCGGTCACCCCTTTTCCATTATACCAAATTGGTTTATATACAAAGAATTAAGATCAGACTAGATCTCTGAAATACAATTATAAATAAATGGTCAAAGCTAATAATATTGATTGGTCAAAGCGAATAATATAGATTGATGTATTTACAGTAGTGATGATAATGATATTGTCTATTATATACAATTATCTCTAATTCACTAAGAATTATCTTTATCTCTTACTTTTATTTTTCTAACTTTCACATATGAACCGTTTAACCCTTTAACTTCTTGGTTCATCAATCTAACCGACTTTAACAATCAAGATTAATTCCAACAGTTATGGACATGAGAGACGTGGCTACTAGGTTTGGGAAGTTAAAGAAGCCTGAAAGGGACGATTTAGATAATGGTTGAAGAAGATGCACCAAACGTGACGGTGAGCTGAGGTCACATTGTTTTAGTGTAGAACTATGAAAGTATGTTCGTGATGTTAGTGTGTAAATCACGTTATGTTTTGTAACACCCCAACTGATAGCGGAAACATCGAGGTGTCACGTAGTGACGATTGATCAATAGCTCATGGTACTAAAGTGTAAATATTGATACATTAAATTGAATAGTTTATTACACTGAAAGAAATACAACAATTAAAAACTAGCAATATAAACTGAAATACAGTAAATCTCAATCTAAGTCTAAGTTCCAAAAGCTTAGAAGTCATCTCATAACAACCTGAAACATGTACGAAAATAATTTTGTCAATACAAAATGTATTGGTAAGCATACCCTGTTTGAATACATATAGTAGGAAAAAAGTTTTGCAATTCACGTGTTGTATACTGTTTGCAATTATGTAATAAGTAATATCCGTTCAAAATCAACCCTAAGAATCAAGAATCAAAATTTTTTTTGAGTATAATGAATCACAAGACAATGACCAAGGTCTCTCAACAGAGTCACAAGGGGTATATACCATAATACTATTCATTGAAATGTCATGCCCTCAAAGGTTAATGATTTTGACAAGTCATAGACACACAAATTAACACAAGCAAACACACATGAGAATTGCTATTTTAGTAAAAGGAAATAGAAACTTGATATAGGTACATGACTAGCCCCAAAAGTAAAATGAAAAAGGGGAAAAATATACTCGCATTGACTTAGATGAACTTGCGAAAACAATCAACGAGAGTCAAAGAACTATGCTCGAACCTAAGTACGATGATTTGAGATTAGTGTCGACTTTTTATTTCCAAGATTGATTAAGAGTCAAGGCCATGAGTATTATGAATGTTAAAGAATTTCCTTATAGAAATGAATTCCGATCGCTTAAGATAAAATGCAGTACTTATCTCATTAGAACAAAACGTTTGACTCAACTGTTTTGGTTTGTAACTACATTCTAAGTTTTATATACTCCATAAGTTAGATGATTAACAAGACACGTAAATATTTGTTTAGTTTTAAATAGTGTGTCATCTTAATTTTATAAAATACTAGTATAGCTATATTACTAAAAGAATATGTAATTCCCTAGTGTTTATCATAACCATATATTATATTAAAAAATGAGTAAAAATCATCCTCATCTAAATATACGAATATGTCCATTTACATATGATTTAGAAAAAAAAACTCAAAAATGGATTCGTTGAGTTTGCATAACCCGTAATAAAATAAAGAGAATATTTGAATTTTATAAGGATTTTAGATATAAAAGTATTGTATTTCTTTTCTTTACTAAGACTTTCACCATAATAATTACCTACCCCTTCATAAAGAATACAAAACATTTCATGAAAAGCTATGAAATATATATATATATATATATATAAAGATACAGTGAAGTTGATTTTGACACAAAACAAATTTTGCTAACTTATTGACACATAAAAAAATAAAATAAAAATAAGAAGAAACATATATTTTGTTTCTGTTATATATATTTTGATTCATTACTAAAATAAATTACATTATTTTAAATCAATTATTTCAAAATAATACAGATCTTGCATTCTTAGGCACACTAAAAAAAATAATAAAAGTTGAGAAAAACAACCCAAACAAAGAAGTTACCTTTAGGATATGTGCACCGCAAATTTTAGACCAAAGAGTTTAACTCTAAAACTTGTGTCGATTGTATTTGTAAATACTAAAACTTCCTTTTGTATAAGATCCAACTTCAAAAAGTGTAAGAATATGGAGAAGCTTATCTCGTTATTTAACATAGAAAAGCTTGGGAGTAGAAATAATTGAGAGAATGGCTAAAATATATGGATGTTTGTTCATAAATAAAAATCGGTTACATGAATCAAGAAACTCTTCCTAATTAAAATACTTAATTTGCATTAAAACCCTTTAAAAACCTTTTACAAGTTTCATTCTCAATTTATTATTCTTCAAGTGATTTAATAATACTTACATTGATTTGAACACAAAATTATAATGTAATAACCTTTATTTATGAAAACTTCTTAATTCCACAATTAACTATATATAATTATATGTCTAAATATATTGATCAAAAAAAATTCTTAAAGAAAACGTAGCGTTTCAATTAATTTAGTTTAACCAGATTAATATTGGTTTATTTAGTCTAGTCACTTTTAAAATTTAGAGTGTTACAACACTACCCCAAACGTTACGAAAAAAATATGGTTTATGCGATTTTCAATTATGGATTATTGTCACTTTAGATCCCCAAAGTTATAATTAACTTATTAGAAAATTGGGGAATGTTACATGTTTCTTGGTGGTTGGTTGTATGCTAAGTCGTATAGGACTTTGGCGGATAGTTTGTATGTCCTCCCATAACTATGTCAGATCAGTTAATTGGTTAACTACTAGTCTTTTTAGAACTCTTGTGAATGGTTTGTAAGTTCCCTTTGATTATGTTGTTATCATGTGATGTGACTTATTGGCCTTTTGCAATTGTCAATTTAGTACAACTTATTTATAACATAATTGTTTATTATATCTTTTGTTATTGTTATAACTATTTTATTTATCTCTTATTTCTTGTTTTTGCGCACTCACTTTTATGCTTAGATGTGCTTTCTTTGTTACACATCAAATCATTATCGGGTCTTGAAGAGTGATAACCCAGATGTTGATTATATTTTTTTAACAGCAGACGTTGACTATGTAACATCATCATCATCATCATAATCAGTTAATCCTACCAATAACAAAAGCTAAGGTAGGGAGATTGTTCACAGTGGCACTATGTAACAAAGTAGTTAATTCAAAACCCTATGATATCATTTTGGTATAAATGTCATTATTTTATGGAATTGTGTTATGGATATTGTTCACAAAGGCACGTCCTATGCACTAGGGTGTTATAATAAAATTATTACTAAGACCCTCTGTAGTGGAAAACCAACTTAGCACCTCTCTTTTATGTTTCATTGGTCCAATGAAAGTGACACAAAAATCAAAGTGAATTTGGCGTTATAATCTTAACGCTCAAAGCAAGATGGAGGCCAAATGGGGGTATTTAGCGCCGATTAGCGCTATGGGTTTTGGTGTTGGGGGCGTGAACTTGGGTTTACCCGTGGGTTTGGCGCCCCACTACAGGTGGCCTAAGCATGTTGTTTGACTACAATCTTATTTATTTTTAGATAATTGACAACCACTCTAAAAAGAGAAGTATTACTTATAATGTTTTATAAGCCACCTAGGATATAAGTATTAAAAAAAAATAAGCTAAACCTTATCAGGGGCGCAACTTTATAGGGGTGGGAGGGGGCGCCCGACCCCCCAAAATTTTTGCTCAGAAATTCTGATTATATAATATCTGTATAGAATTTTTTTGGTATATACGGTTCCGACCCCCCTAACCAGTGACTTCTAACCCCCTGGTGACTTCCGACCATAGTTATTTTCTGCACATTCCAGTTAAATTTTGTGATGTTGTAGATTGTCGGAGAATTAATTTGCAGGTAGGTGGAGATGGTATATTGTAGGTTAGTGAGGTAGATGGTGAGGAAGAAGAAAGGAAACAAAGTACAAAAAAGAAACAAAAAAGAAAAAGAGGCAAAGTAAATAATAGGTACTGATCAGTGATTAGTCACAAATTAGGATTGGGAATAGTGATTGGGTTGCTACTTTGTAGGCAAAGTAGAGCTGAAGTCTTTTCATTTTTTGTTTTATCCTTTTAAATGAATTGTGTCCAATTTTTTTTTTCTTCTTGATGCATAATAAAGCTGAAGTTGCAATTTGAAGGCATATATACATCTATATCTATATCTATATTTATACTACTATATAATGGCTTCTTGATAGATAAGAAGGTAAATTTACATCTTTTTTAAGATGTCATATCAAGAGTCTTAGTATAAATCTATAAATTTTGTCCAATTTCTTCCTTTTATGCCCTCTTGTACAACATTTAATGGTAATTGTGTAAATGAGTAATGCAAGTCATACACCTTATTCAACCTTTGAAACCGTCACATTGATTTTTGAAGCCTCTTCGGTTCTGCTCCATTATACCCTTAAACGAAACCCTTGTATAAATGAGTAATGCAAGTCATACACCTTATTCAACCTTTAAAACCGTCACATTGATTTTTGAAGCCTCTTCGGTTCTGCTCCATTATAGCCTTAAACGAAACCCCTATAATCAATATCATGGATATAATTGCAATTGAATGGGAAATTCAATTGAAAAGTGATAAAAATTGCTTATTTAAATGGTTGAAAAATGAGTTAGAAGGGAAAGCAAGTGATAGAAATTGCTTATTCAAATGGTTGAAAATGAGTTAGAAGAAAAAGCAAGTGGGTCATATGCTTACCATTTTACATGCTAATCACACTTTTCTAGGTACTTCACGTAACTTTCTCTTTAGTGATTATGTTGCAGTGTTTAAAATTTTGTCTCGATAAATCGTCATTCACTCATTCGAAAGTATCTTTATTGGAGTTGCTTGTAGTAAGTCTCATTTTTCTGATTTTAAATATGTACCATTTACTTGTATTTTAGTTCTAAATGAAAGCATAAAAACTTGGTGAATAGAGCGACAAATAAAGTAGCAGCAAAAAAATCATATTACTACTTTGATAATTTCAATGAGTTATTACATAATTCATTATTGTACATCTACAAATTGGAAAATTTGGTACACCAGTTAGAGAATGAAATAGAAGTAATATATTGTTAGTGGAATTGCATTGCGGATGTTGAATTAAATGGTATGAAAACAAGCGCCACCCGAGTTTATATGTCTCCAGCAACACGCAGTCATTTGCCAGTAAATTGTTTTGATGATTTTATCTTGGTGATTTCTTTTGTGATTTAACATGTTCGCGTCGCAACGTGCGCGGAAAATTATGAAAAGAAAAGCTGCTAATATAATATTGAAAGGATAGTATTCTCTTTGCGCTTGATTTCATTTTTTTTTGTGATGTAGTTTCCTTTCTTCTTACATATCGGCTAATCAGTTTATAGATTGTCTTTGTTTCTAATTCTTATGCCATGGTACGTACTCATGAATTGGTTTGTATGCTTTAAACTATGCCATATACTTGCTACCATCATTTATTTTTATTTTGTTCGAAGTATTGTGTCATGTATTGGTTATTATTCAGATTTGGAAATGTGTTGAAAGGTGAAATAGACGAATGCCTACAAAATGCTCAAGAAAGGGTGCTTTAGTGGATCAAATATATACTCTGGCTTGATAAAAGTTAACATGTCAACTTAATAACCTGACACTTAACGAGTAGATAAATATTTATTTCAGAAGGGCTTATTCGAACCACAACATTGGGTACCAAGATGTACTATTGAATCTGCATTTTTGCGTTTGTAAATAATCACATTGTTGTATTGCAATTTGTATTTGGATCCCACGGCAACGCGCGGGTAAACCAATCGGTTCTCGGAGTTTCGGTTTATTTTTGGCCCACTCCGGTTTCTAGCCTGTACCTGTTTGACCAAAAACGAAAACCGGTTCTAATCCTTCTTAAAAAACCCGAACCGGTTTAGAACCTAGAATGGTTTGAGAAAGAAAGGGTTATCTTTAAGCTCCGTTAATGTATTTTGCATAAAACAGACATGAAACATAAATGATTAATGCATTCTTTCAATATCTTTCTATTAAAAAACAAATTAAAAGATGATTGCTTCGGTGGCTACCATGAAGAAACTCGCATTACAAAACGAAAGAAATAAAAAAAAGCAAAAAGGGAAATGAAGATTTGATTAGTCATTTAAGATGTGTGTATAATATACAACACTAACAACGTGATTGACTAAGCGCAACAGCCAAACACATTGCAACCCCGCCGTAACGCGCGGGTTCCTACTAGTATATAGTAATAATAGTATGAGTTATATATATAATGTTGTAATTATCATAGCTAGTACTCGTTTTTTTTTTTTTTGCACCGAGCGCCTTTAATAACCATGCCTTATATGTATGAGACGCGTATAAAATAGTCGGGAATGAAGCATAGAGGGAAACCAAACCATCGCGTCTTGTCTCCATATATTTTCCACTTTCCAAAGCGAATTCACACCACAATCATGTATAAATATAGGCGAATTTCAGCCAATTTTGGATTTTGGGTTATTTGGATTAATGAATTTAGTAATTTATGTTTTAGTTTGTGTATACTGAACCGAACTCAATGGTACATTGTACCTAATCGTACCGAAATGACCCTACCCACCTCCGTAGCAAATTCGCCCCATCCAGCGAATCACGAATCCAAACCACGAATTAGGTGACTATACTTCTGACTCCCCGAAATTTCCGCTCAAGCTTCGCCACTGAACCTTATAATCATACAACACTGATATGTTATACGTGCTCTTCTCTCATCATATCAATCGTTTCACCTCTCTACAGATGTTTATGATCGACTAATCTTCCCTTATGAATAGGCCGTCCATAGCCCTAAAAATGAATCAAATATCTCTCACCTAAACAAAAACTCACCTTCTATAAATGATAATAATAAATAATAAATACTATTAAAACACAAATTACATTTCACTATAATTTTGCCCTACATCTAATATTATATAATACGGAAAATGGATTTAAATACTCACAACTTTTACCCATTGACGAATAATACTCTGAACTATCACTTTGACCAATAACACTCTCAACTTGCAAGTTAGTTTGTTCCATCATCCCCAAACTAAATAGGTGCTAACCTGGTTAGTCTACGTGGCAAAAATGGCTTATGTGGTTTGCTGAATTGTCATAATTGCTTATGTGGCTTGATGACTCATTAAATGACCAAATTTAGGTCGTTTTATCCTCTTCTAGTGACACCAGTTCACCACCACCCCCATCACCAATGACACCACCCCATCTCTGGTGACAGCACCCAACCCTAGCCAGTCGCCCTGCCAACTGCCACACACAGCCACCTTCATCTCCATTGGGCACTAGAGTCACCATCATCCTTCACTAATCACTAGCTAAACCTAACCATATCCGATAACCACCACAATCACCACCATACTCTGATTAACCACCACAACCACATCCAATGACCCTTACCAACCACCATAGCCACCTCCAAGGACCCTTTACCAACCACCACCACGATTCCGACCACTATGCGACTTCTGCACCCACACCTGAAATCTAAGTCTACAAAACTGAAACCCACATATGAAACCCACATCTACAAAACTGAAACCCACACCTGAAACCCAAAGTTTTCTACAAAACTGAAACCTAAATCTACAAACTGAAACCCACACCTGAAACCCAACATTTTCTACACATCTGAAACCCAGATCTACAAAACTGAAACTGGCATTTGGGACATGATTGAGATCGTTAACGAGATTGACTGGGCGGAGCTAGAGAGCACCCCACGTAGGGTTAGAATTTTGTTGGGGATTTTTGTTTGAATTTGGGGTTTTGTTCGAATTTAGGGTTTTGTATAGGGGATTTGACCCTAAATCCGATGGAATCGCTAGTACATGAGGAGGAATCAATGGTACATGAGAGAGGGGGTAGTGGTATTGTTGGAGGTACAATAATGGTGGTTGTGGTTGGTGGAGTGTGTATGGTGGTGACAGATTTGAAGAGAGTGGAAGAGTGTGTGTATGGTGGAGCTGAGAGGTGATAAGGGAGGTGGTATGCCATGTCATCTTGCCACACAAGCAATTATGACAACTCAGCAAGCCACATAAGCCATTTTTGCCACATAGACTAACCAGGTTAGCACCTGGTTAGTTTGGGGTGATGGAACAAACTAACTTGCAAGTTAGGAGTGTTATTGGTCAAAGTGATAGTTCAGAGTATTATTCGCCAATGAGTGAAAGTTAGGAGTATTTGAATCCATTTTTCCTATATAATAATAACTTTTAGGAAACACCGGTAAAGCTACACATCAAAACAAGTTCATGAAGGGAAACTAATTCAAAAACCTGTTTGGAACTAAATCGACCCATCAATTTGTATACTCCTCCGTTGAAACTTTTCTAAACCGTGCAAAACCAAACTGAACTAGATAAACCCGATTAAGCAAGAACCAAATTTGACTTTCTTTTAGCAAAACCAAATTAAAAAAACATAGAATAATTATTTATAAAAATAAATAATAAAAAATTGGTGTGATTAGTTTATTTTTTTGAACGGAAAGGAGCGGTGTGGCAACCATCATGACACCGGGCGATGTGGCCAAGGTCGACTACTCGACTGCCGCCAGCCCCTTGGTTATCCCAGATGCGCGAAAACCCGACCTCCACCAGCCCGAAGGCATGACAATGGAATATTCAGTAAAATCTCACCTCCCATTCAAGTCAAACCGGCGCCATCCGTATTCACTCTTCACTTGGATGTCGCAGAAAGCAATAAAGAGATTGAGAATCGAACCTAGATTGCAATGAACACTAAGGTCCCGTTTGGTTGCATCTGAATGCCTTTGACTAAGGCGCATGTCTGATTCAGTCAAACGATGGTGTGTTTGAGTCGGGATGTCTGAACGAGAAACGATCTAACCCATGGTCTAACTAATGCCTTATCCGTTCAGACTTGAAACAAACTCTGACAGATTCAGAGTAGCTCGTTGCTGCTACTGTGAGGCGTAGGAGAGTTTAAGGGAGGGGCCAGAAGGGAAGTGGGTACGAAGGGAGAGGTTGTTGGATGACGGAGAGGAGTGGTGGTGGGTGGCGAAGAGGCTGGAAAGGAAAGGGATGCCGAAGACGGCGATAGGGATTTTGGCTTTGAAATGGATGGGGTTTTGGGTTTGTTGGTGGTCTTCGAGTTTTAGGGAGACCTTCATGGTAGATTGATTGGTTGGTTAGGAGATGTTGACTAAAAGATTGAAAGATCTTTTTTTGCAAGAAAGTTTGAAGCTTTTTTGTTGGTTGGATAAAAAAGATAGGGAAAATGGATTTTAATACTCCCAACTATAGCCTGTTGGCGGATAATACTCCCAACTATCACTTTGGCCATTAGCACTCCAAACTTTCAATTTTTTTAGTTTTATCACTCCCAAACTAACTGAGGTCTAACCTGGTTAGTTTTCGTGGCCAAAATGTAAAACCCAAAACTTCTATGTGGCCAAAATGTAAAAACTAAAACTTAAGGGGCATTTCTGAAACTTTTTATTATTGTTATTATTTTTTAAATTCTATAAATCCCCCCTCCCCCCCCCCCCCAAAAAAAAAAAAAAAAAAAAATCCTTCTTCTTCATTATTACACTCTTAAACGTGTCTTGTTCCATAACAGCAACTATATCTCATCTCATTCCATTCATCCTTCGTCCCAATAACAAACAAACTAGGGTTTCATAAATCCAATGAAACATTAAAAAAATCGATCCATACGATCATAATAAACTAACCGTCATGAACTCCAATTATTATTCTCCTAAAGGCCCAACAAACACCCACATCTACATCCATATTCTATGAGAGAGAGAGAGAGAGAGAGAGTCGGTAGAGAGAGAGAGCAGAAGCAGGAGAGAGAGACAGAGAGAAAGGAATCTGATCTGAAAAAAGAGGAAATCAAAGTGGATGAGAGAGAGAGAGAGAGAGGAAAGGAAAGGAAACCACAGTGGCGTTGGGAGGAGCACAGTGGTGGTGTCGTTGAAGACGGCGGCGGCGGTCTAGTGTCCGATTAGGGTTTTGTTCTGATTTGGGGATTTTGTGTGAGCATTATGATGGAGGAAGGCGGTCACGGTGGTGATGTGGTGTTCTGATGGGTTACAGGATCTCCAGCGGTGCAGGCAGCCCCTTTGACATACGACAGTGGCGGCGGTGGGTCAGGACTTGGTAACCGATGGCGATTCAGTTCAGGGAGTGTTTTGTGTTAACGAAGACTGGCTTTGTTTTTATGAATGATGCACGGAAGTGAAGGGGACAATGTGAGGTAGAGGACTAGTGATATGTATATATAGTTGGAAAACAGAGGAGGAGGTGTGTGTGGGGGGGGGGGGGGTAGGGCAGGGTGTGGGTGGTGGTGGTTTCCGGTGAAGGGTGGTGGTGTTTTTCCGGTGAAGGGTGGTGGTTTAGAGAGAGGGGGGTCTGTTACAAGGGGGTGTGATTTATAAGTTAAAGGTTTATTGTCAAAAATGCCCCTTAAGTTTTGTTTTTTATATTTTGGGCACATATAAGTTTTGGTTTTTATATTTTGGCCACGAAGACTAACCAGGATAGACCTCCGTTAGTTGGGAGTGATGGAAGAAAATAAGTTGAAAGTTTGGAGTGCTAATGGCCAAAGTGATAGTTGGGAGTATTATCCGCCAACAGGCGATAGTTAGGAGTATTAAAATCCATTTTCCCAAAAAGATAAACATTGAGTTTGAAGGTGAAGAACTTTGCTTTATGGGACTTTGAAAATTTTATGATCTGAGAGACATATTAAGCAATTAGGTTTTAGGAATCTTTTGTGTGTTAAGGTGTTAACCATTCAGATTTCCAACCAAACATTACATAATGATTCAGCGTTTAACCATTCAGAAACTCTTATCGGGTCAGCACTTATCCATTCAGATGTTGTCAAACGACCCTTAAGTCATCATTCCCAAACCACTCAAGTCACCTCTCCCCACCCGCCCGAATACACGACAATGGGATAATCGGTAAACATCCGAGTCGAACCGGCGCCACCCGTATTCTCTCTTCACCTGAATACCACATAAAATAATAAAAAGAGTGATAATCAAACCTGCGTCACAAAAAACACCAAATCTTTTTCTAACAACTCGCTAGTGCCTCTTTGGCTTGTGATTAGTTTGATGTGTCCAAGTCACCTCTCCCCACCAAGAAGAATCAAGCAAACGTGTTCAATCAGTTGTGTTTTATTACTTACTTCCATATATTCTTCTTCTTTTTAATTATTCTTCAATTCAATTAAACCTCTCATCAAACTGTTCATACAATCTTTAATTTCTAGGGTTTCTTTTCTTTATTATTCTAATAATAATAATCAATGGCGACAATCAGGAGAGCATCACACGCAGGTTCATGGTACTCCAACAACCGTAAGTTCCCACTAATCCATCCATTACTCATTTCTGATCATACCCTTTTTTTCTTTAATTTTATTTATTTTTTATCATACCCTTTTAAATTAAAATTTTACTGATTTTTTTTATCATACCCTTTTTAATTTTACTGATATTAAAATTTTAATCATACCCTTTTTAATATAAATTTTTACTGATTTATTAGGATACCCTTTGTAATTTTACTGATTTTTTTATTATACCCTTATTAGTTTTACTGAGTTTTTATTTGATGGATGATCAAGATTTCAAGATAACATTTTTATAGTAGATTGTGTGTGAATTTATGTTAATTAAGAGTTTTATATAGTGTGGATGTTTATTTGCAACTTTTTGAAGATGGTTTCTTTTTAATTAAAATTTTACTGATATTTTATTATACCATTGTTACTTTTACTGATTTTTCATCATGCCCTTTTAAATTTTGCTGATTTTTTAGTTGATTGGTGATCAAGCTAACATTTTGATGGTAGTTTGTGTGTGAATTTCTGTTAATTAAGAGTTTTTTAGTGTGTGTGTGTGTGTGTGTGTTTTTGTTTGCAAGTGTTTGAAGATGGTTTCTTTTTATGTTTTAGTGTGATTGATTGGTTTGATTGGTTCAAGAATGTTAAGTGAAGGTTGGATATAGTGTGAGTTTGTTAAGTGTTGTTTACTTCATAATTGGTGCAATTTTACCATCTTTTTAAAGAGTAACAAACAAAACAAAGGTACGGAATAAAATCTCACTCGTAGCAGAGCTGTTGATAGGGTATGGGTAGGGTGGGATTACGGCAAACCTAAAGAGACTGCTCCCACTAAGACTATCGGCTCCAAAAGTGTTTTTTTTTTTTTTTTTTTTTTTGTTGAAGTGTTGAGTATAGTAATCCGGAAAACATAAAATGTCTTACAGATTTATAAGATTGTATGGTCATTTAGTAAACCAGTTTTTTTTTTTAATTTTTTAGGAGTGCCAGTTTGAGTTAGTTTCTGATTTGAAAGCATTACAAATTCATAAGGTTTATTCTGTATTATTTGTAGTAAGTGAACAGTTACAGAGTTCTTAATTATTGGTTTTCCCTATTGTAAAATGTGGGGGAAAATATTTTAGTGTATTGCAATGGAGCGGGACGCTCAATATATATAGGAAATAAGCCTAGGAAAGCCTATATAGGGTTTCGCGCATACGGGCCATAAATGAATAAAAATAAAAAAGTACATTATATACACTATATACAGTTAACACTCCAATTCTCTTTGATGGTTTTGTTTATGTGCTTGATGGTAACGTCAAATGGTTGTTTCATGTTAGTATGAATGTCAAATTGTTGAGTGCTCACATACATATGTATACAAACATATGAAAGAAACGAGGGGACGCTGAACTTTATCATTCTGTGGCTAAAAGACTGGAGTGAATTAGTTACAAAGCGTCATTATATCGTATTATTATTTATCATGCACGTACTAGTTTTTTAATTGTAACAATATTTTTTTTTTTGTTGGCTAGCTCAAAAGTTGGAGGAAGAACTCGATGGATGGCTTAGGGAATGTGGTTTGACCAAGTCTCCAGATGTACGGGGTGTAATTGCTCCGTAAGCGAATATGCATATGCAATCTTACTCTTAGTATTAATTTTGGTGGAAATGAGCCGGGTTGGGTAACGGGTCAAAATGGGTAGTTTTTGTTATGGTGAACACAGGTTGGTTTGACATGTAACACTTTTTGTCGAATCATTAAATTCCTAGTTATAAGGACCAACTGCACAAATTGGGAACATACTTTCCACGTCGGCATCTGTTTTACGCCTAATTAAAAGTTATTTGCTTAAATTGGGAAGAAATACGTAGTTTGTTTCTCATTTGTGTGGATTGCTCTAATTCTAAATAGTTCGTGTTTAATGTTATTACAACGTTTTTTTATATTTACATTAATAATCTTTTTTTATTAAGTTATATAGTATGCAGCCTGCATACCCGTTGGGTGTGACCTGTTTGCGAGATAAAACAAAACCTGAATCGACCCGTTCATGAATAAACGGGTCAAAATTTCCACCTACATTTCTATTAAAGTTTCAACCTTTTAATCTGTTCATCATTCTTTTTTGGTGGTTTAATGCCACTAGACACGCAGGCTATTCTTATTCTGGTCGTGCGGCAGCCTATGCATTTGGAAGCATCGATCCAACTAACATGTAAGCCTATTCCTTAAGAAATTATACATTTATACACAACTTATACACACATATTTATATGTGTTGATGTCATAAAATAGCAGCATACTTAGGTATGTTTGGTAGTAATACTCAATAATGTCATTGTCCCTATCTGTTGGATATACTTTTTTTCAAAATGGGCTTTCTTGATCATTTTGGGATATGCAAACGATAACTAAGCAAAAGAAAGCGCCACTTATGTTATATATTTTTGCATCATGAAAATGTTGAATGTCTTTTCAGTACTCGAATATTTCTTCTTGGTCCATCTCATCATCATTACACCCCTAGATGTGCTCTTTCAAAAGCAACAATTTACAAAACACCAATAGGCGATCTACCTATTGATCTTGAAGGTATTCTACATCATTTACATTTGTGCACTTTTATGTTGAGTCTATTATTCCGTAAATTTTGTTAGATAGCCCTGTTAGGTTATATTCTAACAAAATAAAATTATCATCTATCAAAAATAGTCATTGAAGAGCTAAAAGCTACCGGAAAGTTTGACATGATGGATTTAAATGTTGATGAGGCTGAACATAGCATGGAAATGCATTTACCGTATCTCGCCAAAGTATTTAGTGGGTAAGTCTCAAATTTTTTTATTTTTTTTTACCGAATTTCTTCCTTTTTTTAGCAATACATGTAGAGGTGTCATTTTTGCGCATTTATTCACGACTAGGTTGAGTTGGGTTAAGTTTTACCTCTAATGGGTTGATGGGCCAAACAAAAATATAGTAAAGCAAAACAGGTTGAAAGTCATCTAATTTATATTTTAAGCATTAATTTAATGTGTATACACACACACACATTGCTCTTAATGTCATAACATTAAGTTTTCTTTCGAAACATTTTATAGCGAATAAAATAAAATTAGTTCCTAATAAAGCTCTGTTTAAGTAAATAAACTATTAGGAAAACAATGTCATTACACTTAATCATCTTAGTGTATGGTATATTATTCATTAATTGAGTAAACAGAAAGTTGGATTTCTGGAATCATATTTAACATACGAATTATTATTATTATTATGATTAAATATCAATAGGAATGGACCCAAGTGCTGCATCTGAATTTACCCTTTTTACCCCTTTACAGGTATGCAGTGAAAGTTGTTCCTATTATGGTTGGTGCTGTAAGTACAGAAAACGAAGCCATGTATGGAAGGCTGTTGGCAAAATATATCGACGACCCCACCAATTTCTTTTCGGTGTCTTCGGATTTTTGTCATTGGGGTTCTCGGTATGTTTGTATTTTAAATCCTGCTTTTTTTAGTTAGATTAATGGGATATCCGTATATTGAAGGTTATCTGCATATGTATACAATGGCGGATCTTGAACGAAACACATGGTGGAGCCGGACTCAATACATATAAAAATTTACGAAAATTTTCGGTAAAATTTACCCTACGAAGCGAAAAAGCTGGATGTGCCAGGGGCCAGTCGGCCCCGTATGAAGATCCGCCATTGTATGTAGGTTTGACCAAATACAATGGACACAAATACCCTTCAAACTCGTAAGACAAAAATATGTACATTAGGTGTCAGCATATTGTAAGTTTAAAATTGATGTCTTTTCAACAGTTTAAGGCCATTGATATCATTTAGAATGTTTTTGGCCGAAATTGGTGTAGATAGAATCAGATATACTTTTTCGGGTGGCGTGTAAGTAGTTTTGATACATGGTTTTTGATGTTAGCAGTATAATTTATATTTTTATGATTTTATATAGGTTTAGCTACATGCATTATGACAAAAAACACGGGCCTATTTATAAATCGATCGAGGCATTGGACAAAATGGGGATGGAAACTATAGAAACCGGAGATCCAGATGAATTTAAACAGTATTTATTGGAAACCGACAATACCATTTGCGGGCGTCATCCCATCAGTGTTTTTCTTCATGTAAGTAATGTTATTTACTTGATCGCTCCTTGCTGAACTTCATCGATACTTGATTTGGAAACCGAATGTCCATTTTGAAAGAGTCGTAAAAAGGGTTTTATAGACTTTTGGACTTGTACGTGGATTTTGAAATTTTCGTTTTACGTTAAATTTTTCCTAATAAGTCTGTTAATATGATTAACAGATGTCGAAGAACTGCTCAACAAAAATAAAAATAAAGTTCATTCGATACGAGCAATCAAGCCAGTGCAAAAGCACAAGAGACAGCAGTGTGAGCTATGCATCTGCAGTCGCGAAGTTGGATCGCTAGTTTTTTTAGTTCCACATGTATTTTCTAACCTTGTTTCGATACATTTGGATACTTGATCTTGTATGTTTCTTCTTGTCAATAAGGTGACATTTTCTGATTCATAAAAAAGATGCTTTATTATCTCAAGGTTGTTAAACAGCGGCGGTTTTGTTGGGTGTTTAGGCTATCATGATTAGTTCTTGGCTAGAGTATGTGCTCCGAGAACATATAGTTCTCGGATGGGCTTTTGTATTGGGCTTCGGGTGGTTCTTGGTGGTAATAGGCCATGTAGGCCCAACCGAGCGGATGGGCTTTTGTATTGGGCTTCGGGTGGTTCTCGTTGGTAATAGGCCATGTAGGCCTAATCGAGAAGCTTCCCTATATAAGGGATCTTTTTGTGTTTCATTCTAGATTAGCGGTTTACATTGTGTAGTTTTGAAGTTGTGTGTATCAGGCGGTTCCTTGAAATCTTATGCAATAGAAGCTTTTTGTTGATCTTGTGTGTTCTTGAATCATCACAATCATTGTTTCCACCTTTGATTGTGATTATTTGATATCGAGTTATTAGTTTGGGACTTGCAACTTTTGACTTATTTATTAATGGCGATTCAAGGCATCTTTTATACTTGATGGGTTTACTAGAAATTGGTTTATAAAAAAGCAGGTCGCGGGTCAAGTTGCCCAAAGCGCAGTTAAACGCATAGAACCTCTTAATCATTTGTCATGTCGAGTTGATACAAAACGAATCTTGAGCTCATGTTGATGACAGAATTCTTTGTACCTAATGGGTCAAACTAGTAAACAAAGTTGGTTTAAAAAGAAGCAGGCAGTGGGTCGAATAGCATCAAGAGCGCAGTTTAATGCATAGAACCTCTTAATCATTTGTCTTGTCGAGTTGATACAATGCCATAGTCGATACTTGGTTATATTGACTGATACTTCAAGCTCAACTCGATTACTGCTAGTCTTACTCACTGGATAGTCGATACATGGTTACATTGTATTACTTAATACGACACTTGAGCTCAACTTGATCTTGATTCAACCTAAATCGGGCCTATTTCAAGTATTTTTCGAGTTGATCATTCTAAAACAAAGTAAAATTTGCAGTAGTTGCTTGTATTATGCAAAAGCAACAATCCGACCTGTTACTATTAACCGTTTTAACTGACAACCCAACCATCATACATCAAGATTCGTGACGAAAACGAAACAAAAGAAAAACAGACTAAACTAACCAGAAAATGAGATGAAGCAGGGAAAAAACTAGAACTTTATTATTTCTATTAATTAGATAGCCTTTAGGCATAAGTTTCATAGGTCATAACTATATCTAGATCACCATTTGAGTCAAATACAACACATTCATATTATGACTCTTGACCTTGACTCTCAGACTCTCTATCTACAAAACTTCCACAGTATTAAGCTGTAACTAGATGACTAGCTCCCTTTAATGGAAGCATGCAAGAGTAGGTCACATACTTCACACTATCTAATAAAACCACCACAAATATTCTTGAAAATGACTTACCCTTGGCGCCACCCGCGCCACCCATCATGCCACCGTCCACATCACCGCCGTCTCCAGCCTCACGAGGGTCAAACAACACAGAAACCACCATTGGTGAGACAGAATTGTTTTTGTGGTGGGGTTCGTTGTGGTTTGAGTCGTGATTGCCTGATTTTGTTGCCGACGCAACTTGTTCTTTCGTGATGTTGGTGGCGGTAGTGGAAAGGGGAATTGGAAGACCGTGAAGGATTCTTCGGTTTTTCATGGTGTTGATGTAAGTTGAGTTGTGGTGGTTTTCAGTGGCGGTGATGTTGACTACTGAGGTGGCGGGAACTATGGCTGCTGATACGTCAAACTGAAATACTTCAGTGCACATGCCTGAACTCAACATAGGTCCTGCGTGACAAAATATTTCAAGATTATTATGTGTTTTGAAATTGATTATATGAAATATAATTACTGTGTTCTCAACTAGAAAACAATCATGATAAGCAACTTTGTTTTATAATACGCGAATCAGAAGCGCATAGTGCGCGATGCCATGATGAGATCACATCGCTGCAGTTGATGCGATGGGGTTCCGTGATGCACATGTAATACAGCTGATGCGTTCTGATGTGACGCCTTATGCAGTTGACCAGTGTATCAAAAAATTAGACAAATCGATTAATATGGGTCTGATTTTTTCAGTTCTGATTTACAAATCTTATCATCAAGTTAACAGATCTGACCATCAACTGAGCAGATATGATAATCGTTTGAGCAATTGGTTTGCGTATTTAAACAAATAAGACCATTGATTGAACAACTTTGATCAAAGATAATATTTAGTGCTAAAGGTTTTAACAAGTTCAAAAATTTATCTATAGATAACTTTTTTAGCATTTTTTTAAATACCGAATGCCTCGCATACATGATGCGTGTGCAACTGTGCATCACACATAGGCTTCTGAAACCACAAGGCATCAAAGATCAAAGTGCATACACAATGTGAAAATGTAATAATAATAATACGAGATTGAGCAAAATATACCAGCAAGGCCTTCGCGAAACCACTGTTGCAATTTGCCATCAGCATGCTTCGACTTCACATTCTCCTTATCCGATGCCAGAGCCCTTTGACGATCACTCGACGACCTATACACATGCGGCTGTCTTCCACCATTCCTATTCACCGCCGGAATAGCAGGCACCAAATCTTGCGATACCGCCAAACCAACATCATCCTTTTTACCCATCCCTTCTTCTTCCCTAGACGCCATAGCTTTCTCACTCGCCAGAACAGAATGTATGATCAAATTCCCATCAATTTTCACAAGCTTATCGTTCCTCGGCACATAAAGAGACGCCACAAGCGGTTCACTAGCGTTACGAATCTTCCCATTAGTCCCATTCATATACTCATCACCCATCAACACCCTCCCATGATTATTGTACATCTTATTATTCTTATAATCACTACCCTTACCCGAATAACCGCCACCGTTTATAACTCCCCCACCTAACTTAACATTCATAATCGGAACCAACCCACCAAACAACAATATAAATAACAACAATCCAACAAAACTAACCCCGGCAACCTTTTTAGTTTTTGCTTTCTTTACATCAACCTTCTTAGACTTCTCTTTACACGCGGTCTGTTGTTGAGGCTTTAACCGCGGAATTGGAACTAAAGGCACTTGAGAACCTTGTGATTTAACAACATAAGGCGGACAAGGCATCCACGGATATCCCATTGGCCCCATTGCAGGGTGTGGCGGATACATCACAGGCGGCGCACCCACGCCGGCGCCATTACCAACCATTTGTTGCTTCAGAGTAGCGTTCTCGGCCGCAAAATAACTAATCCTAGCATTCAAATCCTGAATGGTAGCATGCATTGCCCTAACTTTATCCTCTAATTCCTCAACATAATGCTTCTTCCTTTGCCTCGACAGCTGCGCGCTTTCGCGGTTCCTTATCAATCTCGCCTTCTTCTTCTCATCCTTCTCATCCAAATCCTCAGTTGCTCCAGACGCCTCATTCGACCGCCTATATTTAACCGTCCTAGACTCCAAACTCACATCACTACTCTCATTCTTCCTCTTCAACACCACATCCTCATTCCTCACTGTCTCCCTCTTCACCTTCTGCTCCACAACCGAATTCCCACTCTCCGGCGACGACACACAATTCATCGAATTCACCGAATTATTCGTCGAATTAATCGAATTATCATTATTATTATTATTCGCACCATCCGAACCGGATCCTTGAGAGGAAACCGGATGATTCTGATCTAAAACCCTAGCTGACGTCATGCTGACGTCATCAAACCCTACATCAGGTGACGGAATGTTTAAGAAACCAGAGACATCCGTTCCGCCGTTACAAATACCGTTACAGTTTCCGTTACAATTAACGGAACAACAATTGGATACAAACTCATGAAAGTCGGTATCATTAAAAGACGGATCAAGCAAATTGGAAGGATGTACCGTCGAATTAAGAAAGTCTTCGGTGTCTGAAGGTAGATTGAGGTCGTCAAACGTGATGTCGAACGTGTCGTCGTCGAATAAGGTGAAATCGTCGGAGAAAGGGATTGGATCGGTGAGGAGTGGATCGTCAGCCATTGTTATTGTTAGGGTTAGGGTTTAGGGTTAATAATAATAATATTATTAATTAAGGTTGATGAAGAAGAGGAAGGAGAGTGGAGACGAAGACGAAGAGTCTAGAGGTTTGTTTGTGTTTGGTTGAAGGTATAAAAAGTATTGAGAGAGTACGTTTAAAATACGTTAGATGCTGAATGAGAGAGCGTTCCACGCACTAACTAGTAACTACAATTAATAATATTATCCATCAATCACTATCGATTATATTAAAATAACTAGCTGATTACCCCGGGAAGGTCCCGGGGTTAAAAAATTTAATATGATTTAATAAAAAATTATAAAAAATGATAAAAGAAGAAAACTCAAATCACGAAAAGAGTAAATAACTTAAACATAATCAATCCTAGTTAAAAAAACATTTATTTAAAAAGTTTAAAAAAATAAAAAGCATAAACCATATTAAACATAATACAGTATTAAAAGAATAACATTCAACATATAATCATCTTCACGTAATTTTAAATATGTTACAATTTGACTTTGACTTATATAGATGTAGAATTCATGATGGGGGTTGAAAAATATAACCATTATAATAATACTAATACTAATAGTAATAATTATTACTCTTGTAATTAAAAAAATAAAAAAAATAACCTTGTTATAAGGTGACATCATGTGTTGTAGTGTTGCGCGATTCTTTCTCCTAGCTTTTCTTGATGAAGTATACCTATCCATCTTTAAAAGAGTAAAATTCCAATGATAGCATGACGATTGGGCTGAATTTCAACATCGTAGATAAGAACCTGGTTTAAAAGAAAAAACATGATTAATGAATAACCCGAACACTTTGTGTTTTTTTCTTGTATGAACATAACCCCACAAAAAATAGTCGTTTTTTTCTCCGTTTTTTATATAGCACTATGGTACTCGTTGGAAAGATAATAAAACGCTCGTTAATTTGGTGTAATTTCTTTATTTAAAAAATCTCGAATATAAAAGATATTAACGTTTAAAAATTATGAGAGAAACATAACAGAGAAAAATTTAAATTTGTTTTTAAATTCTTTTTTCCTAAGATAACTCAATTTAATTTTAGTAATTGAGAATTGAGAGATAGAGAGATAAATTTAGGGTTTTATGTTTATCTTTTTTTTAATTAAAAAAGAAAATAATTTAAAAACACTAAAATTCAATTATGATGTCACGTGGCAGTTTCATGGAGAGGTTGAAGGCACCATTGCACGCCACGTCAGCAATGTTCAATTCTTTTATATATATTAATAGATTAAATAAATATAGAAGTAGAATTATCTACTACTAGGTTTGTTTGTGTGTAGAGAGGAAGAATTCGATATGCCAATGATGTTGTAGACTTCTAGTCCACTGATGGATTACAATGAAGATGGAAAGGTTTTCTCCTATAAAATTTCTGTTTGAAAGGTATCTGGTTCGAGTGTTACTATCTATCAAAAAAAATATATATAGCAAATAGGTTTGAAAAGGACCGACATGACATGTGGGGAGAGATTTGAACTTGAGAAGAAAGAGGTTTCAAGTTAAAGGGTTTCCACCGATCTACACCTGACAAAAAAAAAACGTTGGATATAAAAGACTCACAGCGTGACGCATGACAATAGCTAAAATGGCATTTTTGTTTGTCAACTATAATTACGCACGTTATCACAAACCCAGATAACGACGCACGTTATATCTTATGGGAGATGCTAACGTAAAAAGCCACTTATTGTAAAAAGTGTAAGAAACAATATGGAGCGTAGGATTAAACAATATGGAGCATAGGATTAAATTTGATAATCATTAAAGTTTCACCCCCATTTTTAAAACGACCATAACTTTTTCATACGACATTATTTTTTTAAAAAAATTACACCATAAAACAAGTTTTTCATCCTCTTTCATTTCCATACCATATTGCTATACTTTTTTTTATAATTTTTTTTGCTGGGTTGATAACTTGCGTTTTATTAAGGGTATACTTGCGTTTTAGAAACGCAAGTTATACCTGATAAGGCGACATGGTAAACGACCTGATCAAACGCAAGTTATAAATGATAAAACGCAAATTATACATGCTAAAATGCAAGTAAGCAATATCAAGTTTTTACATTTAGACGCAAGTTATTATTGTTTAGTAGCCTTAAAATTTATATCCAAAAAAAATCACTTAAATGATCATTTAAGAACAAAAATGCAAAACTGAATTCGAATTATGATTGATTCAAAGTAGTGCGTGTGTTTGAACTAACTGCAGAATAAAAAATAATGTAATATGAAAGAAAACAATGGAGATACTGAGTGGAAGGATGGATGTAGAAGCCATTTTTGATACAGAAGTTGAAAGAGTGGTTTTGGTGTAGCTTTCAACGAGTGGATAATATGATATTAGTAAAACTAACAAAATGTGGTTCTATCATGTAAAGCTCTTATAACTTTCCCATAATATTAGAAACAAACTAAAAAAAACAAAAAGGCTATTATTACATTTAGAATGTTTAAACGCGAGTAATGATATCAAGTGTTTACATTTATACGCAAGTACTATCAACCCAGCAAAATTTTTTTAAAGTATAGCAATATGGTATGCAAATGAAAGAGGATAAAATGCTTGTTTTTATTGTGTGTGTTTTTTTTAAATAATGTCGTATGAAAAAGTTATGGACGTTAAAAAAATGGGGGTGGAACTCAACCATTGTGGGTTATACCTATTTTGCCTTTCTCCCCATCTTTTAGAAACTCAAACGTATATTTTTCCCCTTTTAATCTCATTCATTGATTTGTTTTGATCAAAGGCCCAAAATACTTCTTATACTTTCTACGTTAAACTACTTTTACACTAAACTTTCTCATATCTTATAATGACGCATGTTAAAAAGCGTAATGATTCACGTTATACGTGATAATTACTCTTGTTATAAAACCTAGCGATTTTTTAAATATAGCAATATAGTATCCAAATTAAAGAGGATTAAACAGTTGTTTTTATTGTGTGTGTTTTTTTTTAATAATATCATATGAAAAAGTTATGGAGGGGGTGGAAGTTAAAAAAAAGTCAACAATTGTAGGTTATACCTATTTTACCCCTCCCAATTTATTCTTTGATCTTGAATTTCAATTTTAATCTATCTTTTAATCTCATCCATTAATTTTTCGGATCAAAGACTCACATTATTTCGCATCCTTTTTATGTTAAGGTTCCTTTTGTATTTAAAACTTTCTTAAATATATATACTTTTTAAGTAAACTATTTTTAGTTATAAAATATAAGTATTTATTTTTTTAATTTTTATTGATTTCTTTTGAGAGTGAAAATGTGAGTCATTTCTGATTCCGCTAGTAAAAACCCATTCTTGTTGTAAAACAACGACCTACTAGCAATCTATGCATGAAGTATAAGAACAAAGAGGAAAATATAGGATGGAGAATAGAGAATTCTTATCATTGAGTGTATCACATAACAATTACATGAAGCCTCTATTTATAGGGCTTATACATTAATACAATAGAAATGAAGAGGTGGGAGTTGGAATATGGATAGTCACCATAATATAACTTATTTATAACACTCTCCTTGACTATCCATGTGATAAAAGAAAATAATGTAGTATACGTTTGCTGATGCTGCCTCATTAGAAACCTTGCCAGGAAAACCCAGTAGGACAAAACCTCAGCTAAGGGAAAAAGAGTGCAGGGCGTATTACTCTTCCTGATACTTCTGGATCAGGTATGTTGCCTCATTAAAAACCTTACTAAGAAAACCCAATGGGACAAAACTTAGTAAAAGAGTGCAACTTGTATCATACTCCCCCTCATTTGAATATGTATTCTTTCAGTAACATGTGTCAATCTTCCTTGAAAGTTGCTTAAAGCTTCCGTAGCCAATGAAATGTCGCGCGATCCCTTGAAGTACAATCCTTTATGTTGAGCAATGGTGTATAATTTTCATATGAGATTTTTTAGTGCCTCTTCTTGAAAATAAATATCATATGATCCACTATTGTTGTGTTACATTCCCAACATCTACAAGACTAACCAAACTTGTTTCCATGGGTTAAAAAAAATAAATAAATCAAACATCATTCATACCTGTAATATTTGTTTTGACTCATTCCAATGTCTGCTTGCTTGTCATAGGCTATATCGTGGCGATAAGTTCAAGCGAAAGATATAAAAATCATGCATAACTAGCAAGACATATACTAATGTACACACACACACACACACACACACACACATATATATATATATATATTTAACGATGGTACTTCTAGAGTGAAAATCTCTACTTTTGTAGAAGATGAAATGAATAATTTTCCATATCAAGTAATTGGACAACCTTTAATGCACTTTAAATATGCGCCATGTCCATTGTAAAATGTCCCACCATCTTTTCAAGATATACTTTGATGGATTGGTAAACATATCATTACATATATACTCGAATTGTAGGTCAAGAAACAAGTGCACTATGTCAAGGACTTTCAAATATCCCCCTTTTAAAAGTTCTACAGAGTCTCTCGATAATGCTCAGACATTATCACTGTAAACTGCGAGTGAACTTTTAAAAGAAAACTTTTGATACAAGCTGGATAATACAATCAAACTTATGTTGCTCTTTATCGGGATATCTCATGAGTTTTAAAACACTCAACCCCCTTATTTTAGTCCATACATAATACTTCTTAAGGTATTAATATCAATGCTGCAAGCATCATTAATCCATCAAGGACTTTTCCATCTTGACCAATTACGCAAGTGCATTAACTCTTCAATTGGAAGAACAATAACATCTATTTCTCCAATATATATTGTACCATTCTTATACATGAAAGTATCATAATCACCAGGTTCAGTTTATCACATGTGGTGTTTTGGTGCACAATAATTACATCCTACGATGTTTCATATTACATTTTAAGCACCCAGTTGCTTTAGGATACTCATGAAGAGTTCCACTTATATTCAATTCAATCATATAACAAACATACCATATTCAGAATTGAATCTATTTATTCCGATCATAATGTTCTCGAGAACTTAGGTTACAAGATTTTGACACATTAAATCCTTCATCGGGTATTTTCATGTATACTTTCAGTGTCAAGTAAATCATGATATTTATTAGACGCATTTCAATTCTCTCTTTGCATTACCAGACTAATAACATAATGAAAAAATCATTGTATCCACCACTGGAGAATGCGTCTCCTCATAATCAATTATGGGTCTTTGCGAAATTCTTGTGCCACCAATTTTACCTTATATCATTTTCTTTTCAAATGTTGATTCGCACAAAATACCTTTTCATATCTATATGTTTTACAACTTTTGTTGTATGGACTACTGGTCCAAAACTTTCCTTTTTAATAGAGAATTCAACTATGCCGTATTTGCGTCTTTCCATTGTGGCCAATCATTTCTTTATATCCATTCATAGGCAGATCTTAAATCTTGATCCTCATTTCAAGCGCTACATTACATAAAATTTATAACGACGTTGATTTTATTTAGATTCCACACATTTCGTTGACATGATACTATATAACGAGATCTCTTTATTTTCAGATACCTGAGGTTCTTCTGGAACCATCATGTCTAATATCTCTTCAGGAGACCTTTTTACCATAACCTCAACTTGACCATCTTTATTACTTGCTCCAATTTCTCGAGGATTTTTATTCTTTGGAATCGACTAGTCTACTACGCTTCAGGCGTGCAGTAGGCTTATTGCCAATATATGATTGTCCTTCCCGGACATTCATCTTAAATGGAGCATTAGCAGTCGATATATGTGACTTGATTAGCTATTCATCATATTTAAGTCAGTTAATGCGTCTGGTAATTAATTCGCTAATCTCTGTGAATGAATTATCCTTTGAACTTTTGGTTCATATTGTTTAGTACGAGGATCAATGATATTTCATTCTAACTCATTTCTATTACCAACTGCCTTTTATCTCCCCCTGATGTTGGGAATATTAATCCATTGAGATGGATATCAATTAACTGAGATGTAAATAAATCTCTTGTTGAAGGCTTTATAAATCATCATATATTCCCAATCACCTTTTAAGGTCCCATCTCTATGCATCGTGGTGGATCAATTTCAATATATGTCGCACAACAAAAATCTTAGATGGGCAATATTTGGTTCCTGAACAAAAACCAACTATAATGGGGAGAAACTATTACCAACTATTGGCTTGATGTGAATAAATTTTACTCATGTAAAATCAAATGTAAACATGAACTTTTGCTTTCATGATCATTGACATTGCAATCAATAGTAGACGTTTTAGTGATCATCTCAATGAAAGCAATATATGCATGAACATAAGCTATATAGTTCACCACTTATTCCAATGATCATTATTATCTTGGGAATTGATTAAATATGCCAATCTAGAATAATATGCTTGCTATCTTATTAGCTAAGCCATAATCAAGCAAACTTCAGGTTGCAAACTTGATAACCATTTAGACGATGCATCGATTTTAAATACTAAATGGTATCATGTTAGGATATGCATATCCTTTAATAAATTCCAAAATATATAATTTTGCTTAAGAGCAAACATTACATGCTTTGTATCAGATGGAAGAATCTTTAAGTTCTTCATTATGTTCACATCATCATCGACTCCGTGTGGTCTTACCGGTCATGCCAACTAATTAAATAATTATGATCCACAAACTAAACTTCTAGTTTATGTTCGAATATGTATTACTTGCACGTACGTAATACAAACGTAAGATATGAGAGTATGTATGAAATCTTTGAACCATCATCTCATTATTAACATGACCATCATTACAATTCCAAATGGTCGATCTCATCATTACAAATGTCTCAATGATGTCCATGATCATTACATTTACAATGATCAACATGTAGTAACATTCACTTCAGGGAATGGAGTATAAGCGAAACAAGCTTCATAACTTTTCATTATTTACTCGATCACAAGAATATGAGATGATTTCAAACTTTTCATATACTCTCTTAATGATATGGTTACTTCATGAGCACATCTCATATGTGACAAATTATTAGACATGTTACACTCTTTCTTGTCTAATACACGACAAGAAATACGAGAGAATAATATATCTTATTCTCTTATAATTACTTCCTTAGTGTGCCACTTCTTGTGGTCGATTTCAATATTAACATCGTTGATCTTATTATCCACATGATGATCATTAAAATTTCCTTATTCAGTATTAACAGGGCTGATCTTGTTATGAACATGATGATCATTACAACTTTCTCATTTACTATGATCATAACTTCTATAACGATCATTTTGTAATCATCATATTATCAACAAAACTGATCTCATTAACATGAGCAACATAACAATTTTCACAATTACCATAATCGTGATTTTATTATAGCATCACATTCACTTTAGGGAATGGATTATAACCACAAAACTTTCATGGTGGAATCATTACAACTTCCTTAGTTATGTACATGATCTTTAACCTTTATACCGATCATTTTTCATCACATTCACTTCAGGGAATGGATGAGAACTACACCACTTTCATGGTGGTCATTTCAAACCTTATATATTCTTTAATAATCTTGCCACTTCATGAGCATATTTTAAGGTTTGACAAACAAACAAAATTTGTTTTATCCAATTTCCGTCATATATAAACTTTTCTTCACATAACAACCAAGGAGAAGTAACTATATGTCCAAGTCATATAATATTATCGGCCCAACATCTTACGGCCTTTTATAACATGATAATGAGATTCAAGGTGTAAGACACGTTGGATGTCAAATGTAAATCCTTCATGAGAGTGATAATAAACCATAACTTTGTTTTAGTTGTTCTGTTCAATGCTAAGTAAATGATAGCGTATAAAATACATGACAGTCAATTGTATACATAATTCAACATATGATGTTATAACATGTTACCAAATAAAACAAGTTATGGTACAATCTTTGTGAAATAAAGTGTTTCATCATTTAAAAGAAAAACATATAATTTATGTATTAGTTTATCACAATATAGCCTTTCATCACAAACATTTCAAATATCAAAATATAAGCATGAATTTAACATTCACAAATATCCATAGAAACTATATACAATTTCAACATTTTAGATACCATAATATAAAACAGTTATATGCTACCCATCTATTATGTGATTGTCAAAATCTTGAAATAAGACAACTAAAGTCGTTATTAATAGTCTTGACGTCTTGTATCACCAAAAACTATTAATGTTTTAGCTTAAACCAAAGAAATTGAATAAACTTTATTAGCAACTAATGTCTCTTTAATTCCACATTGGTGTTTCATGTTTAAGAGATAAATAATATTATTATAATGACAATTAATAGCCTATAATGACTATAAAACACGCTTTATGATTGTTTGACATCAAATTAATACATTAGGCAAATTAGACATTCTGTATAAAAGATAAGTTAATACATGTGAAACAAATTATTTTATGAATGAAAAATTGAAGATAGGCTATCATTTCATTAATCACCTCGTTTTCGTTTCTTTCTTTATCGTGTCACAAAGATGTAGAGACTTAATTATGTAACATGCCATGATATATAATACAAATTAATAATATACCAATTTTACTTAAAAGAGCACAGGTATTTTTCAGTTTTATTAATATGCTTTTCAATGTGTTAGAAAATCTTTTTTTTTTTTTTAGAATTCTTATTTTGATAGTAAAGAAGATTTGTCAAACAAGTGAACAACACATCCGCATAATTTTTTTATCTAAACTTATAGGAATTGCAATAGAACTAATGTTTGGCAAATAAAAAAAAATCTCTAACATAACCCAATATTGTATGAATTACGATATGGATTTTGTTTGAAACAAACTCGAGTTACCTTATCATAATATGATCCACTCCAAAAGCAATTCGTGCTGATAACGTGTTGTAAAACAACGACCTACTAGCAATCTATGCATGAAGTATAAGAACAAAGAGGAAAATATAGGATGGAGAATAGAGAATTCTTATCATTGAGTGTATCACATAACAATTACATGAAGCCTCTATTTATAGGGCTTTTACATTAATACAATAGAAATTAAGAGGTGGGAGTTGGAATATGGATAGTCACCATAATATAACTTATTTATAACAATTCTTAATTTTTTCAAATTTTATATCTTTATTTTTTTTTAGCCGAAAATGCATGAATATTTGATTAAATCAACTCACGCATGAACTTATGTCTTTAAATTCAGTATTGCACAACTATCAGACCAGATGCGAAACACCCTAGTCCAGGCGACATAATCGCTTCTTCCTTGGTCTAATGAGTGTCACATAGTTAATTTTTATCTAGTATAATGGGGACGGGGAATCACATGTAGTTGCTCACGGGTTTGAACAAATGTGGCTACACCGTCGCCACCACTTGTAGGTAGGTGTGTGGGTAGTGGCTCCAGGGTACCTGAATCTCGGCGGGTACTTGAGGTTTTCAAGGGAATATGATTGGTGGGTATGGTGCGAGGGTACTTGTGAGTAGTACTGCCAATAATTTTGTGGTTTAAAGGTACTTGAGGGCACTGGCGGATCTTCTCTTGGATCGGACAAGGCTCTGGCCCACCAACTTTTTCGATTCGTAGTGTAAATTTTGTTGAAAATTTTCTATGTATTGAGTTCAATCTTACCAGATTTTCGTTCAAAATCCGTCATTGCTTGAGGGTGTAAATGAGATAACAATACAGAATTGGTGAGTACTAAGGTACTTGTGGCTAGTGTGCGTTTCATCATAAATAAACCCTATAAAATAGTTAAAAGAATAATATATATGATTTTCATTGGTATGTTTTGATTAGACTATGTGTTGTGGGTAGAGGTGAGTGATGGATTTATCCTCTAATATTAAGCCACGTAAGCGCTGACATGACATGGTGATAAAGCTGCAGCTCACTAGCCTGATCCTGTTGTGGGTAGAGGTGAGCAACAACTTTAACTATTTTTTTAAAATTATTATTATTTAAACGTTATTTTAAATTTATATAATATTTAAATTTGTAACACAAATTAAATAAAAACATAAAATATCTATTAATAAAAAAAATTGAAAAGACATAATTAATAAAACACAAAAAAAAAACTAGTAAATTATTCCTCTTGGTCGTTGAGTTCTTGTTCGAATTCCTTCACGAGACGGTCCTGTTCTCGTTAAAGTATCGCCCGACGAGGCATTGGTAGTTTGCTAAAGTCTTTCGTTAAAAAGTCCATGTTCCTCGCTTTGGGGGTGGTGGTTGCGAATCCGGAGGGGTTTTGGGCTCGAGTGTTTAGCGACTTCGTTGAACACATTGGCACCAACACCACCAAGACCGTCTGTGACCTCCAATTCAAGTGGGGCGACTTGAACATCAAATGTGAGAGGTGGAACACCTTATACGAACAACAAGTTACGGAAGACCCGAAGCTTGATGAAGAGTTGGCTATCGAATTCACTCAGTATAAGTATGGGGTTCGATACGACAACGATTTCGACCATGTCGGGGCATGGCGATTGTTGCGCCCCAAACTTTAAGTTTTTTTTCTTTGTTATGTATTTTTTTTTATGTTTTCATATTATTATGTTTAATTTTTAATGAAATGTTTTTATTTATGTTTTTTATTTATTTTTAGAGTTGAAAACAAAGAAAATTATTTAAAAAATTAGAAAATAAACGGTAAAAATTAAACCAAAGTCAAGATTCATCTCGGTAAAAACGGTAAAAACAAAGAAAATAACTAAAAACATTATAAAATAAACGGTAAAAATTAAACTAAAATCAAGATTCCTCTCGGTAAAAACGGTAAAAACAAATAAAATAATTAAAAACATTATAAAATAATGGTAAAACAAAGACAAATAATTAAAGGAACCCGTCTCGTGAACCGTGTAACAGACGGATGAAGACTGGAGACGGTTTAGGTAGCCTTGGAGACGGCTCAAGCCAAGCCAAAGACGGCTTGAGCCCGGCTCTAACACGTCTCCTGAGAGCCACACAGTCTTCAGGATCCAAGTCGGCCACGTGTTACGTTTGTATTGGTTGTAGACTAAAGCGTCTCGGGAGACGGTTCAGTCTCTTTGGAAACCGTGACCCGTCTCTCCAAAGAGACGAAAAGTGACCATTTTGGTAAAACGTTTGGTTAATGAGCCATTTTGGTAAAACCCTTGATTTACCAGAAGCACACGTGCTGCGTTAGATCTAGCTTTGGATGATCACATAACCATAAATAGTAAAAGACAAGCAACAGTCACGTGGTGAGTAGTTGCAGTGTAGGTAGAGTAGGTCTTGGGTGTTCACTTTTCTTTTATATTTTTTTTTAAAAAGGAAATCTCGATATACTTTTATTTATTTTTATTTTTCTTTTTCCTTATTTTATTTTGGGCCTTTGATAGGGACGAGTCAAACTTGAGGAAGAATCAACACCAAAACCGCGTCTCTGGAAACATCGTCCAACAAATCTAAAGAAAAACAAATCTAAAGAAAAACAAATCTAAACTATTTAATCATCTATACATATAATAAATCAAAGCCATTTTAATGACATGGCATTTAAAGAGGCACCCTCTTCTTTGAGTGTGCCATGTGTCATCCCATGTGGCATTGAGATATTTTAGGAAAAAATAATTTAAAAACAAAATTGGATTTTTCACCCTCATGTTTCCTCCAATAATTTTTAAACGTTAATATCTTTAATATACGAGATTTTTTAAAGAAAAAAATTACACCAAATTAACGAGCGTTTTATTATCTTTCCAACGAGTACCATAGTGCTATATAAAAAACGGAAATTTTTTTTTGTGGGGTTTTGTTCATACAGGAAAAAAATACAAAGTGTTCAGGTAAATCATTAATCATGTATTGGCAAGTCACTAATTATGTTCAAATCAGTAAATATGAATTTTTTTCAACCAAAGCCGAATAGGTTAATAGAGTTATACGTTGTTATAAGTTAGGTATCAATATTAGTATGTTAGAGTTGTACATTTGTTTAGTCTTTAGGATATGTGTTAATATTAGAGTTACATTAAAGTTCTACATTCTTTTAGGTTAGTTGTTAGCATTGGAGTTGTACATTGTTAATTTGTTTTAGGTTAGATATTAATATTAGAGTTATACATCAGTCTATTTCATATGTAAAATTGATGTATCATATTAAATTTCTCAACCCGGGACGCTCCCGGGGTATAATCTAGTTATATCTATAAGAAAACAAAGTTTCCCATCGTCTTTGTCTACTCCCTCAACTTTAAAAAATTGTCACTTTTAGCTCTTATTTTATTTTACAAACTAACCTTTTAATTTTTTACGATTACACCATATATAATGTACATTTTTAACCTACTAAGTTTTTTACAAATTTAATTTTTCTTCCTGTGGGCTAATTATTTCTTCTTAACAAAAAGCTAATTTGTCGATATATTTAAAAACTTTATAAAATATCATTTTGACCCCCTCAAATTCCTAAAGTACGTTTCGAGTTTACCCATTTTCGCACCTTTACTCTTACAAAACTTTTTGTTACATTCGTATTTTTATATACATGCCGGTATAAATTCAAGTTGATATACGTTTTGATTTTTTTTTCTTAAACGAGTTAGGTCAAATATGATACGATTTTTTGCTTGTTTTATGTACTTGCCCAGGTGGTGCACGTTTCAACGTAAATTTTGTTCCAAACCGAATGCGATCAAATATAATACGTTTTCATCCACAATTCCTTCATCTTCACTATCACTAACTATCAACTTCAATAAACTTTCATGTTTTGTTACAATCTCTTGAACGAGCCGATGATCGGCTCCAAAAGTTTTGGAACTTGGTGGTGTTCATTCATTTGGTGATAGAAAACAGGTAGTGGTGGTTGTTACTTGGAGTCTAGGGAGGAAGAGGTTGCTCGTTGGTGTGTGGTGGGGTCATAGTGGTGGTGGTGCTCGGTGGCTAACGATGCTGGTGTCGACCGGTGGTGAGGTGGTGCCTAGTTAGTGTTGGAGAAGAGAGGTGAGGGTAAAGATGTAATTTCACAGGTTTGTTAACGTTCATTTTAACGGGAGATGGACAGAGGGATTCAGAATACACAAAAAGTAAACAAAGGGACCAGGGAAGCAAGAATTTAAAAGTGAGGACTCATGTTGATGCCTTCCCTAAATTACAAGGTTGCAAATTGCACTTTACTATACATTGTGTAAGCATATGTAGGGCTGGCAATTTAGACACGAACACGATAACCTGATACGAACCTACACGATTTTAACAGGTTTCGTGTTTGGCCTTAACAGGTTTCGTGTCTATAACAGGTCGACACGTTAAGACCTGTTTATTTTCGTGTCGTGTTCGTGTTTACCTGTTTCGTGTTCGTGTCTTATCGTGTACGTGTCTTAACAGGTCTTGTTGTGCCTTATCGTGTTTTTTATCATGTCTTGTCGTGTCTTATCGTGTGTTATCGTGTCTTGTCGTGTCTTATCGTGTCTTATCATGTCTTGTCGTGTTAACTTATTTTAGTAGGTGTTCCTTATCGTGTCTTGTCGTATCTTATCGTGTTAACCTGTTATACACAGGTTCGTGTTCGTGTTTGAAAAAAATGACACGATTAGATTTCGTGTCGTGTTCGTGTTTACAAGTTTCGTGTTCGTGTCTTAACAGGTTCGTGTAACCTGTTATGCCAGCCCTAAGCATATGTATATACAGGATGGATTATAAATAATGAGAAAACTTGAAAACTCCACTAAAAAAACATCCCAGACCGCATGACAAAGTGTTTGCAATCCGCAATGTAAAAAATGATGTATAAAAACGTATTACACATGCAATAGTAGGGTTTTTTTGTTCTTTTTTCCAAAAATTTTTATTTTTTTCATATAATGTATACATGTTGTATATATAATTTTTTTTGAAAAAATAAATAAAGAAACCTATTATTATTGCATATACATAGGTGTAATAGTAATACTACCTATGCCAATTACGGACCACAATCACCTTCAATGCAGTTCGCAACACTTTTTTGGTGGTGTTTTTAAGTATTCTAACTAATAATGAGTTTTCTCATGATCCCTCTCCTACAGTTGTAATACATATACATATAATATATAATTATATATTCCAAAATGAATATAATTCATGATCATTTCAAAACACGTTGAATCGTTGAACTCTTAAAAGAGTAAACTGCACGAATGGTCCCTGTGGTTTGCATGAATTGCACTGATGCCTCCATCTATTTTTAATGATCCTTAATGTTGACATTTTATAACATTTTGGTCCTTACCAGCTAACTTCGTTAAAAAAATTTAGTTAAGCCATGTAAAATGACCAAAATACCCTCACTATAGAAAAAACTATAATTAAATTAAATATTGTCACACCCTCAAATTTCCACTGCGGGGTTATACCGCGAGACGCGTGACACACCAGGATCCCATAGCCATAAATTATACGAACGACTCTAAATGCCCAAACCATTTAGTTCGTTTCAAATAAAATTCGCTTTTATTTTTAAAAGTTTGTCAATCATACGTTTAGATAAGTGCGGAAGCGAAAACAGTTTAGTAAAATAAGTAATCATGCGCAAACACAACGCGCCCAAACCAAAATGAAAGTAAATATGTCAAAAGTTTATAATGTTTTAAATCCCATGTGTGACACCATGCATGAACCTAGACGTGCTCCTTTCTAGCGACCTGCGAAAACATACTAAGTGTGTAACATAAAGTTGGTGAGTTCACAGTATGAGTAACAGTAGTAATTTCATCAAGTGTATTAAAAACATCAGTTTTAAGCTTGTCAGGGGTAGCTAACCCGCTCAATGTAACTAAACAGTGGTTATTGGGAAACATACAGATGTTACAGTGCCTCGGCACTATTGTCTATTAACACTAGTAAAAAATAGTGGTCAGAAGTTCATGCCCGTGACCCAAGCACCTCAGGCATGAGGTTGCTGCATAACCTAATAGCGCTACTAACTAATACCTCGTTCGCCTCCAGCGATTAACCCAATAAAATAATAAGGACTCTCAAGATAGAGTGTTTAGTTCACAAGGGATAGTTAAAGTACAAAACTGATAAAAGTGTGATCCACATAAGGAATCGAAAACCCGACCCACACAAGGAGTCATAGCATCCCAAAACCTGGGATGTAAAAGTAGTCCCAACTGGACTAGAAAAGTTTTATTTAATTCTGTCTCAACCCGAGACACCTGCTTTCGCGAAAAGTAGTGAAACTCACCTTAGGTAGCGTGCTAAAAATAAACCGCAAGGATAGCAAACGTGGAAGACTACTCGCCTACCGAAAACCTATCGAACACAAAATTATAAGTGTTTGAGTGTGGTTACACATGTGGTTATCCTTAGATATGATTACTATAAACAATACTCATCAACATTCATAACAAACATCCAAGACATCTTACTAGCCATGATTTGCGATTTTTATATAAATAGTTTTTAGGGTTTTTAAACTTTTCAAGTATTATGATTTATCATACAATACATAAAACATATACCTTGCAATGCAAGAATCCTTAGAACCTCAAGATTGCACCCGAAATAACTTGGATTAGTGATGAAATTGGATGAAAGATTGAAAGTGAAGGTGATGGTGGTGTGTTGCTTGTTCACGGCGCAAAACACAAGTAGGGTTTGTGTTTTATTATTTTTTTAAATAATAACACACCAAGGGTTTAGTTATGGGCCAAGGTTTCGGGTTCTAGGGATTTTTATCGGATAAGTGAGCCCGTTAACAATATCTAGCTCCCAAGACTAGTCCCGTCAATATTAATCATAACAACTCTTATAAAACTACTGTTTTATCATGTAACACCCCAACCGATGACGGAATCATCGAGGTGTCACGTAGTGACGATTGTTCAAAAGCACATGGTACTAAAATGTAAATATATTATTGAATAATTTAAATTGTCTTACATAGATGAAATGGGAAAAATACGAAAGTCTGAAACAAACATGAAATTTGAAATAACTTATTAAAAGCAAGCACTAAAATCCAATGCTATAGTACTAAGATCAAACTGCACCTGAAACATGTACAAAATAAGTTTTGTCAACATATGAAATGTTGGTGAGCATTCCTAGATTTAATACATATAGTAAGTTGGAAAATGTTATACAATTCAAGTGCAAAGCTACAGTGCAATTATGTAAACTATGTATCATACAAATGAGCGAAATCAATCCTGTGACTGTATAAATGTACTAAAATGAACGGCGGTGTACTTATCCAATAAATGGATAATAACTTAACAATGACCATGGATTCTCCGATGAAAAAGGGGGAGAATCAACCTAGGCGGGTTGTCAATCCAATAGCCCTATCCAATGTTAAGGTCGGCTTGTACAATGTTAATGATTTCACTAAGTACAAATGTATTCTACATGTAATGTCTAAGCATAAAATTTCGATTGAAAGAATAGCATAACGTAAATCGAGTAAATCGCACAGTTTGCACAAAATGAAAGTAAACGAGTTAAATTAATGCTCAAAACTAGTGTTGTAAGAATAACTACTAATAACTAGTGCGAGAATAGAAGCGAATAACGCGTGAAAATAACTACGAGCAAAAGAATAATACAAAAATAATAAGATGATGTACGAACGTAACGATAAATAGAATGGTGTAAAAAATAATGAAATTTACTGTAAATGAAAGTGCGCAGAACAGACGTATAGTCTACTGGTATGAGGATAACTTTTTGGAAACCAAAGAATCTTTTAAGTTCAAAACAGGTTCACTTGAAAAGATTTCGTAGGTACACATTTTCATGTGCTTACGAGAAGTCGAGTTTGAAAAGTGTTATAAGGTATATTATTAGTTGCAAATTCCTCCCGAAAACATATATTGAATACGTTATATGAAAACATGCAGATTTACATTTGATTTGTAAAATATGCAATGCAAGTTTATAAAATGCAAGATGAAACCATTTCATGAAGTGTGTGTAAATCTAATGTGTTTCGAAAGACCAAGATTTAAAATGATGTGAAGGTTGTGAATGATCCCAGATGCCTTGACGAATTTTGGAAAATAAAATTTTTTGTATTTAAACATTCTTTAACTTGTGGGTTGAAAAGTCGGAAATTTTTAATTGTTATGAAATGTTGAGAAAATCGAAGTGTTACCTGTTAAGACTGGGTAAACTTGAAACCTTTTAAATTTTCAAACTTTTACGAAATTTATACATTGAAAGATCATTTATTTTCAGGATCGTTAAGGCATCTCTTTGGGCTAATAGCGGGCTATTTGTTTCAAAGCACAAGGTGTATGAAAAGTGTGTTCTAATTTGGCGAATAGGCTTTGTGAAAAGACTTATAGAATAAGTTGTCAAATTAATCGTTTTAGAGAGTAGTGTACTAGTGCGTATCGTGTAGGTAGGCATTTATGTATGAGTTTAGTCTGACTAAGAAGTTCTAACTAATGGTAGTTCTCTATGGCTTAGGAGACTGGGTGCGACAATATTAGTATTAGGTATATGAGGATATACTGTGACTTCGATCAAGTAAGTTTGTAAACATGAAGGTATAAAACAGGTTGAAATAATAAGTTTGGAAAAACCATGTTCATTTTTAAATGTATGATGACGCAACATTCCTAAAATCAGGATGTGATCAAAGTTAAACACAGAGTTTAAAACTTAAGTCGTGGGTAAAAATGTTTTAACGCAAAACGAGTAATACCTTATAGTGTAAGAATCACGAGCATAAGTGAAATAGTGTAAGCTTTAATGCGATAATATATTGAATAAAAGTTATGGTAATGATGATAAGGGATTTAAAAGAGAATGATCAATGAATAATGGCATATGAAACATCATGTGATTAAATGGAATTTTCAAATGATAAACAAACCTAAATATCAATGATATAAAACATTGGAATTGTTTCCATAGGAAACTTTGACTAACTAAAGTAATTGAAATGTTATTAGTGACTTGTGGTGGCGTACTTTAGCCTATAAGTGAATGCTCATCCTGAGAGTTCCCAGGTCGGCATACGGGTCCCTCGTCTGATTGGGATTTATGCGAAATGCCAGGCCTAGACAGAAAACTCAGTATACAGGCACTCATCCTTCCAGATT
The DNA here is from genome assembly GCA_028751855.1 of Ambrosia trifida. NCBI lineage: Eukaryota > Viridiplantae > Streptophyta > Magnoliopsida > Asterales > Asteraceae > Ambrosia > Ambrosia trifida. Next base: position 22,241,508 of record CM054124.1, on the reverse strand, counting down.
GCACGTGCCCCATCACTAGTAAATTCCAAAACTTTAGTGAGATTAAAAACGAGATGTAGAAATAGATCCTTGAGATGTGGATTTCACTCCTAACTCAAAGATGTATTTCAAAATTGAAAATGATTGTGGAATGAAACCAATCACTAAGTTAAGGATATCATTCCAGCTTAGTGGTTAAGTTCCTTTTTGAAGGAAATACTCTTTGAGGTGTGGATCTCACTCCTATCCCAAATGTATATTCCAAACGTGTATAACATATAGAGGAATGAAACTAATCACCAATGTATGGATGTCACTCCTAACTTGGTAATATCGTTTCGTTTGTGAAATACGGGTGTCTTCTTCTCCAAGCAAAATATCAAAAGAATAACGAGAAAGAATCATAGCGAAAATATCTTATAAGAAAATATAAGAATAAAGAGAAATATATACGAGAGGACTCGTGAATGTAAGTTTAGTTATAGACTAGGCTAAAAGGCAATCTAATAACCTAATTCCCTATAACCATGGCTCTGATACCAATTTGTAACACCCCAACCGATGGCGGAATCATCGAGGTGTCACGTAGTGACGATTGTTCAAAAGCACATGGTACTAAAATGTAAATATATTATTGAATAATTTAAGTTGTCTTACATAGATGAAATGGGAAAAATACAAAAGTCTGGACGAAACATGAAATTTGAAATAACTTATTAAAAGCAAGCACTAAAATCCAATGCTATAGTACTAAGATCAAACTGCACCTAAAACATGTACAAAATAAGTTTTGTCAACATATGAAATGTTGGTGAGCATTCCTAGATTTAATACATATAGTAAGTTGGAAAATGTTATACAATTCAAGTGCAAAGCTACAGTGCAATTATGTAAACTATGTATCATACAAATGAGTGAAAACAATCCTGTGACTGTATAAATGTACTAAAATGAACGGCGGTGTACTTATCCAATAAATGGATAATAACTTAACAATGACCATGGATTCTCCGATGAAAAAGGGGGAGAATCAACCTAGGCGGGTTGTCAATCCAATAGCCCTATCCAATGTTAAGGTCGGCTTGTACAATGTTAATGATTTCACTAAGTACAAATGTATTCTACATGTAATGTCTAAGCATAAAATTTCGATTGAAAGAATAGCATAACGTAAATCGAGTAAATCGCACAGTTTGCACAAAATGAAAGTAAACGAGTTAAATTAATGCTCAAAACTAGTGTTGTAAGAATAACTACTAATAACTAGTGCGAGAATAGAAGCGAATAACGCGTGAAAATAACTACCAGCAAAAGAATAAAACAAAAATAATAAGATAATGTACGAACGTAACGATAAATAGAATGGTGTAAGAAATAATGAAATTTACTGTAAATGAAAGTGCGCAGAACAGACGTATAGTCTACTGGTATGAGGATAACTTTTTGGAAACCAAAGAATCTTTTAAGTTCAAAACAGGTTCACTTGAAAAGATTTCGTAGGTACACATTTTCATGTGCTTACGAGAAGTCGAGTTTGAAAAGTGTTATAAGGTATATTATTAGTTGCAAATTCCTCCCGAAAACATATATTGGATACGTTATATGAAAACATGCAGATTTACACTTGATTTGTAAAATATGCAATGCAAGTTTATAAAATGCAAGATGAAACCATTTCATGAAGTGTGTGTAAATCTAATGTGTTTCGAAAGACCAAGATTTAAAATGATGTGAAGGTTGTGAATGATCCTAGATGCCTTGACGAATTTTGGAAAAGAAAATTTTATGTATTTAAACATTCTTTAACTTGTGGGTTGAAAAGTCGGAAATTTTTAATTGTTATGAAATGTTGAGAAAATCGAAGTGTTACCTGTTAAGACTGGGTAAACTTGAAACCTTTTAAATTTTCAAACTTTTACGAAATTTATACATTGAAAGATCATTTATTTTCAGGATCGTTAAGGCATCTCTTTGGGCTAATAGCGGGCTATTTGTTTCAAAGCACAAGGTGTATGAAAAGTGTGTTCTAATTTGGCGAATATGCTTTGTGAAAAGACTTATAGAATAAGTTGTCAAATTAATCGTTTTAGAGAGTAGTGTACTAGTGCGTATCGTGTAGGTAGGCATTTATGTATGAGTTTAGTCTGATTAAGAAGTTCTAACTAATGGTAGTTGGCTATGGCTTAGGAGACTGGGTGCGGCAATATTAGTATTAGGTATATGAGGATATACTGTGACTTCGATCAAGTAAGTTTGTAAACATGAAGGTATAAAACAGGTTGAAATAATAAGTTTGGAAAAACCATGTTCATTTTTAACTGTATGATGACGCAACATTCCTAAAATAAGGATGTGATCAAAGTTAAACACAGAGTTTAAAACTTAAGTCGTGGATAAAAATGTTTTAACGCAAAACGAGTAATACCTTATAGTGTAAGAATCACGAGCATAAGTGAAATAGTGTAAGCTTTAATGCGATAATATATTGAATAAAAGTTTTAGTAATGATGATAAGGGATTCAAAAGAGAATGATCAATGAATAATGGCATATGAAACATCAAGTGATTAAATGGAATTTTCAAATGATAAACAAACATAAATATCAATGATATAAAACATTGGAATTGTTTCCATAGGAAACTTTGACTAACTAAAGTAATTGAAATGTTATTAGTGACTTGTGGGGGCGTACTTTAGCCTATAAGTGAATGCTCATCCCGAGAGTTCCCAGGTCGGCATACGGGTCCCTCGTCTGATTGGGATTTATGCGAAATGCCAGGCCTAGACAGAAAACTCAGGATACAGGCATTCACCCTTCCAGATTGCACGTGCCCATCACTAGTAAATTCCAAAACTTTAGTGAGATTAAAAACGAGATGTAGAAATAGATCCTTGAGATGTGGATTTCACTCCTAACTTAAAGATGTATTTCAAAATTGAAAATGATTGTTGAATGAAACCAATCACTAAGTTAAGGATATCATTCCCAGCTTAGTGGTTAAGTTCCTTTTTGAAGGAAATACTCTTTGAGGTGTGGATCTCACTCCTATCCCAAATGTATATTCCAAAGGTGTATAACATATAGAGGAATGAAACTAATCACCAATGTATGGATGTCACTCCTAACTTGGTAATATCGTTTCGTTTGTGAAATACGGGTGTCTTCTTCTCCAAGCAAAATATCAAAAGCATAACGAGAAAGAATCATAGCGAAAATATCTTATAAGAAAATATAAGAATAAAGGGAAATATACACGAGAGGACTCGTGAATGTAAGTTTAGTTATAGACTAGGCTAAAAGGCAATCTGATACCAACTTATAACACCCCAACCGATGGCGGAATCATCGAGGTGTCACGTAGTGACGATTGTTCAAAAGCACATTGGACTAAAATGTAAATATATTATTGAATAATTTAAATTGTCTTACATAGATGAAATGGGAAAAATACAAAAGTCTGAACGAAACATGAAATTTGAAATAACTTATTAAAAGCAAGCACTAAAATCCAATGCTATAGTACTAAGATCAAACTGCACCTGAAACATGTACAAAATAAGTTTTGTCAACATATGAAATGTTGGTGAGCATTCCTAGATTTAATACATATAGTAAGTTGGAAAATGTTATACAATTCAAGTGCAAAGCTACAGTGCAATTATGTAAACTATGTATCATACAAATGAGCGAAATCAATCCTGTGACTGTATAAATGTACTAAAATGAACGGCGGTGTACTTATCCAATAAATGGATAATAACTTAACAATGACCATGGATTCTCCGATGAAAAAGGGGGAGAATCAACCTAGGCGGGTTGTCAATCCAATAGCCCTATCCAATGTTAAGGTCGGCTTGTACAATGTTAATGATTTCACTAAGTACAAATGTATTCTACACGTAATGTCTAAGCATAAAATTTCGATTGAAAGAATAGCATAACGTAAATCGAGTAAATCGCACAGTTTGCACAAAATGAAAGTAAACGAGTTAAATTAATGCTCAAAACTAGTGTTGTAAGAATAACTACTAATAACTGGTGCGAGAATAGAAGCGAATAACGTGTGAAAATAACTACCAGCAAAAGAATAATACAAAAATAATAAGATAATGTACGAACGTAACGATAAATAGAATGGTGTAAAAATTAATGAAATTTACTGTAAATGAAAGTGCGCAGAACAGACGTATAGTCTACTGGTATGAGGATAACTTTTTGGAAACCAAAGAATCTTTTAAGTTCAAAACAGGTTCACTTGAAAAGATTTCGTAGGTACACATTTTTATGTGCTTACGAGAAGTCGAGTTTGAAAAGTGTTATAAGGTATATTATTAGTTGCAAATTCCTCCCGAAAACATATATTGGATACGTTATATGAAAACATGCAGATTTACATTTGATTTGTAAAATATGCAATGCAAGTTTATAAAATGCAAGATGAAACCATTTCATGAAGTGTGTGTAAATCTAATGTGTTTCGAAAGCCCAAGATTTAAAATGATGTGAAGGTTGTGAATGATCCCAGATGCCTTGACGTATTTTGGAAAAGAAAATTTTCTGTATTTAAACATTCTTTAACTTGTGGGTTGAAAAGTCGGAAATTTTTAATTGTTATGAAATGTTGAGAAAATCGAAGTGTTATCTGTTAAGACTGGGTAAACTTGAAACCTTTTAAATTTTCAAACTTTTACGAAATTTATACATTGAAAGATCATTTATTTTCAGGATCGTTAAGGCATTTCTTTGGGCTAATAGCGGGCTATTTGTTTCAAAGCAAAAGGTGTATGAAAAGTGTGTTCTAATTTGGCGAATAGGCTTTGTGAAAAGACTTATAGAATAAGTTATCAAATTAATCGTTTTAGAGAGTAGTGTACTAGTGCGTATCGTGTAGGTAGGCATTTATGTATGAGTTTAGTTTGACTAAGAAGTTCTAACTTATGGTAGTTGGCTATGGCTTAGTAGACTGGGTGCGACAATATTAGTATTAGGTATATGAGGATATACTGTGACTTCGATCAAGTAAGTTTATAAACATGAAGGTATAAAACAGGTTGAAATAATAAGTTTGGAAAAACCATGTTCATTTTTAACTGTATGATGACGCAACATTCCTAAAATCAGGACGTGATCAAAGTTAAACACATAGTTTAAAACTTAAGTCGTGGGTAAAAATGTTTTAACGCAAAACGAGTAATACCTTATAGTGTAAGAATCACGAGCATAAGTGAAATAGTGTAAGCTTTAATGCGATAATATATTGAATAAAAGTTTTAGTAATGATGATAAGGGATTCAAAAGAGAATGATCAACGAATAATGGCATATGAAACATCAAGTGATTAAATGGAATTTTCAAATGATAAACAAACATAAATATCAATGATATAAAACATTGGAATTGTTTCCATAGGAAACTTTGACTAACTAAAGTAATTGAAATGTTATTAGTGACTTGTGGGGGCGTACTTTAGCCTATAAGTGAATGCTCATCCCGAGAGTTCCCAGGTCGGCATACGGGTCCCTCGTCTGATTGGGATTTATGCGAAATGCCAGGTCTAGACAGAAAACTCAGGATACAGGTACTCACTCTTCCAGATTGCACGTGCCCCATCACTAGTAATTTCCAAAACTTTAGTGAGATTAAAAACGAGATGTAGAAATAGATACTTGAGATGTGGATTTCACTCCTAACTCAAAGATGTATTTCAAAATTGAAAATGATTGTTGAATGAAACCAATCACTAAGTTAAGGATATCATTCCCAGCTTAGTGGTTAAGTTCCTTTTTGAAGGAAATACTCTTTGAGGTGTGGATGTCACTCCTATCCCAAATGTATATTCCAAAGGTGTATAACATATAGAGGAATGAAACTAATCACCAATGTATGGATGTCACTCCTAACTTGGTAATATCGTTTCGTTTGTGAAATACGGGTGTCTTCTTCTCCAAGCAAAATATCAAAAGCATAACGAGAAAGAATCATAGCGAAAATATCTTATAAGAAAAATATAAGAATAAAGGGAAATATACACGAGAGGACTCGTGAATGTAAGTTTAGTTATAGACTAGGCTAAAAGGCAATCTAATAACCTAATTCCCTATAACCATGGCTCTGATACCAATCTGTAACACCCCAACCGATGGCGGAATCATCGAGGTGTCACGTAGTGACGATTGTTCAAAAGCACATGGTACTAAAATGTAAATATATTATTGAATAATTTAAATTGTCTTACATAGATGAAATGGGAAAAATACAAAAGTCTGAATGAAACATGAAATTTGAAATAACTTATTAAAAGCAAGCACTAAAATTTAATGCTATAGTACTAAGATCAAACTGCACCTGAAACATGTACAAAATAAGTTTTGTCAACATATGAAATGTTGGTGAGCATTCCTAGATTTAATACATATAGTAAGTTGGAAAATGTTATACAATTCAAGTGCAAAGCTACAGTGCAATTATGTAAACTATGTATCATACAAATGAGCGAAATCAATCCTGTGACTGTATAAATGTACTAAAATGAACGGCGGTGTACTTATCCAATAAATGGATAATAACTTAACAATGACCATGGATTCTCCGATGAAAAAGGGGGAGAATCAACCTAGGCGGGTTGTCAATCCAATAGCCCTATCCAATGTTAAGGTCGGCTTGTACAATGTTAATGATTTCACTAAGTACAAATGTATTCTACATGTAATGTCTAAGCATAAAATTTCGATTGAAAGAATAGCATAACGTAAATCGAGTAAATCGCACAGTTTGCACAAAATGAAAGTAAACGAGTTAAATTAATGCTCAAAACTAGTGTTGTAAGAATAACTACTAATAACTAGTGCGAGAATAGAAGCGAATAACGCGTGAAAATAACTACCAGCAAAAGAATAATACAAAAATAATAAGATAATGTACGAACGTAACGATAAATAGAATGGTGTAAAAAATAATGAAATTTACTGTAAATGAAAGTGCGCAGAACAGACGTATAGTCTACTGGTATGAGGATAACTTTTTGGAAACCAAAGAATCTTTTAAGTTCAAAACAGGTTCACTTGAAAAGATTTCGTAGGTACACATTTTCATGTGTCTACGAGGAGATGAGTTTGAAAAGTGTTATAAGGTATATTATTAGTTGCAAATTCCTCCCGAAAACATATAATGGATACGTTATATGAAAACATGCAGCTTTAAGTTTGATTTGTAAAATATGCAATGCAAGTTTATAAAATGCAAGATGAAACCATTTCATGAAGTGTGTGTAAATCTAATGTGTTTGAAAGACCAAGATTTAAAATGATGTGAAGGTTGTGAATGATCCCAGATGCCTTGACGAATTTTGGAAAAGAAAACTTTCTGTATTTAAACATTCTTTAACTTGTGGGTTGAAAAGTCAAAAATTTTTAATTGTTATGAATTGTTGAGAAAATCGAATTGTTACCTGTTAAGACTGGGTAAACTTGAAACCTTTTAAATTTTCTAACTTTTACGAAATTTATACATTGAAAGATCATTTATTTTCAGGATCGTTAAGGCATCTCTTTGGGTTAATAGCAGGCTATTTGTTTCAAAGCACAAGGTGTATGAAAAGTGTGTTCTAATTTGGATAGGCTTTGTGAAAAGACTTATAGAATAAGTTGTCAAGTTAATCGTTTTAGAGAGTAGTGTACTAGTGCGCATCGTGTAGGTAGGCATTTATGTATGAGTTTAGTCTGACTAAGAAGTTCTAACTAATGGTAGTTGGCTATGGCTTAGGAGACTGGGTGCGGCAATATTAGTATTAGGTATATGAGGATATACTGTGACTTCGATCAAGTAAGTTGGCTATGCCTTAGGAGAGTTTACTTACAAGTTCACTAACACGCAGTAGTTCACAAAAACATGCAATTCATATACTTGTGCAACTTCACATTCATCAATACTCACTCATTCATATAATCATGCATGCCTAATAAATCACCAACGTTCGGGATACAGGACTTGCGTGTGTGTCAAGACAAGGATTTTCCTAACTATAACGTACGTTATGTCACCTAACATATGTTATTGTTACATATCGTCCTGAAAGACATGTTCAACTAACCCTAGCTAAGTGTTTAACCACGTATGATCATGAAAATTAACTAGAGTTCAGTAAAAGAGTTAACCTGAAAATGCAGGGTGTTACAAATATAAACTATCACCCCTTCTTAACCCTACTTCTTCTTCATCATCAACCCAACCATAACCTCCACCTCCCACCACCGTCCAACTCCATCATCATCCAACCTCCTTCTTCAACCCCAATGTAACAACCATCATCATCCAACCACCGATTGGTTCCTCATATTATTTTCATTCCATGCCAATCGTCTGCTTTTTGCAGTAAAGGAAATGTTGTTTTGTAGTTTCAGACTAATTTTTTTTTAGTTTTGTTTCTAATTTTGCACCTCTGTAAAGAGATGTGGAGATTTGAGTCGCATTTGGTTCTTGCGTTCCCACGTATATTCTGGTCCTAGATGAGAATTCCACCGTACCTTAACAATAGGTATAGTGCTTTGTCGAAGTTTCTTAACGCCTTGCTCAAGAATTTCTACTGGTTCTTCCACGAACCTCAACTGGTCATCCACTTGGATTTCTTCCAGTGGAACCACCAATGTTGTGTCAGACAAGCATTTCTTAAGGTTTGATACATGGAATACGTTATGCACTCCGTTAAGTTCGTCAGGTAAGTTCAACCTATAAGCCACCGGACCAATTCTGTCCACAATTTCGAATGGTCCAACATACCGTGGGTTTAACTTTCCTCATTTCCCGAAACGAATCACGCCCTTCCAAGGCGACACTTTCAAGAGTACCTTGTCCCCAACTTGGAACTCTAAGGGTTTTCGGCACTTATCAGCATAACTTTTCTGCCTATCACGAGCAGCTGGCTATCCCTAACTTCAGCCCAACAAATTGGTGATCTACACTTGCGCCCATACAGTGCCTCAAAAGGCGCACACTATATAGAAGTGTGATAACTGTTGTTGTACGAGAATTCAATCAGGGGCAAGTGTTTATCCCAGTTTTTACCAAAATCCACCACGCATGTTCATAGTAGATCTTCTAACGTCTGGATGGTACGTTCACTTTGACCATCTGTTTGAGGGTGATAAGCCGTGCTCATATCTAAGCGAGTGCCCAATGCTTTGTGAAGGGTAGTCCAGAAACGGGAAGTGAATCGAGCATCACGGTCAGATATGGTCGAAGTAGGCACCCCAGCCTAGAAACAACTTCCTTGATGTAAAGGGTAGCTAAACGTTCCAATGTATCTGTCTCCTTGATTGCCAAGAAATGGGCTGATTTCGTTAAGCGGTCAACAATAACCCAAATCTTGTCATGACCACCAGATGCCTTAGGAAGTTTGGAGATAAAATCCATGGAAATTCCATCCCATTTCCACATAGGGATTTCTGGTTGCTGGAGTAGGCCCGATGGTTTTTGATATTCGATCTTGACCTTAGCACAAGTTAAGCACTTACTAACATAAGTTGCTATTTCGGCTTTCATATTCGACCACCAGTAGAGAGTTTTGAGGTCTTGGTACATTTTATCCGAGCCAGGATGTACCGAATAACGAGAGGTATGCGCTTCATCAAGCACTAGCTGTCTGACATCCCCAAAATGTGGGATCTGATGGACCGGTCGTCACGGTTCATACAAAACCTAACTACCTAAGTAGATAGGATAAGTAGGGTATCAATCCAAGGAGCGTGTGGTTAGTGGATATTATTTAGTTGATTAAACGGTGTTGCTTATGAAGATGCTAATTAACTATGAAAAGTGCAAGTTGTCATTTAAGAATTGATTTGAAAGGATTGTGGTTGTTATAATAAAACTTGAACTGAAATTATAAACGCGAAAAGTAATGTGGATTGTAAACAATTTTAATTAAGAGGATCACACCTAGGTTTCAACAACTGAAGTCTAAGGTTTTCACAAATGGGTCAAACAAATGTAGTGCAATTGGTGTTAACGGGGTGATTGTTCAATAGTCGTAGGTGTCAAGTTTCATCAACATCAAAGATGGACTAAACTACACTTCATTACCTAGAACATACAACCCTATGTTTGTATTAGAGCAAGAAAACATGTTCATGACACTAGAAATTGGCACAAGATCAATTAACTAAAATGAATTCAACATAAGATTAATCGCAATCTAATACAGTTAATTCAAACACACAATCACACAATTAAAAAGTTAAAGTAATACCCAAATGTTTAAACCCTAAAGCTTCAATTGTTTACTTCCTAGGCATGATACAAGGAGATTAGCCACTCATGGCCATGGAACTTGATTCTTCAAATAAGCGGGTCTTGAATCTTGAAAACCTTCAATGATAGGATGGATTGGTAGTGAAAGATATGATGAAAAAATGATGATCTTCAATGATTTTGGTGTAATAGGGTGATTTTGATTGTGATTTGGAGTCAAAGATGATGATTATGATCCCCAATATATGTTTTTATCACTCCCCTATCGAAATCTTGGTCAAACCAATCATAAAGTCCCTTAAAAATAGCTTAAAATTCGTATTTCCATGTTTGTTGACCAGTGACCTGAGTCACCGACGCGATGTTGTGGAGTCGCTGACGTTCTGGAGTCGCTGACGCGCTTGTGTAGCTGACTCCACTTATCACTGTCTACGAAGTGGTAGACTCATGAACCTCTGAGTCGCTGACGTGCTGTAGTGGAGTCGCCGACGCGCTGAACAACTTTTGTTTCTTTATTCCCTTTGTTTCTTCATTCCACCACCATCTAGCTCCGTATAAAGTTCCCGAAATGCTCCAAAACACACCTTAAGCCTCATTAACCTGCAAAATACAAAATCTAATCAAAGTAGTGTGTTCACGACTATAAAATCACATGAAACATGCAATATTAAGCATGATAAACCTTGAGTTTTCACCCGCGTATCACATCCCCACACTTATCTTTTTGCTTGTCCTAAAGCAAACTTATTACCCTTTCACAATTCCAAACACAAAACATATTACCCATTCTCAAAGAGTTGAGGTCTATTGTCATACCCGGTTCCTATGCCTTCTACAATCAAGACTACCCAACTTCCAATGAATATCTTTTCAAAATGCAAGTGGTTACCCAAGATTAGCCTACCTTCTAAAGCAAACAAACAACACACATATCCCTCACAATATTCTCTCCACTCGGTTTAATTGACTAGTATTGATGTACTAGAATATATATGGTACTCTCAAAACCGATTATAATGCATATTGGTATATGCTTGCAACTTAATCGCACTTCCCCAAATTACACAAAAGCGAATACAAGTCAAAAGGTTTTTAAAAGGGTTGTAACGTGGCTGGGCGAAGGGTGTGGAATGGGATGTTTTTTAAAAGTGACTTCGGTGATGAAAATTCGACTATTATTACATCAAACAACGAATCAAAAAGAACAAACAACTACTCAACTATAAGGCAATGTTACGCCTTTTTATTCAATGACTATTTAAAACATATTTTTGTACTTTTCTATAATAACTTCCACTCTTTTTCGATGCTTTTCAAGCTCTTTTATTTTCTTTTTTTTTCTCTCTGTTTTTTTTGCTTTTTTTTTTTTGCTTTTGTTTTTTTACAATACAAAACAACGTCCTACAATCGAATTTTCATCACTCGGGTTTAAAATAAAAAGGCTAACGGGTCAATTGGGTTGAAATGAGTGGTCAAATGAAAAAGGTTTAAGGATTAAGATTGGTTAACTAAGGGATATTGGAACGGGTCAGGGATGAAAATGGTTTAAAAATAAAAAGGTTTAACCTAATGCCTTAATCATTCTTATGTTCACAATTGGTCTAGAGCGGTTAACGTATTAAAGGTGCAAGTTCTACCGTATGCAAATATAATGGCACACTCAATTCAAAGGAACACAAAAATCAAAATAGATAGAATTTTATAAAGTGTAACATGTTGTGGTGGCTCAAAATACATGGAAAGATGGGTAGGTATATGAAATGTGTGTTGTAAATCGACCTTTCAAGCAAACTACTCCCAAATAACCACCCATAATTCTTTTTACCAAAACTAGTTGAGAGTTATCATGCGAATTTTTCAGAACCTGACCATGACAAAAGACCAAAATGGTTCATACCATCCCGTGTTGACTTAGTTACTTGCGTTCTTAGAATGCTTAAACAAGGACATTTTTTTTTGAAAAAAATTCAAATTTTCTCCCCCATCCCCACACTTAGAGTCCAACATTGTCCTCAATGTGTAGTATTTAAATGGTGGATTCAAAATGCTTAAATTTTCTCACCCTCCCCCAATTAGAGGCCGCATTGTCCTCAATGTGTAGGGAGAGACTAAAAGCATTCACGGGAATGTGATAACTATCCAACAAAGATTCACCCAGTTCAAAATAGTACACAATTCACTTACTCCTAACTAAAGAACCAAAAATAGAGAAATGAGGAGAGGTGCACCTGGTTTGATTTTATGCTCCATGTTCTTCGCTTTCAACAATTTGCTCCATTCCATTGTGAATGAACCTACAACTCACAAATGTGTAGAAGCATGCTTCTCACAAAAGAAATTAAGGGTTGCTGGTTTATTATTTGTTGAACGATACTTACCAGATACTTTTAACTCAATTTTTGGTTTGTGGATAATAATAAAAAAAAACTAACTAGGGATAGATCCTTTAAACCTCCCGACATTCCGGTTATGAGGACGAGTGAGGTCTCGTGAGGGTTAAACACACCCACAACACTTATTTATGTACTTTGAAAAAAAAAACATAAAATAAAACACACCAAGAAAAATAAAGAAAACCGCACACAAACAAACTGAAAAGACAAATGTACAACAACAATAAAGCATACCTCACCCTCTAACGGTAGTAACGTTAGTTCGGGTCTCGTGGTGGGTATGGTTGATATGGTAGTCCTAAGAGCTTTCCCCACATCTCTTGATAATCTTCAAGTGGAGATGTGGAAGAGCCCGTCTCCATGAGCTGAGGTGGCGGGGTTGGTAAATAACTTGATGATACCCCTTGTGGCCACTGGACCACATCCTGAATCTCCTATGACGCACCCCGAATGGTGGAATAATCCACCCATGGTGAATACGGCTCATATGGCCGTCCTTCTCTCAGATCCCTATGGCATCGATTTTGGTTCTCTAAAACAAATCGATTCACCCGGTTTTGCTCGACCGCCATAGCCAACGCGCCCCAGCGCCTATCCTCCAATCTTTCTCTCTCTCTTTCATGTTCCAACCTCCTCTCTTCTCTTGCTTCAACCTCCAATCGAGTCCATGTAGTGTTATCAAAGTTGTGTCGTTCGGCGGAGGTCCATGTCTCAAAACCTCCTGGTCGGTTCATATTAATCAACCGAGTCATCTCTATGCTCATCCCTCTACCCCGTGCTGTTGTCCTCTGTCGCGGAGGAATAACCGGAGCATCATGTTCTATCCTCCTCATCTCTACCTCCTCAACCGGTGGTGCATTAGTATCGCTCACCACAAAAGTCTTATTGGTTGATTCATCTTTAAAAGTGTGGTTGTAGTCCGCCATACTATAAAGAATTCTCGACTTCTTCAACTTTTCAATATCGAAATTATCCACCGGCTTGTCCACCCAACATGTCCCTGCGGGAATACACTTCTGATCCACCAACATCTCATTAATCAACCGAATATACGGGATCATTTTTCGTGCGTATGTCTTGCGCGTGTCCCATATGTTCATCATGTAAATATGCCTAAACGAAAACTTAGGGCCTCCAGTGAGTATAGCAGAAACAACCCTACAATCCCACGTTCTTACGTGGCCTCGATCTCCCAACCTCACCAACAAATTATCCAACAATATATTTTGGATAAGCTTTCCTTCCAAAGTCATTTCATGCCTATTTCTTTTTCCCTTGTCAAGATATTCAGGACATGTGACTGCATATAGGTTTTGTGGATCTGATTCAAGCACTATGGTGGACCAAAAGTCATCAGCTTTAGGATAAGTGTAAGCACCAATTCCAAGAGAATCGAAATTGGCTATCCTATTCATCGTTTCGAAACTCATGGTCATTTTCTTTCCATTTGCTTCACCAATTAACTTCCACGTGCTTGGATGCCCCGTGCCATTTTCAATCTTCAATGAAGCATACCAGTCACATACAGACTTTAAATAAATCCTCTTTCTACCATTCTTGCACCAATCCAAAGCACGCTCCCAACCTAAAGCTTCAAATTTTTGAGTCAAATTAAACCATCTTAATTCTTCTAAGTTGACCGCCCGCTCATAAACACACACATCTAAGACCCCTTTTTCTAAGTCACACATTTTCCATCTCCACAATCGCTTTTCCCAATCCTTATTCTTGAAGCTTGACAATCTTTTGCTTTTGTCAACTTCCCATTTCTTGATGATAGGATCCTCCTTAGCATCAAGCCAAAACCATTCTTGAGCCGCATTAGCAACGACCATAACCTGCTCTTCTTCCCGTTCCATTCTTTCTCTTTCTGATTCGACATCGTCTAGGGCTCGGCTAGATTGTTTTCCTTTTCCCCGAACAACACGTGAGGAAGATGATCCCTCACCGGAGGACGGTTTACTCCGTTTCTTCCCGAACTTTTTCTTTGAGGGTTATTGTACTAAGAATTCACAAAAGCTAAAAGATTCACGCAAAAACTTGAAGAACCCACTAAACTCGAAAATTAAAACTGAAACTGCTCTCAAATCGTTGAGATTCAAGGAAAGATATTATGGTGGTTTTGTAGCTCTCGAAAAAATACGTGGAATAGACCCAAAAATTGTAAGATTTGGTTAAGGAATGAAAAAGTTATGGTGACTTGAAGGTTTAGGGTTTATGGAGAGTTAATAGAGAAGATTTTGTAAAGAGATGAGATAATGGGATTTGATTGTTGTTTGAATTAAAATCAGATTTTAATGTTATGTTGCTGCAGCCCGAGTCGGTGACTCAATGACATGGAGTCGCTGACTCCTTAAGTTTGGAGTCGGACACTTTGTAGACAGCAAGAAGTTGAGTCAAGTGCAGCATGGAGTCGGTGACTCAGGTTGTTGGAGTCAGCGACACGTTTTTTTTTGACTTTCAAAAAGAAAAAAAAATAATAATAATAAAAACTCCTAATCATGTGTTACTACCATTTAAATTCTATCGAAATGTGTACAGGTGTTGTTTTTTTTTTTTTTTTTGTTTTTTTTTGGTAATTAAAAACAATAAATTTTTAAATAAAACAAATTAAAATAACCATTAAAATTATACAATTACAAAGGAACTCCACCCCCCGAAAAAAATTGTGCATTGTCCCCAATACACTTAACTAAAATTGAATGTACCTGGGGTGCGAGCTACCAATTCATCCTTTACTCAATGTTGTAAGTTGGTATGCCTTCCATGAAGCTTACCAACTCTACAATGTTACCGTGTTCCGTGATATGTTCTATGTAATGTTTTAGACGGTGTCCATTCACGGTTTGCTTTGACCCATCTTTCGGGTCCTCTATTTCCATCTCTCCAAGCTTTCCAACCCGTGTGATTATGTACAGGCCATTCCACTTGCTTTTGAGTTTCCCGGGGAAGAGCTTCAACTTAGAATTGTAGAGCCAAACTTTTTGACCCACTTCAAACTCTTTCTTACGAATTTTTGCATCATGCACCCGTTTCATTTGGTCCTTGTATTTTGACGCGATCTCATAAGCCTCGTCTCGTAACTCTTCCAACTCACACAACTTGAGTTTCCTTTCTCGACCTGCATCATCGTAACTCAAGTTAACCTTTTTTATAGCCCAAAATGCCCGGTGAACTAATTCAACCGGGAGATGACAATCTCTACCAAACACTAGTCGATAAGGAGTTGTTCCCATAGGTGTTTTGTAGGCCGTGCGGTAAGCCCACAAAGCATCATCTAACTTCGTTGACCAATCCTTTCGGTCCGCACGAACCGTCTTTTGCAAAATTTCTTTGATTTGCCTATTGGAAACCTCAACTTGTCCACTAGTTTGTGGATGATATGGGGTGGCAATCCTATGGTCAACACCATACCGTTTAAGAAATTTTCCAAATTTCCGGTTTTTAAAGTGGGAGACCCCATCACTTATGATTGTCCGGGGTATCCCAAACCTTGAAAAAATATGTGTTTGTATAAAATTGCAAACAACGGTATGGTCATTGGTTTTGGTGGCAATAGCTTCGACCCACTTTGAAACATAATCTACTGCCACCAAAATATATAAATTACCAAAGGAGTTGGGAAATGGTCCCATGAAATCGATTCCCCATACATCATAAACATCAAAAACAAGAATGGGTTGCATTGGCATTTCATCACGCTTTGAGATGCTTCCTAATTGTTGGCAATGTAGGCAATTCTTTGCATACTCAAACGAATCTCTAAAAATTGTTGGCCAATACAACCCACTCGACAAAACCTTGTGACCCGTCTTTTGGCCACTAAAATGCCCTCCACATGCATAAGAATACACATGCTTCAACACACTCATAATCTCCTCATCCGGAATGCATCTACGAATGATTTAATCCGCTCCCACTTTAAACAAATCTGGATCGTCCTAAATATAATGTTTCACTTGGGACAAGAAGTGGAGCCTCTGCTTCCTCACCCAATGTTCCGGCATTGTACCTGTCACCAAAAAAATCACAATATGAGCAAACCAAGGTAATGTCGAGACGGCCAATAAGTGCTCATCAGGGAATGACTCATTAATCTCATTCGTTGAGTCTTCCTCCTCAACCATCAACCTAGACAAATGGTCCGCAACCACATTCTCCATGCCTTTCTTATCACGGATCTAAAAATCGAACTCTTGTAGCAAGAGTATCCACCTTATCAATCGGGTCTTAGCATCCTTCTTATCCATTAAGTACGTGACAACACTATGATCAGTATAGATAATAACTTTGCTACCCCACACATAAGATCTAAATTTATCCAAAGCATATACCACCGCAAGTAGCTCTTTTTCGGTAGTGGTATAATTCAATTGTGCTTTCGAAAGAGTTTTACTTGCGTAGTATATAGCAACGGGCTTCTTATCCACCCGTTGACCCAACACGGCCCCAATCGCGTACCCACTTGCATCACACATGATTTCAAAAGGTAAAGACCAATTGGGTAATTGCAAAATTGGGGCCTCAACCAATTTCTTTTTTAAATTATCAAAGGCTTCGACACATTTTTCATTGAACTCAAATGGAGCATCTTTTAATAATAATTTACATAAAGGTTTTGTAATATCACTAAAACCTTTAATGAATCTCCTATAAAATCCCACATGCCCCAAAAACGATCTTATCCCTTTGGCATTTGTGGGATGAGGTAAAGTTGATATGACTTGAATTTTGGCATGGTCAACCTCAATCCCACGACTCGAAACTACATGACCCAATACTATCCCTTCTTGGACCATAAAGTGACTTTTCTCCCAACTCAATACCAAATTTGTTTTTACACATCTTTGTAAAACCTTTTCCAATTGATTTAAACAGGAATCAAATGATGACCCAAAAATAGAAAAGTCATCCATGAAGATTTCCAAAGAGTCCCCCACCATATCTGAAAAGATACTAATCATACACCTTTGAAAGGTGGCGGGGGCATTACAAAGACCAAATGGCATTCGCCTAAATGCGAAAGTGCCATATGGGCAAGTAAAGGTAGTCTTTTGTTGATCCTCGGGATGAATTGCAATTTGATTGTAATCCGAATACCCATCCAAGAAACAATAAAATTTTTGTCCGGCTAATTTTTCTACTATTTGGTCAATGAAAGGTAAAGGAAAATGATCTTTGGAAGTTGCAGTATTTAACTTCCTATAGTCAATACAAATACGCCACCCGGTTACCGGCCGGGTAGCTACCTCCTCACCTGAGTCGTTTTTCACGAATTGAATACCTGTCTTCTTTGGAACGGTTTTAGTTGGACTAACCCATTGGCTATCCGAAATGGGGTAAATGATACCCGCATCTAACCATTTCAGCACCTCTTTCTTCACAACCTCCCGCATGTTGGGATTTAATCTTCTTTGAGCATCTCTTGCGGGAGTTACTTTCTCATCTGTGATGATTTTGTGCATCACAATTGACGGACTAATACCCTTTAAATCCGCCACAGTCCACCCAATAGCAGGTCTATGGGTTACCAACACCTTCATCAATTTCTCTTCTTGCTCCCCGGTCAAGTTTGAAGCAATGATTACCGGGAGTGTGTTGCCTTCACCAACATAAGCATATTTCAAATGCTTAGGCAACTACTTCAATTCCACTTATGGCAGCTCAACTAATGATGGCTTTAATTTTGTATCAATGTGATCCGGAAGACTTTCCACTTGATGAGTCCATGGTGGTCTTCCTTCCTGTACTGCCCTTGCTTCTTGATTCTTTTCCTCCTCAGTTATGCCTTTCAACATCTCCACATGTGACTTGTCAAACATAAAACACTCCTCTATTGTGTTTTCCTCATCTACAATAATGTCGTATGGAGGTATACACTCGTCAACAATGTCCGCCATATATCATTCATCATTGACTAGAGGGTTAGTCCCATTTGAAAAAAAAAACATTTAACTTAAACCTACGGTTACCAAAGGTCATGTCAAGCGTGCCCGTTTTGCAATTAATTTGGGCATTGGATGTGGCCAAAAATGGTCAACCCAAGATAACCGTTGGTTGTTTGGTTAGGTCCATGGAAACATAATCAAGTACTAAAAAGTCCACCGGATAATAAAAATCTTCAACTTTTACTATCACATCGTTAATCATCCCACGGGGTAGTTTAGGAGTCAAGTCGGCTAACACCACGGTGGTGTTAGACTCTTGAAGTGGACCAAATTCGTATTTGTCATATAGGCTACCCGACAAGATACTTACACTAGCTCCAAGATCCAAAAGTGCCCGTGTCATTTTAAATTCTCCAACTTGAATGGATATGATGGGCGCCCCCGGATCTTGCAACTTTGGTGGAAGTGAACCCGAAAGAATATAACTCACATTTTCGGTTAAATCAATTTTCTTGGGGATTTTGTGAATTCTCTTTTGGGTACACAAGTCTTTTAAATACTTTGCATAGGAAGGAACTTGTTTAATCGCATCTAAAAGTGGTAAATTAATTTTCACTTGTTTAAAAATTTCCCACAACTCTTCTTGTTGTGGCCCCCTTTTTTAACCACTTTTTTAGATGGCTCTAACAATGCATCGGGATAAGGGATGGTATTACCCTCCATACCCTTTTCCTTAGCCTTGGGAGCTTGTTTGCTCTCAATGGGTTTTGAAGTTTTAGAAAAATTTTCATTTTTATTTTGACCCGTTTCCTCCTCATTACCACTTTCATCACTTGCATCTTCCAGCACCCCTTCAACAAATTGAGGTGGTGGAGGCTCAACCCCATTATCTACTACCTTACCGTTACGAAGAACACTAACCTTATTAATTGGCACGTTACGAGTATTCTTCCCACTTGAGCTTTGATGTTGTGGGTTCACGGTAGTATCACTTGGAAGCTTCCCATGGCTTCCTTTCAATTGAGCCACATCTTCAGCAAGTTGACCCACTTGTCTCACTAGTGCTTCATGAGACTTATCTCTCACCTCATTTGCCTTGTTGTTCTCTTTCATCATGTTCATTAAGGCATCCATCTTTGAACTCAAAGACTCATCACCACCTTGACTTCCCGAAGAATTTCCTTGATTGCTTGAAGAGCTGCCTTGGTTGTAACCCCGTTGGTAATTATTGTCACGATTGTTGTACCCTTAGTTACCACCTTGATTGTAGTTGTTTCTTTGGTAACCACCTTGATTACCCCCTTGGCGACCTTGATTACCCGATTGAAAATTTGCGTTCATCTGATTAGAAGCATTACCATACCTAAAGTTAGGATGGTTTCTCAAACTCGCATGATAAGTGTTGGAGTTCATGTCATACTTCCTTTCCCTATACACTTGATTCACCTCCTCGGTAGTTTGACCCATATCACCGGGCACTCACTAGCCTTGTGCCCCAAATCTCCACAAATCATCACAAACCGGGTATTGTACCACCGACACCTCCCGTTTCTTCATCTTTGCCAACTCTCTTTCTAACAGAGCAATCCGGCCTTTAGAGCTTGAATCTAAATCGGGAAGAGACTTAGAGACCGGGTACTTAGTTCTTCGATCGGCCGACTCTTCCGCTTTTGAATTCCTTGCCATTAGTTCCAAAAAATCCCAATCTTGTTGTTCCGGATTGGATAATAAAGTCCCATTGCTTGTGGACTTCAAATACTCCCGCTCCTCCTTGCTCAACCCATTTACAAAGCAATTGACTTGTTCCCACAAGTCAATCTTGTGATGTGGGCATTTTCGAATCATTTTTTTAAAACGGGTGAAGGACTCATGGAGAAGCTCACCCGGTAGTTGCTGAAAAGAACGGATTTCCAACTGAGCATTATCCGTTTTGGAACTAGGGAAATATTCATCCAAAAATGCTTGTTGCATCTCTTCCCAAGTGTAAATGCTATGTGAAGGCAAAGTGAGGAACCAATGTTTTGCCTTGTCCTTGAGAGAAAACCGAAACAATCTCAACCTCACTTCATCTTGAGAGAAATTGTGACCTCCCATGGTGCTACAAAGGGCCGTGAATTCCGAAAGATGACCATAAGGGTCTTCGGTAGCCATCCCATGGAAGTGAGGAAGAATGTTGATGTAGTTCGGCTTGCAATCGAAAGTTTGTCTTCCCCGAGGTGGTGGAACAATAGGTGATTCATTTTCAGTGATTGTAGGTCTAAACCGACCATTAACCCCTTGCATTGGAGCTTGAGGCCTTCTTCTTGGAGCATCAACCCCTTGGTCTCTTGGTGGAGGTTGCCTTTGGTTTCTTTGGTCCATCCGACCCACATAGTTAGGAGCCCAGTTGCGGCTGTTGTTGTTTTCCTTGGAGGTTGTTGTCTTCTTGGAGCTTGATGGTTGTTCCCATCATCACTAATATACCCGTAACTCCAATTACCATTCTCTACACCAAAATCACTTTGGTACCCATTTTCATCTCCATATACGCTTCCTCTAACCCAATCATCTTCACGCCCAAATCCATTATCCGAGTTTTCCTCATCACCCGTGTGATAAGTGTGAACACATACACGATCCGGTGATGCGTATCCGGGAACACTAAACGGATCATCATCATTGATATTTGCCCTTAATTCATCAATGTTGGGGTTAAAAGGCTCATAGTAACCCTCTTGGTTCTGGTTGTTTGGTTCAAATACAGGATTGGGGCGGTTTAGAATAGGCGGTTGTTGGTTAGGGACACGGTTATTTTGATTCCGGTTGTTTTGAGGTTGATTGTAGAAGTGGTTTTGGTTTTGATTTTGGGTGTTTAGTGGGTGTGGTGGTGTAGGTGGTCTTCGGTTATTGCTACCCGAAGGGTTTTGATGGTGGTCCATGTTTCCAATGGATTGGTTTGAAGTGGATGTTCTAGTGGGTGAATTAGAGGCAAGTCGCACCTCTAATTGGTGGTGTCGGTTTCTTCTTGCTACCCTTTCAATTTCCAGTTCAAACACTAAAGGAGATGTCCTCCCCGAATGTCTTGTACGCATGCACTACCTGTTAACTGCAGAAATAACACACCTCGCGTAACAAGGAAAAAGTAGAGAAATAACCAAACAAACAATTAAACCGATAATCACAAAATCAACTAAAATTATAAACACCAAGCGCAGACGCTCCCTGGCAACGGCGCCATTTGATGGACCGGTCGTCACGGTTCATACAAAACCTAATTAACCTAAGTAGATAGGATAAGTAGGGTATCAATCCAAGGAGCGTGTGGTTAGTGGATATTATTTAGTTGATTAAACGGTGTTGCTTATGAAGATGCTAATTAACTATGAAAAGTGCAAGTTGTCATTTAAGAATTGATTTGAAAGGATTGTGGTTGTTATAATAAAACTTGAATTGAAATTATAAAAGCGAAAAGTAATGTGGATTGTAAACAATTTTAATTAAGAGGATCACACCTAGGTTTCAACAACTGAAGTCTAAGGTTTTCACAAATGGGTCAAACAAATGTAGTGCAATTGGTGTTAACGGGGTGATTGTTCAATAGGCGTAGGTGTCAAGTTTCATCAACATCAAAGATGGACGAAACTACACTTCATTACCTAGAACATACAACCCTATGTTTGTATTAGAGCAAGAAAACATGTTCATGACACTAGAAATTAGCACAAGATCAATTAACTAAAATGAATTCAACATAAGATTAATCGCAATCTAATACAGTTAATTCAAACACACAATCACACAATTAAAAAGTTAAAGTAATACCCAAATGTTTAAACCCTAAAGCTTCAATTGTTTACTTCCTAGGCATGATACAAGGAGATTAGCCACTCATGGCCATGGAACTTGATTCTTCAAATAAGCGGGTCTTGAATCTTGAAAACCTTCAATGATAGGATGGATTGGTAGTGAAAGATATGATGAAAAAATGATGATCTTCAATGATTTTGGTGTAATAGGGTGATTTTGATTGTGATTTGGAGTCAAAGATGATGATTATGATCCCCAATATATGTTTTTATCACTCCCCTATCGAAATCTTGGTCAAACCAATCATAAAGTCCCTTAAAAATAGCTTAAAATTTGTATTTCCATGTTTGTTGACCAGTGACCTGAGTCACTGACGCGATGTTGTGGAGTCGCTGACGTTCTGGAGTCGCTGACACGCTTGTGTAGCTGACTCCACTTATCACTGTCTACGAAGTGGTAGAGTCATGAACCTCTGAGTCGCTGACGCGCTGAACAACTTATGTTTCTTTATTCCCTTTGTTTCTTCATTCCACGACCATCTAGCTCCGTATAAAGTTCCCGAAATGCTCCAAAACACACCTTAAGCCTCATTAACCTGCAAAATACAAAATCTAATCAAAGTAGTGTGTTCACGACTATAAAATCACATGAAACATGCAATGTTAAGCATGATAAACCTTGAGTTTTCACCCGCGTATCAGGATCCAAACCCGATTCATAAAGTATTGAAGTCCATCCGATTTTAACTCCAAGTGTTTATCGGCACCATGCAACGTTTCGAGTTCAATATTCTCCTCCTTCAAAGGCTCAACTTGAGCATCGTGGATTTTACCTGGAAGATTCGAGTGTATGGTAAGTTGCAAGGCTCGCACCCGCTTGGGTTTTGTCTCTTTGCGGATAAGGGCATCCGCTACTACATTAGCTTTCCCCGGATGGTACTTAATAGCACAATCATAATCATTTAAGAGTTCGACCCATCAACGTTGCCGCATATTCAGTTCCTTCTGATCAAAGATGTGCTAGAGACTCTTATGGTCAGTAAAGATTGTACACTTAGTCCCATACAGATAATGCCTCCAAATTTTTAGAGCAAACACCACTGCTCCTAACTCCAAGTCATGGGTGGTGTAGTTTTTCTCATGAGCTTTCAATTGCTGTGATGCATACGCGATCACCTTATCACGTTGCATCAGTACACACCCTAAGCCTTGGATGGAGGCGTCACAATATACCACAAAGTCATTCGTACCCTCAGGTAACGACAGAATTGGTGCACTACAGAGTTTTGTCTTTAACAACTGAAAGCAGATTCTTGGGCATCTCCCCATTTATAAGTAATACTTTTCTGTTGCAAAGCGGTGAGGGGTTGAGCGATCTTTGAAAATCCCTCGATGAATCTGCGATAATACCCCACAAGACCAAGGAATTGACGCACTTCTGTAGGAGTCTTAGGAGCCTCCCAACTTTTAATAGCATCAATCTTGGCAGGGTCAACATGTATACTAGCCTCATTTACCACATGCCCTAAAAATTGAACCTCCTGAATCCAGAAATCACATTTGGAAAATTTTGCATACAATTATTCCCTCCTTAAAAGTTATAAGATCATCTGCAGGTGTTGCTCGTGTTCTTCCCTGTTTTTGGAGTAAATCAAAATGTCATAAATAAACACTATGACAAATTTATCCAAATAGGGCTTACACACGCGGTTCATAAGATCCATAAAGACCGCGGGTGCATTAGTCAACCCAAATGGCATGACCAAAAATTCATAGTGTCCATAGCGAGTTCGGAAGGTTGTTTTGGCCACATCCTCCTCCAGGACTCTCAGTTGGTGGTGACCCGACCTCAAATCAATCTTCGAATAAAAACTTGACCCCTGGAGCTGATCAAATAAGTCATCAATACGAGGTAATGGGTAACGGTTCTTGATAGTGACTTTATTCAGTTCCCGGTAGTCAATGCACATGCGGAAACTCCCGTCCTTCTTTTTAACGAACAGAACTGGAGCTCCCCATGGTGAGGAATTGGGTCTAATAAAACCATTGTCCAGTAACTCCTGGAGTTTGGTGGACAACTCTTGTAGTTCACCTGGTGCTAGGTGGTAAGGCGCACGCGCGACTGGGGCTGCCCCGGGTGTAAGGTCTATTTGAAACTCCACCTGTCGAATAGGTTGAAGTCCCGGTAGTTCTCCTGGAAAGACATCCGGGTAATCACGAACCACTGGAATGTCTTTGATGTTTGGCCATCCTCAACTCGGGTGTCGGAGATATTTGCCAATATAGCTGGATAGCCCTTCCATACATACTTCTGGGCTTTCAAGAATGAAATGATGCTTACCATAGGACCACCCCGGTCCCCACGAATAGACAAAATTTCTCCACTAGGAAGAGGAATACGAACAATTTTCTCCAGACAAAGAATCTCAGCATGATGCTTAGACAACCAATACATGCCAACTACAATATCAAAACTTCCTAGAGTGATAGGAATAAGGTTGATGTCAAACAGGTGACCATCCAGGCCGAGCTTACAGTTGCGTTGAACATGTGTCGCCTCAACAGGCTTGCTATCAGCCAGCTCTACAGAGTGTGGAGTTTCTAGAAGAGTAGGGGCTGTCCCTAGAAGTTTGCTAAGTTTCATTGACACAAAGCTAAAATCCGCACCAGTATCATATAAAACAGAGGCAAAAATATCGTTCATAGAACACGTACCCGTCACAACATTATTATCCATTCTGGCTTCCCCCGAGACGATCACAAATGCTCCCCCCGAGCCCCGTTGTTGTTGCCTGTGTTGGTTGTGCTATTGTTGTTCCCATTCCTGTTGCCACCACCATTGTTGTTTCCCCCAGTATTGTTGTTGCCATCAACTTTTAGTTGTGGACAATCCCTCTTAAAGTGATTCACACTACCACACTGGTAACACCCATTACCACCCCGTTACTGCTGACTTTGCTGTACTAGTTGATTTCCCTAGAGGTTAACCCGAAAATCCTTTGCCACATGCCCCAACTTGTTACAACGTTCACACTTAACTTTGTTGCACGGCCCATAGTGGTGGAAATTGCACCTATTGCACTTGGGATGGTTTCCTTGATAACCACCTTGCGACTGATTTCGATTGTTGTTCCCTCCATTGCTGTCGTGCCTCTTGCTCTACTGTTGCTGATTACTATTACCTAAGTGTTTACCAGCCGCATTCTCCCATTTTTTTAGTTGTCATTAGTACCTGACGACCAAGCACCACGAGGGGTAGCAATCCCTCTTCCACTTTCTGGTCTGTCAATTGATGTGCCATGCGGATGACCTACTGGATGTTGTTCAAGTTTGCGGCAGTAACCATCCCTTTAATCTGGGGGTGCCAAACCCTTGATGTACAGTTCGATTCGCTTGTAAGGCGGGTTGGAATAGTTAGGACACATCGTAGCCAACTCATGTGATCTGGTAGTATACTTTTCGATCTCCGATCTCACCATTCTCAAAGTAAAGTACTCCGATTCCAGCTTCTGAATTTCATCACGCGGACAATACTCTTCTTTCATCACTCCTTAAAATCGGCCCATGGGGTCGCATTAGCCACATCGACCCCTGCACCTGGGCGTTCCACCAAGACAGTGCTGCATCCTCGAGTGTGCTAGTTGCATACTTAACCCGATCTGCCTGCGGGCAGTTACACATGGCAAAATAGGACTCCACTTTTTCAAACCACCTTAGTAATCCGATTGCCCCTTCCGAATTTCCAAAACTCTGGGGCTTACTGTCACACCACGCCAATGGCAGAAACACGTGGCGCGACGCTCGAAAGCATATCAAAGTCAAGATTAACACAAACTATATTTAATTAGAAAAGATCATTATATTAAGATGTCGGGAAGGAGTACCTGGTTTCAAACATTACTTAAAACCACAAACATTAAGTTTTAAAGTGGGGTGTTTCCGGTTATGTCCCAACCCGATGGTACAATGGATGAAACCCCCAACCAGTGTCCGACATCCCAAATTCCACCGTACTAGCCGCATACCTGTTCAGCACTTAGTTACCTGAAAGATATGTTTAAAACGACGTCAATATATAAAATATTGGTGAGTTCACAGGTTTTAGTTTCGTAAATACGACATTTTTACATCCTGTGCAAATCCAGCACATTTTTACATCCTGTGCAATTCCAGCACATTTTTACATCCTGTGCAAATCCAGCACATTTTGTGGCCTTTGTACGGAGTAGCTAGCTCCTACAAACTATGATGATAAGCAATCCCCTAAGTCCCATAACCAAACCAAGACTAATAAATATGCCCCGCTCCAAGTCGTTTCTCGGAACCCAACGACTTAAGTTCAGAATACGTGCACCTCTTGTCTTTACCGGGTTGACGCTATCAACCAGAGGTGGGCCTCGTCAGGCACCGATAGTAGTATCCAAATATTCCTTTGGTTTCATTTACCTGAATTAATGGTTACAGTAGCGAGGACCCAACCCCGAGTGGCGACCAAAAACTCAAGTACTCATCATGCCACTTACCACATTTTAACCTTTGAAAACATTTCAATATGTGATAACTTTTGACAAACATATCTTTCCCCCCAGTTAAAACAGTAAAATGGGGCCGTGAAACTCACCTTAATTTCCATGCTTAGCTAGCAAATAAAATCCAAAGCTTTGACCGACTTCCTCGTGCCCTAAGTACCAATAAAGGACACCTTAAAGTCTATCATATATAAACCTAGCTTATTTTTCCGGTTAAAAGATAGTTTATCCAACTATCTTGACTCGTGTGTACTAACCCGAGTCTTTAAGTGCTTTAACTCGACGAACCGATCGTGACTTACCATAATTCATGTGTTTACATACGGCATAGTACCCAAGTCGCGCACCTGTTACTCTGCGTGTGTAAACCATGTTGGACTAACACCACGAAACGTATAACTCATCCCGAGTAATAGCTTGTCTCGTAAATCGGATAAATGTAATCGTCTTGTATAGTTATTTTCGGGAAATATACCTTGCTGAAATATAATATAGTTATTAAAATCCTTTCAATAACATTTGTTATTTCTTTTCCCGAATCCGAGTATCTTACAAATCTCAAGACTCTGCTTTTTATAAAGAGATTTTCCAATTAAAACCGAACGTTTATACATCTTTTAATCCGACAACAAACATATTTTAGTTACCAAGTAACCTTTAAAAACTCGTCATACTTGACGCTCGGTAACGAAAGACTATATATTTGTTTGAAATATTTCTCGGAATAGACTACTATTGTTACAAATAATATTTGTCATAACGTCGTGATTTTGTATATGACTACACTTGTCAAACGTTTGGGAAGTTATTTATAAGAACGAACAATAATGTCACACTTGTCGCGCTTCGGTTTTATAAAAATTTCGGCAGAGTTTCCTCTGTTTTTGGTATAAACCAGACAACACAAGTTGTCTACAATTTCCCAAAATCAACACCTAAACAAAGACGACATTATATTTATCCGCATTTCTAATCCACGAGACTTTATACGTTGTGACTATTATATAAATCATACTATTTATATAAATATATATACGTATAGTCCATCAATTTAGTCCAACAACAATGCAAGTCACGACTAATACACAAATATTAGCTCATAATGCTTTTCGTTAATATTTTTATCGGTTCGTTAGCGAGTTAGTCGTTCATATTTATATATTTTATAAATATATGTGTAAATAATAATATAACGAAATAATTGCTAGTTAATTATACCGTAACGCTTGACCGAAGTTTACTGAGTTGACCGGGTTGGCCAACCCGAATCTGACCGGATCTACCCGAGAGCACCATACTTGACCCACGACTAGAACTTGAAGACGGCACGCAAACCGAGCCAGATCTGAATCTGACCCGGAAGCATAATCTTGACCCGAGCCCCGAGTCCCGAACCCAAAACTGACCGGACCCGAACCGCCGGACGCCACCACCGTGGCCGGACCACCGGTGCCGTGGCCGGACCGCCACTGCCGTGGCCGGACCACCACCACCGTGGCCGGACCACCACCGCCATCCCACGCCACCAAAACTCCCGTTCTGACCACTTGCGCGCCATCGGAGCCCAACCAAAACCCATTCCGGCCCCTCCGGAACTCGCAACCAACCGGAAATAGCTCGCCGGAATATGGCCGGAGAACGAAATTTCGTGAAAACTTGTGAGGGGTCCCCCAAAGACCCGATCTAAACGTTTGTACAAAGAAAACTCGAAAACGAGCTTACCGGAAAAGTCGCCGGAATTCCTAGAGAGAGAGAGAGTGGAGAGAGTTTGGTTTTTAGAGAGAGGAAGTGATGTGAGAAATGAGAAGAATTGGAAGTGTTATAAGCTTATATAGGTGGGCTTTTGGATTGGGCTTCAAGCCCAACGTCGCGTACCAACTGCTCCGTTTTAGCCCGTTATCGCTTCTGGACTCGGTTTTTGTTCGTAGTCACAAATAATACCAGGCCGAGCAATTCAATAATTATTTTCGTCACCCGACGCGTGAAGACGGCACACGCGTTAAAATCGCGTTAATCGGTTCGGTTGTGTTATCCTTCATTTAAATGATCCGATAACTTTCGAAATTCAACCGATAACATTATTTATAATAAATAATTATTCCGGAAGTTCGGTGACAGTTAAAGCCACGCGTTTCGACGTTCGAATCCCACGTCAGTTCCTCTCCGCGTTTCTCCAAAACGCTGCGTTTTTGACCGTTTACCGCGCCGATTTCACATTCGATCGCATCGATAGTAAATACGTGTCGTATTTTCATAGAATAAGCTTATGTTATTCCAGTTTGACAAATTTTTGCTGATGTCAGTTCGTTACGTTAAACACGCGAAGTCTTTCTTTAAAGGCATCAAGGCTTCAACGAACTTTCAAAAGGACATCGTAGGACTCATATTAGCTCAACTAACCATAATTAACCTTAAACCATGTTAATTATTTCTAAAACATGATTAGAATCACGTTAATCGTTGTACGAAATTTGCCGGTTGTCACATTCTCCCCCCGTTAAGAGAATTCCGTCCCGGAATTCAGTTCAAGTCATCCGATACATTAGTATCCTTGAACAGGGCGGGATGTTTGCGACTCACACGATTACCTCTTTTCTACGTGAACCCAAGTTCACGCTTAGTGTCCTAACGAACACAATGTCATGAGCCGGCCACGACCGGGCTCTTGGATATCGCAATCCGGCACAAATATCGGTTTTCCCCGAAATAGTAGAGCTTTGCGTCAACCTGAATTCTGTCGGTCGAGGAATTGACAATGCTTCCTCAAGCCAGACCTGCGGGATTCATCAAGAGTCCCACTAAGCTCTTGCGATAGTTCGAGCTTGTTCGTTGCAAGGCCAATTTTTAACTGACATATCCGAGTCACTGGAGTACTAAGCGAAGTCATTCCATTACCGTTTTCGTGCTTAACAACACCCCTTTCAGAGTATAACACTCATCAAAGTCCTATACCGATTCGAAGTTCCTAAGGCTAACTCCTTGTTAGCACAACTTCCCGATCGGTTTGGCCACTTATTCAAGAAGATTTGAATCTACCTGATTCGTTGGTCACCTCTTGAACTCACGCCAGATCATGTGTATATCTCTATCTGTCATTCAATGTACTAGAGACGTACACGTATGCACTCCAGAGGACTTCGAGCAGTACACCCCGAACACTAGGGTGATGATTCCTATCACATAGGAAATTCTGGCGATGAAGTACACGAATTTGATTTGCCACCGACACTAATCGTATCACACAGGACACTTCCGTCTAGGACAGTAATTCACTCGTTCGAGAATGGTAATCCATACTCATCTCAAATTGAGTATCCCAGACTTGCGTTCAAGGTTCGGCGAACCCTGAGGTAGGATAACTGCTAAAGTTCGATATTGTGAAAGTTGACACCTAGTGCCTAGCCACAACTCTCCAAGAGTATAGGTGGCTATCCGTATGCCTCATATTATAACCACAAGCGAGTATGGGATGAGAAGGTTCCAAACAGCAATCGATCATTACCCGTGTCCCATCACAGCCACCGAACACCTCAGGCGACAGGACCATTAGGTTCGCTCGTTCGAATTTCACTAATCGGGTGATCTTACCAGATCACAAAGCAGTCGACATCCTCGAGGACGCTCCAGGTTGTTTATAGTAGCGGATGGTAATCCTGTGTCCTCACATGGACCGAAATCCACTATGCACCAACTTACAACCTTTTCGTATGGGCGATTGTGGTTAGTGGTACCAGGGTGCCTAATATGGACTGACGGAGGTCGAAAGTTTTTGCGTCACTCTCACCCCTCCGTTCCCCAGACAG
The DNA here is from genome assembly GCA_028751855.1 of Ambrosia trifida. NCBI lineage: Eukaryota > Viridiplantae > Streptophyta > Magnoliopsida > Asterales > Asteraceae > Ambrosia > Ambrosia trifida. The sequence goes on along the minus strand of CM054124.1, from coordinate 22,210,884 downwards.
TAGGCAGTGTATATTCAACATACGGCCGTACAATTCCACAATGCGCGAGAATTAAAAGTCGACTTAAACACAAATGTCTAGAGGCTCACATCACCTCATCACATTAGTCAACACAGGAATGATGTACATGAATCATCATAATATGGTTGCCGTAACAAACAGAGGATAGGGTCTCGACAACATCTCAACACGTTGGCTTTCCTCGAGACGGTAAGCAGAGCATTGGTAACTACCCAAAACAAGGGTACCCAGTGCTTGTCCTGCTATATGTGCCTCACTAGCACTGGTGTCCTATCGTTATTAGCAACCTAGTAAGTCAATTCTGAACAACACAGGACACTTTCCCTCGAATTGACTATCCGATCCTATGCAGTGATCTGAGTGAAAGGAGTCCTAAAACTGGAATCCCTCACTCGCCGAAGGTTCCATCTTTCGGATCTTTCAAGTTAAGAGGTGAAATCGAGTCATAATGAATGCATCTGGCCTAGATCTCACGTTTGGGCTTGGCGGCTTCATGCGCCAAAATCGCTACTTAAAACAACAAACGACCGAGATCGCCCTACAAGAAGTAGTCTTGAGCCTTCCAATAAGGCATCCCATTCAACGACTCAGGTAGTCACACGCATGGGTGCACCATGTAAGCTTTCGAGCTCATCTTGGTTAGTCAGGTACTAAATGCACTGACCTGGCAGCTCATATTACTTTGGTGTCTCCAACAGTGCCTGTCAATGATAGGGGATTTTGCTCTAGCGCGAGCAATGCTACTGAAAAATAACTGGGAACACCCGTATCGACCCAAGGTCGAAAGGGTTCCACTATCCCAAGAATCTACGCACGACACCAAGACAAGATAGACCTACTATCAGAAGAATAGCAACATTTCCCGAACGGTTGAATCGATCATCCATCTCAACACGGTAGGGTAGTACCCTTATAGAGTAGACAATGCTACATGCCCTTCTAGATTCAGGGTTTCATAAGACCTCCGAATCACGTACCGGGGACTCCACCAATGCACACGCTGTGGGTGGGTCCACACTGTTATTCCTGTAGTCATCGGCATGACACGTTGGCAGGTATGATGTTAAACAATCCACTGGGATGAGCAATAATAAATTGAGTCTTTCAACTCTTACTAGCCCAAAGGTATGGGTCATAATATCGCTCACATTTACTCGATACCTTCAAGTTCGAGATGTACTCGAAATCCCTTATCACGGAGACGAGCCTCACCCCGTCGTGTGTGGATCATGGGATTTCCTTCCGACATGATTCGAGAGTGATTAGTTGACCAAAATGCACGTACAAGGTTAAGGCTGGACATGGCGTCACTGATGCCTTAGATCTTGAAGAGGTAATGCTCACGAAACGCGCGAGCATATAAAGAGGTCGACACATGATTCGGTCAATTACTGAAACTACCACGAGATTCGAACTTTAGGGAGATACATGTGCTAACACTAGGACTAGAGTGTCTTAGTATGACTACTGGAAAGTCCGTTAGACACCCGAATTCCCACATTATCGATGGCATCACTACACAACCATTCAGCAACATAACAACGGTTACGTGGGTTTGGGGTAATGTCTTTATCCCAAGGGAACCAAGAGTGAATCAAGCGACAGGTTATCACATCATCAAGTCAATCCAACAATTGTAGCAATACGTTTACGGTGCAATACGGCAGTACGGACAACACGACAATGGTCACAACACGTCCGCGAAACGCATCAACAACGGAATACTACATCAGGAGCAGCACAACCACGGCGGTGCATCACCGACAGCGAAGCGCAACCACATGGATATGCAGTCGGCAAAACTGTGCAACTACAAGAATGCACAATCGCTAGGGGTAACGCCACAACATGAATTCAAGACAGCAGGATGACACACCACCTAGCGAGTCCACTATACATAACCACAAGAAGCTCCATCACGGTGAGCACGCATCCCGGTGCGCTTCAGCTCACTTATGGCGACGGAATCCTTATTCGTAACCCCAACAGCAACCTATACTCCATAGGCTCATCGGTGGGAACAATTGGGTTATTAAGGGCATTCGTCATCATAAAAGAAATGGGAACGATGGGTTCCACATAATTTAGCAGACTTATCAAGCCGATATCGTTCTTAGGGAGAATGACTGTATGTTCGATATAAGTCACTCGAATAATGGCGACTGCAGCTTTGACAGGCTCAACCATGCCTGAGAACCATCGCCGCCATTAGTCTTGGCAGGAGCCAGGGAATGATAACGAGCGGTTCAACGAAAACCTCAAGAAAATGGAGTTAACGGCAACGAACTCCATCGTGACACAAACATGGTCATAGCGGCTTGGCAAGGGTCTTAGAGATATCTATGTCAATGGCAATGATCTTGGCAGGAGCCTTCGAAACAACAGCAACATCAAACTTGACAACAGCCATAGAAACATCCTCAACACGCTCAGTATGAGCTACACTCTCAGCAACGACGACATAATTCGCTTGGGCCATAGAACAACGAAAAGAAGCCTGACACAAGTTACCGAAACGATTGTGACAAATCTAGCGGAGATTTAGGGAACAACAATAACAACTCGACAAGAGTTCCACACTTAGTAATGACAACAGGATTCGCTTGAGCCGTAGGACGATGATGGCAGCAACAACAGCAGGCTCAGCAGAAACCTTAGACCCGTCGTAGCTATTAGATGTGTGGTAAATAGTATCCATAGGACCTAGAAACCAACCAACATCTTTTCCAGTATCGAAACATTGGTCACAACAAGAATAGTAGAGGTAGAAGGATCATGATTTATCGAGACACCACGATAAAATAAAACGATACAAACTCTGGCAATTCAGCCGAGTCATCCTTCTCATTAGGGTCCTCTTGCATGTTATTTGGCCCTAGTACCGATAGTCATCAACTGAAATGCCTCTCCGACACCTATGCGGGGCCAGCGAACTTTCTTCCTGATAGGCCACGCAGTGAGAGTATCGAAATATGACAAGAGATTGGACAAGTCACATTGTCCATGACGAATGGATCTCGCAACCTTAGTTTATAAAACACCGTGACAAAGGGACGCAACGTCTCAATATCTATGGGGATTGATGGAAAACACTTCGCATCAATTGCCACCCCAAATAAACAACCAGTCTCGTCGTCCTGACGAGGGTAGCGGACGTTCAAAATTGCATCATGAGCAATGGAATTGCTGTCCCATGGGTGAGTTTTAGTTGATAGAATAACGTGACCACTTCCAGTAGTCCGTTATTTGCCCCTTTTCGGGGGGGGGGGGGGGATTTCAATGTCAGCCAGAGCGTTCCGTGACACTTGACAATTACGAGTCACACGCTTTACGATTTCGGCTCCCGAAATGTGGTTTCACTCCCCGAGTATTATGACGGATTCAGACGCAAAACGTACGTCGTGATCCTATATTCAATATATATGTATGTCTCCATATATATTAACTGACTTGGATAAAATTATCTCCGACTTGTGACATCCGTCACTTTTCATTATATATATATATTTTATATATATTTATAATAATAATAATAATAATAATAATAAATAATAAAAGTTTATGTTGTTTTTTGTTTTACATTAAACTTAATAAACCATTACCCTAAACCCATTAACCTACAAACCCAACATCTTGATCTGATCCAACACAACACAGGCCCATCTGAGCCCAATAACAAGCCAGCCCAAAGCCCCTTATCTGATTAAAAAAAAAAAAAAAACATCTGCTGATGCCAAGACTCGAACCCGAGTCAGAGCCGGCTCAGCAGATTACACACGCGACCACAACCATCTGAGCTAGCCTTGATTTCTGAAATATACCCAACCTTAATTATATTTAAACCCGCCTTAAAACATGTTTCCTTCTTCCTTTTCTGTCTGTTCGAACGCGACTCAAGAAGGAAACAGCAAAACAGTCAACAACATGCGAAATTATGGCATATAATCACCACTTATTGCCTTATAACTGAACGACTTTGACCATACACATTTACACACTTGAATTGACTTCATTTATGGCCTTAATCAAAGCCTATTGACTCGTTTTTGACCGAGCTTGAACCCAAATTCTAATCCGTATTTATAGAAGGTTTTGACTCAATTAATCTCGTGTCTATACCCTATATAAGCCGAATAAGTAAAACCCCATAACATACTGCACATACAAACACACAATCACTTGTATTTGATGCTCTAAAGTCCGGGTTTTTGACGTTTGAATCATACGGCAATCGGTATGTATCTGTTTTAATTCGTAGTTGTTATAGAGTCATTTTGGGGTATAGATCATTAGCCCCATCAATTCATTGGTGATCTGCATAAAATTGTTGTGATTGATAATTCTAGGGTTTATACGAATTGGGGCTTTTCTATAATTAGCGTTTATATATATTGATCGGTCTTAAATAAAACAATCAGAAGTGTAGAGCAGTTGGTGGTGAGTGTTTGGCTAAAACTAGTGAACCGGCCTATGGCCCAGGTTCGAGTCCCACAATGAACAAGCATTTTTTTTGTTATCATCTATACATATATTATCTTCATTCTTTTTTAAAATCATTTTAAAATACTAAAACTATTTTATAAATTCTACAAAATTTATTTTATGCTATTCCACTGATAAAGTTCATCATCCAATTTTTATTTTTTCAAAAATAATTTATTTAATATATATTATTAATAATACAAGTTTATTCATTTATATTTATTAAATTCTATAAAAATATCTAAACGATTTTATTAAATCTCACAAAAATTATCCTAAACTTGTATATTCATAAACATTTCAGAAATAATTTTTAATTCTGAAAAACCGGCCTTTTTATATTTTTAATTAATTTTTGTTAGTTTTAATCATAAATAATTCATAATAAATTCATTTTACAATATTTTTGCACCAAAATTTTACATAAATTATTTCTATCCATTTAGAACAGAAATACAATTTTTAATCTAAAATTTCTTTAATTTTAATATTTTTAAATATTAAAGTTATATTTTGACAAATTGAAATAAATAGATTAAATATACTATTTTCAAGAAAATAATTTTATAAAAATTATTTTCACATTTAAAACTTTATATTGTGACCATATTTGATTTAAAGTTTACTCAAAGACTTTTGTCTATTTAATTACCAAATTTATTAAACGTTTAATTTATTAACCAAATAAATACTTATCCTCAATTCGAAACCCTAGAATTCCATGTACCCTAGAGTTATTCCTTACACATTATTAAATTCTTTAGGTTGATTCTTTGGAATATTTCCAACGCATATTTTGTTGTCCAGTTCCATTACAAGCTATTACGTAAACAGTGAGTATTCCTACCCCTTTTTGCTTTTATACATTTTTGGGGTGTTACATGTACACTATTACAATTTCAAATACAAGTTTACATTTTTACAATACAATTCTAGTACTATGTGCATTGCTTACAACGTGCTTTATGCTTAGACAATACATGTGGATTACATTTGTACTTAGTGAAATCATTAACATGGTACAAGCCGACCTTAACATTGGATAGCGCTATTTGGATTGACAACCCGCCTAGGTTGATTCTCCCCCTTTTTCATCGGAGAATCCGTGGCCATTGTTAAGTTATTATCCACTTGTTGGATAAGTACACTACAGTTCATACAGTACATTATACAGTCACAGGGTTGATTTCGCTCATTTGTTTGATACATGGTTTACATATTTGCACTGTAGCTTGCACTTGAATTGTATAACTTTTTAACCTACTATATATATCAAATCTAGGAATGCTCACCAACATTTCATATGTTGACCAAATCTATTTGTACATGTTTCAGGTGCAGTTTGATCTAGTGCTTTAGCAAGGAACATTTAGTGCTTATTTTAATCCAGTTATTTCAATATTTACATTTCATTTAGACAATGTATTTTCCATTTCCATGTAAGACAATTTTGATTATTCAATAATATTTACATTTTAGTACCATGAGCTTTTGAACAATCGTCACTACGTGGCACCTCGATGATTCCGCCATCGGTTGGGGTGTTACACGACTCGACTCACTTTACCATATAACTACTTTCCCATTAAGTAGTCATACTAGGATCTTGTCAGTCGAGATTTCATTTTTCCCATAATCGACTCGACTCACCTTTCCATATATTTATTTTCCCATTAAATAAATATACTATGATCTTGTCGATTCGATATTACATTCTACAACCATCGACTCGACTCACTTTACCGTATAATTATTTTCCCATTAAATAATTATACTAGGATCTTGTCGATTCGACACTACATTTTACAACCACCGACTCGACTCACTTTACCGTATAATTATTTTTCCATTAAATAATTATACTAGGGTCTTGTCGACTCGACGTTGTATTTTACGACTATCGACTCGACTCACTTTACCGTATAATTATTTTCCCATTAAATAATTATACTAGGATCTTGTCGATTCGACACTACCTTTTACAACCATCGACTCGACTCACGTTACCGTATAATTATTTTCCCATTAAATAATTATACTAGGGTCTTGTCGACTCGGCGTTGTATTTTACGACTATCGACTCGACTCACTTTACCGTATAATTATTTTCCCATTAAATAATTATACTAGGATCTTGTCGATCGATATTTCGTTTTCGGCACCCGACCCGGCTCACCTTACCATATATTTATTTTCCCATTAAATAAATATACTAGGATCTTGCCGATCGATATTTCACTTTCAACACCCGACTCGGCTCACTTTACCATATATTTATTTTCCCATTAAATAAATATACTAGGATCTTGCCGATCGATATTTCGTTTTCAACACCCGACTCGGCTCACTTTACCATATATTTATTTTCCCATTAAATAAATATATTAGGATCTTGCCGATTCGACATTGTTGAATTTAGACGGGGGCTATCATGCCTTCTAGATAAGATGATCAAGCCTATTAACTCAGCAAGGACGATTCTGCCCTCCAATAGGGGAAGGAACGCCTGACCCTCGAAGACAACTTGGGCATGTGTTAGATCAAGAATGACTTACTCACAGTAATAATATAGCAGCACACGGGCAACTAATCTCAATACTGATCCACACAGGGTCCCGTGCTCAAAACGCACTGGTTTTGCAGGGACGCACCCTAAGTCTTCACTCGGTTCCAAGTTTAGCATTCCACGCATCGTACCAAGCATTCATCTCTTCGGTAGGCAGTGCATCCTCGTATGTCCGCTCCTTTGAGGAACTTTGAGTGGAGGCATTCAACTCCTATACAAGGAAGCTTTCATCTCCTGTCCCTATCCGATGCGAGGGTTTACGTCAGATTACTCATATGAAGTAGACGTTCGAGCTCTTCCGTGTTCGTACCTTAGAGGTAATGCTGAAGAAAGCTCATTCAGTCTGCGAGGATCGAAATCAAGGGATATCAACAAGACCTCCCTTTTAGCCCGTTGGCCAATCAAACTCTAAGACTGACCCTACAGTACAAGAATAGACAAGGCAAGAAGTGATCACCAACCCCAGCCCTAGCGCCCACCAAGGTTACCGTGCACCACAAGTTATTATTACGTGTGCACCCGCAATGATAATCGGTGTTGCCAGGTAATTTTGGTGCCCGCTAGTTCCGAGCTTCCTGATCCAAAACAAAGATTTCACACAATAAAGGACCTAGACTAGCTTCGCCTTCACGACATCAGCAACACGACAACGTCCACTAGCACGATAAAGGTTAGCCCTTCCGATCATCCCGTCTGCAGGTAAGCGGGTGAGTTCGTCGTAGACCACCGCTTGTCCTTCCCGCTTGTCGATGTCGGTAACTGATGCAAAAGTGCGGACTAAAGTGAAGTGTGAGACGATATCCTTACAGGCAAGCTATTTGTACTACTTATATGCATTAACTAGCACTAGTTAGAAAGTCGGATCTCTACACAATTTAAACATTCATATCCTTATGTTCTAACATTTTATATATTGACACACATGGCTAGTCGGTCGGAATTTCCCCTTGTACAATCCATGTACAATTTTCTTTCTTTTCTAAAAATATTTCGCTGTGTTTTATTTTTGAAAACTCCGTTTTCGAGCCAAAACCGGTTATAGTCTAGATTTTTCAAAAACACTAGTTCGCTATAACCTTGGCTCTGATACCACTTCTGTCACACCACGCCAATGGCGGAAACACGTGGCGCGACGCTCGAAAGCATATCAAAGTCAAGATTAACACAAACTATATTTAATTAGAAAAGATCATTATATTAAGATGTCGGGAAGGAGTACCTGGTTTCAAACATTACTTAAAACCACAAACATTAAGTTTTAAAGTGGGGTGTTTCCGGTTATGTCCCAACCCGATGGTACAATGGATGAAACCCCCAACCAGTGTCCGACATCCCAAATTCCACCGTACTAGCCGCATACCTGTTCAGCACTTAGTTACCTGAAAGATATGTTTAAAACGACGTCAATATATAAAATATTGGTGAGTTCACAGGTTTTAGTTTCGTAAATACGACATTTTTACATCCTGTGCAAATCCAGCACATTTTTACATCCTGTGCAATTCCAGCACATTTTTACATCCTGTGCAAATCCAGCACATTTTGTGGCCTTTGTACGGAGTAGCTAGCTCCTACAAACTATGATGATAAGCAATCCCCTGAGTCCCATAACCAAACCAAGACTAATAAATATGCCCCGCTCCAAGTCGTTTCTCGGAACCCAACGACTTAAGTTCAGAATACGTGCACCTCTTGTCTTTACCGGGTTGACGCTATCAACCAGAGGTGGGCCTCGTCAGGCACCGATAGTACTATCCAAATATTCCTTTGGTTTCATTTACCTGAATTAATGGTTACAGTAGCGAGGACCCAACCCCGAGTGGCGACCAAAAACTCAAGTACTCATCATGCCACTTACCACATTTTAACCTTTGAAAACATTTCAATATGTGATAACTTTTGACAAACATATCTTTCCCCCAGTTAAAACAGTAAAATGGGGCCGTGAAACTCACCTTAATTTCCATGCTTAGCTAGCAAATAAAATCCAAAGCTTTGACCGACTTCCTCGTGCCCTAAGTACCAATAAAGGACACCTTAAAGTCTATCATATATAAACCTAGCTTATTTTTCCGGTTAAAAGATAGTTTATCCAACTATCTTGACTCGTGTGTACTAACCCGAGTCTTTAAGTGCTTTAACTCGACGAACCGATCGTGACTTACCATAATTCATGTGTTTACATACGGCATAGTACCCAAGTCGCGCACCTGTTACTCTGCGTGTGTAAACCATGTTGGACTAACACCACGAAACGTATAACTCATCCCGAGTAATAGCTTGTCTCGTAAATCGGATAAATGTAATCGTCTTGTATAGTTATTTTCGGGAAATATACCTTGCTGAAATATAATATAGTTATTAAAATCCTTTCAATAACATTTGTTATTTCTTTTCCCGAATCCGAGTATCTTACAAATCTCAAGACTCTGCTTTTTATAAAGAGATTTTCCAATTAAAACCGAACGTTTATACATCTTTTAATCCGACAACAAACATATTTTAGTTACCAAGTAACCTTTAAAAACTCGTCATACTTGACGCTCGGTAACGAAAGACTATATATTTGTTTGAAATATTTCTCGGAATAGACTACTATTGTTACAAATAATATTTGTCATAACGTCGTGATTTTGTATATGACTACACTTGTCAAACGTTTGGGAAGTTATTTATAAGAACGAACAATAATGTCACACTTGTCGCGCTTCGGTTTTATAAAAATTTCGGCAGAGTTTCCTCTGTTTTTGGTATAAACCAGACAACACAAGTTGTCTACAATTTCCCAAAATCAACACCTAAACAAAGACGACATTATATTTATCCGCATTTCTAATCCACGAGACTTTATACGTTGTGACTATTATATAAATCATACTATTTATATAAATATATATACGTATAGTCCATCAATTTAGTCCAACAACAATGCAAGTCACGACTAATACACAAATATTAGCTCATAATGCTTTTCGTTAATATTTTTATCGGTTCGTTAGCGAGTTAGTCGTTCATATTTATATATTTTATAAATATATGTGTAAATAATAATATAACGAAATAATTGCTAGTTAATTATACCGTAACGCTTGACCGAAGATTACTGAGTTGACCGGGTTGGCCAACCCGAATCTGACCGGATCTACCCGAGAGCACCATACTTGACCCACGACTAGAACTTGAAGACGGCACGCAAACCGAGCCAGATCTGAATCTGACCCGGAAGCATAATCTTGACCCGAGCCCCGAGTCCCGAACCCAAAACTGACCGGACCCGAACCGCCGGACGCCACCACCGTGGCCGGACCACCGGTGCCGTGGCCGGACCGCCACTGCCGTGGCCGGACCACCACCACCGTGGCCGGACCACCACCGCCATCCCACGCCACCAAAACTCCCGTTCTGACCACTTGCGCGCCATCGGAGCCCAACCAAAACCCACTCCGGCCCCTCCGGAACTCGCAACCAACCGGAAATAGCTCGCCGGAATATGGCCGGAGAACGAAATTTCGTGAAAACTTGTGAGGAGTCCCCCAAAGACCCGATCTAAACGTTTGTACAAAGAAAACTCGAAAACGAGCTTACCGGAAAAGTCGCCGGAATTCCTAGAGAGAGAGAGTGGAGAGAGTTTGGTTTTTAGAGAGAGGAAGTGATGTGAGAAATGAGAAGAATTGGAAGTGTTATAAGCTTATATAGGTGGGCTTTTGGATTGGGCTTCAAGCCCAACGTCGCGTACCAACTGCTCCGTTTTAGCCCGTTATCGCTTCTGGACTCGGTTTTTGTTCGTAGTCACAAATAATACCAGGCCGAGCAATTCAATAATTTTTTTCGTCACCCGACGCGTGAAGACGGCACACGCGTTAAAATCGCGTTAATCGGTTCGGTTGTGTTATCCTTCATTTAAATGATCCGATAACTTTCGAAATTCAACCGATAACATTATTTATAATAAATAATTATTCCGGAAGTTCGGTGACAGTTAAAGCCACGCGTTTCGACGTTCGAATCCCACGTCAGTTCCTCTCCGCGTTTCTCCAAAACGCTGCGTTTTTGACCGTTTACCGCGCCGATTTCACATTCGATCGCATCGATAGTAAATACGTGTCGTATTTTCATAGAATAAGCTTATGTTATTCCAGTTTGACAAATTTTTGCTGATGTCAGTTCGTTACGTTAAACACGCGAAGTCTTTCTTTAAAGGCATCAAGGCTTCAACGAACTTTCAAAAGGACATCGTAGGACTCATATTAGCTCAACTAACCATAATTAACCTTAAACCATGTTAATTATTTCTAAAACATGATTAGAATCACGTTAATCGTTGTACGAAATTTGCCGGTTGTCACACTTACAGTCCATGGACGACTTGTAAGTGCACACTGGTGGGTTATGATCAAGTTGACCTAAACACGTGGAGTAGGAAACACGAGTAAGGATAAGAGCTTAGAGTAAGGGTATCTGAGAAGAATGGAACGAGATAATGTTACCAGCTTGGTAGGCTGCTAGAGTTTCAACAACTCTGGCATTGATGAGTGCATTGAGTTCAGCCTGTGACATGTTTACGTTTCCCCTTCCAAATCCTCTCCCCGCCATTATAACTCTACATTTACATTATACCCATGAGAAAACGATAATATGCTAAACATATAATTGTTCACACAGTACAAGTAAACTAGAACACAACATGACAGACAAACACGAGAATAAGATAAAACAGCCAATCGAAAATATCATAATTAGTAGTGTCTCAAGTAAATATCCAAAGTGGTTCTCAAGTTCACAATGATATTAAAATGATAGTCGAGACATAATAATAATATTTAAAATAGAAAGAAAATCAATCGTTGTCCATGGTTGTGCAGGAGTCATCGCCATCACTCTCGTCGACCTCTAAGGGCTTGACCTCCTCCTCAGCTTCCTCCTCGGGATCCTCTTCAAGTTGTTCCTCTTGTGGTATCACAGGGGGTCGTTGGTTGGCCATCAATAGTTGTATCTGTTGCTGTTGTTCCTAGACGATTAGTCTGGTCTCTGCTAGGCGAGCGGTCAGTGTATTAATGCATTCCTCCAAAGCGGAGTGTCGTGAGGTTAGGGTGTTACGCAAATCCCAGATGAGTTCTAGACGACGACCAGCCTGAATAACATCACTAAATTTGTCCTACACGTAGCTCACATATCCTGCAAAGGTCTTCTCCCATGAGTCCCTGATAGTGGGAACCCTTTCAGGCACTCCATATTTCTCCACAGTGTAGTTCAGCAGAGCAGGGTACCACCCCCACTCCTTTTCAAGTTTGTCATCCATGGTAGGGGAATTAGGTTCAGAATTGGGGTTAGAAGAAGATGACATGATTCTCTGCAACATGGAAGTTTAATATATGAATTCAAGGGAAATAATTAAATGGGTACTTGTGCGGTGAGTGTAACTAATGCACTACTTATGCTATAACGGTTATAGACTAGACTCGACACGAAGTCCTAGTTCACTATAACCAATGGCTCTAATACCAATCTGTCACACCCTCAAATTTCCACTGCGGGGTTTTACCGCGAGGCGCGTGATACACCAGGATCCCATAGCCATAAGTTATACGAAAGACTTTAAATGCCCAAACCATTTAGTTCGTTTCAAATAAAATTCTCTTTTATTTTTAAAAGTTTGTCAACCATACGTTTAGATAAGTGCGGAAGCGAAAACAGTTTAGTAAAAAAAGAGATCATGCGCAAACACAACACGCCCAAACCAAAATGAAAGTAAATACGTCAAAAATTTATAAAGTTTTAAATCCCATGTGTGACACCATGCATGAACCTAGACGTGCTCCTTTTTAGCGACTTGCGAAAACATACCAAGTGTGTTAACATAAAGCTGGTGAGTTCACAGTACGAGTAACAATAGTAATTTCATCAAGTGTATTAAAAACATTAGTTTTAAGCTTGTCAGGGGTAGCTAACCCGCTCAATGTAACTAAACAGTGGTTATTGGGAAACATACAGATGTTAAAGTGCCTCGGCACTAGTGTCTATCAACACTAGTAAGAAATAATGGTAAGAAGTTCATGCCCGTGACCCAAGCACCACAGGCATGAGGTTGCTGCACAACCTAATAGCCCTACTAACTAATACCCCGTTCGCCTCCAACGATTAACCCAATAAAATAGTAAGGACTTTCAAGATAGAGTGTTTAGTTCACAAGGGATAGTTAAAGTACAAAACTGATAAAAGTGTGATCCACATAAGGAATCGAAAACCCGACCCACACAAGGATTCATAGCATCCCAAAACCTGGGATGTAAAAGTAGTCCCAACTGGACTAGAAAAGTTTTATTTAATTCTGTCTCAACCCGAGACACCTGCTTTCGCGAAAAGTAGTGAAACTCACCTTAGGTAGCGTGCTAAAAATAAACGGCAAGGATAGCAAACGTGGAAGACTACTCGCCTACCGATAACCTATCGAACACAAAATTACAAGTGTTTGAGTCTGGTTACACATTTGGTTATCCTAACCCATTGTACCCTGATATGACCTAGGTGACATCTCATGCAATTGCACTTGACACAATTAAACCATGCAAAACCCGTCGATTGTTGGTGATTAGTATATGATGCAACATGTTAAGACTTTTAACACAACTAGTTCTCATCACACATTACATACAATCAACCTATCATGTCATCTACATCATATAAATAACATGTACACATGTTCTCATATAGAATTTCACAACTTATAACTCAATAACACACTCAAATCATCACATAAACAATATCTCTCAAACATGCGTTTTCTGGACAGATTTTAGGTTACGGAAATCAATTTTTATAAAATACCAAATCAACTCCTCAAGTCCCCAAAATTTTACAGAGACTTCCCATATGTTTATTGTGACTCTAATATTTTTATTTCCTGTCAAAAACACATCAAGATTTTATGAAAAATAATTTAGTCTAGCCACCTCAAAAAAAGCGTGCTGTTGATAGCAGCTTACTTAAAAATTCATTAGAAATCATAGACTCATCCAAACGGGGTGAATCCAATTGGAAAAGCTTTAATATTCATAGACTCAACTTCTGTCCAAATTTCACGATCAACGGATTTGTAAAACTCAAGTTACAGCCCTTTAAAGTTGGTCCATTTCTCACATCCGAAAATCTGATTATACCTTTAAACTTATAAAATCATGAATACATATCAAAACAAGTCCAAAACGCATGATTTTGGACTTTTTGAAAACAATCAGATTAAACATGTTAATCACCGTATAACAGCCCTACAAGTTGCTATAACAAATCTGCCAGAAATCAGAATTCTCATAACATGATTCTCATAAACCCTAATCATTCTCAATAACCCATAATCATATAATAAACTCATATTAACACAATCAAATCCATATTATCACGTTTAAACCCATGTATTTACGTACCACATACCCTAGATATGATTACTATCAACAATACTCATCAACATTCATAACAAACATCCAAGACATCTTACTAGCCATGATTTGCGATTTTTATATAAATAGTTTTTAGGGTTTTTAAACTTTTCAAGTATTATGATTTATCATACAATACATAAAACATATACCTTGCAATGCAAGAATCCTTAGAACCTCAAGATTGCACCCGAAATAACTTGGATTAGTGATGAAATTGGATGAAAGATTGAAAGTGAAGGTGATGGTGGTGTGTTGCTTGTTCACGGCGCAAAGCACAAGTAGGGTTTGTGTTTTATTATTTTTTTAAATAATAACATACCAAGGGTTTAGTTATGGGCCAAGGTTTCGGGTTCTAGGGATTTTTATCTGATAAGTGAGCCCGTTAACAATATCTAGCTCCCAAGACTAGTCCCGTCAATATTAATCATAACAAGTCTTATAAAGCTACTGTTTTATCAATTCATTATTATGTCTATCATAAATATATATATATATATATATTTATATATATATATATATATATATATATATATATATATATATATATATATATATATATATATATATCTCGCAGAGTTTAGGTACAAGTTAACTAACACACAGTACTTCACAAAAACATGCAATTCATATACATGTGTTACTTCACATTCATCAATACTCACCCGTTCATATAATCATGCATGCCTAATAAATCACCAACGTTCGGGATACAGGACTCGTGTGTGTGTCAAGACAAGGATTTTCCTCACTATAACGTACGTTAATGTGACCTAACATATGTTATTGTTACATAACGTCCTGAAAGACCTGTTCAACTAACCCTAGCTAAGTGTTTAACCACGTATGATCATGGAAATTAACTAGAGTTCAGTAAAAGAGTTAACCTAAAAATGCGGGGTGTCACAAATATAAACTATCACCCCTTCTTAACCCTACTTCTTCTTCATCATCAACCCAACCATAACCTCCACCTCCCACCACCGTCCAACTCCATCATCATCCAACCTCCTTCTTCAACCCCAATGTAACAACCATCATCATCCAACCACCGATCGGTTCCTCATATTATTTTCATTCCATGCCAATTGTCTTTTTTTTTGCAGTTCCCGATGTACGATCTGTTTACGTTTTTACTGTATATATTGTTTCATGATTGGATTAATTAGTTTCTTTTTTTATTTATTTAGATTGTTTGATTTAGGTTTATTATTTTTTTAATTGATTTGAAACTCATGATTTGCTTATAGTTTTATAGCAGAGGAAATGCTGTTTTGTAGTTTCAGACTAATTTTTCTTTTTTTTTTTTTTAGTTTTGTTTCTAACTTTACACCTCTGTTCCTTCCATTAAAACATTTGTTCTTTTCAACACTAACTTCGTTTCTATTGAAAGATTGTTTAGGTGAGGGATTGAATTTGTGTGTTTTTTTTTTAATTTTTATATTTTATTTTATTAGTTTTGGGTTTGATTGAATCATGGTTGTTTAGGTAATCTATTTGATTGATGGTCGTTGTAGTGGAGGGTTTTGTTGAAAGGTGGTGGTGGTTGTGGACAGAGAGCAAAGATAGAGAGAAAGTATAATACATTTTTTTTATAAAAATGGGTAGTATAATAATTTCACATGAACTTAACTGAAAAACTTAACTTTCATCCAAGTCAGGGACTATCGATGCAACAAAATACAAAGCACAAATCCCACATGTATAATTTTGAAAGATTGGAAAGCATACTTTAAATTTGAGGAAACCATAAGGACCATCCATGCAGTTTACTCCTCTTAAAATGAGAAAACTGAATTTACATGTTTTTTTAGTGTTGCTAGGTCGAATACTGACTTCAATGTTCTCCATTAGTAGGCGGTTTTCAGTGACATCATAAACAAAATGACACCTAACTCTTCATTTATGGTTTCACGAGTGGAATACAAGCACTAGTATTATATTGCTAACAAAATATACCCTGCAATACACAACTATTGTAAAAAAATTCACATTTTCATGAAGATGGAGAACAAGAAATTCAATGCATGCCAAGAATCAGCAAGGTCTTGTGATTTGTCAAATTATCAATATGATCGATCAATTGATGAGGATGTTGAAGAATTTGATGAAACACAATAAGGATCTTATATGTGGGTTTGTATAAGTAAGATTCACACCTTCGTATGGATCAAATAACACCATAAATTTTTTAATATTACCCAGTATCATATATATAAATAGGGTTGTAAACAAGCCAGAAGTTCAACGAACAGTTCGTGAAATGGTCAGCAGGAAGTTTATTTATTTTCGCTCGTTTTATAAATGAACGAACACAAACAAGATATTATATTCGTTTAATTAAACAAACAAACATGAACAGAGGTCGGGTTCGTTCATTTATGCTCGTGAACATTCGTTAACGTGTTTGTTTATGTATGTTTATGTTCGATAGTTCATTAGGGGTTTTTAACTTTTTATTTCTAATGTAAGTACTTTAAATGTTCCAGTGGTAGATTATTTAATATATATTAATGTATCGCATATTAATATTACTTTAACTATTTTACTTAAGTGTTATTTTAGGTGGGTTAAACGAGGATTTCTAGTTTAATATGATAATTTTGTGTTTTTATAAGACAATATGTGATCAATATTATGTCAAGTATATTTGGGTAATTGAATTAGTATGTTTTGGGTGGACAATATTCGTTATAGAATTTTCAGATTTTAATATGTGTGAGTTTATGCTCGGTTTTGTTCATGAATGCATGTTTGTGTTCGTTTACCATTCATTGGTGTTTTTCTGTATTCACTTTTGTCCGATACCTAAATTTAACAATTAAAGACAAATGAACATGCACACAAACACAAACACAAACACAAACCTCGTTCGGTAATTGTTCATGAACAGTTTGTGAACACATTATTTCCTTAACAAATAAACACGAACAAAAAAATCTCTTTTGGTAAGTGTTCATAAACAGTTATAAACACATTATTTCCTTAACAACAAACACGAACAAGACCCTATTCGTATTTGGTTGGTTCGTTTACAGCCCTATATATAAACGTGACCCCCTGATAAAAAAAAATCTCATTAGAATCAATGGTTTATTATTCATGTTAAAAATATAAATGCATGTTTTGGAGTACTTTATTTTTTGAAACTTTAGACAACACTTTGCTTCACGTTTAGTTTTAAAGCTCATCCATGTCATTACCTCCCCACCAAAGCACAGGTAACTAATACTTATTTTAAACTAGCATGCAGGTGTTAATTGATTTATATATTAGTTTTTATTTAATGATATATCATAAAACAAAAATATAAACCAGGGCCATTTAAGTCATTTCATAAGATTTAACTAATAAAATCTAACAGAGGTTATCTTTTGAACTCAAGAAGTTAAGATTAGAAACTTTAAGGACTCAGATCGACTTCACTCAATATATAATTAATTTTCCGCAATTACGATTATAATCAATACTTTTACCTGTATATTAACTAGTTATTATTAATTTATTACTAGTGGGACTTCGCGCGATGCGACAGTCCGACGGAGTCCAAATCATCCTATAACCTTTGCCAACCCATGGTTTCGGCACCACTATCCGAATCCCATTCCTTATTAAACTCATTAACTAAGAACACCATGTATACAACATACACTGCTGTTGTTTTGTTAAGTATTAGATGCGCACACACATGCAAGTTACACTTATATTCCATATATTGCTACATAAGATTGTTAAAAATATTTTTATATGTGATATCATATCTGATATTACTAAATTGAAGTTAAAATTTTAACATATTAACTTACATTACATATGGATATAAAATAAATTTTTTACGTTGTGGATGCAAGACACTTCTTTTAGGTTTTAACTTGGCATTATGAGTAAGTAAAGACTTCATTTTCTTTGGAATTTACAAATCAAATACTTAAAAATCCCTAAAATGATTTTGTGGGAATCATAAGTTTTTTTTTTTTTTTAATTTTATAATCGAATACATTAGAATTTAGATGTGGTAGTTACCCAAAAACAAAGCATATCTTATTTTTAAGAATATAATAATTGGGTTAGTGCAGAAATTGTGGCCTTGTGGGATATATAATTAAGATATCAACCGTTTCATCATTTTAGTTCTCTCTTCCATATTACGTTATCCGTTGAAGTTATTATCGTTTTCAATTATATTCTAAAAGTTGCAATTCTTTAATATATTTTTTAAACAGTGAATTTATTAAACAAAACAAGAACAGCAACATCTACCACAGAAAAACATGGACAATAAGGTTGTTTAGAAATCAAGCCGAGGGCAAGCTCGGGTTGACTTATTGTAAACAAAGTCAACTCAATTCGGATTTAAAATCAAGCTGAAATTCTAAGCTTGAGCTCAGCTTGGTTAGGCTCGAATACAAAAAATTAATACATAGTTTTCAAAATTCAATAGTCTATTATATCACCCAATGGTTTAAATGACCATAACTAAAATAAACTTAACCTAATACATTACAAGCCAATATCAATTCCTACTAAGTATAAGATAAGTTTCAAATTGCACTGAAATACAATATATGTTCATAAGTTTCAAAATACTCTAGATATCCAACTACACTCCTTAAATAATAGATCAAATTCGCTAATCCCATGTCAGTTTGGGTATGCCTCTACTCCTCACCCTTTCCACAATAAGGGTTTCTACAATTCTAACCGGAACAATCAAGTGTCTTATCTTCACATGTCCAAACCATCTCAATATCCACTCCGTAATCTTATCCAAGATACACGCCACCCCAACAACTGTTTAGAAACTTCATTTTTATTTATGTCCTTTCTAGTTTGCCCACAAAACCGCATCAACATCCTTACCTCCGCTAATTCCATCTTATGTGCTTAAGTCTTCTTAATGGCCGAACAATCACTCCATATGACATAGACGATCATACTGCATTCCTATACAATCTTCCTTTTAACTTTATTGGAAATCTCTCGTCACACGATATTGTTGGGCTGCTCGCAGAGAACATGATGAAAAATGATCTAAAACAGATTCTTGAAATCATCCTGCAGTAAACCACTAAATCCAGTACCATGTTTTGATAAGTTACATGCACTCCCTTCTAAACTTTGTATTTTCTAAGAAGAAAAGTTCAAATAACCTATAAAGTATAGTCTCACTTAACTAGGATTAGTGAGCACACCTAACTATTAGATTAGTGCTATAAAATGTTTTATGCATATCATAAGTCTCATATGATATACATAGAACATGCTATGGCCTAACGCAGATCTTGGTGTAACAAAGGTCAATTGCTCGTCAACACTATGGTCGCAAAAAACTTTAAATCAAATGTCTCACCAACCCTTAATGATTTGTGTATTACACGGATTCTCCGAGGGTAGTGCCTCTAGGTCAAGATAACCTTTTGTTGTATGGTGCACCTAACCGAGTTTGAAGGTGTTGGCTATTTAAGAACTGAGATGCTTAGAGTATTCCACGACCTACTAAAGCTCACAATGCTCCTAAGTTCAAATATCACCATCACCTTAAAGGGTACCACGATATTGTATGTCTTACCTAACTGAGACATTCAAAGTACCCCACGAGTTATTAGATGTCTAAGGGTCAATGTCAAAACATGGTATCAAAGATACTCTATAGACTTATGACATTTAATTCTATAATTATTTTTGAACACATTAAATAGAAAACATATAAAAACAATTATATAGAACTAGGTACTTTATAAAAGTTAAAAGTTTTATAAACTTGATAATACCATAAGAAATCGAGAAATCAATAATGAAAGCTGCGTGTTTATTCATGAGGCAACGATTTGAATTTGAGAATATTACGTTATATTCATACACGTAAACATGCATAATTTGATTCAAACTAAACGTCACTGGATTCTATGACTGGAGAAGAAAGCTTCTGTCTATAGTGAATTTCATACAAAGATTTCATGTAATTATGATTAATTAAGCATGATTAAACAAGATGGAAGTGAATTTCTTCTAAAAAAAAGTATTTGACATATTATCATATATAAAAATTTAACATTGAATTATTATGATGATTTTAATACGTTGTAAATTTGGTTGAATAATTAATTAATTATCAATAAAAAATCAACCTTGTGTTTAGAACAAAGAGAATGATAAATTCTTTTATTGGTTCTATTTATATACACGTCTCAATGAAAGTTATGTACAAATTATCCAAGCATAGTTGAACAAGTTAATAGAGTGTTTTTTTTTAATTTCCTTTTTATATGGTTTTGTTACAGTTTTGACTTACTTAGATTTGTCTATGATAATTATTAACTTTTTTTAATGTGGCGAGTTAACTCGTTGCCACGCGTATTCATGATTCAATGTTTTTTGGTCTATTTTTGTTCGGTTTAACGGTCCCTCTATAACGTGCTGGTTTCCCACTAGTTATATATATCACAATACATTTGAAAAGGATAGATTTGTCGTTTTGCAGTAAATTTTAAGAGTTTAAGGAGGCAAAATTGTATTTTATGAATTTGACTATACCTTAATTATCTTTTACATTAATTACCTTTACATCTGAAGATCTAAAAGCTAGTGCGTACCTCGTAAGTGAGGTTGAAGGCGACAAACTTGATAAGATCTTGGGTTATTGTACCTGCAAAACTAACAAACCGTTAGGCTCGTCACAAGGGAGCAGGGAGGGCCTCTTTGTGACCACCCTCCGGCGTGAGGATAAGTATTTGTTTGGTGAAAGAAAGAGAGTAGAGAGAGAGGGAGGTTCGGAGTGTGTCAGGTCGTGTCTTACTTGTACTTTGGAGGGGGTATTTATACTAGTCAGAATAGTTGTACTTTCGTACGTCCAGGTGTACTAACCTTCGGAGCTTTTGACCTCCGGTCTTGATTTTGGTGTACTTCAGGATTCATGTCATATTGAGTCGCGTCTTCTTAGGAGTTGCCGCGTCTTCAGGGGTTGTAGTTCGGAAGCGAGGTTTTATACCTCTTCATGTCCCCTTAAGTCCATAAGTTAGTTTATAACTTAGTGGAGTTGGTCGATCCTCGTTACTGCTTACCAGCTGTCTTTATGGTCGCAGCACGTGGAGATGTCCCAGGCCATGTATTTTGGATGGGACGTGGCGGTTACCCCAAAACACTTCCAACCGTTAGATCATTTTTCAAAATGTTGGGATTTTGTCACTTGTCCTGACGTTAGGGTTTCTCTTTCTTGGTTATAAAAGGCGGTTTCTTTTACTTTTTTCTTTTTCATTTTTACTTTCCTCAAAAACTTTTCACCTCCCCTTTGTCTACTGCCATTTCATTAGCTTTAATTGATCCCAGTTTCATCCATTCTACACAGGTTCGTTCCTTCCTTCTTTCCTTTCAAGGTTCTATTTTTTCTGTTGAAGCTGTTATGGGGAAAGATAATATGAGTGTTAGTTTCTCCACCTTATCCCAAAATAAACTTGATAAGTTTTTGAGGGATTATAGGATTCCTTTAGACCTAAACCCTGAGCTCCCGGCCCCTGATCGTTCCATTTATCCCCATCTTGTTGGCAAATTTGCATTTTACATACGTGTGTGTGATTTTGCTAATTGCCGAGTCCCTATGACAAAGTTCTTGTTTAAGGTTCTCTTGTTCCACGGGGTTCATTTTTCTTAGATGAACCCTTTTAGTTTGGGGAGGGTTTATAAGTTGAACCCATCTTGCTGGCAAATTTGCATTTTTCTCGAGTTGAAATGTAGGGCCTTGAAGTCGAAGGCAGATGTTGATGTGTTTAGGGCTTTTTATAAGTTGAATCAGTCGGGCGATTGGTTTACCTTCGAGAAGAGGAGGAAAAAGCCGGAGTGTCATGGGAAAGACGCTTCTAGCCTAAAGAACTGGAAGACGCATCAGTTCTTTAGGCTAGATGATAGATGTCTTCCCAAGGAGATGATCCCTTTGTGGAAGGACTTTGAGTCCTTCGAGTGGGAGCTCTCGGCTGATTTCACTTATAATACTGTTCTGTATAAGAAGCTCGTGACTCATAAATCGAATATTAAAAAGTATCCTGAGCACATTCTGGTGTTAGCATGCATTAGTAGGATATGGGATAAACTGGACCGGTGGCCTGTTATTTTGTATAAAAATAAGGGTGAGCATCGCTCCTTGACCTTCGGCCTGTTTTATTGATTATAAACCTTAACTCTCATTTTTTGTTTCTGTAGAGATGTCGTTGCTCGCAGCACTGAAGTTTTAAGATTATGATGATGATGATCTTACGTTGACCTGCGAACCTGTGGGCACGAGTAAACCTATTCTTAAACAGGTTGAGAAGCTGCAGTTCCCTATTCGTCCCGAAGGTCCTGATGGCGAAGGTGTGGAGAAAGTTGTTGGTGAAGGTCAAAAGAAGGCTGAGGGTGAAGGCGGTAGTGGCAAGGGTGGTGAGCCTCATGGTGGAGTTGGTGAAGTAGATGTTACGGTTGGTCACGTTTTTCCTAATCCTGTACCTTTACAGACTGTGAGTTCTTCTAGTGTTCCTACTACGGACGATGATGTTGTGGAGGATACGTCTTTGGACTTAAACGTACATGCTCGGAAGAGGAAGCATGAGCCATCTAGGGCCAAGAAAAGCCCTAAGAAAGTGAAATTTGCTCCATCCAATACTCTTCCTGTTTCTGATTCTTCGAAAGGTAAAATTCTAGATGAATTTGATTTGCATATAACTGGTGGTAAATCTTCCCGAGATAGTGAACCTATTTGCATGGATGTTTCGGAGAGTGGATCAGGTGGTGATGGTGAGACGGAAGGAGATGACGTGTTTCGTGACATAGCCAACAGTCTGGTTCGGACCTTGACAACTGAAGACGCGGGTGGTTTTTCAGTGTCTTCTCCCGGTAAGTTTACTGGTCGTATTTCTACCTTTTGTGCTAGTGAGGAGAATGAATATGGCGCGTCTTATTCTCCTTGTTGGTTCGAGACAGAGACACTGATTATGTTTAATCTTGTAGATCCGTTGGACGATGTTATGGAGGTTGATCCTGCCACGGCTGAGGATGTTTTCATTCCTGACTGGGATTTAAAGAATGGATCTAGGGTGGTTAATGCTCTGTCATCAAAGATGACGTTGTTTAACCTGCATACCCCGGCTGATCATGCTCATTACTGGAGGTTAAAAGATGATGATTTGGGGGACGCCCTGATGGTGAATCAAGCTCAGTCTAATTTCTTGGTGTTGGAGATGTATCGAAGATGGGTGGATTCTGAATTCCAACGGGGCAAGTTGATGAGGAGGGGTAATGTTTGTAGCCATGGTAATGTGCTGGAGTCTTTCAAGACCAGCCAAGATCAACTTCGATCCGTCCAGGCTACTCTTGCCGTGGCTGGGGAAGACCGGGACAAACTTCAGGGTGAAGTAGATAGTTTGAAGAAGAAGTTGCAGGCCTCTGAGCAAGCTCACGAGACTTCAAAGAAGAAATATGTCAATTCTATTGAGGAGCTTGAAAAATTGATGGCCAAGACCTGTAACACCCCAACCGATGGCGGAAACATCAAGGTGTCACGTAGTGATGATTGTTCAATAGCTCATGGACTAGAAATGTAAATTTTGATACATTAAATGGAATAGTTTATTACATTGAAAGAAATACAACAAATTAAAACTAGCAATCTGAACTAAAATACAGTAAATCCCAATCTAAGCCTAAGAGGGTGTTTGGGATTGCGTTTTGAATCTGATTTTTAGATTATTGCGTTTTGAAAACGCAAATAATCAGTTTTTAGTGTTTGGATTGCGTTTTGAAAACGCAAATAATCAGTTTTTTAAGCTATCAAAACGCAATAATCTATAAGCAGCTCCACCCCTGCTTTTCCAAAACGCATAATCTCTTTTGAATAATCAATCCCAAACACCCCCTAAGTTCCAAAAGTTTAGAAGTGATCTCATAAGAACCTGAAATATGTGAGAAAATAATTTGGTCAATACAAAAATGTGAGCATACCCTGTTTGAATACATATAATAGAAAAAGTGTTTCGCAATTTATGTGCTATGATATTTGTAATATGTAAAAGGGTCAAAATCTAGCCTCACATCGTTCAATAATCGTTCACACATCGTTCAAGAAAAACCATAACAATGACCAAGGACTTAACTCGTTCATGTAAGTCAAACAAGGGATATAATTCGTAGTTCTGCCCATTGTTAGGTGCGGCCCAAAGGTTAATGACTTTGACATATCGTTCATACAATTCACACAAAACATATCAATGAGCACATTGCTTTGTAAATAATATACGTAAGTTTAATAATATAGTACATGAGTCACGCCAAAAGAGTAAATAGTAAAAAAAGGGGAAAGATATACTCACTTGTTGTGAAGAATAACAAGTACGACTAGCACAAGTTGTAGCGGTTTGGGTAACTCCAAAAATTACCCTAACATAATGAATATTATATGTATAAATAATAGAATAAAATCTAGAATGACTTGGAGATTTCTAGGTTCATATATGTTTAGGGATTTAGTTTAGGACTCTAAAATGTCTAGATAGTTTCACGTAAGAAAAATATATATTCCAATTCGTATTTATATAAAATGGTAAGAGTAAATAATGAATCGATCAAATAAAATTTGATATGTTTACATCATATTTATCATGGAATAAATATATAAAAGCATATATGTACAGGTTATAGATTTGATTAAAATATAATCATATGAGTATTAATATTATAATAATAAATGAAGTTGTCTAGAATTAACAAAATAAAATGTAATATATAGTGTATGTGTATGTAAAATATATCTAAAGCATGAAAAATCAACCAATAGTATGAGTATGAAAGTGTCAAATTATATATTTGAATAAATAAATATCACAACTCATACAATGCGATGCAAATAAATATTTATATATAATTAGAATAGTGAATATGAGAAAATGAATAAAAAAATGCATGTAAGACTATATTATTGTTTTGTAAATTAAATAACTATCAAAAGTCTAGACGCACGTGTATATATGTATATATATATATATATATATATATAATTTACACGAGGTGTATAAAATATATACATACATAAGTATGATATAGATTATGTATAAAGTACTCAAATAACAATGTTAACCAGAATTTATAGAATTTCGAATATATAACACTATTTTAGTTATAGAATTACCACTTGAATTTTATAGAATAAAAAATAGCTTAAATTAGTATAAAACATGAATAAATTCCAAAAATCTTATCACAAGCATGACTAAGACCAAATCAACAATAGAGTCACTAAATAATATGAGTTACAATGTCTAAAGGCAAGTTCTAGAATAGGTTTAAAAGCACTAAAATCCCAAAATTATTGTATGAACTATAGAACTTGATTTGTCATATTGAAAATCAATTTCCCTTTATCAAAAAATTGATAGAGGGCTTTTGTAGTAGATAAGAAATAAATAAAATTAGGCTCAGAATTACCCAAATCAGATTAGAATTGAGGTTGAATTCGTAGATGGAAGTTCCAAGCTCTACAAACGCACACTCAAACGTCAACGTCATTGATAATTGATAGCCTTTAATTTTTGTTTGGAGTATCATGGAGTGAGGATTGAAGAAGATATTACAATACATCTTGATTTAATCGAAGGGATGCTTCTTAGACACAAACTCTCAAAAATATGGCAAAGTCAAGATGAATAGAAATTTATGAACATCGATTTTAGAATGAGGAACACCTATTGTTTGAATTAATGTTTCTTCCATTTTATAGCAAATGAAAAAGCAAGGTGTAATGAAACTTATGAAGGTGCACCAATGGCTCATGAATTGGAGCATTTACATTCTTTATTTACATTCTTATTGCGACCATTAATGGCATGCATTACTACTACTGTTTTAGTCTAGAAAGAAAAGAAACCTACTCAACATCTATAATCTATAATCTATAAAATATAATAAAACAAGATAGTTTTAGCCACATGTCCCTCTCTTAAACCTCTTGCTTTGCATTTTCCCCCTCTTTTTTTCTGGCCACGTGGCATAACCCACAACCCACTTTCATTCCCAATTTTTCTTATTTCATTTTACCCTAATTTTTCCCCAGCCTATCTTCATCCATCGCCGTCTCCTTATTTCCTTCGTCATTCATCTCCATCTCCGATCCGATCCAATCCTATTCCAAACTCCACACATTTGCATTAGGTTTTTTTTTTTTTTTTTTTTTTTTTTTTTTTTTTTTTTTTTGTTAATTTAATAGCTTATACAATGACAATTTTATTTGCTTATTGTCCAATCATTTTGAAAACTCTTTTTCTTTTTATTGATGATGACTGCAGTGGAGGAGGAAAACTCTTTTTCTTTTTTTGGAACTGGCTACAGATGGGAGGAACAAGACGACCAAAGCAGATTCAATCAATCCCATTACCAATGATTTCGGCACAAAAGCATAGTTTTCTTTGCTCTTTAATTCAGTGTTTGGAATACCCTTATTCTTTTGATCCCTACCGCTA
Organism: Ambrosia trifida; assembly: GCA_028751855.1. Taxonomy (NCBI): domain Eukaryota; kingdom Viridiplantae; phylum Streptophyta; class Magnoliopsida; order Asterales; family Asteraceae; genus Ambrosia; species Ambrosia trifida. Next base: position 22,183,906 of record CM054124.1, on the reverse strand, counting down.
CTTCTTGAAATATATAATCTAGCAAATTTTGGTTGTTTCATGTTTTTTGTGTGATTCTAGCGAACCTGTTATACACAGATTAGGGTTACGCCGTTACGGCCATTCCCCTGTTTTCTTTACATCTTCTTAGAGTGATTGAATAGATAATTAATTTTATTTCCATATTCTTGGATGTTGATTTCACTAATTTTCTTAATTTGGTTTGTAAATTATTAGACTGTTTGGAAACGACTTGCAAATATCCTATTTATACTTGTCTTTACTCATTTGTTTTTCGAAATCCCTTTGAATGTTTAGTTGGCAAAGTCTAACTTCTATTAGTATTCTTTTAGAGTCTGTTTGGGTTTGTCTGACTTGCAATATAATGTTTATTTGATTTTGAAAGTTCTTGGGTAATTGTTTTGTGAATACATGAATCTGTGTGAACATAATTTGTTTATGTTAAAGTTAAAAAATGGAACAAAACCAGCAAATTGATTCAATTGGCACTTGACTAATTGGTGTCTTAATATTTGTACCATCCGTTTGATTCATATTTAATTTTGGAATTTAGGATTTTGGTTAATTATAGTTTCATGTGAAGAGTGCCTATAATCTTCTGGTGGTCAATTAAAATCATATAAGTTACCATTTGTTATGTGGGCCTAATACTATTTCTAGAGTTGTTTTGATGTAGGTATCTGATAAAATGCTTCATGATTTAAGCAACAAAGTTGAGACTCGGCTTTTGCTCTCAAACTTCGAGAAAGTAAGGTAAATTTCATTCATTCTGGCGAAGGTATTCTTTTATGCTATCTCCAACTTTGTGCCTTAAAGTTTTTACTTCTAACTTTATTTACATTTGACTCATACTCTCGAGGAACTAAAGCTAACATTTATGAAGTTCTTAATTCTGATCATGCAGAGTTCAAAGACTATAAAATTTGAAGTGTTGTTTTGCTATTTCAAACTTTGAATAAAAGAAACTAGGCTAAAAGCTATTGTTTGTGGTGTTTACTTTTCTTTCCATTTATAAACTTCAAAAGCACATAATAGGGTAACAGATTATGCACAAGGTACAAGAGAACTATGTGTAATGTTTGTTATTATGTTTGCCTAGGCGCGTTCTCTATGGATTTACATCTAGGAAAAAAGTTATTATGTGCAGTTATTTATATTATTATGCAGAGACATAATTTGACTTCCATCTTAACTTTATCTCTTTAATTTCTATTTCTTTACTTGCCTAGGTAAGTGCAACTGGTAAATAATTTGCAATCACCTCACCTGATGTAGATTGCGTGTATTTTCAGTATAGGACAGGTAAGGTAACACATGTCTATGATGTATATCACTTGAGCTAATTAGTTAATTTTGCTGAAGATAAAGGCGGCATTGTGGTGGGGTTTTTTTAGGGGTGTTATTTTGGCTTTGATTGTACAGTAAAAAGTTCAATTTAGCAAACTTATTTCTTGAATACATGAACAACTTAGATACATATTTTGTTATTTTTCATTTTCTTTTATGTTATTAATCCGGCTTGTGACAAAATTAAGGTGCAAAAGTAGGGTCTTCATTCTCAATGCATTCTTAGGCGCATTTTACATCTTCATTTTTTTAATGAATCATTTAGCAAAACTATGAACATTATGCAATATTTTGTATGAACATAATATTTTGTTTTTATTATAGGTTGGTGATCTAAATTGGAAGACGCCAGATTTATAATGTCCTAAAAGAAAGGTACGGGAAGTAAACACTACCTCTCTAATTCTCTCTTTAAATGAATGCTTAAAGCTAGATATTGCATATTCAGCCCATGAAGTTATGAATTTTTTGTTTCATCTTAAACTAGCCTAACTGGTTGAAAGTTGCTCATATATATTATCACTGCTACAACCTCTCATACTTTTCTTGGGAAGTAGTTATCACGATTTTGTTCCACATAGGCATACCTTATGTGTCATTCATGTACAATAAAAATGACTTATCATACAAAATCTCCATTTTGGAGACAAGTTTATGTTGTTCAGATACTTGGTATCTGCTCATTAATTCTTTGAGGCTTTAATCAGCTTGGATTGCTTTTGGAGCCAGTTTTATGTTGCTTGGATATTTGGTATCTTCTTCTTTGAGGCTTTAATCCGTTCAGATTGTTTGCAGATCTGTTTCAAAGTATAGGTATTGGGTCCAGAACTTTGTTAATTACTACTTTTAAATGCTAAATTGAACTGTTCCCTTTATAACCTATCCATAGATGTTTATGATTTGCTTATTTGTTTGTGAATTAAATGTAATTTAAATTTCTACAAATTTAATGCCATACTTATCTCATTTCCAAATATTATTTACTGGCTTATAATTTATATATTTGACATTGTTCAACCCGTGTAACACACGGGTGCTTAAACTAGTTTAAAATAATGTTGTATATTAATTCACTTAATGAATGGTTTAATATATAACTAAAAGTAATAATGCATTTCATTTAATAGTGTCTAAACAACTATTTTAAAAAATATAATGTATATGTTTCGAAAAAAAAAATTAATTATTATTCTCATTCTTTTTCTTCAAGATATGCTAAATTAAATCCCTAATGACTATAAAAACATTGTTTTAATAATTATGTTTTAGAGTTTTAATACTTTTAATATATTAATGCAAATCTGGGTTATTATAATCATTGGGAATATTACAAATGTTACAAGACCAGAGAAGCTGCAGACATACTTGTGAAAGGTTCATGCCTTTCTTAATACTTTTTCATCTTCCAACTTGTATCGATACTTAGTGATTTTTCCTGTGTTTTCTTTGCAGAAAAAGACGAAGCTCTTGTTCGGGAGAAGGATGCCCTGAAGCTTGTTGCAGACTTGAAGGCGGAAGTTTAAAAGCGAGAGTTGGAGAAGCTTGATCTGCTGAAGGAGATAGAGGGGTTGTTCGCTTTCAAACAGTTTGTGCTGACTGAGGGGGTGGAGCTGGTGTCTCATTATGTACGAAACTGTCCATCTATGAAGGCTGCGGTAGCGAGGGTGAATAATGCCATGAATGGGATAGGCTACAACGCTGGAGCACGAGCAGGTCATGCTGCAACTCTTAGTGGAGTGCCTATGAATGCCACCCCCAAGCTAGTGCCGAATGCCAAACAATTGCTACTTGAAGCCGTCAAGTGTTATGACGAAGTTTCCCTTCCTTCAGTCTCCAAGCTGCAAGACATTGCCTCAGAGCCTTTGGACGTTGTGATTAAGGCTTTTAAAGACTTATCTGTCATTGATGATGCGTCCCAGGGCCTGGTGAAGTAGTTAGTTCTCTCCCGTTCCTCCACATAGGTTCGGTGATTTTTAATCTTTTAGTGAAGCTTTTTTAACACTTTGTACCACCCGTTCCTCCACATAGGTTCGGTGTTTTGTTTGTCTCTTTGTGAAGCTTATGTAATAGATTTGATGTAACCGTGGCTGCACGTGGATGCGCCTTGTTTTGTAAGCTCTTTTGTAGATGAAGTTCGTTTCGTGGAACGAACTCAAACTTTGTAACCCCTTTAGGGTTTTTGTTTGAATGAATGGGAATGTATATCTTTTATTGAATATCAATCGGATTTCTTTTTACTTATTTTTTCTAAGTATAGATTTGTCATGCAAGTGGTTTAAGGATTTAAAAACCTTAGTTTATTTCATCGAGACTTTTATTATTGTATGAGGTTTGAATTGTCAAAAACAAAGACGTTGATCAAACAAGTATATCAATTCAGGTGCGGAATCCCTGAATCGATTACAAAATGATAATAAGATCAGCAAAACACACAAATCACTTTCAAAGTTTCCATTTCATTCATAAACAACTTGATTAATCTTACAAAGTAGTGTTTACAATGAAATAAAGTAATTTCAGACTCAATAAAACCCTAGGGAGAAAACACACTCGAAGGAGGGAAACAAAATGACAACTACTTTAACATTAAAATGAATTCAGCCGTTATATAGACCTGCACATTCGACCAAACGAATGGGCGAATGTGCAGATTCGACCAAACAAACGGGCGAATCAACTATATGTCCTACAAAACTTTCCTTCGACCAAGATCTTCTCCCTTCGACCATTTTATCTTCACCTTCGACCAATCTGTTCCACCTTCGACCTTCCGGTTATGACAAAAACAATTGTAACAGCAATCTAGTAGCACTAGTCGCATAATATGCATCAACAATCATGCGTCCATGATTTATTAAGTCGCGGTATGAATTATGTTATTAAGTGTTTCAGGATTATTGATCCTTGACTGCTTATAACATTCGAAGTAGAACATTCATCTTTCGCGTATCAAATTAGAAAATGTTCTACGTAGTCTTTGTTCTAGGGTGTCTTTTAAGTTCGGCGTTTTGCCTTTCGAACTTGTATGACCAAGAAGTCCGGATGAAAGGGCCTTCGATACCCCCATGCCCTAATTCTTATCCCTCTTCTAATGTCGAGGTACTTTTACCTTGTACACCGAAGCTTGCATATTGTTTTTTCAATATGCGTACAAACAAATACATAGGAATGGTTTTTCACAAGGATCAACTTATCATTTTATTGAATGAAGCAAGCTACGTCTCATTTAGCGAAGTTTTGTTCGGAGAATTTTACATTCCGCAATACATATTGAAAATTAAAAGGTGGGGAATTCACATCCCACTCTTACATTTGAAAAAGATAAAAAAAACTATCTTATTAGTTGATCCGATCTTTACAGGTAGCACTTCTTGAGATGTACCCCATTCCATGTACGAGGAACTTCATCCCCATCGAGAGTGGCAAGTTTGTAGGCCCCTTTTTCACCTACTGAAGTGATGATATATGGTCCCTCCCATTTGGGACTCAATTTGCCCGGCTTTTCGGAGCCACTAGCTTCATTACTTCGCATTACATACTCTCCGATCTTGAATTTCTTTTCTCGGACTCTTGAGTTATAGTATTTCTCTATGGTCCGTTTATATTTTGCTTCTTGAATTGCTGCAGCTTCTCGTCGTTCTTCCAGAAGATCGAGATTGCACCGAAGCTCTTTTTCATTATCACATTGATTAACCACCCGATGGGTTGGCATGCCTATTTCGACCTGGATCATTGCCTCCGTCCCATATGTAAGACTGGAGGTTGTCTCGCCAGTACTTGTCTTGTTCATTGTTTGGTAAGCCCAAAGAACATTCAGCAACTCATCTACCCAGCCGCTTCTCTTCTTTTCCAGGCGTTTCTTGATACCCTCTACTAAGCTTCGGTTTACTCTTTCAACCTGTCCATTCGCCTGAGGATGTGCAACGGAGGAGAAGGCTTGTTCTATACCGAGATTGGTGCACCACTTTTTGAACGGGTTGTGGGCGAACTGATTGTCGTTGTCGCTGACAATCGTCATGGGTAGACCGAATCTGCAGACTATATTTTCCCATATGAACTTTTTTACTTCGGCTCCAGAGATTGTGGCTAAGGGCTTGGCCTCTACCCATTTGGTAAAGTAGTCTACCGCGACTAACAAGAACTTGGCTTGCCCGGAGGATTTGGGGAAGGGACCAACAATGTCAATTCCCCACTTTTGAAAGGGCCATGCTGCGGACACCAGAACTAACTTTTTTTTTTGCTCGAAGGCTGATAGGTGCGTGCCGTTGGCAGTTTTCACATTTCTGGAGTTCTTCTACTGCATCTTGATGCATTCCTGGCCAGAAATACCCGGCATTCATGACTTTGGTGACTACCATTCGTGGTCCGGCGTGGATACCACATATTCCCCAATGAATTTCTTCTATGACGTACTTGGCTTGTACCGAATCTAGGCATCGGAGTAGGGGACCTAGAAAGGTCTTTCGGTACAGGACGCCGTCTACCACTTGATATTGTAAGGACTTTACTTTGATTTTTCTGGCCTGCGACTTGTCTGATGGTAGTATGTCATTCGTGATGTAGTTCAGGATTGGGGTTATCCAGGATTCCGGATTTTCCTGCACCACGTGGTCGTGGGTTCGAGTCCCACGGATGGCGCCAATTAAAGATCCAAAAGCTAGTGCGTACCTCGTAAGTGAGGTTGAAGACGACTAACTTGATAAGATCTTGGGTTATTGTGCCTGCAAAACTAACAAACCGTTAGGCTCGTCACAGGGGAGCAGGGAGGGCCTCTCTATGACCACCCTCCGGCGTGAGGATAAGTATTTGTTTGGTTAAAGAAAGAGAGTAGAGAGAGAGGGAGGTTCGGAGTGTGTCAGGTTGTGTCTTACTTGTACTTTGGAGGGGGTATTTATACTAGTCAGAATAGTTGTACTTTCGTACGTCCAGGTGTACTAACATTCAGAGCTTTTAACCTCCGGTCTTGATTTTGGTGTGCTTTAGGATTCGTGTCATATTGAGTCACGTCTTCTTAGGAATTGCCGCGTCTACAGGGGTTGTAGTTCGGAAGCGAGGTTTTATACCTCTTCAACATCTATGTAAACAAACAAATTCTTAAAATGGTTTAGTTTTATATGATATCATATTACTATATATTAATTTACAAACTCATTTGAACTAGTTGTATAAAATCACGCGCGTTGCGCATTTTACAATCGAGATATAGATGAGGTGTTAATCAATCAATGAATTATACAATCGAGATTCCATTTTGGTTGTAAACGTTAAAAAAAAGAAATCTACACATAAGGTAACACATGAAATTTGTAACGAAATTACATAAGATTATGTTATTTATATTAATAGTATATAATATAATAAAAAAATTTAATAAAATAATACGAATAAAATAATACTATATAATATATTAATTAGGGATGAGCATACAAGGCCGAATACCGAACCGAGTGGTTTCGAGATCGGTATCGGTACCCATATTTATGGATTTTCGGTTTTGGTATTATCAGTATCGGTATGGTATCGGTATTTTAAGGTAAAATACCGATACCATACCGGTACCGTACCGATACCGTAAAGTTTTTGAATAAAATAATAGTATATCTATGTTACCTTATTAAGGATGAGACATGTCTAGAAAAGTAATTATACACACATTTTAAGATGGGATGTCAAAAGTCTCATGCTTTAAACACTATATGTCATGTAAAACTTCCTTATAATACCCCTTATTGCATTATCCACTTGTACTATATATCTATGTTAAAAAATGAGTTACGCATCATCATTTCCAGAACATGTTCTCATCATCAATACATCAATAACTAACTGGCAGAACGAATACTTAACAAATAACTTGTAATAGTCATTTGCCTGGACTTGCCTATTTATAGCATTTTTTATCTTTTAATTGTGAAAGTTTATTTTTTTGTGAAAGAAGTTAAAACCTGGGCAAATTTTATTGATATAAAAAATAAAATGAATGGATACAAATACAAAGTAAAATTTAATTACATAATCTAATCACCGTCTTTTTTAAATATTACATTAAAACTAACATAAACTACTAACAAAAATGAGTACCGCGTTTCATAAGATGTCAACCTGGACACCCGCCGCAACGCGCGGGCACTCCACTAGTAATATATTAATTAGGGATGAGCATACAAGGCCGAATACCGATCCTATCCCGTCCCGATCCCGATACCGAACCGAGTGGCTTCGAGATCGGTATCGGTACCCATATTTATGGATTTTCGGTTTCGGTATTATCGTGAACGGTACGGGATCGGTATGGTATCGGTATTTTATGGTAAAATACCGATACCATACCGGTACCGTACCGATACCGTACCGTTCGGTATCGGTATTGTCGGGATCGGTATAAGATATTAATAGTATATAATATAATATATTAATAGTATATAATATAATAAAGTTTTTAAATAAAATAGTAATATAAATAAAATATTAATATTTTTAGTATTCATTTTGTGTCACTATTCATTTAGTTTAATTATTAATATATAGTAATATTAATATATAGTAGAGTTAAATGCCATTTTCGTCCCTGAGGTTTGGTCTTTTTTACTAGTTTCATCCAAAAGTTTATTTTTTCTCATCTGAATCCAAAATTTTTTAAATTCTTGCTGGTTCCATCCAAGTGCCTAACTCCGTTAGTCTATCTCAGTTAACTGAGGGGCAAAGTTGTCAATTCAAATCTCGTCTATTATTATTATAATAATAATAATAATAATAATAATAATAATAATAATAATAATAATAATAATAATAATAATAATAATGTTGGGTCTGCTGACCTGGAGAAGAACAGATGATTAGAAAGCCAAAACATGCTATCTATTTGATCCTTGAATAAACAGTCTTTACAACTTGCTTCTCCCAAAAGACTGCTGACCCTAACTACTGTTCTATCCAAACAACTGCTCAACAACTGCTGATATAAAGAACTGCTGAGGAAACAACTGATGAAGAACAACTGCTGACCAAAGGTCTGATCAAGAGCAACTGCTGATACAAGTACTGAAGACCAAAGCACTGCTGGAACCAACAGCACTTAGGCTCCAGCAGTGGATACAAGACCATCAGAGTTTATCTTCAACAGCTGTTTAATATCAGTGCTTTCAATGTAACAGTAGTTTGTATAGCAGATGTTTAAGTTTGTTATTCTGTTAGAGGTCACTGTCTTAGGTGACGTCAGCCTAGGTCATCAGTGGTTTGAGTCTGTCTATAAATAGAACAGTGCTTGTACTGTTCTATTGCATCACACACAAAACATTCTCTCTGACAAACACTGTGTGATCAGGCTGAGGGGGAGTAACTTGTACGATTGTAATCTTTGAATTAATGAAAGCATTCGATCTAAAAACATTTACTCTCTTGTTTTGATTTACAGTTTATTATTCCGCTGCACTTTCATTCTATTTTCATTTCATTATTACCATCATTTAGTTAAACAATCAAAACAAACAAACTCAGATCCTAACAATTGGTATCAGAGCTTGGTCAATTAAATTCGATCTAACAAATCAATTTAATAATCAGCTCACAATTATTGATATCGTTTGTCAGTTTGATTGAAAACAGAGTAATAGTTTAATTTCGCTTCAACCGTTGTTAAACAGACTTTGTTTTTGATAAATCAGAGAATGGCTTCTATCAATCACGATCCACATAACACTGGCACGAACAACAAGCCACCGATGCTTGCCAGATCTGAATACAATATCTGGCAACGTCGGATGAGCCATGTTCTAGCTCAACAAAACACTGGGTGTTGGAAGTCGGTTATCTTCGGACCACATGTTCCGACTGTGCCGAGTACTGAAGATCCCAAAGTGTTTGAGCCAAAGAAACTTGAAAACTACTCCGACCAGGATTTTCAGAAAATTGAGTTAGATGCTAAGGCCTTCAGTATTGTGGCCATGGCTCTACCCAATGATATATATGCTGGGTTGTTACACTGTAACAGTGCAAAGGAGTTGTGGGATGCACTGAAAGAGCAGTTTGGTGGGACTGAGGAGGTTATTGAAAACAACCGTGAAATACTTAACCAACAATATGAAACATTCAGTCATGTCAAAGGAGAGTCATTAACTCAACAGTTTGAGAGATTTAATTGCTTAATTAGTGAACTAAAATTGGTTGGTCTTACTTACCCTCATTCAACTTTGAACCATAGGTTTTTAAGATCATTACCAGACAAATGGGACACTATTGCTATTGTAATGAGAAACTCAATAGGATTTAAAGACCTATCACTGACCCAGCTTCATGGTAAGCTCTTGACCTATGAAAGAGAGCTTAACCAGAAAAAGAAGCTCCAGGACTCTGGAAAAGTGTCTGATGACTATGTGTTTGGGAATACAGCACTTTTGGGTCATGATGAGGTGCCTGGAAACACAAAGGATCAGAGTTATGATCATTTTATTGACATAACTTCAGGTTTTAACTCAGGTTTTAACTCTGATTCTTATTCACCAAACTATGCTTTCAGAGCAAGTGGTGGTGATATACAGGCATCTGACAATATATCCTTTGAGTATGATGACCTGAAATACTTTGACCCTGATGATTTGGAAGAAATGGACATTATGCACCAATTGGCCCTTCTCAGTGTAAGAACTAATAATTTTTACAAGAAAACTGGGAGAAGGTTTCCAGGGTTGACTGGCAGATCTAAGGTTGGGTTGGATAAATCAAAGATCAAGTGTTATAAATGTCATAGGTTTGGTCATTTTGCTAGGGAATGTAGGGGTCAACATGGTACACCTATGATAACCTATCCAAATCAAAGACCACAGACCAACACTTATCAGAATTCCTATAATACCCCTGGACCAAATGTGCAAAACACTGCTCATTTTGCACAGTCCTCAAACACTGTTCCTGTCCAGTATGTCCAAACCACTGTTCCTCAGATTCATTATGTGCAAACACCTGTTGCTCAAACACCTGTGCAAACGACTGTTGCTCCATCCTCTGCTCCTGCAGAGACCAGTCAACAGAGCTTCTTTACACAAGGCTTTGTTGATTGGAGCAGTCTACCTGATGAGCTAACAGATGAGAATTTTGCACTAGTTGCCAAAGCTGAAAATGAACCAGAAAATTTTTGTTTCATGGCTATGGTTGATGAGATTGAATCTGAGGAAGTGGTAACTGAATCTGATGTTGTGACTGATGATATTGTTAGTGAAGCTGTTGCAGGTGAAAAACCTGAAGAAGAAGAGGTTGTGAATCTCTCAGATCCCTGGGGTGCATCTGATGACTGTGAGTGCAAGTGTGATTGTGCTTTGATGGCTGCTGCTAAGGTATCTCCTCAAATTCTTAAAGAGTTGTGTTCTGACAAATGTGTAATAGCATTTGCTAACATCAAAGAGGTGAATGAAAACCTTAGAAAGAAAATTTTGGATGATGAAGTTAAATTTGAAAAACTCACAAAAGATTTGAAAACAAGTTTAACTGCAAAAGAGTCTGAAATTAGCAGTTTAAAACATGAAGCAACTATAACCAAAGACCAGCTCCAAACTATGATAACAAAATATCAGAGTTGTAAAAGTGAGCTTGAGTCCACCCAAGTTGAATGTAAAAAATGGGTGGAATCATGTAGAGGTTTTGAGATGCTACTCAACAAACAAACCAAAAGTCATGTGAAGTTTGGCTTTGGTTTTGCAACCACTGCTCCTGCTTTTGAAAACACTGACACAAAGAGTCAAAAGTCTGTTGAGATAGTACCAACAAACCTGCAGGGTCAAGAGATTAAAATCACTGAACCAAATGGTAAGAAAATTGTTCTTGAAAAACCAGAAGGTTCCTCATCTTTTGCTGAACTTGAAAAGTATGAATTTAAACCTACTTGGTCTGATGAGTGTGATACTCTTGAGAATTATAAACCTGTAGATTTTAAAACTCCTGAGGGAAAGACAGCTCCTCAGGCAAGGGTCATTCCCTTGGCAAAAGTCATTCCCCTGAAAGATTCTCCAGTAGATGCTCAAACATCTGCTGAAAAGAAGACTGAAAAGGGGAAGAAGAAAGAAAAGACTGTTAACTTGTTTTGTGATTTCTGTGAAAAGAAGAACCATGTCACCAAAAACTGTTTTCTTCTAAAAGCATATGATATCAACAAAGGAACAAGTGAATGTGATTCCAAAGCCACATGCTCAATATGTGGGAAAAAGAATCACAAGACCAAAGAGTGCTTGTATCTCAAAAATTTTGATGTAAAAATACAAGAATACAAAGCTAAAACTCTTGCAAACCCTGTGGTTAGTACTCCAAAAGGAAAGCCCAAACAGACATTCACCCCTGTCCAAACATCTGTTACAAAAAGGCTTGAAACATCTGCTTCTAGAGATGTCCAAGTAACAGATGCTCCACCCACAAGCAAATACCCAAGAGGTTATGGTCAACCTCCATGTCACAGTCTGCCACATGTTTATGAGGAGCCAAAAAGACCCTCTAAACCAAGAGTGAACAGAAATCCATATGGGTATTATCATCTGTCAGGAAGTGATCAAACAACTGCTGCCCCAAGTGTTGACATCCAAGCACTGGCAAATGGTCAGCAGCAGTTGTTGACCTTAATTCAGAAACTGGTCCAAACCACTGATCACCTTCCAAAGCTTGAGTCTGAAAGGTCTGAGGACCCATCCAAAGCCAATTTGGCTTTGGACACTCACCAAAACTAATCATTTACTGATGTGCAGGGAGCTTCTGCTTGTTTAGATAGTCTTTGGTATGTAGATAGTGGAGGTTCCAGGCACATGACAGGATGTAGAGCCCTACTTCTGGACTTCTTGGCTCATGGAGGGGGTGATATATCCTTTGGTAATGATTCTAAAGGTAAGGTGTTGGGTTCAGGGACTGTACAGGCTGGAAAACTCAAGTTTGAAAATGTCAATCTTATTGATAATCTCAAGTTTAATCTTCTGAGTGTTTCACAAATGAGTGACAAAGGTTATGGCTCATTTTTCACAAAGAAAACTTGTAAGATTATTGGGCCAGAAGTGGTGAAAAAGATTGATACCATTATTGCTGAGAGCAAAGCACAGCTTGTTGCTCATAGAAGTGGCAATGTGTATGTTGTTGATATGTTAAAGGACAATCCTATGGCAAATGTCTGTCTGTTTTCTGCTGCCTCCACTAAGGAGACAGAATTGTGGCATAGGAGATTGGGTCACACCAACCTTAATACTATCAACACACTCTCAAAACAAAGCCTTGTCAGAGGTTTACCATCAAAAGAATTTAAATGTGATGAGCATTGTGTTTCCTGCTTAAAAGGGAAACAACATAAAAGCTCTTACAAATCCATTGATGAGTCCAAAACTAGTAAGTGTTTACAACTGTTGCACATGGACTTGTTTGGCCCTGTTAAAATCATGAGTCTAAGAAGAAAGAGATTTTGTCTTGTCATAGTTGATGATTTTTCTAGGTTTACATGGACTTACTTTTTACACTATAAGGATGAGACTGCAGGTATATTGAAGGACTTTGTCACCAAGGTTGAAAAGCAATATGACTTGCCAGTAAAAGTCTTCAGGAGTGACAATGGAACAGAGTTTAAAAATAAGGAGTTGGATGACTTCTGTGTGTCAAAAGGGATTGTGAGGCAGTTCAGCATCCCAAGAACACCAGAACAAAATGGGGTAGTTGAGAGGAAAAATAGAACTCTTATAGAAGCTGCAAGAACCATGCTAGCAGATTCTGGTTTGCCACTGTCCTTTTGGGCAGAAGCTGTAAACACTGCTTGCTATGTTCAAAACAGAGTTTTGATCAACCCCAGACATCAAAAAACTGCTTATGAAATTTTGTTCAAAATCAAACCATTAATCTCATTTTTCAAAATCTTTGGCTGCCCATGTTTCATTTTAAATCTCAAAGATTCCATTTCAAAATTTGCAGCCAAAGTAGACTGTGGTTATTTTCTGGGATATTCTTCTACTGCTAAGGCCTACAAAGTGTTTAACACAAGGTCTAAGACAATAGAAGAAACTTTGAATGTTAAGTTCAATGAACTTTCATCTCTAAAAATCCCTGCAAACCCTGCTGAATTATTTGATTTAGATAAATTCAAATTTGAAGATATCACTGTTAAAACTAACAATGCAGGTATTCCACAGTCTCCACAGCAAGATTACAGAACAGATGTTGTGATCCCTAGTCACTACAAAGTCTATTCTGCATCAGAGGAAGCAACTGTTCAAAACAATTGTCAAAACTCTGCCACAGCTGTGTCAACCACTGTTGGCCAGTCCTATCCTCAAACCTCTGCCTCACCCCTCACAACCACTGACCTATCATCTGTTGACAAAAGTCAATCATCTGTTGACAAAAGTCAGTCAAGTTTCACACCACTTGGACCCATTCCTCCATTACCATTTCAAACATCTGATGGCACTACAGAAGTACCAACAGATGTTACACCAACAGAGTCACCAAACCTCTGTCCATCACCTCAAAATGCCATTGTTCCATATCAAGGAGATCTTATTTACTTAAGAGCTCATCCACCAGACCAGATCATTGGCAACATCAGAGAGGGTGTGCTCACAAGAAGCCAATCCTCAAATATCTGTCTTTTTGCAGGTTTCTTATCCCTCACACAACCTGTCAAGTACCAAGAGGCACTGAAAGACAACAGTTGGGTAGAAGCCATGCAAGAAGAACTCCTTCAATTCAAAAGACAACAAGTATGGGAGCTTGTACCACTTCCTAAGGATTTTTGTCCTATAGGAACAAAGTGGGTCTTCAAAAACAAGACTGATGAAAGGGGTATTGTTGTCAAGAATAAAGCCAGGCTTGTGGTTCAAGGCTTCAGACAAGAAGAAGGAATAGATTATGATGAGACCTTTGCTCCTGTAGCTAGACTAGAGGCCATCAGACTCTTTTTAGCCTTTGCTGTCAACCACAATATAAAGGTGTATCAGATGGACATCAAATGTGCTTTTCTTTATGGCAAAATTCAGGAGGAGGTCTATGTATGTCAGCCACCTGGTTTTGAAGACACATTCCATCCTGACTATGTCTACAAGCTCAACAAAGCTTTGTATGGACTCAAACAAGCACCAAGGGCCTGGTATGAAACTCTTTCCACATTTCTCTTATCCATTGGCTTCACAAGAGGTAAAATTGACAAAACTTTATTTCTTAAATGGAAAGGGAAACACTTAATGATTGTTCAAATATATGTGGATGACATTATTTTTGGATCCACATGTAACCAAATGTGTGAAGAGTTCAGAAAACTCATGACAGCAGAGTTTGAGATGAGTGCCATGGGTGAGCTTCAGTGTTTCCTTGGTCTTCAAGTGAAACAACTGCAAAATGGCACATTCATTCACCAAAACAAATATGTAAAGAACTTATTAACCAGATTTGAGATGAATGATTGTAAGCCATGTAGCACACCCATGAGTACAGTCAAGCTGCTCACTATTGATGACAAGGATGAACTGGTTGATCAAACACATTATAGATGTATGATTGGGTCTTTATTGTACCTAACTGCATCTAGGCCAGACATTATGTTTGCTACCTGTGTCTGTGCCAGATCCCAGGCTTCACCCAGAAAGTCAAACCTTATTGCTGTGAAAAGGATATTCAGATACCTCAAAGGTGCTCCCACACTTGGTATCTGGTATCCTGCTAATGGAAACATTGAGCTTTCAGGTTATTCAGATAGTGACTTTGCTGGCTGTCACACCACAAGAAAATCCACTTCAGGAGGGTGCCAATTTCTAGGGAATGCCTTAGTTTCATGGCAAAGCAAAAAGCAGGCAGCTGTTTCAACTTCAACAGCTGAAGCTGAATACATTGCTGCTGCAAGCTGTACAGCCCAACTCATGTGGCTTCAAAATCAACTACTGGATTTTGGGATAACTGCACTTAGGACTCCACTCATGTTGGACAGCCAAGCTGCTGAAAATATCATCAAGAATCCAGTCTCTCATTCCACTACCAAGCACATTGACATAAGACATCATTTTGTCAGAGACAGCTATGAAAAAGGTTTGATTTCTTTACACCATGTTCCAACAGAGGATCAGTTGGCAGATGTGTTAACAAAAGCTTTAGACACATCTACCTTTACAGATCTGATTTCCAGAATTGGTATGTTAAACATGGATTAAACAAATAAATTTTTTATAAATCATAATAAAATGGTTCAGAAATTCAATTTTTTTTAAATAGCTGTTTGGTTGAAAAATCTGTTTATAACATCTGATCAGATAAAACAACCACTGTTTCATTCATATCCACTGTTGGTTGAAAAGTCTGTTTCAAAACATCTGATCAGATAAAACAACTGTTAGTTGAAAAATCTGCTTCAGAACATCTGTTCAGATAAAACAACTGTCCGCCTATATATATATATATACAATATTAAAAAAAAAAAAAACCCAACGGTTGGATCCATCACCTGTTTGTATCAGTTGTTTACCAGAAACAGCTGTTCTCCACCAGATGTTACATTCATCAGATGATTGCCACGTCTGCTCATATAAACAGAGGTTTGGCCACATCAGCGGTTTCATTGAGCCTATAAAAACCCTGTTTTACCACAACAGATGTTACACTGTCTCATTGTATTCAAAATACTGTAAACCGCCTTCTCCACTCTCAAACCCTTCATCAATCTTCAATCATTTTCACCTTCGAAATCCATTACAATGGATCTTCAAGCCAAAGCTACACACAATTGTCTCCCCTATCTGATTAAAACAGATGACAACACTCCATTTCATTCCACCATCGACATTTTCCTTAACTCCAAATACTTACCCATCCTAACCGCCAACGCCCCCATTTATCTTGATACACTCCAAGAATTTTGGTTGAATGCTGAGTTTCTACTACAAGACAAAAAGCCTACCTCCATTATTTCCAAAATTGGAGAAACCAGTATCGTCATTACCCCTGAAATCATATCCACAACCTTCACACTGAATGACCTGGCAGGTAAGGATTCCTTTACTAAAACAGAGCTTCACACTGAGTTCCAAGAAAGAGGGTATGATGGTCAGATGACTGGATCAACTCTTTTCAAAAAGTTTTTCCCTCCAGTCATGAAATTTTTCTTCCATACTCTTCTTCTTTGTGTCTCTGCTAAGTCCACATCCTTTAATGAAATTCCATTGAGGATGCAATATCTGGGTTATGCTATGTTGTCAAACTCTGACTTCAATCTTTCCCAGGGATTGTTCATGGACTTGGTATCAAATGTGAAAGCAGTCAAGTCTGGGTCAAACAATGCGTTTCTTATTTACCCAAGAATTCTTAGTGTAATCTTACAAAAAGTATTACCAGAAAAAGTTTTCAAAAAGGGTGCTGCTATGCAAATGAAAAGCTTAACTGATGAAACTTTCACAAGAATGCTGGGTGGAAGCACCCAAGAAAAAGTGTCTAAAGTGTCAAAAGTTTCTAAAACACAAACAAAGAGGACAAAGGCAACAACTGTTGTCAAAACCTCTGTTGTTGAGCCCACTGCTCCTGGTGATCATGGCACTACATCCAGTGCTGTGAAACCCACACCAGCCACTTCCAAAAAGAAACATCCATCCACAAAAACCACCACTCAACCACAAATGAGGCTTCTGGATGTTGAGGTACCAGAAGAAACCTCTGTTGCACAACAAAAGCAACCTGAAACCACTGTTGTTACTTCCTCACAACAGTTGGACATACCTCCACCTGACCAAACTCCTCATGAATCCTCTCAAAAGGATCATGTTGTAAGCCAAGGGGACACACATCATGATGCATTTGAGTCACTTGACCATATGTTCACAAGCCCCTCTCCCAGGGCTAATTCTCTTCTTACTCCTCCACTCTCACCATCACATGTCCCACAAACAATGCAACCTCTGTTTGAAGCAATTGAAAAATCTCAGGAAGATCCCAGTTCCTCTCTTCCACCTGTCACTGAGAGTATACTCCAACAAGTGACTGGCCCTGAGAATATTCAATCTGCTATCCCACAAACAGAAGAGGAGGTTACACCACCTGGGTTCAATGAAACTCTAGGTGAGTTTTCAAGTGGAGCAGCCACTACTGATGTAGAGACCACTGTCTCACATCAGGACAGTGATTACATAGCTAAGACTCCCTTGAAGGCAACAACTGTTGAAGCCACTATAGTGTCTCCAAAAACAGTTGGAAGTCCCCAGTACCAAGACAAAGGGGCATCTGATTCACCTATTAGGCCTGAATCAGGTAGAACTACCACTGGTAGGGACTCAGATGATCCTATTAATTTAGGAGATGGGTCAAAATACCAAGAATTGACGGACAGAGTTTCTGTTATTGAAACCTCTGTTGCTGACATCAAATCTGATGTCAAGCTTCTACTGAGCTCAATTGCAGATCTCTCCAAGAGTCAGCCATCCACAGCTGATATAGCCAATGAGTTATGGAAATCAGTTTCCCCCATCATCATAGCTCACAGAAAATTGGCTGATCAGACACATGAAACCTACATGGCTGAGATCAGGAATATGGTTGATGCAAGGTACATGGCTGATATCCAAGCCATCAAGGATCACCTGCTGAAGACTACTGGCTCTGCCCCTACCACCATCCTCAGGGATGAAAGTGATGATGTTTTCACGGCTGATGATGCCAAAAAGGGGGAGAGTGGCAGAGATAGGCTACCAAAATTAGATCCTTTTGGTTGTCCTCCTTCTCAAAAAGGTCAAGCCAAGTCTGCCAAGAAACCAGAGTCTACCAAATCAGCTCCACAACAACAACAACAAGCAACACCAATAGCACCACAACAACAAACCACTGAAAGGAATAAAGCAGTAGATGACTCTGCAAACATAGAAGCTGAAAAGGCAGCTCAGGCCAAACAAAAGAGGGCTGACACCTTGGAAGCTAAAGCAGAGTTACTGGTAAATCTCAAAAGAGAACAACAGCAGGAGAAAGAAGATGTGGGATCCTCTAAAAGGATGAAAAGACCTGCCAAGCATGTTAGAAAACCACCATCTAAGTTGAAAACCTCTGTTGATAAAACCACTGCTACTGAAACCACTGCCACCCAAAACACTGAAACTAACCAAAACACTGAAACCACTATACCCAAACCAACACACACACCTGAACAAACAACCACCAAACCTACATCACCAGCCAAAACCCCAACATCTGCTGGTTCTTCTAAAAGGCCAACAGATGTTAATCCAACCACTGCTACCAAATCACCTTCACCAAAAATCATGTACACAAGGAAGAGAAAATCAACCTTTGTTGTGCATGATGAAAACATACACACATCACCAACCACCATTTCAACTGCCCAATCCACTCCTCCCATCACAGCCATTCCACTCACATCATTCTCACCACATACATCCAAATTCAAATCCCATAGACCACCACCAACCATTACACCATTGGTTGTTCAGTATCCCCTTGAACTTGATCTGAACAACCATCTGAAAGATCCTTCCCATCTCTCCCAAACTTCCCTGTTCCTCTCAACATTGATACCTATCTAAAATACAAGGGTGAACAGGTGGATGCCATGATCAGGGAGAAATGCAAAGGGAAGGATGACAGGACTGCTCAGGGCATCCATTCAGCAGAGCTTAGCAAACTCAGAAGGATTGAAGACTTTGCTAAGACCCTGAGCAATTCCATGTCCACCATGCCTCTCAGTGTAGATTTGGAAAAGGAGGTAAGGGAATCCCTTCTTGAACAGATAATGGCAACCAAGCCTTACAAAGCAAACAAAAAGCAGTTCAATGGCTGGACTACTCATGCTTTGAGAGAAGAACTGATCAGAATTGAAGAAATGGCCAAAGACCCCAAAGCTAAAGTCTCCACTCCTAATTTTGGCAAAGGCAGAGACCCAGTCAGAGCCTTGAAGTTCAAAAGGATGAGGCAGGAGATTGTAGCTGCCAACTATGGGGAGATGAGGTCTGTTTCCAGATGGTCAGAGCTAAGGTTGGTTGAAACCTACAAACGTCTGGAAGAAAATAGAAAGAAGGATCCCAGTCTTCCAAGAAAACCAATTTACACTGATGAGCCAATGATGAAGAGACCCCAACAGACTTTTAATCTGGACAGCTTACTTGAAACCTCTGATCTCACAGCTGCTGCAAGTAGACAGTTCAAAAAGCAGAAGGAGATGTCAGAGGAAGATCAAAGAAAGTTTGCTGATACATTTATCAAGGAAGGGCTCTTCAATCAAATACACTATTTCTCTGATCCCACAACAGAGAAACTCAGAGAACTCATTGGAAGACCTCCTTCACCCAACTCATCAAGAATAAAGGTTCATCTCAGCAAATCCACTGACTCAAAAATTCTAAAGTGGAAGGTCAACAAAGACAACCACGAATTGACATTGCTCAGGTCAGATGGAAGGATTCAGAAGATCAGCATGGATGATGCTTACAGCCTATGTGCAGAAGATCACCAAGCATTGCTAAATCTGGATCTAGAAAGAGATGAAGAAGACTTATTTGCTCTGAACTTTGAACTACAATTCAAAGGTCAAATCAGAGAAAGTCTGATGAGGAATAAAGATCAATAAATAAAGCTGAGTTTTGGCATCATCTGTTCTAGGGGGAGATTGTTGGGTCTGCTGACCTGGAGAAGAACAGATGATTAGAAAGCCAAAACATGCTATCTATTTGATCCTTGAATAAACAGTCTTTACAACTTGCTTCTCCCAAAAGACTGCTGACCCTAACTACTGTTCTATCCAAACAACTGCTCAACAACTGCTGATATAAAGAACTGCTGAGGAAACAACTGATGAAGAACAACTGCTGACCAAAGGTCTGATGAAGAGCAACTGCTGATACAAGTACTGAAGACCAAAGCACTGCTGGAACCAACAGCACTTAGGCTCCAGCAGTGGATACAAGACCATCAGAGTTTATCTTCAACAGCTGTTTAATATCAGTGCTTTCAATGTAACAGTAGTTTGTATAGCAGATGTTTAAGTTTGTTATTCTGTTAGAGGTCACTGTCTTAGGTGACGTCAGCCTAGGTCATCAGTGGTTTGAGTCTGTCTATAAATAGAACAGTGCTTGTACTGTTCTATTGCATCACACACAAAACATTCTCTCTGACAAACAATGTGTGATCAGGCTGAGGGGGAGTAACTTGTACGATTGTAATCTTTGAATTAATGAAAGCATTCGATCTAAAAACATTTACTCTCTTGTTTTGATTTACAGTTTATTATTCCGCTGCACTTTCATTCTATTTTCATTTCATTATTACCATCATTTAGTTAAACAATCAAAACAAACAAACTCAGATCCTAACAAATAATAATAATAATAATTCATATAAGAAAAAAAAATTGAAAGTCGTGTCAGAATTCATTTACTGAACCAAGATCCATTTCTTTTCTTTGATTTCTTATACACCCAAATCATTGAGATTTAATTCAAATTAACAATACATAAAACACATTTGATTAACAGAAGCTAGAAGGAAACCGATCAGAAGGATGAGTTGAAAAGCCAAACACCACACTCTGTTTCCTCGAACTATTCCCGGCCGTTTTTTCTGCCAAACCGAAATCCACGCAGAACAAGTGAAAAGCCAAACACCACACTTTACCGACCAAGATCTTGAATCGACTCAAAGATCTATGCATGTACGGTGGCGGTGATGTTGCGGGTCAAGTGGTTTAGGTCGATAACAGTGGCTTTGACATCTTCATCTTTATGATTCCGACAACTAGGCGGTGGTGATGTTTGAGTTGCAGGTACGGTGGCGGTGATTGCGGTGGTAGTGGCGGTGATTGCGGTGGTAGTGGAGTTGGATTAATGGTGGTGATGATGTTGACAAAAACACAATCAAAAAGATGAAAGGGGAGATAGAGTTAAATAGGGTTAGGATTAAAAAAAAAAAAAAGATGAATGGACAAAAATGCCCTTCACTTAACTGACTTTGACTAACTATGTTAGCGAGTTGGATGAAACGAGCAAGAATTTGAAAACCTTTGGATCCAGATAAGAAAAAATAAACTTTTGGATGAAACTAGCAAAAAGTGTCAAACCTCAGGGACGAAAATGGCATTTAACTCTATATAGTAATAGTACATTCAAATGAATAGTAATTATATTAATATTTTATTTATATTATTATTTTATTTAAAAACTTTATTATATTATATATTATTAATATATTATATTATATACTATTAATATATTATACCGATCTCGACAATACCGATACTGATAACACCGAAACCGAAAATTCATAAATATGGGTACCGATACCGATTCTGAAACTACTCGGTTCGGTACGGTACGGTATCGGGATCGGGACGAGATGGGATCGGTATTCGGCCTTGTATTCTCATCCCTAATTAATATATTATATACTATTATTTTATTCAAAAACTTTTTATACCGATCCCGACAATACCGATACTGAACGGTACGGTATCGGTTCGGTACGGTATCGGTTCGGTACCGGTATGGTATCGGTATTTTACCTAAAATACCGATACCATACCGATCCCGTACTAATACCGATAACACTGAAACCGAAAATCCATAAATATGGGTACCGATCCCAAAACCCCTCGGTTCGGTATCGGTTCGGTACGGTATCAGGATCGGGACGGGACGGGATCGGTATTCGGTCTTGTATGCTCATCCCTAATTAATATATTATATACTATTATTTTATTCAAAAACTTTATTATATTATACACTATTATTATATTATATACTATTATTTTATTAAAAAAATTATTATATTATATACTATTAATAAATAACATAATCTTATGTAATTTCGTTACAAATTTCATGTGTTACCTTATGTGTAGATTTCTTTATTTTTTTAACGTTTACAATCAAAATGGAATCTCGATTGTATAATTCATTGATTGATTAACACCTCATCTATATCTCGATTGTAAAACGCGCAAGGCGCGTGATTTTATACGACTAGTTTACTTTATTTTAGAACTTTTATTAAACCTTCATATCTATATGGCACTTCACCAATTAATTGCCCATGTGCTTTACTAGTGTGTATTTGTGTGTTGTATTCATCGCCGTGTTTTGCGAGCACCCTTCTAGTCTTTTTATCTATATGACTGAGGTTGTGTATTTAATAAATTCGAAAAATTTTAAATTTACATGTGTTACTTAGATAGACATGTATACCCAACTCGTAATGTTGTTAATAATATAAAAAATACGCATTAAAATAACAGTGTGAGTAACTTTTACTTGTTCGATCCATATATTTTAACCTATTTTTTTTTACTTTAATCAAATCAATTCACTCATTGGGATCGTGCAATACATGGTTAAGAATATGGCAAATAGTAGTCAACAAAAGGATATGCTGACAAAAACATGAATAATACCTATAGATGCTATCCAACTAGAGGTCAACCATAGTTCCATAATGATAAATCAACAGTCAACCACTAATAACTTCAAGGAATTGACCAAACATTCGGTTGTTACTAGTGAAAGTTACAAAATTTTAAATATTCTTAAGTTTGTATACATATGTGATGTAGAGATAACACTTTGCATGGACACTTATAAATAAACACAATACATAATCTTGTTTTAATCATTCATCCTACACAACTTCCATCATCATAACACATTGTCTCCATCAATTTATTTTTACTTCAAGATAAAAATCACATTTTGTACCAAATATTTATAATATGAAGACCAAAGTTATCAAGGAAAACAAGTGCCGAAGATGTGCTCGGGGATTCGCTAGATTTTTAAATAAGTGTAGAGATTTTTATGTCAATAGCATGACGGGATTGGCCTACAAGATAGAGTCCGGGTGTGGGCCCACGGACGTAAACATCTCTACTTTGCCTAAGAGTTTTAGCATGAACTCTAGAAGAAGTAGCAATGAGCAAGATCTCACAGAGTTAATGCGCATTGCTTCGCGGAGGGGTTTGAGTAGAAAGGTCGAGTATGAGTTTCAAAGTCAAAAACAGCCAACACAAGGGCGTGCTTCGCAAGATGTTATGCCACATAGGCGGAGCGCGGGTATGGGAAAGATTGATGAAGACAAGGCTTGTGATTTTGATGGAGTTGATGGTTTTGACATTAACCCGATTAAGTATCCGAGAAGCAAAAGCCATGCTGTTTCAAGTAATAGAATGCTTAGAAGATTATACAATTAGAGGGATATATATAAATCCATTTGAATGATTTGGCAGTATTAAAAGAGTTACACTCAGTGTTCATACGAATCATATTCATATCTAATACATTATTTCGATATTTGACAAGTAAATGTTTTTGTAGATTTTGAGGTTGAAGTATTTTAAAACTAAGTGGTTGGACCCTATATTGCTAGCCTTATGCCCTTATATCACAATAATATTATGGGTAATTTTGGTTGAAGCAATTGCCTTTTTTTGTCAAATAACAGGTGAAATCACTTAAATGTAACTAAAACTGAAACCGGTCATAAGCAGCCTACTTGTATTCAAATATTCATAACCTCAAAGATTGCCTTACTGAAAGAAATTATAGTATTACTTTAACTAGGGTTGTGTGTAAACCCGCGCTTTACGCTAGGTGGCATTTTTTCTGCATGATGCGCCGGTGATTCAGTCAGCATGATGCGCCGGTGATTCAGTCAGTATCAGTTTGATTCGATATCGTACCGACACTCAATAGAATGGAAAGAGAAAACCCATCTAAATAACTCGTGGTATAATAAAGTTGTAACATGCCCATAATAATATCAAAATATGTTTTATATCGATTGAAAACCGTAAAAATGGATACGATTACTGAATCCAATAATTTGATTTATAAATTATGGATACCAATCTTATAATTAAATTAATAAATACTTTCTAATAAAATAAATAATGGATAAGTTTATAAATAGTTTTTAATTTAATTCTTTAGTACATAAATATTCTAAATTTTCTCAATTTTATTAATTAAGTAGTAAACTTATATTGGTAATTACTTTTAGGTAGGGTAATCAACAATAATATTCAGTAATTTTGTGGTTCCTAATTTTCTTTTTTACATTATCATTCAGTTTCAATATATATAGAGGGTTATGATCATGTGAAAACAGTATCGAGTTGTGAGAACTAGAGAATTCTTGTAGACCATTGATTTTGATGATCTTATGGTTGAGATTTACTCTTGATGTTTTTTTGTCTTTACATGCTAATTAAAATATTATTAGTATATTTTAATACAAAAAAGTACATTAGGGGGTATTTAAGTAAAACCACCATAAAAGAGAAATAATTATTATATTTAATTTTTATTTAATTATTCCGAGTTTTCCGAATAGACCACAGCGCTGAAAGATAGATGACGTGAATCGCTTTCTTTCTTTTAGACGACCCGCCAACGAATATCTCGATGTCTAGCGAATCCTTCAAGCTGAACGCGTAAACAGGATTCAACCTCCACCATTGGACTACTAACTGCCAGACCGTCTGTGCAAAACCGCATACCACGAACAAGTGCTCGGAGTCCTCGATAGCTTCCTCACATAGTGGACACAAAACAAAGTTTACATTAATGTTTCTTCGGACTAATTTCAAGGACTTAGAGATGTATGCTGGCCCAGATGTTGTGCTGGAATGGCGAAAACTTCTTGTTAGTAACATTTAACTTTGTTTTCTTCTCCACTTGTTTGCACTCAGAAGGATGAGATACTTCCATTATCTGCAGCTGCAATCGCTTTGCCTCCCTTGAACCCTCTTTTAACAACCTTGTTGAACACCCTATACCCAAAATTAAAAGTAGCATAATATATGCGTTATCGGACACTTAAACGCAAAAAGGATACACAATCGCCTATATTAAAGCCATACAAACGCAAGACAATTTGATGCTGTTGTTTTTTTAATCGGAAAATACTATCAAATTGATACTAATATAGCAAAATCTTAAGATATTTATTTTAATATATTTAACATTATAAAATTATTTTACCTTCAACATCAACAAACAACCTCTTACTAACACCAGTAGTATAATCCACCATCTGACCGCTAACAAGCTCCAGTGCAACAATCAACACACACTGCCCATTATATCCCCTTCAAACTGCTCTAATCAATATGTCTGATCCTTCAACTCCTCCGTTAAAATGCATGCCAAAACAATAGCCAAGACATTACTAAAATCACCAACACTATCAAATACAACAACCATACCCAGTAAATCCCCCAAATAGTAATACTATTGGTAGGGTCTGGGGAGGGTGGGATGTAGGCAAACCTTACCCCTATCCCTAGGGATAGAGAGGCTGCTTTCAAGGAGACCCCCGGCTCTAAAGATGAAAAAATGGGTATATATAAAATAAGACTACCAAGTACCAACAATCTAGTAAGTGATGACAGACAAAGGAGAATATATAACATGGGACACAACATATATGCAAGCATTGTTACTAACACATAACGGAAAGGTGGACAGTCCCTAAGAATCCTTAGCTTTAATTCTACGTCTCCACAAACTCCTATCTTGGACCATGTCCTCAGAGAGGTGCAACTCTATCAAATCGTGTTCAATACGCTTATCCCAGGTCAACTTGGGTCTACCTCTACTCCTCCTACCCTCAACAGTCAGTGCTTCCACTACTCTAACTATTGCTGACGTCTGCCTTCTCCTCACATGCCCAAACCATCTCAATCTCCACTCCTTTATCTTCTCAGAAATCTTAGCCAATCCTAACCTATCCCTAACAAGCTCATTTCTTATTCGGTCTAGCCTAGTGTACCCACACATCCACCTAAGCATCCTCATTTCTGCTACATCCATCTTGCGGGCTTGAGTCTTCTTGATGGCCCAACACTCCGACCCATACAACATAGCCGGTCTGACTGCAACTCTATAGAATTTACCCTTTAGTTTAGTTGGGAACCTCCTGTCGCACAAAACCCCAGAGGCTGCTTTCCATCTACGCCAGCCGGCCTGGATACGGTGGGTTACGTCTCTATCTATCTCTCCATCATTTTGAACAAAAGATCCTAGATATTTGAAAGTCGTTGTCTTCGGGACTGCTTGGCCATCGATGGTGATCCGCGTGTCGCTGACGTCCCCTGCCTCACTGAAACCACAGTAGAGGTACTCTGTCTTCGAGCGACTAATCCTTAACCCCTTGCTTTCTAAAGATGCTCTCCAATCTTCTACCCTCGCATTCAGACTTTCTTTGGTCTCCGCCACTAACACAATATCATCAGCAAAAAGCATACACCACGGCACTGCCTCCTGAATCGATTTGGACAGCTCATCTAGTACCATCGCAAAGAGGAATGGGCTCAAAGCGGACCCTTGATGGAGACCTAACTCCACAGGAAAGGGATCAGTATCCCTTACAGGAGCCCGAACGCTGGTGACAGAATGATATGAATAAATTAGTATTTTAACACATAATGAACACTTGTAAGCACTGTGGGATTTGAATAGAGAGAATTGTATAAACTTGCTTTATATTAAAGAAATCATCCAAATACAAATGAAAGGGGTATGGGGCTATTTATAGGTGATGAAGGGTTGTGATACCCTTTAGTGAACCGACACAATGGCTCAGTTTAACCACCATAACCGCCACAACTATAGGTTATATGATAATAATACTAATTACATACTAAACTTAGGATAAAACAAATATTATGTCTAACATTCTCCTCCTAATTTTGATTTATCCTTTCTTGCTTCATAGTAGGGTTGGATCTTCTTCTTCACGAACGAGAAGGGATACTTGCTCGTTCTTATCTTTCTTGTCTTTCCATTTTGTGCATTCATACGATAAGTGACCATAGTTATTGTTGGTGGTGAAAATCCTCAGGATGATTTTACCTCACATCCCTGGTGTAGCATCCTCAGGATGCTGAAGGGCTCAACTGGCTTTAGGATATAACTATATTTCAGCATGTGCACATCCTGAAGATATACTAACAAACTATCTTTATATGACATGATTGCAGGTACAATTAAGTTATAATATGGACTTGAAACTGTTTTCCAACGTCTATATTATGATACATGGTCAAAGGGATTTAAAATGGAAGAGTTACACTCGAGAGATAAAGCTCCAAGCATGAAGAATGAGTCAAAGTTGAAACCGACTAACATTAAAAGAGGGCGAAGAACCAGGAAACAGTTGTTGCAATGTCCACCTGAGTTGAAACAGCTAAAACGGTCACTAAAGGCCTTCAAGGAGCTTAACTAACAAGCAGATTACACGAGATCTTTTTTTTACTTCCAAGTAGTATAAATATGGGAATGAACAACGAGTATAGGACACATTGCTTTTACTAGAGCTTTACACACATTCTCAACTACTGAGAACATTCACAATCATTGTAACACTAGATCATTCGTCCACTCATTCATCCAAAGTTGTAATCCTTTTTACCATTTTAATATTAACAAACAAGGCAGGGGCCTAGTCTCCTCCCGAGGTTTTATGCTGGCGATCTACCATTGATCAGGGGCTTTCCTCGTACATAGAGTGTCGTCTCTTTATAGCCTTTCATTTATATTTATTCATCTTTGCATAATTCTCATCTCAGCCTGACAGTAACATCCTCAGGATATAACTGTCCATCCTCAATTTTCTCATCATCATCTCGAGCATAGTTGTCAAATAATATAGTGTTTACATTAACAAGTCACCATCCTGAGAATAACACATAGTTTTTATCAAGCTAGCACTCTACCTCACTTTAACTAATTTGGAAAACAAGATTATTCTTAATTAATAATTTTTGACCAAAACAATTTGGCGCCCACCGTGGGGCAAGTGGTGCTATTTTAACAAAAAACTTTGTTAAAACTTTTTTTTCAAAACAACTTACTTTACAGAATTCTGACAACTATGTCTTCCTCACAAAAATCTATTTCCTCATCCATGCCATCCATAACCTCTGCAAAAAACTCTACATTGTCACCTCCACCTGCATTTTCAAGAAGTACTACTTCTCAAATCCCACCTAAACCATCAATAGGAGCATATGGATCTACTCCTCCTGTTTTTGTATCGAATGATGAACTCCTCTCTATGTTTGCACTAATGAAAGATTCGATACATCAACAACAAGACACAAACCGGATGTTGATAAGAGAAATACAAGCTCTTAAGTCATCCTCAAGAAGGCCAAGTGAAGACATGGGACACAATTGCAGCCCAGGGCGTTAGATTTTAATTCTAGTGTCTTTGGGGGAGTGCATCAAGGAGATTTTATCCCCATGTGCATTGGATTTTCTGCTCCTGAAACAATTACTACACCCAGGATGACGACTACTAGGGATCCGGGATATACGCCTATGCCATCCCAAGGATACACCAATAACGGTAACAATTTAAGTTCTAGTACTTATACTGCTAATGATGTTGCTTCTTTGCAGGATATAGGTATAAGTCCACAACTAGCAAGGCAGCTACAAAAAATCAAAGATATGGTGTCATGCATGCCAGGGATAATACAACCTATCCCCGAAGTATCCTCAGCATCTCACAGGGTGTCTCGATTTGCACCTCCTATATGTGATGCAGAGATCCCTAAACGGTTTCAAACTCCTAGCATGAAGCTATATGATGGATCTATAGATCCTGAGGAGCATGTAGCTCAGTATAGAAAAAGGATGGAGATAAATCCAATTCCTACAAACCTCAAGGAAGCATGTCTATGCAAGGGATTTGGTTCAACTCTCACCGGTATAGCCTTGAAATGGCTCGTAAGTGTTCCACCATATTCAATTACTTATTTTGCACACTTGATTATTATATTCAATAACCAGTTTTCTTGCAGTCGAACATTCGAACGTTTGACAAGTGACCTATACAGGGTAACTCAACCACAGGGGGAATCACTAAGAGAATACATTACGAGGTTTGGAAAAGAAGCACTCGATATCCCGAACTTGGATGTCACAACGGCAGTACAAGCATTCAAGATGGGGCTGCAAAGAGATTCACCATTCTACCAAGAATTGGTGATGAATCCTGGTAGAAACTTGGATGAAGTCAGAAACAGGGCTCTAAGGTTCATTTGACTTGAGGATGACAAAAAAATCCAAGAAAGGATGGAATCATCCTCAAGATATAACTATCCTAATCGGAAATCCACTCCCACATTTGAGCCAAATAGGCATAAACCATATGATAGGTCTGACAATAAAAAGGTCAATGTGGTAGAGGATGATGATGAGGATGAATGTCCTAAATTATTAGATTATTGTTTCTCTGTGGATGTTACAGGTTTAATATATGCCATGAAGGACCTTGGAAATAAAGCAAGATGGCCTAAAAAGGATAACAAGGCAGCTTGGAAGGACAAATCGAAGTGGTGTGCCTTCCACGAAGACTTTGGTCACATCACTAAAGATTTCATTGCCTTAAGGGAAGATATTGCATATCTTCTCAACAAGGGTCACCTCAAAGATCTTCTAGGCAAAAAGAAGTCAAGGGTTCGGGATGGCACCATCCCAGAAAGAGCAGCATCCCCACCTAAGGATGCTGGTATAATCAACTTCATTTCGGGAGGATCAGACATCTGTGGAACCTCATATTCAGCTGCTAAAAGGCATGCAAGAGAAACTAAATCAGAAAAAGGAGTGAGACCCACAAGAGCAACTATCCTGACGACCTCTAAAGTGATCAGCTTTGAGGAAGAAGACAGAGAAAATATCCTTGACCCTCAACATGATGGTTGTTGAGGGTGAAAATCATCAGGATGATTTTACCTCACATCCCTGATATAGCATCCTCAGGATGCTGAAGGACTCAACTGACATCAGGATGTAACGGGACTTCAGCATGTACACATCCTGAGAATGGACTAACATATCATCTTTCTTATATGTGATTGTAGGTACAATATGGTTTCCTATATGCTCTCCAACGTCTATATTATAACCCTTAGTCAAAGAACTCAAGGATCAAAGAGTATCTCATGCAAGCCATAATCCAAGATTGAAGATGGAGTCAAAGTTGTAACCGATATACATTTAATATCGGCGAAAGATAAGGGAACAGTTGGAACATCATAAACCTAACTTGAAACTGCCATCCAACGACTATATTCTGTTGAAGACCTCCAACGTTCACCTGAAACAGTTTCTACCAACATTAAAGGAACTTAACTACTTAGCGAATATCGTGGGATTCTTTGTTCACTTCATGTACTATATAAATGGGGGTATTGGACGAGTATAGGACACATTGCTCACACTATAGCTACACTCATACACTTAGTTGATCTGAAACACTCACACAATGATTGTAATCTTAGTTCACTCGTCCATTTACTCATCCAAAGTTGTATCTTTTTACCAAATTAATATTAACAAACAAGGTATGGGCCTAGTCTCCTCCCGAGGTTTTATACCGGCGATCTACAACTGATCAAGGGCTTTCCTCGTAGATCGAGTGTTTTGTTCTTTGTATTTTACTACTTTATTTGTTCATTATAAACAGTTCCACCCCGAAGCAAACCTAAGCCATCCCGAGCATAGTTGTCACTTATCTACTTCTTTAGCATCCTAACACGTCATTTTCAGAATACAACTGAATCTTTAATATATTTCACACATTTAGCACTCTACCTCACTTTTACTAATTTGGAATACAAAATTATTTCTACTAGGTAATTTTTGACCAAAACAATTTGGCGCCCACCGTGGGGCAAGTGGTGCTATTTTAACAAAAAGCTTTGTTAAAACTTTTTCTCATTTAAATCTTTTTTACAAAACTTGACAACTATTTCTTCTTCACAAAAATCTGTTTCATCATCCATGCCATCCACAACCCCTGCCAGAAATACTGCCTTACCACCTCCACCTGCACTTCCCAGAAGTTCTACTTCCCAAATCCCACCTAGACCATCTGGATCTACTCCTCCTGTTTTTGTATCGAATGATGAACTACTTTCTATGTTTGCACTGATGAAAGATTTGATACATCAACAACAAGACACAAACCGAATGCTGATAAGAGAGATACAAGCTCTTAAATCATCCTCGAGAAGGCCAAGTGAAGACATGGGGACACCATTGCAGCCTAGGGCGTTAGATTTTAATTCTAGCATCTCTGGAGGGGTGCATCAAGGAGGTTTTATCCCCATGAGTACTGGGTTCTCTGCTCCAGAAACAACTACTACTCCCAGGATGGCAACCACCAGGGATCCAGGATATACACATGTGCCATCCCAAGGATATAACAATAACGGTAACAATTTAAGTTCCAGTACTTTTACTGCTAATGATGTTGCTTCTTTGTAGGATACAGGAATAAGTCCTCAACTAGCAAGGGAACTTCAGAAGATCAAAGACATGGTACCGAGTGTGCCAGGGATAGTGCAACCCATCCCTGAGGTATCCTCAGCATGCCATAGGGTGTCAAGATTTGCATCCCCCATATGTGATGCAGAGATCCCAAAGCGGTTTCAAACTCCAAGCATGAAGCTCTATGATGGATCTACAGATCCTGAAGAGCATGTGGCTCAATATAGGGAAAGGATGGAAATAAATCCAATCCCTTCCAATCTGAAAGAAGCATGTTTATGAAAGGGATTTGGTTCAACTCTCACCGGTCTAGCCCTGAAATGGCTCCTAAGTGTTCCACCCTATTCAATTACTTCTTTTGCACATTTAATTAACATGTTTAATAATCAGTTTTCTTATAGTCGAACGTTCGAACGTTTGACAAGTGATCTATACAGGGTGACTTAACCACAGGGGGAATCACTAAGAGAATTCATTACTAGGTTTGGCAAGGAAGCACTTGACATCCCGAACCTGGATGTCACAACGGCAGTACAGGCATTCAAGATGAGGCTGCAAAGAGATTCACCATTCTATCAAGAATTGGTGATGAATCCATGCAAGAACTTGGATGAAGTCAGGAACAGAGCTTTAAGATTCATCTGACTTGAGGATGATAAGAAAATTCAAGAGAGGATGGAGTCATCCTCAAAATATAACCATCCCAATCGAAAGTCCACTCCCACATACAAACCATATAAGCATAAACCATATGCTAGGCCTGATAATAAGAAGGTCAATGTGGTAGAGGACGACGATGAGGATGACTGCCCTAAACTATCAGATTACTATTTTTCTGTAGATGTAACAGGACTGATGTATGCCATGAAGGATCTAGGGGACAAAGCAAGATGGCCAAGGAAAGAGAATAAGACAGGATGGAAGGACAAGTCCAAATGGTGTGCCTTTCACGAAGATTTCAGCCATATCACTGAAGATTGTATCGCCTTAAGAAAGGAGATAGCCTATCTCTTGAGTAAAGGTCACCTTAAAGATCTCCTGGGCAAAAAGAAATCAAGAGCTCAGGATGGCACCAACATCCCAGAAAGAGAAGCATCCCCACCTAAGGATGCTGGTATTATCAACTTCATTTCAGGAGGATCAGACATTTGTGGAACCTCATACTCAGCTGCTAAAAGACATGCGAGGGAAACAAAGACTGAAAAAGGAGAAAGACCAACGAAGACGACCATCCTGACGACCTCTAAAGTGATCAGCTTCGAGGAGGAAGACCGAGAAAACATTCTTGATCCTCATCATGACGGTTTGGTTATTACTTTATATATTGCTAACCACTTTGTTTGCATGATCCTCGTAGATGGAGGAAGCTCAGTGAATATCATCCAGCTTGAAGCTCTCAAAAGAATTAACATCCCAGAATCAGAAATAGTTTCCAGATCATCAGTTTTGGTGGGCTTCAGTGGGGAAACTAAGAGTACAGTAGGGGACATCAAGCTACCAGTATATGTAGAAGGAGTGAATTCTGTCCAGAGATTATGTGTGATAGATTCCCTATCCTGCTACAATGTCATCCTGGGGAGACCCTGGATACATGACATGAAGGCAGTACCTTCAACGTATCACCAGTGTATAAAGTTACCTACACCTTGGGGAGTCATCAAAGTCAATAGTGACCAACAAGAAGCCAAAGATTGTTATACAACATCTATTAAGGCTTCATCACGTCAAGCATAGCAATTACAGAAGGATGCACAGTGCCATCCTCAAGATGTCAAGGCACATCCTGAGCAGGATGTAAAGGCTATTTGCCTTGATAACAATAACAAGGATATCACTGTGCTAATTGGTAAGAATATTCCTCATGATATTGAACAATCACTAATCTCATTTCTTAAATGCAGGATGTCTACTTTTGCGTGGAAGCATGAAGATATGACTGGCATCTCTAAGGATGTCATTACTCACAAACTTGGATTGATAAGAATTTCAAGTCCATTCAGTAGAAAAGAAGGAAGTTTGCTCCGGAACGAAATGCCATCATACAAGAAGAAGTGGATAGACTCCTTAAGTCCAAGATGATAAGGGAAGTAAAGTTTCCAAGATGGCTTGCCAACGTGGTGGTAGTTCAAAAGAAGAATGGGAAGTGGAGAGTGTGTGTAGACTATACAGACCTCAATAAAGCCTGTCCTAAGGACCCATTCCCATTACCACATATAGATTCAATGGTGGATGCTACAGCAGGCCACGAAATGCTGACATTCATGAATGCATCCTCAGGATTCCAACAAATTCAAATGGAACCAGGCGATCAAGAGGAGACAACAATCATGACCCCATCAGGTATATACTGTTATATAGCTATGCCATTTGGTTTAAAAAATGCAGGTGAAACCTACCAAAGGCTAGTGAATATGATGTTTAAAGAAAAGATTGGGGACACAATGGAGGTGTACATTGATGACATGGTGGTTAAGTCCAAAAAGGTAAAGAATCATCTTCAAGACCTTAAGGAGGCATTTGACATCCTAGACGCTTATAATATGAAGTTGAACCCATCTAAGTGTCACTTTGGAGAGACGGTGCTTGAAAATTTCTAGGATATCTAGTTAGCAAAAGAGGGATAGAAGCCAGCACTGAACAAATAAAGGCCATCCTTGATCTCAAATCCCCAAGAAATATCAAGGATTCACAAAGGCTGACAGGCAGGATAGCAGCCTTAAACAGATTCATTTCGAAATCCTCTGATAAGTGTAAAGAATTCTATGATATCCTGGGGAAAAATAGTAAATTCGACTGGGGACAGAGACATGAGGAAGCATTAAAGAAGCTGAAAGGGTATCTAGCAGCAGCTCCACTCCTGATGAAGCCTGAGGATGGAGAACCTCTGAAGCTATATCTTGCAGTTTCTGGGAATGCTATAAGTGCAGTATTGGTAAGAGACTTCGAGGGGGAAAAGCATCCTGTCTACTATGTAAGTAAAACTCTACTAGATGCTGAGGCTAGGTATTCTCATCTCGAAAAACTTGTTTTAGCATTGATATTGGCATCTACTAAGTTAAGGCATTACTTTGAAACACATAGGATACACGTACAAACTAACTATCCCATTAAAAATGTACTTAGAAAACCAGAAATGTCAGGTAGAATGGCTAAGTTGTCAGTAAAATTAAGTGCCTTTGACTTAGTATACCAGCCTAGAAATGCAATCAAATCTCAGGCTCTAGCAGATTTTGTGGCTGATTTCAGTAGTGACATCCTGAGTGAAGTAGAATCTGAAGTACAACAATTAAACGAAAACTTAGGAAAATGAATTTTATATACTGATGGTGCTTCAAATGCAAAAGGAACAGGTTTAGGAATACTACTAAAATCGCCACGAGGGGACAAAATACCCCATGCTATTAGATGTGCATTTCAGACAACCAATAATGAGGCAGAATATGAAGCTCTCATTGCTGGTTTACAACTTGCTAAAGATATGCATATCATTAATATAGAAGTATTTGTTGATTCTTTGTTGATTGCTGATCATTTTAATGGATCTTATGCAGTAATGGGTCAAAAATTAGCTCTTTATCTCGAAAATGTTAAAAATTTAGCTACTTCTTTTGTAGAATTTTCACTAACACAGGTACCTAGGGACGAAAATGCTGAAGCTGATGCCTTAGCAAACCCGGGATCCTCCCTTAATCTACCAGAAGGGTCCAAGATTCCCATCATCCACATTCTGAAACCAGCGATTGAAGAGTGGCATCCTGAGGATAGCCAGGAATATCCTGAGGATAACCAGGCACATCCTGAGGATAAAACAGCCCATCCTGAGGATATCATTGTTTAGCCACTCAGGCACAATACAATTCATCATGGATGACTCCCATAATAAGATATTTACAAGAAGATGTCATTCCTGATGGAGAAAACCCAAAGGCTTTCAGGATGAAGGTATCTAAATTCACAATTATAGATAGAGAAAATTACATAATTAGTCCCTGTGGTTTGCCTTTAGTTTCACCTTTAGGTATCAAGGTTTAAAAGTTTCATGTTAAGGGTTTAAGTTTAGTTTTTGTAACATAATAGGGTATTAGCATTAACGGAGGTTAATATTTAACTGAGTTTACCCTCACGTGACAAATGATAAACCATAAGGACCAAATGTGAAACTTAAGTGGGGCCCACCTAATACCCTATTATGTTACAATAACTAAACTTAAACCCTTAACATGAAACTTTTAAACCTTAATACCTAAAGTTGAAACTAAAGGCAAACCATGAAGGAGACTTTGGAAATCATATAGGAGAATAAAGCAAATGAAGTACTCAAGGACATCAATGAAGGAGACTGTGGAAATCATACAGGAGGAAGATCTCTCTACTCGAAGACTTTGAGGACAGTATACTATTGGCCTACTATGAAAAAGGATGCCATGCTATATTCCCAAAAGTGTGATCCATGCCAAAGACATAGCAACATCCTTCACCAGCCTGCTGAACCACTACATCCTGTTATTTCACCATGGCCCTTCATGAAATGGGAGATGGACATAGTAGGAAAACTACCTAATGCTTCAGGAGGAAAGGTACTCATGCTAGTAATGACATACTACTTTTCAAAATGGATTGAAGCTGAAGCATTTGTGCAAGTCAGAGATAAAGAAGTGGTCTCATTCATCAAAAGAAATATCCTAACAAGATTTGGAGTGCCATCTGAGATTATTTGTGACAATGGTTATCAATTCATTAGCAAAAGAACTACTAACTTTTGTGAGAGTTGGGGGATCAAGATGGTGACTTCAACACCAGTCCATTCTCAAGCTAATGGACAAGCAGAATCTTCAAACAAAATCATCGTCAACAATTTGAAGAAGAAGCTTGGGGAAAAGAAAGGGAAATGGGCAGAAGAACTTCCATTTGTACTCTGGGCTGATAGGACTACTTCTAAGAATGCTATTGGTCAGACACCTTTCTCCTTGGTCTTTGGAACAGAAGCAATGCTGCCAAAAGAGATGGTCATGCCTACAGCAAGGAAACATCTTCAGGATGCAACTACCAATTCTGAAGCATTACTACAGGATTTGGAAACTGTGGATGAACTCAGGGATGCTGCTAAGGTAAGAATGGCAGCATATCAACAAAGGATTGCTAAAGCCTACAACAAAAATATAAGGATAAGAAGATTTCAAGAAGGAGACTTGGTATTAAGAAAAGCCTTTCAAAACACAACAAAACCAAGCGATGGTAAGTTAGTTCCCAAGTGGGAAGGTCCATATTTGATCGATTCTGAAGCTGGTAAAGGAGCATATTGGTTATTAACAATGGAAGGAGAGATTCTACCAAGGGCTTGGAATGCAATTCACTTAAAATACTACCATGCCTAGGGATGCATGTGACTGATCTCTCTAGAAGAGAAACCATGATCCGAATCACAGGTGGGATGAAGGTGAAGGCTGATAGAGATGAATCATCTCCATATGTAAGTACTTATCCTTTATCTATTTTGATCGATTACATTTTTACTAAATATGGTCTAGAAATAGTCCATTCTGAGAATTTTGCAGTACCATCCTGAAGATGGAATTCTTAGAAGACTAGGGGGTTGGCCACCCTCTCCTCCGTTAAGGTGTCTGACACCTTCCTAAGGTTTAAAGGTTTTCACCTTTCTCATTGGGTTAGCAACCCTCGCTTGGAGCGCAGGACGCCCATGTATATTTTCGGGATGGTGGGACCAGTCCATGTAAAAGTGGCTGACAATTTCATTATCTTTGAGATATTCGATGGAGCTCTTAAGGTTTAGAAATTTTTCAATGTCTCGTATGTATTTGGTCTAGTCACCAGGGCCTTGTCGCCAGTTTTTCTTAAAGGGCCTTGTCGCCTGTTATTCCTAAGGGCCTTGTCGCCAGTTATTCTGAAGATGTTACATATTGGTTTTATCACCAGGATTGTTACAAAGGGGTTTGATCCTAGTTAAACCAAAGGCCTAAGTCGCCAGTATAATAACAAAGTTTTCCTTTATAGGATATTACTAATTCTTTTTTACAAAGGATTGTAGACTTAAAGTCTATCTTGAAGACATTACACTGGGGACATCATCAGGATGCAAGACCATCCCAAGGATGAAGAAGAAACTGGGGACATCCTCAGGATAATGAAGACCATCCTGATGATGAGAAAGACTTATGAAGAATGTGGCAAGATCAGAAGAATTACTCAACAAAGAGGATACTAAAGGTATTATTTTTTATCATTCCTTTACGCCCTAAGTGTTTGCTAATGTTTGCATAATATCAAAGGAAATAAAGAACACAGAGATGTCAAAAGTTATTGATATATTATTCATAAAAAGACAATACAAACCCCTGGCTTCATCCTAAACCAGGACCCATCCACCAGAGGTCAACATTTCAAAGTCAGGATTGAGAAGAATTTAGGGCTTCGTCTTGTAAACCAAGATCCCTCCACCCCAAAAGCATTCATTGTTCATAAAAACATAAAATTGTCTAATTTATTCATAAACCACCATTCCAAAATTCTAAAAAAAACTGGGCTCTGGCCTAGTCATCACATCCTTCATTGCCCACTGGTTCATCGATCTGAAACTCCTTGGCTACTCCAGCATCCGTCACCTCAGCCTCTATCACCTCAGCCTCCTTACCAACATCCTGAGGAACGGCAGCAGGGATGGACTCAGACGCCACTTCCTTTCCACCCAGACTGAGGATCTTCTCTTGCCAAGCTTCAACGTCCCAGTCTTCCACCTTAAAGTTGGGATCTTTAGCTTGCAATGCCATCCTCACCCTAGCTTGAAAAACAGAGATGGTGGAAGACTTTATCAACCCCTGTTTATACTCTTCCATCTCCTTTTGGTGATCCCTCATGCTTTTGGCTTGAGCAGCCTTCACAATCTTCAGCTTAGTCTCCACCTTGCCTACTTTCTTCTCAAGCTGTTTGGTCTTATCAAGGGCAGATTTCTTCGCATCCTCAAGCTTGGCCTTAGTGTCAGCAAACTCTTTATTCATGTCATCCAAGGACTTTATCAAATACTCATGACCCTATAAAAATGGAAAAGTCAGGTAAGTATTCAAACCTTATTAAATGCTAATAACAATCATAACCATCCTCAGGGTGAATAACGTACCTAAAGAACAAACTGAGAGATTTTGCCTAGGATGGCATCATAACTGAGACCCTCGAAAGGAGAAGTCTCTTGAGTAGAAGTACTGGCAGCCTTCCTATTCTTAGAAGAAGCTGGAGCTTTGGCCTTAGGGGTAGGGGGAGGACTTGTCATCCTGGAGCTGGATGGTGAAGTTATCTTTGGGGCCTTGATATCTTGACTGTCAATCTCATCAAGATCAAAGTAATCAGGCTTCTTTGCTGAAACAAGAAAAAATACACAGGTTAACACAAGAGTCAAGAATAAGCATATCCTCAAGAAATGACAAAACTCACCAGACATCTCAGTAGCACGACTTGTAGAAAAGCTTTCTTCTACTCCAAAAGTCCTTGCTGAAGCTGGTAGTTCTAGTACTGCCTTGCGTCTAATAAAAGCGACGTCCAGGGGAGGAACAAGTTTTGCAAAACAAGCACCTGCAAAACAAGTATGATTTAGAATACTATTAACATCCTCAGGATATGACTATCTTGTTTATATCTAACGTATTTACCACTTTTTAACCAGGACATGGGAATTTCATCCCCATAAGGAATGGAATACCTTCTTACAAAAAAGAACTTTGATTTTCAGGGCCTATCAGATCTCACAACGTTATGCAGCAAAGGAGGTTCTTTATCAATAAGTTGAAGAACATAACGGTTTGACCCATGTGTTCTTAACTTTTATATATATATATGACAGGTCACCAATTTGAAGTTGAATGCCGTGAGTCTGAATGATCTTATCACAGACTATTAAGATCCTCCAGATCTTGGGCATAGCTTGGGCAAAAGCCATCCCTTTCGCATCAAAGAATTCTTTGATGAAATATGGGAATGGATATTTGAGGCCAAGTTGGAATGGTAAAAAGAAAAAGCAAACCTAGACAGAAGAGGCAAAGTCAGACTTTGCATTCAGATCAAAAGGCCGAATGACGGCAGAATCGGGAAAAGCCCCTGATTTTTTAAGGGCTTGAATATCTTTGTCATAAAAAGTACAAATTTCTTGATCAGGATCTTTGATCAAGTTTTGGGGTGTGAAGTCCTTAGGGATTCCTACACTACCAAGAGCCCTTGTTAATTTCTTACTCATTCTAAAAAATTGATTTAAAAGACTTTTTTACAGGAATGAGAAAAAGAAAACGAGAAAGAAGCAAAGTAGTTACCTTTTTTAAATAATCTTGGTTGATTATAAAGAAGGAAGAAAAGCCTAGATATAGGCGGTAGGATATGATGAGGTGTAGCGGTCATCACGAAGAATTAGCCTAAAAAATAGCCGTTAGGATCTTGGAACATGGAAAAGATGAACCCATTAATTGGAAAAATACTTTTACCATTGAAATAACGGTAACATATTTTTGGGGACAATTGTTGAGGGTGAAATTCATCAGTTAAGGCATTACTTTGAAACACATAGGATACACGTACAAACTAACTATCCCATTAAAAATGTACTTAGAAAACCAGAAATGTCAGGTAGAATGGCTAAGTTGTCAGTAAAATTAAGTGCCTTTGACTTAGTATACCAGCCTAGAAATGCAATCAAATCTCAGGCTCTAGCAGATTTTGTGGCTGATTTCAGTAGTGACATCCTGAGTGAAGTAGAATCTGAAGTACAACAATTAAACGAAAACTTAGGAAAATGAATTTTATATACTGATGGTGCTTCAAATGCAAAAGGAACAGGTTTAGGAATACTACTAAAATCGCCACGAGGGGACAAAATACCCCATGCTATTAGATGTGCATTTCAGACAACCAATAATGAGGCAGAATATGAAGCTCTCATTGCTGGTTTACAACTTGCTAAAGATATGCATATCATTAATATAGAAGTATTTGTTGATTCTTTGTTGATTGCTGATCATTTTAATGGATCTTATGCAGTAATGGGTCAAAAATTAGCTCTTTATCTCGAAAATGTTAAAAATTTAGCTACTTCTTTTGTAGAATTTTCACTAACACAGGTACCTAGGGACGAAAATGCTGAAGCTGATGCCTTAGCAAACCCGGGATCCTCCCTTAATCTACCAGAAGGGTCCAAGATTCCCATCATCCACATTCTGAAACCAGCGATTGAAGAGTGGCATCCTGAGGATAGCCAGGAATATCCTGAGGATAACCAGGCACATCCTGAGGATAAAACAGCCCATCCTGAGGATATCATTGTTTAGCCACTCAGGCACAATACAATTCATCATGGATGACTCCCATAATAAGATATTTACAAGAAGATGTCATTCCTGATGGAGAAAACCCAAAGGCTTTCAGGATGAAGGTATCTAAATTCACAATTATAGATAGAGAAAATTACATAATTAGTCCCTGTGGTTTGCCTTTAGTTTCACCTTTAGGTATCAAGGTTTAAAAGTTTCATGTTAAGGGTTTAAGTTTAGTTTTTGTAACATAATAGGGTATTAGCATTAACGGAGGTTAATATTTAACTGAGTTTACCCTCACGTGACAAATGATAAACCATAAGGACCAAATGTGAAACTTAAGTGGGGCCCACCTAATACCCTATTATGTTACAATAACTAAACTTAAACCCTTAACATGAAACTTTTAAACCTTAATACCTAAAGTTGAAACTAAAGGCAAACCATGAAGGAGACTTTGGAAATCATATAGGAGAATAAAGCAAATGAAGTACTCAAGGACATCAATGAAGGAGACTGTGGAAATCATACAGGAGGAAGATCTCTCTACTCGAAGACTTTGAGGACAGTATACTATTGGCCTACTATGAAAAAGGATGCCATGCTATATTCCCAAAAGTGTGATCCATGCCAAAGACATAGCAACATCCTTCACCAGCCTGCTGAACCACTACATCCTGTTATTTCACCATGGCCCTTCATGAAATGGGAGATGGACATAGTAGGAAAACTACCTAATGCTTCAGGAGGAAAGGTACTCATGCTAGTAATGACATACTACTTTTCAAAATGGATTGAAGCTGAAGCATTTGTGCAAGTCAGAGATAAAGAAGTGGTCTCATTCATCAAAAGAAATATCCTAACAAGATTTGGAGTGCCATCTGAGATTATTTGTGACAATGGTTATCAATTCATTAGCAAAAGAACTACTAACTTTTGTGAGAGTTGGGGGATCAAGATGGTGACTTCAACACCAGTCCATTCTCAAGCTAATGGACAAGCAGAATCTTCAAACAAAATCATCGTCAACAATTTGAAGAAGAAGCTTGGGGAAAAGAAAGGGAAATGGGCAGAAGAACTTCCATTTGTACTCTGGGCTGATAGGACTACTTCTAAGAATGCTATTGGTCAGACACCTTTCTCCTTGGTCTTTGGAACAGAAGCAATGCTGCCAAAAGAGATGGTCATGCCTACAGCAAGGAAACATCTTCAGGTTGCAACTACCAATTCTGAAGCATTACTACAGGATTTGGAAACTGTGGATGAACTCAGGGATGCTGCTAAGGTAAGAATGGCAGCATATCAACAAAGGATTGCTAAAGCCTACAACAAAAATATAAGGATAAGAAGATTT
Source organism: Ambrosia trifida (assembly GCA_028751855.1). Lineage (NCBI taxonomy): Eukaryota > Viridiplantae > Streptophyta > Magnoliopsida > Asterales > Asteraceae > Ambrosia > Ambrosia trifida. The sequence continues at coordinate 22,141,646 of CM054124.1, read as the reverse complement.
CAAGAAGGAGACTTGGTATTAAGAAAAGCCTTTCAAAACACAACAAAACCAAGCGATGGTAAGTTAGTTCCCAAGTGGGAAGGTCCATATTTGATCGATTCTGAAGCTGGTAAAGGAGCATATTGGTTATTAACAATGGAAGGAGAGATTCTACCAAGGGCTTGGAATGCAATTCACTTAAAATACTACCATGCCTAGGGATGCATGTGACTGATCTCTCTAGAAGAGAAACCATGATCCGAATCACAGGTGGGATGAAGGTGAAGGCTGATAGAGATGAATCATCTCCATATGTAAGTACTTATCCTTTATCTATTTTGATCGATTACATTTTTACTAAATATGGTCTAGAAATAGTCCATTCTGAGAATTTTGCAGTACCATCCTGAAGATGGAATTCTTAGAAGACTAGGGGGTTGGCCACCCTCTCCTCCGTTAAGGTGTCTGACACCTTCCTAAGGTTTAAAGGTTTTCACCTTTCTCATTGGGTTAGCAACCCTCGCTTGGAGCGCAGGACGCCCATGTATATTTTCGGGATGGTGGGACCAGTCCATGTAAAAGTGGCTGACAATTTCATTATCTTTGAGATATTCGATGGAGCTCTTAAGGTTTAGAAATTTTTCAATGTCTCGTATGTATTTGGTCTAGTCACCAGGGCCTTGTCGCCAGTTTTTCTTAAAGGGCCTTGTCGCCTGTTATTCCTAAGGGCCTTGTCGCCAGTTATTCTGAAGATGTTACATATTGGTTTTATCACCAGGATTGTTACAAAGGGGTTTGATCCTAGTTAAACCAAAGGCCTAAGTCGCCAGTATAATAACAAAGTTTTCCTTTATAGGATATTACTAATTCTTTTTTACAAAGGATTGTAGACTTAAAGTCTATCTTGAAGACATTACACTGGGGACATCATCAGGATGCAAGACCATCCCAAGGATGAAGAAGAAACTGGGGACATCCTCAGGATAATGAAGACCATCCTGATGATGAGAAAGACTTATGAAGAATGTGGCAAGATCAGAAGAATTACTCAACAAAGAGGATACTAAAGGTATTATTTTTTATCATTCCTTTACGCCCTAAGTGTTTGCTAATGTTTGCATAATATCAAAGGAAATAAAGAACACAGAGATGTCAAAAGTTATTGATATATTATTCATAAAAAGACAATACAAACCCCTGGCTTCATCCTAAACCAGGACCCATCCACCAGAGGTCAACATTTCAAAGTCAGGATTGAGAAGAATTTAGGGCTTCGTCTTGTAAACCAAGATCCCTCCACCCCAAAAGCATTCATTGTTCATAAAAACATAAAATTGTCTAATTTATTCATAAACCACCATTCCAAAATTCTAAAAAAAACTGGGCTCTGGCCTAGTCATCACATCCTTCATTGCCCACTGGTTCATCGATCTGAAACTCCTTGGCTACTCCAGCATCCGTCACCTCAGCCTCTATCACCTCAGCCTCCTTACCAACATCCTGAGGGACGGCAGCAGGGATGGACTCAGACGCCACTTCCTTTCCACCCAGACTGAGGATCTTCTCTTGCCAAGCTTCAACGTCCCAGTCTTCCACCTTAAAGTTGGGATCTTTAGCTTGCAATGCCATCCTCACCCTAGCTTGAAAAACAGAGATGGTGGAAGACTTTATCAACCCCTGTTTATACTCTTCCATCTCCTTTTGGTGATCCCTCATGCTTTTGGCTTGAGCAGCCTTCACAATCTTCAGCTTAGTCTCCACCTTGCCTACTTTCTTCTCAAGCTGTTTGGTCTTATCAAGGGCAGATTTCTTCGCATCCTCAAGCTTGGCCTTAGTGTCAGCAAACTCTTTATTCATGTCATCCAAGGACTTTATCAAATACTCATGACCCTATAAAAATGGAAAAGTCAGGTAAGTATTCAAACCTTATTAAATGCTAATAACAATCATAACCATCCTCAGGGTGAATAACGTACCTAAAGAACAAACTGAGAGATTTTGCCTAGGATGGCATCATAACTGAGACCCTCGAAAGGAGAAGTCTCTTGAGTAGAAGTACTGGCAGCCTTCCTATTCTTAGAAGAAGCTGGAGCTTTGGCCTTAGGGGTAGGGGGAGGACTTGTCATCCTGGAGCTGGATGGTGAAGTTATCTTTGGGGCCTTGATATCTTGACTGTCAATCTCATCAAGATCAAAGTAATCAGGCTTCTTTGCTGAAACAAGAAAAAATACACAGGTTAACACAAGAGTCAAGAATAAGCATATCCTCAAGAAATGACAAAACTCACCAGACATCTCAGTAGCACGACTTGTAGAAAAGCTTTCTTCTACTCCAAAAGTCCTTGCTGAAGCTGGTAGTTCTAGTACTGCCTTGCGTCTAATAAAAGCGACGTCCAGGGGAGGAACAAGTTTTGCAAAACAAGCACCTGCAAAACAAGTATGATTTAGAATACTATTAACATCCTCAGGATATGACTATCTTGTTTATATCTAACGTATTTACCACTTTTTAACCAGGACATGGGAATTTCATCCCCATAAGGAATGGAATACCTTCTTACAAAAAAGAACTTTGATTTTCAGGGCCTATCAGATCTCACAACGTTATGCAGCAAAGGAGGTTCTTTATCAATAAGTTGAAGAACATAACGGTTTGACCCATGTGTTCTTAACTTTTATATATATATATATGACAGGTCACCAATTTGAAGTTGAATGCCGTGAGTCTGAATGATCTTATCACAGACTATTAAGATCCTCCAGATCTTGGGCATAGCTTGGGCAAAAGCCATCCCTTTCGCATCAAAGAATTCTTTGATGAAATATGGGAATGGATATTTGAGGCCAAGTTGGAATGGTAAAAAGAAAAAGCAAACCTAGACAGAAGAGGCAAAGTCAGACTTTGCATTCAGATCAAAAGGCCGAATGACGGCAGAATCGGGAAAAGCCCCTGATTTTTTAAGGGCTTGAATATCTTTGTCATAAAAAGTACAAATTTCTTGATCAGGATCTTTGATCAAGTTTTGGGGTGTGAAGTCCTTAGGGATTCCTACACTACCAAGAGCCCTTGTTAATTTCTTACTCATTCTAAAAAATTGATTTAAAAGACTTTTTTACAGGAATGAGAAAAAGAAAACGAGAAAGAAGCAAAGTAGTTACCTTTTTTAAATAATCTTGGTTGATTATAAAGAAGGAAGAAAAGCCTAGATATAGGCGGTAGGATATGATGAGGTGTAGCGGTCATCACGAAGAATTAGCCTAAAAAATAGCCGTTAGGATCTTGGAACATGGAAAAGATGAACCCATTAATTGGAAAAATACTTTTACCATTGAAATAACGGTAACATATTTTTGGGGACAATTGTTGAGGGTGAAATTCATCAGGATGATTTTACCTCACATCCCTGATATAGCATCCTCAGGATGCTGAAGGACTCAACTGACATCAGGATGTAATGGGACTTCCGCATGTGCACATCCTGAGAATGGACTAACATATCATCTTTCTTATATGTGATTGCCGGTACAATATGGATTCCTATATGCTCTCCAACGTCTATATTATAACCCTCAGTCAAAGAAGTGAAGGATCAAAGAGTATCTCATACAAGCCATAGTCCAAGATTGAAGATGGAGTCAAAGTTGTAACCGATATACATTTAATATCGGTGAAAGATAAGGAAACAGTTGGAACATCATAAACCTGACTTGAAACTACCATCCAACGACTATATTCTGCTGAAGACCTCCAACGTTCACCTGAAACAGTTTCTACCAACATTAATGGAACTTAACTACTTAGCGAATATCGTGGGATTCTTTGTTCACTTCATGTACTATATAAATGGGGGTATTGGACGAGCATAGGACACATTGCTCACACTATAGCTACACTCATACACTTAGTTGATCAGAAACACTCACACAATCATTGTAATCTTAGTCACTCGTCTATTTATGTAACATTACGCATTTACAACTTGTACGTTACATTTTATCATGAATAAAAACGTCAAGTTCTATTATTATTGTTCGCTTTTTTATTGTGGCATTTTGGAAACCCTAATACTATATTAATTAATTATATATATATATATATTAGTGAATGTTTGTCAAAAAAAAAAAAAAAGCTTGGGCCGGGACTCGAACCCGCGCCCAAGCCGTCCCATATACACACACATACTTACCAGCTGATCTGCCCATGTTTCTTATTTATAACCCACCACGTTATTATTATATCACGAGTTCAGATCTTCCCAGTTGACTTGGAAAGTCAACTGTGACCACGACCTTCCTTAAATCAAAACAATTAACGTGTAATTGATCATGGATTGATTGGGATCGTGATTACCGGCCTATCACGAGTCATTACACGTTCAATTACCAATCAATTCATACCATTTTTGGCTCGTGTACGCATCAAACATTAAAGACGAAATCAACCTTGCCAATTCGATGATCTAGACCCCAACACTATAAATTGGACACCTCTGGACCATCTCAACTTGCCACTCAATCTTTCTCAACCTCCAATTTCTTAAATCTTACACTGTTCTTGAGATTATTGATCGTATTTTGACTTTGTGCTTTGACTGTTCAATCCAAAATCAAAACGTGTTTGTAAGTCTGATTTTTGTTATGGATTTTATTGTTCGGCATCCACACAACATTAACCCTAAGGTTAATTGGGTTAATGTTGTGTGAATTGCCCAATTGGAAAATCTAGGGCTCGAATATTCAATTTGGGGAAGAACATTGATTTTCCATATATGTTATATTTTAAACTAACTGAAACCAAACACAACCACTGGTCTGGACCAAGTGGTTGTGCCTGGTGACTATGAACCGGCTGACGCGGGTTCGAACCACAGCAGCCACACCCTTTTCTTTTTGTTTTGTTAAAAACAATCAAACTTTAAATATATATTACTTATATTTTATAAATTCATTTTAAAATATTAAAACTCTTTTAAAAATTCTACACAAATTATTTTGTGTTAATCTAATGAAAAAGTTTAACATACAATTTTTAGTTTTCAAAAATTTATTTATTTAATATATATATAATAAATAAATCAAGTTTATTCTATTATATTTATAAAATTCTATTAAAATATCAAAACAATTTTATAAATTTCCACAAAAATTATTCTGAGTTTTTATAACAATAAACTTCTCTGAAATGATTTTTATTTCTGAAAAATCATTTATTTAATATTTTTAATCAATTTTTGTTAGTTTTAATCATAATTAAATCATAATAAATTCATTTTTCAATATTTTTGCACCAAAATTTTATATAAATTATTTCTGATTATTTGGAACAGAAATATAATTTTTAATCTAATAATTCTTTAAATTTAGTATTTTTAAATATTAAAGTTAAATTTTGACAATTTGTAATAAATAGATTTAATATTCGATTTTAAAGAAAATAATTTTATAAAAATTATTTTTATACTTTAAACTCATTATTGTGACCATCTTAAATTCAAATTTTATAAAAAGATTTTTTTTTATTTATTTACTAAATTTCTCTCAATTATCAAACATTTTAATTATTAATCAAACGAGCATTTATCCCCAATTCAAAGCCCTAGAATATATATATTTGTAGACTAGATAGACTTAGACCTATTTATTACCTTATTATAGGGTGATACTTGGCATATTTGGGCAACACTACTATTCTATTTTTCAAGAGAAATAACATTTTGCTAAGGTGAGTTTTACATAGCCCCTTTTCTATTTATCACCGTTTTTGGGGTGAAACATGTTACAACATTATATATGCAATTCAATCATCAAAGTGTCTATGTGTTTTTCTATGTTGCATTATGTCTTGAACATGACTAGGGTAAGCACAATTCTAGCATAATCATTAACATTGATCAGCCGACGGTATACATTGATAGATCTATTGGACTGACAATCCCACCCGGATATGTGCCTCCTACAAAGGTAGCGTGGGTGTTTGTTATCGCATAACATATTCGAGTGAACCATGAGCGTATGGGATGTACCATATTATAACAGTCACAAGGGTTGATTATGCACTCGATTTACTTCTAGTATGTTTTCACATATGGACTAGACTTGCCATGACACTTGAATTGCACAACATTTTTATTCGATTATCAAAACCTATGTAATTCTCACCAACTTTTGTTGACCCAAAAATATTTTCAAAATTAACATGTTTCAGGTAACAATGAAGCTGAGGCTTGAGTTTGCATGAGGATTTATCATGAAGTTATTATTTGAAGTTATTAGAAGCTGAGGCACCCCAACCGATGGCGGAAACATCGGGATGTCACGTATTGATGATTGTTTCAGTAGCACATGGTATAAATTGAATTTTAAATAATTTATTCAAAACATAATAATCCAAAATAAAGTGATGTCTAGAAATTCAAATACATGATATCGAGTGCATAATCAACCCTTGTGACTGTTATATTGTGGTACATCCCATACGCTCATGGTTCACTCGATTATGTTATGCGATAACAATCACCCACGCTACCTTTGTAGGAGGCACGTATCCGGGTGGGATTGTCAGTCCAATAGATCTATCATTGTATACCGTCGGCTGATCAATGTTAATGATTATGCTAGAATTGTGCTTACCCTAGTCATGTTCAAGACATAATGCAACATAGAAAAACACATAGACACTTTATGATTGAATTGCATATAGAATGTTGTAACATGTTTCACCCCAAAAATGGTGATAAATAGAAAAGGGGCTATGTAAAACTCACATTGGCTAAGGTGAGTTATCCTCTAAGTGTTGTGAATGTATGCGAGGCGAATCCCAAAGACTCAACAACGTAGCTAGTCCAAATTGAAGAAAACGAAAAAGAAAGAATATCATGCTTCCAATTCGCCAATTACAAGAGCTTATAATCAAAGCTTCAATTGTAGAAGTAATAGACTATAGAAGAAAGGTATGAGGGAAAGTTTAATCGGATTGAAACAATCGATTTAGAGGTGCAAAGTATAATGGGTCATAGGTGGGTTTTTATACTAGTTTTGGAGTCAATTAGCCATTAAAATTGGTCAACACCATAAAGTAAGGTTTTATGATGAATTGACTATTTGACTAAGACTTTGACTGTTTGACTAAGACTTTGACTGTTTGACTAAGACTTTGACTAATCAATTTAAGGAATGTGTTAAGTTTATTTTCTTCTGAAATACTACACAAGATGATAGTTGGCTCAGTTGGTTATCACTGTGTGTAGGTTGGCTGTGGACGCGGGTTCGAGTCCCGGTCCACACAAATCTTTTTTTGGCAATTATTTCCCTAAAACTATATTATTCTAAATTCATAATATGATTATATAAGCCCGAAAGTGACTCGAAATATTTTTAAAACGTACAAAAGTGTCGAGATACAAATAATTATTAGTTTAAGGTATTTAAAACATATATTGTTTAAAACAATTCATTCTTTTTATCAAAAAAAATTAGGGGAAATTCGCGATGTTACAATCTCCCCTACTTTTGGAAACTTCGTCCCGAAGTTATTAAAAATACAGGTTTGAGGTTGATTAGGTAGAAATTAAGGCAGCTGTGGTTTGGGTTAAGGCACGACATGTATTTATAGGTAATAGAATAATTTGTTTCGAATAATTCGGATAAGAGGTTTGAGATGTGAGTTTTAAGGATTGGATTAGGTTCGTCTGAAGTAGCAAGAAGCATAAGAATCTAGCAAAATACTAAACTTATGTTTTAGGAATCTTATAAGAAATGCATGAATTGATTGGCTTTATGAAAACCAAATGAACTACTAAAACCTTATTAGAATTTCACACTACCTTAACGTACCTGTAAATTCATGATTACGTTCCGGACCGCAATCACCAATTTACCTTACATTAGGGTTTTGTGTCCTTCTATGACTCTAAACACACATGTAAGTAATGCAAAATAACCTTGTGATTGAATCGTTTACAATGTATCCAAAAATGAGTCCAACTGTTGAGTAGGAAAAAGACTTCTACCAGTCAGTGAGTAAGAACCTCTACCGATTGTTGAGTAGGTGCGATAGCCTCTACCAGTCGTTGAGCAGGTTGTAGGGCCTCTACCGACTGTTGAGCAGGCATGATGACCTCTACCAATCGTTGAGTAGGTTATTTGGTACTCAACTAACTGTTGAGCAAGTACTTCATCCTCTACCAGTTATTTGATTAAGTGTACCAATTATTCCACACATAAATTGCAAATTGATAATATGTACATATAAACAATCAAGTATCAAGCATAGCATGCGAGTTGTAATAGTGTTGTCCTAGACAAGGTTAATGACTCTAGGTGTGTCTATAGCAAATAGTTTATATTCCATGATTTCTAGTATCAAATGTTTAAATATGGTAGATAATCGAATCCTCGTGTATAACTAAGGATTAAGTTTGATGCAACACACAACCAAGTTTCAATAGTTTGGTTATCATGGGTAACTAGCTCATGTGTGAGAAGGTGAAGGATATGAATTTAGTTCTTGAGAGGATGATGAAAAATCTTGAAGCAGAATCAAGGTTGTGAGAGATAGTGAATGTGAAGATAGTTGATAAAGAGTTTATTTTATAGTAAGGAGATTATGTAGCAGTGTAAATTTTGGGGTTCGGATCAAAGGTTATAATCAAGTGTATAAGAAAACATGATTGTGATATATGCCAAATATTGTAAAAATTTGAACAAGTTGAAAATGAGTGAGTGTCGATGGAGAATTTAGAGACTAGATATTATTCCTATGGATAAAAAAAATCTTATTTTCAAAATTGGTTTTATACATAAAGCAAAAGTTGTTAAATAGTACAAGCTAAGTGGGCTTTGATTAAAATATTCCCGTTAGTTGGAGATTTCAAACATGACATTAGGTTTTGAAGATCAAGGTTCTATTAAGTGATTTTTAATAATTTAAAGCATTATATAGAAAATTGTTTGTTACGTCAATAAATAAACAATTGAATTTAAGTTCGAGGACATCTTTTGACAAAAATATGTACTTTGTAAAGTTACTACGTAATGAAAATACAACAGGATTTAGAAATCTTTAGTTTGTGCTAAGGTATGAGGTTATAGTTTTTAAAAATAAGTAACATGTGGAGAAATGAAATAATATGATTTGGGTAGGGTGTTGAATATTTAAAAAGTGGCTAAGATGGTAAGGTGAAGTGTGATTGTGAAATCCATAGATGGTTATGAAATGAGATTGATTTAAGCTGTAAAATTTTGAAATTTTAGAGCTTAGTTTAAGGAAAGTGAGTGTAATCATTTATTCATTAATTAAAACGAATAAACGAAAACGTTGACTTATCAAAACTTCTAGATTCTAATAATATAGTGAAGACATGCTTTAGCCTATAAGTGAACACTCATCCCGAGAATTCCCAGGTAGGCATCCGGGTCCCTCGTCTGATTGGGATATATGCGCAATGCCAGCCTAGACAGAAGACTCAGAATACAGGCGTTCACCCTTCCAAATTGCACGTGTTCGTTATTAAAATCTAAAACTTCGACGAGATCTCAAGGTGGTTCAGGTTAAACCTGAGGATTTTGTCCTATTAGTCTAAGAGTAGATTTTGTGATGGAGAGCAATCTTCTTGTAAGGGTTGAAGTAGGGATAAGAAGTAGGAGTGAGATAGAGAATAGCAAGTAAAAGGAGCAAATACTGGTTATATTCTCATCCAATGTTGTATATTTTTACCAAATTAATATTAACAAACAAGGCAGGGGCCTAGTCTCCTCCCGAGGTTTTATGCCGGTGATCTACAACTGATCAAGGGCTTTCCTCGTAGATTGAGTGTTTTGTTCTTTGTGTTTTACTACTTTATTTGTTCATTATAAACAGTTCCATCCCGAAAATATAATTGTCCATCCCGAAGCAAACCTAAGCCATCCCGAGCATAGTTGTCACTTATCTACTTATTTAGCATCCTAACACGTCATTTTCAGAATACAACTGAATCTTTAATATATTTCACACATTTAGCACTCTACCTCACTTTTACTAATTTGGAATACAAAATAATTTATACTAGGTAATTTTTGACCAAAACAATGGTTTAGTAACAACTTTATATATTGCTAATCACTTTGTTCGCAAGATCCTTGTAGATGGTGGAAGCTCAATGCATATAATCCAATTAGAAGCCTTAAAGAGAATGGATATCCCGGAATCTGAAATAGTTTCCAGATCTTCAATCATGGTGGGCTTCAGTGGAGAAACTAAGAGTACAGTAGGGGACATCAAGCTACCAGTATATGCAGAAGGAGTAAATTCTATCCAAAGATTCTGCGTGATAGATTCCCTATCCTGTTATAATGTCATCTTGGGAAGACCTTGGATACATGACATGAAGGCAGTCCCTTCAACATATTATCAGTGCATAAGGTTACCAACACCTTGGGGAGTTGTCAAAGTCAATAGTGATCAACAAGAAGCCAAGGATTGCTATACAACATCGATGAAGACTTCGTCACGACAAGCATAGCAATTACAGAAGGATGCACAGTGCCATCCTCAAGATGTCAAGGCACATCCTGAGCAGGATGTAAAGGCTGTTTGCCTTGACGACAATAACAAGGATATCACTGTGCTAATTGGCAAGAATATTCCTCATGACATTGAACAATCACTGATTTCCTTTCTTAAATGCAGGATGTCTACCTTTGCATGGAAGCATGAAAATATGACTGGCATCTCTAAGGATTTCATCACCCATAAGCTCGGGATTGACAAGAGCTTCAAACCCATCCAGCAGAAACGAAGAAAGTTTTCTCCAGAACGAAATATCATCATACAAGATGTTTTGGTCAAAAATTACCTAGTAGAAATAATTTTGTATTCCAAATTAGTAAAAGTGAGGTAGAGTTCTAAATGTGTGAAATATGTTAAAAACTCAGTTTTATTCTGAAAATGGTGTATCAGGATGCTAAAGAAGTTAATAAGTGACAACTATGCTCGAGATGGCTTAGGTTTGCTTCGGGATGGAGAGTTATATCCTCGGGATGAAACTGTTTATAATGAACAAATAAAGCAATAAAACACAAAGAACAACACTCGATCTACGAGGAAAGCCCTTGATTAGTTGTAGATCACCGGCATAAAACCTCGGGAGGAGACTAGGCCCTTGCCTTGTTTGTTAATATTAATTTGGTAAAACGATACAACTTTGGATGAGTAAATGGATGAATGTACTAAATTTACAATGATTGTGAGAGTGTTTCTGATCAACTAAGTGTATGTGTGTGGCTATAGTGTGTGTAATGTCCCCTATACTCGTCCAATACTCCCATTTATATAGTACAAGGAGTAAATAAGAGATCCCACAAAATCTGCTAGTTAGTTATGTTCTTTGATGGCTTCAAGTGACCGTTATAGCTGTTTTAGCTGAATATGACCGTTGTAGCAGCTGTTTCAACTGAATATAGTTGTTGGTTAACGGTTTCCATGTTTCTCTCCTTCCATTAATGCTTGTCGGTTACAAGTTTGACCTCTTCTGTCACACCCTCAAAATCCACTTGCGGAGTTTTACCGCGAGGCGCATGACAAACCAGGATCCAAACCAACGATCACAATAAACAAGTCTAAATTAACATATGCAATTTCAAAAACATAGTTTAAATCTCCAGTTACAGCGGAAGCTTATTCTCAAAACATAATCCAAAAGTAAACCAAATGTTCAATGTTTGAAAACCATGCAATCCTAACTAGACGCCGTGCAGACGCGTGCGCCCTAGTTCCATTGTGCTACCTTAGCGACCTGAGAAAACATGTAAAAGTTTACGTCAGCACAAAAATGCTGGTGAGTTTACAGGTTTTGTAATCACAGTACCAAGTTCAACCTGTCCATACTATAACAAATCGAAAACCAAAGTACGCTAGCTAGGCGTATGTTTTATTACTACTACGATTGGAAAACCATTACTAACTCGCAAACCAGATGTCGTGCCCGAATAGTAAACCTGTTGTTCCTGTTTGAGACAATATGCACTCGCCCGACCCTCCAAGCCGACGAGCGGGGTTGGTCATTCCCAATAGATCTATTCACATTTCCCCGTTGTGCTAACCCGCACATTCATGGTTCCCCCGGGACTTCCAAAGATCGTATAGTAAACCATAGAAACCCATAGTATGACAGTTGTTACCAAAACATAAGTTTAACACATGTTTTCTCCCCCAAAAAGTGAAACCAGTTAAAAGAGGGGCCGTAAACTCACCTTAGGTTGCGTTACTTCGATATACGAATAATATCAGCAAGCTATGCTAGCCCCGTAAAGCGGCGACCTAACATATGACAGTTACAAGTACTTAGACTAATAACCCGTAGGTTAGTTAGTCCCTAGATGTCCAGACCATAACCAAGTTCGTTTGAAAACACCGTGACCGTTAAATTAACCCAAAGTACAAGACTCAACATCCCATTGGTGACCCGAGACTCCCCGTGTTATGCTTACACTCTCAAACATACAATCATGCAATCACACTTAACATACGTTAACGTCCAACAAGTTACAGTACGTAGTTCAAGTATCACGTAAATAAGTCCGAACATATGTTACCAAGTTATTAGATATGTTACGGGGTTCCTAGCATGTTCCTAGGTGTCAAATCGGGTCTCGGAATGTCAAAATATACTTACAGCAGCAGTTCAGGCGATTAGGAAAAGTCAACTAGCGATTATGAAAGTCAACATGCATTTAGGAATGCTAATTGCCTATACTATAGGCAATTAGGTCATAAGACATGCATTTAACTAGCAATTAGGTCATAAGACATGCATTTACTAGCAATTAGGTCATAAGACATGCATTTAACTAGCAATTAGGTCATAAGACATGCAACGAAGGCAATTAGCCCCCAATTTCCTATACTATAGGCGATTAGGGTGTCATATCAGGCGATTAGCCTCCTAATCGCCTATAGCATAGGCGATTAGGGTTGCTACTCGCCTGCAACATTGTTGTTCCGGTTTTTCGCGCGTTTAACACTCCAAATCAATCCCAGAACGTGTGTAAACATCAAATATCATCCAAACAACTATATCAAACATATTTCCATCAAAATCCTTCGTTTAACCTCGATCTATCAGCCCTGAATGCAACCATGTAATCCAAACACAATACACATAGCATGAAACATTACATTAACATGCATAACCATAACCCTAATGAACAATTACTCAGATTCCATCATCATACCATCATTATTAATCTGAAACTAACCTAATAACATGTTAATCATCCATCTTGAATCCCAAAAACCCTAGCTTTTAATTGAAAACCCACATACATCATGCATGCTATTTAAAACCCAATTAACAATACTTATTAACGATTTTCAGAAAGCTTATTCGTTTTAAAACAGGTCTGGACCGTTAGGGATTTAATAAAAACGTTAGTAAAGATTGCATGGATGAAAATCACACCTTAGGTTGTGATAGATTGATGAAATAAGCTTGAAACCTTGTGTTTTGATCCAAAATCACGTTCCAGAGGTTGTGTGTGTGTTGGGGCGGGTTATGGGACGACTAGGGTTGATATTATGAAGTTTAGGAGGTCAAGCATTGTATTTATAGTCGTTTTTAGTCGTCCAGTACGTAACACGCGATTGTGCAGCAGCTATACGCGATTAGGGCTCCTAATCGCATGAAACTTCATGCAATTAGGGCCTAATCGCCCCTAAGGCATGCGATTAGCATGCTAATCGCCTCCAATGAGGCCCAATCGCCTCCCCTATAGGCGATTAGCCTCCCCTAATCGCCTATAGGGGTTGGTTCCGTGTATTTAGCGCGTTAAACCCCGTTTTAACATATGTTAACACATTTTCACATACCGACAAGTCACATAATGATTGTAAACACATAACACTTGCAAACAAACATATTCACACTCGTTCACCAATTCCCAGGACTCGAGACTTGTATGTTCCCTATGCTCTGACGATTCTACGAATCGTCACCACTTGTACACTTGGCTAAGGACTGACATCTAATGAACCTCTAGATTAACATCCGATGATCCTCTATACTAAACTGATAGTTCCCGTTCCATAACACGACTTAACTAACCCAGTTAAGTACAATATACGCGTGACTCGCTAAGGTAGACTTTCATCTAGACAACGTTGTTAACCAGAATTTGCCGGGTGTCACATCATCCCCACGTTAAAAGAATTTTCGTCCCGAAAATTGCACAAGTACCAAAAGGAATAACAAAAGAGACAGACAAAAGATAGAAACCATGAGAGAGATTTACCCGAGTTGTCACATCATCCCCACGTTAAAAGGAATCTCGCCCCGAGATTCATTCAGCAGCAGTGGTAACATATCTCGATTCGAACGCTTCCTTAGGAAAGAGATGAGGATACTTAGACTTCATCTGATCCTCCCGTTCCCAAGTGTACTTTGGTCCCCGGTTCGAGTTCCAGCGAACCTTCACAATGCGAATCTTGCTATGACGTAGGCTACGAATCTTGTAATCGAGGATCTCAACAGGTTCTTCCACAATCCGAAGGTGATCATCAACCTTGATCTCTTCCAGTGGAACAATGAGAGACTCGTCAGCCAGACACTTCTTCAGGTTGGACACATGGAAGACGTTATGTACGTTGCCGAGCTCCGTCAGTAAATCAAGACGATACGCCACCGGTCCAATCCGTTCCAGGATCGTAAATGGACCGACATACCGAGGGTTGAGTTTGCCACGCTTCCCAAAGCGTATGATGCCCTTCCACGGTGAAACTTTCAGAAGTACCTTGTCATCAACTTGGAATTCCAATGGCTTGCGACGTTGATCAGCATAACTCTTTTGCCGATCCCGTGCCGCTGCCAACCGGTTACGAATCTGTACGATCTTTTCCGAAGTTTCGTACACTAGCTCAGGCCCAGTGAGTTGACTCTCACCCACTTCAGCCCAACAAAGAGGAGACTGGCATTTCCGCCCGTACAGTGCCTCGAACGGAGCTGCCTTGATGCTCGTGTGGTAACTGTTGTTGTAAGAGAATTCTACCAACGGTAGATGAGCTTCCCAACCTTTGCCAAAATCGATCACACATGCCCGCAACATGTCTTCTAAAATTTGAATCGTGCGTTCACTCTGACCGTCAGTCTGTGGGTGATAAGCTGTACTCATGTCCAGCTGGGTACCCAAAGCTTTGTGCAAGGATTTCCAGAAGTGAGAAGTAAAGTGGGAGTCATGATCTGAAATAATAGAAACCGGCACCCCGTGCTTAGAAACAACCTCTTTTAGATAAAGACGAGCCAAACGATCCATGGTGTCGGTCTCCTTAATAGCGAGAAAATGGGCTGATTTCGTCAATCGGTCCACAATCACCCATATCTTATCATTCCCGCTCGGTGACTTAGGTAGTTGCGTGACAAAATCCATTGTAATCCGTTCCCATTTCCACTCCGGAATTTCAGGTTGTTGTAAGAGACCCGACGGTTTCTGGTATTCCACCTTGACCTTAGCACAGGTCAAGCATTTGCTCACGTATGAGGCTATATCCGACCTCATGTTTGGCCACCAGTAAAGCACCTTCAGATCTTGGTACATCTTATCCGAACCAGGATGAATAGAATACCGGGACTTGTGAGCCTCATCTAAAACAAGCTCCCGAAGTCCCCCGAATAAAGGAACCCATATGCGTTCTGCGAAGTAGTGCAAGCCATCAGGTCTTCGCTCGAGATGCTTGTCAGCACCGTGCATAGTCTCAGCTTTAAGGTTTTCATCCTTCAAAGCTTCTAACTGGGCAGAACGGAGTTGGTCAGGTAGAGAGGAATGAATGGTGAGTTGCAACGCCCGAACGCGACGAGGTTTAATTGATTCCTTCCTGCTCAAGGCGTCTGCTACTACATTCGCCTTGCCAGGATGGTACTTAATGGCGCAATCATAGTCATTCAGAAGTTCAATCCAACGACGCTGTCTTATGTTCAAATGTTGTTGATCGAAAATATGTTGAAGACTCTTGTGATCGGTGTAGATGGTGCATTTGGTACCGTACAAGTAATGTCTCCAAATTTTCAACGCGAAAACCACTGCACCCAACTCCAAGTCATGGGTGGTGTAGTTCTTCTTGTGCACCTTGAGTTGACGAGAAGCATACGCAATCACTTTCTCGCGTTGCATCAACACGCAACCGAGACCATGAATAGAAGCATCACAGTAAACAACGAAATCATCGGGGCCTTCAGGTAAGGACAAAATAGGAGCAGAACACAGTTTAGACTTCAGTTCTTGAAATGCCGACTCTTGTGGTTCACCCCAGTCGAATTTTCTATCCTTCTGAGTAAGAGTGGTCAGGGGTTGAGCGATCTTCGAGAACCCCATAATGAAACGACGATAGTAGCCCGCAAGGCCTAGAAATTGCCGCACCTCAGTTGGCGTCTTTGGTGCTCCCCAGTCCTTGATTGCTTCAATTTTAGCTGGATCGACATGAATTCCTAGTTCATTAACCACATGTCCTAGGTCAGAATGCTGTTACATCCTGAAGCCTGACCAGTCCTTCAGTATCCTGAGGATGCTACAGAAAATATAGGTTAGTGCTATCCTGAAGATTTCACCCACAACAATTGTCCCCAAAAATATGTTACCGTATGTATCTTAACGGTTATAATATTTTTAATTATGATGCTTATCTTCTGAGGATGATTAGACATCTGATAGGATATCAACAGCTATATTTTGGTCGATGATTTAGGGATGACCATTACAGCTTATCACCTTTCACCGTCTATATCTAGACTTCAATCCTTTCTTTATAATCACAACATGATTATCAAAAAGGTTATTTCTTCTTTCTTCTCTGCTACAAACAAAGTATGTACATTCATAGACAATGATACCCTTTCTATGAATAACTCAGGGGCTTTCCATGAAATTAACTGTGTTCCGACTATATGACCAGAATGCAAAGTCTGATTTTGCATCCTCTATATGATTCTGCTTCCTGTACCCGCCTTTCCACCTGGGTTTAAGATATCCATTCTCCCGTTCATCAAAGAGTTCTTTGATATAACTGGGATGACCTATGCCTAGGCTATGCCTGAGGTTTGGAGGATCCTGATGGTCTGTAATAAGATCATCGAGAATCATTGTATCAATCTTCATATTGGTAACCTGTCTTACCTGTATAAGTTGAAAACTCAAGGTTCCAACCGTTATGTTCTTCATCTTACAAAGATCCTGATGGGTTGGTTAAAAGATGTGTATAACTGCGTCTATAAATGAGTTTTAAGGAATGTCAAGTTCTCGAATGGTGTTGCTTTGATATTACTACGTTGTTTCAGGGTTTGATGATTAAAGGAAGCAAAAATGACGTTTTGGAGTTGCTCGAGCGAGATACGGAAGCATAAACAAGCTGGAAAATCAAGATCCGAGGCCGAAGGGTATTTTGGCGTAGGATACGCCAAAACTGGCGTACCCTACGCCAGTAGCGTAGGCAAAGATGGCAGAGGTGGCGTAGGGCAGTAGCAGATTGCTCAGGCAAAATCAACTTGGCGTAGGATACGCCAAACGTGGCGTAGGATACGCCAGAAGCAGATCTGGGTCAAACGTTTCCTTTTTCGAAGCAATTATGATAGGGAGCTGTTTTAATATCGAAAATTTGGATCTAGGGCCGGCATTCCTTCATTCCTAAGCACAAAACAACTCTCTTTTGATCCAAGATCCATCATACAATAATCCTTCCAACCCTTTGAAGATTTTTATGAAGATTCAAGAGAAGATATTGAAGAAGAACACTATGGCCATGCTTGGCTAAAACATTTGTATTACACTGGGGATGTAGGCTTTTGATATCAAGGGTTTGAACACATTGGGTATTGTTCTTAAACTTTTGTTTATGTTATTGTGTGCTTGAATTAACTGTGTTATTTGGTGATTAATCTTATGCTAAACTCATTGTAGTTAATTGATCTTGTGCCAATTTCTCATGAGATAAGCATGATTCCTTACGTTAACACAAACATAGGATTGTATGTTCTAGGTAATGAAGTATAGTTTAATCTATCTTGATATTGATAAAACTTGATACCTAAGCCTATTGAACAATCACTCCATTAGTGCCAATTACATTATTATTGTTTACCCAATTGTTAAAGCTCTAGTAATCAATTGCTGAATCCTTAGTGTAATCTTTTTAATCCGATTGTTTACAAACATCAGTTTTATTTATAATTTCAATTAAATTCTTAGTGTCATAAACAACAACTTAAAACCAAAAATCTTAAATGAACAAAGTGCAATCTTCATAAGTCATATAGCATCTTCATAAGCAATACTTTCCAATCAACTAGACAACACTCGCTAACCACATGCTTCTTGGATTCGATACCTTATTTACCCTAACTACATAGGTTAATTAGGTTTTGCATGACCCTAACGACAGGTCATCAAATGGCGCCGTTGCCGGGGAGCTAGTGCGCTTAGTGTTTAGAGATTAGTTGATTTTGTGATAATTCAGTTTAAGTGTTTGTTTGGTTTATTCTCTATCTTTTCTTTATTACGCGGGTGTGTTACTTGTGCAGATTACAGGTAGTGCATGCGTACAAGACATTCGGGGAGGACATCTCCTTTAGTGTTTGAGCCAGAAATTGAAAGAGTAGTAAGAAGAAACCGATAACACCGGTTAGAGGAGCCGATTCCTTCTAACCCTTAATCACCACTTCCATATCAAACCTTGTCTTTTGGAACCGTCCAAATGGCAACTTCAAATCAAAACCGCCGCTCAGGTGAAAATCGTATACCACCCACTCCACCACATACAAACAGAGCTCAACGCCCACAACACCCACCACTTCAATCAAATCATAACCAAATTCCCAACACCCGAAATGTTAATCAAGGACCCTCTATTCAAAACCGTGGCAATCCCACATTCGACCCTGTGAACAGATTCAATGAAGGAAGATATGACAATCTCAAGGATAACATTGATGAACTAAGAGAAAATATCAATGATAATGAACCCTTTAGTGTCCCAAGTTATCAGTCATCAGAGAAAGTCAGCGTTCACACATACCATTTGGGGGAAGATGAACAGTCAGAAAGGGAGTTTACTGAAGAAGAAGAAGAAGAAGATGGTTGGGGGTATGGCAATGGTAATGGTAGGCATGAAGATGAAGAAGACTACCAAAGTGATCATCACTCTAATGTAGGTGCTCACCAGAATTTGGGGAATGAAGGGTACCACAATCATGACTAGGTTAATCAACCGAGGCAAAACCCAAGAGGGCACCGAATTCATCAGGGTAATCATTATCGGGATGCACATTACGTGGGTCAGGCAAATAGAAGACCCCCTGTGAGAAGGCAACAGAGGGAAGAAGAGGTTGATGCACCACAAAGAAGACCTCATGCTCCAATGCAAGGGGTTAATAGTCGGTTTAGGCCACTTGCTTCCGAGAATGAGTCACCCATTGTACCTCCACCTCGAGGAAGAAGATCTTTCGATTGTAAACCGAATTATATCAACATTCTTCCTCATTTCCATGGGATGGCTACTGAAGACCCATACGATCATCTTTCTGAGTTCAAAGCAATGTGCAGTACTATGGGAGGTCATAATTTCTCCCAAGATGAGGTTCGATTAAGGCTGTTCCGGTTTTCCCTCAAGGATAAGGCAAAGACTTGGTTTCTTACTTTGCCCGCACACAGCATCTATACTTGGGGAGAGATGCAACAGGTGTTTTTGGATGAGTACTACCCTAGTTTTAAGACGGATGGGGCACGATTAGAGATTCGTTCCTTTCAACAATTACAAGGGGAACCACTTCATGAAGCCTTCACTCGTTTTAAAGAATTAATTCGGAAATGCCCACACCACAACATTGAATTATGGGAGTTGGTTAACAGCTTTATGAACGGGTTGAGTAAGGAGGAAAGAAAGTACTTAAAGTCCACTAGCAATGGGACTTTATTATCTAACCCGGAGCAAGAAGACTGGGATTTTTTTGGAAAGAATGAGCAAGAACTCCAAAGCTGAAGAATCCGCAGATAGAAGAACCAAACACCCTATTTCAAGGTCTGTTTCAGATGTGGATGCCAATGCCAAAGACCGAATTGCTACTTTGGAAAGAGAATTGGCCCGTATGAAGAAGAGAGAAGTTTCAGCGGGACCATATACGGTATGTGGAGTGTGTGAAGAGATGGGACATAAGACTGATGAGTGCCCGTAAAATTCTGTTCAAGAAACTGCTGATGTGAATCAAGTGTATGGAGGGGAGAAGAAATATGACATGAACTCCAATACTTATCATCCAGGTTTGAGGAACCATCCTAATTTCAGGTATGGTAATGCTTCAAATCAAATGAATCCGAATTTTCAACCGAACACTCAAGGGGGTAACCAAGGTGGAGCATATCAAAACCGCCAAGGTAACTATAATCAAGGTGGTGGTTATCAAAGAAACTATAATCAAGGTGGTGGTTATCAAAGAGGGTATAATCAAGGTGGTTCGTCAAGCAATCAAAGTGGAGATGATGAGTCAAAGCTTGATTCTATCTTGAATTTGCTCAAGGAAAATGATAAGAGGAACGAGGTGAGAGACAAGTCTCACGAGGCTCTAGCGAAAGAAGTGGGGCAACTTGCAGAGGAGATGGCTCAATTGAGAGGAAGCACGGGAAAACTTCCTAGCGATACCACTATCAACCCGCAACATCAAGGTTCGAGCTCGAAGAACAATCACAATGCTCCAATTAATAAGGTAACTGTTCTTCGTAGTGGTAAGATTGTTGATAATAAAATTGAGCCACCATCACCCCAATTTGTTGAAGGGGTGGTGGAAGATGTGAGCGATGAGAGCGAAGGTGAAGAGGAAACAGGTAAAAATAAAAATGAATTTTTTTCTAAAATACCAAAACCCGTTGAGAGCAAACAAGCTCCCAAGGCTAAGGAAAAGGGTATGGAGGGTAATACCATTCCTTATCCCTATGCATTGTTGGAGCCATCTAAAAAAGTGGTTAAAAAAAGTGGTTCACAACAAGAAGAGTTGTGGGAAATTTTTAAACAAGTAAAAATTAATTTACCACTTTTAGATGCAATCAAACAAGTTCCTTCTTATGCAAAGTATTTAAAAGATTTGTGTACCCAAAAGAGAATTCACAAAATCCCAAAGAAAATTGATTTAACCGAAAATGTGAGTTCTATTCTTTCGGGTTCACTTCCACCAAAGTTGCAAGATCCGGGGGCGCCCATCATATCCATTCAAGTTGGAGAATTTAAAATGACACGGGCACTTTTGGATCTTGGAGCTAGTGTAAGCATCTTACCGGGTAGTCTCTATGACCAATACGAATTTGGTCCACTTCAGGAGTCTAACACCACCGTGGTGTTAGCTGACTTGACTCCTAAACTACCCCATGAGATGATTACTGATGTGATAGTAAAAGTTGAAGATTTTTATTATCCGGTAGACTTTCTGGTACTTGATTATGTTTCCATGGACCTAACCAAACAACCAACGGTTATACTGGGTCGACCATTTTTGGCCACAGCCAATGCCCAAATTAACTGCAAAACGGGCACACTTGACATGACCTTTGGTAACCATAGGTTTAGGTTAAATGTTTTTTCAAATGGGACTAACCCTCTAGTCAATGATGAATGCTATATGGCGGACATTGTTGACGAGTGTATACCTCTATATGACACCGTTGTAGATGAGGAAAACACAATAGAGGAGTGTTTTATGTTTAACAGGTTACAGATGGAGATATTGAAGAGCATGGAGGAGGAGGAAAAGACTCAAGAAGCGATGGCGGTACAGGAAGGAAGACCACCATGGACTCATCAAGTGGAGAGTCTTCCCAATCACATTGATACGAAATTGAAGCCGTCTTTAGTTGAGCCACCACAAGTGGAACTGAAGGAGTTGCCTAAGCATTTAAAATATGCTTATGTTGGTGAAGGCAACACGCTCCCGGTAATCATTGCTTCAAACTTGACCGGAGAGCAAGAAGAGAAACTGATGAAAGTGTTGGTGACCCATAGAGCTGCTATTAGGTGGATTGTGGCGGATTTGAAAGCTATTAGTCCGTCAATTGTGATGCACAAAATCATCACAGATGAGAAGGTGATTCCTGCAAGAGATGCTCAAAGGAGGTTAAACCATAACATGCGGGAGGTTGTGAAAAAAGTGGTGCTGAAATGGTTAGATGCGGGTATCATTTACCCCATCTCGGATAGCCAATGGGTTAGTCCAACTCAAACCGTTCCAAAGAAGGTAGGTATTCAAGTCGTGAAAAACGACTCAGGTGAGGAGGTAGCTACCCGGCCGGTAACCGGGTGGCGTATTTGTATTGACTATAGGAAGTTAAATGCTGCAACTTCCAAAGATCATTTTCCTTTACCTTTCATCGACCAAATAGTAGAAAAATTAGCCGGACAAAAATTTTATTGTTTACTAGATTGGTATTCGGGTTACAATCAAATTGCTATTCATCCCGAGGATCAACAAAAGACTACCTTTACTTGCCCATATGGCACTTTCGCATTTAGGCGAATGCCATTTGGTCTTTGTAATGCCCCCACCACCTTTCAAAGGCGTATGATGAGTATCTTTTCAGATATGGTGGGGGAGTCTGTGGAAATCTTCATGGATGACTTTTCTATTTTTGGGTCTTCATTTGATTCCTGTTTAAATCAATTGGAAAAAGTTTTACAAAGGTGTGTAAAAACAAATTTGGTATTGAGTTGGGAGAAAAGTCACTTTATGGTCCAAGAATGGATAGTATTGGGTCATGTTGTTTCAAGTCGTGGGATTGAGGTTGACAATGCCAAAATTCAAGTCATATCAACTTTACCTCATCCCACAAATGTCAAAGGGATAAGATTAGTTTTGGGGCATGCGGGATTTTATAGGAGATTTATTAAGGGTTTTAGTGACATTACAAAACATTACAAAACCCCAATTTGTTGAAGGGGTGGTGGAAGATACGAGTGATGAGAGTGGTAATGAAGAGGAAACGGGTCAAAATAAAAATGAAAATTTTTCTAAAACCTCAAAACCTATTGAGAGCAAACAAGCTCCCAAGGCTAAGGAAAAGGGTATGGAGGGTAATACCATCCCTTATCCTGATGCATTGTTGGAGCCATCTAAAAAAGTGGTTAAAAAAAGGGGTCCGCAACAAGAAGAGTTGTGGGAAATTTTTAAACATGTAAAATTTAATTTACCACTTTTAGATGCAATCAAACAAGTTCCTTCTTATGCAAAATATTTAAAAGATTTGTGTACCCAAAAGAGAATTCACAAAATCCCAAAGAAAATTGATTTAACCGAAAATGTGAGTTCTATTCTTTCGGGTTCACTTCCACCAAAGTTGCAAGATCTGGGGACGCCCATCATATCCATTCAAGTTGGAGAATTTAAAATGACAAGGGCACTTTTGGATCTTGGAGCTAGTGTAAGCATCTTACCGGGTAGTCTCTATGACCAATACGAATTTGGTCCACTTCAGGAGTCTAACACCACCGTGGTGTTAGCTGACTTGACTCCTAAACTACCCCGTGGGATGGTTACTGATGTGATAGTAAAAGTTGAAGATTTTTATTATCCAGTGGACTTTCTGGTACTTGATTATGTTTCCATGGACCTAACCAAACAACCAATGCCCAAATTAACTGCAAAACGAGCACGCTTGACATGACCTTTAGTAACCGTGGGTTTCGGTTAAATGTTTTTTCAAATGGGACTAACCCTCTAGTCAATGATGAATGCTATATGGCGGACATTGTTGACGAGTGCATACCTCTATACGACACCGTTGTAGATGAGGAAAACACAATAGAGGAGTGTTTTATGTTTAACAGGTTACAGGTGGAGATATTGAAGAGCATGGAAGAGGAGGAAAAGACTCAAGAAGCGATGGCGGTACAGGAAGGAAGACCACCATGGACTCATCAAGTGGAGAGTCTTCCCGAGCACATTGATACGAAATTGAAGCCGTCTTTAGTTGAGTCACCACAAGTGGAACTGAAGGAGTTTCCTAAGCATTTAAAATATGCTTATGTTGGTGAAGGCAACACGCTCCCGGTAATCATTGCTTCAAACTTGACCGGGGAGCAAGAAGAGAAACTGATGAAGGTGTTGGTGACCCATAGAGCTGCTATTGGGTGGACTGTGGCGGATTTGAAAGGTATTAGTCCGTCAATTGTGATGCACAAAATCATCACAGATGAGAAGGTGATTCCCGCGAGAGATGCTCAAAGGAGGTTAAACCCTAACATACGGGAGGTTGTGAAAAAAGAGGTGCTGAAATGGTTAGATGCGGGTATCATTTACCCCATCTCGGATAGCCAATGGGTTAGTCCAACTCAAACCGTTCCAAAGAAGGAAGGTATTCAAGTTGTGTAAAACGACTCAGGTGAGGAGGTAGCTACACGGCCGGTAACCGGGTGGCGTATTTGTATTGACTATAGGAAGTTAAATGCTGCAACTTCCAAAGATCATTTTCCTTTACCTTTCATCGACCAAATAGTAGAAAAATTAGCCGGACAAAAATTTTATTGTTTCTTGGATGGGTATTCGGGTTACAATCAAATTGCTATTCATCCCGAGGATCAACAAAAGACTACCTTTACTTGCCCATATGGCACTTTCGCATTTAGGCGAATTCCATTTGGCCTTTTTAATGCCCCGCCACCTTTCAAAGGTGTATGATGAGTATCTTTTCAGATATGGTGGGGGAGTCTGTGGAAATCTTCATGGATGACTTTTCTATTTTTGGGTCTTCATTTGAGTCCTGTTTAAATCAATTGGAAAAGGTTTTACAAAGATGTGTAAAAACGAATTTGGTATTGAGTTGGGAGAAAAGTCATTTTATGGTCCAAGAAGGAATAGTATTGGGTCATGTTGTTTCGAGTCATGGGATTGAGGTTGATCATGCCAAGATTCAAGTCATATCAACTTTACCTCATCCCACAAATGTCAAAGGGATAAGATCATTTTTGGGACATGTGGGATTTTACAGGAGATTTATTAAGGGTTTTAGTGACATTACAAAACCTTTATGTAAACTATTATTAAAAGATGCCCCATTTGAGTTTGATGAAAAATGTGTCGAAGCCTTTGATAATTTGAAAAAGAAATTGGTTGAGGCTCCAATTCTGCAATCACGTAATTGGTCTTTACCTTTTTGAAATTATGTGTGATGCAAGTGGGTATGCGGTTGGGGCCGTGCTGGGTCAACGGGTAGATAGGAAACCCGTTGCTATATACTACGCAAGTAAGACTCTTTCGGAAGCGCAATTGAATTACACCACTACCGAAAAAGAGCTACTTGCGGTGGTATATGCTCTAGACAAATTTCGGTCTTATGTGTGGGGTAGCAAAATTATTATTTATAATGATCATAGTGCTGTCAGGTACTTAATGGATAAGAAGGATGCTAAGCCCAGGTTGATAAGATGGATACTCTTATTGCAAGAATTTGATTTGGAGATCCGTGATAAGAAAGGCACGGAGAACGTTGTTGCAGACCATTTGTCTAGACTGATGATTGAGGAGGAAGACTCAACGAATGAAATTAATGAGTCATTCCCAGATGAGCACTTGTTAGCTGTTTTGACATTACCTTGGTTTGCTAATATTGTTAATTTTCTGGTGACAGGTACAATGCTGGAACATTGGGTAAGGAAGAAGAGGCTCCACTTTTTGTCCGAAGTGAAACATTACATTTGGGATGATCCTGACCTGTTTAGAGTGGGAGCGGATCAAATCATTCGAAGATGCATTCCGGATGAGGAGATCATGAGTGTGTTGAAGCACGTGTACTCTTATGCACGTGGAGGACATTTCAGTGGCCAAAAGACGGGTCACAAGGTTTTGTCTAGTGGGTTGTATTGGCCAACAATTTTTAAGGATTCGTTTGAGTATGCTAGAAATTGCCTACATTGCCAACAATTAGGAAGCATCTCAAGACGTGATGAAATGCCAATGCAACCCATTATGGTTGTCGATGTGTTTGATGTATGGGGAATTGATTTCATGGGACCATTTCCCAATTCCTTTGGTAATTTATACATTTTGGTGGCGGTAGATTATGTCTCTAAATGGGTTGAAGCTATTGCCACCAAAACCAATGACCATATCGTTGTTTGCAATTTCATTCAAACACATATTTTTTCAAGGTTCGGGTTACCTCACACAATTATAAGTGATGGGGCCCATTTCAAAAACTGGAAATTTGGAAAATTGCTTAAACGATATGGTGTTGACCATAGGATTGCCACCCCATAACATCCACAAACTAGTGGACAAGTTGAGGTTTCCAATAGGAAAATCAAAGAAATTTTACAAAAGACGGTTCGTGCGGACCGAAAGGATTGGTCAACAAAGCTAGATGATGCTTTATGGGCCTACCGCACAGCCTATAAAACCCCTATTGGAACAACTCCTTATCGATTAGTATATGGTAGAGATTGTCATCTCCCGGTTGAATTAGTTCACCGGGCATATTGGGCTATTAAAAAGTTAATTTGAGTTTTGATGATGCAGGTCGAGAGAGGAAACTCAAGTTGTGTGAGTTGGAAGAGTTACGGGATGAAGCTTACGAGATTACGTCAAAATACAAGGATCAAATGAAAAGGGCTCATGACGCGAAGATTCGTAAGAAGGAATTTGAAGTGGGTCAAAAAGTTTGGTTGTATAGTTCCAAGTTGAAGCTCTTCCCTTGAAAGATCAAGAGCCAACGGTGAATGCGCAT
Organism: Ambrosia trifida; assembly: GCA_028751855.1. NCBI lineage: Eukaryota > Viridiplantae > Streptophyta > Magnoliopsida > Asterales > Asteraceae > Ambrosia > Ambrosia trifida. The sequence continues at coordinate 22,114,953 of CM054124.1, read as the reverse complement.
CGTCTAAAGCCATATGTGGAACAGCTCACGGAGCACGGTAACATTGTTGAGTTGGTAAGCTTCTTAGAGGACTTACCAACCTATGAAGCCAATTAAAAGTGCAGGTGTTAGCTCCCATCTCAGGTACGTATTCTAATTGTTAGTATTGGGGACAATACTAATTTCTTTCGGGGGGTGGGAAGCGCAGTGTAAATTGTACAGTTTATATATATATATATATATATATATATATATATATATATATATATATATATATATATATATAGGTAAACTATTAGTTGATTTTTTTTCCAAGTAATCTAAGTTTTGAAAAAAAAGGGTAGCGTAGCCTACGCCATTTATGGCGTAGGATATGCTAGATCAAATGTACATACGCTATGGTCTGCTGCCCTACGTTAAACTAAGTGCCACTCCCTACGCAAGTAGCGTATCCTACGCCAAAAGTGGCGTAGGATACGCCAAGTTTGAAAAAGGCTCTGGTGGACTCGCTGTTGACCAACTTTGACCGGCCCCACATATCTTTACAACAGATTTTCATCAATTAAAACATACCCTCACACATCAAAACCCCACAAACCAACCATTCTCTTCATCTCTTTCATCCAAACCTCTTCAAATCTTCAAACCTTCAACCCATTATAACTTCTTCAATACAACACCAAATCTAACAAATTTTATATCAAAATCATGTAATTTTTCAAGATCTACAAATCCCCTAACCTAGAATTGGTTAATTTTGACTTGTTGGGGCGCAAATCAAGGGTTAAAAAATCGGATTTTGTGGGTGTTTGTGTTATTTTGCTTATTTCTTGCTTCTAGTTATCTTCCTACTCAGTCATCATCATGAAGGTATGTATTCTCTTACTTTTTCTCTTGATTTTCATCATCTATATATCATGTGTTCATATATGTCTAAGAACTTGATGTTATGAGTATTTGTGTTTAGGGAATAATTATTGTTTGGGTAGAAAGTATTGTTCATGTTGAATTAAAAAAAAACGAATTTTTCAATAAGAGCAAGAAATAAGTGTGGGGAAGGAGTTATGGAGATGTAGAACATATGGTTATTGAATCTAGGCGATTAGTACAAGGCATTTGATTGCTTGCATATGATCATAACCATAGGATGTCATGCTTGGGTAAAATGTGTTTGTTGTGCATGATAATCTTATTGAGATTGGGTACTAAAAATGAATTATTGTTTATGAATATTGTTACAGAACGTATTCAGAAGAAAGGGCAAGGAACATTGTGAATCTTCTACTCAGCCCAAACAAAAAAAAAGGGATTTGGTCCAACCTATGAGACGAATCTGATAATGAGGGAGATGAGATCTAGCATGAGTTGGATCGTGGTGAATAGATGGATGAAGACCTTCCCAACTGGAAGGAAAATTCTAGGTGGTTATCGTCGTTCCCCGAATCGATTAGACCAGCATTGTGGTATCAAAAAATGGCATCATTACATCATGGTACCGAGGGTGTTCTTGTTTATGAAAGAGCGTATAATGTGGAACAGTTGAGATTGATAGGATTGACGCAAAAGTTTGAAAGGATTGGTTGGGAGGCGGCTTTAAACTTTTGTGAGAATCGGGGAAAGAAGATTTACATGAAGGCGATAGAGCAGTGGATGTCCACTCTCGAGCGAGATTTTGGTGATAACCCACCTCACACATTGAAGTTGACTGGAACTGTGGGGAAGAAGAAGATGACCTTATCCTTCGAGACAATGCGTCAAATTGCTAACTTTGACTCTTGTCCAGCAAATGAGTACTATTATATCCCTGAAGAATTTTTTTGGGCCAAAACACAATTAAACACTGACCCAACAAATATGTTAAACAATGTGATTCAAAGAAAAAGGGGAGCTCAATATTGCAGGGAAGATATGGCATGTGAAGCCAGATTCATATTAGGAATTTCATTTGAGAATTTAATGGCAAGACTCGGGGATAAGTCAAAGGTAAGAGGTTAGGATGTTCGAGTGGTGCATGCAATAATGTTTGGTACACCGCGCCTATCATTTAGGCATTTGGTTTTGATGAATATTTGGGACAGCGGGGAAAGTCAAGAGCGAAAAATGATCCCGCATGTTAGACTTTTATCATATCGGATGGAGGCTCAAGGAGTGGTAACAAGGTTTACACCGGCTATTGAAGTGAATGTTGTTAAAATGAACTGGGAAGATTATAACAAGGCAAGATTCACATATGAGCGGACCGCACAATATCATGTCCTCCTTGACAAACAAGGTAACACTCAGATGATGGCTCTACGAGAGGATGTTGAGCATGAGGATGATGAAGAAGTACAGACGGATGATGAAGAGTAGTTACAAGAGGAGGGGCATATTGTGAGGGAACGCCCAGTGCGGGAAATGAGTAAGCAAGAGATGGAAATGGTGGCAGAAATCAACAGAGCAAGGCCCGCAGGTTACCAAGGTTGGACCTTATTTAAAAAATCTATCTGGGATAGGGGAACGCGAACCATGAAGCTTGCCAGGCAACGAGAGGAAGCGGCAATAAGGAGAGAACGGGATAGAGTGGAAAGGGAAGAAAAACAGGAACAGGATAGAGTAGCGAGAGAAGAAAGAAGAGAAGCAGAAAGGAAAGAAAGAGAAGATAAGCATTGGTGGGCGGTTAACTATGCTCGGGAGATGGATACAGTTAACAGGTTCATGGAGGCTGAGCAGATCAGGCACCATCAAGATCTAGTAGTGAGACGCCCAGACGCGCCCATGGTTCCATATGTCGACTACTCAACCATTAGAGAGCAGCCACAGGAGGTGATTGATCAAGTTAGGTGGCCTCAAGGGGTCTCCTCCAGTTATCTCCCCACTCCACCACCACCACCACCTGCACCACCCGTTGAAGGGTCTTCTTCTTCTGCTGACCCATTTAGTGATTACCATAGATGGATGGATGCGATATTTGGGCATCCAAGCACTCCTTATCCGCCGCCGGGTCCGAATGACCCATATTACCGCTGATATGTGGTCGAGGTAGTACTCTTTTTGTATAGTTTGTAGATTGGTATGTTTGTTCTTTTCTTTGGTTGATTTTATTTTGGTGTGTTTTGCGTTTGTTTGGAATTTTATGTTTTGCAGTTTTATTTTGTTTTTGTTTGTTTTGGGATATTTTGATGTTTTGTGTGTGAGCCCAGATTATACGTCACCAGTAATGTTAGAGTGTTTAGTTGAAAAAGGGAGTAACAAGGGGAAGGAAGCAGTAAATTGTGGAAGGCAAAGACTCACCGATGGAACGAAGGCATCAACTACTTACCAGGTGCTTTCTATTCTTTAATTATGTGTATGCTGCTTGAATAAGACTTGGGTGAATATTTGTTTTGGCCTTAGAAGGGGTATGTCGTGGGACGGAAACAGGCATCCTCACATTTATTATTTGGCTATTTGGTTCCCTTATTCATAACAAATATACATTGGGGACAATGTCATTCTCAAGTGTGGGGATGGGGAATAGCCATTTAAATGCAAAAATAAAAAAAAAATAAAACATCAAATTTTTTTGTTGAAACAAGCTCAATTTTAAGAAAGCCGTTTCCGCCAGATTATTGGATCATAGAATGCGACCCCTAGTCATGGTCATAAACTCTTTAAGTTCCTTGATGTGTTTTTCCAAGGAGGGTTTTCGAAAGATGTGAATTGCCTAGTTAGAAAAGACTAGAGAAGAGTATAACATTTTTGCATATCGGCAGCCCATTTTTCCCTTTAGGTTCAAGAGAGATTATTGAGCCACCACAACATGCTAACACCATATAAAATTTCACATCTATTGGCATGTTGTGTTCAATTGAATTGAGTGTGCTATTATAGTCACATAAGGTAGAACTTGCAACTTTTGATACGCCTGCAACTTTAGATCAATTGTGACACAAGAATGATTAAGGCATTAGGTTTGGCCTTTTTATTTTACACCATTTTGATATCATTGACCCGAAAACAATCTCCCCTAGTTGAACAATTTTGAGCCTAAATCCTTCATTTCGATCACCCATTTCAACCCTTTTGACCCGTTTTAACTTTTCTATATTAAACCCAAGTGATGAAAATCCAGATTGAGAATTGTGTTCCATTGGTAATTAGTAGTTGAAAAAAAAAACTGGAAAAACATGAGAAAAAGCACAAACATATGCTGTAGCAGTTGTTGATAAAATGGCGCAATAGTGCCTTATGCTGTTAAGTTATGCGTCGATGTAAATAAAAGTCGGATTTTCATCACTATAGTCACTTTTAAATATTCCCTTCCATACCCTTCGCCTAGCCCCATTACAACCCGCTTTAAGACCTTTTGACTTGTGTTCACTATTGAAACTTTGGTGAAAGGCGATTGAGTTGCAAGCCTATACTAACATGCCCTATAATCGGTTTCGAGTGATTGGTATGAAATACTAGTGCATCACATGCTAGTCTAGATAGTAAACCGAGTGGAGTGAACCATTGTGAGGGGTGTGCAAACAATGTGAAATCGGATCTAGTTGGATTTGGCTAGGCATTTGTTTTAGTAACATGTAAAAACCTTGGAATGTAAATCTACTGATAGGCGTAAGTCTTGTGAGTTAGGATATGACTAGGGACCGTCTTTTGAGAATCGATAAAAAGGTTGGAATTGGTTTGAATGGTTGATTGAGTAAAGTTTATTGATTTGCTTGAGGGCAAGCAAAAGATAAGTGTGGGGATGTGATGGGTTGGTTAAAAGATGTGTATAAATGCGTCTATAAATGAGTTTTAAGGAATGTTAAGTTGTCGAATGGTGTTGCTTTGATATTACTACGTTGTTTCAGGGTTTGATGATTAAAGGAAGCAAAAATGACGTTTTGGAGTTGCTCGAGCGAGATACGGAAGCATAAACAAGCTGGAAAATCAAGATCCGAGGCCGAAGGGTATTTTGGCGTAGGATACGCCAAAACTGGCGTAGCCTACGCCAGTAGCGTAGGCAAAGATGGCAGAGGTGGCGTAGGGCAGCAGCAGATTGCCCAGGCAAAATCAACTTGGCGTAGCCTACGCCAAAAGTGGCGTAGGATACGCCAGAAGCAGATCTTGGTCAAACATTTCCTTTTTCGAAGCAATTATGATAGGGAGCTATTTTAATATCGAAAATTTGGATCTAGGGCCGACATTCCTTCATTCCTAAGCTCAAAACAACTCTTTTTTGATCCAAGATCCATCATACAATAATCCTTCCAACCCTTTGAAGATTTTTATGAAGATTCAAGAGAACATATTGAAGAACACTATGGCCATGCTTGGCTAAAACATTTGTATTACACTGGGGATGTAGGCTTTTGATATCTAGGGTTTGAACACATTGGGTATTGTACTTAAACTTTTGTTTATGTTATTTTGTGCTTGAATTAACTGTGTTAATTGGTGATTAATCTTATGCTAAACTCATTGTAGTTAATTGATCTTGTGCCAATTTCTCATGAGATAAGCATGATTCCTTACGTTAACACAAACATAGGATTGTATGTTCTAGGTAATGAAGTATAGTTTAATCTATCTTGATATTGATAAAACTTGATACCTAAGCCTATTGAACAATCACTCCGTTAGTGCCAATTACATTATTATTGTTTACCCAATTGTTAAAGCTCTAGTAATCAATTGCTGAATCCTTAGTGTAATCTTTTTAATCCGATTGTTTACAAACATCAGTTTTATTTATAATTTCAATTAAATTCTTAGTGTCATAAACAACAACTTAAAACCAAAAATCTTAAATGAACAAAGTGCAATCTTCATAAGTCATATAGCATCTTCATAAGCAATACTTTCCAATCAACTAGACAACACTCGCTAACCACATGCTCCTTGGATTCGATACCTTATTTACCCTAACTACATAGGTTAATTAGGTTTTGCATGACCCTAATGACAGGTCATCAATTTCCTGTCTCAGCTAGAACCTTTGAAGTAGAAGATAGCTAAGGATGTTTTTGTCTTGTTATGTGTACCTGTCTAAACCTGTATTTCTTTACTATTTTCAGCAAAGAAATCCAGCTTTTTCGACCTTGATGATATTGACAGTCAGGATATCAAGACAGCCAAGATCACTTCACCATCCATCTCCAAGATGACTAGCTCTCCTCCTCTACTAAGTCAAGGGCACCTGCATCCTCTTAAGAAGAGGAAGACTGCTAATGCCTCTACCTTAACCTGAGAGACTACTCCTTTGAGGATGTCTTGGGCAAGATTTCCCAGTTTACTCTTCAGGTATGATGCTATCCTGAAAATGGCATAACATATTTATTCAAATATTTAAAGATAAAATACTTACCTGTTCTTTGTCTCTTGTAGGGACATGAATATCTGCTGAAGTCCCTGGATGAAGTAGCCAAGGAGATGAATGATACCAAGGCCAGCCTGGGAGATATGAAGAAGATTGCTCAAGAAAAGAGTAAACATCTTGAGAAAGAGCTGGGCAATGTGAAGAATGAGTTGAAACTGGTGAAATGTGAGCAGGTCAAGGCTTTGCTGAGGCATGGAAAGGATATGGAGGAGTATAGGCAAAGGCTCATGACATCTGTCACGATTTCTGTTCTCCAGGCTAGGGTGAGGATTGTATCGCGGGCTAAGGATCCTGAGGATGCACCCAAGGAGCTTGAGGATGCAGAGGTGAAGGAAGCTGAAGCTAAGGTGGCTGAGGTGGTGAAGGATATAATGACTAGGCTGGAACCCACTTTTTTAAAATATTTGTGGTAGTTTGTGGTTGAACGAAAACAATTTACTTTTTTATGCTTGTATAAATAATGAAAGAGTTGGGGTGGAGGGATGTTGGTTTCAAGACGAAGCCCCAAATCTTTTATTTGACCCGGACCATAGATGTTGACCCCTGGTGGATGGGTACTGTTTTAGGATGAAGCCAAGGGTTGACATCAAATTTTGGCTATAATAAATAATATGGTAACTACTTTTGACGCTACATCCTTGTGTTCCTTTTTTGATTCTTTTGATATCCCGCAAACATCAACAAATGTCAAGTATAAAGGAATAATACAAATATTACCTTAGTCCAATTTGATAAATGGTCTTCGAAGTATCTGATGACATCTTGAAGATGTCCCCAGTCTTGGTTACATCCTTAGGATCATTCTCATCATTCTGAGGATGTCTCTAGTGTTTATCACATCCTTAGGATAATCTTCATCATTCTGAGGATGTCCCCAGTGTAATATCTTCAATATAGACCTTATAATCTTTCATAAGAAAGACTTATGTTTTGATAATATCCTGCAAAGGAAGACTTTGTTATTATCCTGGCGACAAGGCCTTTGGTTTAATTGGGATCAAAACCCTTTTTGAAATAATCTTGGTGGCAAGACCAATATGTATCATCTTAATAATAACTGGCGACAACGCTTTTAGTAATAACTGGCGACAAGGCCCAAAGAGACGTTGAAAAACGTCTAACCATTTGAGACATTGTAAAATGTCTAAACCTTAAGAGCTCCATCGTATACCTCAAAGATAATGAAATTGTCAGCCACTTTTACATGGACTGGTCCCACCATCCCGAGAATATACATGGGCATCGTGCGCTCCAGGCGAGGGTTGCTAACCCAATGTGAAAGGTGAAAACCTTTAAACCTTAGGAAGGTGTCGGACACCTTAACGGAGGAGAGGGTGGCCAGTCCCCTAGTCTTCTAAGCATTCCATCTTCAGGATGATACTGCAAAATTCTCAGGATGGACTATTTCTAGACCATGTTTAGTAAAAATATAATCGATCGAAATAAATCAAGGATAAGTACTTACATATGGAGATGATTCATCTCTATCAGCCTTTACCTTCATCCCATCTGTGATTCGGATCATGGTTTCTCATATGCATCCTTAAGCATGGTAGTATTTCAAGTGTATAGCATTCCAAGATCTTGGTAGAATATCTCCTTCCATTGTTGACAACCAATATGCTCCTTTCCCTGCTTCAGAATCGATTAAGTATGGACATTCCCACTTGGGAGCCAGCTTACCATCACTTGGTTTTGTTGTATTTTGGAAGGCTTTTCTCAATACCAAGTCTCCTACTTGAAATCTTCTTATCCTGATGTTTTTGTTGTATGCTTTAGCAATCCTTTGTTGATAAGGTTCCATCCTCAATCTGGCCGTATCCCTAACTTCATCCACTGTTTCAAGATCTTGAAGCAATACTTCTGAATTGGTAGTTGCATTCTGAAGATATCTTCTTGCTGTAGGCATTACCATCTTGGTTGGGAGCATGGCTTCTATTCTAAAGACCAAGGAGAAAGGTGTTTGGCCAGTTGCATTCTTGAAAGTGGTTTTCTTCTGCCCATTTTCCTTTCTTTTCTCCAAGCTTCTTCTTCAAGTTGTTGATGATGATCTTATTAGAGGATTCTGCTTGTCCATTAGCTTGAGGATGGACTGGTGTTGATGTTATCATTTTGATTCCGAGCAGTTAGAGCAGTGTTATCCTTAGGATGTACAGTGCTATCTTCAGGATGCACAATGTTATTCTCAGGATGCAGTTCTACAGTCGGTGACTTTAGGATGCAGTTCTAAATTTGCCAAGGCATCAGCTTCAGTATTTTCTTCCCTAGGTACCTATGTTAGGGTAAATTCTGCAAAACAAGATGCTAATTTCTTGACTATTTCAAGATATTCAACTAATTTTTTACCTTTGACTGCATAAGATCCGTTAAAATGGTTAGTAATTAACAAGGAATCAACAAACACTTCTAAATTTGAAACATGCATATCCTTAGCAAGTTGTAAGCCAGCAATGAGAGCTTCATATTCAGCTTCATTATTGGCTGTTTGAAATGCACATCTAATCGCATGGGGCATTTTGTCCCCTTGTGGCGATTTTAGTAGTAATCCTAACCCTGTGTCTCTCATATTTGAAGCACCATCATTATATAAAATCCATTTTCCCAAGTTTTCATTTACTTGTTATACTTCTTTTTCAATTTCACTTAGGATGTCACTACTGAAATCAGCCACAAAATCAGCTAGAGCCTGAGATTTGATTGTATTTCTAGGCTCGTATACTAAGTCAAAGGCACTTAATTTTACTGACCATTTAGCCATTCTACCTGACATTTCTGGTTTTCTAAGTACATTTTTAATAGGGTAATTAATTTGAACATGTATCCTATGTGTTTCAAAATAATGCTTTAACTTGGTAGATGCCATAATCAAAGCTAAAATTAGTTTTTCAAGATGAGAATACCTGGTTTCAGCATCCAATAGAGTTTTACTTACATAATAGACAGGATGCTGTTGACCTTCGAAGTCTTTTACCAGGACTGGACTTATTGCATTCCTAGAGACTGCAAGGTATAACTTGAGAGGTTCGCCATCCTCAGGTTTCATAAGAAGTGGAGCTACTGCAAGATATTCTTTCAATATTTTCAATGCATCCTCGTGCTTTTGTCCCCAGTCGTATTTGTTGTTCTTCTTTAGGATGTCATAGAACTCTTTGCATTTTTCTGAGGACTTTAAGATGAATCTGTTCAGAGCTGCTATCCTGCCAGTCAATCCTTGTACATCCTTGACATTTGTTGGAGATTTTAGATTAAGGATGACTTTAGTTTGTTCTGGACTGGCTTTAATTCCTCTCTTGGTTATTAAGTATCCAGGAAACTTGCGAGTACCAACTCCAAAGTTGCATTTGGCAGGATTCAACTTCATATTATAAGCATCCAGGATGTCAAAGGCTCCTTTGAGATAATAAAGATGGTCTTCAGCTTTCTTGGACTTCACTACCATGTTGTCGATGTAGACTTCCATTGTCTCCCCAGTCTTTTCTTCGAACATTATGTTGACCAACCTTTGTAATGTTGCTCCTGTATTAAAAATGAAATTAGAGATTGTTCAATATAGTTAGGAATGTTCTTACCGATCTGCACAGTGATATCCTTGTTGTTTTCATCGAGGCAAACTGATTTGACATCTTGATCGGAGTGTGCTTTGACATCATGAGGGTGGCACTACGCATCTTGCTTTAACTGCTATGCTTGTTTCGACTGGGATGAAGCCTTCATTGATGTTATGTAGCAATCCTTTGCTTCTTGCTGGTCACTGTTGACTTTGATGACTCCCCATGGAGTTGGTAACTTTACACATTGGTGATATGTTGATGGAACTGCTTTCATGTCATGTATCCAAGGTCTCCCTAGGATAACGTTGTATCTGGATAACGAATCTATCACACAGAATCTTTGGATAGAGTTCATTCCCTCGACATACACAGGAAGCTTAATATCACCAACTGTGCTCTTGGTCTCTCCACTAAAGCCAACCAAGACAGATGATCTAGCCACTATCTCGGTCTCAGGGATGTTCATCCTTTTGAGGGCTTCCAACTGTATTATGTTAACTGAACTCCCTCCATCTATTAATATCCTGCGAACAAAATGGTTAGCAATATATAAAGTAATGACCAAGCCATCATGGTGAGGCTCTAGAACATTTTCTCGATCCTCTTCTTCAAAGCTAATCACTTTTGCATTCGTCAGGATGGTAGTCTTTATGGATCTCTCTCCTCTTTCTGATTTCATTTCTCTTGCATGCCTTTTGGCTGCTAAGTAGGATGTCCCACAAATATCTGATCCTCCTGAAATAAAATTAATAATACCAGCATCCTTGGGTGGAGATGCTGCCCTTTCTGGGATGCCAGTGCTATCCTGAATCTTTGACTTCTTTCTGCTCAGCAGATCCTTAAGATGGACCTTGCTTAGGAGATATGCCATTTCTTTTCTCAAAGCAATGCAATCTTCAGTAACGTGTCTAAAATCTTCGTGGAAAGCACACCATTTGGATTTGTCCTTCCATCCTGACTTGTTATCTTTCCTTGGCCATCTTGCTTTGTCTCCAAGATCCATCATAGCGTACATTAAACCTGTTACATCCACAGAAAAACAGTAGTCTGAAAGTTTAGGGCAATCCTCTTCATCGTCATCCTCAACCACATTGACCTTTTTATTATCAGGTCTAGCATATGATTCATGTTTATAAGGTTCGTATGTGGAAATGGACTTCCGATTAGGATTGTTGTATCTTGAGGATGTCTCTATCCTCTCCTGTATCTTCTTGTCATCTTCAAGACGGATGAATTTTAAATCTCTATTCCGAACTTCATCGAGATTCCTAAAAGGGTTCATCACCAATTCTTTATAGAAAGGCGAATCCTTCTGTAGTCCCATCTTGAAGGCTTGCACTGTTGTTGTGACATCTAGATTCGGGATGTCAAGTGCTTCCTTCCCAAACCTTGTGACTGTGACACCCGGCAAATTCTGGTTAACAACGCTGTCTAGATGAAAGTCTACCTTAGCGAGTCACGCGTATATTATACTTAACGGGGTTAGTTGAGTCGTGTTACGGTTCGGGAACTGTTAGTTTAGTATAGAGGATCATTAGATGTTAGTCTAAAGGCTCATTAGATGTCAGTCCTTAACCAAGTGTACAAAGGGTGACGATTCGTAGAATCGTCCGAGCATAGGGAACATACAAGTCTCGAGTCCCGGGAATTGGTGAACGAGTGTGAATGTGTTTGTTTGCAAGTATTATGTGTTTACAATCATTATGTGACTTGTCGGTATGTGAAACTGTGTTAACATATGTTAAAACGGAGTTTAACGCGCCAAATATGCTGAACCAGACCCTATAGGCGAATAGGAGCTGTAATCGCCTATAGGGGAGGCGAGTAGGGCTTCATCAGGGGCGAGTAGGCCCTAATCGCCCCTACTATAGGCGATTAGGAGCCCTATTCGCCTGATGCTGCTGCGTAATCGCCTATAACGTGCTGGACGACTAAAAACGCCTATAAATACCATACTTGACCTCCTAAACTTCATTATAACAACCCTAGTCGTCCCACAACTCGTCCCAACACACACACAACCTCTGGAACACGATTTAGCCTTCCTAAATGCCTGTTGACCCACGTAATCACTAGTTGACTTTTCCTAATCGACTGTACTGCTGCTGTAAGTGTAATATAGCATTTCGGGACCCGATTTGACACCTAGGAACATGCTAGGAACCCCGTAACATACCTAGTAACTTGGTAATATGTGCTCGGACTTGTTTATGTGATACTTGAACTACATGCTACAACTTGTTGGACTTTAACGTATGTTAAGTGTGATTGCATGATTGTATGTTTGTGAGTGCAAGTATAACACGGGGAGTCTCGGGTCACCAATGGGATGTCGAGTCTTGTACATTGGGTTAATTTAACAGTCACGGTGTTTTCAAACGAACTTGGTTATGGTCTGGACATCTAGGGACTAACTAACCTACGGGTTATTAGTCTAAGTACTTGTAACTGTCATATGTTAGGTCGCCGCTTTACGGGGCTAGCATAGCTTGCTGATCTTATTTGTATTTCGAAGTAACGCAACCTAAGGTGAGTTTACGGCCCCTCTTTTAACTGGTTTCAATTTTTGGGGGAGAAAATATGTTTTAAACTTATGTTTTGGTAACAACTGTCATACTATGGGTTTCTATGGTTTACTATACGATCTTTGGAAGTCCCGGGGGAAACCATGAATGTGCGGGTTAGCACAACGGGGAAATGTGAATAGATCTATTGGGAGTGACCAACCCCGCTCGTCGGCTTGGAGGGCCGGGCGAGTGCATATTGTCTCAAACAGGAACAGGTTTACTATTCGGGCACGACATCTGGTTTACGAGTTAGTAATGGTTTTCCAACCGTGGTAGTAACAAAACATACGCCTAGCTAGCGTACTAGGTTTACAAATTGATATAGTATGGACGGGTTGAACTTGATGCTTTGATTACAAAACCTGTGAACTCACCAGCATTTTGTGCTGACGTAACTCTTACATGTTTTCTCAGGTCGCTAAGGTAGCACTACGGAACTAGGGCACACGCGTCTGCTCGGCGTCTAAATAGGATTGCATGGTTTTCAAACATTGAATAATTTGGTTTACTTTTGGATTATGTTTTGAGAATAAACTTCCGCTGTATTTGTGGATTTAAACTATGTTTTTGAAATTGCATATGTTCATTTAGATTTGTTTATTGTGATCGTTGACTTGGATCCTGGTTTGTCATGCGCCTCGCGGTAAAACTCCGCAAGTGGATTTTGAGGGTGTGACAGATTGGTATCAGAGCCAATGGTTATAGTGAACTAGGACTGCATGTAGAGTCTAGTCTATAGCCGAGTCGCACACACTAGATGATCACATAGTACTAAACATTATGGTGGATTACGTATGGGCTTGTCGGGGTGTCTCTAAATCATCTGACCTTCCTATGTTACATCATCCGTTCTATCTTATGTCGGGTTACTTGCTTTCTAGGCAGTGTGGTATATTGGGGTAAATCGTGTAATCTTTAGATTTGTCCAAGGCTCGGACATCTCCCTTTCATACTCCAATAGAAACACTTGCCATAAACTACCGTAGCATTACGGTGTATAGCTAAGAGTCTATGTTCGGTGATTTGAACTTTGAACTAGGAGAACACTTGGAGGACCATGTAGAGCGGTTTATCATTTTGGGTGCACACAAAATCATAAACCGAAATGCATGAAAGCCCTAGTGAGCTCTGGGTTTGAATGGATAGTCCTGAGTTGGATCTAGCTTTGATCTTGTAAATGCTAGTGGTTACCATTAGCTGCGAAACTAAATTTTCTCGTTCTTTCTGTCAGAATCATGTCTGGAGTACGAGGAGGACGTGGAGGTGGCCGCAATGGTGGACGTGGTGGTGGTCGCGGTGGTGGTGGTGGTGGTCGTGGAGGTGTAAACCTAACACAAGAAGATCTGAACAACTTACTGCAAGCTGCCTTTCAGTTAGGGCACAATGGTGGTGGTAAGTTGTTTTATCCATTTTTGCCTCATTGGTGAACCTTGTTTACATCCTTCGTGGTTTCTCATACGTTTTTATTTCAGGTGGTCTTGTAAATCCACCCCCACCTATGTGTACCTACAAGATGTTTCGGGACTGTAAGCCCCAAGAATTCTCTGGCACTGAGGGTGCGGTGAGCTTGCTCAGGTGGCTGGAAAAGGTGGAGTCAGTGTTTCTGATGTGCAACTGTCTCCCAGAGGATCGAGTCAAGTACGCTCCTGCGTTATTCCAGGATGTTGCTTTGACCTGGTGGAACAATATCACCCAGAATATGGGTATAGGGGAGGCTTATGCTATGCCTTGGGAAAATTTTGTTCAACTACTGAAGCGAGAGTACTGTCCAAGGGAAGAAGTTCAGAAGCTAGAGCATGAGGTGTGGAACCTCAAGATGACCGGGTCGGAGATTGAAAAGTATACGGTAAGGCGTAATGAGTTGGCAGTGCTGTGTCCTGATTTGCATGTGCCAGAATACAGGAGGATTGAACACTATATCTCGGGGCTAGTACCAGAGATCGCAGGGTTGGTGGCTGCGGGAAATCTTCCTACATACTCAGAGGTGGTCCGATCGGCTCACAGGATGACAAACTTGAAGGTGAATGAGGGTGTTTTGCCGGCTAAGGGTTCGACTGTCAAGGCCCCGGAGAATAACAAGCGTAAATGGGATAATGAGGGGAAAGGATCTGCACCAGCACAACAGGGTAAGAGATTCGATATCGGGGGTTCTTCTTCTTCTGGTACCAAACCGGGTGGTTATGCGGGGAGATTACCTAAGTGCAACAAATGTGGGCGTCATCATCAGGGGGACTGCGACCGTAATCGTTGCCATCGCTGTCAGCGACTTGGGCATTTTGCTAAAGATTGTCGGGCGACACTCCCATCGACCCAGGCCCCAACTACTAACTCGGCTCCTACTGCTCAAGGAACTACGGGGAGACAGGGTTGTTATAACTGTGGGGAGACTGGGCATTACAAGAAGGAGTGCCCGAAGCTGAAGCAGGGCGGGGATGTGAGGGATAGAAACGGTAACGGGAACAACGGGGGCGGTGGCAGGAATGCACGTGCCTTCGTTATTGGAGCCGCAGAGGCTAGGCAGGATCCTGACACAGTTACCGGTACGTTCCTTCTCAATAATCGCTCTGTTAGTGTTTTATTTGATTCCGGTGCCGATAAAAGTTTTATATCTATGGAAGTTAGTCGACTGCTAGATGTAGTACCCGTACCATTAGAGGCTAAGTATGTAATTGAGTTGGCTGACGGTAAAAAGATTGAAGCTACTTGTATCCTTCGGGAGTGTCAACTAGAGTTGTCGGGTTTGTCGTTCCCCATCGACCTTATGCCGGTACCTTTGGGAGTTTTGACGTTGATGTAGGCATGGATTGGTTGTCTTTGTATCGCGCTGAGATCATTTGTTACGACAAGATTATTCGGATTCCCCTCCCTGATGGAGAATTCCTTTCTGTGTACGTTATCAAGGGCGGTGCTCCGCTAAATCTCATCTCCAGCATGAAAGCCCTTAAGTATCTTCGAAAGGGCTATTCGGCCATTTTGGCACTTTTATCTGTTTCCTCTACCGATGAGAAGAAGATCGACGATATTCCTGTTGTACGCGAGTTTCCTGATGTATTTCCCGATGATTTATCTGGTCTTCCTCCCCATCGTCAGGTTGAGTTCAGTATTGATCTTGTACCGGGGGTTGGTCCTATTGCTCGGGCCCCCTACCGTCTTGCACCTCCCGAGATGCAGGAATTGTCCAGTCAGTTACAGGAACTCTTGGACAAGGGTTTCATCAGACCAAGTTCTTCCCCTTGGGGAGCCCTGATTCTGTTCGTTAAGAAGAAGGATGGAAGTTTCCGATTGTGTGTGGATTACAGAGAATTGAACAAAGTGACCATCAAGAACCGTTATCCTCTTCCACGTATTGATGATCTATTCGACCAACTCCAGGGTTCTAGCTACTACTCTAAGATTGATTTGAGGTCCGGTTATCACCAGCTGCGCGTAAGGGAAGCTGACGTTGCAAAGACTGCCTTTCGTACACGTTATGGCCATTTCGAGTTCTTGGTCATGCCTTTCGGTCTCACAAACGCACCGGCGGTTTTCATGGATTTGATGAACCGCGTTTGCAAACCATATCTTGACAAGTTCGTCATCGTGTTTATTGATGACATCCTGATTTACTCTAAGAACAAGACCGAACACGAGGAACACCTGCGTTTGGTTTTGGAACTTTTGCGACGGGAACAACTTTACGCTAAGTTCTCAAAGTGTGACTTTTGGTTACGCGAAGTTCAGTTCCTAGGACATGTGGTTAATGAACTAGGAATTCATGTCGATCCAGCTAAGATCGAAGCGATCAAGGACTGGGGAGCACCAAAGACGCCAACTGAGGTGCGGCAATTTCTAGGCCTTGCGGGCTATTATCGTCGTTTCATTAAGGGGTTCTCGAAGATCGCTCAACCCCTCACCACTCTTACTCAGAAGGATAGAAAATTCGACTGGGGTGAACCACAAGAGTCGGCATTTCAAGAACTGAAGTCTAAACTTTGTTCTGCTCCTATTTTGTCCTTGCCTGAAGGCCCTGATGATTTCGTTGTTTACTGTGATGCTTCTATTCATGGTCTCGGTTGCGTGTTGATGCAACGTGAGAAAGTGATTGCGTACGCTTCTCGTCAACTCAAGGTGCACGAAAAGAACTACACCACCCATGACTTGGAGTTGGGTGCAGTGGTTTTCGCGTTGAAAATTTGGAGACATTACTTGTACGGTACCAAATGCACCATCTACACCGATCACAAGAGTCTTCAACATATTTTCGACCAACAACATTTGAACATATGACAGCATCGTTGGATTGAACTCCTGAACGACTATGATTGCGCCATCAAGTACCATCCTGGCAAGGCGAATGTAGTAGCAGACGCCTTGAGCAGGAAGGAATCAATTAATCCTCGTCGCGTTCGGGCGTTGCAGCTCACCATTCATTCCTCTCTACCTGACCAACTCCGTTCTGCTCAGTTAGAAGCTTTGAAGGAGGAAAACCTTAAAGCTGAGACTATGCACGGTGCCGACAAGCACCTCGAGCGAAGACCTGATGGCCTGCACTACTTCGCAGAACGCATATGGGTTCCTTTATTCGGGGGACTTCAGGAGCTTGTTTTAGATGAGGCTCACAAATCCCCGTATTCTATTCATCCTGGTTCGGATAAGATGTACCAAGATCTGAAGGTGCTCTACTGGTGGCCAAACATGAGGTCGGATATAGCCTCATATGTGAGCAAATGCTTGACCTGTGCTAAGGTCAAGGTGGAATACAAGAAACCGTCGGGTCTCTTGCAACAACCTGAAATTCCGGAGTGGAAATGGGAACGGATTACAATGGATTTTGTCACGCAACTACCTAAGTCACCGAGCGGGAATGATAAGATATGGGTGATTGTTGATCGGTTGACGAAATCAGCCCATTTTCTCGTTATTAAGGAGACCGACACCATGGATCGTTTGGCTCGTCTTTATCTGAAGGAAGTTGTTTCTAACCACGGGGTGCCGGTTTCTATTATTTCGGATCGTGACTCCCACTTTACTTCTCACTTCTGGAAGTCGTTGCACAAGGCTTTGGGTACCCAGCTGGACATGAGTACAGCTTATCACCCACAGACTGACGGTCAGAGTGAACGCACGATTCAAACCTTAGAAGACATGCTGCGAGCATGTGTGATCGATTTTGGCAAAGGTTGGGAAGCTCACCTACCGTTAGTAGAATTCTCTTACAACAACAGTTACCACACGAGCATCAAGGCAGCTCCGTTCGAGGCACTGTACGGGCGGAAATGCCGGTCTCCTCTTTGTTGGGCTGAGGTGGGTGAGAGTCAACTCACTGGGCCTGAGCTAGTGTACGAAACTTCGGAAAAGATCGTACAGATTCGTAACCGGTTGGCAGCGGCACGGGATCGGCAAAAGGGTTATGCTGATCAGCGTCGCAAGCCATTGGAATTCCAAGTTGATGACAAGGTACTTCTGAAAGTTTCACCGTGGAAGGGCGTCATACGCTTTGGGAAGCGTGACAAACTCAACCCTCGGTATGTCGGCCCATTTACAATCCTGGAACGGATTGGACCGGTGGCATATCGACTTGATTTACCGACGGAGCTCGGCAACGTACATAACGTCTTCCATGTGTCCAACTTAAAGAAGTGTCTGGCTGACGAGTCTCTTATTGTTCCACTCGAAGAGATCAAGGTTGATGATCGTCTTCGGATTGTGGAGGAACCTATTGAGATTCTTGATTACAAGATTCGTAGCCTACGTCATAGCAAGATTCGCATTATTAAGGTTCGCTGGAACTCGAACCGGGGACCAGAGTACACTTGGGAACGGGAGGATCAGATGAAGTCTAAGTATCCTCATCTCTTTCCTAAGGAAGCGTTTGAATCGAGATATGTTACCACTGCAGCTGAATGAATCTCGGGGCGAGATTCCTTTTTAACGTGGGGATGATGTGACAACTCGGGTAAATCTATCTCTTGGTTTCTATATTTTGTCTGTTTCTTTTGTTATTCCTTTTGGTACTTGTGCAATTTTCGGGACGAAAATTCTTTTAACGTGGGGATGATGTGACACCCGGCAAATTCTGGTTAACAACGCTGTCTAGATGAAAGTCTACCTTAGCGAGTCACGCGTATATTATACTTAACGGGGTTAGTTGAGTCGTGTTACGGTTCGGGAACTGTTAGTTTAGTATAGAGGATCATTAGATGTTAGTCTAAAGGCTCATTAGATGTCAGTCCTTAACCAAGTGTACAAAGGGTGACGATTCGTAGAATCGTCAGAGCATAGGGAACATACAAGTCTCGAGTCCCGGGAATTGGTGAACGAGTGTGAATGTGTTTGTTTGCAAGTATTATGTGTTTACAATCATTATGTGACTTGTCGGTATGTGAAAATGTGTTAACATATGTTAAAACGGAGTTTAACGCGCCAAATATGCTGAACCAGACCCTATAGGCGAATAGGAGCTGTAATCGCCTATAGGGGAGGCGAGTAGGGCTTCATCAGGGGCGAGTAGGCCCTAATCGCCCCTACTATAGGCGATTAGGAGCCCTATTCGCCTGATGCTGCTGCGTAATCGCCTATAACGTGCTGGACGACTATAAACGCCTATAAATACAATACTTGACCTCCTAAACTTCATTATAACAACCCTAGTCGTCCCACAACTCGTCCCAACACACACACAACCTCTGGAACACGATTTTGGATCAAAACACAAGATTTCAAGCCTATTACATCAATCTATCATAAATCTAAGGTGTGGTTTTCATTCATCCAACCTTTAATAATGTTTTTATTAAATCCCTAATGGTCCAGACCTGTTTATAAACGTAAATGTCTTCTGAAATTCGTTAATAATCATTGTTAATTGGATTCTAGCTATTATGCATGTTGTATGTGTGTTTATAATTAAAAGATAGGGTTTTTGTGATTCAAGGTGGATTGATAACATAATATTAAGGTAATTACAGATTGATGATGATAGCATGTTGATGAAACCTGAGTAATTGTTCATTAGGGTTACGGTTATGCATGTTAATGTGATGTTTCATGCTATGTGTATTGTTTTTGGGATACATGGTTGCATGCAGGGCTGATAGAACGAGGTTAAACGAAATTTTAATTGAAATATGTTTGATATGGGTGTTTGATTGATATTTGATGTTTACACACGTTCTGGATCTGATTTGGAGTGTTAAACGCGCGAAAAACTGGAACAGCTGGGCTAAAGGCGAATAGGGATCCTATTCGCCTATGCTATAGGCGAATAGGAGGCTATTCGCCTGATAGGGGTTCCTATTCGCCTATAGTATAGGAGAATAGGGGCCTAATTGCCTTTACTTCATGCATTTACGATCCTAAATGCTAGTTAAGCCCTGAATTGCATGCTTTACGACGTAATCGCCTATAAACTCATGAATTGCATACCGCATGACCCTAATCGCCTATAGTATAGGCGATTAGCCTTCCTAAATGCCTGTTGACCCACGTAATCACTAGTTGACTTTTCCTAATCGCCTGTACTGCTGCTGTAAGTGTAATATAGCATTTCGGGACCCGATTTGACACCTAGGAACATGCTAGGAACCCCGTAACATACCTAGTAACTTGGTAATATGTGCTCGGACTTGTTTATGTGATACTTGAACTACATGCTACAACTTGTTGGACTTTAACGTATGTTAAGTGTGATTGCATGATTGTATGTTTGTGAGTGCAAGTATAACACGGGGAGTCTCGGGTCACCAATGGGATGTCGAGTCTTGTACATTGGGTTAATTTAACAGTCACGGTGTTTTCAAACGAACTTGGTTATGGTCTGGACATCTAGGGACTAACTAACCTACAGGTTATTAGTCTAAGTACTTGTAACTGTCATATGTTAGGTCGCCGCTTTACGGGGCTAGCATAGCTTGCTGATCTTATTTGTATTTCGAAGTAACGCAACCTAAGGTGAGTTTACGGCCCCTCTTTTAACTGGTTTCACTTTTGGGGGGAGAAAACATGTGTTAAACTTATGTTTTGGTAACAACTGTCATACTATGGGTTTCTATGGTTTACTATACGATCTTTGGAAGTCCCGGGGGAAACCATGAATGTGCGGGTTAGCACAACGGGGAAATGTGAATAGATCTATTGGGAGTGACCAACCCCGCTCGTCGGCTTGGAGGGCCGGGCGAGTGCATATTGTCTCAAACAGGAACAGGTTTACTATTCGGGCACGACATCTGGTTTACGAGTTAGTAATGGTTTTCCAACCGTGGTAGTAACAAAACATACGCCTAGCTAGCGTACTTGGTTTACAAATTGATATAGTATGGACGGGTTGAACTTGATGCTTTGATTACAAAACCTGTGAACTCACCAGCATTTTGTGCTGACGTAACTCTTACATGTTTTCTCAGGTCGCTAAGGTAGCACTACGGAACTAGGGCACACGCGTCTGCACGGCGTCTAGTTAGGATTGCATGGTTTTCAAACATTGAATAATTTGGTTTACTTTTGGATTATATTTTGAGAATAAACTTCCGCTGTATTTGTGGATTTAAACTATGTTTTTGAAATTGCATATGTTCATTTAGATTTGTTTATTGTGATCGTTGACTTGGATCCTGGTTTGTCATGCGCCTCGCGGTAAAACTCCGCAAGTGGATTTTGAGGGTGTGACAGTGACATATTCCCTTAATGATTCTCCCCGTGGCTGTGTCACCCTGTACAAATCACTTGTCAAACGTTCAAATGTTCGACTGCAAGAAAACCGATTATTAAACATGTTAATCAAATGTGCAAAAGAAGTAATTGAATAGGGAGGAACACTTAGTAGCCATTTTAAGGCTGGACCAGTGAGGGTAGAACCAAATCCTTTGCATAAGCATGCTTCTTTCAAGTTTGCTGGAACGAGGTTCATTTCCATCCTTTCCCTGTATTGTGCTACATGCTCTTCAGGATCAGTACATCCATCATAAAGCTTCATGCTTGGAGTCTAGAATCTCTTTGGAATCTCAGCATCACATATTGGAGGTGCAAAGCGAGACACCCTGTGACATGTTGAAGATACCTCAGGGATGGGCTGCATTATCCCTGGCACACTAGACACCATATCCTTGATTTTTTGAACCTCTCTTGCCAACTGTGGACTTATACCTGTATCCTGTAAAGAAGCAACATCGTTAGTAGCAAAAATACTGGAACTTAAATTGTTACCATTGTTGTAACCTCGGGATGGTTCGGTGGTATATCCTCGAGATGGCTCGGCAGTGTATCCTGCATCTCTAGTTGTTGCCATCCTGGGTGCTGAAACAGTTTCTGGTGCAGAGAGTCCAATGCTCATAGGGATGAAATCTCCTTGATGAATGCCCCAAGAGATGCCAGAATTGAAATCCAACACTCTAGGCCCCAATGGTGTCCCCATGTCTTCAGCCGGTCTCTTCGAGGATGTTTTGAGAAATTGAATTTCTCTCATCAACATCTGGTTGGTATCCTGTTGTTGCTTTATTTGATCCTTCACCATTGCAAACATGGAAAGGAGCTCATCATTTGACATGAAAACAGGAGAAGTGGATCCAAATGTTGTAATCCTAGATCTTGAAGTATTAGGAGCAACAATCCTGGTAATTTATGTAAAACTCTTGGGAAAGGTAGTAGGAGGTGGAAGAATCACATTTTTGGCAGAGCTTGTGGATGGTGTGGAAGAAGACACAGATTTTGGGTTTGTGGCCATAGTTGTCAAGAATTTTGAAGTAAATTGATTGGGAAAAAGTTTTAACAAGTTTTTGTTAAAAATAGCACCACTTGCCCCACGGTGGGCGCCAAATTGTTTTGGTCAAAAATTACCTAGTAGAAATAATTTTGTATTCCAAATTAGTAAAAGTGAGGTAGAGTGCTAAATGTGTGAAATATGTTAAAAACTCAGTTGTATTCTGGAAATGTTGTATCAGGATGCTAAAGAAGTTAATAAGCGACAACTATGCTCGGGATGGCTTAGGTTTGCTTCGGGATGGAGAGTTATATCCTCGGGATGGAACTGTTTATAATGAACAAATAAAGCAATAAAACACAAACAACAACACTCGATCTACGAGGAAAGCCCTTGATCAGTTGTAGATCGCTGGCATAAAACCTCGAGAGGAGACTAGGCCCCTGCCTTGTTTGTTAATATTAATTTGGTAAAAAATACAACTTTGGATGAGCAAATGGACGAGAGTACTAAGTTTACAATGATTATGAGAGTGTTTCTGATCAACTAAGTGTATGTGTGTAGCTATAATGTGTGTAATGTCCCCTATACTCGTCCAATACTCCCATTTATATAGTACAAGGAGTAAATAAGAGATCCCACAAAATCCGCTAGTTAGTTATGTTCTTTGATGGCTTCAAGTGACCGTTATAGCTGTTTCAGCTGAATATGACCGTTGTAGCAGCTGTTTCAACTGAATATAGTTGTTGGTTAACTGTTTCCATGTTTCTCTCCTTCAATTAATGCTTGTCGGTTACAAGTTTGACCTCTTCTTTGGTGGTGGACTTGTTCTACACGCATAGGTCTTCAATGATCAGCTCCTTTGTCATTAAATGAGTGAATATAGCTGTTAGGGAGGAGTTACAAGCCTTAATATTGATTAAGTGTACCTGCAATAATGTCATAATAAGATAATTCATTAGTCCATCCTCGGGATGCACAGAGGTGAGAACACTGTTACATCCTGAACCCTGCTTAGTCCTTTAGCATCCCGAGGAAGTTACTTAGAGAATATGAGGTAAAATCATCCTGCATTCATATAAGAATAAGATAGTTCGTTAGTCTATCCTCAGGATGCACATAGGTCAGAATGCTGTTACATCCTGAAGCCTGACCATTCCTTCAGTATATTGAGGATGCTACAGAAAATATAGGTTAGTGCTATCTTGAAGATTTCACCCACAACACAAGAAGAAGTGGATAGGCTGCTTAAATCTAAGATGATAAGGGAAGTAAAATTCCCAAGATGGCTTGCAACGTGGTGGTAGTCCAAAAGAAGAATGGGAAATGGAGAGTGTGTGTAGACTATACAGACCTTAATAAAGCCTATCCTAAGGATCCATTTCCATTACCACATATAGATTCAATGGTGGATGCTACAGCGGGCCACAAAATGCTAACATTCATGGATGCATCCTCAGGATTCCAACAAATTCAAATGGAACCAGAAGACCAAGAGGACACAGCATTCATGACCCCATCAGGTATATACTTGTTAGGACAAAGAGGATTGGTGAAACCACTTTTGGAAACCTTAGTCTAATTCACTTCTGTCAATTTTGGCTAAGTATAGAAGAACTGAAGAGAAGACAAGAAACTGCTGAAGAGAAGATATGACAAGTGCTGAAGAAGAAACTTCATCAGAAGTTCTGAAGTCCAAACCAGACAAGTTCACTTCAGAAGTACTGAAGACAAACTACTCATCAGTAGTTTGTCATTCATCAGCACTTAGCATCAGATATTTTCCACCGCCTTTTGTATCAGTAGTTTATTGTTTATTATTACTTTTAGCTGTAATTGTTTGTTTCAATGTTGCAACTTGTGCAACTTGTTTCTGATGTTTCTGTACTTGCTTTATTGGCAAGATACATGCATGTAAACGTCTATAAATAGGAGGCTTCAACCTTCTATTTTAGACATTGATTTTTAAGAGAAAAATCCTTCAAACACTTTCACTGTTCTATTCCATTTCAGTATTTATTGTGAATCTGCATAAGTATCTAATTCTCATTTACTGCTTAGATTCATAATAAATACTTGTCATTATTAGTTTCAATCATCAAGAGGGAGTAATAACTCCTCTTAAGTATAAAAAGTGTTGCTTTAACTTATACATTCCGCTGTGCTTACAATCTGATATACAAGAGCTTGCTAAACACTTAAGTGTCAAAGATAGCAAGTTCTTACTTAAACAAAGAGCATACTGATCCAACAATTGGTATCAGAGCGTTGGTTTATCTGATCACATATCAATCTAACAAATTGAGAATCAGACACAAAGATCTTATTGATACTCAATAAAAGATCAAAAGTTCACTTTTTATCAACATCCATCACTTAAAAGAGTCATCTGACAAATCAATACTCTTTAAAATGGATCCTCATAATACTGGTTCTGCCACTAAACCTGCCATGCTTGTAAGAAATGAATACAACATATGGCAAAAGAGAATGGCACATACCTTGTCACAGACCAACACAGGTTGTTGGAGATCTATGATATATGGTCCTCACAAACCAGTAAACATAAATCTTGAAACTAAGGAAGAGATTCCAAAAGAACCAAAAGACTATACTGATGATGATTTCCTAAAACTTGAGCTAGATGCAAAAGCATTCTCTATGTTGGCAATGGCTCTCCCAAATGAGATATACTCTGGCCTTTTACATTGTGAAAGTGCCAAAGAACTCTGGGATTGTCTTAAAGAACAGTTTGGAGGAACTGAAGAGGTGATTGCCAACACCAGAGAAATCTTGGCTCAACAGTATGAAACTTTTGCTCACATTAATGGAGAAACTTTAACTCAGCAATTTGAAAGATTTTCCTCATTAATATCTGAGCTAAAACTAAATGGTCAGACCTATACAACTGTATTTATGCTTCATAGATTTTTAAGGTCTTTACCTGACAAATGGGAAACATACTCAATAGTCTTAAGATCTTCACCAGATTTTAGCTCCCTCACTCTTACAAAACTTCATGGGAGATTACTTACTTTTGAGAGAGAAATTGATCAAAAGAAAAAGTTACAAAACTCTGGTAAAACTGCTGATGACTACCTACCAGGTAGTACAGCACTTTTGGGACAAGACTCACCAACTTGTTCCTATGGATCTTATGACAACATTGACATAACAACTGGGATCTCATCAGAAAGATCTTTCCCAGGTTATGACAATGATGACCAAAGTCAAACTGCTGATAATCTATGTTTTATCATGGATGATTTGAAAAACTTTAGCAGTGATGACTTAGAAGAAATGGACATTTTACACCAACTGGCCATGCTAAGCATTAAAACTAACAAGTTTTATAAAAGGTCAGGAAGGAAATTTCCAGGATTGACCAGTAATACAAAAATTGGTTTTGACAAATCTAAACTGAGATGTCACAAGTGTCAGAAGTTGGGACACTTTGCTAGAGAGTGTAGAAACTCTAGCTTCAACCAATCACAATCTGGAAATAACTTTAACCCCAATTATAATAGGAATAATGGAACTCAAGGGAGCGCTCATTTTGTACAGGCACAAGCTCCTCAACAGCAATACATGCCACAAGTACAATATGTTCAAATGCATGCTCAACAGATGCAGAGCCAACAATCAATCCCTCCCTTTCCAGCTGCTCAACAACCTCCACAGCCTCAACAACCCTCTCAACAAAGTCTTTTCACCTCAGGGTATGTTGACTGGAGCAGTCTTCCTTTTGACACCACAGAGTGCAATCCTGATGCAGACAACAAGTTGTTTGACATCAACTGGGGAGAACCAGACAATGACAGAAAGAACTTTGCCTTAATGGCATTTGAAGGCTGTACTTCAAAATCTGCATTGTCACAGGTATCAAAAGAGTCTTTGACAAAACTTTGCTCAAATTCTTGCAAAGAATCTTTTGCTCTCATAAGAGAGACAAATGTGCACTTACAAGGAAAAGCCAATGATTTAGAAAGAAAATACACTCAGATGAAATGTGATTTAGAGAGAAAACTTACTACTAAAACAAAAGAAGTCTCTAAATTAACTAACTCAGCTATTGAAACCCAAGCACAAATTAAAATGATGATAGAAGATCTTGGGAATGTCAGAAAAGAGCTTGCTGACACCAAGATCAGTTGTGAAAAATGGGTGGATTCTTGTAAGGGGTACCAGCTATTGCTAAACAAACAGAGTGCTTCAAATGTTAAGTTTGGCATAGGGTACCATCATGTTGAAACACCAACAGATTTCTCTCCCAAAACTACTGAAGATGGGAGAAAAATTGTTTCAAATGAAACTTCTGAAGGGAAAGACTACACATCTTTCCATGAAAACTTTCTAAACAGAAATCCTGGTATTTTCAAAGAAAGTACTTCAGAAGTATTAACAAAATCTGACAACAAGCCATCAGTAGTTTCATCTATATCAGGAGTTGAGACCCTGAAAACTACTGATGAGCAAAATCTTTACACTAATGTCAGAAATTTGCCTTTAGATCAAAAACAAAAGGCAAAAGAGTGTGAAATTTGTGGTCTGTTCAACCACAAAACAGAGTTTTGTAGATACAGAAAAGGAATTCAGTTCAATCATAAAATTAAACAACGGGTTGTGGGAAATCAAATCAGAAATGATTATGAAAGAATCTTTAATCCCAAGAAACAACAACCTGAAAACACCTTTTTCTCAAAAAAAAGATAAAATCTCAACTAAAATCTTTTTCTCAAAATTCTTTGTCAGTAGTTAGACCTGAATCATCAGCAGTTTCACAAACTGCTGAGATTCAAAATCTAATGAACTTGGTACAACTACTGATTACCAAGGTTGATGGTGGTCCTGAAAAGGATACCACCATGGCTCTTAATGAAAAATCCATTGCCAAAAAGACATGGATTTCTTAACATGGTCAAAAACAAACTGTAACTGTTCTCAAGAGCAAACCCAAAGCCAAACAGGCTTGGGTTCCTAAATCTAACTAATTTGCTATTGTGTGCAGAGAGTTTCCAGAGGCTTAAACAGCATATGGTACGTTGATAGTGGAGGCTCTATGCACATGACTGGATGCAGATACCTGATAAACAATTTTATCAGCCAAAGAGAAGGATCTGTATCCTTTGGGAACAATGCTAAGGGATATGTGCTAGGACATGGCAATGTCTCCTCTGGCAAAATACAGTTTGACAAGGTCAATCTGGTTGAAAACCTTGAATACAACTTGCTAAGTGTGTCACAAATGTGTGATAAAGGATATTCTTCCTTTTTCACAAAGACAGCATGCAAGATCATCTCACCAGAAGGCCAGAAGTTGATAGAGAAGATCATTGAAGATCATACTTTGCTGATTGCCAAAAGATGTGGCAATGTCTATGCAGTGGACATTGAGAAAGACAAGGTATTGAACAACACTGCCTGTTTCTTCTCAAGGGCATCAACTTCAGAAACTGATCTCTGGCACAGGAGACTTGGCCATGTGAACTTTAAAACCATAAATAAAGTCACAAAAATGGGCTTGGTCAGAGGTCTACCTTTGAAAGTATACCAGTGTCAAGAACACTGTGTATCCTGTTTAAAGGGAAAACAACATAAGTCCTCCTATAAGTCTATTGAAGAATCAAAAACAACTGCATGTCTTCAACTACTCCATATGGACTTATTTGGACCTGTCAAGATTATGAGCCTTGGTAAGAAGAAGTACTGCTTAGTCATCATTGATGACTACTCAAGATTCACATGGGTATTCTTCTTATTCTCCAAGGATGAGGCTGCTGAAATCATCAAGTTCTTCATTCTACAAGTGGAGAAACAATATTCTCTACCTGTCAAAACCATTAGAAGTGATAATGGGACAGAGTTCAGGAACAAAACTCTGGATGAATTCTGTTTGTCTAAAGGGATTATTAGACAATACAGTGTTCCCAGAACTCCTGAACAAAATGGTGTAGTAGAAAGGAAGAACAGAACCTTGATAGAGGGAGCAAGAACAATGTTAGCTGATTCTGGGCTACCCTTGTACTTTTGGGCAGAAGCAGTTAACACATCATGTTATGTTCAGAATAGAGTTCTTGTGGTCAATAGACATTCCAAGACTGCCTATGAAGTTCTTCATGGCATGAAGCCCCTTATCTCCTTTTTCAGGGCTTTTGGGTGTCAATGTTTCATCTTGAACATCAAGGAATCTATTTCAAAGTTTGCTGCCAAAGTTGACTCAGGTTACTTTCTTGGTTACTCTTCAACTAGAAAAGCCTACAAGGTTTTTAATTCTCACACCAGGATAGTAGAAGAAACATTGAATGTCAAGTTCAATGAGTCAAAACACACTCTTATTCCAGCACATCCTGCTGAACTTTTTGACCTTGACAACTTCCATTTTGGACCTGAGAAGGCTGTTACTTCATCAAAACCTACTTATTATGGTGACAAAAGGTTTGATGATGAGGATCCCACACCATGGACTCCTCAAACAGTTATCAAGTCAACTTCAAAATCATCAGAAGTTCCACAAACTTCTGATCAAACAAGTACTGAGGAACAAACTCAAACTTCTGGTTCAGTAGATCCAACTACTGAAGATCAAGGAACATCTGAACCAGATAGTATAGACCTCAGTAGTTTGTTTGAAGAACATGAGCCACCTACACCTGTCAGTGGTTTACAACAACTGATTGAACACAGAGATCATCCACTTGATCAAATCATGGGTGATATAGCTTCAGGTGTTCTTACCAGAAACCAGCTCTCCAACTTTTGCCTATTTTCAGCCTTTATCTCACAGTTGGAACCAAAGAAGTACCAAGAAGCCCTCAAAGACAATAATTGGGTGCAAGCTATGCAAGATGAACTGCTTCAGTTCAACAAGCAACAGGTCTGGGAAATCTGTCCCTTACCTCCAAACAAGCAACCAATTGGCACAAGATGGGTTTTCATGAACAAACAAGATGAAGCTGGTATGATAATCAAGAACAAGGCACGACTGGTAGTTCAAGGGTACTCTCAAGAAGAGGGAATTGACTATGATGAAACCTTTGCTCCAGTTGCAAGGCTTGAGGCCATCAGGTTATTTCTGGCCTATGCCATTTCCAACAAAATTAAAGTTTATCAAATGGATGTAAAGAGTGCATTTTTGTATGGAAAGATAAAAGAGGAGGTGTATGTCTGTCAGCCACCTGGGTTTGAGGATCCTTCTCATCCTAAGTGGGTGTACAGACTGGACAAAGCTCTGTATGGGCTCAAACAGGCTCCAAGAGCCTGGTATGATACACTCTCCACCTTTTTACTCAAAAATAACTTTACAAGAGGTGCCATTGATAAAACTCTTTTCATTAAACATGTTGGAAATCATGTCCTACTTGTTCAAATTTATGTTGATGATATCATTTTTGGTTCAACAAACACAAAACTGTGTGATGATTTTAAGAAACTCATGCAATCAAAATTTGAGATGAGTACCATGGGAGAACTACAGTACTTTCTAGGACTACAGATCAAGCAACAAACAAATGGAACTTTTATACATCAATCAAAATATGTTAAAGAATTATTAAACAAATTTTCTTTACAAGACTGTAAATCATGTTCCACTCCCATGACACCAATCACACAAGTTGAACCTGATGATCAAGGAAAACAGGTTGATCAAACCATGTACAGATGCATGATAGGTTCCCTTTTATATCTAACTGCTTCTAGACCAGATATTATGTTTTCAACATGTGTCTGTGCTAGATATCAATCAGCACCAAGGGAATCACACCTTATAGCAGTCAAAAGAATTTTCAGATATCTGAAAGGAACTCCAACACATGGAATTTGGTATCCTGCTTCAAGCAATACCAAGTTATCAGCTTTTTCAGATAGTGACTATGCAGGGTGTAAGATGACAAGAAAGTCAACATCTGGTGGTTGTCAATTCTTGGGTAACTGTCTAGTGTCATGGCAATCAAAGAAGCAAACATCTGTTGCAACTTCAACTGCTGAAGCTGAATACATTGCAGCTGCAAGTTGTACATCACAGATACAATGGCTCCAATATCAACTTCTTGATTATGGAATCAAAGAGACCAAGACACCATTGCTTGTAGACAGCAAATCTGCCATTAGCATCATTCAAAATCCGGTACAGTTCTCAAAAACTAAACATATTGAGATCAGGTACCATTTCATAAGAGATTGCTATGAAAAAGGCAAGATTGAGGTGAAGCATGTAGCAACAGCTAATCAAATAACTGACATCTTCACAAAACCCCTTGACACATCAACATTTCAGAAGTTAGTATCCATGCTTGGGATGCTAAATTTGTAAGTGTTTATTTTATTGTTCTGCACATATTTTTCATTTTCCACTTACAAAAAGACAAAAAGTCTGAAACAAAACTTCTGAAAAGAGAGAAACTACTGATGAACAAAACATCAGTATGGGGATAATTTCTGAAAAGTGAAAAACTTCTAATAAAATAACCTTCAGAAGTTGTGAATAAAAGTATTTATAAAACATTTCTCATCAGCTGTTAAAACTACTGAAGAGGAAATGGGAACTACTGATGAAGATAATCCTTCATCAGCAGTTTAGACAAAAAGGGCAAATCTGACTTTTCCCATCATCAGAAGTTTTGACCTAGTCGGTTTAAAACTTCTGATAAAGAGATTTTTAACCTAGGCGGTTTAAAAACTTCTAATAAAGAAGTTCCAAGCGGTTAAAAACTTCTGATAAATACCTTTTTTCAACACTTATCCTTTCAAACTCAAAAATTCCCTCCTTCTCTCTCAAAAACTCTCTTAAAAACCTAAACCTGCAAATCAACTGTTCGATCAACAAAAACCCAAACCACATGGCTCTCGTTCTAAAACAGGGACACAATCAAAGGGCCTTTCTTGAAAAACAAGAAGGCTGGTCCCAATACGATGAGATCATTGATCTTGTCGTAAAATCCCAATATTTTACTGCTCTCACAATCGACCCACCAATTCATACTGAAACTCTAAATGAGTTCTGGGCTAATGCTGAGACGGTGACGGTTGATGGTGAAATCATCTCCCTCAACTCAAGAATAAAAGGGAAACCACTGACCATCACACCGGCCACACTGGCAACAAGACTGGGCCTGAATGATGTAGCTGCCCCTGATCATGTTGCTAACTCTGACATTCACTTAACCATGACAGAGTGTGGTTATCAAGGTACTCTCTCCCATGCTACTATCTTCAAAAAATATTTTGAACCAAAATACAAGCTTTTGTTTCATTATATTATTATGTGTTTGAGTCCAAAGACAGGGTCTTATGACCAGATGCCCTCTACTTTTCAACCAATATTTCATTCCATAGTGAATGAAACCAAATTCAGGGCATCAAAATTATTTTTCAATGAGTTGGTGTTACATCATAATAATACCAAGAAAAAGTTTTTGTTATACCCAAGGTTCATTATGCAATGCATAATAGGGGAACTGGGTAATGAGGTGCTTGTGGGAAAAGTTTCAACTTTAAATCCATTAACCTCACAAGCATACTCTAGGCATAACAAACCGGCTACCTGGCCAGAAGATGATCAGGGAGAACAACAAAAAGTCCCCCTGAAACCCACATCTTCCAAACTCACACCATCAAAAGCCAAAAAGCCCAAGCCAACAAAGACAGAAACCCACCAACCCAAAAGAAAAGTTGTTCAGGAGGTTGAGATGCCTGAACATGCTCATGAGCAATCTGCTCTTCAAATAGGTGAGACTGAAACACCCTCTCAGTCTCATCCATCTCAAACCCCACCAAGAGCACCCATAAAAATCTTATTCAAAAGAAAAAGACTTAGAAAAACTGTTGTAACTGACACTTCTTTTGAAACTGCTGACCAACCTATTCAACCTATTGCCCAAACTTCTGAACCAACCCCTCAAATTTCTGAACCAGAGGCAATAGAGATTGCCAAACTTCTCTCTGGGCTAAAAGAGATAGTCCCTCCTGATAATGTCAGTCCCCTACAACCACAACAAACAGGGGACATAACCACAGAATCAGACATGGATGTGGACATCACTAGCCCTAACCCAAGAGATGAGGGTGGACCAGAGTCTTTAAGCCCAATCTTAGAGACTCTTGGGGCATCTGAGGCTGCTACTACTCAGTTACCACCCAGTGGTGGATCTGAGGATAGAAGTAAAACAGCTAAGACCTCAGATGTGGCAACTACTGATGTGGGCTCAGCTCATGATTTAACTGAGACAGTCCTCATTGAGGACAACATCAGGGATTCAGATGATTCCATTAATTTGGATGATGATTCAACAAACAAAACTACTGAATTGACGGCACTTTATGAAGGTCCTGTTTCAGGGGTATCCAAGCTCAAGAAGCTAGTCACCCCTGAACAGGTTAAAGTCCACTCAATCCCTAAAACCCCTAGAGTGGCATCCTCTGTACAACATGAGGATCTCCCAAAAACACACCCTTCACATCAAATGCCTACCCAATTCCCTGGGCCTTCAAGCATAGACATGAACCAACTATGCAGCCCAGGTGGTGACCTTTATCTTATGATGAATGCCCTCATCAAGAATCACCTCCAAACCTATACAGCTAACTTGGAGCTGTCCATCAAGAACCAATTTGGGGTGATTCAGACGAAGATGAATGATCTGCAGACCAAGATTGACTTCAACAGCAAACAAATTGCCAATCTGACAGATCAGATCAAACCTCCAAAGCCTATTGATGAATCCAAAAAGAGGGAGAAGATGAAGGAACCAATGGATACAGTTGAAGCCAGAAGAAAGGCAAGACTTGCTATCTTAGAGAGAGATCAGAAAACCAGGCCAGAAAAGAAGCAATGGCCAAACAGTTTGGTGTCTCAGTGGAAGATATTGAAGCCACAGAAAAGGAAGATGAGACCCAAACCTCTGAAAAATCCCTAAGGCATAATAAAGAAACCTCTGATGGTCAAAGTCCTGATGACTCAGAAGATACTGAAAACAATCCTTCAGTAGTTGACAAACCATCAGCAGTTGTCAACCCATCAGAGGTTAACACTTCCAAATCTCAACAATCTAAACCTTCCAGATCCACTGAACAAATTAAACCAACTTCTACTCCTCCAAGGCCTACAACAACCACTACTATGACTGTCCTAACCCCTGCTCCAATCTCTCAATCTACTGAACTTCTTGAGCAGAGGTTAAAGGTAGTTCAACAAAAAGCCAAGGAAGACCAGATTTGGAAAAATCTGGAACAAAGGGATGACTTAGAGTTTGAAGAGAAGCTCCAGGCTTATCAAGCTGAACTGGAAAGACAGGCTGAAATTGATCATATTGTTGAAGAATACAAAAGACAACAACTGGTGTCTTACATCACAAAGAACAGCAAGACTAAAGCCTACACACTCAAGGGACTCTCTATGCAAGAGCTGACAAGAAGGGCACAACTAATTGCAGACAAACTGGCCACAAGTAAAGAAGGAAAGGCCAAGAGAGCCCGGATGATAGATGAATTAGTAGCAGATGGCTATGGTTCAAGAGCCTCAGTATCCAGATGGAAAGAAGAAAGACTGGTGGATACTTATCGAAAATATAAGGCTGCCAAGGCTGCAAATCCAGAGAAGTTTCAAACTGCTGAACCTTCAAGATCAGTAGTTAGAACTTCTGGTGTATTAACAAGAAGGCCTGTTACTCAAAGGAAGAAATCAGAGGACAATGTCAAAACTGATTTCAAAATGGTACTACTTGAAGGAAGTTCAGTAGTTCACTCAGATTTTGACATTGAGGAGAAACCTCTGATAACACAATTCAGGGATCCTTCCACCTTTGCCTACCAAATTCAAAAGACTATCAAAGAAAAGATGCATACCAAGGTAGTGATTGAACACCATCTCCCAACTATTCAGATGCCTGATATGCAACAACAACAACAACAACAACAACAAGGAAGAGACTCCCACCTGAGGCTTACTGAAATAGAAAGCATCCAACACTCAGGATCATCAACCCAAGGGACAAGTCTGGTTCCCTATACCTCTGACTTTAACAAGTCAAAGGAACCTATCATCAGATGGTCACTTACTGCTAACAACTCAGTATTATTGACAAGAAGAGACCTTTCAAGCAGGGCTTACAAGAAGATCAGCGATCTAAAGAAACTGTCAACACAAGACCTGCTCATAATTCAACATCTGGAACCACAGAAAGGATCTCTATCTGATGGACAGTTAAACCAGCTAAAGAACACCATGTATAAAGAAATATGGAAGATTGTTCAAGACAGAAGAAGATCATAAGGAATTAGTAAGGTTTTGGGTTCATCAATCCAGGGGGAGATTGTTAGGACAAAGAGGATTGGTGAAACCACTTTTGGAAACCTTAGTCTAATTCACTTCTGTCAATTTTGGCTAAGTATAGAAGAACTGAAGAGAAGACAAGAAACTGCTGAAGAGAAGATATGACAAGTGCTGAAGAAGAAACTTCATCAGAAGTTCTGAAGTCCAAACCAGACAAGTTCACTTCAGAAGTACTGAAGACAAACTACTCATCAGTAGTTTTTCATTCATCAGCACTTAGCATCAGATATTTTCCACCGCCTTTTGTATCAGTAGTTTATTGTTTATTATTACTTTTAGCTGTAATTGTTTGTTTCAATGTTGCAACTTGTGCAACTTGTTTCTGATGTTTTTGTACTTGCTTTATTGGCAAGATACATGCATGTAAACGTCTATAAATAGGAGGCTTCAACCTTCTATTTTAGACATTGATTTTTAAGAGAAAAATCCTTCAAACACTTTCACTGTTCTATTCCATTTCAGTATTTATTGTGAATCTGCATAAGTATCTAATTCTCATTTACTGCTTAGATTCATAATAAATACTTGTCATTATTAGTTTCAATCATCAAGAGGGAGTAATAACTCCTCTTAAGTATAAAAAGTGTTGCTTTAACTTATACATTCCGCTGTGCTTACAATCTGATATACAAGAGCTTGCTAAACACTTAAGTGTCAAAGATAGCAAGTTCTTACTTAAACAAAGAGCATACTGATCCAACAATACTATTATATAGCTATGCCATTTGGACTAAAAAATGCAGGTGCAACCTACCAAAGGCTAGTGAATATCATGTTTAAAGAAAAGATTGTGGACACAATGGAGGTGTACATTGCTGACATGGTGGTTAAATCCAAAAAGGCAGAGAAACATCTTCAGGATCTTAAGGAGGCATTTGACATCCTGGACGCCTACAACATGAAGCTGAATCCGTCAAAGTGTCACTTTGGAGTTGGTGCAGGAAAATTTCTTGGATATCTAGTTACCAAAAGAGGGATAGAAGCCAGCCCCGAACAAATAAAAGCTATCCTTGATCTTAAAACCCCAAAAAATATCAAGGATGTACAAAGGCTGACAGGCAGGATAGCAGCCTTAAACAGATTCATTTCAAAATCCTCAGAGAAGTGTAAGGAATTCTATGATATCCTGAGGAAAAATAGTAAATTCAACTGGGGACAGAGACACGACGAAGCATTGAAGAAGCTGAAGGAATATCTAGCAGCAGCTCCACTCCTGATGAAACCTGAGGATGGAGAACCTGTGAAGCTATACCTTGCTATTTCTGGGAATGCTATAAGTGCAGTGTTGGTAAGAGACTTCGAGGGAGAATAGCATCCTGTCTACTATGTAAGTAAAACTCTACTAGATGCTGAGACCAGGTATTCTCATCTCAAAAAACTTGTTTTAGCTTTGATAATGGCATCTACTAAATTAAGGCATTATTTTGAAACACATAGGATAATGGCTAAATGGTTAGTGAAGTTAAGTGCCTTTGATTTAGTATACGAGCCTAGAAATGCAATCAAATCTCAGCCTCTAGCAGATTTTGTGGCTGATTTCAGTAGTGATATCCTGAGTGAAGTAGAATTTTAAGTCCAACAATTAAAAGAAAACTTAGGAAAATGGATTTTATATACTGATGGTGCTTCAAATGCAAAAGGAACAGGTTTAGGGATACTACTAAAATCGCCACAAGGGGACAAAATACCCCATGCAATTAGATGTGCATTTCAGACAACCAATAATGAGGCAGAATATGAAGCTCTCATTACTGGTTTGCAACTTGCTAAAGACATGAATATTATTAATATAGAAGTGTTTGTTGATTCTTTGTTTATTGCTAATCATTTAATGGATCTTATGCAGTAAAGGGTCAAAAATTAGCTATTTATCTCGAAAAAGTTAAAAATTTATCAACTTCCTTTGTAGAATTTTCACTAACACAGGTACCTAGAGAAGAAAATGCTGAGGCTGATGCTTTGGCAAATCTGGGGTCCTTCTTAAATCATTATCAAAAGAACAACTTCCTTTGTAGAAACATCCTAACAAGATTTGGAGTGCCAGCTGAGATCATAAGTGACAACGGTTCTCAATTCATTTGCAAAAGCTGGGGAATCAAGATGATAACTTCAACACCA
Organism: Ambrosia trifida; assembly: GCA_028751855.1. Taxonomy (NCBI): domain Eukaryota; kingdom Viridiplantae; phylum Streptophyta; class Magnoliopsida; order Asterales; family Asteraceae; genus Ambrosia; species Ambrosia trifida. The sequence continues at coordinate 22,078,409 of CM054124.1, read as the reverse complement.
GTCCATCCTCAAGCTAATGGACAAGCAGAATCCTCAAATAAGATTATCGTTAACAATTTAAAGAAGAAGCTTGGGGAGAAGAAGGGAAAATGGGCAGATGAACTTCCATTCGTACTTTGGGTTGATAGAACTACTTCAAAGAATGCAACTGGTCAAACACCTTTCTCCTTGGTCTTTGGAGTTGAAGCAATGCTACCTACAGAGATGGTCATGCCTACAGCTAGGAGACATCTTCAGGATGTGAAGGGATATCGTACCAAAGCATTACAAATACCATATCATCGCCCAACTAGAACCGGCATCGCCTGGCATCCATCCGCCCGTTTTACGTCAGCGGATCGTCTAGCGTCCATACGCCCGTTTTACGTCAGCGGAACGTCTGGCGTCCACCCGCCCGTTCTACGTCGGTGATACACCTGGCGTCCAACTGACGCCAGACGTAGCCTTATCCGCCCGTTTTACGTCGGCAATACACCTGGCGTCCAATCGACGCCTGGCGCCAGCTGGTCCGCCCGTTTTACGTCATCGGACCCAATATGCTTCAAAGCTTCCCCAGCAAGCCAGTTGAAGCTTCACCAACACAACTGGAAGATGCCTTTTGGGGCAGCCTTGGGACTCACCCCTGCCCCAGATAAAATATCTCTGACGCAACAGGCTGCCCGTCAGAGTTCCTCTCCAATCAGAGACTGCTCTCAGTCTGACATGCAGAAAGGACGACGACGTAGCAGCCTCCCAGCCAAGATATCTTCTTGACAGCAGGCTTTCTCAAACTGTCTCGAGGTCCAAGGAAAAGTATGATTACTCACCGTCCTCGGTCTACCAATAGGCGGGCGCCACGTGTCTGCCGACCATCAGCGTCCATTCAACGGACGCCACGTGTACTATCGTCAGGACGGTAACATCCCCCCTTACCATTTTACTTTCTCCTTTTTACCAAAGCCCACTTGCACCAAATGGGCTTAAGGACTTGGGCCGGAATCTTGGAGACACCTCTACCTGGGCCGGGAGGATGGGCTGAGAAAGTGTGATGTCAAGGTACTACAAAAGGAGGGGCTCCTTCTCCTTTTGTTGGCATCTAATATCACATACACTTTCACTCAAGAAGAATACCAACTCCTTCGTACCTTCTTCAACCCCTTGTTTATTGCACTAACCTTTAGAGGCTCGGCTCTTCTAATCGGTAGTCTTCTAAACTCCTTGGTCTTGTCCTTAGACCCTCACGTATTTTATAAACACCTCTCTTTACAAAATACAGTAGAATCACCACTAGGGTTAGCGTCTATACGGTAATACAGGATTCGTGTTTCTTCAGGATGCTACTACTAACTCAGAAGCATTATTGCAAGATTTGGAAGCAGTGGACAAACTCAGGAATGCTGCTAAATTAAGGATGGCAGCTCATCAACAAAGGATTGCTAAAGCTTACAACAAAAATATAAGGATAAGAAGATTTCAAGAAGGAGATTTAGTATTAAGGAAAGCCTTCCAAAATACAACAAAACCAAGTGATGGCAAGCTAGCTCCTAAATGGGAAGGGCCATATTTAATAGATTCTGAAGCTGGAAAAGGAGCATATTGGTTGTTAACCATGGAAGGAGAAATTCTACCAAGGGCTTGGAATGCTATTCACCTGAAATATTATCATGCCTAGGGATGCATGTGACTGATTTCTCTGGAAGAGAGAAATATAGTCCGAATCACAGGTGGGATGAAGGTGAAGGGTGATAGAGATGAATCATCTCCATATGTAAGTATTCTTAACCTATTTCGATCATTTATTTTAACTATAACAGTCCATTTCAAAGAATTTTGCAGTACCATCCTGAAGATGGAACGTTTTGAAGACTAGAAGGTTGGCCACCCTCTCCTCCGTTAAGGTGTCTGACACCTTCCTAAGGTTTAAAGGTTTTCACCTTTCTCATTGGGTTAGCAACCCCGCCTGGAGCGCACGTTGTTCATATATATTTTTAGGATGGTGGGACCAGTCCATGTAAAAGTGGCTGACAATTTCATCATTTTTTAGATATATATTGAACTCTTAAGGTTTAGACATTTTTCAATGTCTCTTACGTATTTGGCCTAATCGCCAGGGCCTTGTCGCCAGTTATTCCTAAGACATTACAATAGGCCTTGACGCCAGAAATTCTCAAGATGTTACATGTTGCTTTTCACCAAGCATTCTAAATGGGCTTGACCCTAGTTTATTTAAAGGCCTAGTCGCCAGTATAATAACAAAGATTGCCTTTATACAGGTTATTCTAAAGCATTCCTTAAAAAAGGAAATAATTTCAAAGTCTATCTTAAAGATATTATACTGGGGACATCCTCAGAATAATGAAGACCATCCTGAGGATGATAAAGAAAGAAGAACTGGGGACATCCTCAAGATAGTATCATCCTGAGGATGACTAAGCAGAATGAAGGGCATATTTGAGAAATTAAGCTGAAAAGAGTATCTTCAAAAGATAAAGGTATCATTTATCTAATTTCTTCATGTCTAACCATTTGCTAATGTTGGCAGGATATCAAAAAGAAAAAGACACAAGGATGTAGCGTCAAAAAAAAGTGGTTACCATATATTATTTATGCATCATAGGCAAAACTGATGCCAACCCTTGGCTTCATCCAAAACCAGGACCCATCCACCAGGGGTCAACATCTAAATTCAGGGTCAATAATAGATTTGGGGCTTCGTCCTAAAACCAAGATCCCTCCACCCCAAACCTTATAATATCCTAAATTATTACATCACCCACAGGAAGATCCCTCCGGATCCTTGGTTGTATCTTCAGGATGGGTAGTAGGAAGAGGCATATCCACATCTTTACCACCTAGGCTCTTGACCTTTTCCCTCCAAGCCTCAATGTCCCAGTCTTCTTGTTTGAAAACCAGGATTCCTAGACTGGAGAGCCATCTTCAACCTAGCCTGCAAGACGGAGATGCTAACGGATTTCATCAGCTCATTCCTATACTCATCCATCTCCTTCTCCTGGCCCAACAATGACTGAGCATGCTCCTCTTTCACTCGCTTCAATTCAGCCTCTGTCTCTGTCAACTTGCTCTCAAGATATTTGCCTTTATCATGAGCAATTTTCTGAACATCCTCAAGTTTGGTTTGAGCATCATGAAGATCTTTGGCAAGAGCATCCACAGATTTCAGCAAGTATTCATGACCCTAACAGAGGAGAAAAGGAGGGTAAGTAATTTTCATTTAAAATTATTTTTAACATTTCAATGTCATTCTTAGGATAAGGCCATATCTGGAGAATGAATTGGGAGATCTTCCCTAATACAGCATCAAAGTTCAACCCCTCAAAAGGAGTGATTTCTTGGGCAATGGTGATAGAAGTACTAGTTTTCCTCTTTTTTGAGGCACTGACAGCCCTAGATTTGGGAAGAATGGAGAGAGGACTGGCCATCTTGGGACTAGATGGAGATGCTGAAGTAACCTTGGTTGCCTTGACATCTATGTTGTCAATATTTATCCAAGTCAAAGGAAGCAGGCTTTTTGGTTGGGATTAAGACAATAGCGGGATTAGTAAATAAATAAAATAGTAAATACCCTCAGGATGTAACATGATATACTTACCAGACATCTCGGAGGATTGACTGGTAGTGTAACTCCTTTCCACTTCAAAGGTCCTTGCTGATTCAGGTAAATCGAACACAGCTTTACACCGAAAGGAAGCTTCGTTTAATGGAGTAGCTAATTTCATAAAGGGGGTACATGTTGGAAAAAATTTCAGGATGTTAACATCCTCAAGATGAACTTAAAAAAATTCAAAAAAAATTCGAAAAATTTTACCACTTTTTAACCAATAAAGAGGAATCTCATCCCCATAAGGAATAGAGCGTCTCTTTACAAAGAAAAACTTTGTTTTCCAATCCTTCTCAGACTTAATCACATTATACACAAAAGGTGGATCCTTCTCTATAAGTTGAAGGACATAACACTGGGAGCCATGTGTCCTTAACTTATAAACATGTAATAAGTCCCCCACTTGAAGATGGATACCATGATTTTTGATTATTCTGTTACAAACCATCGGTATCTTCCAGAGTTCAGGCATGGCTTGAGAATAAGCCATCCCTGTTGCATCAAAGAAAGCTTTGATGAACGGGGGAAAAGGATACCTCAACCCTAAAGAGAATGGTAAGAACAGAAAACAGGTTCAAGTGGGAGATGCAAAATCAGATCTTGCATAAGGATCGTAAGGACGAAACTCAGCAGAGCTTGGAAAGATATGTGAGCTTTTTAGGGTTTGAATGTCTGTATCAATAAAAGAACAGGTCTCTTGTTCAGGATGAACCAAGAGATTTTGGGGAATGAAGTCACTTGAAGTTACTACACTCCCTGAAGCCCTTGTAGATCTTTTAGCCATCATCGAAATATTGATAATATTTTGCAGGTGAAAAGAAAAAGTATGAACGAGATGAAATACAAATTACCTTCTTAGGAAGATCAGGAGTGATTATAAAGGAAGAGATATGCTCTAGATATAAAGGGGAGAAGATGATGTCGTGTAATGGTCATTACTTAATTAACGCCGAAGAAATAGCCATTGTATCCTGACGAGATGTCCCATCGGTCATCAGATAAGATATTTTGATTAAAAAATATATTAACCTTGAAATATATTAACGGTAATATATTTTTTGGGGACAATTGTTGGTGGTGAAAATCCTCAGGATGATTTTACCTCACATCCCTGGTGTAGCATCCTCAGGATGCTGAAGGGCTCAACTGGCTTCAGGATATAACTATATTTCAGCATGTGCACATCCTGAAGATATACTAACGAACTATCTTTATATGACATGATTGCAGGTACAATTAAGTTATAATATGGACTTGAAACTGTTTTCCAACGTCTATATTATGATACCCGTTCAAAGGGATTTAAAATGGAAGAGTTACACTTGAGAGATAAAGCTCCAAGCATGAAGAACGAGTCAAAGTTGAACCCGACTAACATTAAAAGAGGGTGAAGAACCACGAAACAGTTGTTGCAACGTCCACCTGAGTTGAAACAGCTACGACAGTCACTAAAGGCCTTCATGGAGCTTAACTAACAAGCAGATTACACGAGATCTTTTGTTTACTTTCAAGTAGTATAAATATGGGAATGAACGACGAGTATAGGACACATTGCTTTTACTAGAGCTTTACACACACTCTCAACTACTGAGAACATTCACAATCATTGTAACACTAGATCATTCGTCCACTCATTCATCCAAAGTTGTAATCCTTTTTACCATTTTAATATTAACAAACAAGGCAGGGGCCTAGTCTCCTCCCGAGGTTTTATGTCGGCGATCTACAATTGATCAGCGGCTTTCCTCGTACATCGAGTGTCGTCTCTTTATATCCTTTCATTTATATTTATTCATCTTTGCATAATTCTCATCTCAGCCTTATAGTTACATCCTCGGGATATAACTGTCCATCCTCAATTTTCTCATCATCATCCCAAGCATAGTTGTCAAATAATATAGTGTTTACATTAACAAGTCACCATCCTGAGAATAACACATATTTTTTATCAAGCTAGTACTCTACCTCACTTTAACTAATTTGGAAAACAAGATTATTCTTAATTAATAATTTTTGACCAAAACAGTTACCACATTCGAAGCATCTGAATTTGCTTTTGTCCTTGTTTTCTTGACTCATATTTCTCTCATACTCTTTCCTTTCTTCGCTAAAGTTCCTTCCTTGTCCGTTGTTAAAGGTTCTTCCATGTCCTCTACCATAGTGCAAACTTCCAGAATGATAATTACTTGAGGTTGCCATTAGGAGTTTGGTTTGATGATTTTCCTCTGGTTCATCTTGACTTTTGAGACGTTCTTCAAATGCTGTTATTCTCCCCACTACTTCTTCAAATGGCATTGTGTCTATCTCTGAATATTGCTCAATAGTTGCTACAATAGGTAGGAACTTCTTTGGAACTGAGTTGAGCAATTTTCTCACAATTGCTTTATCTTTGAGAGTTGTGTCAAGGCTTTTGAATTTGGTTCTTATGTTGGCTAACTTGCTTGCAAAGTCACTTACTGGTTCATTTTTCTTTCATCGTTAGAGTTTCTAACTCACTTCTCAATGTTTGTAGTCGTGCTTTCTGAACCATATCTGCTCCAAGGTATCTAACTTTGATTGATTCCCAAACTTCTTTTGCATTTTGACATTGTGCTTCTTGCATTAAGATATCTTCTAGTAATGTTTGGAGAATCATTGTTTTCGTGGTCTTTACTTTCTTTTCATCTGCTGCTTATGTTCCTTCTTTCGCGTCAATTGTTTCCCAAAGACCATAAGCCTTTAAGATCGTTTCCATTAGTAGTGCCTATGAGGTGTAATTTGTCTCTGTCAATTTCGGGCATTGTAGTGATACATTTCCTTGCTCACGAGTTGATATTAAATTGCTAGACGCGTTTTTGTCTTCTTTCCCTGCCATGCTTTCTTGCTTTACTTTCTTAGACTTTCTCTTTCCAATCTTGCTTTAAACTTGCTTCTTTCTGACTTGCTACACTTTCTTGCTTGCTTAGTTTGAAGCAAAGGTTTTCTTTCTTGATTTGCCACACAGGTCAATAACTTGCCACGAAGGTCTAACTTGCCACAAAGGACTAATTTGCCATGAAGGTCTAACTTGCCACGAAGGTCTAACTTGCCACAAAAGTCTAACTTGCTATATATTTTCTCGACGAATCGAAATAGGTTCGGAGTATCTTGCTACACGAATCGTTTATGATTCGATTTAACTTGCTAAGTGGAACTTTCGAAAATTTTGACTTTTCTATAGTCAAATTTTGATTGACTTTCTTAAACAAACAATTATGTTTGTTTTTTTTTTTCTTAAACCAAGATTCTGTGTGTTTTGAAAACAATATGTTGACTTTCTAAAGTCAACCTTGCCCAACAATATAACTTCCCCACAACAATCCCGCTTAATTCTGAGTGAAACAAAACAGAGTTTTGATTTGTATTTGTTTCAAAAAAGGATTTGGTAGTAGTCTGATATTTTAATCAGATTTCAGTTTTAATTCTTCTGAATCGAATACGTATGACCAAAGGATTTTATTCGAATTCAATTGGTCCGAAAAATTTGTTGTTCGTGATTTTGATTCAGAACTGTTTGACTTTTGGTTCAAAAAAAAACAATCAAAACTTGTTTCAAAATTTGAGTTAATGAGACTCGGATTGCAAACAGAGCCTTGGTGCTTTTCTTCAGCGTATCTAGACGAGTAGAAAGGTGGTAGTATTACCTTGAATGGTGGTCAGAAGTTGCTTCCAAGCTCCGATTCATGTGCAGCTACGATGGATGGTTTGGGGATAAGGTGGTGGTTTAAGGAAGAAGAAGAAGGCAAATGGGGCTGAGTAGGGTGGGGATATGTTTAATATTATCTTTTTATTTATGTTTTTAAATGGTTCTTTTGTATATTTGAGGACAAAAATGTACTTTACCTGTTTTTAACAGAGGAAATTGACGACAGTTAGAGGTAAGGACCACACGAGAGTATGGGTGTTCAAACTCGGATAATCCAAATTTTGGATATCCGAATTTCGGATAATCCGAAATTTCAGATAGTCAATATTGGGATCCGAATCCGAATCCGAAATTTCGGATCCGGATTCGGATCATCCAACGGATAATCCGAAAGTTAAAACAAATAAAATAAATAAAAAATAATAAAAAAACGTTCTCCTTTATGTCTAAAAGGTGAACTTGTTAAAAAACAAAAATCGAAGTTAGATAAACGAAACTTGAGCAAAAAAAGGTAAAAGAAACTTACCGTTTAGTGGACGGGGGTTGTGGAGGTCGGAGACGATGTGGACAGGGGTTGTTATAGAGAAGAGGGAGCGGCTGCTATGGATTGGAGTAGTATGGACTTATGGTTAGGAGGATATTAGAGATTTAGGATTGTGTATTGTGTTATGTAGTGTATTTAATAATATATATTATTTATATATTTTTTAATATTCGGATTCGGATAATCCGATTATCCGAAAATTTTCAAAACCAGGATCCGAATCCGAAATTTCGGATAATTCGGATTTGGATTATCGGATTTTTCGGATTCAGATTTTTTTGAAAACCCCTAACCAAGAGTGCAATATTGAAAAACCACATGAACCAACCATGCGATTCTCTCTTTTGAGTTGGTTTCTTTTTTTTTTTTTTTTTAATTTCACAGAGACCTTCTATATAAAGGAACAAAGACCTTCTATATAAATGAACCACTAATATAAATTTAGTTGTTTGACTTTGAATTTTAAATATATTATTATATTATAAACAAACTGTTTGAATTTTATATTATTGTTTTCAAATGTGACCAGCACCATCAACATATTACATATGAAATCATTAAATGGGGGTTGGACAATTATTAAGCCTATAGAACCAACAAATAAAACTAAAACCACCATTAAGTCACACTTGAATAAAAAGGTGCAGTTGGATTCATAACCGCACCACTACAAAAATTATGTAGCACCAACAAATCATTTGTGTAGTAGTCCTTGAGTTAGTTGCATGACATCGAAGATACTGACATAGGATACGGGTATGTATTGGCATAAATAAAATAGACGGTTTGACCAGGGGTGCTTGGGTTTCCACCATTAATTAGGCAGTCATCGTAGGCGATACGCTTAAACACACTTGGGTTGATGAGCCTGTTGGAGCTAAACCACCCGCAACTCACGTGAATGTCTGAGATGCTATAGCCTCTGGTTCCTGTTGGTGGTGGCACGCACATGTTCTGAGTTTGAACCGTGTATGTTGGGATTCCATTAGGAAGAGGATCTGTCTGCCCTTGGGAGATGAAAATGTTATCCGTTGAGCATGCATGTCTACTTATCCAATCCAAGTCGCCATCATAATCTGTTCATCACCCAGAAAAAAGTCACATATATATATATATATATATATATATATATATATATTAACCTTGTTAATTTATGGATGCATAAAAAAAATAGTATGTAGTTATAACATGTTATTAAATTACCTTGAGGTGAGACCAATAGGCTTGGCCTTGTGTTGGTGGCATTGATGAGATGGTCCTTGGAAAAGCCAAGCTCTCTACTCTTTAAAAACTGACCATGGAAATGATCATTTCTTGCAACCACTATTTCACATATTTAAGTTGTTAAAATACTCGATCTTGTTGGTATACATGCATGTAGGGGTGTTCAAAAATATCCGAATCCGAAATTCCGATACAAAATATCCGATATCCGAATCCAAAACTATCCGAAAATTTGGATTCGGATAGTGATTTTAAAAAAATTCGGATATTTCGGATATCCAAAAATATCCGAAAATTTATAAAAGTTTTTTATCGGATTTCCAAAATATCCGAAGATATCCGAAATATGGCCAAAAAAATCAAGGATAAATTATCAATTAACGTGCTAGGCGTAATTATATATGTACATATGTATATGCACGTACCAAAGAAAACAAGGACAACAATAACAAAACCGAAGCAAGAAAGATCCATATATATGTTGCAGATTGAAGATGCAGCTGGTGAAGAGAAGACAGTCACAAAGACAGATGTAGAACTCCCAAGTGCACATATATTATGTATGCTATAATTAAGCGGTCGCCAGCCAACATTAATTAATATTATATAATAATGAGAACAAATTTATAACTATACATTTCATTAAATGTCTACAGAATTAATTCACGGTCGGCCTATCTTGGGCGGCTTTGCCAATAAGTGTCAGCTTGTAATTGGAACATTTGTTTCAGCAATTATCAATTAATGTGGTAGGCGTAGTTATTTAGCGATCGGACCGTAGATCTTTTCATGAGGAGATGAGAGCTTGAGAAGCTCTGCAACATAACCGAAGCATTTCAGTTTTCGATCATACCATTGGACTGGAAACTCTCGTCGGAATGTAAGATTTAGCCATCGTCGTCAGTATTAGATTAGGGCTTCGATCTAGCTGTCAATGCATTGAGTAGCCGCTACCAACATGCATCGCCGACAGTATTAGATTCAGGCTTCGGTCTAGGTTTGGAAATACGGAGATAAAAAAATGGAGATGAAAATGTTTGTGGATACAACAATAGTTGTAGTAGAAGTAGAAAAGTTAGGGTGGAGACAAAAGACTACATGCTTTTTAACTTTATATCTCGGAAATGACAATTTAAATTATACTCATTTCACATTTTGATGTAGGAAATTATGAATATAAAACATAAAATGTTTCAATAAAACTATAAATCAATAGGAAAAAAAATATAAACTTTAATATTATATTATTTACATCGTTATCCGGTTTTTAAACCCGGTTCAACCGGTCCGACCAATGAACCAGTAACGTAACCGGTTCGACATCCGGTCTGGTTATAAAAACATTGATTCTGCATAACCTTTCCCTACTATACATTTTTTTGAAAATTTTTATTTGCTTTCCCTTTCTGTTATTTTCCCTACTTTTTTCAGCTACGTTTTGTCAACTCTTTTTATGTATTAATTTAATTAACGCTTTGTTTTAGTATGCTCAACGTTTCAAAATTTACATCCTCAAAATATGATTATAAGTGTGAAAAAAAAAATTGTTTGCACCGCCACGTAGCACGGGTAATAACATTAGTTATACAACATTTTCAATTGTCAACGGTGTCATTTTTTTTATTGGTTTAGGTGACTTCAATTGCAATATTACTATTGTTCTTTTTCCTTAAATAATTTGAGTATCGTTTTTTTTCTCTAAGTAATTAACGTTTCTAGCCCTTGAGAGTTATTATATGACAATTAAAGGCAGATATTTTTTTATTATAGTATTCTAATAATTCTTTTATTATAAACAATTTTAACTAATGCTAACTTTTAACTCCAGACATATTTACTTAATCATGTTACTTACTTATTTTTACTGTGGTTTAGGTTAAAGCCTAAATGGTCTATATATTACCCTTTCAATGTACCAGGTAACAAATCTACTGCATGGTCTATAATAACCCATCAATATAAAATGTAACAAATACATCATCACCAACATCCTCCCACAATCCTGCCACGAAGCGCAGGCACCAATACTAGTTAAGACCTAAAAGTCAACATTCAGAAAGAAGTATTGATACTAATTATTATCTTTCATCGCCATTATATGAAATTTGTTCAAAAATTTGTTATCCCGTATGTTTATTTAGTTTGGGTGAGTTCCATTTTCATATAAAAGTTGATTATCTTCTAGGGGTATTTAGGGAAGAAAAATGGTAAAATTTAGGAAATTGTAAAGAAACTTTGGTATGTCATCTTAACTTTAGACAATTTAAACATATTTGTCCATACCTCCTCCTTTATAATGTAATTTAGTATAGATATAGATAGTTCCATTGTCAACATCTAATCTTATGTTGCATGAACAAATTTTTAGAACTTACTAACCAGTGTTTACTTTCTTAATTTTAGCGAAAGGTAGTAGGTTGCCTATAAAAAGGAATCGAATTCAACTGCATCAATTTTGGACTTTGGAATCTGTTCTTTTGTAAAAGGATTTGCAATCGTCTTCACATTCTTGCAAATAGCCTACGGAACGTTTAAACTCCTACTTCTCAAGGTTTAGATCATATTAGAAGGAAAGATATTAGACGAAGTGTGTAACGGGTCACAATGGTTCAGGTTAAATGTGTAAATTATTTATACTATGTTAGAGCCCCGTGTGTACACGCGGTACATGTCCATGTCAAATGAAAAAATTCTATAAAGATTGTAGTATGCAATTTTATTTATTGAAAATTACATAATACAATTCGTATTAAACCGCAATTCGTAATTAGTAATATCAATAAATAACATTAAAAATCTTAATAAATAATATCAAAATCATAATCAATCATTCAAATCAATGACATTAAAATCATCCGCCTCTCAAATTGACTTAACCATTATCTATAAATTATTGTTGTCATCTTAAAATTATTACATGAAAGAACCTTTTAATATATTGAATAAGGAAATCATACATTAGTTATGATTTTGTTTTTTTTAAAAGGTGAGTATGTTAAATATATGTATATGTATTATTACTCAATGGTGATTTATATAAATTAACATACGTGTATGTAGCATCTATGAAATTTAAATACACTGATAATATAAAGCGGGTGGCTTTGTGTATATTTATGAATATTGATGTCGTATACTTAATGATATATGAGGATTTTAAAATATATTTGTATATGGGATATAGTTGAATATTTGAAATTTGAATTTTAAGAACTTGAGTCGGTGACTTTTCTAACTCAGCATAAATTATGGTGAGCCTACATTCCGGGTTAAATTGATTCACAATCAATCATTCATACAAAAAAATAAATGAGAGCTATTATGGTAAACCGAATTTCGTATTAATAGTAATATAAATTAATGAGTTTAAAAATCGTAATAAATAACATTAAATTCGGTCAATTATTATTAAAATAAATAGATAACAATCATTCAGATTGAATGACATTAAATTTGGTCAATTATTATTAATGACAATAAATAATATTATTTATGATTTATTGTAAATAAAAAAAATCAACTTATACATTAGTTATGATTTATTGTAAATTATAAAAAAAATAAACCTATACATTAGATGTTAATATACGGAGGTTTTTAGTTTAAATTAAAAAAATCAACCAATACATTAGTTATGATTTTGTTTTTTTGACGGTGAGTATGTTAAATATATGTATATGTATTATTACTCAAGGGTGATTTATATAAATTAACATACGTGTATGTAACATCTATGAAATTTAAATACACTGATAATATAAAGCGGATGGCTTTATGTATATATATATATATATATATATATATATATATATATATATATGAATATTGATGTCGTATACTTAATGATATATGAGTATTTAAAATATATTTGCATATGGGATATAGTTTAATATTTGAAATTTGAATTCCTAGAACTTGAGTCGGTGACTTTTCTAACTCAGCATAAATTATGGTAAGCCTAAATTTCGGGTTAAATTGATTCATAATCAATCATTCATACAAAAAAATAAATGAGAGCTATTATTGTAAACCGAATTTCGTATTAATAGTAATATAAATTAATGAGATTAAAAAATCATAATAAATAACATTAAATTCGGTCAATTATTATTAAAGTAAATAAATAACAATATTGATTGACATTAAATTTGGTGAATTATTATTAATGACAATAAATAATATTAGTTATGATTTATTGTAAATTATAAAAAATCAACCTATACATTAGTTATGATTTATTGTAAATTATAAAAATTATATGTCTTTTATGCACATTATAAATGTATAAATGTGTAGTAAATCAAAAAATTTTAATTAAGTTTGTTGAGTGCTTTAAAAATATGGTCTCAGAGTAAAAGGTGAAAACGAAAATGATTCAATAATTTAGAAAAATGGTGAGGAACGTGTGGAACGATTTTTATAATGATTGAATGCTTTAAAAATATAGTCTCGGATTTGTTTATGAATTTTGCATATTTATGGCATGATTGGTAATCCATTTTAGTAATGATTGATTGATAATTTAATGTCTGAAATGGTTAATTCAAATTTGTTTCCTATGTTAAGTCTATGCTGAAAAAACTTTTCTAATTTATCAGTTGCTGAGCATTTGTTTGGTACGTTTGTGTATGGCATGTTTGGTGAATCCGGGTAAAAAAATGACGTTGGGCATAATTGGGCCAGTTTAATTGGAATCGGTTTTGCATTTTTTAGGTTCAAAGGATACGTTAAATTTTATTAGTGGTTTTAATTTGTTATTTTTTTTGTATTTATATAAACAATGCATAATAAAATTGTGTTTAAGGTTATTAAATATCTTTAACTGAAATTAATAATGTTGACTAAACTTAAATTTAATTTACTATTAATTTACATATGGTGTATATATTAGGTAATTGTCAACTTTACTTCAATCAAATTTAAATACATAGGTAATTGTCGTTAGGTTTGTCAACTTTATGCTTACATTTATCCTGAAATATATTTTTGTAAATAGCTTTAAATGATTATCGAATATCATTAATTTTTTATACAAACTTTACAAAAATAATATAAATAACCTTTATATAATAAATAATGCTTATTATGGTAAACTTAAATTCGTATTAATGTTAATATAAATTCGGTCAATTATTAAAAGATAGTAAATAAATAAGATTAAATTGGGTCAAAATATTATTAATGTAAATAAAATTCAAATTTCAGATTAAATGACATTAAATTCGGTCAATTTTATTAATGTAAATAAATAACAATAATTCAGAATTAATGACATTAAAATTGGTCTAATATTATCAGCCGAATATGGAATGTAGGATTGAATCATCAAAATTAACATAAGAAAATTGTCGATAGTTTAATGTTTAAAAAATATTGTTGACCGATTGTTGAATGTTAAACAACATCTTCAAAAAAATTAAGAGTCGGTTTCTTGTGTCATATACAGAATCTGAATCAACTTTATGCTTACATTTATCCTGAAATATATTTTTGTAAATAAGTTTAAATGAATACCGAAAATATTCATTTATTTTTTATACAAAATTTACAAAAATAATATAGCTAACCTCTATATAATAATTTTCAATGATATTACTAATATTCGTAAAGATAGATATATATTCAAAAAAATCTTGAAGACAAAAACAAAGTTACCACAAAAACCATTGAATACTAAAATATATGTAAAATAACAAAACATATAATATTGTTACAATCTATCTAGGATGATATAAGAGTTTTAAATCGATGATATACCTGTTCAAATCAGAAGTAAAACTGCATAAACATGTTCAAAGAAAAATAAAACTGCAAAAACAATGAATCACGGATTCAATATATTTAGGATTATATAAATGCTTAAATCGATGATATACATAAATAAATAAATCGAAATCAGAAATTAAAAAAAATGAATATACCAGTAATCGATGATATACATTCATAAATCAATGATATACATGCATAAATAAAAAATAAGAATGAATATACCAAGAATCAGAAATAAAAAAAATTACGATTACATTAAATAACTGGAAATCATGATGAAGTTTATGAACATAAACGATGAAATAACTAAATGAACATAAACAATGAAAATTGATTAAAAAAAATAACTAAATGAAGTTTATGAACATAAACGATTGTATTCATGGGTAGAATACTGGAAATCAAGATGAAAATCAAAAGAAAAAAATGAAGATTGAGAAAAAAATGATGCAATATTACCTTGAATAAAATCGGATGGAAGAATGGAGAATGAAAGTTGGAAGACTTGTAAAGGAAGAATGAAGATTGAATGTAGAATGAAGGGAAAAAACGGCTTTTATAGATAAGTAGATGGAGATCCATATAAGACTTGGATCATAGAGGCCCTCTCTAAGGTCTCCATTCGACCTGAGGGCTACTAAATTATTATATAGGTAGATAAAATCATAAATGGAGATACCCAAGTCAATTAGGGAAGTGTTTTCATGAAATGGTTATATCCAATCCAATTAGCTGAAAAATAGTACTTCCTAAATAAATTTTTTTAATGACTAATTTCCTCCCCATTTTTTTCTCCCCTTCTTGCATCATTTTATTACACCCTTTTATTTGCCTCTTATGTGTAACATCGCGTGATTTCTACGTTTCTTGTATTTTAAATTCTATACTTAACAAATTCGAAGTTCGCCTTTATTCGCTTATTTTATATTACTCCTACCAATTCGCGACGAGTCGTCATTATAATTTATCATATTCAATTTAGACGTTATAACAAGAAATTCATTTAATTAAGATCTTAATATATATTTATTTAAATAAAACATATATATTCTTTTTATAATAATACCTAAAAGATAAAAAATAAAAAAAAATGTGATTTAGTGTTGACTTTCAACAACAAAAATGTCGTTCTTTTTTTTATTTGTTTATTTATTTATTTATTATTATTATTATTATTATTATTATTATTATTATTATTATTATTTTCTTTTAAAGATATATATCCCACCTAACTCACTCCTAACCACCTTATTAACTCCATTTAATACCCAACCCCTTCACACCAACTATAAATACACCACTTCCTACCCATTCTAACACTTGCTCAAATCCTAAATCCTCTCTAAACCTCCCAATTCTTCAAAGAAATCCCAAGTGTGGAAGTCCACTTCTAAGTGAGTTTTCTCATTTTAAACTCCAACTTTCTCCTTCTTTCTTCATTTCTCCTCTTCTTCTAACCCTTTGGAAAAAACCTCTAGGACCTAACTCTTGTTTGCTATGGCAAATGAATACGAGTAGGACACCAAAATGAGGCCTCAAAGGTGGTTCATCTTCTATTGTTTTTATGCACTAGAAGGTTAGTTGAAGTGATACCAACAAAGTTCACCAACAACTAAATATTGGATGGACTTGTGCTATGGTTAATGGTTGACAAAGGAAAGCCAAGGCTCTTCCAAACTAAGTCACCATACACTACTTTAACCCTATAGTTACATTATGTAAATACTAAAATATATACTTTCAAAACTCTATTAATCTATTAACTTGGAAGGTTTGCGGATACATCCCTACCTTACCAATACTTGACTCTCTTGACCATCCGAATCACCTTTATGGTGGTTTGTGTTTTGGTTAGCCTTAAAGGCACTACTTGACTCTCATGACCATCCGAATCACCTTTATGGTGGTTTGTGTTTTGGTTCGCCTTAAAGGCAATGCATGACTTCCTTGTACTCTTGAATCTTCCTCCGAATCTAAATTCATTTTTTTTCTTTTCTTAACTCTAGTCTAACCGGAGCTAAAATCCTCATTTCTCAAGACTCGTTTTTGAGGACTTAACAAACGCACCCTAAGGTGAGTTCATACTTGTCCCCCTTATATCCTTTATTCTTTGGGGCTCAACATGTATCACTATCAAAACTCAAACGATTTTAAACTCTACAATCTATTATGCTTAGTCTAAAGTCTATCATATTCTAAATTCTATCATGCACAACCTAAAATCTATTATATGTTTGTACGCTATGCTATGTAGAATTATTTACTCTAACATACAAATGTTCATATAGTTGACAACCCACCTTGCATGTATAGCGCTATAGGATTGGCTATCCGCCCCCTACATGGGTCATGTTAAGCAAAATTTTTCGTGGCTAGTCGCCGTTTGTATGGTTCTCTTGCATATGCCTATAAGCAAAACTTTATTATACTATGTATGTATGTCAAAACTAGTATGCTCACCAATGCTTTATGTGTTGACGGATATTTTATACGTGTTGCAGGAAATATTTATTGCAGGACATTCAAGAAAACTACTTAGGATTGGACATAGAAACTCACTCTAGTTCAAGTTATCATATTCTTGTTGTTGTATTTTTCGTTATATGAACTACTTGTATTTCTATTTTTAGACGATAAATGAAATTCTATCTTTAAACTATATTGTCAAAAAATCTAGTGTCATGAAGTCTTTGAACAATCTACCACTAAGTCTCACCTCGATGATTCCGCCATCGGTTGAGGTGTGACATTATGAGGCTTGAACCACCAACATCTTTGAAACCACTTCCTAAATAAACTAATAGCAATGATCTCCAGTTCAGCTGGTTTGAGGTAGGGTGAGTTTTTCCTTAGTGGTTCCTATCCTGGGGGTAGGTCATAGGTTCGATCCATACACACCACAAAAAATTCCCCGTGACGGTTTGAACTTAAGCAATGAGGACACCGATGTGTGAGTAGGGATTCAAACTTAGGACCGCTAGGTTAGAGTTGTACAAAGATTTCCACTGAAATAAGCCTTTTAAAAAAAATAAAATAAATAAACTAATAGCAACTTCGAAATAACACTTTCAATTAAAAAAGAATGAATGCTTCTTTAACTTAATAATATGCCATCACAAATTCTTAGATTCTTTTCTTACAAACTATGGGCTGTTTGGTAGGATTTGTCTGATTAAATGATGAATCATAAGAGGGTCTGAATAGTTCAGCATCCATTATTAGCCGAATGGTTAAAAGCTTAATGAAACCATTCAGATGTTTTTTTTTAATTGAAGCAAACACTCTTAATGCTGAATGATTAAGAGGTTTATTAAGTGGTTAACAAACACCCCCTAAATTCAGGCCTGGTTTTGGGCATGGGCGGGGTGGGTGACGGCCCAAGGCCCAAACTCCCGGGTGGCCCGAAATTTTAAAAATTAAAAATATATATTATGTATAAAGTGTATTTAAATTATTTTGGTGTGAGAAATTAGAACAAAGCCAAGATAGATGAATTGGTTAGTGAATTATATTTCATGATAGAGAACTTGGGTTTAAATCCCGCTTTATGTATTTAATTTTTGTATAACAATGCATTTAACGAAGAAGACCAACTTTTTTTTGATATAATATATATTTTAGGTATTGATTTTTAATAATTAAAAGTTGAAATTTGAATTGCTCATATTTAAAAATTGAAAGTTAAAACTTTAATTTTTTAAGGGGCCTGATTTTTTTAGTCGCCCTAGGCCCAAAATATTTCAGAGATTCTCGAAGACGGTCCTGCCTAAATTGATACCGGGTGGTTTCCTAATTTTTTTTCTTCTAATAGTTAGGCCGTTTTAAAGACAACATCTATCTATATATAAAAAAGAAAATGTATATGCTAACGTGACGTGTAATAGAGGCTTCAACCTCTTTTTGAGAGTGCCACGTGACATTATAATTGAATGATTTTAGTGTTTTTGAATTATTTTCTTTTTTAATTAAATTGAGTTATTTTAGTAAAAAAGAATTTAAAAATAAATTTAAAATTTTATCTATCATATTTCCTCCCATAATTTTTAAACGCTTATATCTTTTATATACAGGATTTTTTAAAGAAAAAAATTACACCAAATTAACGAGCGTTTTATTATCTTTCCAACGAGTACCATAGTGCTATATAAAAAATGGAGAAAAAATCGACTATTTTTTGTGGGGTTTCGTTCATACAGAAAAAAAAACACACAAAGTGTTTATGTTATTCATTAATCGTGTTTTTTCTTTTAAACCAGGTTCTTATCTACGATGTTGAAAATCAGCCCAATCGCCATGTTATCATTGGAATTTACTAGGTATAGTTCATCAAGAGAAGCTAGGAGAAAGAATCGCGCAACACTGCAATACATGGTGTCAGCTTATAGCAAGGTTATTTTTTTATTTATTTAATTACAAGAGTAATAATTATTACTATTAGTATTAGTATTATTAGAATAGTTATATTTTTCAATCCTGGACGCTCCCGAGAAGAATTGATAGTTGCTGACGTGACGTTCAATTTGTGACCTCAACCATCTCTTGATTATGCCACGTGACATAATGAGATGCAATGATTACAATTTCCAACTTAAGTGTTTGTTTAGTTGATTAGGTTAGGAATTATAAGAGCCATTAGAATGTGAGAAATTAGAGAGATGTGATGAGTTTTTGAATAGTTGCAGCTTACATAAGTGATTCATTAGATGATTACTGACTAGGTTTTAGATTAGGGAATATGAGTTATTACTGATTAGAATACTATGAACATGCAATGATTGAGAGATTTTGTGGTTAGTTAACTTGAGCCATTTGCAATAGGTTATCACGTAAAATTAGATTTTTCAACACCGGGACCCTCCCGGTGTAACCAGCTAGTTTAAATATATAAGCGGTCTATGTATTGGAGTTGTGTTACGAGAGTCAGAGATAATAGTAGTCCAAGCGATCCTTTTAATATAGGCTCCAAACTTGAACTTCAACTTATTTTCTAGTACAAATGGGCCAAGAGCAATAAACTTTTCTGGCCATTCTGGGCTCCCAATATATTCTGTAAGCTTTTATGCCTTTATATTCAAGGGGAAGCCACTACTTGAATTCACTAGTTTATTTATGCCAATTACACTACACCTAGAAACAAATCAAAAGAGAAAAGTGCCCTTAAATGTTTTCAAAAGAGTGAAAGACAATGCATCAAGCACCTATATTAGATGCTAATATGAATTAATGAATAGCAGTTAAATAATATGGATAACACGACACGTACTAAATACATCGTTTTGATAAAACCATCACAAATAGACCTGTTATGCTTGCCATAAACAAGTTAAGCAATTCGAACCTTCATGTTCTTCATGTTCAAATACTTATTGGTTAAACTTTGTGTCAAATCATTTTATGTCAAATCAACATAATATCATAAGATCATGTGGTATGGTCTCATGCCATGATCTTATCTTATGCCCAATAACACTTCAGATATTTAACGCTATGCACACCGCTCCAAGCTAGCTGTTCACGGGCGTGATACCTTTAACGCCGCAAATCAAGTGAGCTGGTGAAGAACCATGTGAAAAAAAATCTACCTAATAAGAAAAAAAAAGGTGGGTGAAAGCCTTCTGGTTGCACCAATGTGGCAATGTGAATGTCACTTTTGAATGTCACACAAAAAACTAGTGAAACAATAACACGTACTAAAGACATAATTCCAATCCCTACTATTTTCAAAAGAAATGATATTATAAAACGCATAAAAAGGGGGTTAAACACTCGAGCCTCAGCCATCTCTAGTCTAGGGATGAGATCACTATCGTACTTGTTCTAAAAATACATGTATCGAATTTGAACAAAAGTGGGTACCGAACCGAATACCGTACCGAATATATTGGTACAGTATGGATATTGGTACCGATATTTTGGTAGGGTACCCGCTTTGGTATCGGCTTGTTATTTTTACTTTTTGAGCACTCGTAGGGGTATCAAGTAGGTAAAACCGCAATGAGTATCAGTATTATACGGGTACCAAATATGTAAAATCGACACAAGTACCAAAAATACCAAAATACAAAGTAAAGTATAATATCAAATTCCTTAGTACATAAATTTCGGTGCTTGTGCCCGTTTTACCCATAATCGTAACCATACTGATACGTAAAACAACAAAAACTTGATATTGATACCTATACTGAATCACAAAATCAGTACAGGTATCGATACAGATACGATATGAGTACGTGTAAAAGTATTTGGGAAAAAAATGTTAGTCTCTTCTTTTACCTAAATAAAATATAAAAAATAAAAAATAAAATTATAAAATGTTTTTTTTTTTTTTTTTTTTTTGTAAATTTTTCTACCTTAAAAAATGGCAAAAGGAAGAGCAAAGAGTGGACACTTTTGTAGCTTTCCTTAAAAACAATGAACATGAGAAGAAGATGGTAAATCTTCAAACACAAACAAAGATACAGACACACAGCGGTCATTTCAAAGAGCGAATATTGTGATCATCGTCTCATAATAAAAAAAAAAAAAAAAAAAAAAAAAAAAAAAAAAATCCTTTAAATTCTTCATCAATTATTTCTCCATCATTACAACGATCTACTGTAAGTACTCTCATTTCCCATCAAATCTATATATTTCTCGCTTTTATTTTTTATACATTTGGTTCTCTAGCTCCGGAAACGTGTGCAATTTTTAAATAGGTCCCGCGGGTCATGCATAGTAATTTATCGACCCCATTTATCCATAGCTTTGCGTTTAGTAGGATCAGTTTTATTATACAAATGAGGTCGCCGCACAGCTTATTGCCCGTTTACGTTCAACTTTTTTTTAACTAGTTATAAATGAAGGGTGTGAATATGTTTTATTTCGTTGGGCTAACTAGTGGTGTTAAACGGGCTGTGTTTGCTCGAAAATTTTACATGAACCCGACCCGAACTTTATATGAACCCAAACACGACGTGTTTGACACGGAATTTGTTTATATATTTTTATTATTTTTTTGCATATAATATTATTTTAAAATTAGAATATTATTACAATAAAAGTACAAATGTATGTAAAGAAATTATATTTATATTGTTAAATCTTATGTCTATAGGTGAGATTATAGTGGGTACTTTATTGTTGTTGTAGAATGGTACAAAATGATTTTGAGGCCTTATCATTGGGAAGTTAGAAAGCTGCATTTTTAGCAATGAACATTGGATCACTATCAAATAGAGCTAGGTAGTCAAAGGCTCAAAGCGCAAAGGGTGAGCCAGTCGCTCTAGACAAGCAAGGCGCACGTGTGTTTTAGTCCGTTTTCAACTCTTCTAGACCTTAGGCAGGTTTAGATTGGTTTTAGGCCGTTTTTAGTTGTTTCAGATTGGTTCAAGTAGATATTTTCCGGTCTAGGTAGCTTTTTTGGCCGGTTCAGTGCGCTTGTGGCCTAGGCGCACTCAAGGCAATTAGGCTGAGCCTCACTTGGTTATGTTCTTTCCTAGGTTTCTGATTATACACAATATAGTTGAAAAAAATACAATGTAGAAAAGAATATAACTTTTGTTTAGTTTCACTATTAACAGTTGAGATGATAAGCATTTTATTTGTTAGTTATGACTTATGAGTTAATATTCACAAAAAAAGCTAACATTTGTTCCTGCGAAAATCATTCAACCCAATGTTTGCTATATTCTTGGTTTCAAAAAGCGCTAGGCGCACAAAAGCGACGAGGTCTTAGCGCATCGCTCGAAGCGCAAAAAGCGTGGGCTTTTCGTACCCGAAGCGCGCACTAATTATATAATTTTTTTACATATCTCATATATATCCCATAGGTTTTTAGCTTCATTTACCTAAAATATAGCTATAAATAAGGTTTTTATATAATTTTACCAATATGTACAAGCAAAAAACACAAAGGTACAACATTTTTATGCAAAAAAATACATGAAGTACGTGAGGCGCGCGCCTCAGGACCAAATGCGACAAGAAAAAAGTCAAAATCTCCGCTTTTTTTGCACTTCTGGGAAAATGGGTAGGCGCAAAGCCCTGAGGCGCCCTAGGCTGCGCCTTGATGCGCCTCACGCCTTAGGTACGCTTTTTAAAACCCCGGCTATATTGAGGTCGCTCAGGCATATACTAGTGAGGTAATACTTTGCTAACCCTTAAATCAGGCAAAATTTGATGAAGAGATCTTCAAATTTTTCAAACAAAAAATTTATACAAAATTTTATTGAAAAATTTAATCGTAAACAAGTTTTTATTTAAAATATAAATTTTTTTTATTATTATTTTTTTTTTTTTGCAACAATTTTTGTCCTCCTTTTTAGCTATTGTATGACTATTGTTTTAACTCTTTTCTTACCATTTTTGTGTGTTCATGTTTATGCAGGTTTTGAGTGTAACAATGAATGCAAAAAAATCAAGAAACGTTACAGAAAATGGGGACACATATGAAGACTCAATACTTATGACATTAATAGGCAACGGTGAGGATTTAGGTCCGATGGTAAGGCATTCATTCGAAATGGGCAAACCCGAAAGCCTCCTTCACCAACTAAAAAACGTCGTTAAGAAAAAAGAAGTTGAAATCGAAGACCTCTGCAAGCTCCACTACGAAGAATTCATTGTCGCAGTTGATGAGCTTCGTGGCGTGTTGGTCGACGCAGAAGAGTTGAAAGGCGAACTTGCAAGCGATAATTTCACGTTACAAGAAATCGGTAGTGCATTGCTTGTAAGACTTGAAGATTTACTTGAATCTTATTCAATCAAGAAAAACGTTACAGAAGCGGTTAAGATGTCGAAACTTTGCGTTGAAGTGTTGGATCTTTGCATAAAGTGTAACAAACATGTGTCTGATGGTCAGTTTTACCCTGCTTTGAAAGCTATTGATCAGATTGAGAACAATTATATGAAACATATTCCTGTTAAGACGCTTCGAAATGCGATAGAGAAGCGCGTCCCAGTTATTAAAAACCATATTGAAAAGAAGGCTTGTGGCGAAATTAATGAATGGTTGGTTCATATAAGGAGCACATCAAAAGATATCGGACAGAAAGCAATTGGTTTTGCATCTTTTGCTCGCCAGAGAAACGAAGATATGCTTTCTCGCCAGAAGAAAGCCGAAGAAGAAAGCTCGTTAGGACTTGGTGATTTTACTTATTCGTTAGAGGTTGAAGAAATTGACGAAAATTCGGTTTTGGAGATTAATCTAATGCCTCTTTATCGGGCGTATTATATGCATATATGTCTAGGCATTGGTAATAAGTTTCGCGAATATTATTACAAAAACCGAATGTTGCAGATGAGTTCGGATTTACAGGTGTCGTCGCTGCAGCATTTTCTTGGATCACATCAGACGTATTTGGCGCAAATTGCTGGTTACTTTATCGTTGAGGATCGCGTTCTTAGGACTGCTGGCGATTTGTTAGTTGCGAACCAAGTTGAAGCGATGTGGGAAACGGCGGTAGCTAAGTTGACTTTGACTTTGGAAAACCAGTTTTCTCAAATGGATACTGCAAGTCATCTTCTTCTTGTGAAAGACTATGTAACGCTTCTCGGGGCGACTTTAAGACAGTATGGGTATGACGTGGGTCCGATTCTTGAAGCGTTGATTAGTAGCCGAGATAAATATCATGAGCTTCTGTTGGCAGAGTGTAGGCTGCAAATCAAGGATGCTGTCATTAATGATGATTGTAAGCAAATGGTTATGAAGGAGTCAGAATATCAGTCAAATGTGTTAAATTTTCATCTTCAAACCTCGGATATTATGCCCGCTTTCCCGTATGTTGCGCCCTTTTCGTCAATGGTTCCTGATTGTTGTCGGATAATCAGGTCGTTTATTAAGGATTCGGTTAATTTCTTGTCATATGGTAGTGAAACCAACGTTTTTGACTTTGCGAAGAAGTATCTCGACAAGTTGTTAATCAGCGTATTAAACGAAGTGTTACTCTCCACGATTAAAAGTGGTAGCACGGGCGTACCTCAAGCGATACAAATCGCTGCAAACATATCGTTTCTTGAACGCGCTTGTGATTATTTTCTTCAAACCGCAGCCAAACAATGTAGTATTCCTTCTCGAATAATCGCCAGGCCTCAAACTACCTTAATGGCGAAAATGGTTTTGAGAACTGCACGCGACGAAGCTTATCTTGCGCTTATAGATTTGGTCAACCGTCAGCTGACCAAATATCTTTCACTTACAGAAAACGTAAACTGGATTATCGACGATGTGGCACAGCACAAAAGCGAGTACATGAACGACGTTGTTATCTATCTCGACACTATTTTATCAACCGCTCAACAGATTTTACCTATTGACGTTATGTACAAAATTGGTAACGGGGCACTTGAGCATGTTAACAATTCTTTTATGGATACGCTTCTTACTGACAACATGAAGCGCTTTACTGCAAACGCAGTAATGGGCATCAACGACGATTTAAAACATTTGGAACAGTTTGCGGACGAGAAGTTTCATGCTACTGGTTTAAGTGAAATTTATAAGGAAGGTAGTTTTAGAGGATGTCTGCGCGAAATACGACAGTTGGTAAACCTTTTGTTAAGCAGTCAGCCTGAAAACTTCATGAATCCCGTCATTCGTATGAAGAATTACAACACTTTGGATTACAAAAAAATTGGGATTATTTGTGAGAAATATAAAGATTCGCCTGATGGCCTGTTCGGGAGCCTTTCTAACCGAGGCGGTAAACAAAGTAACCGTAAAAAATCGATGGATGTTTTGAAGAGAAGATTGAAGGAGTTTAACTGAGAAAAAAGTGGCTGCAGAGTTTAAATCAGAAGTGTTCTATAGTTTTGCTGAGAGTAGAATAAGCTGATTTTCCCTTATTTGTGCTTGCAATTTTATTAATTTGTTTATTTTTAATAATGTTAATTTCATTAGCTGATTATCTGCTACCTGAGTTTCAAATGGAATGGTTGTACACAGTTTATTTTGTTGTACATAGAGCAACATCTTGTATACGTGAAGCTTTCACCAAGTGCCTAGCGCTTTGTCTTCATGGATGTAAACGCCCAGGAGTGCCTCAATTTTAAACCGATGAGTTGATAGAATCAGGTTTTCAAAGTACGACGACTTAACTAATCGAGTAAGCAATCTGTTCTTACGTGAAAGATACTTGCTCAATTCGATGATGGTTTATTAATGGTTCGCCTACCTTTTAACAACTTGAGCTCAACGACTTAACCATGTTGATTAAGTCGTTTATTTACCATTACAAAGTATGTGTATCAGTAACAGTATATTGATTAAAAAATTTCCAAAATCAAAAGAGCGAAAATACCTCATGAACTATTACATTTCGCCTATTATGACTAAACTAAATGTTACAATGTGTTACCATTGAAAAGTAATTTACTTGACCATGTTGTAACTTGCTAATTATTTGAAGAGCCTTATCATGGACCCAAGATTTTTGATTTCTTGATTCATCAAAGGAACTAACACATTGAAAAGTGCCAAAACCATAAACTCTAGAAAGAGCATCAACAACCATTTTATCTACTTTTTTTAATTGATTTCATTGTTGTAAACTTGTATGCCATGGCCCATGAGCTTATATCATAGTTGTTAAAAGCCATCGTTTCTTTCGTCTAAGCCCATTTTTCAGGCAACGCGAGGCAATTGCGCTTTAATTCTCCAGGTTATGATTTAGAACTTTAGGAGCAAATTCCGGCGAGATTCCCAAACTCTCGAGAGTTTCCAACCGAGTTCTCTAAATTATTGCTAGATTCCGGTAAGATTTCTACTTTTATATAAGGAAAACCACTTTTATACACTAATATTTTAAAACTTTTGATACAAATTAGATGATATTAAATGTTACACAATAGCTTTTGTTATTTTATTTGAAAAAATAATACTAATTTACTTATACATATTATGTTTTTACTTTTATCCTTTGTTCGTTTTTTTTTTCTTGTCTCAGGCCCTCGCCTTTTTTACGCCTTGCGCCGAGGCTTCAGGCGAGGCCTAGAGGTGAGCAAATCGGTTTTTTTTTTTTTTTGCCGAACCGGTTTCGGTTCCAAACCGGTTCGCTACAGTATCGGTTTCTGGCCGAACCGGTTTCGGTTCCAAACCGGTTCGGTTTTGGACCGGTTTTGTCGATTCGTAAGACCGGTTTCGGTTCGGTTTCATTTTCGGTTTGTTTTGGTTTCGGTTCTTAATCGGTTTTTTCGCGCACTTTTTAAAATCGTATAAATTATATAAAATTTAACTTTTCATAACTTTTAGGGTTTTTTAAAGAAGGAAATTGAATATGAATACAAAAAAAACAAAGTTTTATTTGTGTTTATGGCCAAAAATGTATTTTTCTTAAACCGGTTTCGGTTCGGTTCCGGTTTGTGTACCGGTTTCGGTTTCTTTTGGCCGGTTTTTTCGTCGCTTTTAGGCCGGTTTTCGGTTCGGTTCTGTTTGAGATTTTTTTAGTACCGGTTTTGACCGGTTTCGGTTTGAGTCGGTTTTACCGGTTTCGGTTCCCAAACCGGTTTTTTTTCTCACCTCTAGCGAGGCCTACGCACTCTGAGTGCTCCTAACGCATTTGATAACTATGGCTTATATAACCATATTTGTAGCTAAGGAGTTGTTATTTTCTGATCTAAAAGATGCTTGAAGCTCTCTTGATTTGTCCTTATGACAAAAGTGGTTGTCAATAAGATATTTATGCACTTCAAAAATAGTTGCCAATAATTCATTGCCATAAACACAAAGTGCGCAGTTGTCTCGTGGCAACAGTTTGCTAATATATGTATCTGGATGTTTAAGTGGCTCATTTTTTCAAGAAACATTGTATTTGTTTATGAAAAAAAAAAACCCAACCTTTTCGTTTCGATTGGGAAATGTTATAAACATGACAACCATTTATGAGAGTCATATTCATGTTATAACCATTTTACTGAAGTTACATCATATTTGAAAGTATGTACAAATGCCAACTTAAGAGTTACCCTTTTTATAAGGTTGGTGTAAAAATATTATGAAAATATAAGATTTTACAACTTGTAAAAGCTTATTCTTTCAATTTTTGGCTTACTTTTAATTTCAAGAGTATGATTCGTTTAAATTTATAGAAATATTTTTATATTTGAACGACCAACAAAACCATGCTTTTATTCCATCTCTAACCAGCAAGGCACTGGCAAAATACACAAAGTACCATCCTGTAACACAACTCAAAACAGATATAGAGAAAATTAAAAGGAACTAAATACATTAAATTGCTTCCAATCGTCCCATGTTAAGCTACTCTTACCCGTCCTATGCCTTATCCACATGTAGCTCATGGTCTTCGATTCTTCTATCTAAGCTATATTTTTTTTTTAAACTTGAATGGAATCCATTGGGTTTATTATTAAATCTTATTAAACTAAAATATATTACACACTAAGATACCAACATGTCATTTGTTACAACTTTTGCAATGCATGAATCCCCACACAATAAAGCCTAGTTCTATTCTCATGATCTCATCATCCTCATAGCCATCTCTCCTCCTTTTGAGTTTTGGCCTACCACACAATGGTTTTGAGGTGGCCATTGAGACATGCCAATAAGGAAGTATAGTCATTTCATATACCTTAAATTCTTCATACCTCCACTTGCTAGAACTTGTCAATTTCTACTTATTTAAATATAGTTATGCAGATATAAAAGTATGTAATCAATGACAACATATTTGCTGAGGAATCACTTTACTAGTATTAACTTTTATTGTGTGTACTAGTTAATATTATACTTATATGTCGGATGACATTAGATTAAACAAATGAACATGTTTGTTGTATATACAATATGCAAAATAATAATAATAAGGAAAATTGGATTTTAATACTCTAAACTATTGACAATTGGCCGCTGACGCACTGAACTACAAAATTGAACAACACCGCACTGTAATTTCAACTTATTGGCTTGTATCACACTCAGACTAACCATGGTTAATTTTTGCTGACGTGGCATGGTGACGTGTCCATTTTTGCTGATGTGGTATGGGGAATAAGCTGACGTGGCATGGACACATAACCTGCCACGTCAACAAAAAATGGACACGTCACCATGCCATGTTAGCAAAAATTAACCATGGTTAGTCTGAGGGTGATACAGGCCAATAAGTTGAATGTACAGTGTAATGTTGGTCAATTTTGTAGTTCAGTGCGTCAGCGGCCAATTGTCAATAGTTGAGGGTGTTAAAATCCAATTTCCCTAATAATAATAATAATAATAATAATAATAATAATAATAATAAATAAAATAAAAAATACATAAAGGAAGAGAAAATGTATAAAATGTTAGCCATTATAGTTTGAAAATGGTGGAGTGGTACGGGGAAATGAAGATAAGAGCTTGAGGCCATTTGGTCTCAAGTTTGAATCCGATCCAGAGGGGTTTTATCGCAGTGGATCTTCGGACGGCGGGTTTTTTCCCGAATTGATGGCTTGGTGGACTTGGGCTAACCCACTGACAGTTCAGGTGATATTTAGACGTTGGTCGTTCAAAGAAAAAAGTATGGAGCTGACTTTATCCACGTATAAAAATAATTTAAGCTTATAGTTTCATAAAAAATGATCATTTAAAGCTTTAAGAGATTTAAGTGTAATGTCATGACATGTTTATCACATGATGAGTTGATCAAGTGACGTATAAAAGTCATCGAGTTAATAGACCTATTTATTATACACGGGATCCTTTCTATATAGAAACTAGTGAAATACATATATTTTTATGCATTTTACCTATAGGTAATTAAAAAAACATATAAAAAAGTAGTTTGATGGTACATTTTTAATTAGTCATCATAACATTTAAAAGATATGAACTACTAATATAAAGTTTAGACAATTTGTTTTTGTTTTCGTAACTTTTAGGAAAGATTACAAATGTTTCTTTGGTGGTTCTTGTGTACTCCTTGATCATTTTTTTTTAGTTATTGGTAGTTTTCTTTTTATTTATTTTATTTTTATTTTGGTTTTCCGTTTTTGTATTTATTATTGTTGTTGTTGCTGATGTTGTTAACTGGTGTTTGTTTGTTTTTTTTATTATTCTAAAAACAATGTGTCTACCATCAGCGAAAAGGAAAAGAGTTCATTTATATCTCACCCGACTCTATAAATATCTTTGCGATAGATGCGATTTACTTGTTACGATTGTTATTCTAATTTTATTCTTGTAACAATTTAGTATTATGTAGTGATACAAACGTACATGTATATAGAGTAAAGATCAAATACATATAGTTTTTTTGTAAGAACTGTGAGAATCAAAAGGGGTAAAAAAAATTTATTTTTTTTTTAGAATTTTTTTTTCCCATGTGCTTAAACATTCTTTCTAGATTAATAATATAAAAAAAATTAAATTTTTTTTAGTGTAATTACGTCATTAAGGTAAATACATTAGTTTACACTAGAGTAATCATGTAATTACTCTACATGTAATTACTCTACACCAAATTTTTATTATTTTTTTTTTTTAGTTTTCAATACTATAATACATGTTTAACAATATGGGGAAAAAAAATTTGAAAAAAAAAATACCCTCCTTTGATTCTCACAGTTCTTACCAAAAAAGCTATTTGTACCGGATCTTTCCCGATATATATAATATATATATACACACACTTGTCTATTAATGTTTGTAGTGGTCATTCATGGGGTGTTTATCTACAATGGATTCCATCATGCATTTTTAATATGAGCAATTTGTGAGTGGGTACGTAGAAAGTTAAAGCCAATGGAGAAGGCAGAAGACTACAAATGCATTACGTTGGACCACAAATAGGTAATGTGGAATATGTGGAGACTAGAAGGCGTTTTACATTAATAAACCTACTTATTATATTGTTAACAATAAATAGAAACCGACAATATTTTTAAGGGTTATAGGTTTCATACACCCCGTAATATCATATTCTGGGGGTGTGACATCATATTCTGGGGTATGTGGTAGGCTTCTATTAGTGCATGATATGGCCCAGGGTGTATCATTCCTAATTAAGGGGTGTATGGTTCCTGAATACCTATTTTTAAATCATATTCTCATTTTTTTTTTCCGATTTTGTCTCTTTTATTTTATTATTTATTTGTAATTTGTAATGAATTTTATTCATTGAATTTTAAAACTTAGTTCTTAAGCGAAAAACTTAAGATTCGTTATCATTAGTACCGAAGCTTGAAAGAATATATAGGGGACCCGAAGGTCACCGGACCTTTAAATTAGGGGCAGACTCGATACGTACAAAATTTTCAAATAAAATACATGTAAATGTAAACAACCAAGCAAAAAACAGAGGGGTCCGGGGCCGGCCCTTCCCCGGCCCAAAGAAGCTTCGCCCCTAGTTATCATTTGATGTTAAACCTGACCACTACCACGAGACCGACAAGACCACCACTTTGAAACCATCACGCATCACTTTTTTTCTAGAGTGTTTCGATTGTGAAGGATGTTTTGTTAAGTGGTAATTGGTAAAGACACTCACCTAAGTTGGTGATTTTGAACGCGGCCTTGGTTGAACGGATATGATAATGGTAGCTGAGGTTGTGATCAGTGGCGAAACTTGGATATCGAATTGGCGGGGGCCGGACTCATTTTTTCCCCGATTGAAGGGGCCATAAGATCAAATCGGTGGGGCCATGACTCAATTCATATAAAAATTACCTACGAAAATCGTAAAATTTCACCACTGCGTCAAAAAACGGCGATGTCGGGCACCCCCGGGCCTCCACTATGCTTCGACCCTGGTTGTGATTGAAAAGAATTTATTTTTTAAAGCTAGTATGGTTAAGTAAGATTGATAATAATGATGTATGTCTTAAGAGTTGATATATATTTTAACAAATAAAATGTATGAAACCACCAATTATAAGGTGATATGTGAAGCAAAAAAAAAAACATATCTTTACCTATTGTAGCATGTAAATGAATCAAAATTTATTATATTAACAAGGTAATTCTATAAATTTATTACATTTTAAAAGTAACTTGCCCGAGTTTTTTTATGACTTTTTTATTTGGTCAATGAAACCAATGTTTTGGGCGAATTTTGTTTTACACTATAAGATGTTTTAGAATTAAATTTTTAACCTGATTTGTTTTATTAAAAAAAAAATCTAACTGGAAGCTTCAATGTGATTGGCCCTTTTTTTTAAAAAAAAAAAAAAATCTAACTCACAAATTATAATAATATTATTCTCTTTACCCACTTTCCCAATTCCACTCTCTACAATTTTCACCCTTAAAAAATAGACTCTTAAAAATTTCACCACTGTGTCAAAAAACGGCGATGCCGGGCACCCCCGGGCCTCCACTATGCTTCGACCCTGGTTGTGATTGAAAAGAATTTATTTTTTAAAGCTAGTATGGTTAAGTAAGATTGATAATAATGATGTATGACTTAAGAGTTGATATATATTTTAACAAATAAAATGTATGAAACCACCAATCATAAGGTGATATGTGAGGCAAAAAAAAAAAAAACATATCTTTACCTATTGTAGCATGTAAATGAATCAAAATAGACCCCAAATGTGCCACATAGCGCATTATCCCCCCCCCCCCCCCCCCCCCCCTCCCACACACCCCCACTCTCCACAGTCTTAGAGTACTATAGTATTGTCAATTTATTACCATCTAGTGTTTTTTGTTGGCATGAAATTGATTATCATGTGTTCTCATGTTACACAATGGCCAAACTACATCCATTAAACATGTAACGCATTGACTAAACGCATTGACTATTAATTTAACATATGTATTCACCATTGTCGTTTATTTTAGTTTAATCTGCAAATTGTTATCGCGTTCTCTTACGACCTTAATTAGTTTTAAAGTTATTTTCTCATCACTGCTACTAAGTGAAACTCGAAAACACGACATGTTTTGTTTTCCTTTCTTTTCATTCCTTAAATGAAACCCGGGAATACAAGAAAGTTTTCATTTCCTTCCAAATATTTTGTTTTCTTTTGTTAAGTGAACTCGGGAACACAACCTATATGTTTAATAATTGATGGTGATATCGCTTCGTTTACAAATGTTGTATTTCAATCAATGTTTAAATAAGTAAGTAACTATTAACAAGTCTTCAAATCACTTATATCCATCATAAACTGAATTCATGGTATGTACAATTTATTTATTTACCTATATATGTCAAAGTCAATCTTTTACAAAATATTTATATGAATAATAGAACATAAATCCTCACCTATAGACAACATAAGAGAAGATAAGTAAGAACTACTTTAAGGTATATCTTGATTAAATTGATGTGCAATCTATTAAAAGATGCAAATTTTAACACGATAATCATAAACATGCTGTTTATTAAAAGTGCAATCTTTTGATCGGCATTATAGAGAAAAGAGTTCTTTCCCCTCTCTCTCCATGCATCTTTTGTTTTCTTTTGTCGCTTTTCTACCTTTTTATTCTTTTTCCTTTAACGGGATGTTATAACACGACTAGAAAATGGTTATCCAGAAAAATTGTAATCACGGCAAAAATGATTAATGTCACCGCCCTCCAAAACAATCGTTAATTGGTAACGTATCGATGCATAGAAATATTATTTGAAACCCTTTATTCTAGCTCTTCAATGTGACAACAAAGTGAGGGTTGGATGGAGAACATATAAGTTGATTGAACGGCTATATAAGTATGTTTTGTTTTTTGAAGGACTAAAAGTGTGTATGCAATCAAAGTTAGAGGATCACATTTTTTTACTTTACTTTAGGCTCATATAACTAAATAAGTTTGGAAAATGTATTGCATAAAAAATTAGAAGAATATCGAATGAAATTATGAAACTATGAACGACCAATCTCAGTAACAAGAACAATATGTGAAAAAAAAAAAAGGGAAATGTATTTTAATACTCCTAATTATTGTCTATTGGCGGATATTAAAACCAACTTTCATTTTGGCTAATAGCACTCCTAACTTTTAACTTATTTTCTTCTATCACCCCTAAACTAACGGAGGTCTAACCTGGTTAGTATTCGTGGCCAAAATGTGAAAACCAAAACTTTGGGACATGTTTAAAACTTTTTATTATTATTATTATTATTATTATTATTATTATTATTATTATTATTATTATTATTATTATTATTATTTAAAAACTATTATTATAATATTGTATTAATTTTTTTTTTAATTTTATAAATCCCAACTCTTTCTCCCTATAACCCACCACCACCAAATCAAACCCTAAGAACCCTAGTTTATCAACTGAACCAATTAACAAACAATAACCCCAGAGATCATGGGGCTATTAATCAGAAAATAACAAGGAACGGAAACATGAGATTAATCGAGACTTACAAGGCTCGACGCTATCCAGAGACGAGTCAACAGAATAGTTAAAAAGAGCTTGATTACACTACTACATCGATGAACAGAAAGAATAGAGAATGGGGTTGTATATTTCGGCACTTTTAGGTTGTAATGGAGGGTTAAATTTATAGTATAACACATCAGATGGTAGAATTGGAAATTTGACCGTGGAGTAAATATGGACGTTGTAACCAGAAGCTGTAACCAGAAGAAGAAGGGAAAAGGAGGGGGTAGTCGTCTAGGGGACAGTGATGGGGGTGGACGGTGTAGGGTGGTGGATGGTTGAGAAAATGGGGGGGGGGGGGGGGGGGAGTCTGCCACAGAAGAGGGGGTGGAGTGGGATTTATAAAAAAAAAAAGTTTCAAAAATGCCCCTTAAATTTTGGTTTTTATATTTTGGCCACATAGAAGCTTTGGTTTTTACACCTAAGCAATGCCACGTTAGCTTCGCTTAGCCACGTAGGATAAAAAAATAGGTTTATTGGATTTTAATACTCCCAACTTTCAGAGTTTTGCCGGCAATACTTCCAACTACAGAAATGTTTGCCAACACTCCCAACTTTTAAGGTATTTTCCACTAGCACTCCCAAACTAACCCAGTTAGTTTGTTCAGTTAGTTTGCTGACGTGACATGTTGACATGACCATTATGGCTGACGTGGATGACACACAAGATGACACATCATCTTCCACAGCATGCCACATCAGCAAACTAACTGAACAAACCAACTAGGTTAGTTTGAGAGTGCCAATGGAAAATACCTTAAAAGTTAAAAGTGCTGGCAAACATTTCTATAGTTAGGAGTATTGCCGGCCAAACTCTGAAAGTTGGGAGTATTAAAATCCAATATTCCTAAAAAAAATAACGTTGTTAAGTCTGGGAGTGATGAAAGAAAATAAGTTGAAAGTTTGGAATGCTATTGGCTAAAGTGAAAGTTGAGAGTATTATCCGCCAATAGCCTATAGTTGGAAGTATTAAAATCTATTTAAAGAAAAAACGGATACCTTTTAACGTCAGGCATCATCTAATTTTTGTCAAAGTCTCAACAATCTGAAAAGACAAATCAAATATTTCAAAATTACGTAACACTTTTAAAACCTTATAAAAAAATCACGATTTTTTAATCAAATTATCACACCATATACTTTATATTTTTCTTAAATAATAGGTGATCCCCAACCTAAATTCTCATAGGATGGGTGATTAATACAAGTATACAACTTCGTATTGCAAGTTATAAATTATTTATGAATTAAAATCACGTGTTATTTCAAATAAACTGAACATACTAAAAGTATTAACAACCTTCTCGTTATCAAATTGTTCACAAGAAAATTTTATGTATCAAAACATTAACTGAATACTCTTGTTGCATATGTCATGCTAATCTAAAAACCAATACATTAATCAATTATATCATATAACTAGTTTGTTTAATGAAAAAAACAAAAATTATGAAAAGGTATTTAGTATATTTATTTGGGTTATTGAATTTTAATACCCTGAACTGTTGATTATTGGTCGGTGACACACTAAACTACAAAATTGATCACCACCACACTTTACTTTCAACTTCTTGGCATGTGTCACCCTCGAACTAACCATGGTTAGTTTTTTTTGCTGACGTGTCCATTTTTATGACGTGGCATGGTGATGTGTTACACATCACCATGCGACATCAACAAAAATGGTCACGTCACCATGCCACGTCAACAAAAACTTAACACATCACCATGCTACATCAGCAAAAATGGTCAAGTCAGCAAAAAAACTAACCATGGTTAGTTTGATGGTGACACGGGCCAAGAAGTTGAAAGTACAATGTGGTGATGACCAATTTTGTAATTTAGTATGTCAGCAGCCAATAATCAATAGTTCAGGGTGTTAAAATTCAATAACCCTATTTATTTTTATTTTGTTGCAAGTGCGTTGCACACAATATAATAATAATTTATCCATCACAAATGCATAGCAAGTTGCTACATGACATACTTAGTGAGACATGGCGCTACCAGTACGGTAACACCGCCGCCACCGGTGCTGGTAGTGGATCCGTGAATCAAATCCTGGTTCTAGTTAACGGATACCTTCTCTCTCTCTCTCTCTCTCTCTCTCTCTCTCCCTCCCTCTCCCTCTCCCCCCTCTCGCCCTCCCTCTCCCCCTCTCCCTCTCCCTCTCCCTCTCCCCCCTCTCTCTCTCTCTCTCATTTCCCCTAATATTTCATATATTTTTCAACCCATGACTCACCAAATCATCAAATATGCTCACCAAATCATAGTCTTTAACCTGGGAAAATTGATGAATCATTGCTTGTTAATTGTGGTTTGGAAGAGAGCTGTGAATAATGGGGAAATAAGGATATAGGAGATGGTTTTATTGTTGTTGTGAAGAAGATAATTTGTTTCGAGAGTAATGAAGGCTGTTGATGTGATTAGTTGTTGAGAATTGCAGTTGTTTGGATCGGAACTACATCGTGATATAATTGTGGTGGTGAATGATAGGAATATGTTGGAAATTTAATAATTTAAATATTATATTAATGTTTAATATAATGATATTTAATTATAAAAGCTAGATGAATGAGAGATCTAAGCTTTAAGTGTGTGTGGTGAAACTTTAATGTTGTGGGAATTTGTGCTTGTCCCACATTGGTGGAGATATAAATCATGTGTTGGTTTATATGTAGAATTCTGTAGAGGAATGTATTCCTATACATGGGACCATTAGTTGGTACCCAGGCAGCCCAGGCGGTTGCGAACCATGCTGAGAAACCAGAAAAGTTTTCTGGTTTGAACTTCAAAAGATGGCAGCAAAAGATGTTGTTTTACTTAACAACTCTGAATCTTGCGAGATTCTTGATTGAGGTTCCCCCTCAACTTGCTGAAGGGAACTCTGATGCGCAATCTGTGAGCGCACTTGATGCTTGGAAACACTCTGAGTACCTATGCAGAAACTATGTGTTGAATGGACTGGCTGATCCATTGTATAACGTGTACTGCAAGATACCAACTGCCAAAGAACTTTGAGAATCTTTGGAGCGCAAGTACAAAACTGAAGACGCTGGTACTAAGAAATATGTTGTGGCTCGATTTTTGGACTACAAAATGGTGGATTCCAAAACCGTTATTAGCCAAGTCCAAGAATTGCAAGTGATCCTCAGTGATATTCTGTCTGAAGGAATGAATCTTAGTGAAACATTCCAAGTGGCTGCAATGGTTGAAAAACTTCCTCCAAGTTGGACAGATTTTAAGAATTACCTTAAGCATAAGCGAAAGGAAATGACCATTGAAGATCTTGTTGTTCGCTTGCGTATTGAGGAAGATAACAGAGTGTCTCTAAAAGGAACTCAAGTTGAAGGTACTGCAAGAGCCAACATTGTTGAGCATGGTCAGACTTCAAGGGGGAATAAGAGCAACAAAGGCCACAAATTTGGTGAAAAATCAAAAGGTAAGGGTCGTGATCTTGGGCCTAAGAAAGGTGGTGTGAGAAAGAAGGCTAGTTCCTTCAAAGGGAAATGTTACAATTGTAATGAAGCTGGTCACAAAGCTGATCAATGCAAAGCACCTAAACGTGAGAAGGCGCTTATGGTTGTTGATGATGATGTGCCTTTAGTGGCCATGATTTCAGACCTCACTGCCATGATGGAGGAGGTTAATTTGGTGTCTAATAGTCCAAAAGGATGGTGGGTGGACACTGGGGCTACTCGCCATGTTTGCCCAGACAGGGCTCTCTTTAGTACGTTTAGAGAGGTGGTGGGAGATGAGAAGCTGTACATGGGGAATGCTGCTACAGCAGATATCAAGGGTGAAGGTGATGTGATCTTGAAGTGGACTTCTGGAAAAGAGCTCACTTTAAGCAATGTGCTTGTGACATCCGTCACCTTCGACTTTCACCTACTTGACAATAATAGCCCTTCAAATATTTCCATTTTAGTCCCTGTAAGTTGCGTCGTTTTTAAATTTAATATTAGAGCAAACTAAAATTTTATCATTTATAGTTAATGTGGATCGGGTATAAGTTTTAAGCAAACGGGTATGTTGAAACATCATCCGGAATGGGTATTATAAAAATTTCGAGTTTTATAAAGTTTTAGAAACTTTTTTGGTTAAATATAGCTAACTTGGTTATGTTTTATAAAGGAACAAAAGAAAAATACTAACTAAATTAGAATAAAACTAACTTAGTTATACTTGAGGGGTCAAAAGTGTCAATACTTGAAAGTTAAAAAAAAAAATTCCAACTTTCTTCTTGGATCCGTTTTTCCGGCGGGTACAAATTCCGGCCACCGGAATCCATCTCCGGCAAACTTAAAAACCAAGATTTAAACACTTTAATTTCGTTTTATTAAATGCCGTACGTTTCTCCACTCCATACTAACGTTTTCCCATCATTAATCGAACCATAAACACGTTTTTAATACTTGTTATAAACCGGGTTTTGAGCAAAACGAACGGAACTTTTAATCGCCTTAAAACGCGTATGTTAATCGTCCACTACATAAATTGATTGCCCCATTTTGTTTCTGCATCAATACTCAACGCAAACCCACTTAAAACCATTCCAGATCGCGAGCAGAAGCTTTCCAAATCAAAGTCTAAAGTGGCGCACCATCATTGAAATTTTCGAACCCAAACCGTCTTTGTAAGTACGAATCTTTGATGCCGTTTTAATCTTTATGCATTCCTGGTCATTAACCCCATGTTTTCGGGTTACACCATTGATGAATCGTGGTTTATTGAATTTAGGTTAGGGTTAGGGTTCTTGCTAGATGATATTGGGGAAGAAGATGAACTCTACTTATTGTTTAAATATAATCTGATTCAATCATAATAACAAAAGCAATGGATGGTCTAGTGGTTGAGTCCTTTGGCTTCTGGATCACAGGTCACGGTTCAAACCCTTGCAGCACCACTTTCCTTTCTTTTTATTTTTTCAGCATTTCCTCCTTATTTACAATTATTTGATTAATTATATATAATACATAAATATCTTAGAATATTCATAATAAATTCGTTTTTGCTCCAAAAATTATAAAAATTTAGGTGTAGCTTCTTGATACTTCATAGAAAATAGTCATATTTTTAGTTTTCTGAAAAATATTTATTTTCATGATTTAATTAATTTAAATTGTTTTAATCATAATTAATTGATTAAAAATTCATTTTTAATGATTTTAATCTCAAATTTTTTGTGAAATTATTTCTAATCATAATAAATCGAAATAAAAATTATTGGTTCAGAAAACATTTAATTTTATTGACTTTCCTATTTTTAATCATTTAAACATAATTTAATCTCGTTAAATCAATTTTAAATATAAATAAGTTTATATAAATTATGAGAAAATTATTCTAATTTGTTTACATCAGAAATCATTCATTTTCTATAAAACTAGGAATTTTGGATCATGTATGGTATTATTAGTCTTATTTACGTTTAATTAGATATAATAAAACATTTATTATTTAAACAATTTAAACATCTATATTATAAATATTTTTTTTTATAAAATAGAAATACTCTTATGGTTTAATGTCTTTATTATCTTTGTTGGATCATTGTGTAACTCAAAATTATTTATTTATATATTTATGATTATTGTATTTATTTTAGTTTAGTTAAAGTAATTAACTAAATTATTTTGTCTTAATGATTTAAAACATATTTTTACCTAAATATTCAATTGGTAAAAATTATATTACCTAAACCACATTTACAAACTTTGATGTATTATTTTTGACGTACAACTTTTACAGTAACGCGATTTATCATAAAAAAACTCTAATTCCCCAAATTGACTTAGCAAACCCTAATGCCTTAGACCCTAGTTACCTTAGACTTTTTAGACACTTCCTTATTAGTATTCTTACACATTATAGGTTGAATTCCTTGGAATTCCCATTACTTAGCTCACGACCGCTTAAGTGGATTTTGATCGCTTTCGCAAACTGTGAGTATATCTTCCCCTTTTTACTGTTTTACTACTTTGGGGTGACTCATGTACCTATATATTAATCAAGTTTCAATTTCTTATACTTAATGCAATTCTCATGTGTGTTTGCTTGTGTTATTTTGTGTATCTATGACCTGTCAAATCATTAACCGCTGGGCGGCCTGGCATTTCAATGAATAGTACTATGGTTTATACCCTTGTGACTCTGTTGAGAGTCCTCGTCATTGCTATGTATTACATTACTACTAGCGCATACTATATATATCTGCTTTCTTCTCTTAGGGTTGGTTTGACCCGGATACCACTTATTACATAATTGCAAACAGTATACGACACATGAATTGCTAAACACTTTTATACTATATTTATTTAACAGGGTATGCTCACCAATACAATTTTTGTATTGACCAAAATATTTTGTACATGTTTTAGGTTGTTTTGAGACGCTTCTTTTAGGCTTTTGGATTTTATATTTCAGTCTTGTCTACATTGTATCTTAGCTAGACTTGTCACTTTAGAATTATTGTATCCTGTAATTTCATTTCAATGTAATAAATTATTTAATCAATGTAATCAAATTTACACTTTAGTCCATGAGCTATTGAACAATCGTCACTACGTGACACCTCGATGTTTCCGCCATCGGTTGGGGTGTTACAGATTGGTATCAGAGCCTTGGTTATAGGGAATTAGGTTATTAGAATGCCTTTTAGCCTAGTCTATAACTAAGCTTACTTTCACGAGTCCTCTCGTATATATTACTCTTTATCCTTATATTTTCTTTCAAGATATTTTTGCTATGATTATTTCTCGTTATTCTTTCGATATTTTGCTTGGCGAAGAAGACGCTCGTATTTCACAAATGAAACGATATCATCAAGTTAGGAGTGGTATCCATACCTTGGTGATTAGTTTCACTCCTTTATATGTCATTTATCTTAGGAATATATCTTTGAGATAGGAGTGACATCCACACCTCAAAGAGTATTTCCTTAAAAAAAAAAAAGAAACTTAACCACTAAGCTGGGAGTGATATCCTTAACTTAGTAATTGGTTTAACTCCACGATCGTTTTCAATTTTGAAATACATCTTTGAGTTAGGAGTGAAATCCACATCTCAAGGATCTATTTCTACATCTCGTTGATTATGAATTTTCTTAAATATTGGTAACCTATTACATACGTTAATTTTATCATTCACGTCATTTTAAATCTTGGTCTTTTAAAACACATTGGATTTATACATATTTCATGAAATGATTTCACCTTGCGTTTTATAAACTTGTATTGCACTTTTCAACCTTTTGTTATCATATGATCTACCCAATATATGTTTTCGGGAGAAACTTGCAACTAATAATACGCCTTATAACACTTTTCAAACTTGACATCTCATAATTACGAGGATTTTTCAAATAAACCTGTTTGAATTTAAAACACACTTCGATTTCTAAAAAGTTATCCTCATGCATTACTACTATTCTTTCAACTATACCACAAAGATTGAGCAAACACGTTTTGATAAACGAAAATGTATCTTATTACACTTGCACTAATTATTACTAGTTATTATTACAACACTGGTTTTGAGCATTAACTTAACTCGTTTACCTTCATTTTGTGCAATTGTGTGATTTATTCGATTTATGTTATACGATTCTTTCAGTCGAAATTTTATGCTATACTTATATATTTACTTGAACGCATATTTGGTATGCACATTTTCTTTCCTGTTTTGAGCAAAACCCTGTTATACATACATTATTCTTGTTCATCATCATGGCCAATGAACATACTAGTTGATAACTCGTATGAGATCTAAGCCAGTTCCCACGTACGACTCGGATTAGAGTATTTCTTTAATCCGAGGGGAACGGTGTAACCCTCAGAGTTTATCAACATGAGTGTTTAGAGTCAACGATGTGAACAAAAGTTACCGGTTAGGGGTGAACCTGAAAGGGAAGAACCTCTGACCATGTCTATTACTTACATGCTACTCTCATTACGGTTAAAGGGTAAACCCGAAAGGGAAGGACCTCTAACCATGTCTTGATTGAACATCATTTCTTTACAGTGACTATTACATGTTGGTTGCACGCATTTATTTCTTGTTAAGGCTATGGAAAAGCATAACACCTTAGTGTAAGGTAAATCGATGATTACGGTCCGGAACGCAATCATGGGTTTACAGGTACATGAGGTTGGTGTGTAATTCTATTTAGGCTGTTGGTAGACAATCAGTACGAGTCCAAAGTATCGGGAGTGTGGTGGGTTAGCTGCGGTACACCCTATATATAAGCATAAACGATACTGCGGGAGCGGACTAGGAGTCGCACCAAGAACCTACCCATTACTTGTTAGTTACCTCTTCATTAGATCGTTGACTAATATCTAGAATTTTCAATAAAAACATTCTACATAAGTCTCAATTAGTTTTGTTGGAGCTTTTCTTGTTGACCACCTATTCTGAAACCCTTAAACTTTGTATACTTTTACACTCTCTGTTAGTCGAAATCCTGTTGCTTGTATTTAATAAAGTTCGGGCAGAAACCTTTCTAAAGTAGGGGAGACTACCTTCATCAGTGCCTTTTCCTCACCCGTTACACATTCCCAAAACTTTTCTCATTTAAACTCTCATTTTCTAACTTCGGGTCAACTGTCAAAGATTTTTAAACTTTTACTTCAGATATTAGACAACTAATTTAAATTTTATTGAATCATAAATGATGGAAATCTCTTTTAAAAATCTAGTTGACTTTTACAACGCCTTCGGTTTCATAGTAGCCTCCACTAGAAAGAAATTTCGAGACGAAATTTTCTAAAGTAGGGGAGACTGTGACATCCGTCACCTTCGACTTTCACCTACTTGACAATAATAGCCCTTCAAATATTTCCATTTTAGTCCCTGTAAGTTGCGTCGTTTTTAAATTTAATATTAGAGCAAACTAAAATTTTATCATTTATAGTTAATGTGGATCGGGTATAAGTTTTAAGCAAACGGGTATGTTGAAACGTCATCCGGAATGGATATTATAAAAATTTCGAGTTTTATAAAGTTTTAGAAACTTTTTTGGTTAAATATAGCTAACTTGGTTATGTTTTATAAAGGAACAAAAGAAAAATACTAACTAAATTAGAATAAAACTAACTTAGTTATACTTGAGGGGTCAAAAGTGTCAATACTTGAAAGTTAAAAAAAAAATTCCAACTTTCTTCTTGGATCCGTTTTTCCGGCGGGTACAAATTCCGGCCACCGGAATCCATCTCCGGCAAACTTAAAAACCAAGATTTAAACACTTTAATTTCGTTTTATTAAATGCCGTACGTTTCTCCACTCCATACTAACGTTTTCCCATCATTAATCGAACCATAAACACGTTTTTAATACTTGTTATAAACCGGGTTTTGAGCAAAACGAACGGAACTTTTAATCGCCTTAAAACGCGTATGTTAATCGTCCACTACATAAATTGATTGCCCCATTTTGTTTCTGCATCAATACTCAACGCAAACCCACTTAAAACCATTCCAGATCACGAGCAGAAGCTTTCCAAATCAAAGTCTAAAGTGGCGCACCATCATTGAAATTTTCGAACCCAAACCGTCTTTGTAAGTACGAATCTTTGATGCCGTTTTAATCTTTATGCATTCCTGGTCATTAACCCCATGTTTTCGGGTTACACCATTGATGAATCGTGGTTTATTGAATTTAGGTTAGGGTTAGGGTTCTTGCTAGATGATATTGGGGAAGAAGATGAA
This sequence comes from Ambrosia trifida, assembly GCA_028751855.1. NCBI lineage: Eukaryota > Viridiplantae > Streptophyta > Magnoliopsida > Asterales > Asteraceae > Ambrosia > Ambrosia trifida. Next base: position 22,034,584 of record CM054124.1, on the reverse strand, counting down.
CTCTACTTATTGTTTAAATATAATCTGATTCAATCATAATAACAAAAGCAATGGATGGTCTAGTGGTTGAGTCCTTTGGCTTCTGGATCACAGGTCACGGGTTCAAACCCTTGCAACACCACTTTCCTTTCTTTTTATTTTTTCAGCATTTCCTCCTTATTTACAATTATTTGATTAATTATATATAATACATAAATATCTTAGAATATTCATAATAAATTCGTTTTTGCTCCAAAAATTATAAAAATTTAGGTGTAGCTTCTTGATACTTCATAGAAAATAATCATATTTTTAGTTTTCTGAAAAATATTTATTTTCATGATTTAATTAATTTAAATTGTTTTAATCATAATTAATTGATTAAAAATTCATTTTTAATGATTTTAATCTCAAATTTTTTGTGAAATTATTTCTGATCATAATAAATCGAAATAAAAATTATTGGTTCAGAAAACATTTAATTTTATTGACTTTCCTATTTTTAATCATTTAAACATAATTTAATCTCGTTAAATCAATTTTAAATATAAATAAGTTTATATAAATTATGAGAAAATTATTCTAATTTGTTTACATCAGAAATCATTCATTTTCTATAAAACTAGGAATTTTGGATCATGTATGGTATTATTAGTCTTATTTACGTTTAATTAGATATAATAAAACATTTATTATTTAAACAATTTAAACATCTATATTATAAATATTTTTTTTTTATAAAATAGAAATACTCTTATGGTTTAATGTCTTTATTATCTTTGTTGGATCATTGTGTAACTCAAAATTATTTATTTATATATTTATGATTATTGTATTTATTTTAGTTTAGTTAAAGTAATTAACTAAATTATTTTGTCTTAATGATTTAAAACATATTTTTACCTAAATATTCAATTGGTAAAAATTATATTACCTAAACCACATTTACAAACTTTGATGTATTATTTTTGACGTACAACTTTTACAGTAACGCGATTTATCATAAAAAAACTCTAATTCCCCAAATTGACTTAGCAAACCCTAATGCCTTAGACCCTAGTTACCTTAGACTTTTTAGACACTTCCTTATTAGTATTCTTACACATTATAGGTTGAATTCCTTGGAATTCCCATTACTTAGCTCACGACCGCTTAAGTGGATTTTGATCGCTTTCGCAAACTGTGAGTATATCTTCCCCTTTTTACTGTTTTACTACTTTGGGGTGACTCATGTACCTATATATTAATCAAGTTTCAATTTCTTATACTTAATGCAATTCTCATGTGTGTTTGCTTGTGTTATTTTGTGTATCTATGACCTGTCAAATCATTAACCGCTGGGCGGCCTGGCATTTCAATGAATAGTACTATGGTTTATACCCTTGTGACTCTGTTGAGAGTCCTCGTCATTGCTATGTATTACATTACTACTAGCGCATACTATATATATCTGCTTTCTTCTCTTAGGGTTGGTTTGACCCGGATACCACTTATTACATAATTGCAAACAGTATACGACACATGAATTGCTAAACACTTTTATACTATATTTATTTAACAGGGTATGCTCACCAATACAATTTTTGTATTGACCAAAATATTTTGTACATGTTTCAAGTTGTTTTGAGACGCTTCTTTTAGGCTTTTGGATTTTATATTTCAGTCTTGTCTACATTGTATCTTAGCTAGACTTGTCACTTTAGAATTATTGTATCCTGTAATTTCATTTCAATGTAATAAATTATTTAATCAATGTAATCAAATTTACACTTTAGTCCATGAGCTATTGAACAATCGTCACTACGTGACACCTCGATGTTTCCGCCATCGGTTGGGGTGTTACAGTGCTTTATGTTCCTGACCTGCGTAAGAGTCTTGTGTCGGGTTGGTTGCTTAATAAGTTTGGTTTTCGTCTACTCTTTGAGAGTGACAAGTTTGTTTTAAGTAAGCGTGGTATGTTTGTTGGTAAGGGCTATGCCCAGAATGGTATGTTCAAACTCAATGTAATGGCTGTTACTAAGAATATGAATAAGAATGCTACTACTTCTGCTTACTTGGTTGAGTCTCCTAATGTTTGGCATGGTCGTCTTGGTCATGTTAATTTTAATTCGATGCGTCGTTTGATTAAATTAGATTACATACCAAATTTTGCCATAGACTCGAAATCAAAATGTAAAACATGTGTTGAAGCCAAACAAACAAGATCATCGTTTAAATCAGTTAATCGAATAACTGAGCCCCTTGACTTGATTCACACTGATGTGTGTGATTTAAAATCAATTCCCACTAGAGGTGGAAATAAGTACTTTATTACTTTTATTGACGACAGTACGCGGTATTGTTATGTGTATTTACTTAAGAGTAAAGATGAAGCAATTGACAAGTTTATCTTGTATAAATCTGAAGTTGAAAATCAACTTAATAAGAAAATAAAGCGTGTGAGAAGTGATAGGGGAGGTGAATATGTTTCGCCATTTGGGGATGAATGTGCCAAAAGTGGCATAATACATGAGTGTACCCCACCCTATACACCCCAATCAAATGGCATTGCGGAACGAAAGAATCGTACACTAAAGAAAATGATGAATGCCATGTTGATAAGTTCTGGGATGAGCCAGGACATGTGGGGGGAGGCCATTTTGTCAGCCAATTTTTTGTTAAATAAAGTTCCTTTCAAGAATAAGGATGTAACACCATATGAGTTATGGTGGGGACATAAATCATCCTACAAATACTTGAAAGTGTGGGGGTGCCTGGCCAAGGTAATTGTTACACCTCCAAAGGCACTTAGAATTGGGCCTAAAACTGTTGATTGCATATTTATTGGATATGCCCAAAATGGGACTTCACATCGTTTTCTTGTGCATGAGTCCAAAAATCCTGATGTTCATAAGAACTCCATAATAGAAACAAGGCCAGGAAATGCAACTTATTTTGAAGAGGAGTTCCCAATGTTATTAGAACAAACTCATGCGAGTTCATCAACAGCGGTTGATAAGGTTGTTCAAAATAAAACCCATGAACGATCAGAGGATGAAGAGGTTGAGCCAAGAAGAAGCAAAAGGCAAAGGATTGAAAAATCCTTTGGGCCTGATTTTCTTACCTACATGGTTGAGAGTGAGCCTCAAACCTATCGAGAAGCAGTCACCTCTTCAGATGGACCTCAATGGAAAGAAGCCATCAAAAGTGAGATTGATTCTATTTTGCAGAATCATACATGGGAGTTAGTTGATCTTCCACCAGGGTGCAAGCCACTTGGATATCGATGGATATTCAAGAAAAAGATGAAAGCTGATGGCTCTGTTGACAAATATAAGGCAAGGCTCGTAATCAAAGGGTATAGAAAAAAGGAAGGTCTTGACTACTTTGACACGTACTCGCCTGTGACTAGAATAACCTCTATAAGATTGGTGCTTGCAATTGCAGCGTTGAGAAATTTGGAAATACATCAAATGGATGTAAAAACTGCATTTCTAAATGGGGAGTTAGAGGAAGAGATTTACATGGAGCAACCTGAGGGTTTCTCTGCTCCTGGCCAAGAAGGCAAAGTATGTAAACTCGTCAAGTCACTGTATGGCTTAAAGCAAGCTCCAAAACAATGGCATCAAAAGTTTGACCATGTTATGCTTAACAGTGGTTTCAAAATAAATGAATGTGACAAGTGTGTCTATGTGAAAGACACTTCTAAAGGTTATGTAATCTTATGTCTTTATGTGGATGATATGCTTATCGTTGGGAGTGATGACAAGATGATCAGATCTACTAAAGACATGTTGAAAGCAAGATTTGACATGAAAGACATGGGTCTAGCTGATGTAATTCTTGGAGTGAAGATTATTAGAACCCAAAATGGTCTTGTGTTAAGTCAATCTCATTATGTGGATAAGATCCTTGAGAAGTTCAATTCGGAAGACACAAGTGTGGCTCAAACCCCGATTGATACGTCACAACATTTGGCAAAGAATAGAGGTGAGGGTGTTGCTCAATTGGAATATTCAAGGATCATTGGCAGTTTGATGTATCTCATGTCATGTACCAGGCCAGACTTAGCATATGCTGTGAGCAGGCTAAGCAGATATACTAGTAATCCTAGTGCTGAACATTGGAAAAGCATGACAAGTCTGTTAAGGTATTTGAGATACACAAGGAATTATGGACTGCATTATGGCCAAGATCCAGCTGTTGTGGAAGGATACAGTGATGCCAACTGGATATCCGATATGAAAGATTCTAAATCCACAAGTGGTTATGTGTTTACCCTTGGAGGAGCAGCTATAGCTTGGAAATCTTCCAAGCAAACTCTTATAGCTAGGTCCACGATGGAATCTGAATTTATTGCTTTAGATAAAGCTGGAGAAGAGGCAGAATGGATACGTCAGTTTTTGGAATATATTCCAAGATGGCCTAAGCCTGTTACGGCTATTTGCATACATTGTGATTTCCAGTCGGCAATTGGTAGAGCTAAAAGTGCAATGTATAATGGCAAATTGAGGCACATACGACGTAGGCATAATACGATACGACAACTGCTCTCAACAGGGGTTATCACTATTGACTATGTGAAGTCAAAGGATAACATTGCGGATCCGCTTACAAAAGGCTTAAGCAGAGAGGTAGTACATAAGTCGTCAATAGGAATGGGACTAAAGCCCTTGGAATAAGTTTGTACAACGGAAAACCTATCCTAGAAGATTGGAGATCCCATGATCTAGGCTCAATAGGACCACCTAACTGTACGGACTAAGATCACTGTGGGGGAGTACCCCAAAACACAAAGGGAGTTGCATACTTCCTAGTCCGTCCTTAAAATAAATCAGTGATGTCAAACGAGGATAAGCATATGGCTTTTAATGATTTTGGTAAAATCACCTATGTTAGAGAGAAGTGGGGTCGCTTCAAATGGAATTGTTGGGGGCGCAATTCCTAGAGCTCTCGCAGAACCAGGATAGTGCTCCATGACCATAAACGGACACGACAATGAGGAGTTAACCAGACCAGGGAGAGTAATGTGTGATGTGTAATAACGTCTACGTAAAAAGGGGTTGGTTCAAGGACATCGCGTCTACTAACCGCTAGGAGACAAAGTGCACATCACAAAGGAGAGTTCAAAGGGAATACCTACCTATCCTGCATTGCTTAACCGCTGAAATTTTATTGTGACACTTGAGTGTGTGGGGCGATCTCCATTCATGTGGGGGATTGTTGGAAATTTAATAATTTAAATATTATATTAATGTTTAATATAATGATATTTAATTATAAAAGCTAGATGAATGAGAGATCTAAGCTTTAAGTGTGTGTGGTGAAACTTTAATGTTGTGGGAATTTGTGCTTGTCCCACATTGGTGGAGATATAAATCATGTGTTGGTTTATATGTAGAATTCTGTAGAGGAATGTATTCCTATACAACAGGACACACCCAGTGGTAGCCAGGAGGGTGCGAAGCACCCGACGCGCCTGCGCCCGCGCACGGGCACGGGACCGGGACGAGGGCGATGGGCGTAATGTGGCGTTTTGATGGCGCACTTTGCACTTCGCACGCTCGCATCGCCGCGAGCCGCTTGAGAGCCGCCTTTATGTTTTTAACCAAGCTTGGATTGGTGTGGCTCGAGCCCATGGCTCAGGTTCTAGTCCGTCCTTTCAGATTCTTCACCTGTCAAGAGTCATTAAGTCTTGTGATTAATTACAAAGACTTAAATTGTGATTAAGTCTAGTAATTCAATACTATTGAATATGGACTCTTGGCATGCCTCCCTTCATGTTGATAAATACAGAGTTGTGAGCTCTGTTGAGACACACAGAAAAATCCTCTGAATACATGTTCACGAACCACCACCTACTGTCTGATAATTTTCCTAACTTCGCTGCCCTCCGCACTCTTGTTTCAGGTACTATTTCAGGTGCTAGGTTTTCTCCGACAGTGCAATCTGCTTAGGCTGTTGTACCCTGGGAAACAGACGGGTTCACCTGGGTGGCCCGAAATCTGTTTTAAGGGAAGCGTGTTCTACACGTGCCTCAGTCACCACGAGATTCCTTTCGCTTTCTGTATTTCCATTTCTTGTAATTTTAATTTCTGTATTTGTATTGTATTTACTTTTTATTTGTGTATTGTAATCCGAAATTCCTAATAATATTGTATTTCTTTTATTTTTATGAACGGTGTTCCTACAGAATATTATTAGAAGAAATTAGTGGAGGAAGGAGGCTGTGGCCTGTGGGTGACGGTATTATTATTATTATTATTATTATTATGTGTGAAAATAATTGATTTTTGGGTAAAGAATCAGTGGAGTGCTGTCTCTAAAAAACTGTTTCAGTGAAGTGATGTAGCAGTGCAAGATTGATAGATTTCAGTGAAGTAAAAATTTTTTCAGTGAATCGCTCCTCCCCTTAGAATTAGTATTTCAACTAGGTTTTCATGAACATGCATTGTAAAATAGTAAATTGTATTTGATAATAATTTAAAAAGAAATGTATTTCCGACACTATGGTGACTAAACTGTAAACAAAGTAGTATTTCTTTTTGTTTGTGTTACGCAAATTTGTGTATTTTAAGTAAGAAATGCATCGCATATGTGCCTGGATTTATGACACAACTTTTTGTGTCGGAAATTTCCGTAGAAAAAAATTACCACTTTTCTACTAGTGCTCGATAGGTTTACTTTAGGGTCTGTTTGGTACGGGGTAATGGAATGAGAGAGAGAATGGAATGGAAGAGGTAATGGAATGGATCATTACCATTCCATGTCTTGTTTGGTTATCATGTGGAATGGAATGAATTCTTACTTTGTGTTATTTAGTATGTAAGAAAAAACAAAAATATAAAATCGATGGTGACTGGTGAGTGGCGGCAGTGACGGTGGTGGTGGGTGGCGGTGGCGGCAACGGTGGTGGTGGCAGTGGGCAGTGGATGATGGCGATGACGATGGTAGGTGGCAGTGACGTAGGTGGTGGTGGTGGTTGGACGGTGGTGACAATGGTAGGTTACGACGATGGTAGGAATGGTTGTGGGTGGCAACAATAGGCGGTGGTGGTTGGATGATGACAACGATGGTGGATTGCAATAATAATAATAATAATAATAATAATAATAATAATAATAATAATAATAATAATAATAATAATAATAATAATAATATATTTGTTTCCATTCCTTGAAGGAATGAAAAAAAACACCATCTTACCAAGGAATGAAATTCTTAAAATGGAAGGAATCACATTCCTTATGGAATTATCCATTCCATTACTACATAGTAACCAAACATGTTCAATTTCATTCTATGAGAATGATCTATTTCATTCCACCTTTGATTCCTTCGTACCAAACGCTACCATACATTTAATTGTTAACTTAAGTTCACATTTCAAAAAGACCTCAATAATCATATATAAAACTTACAAAGCCATGTTGGGATTTTTTTTGTTACAAGTAGAAAAGTCTAGCTTTAACGGTGTCAAAGCTTGAGAATTTGAACCGGGGGTCGGAAGTTACCGGTCACAGGACGTGACCTAATTTTTTTTTTCTATAGCTATGGTTTGGGTGATATGTTTGCGTCGGTGATTCAATTCAGGTCGAGTCAAACATTAAACACAATAAATATCAAAGTTCTAAGTATTATTTAACAAACAATTGAACAAAGACACTAAAACATTAAAAAGAAGACAAAAAGTTGGTACCTGGATGAAAAATTACAGTTCAGCCCGAGCTTGATCAAGCTCGAGCTCGAAAAACTTATGAGAGCTCGAGCTCGGCTCGTTACAAATTTCTTAAGCTCGAGCTCGGCTCGGGTTCGGCTAATTTACTATCTATTAGTTAATATTTTAAATAAAAATAATATAAATAATAGGTTTGGAGCTCGATAAATGAAGTTCAGCTCGGGCTCATTTAGTAAAAAGCTTAAATGAGGGGTAAATATTATTAAATATTAATAAACCTAATATTACACTAAAGCTCAATAAGGCTCAACGAGCCTGACGAGCTTCACATGCTAGGCTGAGCTCGGACTCGATCAGTAAACGAGATTTGTTTTAAGTTGAAGCTCGGCTCGGGCTCGATAAGGCTCGTCTCCTTTCAAGCTTTTTACCAAGCCGAGCTCGAGTAGCTAAGTGATAACACTCGATCACTTGCTCATTGAATCTACTATCCAGCTCATATAGTTGTTGGGTATGACTTTAGGATTTACACTTTACATTTACTTTGTTTTGATTAATGTTTTGGTTTATATAACTATTTTAAAAAAACAGGGGGTCGAAACCGTATATACCAAAAAAATTCGATACGGATACTATATACTCGGAACTTTTGAGCAAAAATTCACAAGGGTTGGCCAACCCCCCGACCCCTTGAGTCTTGCATCACTGATCTTTATCATAATTTTATTAATCCTCATATTCTACCCATACAAAATTTAATATTAAGATAGAAGAAACTATAAGATTATATTATACTATTTTACAAACCCGTGTATTACATGGGTTGATAAATATAATTAATAGAAGAGAAATTATGTTTAAGAAAACATATGCATTTTACGGTTGAAAACATCAGTGTATTATAGTAATAGAATAAAAAAATGTAATTTTTTAACATCTAAGGGCGTCAAGATATGTATTTAAAAATTGAACATTGACGTGACAACTATAAATATTGTTAAGTTAATTTTTAAAACATTTTTTTTCTGAAATGAGAATTAACTTTGATTTTTAACACCACCTATTTTTTTTATTATTTAACATCTTGTATTTTTATTATTATTTACCATCTAATCACATCAAGTATTTGAAATTTTTTAAATATCATTTATACAAACAATTATCTTCATCATAAGTTTGAATTTGATGAAGTTTTTAAGCAAAAATGTATAGGTGTTTAAAAAATATTATTTATTTGGTTAATAATATAATAATTATCTTTAATTAAAAAAATAATTATACATAATTAAGTAAGATAGAAATAAACAATATCTTATAGAAATTTCAGCGGAAGCGATTTTCTATTTGGGTTTCGTTTATTTGTTTGTTTCTGCCCTAGAGCCGAGGGCTGCTCGGTTTATAGCCAACAACTCTCAAAACAACAAGATAGATATTGATACAAGAAGTAAGAAGTGTAGAGATAATTGTTTTGTTATTGATAGAGATGTTTTGGGTACATTCTAAAGAAGAAAACAATCTCCTATAAATACATGAAGGAAATACATAAAATGAGAAAGTAGCTAGTCTTTAGGGCACAAGTCAAGACGCTAGTCTTTGGGGCTCAAATCTTGGAGGCACAAGTCTTGGTCAATGATGTTGGTCTTGGTCAATGGATTAAGGAGGAGAAATTATCTCCAATACTTCCCCTCAAGTTGGAGCATGAAGATCACGAATGCCCAACTTGCCAAATAATGTTCCTTCCTTTTCGAACACTCCCCTTCAAGTTGGAGTGTTTTCTTTTCTTGACGGATTCAAAGATTTTGAACCCGATTTTTTGCGAGTTTAAATGACACGGCTTTATTTTTCTGTAACAGCCCAAGGTAACCCGTACCACAATATTGTCCGCTTTGCCGCAGCTCACGGTTTTGCATTGGTCTCACCCACGCAGGACTGGCCAAAACGCATTGTGGTAGTGAGGATGGCCACTCCCTTATAAGGAGTTCTGTTCTCCGTTGCACAACCGATGTGGGATCTTACACTCCACCCCCCTTAGGGAGCCCAGCGTCTTCGCGGGCACGACTGGCACACCGATCCGGGCCCCGACTCTGATACCGTCTGTAACAACCCGAGGTAACCCGTACCACAATATTGTCTGCTTTGCCGCAGCTCACGGTTTTGCATTGGTCACACCCCCGCAGGACTGGCCAAAACGCATTGTGATAGTGAGGGTGGTCACTCTCTTATAAGGAGTTCTGTTCTCCCTTGACAACCGATGTGAGATCTTACATTTTCTTTCTTGCGGGTTCAAAGGACCCGACTTTCTCTGTTTTTTTTTTTGCGAGTTCAATGGACCCGACTTTTCTTCTTGCGATTTTAAAAACCTGACTTTTACTTTTCTTGCGGGTTCAAGATTTGAACCCGACTTTTTTTTTTGTGAGTTCAAAGAACTCGACTTTTCTTCTCGCGGGCTCAACAAGCCCGACTTTTCTTCTTGCGAGTTTAAAAGAACCCGACTTTTTTTTTCTCTCGGGTTCAACAAACCCGACTTTTTTTTCTCGTGGGCTCAAAAGAACCCGACTTTTCTTCTCGCGGGCTCAAGGAACCCGACTTTTCTTCTTGCGGGCTCAAAGGAACCCGACTTTTCTTCTTGCGGGCTCAAAGGAACCCGACTTTTCTTTTTCTTACGGGTTCAAGATTAGAACCCGTCTTTTCTTTTTTTGTGGGTTCAAGATTAGAACCTGACTTTTCTTTTTCTTGCGGGTTCAAAGATTATAACCCGACTTTTTTTTTTTTTTTTTTTGGTCTTTGATTTTCTCCATCTTTTTTTTTCTTTTTTTTTTCTCGTGGGCTCAAAAGAACCCGACTTTTCTTCTCGCGAGCTCAAGGAACCCGACTTTTCTTCTTGCGGGCTCAAAGGAACCCGACTTTTCTTTTTCTTACGGGTTCAATATTAGAACCCGTCTTTTCTTTTTCTTGCGGGTTCAAGATTAGAACCCGACTTTTCTTTTTCTTGCGGGTTCAAAGATTAGAACCCGACTTTTTTATTGTCTTTGATTTTCTCTAAGATTAGAACGCGACTTAAGTTTCCTCTTTTTTTTTTTTTTTAACGAGTCATCCACTAACCTTTTCCGTTCCCAATGCAAAGATTCCCTTGCAAGCCTTCGCAACGCCTCACATGTCCACATTCCTTTTTTTTTTTGAGATAGAACTTGTCTCCTTCTATTTCTCCGCTGGACAAGAAAACTCTTTCTTTCTTTATAGATTTCTTTCTTCTCGTTAGCTTCTTTTTGTGTTGATGGTTGTGGGCGCGGTAGAATGGGTTTGGGTTGTAGCCGGTGGTGGTCTTGGGAAATAAAAAAACAGATAACTGTAGTGAATAACACGTGGCGAAACTTATATTGGTTTGGAATCATAATCTATAATAACTATTAATAAAAGAATTGACTTATGATGATGTGACATTCAATTGAATGTGCCACGTGGCACGTTGAGGTGAGATGTTTAATAGAATATCTATTTAAAGATAAATAAAAGAAGATATGCATATCTTCTAATTGAATATTTAAAATTTAAATATTATTTTCGATATATACTATATATAAATATTGTTTTCGAATTATGTATAAGGATTAACATAAAAATTTAAATATTTATTTGTTTACAGTAAGTTTAATAAAATACATATTTAAAAAAAAAAAAGATATGCATATCTTCTAATTTAAAGTAGAAGATCTTATTTACAAATTAATTTAATATAGAATTATTGAGTAGCCATTATTATAAATATATGATTACATTAACATCAAACCATTCATTCTTAACAAGTTTCTAAATTCTCCTTCTATTCATCAAGAAGTAAGTGTTAAATTTTTTTAAAAGAATTTGAAGTTTTTTCTTCTTCTTCGTTGATTATTGAAAGTGATTTATGTTTAGATTAATAAAACATTTATTAATCTAAATTCATGTATTCAAAGAAAATTCGTATACGCTTTTCTTTACAAAGTCATTGTATTGAAATAAGTGTTTTTGTTTTTGATGTGATCACGAATTCTACATCTATATAAGTCAAAGTTAAATTGTAACATATTTTAAATTACATAAAGAGATGTTGAAGGTTATCCTTTTAATACTGTACTAGTTTATACCCCGGGAGCGCCCCGGGTTGAAAAATCTAAGTAAAGTGAATAAAATTAGAAATATCCAAACTATAAAAATGGCATCTGCCAATATATGATTAATGAATTTTATTATTATTATTATTATTATTATTATTATTTTAAACAAATCTCTGCCATAAGTTATCATATTTTAATATAAAAAAGGGTAATTGGGTCGGGTATCACCTAATCCCAGGCCCGACCCAAACCCACAATTTTTTTAAACTAATTCCAAACCTGACACAATACCTGTAGGGTTACAAAAATAGTCGTTTTTTCTCCGTTTTTTATATAGCACTATGGTACTTGTTGGAAAGATAATAAAACGCTCGTTAATTTGGTGTAATTTTCTTCTTTAAAAAATCTCGTATATAAAAGATATTAACATTTTAAAGTTATGAGAGGAAACATGAGAGAGAAAATAATAAAGCTTAAATATTTACATTTAGTAGATTAGTTATTTAATAGATTATGTTAAATCATATTTAAACCATATTTATTCCTTTTTTTTAATTGGGCTAGAGTTGCCACATCACATCATATGTGGCATCTCTCAAAAGAGAGATTGCATAATATTATGACATGTCATTAAAAATGCTTTGGTTTATTATATACAAGATTATACCCCGGGAGCGTCCCGGGTTGAGAAATTTAATATAATACATCAATTTTACATATGAAATAGACTGATGTATAACTCTAATGTTAATATCTAACCTAAAACAAATTAACAATGTACAACTCCAATGCTAACACCTAACCTAAAAGAATGTAAAACTTTAATGTAACTCTAATATTAACACTTATCCTAAAGACTAAACAAATGTACAACTCTAACATACTAATATTGATACTTAACTTAAAACAACGTATAACTCTATTAACCTATTCGGCTCTAGTTGGAAAAAAAATTCATATTTACTGATTTGAATATAATTAGTGACTTGTCTATACATGATTAATGATTTACCTGAACACTTTGTGTTTTTTTTTTCTGTATGAACAAAACCCCACAAAAAAATTTCTCCGTTTTTTATATAGCACTATGGTACTCGTTGGAAAGATAATAAAACACTCGTTAATTTGGTGTAATTTTTTTCTTTAAAAAATCTCGTATATTAAAGATATTAACGTTTAAAAATTATGGGAGAAAACATGAGGGTGGAAAATTCAATTTTGTTTTTAAATTATTTTTTCCTAAAATATCTCAATGCCACATGGGATGACACATGACACACTCAAGGAAGAAAATGTCTCTTTAAGTGTCATGTCATTAAAATGACTTTGGTTTATTATATCATAACTATATATAAAAGAATTGCACTATGATGACATGGCATTCAATTGAGGAACCTCCCACCTTTTGAATATGCCATGTGGCATCATGTGTGCATTCTTTTTGTTTTTTTTAATTAAAGTTTGAAGATATATCTTCAAATATATCTAAACTAGTTTTTATCCCGGGAGCGTCCCGGGTTAAAATATCTAATATGACATAATAAAATATATTATTATTATTATTATTATTTTAAACAAATCTCTGCCATAAGTTATCATATTCAAATATTAAAAAAACGAATCTCTGCGCCGGGCTATAAATCTAGTGCCATTACAAATGAATTCGGAAGTTTGTAATCGATCATTCTAAAAAGAACTAACATGAAATAAGAAAAAAAAGTTAATTATTGAAATATCGAACGCATTAGTCTAAGGGTTATGTGATGCGTTAAAAAATTCATGGGTATATGATCGGGTATATAGTTCGGGTATTTGGGTATGTTGTTTCGGGTAATCGGGTCGGGTATCACATAATCCCAGACCCGACCCAAACCCACAATTTTTTTTAAACTAATCCCAAACCCGACACAATACCTGTCGGGTTACAAAAAATAGTCATTTTTTTTCTCCGTTTTTATATAGCACTATGGTACTCGTTGGAAAGATAATAAAACACTCGTTAATTTGGTGTAATTTTTTTCTTTAAAAAATCTCGTATATAAAAGATATTAACGTTTAAAAGTTATGGGAGGAAACATGAGAGAAAAAATAATAAAGTTTTAATATTTAGATTTAGTAGATTAGGTATTTAATAGATTAGGTGTGACACCCGGCAAATTCTGGTTAACAACGTTGTCTAGATTAAAGTCTACCTTAGCGAGTCACGCGTATATTATACTTAACGAGGGTTATCTAGATAGCTAGATAGGACATACGAGCATTATCTCGGGTTTGAGACAACTTACAAAACGTTTTCTAGTCCGGTTTGGGACTACTTTCACATCTCGGGTTATGAGATGCTTTGACTCCTTGTGTGGGTCGGGTTCTGACTCCTTGTGTGAGTTAACATGTGATTTCATGATTAGTGAACCTCGGACGTTGGTGAATAACAAACTTATGTGTCTCGGTGATATCTGACAAACTTATGTGAAAACCATACGTGATTATGTGAACCTAAACCGAACACGTTAATAAAAATTATTAAAAGTGGAGCGTGAGGTTGATTAGGGTCTTAACACATGGGGTTACACTTGTTACGGTCCGAAATAACGAAAACGTCGATGGATAACGCGTCGGGAGGCTAAACGAAGCAAAAACGCGCGCCCCGGACCTGTGAGCGGCCGCTCACAGGCTCCGAGCGGCCGCTCGAACCTATCTGACGGGTTTAAACCGCCTCAAACTCGTATTTAAGCATCCTTAACCCCCATGCAGCCCTCATACTCAACCCTAATCGCCCCCTTACTGCCCCACACGAATATTTCACTCCAAAAACTCCTGCTAAGGCTCAAGATCATCAATTGGGAGGCTCCAAGGCGCGCGATTGATTGATTTGAAGAGCTAAGGGTATAACTCATGATTTCTTACGCTTTTTACTTTATGTTTTATTGTAAAAATCATATAACAAGTTTGTCCAGGTCTGAATGGGTTTAATAAACATTAAAACATGAGTCTTTTTGAAGATTAAACGGATTAAACCTATTAATAAACGCGTAGTAACATCATAGGATGCTTGTTGCGCAAGTTATTGGTGTTTTGATCCTAAAAGCTTTGATCTTGACATGTTTGATAATAGGATCTGATGGGAATAGGTATTAGGAAAGTTGTATGATGATTATTAGGTGTTATTGATTGATAATATGCAACTAGGGTTTGATATAATTGATAATATTGCACGATTAGAATCTGGACAGATTCTGAATGTCGACTTGTAGGGTCTGTTTCGTGGCTTGAAAATAATTGGTTTGATCGATTCTTTGCATGATTGTAACGTACAAGGTCTTAGCTTTTCATAATGGGTAAAACCATCGAATTTGGACATCGTTTGAGTCGTTTTTGGAATTTTAATTGATTAGGGGTCATATCAGATTTTCGGATTTGTAAATTGGGCTAACTTTAAATGGTCATAACTTGAGATTTAGAAGGAGTTAGGTTATGAAATTTTTACAGTAGGTCAATACTAGAAAAATAGAGCTTTTCCAAGTGGATTCATCTCGTTTGGATGAATACACAATTTTTAAGAATTTTCCTACTAAACTGACCTGTTGAGGAGATTTTCTGGACATAGCTGTGTTGTACGAATTTTCATAATTTTTGTGTTTGGAATTAAGACAAAACAAAAATAGGTATTGTCGAGTGAATCCCAAAGAAAATTCAGTAAAAATTTGGGAGGTTAACTCACTGAATTGCTATTTTAAATAAATTCGTTTTGATGGCGCACAATCTGTCCTGAAAACACAGATTGTGTATTATGTGCTTCTGTGATTAATTGAGGTCTTAGGTGGTATGGAATTGACATGTAACTGAAGTACACTTGTCTGAGACACATACGGAATGTAGAAACTAATTGTAACCAACGTATTCACCAACGGGTCCGTAGGGTTTACTATTGCATGTAGAATCACTAGGCGTCGCATACACACTTTTGAACATTTAAAACGCCTTGGACAAACGAGTTATATGGGTAATGATATTACGCCTATACTCACTGAGCGACACTGTTATTAGGGTGTCGGTAGCATATATTGCTTGCTGTTCGGATTCTTTGCTTGCACGTTAAGGTGAGTTTACGGCCCCTCTTTTAAACTGGTTTCATATTTTCGGGGGAGAAAACATGTGTTAAAACGATTATGTGGTAACTACTGTCATACTATGGGTTTCTATTGTGTACTACACGATCTTTGGAAGTCCCGGGGGGAACCATGAATGTGCGGGTTTGCACAACGGGGAAATGTGAATAGCGCTATTGGGAATGACCAACCCCGCTCGTCGGCTTGGAGGGCCGGGCGAGTGCATATTGTCTCAAACAGGAACAACAGGAACAACTGGTTTACTTTTCGGGCACAACATCTGGTATTCGAGTTAGTAATGGTTTTCCAATCGTGGTAGTAACAAAACATACGCCTAGCTAGCGTACACTGGTTTTCGATTTGTTATAGTATGGACAGGTGGACTTGGTACTTGGATTACAAAACCTGTAAACTCACCAGCATTTTTGTGCTGACGTAAACTTTTACATGTTTTCTCAGGTCGCTAAGGTAGCACAATGGAACTAGGGCGCACGCGTCTGCACGGCGTCTAGTTAGAGTTGCATGGTTTTACAAACGTTGAACATTGGTTTAATATTGAATAATTGTTTTGAATAAGCTTCCGCTGTAAACAGGGATTTTAAACATTGTTTTGAAATTGCATCATGTTCATGTTAGACTTGTTTATTGTGATCGTTGGTTTGGATCCTGGTTTGTCATGCGCCTCGCGGTAAAACTCCGCAAGTGGATTTTGAGGGTGTGACAGATTGGTATCAGAGCCAATGGTTATAGTGAACTAGGACTGCATGTAGAGTCTAGTCTATAGCCGAGTCGCACACACTAGACGATCACATGGTACTAAACATTATGGTGATTTACGTATGGTCTTCTCGGGGTGTCTCTAAATCATTTGGTCTCTCTATGTTACATCATCCGTTCTATCTTAGGTCGGGTTACTTGCTTTCTAGGCGGTGTAGTATATTGGAGTGAATCGTGTACTCTTGAGATTTGTCCAAGGCTCGGACATCTCCCTTTCCTACTCTAATAGAAACACTTGCCATAAACTACCGTAGTATTACGGTGTATAGCTAAGAGTCTATGTTCGGTGATTTGAACTTTGAACTAGGAGAACACTTGGAGGACCATGTAGAGCGGTTTATCATTTTGGGTGCACACAAAATCATAAACCGAAATGCATGGAAGCCCTAGTGAGCTCTGGGTTTGAATGGATAGTCCTGGATTGGATCTAGCTTTGATCTTGTGAACGTTAGTGGTTATCATTAGCTGCGAAACTTAGTCTTCTCGTTCTTTTTGTCAGAATCATGTCTGGAGTACGAGGAGGACGTGGAGGTGGCCGCAATGGTGGACGTGGTGGTGGTCGCGGTGGTGATGGTGGTCGTGGAGGTGTGAACTTGACACAAGACGACCTGAACAACTTGCTGCAAGCTGCCTTTCAGCTAGGGCACAACGGTGGCGGTAAGATGACTTATCCACTTTTGCCTCGTTGGCAAATTTCGTTTACATCTTCGTGTTTTCTCATGTGTTTCATTCCAGGTGGTCCTGTTAACCCACCCCCACCCATGTGCACCTACAAGATGTTTCGGGACTGCAAGCCTCAAGAATTCTCTGGCACTGAGGGTGCGGTGAGCTTGCTCAGGTGGTTGGAGAAGGTGGAGTCAGTGTTCCTGATGTGTAACTGCCTCCCAGAGGATCGTGTCAAGTATGCGGCTGCGTTGTTCCAGGATGTTGCTTTGACCTGGTGGAATAACATCACCCAGAATATGGGCATTGGGGAGGCATATGCTATGCCTTGGGAGAATTTCGTGCAACTGTTGAAGCAAGAATACTGTCCAAGGGAGGAGGTTCAGAAGCTTGAACATGAGGTATGGAACTTCAAGATGACTGGGTCTGAAATTGAGAAGTACACAGCAAGGCGTAATGAGTTGGCAGTGCTATGTCCTGATCTGCATGTGCCAGAATACAAGAGGATCGAACACTACATCTCTGGATTAGTACCAGAGATTGCGGGATTGGTGGCTGCGGGAAATCTTCCCACATATTCGGAGGTGGTCCGATCTGCTCACAGAATGACAATCATGAAAGTGAAAGAGGGTGTCTTACCCGCTAAGGATTCGACTGTCAAAGCCCCGGAGAGTAACAAGCGCAAGTGGGAAAGTGAAGGGAAAGGATCTGCACCAGCACAACAGGGGAAGCGGTTTGACAGTGGGGGTCCTTCTTCGTCTGGTAACAAACAGGGTGGTTATGCTGGGAAGCTGCCCAAATGTAACAAGTGTGGGCGTCATCATTAGGGGGATTGCGACCGCAATCGTTGTCATCGCTGCCAGCGATTTGGTCATTTTGCTAAAGATTGTCGAGCTACACTTCCATCGACCCAGGCCCCGACTACTAACTCAGCTCCTGCTGCTCAAGGAACTGCGGGGAAACAGGGTTGTTACAACTGTGGTGAGACTGGGCATTACAAGAAGGATTGCCCAAAACTGAAGCAGGGCGGGAACAACGGTAACGGGAACAACGGGGCGGCGGCAGAAATGCACGTGCCTTCGTCATTGGAGCCGCTGAGGCTAGACAGGATCCTGACACAGTTACCGGTACGTTCCTTCTCAATAATCGTTCTGTTAGTGTGTTATTTGATTCTGGTGCTGACAAGAGTTTTGCATCCATGGAAGTTAGTCGACTGCTAGATGTAGTACCCGTACCATTAGAGGCTAAGTATGTTGTTGAGTTGGCTGACGGTAAGAAGATTGAAGCTACTTGCATCCTTCGGGAGTGCCAACTAGAGTTGTCGGGTTTATCTTTTCCCATCGACCTTATGCCAGTGTCCTTGGGTAGCTTTGACGTTGTGGTAGGCATGGACTGGTTGTCCCTGTATCGCGCTGAGATTATCTGTTATGATAAGATCATTCGGATTCCCCTTCCTGATGGAGAATTCCTTTCTGTGTACGGTATCAAGGGCGGTGCTCCGCTGAACCTCATTTCCAGTATGAAAGCCCTTAGGTGTCTTCGAAAGGGTTATCCAGCCGTTTTGGCACTTTTATCTGTTACCTCTGGTGATGAGAAGAAGATCGATGATATTCCGGTTGTACGCGAGTTTCCTGATGTGTTTCCCGATGATTTACCTGGTCTTCCTCCCCATCGTCAGGTTGAGTTTGGTATTGACCTCGTACCGGGAGCTGCTCCTATTGCTCGGGCCCCCTACCGTCTTGCACCTCCTGAGATGCAAGAGTTGTCTAGTCAGTTACAGGAACTCTTGGACAAGGGTTTCATCAGACCGAGTTCTTCCCCTTGGGGAGCCCCGATTCTGTTCGTTAAGAAGAAGGATGGGAGTTTTCGATTGTGTGTAGATTACAGAGAGTTGAACAAGGTGACCATCAAGAACCGTTATCCTCTTCCACGTATTGATGATCTATTCGACCAGCTCCAGGGTTCTAGTTACTATTCCAAGATTGACTTGAGGTCCGGTTATCACCAGCTGCGCGTCAGGGAGGCTGACGTTGCAAAGACTGCTTTTCGTACACGCTATGGCCATTACGAGTTCTTGGTCATGCCCTTCGGTCTTACTAACGCACCAGCGGTTTTCATGGATTTGATGAATCGCGTTTGCAAACCGTATCTTGACAAGTTCGTCATCGTGTTTATTGATGACATCCTGATCTACTCCAAGAACAAGACCGAACACGAGGAACATCTGCGTTTAGTTTTGGAACTGTTGCGACGGGAACAACTTTACGCTAAGTTCTCAAAGTGTGACTTTTGGTTACGCGAAGTTCAGTTCCTAGGACATGTGGTTAATGAACTAGGAATTCATGTCGATCCAGCTAAGATCGAAGCGATCAAGGACTGGGGAGCACCAAAGACGCCAACTGAGGTGCGGCAATTCCTAGGCCTTGCGGGCTACTATCGTCGTTTCATTCAGGGGTTCTCGAATATTGCTCAACCCCTCACCACTCTCACACAGAAAGATAAGAAGTTCGCCTGGGGCGAACCACAAGAGTCAGCGTTTGAGGAACTAAAGTCTAAGCTTTGTTCCGCTCCTATTTTGTCCTTGCTTGATGGCCCTGACGATTTCGTTGTTTACTGTGACGCCTCTATACATGGTCTCGGTTGCGTGCTGATGCAACGCGAGAAAGTGATTGCGTATGCTTCTCGTCAACTCAAGGTGCACGAGAAGAACTACACCACCCATGACTTGGAGTTGGGTGCCGTGGTATTCGCGTTGAAAATTTGGAGACATTACTTGTACGGTACCAAATGCACGATCTACACCGATCACAAGAGTCTTCAACATATTTTCGACCAACAACATTTGAACATACGACAGCGTCGTTGGATTGAACTCCTGAACGACTATGATTGCGCTATTAAGTACCATCCTGGCAAGGCGAATGTGGTAGCAGACGCCTTGAGCAGGAAGGACACGGTTAATCCTCGTCGCGTGCGAGCGTTGCAGCTCACCATACATTCCTCTCTACCTGACCAACTCCGTTCTGCCCAGTTAGAAGCTTTGAAGGAGGAAAACCTTAAAGCTGAAACCATGCACGGTGCCGACAAGCACCTCGAGAAAAGGCCGGATGGCTTGCACTATTTCGCAGAACGCATATGGGTTCCTTTATTCGGGGGACTTCGGGAGCTTGTCTTAGATGAGGCTCATAAGTCCCGGTATTCTATTCACCCTGGTTCGGATAAGATGTACCAAGATCTGAAGGTGCTGTACTGGTGGCCAAACATGAGGTCGGATATAGCCTCATACATGAGTAAGTGCTTGACCTGTGCTAAGGTCAAGGTGGAATACCAGAAACCGTCGGGTCTCTTGCAACAACCTGAAATTCCGGAGTGGAAATGGGAACGGATTACTATGGACTTTGTCACACAACTGCCTAAGTCACCAAGCGGGAATGACAAGATATGGGTGATTGTCGATCGGTTGACGAAATCAGCCCATTTTCTTGCTATTAAGGAGACCGACACCATGGATCGTTTGGCTCGTCTTTATCTGAAGGAAGTTGTTTCTAAGCACGGGGTGCCAGTTTCTATTATCTCGGATCGTGATTCCCACTTTACTTCGCACTTCTGGAAGTCTTTACACAAGGCTTTGGGTACTCAACTAGACATGAGTACAGCTTATCACCCACAGACTGACGGTCAGAGTGAGCGCACGATTCAAACTTTGGAAGACATGCTGCGGGCATGTGTAATCGATTTTGGCAAGGGTTGGGAACCTCATCTACCGTTAGTAGAATTCTCGTACAACAACAGTTATCACACGAGCATCAAGGCTGCTCCGTTCGAGGCACTGTACGGGCGGAAATGCCGTTCTCCTCTTTGTTGGGCTGAAGTGGGTGAGAGTCAACTCACTGGGCCTGAGCTAGTGTACGAAACTTCGGAAAAGATCGTACAGATTCGCAACCGATTGGCGGCGGCACGGGACCGGCAAAAGAGTTATGCCGATCAGCGTCGCAAACCATTGGAATTCCAAGTTGATGACAAAGTACTTCTGAAAGTTTCACCGTGGAAGGGCGTCATACGCTTTGGGAAGCGTGGCAAACTCAACCCACGGTATGTCGACCCATTTACGATCCTGGAACGGATTGGACCGGTGGCATATCGTCTTGATTTACCGACGGAGCTCGGTAACGTACATAACGTCTTCCACGTGTCCAACTTAAAGAAGTGTCTGGCTGACGAGTCTCTCATCGTTCCACTGGAAGAGATCAAGGTTGATGATCGTCTTCGGATTGTGGAGGAACTTGTTGAGATTCTGGATTACAAGATTCGTAGCCTACGTCATAGCAAGATTCGCATTGTGAAGGTTCGATGGAACTCGAACCGGGGACCAGAGTACACTTGGGAACGGGAGGATCAGATGAAGTCTAAGTATCCTCATCTCTTTCCGAAGGAAGCGTTCGAATCGAGATATGTCTCTTCCGCAGCTGAATGAATCTCGGGGCGAGATTCCTTTTAACGTGGGGATGATGTGACAACTCGGGTAAATCTCTCTTTTGGTTTCTATCTTTTGTTTGTTTCATTCGTTATCCCGGTTGGTACTTGTGCAATTTTCGGGACGAAAATTCTTTTAACGTGGGGATGATGTGACACCCGGCAAATTCTGGTTAACAACGTTGTCTAGATTAAAGTCTACCTTAGCGAGTCACGCGTATATTATACTTAACGAGGGTTATCTAGATAGCTAGATAGGACATACGAGCATTATCTCGGGTTTGAGACAACTTACAAAACGTTTTCTAGTCCGGTTTGGGACTACTTTCACATCTCGGGTTATGAGATGCTTTGACTCCTTGTGTGGGTCGGGTTCTGACTCCTTGTGTGAGTTAACATGTGATTTCATGATTAGTGAACCTCGGACGTTGGTGAATAACAAACTTATGTGTCTCGGTGATATCTGACAAACTTATGTGAAAACCATACGTGATTATGTGAACCTAAACCGAACACGTTAATAAAAATTATTAAAAGTGGAGCGTGAGGTTGATTAGGGTCTTAACACATGGGGTTACACTTGTTACGGTCCGAAATAACGAAAACGTCGATGGATAACGCGTCGGGAGGCTAAACGAAGCAAAAACGCGCGCCCCGGACCTGTGAGCAGCCGCTCACAGGCTCCGAGCGGCCGCTCGAACCTATCTGACGGGTTTAAACCGCCTCAAACTCGTATTTAAGCATCCTTAACCCCCATGCAGCCCTCATACTCAACCCTAATCGCCCCCTTACTGCCCCACACGAATATTTCACTCCAAAAACTCCTGCTAAGGCTCAAGATCATCAATTGGGAGGCTCCAAGGCGCGCGATTGATTGATTTGAAGAGCTAAGGGTATAACTCATGATTTCTTACGCTTTTTACTTTATGTTTTATTGTAAAAATCATATAACAAGTTTGTCCAGGTCTGAATGGGTTTAATAAACATTAAAACATGAGTCTTTTTGAAGATTAAACGGATTAAACCTATTAATAAACGCGTAGTAACATCATAGGATGCTTGTTGCGCAAGTTATTGGTGTTTTGATCCTAAAAGCTTTGATCTTGACATGTTTGATAATAGGATCTGATGGGAATAGGTATTAGGAAAGTTGTATGATAATTATTAGGTGTTATTGATTGATAATATGCAACTAGGGTTTGATATAATTGATAATATTGCACGATTAGAATCTGGACAGATTCTGAATGTCGACTTGTAGGGTCTGTTTCGTGGCTTGAAAATAATTGGTTTGATCGATTCTTTGCATGATTGTAACGTACAAGGTCTTAGCTTTTCATAATGGGTAAAACCATCGAATTTGGACATCGTTTGAGTCGTTTTTGGAATTTTAATTGATTAGGGGTCATATCAGATTTTCGGATTTGTAAATTGGGCTAACTTTAAATGGTCATAACTTGAGATTTACAAGGAGTTAGGTTATGAAATTTTTACAGTAGGTCAATACTGGAAAAATAGAGCTTTTCCAAGTGGATTCATCTCGTTTGGATGAATACACAATTTTTAAGAATTTTCCTACTAAACTGACCTGTTGAGGAGATTTTCTGGACATAGCTGTGTTGTACGAATTTTCATAATTTTTGTGTTTGGAATTAAGACAAAACAAAAATAGATATTGTCGAGTGAATCCCAAAGAAAATTCAGTAAAAATTTGGGAGGTTAACTCACTGAATTGCTATTTTAAATAAATTCGTTTTGATGGCGCACAATCTGTCCTGAAAACACAGATTGTGTATTATGTGCTTCTGTGATTAATTGAGGTCTTAGGTGGTATGGAATTGACATGTAACTGAAGTACACTTGTCTGAGACACATACGGAATGTAGAAACTAATTGTAACCAACGTATTCACCAACGGGTCCGTAGGGTTTACTATTGCATGTAGAATCACTAGGCGTCGCATACACACTTTTGAACATTTAAAACGCCTTGGACAAACGAGTTATATGGGTAATGATATTACGCCTATACTCACTGAGCGACACTGTTATTAGGGTGTCGGTAGCATATATTGCTTGCTGTTCGGATTCTTTGCTTGCACGTTAAGGTGAGTTTACGGCCCCTCTTTTAAACTGGTTTCATATTTTCGGGGGAGAAAACATGTGTTAAAACGATTATGTGGTAACTACTGTCATACTATGGGTTTCTATTGTGTACTACACGATCTTTGGAAGTCCCGGGGGGAACCATGAATGTGCGGGTTTGCACAACGGGGAAATGTGAATAGCGCTATTGGGAATGACCAACCCCGCTCGTCGGCTTGGAGGGCCGGGCGAGTGCATATTGTCTCAAACAGGAACAACAGGAACAACTGGTTTACTTTTCGGGCACAACATCTGGTATTCGAGTTAGTAATGGTTTTCCAATCGTGGTAGTAACAAAACATACGCCTAGCTAGCGTACACTGGTTTTCGATTTGTTATAGTATGGACAGGTGGACTTGGTACTTGGATTACAAAACCTGTAAACTCACCAGCATTTTTGTGCTGACGTAAACTTTTACATGTTTTCTCAGGTCGCTAAGGTAGCACAATGGAACTAGGGCGCACGCGTCTGCACGGCGTCTAGTTAGAGTTGCATGGTTTTACAAACGTTGAACATTGGTTTAATATTGAATAATTGTTTTGAATAAGCTTCCGCTGTAAACAGGGATTTTAAACATTGTTTTGAAATTTCATCATGTTCATGTTAGACTTGTTTATTGTGATCGTTGGTTTGGATCCTGGTTTGTCATGCGCCTCGCGGTAAAACTCCGCAAGTGGATTTTGAGGGTGTGACATTAGGTTAAAGATTATAATAGATTAGGTTAAATCATATTTATTTCTTTTTTTTAATTGGTTTACACTTGCCACATCACATCCTATGTGGCATCTCTCAAAGGAGAGATTGCATAAGAGTATGACATGTAGGATTAATCCTTTTGCAATATATATATATATATATATATATATATATATATATATATATATATATATATATATATATATAGATTTTAAAAAACAAATATATCTTTCGATTTAAATTTTATTAAATTAACATATATCTACTAAAATTTAAATTATTCTCCTAAGATTATAAATACCCGTAATATCAATTTTCTAAATCATCAACTGATAGAATTTTCTTCATCCACATCGACGATAGCAAGAGGTACATGCAATTTTTCTTTCTTTACATAAAAAGGTCTTCTGCAATTTATCTTTGTTTATGTTATGTAATACCCTTTTTTTTATTGATGAGAATAATATTTAATGTATATCCAATATGCTATTACCTACAACTGTATTGTTATATATATGTTATTCGTCTTTAAAGTATTTTATGTTATCGAAATGATTGTGTATTGCAGACTTAGACATGTTTGATTAGTAAAAAAGTGGTAGTGTATTTTGTGAAGTTGGGTAATGAAGACAATCTATAGTATGATTACTTCATAATTAACTTATCTATTTAAGAGGCTGTGTATAGTTTTTTAACTCTCACATAAATGCTAAACTGGCAGGCACTACCGACGGAGCTTGGTTAAAGATATATTTTTTTTTATTTTAATCTGCTGGGAACGCATCATGAGAGCCTCTTTTCGTAGTATAAACATTAGAACAACTTTCTTTAGCATTAAAAGTGGTTGAGACTGTTTACTTCTTTTATCCTTTTTTATTAAGTCATATTAGATTTTTCAACCCCGGGACACTCCCGGGGTAATCAGCTAGTGTATAAATATAGATATAGATTACGTTTAATATGGTTTATGGTTTATGATTTTTATTTTTTTAACTTTTTAAATAAACGTTTTTTTAACTAAGATTGATTATGTTTAAGTTATTTACTCTTTTCGTGATTTGAGTTTTCTTCTTTTATCATTTTTTATTAAGTCATATTAAATTTTTAACTCCGGGACGTTCCTAAGGTAATCAGCTAGTAATAATATATAGATAATAGATTTTGAGTAACTTAAAGAAAAAGTCTAAGCTTTTGAAGCTAATGAAATATTGATTTTCAATAAAATATAATTAACACTAGATTATACCTCGGGAGCGTCCCGGGTTGAGAAATTTAATATGATACATCTATACATATAATAAACCAAAGCCATTTTAATGACATGGCACTCAAAGAGAGTATTCTCTTCATTGAGTGTGCCATGTGTCATCCCATGTGGCAAGGCTTTATTTTAGGAAAATAATAATTTAAAATTTAAAAACAAAATTAGATTTTTATCTCTAATGTTTTCTCCCATAACTTTTAAACGTTAATATCTTTTATATACGATATTTTTTAAAGAAAAAAATTATACCAAATTAACGAGTGTTTTATTATCTTTCCAACGGGTACCATAGTGCTATATAAAAAATGGAGAAAAAAACGACTATTTTTTTGTGTGGTTTTGTTCATACAGGAAAAAAACACAAAGTGTTCAGGTTATTCATTAATCATGTATAGGCAAGTTATTAGTTATGTTCAAACCAGTAAATATGATTTTTATTTACAACATGTGTTAGCATTGGAGTTATACATTGTTTTAGGTTAGGTTTTAATATTAGAGTTACAGTGTTTAAGGTTATGCACTAACATTGAAGATACATTGTTAATTGTTTTAGGTTAAGTGCTACCCGAAGCTTTCCTGCATGTAACTGTAAAACGCATCAGTCTATTTCAGGTGTAAAATTGATATTTCAAATTAGATTTCTCAACCCGGGACGCTCCCGGGATATATTAGTTTAAAAAAAAATTGTAGGTTTGGGTCGGGCCTGGGATTAGGTGATACCCGACCCAATTACCCTTTTCTTTATATTAGAATATGATAACTTATGCAGAGATTTGTTTAAAATAATAATAATAATAATAATAATAATAATAATCATTAATCGTATATTGGCAAGTCATTAATTATGTTGTCATATTAGATATTTTATTATGTCATATTAGATATTTTAACCCGGGACGCTCTCCAACAGGTAATTGCTATGTTTTCTTTTTCTACCATATTCTGAAATAGCTCATATCTTATTGTATGCAGTTAAAAACCTTTGACTGAATGTATTGGTGCTAAACAATCTTTGTCTCTTTGAAGTGCTTGAGATCTTAATATTCTGTTTTAGGTTTTGATGAAATGGATCTTTTGGTATATTTTTTTTAAAAGTATCTAATATAAGTTGATACATAGATGCCATTTTTATAGTTTCGATACTTCTAATTTTATTCACTTTACTTAGATTTCTCAACCCGGGACGCTCCCGGGGTATAAGCTAGTCAATTTTATATATGAAATAGACTGATGTATAACTCTAATATTAATATCTAACCTAAAACAATGTACAACTCCAATGCTAACACCTAACCTAAAAGAATGTAGAACTTTAAGGCTGTCTACATCTTACCCTCCTCAGACCCTACCTTAGCTTTGCTATAGGTGGGATTAACTGAGTATGATGATGATGATGATGATGATGATGATGATGATGATCCTAAAGACTAAACAAATGTACAATTCTAACATACTAATATTGATACCTAACTTAAAACAACATATAACTCTATTAACCTATTCGGCTTTGGTTGAAAAAAAAAAAATTCATATTTACTGATTTGAACATAATTAGTGACTTGCCTATACATGATTAATGATTTACCTGAACACTTTGTGTTTTTTTTCCTGTACGAACAAAACCCCACAAAAAAATTTCTCCGTTTTTTATATAGCACTATGGTACTTGTTGGAAAGATAATAAAATGCTCGTTAATTTGGTGTATTTTTTTCTTTAAAAAATATCGTATATTAAAGATATTAATGTTTAAAAATTATGGGAGAAAACATGAGGGTGAAAAATCCAATTTTGTTTTTAAATTCTTTTTTTCCTAAAATATCTCAATGCCACATGAGATGACACATGGCACACTCAAGGAAGAGAATGCCTCCTTGAGTGCCATGTCATTAAAATGGCTTTGGTTTATTATATGTATAGATAGATAGATAGATAGATAGATAGATAGATAAATTAGAAAGCGATAACTAAAGTTAAAAGCTTTTTGGTGTTAAAAAGATACGAAATAATAACACAAGGGAAGAGAAACCGTGTAAGTCACTCTTATGGTCCCTCCCCGACTTTAAAACTTTACTTAAATATAATTAATTTAGTAATAAATTATAATCCACTCGTGCAATCACCAAACATACATTCTATAAATAAATATAGGCATATTAGAGTAAATAACAATTCGATAAAACAAACACTTTTAATGCTCAATGATTAAGAGATTTATTAACTCTTAATCTGTGTCTCTCCTTTCGTATAATAACAATTTCATGCCTTATACTATGTATAATATACTTTGTTACACATTTAATATTTTACTTATTTGATTTTTCTCTTATAATGTGTATTCTTTGGCTTTTATAGAAAAAAAAAAAAAAACAAGAAATACAAAATACATAGCAGCAATACCGTAATTTTTCTATAATAGGTGTTAGAATTCAAAGACCCATTTTAACATGTTAAATGGGCTTGGAATGGATTAATATAGAAGGCCATGTTTAAAAAAAGAATATGGCAAGGCCCATGAAGGCATAATGTTAAATGTAGATATGAAAACCTAATATGGGAAGAGGGGGTGGTTATAATAAAACTTCCCACTTCTATTTCCACCCCCTCAAAGCGTCTCACTTTGGTTAAAGCGAGGTAGACGCTTTGGTTACTTTTTTAACTACCTCGGTATGAGGTCAGTTAAAGTTGATTTTTGACCCCAGGCGCCTCGCTTTGGCCAAAGCGAGACGCTTAGAATCCAAGTTTTATTTTGAGGGTATTTTTTGGTGTTTTGAACTGGTTTTTTATTTTTTTTTTTAATTTTTTTAATATAATTATTGTAAAAAATTTAAAAAACAAAATAATAACCACCAACTTGTATCGACTTGATGTTTAATGGTGTTGTCCTTGAAAATAGCGATGGATGATATCGATCAAATTGCCAGAGGGTCATTGGTCTTCAGAGTTTCCAAACCCCTAATACCATACAAATGACCATGTTAATTTGAAAATGGAGAGTTCTTATGGAAGTTGCTAAAATAGTTAAACAAAAGCTGAAATGATGAATGTATTTGTGAATAATACATTCATCAAAAACACAATCTCGTTGTTAGTCACCCTTATAGGAAAATCGACTTTCACACTTATGCGTAGATCAAGGAGATTGATGAAGATATTCATCAAGACCTTTGGCAAATGTAAATCCAAGATCCAGGATGAGTTATATATTCCTCATGATGACCAGGAATTGTTCACCTTCCCATTAATTTCAAGTATGTTGTCTTCATCGTTGACAGATATCTCTCCGACAACAACTGAATTTTACTTGCTTGCCTAAACAAAATAATAAGCACCAACTTCTTATGGAAGTTGCTAAAATAGGTAAACAAAAGCTGAAATGATGAATGTATTTGTGAATAATACATTAATCAAAAAGACAATCTCTTTGTTAGTCTTCCTCATAGGACAATTGACTCTTACACTTATGCGTAGATCAAGGAGATTGATGAAGATATTCATCAAGACCTTTGGCAAATGTAAATCCAAGATCCAGGATGAGCTAGATATTCCTCATGATGAGCAGGAATTGTTCACCTTCCCATTGATTCAAGTATGTTGCCTTCATCGTTGACAGATAGCTCTCCGACAACAACTGAATTTTACTTGCTTGCATGAACATACAGAGTGATGATAGTCGTTTTCGGCATTGTAAAGCGATCGTTACTGTAATGATCAGGAACATTCCAAATAACTGTTCAGTTATGGATCCTTTGATCAGAAAATATATTCTCAAACAATTCCTAAAATAAATCTTTTGATAATCGCTACGGTTATTGGATACCATGGATCAGAGAGATTTAAGCTAATCAAACTCGTATCTCAAGCTGGTGCAAGTTATGTTGGAGCAATGATTATGATGAATGGATTAGAGGAATTCTCCCGATCACAATATCCAACAACTGAATTTTACTTGCATGCATTGGAATCTTGTACGAAATCATCTCATTGCATATTCTTCATATCCATACCTTGTTTTAAGTATCTTGCAAAAGTCATTTGGTCATCAAGACTTCTAGGAGTCAACAAAGGTTGACTTCTTTGAGCATTAACCATGACTATATTACATTATTATTATTATTATTATTATTATTATTATTATTATTTAAATTATTATTATATTTGCAACCTAGTTCCTTTCTACCAAAAACAAACAAACGAAGTTTAAAGGCCGAACACAAGTATAATCAAACAAAGGGTTCCGCGTTTCGGTACGTTTTAATTGATCGGTTAGTGGATACCATGGATCAGAGAGATTTAAGCTAATCAAACTCATATATCAAGCTGGTGCAAGTTATGAGGGAGCAATGATTTATTATTGTTATTTTATTTATTGTTTTTTTTATTCCTGTTTTGAGGGTGTAATGATGATGATGGTTATAGGGATGGCAATGGGTCGGGTTTGGGACGGGTTTACGTAATCCCAACCCCATACCCGGTTAGGTATGTGTCACACCACGACAATGGCGGAAACACGTGGCGCGACAGTTCAAGAGCATAAAGTCAAGGCTAACGCAAATCACAAGTAATTTTAAGAAAATGGGTCATTTATTAAGGCGTCAAATCTTGTTCAAAATATTACATAAAAGTAAATTGTTTTTAAGACGACATAGAGGTTTCTCAAATATATCCCATAGCCTTGGGAAATAAAGGTGAAACCCCGCAAAATATTTAACGCCGCATCGGAGGATTCCATGACCCAGCTTGCCCCGGTTCGCCTTCATCTAATTACCTGAAAGATATGTTTAAAATTTCGTCAATATAAATATATTGGTGAGTTCACAGGTTTTTAGTTTCCAAGACTTGAATACTTGGGAAATACCATGTTATGACAATATATAGGAGTTGCAAATTCCTATAATTCTACTTGAGACTATAATCAAACCAAGACGTATAATAAATATGCCCCGCTCCAAGTCGTTACTCGGTATCCTACGACTTAAGTTCAGAATATATGCACCCCAGGCATAAACTAATGCATAATCGACGCTATCGATTAGGGGTGGGCCTTGTCAGGCACCAATAGTACTATTCAAATATTCCACCGGTTTCATTTCCCTGAACAAATGATTATAGAGGCGAGGACTCAACCCCGAGTGGCGGTCACACCTCAAGTAATAAATCCGTCAAACATTTTCCCTAACATATCTTTCCCCCGAAAACGTAAAAATAGTTAAAATGGGGCCGTGAAACTCACCTGAAACACTGTCCAGCTCACTAAGCAGATAGCAAAGAGGGTCTCGCACCTACAAACGTCCTAGACGTATAAGTCACTATCCCTATAGTGCATGTGCCTTGGCAAGTTGTACACCCAACTCCCGACCACAAGTTATTCCAAATCCCGTTTAATTAAGCGCGTATCCTAGGTTTCGTTGGCGTTAGATTACCCTTTTGTGTTACAAGTTATATATTACTCTTGTTAATATTTCCTTAACTTGTACCTTATTATTATCGACTCGACTTCACTTAACATATAATTATTTTCCCATTTAAATAATTATACTTAAGATCGCATCGCTCGACATAATATATATTTCAACACTCGACCCGACTCACTTTGCCGCACATTTGTTTTCCCATTTAAACAAGTATGCTAAGATCTTGTCGTTTCGATTGTATATTCTTAACACCCGATTCAACTCACCATACCGTATATTTATTTTCCCATTCAAATAAATATACTAGGATCTTGTCGATACGGCATACACATATATATATCTTTGTCTACTCGTCTCGTTTTCCTTCCCACATATCTACTTTCCCATTAAGTAGATATACTAGAATTTTGCCGAGACGAGTGTACATATATATATAAATGTGTAATTTTTCTTGTTAAGTATATACGTTTGTTTAACGTCTTACTTGTTTACGTTATATTTTTCTCCCACGAATAATTCCTTTAACACTTAGGAAAGTGTTTATTAGTTTTCACCCATGATGTATATATATATTTTACTTCCTAAAAATATATATTTTCTCATCTTGCCGCAATGGCATTTTTCTCATGTTTTGTTCGTGTACGGTTCGTTAACGCGTCTTAGTTCGATATCTTAGCTCGAATAGTTAATTTTTCCAAGTTTTTTTCCCAACATGTGTTTTATAGAAATATTATTCATATTTCTCCCTCCTAACACATGTTACTTGGAAGGTTTTAAATACTTTTGTATTATTAACCCAACTTGTTAACTTAACTACAAAAATGTTTCCAATACTTTTATATTCCCATTTATATAAAAGTATTCATTTTTGTATAAGTTTCTTAAGTTTGTTTAACATTTTTATAAAATCTCTATTTTTTAAAAATCCTTATGTTAATACAATCCATATTTTTATAACTTTCACTTTTATAAAAATATACTTTTTATGCAAAAATACCCAAGTATATCTACTAGTATTTACCCAAATCATCCTTGGAAAATTATTACTTATACTTTTGACACCAAACTTTCCATTATTGCATCTTTGGACTAATAGTTTCTAAAATGTTCATTTTAGTCCTCTAACTTTCAAAGTTACAATATTAGTCCCTTAACTTTCAAATGTTGCATTTTTCCACTCTAACTTCCAAAGTTAGCATTTTTCACTCAAAATAATAGACTTTGAAGATCCATCTTTTTATTGGTAAGTTATTTTTGTACCAAAACACTTTTATTAGTCTTATATTTCATATATAAGACTACTTGTATGTGTGTTTTATGTATTTGCCCATTATATCAAAATATCAATCTTCTAAGTAAGTAAACTTTAATTTTTCATCTTCTTTATTCTTGAACTTCTAACATGTTCCATCATTTATTATGTCTTAGATGATCATATAAAGATGATTAAAGTTACTTTTTAACACATTCAAGTTTGTTCTACAAATCTTAATTAAAACATCATCCTACTTAGTGTATGTGTAGATTTTATACATTTTCAAGATCACTACTTTATCATCATCAAATCCATGATTTATTTACATATCTTTAATCATCTATTTTACTCATGTAAAACCTATTAAAGATTATGTTTCAAACCACATTTTAAACCCTTCATGTACAACTTGCTTCTAAGAACACATACATGAATAATAATAATCAAAAACAAGGTTAAGAAGCTTACTACTAGCACAAGGCTAGGGAAGACAAAACCTTGGATTTTGAGAGGGGTTTAGTGTGTTCTTCCTTAATGGTTAAGCTCCAAGCTTGAAACACACGATAGGGGTTTGGATGATGGATTGTTTTGAATGATTTGGAGATGTAAAAACTTGAAAGATGAATGTATATGGGGAGGGTATAACTCACGGCCCAAAAGAAGAAAGAAGAAGAAGAGTTTTGCTTTGTTAACTCATGTATCTAACACATGTTATATACTACCATCAAATCTTCCATGGATTGCATGTGATCTTTGCTAATGATTCAAGAGATTTAAGAAGTACACAAGTGATCTTGGATGGATGTGGAAGGGTGCATGTGGCCGTGGGTTTTGATGAGGGGTGAGGGATTGCTTGCAAATCTTGCTAAGTGTGTGTGACCCATCATAACCTTTCACTAGATATTATACTTGCATGTGTGTACTTAGTGTATCATTAGCTTTGGTCTTGTCTTGGATTATAGGGCCTAAGGGCCGAAATTTTCACAAGGGGGGACAAGATGTTGCATGCTTTTGTCCTTGAGATATCTTACACTTTTTGTCTTATGCATGGCATGCTTTATATCTAGAGTGTAGATGATTATTATTAAAAACACATGCATGGACACCATGAGGCCATCTAGGCCGGCCACCTTTGTGGCTTGGGTGGGGTCCACAACTTCAAATATTTACCCAATACTTGTTATGTTTAATTCCTCGTCGTTCGGGTGTCGTTCGGGTATTTTTCGGGTTTTAATCACGCGTTATTCGGACATTAAAAATACCTTTAATAACCCTTAAATATAGTCTAATTTAAGCGTTGATTGGCTATTTAGGCTTTTGCCGGGTGAAATTATGAGTTATACGCGTATCGGGTGCGGTACGCGCATTTTATTCGTTACCGGGAGATTTGTACAAGACGTTTCCACTTATGGTTTTGGAGTTCCAAAACTCATTATATTTTGTGGAAATACCCTTTATTTTATATCCTGGGTGTCCGGGATCCTTTTCGTTTATTTAATTATTACCGGGTAATTGCCAACGTCCATTCCGGATAGTTTATTCGCACATGATCCAATCATGTTTTACCATTAAACGTATGCATTCCTATGCAATATTTGGGAATTGCTATCTCCTAAGGCCTTGATAATTAAATCACACATAACTGCATTTAATTACGTTAATCATATATTAATTAATTTGTACGGAATTACCTTACTTTTGCCGGTTGTTACAGTATGCTTGTCTCAAACCCGGCCCAAAACCCGTCGGGTTTGTGTCGGGTAATTACCCATCGGGTATCGGGTATACCCGCGGGTTTCGGGTAAACCCATTAATTTTTAAAACTTACCCATTGAGTATATCCGACCAAAAACCCAACGGATATCTATTACGTAACTATTAACCAATTACATTTAACATTATTAAATATATATGTAAATGATTACAATGTATAAAATATAAAATACTTAAATTATATAAAAACACTCAAACACACAGATAACAATCTAGATGGACAATTAGATATATTACGCATACAAATTTAAAAAGATATATTAGAAATTATATTGGGTATCTAATCGGGGTAAATGGATATACGTTATCGGGTAATCGGGTCGGGTAAACGGGTATATCATCAAATCCCAAACCCATCCCAAACCCGCGAAAAAAATAAAAACTAATCCCATACTCGGACCCATACCCGATTACCCGACCCCAAACCCGTCCCATATGTGTTGGGTTTCGGGTTTACCCATCGGGTTTAGGTTTGATTGCCATCCCTAGATGGTTATGATTTGACAAACGATTTATGAAAGTATCAAAAATTGGGAATTAGTAAAATGATTTTATAATTCTTTAAAGGCTGAACACGAGTATAATCAAACAAGGGTTCCGCGTTTTGGTACGTTTTAATTGATCGGATGTGACTTCTGAAAACCACAAACGATCAATTAAATATTCCGAAACACGTCAAATAGAGACCGGAAGTCCAACATATCGATTAGACATGCAAAAATTGTGTTTTGAAAAAATATGGGTATCGACTGTATAGTCGGAGCACCACGTACAATGATTCATGAAAGTTGTACAAACTCGGATGTTTCTACCAAAAAACAAAAACGAGCAATAAACGACCCGGAACGCCTCAAACGAATTTTGTTGGATTGGGAACAACTAAAACATTTTAAAATGAATTAAAATTATTTTTTTTTATCAATAACAAGTATTTAAAATGAATTAAAACAAAGTATTTTTTTTTTTTAAAAGGCCAAAGCGCCTAGCTTTGGTCAAAGCTAAGCGCCTGGTTTGCTTGATTAGACAACATGCGCCTAGCTTTGACCAAAGCCAGGCGCTTTGGCCTTTTTTTAAAAAAAAATTAATTTGTTTTAATTCATTTTAAATACTTGTTATTGATAAAAAAATAATTTTAATTCATTTTAAAATGTTTTTAGTTGTTCCCAATCCAACAAAATTTGTTTGAGGCGTTCCGGGTCGTTTATTGCTCGTTTGTGTTTTTTTGGTAGAAACATCCGAGTTTGTACAACTTTCATGAATCATTGTACGTGGTGCTTCGAATATACATTCGATACCCATATTTTTTCAAAATACAATTTTTTCATGTCTAATCGACATGCTGGACTTCCGGACTCTGTTTAACGTGTTTCGAAATGTTTAATTGATCGTTTGTGGTTTTCAGAAGTCACATCAGATCATTTAAAACGTACCGAAACGCGGAACCCTTGTTTGATTATACCAGTATTCAGCCTTTAAAGAATTATAAAATCATTTTACTAATTCCCGATTCTTGATACTTTCATAAATCATTTTAATAATTTCCGATTCTTGATACTTTCATAAATCGTTTGTCAAATCATAACCATCATCATCGTTACACCCTCAAAAACAGAAATAAAATAACAATAAATAAAATAATAATAATAAATCATTGCTCCAACATAACTTACACCAGCTTGAGATACGAGTTTGGTTAGCTTAAATCTCTCTGATCCATGGTATCCACTAGCCGTAGCGACAACGAGATCCATATTTCAAACATGGAGCTAAACGACATTATAATATTTTTAGACGTTAGGGTTTGACAAACACAAAACTTATTATTAAAAAGCAACAAACACAAAATTGGAATCTTAAATCGTACCGTGATATAAAGAGAGGCTTATTAGGAGTGCCGTGGAGGAAGATTGTCGATTTGCCGTAGTCGATGATGGCGCATAGGTTAGCGGGAAGTTGAAATTTTGATTGATGTTTGTCGGTTTGATCTCTATATACTAATTCATAACAGAGGTATGAAAGTATTCATATATATATAAAGAACATTAAAAAGTCCATATTTAATGAAATTTATCTACTCATAGTGACATCGAACAGTTTATAAAGCAACAAATTCAAAACAGAGGTAGGAAAGTAAAGCTTTAGGTGAAAGTGAATACCATGGATTAGAGAGATTTAAGCTAATTAAACTCATGTCTCAAGCCAGTGCAAGTTATGTTAAATATATCTGTCATCTTCTTCTTCAACTTGTATTCTCTTGATCTTCACACTTGGTTTTGGAGCTCTAATCTTCTTCCTATTATCTTTGTCTATCACAACTTAAAGCTCTGATCATGGGTCACATGATTGTGTTTACGCTCTTTTATAAGATGAAAATAGAAGTGCCGATTCGACTGTTGATTTCTTTCCGCAACCAGTACAACGAACTCTGTATGGATGATATTGATCAAACCTTCATAAAACAACCAAAATCACCATTCAAAACCATAAAGCACAAGGATGAAGTCTTGGAAAAACCCACAAAGAAGCCCTAAAATTTCGGACCCTAACATGCACGAGACGAATGTCGCTTGTCATGAGTTCGACCAAGATGACACGTGAAGTGGGTCACTATTCATATTAAAAGAACATTAGAAAGTCACTATTCAAACGAAATTTATCTACTCACAGTGACATCGAACACTTTATATGAGTTTAATTAGCTTAAATCTCTCTGATCCATGGTATCCACTTGACAAGATATGTGGCTTTAGTCCTTTACGCAGGTTTGCCAGAGGGTCACTATTCATATATAAAGAACATTAAGTAACCAATTGCCAAAGGGTCACTATTCATCAGAGTGTCCAACCACTAATACCATACAATGACCATGTTTGAAAATAGAGAGTTCCTATGGGAGTTGCTAAAATAGTTAAACAAAAGCTGAAATGGATGGATCATTCGTTAATATAATGAGATTTGGTGTTGGATCATAAGCATAAGGTAGACCACACCACTAGACGACTGCTCAATTCCAAAACAAATATTGTTCATGCATGCAAGTAATATTAAGTTTTTGGACATCATAAGCAAAAAGGTAGACCACACCACTAGACGACTGCTCAATTCCAAAACAACTGTTCATGCAAGCAAGTAAAATTCAATTGTTGGACATTGTGATCGGGTACAAAACAAGTTGTTGTCGAATATATATCTATCAACGATGAAGGCAACCTGAAACAACCGGAAAATATTTCAAAAGTAGTCAAAGCATGCATCAATTTTTGTAGATAGAGTTCAATTTCCATGAAGATGGATCTCAGGATGGTTTGTAGCTCTAGGTAAGGACATTGTGGATGATGATGATAATAACTTCTCTTCAGATTCTGATTGCACCGAATCTAGTCTTCAGGTAAGTCCACATGGTTAGTCATCTATACGTTCCATGGGTTTGTGTCCAATGCAAGGATCTTCGAATGCGGTATGCGCACTAAATTTCATTAAATAAAAGTTTGTTTCTTTATTTATTAATTGCAGCTGAGATTGATTGATTGTTACTCTTGATAGCCATTGTAAAGTTGAGAAACTTGATTCAGCTGAGATTGATTGATTGTTACTCTTGATAGCCATTGTAAAGTTGAGAAACTTGATTTTTAGGTAAGAACATTGTGGATAGTGATGAAACAACGGTGGAATTGGAATTAATGTTAGGAATTGGAGTGGACAAACCGAGGACTAAGGTGAATCCGTTTGGTGATGGTAAACCTAGAGAGTTTTTGCTTCAGGAGAAAGGTGTGGATTATCAGAATTGAATACTTAGAGATGACACGCGAAGCTTTAGACTCCAAGTGGATCCCTTGAAGAAAGTGTTCATCTCTGTTATCAAGCATGTCAAGAAATGATAATTTTCAAATATTGCAGATCAAGTATAACGAAGATTAATGTTGTGTTTTTCCCGGAAGTAATGAATAAAAAAAATAAATAAACACTAAGAAATGATAATTTTCAAATATTGCAGATAAAGGATAATAAAGATTAATGTTGTATTTTTCCCGGAAGTAATGAATAAAAAAAATAAATAAATAAACAATTTAGAGTTATTTAATTTAGTTATTTTATTAAATAAATTAAAAAAAATAAAAAAACACTTCAAAATATAAAAAAACAACCAAAATTAAAACTTTTATCCAAAGCACCTCGCTTTGGCCAAAGCTAGGCGCTTTGGATCAAAAAACCAACTTTTTCCTGCCACCTCGTATGACCTCGTCTAATTTGACCCCAGACGCCTTGCTTTGGGGGGGGGGGGGGCGAGGGGTTTGAAATAGAAGGCGGGGGGGGGGGGGGTGTGAATAACTGGGGCCAAGATTAACCTTCCCATTCTCACCACATACATCTTCATTATAAAGAGAGAAACCATGAATTGAACATTAGATCTCACATGTTGTGTGTTTTACCTTGGGATTTAAAATATCGACCCGGTTTCTGCGTTTGGGATTGAAGATAACCTATTGTATTGTTTACCTCGACAATTTTGGCGTTGAACGAACCCATATATGAACTCGGGCGCTATTGAAGTGTTATAGGGTTCTTAGGTAACATGAACCCTATCAACGAAAAGTATATTTTAAATAAAATGAACAGCTTAACTCATTTACACTCATGCCCCCTACTAAATGTATGTGTAAATACTCACTCCCGCATATTGTGAACTACTAGAATAGGAGCACATGTATACATAAAAGCTTTAATAACAAATAGTAAAAACGAGTGGGATGCTCCGCGCTACGCGGTGGAGATTCAGTCGATATCAGTTCAGCTTCTTAATGTATTGGTATGATACCAACATTCGGTATAACAACCTGAAGATAAAACATAAAAAATATAATCATGATATGCATAAGGGTAGATGGAGTGGTTGGTGATGGTATCACATTATCACACAATCATACCCAATAATATTGTGTCACCTGATTTTCATCACACTTCATCACCAATTGTATGGGGTGGTGTTCTCATTTCATCACACTCAATAATATTGTGCCATCCATCCACCCATATAATATATATACTAGTAGGAATGCCCGCGCTTTGCCGCGGGTTTTATGTTTTTTTTTTT
The DNA here is from genome assembly GCA_028751855.1 of Ambrosia trifida. Classification (NCBI taxonomy): domain Eukaryota; kingdom Viridiplantae; phylum Streptophyta; class Magnoliopsida; order Asterales; family Asteraceae; genus Ambrosia; species Ambrosia trifida. The sequence goes on along the minus strand of CM054124.1, from coordinate 21,995,201 downwards.
TGCTCGTTAAGTGGCAGCTTCCAAATATGTTGTTTAAACATTTACTTTTCTAAAACAACTAATATATCAATTGAGTATAAACAAAAGAATTGTTATAAAAATAACAATAATAGATAGTATATGATATATTGACATACATATGTAAATTATTACAAAATTACAAATCATGTTTTTGTTCCTACAACTATTAAGTTGATTTAAATGACTTAATAGGAGGGGTTGTTTGTTTCATAAAAAAAGGAAAAAAAGAAGGGATATCAAAGAACTATATATAACTTAGAATGCAATAACAACTTAGTTAAGTCTTGATCTTACCAAGAAAAAAGAATGGTAATTCAGTTGTTAGTCGATTAATCAACATAGGAGTATGGAGTGGTCTGTGGATGAATTAAACTCCCATATTAATGACACCTTTAATACTATCTTTTTGGATCAATATTGCTTCAAGAAATACCTATGCAATGCACGAAAATGTGAAAAATCCATAAAAGCAACCACCTCTTCATTTGTCACCTATTGGAAAAAAAAAAGTATTATTTTATTAAGCAAGCGAAAAAAAATACTATTGTAAAACATTGTTGAAATAAATCATCTGAGTAAGATGAAGCTTTATGGCTCCGATTATAAACGCTCATTTGACAAGCCATTGATGCATGGATAAAATATAGTCAATAATCAATATGACACAGACATGTTTATTATAACGACATAAAACTACAAATGATATCATGTAACCACGCCTATGCTTACAACCATTGTAAATTGCTTACTTGTTTTGTTGTGTACTTGAAAGTATAAATGGAATCCACGCAATATTGTGACTTTGAAGGCCTAATACAAACTTTTATGAAGTGTTTGTCGATTAATAACTCCAATTCTTGTAGATCCTTGTCTTTAGCCGATAACATTACCACCAACAACCACCTCGTTATTGATTAAAGCACAATCTGTCAATGATAGTACAAAACTTGTAAGGGAATATGCAATAACGTGTACCCAACAACCTGATTTTGCATATCATATCAATTAAAGCAAATACAATCCAACGCACTTGTCATTAGTTCTACAAAAATTAAGTAAAAAGGAAAGATCTTCAAGACATACATAGTTAAAGGCATACCTTGATGTCTGTAGAACATAAGTCAAAGTCAATTTAAAAAAAAACAAGGGTAAGTTAGTGCATGTCTGTTGGCATGAGAAGTGAAAACATCAAGCAAGTTTGTCCAATTTTGGTGGCAAGAATTGGCTGCTGTCATCAATCACGTCAATAAGGTTAAAAGAAGTTTAAATGTTTGCAAGCCGGCCTAACACGCAAACCTGACCCGTAGTGACCCGTACCTTTTCTACCCTACTTAAAAGTTATAACCATTTTTATAACTCATACCTGTTCTTACTCATTTCCCAAACTACCCATTTCTCCACCCATACATTCTGATAAAAAAGACCCATCACTCAAAATATGGGGAACCCAAGTGAAAATTTCTAAATTTGTTGACCACTGAAAACTAATACTCATATGGTCAAATCTATTCAAAAGGACAATTTTGAAGCAAAATTATTTATTGCAAAAATCAACTGAAGTTAAATACAAAACCTGGATGTAAGAAGTTTCACATATCAAAGCAATAAGCAAACATAGATAAACAAACAAGTAACAATCCATATATAAAAAAATTCCATAATACCTCAACATAACTGTAGCTGGATCAAATGTATAAACTTTGTTGCAGTGTAGAAAGATCTTTCATGTAATCATCATCCGGTCTATAAAAGTAGTATCCCGAGTAAAAATGGTTCTGACAATTGGATAGGTTACCTAATAGTAATATATACAAAACATAAACTGTTGAAGCAAATCCAATATATGTTGTACAAGAGGGGATGTGGAAAAGTCACCGCATCTTAAACAACTTTCAATGATGAGGGGATGTGCAAGAGTCGCCGCCATTGAAAGTTGGAATCAATGATCGGTTTTAATAACAATGACTTGGAATACTAATTTGTACAATTACCAATATATGTTGTACAAGAGGGCATAAAAGGAAGAAATGTGATAAAAATTATAGATTTATATTAAGACTCTTGAACTCCCATCTTAAAAATTAGATGAAATTACCTAAGTGACCATCTCTCCTCCTTAATAAGGTAACATAGATATATACATATATATATATATATATATATATAGAGAGAGAGAGAGATGGGACAACCACCGGACAGCCACTTGCTTTTGGAAGTGTGATGGTCATCACATTGTTATGTTATTACGGTTGTGATTTAGCTGGCGGGGCGGTGTTCGTGATCATCACGATCATCACGGGGTGGCCATCACAGACCACCCCGTCCACCCTAAAAGAGTCTTTACATGTGTTGTACAAATAATCATAAAAATTGAATCTAAACGAAAACATATACGCAACAATAAAAATATGTTTAACCCAATAGTGTTAGTTTTAATATTATTAAAAGTTTAAAACTAATATATTAATAGAAAAGTAAAAGAAAAAAGAAATAAACACAAACAAAAAACAAAATTAACGGTTTGGGGTGGATAACAAATTGCCAAGTGTACCAATATCAATTTATTACTGTTCACACAATTGAAAATGTATAGTATAGGAATAGGAATAGAAAAAACTAATTGTTTACTGAATTTTTTTGAATTGTTCCAGATATATCACCTCGCTAGTTGGTATAAAGCGGGAGTTATGGTGTAATTTTAATGTTTCTTGTCTTCTTTAATTATGTCCACTTTGTGATAGTCATGTGGAATCGTGAAGTGAACATTAGTTGGGTTATATCAATGTTTTAAAAATCGGTTTTTAAATCATACTGGATTTGGCTTAAAAATGGTTCTAGCGGTTGAACCGGATTATATCGGGCGGTTTAACCGGATTAACTTGTTAACTCTACGAATCCATAAATTACAACATGAACTCAAAATATAATCTAAAAGTGAATTATTACATATTAAAAGATAATCAAAAAGTTATTCCATATAAAAAAAATTCCAAAAGTATTCAATTTTTTAACAATGTTCTTTTAAATGAAAGTGTAGGCGATGTATAAGCCATTGGAGTATTGAATACATCAAGTTCAAAATTGCTTAAAAGATGAAATTCATTACTATCGTCTTCCTCAAAATTTAGAGCATAACTATTTTCATATTGTACATTATTACATAAGATATTTTAGTAGAAATAACAATCATAATATACTTAAATTACCAAAGATAAGTAGCATATATAACAAGTAACAGTGTGTGTGTAGAGCCGGTTCGTGCTTTTCCTCACCAAACATGTTATCTATATCATTATTATAAAGTTCTTCTTCTTGCTTTTCTTGAACCACAAAAAAATCAATAGTTCAAAACCCAAAATATTACCTTGTGCCGGTACCGGTATAAAGGTTCAAACCGGTATACCGTATTTTACCGGCGGTACGAACTTGATACCGTTTCGCCTTTATACCGGGGTGTTTCGTACCGGGCTACTCTCCGAAAAACGGTATTACCAGTATAACCAACCGGTACGTACCGGTTTTTAAAACATTGGGTTATATTATTGTAAAATCCAGTTTTAGTCTTTAATGTCATTTTCTTGGCCGGTCTAGTTTCTTGCTAGTCATATTTTGTGTTACAAAAAATAATAATAATAATAATAATAATAGCGGAGCAAAGCTAGTTGGTATGAACCCCCACCCTACACACACTAAAAATCTTCACTTGTTCACTTTGTGTAACTAGAACCCACACTGTATTGATACGATAAACATCTGATGTTACAAAGCCAAGAAGCCATCAACGTAAGTTTTTTATTTAATAACAATTTTCTCCATCGTTAAAACAAAGCAAAGAAGACGAACGGATTCTAATTTCTAAAATATGTTCAATTTTGTGACAACTTTTTTTTTGAACGGCCAACGAAACGTTTCTGCCCGACTACCCATGGGACCCTTTAAACTGGCGAACCTAAGAACCCCCTCAAGACTATGCAAGGGGCTGGCCAGGGTAGCCAGGCTTGCCCACGAGGTTTCCGAACCGGGGAAAACCCGATCCCCCACCCGTCCGAAAACCCGCTGTGGAGAACCGGTAAAACCCGGGCGAGATCAGGACTCGAACTCCTAACCATAGGTTAGGAGTCATCCCTCATTTTTTTAAATGTCCTCCAAATGTAGCTAGTGGGAATTGAACCCAAGCCTCCCATAGGAAACTTATGCCCTCAACCAACTGGGCTTCAAGTGTTGTGACAGCTTAAACTTTACATGGAACTAATCGTGGTTGATACTTGATACATATATGACTCGTAAAGATCATATATTTTAATCTAAAGATCAATCTAACCCACTTAGATGCTTGATGCAAATCTTCAACTCTTTATTATCCTTAGCTTTCTCTTATAATTTACGTATTCCTCACAATTAATCTGACCAATATAGTTGTATCTTTCCATAAAAGTCAAAACATTTTTGTTTAGATTGGTCAAATCACATGGGCCACTTGTTCTTGTTGTGAGCATTTATTTGAATAATTAAAATAAGTTATTTACTTTCGTCTCTTTGATGTATAACTTATTATATCAATCATCTTTACAATTTGTGCACCCTAATTGGAAATCACAATGACTTGTCCCTCTTGAATTTGATATTGAGAAATGAGAAACTCCAAATTTCTAGTGGGATATATTAAACATTATTTGGGCCCTTTAACTTTGCTTTCCTACAAAGTAACAACATTTTGATCAGTTTATTAGTATTTTGGACAATATGTAAAGCAAAAAAGCTTCAAAGACATTACATGATTGAACTTAAAGATGCATAGATTATAATGAAGGAATGAATCTTTGGTCAAATATCAAAGAATCTTTGACTGTCATTGCAAAAATACAAATAAACTTTTACATTCATTAGAGGAATGGGATTGTTAATTACAAAACCAAAAGGTAGGAAAAGAAACGAAAAGGTTTTATAATACGTGAAAAGGTCTTCAGTGGTCCTATCACTAGTATGAATCGTTAATCCCTCGGTTAAAGTTATTGGATTTGACGATTTGTATTGTTTTGTGTCCAAAAGCAACGATTGATTAGGTTTCTTACTTTCTTGAAACTATTATGTATGCGAATCCAGTAATCCATGACGGAAATGAAAAGGAGTTAAAGAGTGGGACGACTAGATGAATGAATGTCGGAGACATTACTTTTAATGGTTCGGACGATTTGATCAAGAAAACTCGTTTAGTCACCCATCAACATATTAAGTTTGAACACTTTTTAGCTTTACCTAATTAGCCATCTCCCGTTGACACATTGGTAACGTAACCTAGTCTTCTATAGGTTTACACTGTTTGGCTTGGTTATTATCCTTAAACGAAACTGAAGTCATCAGTTAATCTATTTTATTAACCATTTGGTTTCCGGTTAATTGGATTAGTTTATTCGGCTAGTTAGTCTAAAATGTTTGTTTCGGTTAATGTATCTATATCTATACTACATTATAAAGAGCCAAATGTGGCTACAATAGTAATTTTATATGATTTTTAAGATGACATATGAAGAGTTTCCTGTTTTACACCCAAGATATTATGAAAATTCTTCCAATACTACTCCTATTTTCCAAATCAACTTGTACATTTTTTTTATGATATTAAATGAAATAATCAATATAGAATGCAATTGGTTTTCATGTATCTTTTGAATTGTGAATTAATAAAAAAGAAACAAATACACCTAAGGTTTACATCCATATTTATTTTTAGTTTAGTATTATATAAATTATGACTTATTTTATATCATTATCGGTTAAAGTTACATTCCATGACTTGAAGCAGCTCTGCTGACGGCTATGCGCATATAATGTATATATGTATGGTCCTCGGGAGCAAAAGTAAAGTTGCACTAATTTTAACGTTATTTTACTAATTTCGTGAAAATAACGTTAAAAATGACGGACGGCTAATCATGCATCAGGTGGTGACGTTGATAGCCAAAAGACAAGGGGGTACATGCACCAATTGGGCTTGTCCCGATTGCTAAGTGTTATGTGCCTTATGTTTAAGGCTTGATGCAAAACCACTATTAAGCCGGGGGTCTCACTAGAAACAACCTCTCTATTCCCACGGGGTAGAGGTAAGGCTGTCTACATCTTACCCTCCTCAGACTCTATCTTAGCTTTTGCTATTGGTGGGATTAACTGAGTATGATGATGATGACGACATTCCATGACTTGAAGGATTTAGCCGTCTTTGAAAATAAGATGAAATGAACCCAAGGTGACAAGGTCGAATATAATGGTGTATACATTATTTTAATTTACATATCAACTAGAAATAAATTACAGTTGGTTGTCATATAAGTCACTTTCTGTATTTTATTAATACGAAAACAACATATTTTACGTTGATATGTGATGTGTTAGGGGTGTTAAACATTTCACGTCCTTGTGTTGACAGTTCCAACTCCAACACGAATTCGACACGTCCTTGTATTTATGTTCCAGGTGCTATACAATTAAATTAACTAGGATTCCAATTCGACAAGTTTGTTAAGTTTACAGTTATGCTCATGTTAAACACAACGGTGAAGGTATATCATTATTAGCACCGTAAGCAAAATAATTATTCGTATTATAAGAATGTCTGAATTTGAAAATTAGCTTTACGCCGTGGAAAAAAGATTGGGCCGACCCTGATAACAAACAGTGTTTTTTTTTGGGATTGCCGCTATGGAGCATGAGTACTACAAGGGCCACGAGCGAAAATATTCGCTAGCTAGCTAGTGCAACTATGGACTAGGTCAATCATATCGATCAGGTGAACCACACACAATCTTCTATTCTTTGTCGTTTATTCGGTTTATATTCTTATGACATGTTCTTATGTGTCCATGTGATTGGTAATCATATTGGTCTATCGTGATTAGATATATACATACACTCACCATGACACCACTTTCCCACTTCATCATGCACTCTTTGGTTATTGTTCCCTTTAATATGCATTCATATTGCTGAAGAGATGTGGATAGCAAAATTACACACACTAGCTTTCCCATAGCCATGGAGAGTGGAGACCATCAAATTATCCCCACAGCTTACGTGATCAATGCAAATGTTGCTAATGATTTCACCACAGCATTATAGAGTAGACAGTAGCTTGTTGGTAGCTACAAAGCTTGCACAAGATGTCGGGTGACATGATAGTATTTTAAGGTGTTATTAGTTGGTGGATGATTAGATACCCATTTGTTCATCCCTCTTGTCCACTTGGTCATGTATCTATCACATGTTGCTAGTTACTTTCCTCCATTTAGAGTTTTCAATACACAAGTAGCCGATAATGTTTTAAATTTACGGTTTGCACGAAAACCGAACTTTATACATAAAATGAAATTAGAGTTTCAAGATATAGAATAATGAAAAGCTTTCGAGATATCATGTATTTCTATCACTTGTTTCTACAACTATACAAGTAAAATGAAGATAACTATAACAACAAAAACCTAATCTAATTTTAACTTGTAACTTGTAAGACTAGGGTTAGGATCAAATACACAGTGAAAGAAAAATAGGAAGTCGTAGGAAGGGTATCAAACGGACTCCGATTGAACTCATTCAAGCGGCATTGGAATCGTCTTATCGAACCCTACGTCGTTAGTTTTTAGGTCTTCGTTTTTTTGGGGTTTTAGCTTGTAGTTTTTAGAATACGCGTTATATCATTGTGTCTTTTATGTACCATTGTGTCTTTTTCTTATTTTCATCGTTGTGTCATTTTTTCAATTCATTGTGTCTTTTTTCTTCAGCATTGTGTTATATTTTTTGGCACTGTGTTATATTTTGTGGCTCATTGTGTCAAATTTGATGATCTATTGTGTTTTTTGTATCCTTCTCACCCTTCTCATTTTTTATAGCCTTTGTAGAATAACCTAACCCTGTAAGACTATGTGTAACTAAAATGTGAAAGTTTCGGTCATGTCTCTGTCACGTAGGCGATTGGGCCTTAATTAACTAAAACCTTAAAATTGTGTATAACTAACCGCTTTCTTAAAGTAATATTTCAATTAAAAAAAACCGAGTGAAAAGCTGTAATGTTTTGATTGATTTTGGAAATTAAATGGAATGTGAAAGTGGGGCAAGGAGCGTTAGGGGGTACGCACCCTTTGAGGCTTACACTGTCCACATGTAAGTGGGTAATGGTTTTCTGGTGTTATAACGGTAATGTGTCCCGGGGTATCACTGCGGACAATCTAAATATCATGATGATAGTATAATATTTGGGAAGAGATATTGTACAAAGCTTTTTAACGTAAAAAGCGTAAGAAGCAATCTCAGCCATTAGATCAACAAGATGGCTGGATGCAGATTAAAAACCCTAATCATACTTGGGTTAAACTAACCAAGGGTAAAATAGGAAAAACCGTCTAATTTTTTTTCAAATCGTAACAACAGGGATAATTTGAACCTTGGTTTTTCATCGTTTCAGATCGATTCACGTTCAGAATGATTACACAATTCAAAAACAAAAAAAATTGATTACAATGAACGAAAACGTAAGATCAGTATTTGAATCTAAAAATAATAAAAAACAGAGAATTAAAATAATCATATGAAAAATTAAGAATAAACGCTCGTAATAGTTGTCGAATACTTTCGATTTTGTTTCAATAAGTATGATTAAACATAAAAATTAGGTTAAAAAAAGTTGTAGAGGAAGAAGATGAAGTTGGTGAAAAACCGAGGCTTTTAAAATCTCAGACACACTCATCAAATTTACAGACGCACTTATCAAAATTTTCAGATGCACTCATCAAAATTTCAGACGCACTTATCAAATTTAAGACGCACTCATTGAAATTTAGAAGCACTCATTAAAAAGTTTGGAAGCACACATTAAAAATTTAGAAGCACTCATTAAAAATGTTGGAAGCACTCACTGAAAATTTAGAAGCACTCATTAAAAAGTTTGGAAGCACTCATTAAAAAGTTCGAAAGCACTCATTAAAAATTTAGAAGCACTCATTATAAAGTTTGGAAGCACTCATTGAAAATTTGGATTCACTCATTAAAAATTTTGGACGCACTCATTGAAACTTTTGGACGCACTCATCAAAACCCAACAATTTCAAACGCACATTTAAGATCATCAAACGCACCTTAAACATTTGTTGGCTCATTTGCACATAATAATCCCTGCAACAAATATTCATTTTCCAAAATTTATCATCAAAAGCAAACACTTCTACCATCCCTACAACACTGTCCAACTATAAAGCCCTAACTGTCATGGTCGTTGTCGTTTCTTCTCCAACATCAATATGCAACTTTAATTATTGCAATCTTCAACTTATTGGAGTTGTTTCAAACTGGTGCTTTATGCATCTCTAGCAACCATTAATGTATTCCTTAACATCATCCAAGAGAATGGCATCGTGTATAAATCTAATTTCATGGTACTCACACATGCATGTATGTATGAATGCATGTAAATTTGTATGCAAGCATGTGACTGGAAGGGATTTAGCAGCATGATGATGATGATCTTCTTGACGTTATAGCTTGTATTGGGATGACGTTGATGTGTTGGAGTGTTAGTGAATGATGATGTTGATGGTGGTCGTGGTGGTGGTGGTTGTCAGATCTCGATCGGTTTGTTTCAAAGGAGGATGGGTTTGGGAAAGTGGGTAGGTGCAGTGGTGATGTGCAGTGATAATTGTGAAAGTGGGAGAGTGTGTGATAGTTTAATCATGGTTAGGTTAAATTGACATGTGACAAGTTCTAATGGTTTCTTACACTTCTTATGTTAAGAAACTTTGTACCCAATACTTTCTCATAATCTTTTATGCTTGAGAAATTGTAACTAATATATATATTCTTTTTTTTTTTTTTTTTTTATCAAAACTAATATGTTGTACTTAATATAAAAACATAAAACTATTTCTAATAAATACCAGATTTCAAGAAAATGAGAAATGTTTATTTTAGACCTACGGTTCACATTGTCAGTTCTCCTTTACGATAAACGCGTCACTTTGTTTGATATATAAAGACAAACAAGAGGGAGGCAATGATAAGGGGCCTTTTTAGCTTGTGGCTTGCAGGAAAATAACATTGCTTTGGTCATAACTCATAAGAGTGGTAGGGTTTGAACACAAGTACAATATTTCTAATGTAGAATGACCTTAGCGATTCCAAAAAATTTTCTTTTCCCTCTTTTTATGACAAGGAATATATATAAAATGAGAACCACATTGATTTACGAGAACTATAGGAACCATTCACGACTATTGATCTTGATGATCCAATAGTTGAGATTATATGATGGAATCTTTTGTCTTGATATATTAATTATTTTTTTATCAAATTTTTTTTTTAAATAGAAAGTACATTGAAGGGTATTTTAGGCATTTTTTCTTGTTTTTCTTACCGTTACATCATCATATATTTTATTTTATTTTTTATTTCACTTATCTTTTAAAAACACAACCCACTGTCACATGTATATTTTGTTTCTCTCATTATGCTTACATTGGTGTAAACCCAAAAATATTTATAAAAGACAAAATTATAAAAATAAACTTTTATATATTACCAAAATTACAACTTATACCTTTCACTATGAAACACACCAAAAACAACCTTTATATATATGTTTTGTTGCAGGTTACAATCTTTGACACAAACCCTGTTAACGTTTCTTGTTAAGTCAAGGGCAAATTAGTCCTTTTACCCACCCCGTTTCTTATTCTTGTTCTTCCCTAAAACACTATCATCAGTGTCCGTGTTTTGTTTGTTTTTCTTGTGTAAACCCATTAGATAGATTTCATCTTTTTTTATATCCTGATTCCATATCAAACCACAAATCAAAATCTAGCATGTATTGCACAATCAATTTGACAACCATAGAACACCACCACCACAGCCACCATATGCACCATCATCTCACCTATCACCCTTCTTCGCAAATACAACCTATAATTTTAAGGTCATTGTTTTGAGATTGTATGACGGCTAAAATGGTAGGTGATAGTTCATTGAGGGGTTAAGGTTAGGGTTTTGGAATCCGTGATGTTAGTTGCAAAGGATGGTGGTGATGTCGGATGTAAGTGTTGTTGGTTGCATGAGATTGTTTATTAGATGTCATAGTCGGTGGACATGAATTGGTGTACAACGAAGAGGACTGGTTGGAGCCTAGTCCGACAGTGGTGATTTGGGAGGTGAACTGTGGTGGGTGGTGCGACGAAGCGTAAAAGTTTGGTTGTGACATCCGTCACCCTCGTCTTTTAGCAAGTTGTCAGTTTTAGTCCCGTGTCTATTTTGAAGCTTCATCTCTAGTACTCTTCAAATATTATTATTATTATTATTATTATTATTATTATTATTATTATTATTAATATTATTATTATTATTATTATTACTTTTGTTTAAATAAAATATCTCTTTAAAACGGAGTACGTATACATTTTGAATACGCACGTGTTGGCATATAAAACGTACTACAATCATCGCATTATCTTACGAAAGTTCTATTTTTGATTTAAAAAAAAAAAACTTAGTTTAAAAGTTCTATAGTTAGTTAACTAATTTGGTTAAGTTTTTATAAAGAAAAGTTAACCAAAAACACCTAGAAACTAACTTAGTTAAGGTATAGGGGACATTTATGTCAAGAGGTAAAAGATCAAACAAAACTCCCTCTATTTCCTCTGTTTAATTTTTTTTCCGGCAAACTTTCCGGCAGAAAGCTCCGGCCGGCGGCCATGGATTCCGGCGACAAGTTTTCTTTTTGTGTATTATCCCTTTTAATGTTTCCCAAATCATTTCTCCAACAAAATAAACTATTACAAGGGCCATTAATCGTCTATAACATGCATTTTATCGTGGTTAATTTGGTTACAAAGCATTGTAACCGTCGAGTTATTACAAGGTGTTTAACGCTCGTTTTAGTCGGCCCTTTATATAAACCAACCTTACCATTCGAGTTCTGCACGTTAATCGTCCCAAACACATCTAAGAACAACCTGAAACCACTCACCAAGATCCCTGAAATTTGCGTCCCCGGTTTCGAGCATGTTCTCCACAATTCGGCAGGTAAATTAGTTTGTAAGTTATTATTCTTATCGCCATTTTGTTTCTTTCTATATTCCGAACAAAAACCCTCTAGTTTTGATCGTTTTTGTTATCTGGTTCGGATTATTGAAATTGGGTGTTAGGGTTAGGGTTCTTAGGATCAATTTGGGGAAGATGATGAGTGGTGGTTATTGTTTAAATATAAATTGATATCAAATAAATCAACAAATGGGTTGCCTTGGCTTAGTGGTTGGGACTACAACTGGATATCTTCAGAACCCGGGTTCGAATATCTGAACTCACGGGTCTGGATACATATTTTTTTAGGTTTTATATAGTTCTTTTTATATTTATATATATATATATATATGTATATATACCTTGTTAACTTAAAATATTCATAATAAATTCGTTTTTGCTCCAAAAATTATAAAAATTTAGGTGTAGCTTCTTGATACCTCATAGAAAATTGTCATATTTTTAGTTTTCTGAAAAATATTTATTTTCATGATTTTATTAATTTAAATTCTTTTAATCATATTTAATTGATTAAAAATTCATTTTTAATGATTTTAATCTCAAACTTTTTGCTAAATTATTTATAATCATTTAGGGCTGAAATAAAATTTATTGGTTCAGAAAACATTCAATTTTATTGATTTTCCTATTTTTAATCATTTAAACCTAATTTAATCTCGTTAAATCAATTTTAAATATAAATAAGTGTATATAAATTATGAGAAAATTATTCTAATATGTTTACATCAGAAATCATTCATTTTCTATAAAACTATGATTTTTGGATCATGTATGGTATTATTAGTCTTATTTACGTTTAATTAGACATAATAAAACATTTATTTATTTATACAATTTAAACATCTATTTTATAAATATTTTTCTTATAAAATAGAAATACTCATATGGTTTAATGTCTTTATTATCTTTTGTTGGATCATTGTGTAACTCAAAATTATTTATATATTTATGATTATTGCATTTATTTTAATTTAGTTAAAGTAACTAACTAAATTATTTTGTTTTAATTATTCAAACATAATTTGTGTCTAAATATTTAATTGGTAATATTTATATTACCTAAATCATAGTTACAAACTTGGTATATTATTATACAACTTTTACATTAACGCGATTTATCCTAAAAACTCTAATTCCCCAAATTGACTTAGCAAACCCTAATGCCTTAGACCCTAGTTACCCTTAGACTTTTTAGACTTTTCCTTATTAGTATTCTTACACGTTATAGGTTGAATTCCTCGGAATTCCCATTACTTAACTCACGACCGCTTAAGTGGATTTTGATCGCTTTCGCAAACTGTGAGTATATCTTTCCCCTTTTTACTGTTTTACACTTTTGGGGTGACTCATGTACGCTTATTACTTCATTCACTTAATCATGGTTTATTCTATATTCACAATCGCAATTCTTGTATGTGTTTTACTTGTTGATTCGTTGATAGTGTGTACTTATGACCTTAATCATTAACCGCTGGGCGGCCTAGCATAGCAATAAATAGTACTTAATTATTGTTATGTGTGAACGATTATTCATCGCCTACTGTGAGCGAATACTATATATATGTGACTCTTGATTCATTGAACGAAAGGTTTGATTTTGGGTAGCATTTGTACATAGCTTGAACACTAAATTGTAGACAGTATAACACGTGAATTGCGAAACTCTTTTGCTACTATATGTATTCAAGCAGGGTATGCTCACCAATACATTTTTGTATTGACCAAAACCTATTTTGTACATGTTTCAGGTTATTTTGAGATGCATTCTTTAAGCTTTCGGATTTATATTTAGATTTTGATTTATTGTATTTCAGACTAGTTGGCATTTAGAATCATTGTATTTCATTTCAATGTAATAAACTATTTAATCAATGTATCAATATTTACACTTTTAGTCCATGAGCTATTGAACAATCGTCACTACGTGACACCTCGATGTTTCCGCCATCGGTTGGGGTGTTACATTGGTGGTAACAATGGAGAGGCGACTGATGTTGGAGTTAGAGATTGATATGGTGTGGTGTGGTGTTTTGTTGTGTGAGTTTGGCGGTGTTGTTAGAATGTGAATGGTGACAATGATGGTGATGTGACGGTGGTGAACGATGGTTGTGGGTTAGATAGTGGCAGGTGGTGATGACTTCTGGTGGTGAGCTGGGTGGTGGCAGGTGGTGAGTTAGGTGGTGGTAGGTGGTGCATAGGGTGGCTGTGGTGGTGGTAATCTATAGTGGTTAAATTGGTGGAGAAATACAGAGGTTAGATTAGGGATGAGGAGAGGAAGAAAAAGAAAAGTGATGGGTAAAAAGACTAATTAATTTGCCTATGATTAACAAGAAAAGTTAACTGAGTTTGTGTCAAAGGTTGTAACATGCAACAAAACATATATATAAAAGTTGTTTTGGGTGCATTTCATACTGAAAGGTATAGGTTGTAGTTTTGGTAATACATAAAGGTTGATTTTTGTAATTTTATCTTTATAAAAATATAACCAGAAATGTAACAAAACCCACACTCTCTCCTGTCTCATGATTTACACCGGTGCAAATACACTATCTGTCTTCTCTCATCTGTTACATTAGTGTAAATAAACTGTATACATAGGTGTAAAAACAAAACCACTTTCCTAACCCAAATGAAAAAAATACCATTATTAAAAAAAATATTCTAAAACCAACTAGTAATTCATTTCTTCTTCATCATTTATCAGCTTTTAACCGCAAAAACTCAACACCTACAGAAAGAAAACAAAACAACTATATGTTAGTAAATTAAAAAAGTGGATATAAAAAACAATTAGTTTACACCTATGTACTTAGTTCACACTTATGTATCCCTATATTACTGAATATGATAATATAAGAATTCTATAGATAAATATGATTTACACCACAACTTTCAACCAAGACACATAGGCATAAATACTAATTATAAACAAAAATAAAAAAATAAAATCTTTAAGCAACTTTTTCTTCAATTCTTGGTCTTTTATCCTTGTTCTTAAATCAAAGTACATGCTATATACAACTCTTTGATTATATTAGTGTAAAATTTAGATCCCATTCTATAGTTAAATATGATCTACACCACAACTTTCAACCAAGACACATAGGCGTAAATACTAATTATAAACAAAAATAAAAAAAATAAAATCTTTAAGCAACTTTTTCTTCAATTCTTGGT
Source organism: Ambrosia trifida (assembly GCA_028751855.1). Classification (NCBI taxonomy): domain Eukaryota; kingdom Viridiplantae; phylum Streptophyta; class Magnoliopsida; order Asterales; family Asteraceae; genus Ambrosia; species Ambrosia trifida. The sequence goes on along the minus strand of CM054124.1, from coordinate 21,979,931 downwards.
CTTTTATCCTTGTTCTTAAATCAAAGTACATGCTATATACAACTCTTTGATTATATTAGTGTAAAATGTAGATCCCATCCAGACAAATGCACACTTCTCTAATTACATTTGTGTAAATCCATTGTACACGTTTTAATTATTTTGACTTGTACTTTTTAAAGGATCGACTTAGTCAAATAGACGTACCATGGACCTTAGATCTGAACCTTGGATCCTTCTTCTTCTACCTCCATGCCAAAAAACCTTCTTTAACGATCACCTTCACCTCATTGTCATTCTCCTTGACCCCTTTGAAATTATGTTTAATCAATTTAAGTAGAGATAGTGATTAAAAAAAGAAAAATATAAAACCCACTAATCAGACATTTCATCTCAAAATCAAAATCATTTCTAAAATGTCGGTCATGCATTACAATTTGATGCAGCAAAATAAAACCTAACAAAAATGTACCTAAAATACATTATAAAGGTATACTTTAAAAGTTTTATAAATCAGAGTGGAACTAAGTTTACTACATATAGATGGTGTTTTAAATCCATAAACCGGATCTGATTCAGAAAATAAAATCAGTAAAGGTAAGATAAAAACAGATGATGACGAAAGAACTCTCATTACCGTGTTTATTATTCTACAAAAACAAAATGTAGTTCAACAAAATCAATAACCCTAACTCGTTCAGATCATGAGAACTATGAGACAACATCAAAAAATAAATCAAGTTTGTAAAAAAAGATTTTTCCTAGGTTTGAAGGATAAAACAGGGGAGACCTTGATGAGCTTCTTCAACAAAGCGGAGAACATCTTTGGAACCACAATTAAGAGAATAAGAAATGACAATGGCTCGGAGTTCAAGAATAGTTGCTTTTCAATTTTCTGCATCAGAAAAGGGATAGAGCATCAATTCAGTGTTGCTTATGAGGAACAACAAAATGGAGTTGCTGAAAAGAAGATAGGACATTGATTGAAGCAGCAAGAACAATGCTCGCTGATTTTAAGCTACTTGTCATATTTTGGGCAGAAGCTGTGAACACAATGTGTTATGTTTTGAATAGGGTGTTGACCGTCAAGAAGCACAATAAAACGTGATATGAACTCTTGAAGGGTAACAAGCCTAATCTTCATGGTTTTGAACCATTCGGGATGTCATGCACAATCTTGAAAAAACAAAAACCAACCTAAATTTGGTGATGTGGCTGACGAAGGATTTTTCCTTGGTTATGTGCTGGGTGCACCAAATAAAAGGCTTTTTAATAAAACAACTAATCGTGTAGAAGTCGTTTTTAATGTTGACATCACAAGTTACATACTATAAGATACTGCACAGGCTACTGATCCTGACTGGCTTTTAGAGAGGTAAAATAGATAGTACACTTTTCATCAAGAGAAATAGAGAGGATTTCCTACTGGTTCAGGTGTACGTTGATGACATCATCTTCGGGTCGCCTAACAAGGACATGTGCATTGAATTTGAGAAGGTTATGAAGAAGAAGTTCGAGATGAGTGCTATAGGGGAGCTAAAATTCTTTCTTGGTTAACATGTAGATCAGAAGGAAGATGGGATATTCATACATCAAACTAAGTATGTACATGACATTTTGACTCGTTTCAAGATGAATGACTGTTCTACTTATGCTACTCCTCTACCAGTCAATCATGGACTTCATCTAGATGCTGAAAGCGACAAAAACGTTGATCCAACGGAGTATCGAACCATAATAGGTTCGCTTATGTGTCTTACAGCTTCAAGACCTGATATTATATTTGCAGTTTGTCTTTGTGCCAGGTTTTAGCTAATCTAAAGGAGTTACATATGATCGTTGTGAAACCAATTCATAGATACCTAAAGGGGAAACCCAAATTGGGAATTTGGTATCTAGCTGATGGCGAGATGCATCTTGTAACATATACAGATTCAGACTGTGGAGGATGTAACCAGAATCAGAAGTCAACTACTGGTGGACGTCAATTTTTAGGAGGAAGACTCGTTTCCTAGCAGTGCAAAAAGCAGACTTTGGTGGCTTTTTCCACATGTGAAGCAGAATATGTTGCTGCTGGTAGCTGTTGTTTACGGGTTTCGTGGATACAACAACAAATGCAGGATTACAGTTTGAATTTCACTCATACTCCTATACTTATTGATAATCAAGCCACCATTTCAATCACATAAACTCCCAAAAACTATTCCAATACAAATCATATAACCATAAGGCATCATTTTATAAGAGATTGTTTTGAAAAAAAGATGATTTATCTGAAAAAGGTTGATACTTTGGATAACCTAGTTGATTTGTTCACAAAAGATTTCGATAGAGCTCGGTTTGAATTGTTAGTGCAGCTGAACGTGATGAGAAACCCCGAATAACTTTTCATTTTCTCATAAGTGCTGAAGATTTTAGTTTTTAAGTTTTTATCTAGTTTTACTTTTTTTTTTGCTTCTTCTTGGTTTCGCATGAAAAAAAAACTATAGTAAGCTGGTACTTAATTGGAAGTGATAGCACATTAGCCGTTGATTTTGTTACACTTAATAAAATTGAGTAGAAAATTAAAGCTAAGTGTGACTGCATCTTCATTATATGATGTACTGGTAGGCAATTGACACACGAATCCGGTTTGTTATTTGAAAAAGAAATCAAAATGATTGTTGACTCTGTGGGGAACATGACATTGGCGTTTAATTTTATAATCTTAAATCTTGCGTTGATAGCTTGCTAAAATCTGAGGTTTCAGGTCTTTAAATTGTTAAATTTTTCTGGGGATGATCTGACTGGTCTTTTACTGCATTCAGGTATATGTTTACCTAGACTTTGTCAGAATGTCTTAAAAGAGCATACAATAAATGCCAAAACCTTCAAAGGCTATAAGGCAATCACTCAAAAATGCCTCATGTTGAAAATTGGTACCGCATAAAATGGTATTTGTCTTAACCCTGGTTGAGTACACGTTTGGTCACTTTGATGCATCCAGAAATATGCAGACCTGTATACCTTCGTGAGACTCGTACCTTGTAAACATACGGATAATGGCAATTTACTCACCTGTTACGATGCACAGTGTTGTGGGAATTACAAAGGTATTAAGTTGTTAAGTCATACAATGAAATTATGGGAAAGGATTATTGATGCTAGAAATAGAAGAGAAACTCAGGTTTCAGCAAATCAATTTGGTTTCAGGCCAGGGCGGTCAACTACGGAAGCAATTCACATTCTAAGGAGGTTGATGGAAAAGTATAGGGAGAAAAAGCGGGACCTTCATATGGCGTTTATAGATCTTGAAAAGGCATATGACAGTGTGCCACGTAAACTGATTTGGGACAGACTGCAGAGTAGAGGGGTCCCTAAGAGGTATATAGACTTAATTAAGGATATGTATGGTAGGACCGAAACTAGTGTTCGGTCACCTGTAGGAGGTACTGATGCCTTCCCTGTGGGGGTGGGACTCCACCAAGGATCTGCGTTGAGTCTGTTCCTTTTTGCAGATGTCTTGGATGAGTTATCCAAGTCGATTCAGGAGACAGTGCCGTGGTGCATGCTTTTTGCAGATGATATTGTGTTAGTGGCAGAGTCCAAACATAGTCTGAACGAGAAGCTAGAGAGTTGGCGTGCAGCTTTAGAGGGCAAAGGCTTAAAGATTAGCCATTCTAAGACTGAGTACATGTATTGTAGTTTCAATGGTGTAGTTTACGAAGAAAATACTCGAGTTACGATTGAAGGTCAAGTTGTCCCTCAGGCAACTAAGTTCAAGTACTTAGGATCATTTGTTCAGAGGGATGGGAAGCTAGATAGTGATGTCACACATCGCATTCAAGCTGGTTGGTATAGGTGGAGGGCCGCCAGTGGGGTTTTATGTGACAAAAGGTTCCCAACTAAATTAAAGGGAAAACTCTTTAGGGTTGTAGTGAGACCCGCTATGTTATATGGGACAGATTGTTGGGCCATCAAAAAGACACAAGCTCGCAAGATGGACATAGCAGAAATGAGGATGCTAAGGTGGATGTGCGGGCACACTAGGGTAGACGGTAGACCGAATAAGAAATGAGGTTATTAGGAAAAGGTTAGGGGTAGCTAGTATATCAGACTAGATAAAAGAGGGAAGATTAAGATGGTATGGGCATGTAAAGAGGAGGCAAATGACGGCCCCAGTTAGAGTAGTGGAAACCCTCACTGTAGAGGGAAAGAGGTGTAGAGGAAGACCCAAATTGACTTGGGATGAGCAGATTAGGCAAGATTTGGTAGAGATGCACCTCTTTGAGGACATGGTCTAGGATAGGGGTTCGTGGAGACACAAGATTAAGGTTAAGGATTATTAGGGAGGGTTAGGTTGTCTCGTATAGTGGTTCTAGAAGCTTAGATTTTTTCTTTCTTTTGGTAGAATGCCAATAAGGGTGACTTGTATGTGGGTGTTTATGAGTTATGTTGTTTTTATAGCATACATACCTTTATTTTACTAAGTGACACTTTCAATGTTTCTCTAAATTCAATAGCTCTTTATTAGTTTAGTAGTGTTGTTTACCTGTCAAGTGTGTGTTGTTGAGCCGGGGGTCTCTCTGGAAGCAGCCTCTCTATCTGCAAGGATAGAGGTAAGGTTTGCCTACATCTCACCCTCCCCAGACCCCACTCTTAGCTTTGCTAATTGTGGGATTTACTGGGTACGGTTGTTGTTGTTGTTGAAGTGTTATATTATTTATGTGGATACATAATACTGGTGGTAATTGTGTTGGAATACAGTCTTACACACTAAGAAGTTATTAAGAACATTATCTCAGTGTGACTTTTCAATTTAGCTGATATGATCCTTTTAACCAGTGTTTGCTATAACAAAAAATAGAGTGTTTTTTTGTCTGTAAATAGTTTACTTAATTTGTCTTTACGTTCATTTATTTTACTTGTCAAAAAATCCAAAAAAAAAATATTTTACTTCAGGATTTAACGCACGAGAAACGGTTGTTCTGAGGTGGATCTGATTGTTTTGAAAAATTTGAAAGTCGTTTTTCTAAAATAGTTAGAAAATTTTAGAAAACAATATATCTTTGGAAAGCTTACATTTTTTAACCGCAAAATAATTTTTGTCACAAGTGATTTATATACTTTGTAAGTTTATATTGGTTATGATGGTTTACTTACAAGTTTGTTGAGTGTAGCAGGTATTATCTTTTGATAATGATGGACATGATGAGGTCTGAACCTCCTTTTGGAAAAAATCATGTGAGTCAAGAAATTTTTTAAGAAACAAAGACAAGAAGACGACAAAACACTGAAGTTCTAAATAATAGTTGCTGATTTAAGAAGACTTAGCAGCTTAGGGGGAGAAATATACATATAGGGAGAAATATTCTGTGTTTCAGGGGGAGTAAAAGACTTTTGAAGTTTTTACAATCCAAGCTTATTCTCAGGGGGAGTAACTTAATTCTCAATAGATGTTGAACACAATAGAGCTGTTAAAGACTCAAGATCAAAAGTTGGAGCAAAGAGAAGTGATCTGCCAAGTTCTTCAAAATTACTTTGGTAGACAATCTCAAGATCAAGATGTTGAAGATAAATGACTTCAAGTGGAAGACAATTGAAGATACTTTGAGATTTGAAAAATAATCTTAAAGAGCATCTGTCACGGGGGAGTTTGTTGGTGCAAAGTTTGTGACGGATACTCAAACGGATAAACAAACGCTCAGGATTATTGACAGAAGACTTTGTATTGTTCGTGCCGTTAGAAGAACTTGTCTAATTTAGTTTATGAATATGTAATTAAGCTAGTATTCTAAAAGCCTAATAGAAACCCAGTTAAAAGCCCATGAGGATGCATGTATAAAAGCAAATGATACATGAGGTTTTAGGGGTTGGTTGGTTAGTTGTTTGGTGATAGAGAATTGCGAGAGAGATAGAGAGAGAGAGGGAGAGAGAGAGAGAGAGAGAGAGCTCGTGAGAAAAATAGGAGTCGATTCCTAAGTGTATTCGGTTTAGGCTCATTATTTAAGCTATCTAGGTTACAAGTTCGGTGTTGTTCTTATTGATTATCATCAGTGATTCGGTTAATAAGAAAAGCATTAAAAAGTAATCGATTGTTCTTTGTGTGATATCAACGGGTGCAAGATATTCCACTTTTTGCATAGTGTTTGGTTTGATTGTGATTGAAGATCTCAATGATAGGGAGGTACAAATACTCGCTTCCAACGACGCCAGTTAGATGCTCAGCAGCATGCAGACGCGGGACTAGCGGGGGCACTCCAAAAAGAACACCGATTGGACCTCGCTGACAAAACATCATCTCAAGTGCTCAACACGGTGTAGTTAACATTCAAGGAGCCCAAACCCCTTGGAAAGCGGAAGAACGTAGACACAACCAAGTTTTGTGAATACCACAACCATTATGGTTATCTTACTTATAACTGTTATAGTTTAAAGATGGAAATTGAATCCACTCTCAAGACCAGCCAACTGGGCCACTTGATTAAGAACGTTCACAGAGGAGAACAGGGCCACCACAACAATGACAATCGGGACGACGGTATGTGGAATCAAATCCGAAACCTCAAAACACATATGATCTAGCACACCCCGCACCACCACTGCAACATGATCAGAGGGAACGCCAAAAGCCAAAATCAGGGAAAGCATTCCCGAAAAGAACACAACGACGCATGGAAGGAGGCTGACTTCCTCCTGTCCAAAGTCTACGACGACCCGTCATCTACGGCCCCACTAGTCATCACCGCAGTGTTTGGACATTATCGCACGCGATACATGTTCCTAGACGGCGATACATGTTTCAACAACTAGACGCGGAAGACAAAGCCCGTCTCGTTCCAGTTAATGAACCAATTTCGGTTTTCATTCATGAAGTCATCATGCCACGCGGCATAATTTTCTTCCCCATCACCATGGCGGACAGTAAACATGAACGCACAGAAGTGTGCGATTTCATGGTTTTACCCGTGAGGCTACACCACAACATTCTACTTGGACGGGAGGGGTTGGCACGTATCAACGGTGCATCAGATTATCGGCTTCCCGAACCACACAGACATCGCATTCAGACGGGGGAATAAGGACTGCAACACAGCTAACACCGCGAAGCCCCCGAAAATGGTCAAGACTGACATCCACACTGAATCGGAAAAATGGATTCTCAATCCTAAATTTTTGAAGCAAACAGTACTCTTTGGCCATGTAATTTCCGACACCATCAGCACCCATTTAAAGCAAGTTGCACGTAAAAATATCGATGGCTTCGCATGGCAGCCGTCAGACATGATCGGTGTCCAGCGCACAGTCCGGAACACAAACTGAACACCTATCGATCAGTAGAGCCAGTTGTATAGAGAAAATGCAGCATGGGACCGGAGAAAACAAAGGCCATGAATGAACAAGTCACAGAGCTATTCAACGCAGGAATCTTGCGCCCCATTCGATACCAGACATGGGTTTCAAACCCAGTTATCGTTAGGAAATCCACGGGGCCAGGGGGAGACGCATGTGCGTTGACTATAAGGACCTTAACAAGGAGTGTCCAAAAGATTGCTATCCTTTTCCGGAAATCAATCTAAAGGTTGATTCCTTAGCGCCTTATCGTTTAAAGTGTTTCTTGAATGCATACCAGGGCTACCATCAAATCCAGATGGCAAAGGAAGATGAAGATAAGACAACCTTCCGCACAGACATGTGTACTTTTTTTTACACAAAGATGTCTTTAGGTCTAAAGAACGCGGGAGCTACATATTAGTGCCTGATGGACACGACTTTCATAAATGAAATTGGCATCAGATTGGAAGTATACGTCGATGACTTGGTCATCAAAAGCAACGAAGAAAAGCATGTGTTGGGGGATATCCAGAAAACATTTGACCAGTTGCGCAACGTGCGCATGAAGCTTAACCCTGGCAAATGCTCCTTCGGAATTGAAGGGGGTAAATTATGTGCCAACCCCGAAAAAGTTCAGGCAATCGAGCGAATGCTTTCTTTCGAATCCATCAAGGAAGTTCAAACGTTGATGGGCTGACTTGTTGCTCTCATCGCTTCCTATCAAATCACGCTTCAAGGTCCTTCCTGTTCATGGATACATTGAAGAATTGCTTGAAAAAGAGGAATTTTCGCTGGACACAGAACACAGAACTAGTCTTTAAATAGATGAAACAGTGCTTAATGAACCTTCCCACTCTGACTGCGCCTCTACCCAAGGAGTCACTAACACTATACCTTACCATCACAGAAAGGGCAGTGGGCACGGTACTCCTAGTGAATCGCAGGGGAGTTCAAACACCGATCTACTACATCAACCGCACCTTAGTAGATGCGGAGACACGTTACTCCATCATGGAAAATCTAGTCCTTGGGTTACGAAGACTGTGATGATATTTCCAAGGACACCCCATAAACGTCCTCATCGATTACTGAATCAACGACGTACTTTGCAAACCGGAATTGTCGTGTCACTTCGCAAATTGGGAAATTGAACTTGGTGAACACTCCATCAATTACAAACATAGACCCACAACAACAAGCCTAGTACTCGCGAATTTCACAACGGAAATACCCGTCGATAAAGTCAAAGATTGTTTAGCAGAACAAGAACCCGTGCGACCCTAAGACGACATGCTAAAATGGTCTCTATACACTGACGGGGCCTCCAATGATGATGGGTCGGGCGCGGGACTTCGCCTTATCAGCCCAGATAACAAAGAATTCACAGATGCTCTGATTTTTAGTACCGGTCTTAGGGAAAATCAACGAATTGATTAATCAACATTGCTTTGATACCGCATGTTGATCAATTCTTTGAGTATAATGCAGAAACATGATAAAGTAACTCATACGAACCCGTTTACCCAATAAAGGCAGAGAGGGAAGATGATGCCATGGATGTTTAAGCTGACCGGGTTCCCGTTTATAGGGTGTACAGCTAGGATGGCTAAGGAGATCAAGGATCTCAATTTAGAGAGGAGAGAGAGAGGGATGAATTAGGGTTTAGAGTATTGGTGTTTATCTTAGTCTTTAACTTCTCCTAATAATCTCTGTATATACACCCAAGGGGAAACCCTATTTAATGGTCCATTAAAGGTAATTATGTCCATCCCATAAAAAAACCAGTTAAACCAATAAGTGTATTTAGGTCATTGATCATTTATTAGATAAATGATTATAACAGACATTTAATTAGAATATATAAATATATTCTTACATTCTCCACTTGGTAGAGTAATCATTTATTATGATCATTAGATAAGCCTGATCAGGAGTTAACATTCATTTTAGTTCACAAAATTACAGTCATTGAGTCAGTTATGCAGCTTAGGATCCCCATTAATCATACTGCACCTCGAATTTAAATTTGTATAATTAGTGACTATACGTCCTTAGGTATGCATGAACGTATTTAGAGACAAACATATATCGAACGAATGAGGAATAATTAATAATTATTCATTCATAGTGTAATATGCAATTGTACATGGTAATTAGTAAAACCTGTCTCTATTATAGGCCCTTAGAGAGACTTGTGGGTGATAGACCTTTAGTTATTGGATCCATTAGCGTATAATGAATGTATTCGATACAAAGAATAATTTACTCTATTTGTTCATAAAATAAGTGAACAATTAATTTCGTATCGAAATTCTAATGCAGCTTCGCTCGAACTGTTACTGTTTGAGAAAACAGGGTAGCTGACTTTATCACAATAAGTCTTCAATATAGAATTTTGAATGGAGTAATTAAATTATGATTCTACTGATAAAATTCTAACGTTTAGTGACAATTGCGTTGTGAAAAGCATCATATTATGTCATAATTCCTAATGTTGTTGTTAACAGTTCATAATGACTCCTCCATGAGATAAGTTTTGTCTGCTGAAATAAGGATATGTTCCAAAGTTGACAGAATGTTTCTTTGAATACAAAAAAGTTAGAATAAGTGTATTCAACTAGGGGTGTTCAGAAAAACCGAAAACCAAATAAAAACCGAAAACCGAACCGTAACCGAAAAAACCAATCTGAACAACGAATTATGTGTTGTTTGGTTTTTGGTTCTACATTTTTTTATTTGGTTTATTCGAATAACCAAATAAACCGGTAAATTAATTAATTATTAAATAAAATAATAATTTTTATGTTTGAAGTTTATTCATATTTTATGGAATTGGCAAAGACTTATTTACTATTTCTAATTTCCATGATGTTTGTGTTTGCGTGTAATACTATTTTCCGGATTTGTTTGTTTTATTTTGCTTTTAAACTTTCTTTTATAATATATTGCGTGGTTTGATTTTTTGGTTTATATTAATTGCTAACTTTTTATTCAGATTTCGGAACAAAGAGGTATATTAGTTAGAGAAAAAAAACTTAGGTTCAATTCGGTAGAATTTGGTTGAAATTGGTTTGTTTGGTTTCCATATTCCTAATTTTGTTTGGTTCGGTTTTTGGTTTGGGGTACAAAATTTTGAAAACCGAATAAACCGAATCAAATAAACCAAATAAACCGTAAACCAAACCGATGAGCACCCCTATATTCAACTGTTTTAAGCTCTCACTTGTTCTTTAAATTATAGACTCTCGTTTCTTAAGGATAATGTACTATTTTAATAGATTCGTCACAATAATCTAAATGAGTCTAGTGTTCAGCAACATGAGCAATACCCAAATGAGTATAGACTTAAATTTACATAAGGCTTCTAATTAATGATGTGACAACAGTCAACAATCCAGCTCAACATCCGTACACTTTTCACTTACTATTGTCATCTATGTGCATCCTTATACATTTTTGCATACACTATACCCCCCAGTCTAGTAAAGCATGAGTTATCCAGAAAAACTTAACCGAGGTTAATTGTTTAGTCATACAACACCCGGACAATCAAACACTCAATGAGGTCGTCACTCACTAACACACGATAGCACCTTGCTAACACATGTTCTTGGACCATCAATGTTATCATAAGTCCACACCTAATGACTTGTATTAGTAACTTGTAAACACAATACATGTTGATGTCGTCATTGGATGATCTACAATCTAACCAAAACCATGACATACCTCGACTTAATGATCGAACAAAACCTAAGGTAACTAATAATCCGTTTTATCAACACCAAAACTATGTGTATACGTATAGGTACCATTGAATCCATAAACACATATACATACCTATACATATATATATACACCGCATTACACACATATGAAAATCTTGAGAACTCATGAAACCTTCCCCGTACTTTTCTTTTGGCCGAAAACAAGCACACCAAGACACATGGTCACCCTTTCACATACATAGGCCTTAACCACATCCATGACTGCTCCCTAGGCTATAGAACTTACCTAAAACACATTGATAATCCTATCTAGTGGCCAATTACATTAAGGATGAAACACACACACCTCCTTACACCAAAGAGGATAAGACAATGATCCTTAAACACATAATCATACATGACAAGCCTTCCATTTATAGCTAAGGAACAATCGGCCAACACCTCATTATAGCATGATCATCACCTAAACTCACAAGTCACCATCTAGAACAAACTCCAAAGCATAATCCAACATCTTACACACCTTGACCTTTTGTCCTCACCCTAGCCGAAATATAACAAAGGAAGAAACCAAGACTTGTCACTTTCACACAAAGGTTTCTAGGACACCTCATTGGGAATGAAGCACCAATCAAATGATAGGAAGAAAGATGTATGAATCATCACTATCACACAAGATCATGCTCCTTTTCCTTGTTCTATGATCGGCCGAAGGGTACAAGAGCACAACCTCATGATTTGTTGTCAATATTCACCAAAAAGAACACCAAAACAAGATATGAAATCCTACTAAACCAAGTCAACCCCTCCCTTATTTGTCTAATCCAATCAATCAGCTCATACAAGAGCAAGCATGCCATCTTTTTTTTTTGTTTGTATATAGCCTACACAAATCGTGCACACAATGAGGATTAAAGCCTTAAACATTGCATCATTCTAGGCTAACTCATTTGCCATTTTGGGCCTCTTTGTCCAGATCCATCGCCTATATAAAGACCTCCACCCCACCATCATTTCTTGCACCAACACCTCTCTAATACATCCCTTACCCCTCGCTAACCTACTCGACCAAGGAACCAAGAAGCTCAAGTGTGAAGGGACTCAAACCATCGACTCTTGCATCCACCATTTGAAGGTAAGTTACTTGACATCCAACTCACTCTTGTTCCTCGCTTAACCAAACCATTACCCGACTATCCTTGACCTTTGATCACAAACACTCGGCTATACACACACATAAGACACACACATTGTTCATTTATAAGAAACACACTAACTCGTAATCGCATACCTATATTTGTCCACTAAGTTCACAACCTATCGGCCCATATACCAAATGCTAAGTTGTTTAACATCATTGAATCAAAATCCAACTTAACCATTCAATTGGTGATCGAATCATGTTAGTTAAACTCATTTGATCTATGATTTAGATATAATGGATGTTCTTATAATCGGTTTTACCACTAAAACCACTAGGACACTTTGCAAATTTCAAATGTGACTTAGCATGCCTAGATCGACCCCTATTAACTCAAATAACCATTGAACTCAAGGCTCACATGAAGCATTGTTTCGGCTATAACTACTAAACATATGTTAACATAGGCCGAAAAACAGGTTAGCTCTATGATGAACTTAAAAGGGGTATAAACATATATTAAATTGTGTTTTCTTCCAAAAAGACCGACCACACATGATGAATTGGTGCCAATTTATAGCCCATGAAGACATGTGGGGTCCATTTCGATAGGTGCTATGTTTCAACAAAACACCTAAGTTCTAGAATTATATGTTCTACAGAACACTAATGATCGTCACGTACACTAAAACACGGCTCACGTGCACCAAACACAAGGGTCCACAAGTGTCGGGTGAACAACCTGTATGATAAACAACCGTACGACTCATTATGTCCCTCAATGATCACAGGGTATCATCGGGACCATAGCCATCCCACATTGTCAGCTTTACTAGACCACACGTGACATTATCAGGTGAGTTTCACGGCCCCATTTCACTAATTTTTCATTTCGGGGGATAAACATGCTACAATTCTAGTTCAAGTTACAAAGGTAGTGTTAATTCTATCGTGAATGCCATGTGGAACATGAGACACTTTGGTTCATGAGCTCACTAGTCCTCGTACAACATTTACTGTAACCATTAGCTATCAAAAGCCATGGAACACTTTAATAGATCTATTGGGTTGACACCCCCACTCTTGGTTAGTCGCTCTAACCGGTTACATACAAAAGAGTGTTAGTATTCTACGATACATACATTTTCTTTAGTGTACAATGCGCGAGGCCCGACAGTCAAGAGGTTTGGTTACGGGACTCATGGTTCGCACAATAATCATTCGCTTAGCTAGCCTATGATTGGTCATACACGAATTACACAAGTATTTCATATAGAACATTCAAACCTGTGAACTCACCGACATTATTGTTGATAAATTTTTGTGCATGTTTTTCAGGTAATTAAATGACGAGCCATGGAGATTTGGGAGAGGGTTTTGAGCAAGCACTTGGTGGTACCTCATTGGCATGGGTTTTGTCAGTCTTGTGATGTTTCAGTTTCATTTTCATGAATTCAGACACTATTTCGTTCTTAAGTCAATGTTTTTTTTCGAAAAATTTATGACAATATCCATCTTTTGATGGTACTATTTTAATAAATATGTGTGTTTCTTGAACCTTGTGCTTGAAAACCTTTCGATGGTTGCATCCCCATGTTTCCGCTTTGGCGGGGTGTGATAAATGAAGCATAAAGTAATAATCTCATTTATCCTATTAGCCTCTATAGGAGAGCAATGTTGTATCTTACACGTGTAAGGACCCGCTTAGAAACAAAACTAATGTCTTGTTGAGTCTATCTCAGTGAATTTGGATTCCAATAACATAAGAGGCATCTCCGAGATTTATTATGTCAAAGTGTGTGCGAATGATGCTTTAACTAATTTAATATATACTTGTCAAAAGAATGTCATTTATATAAGTATAAGTTTGCATTAGTTGCTCCCACTCAACTTAAGGTAGGTGTATTAATCCACTTGGTACTTGATGAAAAGAATTGCATTATAATTTCAACATGTTTAAATGCTTGCATCAACCAATACATGGATTTCATTGACTTACAAACTAAGTGTTCTAGACCTTTAGTTTAGAACTTCCAGGTTATTTTTTGAACATGTAGGTCACTGTTAGGGAAAGTTGTTTAATGTCCATCTAATGTAGCTCTTAAATTATTATAAGATAGTGGAACGGTAATGATCCTCAAATATACCTTTTCGCAAGACAAGTAAGAAGGTTCTTTGGTAATTTATTCTCTCTTGAGTATAACCCTTCAGAATCAATCGTACCTTTAGTGTGATAACGTTTCCATTCAGATTCAGCTTAGTTACGAACACCCATAGGTAATTCAACAAAATCTAAACGTTATTCTAATTCATGGAATCAAGCTTACCAATAATAGTTTTATCCCATTTAGAAGATTTAATTGATGCTGATGACATAATTAGAAGAGGTATGATTAATAAACTTTCCAAACATCCTTTCAACTTTAGTGAGGTAAGGTACTAAATCATCAAAGTTAGTAGGCCTTTTAGACCTAGATGACCTCCTGAGTTAACTATTGGGTTTATTATGATACATATGCAATTTTATGAATTAGCTTTTGGTTAGGTGCTTTCAATCTTAGGTATAAGGAGCAATATTAGTTTCTAAGGGTATAAGAGTTGGTGCAGTATGGTGTACAAGAGGTGTAATCGAAGTTTGTCACACCCTGTCAAGGCGGAAATATGAGATGTAACTCGAAAGGTTTTCAAGCATAAGATTCAAGCAAACAACTAAAACATAAGCTTTGATTTCAGATTGTCAAAAGTTACAATTCGAGGAATTCATTGTTTTTTAAATCTAAGGATTTTACATCCAAACTTCGTAATACATGATAGTTCAAATAAAAATCCCCACAAAAAGTAGTGTCGCGTAACGCATGCTTGAATCCCAAGTTTCATTCATGAAAATCTTTTACCTGAAAACATGCTTAAAAGATTTTGTCAACATAAAGTTGGTGAGTTCACAGGTTTTATTGACTTGCTGTGAGTTGTTCTTGAAAATTCATTGGCGATTCTCGTAAATTGTTAAGAACTATTGTAAATTATTCACATTGAAAAGTTCACGAAAACACACACATAATTAGTGAATCCGTGTTTGACCAATCACTGCCTAGCTAGGGTAAGATTTATGTACCAACATGAGCCCATAACCAAACCTTCGACGTGTAGTGCCTCGCGCATTGTACAATAAAGACAACGTAAATGTGGAAGATACTAGCACTCTTTTGCATGTGGAAGGTTAGCGTGACTAACCAAGAGTGGGGTGTCAACCCAATAGATCTATTTAAGTCATTCCATGGCTAAGTCCATAGTTAATGGTTATGGTGAAATGTATTGTACGAGGACTATGTGAGCTCTTAACCAATTGTCTCATGTTTACAATTGTAGTAATGCTAGAATTCACTCTAACTGAAAGTAACTTGTATAGATGCATGCTTTCCCCCCAAAATAGGAAAACAATAAAAAGGGGTCGTGAAACTCACCTGGTGTTTGTGCGAGAGGTCTAGCAATGCAAAAGCCCAAATAACTATAGTCTAAACGAAAGTGCCCTAGAATGTTAAGGACAACTTAGGTTTTTGTACTTGTTTATTTACCATGCAAGTTATTCACCCGATTTGTAACAATTTGGACCATGTGTATGTCCAAAACAACACAAGGTTTAGAAAAACTCTAAACCCCTAAGACAAAGTAAAGACTCATCTTTAGCTTCCCTTAAAAGTCTTTAGCCTCAATTTCGCGTCTCAACGAAGACCTATCATGGAAAACGTCCGTAGGGAGGTGCAACTCTATCAAATCCTTCTTAATCAGCTCATTCCACTTCAATTGGGTCTACCTTGATCTACTCCTTCTTCCTTCCATAATGAGGTTTCCTACTCTAACTGGCCCTTGCATCTGCATCCTCTTCACATGCCTAACATTATCTTAATCTCCCCCCGTTTATCTTATCTCATATTCTAGTTATCCTAACCTTTGCCAAAATACCTCATTTCTTATCCGGTCTAAACCAGTGTTCTCACACATCTATTGTAGCAGCCTCATCTCTACTACCTTCATCTTGCACGCTTTTGTCTTCTTAGTGACACAGTCTATCCCATATAACATGATCGGTCTAACTGCGACCCGATAGAATTTCCCTTATATATAATCCCTCTAACATTTAAAAATGACCAGATTTAAAAATCCTTAAACGGGTAAACAAACAAAATTTATTAAATGGCTCGTCTACAAGTTAAGTTAATTAAATGGATCGTTGCTTAAGTTAACTTAATTTTTAACGGATCATGCTTGAGTTGACCTATTTAATAAAACATGTCATCATATTAGTAGGATGCCCGAATTATTAAGACCTGGTTATTTTCATAGCATGTTTCATGTCGTTTAAGGATTTAGTGTCTCCTATGATTACAACTTTAATTATATATTGTTTTAAGGGAAGAGATAACGTATAAAGTTTCTTAACATAAGAAGCGATAAGAAGCATTCTGAGCCATTGGATTTAGGCGGTGGCAAGATGGTAATTAAAAACCCTAATCATACTCCAGTTAAGCTAACCAAGGGTAAATTAGGGAAAACGCGTTTTAATTTGCAGAAATCGTAACAACAAAGATTCAACAAAATGATCGAACGTAACATCAAAACAAAATTATTTCAACGATTAAACAAATATTTGAAATCGATTAAATGTTCAGAATCATCAAACAATCAAAAACATTGAATTGAATCATAAACAAATCGTGATTTGCAGAAAAATAAAAAAAAATAGAGCATTGCATTCGAATTTTTAAAATCACATTAATCCTATTCAAAAAACACAATCAACTCATATAATATTCACAATAACATACGATTTTAATAAATATAATTACAATTAAAGAAAAAAATGGATTTGAAAAGGATTTAGATTAAGAACACTCAAAAGACTGAAACAGATGCATTCACTGTATTATAAAGTGCGTCTAAAAAAACATTAAATACTGAGTCAAAAACATAAACAGACGCACTAATCAAAATTTTCAGACGCACTCATTAAAATTTCAGATGCACTCATTGAAATTTCAGACGCACTCATTGAAATTTAGAAGCACTCATTAAAGTTTGGAAGCACTCATTAAAAATTTGGAAGCACTCATTAAAAATTTAGAAGCACTCATTAAAAAGTTTGGAAGCACTCATTGAAAATTTAGAAGCACTCATTAAAAGTTTGGAAGCACTCATTGAAAATTTTGGACGCACTCATCAAAACCCAACAAAAATTCAAACGCACCCTTTACTATTTTAAACGCACCTTATCATCACCTTAAACTTGAAAACAAAAAATAAAACAAACGCACTCCATGAAAACAAAGTGCATCTGAATAAAATACATATAGACACAAAAAAAAAAAAAAAAAAAAACAAACGCACCTTCACCTTTGTTATACAATTTCATCATCATCATCATCACATTTTACATTTAGAAATTATGCACAGATTCTAATGAATCTTACATGGAAGATCTTGCTCTATGAATTTCATATTAAAACTGGACGGCTTCCAACTTCTGCAAACCAATACTGATGGCATGCATTTTATAAAGCAAAGGAAGTATATATGAAACTTCCTGCACAATTTGAAACACAAGAATAGTGGCATGCATTTTGGAAGCAGAGGAGTTATTGACTTAAACGCACATTTGACGCAACGAGGTATCGAAGCTGGGGAATTTGTGATGAAAAGTCTGTGATGAAAAGTCGGGAAATGCGACGAACTAATTAGCGTATTGTATGAGGACGAAAAAGACCAGAATGAAGGAAATAGAAATATGAACAAAAGAGTTATCTTATGACATCGTTGAGAAGACAATCAAATAAGAGAAGAAAATGCCAATTTGTCTGGTTCCAGTACTGGTGATGGTGGTTGTAGGTGGTGGTGGTGGTGGTTGTAGATCTCGATCGGTTTGATGAGAATGGGTTTAGTTTTGGAACAGGGAAGATAGGTTTTATTGTGTTTAACTGTGGTTAAGTTAAATTGACAGGTGTCAATATCTGGTGACTTCTTACGTTTCTTATTTTAAAAGACTTTATATTATATACTTTCTCTTGTTTTAATGTATTGAATTATTAAAATGGATGAAGTTAATGTAATTGACATGGATTTGAACATTTTGCTTTTCAATAAATTTTTTTTTTTTAAATTAGTGCCCATGATATTATAGCTTAGTTACATTTTAAGGGTGGGATACTGGGATAAAGCTTAGAACCATTTGGTTTTGGATTCAATTTTTACAAAATGTTTTTTTTTTTCAAAATTTATATGGGTTTTCTTCTGAATTGATGTAAAAACATTATTCCATAGTGAAGATGGCTATTATCGGATGATTATGTGATAAGATAATACTACAATAGTCGGTCATTGATCCAAATTCTCCGTAAAAGATAGTATGAAAACATTTGGATTTGATACAAATCTCATCATCCAATCATTGCAAATAATTCAAGCAATAATAAATTATGTTTTCCTTGCACCCTTTTCTCAGCCAAAAACGATACATTATTATTTCTGTATCTTATTTCCAAAAGATTGATTTGCCTATGCTATTTATGATATATTTAAAGTAGAATACATATACAACTTTCTAATTTATATTAAAAAAATTATTTATTTATTTACAACTAATAAAACAAACCATGTAAAGCACAAAGTAAGTCAATCTATTCTAAATCGAATATTGAACAGTAGCTTTGTTGATTTGTAGGTTCAATCATTAGCAAAACCATGTATCGGTGGATTTCATTGATTTTGTCTTGTTCGCTTATAACGAACGACAGGTTAACTTATGTGAGAATTATTAACGTGTTACCGAATTATGCACCTAAGTATCGGTGTTTTCATTATATTATCATAACTTCAATACTCGGTTTTCTAATTTAAAACCACAACCATCTATAGTTACTTTAAACATGAGACCTTTCGTTTCTTCTCTCTTCAAGTCACATACAAAAAGGGTATGAAAGCTCCCTAAACCTTATAAATTGATCAGAAAACGTTATCATAATACATTGCTCAAAAACAAGTAACTCTTTAAGGTCGACTTTATTCAGTGACGATTTTCTCAAATTGGCCAATTTGCTACTTACAAGTTTAAGCAACCTCATTCAATTATTTCTTTAAATGATTTTGAGGTTTTTACTTTTTATTTAGATTTAATGAATTTAAATAATTTTAACTATCCGTAAGGGCCCACCATCTGTCCCAACTAACGAAAAGCTGGGGATCACACATTTTAACATATTGTTCATCAACGGATTGTGACTAACATAATGTCCACCTTTTAACTATCAGTTATTGGCCGCCACTGTTTTAAACTGATGTAACATGCTTGTGTGTCAAATTTCTCTTGCGTTGTCAGATTCTCCCTTAGAATTCTTTTAGTTATGGTCCGTTGGTGGACAATATATTAAATGGTGAGACCACCAACACACATTTTATTAGTTGGGACCGGTAGTGACCAATAGCTGATAGTTGAGATTATTTAAATTCAATAATTTTTTTTTTTAAATCCATTACTTCTTAATTTTATTTTTATAAAACCATGGTACTATGGTAGATATAGTTAACAACCTATACCATAATAGTCTACTTAATATATATAATTTTATATATTAGTTATTGTTGATACATATATTTATAGAATTGTTGCCACAAGGGATCGAACGAACATATTCAAGTCTCAATATGATTCATGAATACATGCAAAACTGTTCAGAAACGACGACGTTATAGACGGAAATAGATGATGTTAGCTGGTCCCAATGACATTCTTTGGTGGACCCGGCCACTAGAAATAAAGAAGAAGGGCCCATTAGGGCATCATAGTTCCATTAACTCAAATAGTTTGCCACTAACAAGCTTTCACTCACACAATTGAAGACACGTAGAGATCCATATAATGAAAATGGTTTTTGTAATCTCAAAAATGGAGTATACAAAATTATAAATTGAAAGATTGTAATAATATATATAGATTAAAAGATTTTTGTAATATATAGAGAGTGAGTTAATATACAAATGATAATTAATACGCGGTAAGTACAAAGCTAACTACGCATGAAGTAAACACTTACGTTAACAACACACTGTATTTAACCTTTATGTATATTTCAAGTAGAATTTTAAATAATTTGAAATATTTTTAGTTGTAATTAGTTGCCATGCAAATGCTAGCTAGTTCCATTTATATGAAACATGGGAAATTTTTGGTTTAATAAAAAGTAATTAAACTTTAGGGGCACGAATAATTTAATTAGGAAGCAACTGTAAATAGAGACCCTAAAAGTTGTATAAATATAATCACTAGTATTTTAATGTTTATACGATTTTTAATATAAAAGGACTTTTTTTTTTTTTGTTTTTTTGTTTTTGAAAGCCTTAATATAAAAGGACTAATTTATTATGCTCAAAGCAAAGATGTATAATATTTATACGATTCTTGTAGTTTTCTGCTTAAACATCCATCTTAAACATAAAAAAAAAAAAGTTTAATTGATATGGAACATGATTGTTGTTAACTAATTTGTGCTATAGCTATTGGGGTTGGTGGTCCAGTGATAAGACAAAGCCTTTTAATACACTAAAAGTGTGAGGTCTTGAGTTCAAGTCTCACAAGGAGCAAGAAATTCGCCTTTAAAAAAAAAAAAAAAACTAATTTGTGCTATACAGTAGGGAGAAAATAGAAAATAATGAAATGAACACATGGGTATCTACCGTTCATGCATACTTCACAAGCTAGCTAATTAGGAATATTCATATAGATGCAACTTTTTGGATAATAGACATAGCCCCCATCCCCTATAAATATGCCCCTATATCCATCCATTTTACCTAGGACAAACACAAACACAAACACAAACACAAACATCTACGAGTAGTGTTTTCCTCTATCTCCCTTTGCTACACTTTTCTAGCTACAAACATACTTTTCTCAATTCAATCAAGAAACAAAACATTATGGAAGGGAAGCTAGGATGTTTTGCCAGGTTTTTCCTGACCGCGAAACCATACTTCGCAATGATTTGCTTACAATTTGGATACGCGGGCATGAATATTATTACCAAAGTGTCCTTGAATCGTGGTATGAGTCACTATGTCCTTGTTGTTTATCGTCATGCGTTTGCAACAGCTGCTATCGCGCCTTTCGCCCTTTATCTAGAAAGGTATAGATATAATTATGTATATTAACCATTCAATATGCTCTAGATGCATGTTCCTTAATTTAAAACCCTTATTCTTGATCATATTCTAAAGTATTCTACTTTTGCGATTGTAGGAATATTAGGCCCAAAATCACATTTTCGATATTCATGCAAATGTTTGTGTTGGGACTTCTTGGACCGGTTATAGATCAAAACTTCTATTACGCTGGATTAAAGCTAACATCTCCCACTTTTTCATGTGCTATGAGCAACATGCTACCGGCAATGACCTTCGTTATGGCTGTCCTCTGCAGGTATATCGCGATCTCTATCATTTATGCCACTTTTTTGACAGTCACGAATTACACTACTAGAAAATTGGGCAACTGCAACCAAAATTTGTAATAAAAAAAAACCCAAAATTAGCGACTTATTTGCAACTGAAATCATGACAAGCGATCGAACAAGAATACTAAACGCTTGGAAATATGTGAATAATAAAAATTCTATATATAAAACTAAATTATACATATTAGTCATAAACCGGTTACAAATATGTGAATAATAAAATAAGAATATTATACGGTTGCAAAGCGTATAAGGATGGTAGCAAAATATATATGGTAGCAAAAATGAAATAATAATAATAATAATAATAATAATAATAATAATAATAATAATAATAATAATAATAATAATAATAATAATAATAATAATAATAATAATAATAATTTGTAGTAAATGTATGAATCAAAAAGGGTTGTTTTATCTTTTTGACTTGTATTCTAATCTAGCAAACTAATCTGTTTTGATAAAAGGATGGAGATATTGGATATGAAGAAGGTTAGATGTCAAGCAAAGGTGATTGGAACCATAGTGACTGTTGCAGGAGCCATGTTAATGACACTTTACAAGGGTAATGTAGTTGAGTTGTTTTGGACCAAGCATCTTCACCCTCAGCATGTTGCGGATACAGCTTCTTCGACATCAGGATCTTCGGACAAAGATTGGGTTTTTGGGTCCATTCTTCTTATTATTGCTACCTTTGCATGGGCTTCTTTTTTCATCCTTCAGGTATAACATTTATACAAATCACCTAAATTAATATTAGTCTCTTATAGTGTTAAATCAGTACCTTATGGTTATCGGGACAACGTGGTTGTTTTTGTAGTCCCAAGCCAGTTACCGATACTTAGGATATGTTTGGAAAGAATCTTCTAACTTCTAAGAAAAAACTCATACTCAATAAAAAGTCTTGTGTGGTTGAATTAAGGAGCTAGCTTGAAGCTTTTAGGTTAGAGAAAAAACTTGATATTGAAAAGCTACTAGTACTAGCGTTTAAGAAAAAACTCCTACTAGCTACAAGCTTTTAATGAGTAAATGACACAAATACCCATTATATCATTCAAAAAATTAAAAAAAAAAACATGCATACAAACTTTTAGTTAATGCCCATTTTGGTCATTTTATACATTTTATTAAAAGCTCCAGCTGTTATGCAAAACATCAAAATATGTTTAAAAAGCTATAGCTACCAGCCACCAGCGACCAGCTAGTTTTACCAAACATACCCCTAGTCCTAGATAGTTAACGTAAGATGCGAAGTGTTTTGTACTAATTAAAGTTTGATTGGTTTTGCAGAATGTGACAATGAGGAAATACACTGCACCTCTCTCTCTCACTTGTTTGGTATGCTTTATTGGCACTTTACAATCCATTGCTGTTACTTTAGTTATGGATCACAAGCCTGGAACTTGGACTATTGGCTGGGATATGAACCTTCTTGCTGCTGCCTATGCTGTATGCATCTCTCTCTCTCTCTAGAGTAATCTATTTGTTTCTCACTCTTCTGACTTGTTGACTGATTGTTTAATAGGGGATTGTGTCATCAAGCATTGCATACTATGTGCAAGGTCTAGTGATGGAGAAGAGAGGGCCAGTTTTTGTGACTGCTTTTAGTCCACTAATGATGATCATTGTTGCAATCATGGGTTCTTTTATTTTGGCTGAAAAGATCTACATGGGAGGGTAATAATGTTTTTTCACTAATTGCTACATTCTTTATACATTATATGATATAAGCCAAAGTGTATTAATCTTTTCCTAACAAGTTACACATAATTTTCCAGTGTGATGGGCGCGGTACTCATTGTGGTCGGATTGTACTCAGTTCTATGGGGAAAGTACAAGGAGCACAAGGAGAAAGAGTTAGATGAAGAGATCCTAGACCCGGTAAAAATAGCTTCAGGAAACAACAACAATAACAACAACAACATGAACATGATGATAATTGATAGTGTTGAAGCTAACGATATTGAGATGCAAAAGAACGAAACATTTAAATCATCTGTCCCAGCGATTGCTATCAATTCCGCAATGCCAACACCACCGATGATAGCGGTGGAAACACCAAGAGTGTAACTAAGATTTGAAGTAAGTAATTGAGGGAGTGTGGAAGAAAAGGAAACATAAGGGAAAAATAATAATGAAAGGTTGAATACGTATAACTTACTATAGATCAGGGGGTTAAAGAAAAAAAAAAGCAAGGGCTTTTTTTGTAATTTTGATTTTAATGTTTTTTTTAGTTCTACTTTTATAAGAATGAAGATTCATTCCATGCATGTAATGCAATTAAATCTTTGTTTGAGAACATCCATGACACTTTTTGCTGACGTCTGATTCGGATCCCACTACAAGTGTTAGTGTTGGATGTTTGTAAATCCATTTGTCTTCTACAATGGACCCAATCAATTATAAAATTAAAATAAAATATGTTTAGATTAATTGTTGTGAAACATTAAAGAAATATAAATGTGCCACTGATGCTTTGGCCTAGTGATACGGGAGTGAGAGGGTATAAGGTGAGGTTAGGAATTCAAATCTTTCTTTTTTTTTTGTTTGAAAGGCAAACTTTATTAAAACACACCACCACTAGGGGATCTCCGAGGTGGAGACACCCAAAAACAAAACCAGTTACATTACATCAAAACAAAAAGATTGCCAATCCTTCCACCTAACCGTAACCTTTTTACATCTAGTAGTAAACCAAAGAAAACTCAAGGCTTTAATATCCGCTACACTCTCTACAACGTTCCTGCTAACCTCCCTGAAGACCTTGTCATTTCTAGCTTTCCAAATCCGCCAACAAGTGATAACTGAAGAAACAATAAGTAACACGATGATTAATACTAATCACCGGGTGGTTTATACTTATGTAACTACAAGCTTAATCCTTTACCCAAACCGTGATGGTTAACCCGTTCGGAGATTTAGTGTGAGTGTGTGCAAGAAGTGTGTGAGAACACGAGGTTTAAGTGGTTCGGTCTTTAATGACCTACGTCCACTGTAAGTACACCGGAATGTTATTAAGAACGAGAGATTACAAGGATTGTATGTGGCTGTTCTGGCTATTTCTGAATGGATCTACAAGGATTGTATCTAGTCCTATTTATAGGCACCGTAGTGGGCTGCATGGAAAGGCCCACAGGTGACACCATTGGCTTGGGCCCAACCGAGGCCCAAGTCCATGGTCCTTCTGAAATTGGCGGGAAAGACTGGTTACTGTTAATGACGTCATACAACAGTGTGGTCGTTGTTGTAGCTGGACACGTGGCGAATTTCTGGTGGTGCACAGTGATGCTGTACTTGCTACAGTGCTCAGGCCATCTCTGCCGTCTGATGTGATGTCTGACAGTTGGCGAGGTAATGCCTGCTGGTCACTGTTGACGACAGCATGCACAGTGTAGCCGTTCACCTTTTGTACTATCTGCCACATGTCCTTCTCCTGCTGGTGTGTACACTGACATAGATCTTTATGAATCTTCCTTTTGTCATTCTTTGTACCTCGTATGAAAAGTGCTAAGGGAAGATTCCGCGCGTGATAGTACGCGCGTGTCAGGTAATGTCTGTTGCTTATCATCTGTCTTGGCGCGCGAGGCTCGTTGATTACTTGTCCTCGCGCTGGTGCGTTGCTCCGCCGTGGTCTGGCGCAGGGTTGTTTCATGGGGATAGGGACGCCTTTCGGATTAGGCTCCCTATCCCTTCAAGTCCCCCTAGTCTAGGACTTCTCCTGCTCGCTGGTGAGGAGGTGGAGTGCTAGACTCAAAATATGTTGGTCGCGGATGAAAGCTCATCTGCTTGTGTTTTAGAAGCTCTTGAATGTGTTCCGCCGCGGACTCTTGACGAGTTCAGCGGGGAACGTCTTTTCCTTTTTACGTCAAAGTTACGCCGAGGAGGACGTACTCCGTCTTACCTTTACAGGAGTTGGGCGGGGAACGTCTTTTGCAAATTTACGTCAAGTTTCTGCTGAGAAGGACGTTCTCCGCCTTACCTTTGCAGGAGCTGGGCGGGGAACGTCTTTTGCAAATTTACGTCAAGTTTCCGCTGAGAAGGACGTTCTCCGCCTTACCTTTGCAGGAGCTGGGCGGGGAACGTCTTTTGCAAATATACGTCAAGTTTCCGCTGAGAAGGACGTTCTCCGCCTTACCTTTGCAGGAGCTGGGCGGGGAACGTCTTTTGCAAATTTACGTCAATCTTCCGCTGAGAAGGACGTTCTCCGCCTTACCTTTTCAGGAGCTGGGCGGGGAACGTCTTTTCCAATTTTACGTCAAGTTTCCGCTGGGAAATTAAATGCTGCTGGAGTGATTAATGCGGGTCTGGAGTTTGTGATTAATTCTAAATCATTGACATTCAATTTGTCTCTCATAAATTGGAGTAAATGCGCCTGGAATTCGAATGATCAATAACTTCTGATGGAAGTTTAATGGTTTCTGACGTGTTCAGTGATTGTCTGGTTATGCAGACTGAGGGACGTCACATCGTGGTTGCAGTTACCAATACTTTGCCTGATGTCAGGAGCGTGGGACATCACGCGTCTGACGTTTTGTCTTCATGGTTGAGATTGTGCCACGTGTCAGTGGGCACGTGCCTTCTGTCAGGCGCGTGGGTTCCCACGCGCTCACCTTGTAGATAATGTGAGATCTTGCGACACGTGTCGATCATCTGGTATGTGTGTAGTGTATAACTGTCACACACTACCATCTGAACCGTCCGTCCGTCCGTGTCATTGACACGCGTCGTCATCTCGTGCTTTGAATTTGAAAAGGTGTGACGGTTAGTGCCTCCCTAGTGGGTCCCACTGGCATTAATGCGATGAGTATATAAACCCCATTAGAGCTCATATGAACGGTTACACTCATATATCCTTCTTCTTCCTTCTTTGCTCTCGTTTTTCTCTCAAACTTCCGGCCACCGTTCTTTCTTTGAAGTTTCCGTTTAATCTTCAAAGATCTCACTGATCTTGAAGATTCATTGTTGAAACTTCAAGTTTCTTCTTGTTTGATTTCTTGCTTCGTTGTCTTCTGTTTTTCAAATTTGTTAAATCTTCATATCCTCTTGAAGATTCCGGCAAATCTTCAAGTTTTCCGGTTATCTTTTCCAGTTTCCGACGACTTTATTCTTGACGATGTCTGATGTTCCTGTGAGCCCGTCGCCATCCGCCGAGGATGTTAGGATGGAGCCGGCCGTGGAGGAGGTGGTGGAGGAAGATGTTCTTGTCGAGCATGGCAAGATAAAGGAGAGGAAACTGATGTCCAATACTTATTGTGTTTGGAGTCAGGAGGCCTTCAACCAGTTTTGCATTATGTACAATATTCTGCCGGAGTGGGAGCCCACCCTTCCATCTCCGACCAGCACTGTTCTTTCTGCCGGTAGTGGTCAGTTGGCATTGTACGAGGCCCACTTTGCTAAGTGTGGATTCCGCCTGCCATGTACCCGCTTCCAAATTGATACCATGGTGGCCTATGGCGTTGGGCCTACACAACTAACCGCCTTCGGGCTTCTGAGGTTAGTTCATTTTGAAGCTTCCTACCACGCCTTAGACATTGAGCCAACCGTTGAACGGTTCAATGTCTTCTACTTTATGGCGCGAGACAAGATGTGGTTCTCATTCAAGCCTTGCCCGAGGGTGCCGCCCATGGCCACTCATACTCCTAAGTCCTTGCACTGGGCGAAGGAGAAATTTTTCTTTGTGAAGAGGGGTGTGATCCCCATCAGTCTCCCCTGGAAGGTTATAGGGGATGGGCAGCGTGTGGCGGACATGGCTGTGCCCAAGGATTTCAAGAAGCAGGCCTGGTTCCTTACCCTTACCTCCAACGCCACCAAGCTGGAGTTCAAGAATTTGACAGAGGGCATCTTTTTCCTTCTTGGGATGAGCCGCCTTGGTATCCGTGCGGGCAAAGAGCCCTATATTGCGGTGGAGGGTATGTACTTTATTTTTTCCTTTTGTATTTTCTGCGCAATTTCCCTTATTGTTTATTGTTGCAGGTGTGGATAAGTTCCAATTTTATGCTGCCCGTGAAGAAAAGGGTATCAAGTGGAGGCCTCTGGCGGAAGGTCAGACTTCCTGTATAGAGGCGTTTGCTGACCGCTTCTACTATCCTGACCTCACCACCGCGCCCAAGCCTTATTATACAACCGGTGAGTCTTCGGATCCCTTCGGTATTAGCATTTTTGGAGATGATTCTACTGAGTCTTCAGTAGAGATCGTTCCGCCTCTGAACCCGTCCGCGGGGCGTGGACGTTGGAAACACGCGCCGCGGAGGCATGGGTATCGAGCAAAGGTTGCTCTTTCTGACTCGGGTTCTTCCGTTTCAGCAGGAGAGGCTGTAAAGGGGCGCCGACGGCGGAAGGATGGGCCGCCCTCGGAAGATGAAGAGGAAGCTGAGTCCTCTCAGCT
Source organism: Ambrosia trifida (assembly GCA_028751855.1). NCBI lineage: Eukaryota > Viridiplantae > Streptophyta > Magnoliopsida > Asterales > Asteraceae > Ambrosia > Ambrosia trifida. The sequence continues at coordinate 21,951,884 of CM054124.1, read as the reverse complement.
AGAGAGGAGGAAAAGGGCGCGTCCTGACAGCGCTGCGACCAGCAATGTGGCCGCTGCAGAGGGTGTGTCTTCTGCCTCGGCTGGTGGAGGCGAGAGTGGAGATGCCACTCAAACCCCTGAGTCGGTGCCGGGTTCAGAGACTGCTGCTGAGGGTGCTGGCAAGCAGAAAGTCAGCTTTACCGGGGAGCAAGGAGGGAGCGCCCCCGTTTTTTCTGTGGGGATCCGCGCTGCCCCGACTCGACAGCCTCTGTTTCAGAAGCTGATAAAGAAGAAAGCGCCTGGTAAGCAACGCTCATTTTCCTTTGAAATTTTTAACTTTGAATTTTTCTCTTAATATCTTGTTTTCCTTTGATAGTGTCGCCCAAGATAATTCCTACCCCTCCTCCCGCGTCTCCATCTGCGGAGGCGGCTCAGGTAGAGGAGGAAAGGTTGTGGAGAGAACAGGAGGCGGCTCGAAAGCAAGTGGAAGCCGATGAAGCCTTGCAAAAGGCTGAGGCTGAGCGGGTCGCCGCCGCTGCAAGGAAGCAGGCAGAGGCCGATGAAGCCCTTCGGAGGGCTGAGGCCGCGAAAGTTGCTGCTGCCAATGAGGCCAAACGACAGGCTGAGGCAGAGAAGCAGGCAGAGGCGGAGCGGCTTCGTCTTCAAGAGCAACTGTTTCTTGAGGAGAAGGCTTGGCTTCTGAGGGAGCGCGAAGACCGTGAGCGCGCTGCTGCTGAGACCCAAGACAGGATCCATGAGTCTAATGGGTTTGAAAGAGCACTCTTGGAGCAGGGCGCTGCTGGTGCTAGCGGTGGCTCACGCCAAACTCGGCGTGAGTCATTAAGGGTTGGTGAGGAGCCATCAGGGGTTTATGATGGCTCCTGTTGGGCTGGTGGTGATGCTATCTGGTGGCCTCGCTGGGCGATCAGGGAGAATACCTCCTTTTCGAACTCCTTGGCCGCCCTCGAATTTGTCAGCTAGGTGGTGCCTCCCTACAAGCGCACTCAATAGGATCTGCTGAGTCGCCCTGAGCTTATAACTGCTCTTTGTGTGAACCAGGCGACTCAGCTGTCTTTGATGGATTCGCTTCGCCGCTGGGATGTGGCGGCGCAGCGGGATTTTGAGCAGCTTGAGGCGGAGAAGGCGGACCTTGCTGAGAGAGAGGCTGCCTTCAAGGCAGAAATTTCAAAATATCGCCGCCGTGCTCATGAAGCTGAGGCCAAGGTGGCGAAGCTTGAAGTGGATGCCGCTGCTGAGAGGCGCCGGTGGTCGGAGTCTTGGAAGAAGGCTAATGATGAGACCATGCGACTCAAAGAGACTCTGGCCAAGGCGCAAGAAGAGAGGCGGGTGGTGACCCGCAAGTTTGAAGAGAAAAGCAAGGCGCTCACTGAGAGAACCGCAAGGTATGTGGAAATGCGCAAGGAGCTGGAATCCAAGGATGAGGCCCTTGTTGCCGCTACTGAGCGTGTTTCTCTGCTTGAGCAAGAGAAGGTCCGGGTCCTTAACGCTAAGGAGGATTTGGAGCGGGACCTTGACTCTTCTGATCAAGCTCGTGTTGCGGCCGTCAAGGAGTGCCAGGCGGCCCAACACTTATTGGAGGAGGCGGTCGCTGCTCAGACCCAGATGCATAATTCTATCCACTAGCTGATGACAGATGGAATGAATGGGGTAAGTCTTTGCGCCTACTTTGTTATTGATTCTTGTTGCTTGCAAGTAGTTAACTTTGTGTTCTCTCTTCAGGTCTTTAAAAGATTTTGGCAGGAGCCCAAATTGGGCGATCAGGTTGCCTCCATTGCTGCCGCCGCACAAGCTTTTGGATATGGCGAGGGTTATGCGGATGGTTTCCTGAGTGCCCAAGGTGATGGGCGGCTTGAAGACGCCCAGCATTATGGCAAGCTGCTAAAGGAGGAATATGAGGCGGAACTGGCCAAATTTGAAGAGATTGACTTTCCTATCCTCCAAGTCATTGCTGAATGCAACAACAACGCGGATCCCCTTGCTGCCTTGAAATACTTTATCGAAAAATCTGATGAGTTGGCGAGGGCTTCTGGCGTGGATCCTTCTGGCGGGGGCCCTTCTGGGGCGCATGATGAGTAGGCGCTACACTTGTAATTTTCTTTTTAATCTTGTAAATGTAAAGGGTTTTTAAGTCCCTTTTTTAATGAAATTGTTAGTTTGTTATATTGTGTTTATTCTCGCTCCAACTTTTACTTATTTAACCAAGTCGTCACCCGGTGTGTAAGTGTAAGTTAGGGCGCGCGCTGGGCTAGACAGTCCGGCGTTTTGTACATGCATTTTTGCCTTGAAGACTGTAGCGGGGCGCGACTTGTGCCATGGAGTCCGAGTTAGGCGCGTAAAAGCCTTGCCTAGAAGACCATTTGGCCGCGTTTTATATGGCGCGTTTTCCTCTTGTCCGAACTGTAAGTTCTTGAAGACAAGGGATTGTGCGCGCACATGTGCTAAGCGGGCTGATTGGTCCGACAAGTAAATTTGTCTTGAAGACCATGGCGCGTCGTCCAAGTGTAAGATGTATAAGCCCGACGTGCCTGAGGCGCGTCTTGAAGGCTTATCTTACAACGTTGGCTCGCGGTTTTTGGTCCGACAGGATTTTGCCTAAGTCTTGAAGACCCTGGCGCGGAAAAACAAGTAGAAACACACATATATATGAAACTTTTTCATTAATGATATGGCGTGTGTAGCCATGTTACAGTTTTACAAGTAGCAGCGTCTCAACTGTGCGCCGTTCCAAGATCGCGGGATGGGGGTACCATCTAGTCTTTCCAACGCATAGGCGCCTTTGCCAGCACCTCTTGTATTTTGTATGGCCCTTCCCAAGTCGGAGCTAGTTTCCCTGGATTCTCGGCGTTAGAGGCTTCATTGTTGCGGAAGACGTAGTCCCCGATCTTGAACGTGAGCTCTTTGACCCGCTTATTGTAGTACTGCTATAGTTGAGTTTTATATCTTGCCTCTTTGATTGCCGCGAGGTCGCGGCGTTCTTCTAACAAGTCAAGGTTCATACGGAGCTCTTTGTCGTTGTCTGTTGTTTCGGCCATTAGCACTCGTGCGGTAGGATAAGTCATTTCTGCGGGAATCACTGCCTCGGAGCCGTACGTTAGGTTGAACGGCGTTTCGCCGTTACTTGTTTTTGTGAGGGTGCGGTAGGCCCATAAAACGTGCGGCAGTTCGTCTACCCACCCTGTCCTCTTGGTTCCAAGCCTTGTCTTGATACCTTCAACGATTGTGCGATTGGCCCTTTCCACTTGACCGTTGCCTTGCGGATGCGCGACGGATGTGAATATTTGTTTTACACCCATTTGAGCCAACCATTCTTGAAGGGATTGGTCTTCGAACTGTGTACCATTGTCGCTGACCAGCTGCATCGGCATACCAAATCGGCAAATAATGAACTCCCAAAGAAATTTCTTGAGATGCGCGCCATCAATCTTGGCTAGAGGCTTTGCCTCGACCCACTTAGTAAAGTAGTCGATGGCTACGATTAAATATCTGACGTTACCCGGGGCTGTTGGGAATGGCCCAACCAAATCGACAGCCCATTTCTGGAACGGCCATGCCGCTGTAACGGGCACCAAGTTGTTCTTGGGATGCAAGGTGTTCGGGGCGTGGCGCTGGCAACTGTCGCATTTGCGCAACTCGTTGACCGCGTCCACGTGCATGCCGGGCCAGTAGTACCCTGCGTTCATCAATTTTGCTACTACCATCCTTGGGCCAGCGTGTATTCCGCATATTCCCTCATGTACGTCTCTGAGGAGGGAAGCGATGTCTGCGGAGTCCACGCATCGCAACAGTGGCCCTAGGTAAGATCGGCGGTACAGAGTGCCTTCTATGAGTTGGTAATGTAAAGCCTTGTGTTGGATCTTTCGGGCTTCTGATTTGTCATCAGGTAGGATGCCGGAAGATAAGAAAGCTTTGATCGGGGTCATCCAGGACGCGTTGCCTGTTTGGATGACATGGACTTGTCGCAGCAGGACAGATGGTTTTTCAAGGACTTCAACTCGCACCTCTTTGGCCATGTGTGCGAAGACTGTGGATGCCATTTTACTCAGCGAATCGGCTGGTTTATTCTCACTGCGCCGGATGTGCTCGACGGTGCATGAGTCGAACCGTCGCATGAGTTGCTTGGCTTGCTCCAGATATAAGGCCATGGTTTCGTCCTTTGCATCGTATGATCCATTGATCTGTCGCGCGACAAGTAGTGAGTCGACGTGTGCCTCAACGTGCCTGGTCCCCATTTTTTCCACAATGCGGAGGCCTGCCAGCAACGCTTCGTATTCCGCCTCGTTGTTTGTGCTTTTAAAATCGAGGCGGATGGCGTACGTGAACTCGTGTTTATCTGGGCTGATGAGGCGTAATCCTGCGCCGGCGCCGTCGTCATTGGAGGCCCCGTCTGTGAATAGGGACCATTTTTGCGACGGGTCGTGCACTGGCGCGGGTGATTCTTCGGCTTTGCATTCATGGACTTTGTCGGCCGGTATCTCTGTAGCGAAGTCCGCGAGTATCTGGCCTTTGATTGCGAGCCGGGGTTTATAATTGATCGTATGTTCCCCCAGCTCGATAGCCCATTTGGCCAAAGCGGCCGGACAGGTCGGGTTTGGCGAGAATGTCATTTATCCGATAGTCCGTGAGGGCGTTTATCGGATGGCCTTGAAAGTACCTGCGGAGCCTTCTAGACGCATGAACAAGTGCTAGAACCAGCTTTTCCATTATTGTGTACCTTGTTTCCGCGTCTAACAATGTGCGGCTGACGTAATAAATTGGCGTTTGCACTCCTTTGCGCTCGACCATCAGAACTGCGCCTATCGCTCGTTCCGTGACGGAGAGGTAAAGCGTAAGCGGTTCTTTAGGAAGCGGCGCTGTTAGTGTCGGGAGGTTCAGCGGAAGTTGCTCTTATTTAAGCAGTTCTTCAAAGTGTCCACGAACGGGAACGATTTTGAGGCATAGTTTGACAAGAATCGGTTTAGGGCCACAAGGCGACCCATTAATGTCTGTACTTCTTTGACGGAAGCGGGAGACGGCATTCTTTCGATTGCTTGTACTTTTTCTGGGTTGGCGCGGAAACCGTCCCGCGTTACAATGACGCCTAAAAACTTGCCCTCTTCCATCCCGAATGAACATTTGCTCGGGTTCAACTTCATGCGCACTTTGCGTAATTGATTGAACGTCTGTTGGATATCTCGAAGCATGTCTCCTTCATCCTTGCTCTTGATGACCAAGTCATCAACGTACACTTCCAGTCGTACGCCGATTTCATTGATGAAGGCCGTGTCCATGAGACGTTGGTATGTGGCGCCCGCGTTTTTCAGACCAAAAGGCATCTTGGTGTAGCAGAAGATGCTCGCGTCCGTTCGGTACGCGGTTTTGTCTTCATCTTCCTTGGCCATTTGGATCTGGTGGTAACCTTTATATGCGTCCAAGAAGCATTTGAACCGATATGGGGCGAGTGAATCCACCTTTAGATCGATTTCTGGCAGAGGGTAACAATCTTTGGGACACGCCTTGTTGATATCTTTGTAATCGACGCACATGCGCCAGCCTCCGTTAGCCTTGGCGACCATGACGGGATTGGCCACCCAGGTTTGGTATCTGATAGGGCGAAGGATGCCCGCGTTGAGCAGCTCGGTGACTTGCTCGTTCATGGCCTTTGTTTTCTCCGGGCCCATACTGCGTTTCTTTTGTACTATGGGTTCTACGGAGCGGTAGACGTTGAGCTTGTGTTCCGCTATTTCGCGGGGAACATCAACCATGTCTGCTGGTTGCCACGCGAAGATATCCATGTTGCTGATCAGAAGTTGCTTCAAGTGATTGCGTATGGTTTCGGAGATTCCATGGCCAATGATCACCGTTTGCTCCGGAAATTTAGGGTTTAGCGCCCATTTTTCCGGCTCGGTGCGGGCGTTTGTTTTGACCATCTTAGGAGGCTTGGCGGCTTCAGTGGTGTGGCAGTTTTTATTGGCTCTGATGAAGGCAATGCCTGTCTTGGTCGGAAAACCGACCATCGCGTGCGCCGTTGAAGCGTTGGCGTTAAAGCGCGCGATGCCTTCCCGGCCCGGTAGGATGTCATGACTGGAAGTGGCTGGTAAAACCATAAAGTCACATATCTCCGTGCGTTCATGGGTGCCATCGGACCATGTGACCGGCAGGGAGAGCATGCCCCGCGGCATGATGGTCTCATGAATGAAACCTGAGATTGGCTCATTGACTGGTACGAGCTTTGCTTTGTCTTCTGCATCCAATTGTTGGAAACATTGCTCATACATGATATCTGTGCTGCTGCCGCCGTCTAAGAACATGTACCGCGTGCGGTAATGTCCGAAAACGGCGGTTATGACTAGTGGGGCGGTGCAGGAAGCGCCGCCTCTGACTTTTGGCATGAGGACATCGGCCTCCTTCCATGAGTCATCGAGTGGTTGCAGACGGGTGCGCTTGCCGTGCTGGTTGTTTTTGTTACGTTTAGTCATGTTGCAGTGATGACGAGGGACAAGTGTGGCGACGTGAGTGTTGAGGTCACGGATTTTCTTTCGCGACCCCTCCCCTTGATTTTCATCGCCCGCATTACCCTTGCCAGTGCGGTGGACGTTCTTTACCAAATGACCCAGCTGTCCCGACTTCAGCGCGGCCTCGATCTCCATCTTTAGGCTATAACAGTTGTCTGTGAGATGACCGAAGTCATTGTGGTACTCACAGAACTTGCTTCGGTCCACGTTCCTTCGTTTCCCCAAGGGGTTGGCTTCTTTCAGCGTGACTTGCTCTGTTTTCAAGACCTGGGATGGTGTTTTTGTTAGCGGGGTCCAATCATGGTTTTTCTTTGAATGTCCACGCTGATCCCGCGATTGTTTGTTATTGATGAGTTGGCGGGCATCGCCCGCGGGGGAGTACTTTCCCTCGTCGGCGGTACCCGAGATGCGGCTCCAGACAGATTTGTTTTTGTGTTTATTATTATTATTATTATGGTGTTGCGGCTGGAAACCGTGCATCTGGTTAAAAGATTTTTCGGAGGAGGCATATATTTTCGCGGAGTGGATGAGTTCATCCCAGGACTCCGGAATACCGTCTTTGCCCGTGAGGTATTTCATTAGCTCTGGGCTTCGCACGTTATGTATGAATGCCGCCCAGGTAAGCTCCTCCCCGCAGCCTATTTGCAAGGCCTCCTTGTTGAATCGAACTATGAAATCTTCGATGGATTCATGATCGTGTCGACGACATAGCAAAATATGCGCATTGTCCTTCTTGTGTTTGCGCAAGTGTGAAAAGTGATTTCCAAACTTGTCGGTGAGGTCGTCGAAATCCTTAACGCTCCCGGCGGGGAGGTTGTCGAACCAGACTCTGGCCGCGCCGGTTAAAGTCTGTGCAAACAGATGGCACCAGACCTGGACGGGCCAGTCTACCGACATACCTGCGCACTCAAAGTCATGCACATGGTCATCCGGGTCACGCAGGCCATCGTATCTACCGATGCTGCTAGGAAGCTTAGCTTTCCTTGGTATTTTGGCCGTCGCTATGCGAGCGACAAACTTTGATTTTTCGGCGAAAGCTTTTGGTCTAAACGGCCTGACCAAGTCGTCGTCCTCGTCGTTATGACGCGAGCGATGATGGTGTTTCTTTCCGTTGTGGTCAGAGTCGCTGCTAGACGACTCATAGCCATCCGGTTCATCACGTGACTTCGCGCAGCCCCGAACCCTGGCGTCTCCGCCGAGTTCCCCGCTACGACCGTCATCGTGAGTGGCCGGGTCTTTCTTCTTGTACCCCTTTTTGGCTGGGGTATCGTAAGTAAGGATTTTGCCCTTCTTCTTGGCTTGTTGCAAGAGTTTGCGTTGGTATATCGCGGCACTTTTGGCGTTCTGACGAAGGAGCCACTGGTCCGGGTCCTCCTCAGAACCGCCGTCACTGTCATCACCCGAGTCTACATCACGGATCTCGACATCTGGCTCGAGACGTGAAGTGGGTTGTTTGACAACAGTGTGTGGTGTGTTTTGGTTTTCCGGGGACTGAGTGTCGACGTCCCCGGTATGGTTAAGGGCAGAAGTGTTAGGGTTGGGTTTAGCCATGGGTGGGTTAAAAGATGAGTTAATAGGGCTGTTCTAACCGTTGGATGGCGCCAATGAAGAAACAATAAGTAACACGATGATTAATACTAATCACCGGGTGGTTTATACTTATGTAACTACAAGCTTAATCCTTTACCCAAACCGTGATGGTTAACCCGTTCGGAGATTTAGTGTGAGTGTGTGCAAGAAGTGTGTGAGAACACGAGGTTTAAGTGGTTCGGTCTTTAATGACCTACGTCCACTGTAAGTACACCGGAATGTTATTAAGAACGAGAGATTACAAGGATTGTATGTGGCTGTTCTGGCTATTTCTGAATGGATCTACAAGGATTGTATCTAGTCCTATTTATAGGCACCGTAGTGGGCTGCATGGAAAGGCCCACAGGTGACACCATTGGCTTGGGCCCAACCGAGGCCCAAGTCCATGGTCCTTCTGAAATTGGCGGGAAAGACTGGTTACTGTTGATGACGTCATACAACAGTGTGGTCGTTGTTGTAGCTGGATACGTGGCGAATTTCTGGTGGTGCACAGTGATGCTGTACTTGCTACAGTGCTCAGTCCATCTCTGCCGTCTGATGTGATGTCTGACAGTTGGCGAGGTAATGCCTGCTGGTCACTGTTGACGACAGCATGCACAGTGTAGCCGTTCACCTTTTGTACTATCTGCCACATGTCCTTCTCCTGCTGGTGTGTACACTGACATAGATCTTTATGAATCTTCCTTTTGTCATTCTTTGTACCTCGTATGAAAAGTGCTAAGGGAAGATTCCGCGCGTGATAGTACGCGCGTGTCAGGTAATGTCTGTTGCTTATCATCTGTCTTGGCGCGCGAGGCTCGTTGATTACTTGTCCTCGCGCTGGTGCGTTGCTCCGCCGTGGTCTGGCGCAGGGTTGTTTCATGGGGATAGGGACGCCTTTCGGATTAGGCTCCCTATCCCTTCAATAACTATAACCCCGTGTAATGCTAGCCTCTTAGCCGAAGACATCATAGGGTCCGCATAAACTTTAGGAATATCATCAATCGAAAAGAAATATAATGGAGGAAGCTTCACCCAACTGGCAATCCCGTGCCAAACCCCATTGGCTAAAACACAAGCCGTAAACAAATGATTCACACATTCGTCTTGGTCTCCACATAAATTACAAATACCATCTCCACAATTAATGTTCCTCCGAAGAAGTGCCTTCTTGTAGGAATTCTATCCAATAAAAGCCTCCACATGAAAATATTGCATTTGATCGGGATCCATTTACACCATTTGTACACCGAACCTGTTTGCGGGGCATGCGCGGTATCTATCCATTTTTTTACTTCCACTACAGAAAAACCTTCGCTCGAAACTCCATCCCAATACCAACTGTCCACTGTTTCGCTCAAAGCTACTCCCGCAATCAATTGCACACAAGATTCCAACTGATTCAGTTCCACAGCCGTAGCCGGTAGTCTCCTCCAACTCCACTGCTGAACTCCAGGACCTGTAATCCTATCCGAAATCTTGCAGCCCTTATCAACTTCCAATCTAAACAAATCAGGGAATAATTGTTTAAGCGAATTATCGTCCAGCCAAGGGTCCTACAGGAATTCAAATCTTTCTGAGATGATATTGATGAATATTAGAGGAATATTAAGTAAGGATGTAATTAGCCGTTGAAAAAAAAAGTAAAGAAAATAAATGTAGAATTTTTTAATTCATTACAAACAACTTACCTAATTCAAAAATCCACACTGAACTGTTGAAATTTAAAATAGAAGCATTACTATCGGTTTGATTCGGATTTTCTTTTACGGTTTGAACAATTAAGGAATCTACTAGTGACAAGGAAAGTACTCATACTTAGGCATCAGTTATTCTTTGAATATGCAGTTAAATGTATTGTTAATATTTGTCTTACATAGATCCAGTGTTAAAAGAATCGTTAGACGCTATTCGATCAGTGAGGTGCTGACTAGCAAATAATTAGTATTAGTAGAGACTAATCGTGATTAATCGGATTGAGATTTTATATTAATTTTTAGTTATACACACACACACACATTTTATATGTATTTTTTAACTAGACATGTTTTAACCTCCTTCCTCAACTCATATCTTTAAGTATATAGGATTAAGTCGCCAGAATTTACAAGTTATTGTCGGAATCTGACCAAAATTTTATAGATTTTGGCCGGAATTTGGCTAGAATCACTAGACCGCCACCAACTAGCGATTAATCGGTGTTTACTCGGTGAACCTCCGACTAGCGATTAATAGAAAATTAATCAGAGACAATGCGGGATTTTGATAACCATGCATAGATCACAATCACCTTCTGTAAATACTCTCATTCCTTGTTTTGTAAATGCCAATACAAGGCATGTGAATATGTGAATAATATTCAACATTTCACTTGTGAGAAATGTAAGAAGTAATTATGTCCATTATATTAGATTAATCTAGGAATGAGATTAAATGGATGATAAATCGGTAATTAGTGTTACAACTATATTCATTAATTAAGGGTATACGAGTAAAATCACCATTTTTTTAAACTCTATACACAAAACTGTCCCCACCATTTTTCCTTCTTACATGTTCATTCCTTTTTTTAACACACAAAATCGGAAACAAATCTCCACGAAATTCATGGAATCTAATCAATTCTTTGGGGTAAAAACACAAAAGTAAGTTCAATATTCTCCTTCATTGTGCTAAAACCCCACTCATCGACGAATTTCTCAGCGTTATATCAGTAGGTGGACGATAATGTGTTTTAACATTTACATTAAAGTGTTTTATATAACAACAAATCTATGACGTATTTTATGGGCACATGTAATTGATAATATGGTGTTCCTTGTCATCATACTCAGTTAATTCCACCAATAGTAAATGTAACATCCGGCAAAAATCGATGTGTTTCCGTACGTAATTAGTATATGTAACTAACGGTTTAATTGCATATTTAAATTAATTGGATTAATTTAGCCTTAGAGAATAGCAAATTCCCTATAAGATGCATAGGGATGCACATGTTTAATGTTGAAGCACGACGAAATCGCGTGCGAATAAACTTGTCCGGAACGGACCCTGGTGATTACCCGGTAAAAAAATTAAATAAACGAAAAGGATCCCGGACACCCTGGATATAAAATAAAGGATATTTTCATGAAATATAATGTGTTTTGGAACTCCAAAACCATAAATGAAAACTCCAAATACAAATCTCCCGGTAACGAATAAAGTGTGCGTGCCGCATCCGGTACACGTATAACTTATAATTTTACCCAACGAAAGCCTAGCTAACCAACCAACACTTAAACTAGGCTATGTTTAAGAGTTATTAGAGGCTATTATAATGTCTGGATAACGCATAATTAAAATCCGATTAAAAACCGAACGAAGCCCGAACGCTATGTGTGAATCATAACAAGTTAACTAGCAAATGTTTTATGTTGTGGACCCCACTAAATCACCCCCCAACCGTCCCCCATTCCCTCACCAATCCTAAATCTTTCTTTTATACAATCTAACCCATAAAATCTAAGAAGATCATGGGAGATATGGAGGAGATTATGTATAAAATTATTAGGTACTTGATAGATTTATAAAATCCTCTCAAATCTTGATAAAAATCTCGGCCAACACCTCTCAAAAACTATCAAGATTGCTCTAGTACCACACCTCCATAAACTAAGGAATTCAAATATAAAGTTAGAATGTGTGATCTTTGGAAGATTGGATGGATTTATAAAGATATACGATTACAATACATGATAAACAACACAAAAAAAGAAAAACTTCTTCTTCTTTTCTCCTTGGAGCCGTGAACAAACAAACACACTGATGCGCGGTTGCACGCGTCATGTTTATATGCTAGTTTTGTATATATTTTAGTGTGTGGTCGGTCCATTTTAGACGCTTTATTTGGTATTTATTATTTATAAAGGGCATCAATATAAGTAACGTATTTTAATATTTTATGGGTTACAAATGGGTTAATAAGAATAAATTTTGTTGGTTGCTATCTAAAATGTGAGGATTATATTTTGTTGAAGATACCACACCATATAATAGAATTTACGTGCTTTGTTTTTACTTTTAAGTGTTGACAGGGTGCTCATGAATTGGTTTGGTGGATACAAAACGTATGAAACTTAAAATGGACCAATCAACTTAAGTCTTGTGGCTAAATTAATTTAGTAAATGCTCACTAGAAGTCAAAAAGCCATGGAACATATGATCTTTGAGTTGGTTCACGACAAAATGGTTTGTAACGTAATTGCCCATTAAATGGAAATGGGCTGCCACGAGACTAAAGACCAAAACGGAAGTCGGTGGAGCTTTTGAATTTATTATTATTCTTTGACGGAAGAGAGGGGGTTACGCACAAAAGCTTTTTAGGAGGGCATGACAGGGGGTTGAAAAGAGAGTAGCCAGTACCTTTAGGCTTCTTGGGGAAGAACAACAATATGATTGAAGCTTTAAAAACCATGCTTGGTTAAGTTCCCCTTCACTTCTGGGGGAAGGTTTGTAAGTTTCTGAATTTGTATGTTGTTATTATGATTGTGTTCGTGACATTTACTGTAAGAGATAATTTTTATGTTAATTGTCTTGATATTGGGTTGAACTTTGTGGATGTTTATGTTGTGCTTGAGCCATAGGAATGAATTCCGTCAATTAAATTTTGATGTTGGGTTGGATCTTATGTACGTTCTTGTATGCGTAAACCATAGAGATGAATTCTGTCATTTATGCCTTAACTTGAAATATAGGATTTGGTGAACTAGATAAAGAAGCATACTTAGGGCCTCGTTGCTATTTGTTGATGCCTAAGTCTTGATTCTCTGTCCTAGCATTCCTTGTAGTAAAAACCTGTCATATTCACTTTAGAAATCTAGTACTTACATATCTGAACCCGGGAGTGATTGTTATCTTCATTACTGTTCTTAGTTTAAATATTATTGTTATCATTCAACTATTCCTATAAAATCAATAAAAATATAAACTAGCAAGCTTTATAACAAAACTATATCTTCATAAGTGACTTTGACAAACAACTAGTGCGACGCTAACCACATGCTCCTTGGATTTGATACCCTACTTACCCTAGCTACCTAGGTCATTTAGGTTTTGTATGATCCGTAACGACCGGCTCATCACACACACACACACACACACATCCACTTTCAAGTTTTAACACTCCAAATTCATCCATAAATATCCATTTTCCAAACCCCAATTGTGTGTTTCAAGCTTGGAGCTTAACCACCTAGGAAGAACACACTAAACCCCTGCAAAATCAAGTATTTTTAGCTTCCCTAGCCTTGTGCTAGTTGTAAGTATCCTTGATCTTGTTCTTGTCTTTAAAAGTTTATGTTTGTATCTAGAAAGCAAGTTGTACAATGGGTTAACTTGATGAAACTTAACATGATAAAACATATGATTTTAAGACTAAAATGGTGATGTGTTTGTGTATATAAGGGGCCTTGAATGGTGATGAATATATATATTGTTTTTGTAGTTTCATAAAGTTCACAAAAACTAAATAAAATGATGATCTAAACATAATTTGTTAATGGAACTTGAATAACCTTAAATGTGGGTTAAATCATCATAAAATAATCATCTAAGACTTGATATGGTGTTGATGTTGTTAGAAAATAAGTTACATAAAGTTTACATAATTAAAGTTACACACTTGAAAGATATAAAGTTGGACATATTGGACTTATTACACCAAACACACCTATTATTATCCTTAATGAGATTATTATAAATTATTAAAAATGATGGATCATAAAATAATCTATCATGACAAAGTTGACATAATAAATAAAGTCTACTAGTTTGGTAGAAAAATGTCATTTTTGAAAGATTAGGAAGAAAATGCAACTTTTGAAAGTTAAAGGGATTATTTGGTAACTTTAAAAGCTGAGGGACTTAAAATGTCATTTTAGAAACTTGGATCTAAAAATGTGACTTTGGAAAGTTTGGTTTCAAAAGTGTGAAATGTTGACTTTCCAAGGATGATTGTATAAATAGTAGCAAATTTACAAATATATATTTTGTATAAAAATGTATTTTTATAAAATGAAGTTTTATAAAAATATAAACTTCCTAATATGTTGGAAATGTATAAAAAAAAGGTTTTTATAAAAATGATAGATAAATTAAAAACTTGGTGAAAACTTGTATAAAAATGAACACTTTTATATAAATGGGGATATAAAAGTGTTAGAGCATTTTTATGTGTAAGTAACCAAGTCTTTGTATTAAAAATACAAATGTAATTATAAACTTCCAAGTAAAAATATGTAGAAATTAAAGGATGAACAATTTCAAGAATACATATTGTTGGAAACTTGGAAAAATTAACGAAATATATACAAGATTAAGTGAATCGGATATGGATGTGTTACGACGTGTTAATGGACTAAGACGCAAAAACGGACAAATAAGTATTTGTATTATTACGTCTAATGAGAAAATGAGAACATATATTTTAAAGGACTTAAAATATATAATTCGGGTGAAAATACATAACACTTTCCTAAGTGTTGGAAACTTATTCGTGGGGGAAAATAACGTAAATAATCTAACGATTAAACGTTTGAAACGAGCATATGGACTTGACAAGGAAAATATATTATCAAATCGACAAGATCCTAGTATATTTATTTAATGGGAAAGTAAATATACGGTAAAGTGAGTCGAATTGAGTAATAAAAATGTTATATCGAATCGACAAGATCCTAGTATATTTATTTAATGGGAAAATAAATATACGGTAAAGTGAGTCGAGAAGAGTGTTGAAAAATATTATATCGATCGACAAGATCTTAGTATAATTATTTAATGGGAAAATAATTATACGTCAAGTGAGTCAAGTCGAGAACAATATTATACAAGTTAATTAATATTCATGGAAGTATAAGTGTAACTTGTAACGAGGGTAATCCATCACCAACGGACCCTATAGACTTAGTGACTTAAACGGGGAATTATATGTAAATGGTGGTATTGGGAGTTGGGTGTACAACTTGCCGGAAAAACACACGCTATAGACTTAGTGACTTACACGCACTAGGACGTTCGTAGGTGCTTGAACTCGGACTTGCTATTCTCTGCTATTTGATTGTACGCAGTACTTCAGGTGAGTTTCACGACCCCTCTTTACTGTTTTACTTGGGGGAAAGATATGTTTGTCAAACGTTGTCACGTGTTGAAATGTTTTCAAAGGTTAAAATGTGATGAGTGGCATGATGAGTACTTAAGTTTTGTTGTGTGTTCGCCACTCGGGGTTGAGTCCTCGCTACTGTAACCATTAATTCAGGGGCATGAAACCGAAGGAATATTTGGATAGTACTATTGGTGCCTGACAAGGCCCACCCCTAATTGATAGCGTCGATTATGCATCGGTGTATGCCTGCGGTGCACATATTCTGAACTAATGTTAAAATGGAATCTGATCAATGATTTGGGGTAAAAACACAAAAGTAAGTTCATATTCTCCTTCATTGTGTTAAAACCCCACTCGTCGACGAATTTCTCAGCGTTATAACAGTAGATAGACGATAATGTGTTTTAACATTTGCATTAAGGTGTTTTATATAACAACAAATGTATGATGTATTTTAGGACACATATAATTGATAATATGGTGTTCTTAGTGTAATATTTTATTGAAAGTTGTTTTTCACCGGATATAAGTTATTCATATCATTGTGTTTTATTTTTATGGTGTTCTTTGGAGGTTTCTATGTTTTATTTTCATGATGTTCAAATGTAGTGTGTTTTATTTCGTACACCTTAAAACATTGTGATTGATAAAACACCAATGTATGACTAAAATATTATTTACATGAATATAATAAAACACTAGATGTTGTGTAAAAATAATAAAAATATGCCTTAAATATAAAACCATATGTATTTTACTAAAACACCACACATTCATCATTAAACACCATGTATATAACAACAACAAAAAAAATCATTAAATAATTATACAAAAACACATTAAATAATCAATAATCATCTAGTAGGTTATAAAAAAACTTAAAAATCCTCCAAAAATAAATAATTGCATGATATTTTCTATAAATGACTAATGGTATAATTACTCTAATATCCTCCATAGAATTTAATTAGTGCCACATGTCACCCTCTTAGTCATTCTTACCCTTCTTACAAAGATAAACACAATTTGTATATCAACTTATATGCGTGTGTATGTATATATATATATATATAAGGATGGGATCATGTCACACCCTCAGATTCCACTTGCGGGGTTTTACCGCGAGGTGCGTGACACACCAGGATCCAAGTCAACGGTCATAATAAACGATAACTATATGTAAAAATACGTAAACCAAGTCATGCAATTTTTATACAATAAAAACCATCACAGCAGAAGCTTTAGTAAGCTTACACCCCAAAACAGTAAGAATAACAAATGTCTGATGATGTCTGAAACATATGCAAATGCAACCTAGACGCCGTGTGACTCCGTGCGCCTAATCCATAAGTTGCTACCTTAGCGACCTGAGAAAACATGCTAAAAATGTCAACATATAATGCTGGTGAGTTCACAGGTTTTAATAAAACGTTTCCATAAGTTTAAAAGATCAATACCGTTACTACTATGTTATATGAACGTTAGCTAGACGTTAAGTACTGTTACTACTACCGTTGGCAAACCATTACTTGACACGTCATTATGTATGCCCGAATGTACTACCGTCATCCACGGTATCCGTAATGAGACAATATGCACCCGTCCGACCTCCAGTCGACCTGAGTGGGGCTGGTCACACCCAAATAGATCTGTCCAGATTTCACCCGTTGTGCTACCCCGCACATTCATGGTTCCCTTCGGGACTCTAGGATGAACGCAGTATAGTAACATAAATAACCATAATATAACATGATCTTTTACAAATCCAAAATACGTAGCATGTTTCTCCCCCAAAAGCAAAACAGTAAAAGTGGGGCTGTGAAACTCACCTTAGGTTGCGTCTTCTAATCAAATGGAATAACCGACATGAACTGATAGTCCCAACTACCGGCGACCTATCATAATAAGTGTTTTGACTAATAACCCGTGGGTTAACTAGTCCACGATTGTCCAGATCATGACTTCGTATGTT
The DNA here is from genome assembly GCA_028751855.1 of Ambrosia trifida. Classification (NCBI taxonomy): domain Eukaryota; kingdom Viridiplantae; phylum Streptophyta; class Magnoliopsida; order Asterales; family Asteraceae; genus Ambrosia; species Ambrosia trifida. The sequence continues at coordinate 21,934,708 of CM054124.1, read as the reverse complement.
TGAAAATGTGTTTGAACGTTGACCCGACACACCAGACAGACCCGACATCCCGTTGGTGACCCGTTACATTAGTTGATCAAGTATATATAGCCTATATATAAGAATTTCACATAAAACACTTAGTCTACATCAAATATTCATTTCTACAGTTGAAAGGTCGAATGAAAGTTTGTAAATTTGGTTCGTGCTAACTTGGTGGGTCGAATGGGCATCAGGAAATTGGTTCAACCCTTCGAAAGGTCGAACCAAAAACTGGTTCGACCCAATTGCTGCGGAAACTCATTAAACAGATAAAATCTTATCAGAAAAACCGAAAACATCACGAAACATCACAAATCACAGCAGTTGACATTATCTAATCAATCCTCATGAAACCCTACCATTTATGCCCAAAAATCTGACCATTTCACATAGCAATCACAATCTTTCCCAAAATGCCATATTATGGAAATGTCACATCAATGCATGTAACCTTTACCTAAAATGGAAACTATCAATACAACCTCATGTACAGATTAATATGCACGGATTAGACATGTATGATGAACCCCCAATCATAACATCATCAACACTAACAAGAACAAACCCTAAATCTAACATAAAGCCCCCAAAATGGGAGAAAATCCAACAAACATCAATTAAACCCCACAACACTCATACATCATCATCCAAAACAGTCCTAAATTATTAACATAACATCTATTTATCATTCCATATCATATAACACATAAACAAAACATTTAACACCATTAATATTGCGGTTTTTGTAAGAAAACTCATTATTCATCAATAGATTTGGTTTAGAAAGATGTTAGAAAGGTTTTTATCCATGAAAACTCATTTGAATTAGATATGGACACCTAGGGTTTGATAAAAACGAATGAAACTTGATTAAAAGAGTTTAGGTGATGAACACACCTTAAATCATCACTTGTTTTGGTTATAGAACGTGTTTAAGCTTTAGGATCTGAAAAACGAGATCAAAAACTCCTCCCTACAAGTTTGGAGTTGAGAGAGAGCACTTGGAGGCGAGTTAGGATTGTGAAATGATGAAAATATGGCAAAGTATTGTATTTATACTCTGCTTTGGTTCGCCCCTTCGTAGGGTCGAACCAAGTTTCTGAGTGGTCGAATTAATTGTTAAGAGTCTGGTTCGAGGCTCCTAAAGGTCGAACCAAAATCCTGATATTCAGATTTTTATGATTTTCCTTTTTAACACATTCTAACACATTTATATGCATTTCTAACATACATTAATTATACCTAATCATATATAGAGCATTCATACTTCATACTTCATATATAGAGCATTCATACTTCATACTTCATATATAGAGCATTCATACTTCATACTTCATATATAGAGCATTCATACTTCATACTTGATACTTAATCTGTGACACCCGGCATGTTTAGGTCAACATTTTATAAACACATAAGTCTACCTTAGCGAAAAACGTTTATTAAACATACTTGACGGGGTCAGTCGAGTCGGAACATAGTGCGTATTGTCCAGGGTTCAATGATTCGGAGGATCATTGGGTTAATTACACACACACACGTTACGAGTCCCGTTGCTGGTGAATTACATAAACTAATTAAGTGTATGTGTAGACTAATTGACGTATGGTGGATTATATGCTTAGATGTGTTTAAATGATGTGTAGATAATCATCCGTGTTTAAATATGTTAAACATAGACTAAGGTTGCATGCTCGTATGTTAAGGTGCGTTAAAATGCGCTAAACACGACAAACTTGAAAACTAGGAAAAACATAAGTCCTGGTTCGACCACATCGAGTGGGCGAACCTGGAAATTAATCTTGGTTCGACCCTTAGCAAAGCGGCGAACCTGGAATGTGGAAATGAAAAAGTTTCATTCGACCAGAACATGCCCATTCGACCCTGTGAAAGGGGCGAATGTGGGTACATTCGCCCAGGTGAAAGGGGCGAATGTGGACATAGTATAAATACCACACTTTGTCATTTTTCACCATTTCACAAACCCTAAACGCCTCTAAACACTCTCTAGCAACTTTAAACATTGGGGAAGGAGTTTTGCTCTTGTTTTCCAATAATCTAACCTACAAACATCTTCTACACAAAGATCTAAGGTGTGTTCTTCATTCTAAATCATTTTTAAAGCATTTCAATTCGTTTTCATTAAACCCCAAGAGTCCAGATCTGATTCAAACATGTTTTCATGGATAAAAACCTTCCTAATATCTTTCTAAACAAAACCTATTCATAAACAATGAGTTTTCATACAAATTAACATGTGTTAATGGTGTTTTATGTGGTGTTATGTATTGTTTGATGATTGATTGCTGTATAGATGTTATAACAATGATCTAGGACTGTTATTGATGATGATTTATGATTGAGATAGGCTACAATTGATTATTGATGGTGTTTTGTTCATTTTGGGGATTTTGGGTTAGATCTAGGGCTTGTTCATGATGATAGTGATAAGGATATGATTGGGGGTTTCTTGTTCATGATAATCTGAGTATATTAAGTTGATTATTGATTGATTTCAGAAAGTTTCCTAATTGGGTAAAGATTGCATGCGTTTGATGTGACATCTCCATAATTTGCTATTTCGGGTAACTTGTAAAACGAACGGATTTCGGGATAAAATTGGTAGGGTTTTGTAGGAATATGTTAATGATAGTTGACTGCTGTGATTGGTGATGTTTCGTGATGTTTTCGGACCGTTTATATGCGTTTTGGTGCGTTTTATGAAATGCTGATGCAAACGGGCGAACGTGGAATAAAAGTGGTTCGAACGGGCGAACGTGTAACAAAACGTGGCTCAAACGGACGGACGTGGCTCAAACGGGCGAACGTGGCTCAGACGGGCGAACGTGGAACAAAACGTGGCTCAAACGGGCGAACGTGGAAATGGGAAAAACCACATTCGACCATCTGATGTCCGGAATGAGATTTTTGATGCAAACTAAGTGTTTTATGCTTGAAACTTATGTGTTAACTTTATGTGCATGACTAATTGAGGTAATGGGTCACCAACGGGATGTCGGGTCGGTCTGGGATGTCCGGTCAACGTTTAAACACACTTTTTAACACACGTAGTCAAGATCTGGACAATCGGGGACTAGTTAGCCTTCGGGTTAGTATTCATCACACTTATGTAAACTCATTGATAGGTTGTTATTAGTTGAGATTATCATTCACGTGTTGGATTTCTAATTATCAGAAGACGCACTCTAAGGTGAGTTCACGACCCCTCTTTTATACACTTTTCTCTCGGGGGAGAAGCATGCCACACGTTTTAACAAATACAACGTTTATGTTTTGAAACACAACGCTTTTGAAACACAACACTTATGAAACGCGACGCTTTTGAAACGCAACGCTTTTAGAAACATGACGCCTTTTGGGAATGTGACTCTTTTAAGAAACGTGACACGTTTGGCACTTGGAATATTTAACATTGGCATTTGACACTTTTAAACATTGGCATTTGGCATATTTAACATTGGCATTTGACACTTTTAAACATTGGCATTTGGCATATTTAAACATTGGCACTTGACACTTTTAAACATTGACACTTGGCATTTGGCACTTGGCGCTTGGCACTTATTTACTATACGACGAAACCTAAGTCCCTATTGAAACCATGAATGTGCGGGGCACAACGGAGGAAATGTGGATAGATCTATCGGGCGTGACGAACCCCACCTGACGGCTGGGAGCCGGGCGGGTGCATATTGTCTCTACTTGACACTTGGCACATGGGCAGCAACTTGAGCAACGTTTGTCAGTAATGGTTTTAGCAACACAGTCGTAGTAGTAAGGGAACGTTTGTTATTTACTTGGAACTTTTGCACACTTGGCACTTTATGAGGAATCGCTTTACACATGAAAACGTTTACGAACTTAAAACCTGTGAACTCACCAACATTATATGTTGACGTCTTTTTGGCATGTTTTCTTAGGTCGCTAAGGTAGCAGCATTGAGTATAGGCACACGGAGTCTCACGGCTTCTAGGGATCATATGCATGTTTTGTTAAACATTTCAGACTTTGAGTTTTACTTTTAAGTTGTAATAATACATTTTGCTTCCGTTGTGTTAGAACGGTTTTGAAGCTCAATGGTAGTTTACGTTGTTTTCATATCATATAGATGTCGTTTATTGTGACCGTTGACTTGGATCCTGGTGTGTCACGCGCCTCGCGGTAAAACCCCGCATGTGGAAATTTGAGGGTGTGACATAATCTAACTATGTAATTTCACCAACAATGGAACTCAAGACTCGTGTTTGTGTATGTTACCCCCAATGATTCTCCGAATCATTGAATCATGAACAATACGTAAATGTAAACCGACTCCCGATGATTCCCCGAATCAACGAACCGACTCAACTGACCCAGTTAAGTGTAATGTATGCATGACTCGCTAAGGTGGACTTACTAGTTTGACAAAGGTTACTAACCTGAGTTTGCCGGGTATCACATATCATTTGAGAACTTCTTTGAGTTGTGAGAACAATGAGAACGTACTTTATAATCACACACTTATTTTATTCAATAATGAATGTGTGGTTGTAAATTAAACCATAATAAAATATTGAATAAATATTAATTTAGTCACATAGGGGCAAGATTTCTTTATACCGATGTAAAAGCGTCGTAAATAATTTTATTTTATTTTTCATTTGTTTTATGAGGGGGTTTAGGCGTTTTTACACCTTTGTGCAAAAAGAAAATTTTAAATTCACATTTTACGTCGAGTTCTCGCAACTCAATGAAGTTCTCATTTGATCCGAATCCTATATATATATATATATATATATATATTCATACTATATTATAATGCATGAAGCTATGATAGTTTAAGATACCCAAAAAGTTAAGAACTTTATTTTCATTAACAACCCTAAAATGAGGGTAAAATAGTCATTTAAATATTTTTTACACTTTGATACCTCATGTTAGTTACACTTTAATCCTTTAAACATACTCAACTTTTGCTTATTTAAATTATATTTAAGGTTTTTTCCTTATTTTAAGCAAACTATCTCCCATGATTTTTAGAAAGTCGTATTTTTTTTTCATACGTTGATACTTTTATAAATAACATGACATAATAACAATGAACATTTTATTATCTTTAAATTGAGTATAGTATTGTTTATTTTTAATTTTTATGTGCTACGTGATTAACAATATCTATGAGTGTGCAATAAATAAACCATTCACTGGATTTAAATGAAAAAACATATAAAACTGAACCAAAATCATTTGAAAACTGGATTAACGAACATCCAATTTAACATAAAATATGTTATCATTTTTTTTGTACCCTTAGTTAACCGTATTCAATTAAACTAAAACGGAATCACTCATATATTCATAACAGCGTGCCCGTGCGATGTAGTAGGAAATCCAAACACTTCTAATGGTGCATGGTTGGGTTCGGTTCAGTTTGGTTATTAGCCTCAACCGAAACAAAAAATCGACATTATCGATCTTATTAACCAATCGATTAATTGGTTTAGTCTATTTGGTTAGATTATCGTTTTTAGTTCAAAGTTTAGTTAATTTTGGTTAATAACCAAAACCAAACTTTGGTTAAAATTTTTGCTAATAAGTGCATGAAATCGAGGTATAAATACATGAAATGGATGTATAAAAGATATAAATATCTATAATCTATATTATCTTATTAAGGAAGAGTGATGTACAACATGGTAATTTGCATTTCTATACAACTTAATAAGCAACATGTACAACATATTTAAGCAAAAAAATTAAGGGTACTATTGGCATAGTTGTGACAATTAAGACACTTAGGAGGGTAGATTAGTAAATTTAACATAATCCAATACCTCACATCCTAAAATCTTATCCCAATTATGCCCTTATGTCCAACTTTTAAAACACAAAATACAACCTAACTTATGATGCATCTTAAATGTGAGACCTTTCAACCCCTCATCTAAATTATTATATATACTTCATTATAATCAATTTCTTGAATGCTAATAGTCTTTTCATAACCCCTAACAAAATCTTAGAGCTAATTTCATGCTTTGAAACATTGTTTTGTCTAGAAAAATTATGTCTTCATTAGATAAGAAGAGAAAAAAATCAATGAGAAGTTAAGACGCTTGCAAGATATGGTTCCCGAATGCTACAAGGTATAAAGATATGAGTTAATCTTTATATACATATATACATTTTTTTCTACTTGTTCATATGTTCTTTGACAATTACAAAAATTTATCTTCATAATATATCATTGTTTTGCTCAATTTAAATTTAGTTATTTGTTATAGACAATGGGAATGCCAGTGATGTTGGATGTAATGATCAACTATGTTGGATCGTTGCAGAATCAAATTGAGGTAGTTTAATTGTGCAACTAACAATTAAAACAATAAACAAACAATATTCGGAATTATTGATGATAAAATATTTTTCCAAATTAATTAGTATAGTTTTTTCTCTTCTTTGTGCATTTTTAGTTTCTCTCCATGAAGCTTTCAGAAGCAAGCATGTTCTATGACCTATTGACCTCAACTCTACTGAATTGGATGATATGGCCCCTATGAAGGTGACATATGGCTTTCCTAACTATCCTTGTTAAGAAGTTGTGTATCTTGAATCATATATATTGTTAACTAAATACAACGGACAAAATTATAAATATAACATTCTAGATTTGCTAATACGTTTATAATATATTATAAATAATTACTTCCACTTACTACATGGGATGAAAACTGATGTTGCAGGGAACAAATGGACATGAAGGATAGATGATGGAGAGGATGGTTGGAGAAGGGTATGGAGACATTCCTCAATTTCAATCAACATGGCCTCATTGAACGCCATGAAATAGTTAACTCTATAAATCTATATATGCATGCTCAAATATAACTTTATACGTAAACCATATTTGTTCTAAGACTTTGAAGGTATTTGTTGATCTATTTAATGTTCTTGTTAAACGTTGTATGAAGTGTGGTTCACAATATTATTTTGCTTTCGTCAATTGTATATTGCTTAAGTTCTAATTATAATTAATAAAATAAATTAAACACTAGCATAGAAAGAAAACAAAACTTAACTATGTGTTAGTTACTTATGTTATTTGTGTTAAGAAATAAGAAATCGAAATGCCATAAATTCACGCTCACGCTAATGAATCAACCCAAATCTTTATCTTCTATACTATCCTATAAAGCATCAGTGGATGATACCCGCAAAATTTAAGTAAATACAACCTTTATTGCTTATAGTAAAATGATTATTGAAGTCATTTAGAGGGTAAAATTGTCGTTTTACCTAAATATTAAATTGTTGAAGAAATTAATTTAAACATACTTAAAAAATTGATGAGGAAATTAACAATAATGTGGTGACTCTTTACATTCATAACCTTCATGTCTTTATTATGTTTGTATCAATGTTATAGTCTTATAAATAGTGGTCATGTATTTAGTATATAAATAATATGGTGACTTTTCATATACATAACTTACACATCTTTCAATGTTTATAGTAAATAAATTACATCATATATTATGTATTTATATTTTTTTTAAATTTATGTGGTTGCAGGATGGTATGATGTGACACTTCTGCACACAAATGAATATGTAGGCTTGAAGTTTGCCAACACACCCAACCCATGACACGTTTCAATCCATTAAAGTGAGCGATATATGTAGGGTTGACGTTTATACAAGAAAATATGGTAGATATACTTCATGAGCAACGTCATCATCTTCCTCGATGGTTTTTTGTTTTCTCTGCTACTATAAGCTTCTAGGAATAGAATTTAAGTTTCTGATGTCACGAAGTCACCAATTGTTTACATATCTAAAAGAAGACAAGTTCTAATAAGTCGATTTGGTAGTTTTAACTATATTGATTACTAATTTGTTTGGTCCAATATATTTGTTACGACGCTTGTCAAACTAACATAAAACGAGAGTATCTATGCAAACCATTGACTCTGCTGCATCTCGCGGGTGCCCTAAAATAATAGAAATATGTTGCACACTACAAACTCCATTTTAGTCATTACATCACTTCCACTACAACCTTATGGTCATTAAGAGATACAACACAACTTCACTACGCTAAGCACCGCTCTACGATGGCATACTTATCTGCCTTTGAGATACATAAAAGGGTCCCATCGAAGGACATGGGCCAATCTACGGGTGTTGCAAGGAATAAAATGGCCTATTGTGATGTACCCATTTAAAATATTCCGAAGATATACTTATGAGTTTCAGTTTTTAATAAAATATATTTTATACATCGTTGTTTTCTACTTCAACATGACGAATAACCAACAAACATAATGCACGAGGGGCAAAACAGATGTACCCGCCGCAACGCGCAGGCATTCCTACTAGTACATTATAAAGGAGGAATGATGTACCATATTGGAATTTTGACATGGGTACAAGTTTTGTAGCTACATATACAACTTAATAAAGCTTAATTGATATGGGTAAATTAGTCACCTATGGGTATATTAAGACACTTAAAAGGTTATTAGTGTAATTTTATCTTTTAATTTTAGTTAAAAACTAAAACATCATTCCCTTACTACCCTCCCTCCTTTCAACTTCCTTCCTTCTATAATATCTTTATTAGGGTAATCAATTTCTTAAACGCAGAATTTCAACTGCCCCTTCCCCATTTAAAGCTCACGATCCTAACAATAAAAAGCTACAACCCTACGATGGATAGAGGGTTCTTCTTATCATCATCATCATCCGAAAAAAAAGGAAAGTACAGAAACCTATTCCCAAACTTTCAAGGGTTCGTGATTTTTAGTCAAATTGGTAAGTGGCTTTCTAACCCTTAGTTAGGTTTATTGATTTCATCTCAGCACCTATTTAATTTGATGTTATGAGTAGGATAATTACATTCAACTTTATGATGGTTCTACAGGCGGTGCATTGAAGCCTACTAATATTGATCCGATGTGGGTCCACGTCATATGTGTGTGGTTCGGACCGGAGGTTGCTTTCTTAAGTGGTGAAAAGATGGAACCTGCAGTTGGCCTTTTAAGGATTCCACCTGATTCATTTGTGAAGGTAAAAACTAAAAACAATCTCATGATTTATCGTGTTTTTTTATTGGTTAATTGTAGAGATGTGTAATTTGCATACAAGTTCATGGTTCTTTCATACAAAGTTGCAAATGCGCCACATACTTCCATGTTATGTGTGCTTCACGGCCTGGCTACTGTGTCGAGGTGAGTTTTTTTCTTTCATTTTTGCTTGAAATTAAGTGTGGGACGGGTTTTCCTTTTCGAATGTTGCATCTACTTGATGATGCTAAAATGAACTTTCAGTTGCATTCGTCTGAGAAGGGTGGGACATATGAAACAAGATGGTCAACATACTGTGTTGTCCATAGGTAATGCTACAAAACTTATGATTTATTATTTGAATTTGGCGATGACTTATTAAACCATGTCACATGATTCTTTTTATATTTTGATGCAGAACCCCTGCTGATAATGGTATTGTGCTCAGGACGTCTTCGGAGGTGTTTTGTGCAAAAGGATTACTTGTAAACCAGAATAAAAAACAGAGTTTTAGGGGTTCAAGACTCGTGCAATGTACAACTTCGGCTTCATCGACAGTCGAGAATGATGAGTTTCAGCCACAATCAGCTGCCAGGTGTCGTATTTTTAGAAGAAAAACTTCAAAGGTGTGCTTTTCTTTTACAACATTCTACTAAATTAGTTACAAATCATATTCGTTTTCTTTCTCACACGTCTACTTTTTTTTCCTAACTTTTTGAATGATATGAAGGAAGCATTATTCCAACGGTTAATTGGCCCGACCCAGCATTCAGTAGATGAGATAGATTGCTTAACCCCTCACAACGTAAACTCATATCCTTTTTAAATATTTAATTAATCCTAAAACATGCTTTAGCATTATTTCTATCTATTTTTACAGGAAATCCAGGATCTAAACACTTGTTATATACATTTATTTGTATGTATAAGGAGTTTTCTATTTTAGTTTTTGAGGTGAGATCGAGTTTTGATAGTCCGTTGTAATCCTCTGCTATATAAAAAGAACTATGCTTTAAGTAAACTTAACTCATTCCAGTTCTGTGTTACCATTTCTGGGCCGGGTTGGCTGGGTCGGCCTGTGTTACCACTCTTTTGTTCAGTTTATTGATGGTGCCAAGAGTTGTACAAGATGACAGTTGGTGACGTATTTGCTAACCAGCTTTTATGCATATAGAAAGGTTGACTGCAGGTTAACAATAGTTATGGCCTACTGTTTTTTGAATCATTAGTCTAAACTCTAAACCAAACACACATGTTAACTAACAGTTTCATTTCCTGGTTCCATAAGGAAGCAGGTGGTAAAGGAAGCCTTTTGTGAATCAAATATGATTCCACTTGAAGTAAGTATACGTTCCTAATGATAATATTAGCAAGTCCATTATTATTTTGTCGTTTTTAATTTAAATTATCCACATGCATTGCAATTGTCAGCCTACACAAATTAATTCAGAGATCTAGAAGCTCTGTATGATGTCTTATTTTAACTTCTATTTTCACCAATTTAATGATTAATTTATTATAACAATTAACTACAGGTGTTCATTATGGACACATCACTTGGTATATATTTGTTTGAGTCAAGCTAAAAACCTCATAGGGTCAATGACCCAACTGGTTAAATGGGTCAAACGGTTGTCTATTGTGTATTTTTAATGCATGCAACCTCATAGGGTCGAGTATCCAACTGTATCTTACTTTATAATAATTGATGGATTATTATCATAATTATGTAGTTTGTGTTCATCACATGTAACACATAGCTTGTGTTCATCACATATAACACATAAACTCTAGGGGTGCAATGAGCCAAGTCGAGCTAAGCACGAGCTCGGCTCGTAGGTAGTATTTCTAAGCTCGAGCTTGGCACGTTTATTATTTATTAATTAAATTATAGTAATTATAATCAGTGTTTTAATTTATTTTCATGATTTTATAAAGATTCATTATTATCATTTAAATATATATTTAATATATTAATAAGAAAGTATATAAACAATCGACTCGTTTTGGCTCATAAACTGGCTCGAACTCGATAAGCAAAGCTCGGGCTCGGGGTTGTTTATGAGCTTGTTTTTAAGCTTGGTCTCGTGCTTGATCTCGTTTAAGCTTGGCTCGTTTCTAACTTTTTTTCCATCCAAACTCGAGTAACTCGCGAGTAGCTTGACTCGTTTGAACCTCTAGCTCTAAGTTTTTTAGAACATTGAAAGGTATAGGGAGAATTCTCCTACAATTCAGCTTTGCTCCAATATTAATAGTTCTAACAGAAAGAAATCAATGAGAAGACTTTTTGACCAAATATATATCACTAAAATGCTTCAAAATCTTTTTTAATATGAATTACTTGTTGTTGTTTTTTCAGTGGAATTGTAGTAACGGAATGTAATGTAATGTAATTTTAAGATTATATAGTGTTTTTAGATTATATAATGTTATATCTTAATATGTTGCCCATTGAGCCTTAGGGTGTAGCTTCGAGGTGTATATCCTAATAAAGCTGCATAGTTTAAATATAAAATCAATACATAATAGAAAACACTTTTCTTTGTTATCCCTCGCCGCTTTCTACGCATCGCGCTTTTTAAAACAGGCTAATGATATGGGCTTGTCTTTTGCTGGATACTGAGCAATTCGAAGATGTTGGAATTCAGTTTGAACCTTTTAATTTTGGACAAGAAGGGAAAGGTTAAGGGGGCGTTGGATTGGGTTCGCTTCAGCATATGAATCTGAGTCTCTTGGTTAAATGGTGGTGGCTCTACAAAACTGAACCGGAAGCTTTGTGGAGGAAGGCCATCGGTGCAATCTGTCACACCCTCAAATTCCACATGCGGGGTTTTACCGCGAGGCGCGTGACACACCAGGATCTCAGTCAACGATCACAATAAACATACAACAAACATGCATTCATATATATTTTTAAAACCAAAATATCATGTTGAGCCGTAAACGAGCAGCGGAAGCATTTCTTGTTTACAACCAAAAGACATATCATAGTTTACAAAACATTGTTTAATATGCTTCAAAATACCAGACGCTGTGCATGACTTCGTGCGCCTAGCCCATTGACTGCTACCTTAGCGACCTGAGAAAACATGCCGAAAATGTCAACATATAATGCTGGTGAGTTCACATGTTTTCTTTTATAAAAGTGTTGTTACAAGTTCGCAAAGATCATTCCCGTTAACACTATGTCGTAAGAACGTTAGCTAGACGTTAAGTATTTTTACTACTACGGTTGGGAACCCATTACTATTCTTGTACCAAAAGATGAATCCAACCCAGATTGACTGGGTTACCGATGCCTCGATAACCCGAGAGTTAGAGACAATATGCACCCGCCCGGCATCCCCGCCGTCGAGTGGGGTTTGTGAGGCCCAATAGATCTATCCACATTTCCCTCGTTGTGCATCCCCGCACATTCATGGTTTCCCCCTGGGACTTTCCATAAAAGCCGTATAGTAACATAAAGTGCCCATAGTATAACATGACCTTCAATAAGTTCGTAAGTATCATGTTTCTCCCCCGAAAGCAAAACAGTAAAAGTGGGGCTGTGAAACTCACCTTAGATTGCGTTACTTGAAAACAGTTAAGTAATTATGCTATGATAGTCCCAAATAGCGGCGACCTATCATAAAATGTGTATAAGTACCCGGACTAATAATCCACAGGTTAACTAGTCCCCGAATGTCCAGACCATAACCATAAACGTTTGAAAACACCTTTGACTGTTAAACCGACCGTACCAGACAAGACCCGACATCCCATTGGTGACCCGACATCCCACGTGTTAGACAAATACAAGACATCATGCAACATATGCAATTAAACACTTAATACGCGCAAGAGTTCACCTAGTCTAGCATAATATCCAATTAACGTATAAACAAGTCCGAACACGTGTTACTAAGCCATTGGGTGTATCCCGGGGTTCCTATCAAGTTCCTAGGTGTCAAATCATGTTCCGGGATGTCAAAATACGCTTACGACAGCAGTACTCGCGATTAGGAAACTTACATGCAATTAGGAAAAGTCAACTGGTGAATAGAGGAGGTCAACAGGCGAGTAGGCATCTGATCGCCTGATGTATCAGGCGATTAGACTGTAATCACCTAATACATCAGGCGATTAGAGTTCTATTTGCCAGTAGCAGTGCTGTTGCGCGTTTTCGCGCGTTAAACCCTCCAAATCATATCCGAAACATGTAAAAACACCCAACATCAAACCTAAACCATTTACCAACCCATTCCAAGAAAAAAACCCCAATTTATCTCTGCTCTAACGGCCTTGGTGCGATTATTTCCAAAAATGGCAAAGTACTAGGTTTCATTAACTATGAAATCTTTCCTTAAATGGTAAAGATCAGATTACACCTCCTACAACTTGCACATCATCATCCCTATGTTACAACATCATTCTAGCATGATTCCCAACAATAAACAAGCAATGAATCATATCATAACATCCTAATTCTTCAAGAATCACCCAAATGGGTCAAAATGCATACTTTCATCTAAACACTATAACACTAGCTTAAACTCATAGATAATCATCTGAACAACTCCTACACATCAGAAGTACATCAAATTCATGGAAACATTCATGTTATAATAACCAAAAATCATCATATGCATCAATACTTCACATATAGCAAGTATTATGGTGTAGACTTGTTTTAAAACTCATTTCCAAGGTTTTTAAAGACACATTCTTATCAAAACAAGGTCAGGACTTTTGGGGAACCAAAGCAATAACATTACAAAGGTTTGGGATGAAGAACACACCTTGGATTTTATCAAAGAAAGGTGTGTAAGCTTGGAAATGGTGAGTTTTGAAGCAAAACAAGTTCCAGAGGTGTTTCAAGGTGTGTGGGAGGCTTAGGATCAGTTAGGGTTGCACAAATGGTGTTTGGGGAGTCAAGGGTTGTATTTATAGGTGTTTTGACTCGTGCTTTGCAGTCCAGGCGAGTAGGAGACCAGTAGAGGCGATTAGAGCCTCTAATCGCCTATATACTGGCGATTAGAAGCCCTAATCGCCAGTATTCATCTCTACTCGCCTATAGAAGTGGTGATTAGGAGCCTTACTGGTTCCTAATCGCCTGTAAGGTTCCAGATCGGGTTTTTGGCACGTTAAACACTATTTTAACACATATAAACACGTATTCACATACCGACAAGTCACATAATGATTACAAACACATAATGCATGATAACTAACACGTTTACATCCGTTCACCAATTCCCGGGACTCGAGACTTGCGTGCGTGCGTTAAACCCGGCGATTCCACGAATCACCAATCCTTGTACACATGGTTATGGACTGACTCCCGAAGATCCCGCGGATCATCGTAACGACTCCCGATGATTCCCAGAATCATCGTAACGACTCGACTGACCCAGTTAAGTACGTAATATGCATGACTCGCTAAGGTAGACTTACTAGTTTAGTCAATGTTACTAACTGATACGCGGGGGAAAATCTTAGTCGTTTCATGTTTAAGATTGTATTTTTATGCAATTTTATTGTTTTGGACACACTACTTTGATAAAGTTTGCGTTTTGCAGGTTTAACAAAGTTTAAGGTGTATTTCGGAGCTAAATGAAGCTTTGGATTGGAGCTAGGATGATTCTGGAAAGAAAAACGAAGAAGAAAAATGAAGAAACTGGTGAAGGCCCGTCACTGACGGACGCTGTTAGTCAAAGTCAAAGTCAAATAAATCAATGTTTTTAGGAGAATTAATGGGACTTTGACCAGAGACTTTGACCGAGACTTTGACCGAGACTTTGAGCAAGACTTTGACCAGGACTTTGACCAAAGACTTTGACCAAGACTTTGACTAAACTAAATGGTCATTAAGAGGAGTTTGACAATGGAGACTATATAATCTCGTCTTGAGAGTAATCTCTTATCATCCCTCATACTTCATCTCTACACTTAAAATCCAAATCCATCCTACAATCATCTTTTCATCACCTTCTCAATATCCAAGATTCAAGATTTCAAGGTTGAAGATTGAAGAACACGAATAGTTGAAGAATTCTATGGCCATGCTAGGCTAAACTCTTATTCATATCCGGGTGTAAAACATTGATTCTAGAGTTCTAAACGTTTGGGTATTTTCTATTTTATATTTGCTTTTGAATGTCAAACAATTGTGTTGAATTGTGATTAATCTTATGTTGAAGCCATTTTAGTTAATTGATCTTGTGCCAATTTCTAGTGTCATGAACATGGTTCCTTGCTTCAACACAAATCTAGGGTTGTATGTTCTAGAGTTATAAAGTATATTATCATCCATCATAGATGTTGAAGATTCTTGATACCTACACCTAATGAGACAACCAACCCGCGTACATCATTTGCAATAATTATAATTGCCCCATTTGTTAGAGCCTTAGTAATCAATTGTTGAAACCCGGGTGTGAATCTTTATTTATCATTGTTTGCAACTCATTTCTACTAATTACTTTCATTGCAATTTAATTTCAAGTTTTACTAAAACAATCAAAATATTTTCACATAATCTTAAATGAATACAATAGCAAGCTTCATAATCAATTAGACACCTTCATAAATATTTTCCAATCAACTAAACAACATTCACTAACCACGCGCTCCTTGGATTCGATACCCTACTTACCCTAGCTACCTAGGTTATTTAGGTTTTGTATGACCCGTGATGACCGGCTCATCAAATGGCGCCGTTGCCGGGGAGCTAGTGCGCTTAGTGTTTAGTTTTTAATTGATTATTGTGATTAACTGTTTAATTTTTGTCTTTGTTATTTCTTTTTGTTCGTTGTTACGCGTGGTTTGTTGAGTGTGCAGGTGACAGATAATGCATATGTACCCGACATTCGGGGAGAAGCTCACCACTTGTATAAAATTCGGAGAATTAGAAATTAGCAAGACAAGATCGTCATGAATTGGGTAGATGACGATCCATGTGAATGTTGTGGGAGCCAGGAGCATTTGTTGCAAGATTGTTTAGTGTTCTACAAAAGAGTTCAAGAACACAAGAAGCGCGACATCTACAATCATCTAAGGCCACCAACATGCAAAGCCCAAACAAGCTTTCGAGGAGGTAACAACTGGCAACCACCTCTTCCACCAACTTCCAATAACCGAAATTGTGCCAACATTCCTCCATATCCACATCAAAACCGAAACCAAAAATACTCACCACAACATGGCAACTATTACAACCCACCTCAAAAGCTCAACAACAACCGATACCCTAATAGTCGAAATCTTTACCGAAACCAACCCGTATTAAGCTATAGCAATCCAATATTTGAGCGGGTAAATCAAAACCAAAATGGTCACTATGAAAACCAACCCGCATTGAGCTATAGCAATCCAATATTTGAGCGGGTAAACCAAAACCGAAAATACCCACAACAACACGGCCATTATTACAACCACCTCAAAACTCCAATAACAACCAATATCCCAACCAACGACCCGTACAATACACATTATGCCATCCACACTCTAAACCGCCTCCACCACCGGAAGATCATTCTTGTTTTTGTTGCGGGAAAATTCACATAAGTGAAGATTGCCCAATATTTTGGAGTAATCCAAAGTATTGGAAAGAAAAATTGAGGGATGGTTATAGGGCAAAGCCACGTCAAGAAAATTACCAACCAAAAGCCAACCAAAATTATAATTCAAATTGGGGCTATGAAGGTTATGAATCCGAAGAGGAGCCATTTTCATGTTACCAAGAAGAATACAATATGAACCACAATGAATATCCTCAACTGGCATATGAAGAACCTCAAAACTCACGAGATTCCAAGTTTGATGCTATCATAGATTTGATAAAATAGACGAAGCAGGGAAATGAAGTGAGAGACAAAGCTCATGAAGTTTTGGTTATGCAGGTTCGCCAACTAGCTGAGGAAATCGCCCAACATAAACTTGACCGTGATGAGTTGGCTAGTAGTGTTGTGGTTTATGCTCATATAGATGAAGATACTGCAAGTCTTTCTGAATGGTTAAAACCAACTGAAGGCTTAGAATCTCATGAAGATCTGGTGGCTGAGGTGAAAGTTCCTCACAAATCTCACCCCGTGTTGATTATAGCACCCAACAAAGTGGAGGATGAAGGTTCAAAGAGGAAGAAGAGGAAGGTGAGTTGGGAGGATATTGGGCAATTTATTGTAAAATGGCCCCGCAACAAAAATCACCCAATTCTCATGCCAATAATTGAGAATCGATTGTGGATTTGGCATGTAGACTACCGGGTGTATGTTGGAAACTCGGTAGGAAAATGTGGGATAAAACTTTCATGCATATATTTGATGAACAAGTGGAAGGAGAAGGAACATATTGGGGAACATAAAGTAAACTACCGAACTTATCTTGGTAACTCGGTAGGGAAATGTTCACTTTGACCACCGTGAGTAAGAGGTACTTGTTAGTTTTTGTATATTTTTTTTTATTTTTTTTCTTTTTGTTCGTTTTTTTTATTTTCTTTGGTAGGTAAATAAACGTTCTTGGTGTGTTTCCTATATAACCCTCATGAGACCTCACTCGTCCTCATAACCGGGCTACCGGGAGGTTTAAAGGATTTATCTTAGTTAGTGTATATTTTGTCCACTGATCAAAATTAATTAAAAGATTACTTGGTAATGCTTTTCAACAAAAAGTAAAACCGATAACTCTTAATGTTTTTGTGAGAAGCTTGCTTCTACACACTTGCGAGTTGCAGGTTTATTTATGATGGAAGTGGAACTATTTTGTTGAAGAACACATGGAATTGAAGAATGAAGAACAACCAGGTGCATCTATTTCCATCTCTTTAATTTTGATCGTTTACTTAGATTTAATAAGTGGATTGTAAACTGTATATTGTTGATTGGGGTGAATTCTTTGGTTTGGCTTTATCACATTCCCGTAAACAATTTGAAACTTTCCCTACACATTGAGGACAATGTGGACTTTAAGTGCGGGGAGAGGAGAAAATTTTAAACATTTTGAAATCCACCATTTAAACACTACACATTGAGGACAGTGTTGGACTCTAAGTGTGCGGATGGGGGAGAAAATTTGAAATTTTTTCAAAAATGTCCTTGTCCTTGTTTAAACATTTTAAAAACGCAAGTAACTAAGTCAACACGGGATGGTATGAACCATTTTGGTCTTTTGTCATGGTCAAGTTCTGAAAAATTCGCATGATAACTCTCAACTAGTTTTGGTATAAAGAATTACGGGTGTTTATCTAGGAGTAGTTTGCTTGAAAGGTCGATTTATTACACACATGTCATATACCTACCCATCTTTCCATGTGAGATTTTGAGCCACCACAACATGTTACACTTTATAAAAAATTCTATCCATTTTGCATGTTGTGTTCCTTTGAATTGAGTGTGCCATTATAGTTGCATACGGTAGAACTTTCCCTTTAATACGTTTACCGCCCTAGACCGATTGTGAACACAAGAATGATTAAGGCATTAGGTTAAACCTTTTATTTTTAAACCATTTTTACCATCCCTGACCCATTCCAATATCCCTTAGTTAACCAATCTTGAGCCTTAAACATTTTTCAATTGACCACCCATATCAACCCAGTTGACCCATAAGCGTTTTTCACTTTAAACCCGAGAGATGAAAATTTGATTGTAGGTTGTTCCTTTGTGTTGTAAATAGTTTAAAGTTATTATTGTTAGTTGTTTGTTGAAAAAAAAAAACTGCAAAAGCCTTGAAAAAGAGCAAAGTCTCAAAAAAAAAAAAATGCTCTAGTTAGTCGTTGAATAAAAAGGCATATCCTTGCTTTATAGTTGAGTTAGTTTGTTTGTTTGTTTCTTAGTTTGTTTGATGTAATAAAAGTCAAATTTTCATCACCTTAGTCACTTTAAATATCCCATTCCACACCCTTCGCCCAGCCACGTTACAACCCTTTTAAAGACCCTTTGACTTGTGTTCGCTTTTGTGTAATTTAGTGAAGTGCGATTAAGTTACAAGCATATACCAATATGCATTATAATCGCTTTTGAGAGTACCATATATATACTAGTACATCAATACTAGTCAATTGAACCGAGTGGAGAGAATATTGCGAGGAATATGTGTGTGGTTTATTGGCTTTAGAAGGTAGGTGTTAAGATTTGAGTTTAATTGTTTTGATATATTTAGAATAAGATGAGAAATGAATGATGTAAGTATATGGAAAGTGCAGCGGAAAGATAAACTATAATCAAAACAACAAGAATAAATGTTTTCAATGATCAAATGCTTTCATTAATTGAAAGATTACAATCAGTACAAATACTCCCCCTCAGCCTGATCACACAGTGATTGTTTGTCTGAGAGAATGTTTGTGTGTGATATAATAGAACAGTACAAGCACTGTTCTATTTATAGACAAACCTAAACCACTGGTGACATGTGCTGACGTCACCTAAGATAGTGACCTCTAACAGAATAACAACATAAAACATCTGCCCTATACAATCTACTGTTACATTACAAAACACTGTAAGGTAAACTACTGCTAAAGGAAAGCTCTGATGGTCTTGCAACATCTGTTGGAGTCTAAGTGCTGTTGACTCCAACAGACCTTTAGCCTTTATTACTTGATCAGCAGTTGTTTCTTCATCAGACCTTTGGTCAGCAGTTGTTCTCTGTCAGTTGTTCTCTAGCAGTCCTTTGTATCAGCAGTTGTAACAGCAGTTGTTTGGATGGAACAGTTGTTAGGGTCAGCAGTCTTTTGGGAAGAATATGTTGTAAAGACTGTTTATTTGTGGAATCAACTGTTAGCATATTTTAGCTTTTCAATCATCTGTTCTTCTCCAGGTCAGCAGACCCAACAATCTCCCCCTAGAACAGATGATGCCAAAACTAAGCTTTATTATTGATCTTTATTTCTCATCAGACTTTCTCTGATTTGTCCTTTGAATTGAAGTTCAAAGTCCAAGGCAAATAGGTCTTCTACATCTCTTTCAAGCTCAAGGCTCAGCAGTGTTTGGAGATCATTCGCACACAGGCTATATGCATCATCCATGCTTATCTTTTGAACTTTTCCATCTGACCTGAGCAGAGTCAATTCATGGTTGTCTTTATTGACTTTCCCTTTTAGAATTTTTGAGTCAGTGGATTTGCTGAGATACACTTTTATTCTTGATGAGTTTGGTGATGGAGGTCTCCCAATGAGTTCTCTGAGCTTGTCAGTAGTGGGATCTGAGAAAAAGTGCACTTGATTGAAGAGGCCCTCTTTTATGTAGGTATCAGCAAACTTCTTCTGATCTTCTTCAGACATTTCTTTCTGTTTCTTGAACTGTCTTCTAGCAGCAACTGATAGATCAGAAGTGTCAAGTAAGCTGTCAAGAGTAAAAGCCTGTTGAGCTCTCTTCATCAGTGGTTCATCAGTGTAGACAGGTTTTCTAGGTAGGCTGGGATCTTTCTTCCTATTTTCTTCAAGTCTCTTGTATGTTTCAACCAGCCTCAGCTCAGACCATCTTGCAACAGACCTCATCTCCCCATAATCAGCAGCCACTATTTCTTGTCTCATCCTCTTAAACTTCAAGGCTCTGGCTGGATCTCTGCCTTTACCAAAATCAGGGGCAGAGACTTTAGCTTGGGGATTCTTGGCCAACTCTTCTATTCTTAAGAGTTCTTCTCTGAGTGCATGAGTGGTCCAGCCTGTAAACTGTTTCTTGTTTGCTTTGTAAGGCATGGTTGCCAAGATCTGTTCAAGAAGGGATTCTCTAACCTCCTTTTCCATGTCACTACTGAGAGGCATGGCAGACATGGAATTGATCAGGGTCTTAGCAAAATCTTCAATCCTTCTCAATTTGCTAAGTTCTGCTGAATGGATGCCCTGAGCAATCCTGTCATCCTTCCCTTTGCATTTCTCTTTTATGATAACATCTGCCTGTTCAGCCTTGTATTTAAGATATGTGTCAATGTTTAAGGGAACAGGGAAATGTGGAAGAGAAGGGAAAGATCTATCAGATGGTTGTTCAGTATTATAGAAGGATTGCATTTCCCCCTTGAGTAGATCAAGTTCAAGGGGATACTGAACAGCCAATGGTGTAATGGTTGGTGGTGGCCTATGGGATCTGAATTGTGATGTGTGTGGTGAAAATGATGAGAGTGGAATGGCTGATATAGGTGTGGATTGTGTGGTTGAGGTGGTGTGTGGTGATGTATGTATGTTTTCATCCTGTACAATAAAGGTTAATTTCCTCTTCCTTTTGTACAAGATTTTTGGTGATGGTGGTGTGGAAGCAGTGGTTGTGTTAACATCTGTTGGCACCTTAGTAAGACCAGCAGATGTTTGGGAATTGGGTGGTGATGTGATTGTAGGTTCAGATGTAGGTTTGGTGGTTGTAGGTTCAGGTGTTGTTGTAGGTTCAGGTGTTGTGGTTTTATCAGTGGTTTGGGTGGCAACAGTGGTTTTGTCAGCAGTGGCTTTATCAACAGAGGTTTTAGCAGCAGTGGTTTTCAGTTTAGATGGTGGTTGTCTGACATGTTTAGCAGGCATCTTCTTCCTTTTTGAGGATCCCACATCTTCAACTTCCTGTTGTTGTTCCCTTTTTAGTTATACCAACAACTCTGCTTTGGCTTCCAAAGTGTCAGCCCTCTTTTGTTTGTCTTCAGCAGCTTTTTCAGCTTCTTTATTTGCAGAGTTGTCTACTGCTTTATCTTTGCTGGTTTGTTGTTGTTGTGGTGCAGTTTGAGTTTGTTGTTGCTGTTGTGGTGCCGTTTGAGTTTGTTGTTGCTGTTGTGGTGCTATTTGAGTAGACCCTGGTATGTTGGCAGACTTTGATTTACCTTTTTGTGAAGGTGAACAACCAAAGGGATCTAGCTTTGGCAACCTATCTCTGCCACTCTCCCCCTTTTTGGCATCATCAGCTGTGAATGCATCATCATCTTCATCCCTGAGAATGGTGGTAGGGGCAGAGCCAGTGGTCTTCAACAGATGGTCTTTGATGGCTTGAATGTCTGCATGAGTATCTTTGTACCTTGCATCTACCATGTTTCTGATCTCAGCCATGTAGGTTTCATGATTCTGATCTGCTAGTTTTCTGTGAGCTATGATGATGGGGGAAACAGATTTCCATAGTTCACTAGTAATATCAGATGTGGATGGTTGACTCTTGGAAAGAGTAGCCAAGGATTCCAATATTAACTTGACATCAGATTTGATGTCAGCGACAGAGGTTTCAATGGTTTGAACTCTAGCAGTCAATTCTTGGTATTTTAATCCATCACCTAAGTTAATAGGATCATCTGAATTCCTACCAGTGGTAGTTTTAACTGATTCAGTCCTAGGAGGTGAATCCAAAGGATGAGAACCAGATGCCCCTTTGTCGTGGTTCTGGGGACTTCCAACTGATTTTGGGGACATTATAGTGGCCTCATCAGTTGTTGCCTTCAAGGGAGTCTTAGTTATGTAACCACTGTCCTGGTATGAGACAATGGTCTCTACATCAGTAGTGGCTGCTCCACTTGAAAACTCACCTAGAGTTGCATTGAACTCTAGGGGTGTAACCTCCTCATCTGTTTGTGGGATGGCTGATTGAATTTCCTCAGTCCCAGTCACTTGTGGAGGTATACTCTCATTGACAGGTGAAAGAGAGGAACTGGGATTTCCCTGAGTTTTGTCAATAGCCTCAAACAGAGGTTGCATGGTCTGTTGAACATGTGATGGTGAAGGTGGAGGAGTAAAAAGAGAATTAGACCTGGGAGAGGGGCTTGTGAACATTTGGCCAAGTGACTCAAATGCATCATGATGTGGTTCCCCTTGGCTTACAACATGATCCTTTTGTGAGGATGCATGAGGAGTTTGGTCAGGTTGAGATATTTCCAACTGTTGTGAGGAAGTAACAATAGTGGTTTCTAGTTGCTTTTGTGTTGCAACAGAGTTATCTTCTGGTATCTCATCTTCCAGAAGTCTCTTTTGAGGTGGAGTGGTGGTTTTTGTGAATGGACGTTTCCTTTTGGAAATGGCTGGTGTGGGTTTCACAGCACTGGATGTAGTGCCATGATCACCAGGAGCAGTGGGCTCAACAACAGAGGTTTGGACAATAGTTGTTGTCTTAGTCCTCTTTGTTTGTGTTTTTGAAACCTTTGACACTTTTAATACTTTTTCTTGGGTGTTTGCACCCAGCATTCTTGTGAAAGTTTCATCAGTTAGACTCTTCATTTGCATAGACTCGCCCTTTTTGAAAACTTTTTCTGGTAAAACCTTTTGTAGAATTACACTTAAGATTCTTGGGTTAATTAGAAAAGCATTGTTTGACCCAGACTTTATGGCTTTCACATTTGACACTAAATTCATAAACAGTCCCTGGGATAGATTGAAGTCAGAATCTGACAACATAGCATAGCCCAAGTACTGAATCCTGAATGGGATTTCATTAAAAGAGGTGGACTTAGCGGAGACACAGAGAAGGAGGGTATGGAAGAAAAATTTCATGACTGGTGGGAAAAACTTTTTGAAAAGTGTTGACCCAGTCATCTGAGCATCATACCCCCTTTCCTGAAACTCTGTGTGAAGCTCTGTTTTAGGGAAAGAGTCTTTACCTGACAGGTCATTAAGTGAGAAGGTTGTGGATATCAGTTGAGGGGTAATGACGATACTTGTTTCACCAATTTTTGAGATAATGGAAGTAGGCTTGTTGTCTTGAAGCAAGAACTCAGCATTCAACCAGAATTCTTGGAGAGTATCAAGATAGATAGGGGCGTTAGCGGTTAGGATTGTCAGGTATTTGGATTTTAGGATGATGTCGATGGTGGAATGGAATGGAGTGTTTTCATCTGTTTTAACCAGATATGGAAGGTAATTGTGGGTGGCTTTAGCTTGAAGATCCATTGTAATGGATTCCGAAATGGAGAATGAATGAAATTTGATTGAGGGTTTGAGAATGAAGAAGGCGGTTTCAGTATTTTTAATACAATGAGACAGTGTAACGACTGTTGTGATAAAACAGGGTTTTTATAGGCTCTGGTGAAACCGCTGATGTGGCCAAAACTCTGCTTGTAAGAGCAGACGTGGCAAACATCTGGTAGGGAACAACTGTTTTGGCAAACAGCTGATGCAAACAACTGATGCAACATCAGTTGTTTTTTTATTTATTTTTTTTATCATTATTATATATATATATATATATATATATAGATATGGATAATAAAACAGTTGTTTTATCTGATCAGAGGTTTGAAACAGATTTTTCAACCAACAGTGGATAAAATGAATGAAACAGTGGTTGTTTTATCTGATCAGAGGTTTGAAACAGATTTTTCAACCAACAGTAGATAAAATGAATGAAACAATGGTTGTTTTATCTGATCAGAGGTTTGAAGCAGATTTTTCAACCAAAAAGCTATTTTTAAGGATGGATTTTGATTTTCTGAAACATTTTAATGCTTTTATTAAAAACATTTGTGTTGTTAATCCATGTTTAGCATACCAATTCTAGAAATCAGATTTGTAAAGGTAGATGTGTCTAAAGCTTTTGTCAACACATCTGCCAACTGATCATCTGTTGGAACATGGTGCAGAGAAATCAAACCTTTTTCATAGATATCTCTGACAAAATGATGTCTGATGTCAATGTGTTTGGTAGTGGAGTGAGAGACTAGATTTTTGATGATATTTTCAGCAGCTTGACTATCCAACATGAGTGGAGTCTGTAATGCAGTTATCCCAAAATCCAGCAATTGATTTTGAAGCCACATGAGTTGGGCTGTACAGCTTGCAGCAGCAATGTATTCAGCCTCAGCTGTTGAGGTGGAAACAGCTGCCTGCTTTTTGCTTTGCCAAGAGACTAAGGCATTCCCTAGAAATTGGCACCCTCCTGATGTGGATTTTCTTGTGGTGTGACAGCCAGCAAAATCACTATCTGAATAACCTGAAAGCTCAATGTTTCCATTAGCAGGGTACCAGATACCAAGTGTGGGAGCACCTTTTAGGTATCTGAATATCCTTTTCACAGCAATAAGGTTTGACTTTCTAGGTGAAGCCTGGGATCTTGCACAGACACAAGTGGCAAACATAATGTCTGGCCTAGATGCAGTTAAGTACAATAAAGACCCAATCATGCATCTATAATGTGTTTGATCAACCAGTTCATCCATCTCATCAATAGTGAGTAGCTTGACTGTACTCATGGGTGTACTACATGGCTTACAATCATTCATCTCAAATCTAGTCAGCAAATTCTTTACATATTTATTTTGATGGATGAATGTGCCATTTTGCAGTTGTTTTACTTGGAGACTAAGGAAACACTGAAGTTCACCCATGGCACTCATTTCAAACTCTGCTGTCATGAGTTTTCTAAACTCTTCACATATTTTGTTACATGTGGATCCAAAGATGATGTCATCCACATATATTTGAACAATCATTAAGTCTTTCCCTTTCCATTTCAAAAATAAAGTTTTATCAATTTTACCTCTTGTGAAGCCAATGGATAAGAGAAAAGTGGAAAGAGTTTCATACCAGGCCCTTGGTGCTTGTTTGAGTCCATACAAAGCTTTATTAAGCTTGTAGACATGATCAGGATGGAACGTGTCTTCAAAACCAGGTGGTTGACATACATAGACTTCCTCCTGAATTTTGCCATAAAGGAAGGCACATTTGATATCCATCTGATACACCTTGATGTTGTGGTTGACGACAAAGGCTAGAAAGAGTCTGATGGCTTCTAACCTTGCTACAGGAGCAAAGATTTCATCATAGTCTATTCCTTCTTCTTGTCTGAAGCCTTGAACCACAAGCCTGGCTTTATTCTTGACAACAATACCCCTTTCATCAGTTTTGTTTTTGAAGACCCACTTTGTGCCAATTGGACAAACATCTTTAGGAAGTGGTACAAGATCCCATACTTGTTGTCTTTTGAACTGAAGGAGCTCTTCTTGCATAGCTTCTACCCAACTGTTGTCTTTCAGTGCCTCTTGGTACTTGACAGGTTGTGTGAGAGATAGAAACCCTGCAAAAAGACAGATATTGGAGGATTGGCTTCTTGTGAGCACACCCTCTCTGATGTTGCCAATGATCTGGTCTGGTGGATGAGCTCTTAGGTAGATAAGATCTCCCTGATATGGTATGATGGCATTTTGAGGTGAGGGACAGAGGTTTGGTGACTCTGTAGATGTAACATCTGTTTGCACTTCTGTAGTGCCATCAGATGTTTGGAATGGAGGTGGGGGAATGGGTCCAAGTGGTGTAAAACTGGACTGACTTTTGTCAACAGATGTTTGACTTTTGTCAACAGATGATTGTTTAGTGGTTGTGAGAGGTGAAGCAGTGGTTTGAGGGTAAGACTGGCCAACAGTGGTTGACTCAGCTGTGACAGAGTTTTGACAATTGTTTTGAACAGCTGCTTCCTCTGATGCAGAATAGATTTTATAGTGACTGGGGATTACAACATCTGTTCTGTAATCTTGTTGTGGAGACTGTGGAATACCTGCATTGTTAGTTTTAACAGTGATATCTTCAAATTTGAATTTATCTAAATCAAATAGTTCAGCAGGATTTGCTGGGATTTTTAGGGATGAAAGTTCATTGATCTTTACATTTAGAGTTTCTTCTATTGTCTTGGTCTTTGTGTTAAACACTTTATAAGCCTTGGCAGTAGAAGAATATCCCAGAAAATAACCACAATCTACTTTGGCTGCAAATTTTGAAATGGAATCTTTGAGATTTAAGATGAAACATGGGCAACCAAAGATTTTGAAAAATGAAATTAATGGTTTGATTTTGAACAAAATTTCATAAGCAGTTTTTTGATGTCTAGGGTTGATCAAAACTCTGTTTTGAACATAGCAAGCAGTGTTTACAGCTTCTGCCCAGAAGGACAATGGCAAACCAGAATCTGCTAGCATGGTTCTTGTAGCTTCTATAAGAGTTCTATTTTTCCTTTCAACCACCCCATTTTGCTCTGGTGTTCTTGGGATGCTGTACTGCCTCACAGTCCCTTTTGACACACAGAAATCATCCAACTCCTTATTTTTAAACTCTGTTCCATTGTCACTTCTGAAGACTTTTACTGGCAAGTCATATTGTTTTTCAACTTTGGTGACAAAGTCCTTCAATATACCTGTAGTCTCATCCTTAGAATGTAAAAAGTAAGTCCATGTAAACCTAGAAAAATCATCAACTATGACAAGACAAAATCTTTTTCTTCTTAGACTCATGATTTTAACAGGGCCAAACAAGTCCATGTGCAATAATTGTAGACATTGACTGGTTTTGGACTCATCAATGGATTTGTAAGAGCTTTTATGTTGTTTCCCTTTTAAACATGAAACACAATGCTCATCACATTTGAATTCTTTTGATGGTAAGCCTCTGACAAGACTTTGTTTAGAGAGTGTGTTGATAGTGTTAAGGTTGGTATGACCCAGTCTCCTATGCCACAATTCTGTCTCCTTTGTGGAGGCAGCAGAAAACAAACAGACATTTGCCATAGGATTGTCCTTTAACATATCAACAACATACACATTGCCACTTCTTTGAGCAACAAGTTGTGCTTTGCTCTCAGCAATGATGGTATCAATCTTTTTCACCACTTCTGGCCCAATAATCTTGCAAGTTTTCTTTGTGAAGAATGAGCCATAACCTTTGTCACTCATTTGTGAAACACTCAGAAGATTAAACTTAAGATTATCAATAAGATTGACATTTTCAAACTTGAGTTTCCCAGCTTGTACAGTCCCTGACCCCAACACCTTACCTTTTGAATCATTACCAAAGGATATATCACCCCCTCCATGAGCTATGAAGTCCAGAAGAAGGGCTCTACATCCTGTCATGTGCCTGGAGCCTCCACTATCTACATACCAAAGACTATCTAAACAAGCAGAAGCTCCCTGCACAACAGTAATGGATTAGTTTTGGTGAGTGTCCAAAGCCAAGTTGGCTTTGGATGGGTCCTCAGACTTTTCAGACTCAAGCTTTGGAAGATGATCAGTGGTTTGAACTAATTTTTGAATCAAGTTCAACAACTGCTGCTGACCATTTGCCAGTGCTTGAATGTCAACACTTGGGGCAACAGTTGTTTGATCACTTCCAGACAGATGATAATACCCATAGGGATTTCTATTCACTCTTAGTTTAAAGGGTCTTTTTGACTCCTCATAAACATGTGACAGACTATGACATGGTGGTTGTCCATATCCTCTTGGGTACTTGCTTGTGGGTGGAGCATCTGTTACTTGGACATCCCTAGGAGCAGATGTTTCAAGACTTTTAGTAACAGATGTTTGGATAGGAGTGAAGGTCTGTTTGGGCTTTCCTTTTGAAGTACTTACCCCAGGATTTGCAAGAGTTTTAGCTTTGTACTCTTGTATTTTCACATCAAAATTTTTGAGATACAAGCACTCTTTGGTTTTGTGATTCTTTTTCCCACATATTGAACATGTGGCTTTGGAATCACATACACTTGTTCCTTTGTTAATGTCATATGCTTTTAGAAGAAAACAATTTTTAGTGACATGATTCTTCTTTTCACAGAAATCACAGAACAAGTGGACAGTCTTTTCTTTCTTCTTCCCTTTTTCAGCCTTCTTTTCAGCAGATGTTTGAGCATCTGCTAGAAGGTTTTTCAAGGGAATGATTTTTGCCTGAGGAGCTGTCTTTCCTTCAGGTGTTTTAAAATCAACAGGTTTAAAAATTCTCAAGAGTACCACACTCATCAGACCAAGTAGGTTTAAATTCATACTTTTCAAGTTCAGTGAATGATGAGGAACCTTCTGGTTTTTCTAGAACAATTTTCTTACCATTTGGTTCAGTGATTTTAATCTCTTGACCCTGCAAGTTTGTTGGTACTATCTCAACAGACTTTTGATCCCTTTTGTCAGTGTTTTCAAAAGCTGGAGCAGTGGTTTCAAAACCAAAACCAAATTTCACATGACTTTTGGTTTGTTTGTTGAGTAGCATTTCAAATCCTCTACATGATTCCACCCATTTCTGACATTCAACTTGGGTGGACTCAAGCTCACTTTTACAACTCTGATATTTTGTTATCATAGTTTGGAGCTGGTCTTTGGTTATGGTTGCTTCATGTTTTAAGCTGCTTATTTCAGATTCCTTTTCAGTTAAACTTGTTTTTAATTCTTTTGAAAGTTTCTCAAATTTAACTTCATCATCTAAAATTTTCTTTCTAAGGTTTTCATTCACCTCTTTGATGTTAGCAAATGCTATCACACATCTGTCAGAACATAAATCCTTAAGAATTTGAGGAGATACCTTAGCAGCAGCCATCAATGCACAATCACACTTGCACTCACAATCATCAGATACACCCCAGGGATCTGAGAGATTCACAACCTCTTCTTCAGGTTTTTCACCTGCAACAACTTCATCAACAACATCATCAGTCACAACATTAGATTTAGTCACCACCTCCTCAGATTCAACCTCTTCTACCATATCCATGAAACAAAAGTTTTCTGGTTCATTTTCAGCTTTGGCAACTAATGCAAAATTTTCATCTGTTAACTCATCTGGTAGACTACTCCAATCAACAAAGCCTTGTGTAAAGAAGCTCTGTTGACTGGTCTCTGCAGGAGCAGAGGATGAAGCAACAGTCGTTTGCACAGGTTCTTGAGCAACAGGTGTTTGCACATAGTGGATCTGAGGAACAGTGGTTTGGACATACTGGACAGGAACAGTGTTTGAGGACTGTGCAAAATGAGCAGTGTTTTGCACATTTGGTCCAGGGGTATTATAGGAATTTTGATAAGTGTTGGTCTGAGGTCTTTGATTTGGATAGGTGATTTTAGGTGTACCATGTTGACTCCTACATTCCCTAGCAAAATGACCAAGTCTATGACATTTATAACACTTTATCTTTGATTTATCCAACCCAACCTTTGATCTGCCAGTTAACCCTGGAAACCTTCTCCCAGTTTTCTTGTAAAAATTGTTAGTTCTTACACTCAGAAGGGCCAATTGGTGCATAATGTCCATTTCCTCCAAATCATCAGGGTCAAAGTATTTCAGGTCATCATACTAAAAGGACATGTTATCAGATGCCTGGATATCACCACCACTTGCTGTGAAAGCATAGTTTGGTGAATAAGAATCAGAGTTAAAACCTGAAGTTATGTCAATGAAATTATCATAACTCTGATCCTTAGTATTTCCAGGCACCTCATCATGACCCAAAAGTGTTGTATTCCCAAATACATAATCATCAGACACTTTTCCAGAGTCCTGGAGCTTCTTTTTCTGGTTAAGCTCTCTCTCATAGGTCAAGAGCTTACCATGAAGCTGGGTCAGTGATAGGTCCTTAAATCCAATTGAGTTTTTCATAACAATAGCAATAGTGTCCCATTTGTCTGGTAATGATCTTAAAAACCTATGGTTCAAAGTTGAATGGGGGTAAGTAAGACCAACCAGTTTTAGTTCACTAATGAGACAATTAAACCTCTCAAATTGTTGAGTTAATGACTCTCCCTTAACATGACTGAATGTTTCATATTGTTGGTTAAGTATTTCACGATTGTTTTCAATAACCTCTTCAGTCCCACCAAATTGTTCTTTCAGTGCATCCCACAACTCCTTTGCACTGTTACAGTGTAACAGCCCAGCATATATATCATTGGGTAGAGCCATGGCCACAATACTGAAGGCCTTAGCATCTAACTCAATTTTCTGAAAATCCTGTTCGGAGTAGTTTTCAAGTTTCTTTGGCTCCTGAACCTTGGGATCTTCAGTACTCGGCACCATCGGAACATGTGGTCCAAAGATAACCGACTTCCAACACCCAGTGTTCTGTTGAGCTAGAACATGGCTCATCCGACGTTGCCAGATATTGTATTCAGATCTGACAAGCATCGGTGGCTTGTTGTTCGTGCCAGTGTTATGTGGATCGTGATTGATTGAAGCCATTCTCTGATTTTTCAAAAAACAAAGTCTGTTTAAAAACGGTTGAATCGAAATTAAACTATTACTCTGTTTTCAATCCAACAGACAAACGATATCAATAATTGTGAGCTGATCTGTTTATATTAAATTGATTGGTTAGATCGAATTTAATTGACCAAGCTCTGATACCAATTGTTAGGATCTGAGTTTGATTGTTTTGATATATTTAGAATAAGATGAGAAATGAATGATGTAAGTATATGGAAAGTGCAGCGGAAAGATAAACTATAATCAAAACAAAAGGAATAAATGTTTTCAATGATCAAATGCTTTCATTAATTGAAAGATTACAATCAGTACAAATACTCCCCCTCAGCCTGATCACACAGTGATTGTTTGTCTGAGAGAATGTTTGTGTGTGATATAATAGAACAGTACAAGCACTCTTCTATTTATAGACAAACCTAAACCACTGGTGACATGTGCTGACGTCACCTAAGATAGTGACCTCTAACAGAATAACAACATAAAACATCTGCCCTATACAATCTACTGTTACATTACAAAACACTGTAAGGTAAACTACTGCTAAGGGAAAACTCTGATGGTCTTGCAACATCTGTTGGAGTCTAAGTGCTGTTGACTCCAACAGACCTTTAGTCTTTATTACTTGATCAGCAGTTATTTCTTCATCAGACCTTTGGTCAGCAGTTGTTCTCTAGCAGTCCTTTGTATCAGCAGTTGTAACAGCAGTTGTTTGGATGGAACAGTTGTTAGGGTCAACAGTCTTTTGGGAAGAATATGTTGTAAAGACTGTTTATTTGTAGAATCAACTGTTAGCATATTTTGGCTTTTCAATCATCTGTTCTTCTCCAGGTCAGCAGACCCAACAGTTGGCTAATCTTGGGTAACCACTTGAGTTTTGAAAATAAATATTCATTGAATGTTGGGTAGTCTTGATTATAGAAGCCAGAGGAACTGGGTATGACATTAGACCTTACCTCTTTGAGAATGGGGAATGCGTTTTGTGTTTGGAATTGTAAAAGCGTAATAAATTTGCTTGAGGACAAGCAAAAAGATAAGTGTGGGGATGTGATACGCGGGGGAAAATCTTAGTCGTTTCGTGATTAAGATTGTATTTTTATTCAATTTTATGGTTTTGGACACAATACTTTGATAAAGTTTGTGTTTTGCAGGTTTAACAAAGTTTAAGGTGTATTTCGGAGCTAAATGAAGCTTTGGATTGGAGCTAGGATGATTCAGGAAAGAAAAACGAAGAAGAAAAATGAAGAAACTGGTGAAGGCCCATCACTGACGGACGCTGTTAGTCAAAGTCAAAGTCAAATAAATCAATGTTTTTAGGAGAATTAATGGGACTTTGACCAGAGACTTTGACCGAGACTTTGACTGATACTTTGACCAAGACTTTGACCAAGACTTTGACTAAGCTAAATGGTCATTAAGAGGAGTTTGACAATGGAGACTATATAATCAAGTCTTGAGAGTAATCTCTTATCATCCCTCATACTTCATCTCTACACTAAAAATCCAAATCCATCCTACAATAATCTTTTCATCACCTTCTCAATATCCAAGATTCAAGATTTCAAGGTTGAAGATTGAAGAACACGAACAGTTGAAGAATTCTATGGCCATGCTATGATAAACTCTTATTCATATCCTGGTGTAAAACATTGATTCTAGGGTTCTAAACATTTGGGTATTTTCTATTTTATATTTGCTTTTGAATGTCAAACAATTGTGTTGAATTGCGATTAATTTTATGTTGAAGCCATTTAAGTTAATTGATCTTGTGCCAATTTCTAGTGTCATGAACATGGTTCCTTGCTTCAACACAAATCTAGGGTTGTATGTTCTAGAGTTATAAAGTATATTATCGTCCATCATAGATGTTGATGATTCTTGATACCTACACCTAATGAGACAACCAACCCGCGTACATCATTTGCAATAATTATAATTGCCCCATTTGTTAGAGCCTTAGTAATCAAATGTTGAAACCCGAGTGTGAATCTTTATTTATCATTGTTTGCAACTCATTTCTACTAATTACTTTCTTTGCAATTTAATTTCAAGTTTTACTAAAACAATCAAAATATTTTCACATAATCTTAAATGAATACAATAGCAAGCTTCATAATCAATTAGACACCTTCATAAATATTTTCCAATCAACTAAACAACATTCACTAACCACGCGCTCCTTAGATTCGATACCCTACTTACCCTAGCTACCTAGGTTATTTAGGTTTTGTATGACCCGTGACGACCGGTTCATCACTAACCTGAGTTTGCCGGGTGTCACATCATCCCCCTGTTGAAAGAATTTTTGTCCCGAAAATTGCTCAAGGCCAAAAAGGAAGAGACGAAAGAGAAGAAAATTTTTTCGGTTGCCACATCATCCCCCTGTTGAAAGGAATCTCGACCCGAGATTCATTCAGCTTCAGCAGAGACATGTCTTGATTCGAACGCGCGCTTAGGAAATAAATGGGGATGCTTAGCTTTCATATGATCCTCCCGTTCCCACGTGAACTCCGGTCCACGATTTGAGTTCCAACGAACTTTAACAATGCGGATTTTACTCCGACGAAGGCTACAGATCTTATAGTCGAGAATTTCAACCGGTTCTTCCACAATACGCAGACGATCATCCACATTGATCTCTTCGAGAGGAACAACCAAAGATTCATCCGCCAGACACTTCTTGTGATTAGAGACATGGAAGACATTATGAACATTACTGAGTTCAGCTGGCAGATCAAGCCTGTATGCTACCGGTCCAATCCGTTCCAGAATTGCGAACGGTCCCACATACCGAGGATTCAATTTTCCCCGCTTCCCAAAACGTATAACGCCCTTCCACGGATATACCTTCAATAAAACCATGTCGCCAACCTCAAACTCTAAAGGCTTGCGACGACGATCGGCATAGCTCTTTTGACGATCCCGAGCTGCTGCCATGCGGTTACGGATTTGTACGATCTTCTCGGAAGTCTCGTACACAAGTTCCGGGCCGGTGAGTTGACTCTCACCCACCTCATCCCAACAAAGAGGAGACCTGCATTTCCGTCCGTAAAGAGCCTCGAACGGAGCTGCCTTGATGCTAGAATGGTAGCTATTGTTGTAGGAGAATTCCACCAACGGTAGATGACTCTCCCACCCCTTGCCAAAATCGATCGCACATGCCCGAAGCATGTCTTCTAGTGTTTGGATTGTCCGCTCACTTTGACCGTCAGTTTGCGGATGATAAGCTGTGCTCATGTCTAACTGAGTACCCAGAGCCTTATGCAAGGATTTCCAGAAGTTAGAGGCGAACCGAGAATCACGATCAGAAATAATGGAGACAGGCACCCCGTGCCGAGAAACCACCTCCTTAACATATAAACGTGCCAAATGCTCAAGGCCATCGGTTTCCTTGATAGCGAGGAAGTGCGCAGACTTTGTCAACCTATCGACAATCACTCAGATCATGTCACAACCACTGGGTGATTTTGGGTGTTTGGTCACAAAGTCCATCGTAATCCGCTCCCACTTCCACTCGGGAATTTCAGGCTGTTGCAGAAGGCCGGACGGTCTTTGATACTCAACTTTGACCTTGGCACAGGTCAAGCACTTGCTTACATACGAGGCTACATCCGCCTTCATGTTCGGCCACCAATAAAGTATCTTTAAGTCTTGATACATCTTTTCGGAGCCACGGTGAATAGAGTACCGGGACTTGTGAGCTTCGTAAAAAACGAGCTCCCGCAAGCCCCCAAATAAAGGGACCCAAATACGTTCAGCGAAATAATGTAGGCCATCGGACCTGAGCTCAAGGTGACTATCAGCACCATGCATGGTTTCAGCTTTAAGGTTTTGCTCCTTCAAAGCTTCTTGCTGTGCCGAACAGATTCGGTCAGGTAAACCGGAATGGATAGTGAGCTGAAGAGCTCGAATACGACGAGGTTTAGCGGATTCCTTCCTGCTCAAGGCGTCTGCGACCACATTCGCCTTGCCAGGATGGTATTTAATAGCGCACTCGTAATCATTAAGAAGCTCGACCCAGCGACGTTGTCTTATATTCAACACCTTCTGATCAAAGATATGCTGGAGGCTCTTGTGATCGGTGTAAATAATGCACTTGGTACCGTACAAGTAATGCCTCCATATCTTTAAAGCAAAGACTACTGCACCCAGTTCCAGATCATGGGTGGGGTAGTTTTTCTCATGAACCTTGAGCTGACGAGAAGCATAGGCAATGACCTTCTCGCGCTGCATTAACACACAACCGAGACCCCGGATAGAAGCATCACAATAAACCACAAAATCGTCCGTGCCTTTAGGCAAGGACAAGATAGGAGCAGAACAGAGTTTAGCCTTTAGCATCTGAAAGGCCGACTCTTGCAAATCACCCCAGTCGAACTTCTTGTCCTTCTGGGTAAGCGAGGTGAGGGGTTGAGCGATCTTCGAAAATCCCTCGATAAAGCGACGATAATAACCTGCAAGACCCAGGAATTGCCGCACCTCAGATGGCGTCTTTGGTGCTTCCCAGTCCTTGATGGCTTCTATCTTAGCTGGGTCAACATGAATTCCTTTTTCATTAACTACATGACCAAGGAACTGGACTTCACGCAACCAGAAGCTACACTTAGAAAACTTGGCGTACAACTGTTCCCACCTCAGGAGTTCCAAAACAAGACGCAAGTGTTCCTGGTGGTCCACCTCGTTCTTGGAATAGACTAGAATATAATCAATGAAGACAATCATGAATTTATCAAGATAGGGCTTACAAACACGGTTCATCAGATCCATGAATATGGCGGGCGCATTGGTGAGACCAAAAGGCATGACCAAGAATTCGAAATGGCCATAACGAGTTTGAAAGGCGGTCTTCGGAATATCAGCTTCTTGGACCCTCAACTGATGGTACCCCGACCTCAAATCAATCTTCGAATAGAAGTTAGAACCCTGAAGTTGATCGAATAAATCATCGATGCGAGGGAGAGGATAACGATTCTTGATGGTAACCTTGTTCAATTCACGGTAGTCGATACACATTCACAGGTTTCCGTCTTTCTTCTTGACAAACAGAATAGGGGCTCCCCACGGGGACGAACTAGGTCGGATGAAACCCTTCTCTAACAGCTCCTGCAACTGGTTAGACAGCTCCTGCATCTCGGGAGGTGCAAGACAATATGGGGCTCGGGCAATCGGGGCCGCACCTGGAGCAAGTTCAATACCGAATTCGAGCTGACGATAAGGCGGAAGGCCAGGTAAATCTTCAGGAAATACGTCGGGAATATCACGAACGACAGGAATATCTTCAATCTTCAGGAAATACGTCGGGAATATGAGTAAATGATATCACAATACATGTATAGGTGTATGAATACATGAATTCAACAACCAATATTTCAGATCTATAAAAGCATAAAAATTGAATGAAATCCAACAATTAATTAAATTATTAATTTTGCCATTTTTTGAAGCAGGGTATCCACAACCAACATTTCAGATTGGCGTACGAAGTGAGTAATAGGGAGCTTGTGCGAATCGGAAATGAGGCTAACACAAAGAAAAATCACTAACTCAGCTTATTTACATCTATAAATCAGTGCATTAAAGAAGATATATCCTCTCTCAAGCCGTTTTCTTATAACTAATTATCTGATTATGATAATATAGTATCACATTAACATTGCCAGAAAACACGTCCCTTTTTAAGTATGATATGAATATGTCCGCAGAAATGATTATTAAACTTCAAATAACTAACACATTTTTATAAAGTCACGTTGCAAGTGGAAAAAAAACTTCCGAAAAAGTGATGAAAAACTAACCCGAAAGTAATGTAAGCCGAAGAGTTAGCAACCATTGAAGGGCCTGCAATTCTCAAATACATAATGACCCAATGCTCCACTATCATATCCATACTGAAACCTATAATCACATTGATTGCCTTCAAAATATGATGCATCTGAGATTTAAACTATAGAAGAGCATACAGACTCTGAACATGATAGATACCGTAGAAGCCTTTCATGAGCTTCCAACATCAAGGAAATAGCGATCAATCTATAAACCAAAAGATCATAAAATTAAAACAATTTTAGCGGACAATTCAACATGCGTTTTTGTAACACCCCAACCGATGGCGGAATCATCGAGGTGCCACGTAGTGACGATTGTTCAAAAGCACATGGTTCTAAAATGTAAATATTATTGAATAAACCAATAACTGTCTTACATTGAAATAGAAATACAAAGTCTTAAATGAAATGTAACTGTTGGAATAACTGAATTAAAATAAAGCACTAAATGTCTCTTGTTAAAGCATTAGATCAAACTGTACCTGAAACATGTACAAAATAGGTTTGGTCAACATATGAAATGTTGGCGAGCATTCCTAGTTTTGATATATATAGTAGGTTAAAAAGTTATACAATTCAAGTGCAAGCTACAGTGCAAATATGTAAGCTATGTATCATACAAATGAGCGAAATCAACCCTGTGACTGTATAATGTACAAAATGAACGGCGGTGTACTCATCCAATAAATGGATAATAACTTAACAATGGCCACGGATTCTCCGATGAAAAAGGGGGAGAATCAATCTAGGCGGGTTGTCAATCCAAATAGCGCTATCCAATGTTAAGGTCGGCTTGTACAATGTTAATGATTTCACTAAGTACAAATGTATTCTACATGTAATGTCTAAGCATAAAGCACGTTTGTAAGCAAATGCACATAGTACTAGAATTGTATTGTAAAAAATGTGAACTTGTATTTGTAATTTGTATAAGTGTACATGTAACACCCCAAAAATGAATAAAAGCAAAAAAAAAAAAAAAAAAGGGATAGGAAGTACTCACAGTTCACGTAATAACTTGAAATTGAACTTGGACAACGGAATATGTGTTGGAAATTATCTCAAATGATCAACCTAAAGAATTTGATAATGTGTAAGGAAAATAACTCTAGGATACATGTATTTCTAGGGTTTCGAATTGGGGATAAACGTTTATTTGATTAATAAACAATTTGTTTGTTAAATATAAGAAATTTAATGAATAAATAAGTAAAAGTCTCTTTGTAAAATTTTAAGTTGAATATAGTCACAACATAAGGTTTTAAGTATGAAAATAATTTTTATAAAATTATTTTCTTGAAAATAGAATATTTAATCTAATTATTTCAAATTGTCAAAATACGACTTTAATATCTAAAAATATTAAAATCAAAGAATTTCTGAATAAAAAATTGTATTTCAGTTCTAAATAGTTAGAATTAATTTATATAAAATTTTGGTGCAAAAATATTGAAAAATGAATTTATTATGAATTATTTATGATAAAAAAACTAACAAAAATTAATTAAAATATAAAAATTACGGTTTTTCAGTAATAAAAATTATTTATGAAATGTTTATTGTTGTATAAGTTTAGGATAATTTTTGTGCAATTTTATAAAATCGTTTAGATATTTTTATAGAATTTTATAATTTTAAATGAATAAACTTGTATTATTAATAATATATATTAAATAATTTATTTTAGAAAAACTAAAATTTGGGTGATGAACTTTATCATTTGAAGATCATATAATAATTTTTATAGAATTTATAAAACACGTTTAGTATTTAACACTGATTTTAAAAGATTTAATGTATTAAATATACATATAAAAATGTAAAAAAAATCTTTGTTGGTTATGGGAATTGAACCCGGGCCTCTGGCCGGTTCAGGTTTTATCACAAGCGTGGCCACCAACTGAGCCACACCCTGAGAACATATTAAACTTGGATTATATTAATTATATAATATAAACAAACTTAGATTTATATACTTAAAAAAATTGTTGAAATCGTCTCCAAGGGGACTCGAACCCGCGTGAATTGCAAACAAACATTAGACACAACCACTTGATCTAGATCAGTGGTTGTGTTTGATTCCAGTTCCTTAAAAATATATAATCACGTACTGAAATGTGTTCATCCCCAATTTAAACGATTTGAGCCCTAGCTTTCCAATCGTATCAATTTGATCCTTATAATCAGATTGATCATAGGGCTTTTGTTAGATGATTGCCGATTAACATATCCTAACAGAAAAATCAAGACTTACAATGATGATTCGCGTTTATAGCTCGGTCAATCGAAAAGTCAACCACGACTAAAAATCATGATTTCAGCTTGTTTTAACAGAAATTGATAGTGAGGTTTTCTTAATCGCATATGGGTGTGTGTGTGTGCAGGTTCAATCGATTTAAGGTCGAGTATTTATACACATTCATATGAGTTGTTTAGGAAGGTTTATAAATGGGCATTCAATCGAATTCTTGGTCAATTCAATGCGTTAATCACGCGGTTGTTATTTTAGAAAGAGATTGATGTTAATGTGCATAATAATCGGGATTGAATCAGTGATGGCCGCATAACTTGATGATCAAATTGGAGCTCCTCTGCTGCTGCTCGCGTAACAGACAAGGGGAGAAGGAAAAGGACGCGAAAACAGGGTTAAAAAGCAATGGAATCCACAATAATCAACAAGCCATGTATGTGGCGTAGTGGTTGTGTTGGTGATGTTAAAGCTTGAACCGCCCCAGACTCAGGTTCGAGTCCTGGGGGGTTTGTTTCTTTCGTTTTTTTTTTTTTAAACAGAGGAGAGGGGTGGAAGGTGAGCTGGGCCGGTGGTTTAGTCTAGAATTGGATAAAAGGGATATTATTATCTATTATCATTATTATTATTATTATTATTATTATTATTATTATTATTATTATTATTATTATTATTATTATTATTATTGTATGAAAAAATATATATATATATAATGAAAAAGTGACGGATGTCACAGCATCCCCTACTTTTAGAAACTTTGTCCCGAAGTTATTAGCAACATAGGGTTATGGATGTTTGGGGTAAAAATTAAGGTAGCAAAGGTTTGGAAAATTTGAGTGATTTGGATATGAGGTTTGATAGGTGTGAGTTAAGGATTTGGATTAGGTTCGTCTCGAATAGTATGGAGAATAAGAATCTAGTAAGACACTAAACTTCAAGTTTTAGGAATCCTAAAATAATTGCATGGGTTGATTGACTACAGAAAGACTAAATGAACTACCAAGTAACTAGAGTTTGTTCCTGGTCCGACTTCCAGTCTCACTTTCAATGCATCATTAGTGTTTGTATACAGGGTGTACCGCAGCTAACCCACCACACCTTTGATACCTTAAAAACGTACTGGACGCCTACCAAAAACTCTAATAGAATTTCACACTACCCTAACGTACCTGTAAATTCATGATTACGTTCCGGACCGGAATCATCAATTTACCTTACATTAGGGTTTCATGTCCTTCTATGATCCTATTCTAACAACACATTAACGCAAATAAAGAAGATGACACAACAAACACGTTGAGTCACAATGAGTTGTTATCAATGAAATGAGGCCATGTAATAATGAGGTCAATTGCATGGGTTTGCAATGACTTGTAAGCATAATAGTATTTAAGTATGGGCTACCACTCGTCCGAGGAGCCCTTTAAATGAAATGTTTACCTGAGTTGCGTGGATAATACACACATGCAAGCAAGTTTGTAAGTACTACAACCATTAAGTGTAAGTGTTATCATGAATAATTAAATGTTTACGAGTATCATGAATAATTCGATGTTCAATTAATAGTTAAATTAAGGGAAAAATCAAGTTTCATGTAATAACCAATGATGTTTTTAGAAAAGCTCTGTATGATCAAGTATCGAGTCTTTGTAGTTTGGTTTTCGTTAAAATCAAGTCCAAATGTTTCGATAAGATGTAAGGTAGAGTCGGAAACTTATACGATATAAATAAACGTAACCGAATTTGATAAATTTCCAATCTGTGTTCGTACACAATAGTATGCAAGGAAATTTCTAGATGTTGTATGCTAACGAGTGCGACAAAATTGGGTACAAAATGATAATAGGATCAAGAAAATGCAAACACGAGTATTGGATTCTCGAGTCTTGGGAAAATTTCATCCATGGCTTAACCAGTGGGATTATCGTCATCCTGATCAGTTGTTTCGTTGGTATTGATATTGAAAGCTCGTCCATGTGCCACCAGGTTTACATTGTTCAATTTGGGACATTGAGGTAGCATGTGATTAGGGTCTCTACAATGATAACATGCCCGACCGTTAGTAATCTGTAGTGGTCCCTGGGCAGCTGTTTGATGATTACTCTGTGTCCCAACCATTACTCGACAAGTGGTAACAAAGTGTCCAAACCTTCCACATCTAGTGCATTGACGGCATGGAAGATTTGCAGGGTGATGATATTTGCAGGTGTTGCATTGAGGATGGATTCCCGTGTAGGCTTTCTTGATAGGAGGCTGAGCCACCGGATCAACAACAGCATGGTTCTGATTATCGCCCATTCGTTTCTTAGAGTTCGAAGCAGTAGTGGCGGCCTTTGCTAAAATAGTCTTAGATTGTTCAACAACATTGGTGGTTTTCTCAGTAGGTGTCTTGGTGCCCTTCCTAACCAAGTTTCCTTTCCTTACGTGTTTGTCTGTTAATGTGGCTGCAAGTTGGATGGCTTCTTCTACCGTAGTGGCTTTGCCTCCAGTGACAAGGTCTTGAATCAGGTCAGGTAATCCCTCGATATATTTTTCGATTGCTCGAGAGACTGGGTGACCATGTGTGGAACCAGTATGCTAAGTTCGTGATATCGAGTATTATACGCAAGATTCTCACCACTGTCTTGTTTCAGTCCATGGAACTCTTCCTCCAGTTTCCTGATTTCGTTCCTAGGGCAGAATTTGGCGATCATGAGTTCCTTAACATCTCCCCAAGATAATGATAAAGCAATATCAGCTCCTCGATTGCGCTTTTCACCATTCCACCAGGTTAGCGCCCCCTTTTGAAGGACACTAGTAGCATAGCGAACGCGGAGTTCATCAGGACATTCACTGTTCACAAAAGTACTCTCCATGCTTTCAAACCATTGGAGGAGGCCAGTAGCACCCTCCTCACCAGTGAATTTTGTGGGGTTGCAGGAGTTAAAGTGTTTGAAAGTGCACCGAAATTGAGTCGTACTCCCTGTGTTGGCACTGTTACTATTATGGGTTATCTCACTGACAAGGTTTGGGATCACTGCAGCAATTTGCTCGGCGACTAAAGATGCGAGGCGACGATCAGAACGTCGTCCAGAAGCACGAACAGGGCGTTGGCTGGCATCACGGAGCATGCGGCGAGCAGACATCTATGAGGTAGTTAATTAATAATCATGAGATTAGAAAATGTAAGTGTATAATCGTACAGATGATTATGAAGATATGATCTTGTAAGCAATCATGATATGCAAAGTATTGTATATGAAACGAGAGGGTATTATTGGAAAAACTTGTACAAAATGCTTGGAGTGCCCTTGTCTAGCTGTAAAGCTCAACAAGAACGTTGACTTTTCAAAGGAATTGAACCCAATGGTGATCAAAGAAGACATGCTTTAGCCTATAAGTGGACACTCACTCCAGGAATCCCCAGGTAAGCATAACAGGTCCGTAAATGGATTTATGCGCTATGCTTGCCTATGCCAGAAAACCCAGTGTACAGGCGTCCACCCTTCCAGATTGCACGTGTCCTTATCACACTCATTAAAGTTCAACAACTTCGAAGGAGTAAAATAAGAGTAGGTATTATGTCTAAGAGTGTCTTCATAAAAGGTACTGCTCCCGTTCTATGATGATGTAAACTTTGCACTCCCTGTAGGACACCATCTCTATGCACCATGATGAAAGATGAGAAGAATGGAGAAAGAGAAGAAGGGAAAGATGGAAGAAGGAAAGTAGAGGGAAATGAGGGGTAGAGTAGTTTAGGAAATATAATGCATGAAAGTTGAAGTTCGGTTATAGTCTAGGCCTTTTTCATCTAGTAACCTAGTTCCCTATAACCATGGCTCTGATACCAATCTGTAACACCCCAACCGATGGCGGAATCATCGAGGTGCCACGTAGTGACGATTGTTCAAAAGCACATGGTTCTAAAATGTAAATATTATTGAATAAACCAATAACTGTCTTACATTGAAATAGAAATACAAAGTCTTAAATGAAATGTAACTGTTGGAATAACTGAATTAAAATAAAGCACTAAATGTCTCTTGTTAAAGCATTAGATCAAATGGCACCTGAAACATGTACAAAATAGGTTTGGTCAACATATGAAATGTTGGCGAGCATTCCTAGTTTTGATATATATAGTAGGTTAAAAAGTTATACAATTCAAGTGCAAGCTACAGTGCAAATATGTAAGCTATGTATCATACAAATGAGCGAAATCAACCCTGTGACTGTATAATGTACAAAATGAACGGCGGTGTACTCATCCAATAAATGGATAATAACTTAACAATGGCCACGGATTCTCCGATGAAAAAGGGGGAGAATCAATCTAGGCGGGTTGTCAATCCAAATAGCGCTATCCAATGTTAAGGTCGGCTTGTACAATGTTAATGATTTCACTAAGTACAAATGTATTCTACATGTAATGTCTAAGCATAAAGCACGTTGGTAAGCAAATGCACATAGTACTAGAATTGTATTGTAAAAAATGTGAACTTGTATTTGTAATTTGTATAAGTGTACATGTAACACCCCAAAAATGAATAAAAGCAAAAAAAAAAAAAAAGGGATAGGAAGTACTCACAGTTCACGTAATAACTTGAAATTGAACTTGGACAACGGAATATGTGTTGGAAATTATCTCAAATGATCAACCTAAAGAATTTGATAATGTGTAAGGAAAATAACTCTAGGATACATGTATTTCTAGGGTTTCGAATTGGGGATAAACGTTTATTTGATTAATAAACAATTTATTTGTTAAATATA
The DNA here is from genome assembly GCA_028751855.1 of Ambrosia trifida. Taxonomy (NCBI): domain Eukaryota; kingdom Viridiplantae; phylum Streptophyta; class Magnoliopsida; order Asterales; family Asteraceae; genus Ambrosia; species Ambrosia trifida. The sequence goes on along the minus strand of CM054124.1, from coordinate 21,890,927 downwards.
AGAAATTTAATGAATAAATAAGTAAAAGTCTCTTTGTAAAATTTTAAGTTGAATATAGTCACAACATAAGGTTTTAAGTATGAAAATAATTTTTATAAAATTATTTTCTTGAAAATAGAATATTTAATCTAATTATTTCAAATTGTCAAAATACGACTTTAATATCTAAAAATATTAAAATCATAGAATTTCTGAATAAAAAATTGTATTTCAGTTCTAAATAGTTAGAATTAATTTATATAAAATTTTGGTGCAAAAATATTGAAAATTGAATTTATTATGAATTATTTATGATAAAAAAACTAACAAAAATTAATTAAAAAATAAAACTTACGGTTTTTCAGTAATAAAAATTATTTATAAAATGTTTATTGTTGTATAAGTTTAGGATAATTTTTGTGGAATTTTATAAAATCGTTTAGATATTTTTATAGAATTTTATAATTTTAAATGAATAAACTTGTATTATTAATAATATATATTAAATAATTTATTTTTGAAAAACTAAAATTTGGGTGATGAACTTTATCATTTGAAGATCATATAATAATTTTTATAGAATTTATAAAACACGTTTAGTATTTAAAACTGATTTTAAAAGATTTAATGTATTAAATATACATATAAAAATGTAAAAAAAATCTTTGTTGGTTATGGGAATTGAACCCGGGCCTCTGGCCGGTTCGGGTTTTATCACAAGCGTGGCCACCAACTGAGCCACACCCTGAGAACGTATTAAACTTGGATTATATTAATTATATAATATAAACAAACTTAGATTTATATACTTAAAAAAAATGTTGAAATCGTCTCCAAGGGGACTCGAACCCGCGTGAATTGCCAACAAACATTAGACACAACCACTTGATCTAGATCAGTGGTTGTGTTTGATTCCAGTTCCTTAAAAATATATAATCACGTACTGAAATGTGTTCATCCGCAATTTAAACGATTTGAGCCCTAGCTTTCCAATCGTATCAATTTGATCCTTATAATCAGATTGATCATAGGGCTTTTGTTAGATGATTGCCGATTAACATATCCTAACAGAAAAATCAAGACTTACAATGATGATTCGCGTTTATAGCTCGGTCAATCGAAAAGTCAACCACGACTAAAAATCACGATTTCAGCTTGTTTTAACAGAAATTGATAGTGAGGTTTTCTTAATCGCATATGGGTGTGTGTGTGTGCAGGTTCAATCGATTTAAGGTCGAGTATTTATACACATTCATATGAGTTGTTTAGGAAGGTTTATAAATGGGCATTCAATCGAATTCTTGGTCAATTCAATGCGTTAATCACGCGGTTGTTATTTTAGAAAGAGATTGATGTTAATGTGCATAATAATCGGGATTGAATCAGTGATGGCCGCATAACTTGATGATCAAATTGGAGCTCCTCTGCTGCTGCTCGCGTAACAGACAAGGGGAGAAGGAAAAGGACGCGAAAACAGGGTTAAAAAGCAATGGAATCCACAATAATCAACAAAGCCATGTATGTGGCGTAGTGGTTGTGTTGGTGATGTTAAAGCTTGAACCGCCCCAGACTCAGGTTCGAGTCCTGGGGGGTTTGTTTCTTTTTTTTTTTTTTTTTTAAAACAGAGGAGAGGGGTGGAAGGTGAGCTGGGCCGGCTCTTGGGCTCATGTGTTGGGCTGGGCCGAGTTTGGGCTGTGTTTATGGGCTTCAGAAAATGGATAAGGGATATGGATTGGGTTGTGGTTTAGTCTAGAATTGGATAAAAGGGATATTATTATCTATTATCATTATTATTATTCTTATTATTATTATTATTATTATTATTATTGTATGAAAAAAATATATATATATATATAATGAAAAAGTGACGGATGTCACAGTTTTACTAAAATTTGAAAGGCATTAAAAGAAGCGTGCCAATGATCCAGCTGAATAAGGGCAATCACTACAAGTAACCCATAAAATGTCACTCCCAGTATTAATACTAACATTGAACTCTTGTGGTGGAGAACCCAACTTGGTACAACCTGCAACACATAGCATCCTATACATTTGAACCTTTTTTTTAGTCAAGCAATTTCTTTAAAACTTCATAATTATACTAGATATGTAGATTTTGTATGAAAACTAATAACCCTATTAAAGCTAATTACAACTACAAGAAATATAGGTATTTACCCACACATAGTATGTGTGGGAAAAAGGCTATAATTTGTTGGACTTTGTATTTACGTACACATAAATTAAGTGTTAGGATGTGTAGACTCAGGACTGTAGATATTGATCATTAACCACACATAAATTATGTGTAGGTATACAGCAAGCTATACCTACACATACATATGTAGCTAAAAGTATGTTATATGTGTGGTTAAAACTATAACAACTTGTTAAGATAAATTATGACATGGCATCTGACGTGGAACATGACGTGGCCTGTGACATGGCAAATGACATGGAAGCTGATGTGGCGTGTGTTAATGTGACCGATGACATGGCAAGTGATGTGTCACATGACATGGCATCTGACGTGGCACATGACAAGGCAACTGAATTGTACTATGATTATGACACATGTCACAAATATATATGTAGTTAAATGTAAAATTATGAGTAGGTAAACACTCACCACTATATATATAATAATATTCAATTATATATATAAACAAATACAAAAACAAGTAAATAAAGAAATGCGACCAAATTATCATTATTAATAAAACATCATCGTTCAAGAAACCAAACCAAATACTTAAACAAACAAAAGAAAAATTAACCATAAGTTAATAACGAGTTATATAAAATTACTGAAAAAACTTCAGTCATCGATACTTTCATCACTCTCTAATGTATCACTTTGAGATTGTTCTGATGTGCTTGATGGAGGAGGCATAATATTATTATCAATTAGTGCTTGTTCCATAATTGCACATTTAGTTGTCACTGTTTGAAGTTGATCCACTAGCTCGTCATAAGTCGGACGCTTTGATTTTTTTAGTACACATTGTGTTATCAGCTATAACTGGATCGCGTCCCCACCCATGCAGACGATTAGAGCTTTGTCCAAGTACACTCTCAATAATCTTCTTATCGCTCATTGATTCCACTGTATGTTGGTTTCTCAGCTTCATCATTTCATCCTTTTAACAAAAAAGAAGATAAATACTATAAATTACCAAATAATGAATATTTAGTGGTAGAAATGAATATGTAAACTTACATATATTGTAGCCGCATCATTAGATATCCAACCTTTTTCCTCATCCCAATGTGTAAGCCGCCAAGTCTCAAGTTGACCCGATGAAGATTCCAAATCTAAGCCACGCTCAATGTGTTACTGTACTGTACTTTTCGATCCATTCTTGCTACCTACTTTTCGTTTTGCACGTGCAATAACTCTTTTTTTTGCAATTTCCTTCAAGGAAATACAACCAACTTTCACATAAAAAAAAATATATAATTCGATAATAAATAATAAGATAATAACAAGAAGATCGATAAAACATTACCAAGTATTTTTCGTCACTCCACATATCACATAGATATTCCCAGTCTTCTTTATTAACATCAGGATGAGGTGTGGTCTTTGCCTTTGTAGGGTTAGCTTCTCCTCCAATTTCTTTGAAGTAAGCATGCAACGTAGCTCGGTGACCCCTCCATGCCCTTGACATGTAGCTATTGATATTTTTACGTACATTCGAATTCTCCACATCAATATCATAAATTATCTTCAAGCAACAGTTATAATAAACTAGTTAGCTTCTGGCGTAACGGCAAACTATTTTCCCCCCATATTAATAATCATATTAAATTATAAAAGAAACTTACATTTAACTTGTGGCGTAACGTGGTCTTATCTGCATTTGGTACAAGTCTCCAATCTTTATATTGTAAGCTACAATTGTTACGCACAATATATCCACACTCGTGCATGAAAGACGAGTCATTTTGGCATATCACTCTCAACATTTCAAAGTTGAACTCTAGTGGCAATTTCTTCTTAGAAGCTTTCATTGCATTTCGAGCTCCTTTGACACACGTAATGCCACGTGTTGGCCTTGTCACACCTTCACCGATTTCCTTCTCGGTCTCATGAGTTGTGCCTACAAACAAGAACAAGAACATATATATTTACAAGACTACCTACAAAAAATATTAAGATGTGTTATTGATTGTCATACCATCAACAATTTCTTTCTCTGGTCCTTTAGATTGCCCTACGTTAATAACCTGGTTTGTTGGAGATAAGACTGTTCACAAAGTAACACACAAACAATGAATTGGTAATTAAATATGTAGTCTAATATATATTTCAAAAGAAGAAAATAGCATATAATGTAAGACATTGAAGATAATAAAAAAAGATAAAATGAAAGCAAGTAAACTAGTAACCTGAGATTGTTTCAATTTCATGGCTTGAGGGTGAATCGATTGGATCTGCTGCATATAAAATATATCATGTTAATTTAAAAAGAATATGCGTATGCATAAATAAGTTTACTCAATAGAAAAAACACATACCAGATCTCGATTTCTTATTGCCGGTAGATGCCATGTACTCCGCATCCTTTTCCAAATTTATGTTCTTGTCTTTTCTCTTCTTGTTTTTTGAAATCCGAATTGTACCCTTCAATGAAGACTTCAGTAAAGGGACACCTAGTTCTTTCATTTTGTCTTCGTTCTGTTTGATTCTTTCTATTCTCGCTTTCTCGTACTCCATTCTCACTACATTTCATTTTCAAGTACAAAATCAAAAAAAAAAAAAAAAAAAAAAAAGTAGGCAGTCACAATTAATATCTAACTTAGCCAACATTGACAAAATTACTTAAATAGCTCATATTTACATTCGTTTGGTTTTCCATACATAATATTGTAAACCTGGAGCAATACTTGATTAAACCATATACATTTTTTTTTGTCATCAAAGCATAAAAACACCCAAATATTAATGAAACAAAAAACCTAAGCTCTTCTGTCTCTTCGCCAGCACAACTAGGTGACACGTCCGGGGCAAGGGAGGTAGGTATTAAAGTGGGGATGGCTAAATGTGTAATATACGAGTCACGGATGCACAAACCTAACTTGTAATCTTTCAATCAAGATTTTAGATAGCATTGCCGGTTGAAATTGCATGACTTACTAAGATTACAAGCATAAATCAACATGATGCTAAATCTGGCCATTGAAGACATGGCCAGTTAACACGACACAAAGCTAAACGAGTTATCGTTTGAGTTTAACATTCCGTCTCATGTCCTTTAACTCGTTAATCAAATATATCCGTGTTACTGTTATAGTAAATGGAATGATTAATCAAAATCCGTCTTGTTGAACATGACCAGTTTAACAGTTATGATACATTTTGTCTGCTCTATAAGATGCAAAGGACCCAAAATAAAGATCCACTTCTAGAATCTATTAGATTGGAAATTCTATTTTGGTTACTCTAAAAAGTAAGATCACTGCAAGCAGGCACCATAAAAAACAATATATCATTAAGATCCACAATAAGATTGTAAAAATCACTACAAGCACGCAGGCACCATAAAGTTCATCTCAAACCATAAAAACAATATTAAAAAATTTATCGGAATATCGGAATCAATGTGATTGGGAAAACTGGACTTTATACATCAGAAAACTATCACAAAATTAAAAAATCACAAATATTTAATTTCATTTATTTTTCTTGTGTTGCTATAAAAAAAATCAATGTGATTGGGAAATAATAGACCCTCATCTCGATAGAACCAGATCTCGGTTAGAACCAAAATAACATACCCTTATTGTAAAAATCAATGCAAGCAAGCAGGCACCAAAATAATAGACCCTCATCTCGGTTAGAACCAAAACAACAATAGACCCTTCAACTGTGATTGGATTTCAAGAAACAGATCTCGCTTTCTTTGAGTTCCACAAAAATAACAGACGTTTATGTAACATACATACCTATTTTGAAGATCGGATGATTTCAAGAGACGGGTCTTCGTAGATGAAGTGATGGGTATGTTGAACTTTGTTTGATTTTTTAGGGCTAAATGGAGATATATAGGCAGAGAATGGTTATTGCTTGAAGTTAGGATGATGAAGGCGGGTTGTTTGATTTTATTTAGGTTCAAATTAGTGGGGTATGAAATATCTAAGTGCAGAGAAAAAATGGTGGGCTTATGAAATTTTTAAGTGTAGAGGGGGGTAATTATTTGGGGAAAATATTTAGGTGAATATTAATAATACAAGAAAAATATAATATAAAACTGACGGTTATAAAAAAAATTGAATTATATTAACTCAAAAATAAAAAATTCAATTACAAATCAGATCTCTCTTATAAAATTATAAACTTGGAAGGGGAATATCCTTTGTTATACGTAAATTTCCTAAACAGTATAATAATATATATTCATCAAAAGATATTCATTAAAATTGTATATGCACCAGTTCCGATTTTCGTTTCTTTTAAAGAATATGAATATTTTATTTTATTTATTTATTCTAAACAGTATAATAATAGTTTGTTCCGATCTTCGTTTCCTTTAAACCCGACCTGGAACCGAAAAAAACCCAAACGTACCTAGAACCGGTTCCTACATGGTGTCGGTTTCTAAATATACACTTATGTACACCAATAAAATATTATATATTATTACAATTATATTATTAATTATTTTGGAATTTACATTAAAATAAACTAATAAAATATATTTACATATTATATGTGTATCCAATATCTACAAATATTATACATTTTTTTAACATGTGTAGGTATTTATTTTGCCATGTCATTTTCAATAAATCAAATAAAAAGTTAATTACTTAGTTTATCTACAAATTTATTTAAAACTATTATGTGTTGGTAAACATTATCATTTACCTACACATATATTAGATTTTTATATATGTGTAAATAATTTACCAACACATAATAAAATTTTACCGCTTGTGTAGGTATTTAATATTTAATTGATTGTGGGAAATTTTCCCACCAACTTCTATGTGTAGCTAAAATGTATTATCTACACATATTAAATGTTTGTTAAAATGAAAGTATATTATCAAGAATTACCCACACATTTAATATCATGTGTAGGTATTTACCCACACATTTACATGTGTAGGTAAATTATGTGTAGGTATATAACACAATTTCTTGTAGTAAACCACCAGCATCAGCTATGTAAATGATGACCTGGTGACAAAATCCATACTAATTTTGTGGTTCTAGAGCAATAGGTTTGAATTAAATAGGTCAAAATGTATCCAATTGTCAGTAATCAATAAGTCCTCAATCATAATCAATGTAAACTTAATACAGCTTTATATTATTTTTAAAGAATCTAAACATATCCATGTTCCTCCACAAAATGTTTATTGGATCAGTATGCTCTTTAACAGTTGCGTGCTTATGAACACATATGTGTTTTGCAAGTTTAATCAAAGAAGTTTTGCAGCAGAATAAGTTATAAAGTTTCACTATCAACAGGAGTTATTACTCCCCCTGGATGTTTGTAAACTAAAGACAGTTAATGAGAATCTAAGCAATGAATGTATATGATAATAAATATGCAAAGAGATTCTCAGAATATGAAATGGTATTTCAAGTTTAAGCTCTGAAGGATTTCGGTTTTCAATTAAAATAGATGTCTAAAACAGTGGGATTAACCCATCTATTTATAGATAAACATATACATGAACCTTGTTACAAAAGCAAGACTGCAACAGGCTGTAGTCTTGGAATTTATACAAAAGATAAAGTAATAATAAACTAATAAACTACTGAAACATAAGGGCGGTGGAAAGATTCTATTACAAGTGCTGATGAGTGACAAACTACTGATGAGTAGTTTGTCTTCAGCAGTTCTTCAGTTGACTTGTCTGGTTTGACTTCAGAACTTCTGATCTTTACTCTTCAGTACTTGTTGAGTACTTGTGTCTTCTTTCTTCAGTAGTTTCATACTTAGAATATTTTGGCAGAAGTATGAATTATACTAAGGTTAGCAAAAGAGGTTTTAACAATCCTTTTTGTCCTTACAATCTCCCCCTGAATTGATGAAGCCAAAACCTTATCTAATTCTTTATTGTCTTCTTTCGTCTTCAAGTATCTTTTAGATTTCTTTGAACATGGAAGTCTTGAGTTGGTTCAGTTGTTCATTTATGAGAGATCCTTGTTCAGGTTCAAGATATTGAATTGTAAGTAAGTCTTGTGTAGATAGATTTTTCAGTTCATTCATAGATTTGAAGGCCTTACTTGAACGATCTCTCCTTGTCACTAATACTGAGTTGGAATCAGTAAATGACCATTTCATTATCAGAACTTTAGATTTGTCAAAATATAAAGTGTAAGGGACCATGCTGGATCCCTGGGATGTTCCTGAGTGTGGGATGTTTTCTACTTCAGTGACCCTCAGGAGGGATTCTATTCCTTCTTCTATTTGCACCACATTAGGTATATCAAAGGTGGGTAAATGATGTTCAGTGATTACCTTTGTGTGCAATTTGTCAGTTATAGTCTTCTGAATTTGGTAAGCAAATGTAGAAGGATCCCTGAATTGTGTCAGTAGAGGCTTTTCTTCAATCACAAAGTCTCCTTGTACTATTGTATTGCCTTCACGCAATACCATATTAAAATCAGTCTTTGTGATCTCCTCTTGCTTCTTCATGGTAGCAGGCTTTGATTGTCTAGAACCAGAAGTTCTAACTATTGAAGTTGACACTTCAGAAGTTTTGTACTTCTCTGGATTTGCAGCCTTGTCAGCCTTGAATCTTTTGTATGTGTCAAATAATTTGTCTACTCTCCATTTTGACACTGAGGCTTTTGAACCAAAATCATTAGCTACCAGTTCATCTAGTATCTCAGCTCTCTTTGCCCTTCTGTCCTTTTTAGTGGCAATTTTCAACTAGATTGACCTTGTCAAACTGTATTTTGCCAGAAGAGACATTGCCATATCCTAGCAGATATCCCTTGACATTATTCCCAAAGGATACAGATCCTTCTCTTTGACTGATAAAATTGTTTATCAGGTATCTGCATCCTATCATGTGCATTGAGCATCCACTATCAACATACCAAATGATATTTAAGCCTTTGGAGACCCTCTGCACAAAGTAGCAAATTAGTTATATTTGGGAACCCAAGCCAATTTGGCTTTGGGTTTGCTCTTGAGAACATTAACAGTTTGTTCTTGACCAATTTGAGGAATCCATGTCTTTTTGGCAATGGATTTTTTATGAAGAGTAATGGTGGTATCCTTTTGAGGACCACCATCAACTTTGGTCATCAGTAGTTTTACCATATTCATGAGATCTTTAATCCTAGTAGTTTTTGAAACTGCTTATGATTGAGGTCAAACTACTAAAAGAGAATTTTGAGAAAAAGAGTGTTGTTGAGATTTCATCTTTTTCTGAGAAAAGGTGTTGTTTGGTTGTTGTTTGCTGGGAAAGAAAGTTTCTTCAAAACCATTTTTGAGTTGTTTCCCCATAACCAGCTGTGAAATCTTCTTGTTATACTGATTTCCTTTTCTATATCTACACAATTCTGTATTGTGGTTAAACAAACCACAAATTACACATTCTGTTGCCTTCTCCTTTTCATTTTGAGATGTTGAAGGCAAATTTCTGACAGTTTTGGTATGATTTAGGTCATCAATAGTTTTCAGTTTCTCAACTCCTGATGTAGATGAAACTACTGATGGCTTAAAGTCAGATTTGATCAGTACTTCTGAAGAACTTTCTTTTTCGATTTTTAGAAAGTTTTCATGAAAAGATGTGCATTCTTTCAATTCAGAAGTTTGATTTTGAACTATTCTTCTCCCATCATCAGTAGTTTTGGGAGAAAAATCAGTTGCTGTTTCAGTGTGATTGTACCCTATGCTAAACCTAACATTTGATGCACTTTGTTTGTTAAGCAGCAGTTAGTACCCTTTACATGACTCAACCCATTTCTCACATTCAACCTTGGTGTCAACAATCTCTTTTCTTACATTTCCTAGGTCTTCTATCATGATTTTAAGTTGTGCTTGGGTTTCAATAGCATTATTTGTCAATTTAGAATTTTCTTTTGATTTTGCAGCAAGTTTTCTTTCTAAATCACATTTTGTTTGAGTATATTTTCTCTCTGAGTCATTGGCTTTGCCTTGTAAATGCACATTGGTGTCTCTTATGAGAGCAAAAGATTCTTTGCATGAGTTTGAACATAGTTTTGTCAAAGATTCTTTTGATACTTGAGATAAGGCAGATTTTGAGGTGCAGCCCTCAAATGCCATCAAGGCAAAATTCTTTCTGCCATTGTCAGGTTCTCCCCAGTTGATGTCAAACATTTTGTTGTCTGCATCAGGATTGCACTCAGTTGTGTCAAAAGGAAGGCTGTTCCAGTCAACATACCCTGAAGTGAAAAAACTTTGTTGTGAGGGTTGCTGAGTTTGTGGAGGTTGTTGAGCAGCTGGAATGGAAGGCATTGATTGTTGGCTCTGCATTTGTTGAGCAGGCATCTGTACATATTTTATTTGTGGCACATATTGGATTTGTGGAGCTTGTGCCTGTACAAAATGTGCATTTTGCTGTGTTCCATTATTCCTATTATAACTAGGGTTAAACTGATTTCCAGACTGTGGTTGGTTATAGCTAGAGCTTCTACACTCTCTAGCAAAGTGTCCCAACTTCTGACACTTGTGACATCTAAGTTTAGATTTGTCAAAACCATCTTTTGTTGAACTGTTCAGTCCTGGAAATTTCCTTCCTGGCCTTTTCTAAAATTTGTTAGTTTTTATTCTTAACATGGCCAGTTGGTGTAAAATGTCCATTTCTTCTAAGTCATCACTGCTAAAAAATTTTAAGTCATCCATGATAAAACTAATGTTATCAGCAGTTTGACTATTTTCATCTTTGTCATAAGCTGGATATGATCTTTTTGATGAGATCCCAGCAGTTATGTCAATGTTGTCAAAAGATCCAAAATTATTTGGACAAGAAGGTGAGTCTTGTCCCAAAAGTGTTGTACTACCTGGTACATAGTCATTAGCTGTTTTGCCAGAATTTTGCAACTTTTTCTTTTGATCAATTTCTCTTTCAAAAGTTAGCAATCTCCCATGTAATTTTGTAAGAGTGAGGGAGTTAAAATCTGGTGAAGATCTGAGGACTATAGAGTAAGTTTCCCATTTTTCTGATAATGACCTTAAAAATCTATGAAGCATAGATACATTTGTGTAGATCTGACCATTTAATTTCAACTCAGAAATTAATGAGGAGAATCTTTCAAAATATTGTGTCAAAGTTTCCCCATTAATATGAGTAAATGTTTCATATTGCTGAGCAAGGATTTCTCTGGTGTTGGCAATCACCTCTTCGGTTCCTCCAAACTGCTCTTTTAGGCAGTCCCAAAACTCTTTGGCACTTTCACAATGTAAAATCCAGAGTATATTTCATTTGGGAGTGCCATTACCAACATAGAGAAAGCCTTGGCATCAAGCTCAAGTTTAAGGAAATCTTCATCTGTGTAGTCTTTTGGATCCTTTGGTATTTCAACTTTACTTTCAAGGTTTATATTTACTGGTTTGTGAGGACCATACATCACAGATCTCCAACAACCAGTGTTGGTCTGAGACAGAATATGTGCCAGCCTTTTTTGCCATATGTTATATTCTGAACGAACAAGCATAGTAGGCTTATTGGCAGAACCAGTATTATGAGGATCCATTTTTGTGAGTATTGATTTGTTAAATATCTTTCAAAGTGATGGAGGTTGAAAAAAGTGAACTTCTATCCTATATTGAATATCAATAAGATCTCGTGTCTGATTCTCAATTTGTTAGATTGATATGTGATCAGATAAACCAGTTCTCTGATACCAATTGTTGGATCAGTATGCTCTTTAACAGTTGCTTGCTTATGAACACTTATGTGTTTTGCAAGTTTAATCAAAGCAGTTTTGCAGTGGAATAAGTTATAAAGTTTCACTATCAACAGGAGTTATTACTCCCCTGGATGTTTGTAAACTAAAGACAGTTAATGAGAACCTAAGTAATGAATGTATATGATAATAAATATGCAAAGAGATTCTTAGCATATGAAATGGTATTTCAAGTTTAAGCTCTGAAGGATTTCAGTTTTCAATTAAAATCGATGTCTAAAACAGTGGGATTAACCCATCTATTTATAGATAAACATATACATGAACCTTGTTACAAAAGCAAGACTGCAATATGTTGTAGTCTTGGAATTTATACAAAAGATAAAGTAATAATAAACTAATAAACTACTGAAACATAAGGGCAGTGGAAAGATTCTATTACAAGTGCTGATGAGTGACAAACTACCGATGAGTAGTTTGTCTTCAGCAGTTCTTCAGTTGACTTGTCTGATTTGACTTCAGAACATCTAATCTTTACTCTTCAGTACTTGTTGAGTACTTGTGTCTTCTTTCTTTAGTAGTTTCCTACTTAGAATATTTTGACAGAAGTATGAATTAAACTAAGGTTAGCAAAAGAGGTTTCAACAATCCTTTTTGTCCTTACAATGTTAATGATATGAATTTAGTTACCGGAATATCAAATTCAATAAAATCAACGTAGTGATTTGCATCCTTGTTGAATGAAAGAACAAAGTTCTCCTTAAACACCTTCATTATCTGATCTGCTGACTGTAACATATTCTATTCATCCAGGGATCTATGTGACCGATCACTACAAATTTAGGTGAATGTTCGAACTCTGCTTCAAAAAAAAAAAAAAAAAAAAAAAAAAAAAAAAAAAAAAAACTAATCGACGTAGTAGACGTCAATCATACCATCAAAATTATTATACCATAATTAAGAGATTGAACAATCATACCAGAAACAATTCACTTGCTGTAAACAAAACAAAAAATATGTTGAACCGACCTCCATGGCCGTAACAATACACAAATTAATAATTGAAATTGATTGGTAAGTAGGATCACCATGTCTTTAATAATGTGATTGTCATATGCCATTTAGGGAGGTGGGAAATGTAACAGTAACACCAATAATCATTATTATATAGAATGAAACCAATGAAAATATGAAGTTATTCTACCTCTTGAAAGCCTCCTTTGAATATGTTCTTTCAATAACACCAACCTAGCCTCACGTCATCATCATCGGCTACAAGATGATCACCGCTCATATCAGGATAAGTGGATAACCAAATGAACTTTTGGTCTAGTGGTATGGTGTCCCTCCTTACAAATGTAAGGTTGTGGGTTCAAATCCTTGCAAATGCAAGGTGAGATGGAATAAAGGTGTAATAAAAATTTGTTGTTAAAAAAAAAAAAGAAAAAAAGAAAAAAAAAAAGAAAAAAAAAAAAGTGGATAACCAAACACAAACATTAAACATGAAATCAACAATAGATTTAAATAAACAAACAAACGAACCATGGCTAACATCATCAAATCAATTGGAACGATAACATAATCCAATACAAATAACATTAAGCGCCACATATCAACATGAGATTCCTTCTATACTTCTTATATATATGTGTGTATGCGCATGCACAATTCAATACATATAACATTTTATTAAAGGATAATAGTTCACCAAACAAATACACTATAGTAAAAATTACGTTAATTATACTTTTACAATTACTGTATGCATAACAACGGCCCATAATCCTACGTACCTTAAGTCCCATTTTATATACATTATACTTATTTGTTTCCTCTATCTATGCATACACACATGTGTGTGAAGTAATCTATGCAAAACATTATATGTTAGCTAGAACACATAAGGGCCAATGTTTTATTTTCAATAGAGTAGGTTTTGCAATACAAAAAGGGGTAGCGGCGCAACTTGTGGCCCGTTTACCTACGTATCACTTGTAATTGGTTGTCTTTTGTTTAATTAAAAAGTTGGTTTATTGTTAAAAAAAAAAAATTCATTCTATAAACAGAAAAAATTAAAATAAATAAAAATTTATTTCCAGCATTTCTATAAGACTACTCGGAGTGGTGGGGGAAGAGGGGGATGAAGCGCCATGTGATACTTGTGAGACTCAAGTGGGGGAAAAAATTGTGAGGAGTGGAAGGGGGGAAAGAAATAATATTATATTGTGTTAAAAAAAAAAAAAAAAAAAAAAAAACCTGACCAATCAAAAGGTGACACCTCACACCCAAGCCCCGCCCCACGCCAGCCCTCTTCTCTACGCCAAGCCCTTCCCGCCCCTCTTCATGCCCCCTTGGCGGCGGTGTTCAAGCCCCTCCAAACCTCTTCCACGCCACCACTCCGGGCACTCTAAAACTTTGTGAAAAAAATAGTTTGTTTATTTGTTATGGATATAACCTACAAATGTGTAGGTAGTGTGTACGTTATATTAGTTACACAATGCGTAAGTTTTTTTATACGAAATTAAAACAAATGAACATGTTAGTTTTATATATCTATATGTATGTACTAGCTGATTACCCTGGGAGGGTCTCAGGGTTGAAAAATCTAATTTTACGTGATAACCTATTGTAAATGGCCCAAGTTAACTAACCACGAAATTTCTCAATCATTGCATGTTCATAGTATTCTAATCAGTAATAACTCATATTTCCTAATCTAAAACCTAATCAGTAATCATCTAAAGAATCACTTATGTAAGCTGCAACTATTAAAAAACTCATCACATCTCTCTAATTTCTCACATTCTAATGGCTCTTATAATTCCTAACCTAATAAACTAAACAAACACTTAAGTTGGAAGTTGTAATCATTGCATCTCATTATGCCATGTGGCATAATCAAGAGATGGTTGAGGCTACAATTGAACGCCACGTCAGCAACTATCAATTCTTTCCGGGAGTGTCCCGGAGTTGAAAAATATAACCATTCTAATAATACTAATATTAATAGTAATAATTATTACTCTTGTAATTAAATAAATAAAAAAATAACCTTGCTATAAGGTGACACCATGTGTTGCAGAGTTGCCCGATTCTTTCTCCTAACTTCTCTTGATGAAGTATACATAGTAAAATTCCAATGATAACATGGTGATTGGGCTGATTTTCAACATCATAGATAAGAACCTGGTTTAAAAGAAGAAAGATGATTAATGAATAACATGAACACTTTGTGTGTTTTTTTCCTGTATGAACGAAACCCCACAAAAAATAATCGATTTTTCTCCGTTTTTTATATAGGATTATGGTACTCGTTGGGAAGATAATAAAACGCTCGTTAATTTGGTGTAATTTTTTTCTTTAAAAAATCTCGTATATAAAAGATATAAACGTTTAAAAATTATGAGAGGAAACATGAGAGATAAAATTTTAAATTTATTTTTAAATTCTTTTTTTTCTAAAATAACTCAATTTAATTTAATGTTTTATGTTTATCTTTTTTTTTAATTAAAAAAGAAAATAGTTTAAAAACACTAAAATTTTTCAATTATAATGCCACGTGGCACTCTCAAAAGGAGGTTGAGGCCCCCATTACATGCCACGTCAGCATATACGTTTTCTTTTATATATATAGATAGATGTATGTAAGATATTTAAAGTTAAAAACATATTAATCATACTTTAGTTTCCTTAAACATGGATCATGTGACAACTATACAAATATTTAAGAACGAATAGAACCATTATCAACAAGTCATATTTTTTTTACATTCGAACAAAACTACATATATACACACACTGGCCAGCGCAAACTACGTATGAATTATTTTTCTACAGCTTTTTCTTATGAAAAAAAGAAAAAGAAAAATTAATTGGCTGGCAGTGGTTCTCTGTCTTTTTTATTCAATAAAATTTTCATTCCATAAAAGTGAAAAGTACATCGAAATAGCAAGCACACGGGAAATAAGCTATGTTGTCACCTCCTTTTGTATGGCGAACCCTATTCTGCTGAAAACAAATCCCCCCCCCCCCCCCCCCCGAGGGAAGGGGGTCAAAATATTCGTTGAATCCTGGTCAAAAAATGAATAGCTTCCAGAGCCAAAGACCAAAAGGTATAAAAAACAAGGGGGACGAAGCCGTGTTGATTCTCTTCGTGGGCTTTAGCATATATTTCGACTTTCTTCGTCTCTACCCTTCGCACAACATGCCCCGCTACAAACTCTTTATCCCTCAAACCAACTAGAGAGGATACACTCCTGTTAGGTCAACACAAGCGTCTTTCCCCCAGCCCACCCAAAGACAAGCAAATCTGCTTGCCGGCCACAAGGTGGATCTCCCTTTTATGGGGTCCGAGTGAAAATTCACAGGAGCCTACTTAATGGCTGACATCTTGGCTCTTCTTAAAATATCCCAAAGGACGTCCCGAACCCAATCATGTCTGTACTTGAACCCGGGCAGCTCCTTTCAGTGAACCGCACGTACTTGTCCAAGCAGGCTTTGCAGCAGATCAGGCAGACTTCATCTTTGGGGTACATAGGTTCAAATAATTTATAGTTTTCTCTTAAAACTACACCACATATGTATATATGTTATATGTGTATGTAAGTATATTACCTCTGATTCCCAATTGAAATCTCTAAGTCCTTACAAATTCTGAATCATAATATCAAAACAATGCATGAATGTGAGTGCTAGACTGTTAGTGTATACCTATAACATATGCATATTTCATTGCAAAGCATACCGCTTCTGTGACAGATGTACCCGCCAATCATCTTAGAGTATCAGGGATGTTCCTAGTGTTCTTTATTTCTTTTACTGATTTTAATCAATCATGCTTTGCCATATCACTTCACTAATTTATTTCACTGAAACACGTTTTTGTAGGCAACACTCCACTGATTCTTTTATTTATTTTCATTTAAATACCTAAACTTTTTTTTTACATTTTTACACGGTTTTAACATTTAATTCTACTATTTCAACCGTTCCACCAAACGGTCAGCCAAATTTAATTGTTTATATTGGAAACCGTCGAGTAAATTGAATTAACTCACCTAAACGGTCAGCGAATTAATTCTAGCAGAGCCACCGTCGTTGTATATAAAGTGATCAAACCGTGTGGTTAAAAGCCACAATTTACCGAGGGGTTTTGGGCTCGAGTGTTTAGCGACTTCGTTGAACACGTTGGCACCAACACAACCAAGACTGTCGCGACCTCCATTTCAAGTGGGGCGACCTCAACATCAAATGTGAGAGGTGGACCACCGTATACGAGCAACAAGTGAGGGACGATCCGGAGCTTCAAGAGGAGTTGGTTATCGAATTCACTCAATATGAGTATGGGGTTCGATACGGCAACGCTTTCGACCATGTCGAGGCATGGTGATTGTTGCGCCAACTTTAAGTGTTTTTCTTTGTTTTTAATGTATTTTTTTTGTTTAGTATTATTATGTTTAAAATATTTATGTTTTAATGCAAGGTTTTTATTTTTATTTACTTTATATTTTAATAAACATACGGTTAATACAAAAATCGTAAAAAATAAACGGTAAACATATAAAACAAACGGTAAAAAAAAACACTAAAACACACGGGGGGTAACCTGAAAATTTTGCATTTTATAAAAACCAACAAAAAACCGGTACCAGCACGATAAACAAAACCAGCAAAACGGTCCACGGGACCACTACCAGCGTGGGTGGCGGCGGTGTTACCGTGCTGATAGTTGGTACCCGTGGACAATTCGATAGGCGCCCCGTCCCCCTTAGATTATGGTGGAGAGCATAGCTGCATAGGTGATCTACGGCTTTTACCGTTATAGACAAAGGCTTCACCGACAAATACTACATTGGAATATAAGTGGGTTCCAATAAGAACGTATTTCACTACAACAGTGAAGGTAGACGAAATCATCGATGATTATGTTGGGAAACGTTACAAGGTTAAAGAATTCACCGATGGATCCGGATTTCATTTTACCAATGAAAGATTCACTAATAAGAAAAGGGATTCCATTTCGACTAAAGACGCACACCCAAGTTTGATAGTTTTTTGTCCGCTATCGCGATAATGATTTTCCTACCCCCAACAAAACCATAACGTCATATAAGTGTGTTTCACCAACATTTTTATTATAAAATATATATTTTGTTTTTGAAGTATTATTTGATCACCGATAAACACAATATAATGAGTGGATTTTTTTTTGGTAGCTAGAATAAATTTTTTAGTAGTGGAATTTGTTTAAACTATACTTTTTTTTTTTTCTTTCGTATAATCCATTTCACACTTTACTTAAAAAGCAAAGGTTGCCGAGAATGCATGATTGCAAATAGATGTGCAAGTCCTATTCCAATTTGTTTACTATTTTGTCCAACGACCTCCACAACAAAAAGCCACTTTTGCTATGTGGTTAATCTGCAAGGATGTCACTAAAGCTTTTAAACACATAAATGTGCGACATCGGTTCTCCACGTAAACTTATAATAATTTTATACCATAAAATATACTCCATTTCCATATTCACGACAAAAGTAAATCATTAACATATACTATTATGCATAACCCCTACATAGAGATAAGGTGGGTTAACATAAAACGTACAATTAATATGTGAACAGTATAAAGCTAATTAAGAATAAAAGTGTATATATATATATTTGATGATTTTAGTTGAAACTCAATGTAATTTCACATGTGAATTACTATCCGTTTCTTATTTTACTCACCTATTGATTTGGTTATGAATTTATACATTCGACTAATGTTAGTTTCACATGTTAACCTACTGTTGATTCATATATAGTTTAAGTGTACATGTTTGGCGTATGTTATATGGTTGTGCAAGGATCGGCTTTAGGTTAAGGATAAATTTAATCCTTTTGTTGTTTTCAAATAAATCTCCTTCTTATGTAAACATTATTATATACTATTAAATTTTGTTAGAAGATTTGGAAGAGATTACTGATCTCTTTATGCTTGGAAAAAGAGAATCAACGATTTCACTATATTTAAACCCTTTTTTATATTTTTTTTAACGGCCAACAAATTGGAATCACTCACGGAATACTGAAGTATCATTGTGCCACCAATGTTGCCACACGATCATATTCCACCACCAAGTCACCAATTCAGGAGGAAACTCATAATTATGAGAAAACCCCTTTGTGAGATTCGAACCCAGGACCTTATGGTCCCTAAGTCTTATCTCTCCACCAAGATGCCGTTGGGCTATAATGCCTTTGGCAAACCCTTTTTTATATTATTTATTGTTTTCGGTGGATATATATAATTTCCTGATTACATCATGTTCATTTAAAATTGTTTTTATCCATCCACCCACTAAACGGAAAATAATTAGCATCTTATATTTTAACTTATTAATGGATAATTATTATTTATTTAAATTACTCAATACATCCATCACTCCCACAAATTAAAGTTTTTATTAGCTTTGTGTATGTTGGAGAACTAATAAGAATCAACTTGTGACGTATTGTCTTTGATTAGAGAAAATTTAAATAAATTAAATGGTTGTTGTAACATGTTAGGGTTTATAGTTTCTGGTTTGTAACATTTTTGGAGGAGTAAATTATCAAAACCGTTCCTATGGTTTGACCAAATTTGCCACTCCAGCTCAATCTTTTAATAATTGTTTGAACAGTCCTTGAGTTTTGAGAAAATAGGCCAAAACAGTCCAACAACTTAACCAGTTAAGTTTTTGACATTAAGTCAGGGGCATTTTCGTCAACTCACATATAAAATTGTCATCTTCCCCATTTTCTTCTTCTCCATGTCCATTGTCTTCTCCACTTGACCCTTTCATGTTTTTCCCACTTTCTTCTTTAAGAAAACCGGACAAAAACAATAATAACGATCCTTGAATCCACAAACCCATCTCCAGTATCCAGATCATTTGATTGTGTGTGTTCTTTAGTCAATGCATGACAGTACCCAGATCGAAGAGAACCCAAATCAAACTTCATATGATTAATTTAGTAATCCAGGATTTTACCATATTATCATCACCCTAGAAGAAATCCTCATCAAAAGCCTTATTTGAACAACTATGAAACTCTAACAGAGAGGGAAACTTTTCATCTCACATAAACAACTCTAGATCAATTGTTCAATCCCAATTAGGTTGCTTAATTATTTTACATCAATTTTCAGGTCAATTAACAAACAATAAACAATTTACTGAAGAAAAAAAAAAGAATCAAACCTTATCCCAAAAAGCTTCTGGATCAAGCAATTAGGCAAATGTGAACAGAGATAAGCGACCATTCAGATCTTGTTTATTCTGAGCACTTAACGTTGTAGATTTCTTGTCTTTGATACTCATTGTATGATTGAGTTGTGACACCCGGCATATTCAGGTTAATACGCTTCATACTTTACATACATATGTTTCATACTTTACATACATACGTTTCATACTCTACATACATACGTTTCATACTTTGCATACATACGAGTCTACCTCAACGAAAACATTGAAAACAACTACTTAATATCATACTTGACCGGGTCGGTTGAGTCGTATCGATGATTCGGGGGATCATCGGGAGTCGTTACAATGGTCCGAGGGACCATTGGGTGTCGGTCCATAACCATGTGTATAAGGATCGGCGATTTGTAGAATCGCCGGGCTTATTGCACACACGCAAGTCTTGAGTCCCAGGAATTGGTGATCGGGTGGGAACGTGTTACTTATCGTGCATTACATACTTATAATCATTATGTGACTTGCCGGTATGTGAATACGTGTTTATATGTGTTAAAACAGTGATTTCGCGTAATTGCATGACATTATAGGTGATTACGCGTAATCACCAATAGTATAGGCAATTAGAATCCTAATCACGTGTACTGTTCACGTGATTAGGGCCTAATCGCTAGAACAAGTAGCGAATAGAGGGGACTTTGGGGCGATTAGGAGGCTATTCGCTAGTTCCTACTAGCGATTAGCAGTCTACTCGCCTGTACAATCTCGTACTCGCCTGAACTGTAGGTGACGACTAAAAACACCTATAAATACCACCCTTATGTTTCAAAACATCATTTGTGAAACCCTAATACACCCCAAAGCCACCCCACACCTTATCCAACCTCTGCAACACGTTTTTGAGCAAGAAACCGCATTTCCAAGCTTTACACCTCATAATCTCACCATTTCAAGGTGTGTTCTTCATCCCAAACCTTTATAATGATATTGTTTTGATCCCTAAAGGTCCAGACCTGATTTATAAACATTTGTGTCTTTGAAAACTTATTAAAATCGGTTTCTAAACAAACCCAAATATCTATACTTGTTATATGTGATGTATTCATGCAAGATAGGATTTTTATCGTTTAAACATGATTGTTCTTGTGTTATTATTATGGTTCTGATCTAAATAAGTTAAAATGATGATAATCTAGGAGTTTGAAGGTTCATAGATGTGTAATATTGATATTAGGCGTTTTGACCCGTTTGGGTGATTATGGTGGATTGATGATGATATGTTGTGTTTTGTTGATTGTTTGAGGTTAGGGTTTACACTAGGATGATGCTAGAACAGTAGGATAATGTCGGATAACGTCGTTACGTGATGAGATCTGAGTATTTGCTATTTAGGGTAAGTTTTACATGTTGATGTGATGCTTACATGCAAGTTATGCTATTTTGGGAAACCGCATGCATTCGGGAGGGCTAGGGTGATGATAAATTAGGGGTTTTTACTTGAAATAGTTGGGTTAATGTTTTGGGTTGGGTATTGGGTGTTTACGCATGTTTCAGATCTGATTTGGAGGGTTAAACGCGCAAAAAGGATGGAACAGACCAGTACTAGCGAGTAGAGTTCTATTCCCCACTTTTACTAGTGATTACGATTCTATTCCCCACTTTACTAGTGATTACGATTCTATTCCCCACTTTACTAGTGATTACGATTCTATTCCCCATTTTTACTAGTGATTACGATTCTATTCCCCATTTTACTAGTGATTACAATTCTATTCACTAGTTTGACTTTCCTAATCACCAGTTGAATTTACCTAATCACATGTTTGATTCCTAATCGCGTGTAATGCTGCCATATGTATATTTTAACATCCCGAAACATGAATTGACACCTAGGAACATGTTAGGAATCCCGTAACATGTCTTATGACTTAGTAACACATTTTAGGACTTGTTTATGCGTTACTTGGGCGTTATGCTAGATAGGGTGAATGTTTGCGCGTGCTAAGTGTTTAATTGCATAAGTTGCATGATATCTTGTATGTGGCTAACACGTGGGATGTCGGGTCACCAATGGGATGTCGGGTCTTGTCTAGTGTGGTCGGTTAAACGTTTAAACATCATTTCATATGTACACGGTTATGGTCTGGACTACTAGAGACTAATCAATCTACGGGTTGTTAGTCTAACACCTTATACGCTCGTCATGATAGGTCACCGGTATTTGATGCCGTCTTTGAGCAGGTTTACTTGTCTTAGTGTGGGAACCAACATCAGGTGAGTTTCACGGCCCCACTTTACGTTTTACATTTCGGGGGAGACACATGCTTATACTTATTTCATAAATTATCATGTTATACTAGTGTTAATTCATTTACATACTATACGATACGTAAAGTCCCGTGGAAACCATGAATGTGCGGGGCACAACGGGGGAAATGTGGAAAGATCTATTGGGACTGACAGACCCCACTCGTCAGCTGGGAGCCGGGCGGGTGCATATTGTCTCGGTCATAACGCTACCGGGGGTAGTGCATAATCGTTTGGGGCAAAAATCATATATCGTTGTCTGTAATGGTTTCCGGTCGTAGTAGTATTACTCATGCGTCTAGCTAACGCTATCATTTCTAACATAGTGATAACATGATGGCTTTTATTACTTAAACGTTTAACATAAAACCTGTGAACTCACCGGCATTATTTGCTGACGTTTTTAGCATGTTTGTCTCAGGTCGTTGAGGTAGCAGCTTATCATAGGCGCACGGAGTCTCACGGCGTCTAGGATTCATATGCATCTTACTTAGCTTTTCAGACTTGCGTACTTTTGCATTTTGGGTTGTATTAAAGTTTTACGCTTCCGCAGCGATGGATTATTTATGAAAACTTGTTGGTTTGTTTGTGTCATTTTTACGTATCATATAGTGCCGTTTATTGTGACCGTTGACTTAGATCCTGGTTTGTCACGCGCCTCGCGGTAAAACCCCGCACGTTGAATTTGAGGGTGTGACAGATGGTATCAGAGCCACTCCTGTGCCGTTCGAGATGGTGGGTGCATACCTCATCAGGGACGATGAGACTTTAACCTCATCAGGGACGATGAGACTCTAACGGGGGGTGAATGTGACACCCCAGGAAAATCCCACATCGGCCGTGGCCAGGAGAGATCCTTGGTTCATAAGTAATGTCTTGCCTCTTAAATCACTAACGCGTTTTGGGGCTTAATGTTAGTGGATGAGAGGAGAACTCCACAGTTAAGCGTGCTCAGGCGGGAGAAATTTCAGGATGGGTGACCTCCTGGGAAGTCTCCACTTGGGCAACCAAAAACAAATCCGTGAGCTCTGGATGGGCAAAGCGGACAATATTGGTGATGAGAGGGGCGGGGTGTTACAGAGAGCTCTGGATGGGCAAAGCGGACAATATTGGTGATGAGAGGGGAGGGGTGTGACAGATTGGTATCAGAGCCAATGGTTATAGTGAACTAGGACCGCATTGAGTCAAGTCTATAGCCGAGTCGCATACACTAGACGGTCACATTCATATAAGTCATGTCATACGGGGAATTGCCGGGGTGTTAGTATTACATTCGTTATTATCATTTTTGCTTACATCATCTATCTATTATTCTTATTTCTTATTCTATCCTTTATCTTCGTACTGAAGACGAAAAGGCTTACTATCCTTGCACAGCGGTGGCATACATTGGAGTGGCTTCGGCACCCTTCGGAGATTTGTCCAAGATTCGGACATCTCCCCTTTCTATACTCCAATGGACACACTTGCTCGCACACATCATCGCACACTTGTACTTGTTGTTCTACATCTTGGGTGTTGTATCACCTAGGAGTTCTTATCTATTCTTGAATGTGGGAGCCTGGTGGTCTGAAAGTCAAGCTAGGAGCACGCCTCGGGGACCATGTAGAGCGACTTATCATTTCGGGTGCACACGAAATAATAAGTTGAAATGCATGGAAATCCTGGTGGACTCTGTGTTTGATCTGATAATCATGATGGAATCCAGTTCTCTTGTTAACCTTGTTACTTATGATTTCTTGTTATCTGTTCTGGAATCTGATGTCTTGTCTTTGACCTTGACCGAAGATGGCAGGACGTCGTGGTGGTCGCGTTGGTGGCCGGAATGGCGAAGGACGTAATGGGGGTGGTGGTAACATCAGCATGACCCAGGCAGAGCTGAATAATCTGATCCAGGAGCACGTGGCAGCTGCTATTGCTGCGCAGCAGGCCGCCCAGCAGGGCCATTGTGGTAATTTAATTACCCCTACCCTCATTCCTTATCTTTTGTCGTGTGATGTTCGATTTCTGACCTGTGTTGCTTGTTGTAACAGGGGGTGCTTTTCATCCTCCACCTCCTCCAGTCCACTGTACTTACAAAATGTTTCAGGACTGTAAGCCCCATAACTTCAGTGGGACTAAGGGAGCTGTGGGACTGCTTCATTGGTTGGAGAAGGTCGAGTCTGCTTTCTCCATGTGTTATTGCCCAGAGGAGTATCGTGTGAAGTATGCTTCAGGGACATTCGAGGGACGTGCCTTGACTTGGTGGAATTCGACGGTGCAGACTATTGGTTTACTGGAGGCCCATGCGTTGCCATGGACCGAGTTTGTGTTTCGTTTGAAGAGAGAGTATTGCCCCAGGGATGAGATCAAGAGTTTGGAGCATGAGCTGTGGAATCATCAGATGGTGGGATCTGAGATCGAGGAGTATACCACTCGCTATCATGAGTTGGCACTTTTGTGCCTGGATTCTGTGAATCCTGAATATAAGGCTATCGAGTTCTACATTAGTGGGTTGGTGCCTGAGGTTCGCGGGTTGGTAACCGCGAATGATGCTACTACACTTCGGGATACCATTCGGTTGGCTCATAGGCTGACTAAGCAGAAGGTTCAGGAGGGTGTTTTGCCTCCTAAGGGTACTGTGGTGAAGACCTCTGATGGCAACAAGAGGAAATGGGAGAGCGCGGGAAAGGGTACAGTTCAGCCTCAGCAGCAGCAGCCGAGGAAATTTGAGACTACGGGTGCATCTTCTGAGCAGAGGCAGAGTGGGTATACTGGGAGGCTGCCTAGGTGTGATCGTTGTGGGTACCATCATCTTGGGGATTGTAGTTATTGTACCCGATGTAAGAGGAACGGGCATCAGGCCCAGAGCTGCAGGGTGAATCTTCAGGCTCAGCAACAGGTGCTTGCCCCTACTACTGCTACTACTACCACTGCTGCACCCAGGGGAAATCGGGGATGTTATCACTATGGCGACACTGGGCACTTCAGGCGGGACTGTCCCAAGGTGAAGCAAGGCGAGGGTGGCGGTCGAACCGCTCCGGCTCGTGCTTATGTCATCGGTGCTAGGGAGAACCAGGAGGATCCTGATACTGTTACTGGTGAGTATTCTTTTCTTGATTCTCGTTATACTTGTATTCATTCTCATTCACATTGCTTGGCGATTCGTATTCATTGTGTGCATTTAGTTTGGTATTTGATCATCGTTTTGCATTCATCGGTCTGATGTGGGTCCGTTAGAGATGCTACTTGGACGGTACCGGTGTGTCATTTATACCGATCATAGTGGTCTCTGGTAGGCCTTCGATCAGGAGGATTCATTGTTTTGTATTCACTTTGGGGAGGGCTGTTCCCCGACATAGAGTATCCGTTGCTATCATTCTTCGATCGCTGTTATCCTTTCGTTTGCATTTTGGGAAACGTTACTTGGGATGGGTCGACACTCTTTACTGTCGGAGAGTGAATCTCGGGGCGAGATTCCTTTCAACAGGGGGATGATGTGACGACCGGGAAAGTTTTTTCTTTTTATCGCTTCGTTCTCTTTTACTTCGGGAAATTTTCGGAGACGAAAATTCTTTCAAATGGGGGATGATGTGACTCCCGGCATATTCAGGTTAATACGTTTCATACTTTACATACATACGTTTCATACTTTACATACATACGTTTCATACTCTACATACATACGTTTCATACTTTGCATACATACGAGTCTACCTCAACGAAAACATTGAAAATAACTACTTAATATCATACTTGACCGGGTCGGTTGAGTCGTATCGATGATTCGGGGATCATCGGGAGTCGTTACAATGGTCCGAGGGACCATTGGGTGTCGGTCCATAACCATGTGTACAAGGATCGGCGATTTGTAGAATCGCCGGGCTTATTGCACACACGCAAGTCTTGAGTCCCGGGAATTGGTGATCGGGTGGGAACGTGTTACTTATCGTGCATTACATACTTATAATCATTATGTGACTTGCCGGTATGTGAATACGTGTTTATATGTGTTAAAACAGTGATTTCGCGTAATTGCATGACATTATAGGTGATTACGCGTAATCACCAATAGTATAGGCAATTAGAATCCTAATCACGTGTACTGTTCACGTGATTAGGGCCTAATCGCTAGAACAAGTAGCGAATAGAGGGGACTTTGGGGCGATTAGGAGGCTATTCGCTAGTTCCCACTAGCGATTAGCAATCCTACTCGCCTGTACAATCTCGTACTCGCCTGAACTGCAGGTGACGACTAAAAACGCCTATAAATACCACCCTTATGTTTCAAAACATCATTTGTTAAACCCTAATACACCCCAAAGCCACCCCACACCTTATCCAACCTCTGCAACACGTTTTTGAGCAAGAAACCGCATTTCCAAGCTTTACACCTCTTAATCTCACCATTTCAAGGTGTGTTCTTCATCCCAAACCTTTATAATGATATTGTTTTGATCCCTAAAGGTCCAGACCTGATTTATAAACATTTGTGTCTTTGAAAACTTATTAAAATCGGTTACAAAACAAACCCAAACATCTATACTTGTTATATGTGATGTATTCATGCAAGATAGGATTTTTATCGTTTAAACATGATTGTTCTTGTGTTATTATTATGGTTCTGATCTAAATAAGTTAAAATGATGATAATCTAGGAGTTTGAAGGTTCATAGATGTGTAATATTGATATTAGGCGTTTTCACCCGTTTGGGTGATTATGGTGGATTGATGATGATATGTTGTGTTTTGTTGATTGTTTGAGGTTAGGGTTTACTCTAGGATGATGCTAGAACAGTAGGATAATGTCAGATAACGTCGTTACATGATGAGATCTGAGTATTTGCTATTTTGGGTAAGTTTTACATGTTGATGTGATGCTTACATGCAAGTTATGCTATTTTGGGAAACCGCATGCATTCGGGAGGGCTAGGGTGATGATAAATTAGGGGTTTTTACTTGAAATAGTTGGGTTAATGTTTTGGGTTGGGTATTGGGTGTTTACGCATGTTTCAGATCTGATTTGGAGGGTTAAACGCGCAAAAAGGATGGAACAGACCAGTACTAGCGAGTAGGAGTTCTAATCGCCAGTGTTATAGGCGATTAGCTCCTAATCGCCTGAAATACAGGCGAATAGAAACTCTATTCGCCACTTTACTAGCGAGTACAGTTCTATTCCCCACTTTTACTAGTGATTACGATTCTATTCCCCACTTTACTAGTGATTACGATTCTATTCCCCACTTTACTAGTGATTACGATTCTATTCCCCATTTTTACTAGTGATTACGATTCTATTCCCCATTTTACTAGTGATTACAATTCTATTCACTAGTTTGACTTTCCTAATCACCAGTTGACTTTTCCTAATCACATGTTTGATTCTTAATCGCGTGTAATGCTGCCATATGTATATTTTAACATCCCGAAACATGAATTGACACCTAGGAATATGTTAGGAACCCCGTAACATGTCTTATGACTTAGTAACACGTTTTAGGACTTGTTTATGCATTAACTGGGCGTTATGCTAGATAGGGTGAATGTTTGCGCGTGCTAAGTGTTTAATTGCATAAGTTGCATGATATCTTGTATTTGGCTAACACGTGGGATGTCGGGTCACCAATAGGATGTCGGGTCTTGTCTTGTGTGGTCGGTTAAACGTTTAAACATCATTTCATATGTACACGGTTATGGTCTGGACTACTAGGGACTAATCAACCTACGGGTTGTTAGTCTAACACCTTATACGCTCGTCATGATAGGTCACCGGTATTTGGTGCCGTCTATTGAGCAGGTTTACTTGTCTTAGTGTGGGAAGCGGCATCAGGTGAGTTTCACGGCCCCACTTTACGTTTTACATTTCGGGGGAGACACATGCTTATACTTATTTCATAAATTATCATGTTATACTAGTGTTAATTCATTTACCTACTATACGATACGTAAAGTCCCGGGGAAACCATGAATGTGCGGGGCACAACGGGGGAAATGTGGATAGATCTATTGGGACTGACAGACCCCACTCGTCGGCTGGGAGCCGGGCGGGTGCATATTGTCTCGGTCATAACGCTACCGGGGGTAGTGCATAATCGTTTCGGGCAAAAATCATATATCGTTGTCTGTAATGGTTTCCGGTCGTAGTAGTATTACTCATGCGTCTAGCTAACGCTATCATTTCTAACATAGTGATAACATGATGGCCTTTATTACTTAAACGTTTAACATAAAACCTGTGAACTCACCGGCATTATTTACTGACGTTTTTAGCATGTTTGTCTCAGGTCGTTGAGGTAGCAGCTTATCATAGGCGCACGGAGTCTCACGGCGTCTAGGATTCATATGCATCTTACTTAGCTTTTCAGACTTACGTACTTTTGCATTTTGGGTTGTATTAAAGTTTTACGCTTCCGCGGCGATGGATTATTTATGAAAACTTGTTGGTTTGTTTGTGTCATTTTTACGTATTATATAGTGTCGTTTATTATGACCATTGACTTAGATCCTGGTTTGTCACGCGCCTCGCGGTAAAACCCCGCACGTTGAATTTGAGGGTGTGACAGAGCAAATTAGGTTTGAGCAAATTAGGGTTACGCTTGAACAACAGAGATGGGTGATTGATCTTATTGTTTGTTGGTAAGTAGGGTAGCCACCATCAATGAGAAACAAGATGGTGATTAATAGAAGGTTCGGGGCCATAATCAGCGGTTAGAAGGAAATAAGCAGCACTAATAGTGGCTACCACTGTTGTTCTTCGAACCAACTTATCAGTGTTTGGATTCATACTTTAAATTGAAATTGTGAGAACTAAAACAGATGAGAGGGACGGAGGGAGAAACTGATTAAGGAAGTTTTGGGAATCTGGAAATTGAGAAGGATGTACAAGTTTTGATGCACATTGTACGTTAAGTTTGTTGGATTCTATATACCCTTCCTTGTCTGATTTTTTTAACCGATTATCAATGAGAAACAAGATGGTGATTAATAGTTGGTTAAAATGGTGGGTAGTTGTGGTGGTGGTGAAAGGTGGAGGAGATGGTGGGTAGTGGTGGTGGTGGTGAAAGGTGAAGATGGTGGTGGGTGGTGGGTCTGATTAGGGAAGAAGAAAATGGGGAAGAAGATGAACTTATACGTGAGTTGACGAAAATGCCCCTGACATAACATCAAAAACTTAACTGGGTTAAGTCGTTGGACTGTTTTGGCCTATTTTATCAAAAGTCAAGGAATGTTCAACCAATTTTTAAAAGATTGGGCCGGAGTGACAAATTTGGCCAAACCACAGCGACGGTTTTGGTAATTTACTCTGTTTGGATAGTAAGGCCAACTCCGTTAGTTTTCTAGTTAAGTTTTGAAAAAAAATGACTAAAATGCCATATTATAACTAGATATTCTTGTAATTAACTTTATCTGATTACAAGGATAATTTTTGCAATTTATTAAAATTAGAATTATATATTAATATTATTAGAACATAAAAATTTGAAGTTATAAAAATGTATTAAATTAAATAATTATACTTTTTGCGTTTTAGTATGTATCTTTTATAAAACAATAATTTTATCTAGATAAACCAACGTCTATAAGTGTAACTCGTATCTTTCATCAACCCCCACGTCACCTTTCATCTCCACCGCCATTGTTGTCATGTGTTATCTATATTACAACGCATAGAGTTGTTATGTTGCTTGATGTAGAATTAGTTATTAATATTATTAAAGCGCATAGAGTATAATTATTCAATTTATATACTTTTATAATTTAAAGTTTTTAAATAATATTAATCGATAATTATATGTATTAAAAATATAGACGACCTTGTCAAATATAGATAATACATGACAGCAATGATAGTGGGGATGAGAGTATACGTGGTGCATAATGGCAAATATGAATTAGGCTTATTGGCGATGGCTTATATGCATAGAAGTATTGTTTTATAAAAAAAAAATATATACTAAAACGTACATATTATAATTATTTAATTTTGTATATTTTATAATTTATAATTCCTAAATTATAATAATGTTAATAAATAATTTTATATATTAAAAAATATAGATAACCTTTTCAAATATAGATAATGAACGACGGCAATGGCGGTGGAGATGAGAGTTGACGTGGTGCTTCATGGTAGATACGAATTAGGCTTATCGGCGGTGATTTATATGGATAAAAGTATTGATTTATAAAATATATTAAAATGTGTAGAGTATGATTATTTAATTTAGTATATTATTAAAATTTTAAAATTTAACATTTTTAAATTTAATAATATTAATAGGTAATTCTAATTTCAATAAATTGCAAAAAGTATCCTTGTAAATCAAATAGACTTAATTACAAGACTGACATTTCTAGTTATTTTTGAGCATTTTAGCTATTTTGTCAAAACTTAAATAGAAAAACTAACGGAGTTAGCTTTAACACCCCAGCATGTTACAAAACTGAAACCATAAACCCTTAATATGTTAAAACATAAAGTTAGTACTTTAAGTTGTTACTTTTTATAAACCATAAAGACTATCTATGTAGTTATCTCTTAAGGGGTGAAGGGACACTACCATAAGTCTTTTTTCACTTAAGTGATTTTCACCGATCATGCACTACCACATCACTTCACTGAATCACTTTTTTGGAGCCAGCACTTAACCGATTCACTTAATTGAAATCTTTATTTTATAGATTTCTTTTTTAAATTACCGTATTAACAAAAATGACCGTTTGATTTAAAAGAATCATTTGTAAAACTTAAAAAATAACTGTTCCATTAAAATTTAAAAAAAAAATACAGGAAACGTCAATTAAAATAAACATACAAACACCTAAATTTACTCGTCGCTTTCGTCCTCCTCGCCGCCTTCATCCCAATAACGCTCCCATTTGTATTTCGCCGCGATTTATTATTTACGTTTCAAAACCAAGTCCAAAGATTTACCTTTGAGGTGGTCGTGCGGTTTTGAATACATATTCAAGTCGTGATCATACTGCCATTGTCTCAACAATTCGCGTTGTTCCTCTAAAAACGCTAAAGTTTTTTCGCCTTGTTGAGATTGTAGGGTAACCAACAGGTTCAGTTTATCTTTTTTCATTGCTCGATATGACCCAAATTCGTCAACCCAAGATGATTTGCTTGAAGACTTGGCGGCGGCAGCTTTCTTATTTTTTCGTTTGGGCCTTGTTGGTTTGGTATCTTCATTGAGACCCGGCATGTGGCTAGTGGGGGTGGACTTGTCCGGTGTGGAAAAGGCAATCGCCTGATAGTTTCCGCTTTCCGACGACTTCCGTCTCTTGTCGGAATGACTATCGGACGGTTCTTCAACCATCAACGCTTGGTTTTTCCACTTGTTGTGATATTTTACAATTTCCCATGCCGCTTGATGATTAAAACCAAAAGGATGAGTTTTTCTGTAATCTTTCAACGTTGTTTGCATGACATTAAGATCACTACATGTACTCCCTCGTAGGCGCTCCTATATTCAAGGAAGTAAAATATATTTAAAAAAATTTATATAACTAAACAAAACCGTAAGGTAAATATATCATAATCGTTACCGCTTGTTGAGGAAGGCCACTGAACGAATTCATTTGTGGGTTCATGGCGGTCCATTTAGAAGTAATTTGATCCACTGTTCAGGTGGATCCTCCCGACAGTTTTACGTAATGTTTTTGGACCGCCCTCCAAAAGCTCCCATTGCTTCTTTGATTACTCTTCTCCCTGTTCTCCGACACATAGCACCAAGATCACTACATGTACTCCCTCGTAGGCGCTCCTATATTCAAGGAAGTAAAATATATTTAAAAAAATTTATATAACTAAACAAAACCGTAAGGTAAATATATCATAATCGTTACCGCTTGTTGAGGAAGGCCACTGAACGAATTCATTTGTGGGTTCATGGCGGTCCATTTAGAAGTAATTTGATCCACTGTTCAGGTGGATCCTCCCGACAGTTTTACGTAATGTTTTTGGACCGCCCTCCAAAAGCTCCCATTGCTTCTTTGATTACTCTTCTCCCTGTTCTCCGACACATAGCACCAAGCTTTTGCCAACTTCTACAACTTGCTCCTCTACACCAATCATCTCCTCCACTTCATCGCCTAATTCTTTATCTCCATGTTCCAACTGTGTCTCTGGCACAGTTTCTTCCTCCTCATCGTCATCGTCACGTAGGTGGAGCTCGAAGTCCTCTAGTGGGGAAGGTGTTAACTGGGGTGGCGTAAAAAATTGTGGATACAAAATGGGTTGGCTTTGGGGTTGTTGGTAAAACGGTTGTGGTTGTGGCTGGGGTTGACTTTGTGGGAATTGTTGGAATTATGGGTAAAACGGTTGTAACTGGGGTTAACTTTGTGGAAAATTGATCACGGGCCTATAGGCTTCAACCGTACTCGAGCTCGAACCCAAACCCAAACCTCTACCTCGACTACTAGAACCCCCGACTTTAGATTTCGAGGTTCCCCTCCCACCCTTCGAAACACTCTTAGATTTCCTTGGATCCATTTGTTTTGTTTGTGTTTTAAGTTAAGCAAGTTTTTGGTTGTGTTTTTTTTTATTTATTTAAACCATCTACAATATATACTTTGCAAAATAACTGTAAAAAAGGAATAAAATAATTACATGAAATAATTACTAGCCCATTAACTAGAACCTGAATTTGGTTCACGGGACCACTACCAGCATGGGTGGCGACGGTGTTACCGTGCTGGTAGTGTGGTACTCATGACCAATTCTGGTAACGCCCCGTCCAACAATTAGATTCTTGAAGCTTTTGAAACCGAGATTGGTCAATATAGTGTGATCAAAGTAGATTCTTGAAGCAGCGACATTGTATTAACATCCAACAATTATCATAATTATGATACAATAATCGAAATAAGGAGTCGCCCTACACACAGTGTCACTAATGGTGCAAACATTAACGCTCAAGGAATAACACCAAGAAGAAACCATTTGCAAAAGAAACTAAAAATGGGACCGTCACC
Source organism: Ambrosia trifida (assembly GCA_028751855.1). NCBI lineage: Eukaryota > Viridiplantae > Streptophyta > Magnoliopsida > Asterales > Asteraceae > Ambrosia > Ambrosia trifida. The sequence continues at coordinate 21,857,610 of CM054124.1, read as the reverse complement.
ACATGTAGTGAAAACGAACATGAACGCAAAGCAACGGTGATTAAGGTAGTTTTCAAAACATCAAGATTTTAACACCCTCTTGAAAAAGTGTTAATTTGGAAACTAGATCGACCCCTTGAGAGAAATATTATTTTGTACATCTTTTCAACAATAAATTAACCGTAAACAACCTCATATGTTCATTATTTAGTTCTTGGCATTAGGTTTTGGAGATTAGCAAACAACTAGCAAGAAGGCACGCTATCCATCACGGTTTCGGTTGACAGCATAATATTCTTTTTTTTACCTAATAATAAAGGATAAATTTGAACGGTTATAAGTTGGTTCGAATCTTTATAATATAAAAGGTAAAAGTAATAGGTGGAATAGGGATGCTTAGCGCGACTGTTTTCAGTTTATTCAGGCTATTTAAATTATAATTTGAATTCGGATCGAGCTAAACAAACAAAATTATATATATATATATATATATATATATATATGTGTGTGTGTGTGTGTGTGTGTGCTTTTTATAAAAGAAATTCAAGTTATATAATTCAATTTGAATTTTCAAGTCAGTCGGGTCGAAAAACAAAAATTTGACAAAACGCAACATCCAAACTCTGTGCATCCCTGCCGTAACACACGGGAGTAAATTTTAAACCTCATGGGTTTCATCCACAAGTCAACTTGGAATATTAAATGAAGTAATTAAACTTGGAGATCTCTGTTGAAGACAAAAATCAGTGATGACATTTATTTTGTGTGATTTAATTAGTTTTGGGCTCTTATAACAGCCCAAATGGTTAACTCAATTGCTTTTCAGTCTCATGTTCAGCCCACATGAAGATGAAGTAAAAGTAACATTAGAGGTGCACAAAAAACCAGAAACCGGAATCGGAACCAGAAAAAAAAAATCCGGAACTGGGTATTAAAAAACCAGAACCGACCCTACCCTTTGGGTACGCATAGGGTATAGATTTCAATGTAAGAAACCGTACCCGGAACCGGACCTGGTTGTACCCGGTTGTACCCGGTTGTACCCGGTTTTTAATACTCGGAACCGGGTTGTACCCAAAACCGGGTTTTCCTAATACCCGGAACCGGGTTTTCCTAATATCCGGTTCATGACCCAAAAAAGTATATGTCAAGCGACGAGACTATTTGGCATTTTGATGTTGAGGCGGTCCGGGAAGGAATGGGTCACTTCGTGATTCAAGAAGGGTTGCTATTTGACCCATTCGACAACCCAAGATTGACCCGTCTCATCCAAAGAAATCTATAACCGCATTATAATCATCTAAGTCGCACTACCTTTCGACGTGATTGTATAAAAAGAATTCAATATCCAGGATAGCCGGGTCTTTTCAATACCCGGTGTACCCGTTTTTTTCAATATTTGGTATACCCGGAACCGGTTCCATACCAAAAACCGGGTATTGAAAAACCGGAACCGGTATACCGGGTATAGTTTTTTATGCTAGGAACCGGAACTGAAACCGGTTCTTCCAACACCCGGTCGAAGTAATACCCGACCCTACCCGGAACAGGTTCCATACCCGAAACCGGGTATTGAAACCCGGTTTCGGGTACAACCTGGTATAGTGTGTCCTGAATCGACAATAAAAATGTTACCCGTCACATAGTTTTACGAGCCATGGATTAAGTACCTAATGAGTGAAGTTGACGCTGGATCAGTGGTCCCAAAGTCTTGTAATGGCACTATTTTGGAAGCCACATTCTTAAGCCATTTCTTTTGCATAATTTCTTCGGTTATTTCAGATTTAAAAAGATCAGGACAAACTGAGTTTACCCTTATTTTGTGTTTTCCATGTTCCATTGCCATTACCTACAAGAGATTAAATAACAAGTCAATCAACCATGCCAACCTAGAGGTGTTAAATCAGTCGTCTTTGTTGGTTGGCGAGTTAAGCATGGAAATTAAACATAAACTAGAAAATCGTGTTGACATATGAACCCGAACATGACATGAGTATTCATTGGCTGGCAAGAACACAGCGCATTTAACACTAAACTTTTGTTCATTATTAATAGAATAACTCTAGAATATTCAAATACTCTAGAATATTCCAATTTGTATATATGGATAGTCTTGTGTATTAAGTTTCTTGTGTATTAAGTTTGTAATTATCTATTCCCAAAAATAAAGGATTGTAATCTCTATATATTGGGCATATCAATGAGAAGATGATCAAGCATTGATCCATAATATTCTTCATGGTATCAAGAGCCTAACCCTATTCCTTTTTCCTTCTTCTTCCCTAATCGGCTACCTCCTTTGCCGATTATTCCTTTTTTCTTTTCTGCCTTAATTCGATCGATTCCCACAACCGGTCGATCATGTCTTCCCTTCACCCTGCAGTCACAGTTACCAACATCAAAAACTTTATCCCTATTATCTTAGACAACCAAACCGCACACTATAATACTTGGGTCGAGTTATTCACCATCCATTGCGAAGCCTACGATGTTTATGATCACCTACTACCATGTACCACTGTCTCTTCCTCCTTTTCCACTGACAAAGAAAAAGAACCGGCAAAATCCACCCATCTTGAGTCATGGGAACGTATCGACTCCATTGTTTTATAAGGATCAACGGTACCATCACTCAAGATCTCGTTCACGCTATCATGATAACCAACACTACCGCTCATTATGCGTGGTGTCGCCTAAAGAACCTATTCCTTGACAACCAAGCTGCCCGTCCCGTAACCCTCCAAAACAAATTCTTGAATACCCGCCTTGAACAATTTCTCAATATGTCTGCCTATTGCCAAACTATGAAACTTGTTTTTGACCAATTGACTAGCCTTGGATCGACCATCACCCAAAACCAACTTGTCCTACAAATACTTACCGGCTTAACCGATCAATACGAAAACATCTCTTTCATCCTTCAAAACACTTAACCATTACCCGACTTCTACAATTCCCGATCCCGTCTTTGTCAACTAGAAGACCACAAAAATAACCAAGCTAAACTCTCCTCTCAAACCGCCGGAACCGCACTAAACACCACTACCGAAAACTCCTCTCAATCCACACCACAGAACCGAACCACATATGACAACCGGCCGCGTGGCAGTGGCCGTGGCACGGGCCGCAGCCGTCCAAATTATGGACGTGGTCGATCATAGCAGCAACAGTATGGAGGTTACTACTATTGAGCCCCCACTCCTCCTTGGGCTTCGGCCAAACCACCACAACAATACAATAATTGGGCTCCTACTCCTCCCCTTGCCCTTATCCCAATTCTGGATATACCGGCCCACAGCAAAACAATCCCATCGGCCCAAGCGGCCCAGGTCTACTCGAACCAAAACCATCATCCAATGGAGGCAACGGCTCGGCTCAGTCCTACTCAGCTTCATACTTGCCGACTGACATAGCACATGCACTTTATAACTTGGCAATACATCACAATAAACCGTCTTGGACAATGGACACGGGCGCCTCAGGTACAATGTCTCCTCAATCTGAAAAATTTCCATCTATATTTAATTCTGGCATTATTCGAAATATTATTGTTGGTGATGGTAAAACCATTCCAGTATTAGGAGATGGTGGCATTACCTTACCTCCACCCTTTAAACTTAAAAATGTCCTATATGCACCTAACCTTGTTAAAAACCTAATCTCTATTCGTCGATTTACTACGGATAAAAAATTATCCATAGAATTTGATCCTTATGGTTTTACTGTGAAGGATATCTAGACCAAGAGACCTATCCCACGGTGCAACAGCTCGGCAGACCTCTACACTCTCAGCCCATCCAACATCACTCACCTCAACACTGCGTCCACTTTTGCAGCTATCTCACAAGACATTTGGCATCAACGGCTTGGCCACCCTAGACCAGCTATTTTGCAAACTTTGAAAACTTCTAAATTTATTAAATGTATTTGTGTAGACAATAAAGTTTGTTCTGTTTGTATTTTTGGGAAACAAACACGTCTTCCTTTTTCCAAATCAATTACAAGTACTTATTTGCCATTTGATGTTGTGCACATTGATGTTTGAACTTATCCCATCATTAGCAATGGGGGACATCGGTATTATGTTTTGTTCTTTGATGATTACACTTATTTTCTATGGACATATCCTATCACACATAAATCCGATGATTTTACAATGTTCACCAAATTTACAACTTTTATCCAACCCCAATTTAATGCTAAAATAAAACTACTTCAATGTGACAATGGCTGTGAATATTCCAACAACCAATTCCACACCTTTTGCAACCAAACAGGCATGCAATTTCGCTTTTCCTGTCCACACACCTCCTCCCAAAATGGAAAAGCAGAGCGGAAAATCTGAACCATAAATAACCTCATGCGAACACTCTTGGCCCATTCCTCAATGCCCAATACTTACTGGGCCCATGCCCTTGAGACAGCCACCTACCTCCTCAACATCATCCTAAATAAAATCCACCAATTCCAAACACACACTCAACATCTCTATAAATGCCTTCCCTTATTTGTTCGGTTGCCTATGTTACCCTCTTATCCCATACACCACCATTCATAAACTTGAATTTCGCTCTACCCCGTGCATTTTCCTTGGTTACCCACCCAATTACCGAGGTTACAAATGTCTTGACCTCAAAACAAATAAAATTACCATTAACCGTCATGTCATGTTTGATGAAACCATCTTTCCCTTCGTCAAGAAACCAACACCTACCCTTCAAAACTATACCTTTCTAGAAGACCACATTCACCCACACCATATTTACCCAAACCTATATTCACCTCCCAACCCTTCACCAAACCAATTGGCCCCACCCCACCCACTACACCTTTTCCTACGGCCACAGCCCACTAACAACACCCACCTCACCTCTACCCACCAATGAACAACATACCCCACCTACAAAAAATTAATAATCGGCCCAAACCACCTTACCACATTCGGCCCAAAGCGCCTCCCCACCACACAACCCCCAAACCGGCCCAACACCTAAAACACCCACCTCACAACCGATTAACAGCCCCATTCCCACACCACCGCCCCCACCGGATAGAACCATGAGGACCCGAGCTATGTCCGGCATTACCAAACAAAAACAAATATTCAACTTAACTGCCTCCACCATCGTTCCTATACCCAAAACACCACTTGAAGCCCTGTCCAAACCAGAATGGTATGACGCCATGACTAATGAGTTTAATGCCTTAATTAAAAATAGAACTTGAGAACTTGTTTCGAGACAGGAGCATATGCATGTGATTCACAGCATGTGGCTTTTCTGCCACAAATACAGCTTCGATGGCACTTTGGAACATTATAAGGCCGCTTAGTTTGTGATGGTCGAAATCAAGAGGTCAGTGTGGATTGCGGTGAGACATTTAATCTGGTTGTCAAACCCGCTTAGTTTGTGAATCTGCTGATGGTTTGGGTCTAACTACTAAAGAAGAATTTTGAGAAAAAGGCTTTGGTTGAGATTTAGTCTTTTTCTGAGAAAAGGTGTTACTTGGTTGTTGTTTGTTGGGATAGAAAGTATTTTCAAAAACTTGTTTATTTGTTTTCCCACAACCAGTTGTAAAATCTTCTTGTTGTACTGATTTCCTTTTCTATATCTACAAAATTCCGTTATATGGTTAAACAGACCACATACTTCACATGGTTTTGCCTTTCCTTTCAATTTTAAATTTTCAGGAGTTTTGGAAGGCAAATTACTGACAGTTTCAATATTTTGAATTAAGTCATCGGTAGTTTTCAGGGTCTCAACTCCTGATGTAGATGAAACTACTGATGGCTTAATGTCAGTTGTTTTAACTTCTATAGGACTTTCTTTTTAATTTTTAAGAAAGTTCTGATGAAAAGATGTGCAGACTTTCATGTCAGAAGTTTGAACTATTTTACTCCCATCATCAGCAGTTTTGGGAGTAAAATAAGTTGGTGATTCTGTGTGGTTATACCCTGTGCCAAACTTAACATTTGATGCAGTTTGTTTGTTAAGCAGCATTTGGTAACCCCTACATGACTCAACCCAATTTTCACAGTCAACCTTGGTGTCAGCAAGCTCTTTTCTAACATTTCCTAGGTTTTCTATCATGCTTTTTATTTGTGCTTGGGTTTCAATAGAATTATTTGTTAATTTAGAAATTTCTTTTGTCTTTGAAGCAAGCTTTCTTTCTAAATCACATTTCATTTGAGTGTATTTTCTCTCCGAGTCATTGGCTTTGCCTTGTAGGTGCACATTTGTTTCTCTTATCAAAGCAAAAGATTCTTTGCATGATTTTGACCAAAGCTTTAAAAGAGATTCTTGTGATACCTGTGATAAGGCAGAATTAGAGGAACATCCCTCAAAGGCCATTAAGGCAACGAAAAATTCTGCCATTATCAGGTTCTCCCCAATTGATGTCAAACATTTTGTTGCCTGGATCAGGACTGCATTCAGTGGTGTCATATGGAAGATTGCTTTAGTCAACATACCCAGAAGTGAATAAACTTTGCTGAGTGGGTTGTTGAGATTGAGCAGCAGGAATGGAAGGCATCTGTTGTTGGCCATGTTATGGAGCAGGCATCTGAACATATTATATTTGAGGCACATATTAGATTTGTGGAGCTTGTTCCTGTACAAAATGAGCATTTCTTGAGTTCCTATATTCCTATTATAACTGGGGTTAGCTTGATTTCCAGACTGAGGTTGATTATAGCTAGAGCTTCTACACTCTCTAGCAAAGTGTCCCAACTTCTTACACTTGTGACATATCAATTTTGATTTGTCAAAACCAACTTTTGTTGAACTGTTTAGTACTGGAAATTTCCTTCCTGACATTTTATAAAATTTGTTAGTTTTTATGCTTAACATGGCCAGTTGGTGTAGTATGTCCATTTCTTCTAAGTCATCACTACTGAAATTTTGTAAGCCATCCATTAGAAAACACATGTTATCAGTAGTTTAACTGTTTTCTTCATTGTCATAACCTGGATATGATCTTTCTGATGAGATCCCAAAAGTTATGTCAATGTGATCAAAAGATCCAAAATCATTTGAACAAGTTGGTGAGTCTTATCCCAAAAGTGTTGTACTACCTGGAATATTGTCATCAACAGTTTTACCAGAATTTTGTTACTTTTTCTTTTGATTGATTTCTCTTTCAAAAGTAAGTAATCTCCCATGTAATTTTGTGAGTGAGGGAGAGTCAAAATCTGGTTCAGATCTGAGGACTATAGAGTAAGTTTCCCATTTTTTCTCGTAAATACCTTAAAAATCTATGTAGCATAGATGAGTTTGTGTAGGTCTGACCATTTAGTTTTAACTCAGATATTAAAGAAGAAAATCTTTCAAATTGTCGTGTCAAAGATTCTCCATTAACATGAGTAAAAGTTTCATATTGTTGGCCAGGATTTCTCTAGTGTTGCCAATTCCCTCATCAGTTCCTCCAAACTGTTCTTTAAGGCAATCAGACAGCTCTTTGGCACTCTCACAATGTAAGAGCCCAGCATATATTTCATTTGGGAGAGCCATTGCCAACATAGAGAATGCCTTAGCATCCAGCTCAAGTTTTAGGAAATCTTCATCTGTGTAGTCTTTTGGTTCTTCTGTTCTTTCTACTTTAGTTTCTAGATCTGTTATCATTGGTTTATGGGGTCCATACATGACAGACTTCAAACATCCAGTATTTTGTTGAGATAAAGTATGTGTCATCCTCCTTTGCCAGATATTGTATTCATTTTTGACCAACACAGGAGGCTTATTGGCAGATCCAATATTATGAGGATCCATTTTTAAGAAACTTGATTGATCAATGATTTCTTAAAGTGATGGATGTTAAGAAAAGTGAAATTTTATCCTTTATTGAATATCAATAAGAGCCTGTGTTTGATTCTCAATTTGTTAGATTGATATTTGATCAGATGAACCAGAGCTTTAATACCAATTGTTGGAACGGTATAGCTTTTAACAGATTCTTATTATGAACACTTGTTTAGATTTATAAAAGTAATTTGCACAACGGAATAAGTACACGTGTTCTAAGTTAAAGCTTCACTTTTAACAAGAGTTATTACTCCCCCTCAGTTAATGAACTAAAGCAGCAAATGCAAGAATCAAACAGTTAATGAATATAACAGTAGTAACTGCTTTGAATGATTCTCAAAATATATTAGAAATGTTAACTACAGATGCTTGTCTAAAATAGTGGGATAAACCCATCTATTTATAGACTGGTTAATACGTACATGAGAAGTATTCAAAACAATATATTAATACTACAACAAGTTGAAGTATTGGAACTTGTACAAAGACTTTAACAAAACTATTAAAATACTAAACTATTGAAGTATTAGGGCGGTGGGAAGTTTCTAAAGAACTGCTGATGAGTGGCAAACTTCTGATGAGTAATCTTCAGGAGTTTGTCTTCAGTAGTTGTTCTTCAGATGTTTGTCTGGTTCATCTTCAGAACTTATGATCTTTACTCTTTAGCAATTGTTATCAACTTCTTCAGTACTTTGTAATCTTCTACTTTAGCAGATTCCATACTAAACAAAAATGTGTGAAGAAGATATAAGACTAAGGTTTATACTGGCTTGTCAATCCTCTTAGACCCAACAATTTCTGATACGTTGCTTCACTTATAAAGAAGTTTCTATCTTGGGATCGTCACCCACCTTCAATAAATACACTGACACGAGCCGATTGACACTAGATATGACGGCTGATATGCACACTAACGTCATCACATAATGAAAAATATTAATTAGGACTTGACAAGTTATGATGACTGTCTTATCTGCAAGTGGAGGCTAATAACTATCATTACAACCTCGATATCAGTGCAACACACTAATACAAGGAAGACATAAATCTGGATACTACAATATCATAAAGGGTAATAGTAGGCATAAGGCATTCAGGGGGATGACACCTCCTCACTGTCTGATGATTCGGATGAAAAGCTAATCAAGACCGGTTCAAGTACACCCCAGAGAGCAGGCATGCCCTCGTCACCAACCTGGCTGTTGAGCTGGGAGATAGTTTCCAATGAGTCACTACTCAACGCTTGTAACGCATTCGCTGTCCTCTGCTCCACAAGTTTCTCATGATCGGTGGCGGGGGGCAGTTTCTTACCAACGGATCCCACTTGGTGACCATGCATCAACCCATCTTGGTATCCGGATTCAACGGAAACTTGGTAAAAGTCGTTCAGGCGCTGTTGGTGCTCTGCGCCTACCCGAATGTACCACCAGGAAGCAGGAACGCCCTTGGAGATCAACCAGTCACGATTAGTTTGCAATGCAGCAACCCGGGACTCTAGTGCTTGGATTTGGGCCTTGGCTACTTCAAGAGAGTTCACGGCTACATCCACGCGGTCATTGGCAGAGGATAGTTGAGAAAGATATTTGCTTAGTTTTTGCAACGTCTTTGTGCTTTACACGAAGTTCCAATAATTCACCTAAATCAGACCGCCACTGGCGAAGTACTTCATACACCTAAATCAGCCTTCCTTTTCTTAGATTTCTCCTTCTTTTTCTTCTCCTCTCCAGTGATTTCCCTGTGTTCAGCGACGCTGATGGGATCTGCATCTATAGGAGAAACGACTTTCATCCGCCAACCTTGTCTTGGGCTCAGGTATAGTGGATCTTTTTCAAACATAGCAGGGGCAAGACATTCATCCGCCAACCTTGTCTTGGGCTCACGGATGCGAATAGGCGCGTTTACAGGTAATACACGTTCATCGATGAAGAATAATTTTTGCCTCCAATTTTTGTCTCGTGTACTAGAGGGATAATTCTCTATACACGAGGGTGCACCAGATCGACGATCAAAAGTGAAACACTCACCTTTGTACATAAGAATGTACAATACTCGAAAAATTTCAAGCCGGGTTCCATCCCAAGGCCTCGCGCACAAAATTCAAAGTGCCGGACCTTGATTAAACCCAACAGACGTAGTTGTGAAATATTCACCTTGTAATAGGATAGTAAATTAAACACGAAATGTGTCACCGGTAGGCGGAAATGGCAAAAGGTAAAGAATTCAGAGTACAAGATTAATTTTCCCTCCTTCAACGGGAAAGCCACATCCTTCGGATCAGGACAGGTCTGTCCCCATTCGGCCGGAATATGCCAATCGCCTAAAAGGGATCTAAGTGTCGTTACCGACCAACTCGAGTTTATCTCAGCAACACTCATGGTTGTGCGCGACATACCAATCTTGGGAGCCATTGCTGGTGGGTTGTTGGTGTAGGTAGGCAATATATGTGGACTCCTACACCCTACCTAAACCACATTTTTATAAGCAACCCATACTGACGATTTGAATTTTGAATTGAACCGCCAACAGTCATCCTTCTTGTCAGTAAGTTTGACTAAGCGGTTGATGGGACAATTGGGGTTGACGTCATGTCAAGTGCATAGGCCATGCGGCACCTTTTTTCCATACATATACTTTTTTATTCTATTTTTTGAGTCTAGTAATATTCACACGTTCTTATCACTAGACTGGGGGGACGTGATGAGGTGGGGTCTGACCCAACTAGACCGGCCTACACCACACGAATGCTACTAACCCGGTTCACCCCAATTTGAATAATATGCGATAGACATGACAGTCAACTAATAAATCAATCTCCTTATCGCAACAACCTATTGACCTTTTTATGAAAGTAAGAGATAAGGCTTATCTCCACCATCCTTGGAGAATTTCGTATTTTGAATACAATTATCGAAGGTTATCGCCAAGGTGAACGAAAACTATAAAAAGGGTCCATGGTTAACCCTAAGAGGTATTTAGACTCTCAATACTTTCTTAATACTCTTCACAGACACAAATACTTATTCTTACGCCGGAGGGTGGTCACATGGATACCCCTATTCCTGTGGCGAGTCCTAACGGTGTTCTTTTTTGTAGTGCTCGTTCAACACGTTTTGGGCAAGGACAACCAAGATCTTTCCCTCCTTACTAGAAGACTAGACGGCAAATGGGCGAATAGAAATGGACTGGGCGAATAGGAGTTGGGATGGACGAATGGGTTTCAAAGGAATATGAAATTGGAACGTTGGCTTGGAGGTGAAAAGCTGGGGTTGGTTAACGCGAGTATGGGGTCTATGTCAGTAGAAAATTAACAAGATAAGTTAAAAAGATTCATTTGTTTTATTATATACGAATAAGTTACAAAAGAAATTATATTTTAATCTTAGTACGACGTTTATTCGTACTTGTGAAACCATGGTATTCATGTGGTATGCCTTTTGAGTTGTATTCATATTGAAAGGACAGTAGTGTTATTTACTTATCTTTGTTGATGAGTTTTATGTGGTCTTCGGTCAGTCGCTTGCCTAAACTTTGGCTTTAGTTCACTTCAACTTTATTATATCAATCCATATGAATTTTATTTCAAACAAACAAAGCAGAAAACTAGTTATCAACATTTGAAAGAGCAATGGCGGTTTCTTCTCAACAAATAGCAACCACTAAACAAGAATTATGGGGAGACCTCAAAGGCAAGATAGTGATGGTTACTGGTGCTTCTTCTGGCATCGGCCGAGAATTGTGTATTGATTTAGCCATATTCGGTTGCAGGATCATTGCTGCTGCACGTAGAGTAGACCGCCTCAAGGTCCTGTGTGACGAAATTAACCGAAATGGTGTGTTGGGGGTGGCGGTAGCGGTGGAGCTTGATGTCAGTGCTGACGGTCCAGCTATTCAAGCATCCGTTCACAAGGCATGGGAAGCTTTTGGCCGTATAGATGCTTTGATCAACAATGCTGGTATCACAGGTATATAACTAAATGTGACATGTTTTGTTTTGTTTTTCTTGTTTTATGAAAATAAAAAAAAACGTTATAATCTAGGTTTACTCATATTTAAACTAAAATTTTCCAAATTTGAATTAGCAATGGAGATATCAATCTTTATTCTTTAACTCATAATCCAATGAAATAAAATTAAACATAACTTTTTCAAACTGATAAAACTCGATGCCTTCTTTTTCATTGATTAATATGCCTTATAAACTAATAAATTACATAGAGAAATTGTTATAGGATAATCTAACCCATGATCTCCACATATTTTCTTATAACCTAGACTTAGACGCCAAGATACAAACCCATGATCTCCACATATTTTCTTATAACCTAGACTTAGACGCAAAGATACAATGAAAGAAATAAAAAAAAAAAAAAGTGGCAATAGAGTGATCGGCTGTTGATGTGGGTCGAATCACGATGGGTTTTCTACCATGGGTAAACAAGTGTCCCAATGGAACAACCTGCTCTACAACAAAAACCCTAGAAATCAACGCTTTGTGCTTGCGTTTAATAAACGTAAGAAAAGAAGAAAGAGAAAATTAAGGAGAAAAAAAAAAGCAAAGGAGCGGAAAAGAAGATATAATTAACTACTATGTTCCCGATTTTGAAGGAAAAGAAAAAAAAAATAAAGATTTTATGTATTAAAAACATTTTCTTTCAATTCTCTCCAATTTAGAAGAATTTGGAATGAAAAATATAAATAAAATTTTTCCTTTTATTTCTCTTCATTTCTTTTCTTAAAAAAACTATAAAACACGATCTTTCCTAACATCCGTCTAAATCCTTTTTTTTTACACGAAACTTGGGAACAAAGCGTAAACGAAAAATACGAAGATATGATTCTTTGAAGTTTTGAATGTTGTAGAATAAGATGTAAAATGATGAAATGGTTAAATGAAAGGTAAACGTGTATATATATTAAGTGTAAATTGTTTTTTTTTTTTTTTAATTTTAAACGGTCAAATATAGCTGTTAGTGGATGCGACTGCGATTGTTGGTATTTGCTCACGACTGCTACCATGTGTGGTTGTTTTGGTGCTCAGCTCTAGCTTGTGAGCTTGCTCGCGCCCTGTCACTTGTGCTCCACAATACATACCCTAAAAACTTTCTAGTGAATCGCACGTGAGAGAGTAAAAATGCCAGCTTAAACTTTCTAGCGACTGCGCTTGTTGGTATCAACTTGTTTCTTCCTAATTTTCACAAAAGCCGTTCAAGACTAAGCCATTTCCTTTATGCTCCCTTTTAACATTAGTTGCATTCACAAAATAGTCCTCTAGGTTTCCCAAAACATTTATTATTACACTCAGCAATCCATCTTAAACTACAAATACTCAAACAAACCAACTTAGTATATGGATGCATAATTCATCAATTCAAGATTGAAAATTTATAATATAAATTATTTTTTGAACTCATCATTATTGTATTTGCATTTAGGTCCTCGACAAAGTTCATTGGATTTGTCACAAGAAGACTGGGATCGAACTTTTAAAACAAATGTAAGAGGATCGTGGTTGGTTTCAAAGTATGTCTGCCGTCAAATGCGTGATTTTAATCAAGAAGGATCAATAATCAACATCTCTAGTCCTGTTGCTCTTAATCGTACTCATCATTTTGGAATGGTGGCATATGTTTCATCAAAATCAGCCCTTGATAGCATGATGAAAGTAAAGTCAATGCTAATTATCATAAGTTCAATTTGGATACATATATCAGTAAACATATTTTAATTCTTTTTTTTTTTAAATTAATCCTAGCTTTAAATTCTTCATCAAATAAAAAAACATTACAAATTACATCAAGATAGCGGGAAGGTGGGCAACAAGCTGCGCCGCCACCCCTTTCTGAATAGCAAACCCTAACCGACTAAAAACGTAACCTTGCCCACCCGGAGCCGAGACACTACTATGAATAACTCGCTGAACCCTGGTCAGGAAACGGGTGGCCTCCGGTGCCAATAAGTCAAATGTATCAAAAGCTAGGGGTACGAAAACATGTTGGTTCTCCTCACAGGCTTTAGTATGTTTTTCTACCTACTTCGTCTCTGCATTATGCAAATTTCTTTTCCGTTCTTCTTCTTCTTTTTTTTTTTTTTTGTTTTTTTTTTTTTTTTTTGTCCTTGGTTTGAACTTATTTTGATGGTTTTATTTTATAGCAATTTATTTAAATCATAGTCTATTTCGACTAGAACCCGTTTTGACTCTAACCAAATTGATTTGTCAACCAATTAACCTATAGGTAATGGCGATGGAACTTGGAGCATATAAAATTAGGGTAAACTCAATATCTCCTGGGCTTTTTAAATCTGAGATTACGGAGAAACTCATGCAAAAGAAATGGCTCAAGAACGTAGCTTCAAAAACTATGCCATTGAAGGAATTTGGAAAAATTGACCCAACCATGACGTCTTTGGTTAGGTTCCTGATCATTAATACATCTGATTATATCACAGGTAACGTTTTCATTGCAGATGCAGGATATTCCTTACCAGGTGTACCACTTTATTCATCACTTTAATTAAACTTGATTGCGATCAAAATTTGTAATGTCATGCTAATAACTGTATGCAGTATATATTCAAAAAATGACAATTGCTAATATGTGGTTATTAAAACACCTAGGTTGTGGAAGGTCTTGGGTTCAAGTCCCACTGAATATAGGATTTCAGCATTTAAAAGAAATTAACATTTCAAAAAAAAAAAATTTATTGTCAACTTTCTAGTGTTTCTAGCGGTACACATTTTTATAGCGTAACATATTTTCTGATCGATAATATCATAGCAAAAATGTATTTTTACGCGTTCGTTTGATTCAAGGGTTCGCAACAACTTTTTATTTATTATTCTTTAGGCATATAGGTGTGACAATCGTGAGAGGGCCGTGAGCCTCGTGAGGTCACGCCAACACCACCCCTCTTCTCCCTCACGTGTGATGACCATGAGGGAGTTCACGATGGTCAGAGACCTATTTGGTTTTAATTGTTTTGTCCTATTGAATTCAAGGGGGTGATGACCATACCATATTGAGTAGTGATGGAGGGTGGAATGATGTGACAATAACGTAAAGAGTAGTGATGGTAACTAAGACCGTGACCATACTCTATAAACTCATAATTTTTTTTTTTCAAATAAACAAAGGGAGACCCTCATTGGTGCATTTTTCTTTTTTTGAAAATTCATAATGTAGGACTAGAGCGTGTCAATGGTTTGGACACATTTATTTTTTTTATTTATATTAAATATAAAACCGTTTGTCAATGTGAGTTAGCTCAGTTGAAAGAGTAATTTATCTTCTAGATGGTAGGTCCCAGGTTTAATACCTAGGCAAGAGAGCATTTAAAATAATATTGGTATAACAGTAGATAATTAACATTAATGGTTAAAATAACCGGTTTTAATGAGGATATTTATTACTTAGTATAGGTGAAAGTTATTAGTTTCTTTATTACTTATTTTTTAAAACGTATTTTTACTCCGTCAATCATTGAAATTATTATGGTAAGAAAACTCTACGTCAATAACTCAAATGTGAACCATATATACTAGATATTTGCCCGCGTTGACACGCAGTTCAACAACGTACGATTATTTGGAATAGTATAACGTATAAGAAAAATAAAGTAGAAACAGTTTATTAAAATTTAAAACCAACGAATACACATTTATTCAAATATCGCTGAAAATTTCCTTATAACCCACATTTTTTGTTTTAGTCATCACTTTCCCACCAGCATCAAGTATAAGTAACTTCACGCCTGCCCTGCTTTTAACTCTTGACAATGCGACATAAAGCTGGCCATGTGAGAATACAGGGTTTCTTAAATACAATCCAACCTGAATAAGGCGACTTAAATGGTATGTGTTAAAAATAGACTTATGGCATATTCAACAATAAGAAAGTAATAAAAATGAAAATAAGAAACTAACTACCACCTAAATTTCACAATTTAATTTGACACGTCTGAGAAGATGAGCATTACCCATATCGACCCGCTAAAAAAACTTCGAGCATATTTTATTCTATGTTTTTATAAAAGAATTTATTTTTTAAAAATCGAAAATCATTCATTAATGTTTCGGTCAACGTGTTTAATAACTTTCCTAAACAATATAATCCACATTTTTTGTTTTTTTAAAATAAAAAACATTTAATAATTATTCTATTTTTAAAATTCAAAAAAGAGTTATTAATGTTTTTATAAAAAAATTTATTTTTTAAAAATCGAAATCATTCATTAATGTTTGGGTCAACGTGTTTAATAACTTTCCTAAAGACTGTAATCCATATTTTTAATTTTCTTAAAATAAAAAACATTTAATGACTATTCTATTTTTAAAATTCAAAAAAGAGTCATTAATGTTTTTATAAAATTTTTTATTTTTTAATAATCGAAAATTATTCATTAATGTTTCGGTCAAAGTGTTTAATAACTTTCCTAAACACTATAATCCAAATTTTTAATTTTTTTTAAAATAAAAAACATTTAACGACTATTCTATTTTTAAAATTCAAAAAAGAGTCATTAATGTTTTTATAAAATTTTTTATTTGTTAATAATCGAAAATTATTCATTAATGTTTCGGTCAACGTGTTTAATAACTTTCCTAAACACTATAATCCAAATTTTTACTTTTTTTTAAAATAAAAAACATTTAATGACTATTCTATTTTTAAAAGTCAAAAAAGAGTCATTAATGTTTTTATAAATGTTTTTTATTTTTTAAAAATCGAAATCATTCATTAATGTTTGGGTCAACGTCTTTAATAACTTTCCTAAACACTGTAATCTAGATTTTTAATTTTCTTAAAATAAAAAAAATGTAATGATTATTTTATTTTTAAAATTAAAAAAAGAGTCATTAATGTTTTTATAAAATTTTTTATTTTACATCAACGAAAATTATTCATTAATGTTTCGGTCAAAGTGTTTAATAACTTTCCTAAACACTATAATCCAGATTTTTAATTTTTTTTAAATAAAAAACATTTAATGACTATTCTATTTTTAAAATTCAAAAAAGAGTCATGTTTTTATAAAAGAATTTATTTTTTAAAAATCGAAAATCATTCATTAATGTTTCACTCAAACAAAATGGAGCCAAGTATTAAGGTTTGCGAATGAAAGGGGATGCCTAAATACTTGTCGAAGATTGACTAATATTAGGAAAGAAGAAAGTTATTAATGTGATATAAAAATAATTTTGATTAAAATGAGACAATTTTTGTATTGTTACCTCGTATGATATGTTATCAATATCGAGACACCTATCCATGCCATAGAACATTAACCTGAAAATCAAATGAAATTACGAAATCATACACACTCGAACTCAATGAGCATACTGTAAATTATACATACACATTCGAATTTACAAAAATAAAAATAAATTGGGAGATGAACGAACCAGTAGAATGACTCAAACTTATACATCCTTTTGTAGTTTATTTGATTGTGCCTGCAAACAGGAGACTCCTAAGTTAATACATTTGACTATGCAGTTAATACATTTGACTATGCAGTTAATACATTTGACTATGACTATATGGAAAGTGTACAACTAATTGTGCTATTAACTTTCCTATAATACAATCAATCAATCTCTTACCAAAAAAGTCGACCCTTCCTTTTAACATCCAAGACTTTTCAAACCACCATTTATAACAATTAATTCTTGTAATTATCCTTCCAAACTTTAAGCCATCAACTTAGGAAACAAATAAAATGCTAATAAATGAGACCCGAATTAACAAACAGGACCCGGACCCGAATAGCTTTCCTAAGCGGATTAATCACTAAAAAATATCCAACATTCTTTTACCTTTCATCTAATATTATGATCCTCAAGAACACCTCGAAGAACATATGAACATTCAACCTCACCCGAAGACAAACATCATCGAGCCAACATAATATCATGAAGAAATATATAATACACGGGAAATTTTCGTGTTTTTGCTACTGAGAAAACATGAAGGATCATATCACAAATCTGAAAATTATTAAAATCTCATAATTTTTTAAAACAACAAACATAATACCTAATCATTGAAAACAAATATTAGAATTTACTTAGAATTGGGGGGTTAACGCGTCAAAACGTGCAGATTTTATATACGGGCCAAAATGAGTCAGGTTGACCAAAAACACTTTCCGTACAAAGTTACTATATTTTCTTTTATCAGTAACACCAATTTTGATTACAAAAATTATATTGATTTTCAGTAATAATCTAATTTTTTAAACAAAATGATTTACGATTTGTTAGTGATAAAACATAACCTGAATTGGCCCGTTCATAACTAAATGGGTACAAATTACCATATATATGTAAAAAATTAAACACGTATCCACATGGCAGTTTGTCAGAAATGTATATTCATTTAGAAAGCTTACTTCTAGCCATAAGCGAAACATCCGCAGAAGATTAAGAGCTCTTGGTCGATCTCGCTCCTTCTTGGCATCCTTGAGCAGTTGTTGAAAATTTTCTGCATGATTAAGGTAACACGAAAATTCCATGATAAATGATGCAAGAACTTAATTTGCATTATACAGATTGTGGTTTAACGGGGCTCGCTCAATACAAAAATCATAATCAATCATGAATCAATGACACTAAATTTATTATACTAAACAATATTAAACTAAATTTATTAACAAAGTAGAAACAATGATTACCTTGAATGAGAGATAGAAGAAGATGAATGATCGGCGATGGAAACATAGAAAGAAACAGAGAAACATAAAAATCGATTAAATCTGAAAATAATTATAAGAAACAACAATATGTAACAGAAATCGTAAGAAAAACAAAGAAGAAATCGTTACCTTGAATGATAGAGACGAAGAAGATGAACGATGGTGATGGAAGGTCTTGATCGGTTCGTTCATCACTTTCTCTCTCTAGATCTCTGCGTGTCTCTCTCTCTCTGTATTATGTTCTCTATGAATTTTGAGTTTAAATTGTTTTAGGGAAGTTAATTAATTGAATGAGAAGCTTTGACCAAATAATAATTAATTACCTAATTTAATATAATTACCTTATTTAATATAATTAATGATTTTTGATTTTTAGAAAAAAGAAAAATTTTATAAAATCCCACACTTGGACACTTGGCATTAGTTGATTGGCTACACAATTGAGGATGAATGTGGGAGTGCCAAGTGTCCTCATGGACTTTAGTTTATTAGATGTATAGATTCGTCTATAACACAATA
The DNA here is from genome assembly GCA_028751855.1 of Ambrosia trifida. Lineage (NCBI taxonomy): Eukaryota > Viridiplantae > Streptophyta > Magnoliopsida > Asterales > Asteraceae > Ambrosia > Ambrosia trifida. Next base: position 21,838,621 of record CM054124.1, on the reverse strand, counting down.
ACCTTAAGGTTGTGGGGTGTAGAGTGGCACATAAGTAATGCCATGTCACCGTTTTAAGGTTTGAAACACCGTCCTACTCTCCTAAGAGGGAGGTCATCGAAAATGCTAGCAAAATGATGTCATGCGTTAAAGAGGGTTGAATGGTGACGCCGGCCAAATATGACCGTTTGGCAATGGTAAAAAAATAATTTTAAATTATAAATCTTTTATGTACACACATACATTTTCTAAAACCAAACCACACAGAAATATTTGAGGACTCTAGCCTATATCGACATCCAAAAAATATACGAGGCCCACAAAGAAATATACGGTTTTCTCGCGATGCTTGGTAGCCTTGATTGCATGCATTAGGGCTGGGCTTGTCTAGCTGCTTGGACATGCTAACATCACTGTGGTGATCACTTGAGTCCATTCCTAATACTTCAAGCAGTCGCATCACAAGATCTTTGGATTTGACATGCGTTCTTTGGTGATTACCTGGGTCCAAGCCTAATACTTCAAGCAGTCTCCAATGCGTTCGAAGACGTCTAAGATGTTGTTGCCCAAAATTCATCATTTTATGCAAATGATATCGATTAAAAGTACTAATATTATCTTGTCTATGTCATTTAGCTGGAGTGGTCTACGTTGGTGAAAACTTTTCATGCCCTGATAATGATAAACGTATGTATTACAAGAAAAGGCATGAGTCGACAAGAAACGATATCGAACATGTATTCAGAGTCATTCATGAATCAAGGACTATCATTGAAAAACCGGTTCATATACCAAACAAGAGAAAATTAAGAAACATAATGTATACGCGCATTATCTTGCAGAGTATGATATTGGAGGACTCAGGTAGAGCATTTTATTCTTACCATGACGATATTGTCAATCACCAACACTATCCAGTTTAAGCTCTGATGAGAAACTTGCTATCGTTTTAAAGGTTTAACATCGGGAGAGACATTGGAATCTTTGAGCAGATTTGGTAGATCATCTATTTTAAATCATTCAAACCATGACAATGATTAAGACGACATCGGTGATGACGAGTAGAATAATTAAAAGCGTGAAATGGTTTATTTTATTAGTTACTTTTATTTTAGTAATTTCTAATTTTTAATTTGTTTTTAATTTTGTTTGTCATATTTTTAACTTATTTTAAATTTTGTTTTTTAAGAAAATATTTTAAAATAAAAAGAATGAATTAAATAAATAAACTAAGAATATATTAAAATAAATGATTGGGAAATAATTGGAGGGAGTTTAAACCACAATAACTTATTAAAGAATGAGCTTTAAAGCTCCTCGCTATCCACGTGGCGTAAACGTTTCGATTTAATCAACACCATAACCAAATCTAATGTGATACCCCGCAATTTCAGTTTCTCACTTTAACTAAAATCTAGTTACATTCTATGCATTCTACTTAACTAGAATGAATTAAATAAATAAACTAAGAATATATTAAAATAAATGATTGGGAAATAATTGGAGGGAGTTTAAACCACAATAACTTATTAAAGAATGAGCTTTAAAGCTCCCCGCTATCCACGTGGCGTAAGCGTTTCGATTTAATCAACACCCTAACCAAATCTAATGTGATACCCCGCAATTTCAGTTTCTCACTTTAACTAAAATCTAGTTACATTCTATGCATTCTACTTAACTAGGGTTAGCTATATAAGTCACACGTCACACAGTTATAGGTTAATAACTGCATGAAGTGGTAATTCGGGGAATTACCAAGCTATATACATGAGTAGTGGACCTCGGACGTTGGTAAATGGTGAAATTAGATAATTGTGAATTAATTGATTGAGATTGATTACAATTGCGTGCTTTTGTGAAACTATGTGCAAACTGTATGTGATTACGTGAACTTAAACCGAAAGCGTTAATAAAAATCGTAATGGGTGGACCGTTGGGATGGTTGGGGTCTTAACACATGGGGTTACACTTGTTATGATCCAAAATAGCAAAAAATCAAAGAAAACACGTGGTACAACAGACCAGACCACCCGGAACGAGCTAGGCAAAGTGAGCGGCCGCTCACTCGTGCCGCGCGGCCGCTCGTGGGCTCCTGACGAAACAAAACCGCCTTAAGCTCTTATTTAAACAATCTTAAGCCCCAAGTGATGAGCCGGTCGTCACGGGTCATACAAAACCTAAATAACCTAGGTAGCTAGGGTAAGTAGGGTATCGAATCCAAGGAGCATGTGGTTAGCGTTGCACTAGTTGTTTGTCAAAGTCACTTATGAAGATATAGTTTTGTTATGAAGCTTGCTAGTTTATATTTTTTTATAGGAATAGTTGAATGATAACAATAATATTTAAACTAAGAACAGTAATGAAGATAACAATCACTCCCGGGTTCGGACATGCAAGTAACTTGGATTTCTAAGGTTAGTATGATAGGTTTTCATTGCAAGAAACGCTAGGACAGAGAATCAAGACTTAGGCATCAACAAATGACAACGAGGCCCTAAGTATGCTTCTTTATCTAGTTCACAAAATCCTATATGTCAAGTTAAGGCATAAATGACAGAATTCATCTCTATGGTTTACGCATACAAGAACATACACAAGATCCAACCCAACATCAAAATTTAATTGACGGAATTCATTCCTATGGCTCAAGCACAACATAAACATCCACAAAGTTCAACCCAATATCACGACAATTAATCAAGACAATTATTTCTTACAATAAACGTCACGAACACAATCACAATAAAAACATACAAATCCAGAAACTTACAATCATTCACCCGGAAGTGAAGAGAAACTTAACGAATCCTCCTTTCAGCCCATATGATTGTCTTCAGAGAATGGTGATTAAAAAAAAATGATGGAATCCCCCTTCCTCTAAACTTGCGTCCCCTTTTTATAATATCTCCGATTCCTCTTCTTGTTCAAGAAATAATCAATCCTCTCCAAAAAAAAACCTCCTGTCGTTAATTCCTTACTAAAAATATAGCACCGCCATCCCCTCAATTCACTCCTTCCATTTTAATTTTAATGATCCTTTTACTCTTTGTTCGATGTGGCCTAACGCCAAGGCCATATGGCATACATTCTTTATTATTAATATTATTATTATTATTATTTAATATACTATTATTATAAATGGTATTGTGACCCCGTACTCTAGACTCGGGTGTTCGGGTCTCAAATATAATTTGTACTGTTTTAGCCCCGCTCAATGCGATCACCTACCAAAAAATATAAAATAAACAAATTAATAGTAAAAACAACCAAAAAGTAATAAAATATATACAATACTAAAATAATAGAGTACAGACCTAAAACTAATAAAAATACTATCTAAACGACTAAAAAATATACAAAAGTGGCAAATAAACATGATGCTTGCAACCGCGCATCACACCCTTACACTTATCTTTTTTCGTCTCGAAAAAAAAATTATATACACTCTGCTCAAGACATTATCATAGACCAGCACCACAGTTGCCCCCATCATACCTTAGCTAAGGTCCAAAGTCATACCCCATTTACAGATCAGCATTAGATGTGTTAATCCAGCAAGTCACGTTGATTTTCATTTAAAAAACAGAATTAACCAGACTAAATCTAACATGCTTCCGGTTTTTATTTTAATGCAACACACCCCTCGCAATTTTTCACTCCACACGGTTTAATATCTGGACTAGCATGCACTACAAGAAAAGTGACCATTAAGGACTAAGGTAAGAGGGACTGATCTATCAGTCTCGAATACATAGTATCCATGACTAATATGTCAGTTACTAATTGTATTAGTGACTGATTTTTTTGTGACTAATGTTCGTGACTAACAATCAGTCCTTAATACTTTGATCACTTATTTGAGACTAAAATTTAGTCACAAATATGTCTGTCAAATATATTTTTTTGGAGGGAATGTAATTGGTTACTGAAATTCAGTCTCAAATAAGTGCCCTTACTAATGAGAAATGTCGCCATTGTATAGGTCACTAATATTCAGTCTTTGATAAAGAGGGAACATATTAAAGAGTAAAAATCAGTTCTCAATATTGTGACCATTGGGGACTAAGGTATGAGGGACTGATCTATCAGTCTCGAATACACGGTATTTAGGACTAATATGTCAGTTACTAAATGTATTAGTGACTGATTTTTTTGCGACTGATGTTCGTGACTAATAATCAGTCCTTAATACTTTGATCACTCATTTAAAATTGAAATTTAGTCACAAATATGTTTGTCAAATATAATTTTTTGGAGGGAATGTATTTGGTTACTGAAATTCAGTCTCAAATAAGTGCACTCACTAATGAGAAATGGTGCCATTGTATAGGTCACTAATATTCAGTCTTTGATGAAGAGGGGACATATTAAAGAGTAAAAATCAGTTCTCAATATTGTTATAGTGGCCAACATTGAGGACTGATAATTAGTTTTAAACACCTCTTGCTTAAGAAATGAACAAAGACTAATTTGTAGTCTATGATTGTTTGGCACAAGTTATGCCATTATAGAATATGCATTGAAGACTGAAAATCAATCTTAAAGATCTTGCTTTTCAAACAGAACTTCAATTATAAGATGTACTTAAAATAAATGTATAAACTATATATTTTTCATGCAATTAAACATACTATTATTATAGCAAAAAAATATTAAGAAAACACATGAGTTAAAACTAGCCTATGCATACATATGTTCTTCATGTAACTATCATTTCTTTTTCTTTTTCTTTTTTAATTTCGTTCTTTTATAATTAATTAGCACAAAATCTACGGTTCATTTGCACTTTAAGAACTTATATAGTTTCTATATTCATTATATTGATCACTGAGATATAAAATACATATTGATATAAGACTGCGTAATGCACAATTTCATTCTACAAGAGTTAAATACACATTTGAAAAGTCTACTCGATACATGTTGGTTGAATCCAAACCTGACAAGAGTAATATTTATATTTACTTTATTTAAGACTAACAACTTTTATTTATATTAATGTAAGCCCCGCTTATGGCCGTGCGCATATAATGTATATATGTGTGGCCATCGGGGGGCAAAAGTAAAGTTTGTACTAATTTTAATGTTATTTTACTAATTTCGTGAAAATAACATTAAAAATGACGGACGGTTAATCATGCATCATGTGGTGGCGTTGATAGCCAAAAGAGAACGGGGTACATGCACCAATCGGGTTTGTCCTGATTGCTAAGCATTATGTGCCTTATGTCCAAGGCTTAATACAAAACCACTATCGAGTCGGGGGTCTCACTGGAAGCAGCCTCTCTATTCCCACGGGGTAGAGGTAAAGCTGTCTACATCTTACTCTCCTCAGACCCTACCTTAGCTTTTGCTATTGGTGGGATTTACTGAGTATGATGATGATGATGATGATTAGCTTTTATATTAAAATGCAAAGAATAAAGCAGGTACACACCATTGTACAATGATTTCCAAACCGTCTGTGCAAATACGCATGTCACGACCAAATGCTCCATGGAGTCTTCTTCATCACCACATATTGGGCATAAACATGAGCCAAAGTGCAGCCCTCTCCGCAGCATCGCAAGAAGAACCGGAAGCCTTCCTAATTCTGCACGCCAAGCAACTATACAACCGAACAATTAGTACGGTTGAACCTCTTGACAATTGTTAAAGATAAACCATATTGCTTTCTGCCTAAGATTACTAGGAAGGATATAGACTTTTTTTTTCCAATACCTCGACATTCAAACTAAAAATATCCAACGCAAAGCTTTGTGCATCACTAGAGGTTTTGCCATAATTTTTGTAACGTTTATCCAACTTTGATTCAACACCTCGTAAATAGTGTGAACAAAATGTTATAGCTTCTTCAACTACATAACCTTCTGCTATCGAGCCTTCAGGCTTAGCTTTGTTTCCAACATATTTCTTCAAATGGCCAAGGTATCTTTCGATCGGATACATCCACCTTGATTGCACAGGTCCTCCCAAAATTGCCTCTTGAGGAAGATGCACACACAAGTGCATCATAACCGTAAAAAATGATGGGGGAAATATTCGTTCAAGCTTACACAAAATTTTAACTACATCTTCTTGCAACGCTTCTAACTCCGACACGTGTAATGTGGTTTCGGTAAGTTTCTTGAAAAACATAGATAACTCCACCAACGCATCACGAATTTGTTTTGTCATAAAAGGATGAATGGCAATAGGAATTATACGTTGTATTAAGACGTGGCAATCATGTGATTTAAGCCCATATACCTGTAGAAACTGGTACGATCCGAAACGGTACCGGTCGAAACTGGTACGATCCGAAACGGTACCGGTCGAAACTGGTACGATCCGAAAACGGTACCGATCGAAACTGGTACGGTCCAAAACGATACCGGTCAAAACGGTACCGGTCGAAACTGGTACGGTCCAAAACGGTAACGGTCGAAACTGGTACGGTCCGAAATGGTTCGGTCCAAAACGGTACCGGTCGAAACTGGTACGGTCCGAAACGGTACTTGTCGAAAGGGTTCGGTCCGAAACGGTACTTGTCGAAACGGTTCGGTCCGAAACGGTACTTGTCGAAACGGTTCGGTCCAAAACGATACCAAACGTTACCGGTCAAAATTGGTACGATCCGAAACGGTTCGGTCCGAAACGGTACGGTCCGAAACGGTATCGGTCAAAACTGGTACCGGTCGAAACGGTTTATGTAAACTCATGGTTAATATTATTAAAACAGTTTGAAAACTTTTTGAGTTAACACGCCTTAACATTTGTGTATTGTTTATCATATTTACCTCTACTTTTCGTTTGGTTTGGTTTTTTTGTTATTTCTTTTGTTTTACGAGCTTTTTCGGTGTTGGTAGTCGTTGACGACGGTATGACATTGATGCTACTTGACACGATTTTACGCCCCAGCAGCAACATGCAGGGCTTAATTTATGCTTATTTTAATAATTAATTCCTATTTTCGTAATTCCCCAACTAGTTTTCACAAAAAAATTGAAATCCCCGCCTATTTGTTTTTCTTCCAATTAAATTCCCTCCCAAAACCAATCTCCCATTCTATTATTTTATCCGCCACACATCTCCTTTGACCCCAAGTATGTTTTCGTTCCCAAAAACTGTATGGCGATTGACTGGTGTGAGTTGTGGATGATTCTTTAAGGTGATTCGATCATAGTCGCTCATCGCTATAGCCACAACCACTTCGAGCGGCGAATGATTTTTTCTATATCTCTTGTTGTTCACCGCACTACCATCTCACCACCGCAGTTAACTTCCAAATTAGCCTTCACATTGCATTTCAATTCAGTTATATCATATCCGGTTTAATGTATTTCTTGATTCAGCTTGATTGGGTATTGTTCTTTGCACTCTCCAAATTGTACGCGTATTTGATGTTTTGCACATAACGTATTTGATGAAATGCCACATATAGTTTGGTATGTTTATATATTTAGTTTTGGGTTTTGCGTATATGTTTAGCTGATTTATTTTCAGTTGTATTGGAATCTAATTTGTGATAATGAATCAATTACTAGGGATTCAGATTCTTTGCTTCTGGATTTTTTAAATGGTGCAAGTGTGCAACCCAAAAGTAAGTTAGCTAACTTCTTTCAAGTACCCAATTTTATTGTGACTTGGATAATAATTTAATTGTGATTTCTTGTCTCACCACACTTTATGCTCATTTTATTAACAACTTCGTAATATAATACAATCAAATCTGTGTGTGAATAAAAAAACTCCCAAATAAATCTTATGTATAACTACTTTTCTTTTTAGTATATCTCATTTTATTTTTTTAACCCTGGTGAAGTAATATTATACATTTAATTACAAAGCAAATACTTTGGCAACTATGATTTACAGTTTTTTTAATGGGTGATTCCTATAGATTCAAAAGCCAAGAGTTAGAATATGTTGCATATAGTCAGTGCTAGTAATTGTTTTTATGTAACTGCAAAAATTATTTTGATTTGCATTGGCAAGGAGACTTGAATGATAAATGATGCCACACTAACTGTAGGTACTTGTTTCATACCAATCATTATTATTTAAGATCAAAACCTTGTTAGATATCTCAAAGTTTGTTTTGATAGAAGATGGTGGATTTGAAGCAATCAAAAAGCCAATTTTGTACTTTTCACTTTACCACAAAGAACTCATCAATGCGTATGGAGAATGAAATGGGAGAAACGGAGTAGGAAACAAATAGCACACAACATTAGCCATTTTTTTATGGGTATAGTATATATGATATATATTATTTTGTTTATTATCTCTGTGGATATATTATTATAGAACATCACTGTGTTCTCATTGATTTAGTTATTTTGTAACAGTCCTGAACAAAGTTATTTTCAAAAGACTTAGTTATCTATGTTGTTTGGCCAATTCTAGTTTGATTCGCCTATTTTGTATCATTTTTTATCTTATATTTCAGACCTTCACTAACTAAAGGCTTTGTTTGCATTTGCGTAGGCTTGGAAGTAATCATTGTGAAGCTAAAATGCTAAAAGGCAAAACATTGTATGGCAATATGTGTAAAAGATTATGCTATTGAAAGAGAACAACTAATCTCTAGCAATGGTGGTCATTGGCCCAAGGATGGATTCTTCTTCATATGTGCTCTAGCTCATTAACTGATGAAATGTACAACCGTCAAATTTCTTTGACTCTATGGAAAGCCTCTAATTGCTTACAGAAGAACTGTACCTTCCTTAACTGAATATATACTTGCATACAAAAAGTTGTTCGCAAACATATAATGTCATATACATTGGTGTGACTGCTGCTACTGGATCGTAGTGATTTGATTGCACATATCTTACTGACCCATTAATTTAATTTTATAGAAATACAGTGATCAAATGGAAATCAATTGTCAAAAACAAGTTATTTCAAGTAAAGGGGGCTCCCGGTCAATAGCCAATCACATATTCCATATGGTAAGTTTTGAAGATTGTTTCAACTTTTAAGGGTTTTATTTGATTTAGTAAATTAGTTTTACACCCTCCTTTTATTTTTGGACCATATTTATGTTAAAATTTAGATTATGGAACATTGTTTACAACTTGCAACTTCAATGTTTTATAAACACATTTATCAAACTTTATGTATTGATATTACTTATGCTATCACAGACAAATCCGGAGACTCAAATGCCGCCTAGCCCCTTTGAAGTCTATTACAAGTTGCATTATAATGCTAAAAAAGGATGGCAAAATGATGAAGTAGAAACCGAATATGTAAGTTATTACTATCATTGATAATCAATATATTTGTTTTGTTATTATTAAAATGTTCCATGGTCATTTTCCTTTGTTGTTTCTCTTTGTTTGCTTAGTATTGTGCCTTAGACTTTTAGTAGTGTTACTAATCTGCTTGAATTATTTATGCTAATTTCTTTCGGTTAATTTTTTTTAATGCATTAATATTCCTAGCTTAATTTTTTTTATGTTAGGCGGCTATTATTCATCATAAAGAGGAGGCAGTGGCGGAGTTAATTTCTAAAGGGACAACTATCACTACTACCATGCATCACGAGTTAGAAAAGGGGGCAATTGAAAGCATATGTGCTAAGGAAAAAACAACAAAATCTGCATGGAAGGTAGGCGTTGGGCCTGTTTTCAGAAAAAAAGATTTTTGGATGACATCAGAACCTGGATCGTCTCAACAAACCTTAAGCGAGGATGAAGCACTTCGAAATAAGGTTGCTTCACTTGAAGAGGAAGTGAAACAAAGAAATGAAAAATATGAAAAGTTGTTAATGTTTGTGAGCTCAAAGTTTCCGGATTTTGAGAGCGCGGTATCTGCACATGTGAGTAGTGGAGCAAATGATTTGAATGAGCAAGTCAATGACAATGACAATTTGAATTAGGAAGTGAGTTAAGACTTATTTTGTTAGTGCTTGATTGATTTCCGTTTTAAAGTTTAGACTTAATCTGTTTAGTACTATTTAGTTATATGTTTGTTTACTCTTTTTAATTTTTAGAATTAACATGCTATAATGTTATGCGTTAAATTAATTATGAATTGGTGCATACACATTATAGACTATTAAATATAGTATCAAAGACTATTTTCAGTCTCTAATAAATATGCCGGAAACAAGTCGTAGTATTAAAGACTATTTTTTAGTCACGAAGTTAACATATTAGGGACTGATTATTAGTATTTAAAACACATATTTGGGACTGAAAAGGTTCTTACTTGATAAAAAAATTCAGTCTCTAAAAAAACATATTTGATACCAAATAATAACTTTTAACATTATTTTTCAGTCCCTAAAAGATAATTAAGGAATAAAATGACGTGTTGACATAGACTAAATTTCAGTCCCTAAAAAAACGTATTTAGGACTGAAAAAGTTCCTAGAAGATACACATTTTCACTCTCTAAAACGCACATCCAAGACTAAATAACATGACATCTAAGATTGTTTTCAGTCCCAAAAAGAATATATGAAGACAGAATAGCATATTATCAGTGACTAATTCTTAGTCTCTATAACGTCTAATTAGAGACTGAATTGTCATAGAACCCAAGGCTAATTAAATGTATTTGTGACAAAATACACAACATTTTAGTACTGATTTTCATTCCCAAAAAAACCTTCGTTCAAGGACTGATCTTCAGTCACAAACGAAAAGTATTTGGGACTGAAATGATGTGGTATAGGGGGATAGAATAAGGACTGATTTTATGAGTAAGAGAGACTGAATGTCAGTCCTTGTAGGTATCATATATTTAGGACTGAAATTTAGTTACTAATGGAAGTATCTAGGACTAACCAACTAGGACTGACTCGTGACTGGCAAAATCAGTCCCTAATAGCCATTAGAGACTGATTTAGAAGTATCAAAGACTAATTTTTCAGTCCTTGATGATGATCTTTTTTGTAGTGATGTAATGCGCTAGTATTAATCACTCAAAAACCAAGTATGCTACTCTGTTATCATAGGCTTGTATGACAATCACACCTCAACTGTAGACAATGCACAGATCTAAAGGACTTACGGGTTTTGGGCTTAGGGTAAATGTCGAATAGATTTGGCTAGAAGTGGCTAAAATAAAATGGTGACACCAACATGATTGACAATCCTTATTCACAATACACATAAATAAACATAACTTTGGGCATATTTGACCCATAACACATACTTCTATTTTTGTATTCTTTTTTTTTTCTTTTTTTTTTTCATTTTTTTTACACATATATTTTTTTTCTAACATAAATACAGTCACTTAACACTTTGGATGTCATCAACACTTGGTAAAGGTACTGGTTTATTTGGGTGGTTATGTGGTTTAGCAAACGAAAGGGTATAAGGCTCAAAGTTGGCTACTAATGGTAATATTCTTGGGTAAACCGGTTAACACAAAACAAATGAAAGGGTATCAAATGAAAAAGGGAATCCTAAATCGCCTTTATCATCTATGTGCATATATAGTCTACAACCTCGGCATGTATCAAATCACACAAGTTCTGCAACAGAGAAACATCTAGCCTACTCTCAACAAACGAAAATATATATAAATCAATCTATTAACTAGTAGGCTCAAGATCTCACAAAAGTGGGTAAATGGGTTACCGATGTGTGCATGCATTTATTACCAATAGCTTGTTAAACTTAGTCAGGCAATTCTAAACTCTTTTTTTTTTTCTTAAAAATACTTGCTGAAAACGGTTCATATTACTTTTCCACAAATTAGACCATGACTAAGGATCTACTGGCAAAACAATCAAGAAACAACTTGTATGTACTGAAAAACTGCTTTATGTCTGATTAGAATGCTTTTTCAAGAACAATTTTCAAGACATTTTCAATTTTTTTTTTTTTTTTAATTTTCCATTTTTTTCAGACTCAAACCTAACTAAAACAAATGAAAATGAAAGTTTTCCCACCCCCACACTTAAATGACACATTGTCCTCAATGTGAGCTAGAAATAAAATAAAGCAAATAATAAAAAAATAAAATACAACAGTAAAAGAAACAGACTTCCCTGGATAAGCAATATGCGTTTAAGTCCGTTCAATTCCTTCCAATGTCGGCCGTATAGCATTTCATTCGCAGCCGATAACAAACCTGGAACAAAGAAACACGAAAGAAAAAAAAACAAAACAAACAAATCAGGATTCCTGCAAACATTAGTGATTTCCAAATCGTCCTCACCCGAATGGAGATTGAGTACGGGCGGGACAATCTAATCTTGCAATTCAAATCAAAACAAGTAATCCCATGACTCCAACAAAATAAAACTGATTCAAACACACTTAAAAGTAAAAATTAAAAATAAATAAATAAATATACAAAATATACAACAATCATACCTGATTCTCATTCATGGTGGTCTCAAAGAACATTTGCCTACCGAGTTTCCAATGTATGCTCGGTAGTTTACATGCCGTGTCCAAGGATGCTTGACTAGTATCGGCATGTAAAGATCATATGTTTTGCGAGTCCGCTTCAAAATAACTTGCCCAAAATCGTGCAAGCCAACCTTCCTAACCTTAGGCACCAAACTCACTAGCTCTTCTTGAGGAACCGTGTCTTCAGCAAGGTTTAAACATTCATTTTCTTGTGTAGGAAGACTTGGAACCTCTTCTTTAGCCATTGTGGATTCAATCTTTAAATCTTCAACCACATGAGGGATTGGTGCGGTATTCATCTCCACAACCTCCTCCTCAACTTGTGACAAAATCCACTCTTGTTTTGCTTGACATTTTTCATGAGGTGATAAGGCGATATAAGCCTTATCCTTTCTTCTTTCATAGCTTAGAATGTCGTACTTATAACTGAGCCATTTTAGCTGACATTCTCGTGATTGATGAGGTTTTGCTAATTCTTTTTCGACTTTAGAAAGTTGCACTTTAAACGTAATCTTGTCAAGTCTACTTTGATCTGCCTGAAGTTGCTGCTTATGTTTGGAGTTAACTAGTGTTTGGTAGTGTTGAAGGGTCGGAGGAGGGGCAAGCTCTTCATAGTACAAGACCGGAGTGTTCTCCCATATTTCATAAGCAATTAAATACCTTCTTGCTGCCTCCTTTTTCAATGCAAGCTTTGGACAATATTCAAAATTGTGGCGCGGATCCCCACAAACCGCACATGTATCGCGATATGCATACATGGTCAAAATTTGAGCTTCTTTTACCTGCGAAAGAAAGATCCTGCACAGACAACTAGAAAACCCAAAGTGAAATCTAATAAAATAAAAAAAAAAACTAAAAATAAAAACAAAGATTTTTTATTTATTTATTTATTTATTATTATTATTATTTTTAATTTTAAAACAACTAAATATACACACAAACAAACACGCAATGCAACACTAAGCGCACTAGCTCCCCGGCAACGGCACCATTTGATGAGCCGGTCGTCACGGGTCATACAAAACCTAAATAACCTAGGTAGCTAGGGTAAGTAGGGTATCGAATCCAAGGAGCATGTGGTTAGCGTTGCACTAGTTGTTTGTCAAAGTCACTTATGAAGATATAGTTTTGTTATGAAGCTTGCTAGTTTATATTTTTTTTATAGGAATAGTTGAATGATAACAATAATATTTAAACTAAGAACAGTAATGAAGATAACAATCACTCCCGGGTTCGGACATGCAAGTAACTTGGATTTCTAAGGTTAGTATGATAGGTTTTCATTGCAAGAAACACTAGGACAGAGAATCAAGACTTAGGCATCAACAAATGGCAACGAGGCCCTAAGTATGCTTCTTTATCTAGTTCACAAAATCCTATATGTCAAGTTAAGGCATAAATGACAGAATTCATCTCTATGGTTTACGCATACAAGAACATACACAAGATCCAACCCAACATCAAAATTTAATTGACGGAATTCATTCCTATGGCTCAAGCACAACATAAACATCCACAAAGTTCAACCCAATATCACGACAATTAATCAAGACAATTATTTCTTACAATAAACGCCACGAACACAATCACAATAAAAACATACAAATCCAGAAACTTACAATCATTCACCCGGAAGTGAAGAGAAACTTAACGAATCCTCCTTTCAGCCCACATGTCTTCAGAGAATGGTGATTAAAAAAAAAATGATGGAATCCCCCTTCCTCTAAACTTGCGTCCCCTTTTTATAATATCTCCGATTCCTCTTCCTGTTCAAGAAATAATCAATCCTCTCCAAAAAAAACCTCCTGTCGTTAATTCCTTACTAAAAATATAGCACCGCCATCCCCTCTCCTTCCATTTTAATTTTAATGATCCTTTTACTCTTTGTTCGATGTGGCCTAACGCCAAGGCCATATGGCATACATTCTTTATTATTATTATTATTATTATTTAATATACTATTATTATAAATGGTATTGTGACCCCGTACTCTAGACTCGGGTGTTCGGGTCTCAAATATAATTTGTACTGTTTTAGCCCCGCTCAATGCGATCACCTACCAAAAAATATAAAATAAATAAATTAATAGTAAAAACAACCAAAAAGTAATAAAATATATACAATACTAAAATAATAGAGTACAGACCTAAAACTAATAAAAATACTATCTAAACGACTAAAAAATATACAAAAGTGGCAAATAAACATGATGCTTGCAACCGCGCATCACCAAGTATCCCCTAAACTCAACCCTAATCGCCCCCTACTGCCTATTTACGAAAATATTAACCTCAAACACCTGCTAAGGCTCAAGAACATCGATCGGGAAGCTTGGAGAGCAATCGGTTGATAGTTTTGAAGGGCTTGTAGTATAATATTCAATGTCTTATGTTTTAATCTTCTTTAATATGTTTTTAAAACATCATAACCGAGTTTGTCCAAGTCTGAAACCTTTTCATAAAGATTAAAACTTGATGTTGATAAAGATTTAATGGGTTAAACTTAATCTTATGTGATTATTATTTGATGAGTTGCATGATATGCATGTTTATGATGTTTTAGACTTCTAGGGTTTTTGGTTGATGAGGTTTAGCATGTATTTTGTAAGTTTCTGATCATGTTATGTCTTGTGAATGTCGTATGATGGTTTGTGAGTATTGTTGATCGATTATATACGTACATGAGTAGTTTTAATTGGAGTTTATGCATGATTAAAATATGGACATAATCCTTGGGTTGACTTGTAGGGTCTGTTACGTGACTTAAAAGTAATAATTTTGATGACTTCTTTGCATGGTTGTATTGTACATGGTCTTAACTTTTCATAATGGGAAAAATCATCTGTCTTGGACGTCGTTTAATAGGTTTTTGGAATTTTCTTTGATTAAAGGTCATATCAGATTTTCGGATTAGTAAACTGGGTCGACTTTAAACAATCATAACATGAGTTTTACAAAGAATTAAAGTATGAAATTTGGACAGTATGTCAAAATTGGAATAACTTGGCTTTTCCAAGTGGATTCATAATACACAATTTTTGGGAACTTTTCTACTAATCTGATCTATTGTGAGTATTTTCTGGACATAGCTGTATTGTGTGATTTTTCATAATTTTTGTGCATGGTTTTATCACGAACTAAAAATATGGACTTGTCCAGTAGACCTCTAGAATATTTAGTAAAATTTTGCGAGTCTAATTCACTGGATAAGTATTTTTAATAAATTGGTTTTCACAGCGCATAATCTGTCCTAAAAACGCAGATTATGTAACATACACTTATGTGGCTATTTGGAGTCTTGTATGACTTGTATTTGACATGAACTTGTATGAGCACTCATATAAGGTATATATGAAGTGCATTACTAATGTTAAGTATTGTGTTCACCAATGGGTCCGTAGGGTTTACTTGTGCATTTAGAATCATTAGGTGTCACTTACACGGTTTTGAACTTTTAAACGTCTTGGACAAACGGGTTATATGGTGTATCGATTATACACATATACTCACTTAGTGACACATGTAATAGGGAGTCGGTAGTACTTCCTATTTGCGGATTTTGGATTATTTGCTTGCATCCTAAGGTGAGTTTCACTACTTTTTCTCAAAAGCATGCGTCTCGGGTTTGAGACAACTTACTTAACTTTTCTAATCCGGTTTGGACTTCTATTTTCTAGTCCGGTTTGGGACTAAGATTTTTCTAGTCCAGTTTGGCACTACTTTCACATCCCAGGTTTTGGGGTGCTATGACTCCTTGTGTGGGCCGGGTTTTACGATTCCTTGTGTGGATCGCGTTTTTACCAGTTTACAACTTTTACTTTCCTTTGTGAACTAAACACATTCTATCACATAAAGTCCTTACATATTATTGGGTTAATCGCTGGAGGCGAACGGGGTATTAGTTGATAGCGCTATGAGGTTGTGCAGCAACCTCATGCTTGAGGTGCTTGTGTCACGGGCATGAACTTTTGACCACATCTTTCCTACTAGTGTTGATAGACAGTAGTACTAAGGCAGTTTAACGTATGTTAACACATTTCTGAAGGTTCCCAATAATCACATGTTTAGTTACAATGAGGGGGCTACCTACCCTTGCTAAGCTTAAACTGATGACACTTTAACATTTGGGTTTTGACAACTTCACACCTGTTATCTAAACTGTGAACTCACCAACATTGTTTGTTGACCCACGATGTACATCCTTTTGCAGGTAGTTAGCTTCCGGTGTCACGATTAGGAAGCACTACACGTTTCACTGCATTTGGGGTCTTGGGCATACACCTAAATTACATATCATGCTTTTACGTTTTCTTTCATATGGTTTTAATTTGGGCGCGTTGTTTTGCGTATGGGTTTTAAAAGGTTTAAAGTTGGTTTACGCTTCCGCAGTTTAACTTAACTTGATTTTTGAAAAACGACTAAATAGTTTGGGCATTTAGAGTCGTTCATGTGACATATGGCTATGGGATCCTGGTATGTCATGCGCCTCGCGGTATAAACCCCGCAGTGGAAATTTGAGGGTGTGACATCTAACAAGCTCAAAAATTTTAAACAAGACATTACCCAATTATCTAAAAGGATCAAACACATTGGCATGTTTAAATAGGTTTGTGAAGTGAAAAAGGCTATAACAACAAATGTTAAAACTTAATTGGACATGTGTTTATTTAATATGAGTTCAAACAAAATGAATTGATGATTTTAGCTAAGTTTTCCTTATCACACCCTCAAATTTCCACTGCGGGGTTTATACCGCGAGGCGCATGACATATCAGGATCCCATAGCCATAAGTCATATGAACGAACTCTAAATGCCCAAACCATTTAGTTCGCTTTCAAAAACCAAGTTTAGTTAAGCTGCGGAAGCGTAAACCAAATTTAAACCTTTTAAAAACCATGCGCAAAACAACGCGCCAAAATTAAAACTACATGAAAGAACATGTAAAAGCATAATATGTAATTTAGGTGTATGCCCAAGACCCCAAATGCAGTGAAGTGTGCAGTGCTTTCTAATCCTGGAACCGGAAGCTAACTACCTGCAAAAGCATGTAAATCGTGGGTCAACAAACAATGTTGGTGAGTTCACTAAGTAAAGTAGATGAGTGTGTAACTGCGCTGGTTTCCAAGACCACGTAAACAAGTAATTGAGTTGGTTCCAAGAACCGTGTAAACACTAGTTCGTCGCATGTCAAGGGTAGCTAGCCCATTCATGATAACTAACACCGAATATACCGAACTGCTATGTACGTGTAGCCACAAATGTGAGCCGCATGCCTGACATCATTGTCTATCCACAATGATAAAGTTCGTTAAGTTATAGTTCACGCCCGCGCTCCCCGAGCCGGTGTGAGGTTTGTAAGACCTAATAGCGCTATCAACTAATAACCCTCTTGCCATAACCCGGCAACTCATTCGGTACGTGAGGACTTACAGATGATAGAGTTGGTTTAGTTCATCAAGGACACAGTTTGCGAACTAGTAAAACCCGACTCACACAAGGAGTCAAAAACCGACCCACACAAGGATCCATAGCATCCCAACCCGGGACGTGTAAGTAGTCCCAAACCGGACTAGAAAATAGTAGTCCCAAACCGGACTAGAAAATGTTTTGTAAGTTGTCTCAAACCCGAGACGCATGCTTTTGAGAAAAGAATAGTGAAACTCACCTTAGAATGCAAGCAAATAAATCCAACTCCAAAGTAGGGTGTGCTACCGACTCCCTAGTACATGTGTCACTAAGTGAGTATATGTGTAATACCATTACACCATATAATCCGTTTGTCCAAGACGTTTAAATGTTCAAAAGCGTGTAAGTGACACCTAGTGATTCTACATGCATAAGTAAGTCCTACGGACCCGTTGGTGAATATGTTGGTTACATTTAGTTTTACACTCCCTATGCATCATATACAAGTGCCCATTCAATTATATATCAAATACATAACACATAGGACTTCAATTAGTCATGTAGACACTTAATACACAATCTGCGTTTTTAGGACAGATTGTGCGTCACCAAAACTAATTTATTTAAAATAATAAATCAGTGAGTTAAACTCCCAAATTTTTACTGAATATTCTTTAGGATACATTTAACAACCCATATTTTTATTTTGTCTCAAAACCAAACACCAAAATTTATTAAAATTCGTTCAACACAGCTACGTTCAGAAAGCTTTCACAACAGGTCAGTTTAGTATAAAAATTCCCAAAAATTGTGTATTCATCCAAACGGGATGAGTCCACTTGGAAAAGCCAAATTATCCCAACGTTGAGCTTCTGTAAAAATTTCATAACTTAATTCTTTATAGAACCCGAGTTATGACGGTTTAAAGTCGACTCAGTTTGTTAACCCGAAATTCTGATATGACCTATTTTCAAAGAAAATTCCAAAAACGACTCAAACGACGTCCAAATCACTCGATTTTACCCATTATGAAAAGCTAAGACCAGGTGTGATTTAACCATGCAAAGAAAACATCAAAATCATCATGTTAAAGCCACGTAACAGACCCTACAAGTTAACCTAAACATTCTGTCCAGATTTTAATCATGCATAAACCTTTATTTAAACGACTCACGTGTGCGTATAATCGATCAATAATCATCAACAATCATTACAAAACATTCCTAAGACCTATTAAGATCAGAATCTATCATAATACATGCAAGAATCATAACCCTAATGATCAACATATCAACAACTTGCGCAACAAGTAATCTATTATATCACAAATCGCCTATCATCATGTTTAACTCGTTAAATCTTCAAAAACTTCAAGTTTTAATATTTATAAAATGGTTTCAGACCTGGAAAAACTTGGTTATGATGTTTTAAAACACATTAAAGATAATAAAAACATGTAAGGTTGAGTATTATACCGAAAGCACTTCAAAACCACCAACCGAATACTCTCCAAGCTTCCCGAATGGTGTTCTTGAGCCTTAGCAGGTGTTGAGGGTATATATTTTCTTAATGGGGTGTTTAAAGGCAGATTAGGGTTGTATGATTATGAAAAAGATGTGAAAAATTCGTTTTAAAGGTGTTTAGGTCGGTTCCCCTACGAATTGGGCTTCTAGAAGTTATTTGGGCTGCATCAAAGTCAAGCAGCCCAGCTGCTCTAACAGTCCACGAGTCAAAACCCCCACAAGGCCTAATGTCCTTATTTGTTTTTTTTTTTCATTTTCTTTTATGCATTTGTCGTTTAGTGGCCAACTTGCTCCTGACACATTTTACATTTTGACCATTTATCAATTAACGTCATTATTATTATTCTTTTTTTTTTTCGTTTACTCTGAATTGAGTGATGGTCAATTCTTTTGTGAAAAGAGAATATTGTATTTTGGGTATTTGACTTGGTTCACGCCAAGTCTTAACATACTACTTCTTTTTATATATATATATATATATATATATGTATGTATTATTTGATTAGTAACAAATCTATAAAATATTTAAACCAAATATTTTATAACTAGTTTATAACTTCTGGCCTAATAATAGTTAGTTACGGACCTGGTCTCGTATACTCGCGTACAAAAATTAGTTTCGTTTAATATCATGTAACGCCATATAAGTTCACAAATAAATTCATATAAGCACATAATTGTAAATAATATCAAACGATTAACTCACCATTATTAAACTTCACTGTTCACCAACGTCCGAGGTTCACTAATCATGTATACCGTCCGGTAATTCCTCAAATTACCACTTCATGCAGTTATTAACCTATAACTGTGTAACGTGTGTCCTATCTAGCTAACCCTAGTTAAGTATAATGCAAGGAATGTAACTAGAGTTTAGTTAAAGTGAGAACCTGAAATTGCGGGGTATCACATCATCCCCAAGTTGAAAAGAATTTCGTCCCGAAATTCAGCAAGTAAATAATAACGCCAGCTAGAAAAGTGTGCGCTTGGTTCCCGGATGTCACATCATCCCCAAGTTGAAAGGAATTTCGCCCTGAAATTCACTTTGAGCGAGCTGCTTTATGTTCGGCATTCGATCTATGCACAGGTTCAGGTTCAGTAAAGAGGTGTGGATATTTGAGTCGCATCTGATCTCTGCGCTCCCACGTGTATTCCGGTCCTAGACGGGAATTCCACCGTACCTTAACAATAGGTATAGTGCTTTGTCTTAGTTTCTTGACGCCCTGCTCAAGAATCTCTACTGGTTCTTCCACGAACCATAGCTGGTCGTCCACCCGAATCTCCTCCAGTGGCACTACCAGTGTCGTATCCGATAGGCATTTCTTCAAGTTCGATACGTGGAATACATTGTGCACTCCACTGAGTTCATCAGGCAAGTTTAGCTGGTAAGCTACCGGACCAATCCTTTTGACAATCTCGAATGGTCCAACGTATCGTGGGTTCGACTTTCCCCGTTTTCCAAAGCGTATCACCCCCTTCCAAGGTAACACCTTCAATAGAACCTTGTCCCCAACCTGGAACTTCAAAGGTTTCCTACGCTTATCAGTGTAGCTTTTCTGTCGATCTCGAGCAGCAACCATCCGGTTTTTGATTTGTACTATCTTCTCAGAAGTTTCGTGCACGAGTTCGGGACCTGTTAGCTGGCTATCCCCAACCTCAGTCCAGCAGATGGAAGACCTACACTTGCGTCCATAAAGTGCCTCAAAAGGCGCACACTGTATCGAAGTGTGGTAGCTGTTGTTATACGAGAATCCAATCAAAGGCAAGTGCTTATCCCAACTGTTGCCAAAATCCACCACGCATGCTCGTAGCAGATCTTCCAATGTTTGGATGGTACGTTCACTCTGTCCATCCGTCTGTGGGTGATAGGCTGTGCTCATATCTAAGCGAGTTCCCAAAGCGTTTTGGAGAGTAGTCCAAAAATGAGAAGTGAATCGTGCATCGCGATCAGATATAATAGAAGTAGGCACCCCATGCCTAGAGACTACCTCATTGATGTAGAGATTAACTAGTTTCTCCAGCGAGTCCGTTTCCTTTATTGCCAGAAAGTGTGCCGATTTGGTTAAACGATCCACGATAACCCAAATCATGTTATGGCCAGTTGCCGTTCTAGGAAGCTTTGTGATGAAATCCAGAGAGATTCCGTCCCATTTCCACATAGGGATTTCTGGTTGCTGGAGTAGGCCTGAAGGTTTCTAATATTCAATCTTAACTTTCACACAAGTCAAGCACTTACTAACATAAGTGGTTATCTCAGCTTTCATGTTTGGCCACCAGTAAAGAGTTTTGAGATCTTGGTACATTTTGTCCGAACCAGGATGTACTGAATGTCGAGAGGTGTGGGCTTCATCGAGCACCAGTTGTTTGAGATCCCCAAAACGTGGTATCCAGACTCGATTCATGAAACATTGAAGACCATCTGTCTTTAGTTCCAAGTGCTTATCAGCACCATGTAAAGTTTCAAGCCCGATGTTTCCTTTTTTTCAAAGCCTCGCCCTGGGCTTCACGTATCTTATCAAGAAGATTAGAATGTACGGTAAGTTGTAAAGCTCGCACTCTTTTGGGTTTCGTTTCCTTACGACTGAGGGCATCAGCTACTACGTTAGCTTTCCCTGGATGATACTTGATGGCACAGTCATAATCATGCAGAAGCTTGACCCATCGACGCTGTCGCATGTTCAGCTCCTTTTGATCGATTATGAGTTGGAGGCTCTTGTGGTCAGTGAATATCGTACACTTCGTCCCATAGAGATAATCCCTCCAGATCTTTAGAGCAAAAACCATTGCTCCCAGTTCCAAGTCATGGGTGGTGTAATTCTTCTCATGAACCTTTAATTGACGTGAGGCATACGCGATCACCTTATCACGCTGCATCAGCACACACCCTAAACCTTGGATAGGCGCATCACAGTACACCACGAAGTCCTCTGTACCCTCAGGTAGTGATAGTATAGGTGCACTGCAAGGTTTCGACTTTAATAATTGAAAAGCAGATTCTTGGGCATCTCACCACTTGTAAGTAATACCCTTCTGTGTCAAAGCAGTGAGGGGTTGAGTGATCTTAGAGAATCCCTCAATGAACCTGTGATAATATCCCGCAAGGCCAAGAAACTGGCGCACCTCTGTAGAAGTCTTAGGAGCCTCCCACTTTTTGATAGCTTAAATCTTGGCGGGATCGACATGTATTCCTGCCTTGTTAACCACAAGTCCAAGAAATTGGACTTCTTGAATCCAGAAGTCACATTTAGAGAATTTCGCATTCAGCTGCTCATTTCTCAAGAGTTCCAAGATCAGCTGCAGGTGTTGCTCGTGCTCTTCCCTGCTCTTGGAATAAATCAGTATGTCATCTATGAACACAATGACGAATTTGTCCAAATAGGGCTTGCACGCGCGGTTCATTAGATCCATGAACACAGCCGGTGCATTGGTTAGACCAAATGGCATCACCAAATACTCATAATGTCCATAATGAGTTCAAAAGGCTGTCTTCACCACATCCTTCTCTCGGACTCTCAGCTGATGGTATCCTGTCCTCAAGTCAATCTTAGAATAGAAGCTCGACCCTTGCAGCTGGTCGAACAAGTCATCAATACGAGGAAAAAGGGTAGAGGTTCTTAACCGTCACTTTGTTCAACTCCCGATAATCAATGCACATGCGGAAACTCCCGTCTTTCTTCTTAACAAACAGAACTGGAGCTCCCCATGTCGAAGAACTAGGTCTAATGAAACCCCTATCCAATAGCTCTTGGAGTTGGGTAGATAGCTCTTGAAGTTCGCCTGGTGCTAGGCGGTATGGTGCGCGTGCAACTGGAGCTGCTCCAGGCGCAAGATCAATCTGGAACTCCACTTGACGAACGGGTGGGAGTCCAGGTAATTCCTCTGGGAAGACATCTGGGAAATCTCGGACTACTGGGATGTCCTCAATCTTGATTTCATTTTCAGCTCGAGTGTCAGATATGTTAGCCAAAATGGCTGGACAGCCCTTACGAATACACTTCTGGGCCTTCAAATAGGAGATGATACCCACCATGGCTCCACCTCGATCACCCTGTATAGATAAAAGTTCTCCACTTGGGAGGGGAATACGAACTATCTTCTCCTGACAGAGAATTTCAGCACGTTGCTTGGACAACCAGTCCATGCCAACCACGAGGTCAAAGCTACCTAGGGTGATAGGTAAGAGGTTGATGGCAAACAATTGCCCATTCAACTCGAGCTTACAGTCACAATGTATATAGGTTACCTCGACAGGCTTCCCATCAGCCAATTCAATAGAGTATGGGGTATCAAGAAGAGTAGGAACCATCCTTAATTGTTTGCTAAGTTTCGATGACACAAAACTATAGTCCGCACCAGTATCATATAAGATTGAAGCAAGAGTGTCGTATCCGTCACGGCATTGTTGTCAGCCCTAGCTTCCCCAGAGCCAATCACAAATGCTCCCCATTGTTGTTGTTACCGTTGTGGTAGTTGTTGTTGAAGGACTTATACCTCACACTATCCCACGTTCTCTTGCTATCACCAAAAGTAGAAGATGAAGCACCATGTTTCGGAAAAATACCATGCTCAACAGCCTCATCAGTGAGTTTGCGAGCCAGTTGAAAGATTTTTTAGATTATGGGTAGGTCAGCTCAATGGTCAACAGCACCATTCGTTTCTTCAATCGTGACTGTCAGTCACTGGTAGGTTTCGTCTTTCTTTGAGATGTTGCACTGCATCACAGGCCTTACGTAACTCCCCAAAAGTGTGTGTAATAAGCCCCGATCTAATGTGTTCCCATGAATCTACCATATACTTATGGGTAACAGGGATATGCAGTCATACGTCCGCCCGCTCATACTAGGCGTAAGGTACTAAAGTAAGAAATAAGTTCTATATGTGTAACCCAGTCCCGTCTGAGTTTCGAATGGAAGTAAGAAAGATCAAGCAACAAGGAACAGAAACTAATTGTCTCCTTGCTCAGTGAAAAAGGATAAGTCTCAGTATTTGAATTGCTTCACAGTTGGCTCGATTTAATGGTACCACGTCATGCGCATCGTGCAGCTTCCTGTGTACGTGCGCCACAACGCTCGCAAGGGCTCCCTCCCTTGTACTATTGTTGTTTCCTCATCCATGAGGTTTGTTAAGATACTACTCCCAGTAATGCGCCACCTAGTGTAACCCTGGGTTCCCACCATTGACGTGTTCAGAATTAGGTCTAGAACTAGAAGATAACATATCTCCCGAAGTCATATGTTGTAAGTGTACTTATGCTATGATGATTATAGACTAGACTCAACATGCAGTCCTAGTTCACTATAACCAATGGCTCTGATACCAATCTGTCACACCCTCAAATTTCCACTGCGGGGTTTATACCGCGAGGCGCATGACATACCAGGATCCCATAGCCATAAGTCATATGAACGAACTCTAAATGCCCAAACCATTTAGTTCGCTTTCAAAAACCAAGTTTAGTTAAGCTGCGGAAGCGTAAACCAAATTTAAACCTTTTAAAAACCATGCGCAAAACAACGCGCCCAAATTAAAACTACATGAAAGAACATGTAAAAGCATAATATGTAATTTAGGTGTATGCCCAAGACCCCAAATGCAGTGAAGTGTGCAGTGCTTTCTAATCCTGGCACCGGAAGCTAACTACCTGCAAAAGCATGTAAATCGTGGGTCAACAAACAATGTTGGTGAGTTCACTAAGTAAAGTAGATGAGTGTGTAACTGCGCTGGTTTCCAAGACCACGTAAACAAGTAATTGAGTTGGTTCCAAGAACCGTGTAAACACTAGTTCGTCGCATGTCAAGGGTAGCTAGCCCATTCATGATAACTAACACCGAATATACCGAACTGCTATGTACGTGTAGCCACAAATGTGAGCCGCATGCCTGACATCATTGTCTATCCACAATGATAAAGTTCGTTAAGTTATAGTTCACGCCCGCGCTCCCCGAGCCGGTGTGAGGTTTGTAAGACCTAATAGCGCTATCAACTAATAACCCGCTTGCCATAACCCGACAACTCATTCGGTACGTGAGGACTTACAGATGATAGAGTTGGTTTAGTTCATCAAGGACACAGTTTGCGAACTAGTAAAACCCGACTCACACAAGGAGTCAAAAACCGACCCACACAAGGATCCATAGCATCCCAACCCGGGATGTGTAAGTAGTCCCAAACCGGACTAGAAAATAGTAGTCCCAAACCGGACTAGAAAATAGTAGTCCCAAACCGGACTAGAAAATGTTTTGTAAGTTGTCTCAAACCCGAGACGCATGCTTTTGAGAAAAGAATAGTGAAACTCACCTTAGAATGCAAGCAAATAAATCCAACTCCAAAGTAGGGTCTGTTACCGACTCCCTAGTACATGTGTCACTAAGTGAGTATATGTGTAATACCATTACACCATATAATCCGTTTGTCCAAGACGTTTAAATGTTCAAAAGCGTGTAAGTGACACCTAGTGATTCTACATGCATAAGTAAGTCCTACGGACCCGTTGGTGAATATGTTGGTTACATTTAGTTTTACACTCCCTATGCATAATATACAAGTGCCCATTCAATTTTATATCAAATACATAACACATAGGACTTCAATTAGTCATGTAGACACTTAATACACAATCTGCGTTTTTAGGACAGATTGTGCGTCACCAAAACTAATTTATTTAAAATACTAAATCAGTGAGTTAAACTCCCAAATTTTTACTGAATATTCTTGTTAGGACAAAGAGGATTGGTGAAACCACTTTTGGAAACCTTAGTCTAATTCACTTCTGTCATTTTGGCTAAGTATAGAAGTACTGAAAAGAAAACAAAGAACTGCTGAAGAGAAGACAAGAGAAGTGCTGAAGAAGAAACTTCATCAGAAGTTCTGAAGTCCAAACCAGACAAGTTCACTTCAGAAGTACTGAAGACAAACTACTCATCAGTAGTTTGTCATTCATCAGCACTTAGCATCAGATATTTTCCACCGCCTTTTGCATCAGTAGTTTATTGTTTATTATAACTTTTAGCTGTATTTGTTAGTTTCAATGTTGCAACTTGTGCAACTTGTTTCTGTTGTTTCTGTACTTGCTTTTTGGAAAGATACATGTATGTAAACGTCTATAAATAGGAGGCTTCAACCTTCTATTTTAGACATTGATTTTAATAGAAAAATCCTTCAAACACTCTCAACTGTTCTATTCCATTTCAGTATTTATTGTGAATCTGTCTAAGTATCTAACTCTCATTTACTGCTTAGATTCATAATAAATACTTGTCATTTATTAGTTTCAATCATCAAGGGGGAGTAATAACTCTTGCTTAGTATAAAAAGTGTTGCTTTAACTTATACATTCCGCTGTGCTTATAATCTGATTTACAAGGGCTTGCTAAACACTTAAGTGTCAAGATAGCAAGTTCTTACTTAGCAAAAAGAGCAAACTGATCCCAACAATTCTTTAGGATACATTTAACAATCCATATTTTTATTTTGTCTCAAAACCAAACACCAAAATTTATTAAAATTCGTTCAACACAGCTACGTTCAGAAAGCTTTCACAACAGGTCAGTTTAGTATAAAAATTCCCAAAAATTGTGTATTCATCCAAACGGGATGAATCCACTTGGAAAAGCCAAATTATCCCAATGTTGAGCTTCTGTAAAAATTTCATAACTTAATTCTTTATAGAACCCGAGTTATGACGGTTTAAAGTCGACTCAGTTTGTTAACCCGAAATTCTGATATGACCTATTTTCAAAGAAAATTCCAAAAACGACTCAAACGACGTCCAAATCACTCGATTTTACCCATTATGAAAAGCTAAGACCAGGTGTGATTTAACCATGCAAAGAAAACATCAAAATCATCATGTTAAAGCCACGTAACAGACCCTACAAGTTAACCTAAACATTCTGTCCAGATTTTAATCATGCATAAACCTTTATTTAAACGACTCACGTGTGCGTATAATCGATCAATAATCATCAACAATCATTACAAAACATTCCTAAGACCTATTAAGATCAGAATCTATCATAATACATGCAAGAATCATAACCCTAATGATCAACATATCAACAACTTGCGCAACAAGTAATCTATTATATCACTAATCGCCTATCATCATGTTTAACTCGTTAAATCTTCAAAAACTTCAAGTTTTAATATTTATAAAATGGTTTCAGACCTGGAAAAACTTGGTTATGATGTTTTAAAACACATTAAAGATAATAAAAACATGTAAGGTTGAGTATTATACCGAAAGCACTTCAAAACCACCAACCGAATACTCTCCAAGCTTCCCGAATGGTGTTATTGAGCCTTAGCAGGTGTTGAGGGTATATATTTTCTTAATGGGGTGTTTAAAGGCAGATTAGGGTTGTATGATTATGAAAAAGATGTGAAAAATTCGTTTTAAAGGTGTTTAGGTCGGTTCCCCTACGAATTGGGCTTCTAGAAGTTATTTGGGCTGCATCAAAGTCAAGTAGCCCAGCTGCTCTAACAGTCCACGAGTCAAAAGCCCCCACAAGGCCTAATGTCCTTATTTGTTTTTTTTTTCATTTTCTTTTATGCATTTGTCGTTTAGTGGCCAACTTGCTCCTGACACATTTTACATTTTGACCATTTATCAATTAACGTCATTATTATTATTCTTTTTTTTTTTCGTTTACTCTGAATTGAGTGATGGTCAATTCTTTTGTGAAAAGAGAATATTGTATTTTGGGTATTTGACTTGGTTCACGCCAAGTCTTAACATACTACTTCTTTTTATATATATATATATATGTATGTATTAATTGATTAGTAACAAATCTATAAAATATTTAAACCAAATATTTTATAACTAGTTTATAACTTCTGGCCTAATAATAGTTAGTTACGGACCTGGTCTCGTATACTCGCGTACAAAAATTAGTTTCGTTTAATATCATGTAACGCCATATAAGTTCACAAATAAATTCATATAAGCACATAATTGTAAATAATATCAAACGATTAACTCACCATTATTAAACTTCACTGTTCACCAACGTCCGAGGTTCACTAATCATGTATACCGTCCGGTAATTCCTCGAATTACCACTTCATGCAGTTATTAACCTATAACTGTGTAACGTGTGTCCTATCTAGCTAACCCTAGTTAAGTATAATGCAAGGAATGTAACTAGAGTTTAGTTAAAGTGAGAACCTGAAATTGCGGGGTATCACATTCCTCTTCCAAGGAAAAAAGGAAGAAAACATTTCCACAAATAATAAATTTCAAATAATATTTTTAGGTAAGCTTAAATTTAGATAGAAAGGACCATTACAGGGAAGGAGGATACTGGAAGCATGATAGAGACAAACGAGGATGATGTGGATCTCCTAATCCCGGTTAGACTGATTATCCACGAATAAAGAAACAAAAGAACATGGGTAGCTGTCTCTAAACTTAAATCAAGATAAAGCAATCACCTGAATACCTATATGTAACCATAACTAGTCGTCCTGGACACAAAGGAAGAAATATGATAGGGAGGCGAGGAGGCACGGGTCATTGGAGAGGAAGACACGAAGACAATATGGGTCATCGGAGAGGAAGACATGAAGACATTTGGGGGGCCAGTCACCACCTAATTTGTTGCTTATCTACCTGGTGGTGTATAAAACACTCCTTATGTTACAATGATATATAAAACACTTCTCATGTAACACCTTACATCACCAAAAAACACTCCTTATGTTACAATGATATTATGATGTTTACCCTTAACACAAACAATGATATATAAAACACTTCTGATGTTACATTGTTATAACAACAAAACACTTCTCATGTTACGTTGTTATAAGAAACAAAACACTCCTTTTGGTACGCTGATATTATGGGTTTAAACGAAATTTGTTTGGAGATTTTAGGTGTTTTGAAGGATAAGGGTGGAGATCTTTTGTTGTCTTGTTTTTTATTTATTTCAATTCAACCAGGAAGGTTTGAGAGAGAGAGAGAGAGAGAGAGATAAAGAGAGAGAGAGAGAGAGAGAGAGAGAGGAGATAGAATTTTGAGCATGATTTTAGAAGAAGTTAAACAGTTTCTTTAATTAAAATAATAGAATGTCAATTTTGCTCTCAATTAAAACATTTAATGGACAAATTTAACCCTATCTATTATGAGAATTAATTAGAATCTAAACAATTTTATAGGTTTAATCTAAACCATCAATTTTTAGATCCAATGGATCAAAACACTTCCTACACTTCTTAAAAAAATCCATTTTCCTACAGGAACCGTACCCTGTATATATATGATTTGGTTCCTTTGAAAACTCCGACGTAAAATGTGAATTTTAATTTTTTTTTACACACTGATGTAAAAACGGCTAACTCCGTCGTGAAAAAAATGCAAAAAAAAATTATTTACGACAGTTTTACACTGGTGTAAAAAAACGGCCACACTTATGTAAACTATATACGTAAATATATATATATATATATATATATATATATATATATATATATATATATATATATACGACAAGAGTTGGTGGCTGTTAAATTTGGAGAGATGAAATCAGTTGCTGGATGGAAGGAATCAAGACTGGTTGAGACTTACAAAGACCTTGAGAAACAGAGGAAAATTTATCCAAATCTACCTAGAAAGCCAAATTATCATGGTGAAGATCAACCATCTCGACAGACCCAAAAACACAAAATTCTGTCCTCAATAGATGATCTTAACATATCTACTATGAAACATAATAAAAGGCAGAAGGAAATGTCTGATGCTGCGGAGGGGTTGGAATTTGAAAACTTGGTCAAGCACGGTTTGATATATCAGATCAAATTTCACACAGACCCTACCAATGATAGACTGAGGGAAATCATCGGCCAAAGTAATCAATCAGACTCAAGGTCAAATAAGGGAGAGCCTGATAAGGACATTTTATAACACAACAAAGACTGTTGAAAACTAAAGTCTATTGAAAACTTAGCAGTTGTAGTCTCCAACAGATGATGAACACTGGCGATTAATATAACATATGTTATATTTGTGATGATACTGAGTAGCATCTATTATATTTATAATGATATTTAATAACATCTGTTATATCTATGATGATATTAAATAGCACATGTTATATTTGATAGTTATCAATTATGGAACAACAGATGTTGGATAATAGATACTTCACACTAATAGATATTACCTAACAGATTATTTGTACTTAATACTCAACATTTTAATAAACAATTGATACTTGTATAGTGATAACTAATGCTTTCTAGATAGTATCCAACATGAGCTAAATATTGTTCAATTCGTACTATTATACAATCGACTCTAGTTCAATAATTCAAAAAAAATTAATGTTTTCTACTAAATTGACATAACACAACACATGTTACTCGAAAAACTGATAACATTTGGGCTTAGATCGCTTCTTCCGGGGTCCTTTGCATGTAGAGGATAGCTCACCAACATTTAGTATATCAGAATCTTCAACACTTCTTTTTTCCATTGGGAGTTGTAGTAGAATCGGGTACGACATCGACAACAGAAGAATCAGCCGTAACAGACACAACATCCTTCAAACAGTTGCTGGATGGAAGGAATCAAGACTGGTTGAGACTTACAAAGACCTTGAGAAACAGAGGAAAATTTATCCAAATCTACCTAGAAAGCCAAATTATCATGGTGAAGATCAACCATCTCGACAGACCCAAAAACACAAAATTCTGTCCTCAATAGATGATCTTAACATAGCTACTATGAAACATAATAAAAGGCAGAAGGAAATGTCTGATGCTGAGGAGGGGTTGGAATTTGAAAACTTGGTCAAGCACGGTTTGATATATCAGATCAAATTTCGCACAGACCCTACCAATGATAGACTGAGGGAAATCATCAGCCAAAGTAATCAATCAGACTCAAGGTCAAATAAGGGAGAGCCTGATAAGGACATTTTATAACACAACAAAGACTGTTGAAAACTAAAGTCTATTGAAAACTTAGCAGTTGTAGTCTCCAACAGATGATGAACACTGACGATTAATATAACATCTGTTTGAATAGCACATGTTATATTTGTGATGATACTGAGTAGCATCTGTTATATTTATGATGATATTGAATAGCATCTGTTATATCTATGATGATATTAAATAGCACCTGTTATATTTGATAGTTATCAATTATGGCACAACAGATGTTGGATAATAGATACTTCACACTAATAGATATTACCTAACAGATTATTTGTACTTAATACTCAACATTTTAACAAATAATTGATACTTGTATAGTGATAACTAATGCTTTTTAGATAGTATCCAACATGAGCTAAATATTGTTCAATTCGAACTATTATACAACCGACTCTAGTTCAATAATTTAAAAAAAAATTGTTTTCTACTAAATTGACATAACACAACACATGTTACTCGAAAAACTGATAACTTTTGGGCTTAGATCGCTTCTTTTGGGGTCCTTTGCATGTAGAGGATAGCTCACCAACATTTAGTATATCAGAATCTTCAACTCTTCTTTTTTCCATTGGGAGTTGTTGAATCTGGTACGACATCGACAACAGAAGAATCAGTCGTAACAGCACAACATCCTTCAAACAAATCACAAAACAAATAATGAACTATTAAATAAGGACACAAACTCTACAAACACCTTTCACATCACTTGACTACCCCTTGCAAAGATTCTGAAAGGTTAACAAATTTGAATTCACAATCTTCCTGACTGACTGTCACACCCCAACTTTTCCCTCGTCGGTTGCGACGTTTGGTGCCTTTGCTAGCTCAGCGGAAAGTTGCATCTAAGACTCTTATTTCCTGAACGCCATTGCTAACCCTCTAGGATCCCCGATCCCAATATGTCGACTACTCCAACCGTGCCATTACCAAAGTTTAAACCTGAAAGACATACTTAAAAAGTCAACATAAAGCTGGTGAGTTCATAAGTTTGCAACAATAGTTCCACAAGTTTTTGTAAAAGAGTTTCCGTAAGTCTGAAAAGATCATTCCCGTTAATACTATGTCATAAGAACGTTAGCTAGACGTTAAGTGTTTTTACTACTACGGTTGGGAACCCATTACTGAACATGTACCAAATGATGAAACCAGCCCAGATGACTGGGTTACCGATGCCTCGATAACCCGATAGTTAGAGACAATATGCACCCGCCCGGCCCCGCCGTCGAGTGGGGTTTGTGAGGCCCAATAGATCTATCCACATTTCCCTCGTTGTGCGTTCCAGCACATTCATGGTTTCCCCCTAGGACTTTCCATAAAAGCCGTATAGTAATATAAAGTGCCCATAGTATAACATGATCTTTAAAACGATGTAAGTAGTACGCATGTTTCTTCCCCGAATGTAAAACCAGTAACAGCAGGGCCGTGACACTCACGCACCCATTTCATTTTTCAAAAACTTGTTCGTTTGGAATTCCTAAGGTTTTCATTAAAGAAGCATGTCTTCCACCCCGAAAACATTTATAAAACAGTAAAAAGTGGGGTCATGAACTCACCTTAATTTCCATGCTAAGCTAGCAAACAAGCGCGAAGCTTTGACCGACTTCCTCGTTCCCTATTAGAACAATGGACACCTTAAAGTCTAACACATATAAACCTAGCCTATTATCCGGCTAAAAGATAGTTTATCCAACTATCTAGACTCGTGTGTATAACTCGAGTACTAATATGCTTTAACTCGACGAACCGATCGTGACTTATCTTACTTATGCGTTAACACACGTGTTGGGTCAAATTAGAGAATGATGTTATCAATTACAAGCAAGTACTTAGCCAAGTGCTCACACAGTGGGCTGAGCACTTAGGCAAGTACTCAGCCAAGTGCTCACCTGAGCACTTAGTCAAGTACTCAGCTAAGTGCTCACACAGTGGGCTGAGCACTTAGGCAAGTACTCAGCCAAGTGCTCACCTGAGCACTTAGTCAAGTACTCAGCTAAGTGCTCACACCGTGGGCTGAGCACTTAGGCAAGTACTTAGCCAAGTGCTCACCTGAGCACTTAGTCAAGTACTCAGCTAAGTACTCACACAGTGGGCTGAGCACTTAGGCAAGTACTCAGCCAAGTGCTCACCTGAGCACTTAGTCAAGTACTCAGCTAAGTACTCACACATTTTAGGGTTTTCCAAGCAAGTGGCGGCTTGCTTGAAGGACAAGGCTCGGGATCTATATATAGGACACTAGACACCATAGAAAGGGTGTGCATTTTGGAACCACCACCCCGGGGGAGCTCACTCGGGGTGGGTGATTATCTTGTCATTTGTTTATTACATTCAATGAAAGTTCTCTTTGTTCAATCCAAAATCTATCTATTTTTCTTATATTAGTTGTTTGTTCTTGGCTCAAATTCACCCGTCTCTATATTTATATCAATTCAAGGCTTAAACAAGATCTTTTGGGAATATCAATTGGTATCAGAGCCACGGTTGGCTCGTTTGAGGCTTGTTTTGATTGGATCTTCAACCGA
Source organism: Ambrosia trifida (assembly GCA_028751855.1). NCBI lineage: Eukaryota > Viridiplantae > Streptophyta > Magnoliopsida > Asterales > Asteraceae > Ambrosia > Ambrosia trifida. The sequence goes on along the minus strand of CM054124.1, from coordinate 21,804,889 downwards.
AACCCGCCGGAGACGTAAAACAGTTGCTGAATATGGGGTTTAAATGAATTTTCAGTTCATGTGTGGATGAATTCTGCGCACTTATGCTTGAATGTTGAGTACTTGTTTCATATGTTGAGTACTTGTTTCATATTTTGAGTACTTGTTTCATATCTTGAGTACTTGTTCATATCTTGAATGTTGAGTACTTGTTCGTGGATGAATTTTGAGCACTTATATGAAGAAATAAGATGGCGGCTGATGAAGCATTTGTGACTCCTAGGGTTAACAATGATTGGATAGTGATTATTCTTTTTGGGAGTTGTGCATGATTGTCTTATTCTAGCAGAGCTGTACGGATGTTGCGTACTTGTGTGTGTCATCCCTGAGCACTTAGTCAAGTACTCAGCCAAGTGAAGATTCGAAGACAGTATCAGATATACTTTTTTAAGGATCATATCAAGAATTGATAGCATAATTCTCGGGGGAATATTGTTGGGTCAAATTAGAGAATGATGTTATCAATTACAAGCAAGTACTTAGCCAAGTGCTCACACAGTGGGCTGAGCACTTAGGCAAGTACTCAGCCAAGTGCTCACCTGAGCACTTATGTGACAACTCGGGTAAATCTCTCTTTTGGTCTCTATCTTTTGTTTGTTTCCTTCGTTATTCTTTTGTTCTTTTGGTACTTGTGCAATTTTCGGGACGAAAATTCTTTTAACGTGGGGATGATGTGACACCCGGCAAATTCTGGTTAACAGCGTTGTTTAGATGAAAGTCTACCTTAGCGAGTCACGCGTATATTGTACTTAACTGGGTTAGTTAAGTCGGGATATGGTTCGGGAACTATTGGTTAGTCTAGAAGATCATTGGATGTTGGTCTAGAGGTTCGTTAGATGTCGGTCCTTAACCAAGTGTACAAACGGTGACGATTTGTAGGATCGTCAGGGCATACGGAACGTACGAGTCTCGAGTCCCGGGAATTGGTGAACGAGTGTAAATATGTGTATTTACTTGTGTTATGTGTTTACAATCATTATGTGACTTGTCGGTACATGAATATGCATTAACATATGTTAAAACGGGGTTTAACGCGCAAAACACACAAGACCAAACCCTATAGGCGAGTAGGAGGTCTACTCCCCTATAGGGGAGGCGAGTAGGGAGCCCTTAAGGGCGAGTAGGCCCTACTCGTGTGTAACTATGGGCGAGTAGGCCCTAATCACTAGAACATTCAGGCGATTACAAGCCCTAATCGCCTGAAACTGCTGCATACTCGCTAGTAACGTGCTGGACGACTAGAAACGCCTATAAATACAATGCTTAACCTCCTAAACTCCCTAATATCAACCCTAGTCGTCCCATAACCGCCCCAAACACATAAACAACCTCTGGAAGGCGATTTTGATCAAAAACACAAGGTTTCAAGGTCTAACCATCATTCTTTCATAATCCTAAGGTTTGATTCTCATCCATAACACTTTGTAAACGTTTTTAATCAATCCCTAATGGTCCAGACCTGTTCATAAACGAAAAAGCTTTCTGAAAATCGTCAATAAGGGTTGTTAATCGGATTATAACTAATATACATGCGTTATGGGTGTGTATGATTAGAAAGCTAGGGTTTTTATGATTCATGATGATAGATTGATGTGTTATTATGTTAGGTCAGAACTGATATTGATATTATGATGCTAGAAATCTCAGTAATCGGTTATTAGTGTTATGATTACGCGTGTTTGTATGATGTTGCATGCTATGTGAATTGGTGTTTGGATTACTTGGTTGCATGCAGGACTGATTATACGAGGTTGAACGAAGGGTTTTGGGTTAAACATGTTTAGGATAGTGTTTGGGATGATATTGGGTAGTTATACACGTTCTGGATCTGATTTGGAGCGTTAAACGCGCGAAAAACCGGAACAGCAAGGTTACAGGCGAGTAGCATTCCTAATCGCCTATGTTATAGGCGAGTAGGATGCTAATCGCCTATAACACAGGCGAGTAGAGGTCTAATCACTAGTAAGTTCAGGTGATTAGCCCTAATCACTAGTAAGTTCAGGGGAATAGCCCTAATCACTAGTAAGTTCAGGGGAATAGTCCTAATCACTAGTAAGTTCAGGGGAATAGCCCCTAATCGCCTATAATAGGGGCGAATAGGACTCCTAATCACTAGTTGACTTTCCTAATCACTAGTTGACTTTCCTAATCACTAGTTGACTTTTCCTAATCGCGTGTACTGCTGCTGTAAGTGTAAATTAGCATTCTGAGACCCGATTTAACATGTAGTAACATGCTAGGAACCCCGTAACATGTCTAATAACTTGGTAACATATATTTGGATGTATTTCGGTGATACGTGAACTATGTGCTATAACTTGTTGTGCGTTAACATAGGTTAAGTGTACTTGCGTTATTGTACGTTTTGGAGTGTAAACATAACACGGGAAGTCTCGGGTCACCAATGGGATGTCGAGTCTTGTACTTTGGGTCGGTTAAACAGTCACGGTGTTTTCAAACGAACTTGGTTATGGTCTGGACATCTAGGGACTAATTAACCTGCGGGTTATTAGTCTAAGTACTTGTAACTGTCGTATGTTAGGTCGCCGCTTTACGGGACTAGCATAACAGCTGAGTTTACTCGGGTTAAGGAGTAACGGAACTTAAGGTGAGTTTACGGCCCCTCTTTTAAACTGGTTTTATACTTTCGGGGGAGAAAACATGTGTTAAAACGATTATTTGGTAACTACTGTCATACTATGGGTTTCTATTGTGTACTACACGATCTTTGGAAGTCCCGGGGGGAACCATGAATGTGCGGGTTTGCACAACGGGGAAATGTGAATAGCGCTATTGGGAGTGACCAACCCCGCTCGTCGACTTGGAGGGTCGGCGGGTGCATATTGTCTCAAACAGGAACAACAGGAACAACAGGAACATACATCGGGCATACTTTTGGTATTCGCGTTAGTAATGGTTTTCCAATCGTGGTAGTAACAAAACGTACGCCTAGCTAGCGTATACTGGTTTTCTATTTGTTATAGTATGGACAGGTGGACTTGGTACTTGGATACAAAACCTGTAAACTCACCAGCATTTTTGTGCTGACGTAAACTTTTACATGTTCTCTCAGGTCGCTAAGGTAGCACGACTGGACTAGGGCGCACGCGTCTGCACGGCGTCTTAATAGGGTTGCATGGTCTTTTGAACGTTGAACTATTGTTTCATTATTGAGATATTGTTTTTAAATAAGCTTCCGCTGTAAACGGGGATTTTAAACTATGTTTTGAAATTGCATTTATGTTCATTTAGACTTGTTTATTGTGATCGTTGGTTTGGATCCTGGTTTGTCATGCGCCTCGCGGTAAAACTCCGCAAGTGGATTTTGAGGGTGTGACAACTTAGTCAAGTACTCAGCTAAGTGCTCACACCGTGGGCTGAGCACTTAGGCAAGTACTCAGCCAAGTGCTCACCTGAGCACTTAGTCAAGTACTCAGCTAAGTACTCACACAGTGGGCTGAGCACATAGGCAAGTACTCAGCCAAGTGCTCACCTGAGCACTTAGTCAAGTACTCAGCTAAGTACTCACACAGTGGGCTGAGCACTTAGGCAAGTACTCAGCCAAGTGCTCACCTGAGCACTTAGTCAAGTACTCAGCTAAGTACTCACACATTTTAGGGTTTTCCAAGCAAGTGGCGGCTTGCTTGGAGGACAAGGCTCGGGATCTATATATAGGACACTAGACACCATAGAAAGGGTGTGCATTTTGGAACCACCACCCCGGGGGAGCTCACTCGGGGTGGGTGATTATCTTGTCATTTGTTTATTACATTCAATGAAAGTTCTCTTTGTTCAATCCAAAATCTATCTATTTTTCTTATATTAGTTGTTTGTTCTTGGCTCAAATTCACCCGTCTCTATATTTATATCAATTCAAGGCTTAAACAAGATCTTTTGGGAATATCAATTGGTATCAGAGCCACGGTTGGCTCGTTTGAGGCTTGTTTTGATTGGATCTTCAACCGAAACCCGCCGGAGACGTAAAACAGTTGCTGAATATGGGGTTTAAATGAATTTTCAGTTCATGTGTGGATGAATTCTGCGCACTTATGCTTGAATGTTGAGTACTTGTTTCATATGTTGAGTACTTGTTTCATATTTTGAGTACTTGTTTCATATCTTGAGTACTTGTTCATATCTTGAATGTTGAGTACTTGTTCGTGGATGAATTTTGAGCACTTATATGAAGAAATAAGATGGCGGCTGATGAAGCATTTGTGACTCCTAGGGTTAACAATGATTGGATAGTGATTATTCTTTTTGGGAGTTGTGCATGATTGTCTTATTCTAGCAGAGCTGTACGGATGTTGCGTACTTGTGTGTGTCATCCCTGAGCACTTAGTCAAGTACTCAGCCAAGTGCTCACACAGTGGGCTGAGCACTTAGGCAAGTACTCAGCCAAGTGCTCACATAGTGGGCTGAGCACTTAGACTAAGTACTCAGCCAAGTGGTCACACAGTGGGCTGAGCACTTAGGCAAGTACTCAACCAAGTGCTCACACAGTAGGCTGAGCACTTAGACTATGAAGCTGTTTACACTACTTCAATCATTCGGAGGTTTGAACCTTTATCTCATGCCAATTATAGTAGAGATGATCAATCGAGCGTAAAGCTTACACGGAGTGGAAAGTTGCTGATTGAGTTTTAGTCTCGAATTAATTAGGAGGGTCTATATTTGCGGGGGAAAACAACAATGAAAGATTTTGGGTGCTTAGCTGATTTGTGAAGATTCGAAGACAGTATCAGATATACTTTTTTAAGGATCATATGAAGAATTGATAGCATAATTCTCGGGGGAATATTGTTGGGTCAAATTAGAGAATGATGTTATCAATTACAAGCAAGTACTTAGCCAAGTGCTCACACAGTGGGCTGAGCACTTAGGCAAGTACTCAGCCAAGTGCTCACCTGAGCACTTAGTCAAGTACTCAGCTAAGTGCTCACACAGTGGGCTGAGCACTTAGGCAAGTACTCAGCCAAGTGCTCACCTGAGCACTTAGTCAAGTACTCAGCTAAGTGCTCACACCGTGGGTTGAGCACTTAGGCAAGTACTTAGCCAAGTGCTCACCTGAGCACTTAGTCAAGTACTCAGCTAAGTACTCACACAGTGGGCTGAGCACTTAGGCAAGTACTCAGCCAAGTGCTCACCTGAGCACTTAGTCAAGTACTCAGCTAAGTACTCACACATTTTAGGGTTTTCCAAGCAAGTGGCGGCTTGCTTGGAGGACAAGGCTCAGGATCTATATATAAGACACTAGACACCATAGAAAGGGTGTGCATTTTGGAACCACCACCCCGGGGGAGCTCACTCGGGGTGGGTGATTATCTTGTCATTTGTTTATTACATTCAATGAAAGTTCTCTTTGTTCAATCCAAAATCTATCTATTTTTCTTATATTAGTTGTTTGTTCTTGGCTCAAATTCACCCGTCTCTATATTTATTGCAATTCAAGGCTTAAACAAGATCTTTTGGGAATATCAACACGACATAGTACCCAAGTTGCGCACTCGTCACTATTCGTGTGCACACCACGTTGGACTATTTTATGAAACGTATAACTTATCCCGAGCCGTAGCTCGTCTTATAATTATATTTTAGGAAAACACTCTTTGATGAAAATATAAGTATAGTTATTTAAATCCGATTAATAACAATATCGCCTCTTTTCCAAATCCGAACATATAAGTTATTCAAAACCTTGCTTGTTGTAAAAATAGTTCCCAAGTAAAATGTATACATATTTTTAAATCCAAAAAATAAACATTATTTAGATACCGAAAACCTTTCGAAAACTCGTCACACTTGACGTTCGGCGAAACTATATATATATATGTTTTGAAAATATTGTCCGAGATTTACTTATTATTGTTAAACATATCTTTTGTCAAAACGTCGCTATTTTCATAACTACACTTATCATGACACTTAGGGAACTTCATTTATAAAAATATGCGACAATTCTATTTTCGTTGCGCCGTGGATTTTATAAAAATTTGGGCAGAGTTTCCTCTGTTTTTGTACAAACTAGGCGACACAAGTCGCCTACAATTTTCCCAAAAATCATTATCCAATACAAGACTTTATACGTTTTGACAACTTTTCATATATAAGCTACTTATATATATTTATATAAATACACGAAACAATATATATATATATTATAGTCCAACCAATTTAGTCCGATATCGATTTTATAAGTCACGCCTTCTAGCCACTATTACCAATCGTCCGATTTAATATATAGTTACCGTTTATTATTATTATTATTATTCGGTTCGTTCGCGAGTCAAAACTATTTTAAGAATATCAATATATTTATTTATATATATAATATCCACAACAAATATACAAATACGAATTAAAGTATACCGATTTGTACGCGCGTAACCCGTAGCCACCTCGAACTACGTGTAGACCGGAACCAAAGTTTGACCAGCTTTGACCGCGTGTTGACCAGACGCGAACCAACCAGATCTGACCCGTTGACCATGTTTGACCGAACCCGAACACGAACCCAAAACCGAATCTGACCCGACACACCCAAACCACAACCAAATGCCACCCTACTAAACCGGCATCCACCACGAACCACCTCCACCGGGCCGAACCAGAACCCACCAAATAGACCCGAACCCGAACCCGAACCCTATTCTGACTCGAGCCCGAACCAGACCAAACCAGACCTGGTCTGGTCTGTTCGAACCCAAACCTCAACCATAATCTGACCCAGACCCGAGACCCATCGGACCCGAGCCGGAGCCAACCCAGCCGAGCACCACCTCCTCCGTCGCCATCGTCCTTCTCGACCACCATAACCCGCCACCACGAAAACCCATCTGACCCGAGCCAACGATCTGCTACACCCGAGCCCCTAACACGACCAGTCCTCAGCCCGACTTGAACCACCATAGCCGCCTCCATCTCGAACCAAACAACCATAACCATAACCACCATCGGCCACCCCTTCTTAAACTGAACCGAGCCACCACGAACCCGAGACCCAAACCCGATCGGAACCCAAACCAACCCACCTCTGCCCCTGTGGGCTTTCCGAACCATCACGCCGCCGCCACCATCCCCATGGTGGTCGGCCGGCTTCTTTATCAGAGGGGAGGAGGAGAGGGACAGAGGGAGATGAAGAGAGAGAGAGAGAGAGAGAGAGAGAGTAGAGAGAGAGAGAGAGAGCTCGTGAGAGTGTACAGAGAGAGTTTTAGAGAGAGAGTAAAGAGAGAGGGCAGGGGGTTGCGGCTGCAACAAATGAGGAAGAAGAAGAAGAATGCCCCTTTTATACCTAGGGTTTAGGTAGGTGGGCTTCTACCTCGTATCGAACCCATACAAACGTAAAACGTCTCGGTTTCTATTTAGGCTCCATAAATAAATTATAAAAATTAGTCGGTTTGGTTCGAAATACAAAACCGTGCATAAATTTAATTATTTTCGATGTCCGACGCGTGTTTTCAGAACACGCGTTTAAATCGCGTTAATTAAATCGGTCGCAGTTTCGATTGTAAAAACGGTCAGTAAACTTCCGAAACTTAATAATTAACAATATTTAAAATAAATATTTAATTTTTAACAATAGAAATCACGTCGGTGTAGATCGGAAGTTGCCGGGTGTCACACTGACCTAAGGAGTGCTCATACAAAAGAAAAATACAAAACTTAACTGTTGAGGAAGGTTTGAAAGTCAACAAATACTCAACAATTCCTACAAATGACTTTAATTTAATACCTCATCCACATTATAATCTCTATTACCATTAACCGCAATAAACTCAGAAATTATGACTGGATCATCACATATTTTCATGACCGTATAAACATGGTACTCGTTTGTATGATTGTATTTAGAAACATCAATTTTAAAAACCATCATCTTATCAACCTACCAAAACAATTCTTGTGGCAAACTTTCACTATACGACTTGCAGATGATCCGAAATTCACATAACATCTCTGCCAAACATCACAAAGGATACACTACCAGTCTCATCCTGAATCCTACCATGCACCTTGAACCTAAAACAGATAGACGAAAAACTTATCTGAAAACATATATACTAATCATTGCAAAGAATCATGTTATATTAACAACAAACTGTACATAATAATCTCTACTTACTTTGTAGTGCTGGATGTACACTAAGAGTCACACTTGGAACAAAAGAAAGCAGTGGCGGGCAATTTCAGAGTTACTTCAGTCACGTTTTCATGATACTGTAAGTATTCTGATTTAGTTACCTCCTTCCCGAAACATCTGCGACACGCATCATAAAACCAACCATAGCTTTCTTGGACAGTTTTTATTGTCGCAAAAACAACACAAGACATTGGCTGGAAAAAAATATATAAAACCTCTATTACTTAAGAAAAAAAAGGTGTAATAACGTCAACAAATATTAATGATAACTTAAAAATATTAAAACCCTATCAATCTCAGTAAGCTCGTCAGCACGTTTCTTTTCAGATCCAACAATGAATTCTTGATGCAATGGGTAGACACACTAGTGTTTGAGAAGTAAAACCAGCTTGTTGTCCTTCCTTCAATATAAGACTAAAAACGGAACAAATTAATAGGCGATGCGAAAAAATTTCAAAAATAAATATAAATACATAATACATTGACATTGTACCTCCTTCTTAACTGCTTGACTTCATCTATTTCTACATTGAGAAACACTCGAGTTTCAAACTTGTCACTTTCAACTATAAATTGATCTAAATATAAAAATATTCATTATATATTATATATATATATATATATATATATATATATATTGAAATCCATTCAACTGACAAACTATTAATAAGAGGAATATTAATAAAAGGAATATAAGAGAAATTACCTTTTGACTCCTTAACCTTGCCATGTTGTATAACAACCATCACATGCTCATTAGCAGTGTTTTGATAAATGAATTTCTTAAACTGTTGTACATAACCATTCCACATAGTACATCACAAAAGTGTACAACTACATAAAAACATAAAAACAATCATTATTGAATTTCTCAATAAGGATTTGGTTGATTTATTACATCACTAAATGACGTACAAAAAGAAATGAAACTAACAAAAATATTTTACAAAAAAAAAAAAAAAAAAAATCAGGAAACGCTTACTCCAAGTCTTGAATATCAAAATTCATCCTTTTAGTTTCTTTTGGAAGTCGTCCAAACACATCCAGAGCTCCACACCAAATGACACTACCAGCAACAACTATACAATGTGCCTATAATTAAAAATATGAAACCCAAAATCAAAATAAATTACATATCAAAGTAACGTAACAGACAAACCAGCAGTCAAACGTTCCTTCGCTCCCCTATGTAAGAATATCTTTAAAAGGCATGAAATTAAATCCATACCCAACACATTGCCAACCAATAATACGGCTGATAGTGGTACAATGATAAAAGTTGATCTTATAATCATGTGCTACAGCTTTGTATGGGTCCTTGTTTTTACCGGCCCCAAACATAGATAGAATAACGACATCATCCTCTTCAAGTTAATCGTAAAAAACGTGCATCAAATGACTCTTTATGAAGGCCTGAATCTTATAACCCTTAAAATAAACATAAACAAAATATCAAGATCAATGAAAACTACTCTCATAACATAAAGTAAACGAAAAACACAACACGAAGAATATTTATATTTATATCATCATTGATAACATAAAATAACTTTAGAGAAAATATACATTACCTGCTGATCAATCAATATCATTTCCATCTTAAAACTTTGTTTCCACTTTCGTATGATACAGACCTTTAGATACCAGATATCTTTGGATGGTTCTATCTTTGGATAGGTTCAGATCACAAACAAAACTATAAATTTGTTATCAACGTCCTTTGAGATGATTTTAACAAAGAATGTGAAAGTTGATTTTATGAATTAATTTGGATGAGAAAATGGTTGTGTATAAGCAAAGCATCTTCGGTAATGATTATATACCTACAAAAATCACAATTCCCTATGTTAATTTAAACTTCCCTCTAAAAACTTCAAAGTTAAGGACTGAATAAGTACTCAACAGATGTTCATAACATCTGCTTATATTAACAACTAACAAAAGTTGTCAATTATTGGTCTGAATAGTTGTTCGTTAATCGAAGCTAACAAACAAATGATGTTCGGCTCAATAGTGGTAAATTCAAGTAGTCCACATATTTTTCTGAATATTTTAAGCTCATTAATGACATCATTTTTCTCATCACACAAGCATTGTTGATCTATTTCTATACCTGACAACTCAGCTTTCTTATGTCACTCATGACTCTTTTATTATAGTAAGTATAGAGATTGTTTTCAATGGATATATATTTCCTTAGAGAAAGTATAGGATACAAAGTATCCTTAATGTACAAAGTGTAAGAAGCCATGAGAAATTACCACTTGTCAACCTAACCAAACCATGATTAACCTAATTAAACTATATTTAAACTCAATTGTAGTTAAAACAAGGGCAAATTAGTAACCTAGACTCCTGCAACACCACTAACAGATCCGAAGCCCTCAAACGCCCCAACAAAGATCCAAATCGCAGACGACGTTTCTCCAACCATTCCTTCAGTTCCGGTCATCTTCTCCGGTTGAGTTCTCCCCGCCGACACAGTTCCGGTCATCACCTTCTCTGACCGGTTCTGCCCCAACACCACGACCATCCACGATCCTCACCTTCATGTTTCATTACCACTTATGACGAGTTTCGGCTATATAAAGTGAGTACTGTACCGATCAACTTCATCCATGTCAAAACCGACTTCACACCAGTGCATCCTCCAAACCAGGTACATCTCCTTTGGTTTGCAAAGCACTGATAATGACAGGAAGAGGAAAGTTGCTTGTAAGAGGTTTAAATAGGGGAAAAAGTGAGGAAAATGTGAGTTTTAGTTATACTAAATGCGTTTACAAAATCAAGTGCGTTTTACAAAAAAACAAGTGCGTTTTACAAAAACCAAGTGCATTTTACAAAAACCAAATGCGTTTTACAAAAACCAAGTGCGTTTTACAAAAGACCATGTGCGTTTTATAAAAAACCAAGTGCGTATTGTAAAAACCAGTTTAAATAGTGTTTAAAAAATCAAATGCGTTTTATAAAAAAACCAAGTGCGTTTTATGATTTTCTGTTTAACAGTTTCTGATCTTCATCGTCTGAAACTTTTTTCAAAGCCATTTTTTTCTTTAATTCTTCTTCTATTATCAACATCGTACGTTTATGTGAATAGTACATGCGTTGATAGTGATTTTTTAATATGATTCAACTAATTTTATCAATTGAATTATTATACTCTGTTTTTTTCTATTTTTGCAAATACGTTTTGATTTTGTTTGTAATCAAATTGTTTAATCATTCTGAACGTTTAATCGAGTTGAAAACGATGAAAAATCAGGTTCAATTGTTGAAAATTTTTGCATCGATTATGTCTGTTGTTATGATTTCACATAAATTTAAACGTGTTTTTCCTAATTTACCCTTGGTTAGATTAACCCAAATATGATTAGGATTGTTAATTACCATCTTGCCACCGCCTAAATCTAATGGCTAAGAATGCTTCTTACACTTTGTATGTTAAGAAACTTTGTACGTTATCTCTTCCCTATTTCCTTATTACATCATGTTCATTTAAATTGTTTTTATCCATCCACTCACTAAATGAAAAATTATTAGCATGTTATATTTTAACTTATTAATGGATAATTATTATTTATTTAAATTACTCAATGCATCCATCACTCCCACCAACTAAAGTTTTTATTAGCTTTGTGTATGTTGGAGAACTAATAAGAATCAACTTGGGACGTATTGTCTTTGATTATAGAAGAATTAAATAAACTAAATGGTTGTTGTCATCCAGTGTTATTTTATATATTGAAATATTGTTTACAACATGTTTGATATGAGTGTTTAACATAATTCTGATACAATAATCGAAATAAGGAGTCGCCCTAGACAAACTGTCACTAATGGTGCAAACTTTAACGCTCAAAGAATAACACCAAGAAGAGTCCATTTGCAAAAGAAACTACAAATGGGACTCTCACCACATGTAGTGAAAACGAACATGAACGCGAAGCAATGGCGATTAAGGTAGTTTTCAAAACTTCAAGATTTTAACACCCTCTTGAAAAAGTGTTAATTTGGAAACTAGATCGACCCCTTGAGAGGATTATATATATTTTGTACATCATTTCAACAATAAATTAACCGTAAACAAACTCATATGTTCACTATTTAGTTCTTGGCATTAGGTTTTGGAAATTAGCAAACAACTAGCAAGAAGGCACGCTATCCATCACGGTTTCGGTTGACAACATAATATTCTTTTTTACTTAATAGTAGAGGATAAATTTGAACGATTATAGCTTGGATTGAATCTCTATAATATAAAAGGTAAAAGTAATAGGTGGAAAAGGGATGCTTAGCGCAACTGTTTTCAGTTTATTCAGGCTATTTAAACTACAATTTGAATTTGGATCGAGCTAAACATACAAAATTATATATATATACTAGTAGGATTGCCCGCGCGTTGCTGCGGATATTTTTGTTTTGTGTCATCTAGAGGTGTGCATTGGTCGGTTTGGTTTGGTTCGGTTTTTACAAAAAAATCCTAACCATATCCATAACCAAACTTCGGTTATGGTTACTTGGTTATGAATTCGGTTATAGTTAATTCGGTTATTAACCAAAAAAATAAACTAAAACTAACTTTAGGGCAAAGTATAAAATTAAAAGTCAATGGGTCTAAAAAAACCGAAACCTACAATGTTTGACTTAGTTTGTGCTATTTTGTACAAGGCAAAGACTACACTTTCTAGTTATAATTCCAATGTGTGATCCCTTTTAATAAGATATTAACAAAAAACATACTTAGCCTTTGATTATAATTTTAATTCGTCACAAAAAAGAGCATTTCATCAGGATCATTTTGTTAATAACATGCTTTTATTATAGTAAAAACCTCTACATAGTTAATGTAAAACATAAATCTATCACATAAAGTTAACATTACAAATTCGGTTCGGTTATATCGGTTAACCAAAGCTTCATAACCATAACCATAAGCGATCGGCCGGTTAAAGAAATTTAATAACGATAACCATTGGTTATGTTGGTTATCGGTTAAAATCGGTTTGATTATTTCGGTTATGGTGGTTACTTTGCTCACCCCTAGTGTCATATATATTATTTGAAGCTAAAGATCTTGAAAAAACCTTTCCAAACATAAAATTGCTTCAAACCGAAGTATCTTGACTCGGTGATCTGACGCTGTCGTTATTCAAAACCATAGTTATCAGCCAAACTTTTTCGTTAGAACGAACTGTAAAGCATCTATTATCCATAGGTGTTTTCTTAAAGAAAGAAACCAAATTTGAGTTTCTTGAAAAAAAAAATATAAAAATAATATGTGTGTTGTATATTAAGGGGATGGGTAAGAAGAACTTCGCTAAACTATGATGTTCAAATGTCCGTGTAATAAGACATTTAGTTTATCATAAACAACATTTAATTAGAAAAATAAAATAAATCAATACATGCAACACATTAGATATGTATAAAATATAAAATTAATAGACATTCAACATGACAAACTCTACAATCATTATTGTGATTATGTAGTTAACATGTCATTATCTATAATATAGTGCAATAAACCAGTTGAATTTATGGACTATGGAGAGTTACCTTTAAAGAGTAACTAATGCAAACAATAGCAAATCAAATAAACTCCCTGGAGTATGATCTTGTAGTTTTAGGTCTCAACCATGGATTTGAGGCCTGCGATTTCTAGGATTGACAATCAAAATCATAAAATGCTTGTGGAATTTCAAATCCGACAGTATGATGTTTGAGTTGGTGGATTAAAGGTGAATATTATGATTGAAATGATCTTGAAAACTTTGAAAAAAAATATAGAAATCTTTATGAGAAAAGTTACCAGACTACCAGTATACATGTAGCTCAGGTGAGAATTAATGACCGTGTTCCAAAACCGAATAGTCGAATACATCGATCTACAGTACCATCACCAGAAGCCAAAAGTCCATGAAGATGTGGACACCAAGCAACTACTTTCACAGCACTTGTATTCTCACAGTAGTTCAAAACAGGTTGAGTCAAATGTTGGTTCCAAACAAAAAAAAACTACATAAACACAAAGAAATATTAGGAAAATAAGTGAAGTTAGTTACTAACAAAAAAGAGATCAATATGATAAGTATATTATTTACTTACATTGTTATCAGTTCCACCTATTGTAATTCACGGATATCATAAGACCATTTGAGTCCACAGACCTACAATTCACAAGTCAAAATAAGAAATAAACCACATATAGTGTATAAAATTGATTTATATAAACTATAAAGACATGAGTAGAATTGAGTTTAAGAAAAGGTTACCTCTGATTTATAACCACTATGTTTCCTAACAAAATCTTCTTGTGCGCGAGGATCTTGTTCTAATCGGCTCTTTAGTCACCATTAACAATGAAATTGCATATGAAAGGAATTTAGATGTGTATGAAGATAAAACTCTCCATACTATCAATGGAAGTTTCTTCATGTAATGGAATAGAATTTGTTATAAATGATTAATATAAATAAAACACAATCAATGAATAATTGATTAGGAGAACTCTTCATATGGTCTAAGAAGGAAGGTGAAGGGAGTTAGGGTACTATAGGAATGATATTTTAGCTTTTAACTAAAAACAAAAGATAAAATTACTCTACTAACCCTATAAGTGTCTTAATTGTCCCCAATATCCCTATAATACCCTTATAAAATAAGCTTTATTCTCTTATGCTTGTTGCTTTAAAAATTGTACCCATGTCAAAATTCCAATATGGTACATCACTCCTCCTTTATAATGTATTATAGATATGTGCTTTTTATAAAAGAAATTCAAGTTATATAATTCAATTTGAATTTCCAAGTCAGTCAGGTCGAAAAACAAAAATTTTACAAAACACAACATCCAAACTCTGTGCATCCCCGCCGCAACACGCGGATTCGTGCTAGTAAATTTTAAACCTCACGGGTTTCATCCACAAGTCAACTAGGAATATTAAATGAAGTAATTAAACTTGGAGATCTCTATTGAAGACAAAAATTAGTGATGTCATTTACTTTGTGTGATTTAATTAGTCTTAGGCTCTTATAACAGCCCAAATGGTTAACTCAATTGCTTTTCAGTCTCATGTTAAGCCCACACGAAGATGAAGTAAAAGTATTCAGTTTACATCAATCAATTGGATTATTTAGTGCATATGCAAGTAAAAGCATGTCTCTATCTAGAGATAGAGGGAAATAAAAAGGTGAAAAGAAACAAACCAACTATTCTAAATTTGTAATAGTAATAATAATAGTAATAGTAATAATTACACAAAAAAGAAAAAAAAAATCTAATTAAAGCATTCAAGTCAAATGTCATTATGCCAACACAAACATACTTCAACACAAGTTAACTCTAAAGTGATGAATATAGTGGTACACCCGGTATAGTGTGTCCCGAATCGACAATAAAAATGTTACCCGTCACATAGTTTGACGAGCCATGGATTAAGTACCTAATGAGTGAAGTTAACGCTGGATCAGTGGTACCAAAGTCTTGTAATGGCACTATTTTGGAAGCCACATTCTTGAGCCATTTCTTTTGCATAATTTCTTCGGTTATTTCAGATTTAAAAAGACCAGGACAAACTGAGTTTACCCTTATTTTGTGTTTTCCAAGTTCCATTGCCATTACCTACAAGAGATTAAATAACAAGTCAATCAACCATGCCAACCTAGAGGTGTTAAATCAGTCGTCTTTGTTGGTTGGCAAGTTAAGCCCGGAAATTAAACACAAACCAGAAAATCGTGTCGACATATGAACCCAAACATGACACGAGTATTCATTGGTTGACAAGAACACAGCGCATTTAACACTAAACTTTTGTTCATTATTATAGTATTTTTCGCATTTTAATAATTCTAAAATTAAAAATTTCCTACCAAAACACAAACTTATACAATGAATTTGACTTTTAGCGACGACGCCCGTCGTCACTAATGCTTGGAGCCAAGGTTAGAATTCTTGTAGTGTTACTAAAGATAACGAGCTAATAATTACATGGATAGTTAGTGGCATAAACATGTGTTATCTTAGTGAACGGTGGGGATTTAATGTGCCATTTCCAACCGCAAAAATCCCATGCAAATATATTATCTTTATCTTTAAACTTTTGGCATAAATATCTATTAAGACAAATTATTAAAAAAATCATAAAAAGAAAAGGGTCAACCCTTGAATCGATTGACTTAACACAAAACATTTAGCTAAATATGTTTGTGGGTTCGACCCAAAATAACCCAAATCTTTTTATACTCAACATATAACACTTGAATTTCATGTTGGGTTTGTTTTATCCACTCCACACCAAACCACACAATTAGGTCAATTGATCCAAATTAGCTAAATAACAGTTTGGGATTGTCGGGTCGGTTTTAAATGAGACACAGATGGATGGTACTATTATAATTTAGGTTCTTCAGATAACTAGATTACCCAAATGCCATTCAAACAATTCAGGATTCTAAGGTTTGGGTTATCAGATAGTTTGAAATTCCAGCAGGCCCAACTCAAAAGGGCAAAATTGAAACCAAGACCGTTTCAACCATGACCAAGTGGTTTAGTGCTACACAAAAGTGGTGTCGGGCAGGTTGTTTAGTTGACCCGAATAATGAACACCTTATAAATCATTACCTTTGTCATTGTATTAAGAGCTGCTTTTGAAGATGCGTATGCAACAGCTCCATGTGGAAGCATACGATTAAGACCCGAAATAGAAGATATGTTGATTATGGATCCTTCTTGATTCGAAGCAAGCATATGATTGCAAACATACTTTGATACCAACCATGATCCTTTCACATTTGTTCTAAATGTTCTATCCCAATCATCTTCTTCCAACTCCAATGTACTTTTGTAAGGACCTAAATTCATACAATCAGACAAAAACTTGATTATATATTAGAGAATCATTATTTATGATTATTGTGTCCTCCCCAATCTTCTCAAACATCAATTTTCTGTTTAATTTATCAATTGTAAAGCACATATGATGATGTAAACGAGATGAGTCCCAACACACCTAAGCTTTCGTAAGCTCAAGCTAGGCTCGTTTGACTTGTGAAAGTTCGAACTTAGGTTGTTCAAGCTTTAATTCTAAAGTCCTAGCTCGGCTAATAAATAATTTTTCAAGCTCGACCTCTACTTGTGCTTGGTTTGTTTATTATTTGTTTAATATTGATTTTTATATATAGTAATAATTAGTCTTATGTATTTTTTTAATTATAATTAATTTTTATTTTAATTCCATACAAACTATTTAGTATTTTTATTCTTCGTATATAATAATAGATATCATGTATTTAATATATTAAAAATTATATAAATAATGGGCTCGACAAGCGAAGCTCAAGCTCAAACTTATTTTTTTGGCTTGAATTCGAGCTCTAACTCATTTAAGCTCGACTCAATTTGAGCTTTTAGCAAACTATCTCGACTAACTCTTGACTCATGAGCGGATTCATTTACACTCCTACCACACATTAAGAAACATTTATCATTTAGAGATAGGAAATTACCTCTCATACCAGCGTTGTTAATCAAAGCATCAATACGACCAAAGGTACTCCACGCCTTTCTCACGGAGTCTTCAATGGTGGGACCGTCAGCACTAATGTCAAGCTCCACTGCCACTGCTATGACATTACTATAGTCGTTCCTAGCGTGAATTTGGTTCACATGACCATTGGATGTATAAACATTGTTAATTTCATCACACAAAGACTTGAGCCGGTCTGTTCTACGAGCTGCCGCAATTATCCGGCAACCGGATTTGGCTAAGTTGATACAAAATTCCCGGCCAATGCCGGAGGATGCTCCTGTGACCATAACGATCATGCCTTTAAGATCCAGCCATGGTTCTAACTCACGTTTGGTTGTATGGTCACTAGAAATAGCCATTGAAAGTAATGTTGATATAAGTAGGACCCAAATGATAATTGTGCCCCTTCACTATTTATTGGAGGGGTTAAAAGTTGTATTGGTCCAAAAACTACCAAACAAACCATGATAAAATAATGTTGAATAAATAAATATAGGAAAAATCATGTGAATGATCATTTTTTACTCGAATTTTATATTATAGCAAAGTTATAATCGTTTTGACTATTTAAAATATTGCATCTGTCTACAGAATAATAATAATATAACTTTTTTTTAACGGCAAATTATAATTTTGTGAAATATAGAAACATAGCCCATCTAGAACTTAGAATATGAAAACCCAAAACGTCATAATCCAAAACTCTTCCAACGGTACGCCATTCTTCTTTAACTCATTCGCCATGACGTGGAGGTCCAATGTCTGGAGTTTATCCTTGCCACTACTGTAAGTAACCGCAAAGGCGTCCCACAGTGTTTTTACTGTCGGGAACTCTGTTAAGTTACTAGCCAAGGTTGGTTCAATATTTTGAATTAGCGAAGAAAATATAATAAGATTATTCTGTTCCCACTGTTCATATTTTTCGTCAGTGAGTTCTGGAGGTTCTTGAGTAAGATGGTTTAGGAAAGCTTTCGACTTCCCCCCCCCCCCCCCCTATGGCGACTCTTATCATCCGAGCCCATAGGGGATAGTTCTGGCTTGTGAGTTTGAGGCTGATTTTCAGGCTATTAAATTGGTTGGGTTTGATATTTGGGATCTTGGTTTGATTTTGAACTCCATTTTTAGGAGATTTGCGATTTGAATCACGAGGCTGTTGGTTGCTTCTTCAGACATGATTATTGATTGGGTAGATGACGAGCACACTGCTTCTTCGATTAAGAACGCTGCTCTGATACCATGTTGGTTTTGATAATCAAAGTATTATAGAATAATGGTTTTCTATTGTATTGTATCTTGTATTTTGCAAAACGATTTACAGGGAATATATAACTTCTTCACATAATTGATACATGGAAATATGGTAAATGATGGTTAATACGTGAGTTGTCAATCATGCCGGAGTTATACTGGTCAATCTTCTATTTTAGGAGATGATGCCTGTCAATATTCAACACAATGGATCACGAAATATAATATAATGTGTCACAAAATATAACATAATACCGACAAATATAACACAATGCTGAGGAAAAAAGACACAATGAAACACAGGAATGAGACAATAATGAAAATAAAAAGAGACACAATGATATAACACAAATTCTACAAACTACAAGCTAAAAATCCAAAAAGTTAAAAACTTAATAACTAAGAACGTAGGGTTCGATGAGACGGTTCGAATACCGTTTGAATGAGCTTAATTGGACTTCGTTTGATATCATTCCTACGTCTTCTGATATTTTTTCATTGTATTCCGTCTTAACCTAAGAATAAATCACTTAACAGTATGTGTATATTTATATTTTGTGAAATAATATAAACAAATTATTAATAATGATTGTTACTTATTATTTAATAATAATACACAATTATATCATATAAGATCAGGTTCATGCCACCTTAACAACAAAATAAGTCCATTTTTTTAATACATATATCGGCACAGCTGGTAGCTCGCTTACCCATTATCTAGATGTAACTTGGTTTGGTTTTTATTGTTGAATAATAAATTAACTCGCTTTTCAAAAAAAAAAAAAATACATATACAATGTGAACATTAAAAATGTTTTGCTTAATTTCAACCGAAATGTTTGTTTAGTTTAGTGGTAAGTATTCCACTACGTGGTACTACAGCCCTGGTCAATTCTCTACAGCTATTTTTACCCTTTTTTTTAAGGAGCCATTTTTTTTCCGCCACTTTTATTTTTCTTCCTTGTTGGAGAATTGGTATTTTTTTTTTATCATATCTACTTTTATATCAATTTTGTTGCTACGAGAATAGGTGTTTTATATGGGGTGGTTATATTAAAACCTCATTGGTTCTATTTTCACTCCTTCTAAAGTGAGAAAGTGTCTTACTTTGGCTAAAGCGATGCGCTTGGCTTCCTTTTCAACGACGTTAGTAGCATGTCAGAAAAAGCTGAAAAAGTAAGACCAAAGCACCCCCGCTTTGGATCAGGGTGTGATCTTGGTTTTTTTTGGTATTTTGAAGTGGTTTTTTTTTAATTATTTTTTTAATATAATTATTGTAAAAATAGAATGAAATCAACAGTCGGATCGACGCTAACAAACGAATGTCCACTTTAGACGATTTTGTTTACCCTCCCATTGATTTCAAATATGTTCTTTTTTCTTCTCCGACATTAAACATAGCACAGGTGTGACCTGGTTTTACATCACCAAACAATTCCAAACAACTGTTCATGCAAGCAAGTAAAATTCACTTGTTGGACATTGTGTGAGAATGCATAGTACAAAATTCTTTTGACAAACGTCTGGCTGACCTGAAGTTCCTTTGCAACATAGTTCCTTTTAATTATAAAGAACATTAATGAAGGACTTGTGCTATTTCTTTTCAAACTCTTCCATCATATACCTAACACACTACAATAATTCACCATTCTATACATACAACACATACCTTCAACCCATTCCTCATAAACCAGATTGATGGTAGTCATTTTCGGCATTGTAAAGCGATCGTTACTGTTCCTAATGGTTTATCCCCATAATTCATCTATCACTATTCAGACACATTATAAAAACCCACCCCACACACAATATTATTATTATTATTATTATTATTATTATTATTATTATTATTATTATTATTCTATACCAATGGAACCACTACCACCATGATCTATCTTTATCATCTCTAAGAATCACTTCTCTAGTTCTTAAGTCATTTTTGTATTAAAAAAATCCATCCAACGAACTCTGTATAGATGAAACTGTAGCTGTTATCTTTGTTGTTCAGTACTTCCGGGAAAGATACACCATTCATCTTCGTTATCCCTTGCTTTTTGTAATACGTTTTGAGAGATTATTCCTCTTTATCCAGATGATCGTTCCACTTCTGTAATGATCAGGAACATTCCAAATAACTGTTCAGTTATGGATCCTTTGATCAGAAAATATATTCTCAAACAATTTCTAAAAGCAATCTTCCGATAATCCACACCTTTCTCCTGAAGCAAAACCTCTCCAGGTTTAGCATCACCAAACGGATTCACCTTAGGCCTCGGTTTGTCCACTCCCTACAACGCACCCGACACCTCAACTGAACTACCAAACTGCGCACTCCTCGATCTACTATTCGAATACGAATTCTCCATGAAGGAATCCAATTCCAATTCCAATGAATTGAAGGAATCCAGACAGGTTTTATATGTTGTTACAGGTTGCCTTCATCGTTGACAGATATCTCTCCGACAACAACTTACTCTGTACCCGATCACAATGTCCAACAACTGATATTTACTAGGTTGCATGACCAATTGTTTAACTATTATAGCAACTTCCATAGGAATTCTCCATGAAGGAATCCATACATATTTTATATGTTGTTTTAGGTTGCCTTCATCGTTGACAGATATCTCTCCGACAATAAATGTTCAGTCTTCCCCATTGGAGTGTTTTTGGTATCGGAATCTTGTACAAAATCATCTCTTCCATGTTCTCCATATCCACACCTTGTTTCAAGTATCTTGCAAAAGTTATTTGGTCTTCAAGACTTCTCGGAGTCAGCAAAGGTTGACTTATTTGAGCATTAACCAGATTTTGAATCTGATTTTAAGCTAATCAAACTCATATCTCAAGCCGGTGCTCGTTGCTGGTTTTCAGAAGACACATCCGATCAATTAAAACTACAGAAACACATCAACCAATTCCGGAAGTCCAGGATATCGATTAGACATGCAAAACTTATATTTTGAAACCATAAATTATTACATTATTATTATTATTTACATTATTATTATATTTGCAACCTAGTTCCTTTGAATTATAAAGAACATTAAAGAAACTATCGACTGTATAGTCTGCGTAGCACGTACAATGATTTATGAAACTATCAAGAATTGGAAATTAGTAAAATTTATTCAATCAATCCATGACAAGATTTAATTTACTTCCCAAAAATAAATAAAATAACAATAATAAAATCAAATGCAGTATCAAACAATGAAAGCCCCAAAAACACATATTACATAGACTACCGATCCAAAGGCAAACGATGCTTAAAGGCTAAATACGATTATAATCAAACAAGGGTTCCTATTCTTGTTTAAACTTCTTGTTTGAAAAGAAATAACACAAGTCCTTCTTTATTATTCTTTATAATTCTTTAAAACAAAATATTTTGATCGAATGTGACTTCTGGAAACAACCAACGATCAATTAAACATTCCGAAATGCGTCAAACAGAGTCTGGAAGTCCAGCATATCGATTAGACATTCAAAATTTGTATATTGAAAAAATATGGGTATCGACTGTGTAGTCCGAGCACCACGTACAATATTTTATGAAAGTTATACAAACTCGGATGTTTCTACCGAAAAACACAAACGAGCAATAAACAACCCTAAACGCCTCAAACGATTTTTTTTTGTATTGGAAACAAGTTAAAAGAATTAAAAATGAATTAAAAATATTTTTTAATCAATAACAAATATTTAAAACGAATTAAAACAAATTATTTTTTTTATAAAAAAACCCTAAAGCGCCTGGCTATGATCATAGCGAGGCGCTTCGGGTCAAATCATGATGCCGGTTTGTAGCGTATATTATAAAAGGACCCCAAAAGTTCATTCATCTTATTAAATAGTTTTTTAAGACCCTATTTTACAAGCGTCCCATACAAATGGTCCTTAAAAGCCCTTTTTGCTGTAGTGTGTGTGTGTGTGTGTGTGTGTGTGTATATATATATATAAATTTACGAATATAGTTTACATAACACTGGCCGTTTTTTTACAACAGTTGTGACACCCGGCATATTTGGCTTAAACATTTTAGTAACATCTAAGTCTACCTTAGCGGGAAACGTTTATAAATGAACTTAACTGGGTTAGTTGAGTCGGGTCAAGTTAGGATTGTCTAGGGTACAATGATCTGGAGGATCACTGGGAGTCGTTTTGGGAATACACTAGTACAGGGTCCCGTTGTTGGTGACATTACATAAACTAATTAAGTATATGCGTAGATTACGGGTCGTATGGTGGATTATATACATAGATGTGTTTAAATGATGTGTAAATGATTATCCGTGCTTAAATATGTTAAACATAGACTAAGGTTGCATGCTCATATGTTAAGGTATGTTAGAATGCGTTAAACACGACAAACTGGAAAACTAGAAAAACATGGATTCTGGTTCGACCACTTCGAGTGGTCGAAGGAAGAATTTTGCTTGGTTCGACCCTTTGTAAATGGGCGAACCTGGGATGTGGAATTGAAAGAATTCCCTTCGACCAGGACAGGGCTCATTCGACCCTGTGGAAGGGTCGAAGGAGGTTACCTTCGACCACTTACAGGGGGCGAAGGAGTATCAGTATAAATACCAAACTTTGTCATTTTTCACCATTTCACAAACCCTAACCGTCTCAAAACACTCTCAAACGATTTTAATCACTAAGGAAGGAGTTTTTGCTCTTCTTTTTCATAATCTAACCTATCTACAACATCTAAACAAGAATCCAAGGTGTGTTCTTGATCCTAAACCTTTTTAAAGCATTTTAATTCGTTTTCATCTAACCCTAATTGTCTGGATCTGTTCTAAGGGTGTTTTCATGATTAAAAACCTTTTAAACATCTTTTTAAATCAAAACCTTATCATTTAAACATAGGTCTTCATGATGATAAACATATGTAAATTGTGTATTATGTGGTGTTATGTGTTGTTCAATGATTTGCTACTGTATCTATGATAGAAACATGATATAGGATTGTTATTAATGCTAGTTTATTGTTGTTTAGGGTTAAAGAGGGATAGATGGTGATATTATGGGTATTTGGGGGTTTTAACGAATCTAGACTTGATGCATGATATTTATGATCAATAGAACTAATAGGGAAAGATCGAACACTCGACAAACTGAGCATTTTAAGTTGAACATGGATCGATTTCAAAAGTTTCCAAATTGGGTAAATAATCCATGCATGATAGTGACGTTTCCATAATTCTTACCATTTTGGGAAAGGGCTGAAATGGACGTATTATTGGGGGAAATCGGTGGGGTTTTGTAGGGATAAGTTATTCATACTTGACTGCTGTGTTTGAAGATGTTTCGAGGTGTTTCGAATGTGTTTGAAGCGTTTTTAGGAAAATTTGTACAACAGGGGCGAACCTGGACTCCTTCGACCGATCGAAGGTGCGAAGGAGAGAATCCAGGGTTGAACCTGGGTTATGTTTGGGCGAACGTGGTAAAACGGTCGAAGGAGACATCAAACGGCCGAACGAAACATAAAACGGGCGAAAGGAGACTTAAAACGGGCGAAGGAGACTTAATCTGACTGGTTCGACCGTTCTGATGCAGAAATGAGATTTTTGATACAAACTAAGTGTTTTATGCTTGAACCTTGTGTGTAATCTATGTGTACTTGATTAGTTAGGGTAATGAGTCACCAACGGGATGTCGGGTCGGTCTAGTGTGTCGGTTAAACATTTAAACACGATTTAGAGCATACTTGGTTACGATCTGGACAATCGGGGACTAGATAACCTTATGGTTATTAGTCGGAACACTTATGAGAACATTTTGATAGATCTCCGGTAGAGGGATTATCAAGGGCTTAGCATTTTTACTTGTAACCGAAGAACGCTATCTAAGGTGAGTTCACGACCCCACTTTTACTGCTTTAACTTTTGGGGGAGAAAACATGCGCTAAACTATTTTGGTAACATATGTCATACTATGGTTTTTAATTTGTATTGCTATACGATCTTTGAAAGTCCCGTGGGAAACCATGAATGTGCGGGGATGCACAACGGGGGAAATGTGGATAGATCTATTGGGCGTGACCTGCCCCACTCGTCGGCTTGGAGGGCCGGGCGGGTGCATATTGTCTCGAACAGGAACATTGGTATCATGCTGAACATTCGGGCTGCTTAAACATATGCTAAACATTGCTAAACGTGTCTAGTAATGGTTTCCAATCGTAGTAGTAATAAAACATACGCCTAGCTAGCGTACTTGGTAACATTGATATAGTATGGACATGGTAACGCTTTGGTAACATTATGGTAACATATTGAACAAACCTGTGAACTCACCAGCATTATATGTTGACGTCTTTTTGGCATGTTTTTCTCAGGTCGCTAAGGTAGCAACAAATGTAACTAGGCGCACGAGCCTGCACTGGCGTCTAGGCTTAGTTCATGTTTTGTAATAACACTTGGTACATTTGGTCTGTGGTCTGTAACTTATTAAATGCTTCCGCTACTGGTTTTAAGTTTATGAAAACTATGTCTTTTTGAATGTCATGTATCTTCATATAGAGTTGTTTATTGTGATCGTTGACTTGGATCCTGGTTTGTCATGCGCCTCGTGGTAAAACTCCGCAAGTGGAAATTTGAGGGTGTGACAGATTGGTATCAGAGCCAATGGTTATAGTGAACTAGGACTGCATGTAGAGTCTGGTCTATAGCCGAGTCACACACACTAGACGGTCACATACTTTGAGTCCATTAGTGGGATACGTACTAACGTTGTCGGGGTGTCCTTACATCATCATCATGCTTCTCCGTTACATCGTCCGCTTTTATTTTGGTTCTTACCTACTCTGTTTTCTTCTTCTTCTGGATTGAAGAAGGAGGGGTTGATCTGTTGGTTCTAGCACACACATGCCTTTTTACACTTGCACTTATCGTAACACGTTACTAGGCGATGATATTCGAAGGCCGGGATCTGGATTAGGGGTACATCTGGAGGACCATGTAGAGCAGCTTATCATTTCGGGTGCACACGAAGTAATAAACTGAAATGCATGAAAATCCCGATGGACTTCGAGTTTGGATGTATGGTCCTGAATTTGTCCCTAAGTTAACTCTTGTAAATTTCTAGTGGTTGACACTAGAAGTGAATCTGAATCCCTCGATTTCTTGATTTGTTAGATCATGTCTGGTGCTCGCGGTGGTGGACGTCGTGGTGGCGGCGGTGGCCGTGCTGGTGGCGGTGGTCGTGCTGGAGGCACTGGTCGTGGAAACATCAACATGACCCAAGCTGAGCTGAACAACTTGCTACAGCAGCAAGTGAACATGGCTATGGCTAATTTCCAGGCTGGGATTAAGGCCATGGGTGGTGAGTTGATTTCTGTCGACTTTGCCTCATTCTTGGATTTCGTGTCCTTTTGTTTGTGTTTTACTCGTGTACCGTGTTTCAGGTGTTGGTGCCAATCCACCCCCACCTCAGTGCTCTTATAAGAAGTTTCGGGACTGTCAGCCCCATAACTTCACTGGAACTGAGGGAACGGTGGGACTGCTCCGGTGGCTGGAGAAGGTTGAGTTTGTGTTCGTCATGTGTAACTGTCCTGCTGGGGACCGGGTGAAGTATGCTACTGCGACATTTGAGGGGCCTGCACTGTCGTGGTGGAATGCTACTACTCAGAACATGGGATTAGGGGAGGCTATTGCTATGCCTTGGGCGGAGTTTGTGCAGCTGTTGAGAGGTGAGTACTGTCCGAGAGAGGAGGCACAGAAGTTAGAACATGAGGTCTGGACCTACAAGATGGTTGGGTCTGAGATTGAAGAGTACACTGTGAGGAGGAACGAACTGGCGGTGTTGTGCCCTGATTTGCACACACCCGAGTATAGGAGGATTGAGCACTATGTGTCTGGGCTGGTGTCGGAGATTGCGGGGTTGGTGGCCGCTGGGAATTTTCCCACTATTGCTGAAGTCGTCCGATCAGCTCATCGGATGACTAACCTGAAGGTGGCAGAAGGTGTTTTGCCTCCTAAGGGTGCTGCTGTGAAGGTTACTGAAGGGAACAAGAGGAAGTGGGATAGTGTGGGGAAGAGTGTTGTGCCAGCTCAGCCGGTGAAGAAGTTTGATTCATCTGGGTCTTCTTCTGGGCAAAAGTCGAGTGGGTATGTTGGGAAGCATCCCAAGTGCAACAAGTGTGGTTTTCACCATTCTGGGAGTTGTGATCGGGCTCGTTGTCATCGGTGCCATCAGTTGGGGCACCATGCTAAGGATTGCAGGGTGGCACTCACCCCAACTCAGACTCCTGCTGCTACTCCTACTCCTGCTACTCAGGGGACTCCGGGGAAGCAGGGGTGCTATAACTGTGGTGATACGGGACACTTCAAGCGTGAATGTCCTAAACTGAAGCAGGGAGATAACAGGAGGGGCGGGAACGGTAATGGGAACAACGGCGGCGGAGACAGGACTGCACGTGCATTCGTCATTGGATCTGCAGAGGCTAGGCAGGATCCAGACACAGTTACCGGTACGTTCCTTCTTAATGATCGCTATGTTTCTGTCTTGTTTGATTCTGGTGCCGATAAGAGTTTCGTATCTATGGATATTAGTCGATTGCTAGATATAGTACCCACACCTTTAGAGGCTAAGTACTTAATAGAATTGGCTGATGGTAAGAAAATCGAAGCGACACACACCCTTAGGGAATGTCGCTTGGAACTATCGGGTTTGTCTTTCCCCATAGACCTTATGTCGGTATCCCTGGGTAGTTTTGATGTCGTTGTCGGCATGGATTGGTTATCGTTATATCGCGCGGAGATCGTTTGTTTCGATAAGGTTATTCGGATCCCTCTCCCTGATGGAGAGACTCTTTCGGTTCATGGCGAGAAAAGTGGTGCTCCGTTGAGCATCATTTCTAGCATGAATGCCCGTAAGTACCTTCGAAAGGGTTGTTCGGCCATTCTGGCACTTGTGAACGTTTCTACTGACGATGAGAAGAAGATCGAGGATATTCTGGTGGTTCGTGATTTTCCCGATGTGTTTCCTGATGATTTGCCTGGTCTTCCTCCCCATCGTCAGGTTGAGTTTGGTATCGATCTTACTCCGGGTGCAGCTCCTATTGCCCGAGCTCCGTATCGTCTTGCACCTCCTGAGATGCAAGAGTTGTCCAGTCAGTTGCAGGAACTCTTGGAAAAGGGTTTCATCCAACCGAGTTCTTCCCCGTGGGGAGCTCCTATTTTGTTTGTGAAGAAGAAGGACGGAAGTCTTCGCATGTGTATTGATTATCGTGAGCTGAACAAAGTGACCATCAAGAATCGTTATCCTCTTCCTCGTATTGATGATCTCTTTGACCAGCTTCAGGGCTCCAGCTACTATTCAAAGATTGATTTGCGGTCCGGTTATCACCAGTTACGCATCAGGGAAGCTGACATTCAGAAGACTGCTTTTCGAACTCGTTATGGCCATTTTGAGTTCTTGGTCATGCCTTTTGGTCTCACTAACGCACCGGCTGTGTTCATGGATTTAATGAACCGCGTTTGCAAACCTTACCTTGATAAGTTCGTCATTGTGTTTATCGACGATATTCTGGTTTATTCTAAGAACAAGGCGTATCATGAGGAACATCTACGGTTGGTCTTGGAACTTTTGAGACAGGAGCAGTTGTATGCTAAGTTCTCGAAGTGTGATTTTTGGTTACGTGATGTTCAATTCCTAGGGCATGTGGTGAATGAACTGGGAATTCATGTCGATCCGGCTAAGATCGAAGCTATTAAAGACTGGGAAGCACCAAAGACGCCATCTGAGGTGCGGCAATTCCTAGGTCTTGCGGGTTATTATCGTCGCTTCATTGAGGGATTTTCGAAGATCGCTCAACCCCTCACTACTCTTACCCAGAAGGACCGAAAGTTCGACTGGGATGAACCACAAGAATCAGCATTTCAGATGCTGAAGCTTAAACTTTGTTCTGCACCTATCTTATCCTTACCTGAGGGTACGGATGACTTCGTTGTGTACTGTGACGCTTCTATTCGTGGTCTCGGTTGTGTGTTGATGCAACGCGGGAAGGTTATTGCTTATGCTTCTCGTCAACTCAAAGTTCATGAGAAGAACTACACTACTCATGACTTGGAACTGGGTGCGGTAGTCTTTGCATTGAAAATCTGGAGACATTACTTGTACGGTACCAAGTGTGAAGTATATACCGATCACAAGAGTCTTCAGCATATTTTCAACCAGAAGGTGTTGAACATGCGGCAGCGTCGCTGGATTGAACTCCTGAACGATTATGACTGTGTTATCAAATACCATCCTGGAAAGGCGAACGTTGTGGCGGACGCCTTGAGCAGGAAGGAGTCTACGAACCCTCGCCGTGTTCGAGCCTTGCAGCTCACCATTCATTCGTCATTACCTGACCAAATCCGTTCTGCGCAGTTGGAAGCCTTGAAGGAGGAAAACCTTAAGGCTGAGACTATGCACAGTGCTGACAAGCATCTTGAACTCAGGACCGATGGCTTACACTATTTTGCGGGACGTGTTTGGGTCCCATTGTTCGGGGGATTGCGCAAGCTTGTTTTGGATGAAGCTCACAAATCCCGGTATTCTATTCACCCTGGCTCCGATAAGATGTATCAGGATTTGAAGATACTTTATTGGTGGCCAAACATGAAAGCTGATATATCTTCTTATGTCAGCAAATGCTTGACTTGTGCTAAAGTCAAGGTGGAGTATCAGAGGCCGTCTGGTCTCCTGAAACAACCAGAGGTTCCGGATTGGAAGTGGGAGCGGATCACGATGGATTTTGTCACCAAGTTGCCAAGGTCACCTAGTGGTTATGATATGATCTGGGTGATTGTTGATAGGTTGACAAAGTCGGCACGTTTCATACCTATTAAGGAAACCGATGGACTTGAGCGGTTGGCTCGACTTTACCTTAAGGAGGTGGTTGCTCGGCACGGGGTGCCTGTCTCTATTATCTCTGATCGTGATTCTCGTTTTGCTTCGCGTTTCTGGAAAGCTCTGCACAAGGCTTTGGGTACTCAGTTGGATATGAGTACGGCTTATCACCCGCAAACTGATGGACAGAGTGAGCGAACGATCCAAACCTTGGAAGACATGTTTCGGGCATGTGTCATCGATTTTGGCAAAAGTTGGGAGATCCACCTACCATTAGTGGAGTTCTCCTACAACAACAGCTATCACTCTAGTATCAAGGCAGCTCCGTTCGAGGCTCTATACGGACGGAAATGTGGATCACCACTTTGTTGGGCCGAGGTGGGCGAGAGCCAGCTCACTGGTCCGGAACTTGTGTACGAAACTTCGGAGAAAATCGTACAGATTCGTCACCGTTTGGCTGCTGCACGGGATCGTCAGAAGAGTTATGCCGATCGTCGTCGAAAACCTTTGGAGTTCCAGGTTAGGGACAGGGTACTTCTGAAAGTTTCACCATAGAAGGGCGTCATACGCTTTGGAAAGCGTGGCAAGCTTAACCCTCGTTATGTCGGACCATTCGCAATCCTGGATCGGATTGGACCGGTGGCATTCAGACTTGACTTACCAGCGGACCTCGGTAGTGTGCACAACGTCTTCCATGTTTCTAACTTAAAGAAGTGTTTGGCTGATGAATCTCTCATTGTACCATTGGAGGAGATCAAGGTTGATGATCGTCTTCGCATTGTGGAGGAACCTGTCGAGATTCTCGACTACAAGATTCGTAGCCTTTGTCGGAGTAAAATCCGCATCGTCAAAGTCCGTTGGAACTCGAATCGTGGACCGGAGTTCATGTGCGAACGGGAGGATCAGATGAAAGCTAAACATCCTCATCTTTTTCCGAAACGCGCGTTTGAATCGAGGCATGTTACTGCTGAAGCGGAATAATCTCGGGTCGAGATTCCTTTCAACGTGGGGATAATGTGACATTCGATAATTTTCTTTTCGTTCTGTTCTTTTCGTTCCTTTCTTTTTGGGGCTTTGCACAATTTTCGGGACGAAAATTCTTTCAACGTGGGGATGATGTGACACCCGGCATATATGGCTTAAACATTTTAGTAACATCTAAGTCTACCTTAGCGGGAAACGTTTATAAACGAACTTAACTGGGTTAGTTGAGTCGGGTCAAGTTAGGATTGTCCAGGGTACAATGATCTGGAGGATCATTGGGAGTCGTTTTTGGAATACACTAGTACCGGGTCCCGTTGTTGGTGACATTACATGAACTAATTAAGTATATGCGTAGATTACGGGTCGTATGGTGGATTATATACATAGATGTGTTTAAATGATGTGTAAATGATTATCCGTGCTTAAATATGTTAAACATAGACTAAGGTTGCATGCTCATATGTTAAGGTATGTTAGAATGCGTTAAACACGACAAACTGGAAAACTAGAAAAACATGGATTCTGGTTCGACCACTTCGAGTGGTCGAAGGAAGAAATTTTCTTGGTTCGACCCTTTGTAAATGGGCGAACCTGGGATGTGGAATTGAAAGAATTCCCTTCGACAAGGACAGGGCTCATTCGACCCCGTGGAAGGGTCGAAGGAGGTTACCTTCGACCACTTACAGGGGGCAAAGGAGGATCAGTATAAATACCAAACTTTGTCATTTTTCACCATTTCACAAACCCTAACCGTCTCAAAACACTCTCAAACGATTTTAATCACTAAGGAAGGAGTTTTTGCTCTTCTTTTTCATAATCTAGCCTATCTACAACATCTAAACAAGAATCCAAGGTGTGTTCTTGATCCTAAACCTTTTTAAAGCATTTTAATTCGTTTTCATCTAACCCTAATTGTCTGGATCTGTTCTAAGGGTGTTTTCATGATTAAAAACCTTTTAAACATCTTTCTAAATCAAAACCTTATCATTTAAACATAGGTCTTCATGATGATAAACATATGTAAATTGTGTATTATGTGGTGTTATGTGTTGTTCAATGATTTGCTACTGTATCTATGATAGAAACATGATATAGGATTGTTATTAATGCTAGTTTCTTGTTGTTTAGGGTTAAAGAGGGATAGATGGTGATATTATGGGTATTTGGGGGTTTTAACGAATCTAGACTTGATGCATGATATTTATGATCAATAGAACTAATAGGGAAAGATCGAACACTCGACAAACTGAGCAATTTAAGTTGAACATGGATCGATTTCAAAAGTTTCCAAATTGGGTAAATAATCCATGCATGATAGTGACGTTTCCATAATTTTTACCATTTTGGGAAATGGCTGAAATGGACGTATTATTGGGGGAAATCGGTGGGGTTTTGTAGGGATAAGTTATTCATACTTGACTGCTGTGTTTGAAGATGTTTCGAGGTTTTTCGAATGTGTTTGAAGCGTTTTTAGGAAGATTTGTACAACAGGGGCGAACCTAGACTCCTTCGACCGATCGAAGGTGCGAAGGAGAGAATCCAGGGTCGAACCTGGGTTATGTTTGGGCGAACGTGGTAAAACGGTCGAAGGAGACATCAAACGGCCGAACGAAACATAAAACGGGCGAAGGAGACTTAATCTGACTGATTCGACCGTTCTGATGCAGAAATGAGATTTTTTATACAAACTAAGTGTTTTATGCTTGAACCTTGTGTGTAATCTATGTGTACTTGATTAGTTAGGGTAATGAGTCACCAACGGGATGTCGGGTCGGTCTAGTATGTCGGTTAAACATTTAAACACGATTTAGAACATACTTGGTTACGATCTGGACAATCGGGGACTAGATAACCTTATGGTTATTAGTCGGAACACTTATGTGAACATTTTGATAGATCTCCGGTAGAGGGATTATCAAGGGCTTAGCATTTTTACTTGTAACCGAAGAACGCTATCTAAGGTGAGTTCACGGCCCCACTTTTACTGCTTTAACTTTTGGGGGAGAAAACATGCGCTAAACTATTTTGGTAACATATGTCATACTATGGTTTTTAATTTGTATTGCTATACGATCTTTGAAAGTCCCGTGGGAAACCATGAATGTGCGGGGATGCACAACGGGGGAAATGTGGATAGATCTATTGGGCGTGACCTGCCCCACTCGTCGGCTTGGAGGGCCGGGCGGGTGCATATTGTCTCGAACAGGAACATTGGTATCATGCTGAACATTCGGGCTGCTTAAACATATGCTAAACATTGCTAAACGTGTCTAGTAATGGTTTCCAATCGTAGTAGTAATAAAACATACGCCTAGCTAGCGTACTTGGTAACATTGATATAGTATGGACATGGTAACGCTTTGGTAACATTATGGTAACATATTGAACAAACCTGTGAACTCACCAGCATTATATGTTGACGTCTTTTTGGCATGTTTTTCTCAGGTCGCTAAGGTAGCAACAAATGGAACTAGGCGCACGAGTCTGCACTGGCGTCTAGGATTAGTTCATGTTTTGTAATAACACTTGGTACATTTGGTCTGTGGTCTGTAACTTATTAAATGCTTCCGCTACTGGTTTTAAGTTTATGAAAACCACGGAGTTCTGCACTGGCGTCTAGGCTTAGTTCATGTTTTGTAATAACACTTGGTACATTTGGTCTGTGGTCTGTAACTTATTAAATGCTTCCGCTACTGGTTTTAAGTTTATGAAAACTATGTCTTTTTGAATGTCATGTATCTTCATATAGAATTGTTTATTGTGATCGTTGACTTGGATCCTGGTTTGTCATGCGCCTCGCGGTAAAACTCTGCAATTGGAAATTTGAGGGTGTGACACCAGTGTAAAACCGTCGTAAATAATTTTTTTTTTTTTTTTGCATTTTTTTCACGGCGGAGTTAGCCTTTTTTACATCAATGTGTAAAAAAAAATTAAAATTCACATTTTACGTCGGAGTTCTCACAACTCAAGCTAGTTTTCAAAGGAACAAAATCTTATATATATGGTAAGGTTCCTGTAGGAAAATGGTTTTTGTCGTAAGTGTAGGTGGTGTTTTGATCCATTTGATCTAAAAATTGATGGTTTAGATTAAACCTATAAAATTGTTTAGATTCTAATTAATTCTCATAATAGATAGTGTTAAATTTGCCTATTAAATGTTTTAATTGAGGACAAAATTGACATTCAATTATTTTAATTAAAGAAACTGTTTAACTTCTCCTTAAATCATGCTTAAAATCCTATCTCCCCCTCCCCTCTCTCTCTCTCTCGCTCTCTCTCTTTCTCTCTCTCTCTCTCTCTCACAAACCTTCATGGTTGAATTGAAACAAATCGAAAACAAAACAACAAAAGATCTCCACTCTTATCATTCAAAACACTTAAAATCTCCAAACAAATTTCGTTTAAACCCATAATATCAGCGTAACATAAGGAGGGTTTTGTTTGTTATAACAATATAACATGAGAAGTGTTTTGTTGTTATAACAATGTAACATCAAAAGTGTTTTATATATCATTGTTTGTGTTAAGGGTAAACATCATAATATCATTGTAACATAAGGAGTGTTTTTTGGTGATGTAAGGTGTGACATAAGAAGTGTTTTACATATCATTGTTTGTTTTAAGGGTTAAACATCATAATATGACTGTAACATAAGGAGTTTTTCGTTTTTTATAATAGTGTAACATCAAATGTGTTACGTTGTTATAAAATGTAACATCAGAAGTGTTATGTTGGCATTTGAACATATTTATCATTCAGTTATCTAAAACACTTATGTTGTTAAAAATGTTACATAAAACACTTTCGATATTATAAAACACCACTTGTTATTTCTTTTATGAACAACACCTAGATGACTATACCAAACAGCTCAAATGCAAACAAGAAATTTTTTGGGAATTGATAATATGATTTTTTGGGAATTGATAATATGATTTTGAAATAAAATAGGGTTTGAATTCTAATTGACAACTGCTAATGTTGAAGAACCTATTTTTTGGGAATTGATAATATGATTTTGAAATAAAATGCAAGATTATGAAAATTAAAAATTCTTGGCGAAATTAGTGGGATTTGGATAGATTTAAAAATGGTTAAATGTCTTAAATGACCTTAATCTCTAAATTTAATTCAATGGCTATAACTCGTTCCTATACTTCTCACATAAAACAATTTTCCTATAGGATCCTTTACCTATCTACTATAATATATAAATAAAACCTATTGTGGGACACTTGGCACATTTTGAGGGCTTCTAAGGTTGTTTTTCCCGGCTATAAGACGTGGTGCTCCATTTTTGTTATAACCCGAATCTCTTTCTTTTCCTAATTATGCTCACAAGGTTAACGGAAAAACCACTTTGTACGGATCTTTTAATTTCCATCTTTCTTTGCAAGCCATTTCCTTCCAATTCCTATAAACTTCCACAAAACTTAACACGATCTTCTCTCTCAATCAAACGTTGCCAAGAATCAAG
Source organism: Ambrosia trifida (assembly GCA_028751855.1). Taxonomy (NCBI): domain Eukaryota; kingdom Viridiplantae; phylum Streptophyta; class Magnoliopsida; order Asterales; family Asteraceae; genus Ambrosia; species Ambrosia trifida. Next base: position 21,769,628 of record CM054124.1, on the reverse strand, counting down.
ATTCCCTAACATGCTAACTTAATTTGCTCGAATCTACAATCTTGGTTACTTTTTGTTGCAATTCTTATGGTTACCTATATTTTTTTTTCGTAATGATGTGTTCCTATTTTTCATCTCTGCTATTTGATAATTGATTTCTTTCTATGCATTTGTCTTTTGTTTTGTGGCATTTTTCAGATTGTGATTCATATTTATGAAATTGATGATTGGTTTGGGAATTGGTTTTGGTCAGAAACCCTAATACAAATGGGAACTAGGGGTTCCAGATTTGCGAATATGAAACTTCAAACCCTAATTCGAATAACGTATGTTCGAAGTGTTTGTATTTGTTTTGTGTTGATTAGTGTTCTGATTGATTTGGTGTTTATTTTTTTTCCAGTCATCTTCTTGCTTTATCAGAAGTCAAGATCAGTTTATGTTTGTGATTGGTGTTCTTTTTTCTTTTCATGTTATGTTGTTATATATCTTCCTAACATTTATGTGATCACCAATTAAGGTTTTGATTATCATCTTCTCGCTGTGGCTGCAATTAAGGTTAGCATACTTTTTATATTTCTATTTGTATTATTTCAATTCGCAAGTAATTATGATGTAAATTGATACGTAAATTAGGAAATATAGTTACCCAGCTAATGCTCATTGTTTAATGGTGTTGTGCTGTTCTATCTTGATTTGACTCTTTTTAATCTTTTGTTTTTACCAGCCCCTCGCTGGGGCGATAGCATGTATATAGCAAATGGGGTGTAATTAGAACCGATGTTCTTTATATGCGAATTCGTTGGAGCCATTGTAAGTCTTGACGGTTCTGCTAATTGTTGATAATAAATATGAGATAATGTAAAAGTCAGCCTAGATTTTTTTCTGTTATATAGGGACAATTAAGCCCAATTATAAGTTGAACTGAAGTAAAGAGCTTCAAATTGGCTGTATAAAGTCAGCCTAGATTTTTTTTGGTTAATTTGTGCCTAATAATAGTTAAAGGGGTTTTGCTATGTAGTGAAGAATATAATTCTCAAACTAGGTGATCTACAAGATGAATACATGAAAATTGATAACTTCGCTTTTTGCAGACTAATTGTATTTTAAGTATTTTGAGTTAGAAATTTCTATAGAATATAACTTTAGTTTCTAAATAACAATAATTAAGTCCTTGTGATGTTCGTGGTAACAATCCTATTGATTGTGAATTTTGTACTTATATTGATTTTGAATTTGTACTTGCCATGTAGGGGTTTCTGGTGAAGCATTTTTAATGTATCAAGTGGCGAAGCTTGGTTCTCGAATCGGTGGGGGCCGGACTCAATTTTTTGATTGGTAGTGACCGGAAGATCAAATCGGTGGGGGCCGAACTCAACCGGACTCAATTTACCTACGCAAATCGTAAAATTCCACCGCTGCGCCAAAAAACGGTGGGGCCGGGGCCCCCTCGGGCCCTCAAAAAGGTTCATCCCTGAATGTATCATGTTTACTATTTCATATCTCAAGTTTATTTCGTAGTCTACTGACTGATGTTTCCTTAAAAAACATGTATGTACAAGGATTTAAAATGCATTATAGACCTTTCTAAAGATGTTTCTTCATTTCTTGAATTATGAGCCCTTTATATGCTATCACCTGTAGATCCTTATGAGGTAGAATTAGCATAAAGAAGTATGACTGAACATGATGTTTAGATATGTTTTTGCTATTGTTTTTCCCTGTGTTCGATTTTAAGGGATGGTCTTGAATAGTCTGTGGTGCCTTAAAAAGTCTAGGTTGTGTATAACTATAGAAATAAGTCGTAGCAGGTGGCTTCTAAAAGCCTAAGTTGTTCTTAGTCGTTAGCATATTTGTAAAGGCGTAATGCTTTTGTTTAGTTGCAACTATTGATACAAGTTGTGTCAAAAGACTTTAGGAAAAAGGATTTATCCCACCGCGAAGCACAAGTCTAATTCATACATGGCTAATTGTACGTTACATACTTGTACTTAAAATTTTATCCTTTATTCACCCGTGTAGCACACGGGACTCTAACCTAGTATATATATATATATATATATATATATATATATATATATATATATATATATATGTATATACACACACATGAAAGCACAATGGCTATACCCGATACCCACGGGTATGCTAGATACCCAATGGGTAAACACCTGATAGATAATGAGTTGGATATGAGACAAGATTTATAACTATGTATTAGTCAAGGTTTACTCGATCCATACTTGGTCTATTACTATGCCTACGTGTAAGTTCAAGGTTAGATGATATTTAAGTATAGATAAGTATTGTTAAAAAAGGATACTTTTATTATATCACTATTTGTTAGTTGGCTATTTACCTTTTCGAAAAAGTTCCACACCATAGAACCTGTGCTACCAAAAGCACATAGATGAGTCTGTCTTTTATTTGAGAATACCCAAACTTGAAACGAAGGAATAGTTGTGATTGTCAACCCTTATATAAATGAACCCACCACATAATTATTATGATACAATAATGCACATGACCAAAAATGCTAGAGGGGTTAAGTATACAGAGTATCATAAATGTCATTTATTGTCATTTGACAAATAAGTTGGCAATGGGCCTTGATGAGTGCATATCGTTATTTGCGTTACATACTTTGATGCGTAAGCTTAAAGTGAAGAATGTAGTGGTACACTGGATAATGAACCTCTAGCGTCTACAATGAAAATGTTACCCGTAACATATCTGACGAGCCATGGATTAGAAATCGAACCAATGACATCATGGTTAGGTCAGTTTTCCCATATTTCTTTAATGGCATGGTTTTTAAAGCCAGATTCTTGAGCCATGGCTTTTGCACAAGTTCCTTAGTAATCTCAGATTTAAAAAGCCCAAGAGCTATTGAGTTTACCCTTATTTTGTGCTTTCCAAGTTCCATCGCCATGACCTAAATGGTATTATTCCTTGAGTCAATAATGATAATATTAAAAGCTTAAGTAGTAACGATTAACAAATGTAGGAATTTCACTTCACTTTGGTTACGGTATCAAAGACTGATTTTTAAGAACAATATACAACCTTTTGATGTAGATAAACACGACCAAGACTAGCAACAGAAGAGATGTTGATTACGGATCCTTCTTGACTAAATGCACACTAACCATGATCCTCTTACCTTTGTTCTATAAATTGTGTCCCAATCTTCCTATGACAATTCCAATGGACTTTGTACAGGACCTGCATACATACATAGTGCGACATCAAATAAAACTTCAATTTCATTTCCTATTTAAGTTTTAGAGATGCAACATTGCTATAGATCTTCTAGCTAATAGCGGGGACCAGCGTCGCTATTAGTGGCAACTTTGGGTCGCCGCTATTGCCCCTGTTTGTTGTAGTGTATCATTAAAATTATGAACAGGCTACCTCTACCAAACAATGAAAACAATACATCAAAAGGAAAGATCATTATTTTATGCTTCCTTATTGTCTAGTGTTGCTAAAACAAATAATGAAAATGAGATAGTAATGACGTGTCCAGGTGCTTCAAGGCTTAAGGGGTTTCGATTAGCCAAACATAGGATATGAGGTCCTCCTACGTTTGGAATGCTATCTGGATTGAAAGTGATTTAACCCAAAGGTGTAGTGATGATGTTAGATTTTTTGGAAGAGTGTGGTTTAGGAAGATACTAGTATAAGTCTGATCTGATGTGTTCGAAATGTGTCCTAGAAGTGGTTTATGAGACACTTATTTATAGAGGATTTGAATATGAGCTAAGTAGAAAAGGTGGCAGTTCAAATACCCTAAGAGGCAATGTTTGGCTATGGTTTTCGGAGTTCAGTAGAAGACTTGAGTCGGCAGATGGGTTGTGACATCTCATGTATATCACTAGAGAGGTCATATATCCTTTTAAGCATTTAAGCTTCTAAGCTAGTGAGTATGATCAAGCATATTGTTTCAGCGTTCACCCACCTTCTGTTGAGTAAAATGAATCAGTCTACATCATCTCCAAAAATAATCCATTGACCTGCAGCAATGTCACAGCATTGGCAGCTCACCCATTTATCACACTTTACTATGTTTCTATATTTGGCTACATGTAAAGTCTATATATTTCGTGTACATGTCATTGTAAAAAAGTACAATATACAATACAATTCTATCCATCTTTCTAGAACTCTCTGATTATCAAAACCATTATGGTATCAAAGAAGCGTTCTTGATCCAAGAAGCCAGCGTGCTCATCATCTTCCCAAGTAAAATAACATGTCCGAAGAAGACACCAACAACCTTGCCATTTAAATAGCGAATCTCCTAAAAAATGGAGTTCAAAATCAAACCCAGATCCCAAATACAAAACCAAACCAATCTGACAACCTAACAATTGACCTCAAACTCACTAGCCAAAACTATCCCCTATGGGCTCGGATGATAAGAGTCGCCATAGGGGGGGAATCCAAGGACTTCTTAAACCACCTTACACAAGAACCCCCAGAACCCACCGATGAAAAGTATGATCAGTGGGAACAGAGTGATCTTGTTATATTTTTGTGGCTGATTCAAAATATTGAACCAGCTCTGGCCAGTAACTTAATAGAGTTTCCGACAGCAAAAACGCTGTGGGACGCTCTTGTTGTTACCTACAGTAGTGGCAAGGATAAAATCCAGACGTTCGATCTCCATGTCAGGGCAAATGAGTTAAAACAAAATGGCATACCATTAGAGGAGTTCTTGATTGTGATGCAAGGGATCTGGGGAGAAATTGAATGAAGAGATCTGAACCCAATGAAGTGACCTGCAGACATTGTTGCCTATAACAAAATCAGGTCAGAAAATAAGTTGTTCCAATTTCTTAATGCCATTGATCGAAAATATGATCCCATAAAAAGGGAAATTCTCCGATGGGACCTGTAACACCCCAATCAATGGCGGAAACATCGGGATGTCACGTATTGACAATTGTTCAGTAGCTCATGGTAAATAATTAAATTTCAATAATCGATTAATTAAATTACATAAAATTGTTCTAAAAAAAATTTGTACATCAAATGAGAAACACTAAATATAAATCTTCAAGCATTAACTCTAATCTTCAAGCAAAGCTATAACATGAAACATGTTAAGTTTGAAAATATTTTGGGTCAACAAAAGTTGGTGAAAATTACATAGGTTTGAATATTGTATCATGAGTATAAAGGCTTGTACAATTCTAGTGGCATGGTAAATTTAGTCCATATGTGAAAACAACACTACCCAGTAAATCGTTTGCATAATCAAACCTTGTGACATGATTATTGTGGTCCATCCCATACGCATATGGTTCACTCGTTTTTGTTATATGATCGATAACAATCACCCACGCTACCCATACTGGAGGTACACGTATCCGGGTGGGGTTGAAAATCCAATTGATCTATCATTGTGTATCGTTGGCTTGTACGGAGTTAATGATTATGCTAGTCTAATTGTGCTTGCCAAAGTAGTGTTCAAGACATAATGCAACATAGAATAACACATAGACACTTATGTTGAATTACATTTGAAAATGTAACATGTTTCACCCCTAAAATTGTAAAGTAGTAAAAAGGGGGCTATGTAAACTCACCTTAGCACAAGTGTTGAATCCTTTGAAATAGTCTAAATGTGGCACAAACGGTTCCAAATATTACCAAACAGAAATCAAAGCTAGTTGCCAAGTCAAACAGAAAGGCAACACAATATGATTGCATGATTAAAACAATGATTTTATCATAATTACGAGTGAAAGAAGAGGTTTCGGTGTAGTCTGGACAAAAACAATTGATCAGTTCTTATAGGTGAGGTTTTGATTTTTCTATTTGGAAAGTCATAAAGTTGAGGTCAACATCGAGTAAGGAATGCACGAATCGTACTGTAATTGGTGATGCGTAGCTTAATTTTCGGTCCATTGAATGAGTCAAACTAGTCAATAGTCAATAGTCAGCTTTGACTGACTTGATTGTGACCAGGAATTGAATGAGTCACACTAGTCAATAGTCAGCTTTGACTGACTTGATTTTGACCAGGAAATTAATGGGTCAAACTAGTCAATAGTCAGCTTTGACTGACTTGATTTTGATTAGGAATTGAATGAGTCAAACTAGTCAATAGTCAGCTTTGTCTGACTTGATTTTGACCAGGAAATTAATGAAGGGGAAAAATATTATTGGCTTCTAACTAACCACAAAACATTAAAGTGGTGTAGTGGTTGTGTTGTTTGTTGCTTATGGTCAAACCGTCTGGGGACTCGGGTTCAAATCCGGTTCGAGACATATTTTTTTTAAACCTGATTTTTATAGAATTTGTCTAATATTATTTGTTTAAACATATAAATAATATATTTTAGTAACAAAATAAAATAATTTGATGATAAAAATGTCAAAATGGGTGTTCGGGAATTTATGAAGTTATAAAGTAAATATATATATATATATATATATATATATATCAAAAGGTTATAGTCTCCCCTACTTTTAGGAACTTCATCCCGAAGTTGATGTTGGGGAGGCTGTTGGAAGAAGTGCGGGTACTAGGGTCAAGCGCTACGGATAACCTTAGGTACGGAGACTGGTATTTTCAAGCCATTAGGGTTGGGTTACGTTTGTCCAGAAAAATAGCGAGGAGAGATAAATGTTTAATGCCAACCGTAAGTTTGTCGGGAAAACAAAAAGGAAAGAATGAGATGACCGAGTATGGAAAGGCTAAATGAGCTATCAAATAACTAGGGTTTATTATTTGCCTGACCCATTCTTTTTTTATGTATTATTAATGTTTATATATAGGGTGTACCGCAACCACACATTTGGTACTTCAAAAACTTACTGGCTTTCTACCAAAACCTTAATAGAAATTTACTCTACCTTAATGTACCTGTAAATTCATGATTACTTTCCGGACCGCAATCATCAATTTACCTTACATTACGGTTTTGTGTCATTCTATGACTCTAGACACTCACACAATGCAAAAATAACCCTATGATTGAATCTTTTGATATATAATCTATCCAAAAATGAATCCAACTGTTGAACAGGAAAAAGACTTCTACCAGTCAGTGAGTAGGAACCTCAACCGATTGTTAAGCAGGTGCGATGGCCTCTACCAGTCGTTGAGCATGTTATTAGAACCTCTACCGACTGTTGAGTAGGCATGATGACCTCTACCAATCGTTGAGTAGGTTATTTGGCACTCTACAACCTGTTGAGCATGTACTTCATCCTCTGCCAGTTGTTGAATAAATGTAACAATTGTTTTCAACACGTAAGTTGCATTTTGATAATACATATATGCAAGCAAGTTTGTAAATCCAACAAGGTTCAAGTATCAAATATAGTATGCGAGTTGTAATTGTATTTTTCTATACAAGGTTAATGGGTCTAAGGGTGATTATATTTAGTTATCCATGTTTTAAAGTATCATGAATAATCAAAAGTTCAAATATAGTAGATAATCAAATCCTCATGTATCACTAAGAACCAAGTTTTATGCATCAAACAATCACATTTTCAATAGTTTAATTATCATGGAGATCAAGTTCATGTTCAAGAAGGTAGATGATATGAATTTAGTTCTTGAGAGGATGATGAAGAACTCAAAGTAACATCAAGGTTATGAAAGATGGTGAATGTGAAGATAGTTAATAAAGGGTTTATTTTATAGGTTTTCAAAGATGCACAAGTAGTAAGGAGATTATGTAGCAGTGTGAATCATGAGGCTTGAATCGAAGGTAAGAATTAAGTGTATGAGACAACACGGTTGTGGTAAATACCAAAAATTGTAAAAGTTCGAACAAGTTGAAAATAAGTAGGTGTCAATGGGGAATTGGAGATTAAATTTTTGTTCATGAGGATGGAAAGATTTAAAAAAAATTGGTTTTGTACATAAAACAAAAGTTGTTAAATAGTACAAACTAAGTGGCTTTATATCAGAATATTTCAGTTAGTCGGAGATTCACGACATTAGGTTTTATAGATCAAGGTGACATTATATCGAAAATCCTTTATTACGCTAATGAATAAACATTATAGATCAAGGACATCTTTTGACAAAAATATGTATTTTCCATAGTTTATAGGTGATGAAAATTTGACAATATTAAGAAATCTTTAGTGTTGTGCTAGGGTATACCGAGGTTATGAGGTTACAGTTTAGAAATATGTAACATGTTGAAAAAGGCAATAATATGATTTGGGTATGGTGTTGAAAATAATCAAACAAGTGACTAAGATGGTAAGATGAAGTGTGATTGTGAAACCCATATATGATTATGAAATGGGATTAATTTAAACTGTAAAATTTTGAGGTTTAAAGCTTAGTTTTAATGAAAGTGAGTGTACTCATTTATTCATTAATTAAAACGAATAAACGAAAATGTTGACTTATCAAAGCTTCCAGATTGTAATAACATAATGAAGACATGCTTTAGCCTATAAGTGAACACTCATTCCAAGAATTCCAAGGTAGGCATCCGGGTCCCTCGTCTGATTGGGATTTATGCGCAATGCCAGTCCTAGACAGAAAACTCAGAATACAGGCGTTCACCCTTCCAGATTGCATGTATTCGTTATTAGAATATAGAACTTCAACGAGGTCAACAAGGCAGTTCAGGTTAGGACTTGAGAATTTTGTCCTATTAGTCTAAGGGTAAACCAAGTGATGGAGAGCAATCAACTTGTAGAGGATAAAGTAGGGATAAGAAGTAGGATGAAGATAGAGAATCGAAACAAGTAGAGTTGCAAGTAAGAGGAGCAACTACTGGTTAAAATCCTAAGGTTATAGACTAGATTATTTTTCTAATAACCTAATTCCTTATAACCAAGGCTCTGATACCAATCTGTAACACCCCAACCGATGGCGGAAACATTGAGATGTCACGTATTAACGATTGTTCAGTAGCTCATGGTAAATAATTAAATTTCAATAATCGATTAATTAAATTACATACAATTGTTCTAAAGAAAACTTGTACATCAAATGAGAAACACTAAATATAAATCTTCAAGCATTAACTATAATCTTCAAGCAAAGCTATAACCTGAAACATGTTAAGTTTGAAAATATTTTGGGTCAACAAAAGTTGGTGAGAATTACATAGGTTTGAATATTGTATCATGAGTATAAAAGCTTGTACAATTCTAGTGTCATGGCAAATCTAGTCCATATGTGAAAACAACACTACCCGGTAAATCGTTTGCATAATCAAACCTTGTGACATGATTATTGTGGTCCATCCCATACGCATATGGTTCACTCGCTTTTGTTATATGATCGATAACAATCACCCACGCTACCCATACTGGAGGTACACGTATTCGGGTGGGGTTGTTAATCCAATAGATCTATCATTGTGTATCGTTGGCTTGTATGGAGTTAATGATTATGCTAGTCCAATTGTGATTACCAAAGTATTGTTCAAGACATAATGCAACATAGAATAAGACATAGACACATATGTTGAATTGCATTTGAAAATGTAACATGTTTCACCCCAAAAATTGTAAAGTAGTAAAAAGGTGGCTATGTAAACTCACCTTAGCACAAGTGTTGAATCCTTTGAAATAGTCTAAATGTGGCACAAACGATTCCAAATATTACCAAACAGAAATCGAAGCTAGTTGCCGAGTCAAAGAGAAAGTCAACACAATATGATTGCATGATTAAAACAATGATTTTATCATAATTGAGAGTAAAAAAAGAGGTTTCGGTGTGGTCTGGACAAGAACAATTGATTAGTTCTTATAGGTGAGGTTTTGATTTTTCTATTTGGAAAGTCATAAAGTTGATGGTCAACACCGATTAAGGAATGCATGAATCGTACTGTAATTGTTGATGCCTAACTTAATTTCTAGCCCATTGAATGAGTCAAACTAGTCAATAGTCAATAGTCAGCTTTGACTGACTTGATTTTGACCAGGAATTGAATGAGTCAAACTAGTCAAAAGTCAGCTTCAACTGACATGATTTTGACTAGGAAATTAATGAGTCAAACTAGTCAACAGTCAGCATTGACTGACTTGATTTTGACCAGGAATTGAATGAGTCAAACTAGTCAATAGTCAGCTTTGACTGACTTGATTTTTGTCACACCCTCAAATTTTCACTGCGGGGTTTATACCGCGAGGCGCGTGACATACCAGGATCCCATAGCCATAAGTCATATGAACGAATCCTAAATGCCCAAACCATTTAGTTCGTTTTCAAAAATTCAGTTTAGCGTTTACCAAAAAGTTTAGTTAAGTTGCGAAAGCGTAAACCAAATTTAAACCTTTTAAAAACCATGTGGAAAACAACGCGGCCAAATTAAAACCATATGAAGGATAACGTAAAAGCATAATATGTAATTTAGGTGTATGCCCAAGACCCCAAATGCAGTGAAGTGTGCAGTGCTTTCTAATCGTGGCACCGGAAGCTAACTACCTGCAAAAGCATGTATATCGTGGGTCAACAAACAATGTTGGTGAGTTCACTAAGTAAAGAAGATGAGTAAGTAAATGCGCAGTTTCCAAAACCATGTAACCAAGTAAAAGCGTAAGTAATTAAGTTGGTTCCAAAAACCGTGTAACCGCTAGTTCATCGAATGCCAAGGGTAGTTAACTGTTAGGACAAAAAGGATTGAGAAAACCACTTTTGCAAACCTTAGTCTAATTCATATTTCTGCAAATTATTCTAAGTATAGAACTACTGAAGAAAGAAGACTAAAGTACTGAAGAAGGATTCAACAAGTACTGAAGAAGAAAGATCAGAAATTCTGAAGTCTAACCAGACAAGTTCACTGAACAACTACTGAAGACAAACTACTCATCAGTAGTTTGTCATTCATCAGCACTTGTAATAGAATCTTTCCACCGCCCTTATGTTTCAGTAGTTTATTTGTTTATTACTACTTTATCGTTTTGTGCAAGTTCCAAGAATTCAACTTGTTGCAACCTGTTGCAGACTTGCTTTTTGGCAAGGTTCATGTATTTGTAACTCTATAAATAGATGGGTTCATCCCTCTGTTTTAGACATCGATTTTAATTGAAACTGAAATCCTTCAAAGCTTATTATTGTTATTTCCATTTCATTTACTGAGAATCTGTTTGAGTATTTATTATCATTCACATTCAATACATAGATTCTCATTAAACTTGTCTTTAGTTTTCAAACATCCAGGGGGAGTAATAACTCCTGTTGATAGTGTAACTTTACTTACTTATTCTGCTGTGCAAATCTGATTAAACTTGCTAAACACATAAGTGTTCACTAGCAAGCAAAACATCAAGAGCATTACTGATCCAACAATTGGTATCAGAGCACTGGTTTATCTGATCACATATCAATCTAACACATTGAGAATCAGACACAGACTCTTATTGATATTCAATAAAGGATTAAAAGTTCACTTTTTTCAACATCCATCACTTTAAGAGATATTTGACAAATCAATACTCTTTAAAATGGTTCCACATAATACTGGTTCTGCCAATAAACCTACTATGCTAGTTAGAAATGAATACAATATCTGGCAAAGGAGAATGGCACATACTCTATCACAGACCAACACCGGATGCTGGAAATCTGTGATATATGGTCCTCACAAACCAGTAAACATTAATCTTGAAACTAAAGTTGAAATACCAAAAGACCCAAAAGACTATACTGAAGATGATTTCCTAAAACTTGAGCTTGATGCTAAAGCTTTCTCTATGTTGTCAATCGCACTCCCAAATGAAATCTACTCTGTACTATTACATTGTGATAGTGTCAAAGAGCTTTGGGACTGCCTAAAAGAACAGTTTGGAGGAACTAAAGAGGTGATTGCCAACACTAGAGAAATCCTGGCTCAACAATATGAAACTTTTGCTCACATAAATTGGGAAACTTTAACTCAACAATTTGAAAGATTATCCTAATTAATATCTGAGCTAAAATTGGATGGTCAGACCTATACAACTGTATCTATGCTTCATAGATTTTTAAGGTCTTTACTTGAAAAATGGGAAACATATTCTATAGTTCTTAGATCCTCACCAGACTTTAGCTCCCTCACTCTTACAAAGTTACATGGGAGATTGCTAACTTTTGAAAGAGAAATCGATCTCTGCTGATGACTATCTACCAGGTAGTACAGCACTATTGGGACAAGGTTCACCTACTTGTTCAAATAGTTTTGGATCTTTTGACCACATTGACATAACTGCTGGGATCTCATCAGAAAGATCATTCCCAGGTTATGACAATGATGAATATAGTCAAACTGCTGATAACATGTGTTTTATCATGGATGATTTAAAAAATTTCAGCAATGATGACTTAGAAGAAATGGAAATCTTACATCAACTGGCCATGTTAAGTATAAAAACAAACAAATTTTATAGAAGGTCAGGAAGGAAATTTCCAGGACTAAACAGTTCTACAAAAATTGGTTTTGACAAGTCTAAACTTAGATGTCACAAGTGTCAGAAGTTGGGACACTTTCCTAGAGAGTGTAGAAGCTCTAGCTACAACCAATCTCAGTCTGGAAATCAGTTTAACCCTAGTTATAATAGGAATAATGGAACACAGGGATGTGCACATTTTGTATAGGCACAAGCTCCAGAAATCCAATATGTGCCACAAGTACAATATTTACAGATGGCTACTCAACAGATGCAGAGCCAACAACCAATCCCTTCCATTCCAGCTGCTTAACAACCTCCACAGACTCAGCAACCCTCAGAACAAAGTTTGTTCACCTCAGGGTATGTTGACTGGAGCAGTCTTCCTTTTGACACTACTGAGTGCAATCCTGATGCAGACAACAAAATGTTTGACATCAACTAGGGAGAACCTGACAATGGCAGAAAGAATTTTGCCTTAATGGCATTTGAGGGCCGCACCTCAAAATCTGCCCTGTCTTAGGTATCAAAAGAATCTTTAACAAAACTTTGTTCAACTTCATGTAAAGAATCTTTTGCTCTCATTAGAGAGACCAATGTGCATTTACAAGGCAAAGCAAATGATTCTGAGAGAAAATTTACTAAGATGAAATGTGATTTAGAAAGAAAACTTGCTGCAAAGGCAAAAGAAAATTCTAAATTAACTAACAATGCTATTGAAACCCAAGCACAACTTAAAATCATGATAGAAGACCTAGGAAATGTCAGAAAAGAGCTTGCTAACACTAAGGTTGTGTGTGAAAAATTGGTAGAATCTTGTAAAGGGTACCAACTGCTGCTTAACAAACAAAGTGCATCAAATGTTAGGTTTGGCATAGGGTACAATCACACTGAAACACCAACAGATTTTCCCCCAAAACTACTGAAGATGAGAGAAAAATTGTTTCAGATAAAACTTCTGAAGAGAAAGAATGCACATCTTTTCATGAAAACTTTCTAAAAACTCACAAAGAAAGTTCTTCAGAAGTACTGATAAAATCTGACTTTAAGCCATCAGTAGTTTCATCTACATCAGGAGTTGAGAACCTAAAAACTACTGATGACCTAAAACAAATCAAAACGGTCAGAAATTTGCCTTCAAATGAAAAGGAAAAGGCAAAAGAATGTAAAATCTGTGGTTTGTTTAACCACAAGACAGAATTTTGTAGATACAGAAAAGGAATTCAGTATAACAAGAAAATTTCACAACTGGTTGTGGGAAAACAAATCAAAAATGATTTTGAAGAAACTTTTTCTCCCAAGAAACAACAACCAGCAAACACCTTTTCTCAGAAAAAGATGAAATCTCAACAAAAATCTTTTTCTCAAAATTCTCTTTCAGTAGTTAGACCTACATCATCAGCAGTTTCACAAACTACTGAGATTAAAGATCTCATGTATATGGTACAACTACTAATGACCAAGGTTGATGGTGGTCCTCAAAAGGATACCACCATTGCTCTTAATGAAAAATCCATTGCCAAAAAGACATGGATTCCTCAACCTGGTCAAGAACAAACTGTTAATGTTCTCAAGAGCAAACCCAAAGCCAAACTGGCTTGGGTTCCCAAATCTAACTAATTTTCTACTTTGTGCAGAGGGTCCCCAGAGGCTTAAATAGCATTTGGTATGTTGACAGTGGAGGCTCAATGCACATGACAAGATGCAGAGACCTGATAAACAACTTTATCAGTCAAAGAGAAGGATCTGTATCCTTTGGGAACAATGCCAAGGGATATGTGCTAGGACATGGCAATGTCTCTTCAGGCAAAATACAGTTTGACAAGGTCAATCTGGTTGAAAACCTTGAGTACAACTTGCTGAGTGTGTCACAAATGTGTGATAAAGGATATTCTTCCTTTTTCACAAAGATAACATGCAAAATCATATCACCAGAAGGCCAGAAGTTGATAGAGAAGATCATTGAAGATCATACTTTGTTGATAGCCAAAAGATGTGGCAATGTCTATGCAGTGGACATTGAAAAGGACAAAGTACTGAACAACACTGCCTATTTCTTCTCAAAGGCATCAACTTCAGAGACTGATCTCTGGCACAGGAGACTTGGCCATGTGAAATTTAAAACCATAAATAAAGTCACAAAAATGGGCTTGGTCAGAGGTCTACCCTTGAAAGTATACCAGTGTCAAGAACACTGTGTATCCTGTTTAAAGGGAAAGCAGCCTAAGTCCTCCTATAAGTCTATTGAAGAATCAAAAACAACTGCATGTCTTCAACTACTCCATATGGACTTATTTGGGCTAGTAAAAATCATGAGCCTTGGTAAGAATAAGTACTGCTTGGTCATCATTAATGACTATTCAAGATTCACATGGGTATTCTTCTTATTTTCCAAGGATAAGGCAACTGAAATCATCAAGTTCTTCATTCTACAAGTAGAAAAACAATATTCTCTATCTGTCAAAGCCATTAGAAGTGATAATGGGACAGAGTTCAGGAACAAAACTCTGGATGAATTCTGTTTGTCTAAAGGGATTATTAGACAATTCAGTGTTCCCAGAACTCCTGAACAAAATGGTGTGGTAGAAAGGAAGAACATGACATTAATTGAAGCAGCAAGAACTATGTTAGCTGATTCAGGCCTACCACTGTATTTCTGGGCTGAAGCAGCTAACACTGCATGTTATGTTCAAAATAGAGTCCTTGTCAACAAGAGACACTCCAAGACTGCCTATGAAGTTCTTCATGGCATAAAGCCCCTTATCTCCCTTTTCAGGGCTTTTGGATGTCAATGTTTCATTCTAAACATTAAAGACTCTATTTCAAAGTTTGCTACTAAAGTTGATTCAGGTTATTTTCTTGATTATTCTTCCACTAGAAAAGCCTACAAGGTTTTTAACTCAAGAACCAATATAGTAGAAGAAACATTGAATGTCAAGTTCAATGAATCAAAGCACACTCTTATTTCAGCACATCCTGCTTAACTCTTTGACCTTGACAACTTCCATTTTGGACCTGAAAAGACTATCACTTCGTCTAAACCTACTTATTATGGTGATCAGAGGTTTGATAATGAGGATCCCGCACCATGGACTCCTAAAACAGTCATTAAGTCAACTTTCAAACCTTCAGAAGTTTCACAAACTTCTGATTCAACAACTGCTGATGTACAAACTTAAACATCTGCTTCAGCTCCTACAACTACTGAAGATGTTCAAACAGCTGAACCAGACATTATAAGCCTCAGTGGTTTGTTTGATGAAGTACAAGAGCCACCTACACCTGTCAGTGGTTTACAACAACTGATTGAACACAAAGATCATCCATTGGAACAAATCATGGGTGATATTGCATCAGGTGTTCTCACAAGAAACCAGCTTTCCAACTTTTGCTTCTTCTCAGCATTCATTTCTCAGTTGGAACCTAAGAAGTACCAAGAAGCCCTCAAAGACAACAATTGGGTGGAAGCTATGCAAGATGAGTTACTTCAATTCAAGAAGCAACAGGTTTGGGAAATCTGTCCCTTACCACCAAACAAACTACCAATTGGCACAAGATGGGTTTTTAGGAACAAACAAGATGAGGCTGGTATGATTATTAAGAACAAGGCAAGACTGGTGGTACAAGGTTACTCTCAAGAAGAAGGAATTGATTATGATGAAACCTTTTCTCTAGTTGCAAGACTTGAAGCCATCAGGTTATTTCTGGCCTATGCCATTTCCAATGGATGTTAAAAGTGAATTTTTGTATGGAAAGATCAAAGAGGAAGTGTATGTTTGTCAACCACCTGGGTTTGAGGATCCTTCTCATCCTGAGTGGGTGTACAAGCTTGACAAAGCTCTTTATGGGCTAAAGCAGGCTCCAAGAGCCTGGTATGAAACACTTTCCAACTTTTTGCTGAAAAATAACTTTACAAGAGGCTCCATTGATAAAACTCTTTTCATTAAAAATGTTGGAAATCATGTCTTACTTGTCCAAATTTATGTTGATGATATCATATTTGGTTCAACAAACACAAAGTCTGAGGTGTTTACAAAATTCACGAGTTTTTGGGCCATGATTAAATCCCAATTTAAAAGGGACATACATATCCTTAGATCTGACAACGGGGGGAATATGTGAATACATCCATGAAAGAGTTTTGTCAAGAAAAAGGGATAATTCATCAAACCTCTTGTGCCCATACTCCTGAACAAAACGGAGTATCTGAACGGAAGAATCGCTTTCTTTTAGAAATAACCTGTTCCCTCATGATTGAATCCCAAGTTCCAAAATCCTTTTGGTCTGAAGCTCTTGTCATTGCAACCTACCTCGTAAATCTTCTTCCAACAAAAGCCCTTGATCTGAAAACCCCACTCCAAATACTATCAAAATTCCATAAACTCCCCTCTGCACTTACCCTTGAACCTCGTGTCATTGGGTGTTCTGTTTTCGTTCACATACCAAAAACAAATCGGTCCAAAATTGACGCTTGTGCCAAAAAATGTGTGTTTGTGGACTATGGAATTAATCAACATGGTTATCGATGTTACAGCCCGAACACACGTCATATGTTCACCACCATAAACTGTGACTTCCTCGAAACCGAATATTTCCATAAAACCCAACACAATGGTTAGGGAAACACGAGTACAGCGACGCATTGAGTTGGTTGAAATGGATACCATCATCAGACTACAGGTCACTACCAAAATCCATGGATTCAAGAAACAGCATCACCAATAATGATCTCCCCAACCTAATGTCCAAGGTAAGTACTCCTCAAACTGATGAACACACTCAAGAGAATGATGATTCTCCTAATCTTGACTATGTTGCTCCTAATCCTAACTCTAACCAAATCTCTAAAAATTCTAAATGTGAAACAAGTGACAGCGGTGAGCCTCCTGATGGACCAGAACAGCCAATACCTCAGGATGGATCAGACAATCAAAACATAACTGAACTAGTTAGATATGAACTCCCACCAAGAACAAACAGAGGAGTACCTCCAAAAAGATACTCTCCTAGAAAAGAAGCTCGAAGCTCTAGATATCCAATGGCAAACATAGCAAGAGGAAATTTCTCACCAGAAGCTCAGAATTTTGCCACTTCTCTATACTCTGAAGAAATCCCAACCTCAATCGAACAAGCTTTAGAATCCAAAGAATGGAGAGAGGCAATGAAGACTGAAATGGATGCATTAAACAAAAATGATACATGGGAAAAATGTATTCTTCCCCATGGAAAAAACACAGTGGGATGTCGTTGGGTCTTTACTATAAAGCGTAAAGCGGATGGAACCATAGAAAGATACAAAGCCCGACTTGTTGCAAAGGGATACACTCAAACGTATGGGGTTGACTACTCAGAGACGTTTTCTCTTGTAGCCAAGATTGACACCATCAGGGTCCTGTTCTCTATAGCCACAAATAAGAATTGGCCCCTTCATCAATTTGATGTTACAAATGCTTTTCTACATGGAGAACTCAAAGAATAAGTATATATGGATCCTCCTCCAAGATTCATGAGGGAATCTAACCCAAGGGAAGTATGTCGTTTAAAAAAAATCCCTTTATGGCTTAAAGCAATCTCCTAGAGCATGGTTCGGCAGGTTTACTCTAGCCATGAAGAAATACGGTTTTAAACAGAGTAACTCAGATCATACGCTATTCCTCAAACGGAGGGATAAACTCATAACTTGTTTAATTATCTATGTTGATGACATGATAATCACAGGTAATGATGCCGAAGAGATAACACGGCTAAGGGCAAGCCTGTTCAAAGAATTCGAAATGAAAGACTTGGGGAGACTCAAATACTTTCTTGGAATTGAAGTCTTGAGATCTAAGCAAGGAACTTTTATCTGCCAGAAGAAATATATTCTGGACTTACTAGAAGAAACAGGTATGATGGATTGCAAACCTGTTGATACTCCTATGATGGTGAACCAGAAACTTTACATGGAAGAAAATGCGGAACTAGCAGATAAGGGAGAGTACCAAAGAATAGTAGGGAAGCTGATCTATCTTTCACATACTCGTCCTGACATTGCATATGCAATAGGGGTCGTAAGTCAATTCATGTATCAACCCCAAGTGACTCACATGGAAGCAGTATGGATAATAAGAAGATATCTCAAAGGGACACAAGGTCGCGGAGTCCTATTCAAGGCAAGTGGGCATTTGGAAACTCAAATATATACTGATGCTGACTGGGCAGGAGATATAGGAACGAGAAGATCAACATTTGGCTAATTTACTCTTGTTGGTGGAAACCTTGTCACTTGGAGAAGCAAGAAACGGAAAGTTGTGGCTCTCTCGAGTGCTGAAGCAGAATTTCGAGGCATAGCACGAGGACTAGCAGAAGTATTATGGATACGAAAACTCTTGAATGAAATTGGCTATTCTTCAACTCAAACTAGAAAAATCATGTGCGATAACAAGGCATCCATTCAGATTTCAGAAAATCATGTTCAACACGATCGCACAAAACAAGTTGAGGTGGATAGACACTTTATCAAAGAAAACCTTGAAAGTAGGGTTATTGAGCTTCCGTCTGTACAATCAGAAGATCAACTGGCAGATATCCTAACAAGCAATCAATGGAAATAACTTCATGAAATGTCTTGGCAAGTTGAATATCGAAAATCTCACTATCCAACTTGAGGGGGAATGTTGAATAAAATGAATCAGTCTACATCATCTCCAAAAATAATCCATTGACCTGCAGCAATGTCACAGCCATTGAGAGCTCACCCATTTATCACACTTTACTATGTTTCTATATTTGGCTACATGTAAAGTCTATATATTTCGTGTACATGTCATTGTAAAAAAGTACAATATACAATACAATTCTATCCATCTTTCTAGCACTCTCTGATTATCAAAACCAATACCTACGTTATCTAGTAAGCACCATTTGTGCATGTTAAGAGAGTAGGATTTTGCTAGGTAGTTCAAGTTACATAGATGCATAACACTTGCCCAACACATTAACAATTTAATTACCTATTATCAATTTAAGCATTCCACGTCTTCTATTGTTGTTGTAGATTAGCAATGGTCAGATAATGGTAATAAACGTTTAAAAGATATAACACAAGGAGCATTACGTTATATCAAGTACATAGGTTATATATTGGAGTTGTTAAACATTCACTTGATGATACTTGGTGATGGTGGGCGACACATGTGAGCTAGTGTGCTATGATGATCAATGAGCATATCATAATAACTTAGTGTAATGTTGAGTGGTAGCGGTTTTCAAATGTTGTTTTGATCTTGTTAGGGGACATGCTTAACATAATTGGTTTATGCATAATACAATTCCTATGAGTTGCAAAACTAAAACTTTTAATTGTGATCGTATTAGATATTTTTTGGCTCACTATCATCCACACTGATACATCAAACAGCATCAGTATTTTTCTTCTTCGATGTTTTTGTATTACCAGTACCGAATCAAAAGATACCGAATGACACTGCAACACATAGAGGAAATCCACTAGTTGGGTCAATGGCAAAGTTTATTTAGGGCTCGAGGGGGCCTCGACCCCCACCGATTTTTGTCGCAATGGTGGAATTTTACGATTTTCGTAGGTAAATTAAGTCCAGGTTGAGTCCAGCCCCCACCGATTTGATCTTTCACCCACTACCGATCCAAAAAAATTGAGTCCAGCCCCCACCGATTTGAGAACCATGTTTCACCACTGGGTTGGGTTTTATATTTTTCTCATATTCTAAGTTAGAAGTAGGTACATCAAACATAGCTAAATTTGTTTAGTGTACACTAGACTTGGTTTTTATATGACAAGCATAACACACGTCACACTATATCAATCATTTCCGTAAACATTTCCACATTATGCAAGACAAATTAACGGGTAACTTTTGCTACCCAAAACACCAAGGGTTACACCCTCTACCATTCCAACTAATATGTCATCTTTATTATCATTCTGTAAATGGTCTTGAATGTTACATATCGTCACTAGCATGACATTACATATTTTAGCATATGAGTGTATTAAAGTGACGAATAAAGTGGTACACCTGGTAAACTAAGTCCTGCATCAACAATGAAAACGTTACCTGTAATATAACTCGAGGAGTCAAGGATCAGGAACCTAACGATTGACGTCACGGCAGGGTCTATTTTCCCAAAATCCTTTAATGGCACAGTTTTTAAAGCTAAGTTGTTGATCCATTTCTTTTCCATAAGTTCCTTCGTAATCTCAGTCTTTAAAAGCCCAGGAGCTACTGAGTTTACTCTTATATTATGTTGTCCAAGTTCCATTGCCATTACCTAATTAAACATATCGTGACCAAGTCAATCATAAAATTAAAATCTTAGTTAAGGCAACATGCCCACATCATGAGCAATTGAGCATAACCAAACCCCACATATATTGATAAAATTATAATAAATATCAAGGTGGTAGGTAAGCGGGCAACAAGCTGAATATTGATTATCAAAAGAAAAAAACGGAGTTTAGGTAGTTGAATCTCTCAAGTGGTAGCGAGTTACATATTTAGGAAATTTTACTTACCTTTGTCATGATATCAATGGCTGATTTCGAAGAAATATATGCTAGCATTCGACGTTGATGAACACGATTAAGACCACCGCTAGAAGAGATGTTGATTACAGATCCTCCTTGACTACAAGCACGCATATGAAGGCAAACACCAACCATGATCCTCTTAAATTTGTATTTAAAGTTTTATCCCAATCTTCTTGTGACAAATCCAATGGGTTTTGTTTAGGACCTAAATACAGTAATCAACATCAAACAAAACTTCAACAAATGATTTTGAGTTTCCTTTAAGTTTTAATCATGCTTCACAATTGCTAGCTAGATAAACCTAAATGCAATGTACCTTGATCAAAAGTGTGTAAGAAAAGTACAGGTAATTTGTCTTATAGCAAGTGTATACATTTAAAAAGAGGACATATTTTGTAAGATACTACGATTAACGGATAGTGTACATCTACCGCAACAATGCAGTTATACGTCATTTTAAGCTTTCTCTATTTGTCTATGGTGGTGACCAAATGTCACCAATGATTATCAAATGTCAAAGAGAATTATAAGGGGATAGTGATGCAGCTTGTTTCCAGCTTACCCAACATCTAAATATAACTTGTTTTGTCTTGGTAATTAATATTATAAAATATTATTTAAAAAAATATATATATAAGGACAAGTCGGGGAGGGAAGGGGGAGGGGGGATTGTGTGGACCAAATATGTGACTTGTGATTAGCAAATGAAAGTGCTTGTGATGATGTGCACACTTGGAAGAGCGTTTGCTTGATGGTGAAGCGGCTATGTCACAATGGGATGCTATGTAGCCACATGAACTAAAGCACATTATAAAATAAATATTTTGATACAATTAAAAAAACAATATTGAATATAACAAATAGTTAGTAATAAAGATTTTATAATTATGAAATTAATGGTATTTTGAGATAAGAAACAATTCAAATTATGTATAAATTAGTGATCTAAGTATTATGAAAAATAGAAAATAATATTAAAAATGAAAAGTGATAGCTATAATTTATAAATGTATAAATGTCCAAAGACTTCTTTGTGTGTATGTATAAGAGGTTTGTGAACCTATACAATCAAGAATGCATATTACAATTAGGGTTGTAAACGAACCAAACGGACACGAACAAGGCTTTCTTCATGTTTGTTTGTTAAGGTTTCTTGGACAAACGAACTGTTCACGAACACACTAACGAACATAATTCTATGTTTGTGTTTGTTTGTTAAGAAATTCAGTTGTTTGCGAACTGTTCGTGAACACGGGACTTGAACACAAACAAAAAAAAAACATTTAATATGCAACTAACTAAAAAAAACATTGTTAATATTAACCGTTAGACAAAGTACATCTACTAAACGAAGTCGATAAGTCAAATTGTACTAACTTAGGCATAATTATCTAAAATTACTTAGGCACAGGCATGAATACATGATATTCCTAATTCAAAAGTTCTTAATTATCCTAAGTTTTTACTAGTGATCGAACATAAACAAATATACACGAACGGATATAAATAAATGAACGTTAACAAACACATTGCCGAACGTTCACGAACGCAATCGAACGAATGAGACATTTGTTCATGTTTGTTTGTTTAGTTAATCAAACGGAATTTTTTTGTTCGTGTTCGTTCATTTATTAAACAAACGGACACAAACGAACTTCCCACCGAACAATTTACAAACTGTTCACCGAACGTTTGGTTTGATTACAGCCCTAATTACAATCCCTTAGTATTTGTCATAATATATTAATAGATAAGAGTCATAGGCGAACAAAACAAATTTGCATAAACTAATAAAATATTATATATACAATAAATATACTAAAGATGAATAACTAAGGCACAAGGGTGGTTCTATTTTCATCACATTCATCACACTGTCACACCCAATCAGATTCTGTCACCTCATTTTATTACATCCCATCACTAAGCTCATGCAGCGGTGTTCACATTCTATCACATTTCATCACTAAACCTTTTTTTTAATATATAAAAACATTATATTAAATAAAAAAAACATTACATTAAATAAAAAACATTATATTAAATAATTCCTAGCATCATACCCTACTTGAAACCATTCGAACTTAGCTTCAATGTCCCCGACAATCTTTAAAAATAATTCCTTTGATAAAAATAATTCCTTTGAAATATATGTTAAATTTAAAATTCAAGATTTGTTTTGAATTTATTACTCAATTTAATAGCCAAAAAAAAAAAAAACAAAGGGGGTACATGCACCAATCGGGTTTGTCCCGATTGCTAAATGTTTTGTGCCTTATGTCTAAGGCTTGATATCAAATCACATCGAGTCGGGGGTTTCACTGGAAGCAGCCTCTCTATTCTTAGGGGTAGAGGTGAGGTTGTCTACATCTTACCCTTCTCAGACCCTACCTTAGCTTTGCTATATGTGGGATTAACTGAGTATGATGATGATTCAACTTAATTGATGATAATTGTGGAACATGGCACTCTCATTTACTTATTTATTAGTTATATATTAACT
Organism: Ambrosia trifida; assembly: GCA_028751855.1. Taxonomy (NCBI): domain Eukaryota; kingdom Viridiplantae; phylum Streptophyta; class Magnoliopsida; order Asterales; family Asteraceae; genus Ambrosia; species Ambrosia trifida. The sequence continues at coordinate 21,746,238 of CM054124.1, read as the reverse complement.
ATAAATTAAAGATTCTAAATGAGATTATTCTGAAACCGTATAGTTCATATATTAGATTGAGAGACAAATCTGTTGAAATCATAACTCAAACTAATATTTCAGGGACGTAAAGTGAAACTATGTTTTGCATGGGGTGTTTAATGTGCATGCAATGGTTCAAAGTTTCAAATAAGCGTTCATAGAATGCAGCTGGAGTCCAATCAATAAGAACACCGAGTTTGTTGTAGTTAGTTAGCCAAGTTCGTTATTTTCATTATTATTTAAGTTGATCAATGTTTCTGTCATTTGCATCATGTCTTCGAAAACTTACTCACCATTAATAATAGCAATTACATTTGATAGTATTGTGCTTTGTTCTTTATCATTTTTATACCAACAATGGTATGAGAGCAAGGTTATGATCTGTTAAATCCATTCTTACTTTGAAGATTCATGGCTGGAGTCAAAACAACTCACAACTCTCAATTGATTCCAATATACAAGGGTGAAGGCTATGGATACTCGAGCATCTGCATGAAAACAATGCTTAGATCTCAAGAGCTATGGGAACCATTGTAAAATGGAGTTCATGTGTGCGTCAGGATCAAGAAAGACAACGAAAATTAAGAAAGAAAGATACCAAAGCCTTGGTTGTAATCAAACAAGGTATCCATGAGAACTTGTTTTCAAGAATTGTTGGGGCTCATATAGCTAAAGAATCCTGGGACACTCTCAGGCTTGAATACTAGGGGATACACAATTCCAGGCTATTAAGTTACATGGACTAATAAGAGATTTTGAAAATCTCACCATGGGTAAAACATAAATGATTAGAGACTATCTCTCTCGTGTTATGGAAATAGTTAGCTAACGTAGATCATTTGATGAACCTATTGATGATAAAAAGATTGTGGAAAAGATCCTTTGGAGTTTTTCCTCCATATTTGATTTTGTTGTTCCTTTTATTGAAGTAACATTAGATCTTGCAACCCTCACACCAGTAAAGCTAATGGGATCGCTACAATCTCAAGAAGCTAGGATGATAAGTTGTGCAGGTGGAAAAATGCTTGAAAAGTTGGATGCACAAGCTTTACAAGTGTTTCATAATCTAAATAAAAACATCAAATAAAACAGAAAGCAGTAAGAGGTTGTGGAAGACGAACCTTTAGAGGAAGATCTTAGGAAATAAACAAAGTTCCTCAATGCTTCATTTGCAAAAGATTGGGACATGTTAAGAGGGACTGTTGGTTCTTTTAGGAGTGTCAAGTGAATATAGCAAATCAAGAAATCAGAAACTAATGAAGAACATTATCTCTTCCTGGCATTCACTACAACACAAACTGAGGTTACAAAAACTCAACCTTTCTTACTTATGACAAACTCAACAGCTCCATATGTTTTAAATTTTTTATGGCACTTCAATTATCATTTTGGACACAAAGACCTAGATAGCTGGATCTATTTCTTGTTTACATGATCTCTTATAGCGTACGAGTCTTACGCAGTTTCGGTCCTTTTATACCCGTCTTTCCAAGACGACAACCCTCCCAAAATTCTAAAATACCTATGCATGATCTTATGTTATGTTAGAGCACTGCTGGTAACATGTGACATCTTTGAATCATCTACAGGTTACTTATGCGGGCAATAAGGTTTCACAATTTCTTCATAACCTAATGACTACCACTTGATGGTGGTCAAATGCATTCTTTGGTATCTTTAGGGTACTATTACTCATAACTATCCGCAAGCTTATTGGTCTTCATATTCATGCTTGTTCCTATGTTTAATGGGCAAGTTGTAAAAATGGTGGTCAATCTAACATAGGTACATGTGTTATTTTGTGTTTCTTAAATCCAACTACGTCAATTGGCGTTCAAGGAAGCATCCCACAATCGCATGGTCTAGTATCAAGGCTAAGTATAAGGCTCATGCTCACACTGATGTAGAGATTCGTTGGATTACCTTTGTGCTTAATTAGTTAAACGTAATAGTATATAGTCAACCTATAATGTGTGATAATATTGGTGTCTCATATTTAGCACGCAATCAAGTGTTTCATCAGTATACAGACACTTAGAGAATGATCTATTTTCATACGAGATGGTGATCGCATGATCTCATAGTTCGCAATGTATCTACTACTATCTAGACTACAAACCTCCTGACCAAAAGTTATCGTCCACACGGTTTAATACAACTTGGTCCAAGTTACATGTTGAAAACGTATAGCATGAAGGGGAATGTTAGAGTAGTTATGTTTGATTTCTTTTCAATTAGTGTTAGTGTGATTTTTAGTTTTCTATTAGGCATTTACCCCTATAGATATAGATATAAGAGAATGATCAACCACATTTAAATACTAATAACAACTTTTACTATGACCTTGACCAAGACTTTGATTATGAATTTGACATGGAAATACATATCCAAAATATACAATTATAACAATTAGAATTTGGTGCATCTCTAATATGCCCCCGTAAGATGGACGACATTGGAATAAGTCCAATCTTGTATAGAAGTAGATGATGTTATTGTTTGAGCAAGAGAAAAAGTTGATGAAGTTGAAGATGTAAAGAAAGATGAAGTTGATTAAGCAGCTGAATCAAGAGAAAATACATTTTGTGTTTTGTTTTTTTTTTAATATTGCAGGTGAAGAACATGAATAAAAGAGAATTTGGTGCATATCTTATATGGATGAAACAGAGATGGTTAAAAGCCATAAAAGAGAAATAGAGAAGAATGATAAGAGGGTAAACAGAATAGGTGATAGAAGATTAAAGGTAGAGTTGGCCCGAAACATAAAGGTTGTGGCACAAAAAATGATTGTAGATTTTTAGGTTTTGCAAAACAAGGCAGAAGAAGAATGAGTTATGTTTGAACTTTAAAGGAGTAACAAAGTGTAATAGTGAGGTAGGTTGATATTGCTGAGGGGATGAGATTAGAGTTTTGAAGATGTTGGTAGATGTGAGTTTTGAAGATGTTGGAGAGGTGATAAAAAGAAGTAGTAGGGGATATTTTAAAGAAATGTAGGGGTGGGGGTGATCACGACATAGTAGAAGATGTAAGAAGCACATAAGTGACTAAGGTGTTGAAACACGTGAGTGTTTTGAAGCAAAGTAGAAGACGAGGTTGAAAGTTGGCATGGAAGTTGTGACTTAGATTAAGAAAAATAAGACATTATTTCAAGAAGAGAGAGGGATCGGTACTCGTTGGAGCATGAATGCTCTGATACCATATAAGAGAATGATCAACCACATTTTATTCACAATTCATACAAGATATATATACAATGAAGAAAAGACATAACCTACAAATATTAATTTTTTTTTTTTTTTTGAACGGCAAATTTCTACTCCTTGTGGGACTTGAACCCATGACATCTCCTTTAGGTGTTCCTAGAAGTTTTCCTTCTACCATTGGGCCACCAACCCCAATGGCACCTACAAATATTAAATACTAATAACAACTTTGACTATGACCTTGACCAAGACTTTGACTATGACTTTAACATAGAAACACATATCCAAAATATACAATTATAACAATTAGAATTTGGTGTATCTCTAATAATAGATGGAGGTTACTTCATATGTATTGTATGACGGGAAAGTGAAAAAGAAAAATAATACGTTCCTTTAATGTATTTAATTTCTATATTTTCTTTTCATTGTTTGCACTATCAACAATAGGTTAATTTGAACGATTAACAAGCATCTTTAATGTATTTAATTTCTATATTTTCTCTTCATTGTTTTCACTATCAACAATAGGTTAATTTGAATGATTAACGAGCATGTTGAAAAATGTGACACTAGATGTAATTGACATATAAAGGAAAACCAAAATTGGCATTTTTCTTTAACTATTTGTAAAGTGGTTTAAGTGCTATCTCATTAGTTTTAAATTACTAAAATTTTATAAAGACTTCTGGTTAAAAACTTCTGTTCGAAAATAATTATGAACACTTCTAGTTTGTTTGAATTTGGATGTTTTAATTTGAGTTATTTGAATTTTGATTTGATAGTTTGTTATGGATTTGAAATTTCTTAAAATGGTTACATTTTTGGTTTAGTAAGTTGTAAAGCAAAACAGTAGCAAAAATATATAACAAAAATAGTAAAGCAGTAACAAAATGGTGATAAAAAGCAGCATCACATTTGTGACAAAAAATAAAGGTAGAAAAATGGTGATAAAAAAAACGTTAGTAAAATGGTGATAAAAAAAGAGGTAGTAAAATAGTGACAAAAACTGGTAGTAAAACGGTACCAAACGAATGGTATACGTCGGCGAGGGTAGAGACAATAGCTTTGGTGTAACACCTCATTTTATCACATCCTATTGGCTTCGTCTATTCCCACCCCCCACCTTCTATTTCCACCCCACTCAAAGCGCCTCGCTTAAGCCTAAGCGAGGCGCTTTGAAGTCATTCAGAGGAGGTCAGTACGAGGGGGCAGAAAAAGCTGATTTTTAATTCGAAGCGCCTCGCTTAGGCCTAAGCGAGGTGCTTCGGATCAAAAAAAAATTTTTTTTTTTTTTTGGTCTTTTGAGTTAGTTTTTTGTTTTTTTAATATAATTATTATAAAAAATGTTCTTTTGACAAACATCTGGCTAACCTGAATTTCCTTTGGATCAAAATGTCAACTTTTTCCTGCCACCCTCGTATGGTTTGGCTAACCTGTCCAGTTATCAATCTCACTGTCCAACAACTGAATTTTACTTGCTTGCATGAAAAGTAATGATCAGAAACATTCCAAATAACCGTCCAATTTCAGCTTTTGTTTAACTCATGATAGATCCACCAAATCATTTCTTCAAGTTCATTTCACCAAAAAAGGCATAACTGTAATGATCAGAAACATTCCAAATAACTGTTCAATTTCAGGTTTTGTTTAACTATTGTAGCAACTTCCATAGAGAAGTTATCAATCTCACTAAGATGATATCTTCTCTTTAGGTTTTGGAATTAATGAGACAACTTTTCAGTTGTTATCCGAGAGATAGCGGTCAACGATGAAGACAACCTGAAAACAACCGGATACCATGGATCAGAGAGATTCAAGCTAATTAAACTCATATCTCAAGGTGGACTTAAGCACCTGAACGGGAAGTTGAAATTTTGAATGATGTTCGTCGACTGCACCGAACACACTACAATTATTCACTATTTTATACATACAACACAACTTCATCGTTGAACGTACTGTTCTTCTTGATCTTGATCTTCACACTTGCTTTTGACAAATCCATTGTTGTTTCCATAGACATTCAAGCAAACAAACAAACAAAAAGATGTTCGATCGGTCTTTGACAATCCCTTAACTAGTACTACCTGAATTCAAAAGGAGGCAAATCGTTTGAAATGGTGAATACATCTTCTTTGACAGAATTGGGATCATAGATTGACCAACTTGTCATAGAGTTTTGACTTCCCATATATGCTTGTTTTGTATCTGGTTCCATGTTGTTTGGATGATTTGCATGGAGGGTTAGAGAAGGGGAAGAGAGAAAGTTAAGGAATATTATATAGGAATTGGAGAAGACTATATAAGATAGAAAGAGTAATAATGGTTAGTTAATGTGAAAGTATTTAATATATAATGTGAAAGTATTTAATGATTATTTAAAGGGTGGGAAATGTGCCTAGAGAGTTACGTGCATTATCTAGTATTGAAACTTGCGATTAAATAATATATTAATACATCAATGGACTACACTCACGGTATGTGCATCACGTATTTTCATTCTTTCCTTGATCTGCAATATTTGAAAATTATCATTTCTTGACATGCTTGGTAACACCTTGATCTGCAATATTTGAAAATTATCATTTCTTGACATGCTTGGTAACACCTTGATCTGTAATATCTGAAAATTATCATTTCTCGAAAAGTAATTAAAAACACTTAAAAATGAATTAAAAACAATTGTTGCGAGTTAGGTTTAGTCGGAGGACCACGTACAATGATTCATCAAAGTTGTACAAAGCTGGATGTTTTTACTGGAAAACCAAAACGAGCAATTAACGAAGCGAAACGGAGAGATATAATTTTCTTGGCTTGGAAACAACTTAAAAGAACCAAAAATGAATTAAAATTATTTTTTTGGTGATTAACAGATAATTTTAAAGAATTAAAAGAAATTCAATTTTTTTTAAAAAAAGGCCAAAGCACCTCGCTTTGGTCAAAGCGAGGCGCTTTAGTGCCTCGCTTTGACCAAAGCGAGGTGCTTTAGTGGTTTGATTAGACCACAGGCGCCTCGCTTTGACCAAAGCGAGGCGCTTTGGCCTTTTTTAAAAAAAAAATTTGAATTTCTTTTAATTCTTTAAAATTATCTGTTAATCACCAAAAAAATAATTTTAATTCATTTTTGGTTCTTTTAAGTTGTTTCCAAGCCAAGAAAATTATATCTCTCCGTTTCGCTTTGTTAATTGCTCGTTTTGGTTTTCCAGTAAAAACATCCAGCTTTGTACAACTTTGATGAATCATTGTACGTGGTCCTCCGACTAAACCTAACTCGCAACAATTTTTTTTAATTCATTTTTAAATGTTTTTAATTACTTTTTGAGAATTGATAATTTTCAGATATTACAGATCAAGGTGTTACCAAGCATGTCAAGAAATGATAATTTTCAAATATTGCAGATCAAACATTTAAAAATATATTAACAAACATTTAAAAATAACTTTTCATGCAAAGCAGGTAAAATTCAGTTGTTTTACTAATTTGATAGTCTTGATACTTTTAACAATCGGATTGTTTTTCGAGAGAAAGGAACTAAGTTGCAAATACGATAATAATCAAACTCATATCTCAAGCCGGTGTAATTACTTTCAAGTTTTTTAGAATCATTGAAGACACCACATCATTGTACAAACCAACGATCATTCAAAATTTAAAGTTACCGCTAACCTCTGTGCCATCATCGACTACAGCAAACCGACGATCTTCCTCCATGGCACTCCTAATGGGCCTCTCTTTATTTCACGGTACGATTTGTGTTTTAGTTGCTTTATAAATAATAAGTTTTGTGTTTATCAAACCCTAACGTCTGAGCAATGATTTATTAAATCGTTTTACTAATTTTCGATTCTTGATACTTTCATAAATCCTTTAACTAATTTCCGATTCTTGATAATAACAAATTATTATAATAATAAAACAAAGGAACTAAATTACAAATATAATAAAATAATAATAATAATAATAATGTAATATAGTCATTGTTAATGCTCAAAAAAGTCAACCTTTGTTGACTCATAGGAGTCTTGAAGACGAAATGAATTTTACAAGATACTTGAAACAAGGTATGGATATGGAGAATAAATATTTGACTATACGTGGTTGAGGATGTCAAGTTTAAGTCGTTGATTCATTTAGAAATCGAAAACGCCTATCGTTGTAGCTCATATGTTATTATCTCTTCTCTTATTCTCTGTTTCTCTAGTTCTCGATGGATTATTGCTCTCATATCGACTCTCACAATTATTCACAATTTTATACATACAACACACCTTCATCGTTGACCGTAATGATCAGGAACATTCCAAATAACTGTATAATTTCGTACAAGATTCCTATGCAAGCAAGTCAAATTCAGTTGTTAGACCAACTTGAGATATGAGTTTGATTAGCTTGAATCTCTTTGATCCATGGTATCCAGACTTCTTGATCTTGATCTTCACACTTGCTTTTGACAAACGTCTGGCTGACCTGAAGTTGCTTTGCAACCAGGTAAAAAGGAACTACGTTGCTACGGTTAGTGGATACCATGGATCAGAGAGATTCAAGCTAATCAGACTCCGGGCAACCCTTGTTTGATTATACTCGTGTACAGCCTTTATCAGGTTCTTTTGGCCACAGGTACAAAAAGGTTATAAATGTTCATGTCGTTTCAGGTTGCCTTCATCGTTGACCGATATCTCTGACAATGATCAGAAACATTCCAAATAACTGTAATGATCGCTACTGTTGATTGGTATATAGAGAGTAAACCGACGATCATTCAAAATTTAAAGTTACCGCTAACCTCTGCGCCATCATCGATGACAGATATCTATCTGAGATGATAGTTTCTCTTCAGATTCTGATTGCACCGGTGGAATTGGAATTGGAATTAATGAGACAACTTTTCAGTTGTTATCCGAGAGATAGCGGTCAACGATGAAGACAACCTGAAAACAACCGGATACCATGGATCAGAGAGATTCAAGCTAATTAAACTCATATCTCAAGCCGGTGCAAGTTATGTTGAAGCATCTTTGATCATCTTCTTTGTAATTACTTTTTATTGTTTCGGGTTCCCTTCCATCGTTGACAGATATCTCTCTGAGATGATAAAGGTAGATCATGGAAAGTTGAACTCAAGAAAACAAAGATGAAACCGATTAATGTTCTTTATATATGAATAGTGACCCTCTAGCAATATTTGTAATTACTTTCTATTGTTTAGCGCCGATCCGATTGTTAAAAGTATCAAGACTATGAAATTAGTAAAACAACTGAATTTTACTTGCTTGCATGAAAAGTTCAATTTCAGTTCAAACTTTTCAAACACCTACAACATCTCAAGAGTCGAGGTCCTCTGAAAAAGACATCGTACAATGATTTGGACTTGTAATATTTGGACTTGATAGATATCTCTCTGAGATGATAGCTTCTCTTCAGATTCTGAAAGTGGATACCATGGATCAGAGAGATTCAAGCTAATTAAACTCATAGGTAAGAACATTGTGGATGAGGATTGTTTATCTTCCCATTGATTTCAAGTATGTTGCCAAATAACTGTTCAATTTCAGCTTTTGTTTAACTATTTTAGCAACTTCCATAGAGAAGTTATCAATCTCACTTCTCACTGTCCATGTTTACCTTCAACGTCCAACGGTAATGAGTAACCTAGTAACCTCTACAATGATGTGATTTGTTTTTAGATAAGGAGGTATATGTACAATGAACTTTTTACGCTAAATAAAACCGATTAATGGCAGGTTTGCCAGAGGGTCACTATTCATACACACAACTTTTTGCTCTAGTGGTGTGCTCTACCTTTTTGACAAACACCTGGCTAACCTGTCCAGTTATCAATCTCACTGGAAATCATCCGCTGCATGCTTTTCGCAGCCTTCACTGAAAAGAACCCTAGTAGTGGTTTTCATCTCTTTACCTGTAAACTCATATCTCAAGTCGGTGCAAGTTATGTTGTAGCTCATATGTTATTATCTCTTCTCTTATTCTCTCATATCATGGATCAGAGAGATTTAAGCTAATTAAACTCATATCTCAAGTTGGTCTAACAACTGAATTTGACTTGCTTGCATAGGAATCTTGTACGAAATCATTCTCACATGAATATCCTTTGATGAATGTATTAGGGGTTGGAAACTCTGAAGACCAATGACCCTCTAGCAAACCTCCGTTAAGGTCTTCAGAGTTTCCATGGGAAGGTAAACATATATAACATTCTCTTCTTCTTTGTCACACCCTCAAAATCCACTTGCGGAGTTTTACCGCGAGGCGCATGACAAACCAGGATCCAAACCAACGATCACAATAAACAAGTCTAAATGAACATATGCAATTTAAGAAAACATAGTTTAAAATCCCCAATTACAGCGGAAGCTTATTCAAAACATAATCCAAAGTAAACCAAGTGTTCAACGTTTGAAAACCATGCAATCCTAACTTGACACCGTGCAGACGTGTGCGCCCTAGTTCCATTGTGCTACCTTAGCGACCTGAGAAAACATGTAAAAGTTTACGTAAGCACAAAAATGCTGGTGAGTTTACAGGTTTTGTAATCCAAGTACCAAGTTCAACCTGTCCATACTATAACAAATCGAAAACCAAAGTACGCTAGCTAGGCGTATGTTTTGTTACTACTACGATTGGAAAACCATTACTAACTCGCAAACCAGATGTTGTGCCCGATGTAGTAAACCTGTTGTTCCTGTTTGAGACAATATGCACCCGCCGACCCTCCAAGTCGACGAGCGGGGTTGGTCAATCCCAATAGCGCTATTCACATTTCCCCGTTGTGCAAACCCGCACATTCATGGTTCCCCCCAGGACTTCCAAAGATCGTATAGTAAACCATAGGAACCCATAGTATGACAGTAGTTACCAAACATAAGTTTTAACACATGTTTTCTCCCCCGAAAAGTGAAACCAGTTAAAAGAGGGGCCGTAAACTCACCTTAAGTTGTGTTACTTCGTAATACGAATAAACTCAGCAGCTATGCTAGTCCCGTAAAGCGGCGACCTAACATATAACAGTTACAAGTACTTAGACTAATAACCCGCAGGTTAGTTAGTCCCTAGATGTCCAGACCATAACCAAGTTCGTTTGAAAACACCGTGACTGTTTAACTGACCCAATGTACAAGACTCGACATCCCATTGGTGACCCGAGACTCCCCGTGTTATGCTTACGTTCTCAAACATACAATCATGCAATCATACTTAACATACGTTAACGACCAACAAGTTATAGCACGTAGTTCACGTATCACATAATTACATCCAAACATATGTTGCCAAGTTATTAGATATGTTACGGGGTTCCTAGCATGTTCCTAGATGTCAAATCGGGTCTCGGAATGCTAATTTACACTTACAGCAGCAGTACACGCGATTAGGAAAAGTCAACTAGCATTTAGGTTGGTCAACTGGCATTTAGGAAGGCTAATTGCATGTAATATAGGCATTTAGGGTCATAAGACATGTAAATCTTGAGTTTATAGGCGATTAGGGCTATAAGACATGTATTTCAGGACTTAACTAGCATTTAGGATCACAATTGCATGTAATATGGGCATTTAGCCCCCAATTGCATGGTATATAGGCGATTAGGGCATCTTTATAGGCGATTGGCCTCCTAATCGCCTATAACATAGGCGATTAGGGTTGCTAATCGCCAGTAACCCAGCTGTTCCGGTTTTTCGCGCGTTTAACACTCCAAATCAGATCCAGAACGCGTGTAATCATCCAATATCAATCCAACAACTATACCAAACATGTTTAAACTAAAATCCTTCGTTTAGCCTCGTATTATCAGTCCTGCATGCAACCATGTAATCCCAACACAATACACATAGCATGAAACATCACATTAACATGCATAACTATAACCCTAATGAACAATTACTCAGATCCTATCATCATGCCATCATTATTAATCTGAAACTAACCTAATAACATGTAATCATCCATCTTGAATCATAAAAATTCTAGCTTTTGATTGAAAACCCACATACCTCATGCATGCTACTAAGAATCCAATTAACAATGATTATTAACGATTTTCAGAAGACTCATACGTTTTAAAACAGGTCTGGACCGTTAGGGATTTAAGAAAAACGTTTATAAAGATTTCATGGATGAGAATCACACCTTAGATTGTGATGGTTTGATGAAATAAGCTTGAAACCTTGTGTTTTGATCCAAAATCACGTTCCAGAGGTTGTGTGTGTGTTGGGGCGGGTTATGGGACGACTAGGGTTGTTATTATGAAGTTTAGGAGGTCAAGCATTGTATTTATAGTCGTTTTTAGTCGTCCAGCACGTAACACGCGATTGTGCAGCATTTACACGCGATTAGCATTGCTAATCGCATGACTGTTCATGCATTTAGGGCTAATCGCCCCCTAAAGCATGCATTTGGCATGCTACTCGCCCCTCATGTTGCCCAATCGCATACCCTATAGGCGATTGGGCTCCCCTAATCGCCTATAGGGGTTGGTTCCATGTATTTTGCGCGTTAAACCCCGTTTTAACATATGTTAACACATTTTCACATACCGACAAGTCACATAATGATTGTAAACACATAACACTTGCAAACAAACATATTCACACTCGTTCACCAATTCCCGGGACTCGAGACTTGTATGTTCCGTATGACCTGACGATTCTACGAATCGTCACCATTTGTACACTTGGTTAAGGACTGACATCTAATGAACCTCTAGACTAACATTCGATGATCCTCTATACTAAACTGATAGTTCCCGAACCATAACACGACTTAACTAACCCAGTTAAGTACACTATACGCGTGACTCGCTAAGGTAGACTTTCATCTTAGACAACGTTGTTAACCAGAATTTGCCGGGTGTCACATCATCCCCACGTTAAAAGAATTTTCGTCCCGAAAATTGCACAGTACCCAAAAGGAATAACAAAAGAAACAGACAAAAGATAGAAACCAAGAGGGAGATTTACCCGAGTTGTCACATCATCCCCACGTTAAAAGGAATCTCGCCCCGAGATTCATTCAGCAGTAGTGGAGACGTATCTCGATTCGAACGCTTCCTTAGGAAAGAGATGAGGATACTTAGACTTCATCTGATCCTCCCGTTCCCAAGTGTACTCTGGTCCCCGGTTCGAGTTCCAGCGAACCTTAACAATGCGAATCTTGCTATGACGTAGGCTACGAATCTTGTAATCCAGAATCTCCACAGGTTCTTCCACAATCCGAAGACGATCATCAACCTTGATCTCTTCCAGTGGAACGATGAGAGACTCGTCAGCCAGACACTTCTTCAGGTTGGACACATGGAAGACGTTATGTACGTTACCGAGCTCCGTCGGTAAATCAAGACGATATGCCACCGGTCCAATCCGTTCCAGGATCGTAAATGGACCGACATACCGAGGGTTGAGTTTGCCACGCTTCCCAAAGCGTATGACGCCCTTCCACGGTGAAACTTTCAGAAGTACCTTGTCATCAACTTGGAATTCCAATGGCTTGCGACGCTGATCAGCATAACTCTTTTGCTGATCCCGTGCCGCTGCCAACCGGTTACGAATCTGTACGATCTTTTCCGAAGTTTCGTACACTAGTTCAGGCCCAGTGAGTTGACTCTCACCCACTTCAGCCCAACAAAGAGGAGAACGGCATTTCTGCCCGTACAGTGCCTCGAACGGAGCCGCCTTGATGCTCGTGTGATAACTGTTGTTGTATGAGAATTCTACTAACGGTAAATGAGCTTCCCAACCTTTGCCAAAATCGATCACACATGCCCACAGCATGTCTTCCAAAGTTTGAATCATGCGCTCACTCTGACCGTCAGTCTGTGGGTGATAAGCTGTACTCATGTCTAGCTGGGTACCCAAAGCTTTGTGTAAAGACTTCCAGAAGTGAGAAGTAAAATGGGAATCACGATCCGAAATAATAGAAACCGGCACCCCGTGCTTAGAAACAACTTCCTTCAGATAAAGACGAGCCAAACGATCCATGGTGTCGGTCTCTTTAATAGCGAGAAAATGGGCTGATTTCGTCAACCGATCAACAATCACCCATATCTTATCATTCTCGCTTGGTGACTTAGGAAGTTGCGTGACAAAATCCATTGTAATCCATTCCCATTTCCACTCCGGAATTTCAGGTTGTTGCAAGAGACCCGACGGTTTCTGGTATTCCACTTTGACCTTAGCACAGGTCAAGCATTTGCTCACGTATGAGGCTATATCCGACCTCATGTTTGGCCACCAGTAAAGCACCTTCAAATCTTGGTACATCTTATCCGAACCAGGATGAACAAAATACCGGGACTTATGAGCCTCATTTAAGACAAGCTCCCGAAGTCCCCCGAATAAAGGAACCCATATGCGTTCTGCGAAGTAATGCAGGCCATCAGGCCTTCGCTCGAGGTGCTTGTCGGCACCGTGCATAGTCTCAGCTTTAAGGTTTTCCTCCTTCAAAGCTTCTAACTGAGCAGAACGGAGTTGGTCAGGTAGAGACGAATGAATGGTGAGTTGCAACGCCCGAACGCGACGAGGTTTAATTGATTCCTTCCTGCTCAAGGCGTCTGCTACCACATTCGCCTTGCCAGGATGGTACTTAATGGCGCAATCATAGTCATTCAGAAGTTCAATCCAACGACGTTGTCGTATGTTCAAATGTTGTTGGTCGAAAATATGTTGAAGACTCTTGTGATCGGTGTAGATGGTGCATTTGGTACCGTACAAGTAATGTCTCCAAATTTTCAACGCGAAAACCACTGCACCCAACTCCAAGTCATGGGTGGTGTAGTTCTTCTCGTGCACTTTGAGTTGACGAGAAGCATACGCAATCACTTTCTCGCGTTGCATCAACACACAACCGAGACCATGAATAGAAGCATCACAGTAAACAACGAAATCATCAGGGCCTTCAGGTAAAGACAAAATAGGAGCAGAACACAGTTTAGACTTCAGTTCTTGAAATGCCGACTCTTGTGGTTCACCCCAGTCAAATTTTCTATCCTTCTGAGTAAGAGTGGTCAGGGGTTGAGCGATCTTCGAGAACCCCTGAATGAAACGACGATAATAGCCCGCAAGGCCTAGGAATTGCCGCACCTCAGTTGGCGTCTTTGGTGCTCCCCAGTCCTTGATCGCCTCGATCTTAGCTGGATCGACATGAATTCCTAGTTCATTAACCACATGTCCTAGGAACTGAAGCTCGCGTAACCAAAAGTCACACTTTGAGAACTTGGCGTAAAGTTGTTCCCGTCGCAAGAGTTCCAAAACCAAACGCAGGTGTTCCTCGTGTTCGGTCTTGTTCTTGGAGTAAATCAGAATATCATCAATAAACACAATGACGAACTTGTCAAGATATGGTTTGCAAACGCGGTTCATCAAATCCATGAAAACCGCCGGTGCGTTCGTGAGACCGAAAGGCATGACCAAGAATTCGAAATGGCCATAACGTGTACGAAAGGCAGTCTTTGCAACATCAGCTTCCCTTACGCGCAACTGGTGATAACCGGACCTCAAATCAATTTTTGAATAATAGCTAGAACCCTGGAGTTGGTCGAATAGATCATCAATACGTGGAAGAGGATAACGGTTCTTGACGGTCAATTTGTTCAGTTCTCTGTAATCCACACACAGTCGGAAACTTCCATCCTTCTTCTTGACGAATAGAATCGGGGCTCCCCAAGGGGAAGAACTTGGTCTGATGAAACCCTTGTCCAAGAGTTCCTGTAACTGACTAGACAATTCCTGCATCTCGGGAGGTGCAAGACGGTAGGGGGCCCGAGCAATAGGAGCAGCCCCTGGTACAAGATCAATACCGAACTCAACCTGACGATGGGGAGGAAGACCAGATAAATCATCGGGAAAAACATCAGGAAACTCGCGTACAACTGGAATATCGTCGATCTTCTTCTCATCGCTATAGGAAACAGATAAAAGTGCCAAAACGGCCGAATAACCCTTTCGAAGACACTTAAGGGCTTTCATGCTAGAGATGATATTTAGCGGAACACCGCCCTTGATACCGTACACAGAAAGGAATTCTCCATCAGGGAGAGGAATCCGAATAATCTTGTCGTAACAAACAATCTCCGCGCGATACAAAGACAACCAATCCATGCCTACCACAACGTCAAAACTACCCAAAGGTACCGGCATAAGGTCGATGGGGAACGACAAACCCGACAACTCTAGTTGACACTCCCGAAGGATACAGGTAGCTTCAATCTTTTTACCGTCAGCCAACTCAATAATATACTTAGCCTCTAATGGTACGGGCACTACATCTAGCAGTCGACTAACTTCCATAGATATAAAACTCTTGTCGGCACCAGAATCAAATAAAACACTAACAGAGCGATTATTGAGAAGTAACGTACCGGTAACTGTGTCAGGATCCTGTCTAGCCTCAGCGGCTCCAATAACGAAGGCACGTGCATTCCTGCCACCGCCCCCGTTGTTCCCGTTACCGTTGTTCCCGCCCTGCTTCAGTTTCGGGCAATCCTTCTTGTAATGCCCAGTCTCCCCGCAGTTGTAACATCCTTGTCTTCCCGCAGTTCCTTGAGCAGCAGGAGCCGGGGTATTGCTTGGGGCCTGGGTCGATGGAAGTGTAGCCCGACAATCCTTAGCAAAATGCCCAATTCGCTGGCAGCGATGGCAACGATTACTGTCGCAGTTCCCTTGATGATGACGTCCACACTTGTTGCATTTAGGTAACTTTCCCGCGTAACCACCCTGTTTGTTACCAGTAGAAGAAGAACCCCCATTATCGAACCTCTTACCCTGCTGTGCTGGCCCAGATCCTTTCCCCTCGTTTTCCCACTTACGCTTGTTATTCTCCGGGGCCTTGACAGTCGAACCCTTAGCAGGCAAAATACCCTCATTCACCTTCAAGTTGGTCATCCTATGAGCCGATCGGACCACCTCTGAGTATGTAGGATGATTTCCCGCAGCCACCAACCCTGCGATTTCTGGTACTAACCCTGATATATAGTGTTCGATCCTCCTATATTCTGGCACATGCAGATCAGGACACAGCACTGCCAACTCATTACGCCTCACCGTATACTTCTCAATTTCGGACCCAGACATCTTAAGGTTCCACACCTCGTGCTCGAACTTCTGCACCTCTTCCCTCGGACAGTACTCTCGCTTCAACAGTTGCACGAAATTCTCCCAAGGCATAGCATAAGCCTCTCCAATACCCATGTTCTGAGTGATGTTATTCCACCAGGTCAAAGCAACATCCTGGAGTAACGCAGCAGCATACTTGACCCGATCCTCTGGGAGACAGTTACACATCAGAAACACTGACTCCACCTTTTCCAACCATCTGAGTAGGCTCACCGCACCCTCAGTGCCAGAGAATTCCTGAGGCTTACAATCCCGAAACATCTTGTAGGTACACATGGGTGGGGGTGGGTTAACAGGACCACCTGAAATGAAACGCGTGAGGAAACACGACGAATGTAAACAAGGTTCACTAATGAGGCAAAAATGGATAAATCAACTTACCACCACCATTGTGCCCTAACTGAAAGGCAGCTTGTAGCAAGTTGTTCAGATCTTCCTGTGATAGGTTAACACCTCCACGACCACCAGCACCACCGCGACCACCACCGCGTCCACCATTGCGACCACCTCCACGTCCTCCTCGTACTCCTGACATGATTCTGGCAGAAAGAACGAGAAAATTTAGTTTCGCAGCTAATGATAACCACTAACGTTTACAAGATCAAAGCTAGATCCAACTCAGGACTATCCATTCAAACCCAGAGCTCACCAGGGCTTTCATGCATTTCGGTTTATGATTTTGTGTGCACCCAAAATGATAAACCGCTCTACATGGTCCTCCAAGTGTTCTCCAAGTTCAAAGTTCAAATCACCGAACATAGACTCTTAGCTATACACCGTAATGCTACGGTAGTTTATGGCAAGTGTTTCTATTGGAGTATGAAAAGGAGATGTCCGACAATCCTTAGCAAAATGCCCAATTCGCTGGCAGCGATGGCAACGATTACTGTCGCAGTTCCCTTGATGATGACGTCCACACTTGTTGCATTTAGGTAACTTTCCCGCGTAACCACCCTGTTTGTTACCAGTAGAAGAAGAACCCCCATTATCGAACCTCTTACCCTGCTGTGCTGGCCCAGATCCTTTCCCCTCGTTTTCCCACTTACGCTTGTTATTCTCCGGGGCCTTGACAGTCGAACCCTTAGCAGGCAAAATACCCTCATTCACCTTCAAGTTGGTCATCCTATGAGCCGATCGGACCACCTCTGAGTATGTAGGATGATTTCCCGCAGCCACCAACCCTGCGATTTCTGGTACTAACCCTGATATATAGTGTTCGATCCTCCTATATTCTGGCACATGCAGATCAGGACACAGCACTGCCAACTCATTACGCCTCACCGTATACTTCTCAATTTCGGACCCAGACATCTTAAGGTTCCACACCTCGTGCTCGAACTTCTGCACCTCTTCCCTCGGACAGTACTCTCGCTTCAACAGTTGCACGAAATTCTCCCAAGGCATAGCATAAGCCTCTCCAATACCCATGTTCTGAGTGATGTTATTCCACCAGGTCAAAGCAACATCCTGGAGTAACGCAGCAGCATACTTGACCCGATCCTCTGGGAGACAGTTACACATCAGAAACACTGACTCCACCTTTTCCAACCATCTGAGTAGGCTCACCGCACCCTCAGTGCCAGAGAATTCCTGAGGCTTACAATCCCGAAACATCTTGTAGGTACACATGGGTGGGGGTGGGTTAACAGGACCACCTGAAATGAAACGCGTGAGGAAACACGACGAATGTAAACAAGGTTCACTAATGAGGCAAAAATGGATAAATCAACTTACCACCACCATTGTGCCCTAACTGAAAGGCAGCTTGTAGCAAGTTGTTCAGATCTTCCTGTGATAGGTTAACACCTCCACGACCACCAGCACCACCGCGACCACCACCGCGTCCACCATTGCGACCACCTCCACGTCCTCCTCGTACTCCTGACATGATTCTGGCAGAAAGAACGAGAAAATTTAGTTTCGCAGCTAATGATAACCACTAACGTTTACAAGATCAAAGCTAGATCCAACTCAGGACTATCCATTCAAACCCAGAGCTCACCAGGGCTTTCATGCATTTCGGTTTATGATTTTGTGTGCACCCAAAATGATAAACCGCTCTACATGGTCCTCCAAGTGTTCTCCTAGTTCAAAGTTCAAATCACCGAACATAGACTCTTAGCTATACACCGTAATGCTACGGTAGTTTATGGCAAGTGTTTCTATTGGAGTATGAAAAGGAGATGTCCGAGCCTTGGACAAATCTCAAGAGTATACGATTTACTCCAATATACTACACTGCCTAGAAAGTAAGTGACCCGACCTAAGATAGAACGGATGATGTAACATAGGAAGATCAAATGATTTAGAGACACCCCGACAAGACCATACGTAAACCACCATAACGTTTAGTACTATGTGATCGTCTAGTGTGTGCGACTCGGCTATAGACTAGACTCTACATGCAGTCCTAGTTCACTATAACCATTGGCTCTGATACCAATCTGTCACACCCTCAAAATCCACTTGCGGAGTTTTACCGCGAGGCGCATGACAAACCAGGATCCAAACCAATGATCACAATAAACAAGTCTAAATGAACATATGCAATTTAAGAAAACATAGTTTAAAATCCCCAATTACAGCGGAAGCTTATTCAAAACATAATCCAAAGTAAACCAAGTGTTCAACATTTGAAAACCATGCAATCCTAACTAGACGCCGTGCAGACGCGTGCGCCCTAGTTCCATTGTGCTACCTTAGCGACCTAAGAAAACATGTAAAAGTTTACGTCAGCACAAAAATGCTGGTGAGTTTACAGGTTTTGTAATCCAAGTACCAAGTTCAACCTGTCCATACTATAACAAATCGAAAACCAAAGTACGCTAGCTAGGCGTATGTTTTGTTACTACTACGATTGGAAAACCATTACTAACTCGCAAACTAGATGTTGTGCCCGATGTAGTAAACCTGTTGTTCCTGTTTGAGACAATATGCACCCGCCGACCCTCCAAGTCGACGAGCGGGGTTGGTCACTCCCAATAGCGCTATTCACATTTCCCCGTTGTGCAAACCCGCACATTCATGGTTCCCCCCGGGACTTCCAAAGATCGTATAGTAAACCATAGGAACCCATAGTATGACAGTAGTTACCAAACATAAGTTTTAACACATGTTTTCTCCCCCGAAAAGTGAAACCAGTTAAAAGAGGGGCCGTAAACTCACCTTAAGTTGCGTTACTTCGTAATACGAATAAACTCAGCAGCTATGCTAGTCCCGTAAAGCGGCGACCTAACATATAACAGTTACAAGTACTTAGACTAATAACCCGCAGGTTAGTTAGTCCCTAGATGTCCAGACCATAACCAAGTTCGTTTGAAAACACCGTGACTGTTTAACTGACCCAATGTACAAGACTCGACATCCCATTGGTGACCCGAGACTCCCCGTGTTATGCTTACGTTCTCAAACATACAATCATGCAATCATACTTAACATACGTTAATGACCAACAAGTTATAGCACGTAGTTCACGTATCACATAATTACATCCAAACATATGTTGCCAAGTTATTAGATATGTTACGGGGTTCCTAGCATGTTCCTAGATGTCAAATCGGGTCTCGGAATGCTAATTTACACTTACAGCAGCAGTACACGCGATTAGGAAAAGTCAACTAGCATTTAGGTTGGTCAACTGGCATTTAGGAAGGCTAATTGCATGTAATATAGGCATTTAGGGTCATAAGACATGTAAATCTTGAGTTTATAGGCGATTAGGGCTATAAGACATGTATTTCAGGACTTAACTAGCATTTAGGATCACAATTGCATGTAATAGAGGCATTTAGCCCCCAATTGCATGGTATATAGGCGATTAGGGCATCTTTATAGGCGACTGGCCTCCTAATCGCCAATAACATAGGCGATTAGGGTTGCTAATCGCCAGTAACCCAGCTGTTCCGGTTTTTCGCGCGTTTAACACTCCAAATCAGATCCAGAACGCGTGTAATCATCCAATATCAATCCAACAACTATACCAAACATGTTTAAACTAAAATCCTTCGTTTAGCCTCGTATTATCAGTCCTGCATGCAACCATGTAATCCCAACACAATACACATAGCATGAAACATCACATTAACATGCATAACTATAACCCTAATGAACAATTACTCAGATCCTATCATCATGCCATCATTATTAATCTGAAACTAACCTAATAACATGTAATCATCCATCTTGAATCATAAAAATTCTAGCTTTTGATTGAAAACCCACATACCTCATGCATGCTACTAAGAATCCAATTAACAATGATTATTAACGATTTTCAGAAGACTCATACGTTTTAAAACAGGTCTGGACCGTTAGGGATTTAAGAAAAACGTTTATAAAGATTTCATGGATGAGAATGACACCTTAGATTGTGATGGTTTGATGAAATAAGCTTGAAACCTTGTGTTTTGATCCAAAATCACGTTCCAGAGGTTGTGTGTGTGTTGGGGCGGGTTATGGGACGACTAGGGTTGTTATTATGAAGTTTAGGAGGTCAAGCATTGTATTTATAGTCGTTTTTAGTCGTCCAGCACGTAACACGCGATTGTGCAGCATTTACACGCGATTAGCATTGCTAATCGCATGACTGTGCATGCATTTAGGGCTAATCGCCCCCTAAAGCATGCATTTGGCATGCTACTCGCCCCTCATGTTGCCCAATCGCATACCCTATAGGCGATTGGGCTCCCCTAATCGCCTATAGGGGTTGGTTCCATGTATTTTGCGCGTTAAACCCCGTTTTAACATATGTTAACACATTTTCACATACCGACAAGTCACATAATGATTGTAAACACATAACACTTGCAAACAAACATATTCACACTCGTTCACCAATTCCCGGGACTCGAGACTTGTATGTTCCGTATGACCTGACGATTCTACGAATCGTCACCATTTGTACACTTGGTTAAGGACTGACATCTAATGAACCTCTAGACTAACATTCGATGATCCTCTATACTAAACTGATAGTTCCCGAACCATAACACGACTTAACTAACCCAGTTAAGTACACTATACGCGTGACTCGCTAAGGTAGACTTTCATCTAGACAACGTTGTTAACCAGAATTTGTCGGGTGTCACATCATCCCCACGTTAAAAGAATTTTCGTCCCGAAAATTGCACAGTACCCAAAAGGAATAACAAAAGAAACAGACAAAAGATAGAAACCAAGAGGGAGATTTACCCGAGTTGTCACATCATCCCCACGTTAAAAGGAATCTCGCCCCGAGATTCATTCAGCAGTAGTGGAGACGTATCTCGATTCGAACGCTTCCTTAGGAAAGAGATGAGGATACTTAGACTTCATCTGATCCTCCCGTTCCCAAGTGTACTCTGGTCCCCGGTTCGAGTTCCAGCGAACCTTAACAATGCGAATCTTGCTATGACGTAGGCTACGAATCTTGTAATCCAGAATCTCCACAGGTTCTTCCACAATCCGAAGACGATCATCAACCTTGATCTCTTCCAGTGGAATGATGAGAGACTCGTCAGCCAGACACTTCTTCAGGTTGGACACATGGAAGACGTTATGTACGTTACCGAGCTCCGTCGGTAAATCAAGACGATATGCCACCGGTCCAATCCGTTCCAGGATCGTAAATGGACCGACATACCGAGGGTTGAGTTTGCCACGCTTCCCAAAGCGTATGACGCCCTTCCACGGTGAAACTTTCAGAAGTACCTTGTCATCAACTTGGAATTCCAATGGCTTGCGACGCTGATCAGCATAACTCTTTTGCCGATCCCGTGCCGCTGCCAACCGGTTACAAATCTGTACGATCTTTTCCGAAGTTTCGTACACTAGTTCAGGCCCAGTGAGTTGACTCTCACCCACTTCAGCCCAACAAAGAGGAGAACGGCATTTCTGCCCGTACAGTGCCTCGAACGGAGCCGCCTTGATGCTCGTGTGATAACTGTTGTTGTATGAGAATTCTACTAACGGTAAATGAGCTTCCCAACCTTTGCCAAAATCGATCACACATGCCCACAGCATGTCTTCCAAAGTTTGAATCATGCGCTCACTCTGACCGTCAGTCTGTGGGTGATAAGCTGTACTCATGTCTAGCTGGGTACCCAAAGCTTTGTGTAAAGACTTCCAGAAGTGAGAAGTAAAATGGGAATCACGATCCGAAATAATAGAAACCGGCACCCCGTGCTTAGAAACAACTTCCTTCAGATAAAGACGAGCCAAACGATCCATGGTGTCGGTCTCTTTAATAGCGAGAAAATCGGCTGATTTCGTCAACCGATCAACAATCACCCATATCTTATCATTCCCGCTTGGTGACTTAGGAAGTTGCGTGACAAAATCCATTGTAATCCGTTCCCATTTCCACTCCGGAATTTCAGGTTGTTGCAAGAGACCCGACGGTTTCTGGTATTCCACTTTGACCTTAGCACAGGTTAAGCATTTGCTCACGT
The DNA here is from genome assembly GCA_028751855.1 of Ambrosia trifida. Taxonomy (NCBI): domain Eukaryota; kingdom Viridiplantae; phylum Streptophyta; class Magnoliopsida; order Asterales; family Asteraceae; genus Ambrosia; species Ambrosia trifida. The sequence continues at coordinate 21,723,461 of CM054124.1, read as the reverse complement.
ATGAGGCTATATCCGACCTCATGTTTGGCCACCAGTAAAGCACCTTCAAATCTTGGTACATCTTATCCGAACCAGGATGAACAGAATACCGGGACTTATGAGCCTCATTTAAGACAAGCTCCCGAAGTCCCCCGAATAAAGGAACCCATATGCGTTCTGCGAAGTAATGCAGGCCATCAGGCCTTCGCTCGAGGTGCTTGTCGGCACCGTGCATAGTCTCAGCTTTAAGGTTTTCCTCCTTCAAAGCTTCTAACTGAGCAGAACGGAGTTGGTCAAGTAGAGACGAATGAATGGTGAGTTGCAACGCCCGAACGCGACGAGGTTTAATCGATTCCTTTCTGCTCAAGGCGTCTGCTACCACATTCGCCTTGCCAGGATGGTACTTAATGGCGCAATCATAGTCATTCAAAAGTTCAATCCAACGACGCTGTCGTATGTTCAAATGTTGTTGGTCGAAAATATGTTGAAGACTCTTGTGATCGGTGTAGATGGTGCATTTGGTACCGTACAAGTAATGTCTCCAAATTTTCAACGCGAAAACCACTGCACCCAACTCCAAGTCATGGGTGGTGTAGTTCTTCTCGTGCACTTTGAGTTGACGAGAAGCATACGCAATCACTTTCTCGCGTTGCATCAACACACAACCGAGACCATGAATAGAAGCATCACAGTAAACAACGAAATCATCAGGGCCTTCAGGTAAAGACAAAATAGGAGCAGAACACAGTTTAGACTTCAGTTCTTGAAATGCCGACTCTTGTGGTTCACCCCAGTCGAATTTTCTATCCTTCTGAGTAAGAGTGGTCAGGGGTTGAGCGATCTTCGAGAACCCCTGAATGAAACGACGATAATAGCCCGCAAGGCCTAGGAATTGCCGCACCTCAGTTGGCGTCTTTGGTGCTCCCCAGTCCTTGATCGCCTCGATCTTAGCTGGATCGACATGAATTCCTAGTTCATTAACCACATGTCCTAGGAACTGAACCTCGCGTAACCAAAAGTCACACTTTGAGAACTTGGCGTAAAGTTGTTCCCGTCGCAAGAGTTCCAAAACCAAACGCAGGTGTTCCTCGTGTTCGGTCTTGTTCTTGGAGTAAATCAGAATATCATCAATAAACACAATGACGAACTTGTCAAGATATGGTTTGCAAACGCGGTTCATCAAATCCATGAAAACCGCCGGTGCGTTCGTGAGACCGAAAGGCATGACCAAGAATTCGAAATGGCCATAACGTGTACGAAAGGCAGTCTTTGCAACATCAGCTTCCCTTACGCGCAACTGGTGATAACCGGACCTCAAATCAATTTTTGAATAATAGCTAGAACCCTGGAGTTGGTCGAATAGATCATCAATACGTGGAAGAGGATAACGGTTCTTGACGGTCAATTTGTTCAGTTCTCTGTAATCCACACACAGTCGGAAACTTCCATCCTTCTTCTTGACGAATAGAATCGGGGCTCCCCAAGGGGAAGAACTTGGTCTGATGAAACCCTTGTCCAAGAGTTCCTGTAACTGACTAGACAATTCCTGCATCTCGGGAGGTGCAAGACGGTAGGGGGCCCGAGCAATAGGAGCAGCCCCTGGTACAAGATCAATACCGAACTCAACCTGACGATGGGGAGGAAGACCAGATAAATCATCGGGAAAAACATCAGGAAACTCGCGTACAACTGGAATATCGTCGATCTTCTTCTCATCGCTAGAGGAAACAGATAAAAGTGCCAAAACGGCCGAATAACCCTTTCGAAGACACTTAAGGGCTTTCATGCTAGAGATGATATTTAGCGGAACACCGCCCTTGATACCGTACACAGAAAGGAATTCTCCATCAGGGAGAGGAATCCGAATAATCTTGTCGTAACAAACAATCTCCGCGCGATACAAAGACAACCAATCCATGCCTACCACAACGTCAAAACTACCCAAAGGTACCGGCATAAGGTCGATGGGGAACGACAAACCCGACAACTCTAGTTGACACTCCCGAAGGATACAGGTAGCTTCAATCTTTTTACCGTCAGCCAACTCAATAATATACTTAGCCTCTAATGGTACGGGCACTACATCTAGCAGTCGACTAACTTCCATAGATATAAAACTCTTGTCGGCACCAGAATCAAATAAAACACTAACAGAGCGATTATTGAGAAGTAACGTACCGGTAACTGTGTCAGGATCCTGTCTAGCCTCAGCGGCTCCAATAACGAAGGCACGTGCATTCCTGCCACCGCCCCCGTTGTTCCCGTTACCGTTGTTCCCGCCCTGCTTCAGTTTCGGGCAATCCTTCTTGTAATGCCCAGTCTCCCCGCAGTTGTAACATCCTTGTCTTCCCGCAGTTCCTTGAGCAGCAGGAGCCGGGGTATTGCTTGGGGCCTGGGTCGATGGAAGTGTAGCCCGACAATCCTTAGCAAAATGCCCAATTCGCTGGCAGCGATGGCAACGATTACTGACGCAGTTCCCTTGATGATGACGTCCACACTTGTTGCATTTAGGTAACTTTCCCGCGTAACCACCCTGTTTGTTACCAGTAGAAGAAGAACCCCCATTATCGAACCTCTTACCCTGCTGTGCTGGCCCAGATCCTTTCCCCTCGTTTTCCCACTTACGCTTGTTATTCTCCGGGGCCTTGACAGTCGAACCCTTAGCAGGCAAAATACCCTCATTCACCTTCAAGTTGGTCATCCTATGAGCCGATCGGACCACCTCTGAGTATGTAGGATGATTTCCCGCAGCCACCAACCCTGCGATTTCTGGTACTAACCCTGATATATAGTGTTCGATCCTCCTATATTCTGGCACATGCAGATCAGGACACAGCACTGCCAACTCATTACGCCTCACCGTATACTTCTCAATTTCGGACCCAGACATCTTAAGGTTCCACACCTCGTGCTCGAACTTCTGCACCTCTTCCCTCGGACAGTACTCTCGCTTCAACAGTTGCACGAAATTCTCCCAAGGCATAGCATAAGCCTCTCCAATACCCATGTTCTGAGTGATGTTATTCCACCAGGTCAAAGCAACATCCTGGAGTAACGCAGCAGCATACTTGACCCGATCCTCTGGGAGACAGTTACACATCAGAAACACTGACTCCACCTTTTCCAACCATCTGAGTAGGCTCACCGCACCCTCAGTGCCAGAGAATTCCTGAGGCTTACAATCCCGAAACATCTTGTAGGTACACATGGGTGGGGGTGGGTTAACAGGACCACCTGAAATGAAACGCGTGAGGAAACACGACGAATGTAAACAAGGTTCACTAATGAGGCAAAAATGGATAAATCAACTTACCACCACCATTGTGCCCTAACTGAAAGGCAGCTTGTAGCAAGTTGTTCAGATCTTCCTGTGATAGGTTAACACCTCCACGACCACCAGCACCACCGCGACCACCACCGCGTCCACCATTGCGACCACCTCCACGTCCTCCTCGTACTCCTGACATGATTCTGGCAGAAAGAACGAGAAAATTTAGTTTCGCAGCTAATGATAACCACTAACGTTTACAAGATCAAAGCTAGATCCAACTCAGGACTATCCATTCAAACCCAGAGCTCACCAGGGCTTTCATGCATTTCGGTTTATGATTTTGTGTGCACCCAAAATGATAAACCGCTCTACATGGTCCTCCAAGTGTTCTCCTAGTTCAAAGTTCAAATCACCGAACATAGACTCTTAGCTATACACCGTAATGCTACGGTAGTTTATGGCAAGTGTTTCTATTGGAGTATGAAAAGGAGATGTCCGAGCCTTGGACAAATCTCAAGAGTATACGATTTACTCCAATATACTACACTGCCTAGAAAGTAAGTGACCCGACCTAAGATAGAACGGATGATGTAACATAGGAAGATCAAATGATTTAGAGACACCCCGACAAGACCATACGTAAACCACCATAACGTTTAGTACTATGTGATCGTCTAGTGTGTGCGACTCGGCTATAGACTAGACTCTACATGCAGTCCTAGTTCACTATAACCATTGGCTCTGATACCAATCTGTCACACCCTCAAAATCCACTTGCGGAGTTTTACCGCGAGGCGCATGACAAACCAGGATCCAAACCAATGATCACAATAAACAAGTCTAAATGAACATATGCAATTTAAGAAAACATAGTTTAAAATCCCCAATTACAGCGGAAGCTTATTCAAAACATAATCCAAAGTAAACCAAGTGTTCAACATTTGAAAACCATGCAATCCTAACTAGACGCCGTGCAGACGCGTGCGCCCTAGTTCCATTGTGCTACCTTAGCGACCTAAGAAAACATGTAAAAGTTTACGTCAGCACAAAAATGCTGGTGAGTTTACAGGTTTTGTAATCCAAGTACCAAGTTCAACCTGTCCATACTATAACAAATCGAAAACCAAAGTACGCTAGCTAGGCGTATGTTTTGTTACTACTACGATTGGAAAACCATTACTAACTCGCAAACCAGATGTTGTGCCCGATGTAGTAAACCTGTTGTTCCTGTTTAAGACAATATGCACCCGCCGACCCTCCAAGTCGACGAGCGGGGTTGGTCACTCCCAATAGCGCTATTCACATTTCCCCGTTGTGCAAACCCGCACATTCATGGTTCCCCCCGGGACTTCCAAAGATCGTATAGTAAACCATAGGAACCCACAGTATGACAGTAGTTACCAAACATAAGTTTTAACACATGTTTTCTCCCCCGAAAAGTGAAACCAGTTAAAAGAGGGGCCGTAAACTCACCTTAAGTTGCGTTACTTCGTAATACGAATAAACTCAGCAGCTATGCTAGTCCCGTAAAGCGGCGACCTAACATATAACAGTTACAAGTACTTAGACTAATAACCCGCAGGTTAGTTAGTCCCTAGATGTCCAGACCATAACCATGTTCGTTTGAAAACACCGTGACTGTTTAACTGACCCAATGTACAAGACTCGACATCCCATTGGTGACCCGAGACTCCCCGTTTTATGCTTACGTTCTCAAACATACAATCATGCAATCATACTTAACATACGTTAACGACCAACAAGTTATAGCACGTAGTTCACGTATCACATAATTACATCCAAACATATGTTGCCAAGTTATTAGATATGATACGGGGTTCCTAGCATGTTCCTAGATGTCAAATCGGGTCTCGGAATGCTAATTTACACTTACAGCAGCAGTACACGCGATTAGGAAAAGTCAACTAGCATTTAGGTTGGTCAACTGGCATTTAGGAAGGCTAATTGCATGTAATATAGGCATTTAGGGTCATAAGACATGTAAATCTTGAGTTTATAGGCGATTAGGGCTATAAGACATGTATTTCAGGACTTAAGTAGCATTTAGGATCACAATTGCATGTAATAGAGGCATTTAGCCCCCAATTGCATGGTATATAGGCGATTAGGGCATCTTTATAGGCGATTGGCCTCCTAATCGCCTATAACATAGGCGATTAGGGTTGCTAATCGCCAGTAACCCAGCTGTTCCGGTTTTTCGCGCGTTTAACACTCCAAATCAGATCCAGAACACGTGTAATCATCCAATATCAATCCAACAACTATACCAAACATGTTTAAACTAAAATCCTTCGTTTAGCCTCGTATTATCAGTCCTGCATGCAACCATGTAATCCCAACACAATACACATAGCATGAAACATCACATTAACATGCATAACTATAACCCTAATGAACAATTACTCAGATCCTATCATCATGCCATCATTATTAATCTGAAACTAACCTAATAACATGTAATCATCCATCTTGAATCATAAAAACCCTAGCTTTTGATTGAAAACCCACATACCTCATGCATGCTACTAAGAATCCAATTAACAATGATTATTAACGATTTTCAGAAGACTCATACGTTTTAAAACAGGTCTGGACCGTTAGGGATTTTATAAAAACGTTTATAAAGATTTCATGGATGAGAATCACACCTTAGATTGTGATGGTTTGATGAAATAAGCTTGAAACCTTGTGTTTTGATCCAAAATCACGTTCCAGAGGTTGTGTGTGTGTTGGGGCGGGTTATGGGACGACTAGGGTTGTTATTATGAAGTTTAGGAGGTCAAGCATTGTATTTATAGTCGTTTTTAGTCGTCCAGCACGTAACACGCGATTGTGCAGCATTTACACGCGATTAGCATTGCTAATCGCATGACTGTGCATGCATTTAGGGCTAATCGCCCCCTAAAGCATGCATTTGGCATGCTACTCGCCCCTCATGTTGCCCAATCGCATACCCTATAGGCGATTGGGCTCCCCTAATCGCCTATAGGGGTTGGTTCCATGTATTTTGCGCGTTAAACCCCGTTTTAACATATGTTAACACATTTTCACATACCGACAAGTCACATAATGATTGTAAACACATAACACTTGCAAACAAACATATTCACACTCGTTCACCAATTCCCGGGACTCGAGACTTGTATGTTCCGTATGACCTGACGATTCTACGAATCGTCACCATTTGTACACTTGGTTAAGGACTGACATCTAATGAACCTCTAGACTAACATTCGATGATCCTCTATACTAAACTGATAGTTCCCGAACCATAACACGACTTAACTAACCCAGTTAAGTACACTATACGCGTGACTCGCTAAGGTAGACTTTCATCTTAGACAACGTTGTTAACCAGAATTTGCCGGGTGTCACATCATCCCCACGTTAAAAGAATTTTCGTCCCGAAAATTGCACAGTACCCAAAAGGAATAACAAAAGAAACAGACAAAAGATAGAAACCAAGAGGGAGATTTACCCGAGTTGTCACATTCTTCCCTTACAAATCACTTTGCCATTAATACAAATCACATTGTGCATGACATTACATTCTGCATGTGTCATTTCATAACTTGCACCGGCTTGAGATATGAGTTTAATTAGCTTAAATCTCTCTGATCCATTGTATCCACTTTCAACTAAATCTTTCTCTGATATACTCTATATCAACCGAAATTGAGTATCATCAATCTGGTATTAGTGGTTGGAAACTGTGATGAAAAAGCTGGTGTGTGTTGAACAAGAAGATGATCAAGGATGCTACAACATAACTTGCACCGGCTTGAGATATGAGTTTAATTAGCTTGAATCTCTCTGATCCATGATATGAGAGCAATAATCCATCGAGAACTAGAGAAACAGAGAATAAGAGAAGAGATAATAACATATGAGCAACAACGACGTCGTGTTTTGGAAGCTACAACATAACTTGCACCGGCTACTTTTCAGTTGTTATCAGACGAGGACTTGCCTGTGTTGCCGCATTTAATGAAATTTAACACGCATACCACATTCATTGACTTTACGTGGTTGATGATGTCAAGTTTAAGTCATTGACAATGTTGAGGGTTATTACTTTGTTTTTTAATTTTTTTTAACTTTTTATAATTATTAAATTAAAAAAAAACAACTCAAAACATCAAAAAACTACCAAAATAAATTACCCCCTCCAAGCGCCTCGCTTAGGCCTAAGCGAGGCGCTTGGAGGGGGTTAAAATAGAAGGTGGGGGGTTTAAATATAACAACCCCATCCCATTACATTTTCAAACAAACCACCCACCCCCCCTTTGCTTACGTGATGTACATCATGGAAATTTGATTTTTCACAGTGAGAAAAAGACACACGACGGTGTTTCACCGTATAACTACGGTGAAAACTGTGTTTCCTAAGCCCGCCCCGACCACCCTTACATCTAGTTTTTCTGCGTTTTTGAAACAAAGTATATTTTAGATTCTATATTCTTTTTCAGCTACAATTTTTTATAATAAAAATAAGGATTTATTACATATATCCCCCTATTTAAAACTATAATTACATACTTACTCAATTAAAAAATTAAATTACATATTTCCCCTTCATATTGCAAAATGACACATATACCCTTTTGAATATAAAAAAAAAACCTAGAATCTTTCCTTCCCTCCCACGACCGGCTCTCTTCAAATCTCACTTACAGTTTTGGTTTTACAAATAGATTTATTTATTTCTACTGTGTTATTTCGTGATTGTGGTTTTGGAGGAGTATCTTAGCTTTTGTAATTTTTATTAATTCGTTTCTAAAAAAATGGTTGTATTGTACAATTTGTGTCACACATGTATTTTAATTGCAGGGTCAAGTTATTTTACACAATGCAACAAAAATGAGAAGGGTGAGAAACATACAAAAACACAATAAATCATGAAATATGACACAATGAGCCACAAAATAGAACACAGTAATGAAAAATATAACACAATGTTGAAGAAAAAAAAATACACAATGAAATGAAAAATTAACACAATGATGAAAATAAGAAAAAGACACAATGCTACATAAAAGACACAATGGTATAACGTATATTCTAAAAACTACATGCTAAAACCCCAAAAAACGAAGACCTAAAAACTAACATCGTAGGGTTCGATGAGATGGTTTCAATGCCGCTTGAATGAGTTCAATCGGAATCCGTTTGATACCCTTCTTACGAGTTCCTATTTTTCTTTCATTGTGTATTTGATCCTAACCCTTGAATTCCATTTGAGCGTAGCAATTTAGGGGATGGCTTTTAGTAAATTGTCTCCTATCTTTAGTTTATTTTGTGATCTATATTAGTTTCAAAATTATGAAAGTGAGTTTGATTATCTTCATCTGCAAACAGATATAGATGGAACTATTGATGTAAGGGTAAAAAGAAAGTCAATTTATAAATTATGTATAATAAAATAATTTAAAATGGATAAAATTGATATTTTTAGATTTAAGGAATGGGATATATGTAATTTATTTTTTAGGTTGGTTATATATGTAACTAGCTTATTACCCGTGCGATGCACGGGATTTCCTACATTATTATTCATAACGAATACAATTTATTATACAAATTAAGGAAGTAAGTTACGATGAATGTTGATTATTGACATTTTCAGATTAACGAATTTTTTTCGGATTAAATTAATATTCTAAATAAGTTGACATGATTTCTATCTATTTTACTAATGAGTGTTAATATAACTCTTAACAACTTATAACGTGGAGATTGACACAAAGTGATTTGTATAAACTGGTTACTTTTGCGATTCAATTAACCTTTTTGAGACCTTTATCAATATATCCAACATAATATTAACATGCAATACCAAAACAAACAATCAAGTACCATGAAAAAATAAAACCAAACATAATGTCATAGCTGCATTGGTAAGTTCACATAGTAGCCAGTATTCAAAAAAAAAAAAAGATTACTATAAAAAAACATGGAAAAAGACAATACGACGTAATTATCAAACATTAAAAATTTGTCTTTTGGCCTTGCGCTTCTTAATTTCTCGTTTCTTCAATTTGTAAACTGAAGTTAGAAGAAGTACACCTTCAGTCTTGATGTACCTAAATGTGGCAATATTACTATTTTCTATTCCATTTGCCTTCAACCATTCGCCCCAATTTTGAATAGCAAACCTAATTTCTTCTTTTGACTTTTCCATACGAAGCGACATTAGAACTTAAACACCGACAAGATTCCTTACAGTCATGTGACTGCCTTGTTCAGGTTCCGCCATCTTAACAACTCTCCTTGGCAGACGCTAAGTAACGTAAACATATAATGATTTATAATGAAATCTAAACTAACAAATAAGTAAATAAAACTTTTGAATAAATTAGTAAGAATGTTAATAAAAAGAGGAAAAAAATACTGACAATGCGATTCCGAGCAATAATGGTGAATTCTTGATATTCTTTAGTATTTAATGTAGCTATCATTACGTTGTATGAGACAAAATATAATAAAAGAGACATTCAACCCATTTGACGCGTGTCTATTTAAATAAATCTTTCACCTTACTATTTATAGCGCAATACAAAAATACAGAGTAGTGATATTAGCCTATAAAATGCAAGTATAGTAGTTGCATTTTTCTTCAATTGCATTGATTTAGAGTTGATCATGCTAAATTACCACCAGACACACATAACTTTCCATCTTTGATAGATAAAAACATCAATATCTCTATAAATTTTGTCAAAACTCTTTGGGACGACGTCTCTAAAGCTTTTAACATGACCACCATCACCCACATAAATATCTAAAGTCTTGTCCTGCTAAAGGTTAAAGTTACATGAAAATTAACAACATTCGAGTTTATTAAACATACTTTTTACAACTACTTAAACCTAAAATAAAATAAGAACAAAAAAAACTATATTTTGATAAATCATATCATTAATCCACTTTCTTTACAATAAATAATATGGAAAACATTTTCATTAAAAATATTTAATGATTTATAGCATGGATAAGCCAACATAACCGTGGATCAGAAAGACCATTAGTGAGTTCAGATTACATGCTTTCTACAACTGGACAAAAAAAACTAAAAACAAATGTTCTATCACATGAAGCCCCATCAGCTTATAATTCAACCCATGAAATAACATAAAGCTGCACAACTTGTTCAATCATGATTCGACAAACAACACAACCATGATTCTTGTCTTTGAATATGACAAACCGAGCTCCTTATCTATTTGGCGTGCGTATATATAACCAATTGTATTCAACATGTCCACACCCTAAGCTGTCGCATACTTAATATTAGAAATATGGTTTATATTTTGTTTTAAAGAATTGATTTTTTTCTTAATAAAAAGGAAATAAGATAAGAATACATCTACACTGGAGAGACTTAATACTTCAGCTTTGGCACAACAAACAAAATCCTCTCTGTTTCCATGTAATAGTCGTGCAAACAACTTTGTAAGTAAATTTCTTACCTTTTATTTTCTTTCCTTCTACACAATTGCTTATATAAACACTCAACTTTTCAAATTTACATAGAGAATTAAAATAATAAAATATATTGTTGTGTATTGCCAGATAATGAAAAGGATTTTACACGCACGTACCTTCATCTTTTCCTTCATCTTTTGGGATTAACCTGCTCTCCTTAAGTATAAATATCCAAAGGAGCTATTGATGCCATAGCAAGTTGGCCAATGTAGTCTTCAAATAAGCTCATTTCCATAAAATAAAATAAAAAACTGCAAATATGGCTCATTGTCAATGATTGCATCTCTTTAATAAACAGAGAGAAGATAAAATTTTAAAGGTTTTAATTCCTGATTTTTCGTATGCATCATAAACTTGTCTTTGATCTGGATTTTGAAGACTTGACAAGTTTCTCCTAAAATCTATGATAGAACATCTAGTCTTTAACTAAAACATCATACTGAAAAAAATAGTTGTAAATATGTTAAAAGTAACAAAGAAAAACCAAATGCACTCTTTTTAGGTTTTGGATAAAAGTTATTTCTCAATTGAAGCACAATATGAATGCTTGCTCAGATTGTATACCTCTTGAGATAAGTTATACTTTTCAAAAAGCTCTTAGAAGATCACTTAGCTTACAATCTTTTCAAAGCAGTTAAATGTTTGCATTTAAGTAATGATAAACAAACAACCAACAAACATATGTGGTGCTTAATATTATGTTGAATGTATTCTAAGTTATTAGTGGTTCATCCAAGAATAATAATTGTGTCAATAAAATTTGTATATTTCCGAATCAATGCATGAAGGATTCAACTCTCAAATATTAGTACTGCAATTTCAATAAAAATGTTAACTCGCGATGTGACACTCGGCATGTTTGGCTTAAACATTTTAGTAACATCTAAGTCTACCTTAGCGAGAAACGTTTATAAACAAACTTAACTGGGTTAGTTGAGTCGGGTCAAGTTAGGATTGTCCAGGGTGCAATGATCTGGAGGATCATTTGGAGTCGTTTTGGCAATACACTAGTACCGGGTTCCGTTGTTGGTGACATTACATGAACTAATTAAGTATATGTGTAGATTATGAGTCGTGTGGTGGATTACATACGTAGATGTGTTTAAATGATTTATAAATGATTATCCATGCTTAAATATGTTAAACATAGACTAAGGTTGCATGCTTATGTGTTAAGATGTGTTAGAACGCGTTAAACACGATAAACTGGAAAATTGGTTGAAAATGGATTCTGGTTTGACCACTTCGAGTGGTCGAAGGAGAATATTTCGTTTGGTTTGACCCTTTGTAAATGGGCGAACCTGGGAAGTGGAATTGAAGGAATTCCCTTCGACCAGGACAGGGCTCATTCGACCCTGTGGAAGGGTCGAAGGAGGCCACCTTCGACCATTAAGTTGGGGCGAAGGAGGATTAGTATAAATACCAAACTTTGTCATTTTTCATCATTTCACAAACCCTAACCGTCCCAAAACACTCTCAAACGATCTTAATCACTAAGGAAGGAGTTTTTGCTCTTCTTTTTCATAATCTAACCTATCTACAACATCTAAACAAGAATCCAAGGTGTGTTCTTAATCCTAAACCTTTTCAAAAGCATTTTAATTCGTTTTCATCTAACACTAATTGTCCGGATCTGTTCTAAGAGTGTTTTTATGATTAAAAACCTTTTAAACATCTTTCTAAACCAAAACATTATCATTTGACATAGGTTTCCATGATGATAAACATATGTAAATTGTGTATTATGTGGTGTTATGTGTTGTTCAATGATTTGCTGCTGTGTCTATGATAGAAACATGATATAGGATTGTTATTGATGCTAGATTATTGTTGTTTAGGGTTGAGATTGGATAAATGATGATATTATGGGTATTTGGGGGTTTAACGAATCTAGACTTGATGCATGATATTTATGATCAATAGAACTGATAAGAAAAGATCGAACACTCGACAAACTGAGCATTTCAAGTTGAATATGAATCGATTTCAAAAGTTTCCAAATTGGGTAAATTATTCATGCATGATAGTGATGTTTCCATAATTTTTACCATTTTGGGAAAGGGCTGAAACGGGCGTATTATCGGGGGAAATCGGTGGGGTTTTGTAGGGATAAGTTATCCATGCTTGACTGCTGTGTTTGATGATGTTTCGAGTTGTTTTGAATGTGTTTGAAGCATTTTTAGGAAAATTTGCACAACAGGGGCGAACCTGGCCTCCTTCGACCGATCGAAGGTGCGAAGGAGGGAATCCAGGGTCGAACCTGGGTTTGTGTTGGGCGAACGTGGTAAAACGGGCGAAGGAGGCATCAAACGGTCGAACGAAATGTAAAACGGGCGAAGGAGACTGAAAACGGGCGAAGGAGACTTAAAACTGACTGGTTCGACCGTTCTGATGCAGAAATGAGATTTTTGATACAAACTAAGTGTTTTATGTTTGAACCTTGTGTGTAATCTATGTGTACTTGATTAGTTAGGGTAATGGGTCACCAACGGGATGTCGGGTCGGTCTAGTGTGTCGGTTAAACATTTAAACACGTTTTAAAACATACTTGGTTACGATCTGGACAATCGGGGACTAGATAGCCTTATGGTTATTAGTCGGAACACTTATGTGAACATTTTGATAGATCTCCGGTAGAGGGATTATCAAGGGCTTAACATCTTTACTTATAACCGAAGAACGCTATTTAAGGTGAGTTCACGGCCCCACTTTTACTGCTTTAACTTTTGGGGGAGAAAACATGCGCTAAACTATTTTGGTAAAATATGTCATACTATGGTTTTAAACTTGTGTACTATACGATCTTTTAAAGTCCCGGGGGAAACCATGACTGTGCGGGGATGCACAACGGGGGAAATGTGGATAGATCTATTGGGTTTGACAAACCCCACTTGACGGCTTGGAGGGCCGGGCGGGTGCATATTGTCTCGAGCTGGTAACACTCGTAGCATGGCTACAACACATTGGGCTGAACACATGGTAACAGTCTAGTAATGGTTTTCCAATCGTAGTAGTAGCAAAACATACGCCTAGCTAGCGTACTTGGTAACATGGATATAGTATGGACATGGTAATATTCTGGTAACATCTTGATAACATTTTGAACAAACCTGTGGACTCACCAGCATTATATGTTGACATCTTTTTGGCATGTTTTTCTCAGGTCGCTATGGTAGCAATGAATGGAACTAGGCGCACGGGTCTGCATTGGCGTCTAGGTTTAGATCATGTTTTGTAATAAACACTTGGTACAATTGGGTCTATGGTTTGTAACATGTTTTATGCTTCCGCTACTGGTTTTGAGTTTACAAAAACTATGTCTTTTGAATGTTATGTATTTCATATAGAGTTGTTTATTGTGACCGTTGATTTGGATCCTGGTTTGTCATGCGCCTCGCGGTTAAACCCCGCAAGTGGTAATTTGAGGGTGTGATAGATTGGTATCAGAGCCAATGGTTATAGTGAACTAGGACTGCATGTAGAGTCTGGTCTATAGCCGAGTTGCACACACTAGACGGTCACATACTTGAGTCTATTAGTGGGATACGTACTAACGTTGTCGGGGTGTCATTACATTATCATCATGCTTCTTCGTTACATCATCCGCTTTCATTCGGGTTCTTACCTACTCTTATCTTCTTCTTGAAGAAGGAGGGGTTGTTTTGTTGGTTCTAGCACACACATGCCTTCCTACACTTGTACCTATCGTCACACGTTATTAGGCGACGATATTCGATGACTGGGGTCTAGATTAGGGGTACATCTGGAGGACCATGTAGAGCAGTTTATCATTTCGGGTGCACACGAAATAATAAACTGGAATGCATGAAAATCCCGATGGACTTCAAGTTTGGATGTATAGTCCTGGATTTGTCCCTAGGTTAACTCTTGTAAGCTTCTAGTGGTTGACACTGGAAATGAATCTGAATCCCTCGATTTCTTGATTTGTTAGATCATGTCTGGTGCTCGCGGTGGTGGACGTCGTGGTGGCGGCGGTGGCCGTGCTGGCGGTGGTGGTCGTGCTAGAGGCGGTGGTCGTGGAAACATCAACATGACCCAAGCTGAACTAAACAACTTGCTACAGCAGCAAGTGAACATGGCTATGGCTAATATCCAGGCTGGGATTAATGCCATGGGTGGTGAGTTGATTTCTGTCGACCTTGCCTCATTTTCGGGTTTCGTGTCCTTTCGTTTATGTTTTACTCGTGTACCGTGTTTCAGGTGTTGGTGCCAATCCACCCCCACCTCAGTGCTCTTATAAGAAGTTTAGGGACTGCCAACCCCATAACTTCGCTGGAACTGAGGGAGCGGTGGGACTACTCCAATGGCTGGAGAAGGTGGAGTCTGTGTTCGTTATGTGTAACTGTCCTGCTGGGGACCGGGTGAAGTATGCTACTGCGACATTTGAGGGGCCTGCACTGTCGTGGTGGAATGCTACCACTCAGAGCATGGGATTGGGGGAGGCTATTGCTATGCCTTGGGCGGAGTTTGTGCAGCTGTTGAGAGGGGAGTATTGTTCGAGAGAGGAGATACAGAAGTTGGAACATGAGGTCTGGAGCTACAAGATGGTTGGGTCTGAGATTGAAGAATACACTGTAAGGAGGAACGAACTGGCGGTGTTGTGCCCTGATTTGCACACACCCGAGTACAGGAGGATCGAGCACTATCTGTCTGGACTGGTGCCGGAGATTGCTGGGTTGGTGGCTGCTGGGAATCTTCCCACTATTGCTGAAGTTGTCCGATCAGCTCATCGGATGACTAACCTGAAGGTGGCAGAAGGTGTTTTGCCACCCAAGGGTGCTGCTGTGAAGGTTGCTGAGGGGAACAAGAGAAAGTGGGATGGTATGGGAAAGAGTGTTGTACCGGTGCCGTCTCAGCCGGCAAAGAAGTTTGAGTCGTCTGGATCGTCTTCGGGGCAGAAGACAGGTGGGTATATCGGGAAGCACCCCAAGTGTAACCGGTGTGGTTACCATCACTCGGGGAACTGTGATAAGGCACGCTGTCATCGGTGCAACCAGCTTGGACACCTGGCTAAGGATTGCAGGGCGACACTTCCGTCGGCCCAAGCTCGTACCCCTACTCCTGCTCCTGCTGCTCAGGGGACTTAGGGGAGGCAGGGGTGTTATAACTGTGGTGACACGGGACATTTCAAGCGTGACTGTCCCAAGCTGAAACAGGGCGACAATGGGAAGAACGGGAACGGTAACGGGAACAATGGCGGCGGAGGCAGGACTGCGCGTGCTTTCGTCATTGGGTCTGCAGAGGCTAGGCAGGATCCAGACACAGTTACCGGTACGTTCCTTCTTAATGATCGCTATGTTTCTGTCTTATTTGATTCTGGTGCCGATAAGAGTTTCGTGTCTTTGGATATTAGTCGATTGCTAGATATAGTACCCACACCTTTAGAGGCTAGGTACTTAATAGAATTGGCTGATGGTAAGAAAATTGAAGCGACACACACCCTTAGGGAATGTCGCTTGGAACTGTCGGGTTTGTCCTTTCCCATTGACCTTATGCCCGTACCCCTGGGTAGTTTTGATGTCGTGGTCGGCATGGATTGGTTATCGTTGTATCGTGCGGAGATCGTTTGTTTCGACAAGGTTATTCGGATCCCTCTCCCTGATGGAGAGATTCTTTCGGTTCGTGGCGAGAAAAGCGGTGCTCCGCTGAGTATCATTTCTAGCATGAAAGCCCGTAAGTACCTTCGGAAGGGTTGTTCGGCCATTTTGGCGCTTGTTAACGTTTCTACTGATGATGAGAAGAAGATCGAGGATATTCTGGTGGTTCGTGACTGATGTGTTTCCTGATGATTTACCTGGTCTTCCTCCCCATCGTCAGGTTGAGTTCGGTATTGATCTTACTCCGGGCGCAGCTCCTATTGCCCGAGCTCCGTATCGTCTTGCACCTCCCGAGATGCAAGAGTTGTCCAGCCAGTTACAGGAACTCTTGGAAAAGGGTTTCATCCGACCGAGTTCTTCCCCGTGGGGAGCTCCTATTTTGTTTGTGAAGAAGAAGGATGGAAGTCTTCGCATGTGTATTGATTATCGTGAGCTGAACAAAGTGACCATCAAGAATCGTTATCCTCTTCCTCGCATTGATGATCTCTTTGACCAGCTTCAGGGCTCCAGCTACTATTCGAAGATTGATTTGCGGTCCGGTTACCACCAGTTGCGCGTCAGGGAAGCTGACATTCAGAAGACTGCTTTTCGCACTCGCTATGGCCATTTTGAGTTCTTGGTCATGCCTTTTGGTCTCACCAACGCACCGGCGGTGTTCATGGATTTGATGAACCGCGTTTGTAAACCTTACCTTGACAAGTTCGTCATCGTGTTCATTGACGATATTCTGATTTATTCCAAGAACAAGGCGAATCATGAGGAACATCTGCGGTTGGTCTTGGAACTTTTGAGACAGGAGCAGTTGTATGCTAAGTTCTCGAAGTGTGATTTTTGGTTACGTGAAGTTCAATTCCTAGGACATGTGGTGAATGAACTGGGAATTCATGTCGATCCGGCTAAGATCGAAGCTATTAAAGACTGGGAGGCACCAAAGACGCCATCTGAGGTGCGGCAATTCCTAGGTCTTGCGGGTTACTATCGTCGCTTCATTGAGGGATTTTCAAAGATCGCTCAACCCCTCACTACTCTTACCCAGAAGGACCGAAAGTTCGACTGGGATGAACCACAAGAATCAGCATTTCAGATGTTGAAGCTTAAACTTTGTTCTGCACCTATCTTGTCCTTACTAGAGGGTATGGATGACTTCGTTGTGTATTGTGACGCTTCTATTCGTGGTCTCGGTTGCGTGTTGATGCAACGCGGGAAGGTTATTGCTTATGCATCTCGTCAACTCAAAGTTCATGAGAAGAACTTACTACTCATGACTTGGAACTGGGTGCAGTAGTCTTTGCGTTGAAAATCTGGAGACATTACTTGTACGGTACCAAGTGTGAAGTATTTACCGATCACAAGAGTCTTCAGCATATTTTCGACCAGAAGGTGTTGAACATGCGGCAGCGTCGCTGGGTTGAACTCCTGAATGATTATGACTATGCTATTAAATACCATCCTGGCAAGGCGAACGTCGTGGCGGATGCCTTGAGCAGGAAGGAGTCTGCGAATCCTCATCGTGTTCGAGCCTTACAGCTCACCATACATTCGTCGTTGCCTGACGGAATCCGTTCTGCACAGTTGGAAGCCTTGAAGGAGGAAAACCTTAAGGTTGAAACTATGCACAGTGCTGACAAGCATCTTGAACTCAAGACCGATGGTTTACACTATTTTGCGGGACGTGTTTTGGTCCCATTGTTCTGGGGATTGCGCGAGCTTGTTCTGGATGAAGCTCACAAATCCCGGTATTCTATTCACCCTGGCTCCGATAAGATGTATCAGGATTTGAAGATACTTTATTGGTGGCCAAACATGAAAGCTGATATAGCTTCTTATGTCAGCAAATGTTGACTTGTGCTAAAGTCAAGGTGGAGTTTCAGAGGCCGTCTGGTCTCCTGCAACAACCAGAGGTTCCGGAATGGAAGTGGGAGCGAATCACGATGGATTTTGTCACCAAACTGCCAAGATCACCTAGTGGTTATGATATGATCTGGGTGATTGTTGACCGGCTGACAAAATCGGCACGTTTTATACCTATTAAGGAAACCGATGGACTCGAGCGATTGGCTCGACTTTACCTTAAGGAGGTGGTTGCTCGGCACGGGGTGCCTGTTTCTATTATCTCTGATCGTGATTCTTGTTTTGCTTCGCGTTTCTGGAAGGCCCTGCACAAGGCTTTGGGTACTCAGTTGGATATGAGTACAGCTTATCATCCACAAACTGATAGACAGAGTGAGCGGACGATTCAAACCTTGGAAGACATGCTCCGAGCGTGTGTTATCGATTTTGGCAAAAGTTGGGAGATCCACCTGCCATTAGTGGAGTTCTCCTACAACAACAGCTATCACTCTAGTATCAAGGCAGCTCCGTTCGAGGCTCTCTACGGACGGAAATGTCGATCACCACTTTGTTGGGCCGAGGTGGGCGAGAGCCAGCTCACTGGTCCGGAACTTGTGTACGAAACTTCGGAGAAAATCGTGCAGATTCGTCAGCGTTTGGCTGCAGCTCGGGATCGTCAGAAGAGTTATGCCGATCGCCGTCGAAAACCTTTAGAGTTCCAGGTTGGGGACAAAGTACTTCTGAAAGTTTCACCATGGAAGGGCGTCATACGCTTTGGAAAGCGTGGCAAGCTTAACCCTCGTTATGTCGGACCATTCGCAATCCTGGATCGGATTGGACCGGTGGCATATAGACTTGACTTACCGGCGGAGCTCGGTAGTGTGCACAACGTCTTCCATGTGTCTAACTTGAAGAAGTGTTTGGCTGATGAATCTCTCATTGTACCACTGGAGGAGATCAAGGTTGATGATCGTCTTCGCATTGTGGAGGAACCTGTCAAGATTCTCGACTACAAGATTCGTAGCCTTCGTCGGAGTAAAATCTGCATCGTTAAAGTCCGTTGGAACTCGAACCGTGGACCGGAGTTCACATGGGAACGGGAGGACCAGATGAAAGCTAAGTATCCTCATCTTTTTCCGAAACGAGCGTTTGAATCGAGGCATGTTACTGCTGAAGCGGAATGAATCTCGAGTCGAGATTCCTTTCAACGTGGGGATGATGTGACATCCAGTAATTTTCTTTTCGTTCTGTTCTTTTCGTTTCTTTCTTTTTGGGGCTTTGCGCAATTTTCGGGATGAAAATTCTTTCAACGTGGGGATGATGTGACACCCGGCATGTTTGGCTTAAACATTTTAGTAACATCTAAGTCTACCTTAGCGAGAAACGTTTATAAACAAACTTAACTGGGTTAGTTGAGTCGGGTCAAGTTAGGATTGTCCAGGGTGCAATGATCTGGAGGATCATTGGGAGTCGTTTTGGCAATACACTAGTACCGGGTTCCGTTGTTGGTGACATTACATGAACTAATTAAGTATATGTGTAGATTATGAGTCGTGTGGTGGATTACATACGTAGATGTGTTTAAATGATGTATAAATGATTATCCATGCTTAAATATGTTAAACATAGACTAAGGTTGCATGCTTATGTGTTAAGATGTGTTAGAATGCGTTAAACACGACAAACTGGAAAATTGGTTGAAAATGGATTCTGGTTCGACCACTTCGAGTGGTCGAAGGAGAATATTTCGTTTGGTTCGACCCTTTGTAAATGGGCGAACCTGGGAAGTGGAATTGAAGGAATTCCCTTCGACCAGGACAGGGCTCATTCGACCCTGTGGAAGGGTCGAAGGAGGCCACCTTCGACCATTAAGTTGGGGCGAAGGAGGATTAGTATAAATACCAAACTTTGTCATTTTTCATCATTTCACAAACCCTAACCGTCCCAAAACACTCTCAAACGATCTTAATCACTAAGGAAGGAGTTTTTGCTCTTCTTTTTCATAATCTAACCTATCTACAACATCTAAACAAGAATCCAACGTGTGTTCTTAATCCTAAACCTTTTCAAAAGCATTTTAATTCGTTTTCATCTAACCCTAATTGTCCGGATCTGTTCTAAGAGTGTTTTTATGATTAAAAACCTTTTAAACATCTTTCTAAACCAAAACATTATCATTTGACATAGCTTTCCATGATGATAAACATATGTAAATTGTGTATTATGTGGTGTTATGTGTTGTTCAATGATTTGCTGCTGTGTCTATGATAGAAACATGATATAGGATTGTTATTGATGCTAGATTATTGTTGTTTAGGGTTGAGACTGGATAAATGATGATATTATGGGTATTTGGGGGGTTTACCGAATCTAGACTTGATGCATGATATTTATGATCAATAGAACTGATAAGAAAAGATCGAACACTCGACAAACTGAGCATTTCAAGTTGAATATGAATCGATTTCAAAAGTTTCCAAATTGGGTAAATTATTCATGCATGATAGTGATGTTTCCATAATTTTTACCATTTTGGGAAAGGGCTGAAACGGGCGTATTATCGGGGGAAATCGGTGGGGTTTTGTAGGGATAAGTTATCCATGCTTGACTGCTGTGTTTGATGATGTTTCGAGTCGTTTTGAATGTGTTTGAAGCGTTTTTAGGAAAATTTGCACAACAGGGGCGAACCTGGCCTCCTTCGACTGATCGAATGTGCGAAGGAGGGAATCCAGGGTCGAACCTGGGTTTGTGTTGGGCGAACGTGGTAAAACGGGCGAAGGAGGCATCAAACGGTCGAACGAAATGTAAAACGGGCGAAGGAGACTGAAAACGGGCGAAGGAGACTTAAAACTGACTGGTTCGACCGTTCTGATGCAGAAATGAGATTTTTGATACAAACTAAGTGTTTTATGCTTGAACCTTGTGTGTAATCTATGTGTACTTGATTAGTTAGGGTAATGGGTCACCAACGGGATGTCGGGTCGGTCTAGTGTGTCGGTTAAACATTTAAACACGTTTTAAAACATACTTGGTTACGATCTGGACAATCGGGGACTAGATAGCCTTATGGTTATTAGTCGGAACACTTATGTGAACATTTTGATAGATCTCCGGTAGAGGGATTATCAAGGGCTTAACATCTTTACTTATAACCGAAGAACGCTATTTAAGGTGAGTTCACAGCCCCACTTTTACTGCTTTAACTTTTGGGGGAGAAAACATGCGCTAAACTATTTTGGTAACATATGTCATACTATGGTTTTAAACTTGTGTACTATACGATCTTTTAAAGTCCCGGGGGAAACCATGAATGTGCGGGGATGCACAACGGGGGAAATGTGGATAGATCTATTGGGTTTGACAAACCCCACTTGACGACTTGGAGGGCCGGGCGGGTGCATATTGTCTCGAGCTGGTAACACTCGTAGCATGGCTACAACACATCGGGCTGAACACATGGTAACAGTCTAGTAATGGTTTTTCAATCGTAGTAGTAGCAAAACATACGCCTAGCTAGCGTACTTGGTAACATGGATATAGTATGGACATGGTAATATTCTGGTAACATCTTGATAACATTTTGAACAAACCTGTGGACTCACCAGCATTATATGTTGACATCTTTTTGGCATGTTTTTCTCAGGTCGCTAAGGTAGCAATGAATGGAACTAGGCGCACGGGTCTGCATTGGCGTCTAGGTTTAGATCATGTTTTGTAATAAACACTTGGTACAATTGGGTCTATGGTTTGTAACATGTTTTATGCTTCCGCTACTGGTTTTGAGTTTACAAAAACTATGTCTTTTGAATGTTATGTATTTCATATAGAGTTGTTTATTGTGACCGTTGACTTGGATCCTGGTTTGTCATGCGCCTCGCGGTGAAACCCCGCAAGTGGTAATTTTAGGGTGTGACACGCGAAGCATTAGAAAACTGAAAACATATCTCATTTAATTTGTACTAAAACAATCATTATATCTATAAAGCTTTGCTAACCTTGCAATGATCTTTAAGCACATGGGCACTACATGTAGGTGCCATCTTTTTGAGAGCACCTTGACTGACATACAAAGAATATTTGAACACGTCTAATCATCTAATATAGATAATGAGGAGAAAGTTTATATAGTTGGATCCATGTCTCATCACCTGTAGCAGACGGCTTCTGGGCCCTGATTTCAGCATGGTAGCAACCTGAAAATATAAACCAAATAGTCTAGATAATAGTTCAGAGATGAGAAGCAACCACAATACCCCGCAATCTAATTCTACTACAGATCAAAATAAAACAATTGTGTGGCCCTTTTGTGATAGGAATAAATTAAAACTAACATGGTTCGTATTGCATGGCAAATACGCTACCACTTCCATTATACATTATCGCAGCATAATTTAACACAACCAATTGAGGGTTATCTAAGGTGATGTTTCAGTAACTACCAACACATAACATGTTATTGACCGTGTTGAACCTAACAGCCAGTTTACACATTAAACAACTTTTATGCTACAACGGTGGAAATACTTCTCTCCAATCAGATGTGGTCTTAAAACTAAACAAAACCTCATCAAACGAAAGCTGTATTCAACTTTTTTTACTTCTCATCTTCTTTACGACGCCTCTATTCACATTTCACCCTTCTACTTGTTTTTCAGCTCCTTGCAGGTACTTCATGAAAACAAAACAAAACCTCATCAACTCTTAAATTTCTTCATGTAACGCAAAATCATTGCAGTGAAAATCAAAGCGAAATAATAAATAATGACTAAACTGAATGGTTGGATGAAGAACAACATGACGATCGAGTTTCCCCATAATTGTTTCAGCTTAAAGAGTGTACTACTTGACAATACAAAAGAGGCTGATTGTTACAACAACATAACAGAGTAATCAACCTTAAAATGAAGGATTTAAATAGTGAGAATGCATGTTCAAATATTAAAATAATAATTAAACCCGAACACTCATAGCAGGAACTTTTTCTTAAAAATGTTGTTAAAAAATTTGGAACCAAAATAAAACTAAATAATAAAAGTAACTGGAAGTAGACACTAACATAGATGATAATGAAATTAGACACAAATACTAAAATAGAACACCAGTCAGAAATAAACAATAGCCTAACCAACTTTATATGATATTCACAGACAAGTAGAATTAATAAAAAAACCTAAATACATGCTATCTAGTTGCCACTTTCCTTTTTCCCAAATGAATCCATAAGTCCCTTAACTTTGGTAAATATGCACCGTATTTAATTAATAGTTTAATACAATTCAGTAACGAAGCTGGTTTAAAGCAACCGAACCTGTGAATGAAAGAAAGGTAGAAGGACGGACACCAAATTGATGAGATCCAATCCTGGTTCCAACCAAAAACCCTGATTTTATTTATGATATCAAACACAGAAAAGAAAAATAAATCTAACAAATTGAATTGCAGTGTGTGATTAAATTAAGAACGGACACGGGTTGAACAACAAAAATCCAAGAGCATGGACACAATCACATATCCCCAATTAAGAATAACAACAAAGATAAAAAAAAACCCTAATTTTAAAAAATTCCAAAATAACAAAACAAATAAAAAATAATAATAACAGTTAAAAGGAAAATTATAATACCCTATTCCGTTTGATCTGAAGTTGAAAAACACGGCCAACGATTGAAGGAGAAAACGACGGCTCCTGAAATTGAGAATGAAGGAAGTAAGGAACCCTAATTATAATACCATAATGTGGATTCAGATTCAGTAGAAAACAACATCTGATAAATGTAGAACAAAATGACGGTACCTGAATATGTTGATGAAGGAAATGAGGAACCCTGAATTGTTTTTAGAACCGATGGATTACATAACATAACATAACAGATAAAACGACGGACAATATATTATAGAAGATCTGGTTTGAGATGAAGGATAAAAGGATCGCTGATAATTGAAGGAGAAAATGGCGATTGAAGAATGAAAGGTAAACCCTAGATTTATTTTGTTCGTTTGATGAAGGAAAGAGAAGACAGGAAACGTTTTAGGTGAATAAATAACAAAAACCCCTATTTTAAATGGTACCATCCATAACCCATTAGGAGTATCCATTACCCATTTTCTTGACCCATTAAAATGAGCGGGAAAAAGTAAAATGAAGCCCTTAGAAGGTGCCAAGTGTCCCTCATCTACTTTTATTTATATATAATAGTAGATAAATGAACTTTGTAGGGGTATATGTAATTGCCCCTAAAAATAATACCTCAACTTCTTGAAACAGAGTATATTTTACTTCCGTTTTTTATTATTATTTTATTTTTGAAACATAGTATATTTTACTTCAGTTGGTTTACGTTTTGATCGATAAACTATTCCAAAAAAAATCCAAAGCGCCCTAATAACATTAAAAAAAATGACCCTACAATATGGGGAATCAATTCTAGTTATAAAAAAAAAAAGTTCACTTTAGACTATATGGAGTGTGTGGGGGGAGGGGGATAAAGCATCACGTGGCACTTGTTAGACCCGTGTTTAAACGGTGAAAATTGTGAGGAGTGTAAGAGGTGGAAAGAGAAGGGGGGGGGGAAGGAATCTTATTATTAATATTAATTGTGTATTGAAATTAAAAAAAAAAAACAAAATAAGCCAATCACAAACCACCAAGGCAAGCCCCACACCCATGAAAATTCCACTGTCCAATGGGCTTCCCCCCCCCCTGCTACGCCACCAGGGGGTGGGTGGTGTAGGAGGGAATGAATATTATTATTAATATTAATTGTGTGTTGAAATTAAAAAAAACAAAAAAAAAATCAGCCAATCACAAACTACCAAGGCAAGCCCCACGCCCGTGAGAATTCCACCGCCCACCCCCACACTCTCTCTCCCTCTCCGTGCACTCTTAGAAAGTGTAACCTTTATCATCCCACACTTCAATATATGAAAATTATAGAAACCCGCAACATTTAGTTATATACCTGTAATGCCAGAGTGTTGATCAAAACGTCTATACGACCAAAAGCGTCCACAGCCTTGCGAATAGATGCTTCAATGGTTGGACCGTCGGCACTGACATCAAGCTCCACTGCCACAGCCAATACACCACTTCGGTTCGAGTGACATTCAGATATTTCAAAACTATTTATTTCATCACACAAAGTCTTGAGGCAATCAATTCTGCGGGCTGCAGCAATGATCCTGCAACCGAATTTGGCCAAGTCAGTACATAACTCTCGGCCAATGCCGTAAGATGCACCTGTAACCATCAGGATCTTGTCTATATGCTTAGAAGAAACTGCCATTGATCTTTAAAATGATGATAACCAGTTTTTATTTTGTTGCATACTGATTACTAAAGTTTAGGCGTGCTTGTTATAAAGCCAAAAATTAAATGCAACAACATTCTTTGTACTTCATATAGATTAGAGTGGGTGGTGAATTATTGTTACCAAGTAAATTGCTAGGCTTGAGAACGGGTGAGCAAATTAAATGACTGAGTGGTTATGGTTATGGTTATGAAGCTTTGGTTGATTGATATAACCGAAAGCAAATTTAACTTCTAATGTTAAGTTGATGTAATAGATTTATATTTTATACTAACCATGTAGAGGTTTTTTATAATAAAATTATGTTAGTAACAAAATAATCCTGATGTTAGTGCTATTTATTTTGTTGGATAATTGAAATTGTAATCAAAAGCTTAAGTAGTTTTACTGTTGAGAAATATCAAATATGTTATTAAAAGGTATCTCACAATGATAATTTAACCAAAAAATTATGGTTGTCTTATAAAAAAAAGTTAAAGTTATGTCCAACCTGGTAGATTTCATTTTTTATTTTGTGGATCCATTGGCTTTTAATTTGTGAACTTTAGTCGAAAATTAGTTTAGTTGAAGTTTTTGTTATTAACGGAAATAACCATAATCGAACCACAATTTGATTCATAACTGATTAACTGTAACTGAAGTTTGTTTATGGTTATGGTTACGATTAAAGAAATTCCATAACCAAAACTCGATTATGGTGATGGTTAATAGTTATGGTTATAGTTAATGGTGAAAACATAACCAAACCAACCCATGCACCCCTCTAGGCTGGAGTATGCTGGGGAGAAGGAGAATTTCTAAAGAAGTAGTGAAATGCTTAGAGATAGGAAAGAATACCAACCATGAAACCATTACTTTGGGTTGATATTGGCACCGAAAAACAAAGCAAGGGAGCGAATGGGTTTAGATGCCCCGGTAGTCCAAGCCATAAGGAGCAAGATATATAACGAGTTAGCCAACTTGGTATTTTGATGATATCGTCACAAAGAAGAACCTTCGGATCTTTTTATTCATATGTTCCTAGTTAACATATTTTTACTGGACTATATTTGTTGTGTTGGATCTCATTTAAGTCTAGATCATACAATCTTTCATGTTCGATTGCAACAAACATTATTTTCCAAGTCGATTCATTGTTGAGGGTATTATTTTTCCGGCCCAAAACCCGAATTAGGGTGAAGGGTGTCATTGTTGTATTACCAATATGCAATCGTAATTGATGGTCCCCATCTTCCGTTCCCCTTACACGCTTGTTATTATCCCAGCGCTCCCCATCTTTTGGCACCCTCTAACGGCTCCCCGAAGTTTTGTGCCCCTCTATGATAATATTTTGATGTGGGGTGTTATATCATTATACTCACTCTTAGTACTCCAATAAGATCTGTAACTATAAAGTTTAGAGAAAGTTTACGGTAAAAAAGTAGCTTAACATGGATAAGAAGGATTTTAGGCTTTTGATTGAAATGAAACAATGGAAAGGATAAAAATGATGAATATTGATGTGCCGAAAAATTCACATGTTTTATACACGTTTTTTAACTCATTTCCACCCAAAATCATGCTTTTATCTTAGTTTTATCATGATTTACCTTCCTTTGTTGATAATTGCAGGTTTTGAGGCCAAAAAGTGAAAAGAGGAGAAAACGGCAAGAAAGACAAGGAATTTAAGACTTTTGAAGGTGTTTCAGATGCAGCACGCGCAGCGCTTAGGCAATGCACAACCGTCCACCTGTCCGGGTCAACAAGTCAACATTTCCAAGTCAGCAGAAGGCAAAAAGTCAACTTTACAGAGTTGCACAGGTGTGCACACCCATGTGCACGGTCGTGCTAGTTTAAATGTGCTCCCCAAGACTCCAGCAGACCAAGACTGACAGAAATTTATGCATTACTGGCTTGCACGGGCGTGCAACAACTGAAGACGGACAATTTCGACGCGAAAGGATTCTGCAACAGTACCTGCTGTCGAGCATGGGTGTGCCAAACCCTACTGCACGGCCGTGCACCATCTAGTTTGCCTATAAATAGAGACCTCCACTCCACACTTTGGCATCCCATCCTACCCCTAAAACCATCAATTCCTCCAACTTCTCCACGAAGTTTCAACCATCTTTTGGGACTTGTGAGTTTCTTTTGGAGCCTAGGATCACTCCATAAACACCACATTCGAGAGAGAAACAGTCTAAAATCACCCAAAACCACAAGAAATCTTTATACAACCTTCAGCATGTTTTGTACACAAAACTAACCTTGTGAGCTTGTTATATCAACCGTGCTAGGCTAGATTTCTCTTGGTGTTTCTAGGGTGATGATGGAACTTGGTATGAAATAAATAGTTTATTTTTGTTTAAAGTGGTGTTTTGTGTTCTTAATAATTCTTTCTACTCTAACTTTGTTTAACTAGTTAACTAATTAATCACTTAGTATTTGGTCTTGTGGGTGTTTTGATAGGAAGTGGATTGACTTGTGAGTGTACCCGCGGTGTGCAACAACCTGCGCACTTGCAAGCTAACCTAATTCCACGTGTAGTGATTAGCCCATTTGTGGATAGAAATATACACACTTTGTAGCTTAATCCTCTACTATCAAAATCTCACTCAGGGTCGATACGGTCTTTATACTTGGTCCTAGTGATAAGCCAAGTTTTGATAGTGTGACTTAGCTTCATTGTCTATGTGATAGCTTTGGCGCAAATCAAGAATTGGTGAACCTGTGTTGAAAGAAAACGGTCTTTATTTTCTTTCATTACTATATTGTCGCACAGTTAGTAATAGGCCAATCACTTTTTGAAAATTAATTATACAAGATTCATCACACATCAATCTGATCAAAACATGCAAGTTTCTTGGTAAATATTCTCATCAAACCCTAGATGTTCAATAATCCTTAATCATACAACAACATAACATCTAACACATAATAACACACAAGACCTTGTTTAATCCCATTAAACCTTTATAAAAACCATGTTTCAATCTTTGTAAGTTTATTTCAGATCTTGGACAACTTGTTTATGGTGCTTTATAACATAATAAAAAAGATAAAACACAAAAGGTTTGATAATATACCTAAAGCTCTTCATTCGGGTGATAAAAACTCAACTAGATATCCAAAACTTAATTGATTATGGTTATGACAGAGGTTAGGAGGTAAGATTTTCATATGATGGCTATTAAGAGTGATTAGGGTTGTGTTATAATGAAAAATTAGGTTAAAAATCAATTTTTATAACAAAAACTAACTTGAGCCGATCTGGGCCTGGCCTGATCTTTTGGGTTGGTCCAAGTCCAAATGTTTTATTGTATATATTTCATTTTTTCTTTATAATTGGGTTTTACACATAACACCTAGTCCATAAAATACTCTACTCAATATTTTACAACTAAAATACGTTCCCGGTTCATCAGGTGTCGGTTATCGGTTTGGTAACACATTTCGCTTAAATACAAAGAATTGTACATAAGTTCACAAATAAATTCAATTAAGCACATAATTGCAAATAATATCAAATGAGTTATTCTACAATTATTTGTTTTGTTATTTCACCAACGTTCGGGGTTCGATACTCGTGTACGTAGTCCGGTAATTCTCTGAATTACCGTTTCATGCAGTTATTGACCTATAACTGTGCAACGTGTAACTCATCTAGCTAACCCTAGTTAAGTAGAATGCAAGAATGTAAGTACATGTAACTAGAGTTTAGTTAAAGTAAGAACATGAAATTGCGGGGTATCACAAACGCTTTGTTGCCCTAGTGAGTGAGATGAAATCAAATGACATGGTGGTTGACAACTCTGTAATGAATAAAAAGATGCTTAACACTTTACCGAGGAACTGGGACTCAAATGTTACATTGATCAAAAGAACCAAGGATTTGGCAAGACTTACATTGTCTGAAGTTATTTCCTTAATCAAGTCATATGACCTCAATGACAAGCATTGTTATCTGACCCACATTGCAAGCTACAATAATGCTATTGTTGCTTCTTCTAGCAATTCTCTCATTTCTTAGCAAGAGCAGCAGCGTCCATCACTATATTCGTATCCTGCTAGTGGATCTTCATAGCCACCACTTTTTGCACCCAGTTCATCATCTCACCTAGTCAACTCTGTTTCATCTAGGGTTATTCCTGCATCAACATCCATTGCTACACCTCAACTTGCTGCTAAAGTTCCGAAGGAACTCGAAGACAAACTGTACTTATTTACAGGATTCATGAATTGCTATAGTGCTTTCTTAAAGGGCCAAATACTTGCCAATGGAGTTGGTGCTGGAGAGCTTGATGATGCTAATCTAAATGATATAGAAGAAATGGATTTAACTTGGCAGATTGCTATGGTGGTTTATAGAGCAAACAAGTTTATTAAAAAGACTGGCAGAATTGTATGGGTAACTCAAGCAAGAACCTGGAATGAGACAAGAAAAAGATGCACTGCTACAACTGTGATGAACCTGATCATTTTTCAAGGGAGTGTTCTAGGCCGAAAAAGAGACAGCCTCACCTACTTCTACACGAGCTGCTCCTACAGTTACTACAACAGCTTCCACACCTGGGACTCATGCATCAGTTACTCGCACCGAATCATCAACATCAACTCCAAGTAATGCTATAGTTGTGCAAGAAGGAGCTGGTTGGGATTGGTCTTCGAAGGTTCAAGATTTGAAAATAACTAAAGATAATATTTACAAAGCACGCATGACACAGATGGATGATGACTATGTACCTTCTGCAGCTGAGGTACATTCTGAAATTTTAGCTAAATCATGTTATACTGAACGTTGCAAGTTAAAAGTTAAAGGGTTTAGGGAAGAAACTCTCTCTACATACAAGCAGCTTGAATACGAGAAAATGGCCACTTGGGATATTAAAAAGAAATTTAATTCTTATAAAGAACTGGTCGAAAATCAAAAACTCGATATCAAGCGCTTGCATCAGGAGGTGAGTGATCACAAGTGTTGATATTTACACTTTAAAAGACTATCTGACTCTCTAATTGCGGAATTGCTCAACATAAAATCACAATATGAAAATGCTGATTTTCATTTTAAAAAATTTGATAGTTGTAGTGAAAAAGTAAAAAAAAAAAATGATCAATGCCCAGTTGAAGTTCAGACCAAAGGAAGTGAGGAATAAGGGTCTAGGTTTTGTGGAAATTCCACCTCCTTTTAATGAAAACTATTCCTCAATTCCCTTGTCAGATGAAAAGCTACTAGCTCTACCTGTCAGAGGATACAGTCCTCTAACAGAAGAACCAATCAATCGAACAGAATCAAATCCAATAAAGATCACTAAACCAAAGTCTGTTCCAATAAGGAGTTCTAAAGCTAAAGCACGGAAGTCTCATTCACACAATTTTCAGCCAAAGTCTTTGTCAAACCTCAAGATGTTGAAAAACAAACTGAGATTTTAAACTTTGAGAAAAATAAAGAAACAGATCGAGTCTTTGAGGTTAAGAGGGATACTGTCCCAGATGATTCTGAATCTGGATGTGAATATGTAAAATTAAGTGAATCTGTTAATGAACAATCTATTACAGATAACTCAGACGTGTCGTCTAGGTTTCTGAAACAGACACAGTTGACTCCAATGAAACTGCGTATTAGTTCTGTGAATCATCCGACTCATCTGAAATTTCGTTTGAGTCACAGGAATCTTCATTTGATTCCGAAAGAGAGGAACCAGAATCCTTTGAAACTTCTGAATTTTCTACTACCGAAAGTGTTATTAATATTGATGATTTGACTACTACTAACTCAATTGCTTTTTATCCAGACAATTTAATTATTGAGGATTGGGTAGATGATGGGGATGAAGTCGATGATTTTGAATCAACTGAACTGAAAAATAAAATTCGGTAAAACAATTTTACAATTTCTGCTAAAGACAATCATTTTTGTGTGGGCTCGTTTGTTTTGAGCATAAAACCTTGTGACATGCCGTCTAACTCTGTGTTTGATTATTCAGATTCTGTTATTTTGTCAAATTCTTATGATTCAACAAAAAATCTTTTGGTTAAGAATATAGGTAAAGATGGTATTGGAAAACACATTCCACCCAAAACTACTATTTAAAAGGATGAAAAACAGAAACAAAATGTGTTGTCCAAATCTAAGACATGAAATTATTCAAACCAGGAACAGGGACAATCACAAGCAACATTGCATAGGTTTAGGATACCATACAGATCTTATAGATCTGAAACAACTGCTCGATCTCAGGGGGATCCACACGTGAAGCGTTTAATATGCTACACGTGTGGAATTCCAAGTCACATAGATAGAAATTGCAAAAACAACTCGACTAAGTCTGAACCAAAATCAAATCAGAAGGCTCCAAACGGGAAACATACTCACTCGGAGCCAATGAAGGTTGAAAAATCAGAGGCAATGAAGAGTGATAAATTCAAGGTGAAGCCTTATGATGGGGATTGGAATAGAAATAAGAGGCTCAAGCAAAAAGGTAATGTGTCTCCAAATCAAGTAGAAACCCCTAAGGTATCTACTAACAAAATGAAAAGGAAGGCTTCAAAACACAAATCATACTGGAAACCAAAGAATTCTATTCCGTGTCCTCCCCCATCTCTAGGCTCGTCATGTTCTGTTAATCAAGAATCAAAATCATGTGATGTTAATGGTAAACCAATTTCAACTGCTAACATGCACTGGATGGAAGTCCAGTACATGGATAAAGATGGTGTACCCAAAACGACTATGGCATGGGTACCCATAACTAACTAATCCCGTATCATGGCAGAAACGGTTGTGGAGGACTATCATTCGTCTTTGGTACATTGATAGCGGTTGTTCAAGGCACATGACCGGAGACTTATCTCAGCTCATCGACTTAGAATGCTTAAACGGTGGATTTGTCTCATTTTCGGAAGGAGGAAAGGGCCGAATTACTCAACGGGGAACTGTAAGGAATGGTGCACTTTGTTTAAACAAGGTCAATTATGTTCCAGAGTTGAAGCATAGTCTTTTGAGCGTATCCCAGATATGTGATAATGGCTACTCAACTCAATTCACCAATAAAGGATGCTTAATTCTAAAACCTGGAGTTACGATTCCAAAGGAATGGGTTTTACTAAAATCTAAACGTATAGGGAATGCTTATGTCATTGACATGAACAGACCTCAATCTGAAAATGTTACGTGTCTCTTTTCTATAGTTTCTCAAAACAACGCCGTCTTGTGGCATCGTTGTCTTGGACATGCTAACTCTAAAAACTTAAACCGTCTTGGTAAGGGATTTACCGGTAAAAGATTTCTTAACCATTGAAAATTGTGTTGCATGTGCAAAAGGAAAACATCATCGAAAGCCTCATCATCCTATGTTGGTGAACACTATTGATTCCCTGTTGCAGTTACTTCACATGCACCTTTTAGGCCCAGTGAATGTACTCAGCATTTCTCGCAAGGCTTACTGTTTAGTGATAACTGATGACTAGTCACGTTTTATTTGGGTTTTCTTTATAGCTAACAAAAGCGAGACGGCAGAAATAGTTAAACAGTTTATTGTGCTGATGGAGAATCAAACCAACATGAAAGTGAAAGGGATCCGTTGCGATAACGGGACTGAATTTAAGAATGCAGAAATAAACCACTACTGTGCGTAAAAAGGGATTGCGAGGCAATTCAGCTCCACTAGGACGCCACAGCAAAATGGAGTTGTTGAAAGACGGAATCACACCCTGATTGAAGCTGCACATACAATGCTATGTGATTCAAAACTTCTAACTTTCTTCTGGGTCGTGGCTGTGAACACGACATGCTATGTGCAAAACCGAGTTATGGTCAACAAAGCACGCATGAAAACACCCTACGAAGTTCTGTTTAACGTAAAACCCTTTGTCAAGCATTTCGTGCTTTTGGTTATCCGTGTACATTGTTACATCTGGACGCTACACCAAAGTTAGATGTGAAGGATGACGATTGCTATTTTGTCAGTTATGCTAGCAAAACTGTATATAGGGTTCACAACAAACACACTAAGCAAATCGTGGAGTCGTTTGATGTGCGATGGCTCAAGGAGAATGAAACTGATGCTAGAGTGGACCCAGATTGGTTTTTATGACTATGATTCTTTATTTCGTTCTTTTAAGATTTTTGATGATGTGTCTCTTAGTGTTAATGCAGGTTCTACAAGTACCTCTATATACACTACTGGCACCTCATCATCTTTGTTGGATGATGCAGAGGATGAGGGGATGTTATACCTGGGTCTTCATCAAAAAGCTCTAAAGACCCAATGGTACAGTAAGCCCCTCTTGTTCTACAAAAATTCAACAACCGAGCCTAGCACTACAACACACCCACACTCTGTTTCTAAAGACCTTCCTCTTACAACTGTGGATCCTACACAACATGTAGATGACGAACATTTATCTTATGATACATTGGTCCCTGATTTTCATGATCCTATACCCCCTGAATGTACTGTGGAGGCAAATGATGAGGAAGAATCTGATGAAGAAACTATCGAAGAGATCGTAACCGGTAATGTAATAGACTTACCTGGAGATCCATCTGTTTCAACCATGGCTACCCCTACTAATGTTCAACGGGATCACCTACTGAGAATGTTATTAGTCCCGTGGATGCTGGCATTCTAACTAGAAGTCAAACTGGTGACATCAACAAATGCTTATACTCGTCCTTCATTTCACAAATTGTGCCCAAAACTACCATTGTGGCTCTGCGAGAACCTAACTGGGTTGATGCTATGCAAGATGAACTCAACCAATTTGAGAAGCTAAAGATTTGGAAGTTGGTGAAGCTACCCCCAGGAAAACGACCTCTTAGTACTCGATGGGTGTATAGAAACAAGAGAGATGACAGTGGGGTGATTGTTAGAGTTTAGGCAAGACTGGTAGTGCAAGGTTTCAGGCAAATTGAGGGGTTAGACTATGATGAAGTGTATGTTCCTGTTGACCGATTAGAAGCAATCAGAATTTTCCTTTCCTATGCTTCGTTCAAAGGTTTACTGTATATCAAATGGACGTCAAGACAGTTTTTCTCTATGGAACAGTGAAACAGGAGATCTATGTCGGCCAGCCATCGGGTTTCACAAATAAAAAATATCCAGGGCATGTGTACAAGCCTGACAAAGAAATGTACGGTCTTCGCCAGGCACCTCGTGTGTGGTATGCCACATTGACCGAACATTTTCTTGCCATTGGATACACTCGTAGCATCTTTGATTATACATTGTTTGTTAAGCGGGTTGATGAAGATCAGATCCTAGTGCAGATTTATGTGGATGACATTATTTTTGGTATAACTAGTGATGCATTATGAAAATAATTTGAAGAGATGATGAAGAAGCAGCTTGAAATGAGCACTCTGGGTGAAATGACTTTCTTTTTAGGTCTGCAAGTACGTCAAAGTTCAAAGGGTATCCTGATTCATCAGGGAAAGCATGTGGATGACATTCTTGCAAAATTTGATCTTAAAGAAG
This sequence comes from Ambrosia trifida, assembly GCA_028751855.1. NCBI lineage: Eukaryota > Viridiplantae > Streptophyta > Magnoliopsida > Asterales > Asteraceae > Ambrosia > Ambrosia trifida. Next base: position 21,688,495 of record CM054124.1, on the reverse strand, counting down.
CAAAGCCAGTCCACACCCCAATGTCTGAGAGACGAGGTCTAACACAAGATCGGGAAGGTTAAGCTGTGGAAGAGACCTTGTACAGGTCGATGATTGGTTCATTGATGTATCTGACAACCAGCAGACCAGATATCATGTTTTACGTGTGACAGTGTGAACGTTGTCAAGCTACTCCTAAAACTTCTCATTTAAATACTATCAAGAGGATCTTTAGATACATTAAGGGGAAACATAGATTCGGTCTTTGGTATCCTATAGATTCTACCTTTGTATTAATTGCTTTTTCTGACAGTGATTTTGGAGGTTGTGATATTGACAGGAAATCAACTTGGGCAGGATATCAATTTCTAGGCGATCGGCTTATTTCTTGGCAATGTAAAAAGCAGCAGACAATCTCTGTCTCAACAGCGGAGACTGAAAATGTTGGTGCTTCAGCATGCTTCTCCCAGGGATATGGATACAATACCAACTGGTGGATTACGGTTTGGATCCAGATTGTGAAAAATCCAGTTTATTTTTAAAAAACTATGCACATTTCCATAAAAGAACATTTCATCCGCGACTCGTACCACCAGGGTTTAATTGTTCCTAAACAAATACATACCGAAGACAATGTCGCAGATCTTTTTACAAAACCGATTGATTGAGTTCGATTTGAAGCCTTTATAGAACTGCTCAAAATGGTCCATTTTGAGGACTGAACTTGGTCTACAAAAATACAAAAATATTTTTCTTAGTTTTAGGTTTGTAAATTTGTTTTTTAAATTTTTATTTTAAAAAATACAAAAACAATAAAAATTAAAAAATACAAAGATAGAGTCGTTTCAGTATCTTAGTTTATTTTTGTTGTCAAAAAATTCAAAAATACAAAAATATGTCTTTTTGCGTCATACGGGAAATCAAATAAATTTTCACATATGGATTAAGGTTGGCTCATGTAAAGCGAGTTTCAAAATGGTTTGGCAATGGTGTGATATGCTGGTAGGCTTAGTCCTGATGGCTGAAAAAAATGACTGATCTTGTGAAGCACATAAAGATAAGGTGTGACCTCGATAAGGAACATCACTTGGATTCGAGTACAATTTCTATTTGAATGCTTGTGTGATGTCACGAAGCATAACACTGTGGTCTAGGTCTGAAACCTTGTCTGAAAAACTCGTGTATCTTCTCTGTTTTGTATAAGAAAGGACCTGGAGATGCTAGGCAATGAAGGTTTTTGCTGCATCCAGATATATGCTAACCTAGCTTTTCGTTGTCGTGCTGTAGATCATGTTTCACCAAAGAGAGACCATTGTGTCCAAGGATGTCCTGGCTGTCCCTCTCCTGCATACAGACATATGCTGACCTAGACACAGTCAGGACGTCATAAAAATGACCCTTTAGAGTCCAAAAACCAAGACACATATCATTTGAGAAATCATTTGATTTGTATATTACATCGAATCTCTTAACGATCTATTCTTTTCTCTTCTCAATCCCGTCCCAGTTAAGCTTTCAAAATTCTAGAACAAATACTGTGAATGATTGTTGTAGGGAAACTGCTTGCATAATAGAGTGTACCACATATGATTCTAGGATTTGATTTTGACGCGCTCTAGTGTTCATTATTAGTACACCAAAACATGATAAAAGAATATTGTGTAAGTGAAAAAATATACCGGCAATTGCTAAGACCAACTAAAGTAGATCAATGTTGAAAATTGCAGTTTGGCCTGAAACTTAGTGATTTGATCCCGTAAGCAAGAATGTGTAAAGTTTGGTTTAGAATAAATTTGTCGTGATAGTTTGGAGGAGGTTACCATTGGCTGATAACCACCGATGAACCATCATCAAACTGCTTGATTGCTTAAAAAAAGCGGGTTTAAATCTTTGATGATTAATGGGTAATTGTGAATGTGATATAATAATATGATCTTGTGCAAAATAGTGTTCCAAAGTGTGTTTGCAGGTGAAATCGATTGATATAAAGGTGATTGGATGGTCGGAGAAGACGAATGGACGGTGTTTCGGACCTCCCTAGCGACGGCGCGTGGCTATCACGCGTCTGGCAGTTGGAAACAGACAGGAAAAGACAATTTTGTCCTTGGAAACCCATAAAAAAGGACAATCAGGCCCCTCAGAAACATAATAATCACAAGAATGCCATTCGGAAATTAATCTTTGGTCCCAAGTTTCCCATATTGCCCTCGGAAACCCATGGTGTTTGACGAATTTGCCCTCGGAAACCCTTTTGATCTCGGATACACATCGTTTTGACCATTATACCCTCAAAAACCTTTGGTTTGATTTTCTTGTCCATCGAAGACCCAAATATTACCATATTGCCACTCGGAAACCTAACCCTCACCCGATAACACAGTTTCCACTCAGAAACACTTACAGAGTTGGGACTGTTTGAACTGTTTGAGCCCAATATCTTCCGAAACCCACTTGAACCTCGGAAACCATTTGGTTTGGCCCTGATTAACAATCAATCATTTGAAAAGACGCCCGTTTAATTTTAACATTGATTTTAAAAGTTTACTTTTTTAAAAAACTTTTCAAACTTTATAATTCGTTTTTAAGTATTTCAAACATTTATGAGAGTTATGACCCAATTTACGGTCAAAACCATCGAACAAATCTAATCTATTCACTCATGAGTTTCTAATCTGAGTTGTTTGGTGCAGAAATGGCTGCTCACATACCTGAGTTTGAAAAGGATCACAATGTCATTTATTACCTGTGTAATCCTCCCGAGGACCACAAACGGGAATTCAAGTATTTGATCGTAGGTCTCAATACATGCAGATTAGCTCATGCATTGCGAGAAAGCCCAATTATTCTCACAGACTGGATCACGGGTTTTTGGAACAATGCCACTACAAAGAAGACTTTTTCATACTCGTATGCTCAATCTAATGCTTATATGTTATGCCATGCTAGAATCTAATTCTTACATACAAATGTCTATTAGCATACAACCCACCTTATATGTATAGCGCTATAGGAGTGATACACCACCCCCTTTATGGGTCATGTTAAGTTTTCTCAATTGTGTATTCGAGTGTTGATGTCTTTTGTATGGTTCTGTATGCGCATGAATATGGCATGATGATTTGAGTAAAACTTTCTTATACTATATACGTAGGTCAAAAACTATATGCTCACCAATGCTTTATGTGTTGACGGATATTTTATACATGTTGCAGAAAATGTTTGATGCAAGGATTTCAAGAAAACTATTTAGGATTGGAATAGAAACTCACCCTAGTTTGATTTTCGTATTCTTGATGTTGTATTTCCTTTATTTGAGACAATTTATACTTCCGTTTTAGACATTGAAAGGCTATGAATGAAATCTATCTTTTAAATTATTTGTCACAATACTAGAGTCATGAAGTCTTTGAACAATCTATCACAAGTCGCGCCTCGATGTATTCCACCATCGGTTGGGGTGTGATAATTTTAGGTGGTGATTGTCCTGTTTGGTGGTTGTGGGCAACGGGCCGGTGGTAGGGTGGCAGATTAGGGTGGTTTTTAGGTGGACGCCGGCCTGTGGTGGTTCTGTTGTGGGTCTCTGTTGGAGCTAGTTCGACAGGTTTGTGTTTGGTTTTTGATGATGGTGGTTCTTGGTCGATGAGGGTTCAAGATGAGGTGGTTGGTGTCAAGTTTTGGAGCACAGACGATGGAGTTGATGGTGGTTTCGGTGGTCAGCTGTTGTTAGGTGTCGGCTGGAAGAAGGTCCGGGTCTTTGGCTCCGGCTCAGATCTGGGTTCGGTGTTCTAATGCTCGGGTGAAGTTGATTTGGGCCGTTTGGGTGTTGTAGATCCGGGGTCAGGTCTAGATCGTGTTCAGTTTGAGTTCGGGCCAAAGTTTGGTGGTTTTGGTCTTCGGGTCAGATTTGGGTTCAGTTTGGGTTTCAATCGCGTTTAAGGTCAGCTCGGGTCAGATCTGTTCAACCGTCTCAAGGTTCAGATTCCGGGTTTGAATGAACCCGAGTCAACGTTCCGGTCTACACGTAGTTTGAGGTGGCTTAAGGTTACGCGTGTGGGATTTGGGCACGAGGAAGTCGATTGAAGTTTCGGGCTTTGTTTGCTATCTTATAATGCAAATTAAGGTTCAAACTTCGGTAACGGCACGGTTGGAGTAGGCGACGTCTTGAGATTGGGGATCTTAGAGGGTTTAGAAATGGCGTTTGGGAAATAAGAGTCGTAGATGCATTTTTCCGTTGCGTAGCAAAGGTACCAAACATCACAACCGATGTGGGAAAATCGGGGTGTGATAGTTTTTCATGAGCCTTTCGTGTATTTTGATGAGTTCAAAGAAGTCAATGCAACTTTCCATGGTAAGATCATGATTCGTGGGATTTATAGAAAGTGACGAATCCAAAATAATGTGCGACCAAATGAGGTTTTTAAGTTCATCGTGAGACTTGGTGGGATCCGATTTAGGTGCTTCCACATAGCTCATTAAGGCTGATTTTTCCTTCACAAAATTCTCGGGTTCCATCTTCTTGGGTTCTTGTGGTTCAATCTTAATTCCTTCTTTATCTTTATCATCGCATCATTCTTTCAAGATCTTTTGAAATTCCTTCTCATACATTTCCTCAATTGATTCCAATCGCCACTTTTTCTTATCATACGAAGGCAAATCTCCTAGATAATTATAAAATTTGTCTAGGTACTCTTGTTCAAGTTTAACCTCGGTCCTATTACCGAATATGTCGACACACTTATCCGTGCCCTCAAACATCTTCCTAAGAGTACAATATGGTTTAAATTCCTTGGTATGAAAGTTGCCTCATGCTAAGGATATTTTTCTTAAGACTTGGAACATATGTAACACATGAAATAGTTTTCAACCTCCTTCCAACCAGTAACCTAACTTCTCCAAAACCATGAACAAAGGAGAATTCCTTAGTGTCCTTGTATGATTCAATCCCAAAGTTTCGTTTGAAAACTTTAAACATGTTTCGGTTACCCGTCACATGATGTTTAGCACTAGGACTTGCAATAAATGTCGATGTGACCAGACTTACCACATACAAAACATTGTGGTGCCTTCTTCTTTGGCCTACCAATCGGCCTCTTTCCTTTCTCCCCCAGTGTCCATGACCAATTTCTATTGGGCTTCTTGATTCCTTTGTGACTAACTTTCAAACCGAATGATTCTCCAAACACATGATATTTAATGCTTGAGGATGGCTTGCCCCATGAAGCGACACTTTTTTTTCTTTTCCTTTTCCCGGTCCTCTAACTTGGCTTCTTCCCTTTCCTTGTTTTCCCACCATGTCACCCTACGGTTCTTCAATCCTTATTATTTTGGCACAGCATGCACCCTTCAAAACAACTTCAACCACTTCTCTTGCTTTCACTGAGAATCCTCCATCATCCGAATCACTACCACTCCTTGGATCAGAGAGTGTGGATATGATACCACTATTGGCCCTTTGATCTTGCATCTCTGATCCACCAAACTTGAACTTGATCTTTCGCACCATGACTTTGTGTAATAACCGAATGGAAGTTATAAACACACACACAAACACATTTACTGATTTACATAAGTAAAAGAGAGATAAAGAAGTTATAAGATAATAGGAAACTTGAAACTTTGACATTAGATAAAGTTCAACAACCATCCTTATATTACACAAACCGTTGCATTTATACATGGGTCACAACGTTTAGGAGGTAACTGCCAAGCAGTTATGTAACTGCCTCTTATATTCATTGAACAAATACATAATTATAAACCATTATTTTAAGCAAGCCCAATACTAATAAACATAATACTAATAAACTACTAGACCCAATTACAACTTGGATTAATAACCAGGCTACAGGATTTAGATTCTAAAGTGTATCAAGTACCATACAAATCATGACATTAGATCGCTTCAAATGATTTGGTCTTGAGGCTTCACCTTCTATCAGTATGCCGGTGGATGTGTGTACCTTTTCCTCTATTGTCATACCCATTCCTTAGAATCTACATAATTTGGCGGTTTCAGGAGTTTTTGGTGGTGGTGGTTTGAGGATGTGGTGGACTGGTGGTGTTGGTGGACTTGTAGTTAATATAATAATATGCTACCTGACTATCAATGCAATGGTATAAAGGTGGCATGTAAATTCCGAATGTACATATTTAAGTTCATTAAAAATGACCGAAAACCTTAACTCTTTTAAAAAGAGAACCAAACTAGAATAAGATATGATACTAAGAGAACCAAACTAGAATAAGATATGACACTTTTCCACTAGATCTTATGAATATCTATAGATATGAAGTGTCATCATTCGTGTTCTACCCTTTTGCTAAGAAGACAGTGTAAGTATCATACACACCGAAAGTATGACACATATAGGACCGATCAAATGATCGGCTGGAATTTAAACCTTGAAATGGTATACACGATGACCTACGGTGAGTATGTGAAATAAATAAAAAAAAGGCTCAAAGAAATATATGACATAATTTTTTTTAAAAAGCGCTCATAAATAAAAATGTTATTTTGACACCCTCGAATTTTATGTGCTTATTTCTATGTACGTAGGTCAAATATCATATGTTTCCGTGCTTATTTTTATATACATTTTCGGTTGATGTATGTTTTGACATAAATTTTGTTTGGAAACGAGTCACGTCAAATATAATGTGTTTTCATTAGGTGATATAAATTCGAGACACTTTACGTTTCGATGTCACCGCAACACGTGATACCATGCTTTAATTTAAAAAAAGATACTATTTTCTTACGTGCTTATTTTTAAATACGACAACAACAACAATAATGCCCAGTAAATCCCACAAATAGCAAAGCTATTAGTAGGGTATGGGGAGGGTGGGATGTAGGCAAGCCTTACCTCCACCTCTAAGAATAGACAGACCGCTTCCAGTGAGACCCTCTGCTCAAATATACAACGAAAAACACACGCACACACCAAAAAAAAAGGGGGGAAGATATACACACACACACAACTACTAATAACATCATAGACATTGAAAACAATGCATCGAAAGAATAGACACTATACCACTATAGACAACCTATGCACAAACAATAAATTCCGCATAACGTGAAAACAAAAGGTAAGACCCTACGAAACACCTAAAATGCATTTTCCCCATATCCTAATAGTCCTTATCCTTTATTCTTCGCCTCCATAAACCCCTATCATGGACCATGTCCTCAGAGAGGTGCAACCCCAGTAAATCTTGTCTAACCCGATCATCCCACGTCAATTTTGGTCTGCCTCTACTCTTCTTCCCTTCCACAGTGAGACATTCTACCACTCTAACTGGCTCAGTCGTCTGTCTCCTCTTCACATGTCCAAACCATCTCAATCTCCCCTCTTTTATCTTACCTGAGATACTAGCTACCCCCAATCTATCCCTTAAAACCTCATTTCTTATCCTGTCTAACCGTGTGTGTCCGCACATCCACCTCATCATCCTCATCTCAGCTACCTCCATCTTCTGTGCTTGCATTTTCTTGATTGCCCAACAGTCAGAGCCATATAACATAGACGGTCTAATAGCTACCCTATAAAACTTTCCCTTAAGTTAGTTGGAAACCTTCTGTCGCACAAAACCCCAGTAGCTGCTCTCCACTTACACCATCCAACCTGGATGCGGTGAGCTACGTCACTATCTATCTCTCCATTGTAACATCCTAAAAATTCGCCATTATTTATTTAAGGAAAACCTGGTTCTCATCAAGTGGATTCTGTAATGTTTTATACATTGTTATTAATAAAGTCAATAAGTGGGTTCGACAAACATATATTTAAGCTCAAAAGTTATTTTGATGGAATCGAATAACCGACTTTCATAGGGTGGGTTCGTTAGCGAGCTCGGCATTTTTAACTTGATCAATGGTGATTGGAAGGTCCTAGTTGTCCTTGTTTGAAAATGTTTTAAGTTACCTTTGAGAGCATGTTATCATCTTAACAAAGATCAAGGGCCATATGGTAACTTTTAAAGTTATAAATATATGCATGATGAGAAACCCTAAGAAAGAAGAAGCCTTGAGACTGCCGACGTTTAACAAACGAGCGAAGAAAGAGAGTGCAACGATTAGAAGGCGACGGGGTCGACAGTGGCTTCATTTGGATCATGAGATGGTGCACGGTGCTTCTCGATGGTTCACGACGATTTGCATCCGATATTCCAAATTGATTCAAGGGTACGTAAAGTACGGCGAAGGTTGTTTCATGCCGTTGCCATGGTGAATCGGAGTCGGCATGCGAAGCCTGTTATGGTTGTGATGGGTCCTAGGTGGTGGTGGCTGTGTCTGGACCCGACGATGGTGCTTGGTGGCTCACGGCGGTTCACGGTGCGCCCGGTGTTCCGAACCGATTCAAGGTAACCCTCTTACTTGTTTGGATATTTGATCGTGTATGGTCTTTGGTTATGGCCGGCTGTGGTGGTAGCTATGACGGGTTCCGATTGTAGTACTTTATGCGACTTGGTTTACTGCTTGGGTTCTTTGATTTCAAGTTGAGCTTGGATGGTTTGGATAAGGTGATGGTTATGGTGGTGTGAGACGATGACTAATATGGTGAAGGGTTCCTGATCGAAGTGGTTCTAGGTGATGGAGATGATGTTGGATGGTGGTTGATGGGCTCGACTAGAGTTTTGCACAAGCAAGGTGTGTGCGTGTGTGGTTCTGTAAGAATCAAGTGTGTACGTAGGATTTCATGAAGGTGAAAGGGTGCTTATTGATTCTTGAACTATTTTGTGAGGGTGATACAAATTTATGTCATGGGGCTAATGGCATGGCATGATATATATTTAGTATGATCTTGGGATTTATGCTGCACATTGAAATCACAAAGTGTCTTATGGTTTAAATGTAACCAAGCCGTGGATTGAATGGGCTGGTGATGCAACTCGAAACATGTAGGTCGTCGACGTGATTCATTCCTTCACTAGTTTCTCTAGCCTTGGCGGTTCACGCGCGTTATTGAGGTTTGGTACGAGACGAGTCACAGGTCGAGTTATTGAGGTTTGGTATGAGACGAGTCACAGGTCGAGGTGGTGTAGCTTGCTGATTTAGAAGTTTCGCAACCAGTGAGTTCTTGTGCCCACTCTTTTAGTTATTGTTTTTCTAAATTTTTTGGGCTAACGTGCATGCTGATTTTTATGAAGTTACGAAAATATTTTCTATGAAGTTATAAATATTTTTGTGTACAAATGAGATTCATGTTAATAAATATATTATTTTGGCATGAAACGTAAGTAGGCGGAATGCGCCTAATGTGAAGTTATAAATATTTCTACGCACGAACGAAATCCATACTAACTCAAATATATTTTTCTAGGTTTAAAATGCAAGTAGGTTATTATGTTTTTATACCTACATGTTTGAAGGCAACTAGAATAAAATATATATTCGGATAGTTATATATGTTTATACGTATATGAAAATGAATGTACCTATATATAGGTGTATATATAGGTTTAAGTTATATGTGTTTCTATAAATATATAAATTGTGTTTGGCGACTACCTGACCTTATAAACTGGGCTATGGCATAAGTGGGATATGCCTGCTCAGATCTAAAGTATTGGTTTTGTGTCATGGTTGTTGCTTAGTTTATGTTATACTTGTTATTATATATAATAGACTATGTTGAGAGCTACCTGATATGTCGAACTGGCTATAACAGAAGTGGGATATGCCTGCTCTGATCTCAGATCTTGGTTTTGAGTCAGGAATTTTACATAGTTCATATTATATGTATTCTTATAAACTGAGCTATAATAGAGGTGGGATATGCCTGCTTTAATCTCAAGCTTTAGTTTGCTTAAATGGACTGGATTGTTCTTTGTGTTGAAAAGCGAGATGCGCTTATTATATATTTGGTAAGTGAAGTCTTGAGGTAATTAGGCAGAGTATGCCTATCCTAGACTTTGATATTTTTGTTTTGCTTGGGGAAAAACAAATTAGCGGACTGCGCTTATTGTTAACTCTGAGGTTGAGGTATTTTGTTAATTCTTATTTTGACAAAATACTTGTTTATATAAATTTATAAAACTTGAACTCACTCAGCGTAGCTGACTTTTGCATACACGTTAGATTGATTTCAGGTTAATAGAGAGATGGATGGAGGACTGCTTGGCGATGCGAGAAGCTACCTGGCAATTGAAGGCATTTCTAGTGGAAGACAACTTTTGTTTACACATGATAAATTTTAAATTTGATTTACAATTGGATAAGTATTTGTCATGTGTTTTGTATAATTTTATTCTAAATGATTTTCCGCTGCGTATACATACTCTTTTAAAAGAAATCTTACTCATGTTTTTGCATATTTAAGAATTTTAACCCAACTGTTTGACACCGGTTTTGCGGGTCTTACAAGTTGGTATCAGAGCAACAGTTTAAGAGATCCGGGCATCCTCAATGCTTCGACTTAGACTGAGAATGGGACCGAAACTAGAAATGCCACTACGGGTAGCTGCACGCCAAGAGGTAATCCTTTAATTTTGAAATATGTCTATATTTTTCCTTCTAAATGCTTAATGGCATGAGGTGATATGTAGGAGGTTAATGCCTTTACATTTGGAGGTAGTATTTAAAGTTTAAAGAATAAATGCACAATATGTTAGGTGGGGTTGTTGCCTCAATGCATCATATTGTCTTTATTCTTTGAAGTATGTGTGGATGTTATTCTTTGAATTTCTATGTTCAATACGTGGAAGGTAGAACCCTAGTGTGACGTGTTGGGAAACGTTTAGAACATTGTAGTGGCATAGACAACCAATCGCACTTGATCAATGTTGTTGGTGGTCTATTGTTACTTTTCTGTTTTGAGTTGTAGCCTAAAACGATTATATGAATGTTCTGTCTTGCGTAGAAGTAAGTGGATTGCAATAGAAGTAGAAGACTATTCATCGGTAATTGTAGTTAATCTATTCCTAGCACGTTATCCTTAGAACATCACATTTGGTGGTTCCTTATCCAAGAGGATTCGAGGACGAATCCAATTATAAGAAGGGTAGACTTGTAACATCCTAAAAATTCGCCATTATTTATTTAAGGAAAACCTGGTTCTCATCAAGTGGATTCTGTAATGTTTTATACATTGTTATTAATAAAGTCAATAAGTGGGTTCGACAAACATATATTTAAGCTCAAAAGTTATTTTGATGGAATCGAATAACCGACTTTCATAGGGTGGGTTCGTTAGCGAGCTCGGCATTTTTAACTTGATCAATGGTGATTGGAAGGTCCTAGTTGTCCTTGTTTGAAAATGTTTTAAGTTACCTTTGGGAGCATGTTATCATCTTAACAAAGATCAAGGGCCATATGGTAACTTTTAAAGTTATAAATATATGCATGATGAGAAACCCTAAGAAAGAAGAAGCCTTGAGACTGCCGACGTTTAACAAACGAGCGAAGAAAGAGAGTGCAACGATTAGAAGGCGACGGAGTCGACAGTGGCTTCATTTGGATCATGAGATGGTGCACGGTGCTTCTCCATGGTTCACGACGATTTGCATCCGATATTCCAAATTGATTCAAGGGTACGTAAAGTACGGCGAAGGTTGTTTCATGCCGTTGCCATGGTGAATCGGAGTCGGCATGCGAAGCCTGTTATGGTTGTGATGGGTCCTAGGTGGTGGTGGCTGTGTCTGGACCCGACGATGGTGCTTGGTGGCTCACGGCGGTTCACGGTGCGCCCGGTGTTCCGAACCGATTCAAGGTAACCCTCTTACTTGTTTGGATATTTGATCGTGTATGGTCTTTGGTTATGGCCGGCTGTGGTGGTAGCTATGACGGGTTCCGATTGTAGTACTTTATGCGACTTGGTTTACTGCTTGGGTTCTTTGATTTCAAGTTGAGCTTGGATGGTTTGGATAAGGTGATGGTTATGGTGGTGTGAGACGATGACTAATATGGTGAAGGGTTCCTGATCGAAGTGGTTCTAGGTGATGGAGATGATGTTGGATGGTGGTTGATGGGCTCGACTAGAGTTTTGCACAAGCAAGGTGTGTGCGTGTGTGGTTCTGTAAGAATCAAGTGTGTACGTAGGATTTCATGAAGGTGAAAGGGTGCTTATTGATTCTTGAACTATTTTGTGAGGGTGATACAAATTTATGTCATGGGGCTAATGGCATGGCATGATATATATTTAGTATGATCTTGGGATTTATGCTGCACATTGAAATCACAAAGTGTCTTATGGTTTAAATGTAACCAAGCCGTGGATTGAATGGGCTGGTGATGCAACTCGAAACATGTAGGTCGTCGACGTGATTCATTCCTTCACTAGTTTCTCTAGCCTTGGCGGTTCACGCGCGTTATTGAGGTTTGGTACGAGACGAGTCACAGGTCGAGTTATTGAGGTTTGGTATGAGACGAGTCACAGGTCGAGGTGGTGTAGCTTGCTGATTTAGAAGTTTCGCAACCAGTGAGTTCTTGTGCCCACTCTTTTAGTTATTGTTTTTCTAAATTTTTTGGGCTAACGTGCATGCTGATTTTTATGAAGTTACGAAAATATTTTCTATGAAGTTATAAATATTTTTGTGTACAAATGAGATTCATGTTAATAAATATATTATTTTGGCATGAAACGTAAGTAGGCGGAATGCGCCTAATGTGAAGTTATAAATATTTCTACGCACGAACGAAATCCATACTAACTCAAATATATTTTTCTAGGTTTAAAATGCAAGTAGGTTATTATGTTTTTATACCTACATGTTTGAAGGCAACTAGAATAAAATATATATTCGGATAGTTATATATGTTTATACGTATATGAAAATGAATGTACCTATATATAGGTGTATATATAGGTTTAAGTTATATGTGTTTCTATAAATATATAAATTGTGTTTGGCGACTACCTGACCTTATAAACTGGGCTATGGCATAAGTGGGATATGCCTGCTCAGATCTAAAGTATTGGTTTTGTGTCATGGTTGTTGCTTAGTTTATGTTATACTTGTTATTATATATAATAGACTATGTTGAGAGCTACCTGATATGTCGAACTGGCTATAACAGAAGTGGGATATGCCTGCTCTGATCTCAGATCTTGGTTTTGAGTCAGGAATTTTACATAGTTCATATTATATGTATTCTTATAAACTGAGCTATAATAGAGGTGGGATATGCCTGCTTTAATCTCAAGCTTTAGTTTGCTTAAATGGACTGGATTGTTCTTTGTGTTGAAAAGCGAGATGCGCTTATTATATATTTGGTAAGTGAAGTCTTGAGGTAATTAGGCAGAGTATGCCTATCCTAGACTTTGATATTTTTGTTTTGCTTGGGGAAAAACAAATTAGCGGACTGCGCTTATTGTTAACTCTGAGGTTGAGGTATTTTGTTAATTCTTATTTTGACAAAATACTTGTTTATATAAATTTATAAAACTTGAACTCACTCAGCGTAGCTGACTTTTGCATACACGTTAGATTGATTTCAGGTTAATAGAGAGATGGATGGAGGACTGCTTGGCGATGCGAGAAGCTACCTGTCAATTGAAGGCATTTCTAGTGGAAGACAACTTTTGTTTACACATGATAAATTTTAAATTTGATTTACAATTGGATAAGTATTTGTCATGTGTTTTGTATAATTTTATTCTAAATGATTTTCCGCTGCGTATACATACTCTTTTAAAAGAAATCTTACTCATGTTTTTGCATATTTAAGAATTTTAACCCAACTGTTTGACACCGGTTTTGCGGGTCTTACAAGTTGGTATCAGAGCAACAGTTTAAGAGATCCGGGCATCCTCAATGCTTCGACTTAGACTGAGAATGGGACCGAAACTAGAAATGCCACTACGGGTAGCTGCACGCCAAGAGGTAATCCTTTAATTTTGAAATATGTCTATATTTTTCCTTCTAAATGCTTAATGGCATGAGGTGATATGTAGGAGGTTAATGCCTTTACATTTGGAGGTAGTATTTAAAGTTTAAAGAATAAATGCACAATATGTTAGGTGGGGTTGTTGCCTCAATGCATCATATTGTCTTTATTCTTTGAAGTATGTGTGGATGTTATTCTTTGAATTTCTATGTTCAATACGTGGAAGGTAGAACCCTAGTGTGACGTGTTGGGAAACGTTTAGAACATTGTAGTGGCATAGACAACCAATCGCACTTGATCAATGTTGTTGGTGGTCTATTGTTACTTTTCTGTTTTGAGTTGTAGCCTAAAACGATTATATGAATGTTCTGTCTTGCGTAGAAGTAAGTGGATTGCAATAGAAGTAGAAGACTATTCATCGGTAATTGTAGTTAATCTATTCCTAGCACGTTATCCTTAGAACATCACATTTGGTGGTTCCTTATCCAAGAGGATTCGAGGACGAATCCAATTATAAGAAGGGTAGACTTGTAACATCCTAAAAATTCGCCATTATTTATTTAAGGAAAACCTGGTTCTCATCAAGTGGATTCTGTAATGTTTTATACATTGTTATTAATAAAGTCAATAAGTGGGTTCGACAAACATATATTTAAGCTCAAAAGTTATTTTGATGGAATCGAATAACCGACTTTCATAGGGTGGGTTCGTTAGCGAGCTCGGCATTTTTAACTTGATCAATGGTGATTGGAAGGTCCTAGTTGTCCTTGTTTGAAAATGTTTTAAGTTACCTTTGGGAGCATGTTATCATCTTAACAAAGATCAAGGGCCATATGGTAACTTTTAAAGTTATAAATATATGCATGATGAGAAACCCTAAGAAAGAAGAAGCCTTGAGACTGCCGACGTTTAACAAACGAGCGAAGAAAGAGAGTGCAACGATTAGAAGGCGACGGAGTCGACAGTGGCTTCATTTGGATCATGAGATGGTGCACGGTGCTTCTCCATGGTTCACGACGATTTGCATCCGATATTCCAAATTGATTCAAGGGTACGTAAAGTACGGCGAAGGTTGTTTCATGCCGTTGCCATGGTGAATCGGAGTCGGCATGCGAAGCCTGTTATGGTTGTGATGGGTCCTAGGTGGTGGTGGCTGTGTCTGGACCCGACGATGGTGCTTGGTGGCTCACGGCGGTTCACGGTGCGCCCGGTGTTCCGAACCGATTCAAGGTAACCCTCTTACTTGTTTGGATATTTGATCGTGTATGGTCTTTGGTTATGGCCGGCTGTGGTGGTAGCTATGACGGGTTCCGATTGTAGTACTTTATGCGACTTGGTTTACTGCTTGGGTTCTTTGATTTCAAGTTGAGCTTGGATGGTTTGGATAAGGTGATGGTTATGGTGGTGTGAGACGATGACTAATATGGTGAAGGGTTCCTGATCGAAGTGGTTCTAGGTGATGGAGATGATGTTGGATGGTGGTTGATGGGCTCGACTAGAGTTTTGCACAAGCAAGGTGTGTGCGTGTGTGGTTCTGTAAGAATCAAGTGTGTACGTAGGATTTCATGAAGGTGAAAGGGTGCTTATTGATTCTTGAACTATTTTGTGAGGGTGATACAAATTTATGTCATGGGGCTAATGGCATGGCATGATATATATTTAGTATGATCTTGGGATTTATGCTGCACATTGAAATCACAAAGTGTCTTATGGTTTAAATGTAACCAAGCCGTGGATTGAATGGGCTGGTGATGCAACTCGAAACATGTAGGTCGTCGACGTGATTCATTCCTTCACTAGTTTCTCTAGCCTTGGCGGTTCACGCGCGTTATTGAGGTTTGGTACGAGACGAGTCACAGGTCGAGTTATTGAGGTTTGGTATGAGACGAGTCACAGGTCGAGGTGGTGTAGCTTGCTGATTTAGAAGTTTCGCAACCAGTGAGTTCTTGTGCCCACTCTTTTAGTTATTGTTTTTCTAAATTTTTTGGGCTAACGTGCATGCTGATTTTTATGAAGTTACGAAAATATTTTCTATGAAGTTATAAATATTTTTGTGTACAAATGAGATTCATGTTAATAAATATATTATTTTGGCATGAAACGTAAGTAGGCGGAATGCGCCTAATGTGAAGTTATAAATATTTCTACGCACGAACGAAATCCATACTAACTCAAATATATTTTTCTAGGTTTAAAATGCAAGTAGGTTATTATGTTTTTATACCTACATGTTTGAAGGCAACTAGAATAAAATATATATTCGGATAGTTATATATGTTTATACGTATATGAAAATGAATGTACCTATATATAGGTGTATATATAGGTTTAAGTTATATGTGTTTCTATAAATATATAAATTGTGTTTGGCGACTACCTGACCTTATAAACTGGGCTATGGCATAAGTGGGATATGCCTGCTCAGATCTAAAGTATTGGTTTTGTGTCATGGTTGTTGCTTAGTTTATGTTATACTTGTTATTATATATAATAGACTATGTTGAGAGCTACCTGATATGTCGAACTGGCTATAACAGAAGTGGGATATGCCTGCTCTGATCTCAGATCTTGGTTTTGAGTCAGGAATTTTACATAGTTCATATTATATGTATTCTTATAAACTGAGCTATAATAGAGGTGGGATATGCCTGCTTTAATCTCAAGCTTTAGTTTGCTTAAATGGACTGGATTGTTCTTTGTGTTGAAAAGCGAGATGCGCTTATTATATATTTGGTAAGTGAAGTCTTGAGGTAATTAGGCAGAGTATGCCTATCCTAGACTTTGATATTTTTGTTTTGCTTGGGGAAAAACAAATTAGCGGACTGCGCTTATTGTTAACTCTGAGGTTGAGGTATTTTGTTAATTCTTATTTTGACAAAATACTTGTTTATATAAATTTATAAAACTTGAACTCACTCAGCGTAGCTGACTTTTGCATACACGTTAGATTGATTTCAGGTTAATAGAGAGATGGATGGAGGACTGCTTGGCGATGCGAGAAGCTACCTGGCAATTGAAGGCATTTCTAGTGGAAGACAACTTTTGTTTACACATGATAAATTTTAAATTTGATTTACAATTGGATAAGTATTTGTCATGTGTTTTGTATAATTTTATTCTAAATGATTTTCCGCTGCGTATACATACTCTTTTAAAAGAAATCTTACTCATGTTTTTGCATATTTAAGAATTTTAACCCAACTGTTTGACACCGGTTTTGCGGGTCTTACATCCATCCCTTTGTACAAATGATCCTAAATATTTAAACTTAGTTATCTGCGGCACCACCTGTCCCTCAATGGTAATCTGAGTGTTCTCGTCATTGCCCACGCCACTAAAGTCACAATACAAGTACTCCTTCTTGGATCGACTAATCCTTAAACCTTTACTTTCTAGCGCTACACGCCACTCCTCTAGCTTCGCATTCAAACCTTGTTTACTCTCGGAGACTAACACAATATCATCTGCAAAAAGCAAGCCCCACGGGACCGTCTCCTGGATCGACTTTGATAACTCGTCTAGGACAACCGCAAATAGAAAAGGGCTCAAAGCAGACCCTTGATGGAGTCCTACTTCTACAGGGAAAGATTCAGTATCTCCTACAGGCGACCGAACGCTAGTCTCAGTCCTAACATACGTATCCGTAATTAGGTCTATATACTTCCCAGAAACCCCTCTACTCTCTAAACTGTCCCAAATCAGTGTAAGAGGCACGCTGTCATATGCCTTTTCAAGATCAATGAACACCATATGCAGATCTCTCTTCTTCTCCCTATATTTTTCCACCAATCTCCTAAGGATATGTATTGCTTCTGTGGTAGACCGCCCTGGCATGAAACCAAATTGATTAACCGTAACGTGAGTTTCTCTTCTAAGTCTAGACTCGATTACCCTCTCCCATAATTTCAAAGTATGTCCTAGCAGTTTAATCCCTCTATAATTCCCACAACATTGGGCGTCTCCTTTTTTCTTATACAAAGGCACTACTACACTAGTCCCCCATTGATCTGGCATCCTTCCAGATTTGAAAATAAGATTGAATAACATTGTTAGCAATTGAACTCCTACTTCTCCCATACACTTCCATGCCTCAATCGGTATGTTATCCCGCCCAACCGCCTTAGCCCTTCCCATCTTACTAAGGGGCTGTTTGGTAGCCTCTTAATCAGCCTCTCCCTTTATAAACTTCACCACCCCTAAGTCATGCCTCCTACGCTCCCTAGCTTTTGCGATCTTGAACATATCATGCTCCCCCTGTTTTGTTTCCAAGCGTTCATACATCCTTTTGTAAGCTGCATTCCTCGCTTTCGTCACTACCTTCTTCGCCTCTCTCTTGGACTGTTTGTATCTCTCCCTCAAAATTACTCGCTCCTCCTCATCTGTGCACCCCAAAAGATCTCTGAAACACCCTTGTTTATCCCTTATTTTAGCGTGAACCTCCTCACTCCACCACCATGACTCCTTATACCCACCCACTTTTCCTGTTGTCATCCCTAAAGTCTCCTTCGCCACATTTGTAATGGCATTTGCCAAGTCCTTCCACATTTCGTTTACATCCCCCACCGCTCGAGTTGATGTCATCGATATGACATTATCTCTAAATAGATCAATCTTGTCGCCCTTCAAATTACCCAATCTAATTCTAGGTCGCAAAATGCTTTCCCCCTTGGTCCGCCTAATCTGCCACTAATAAACGGTGTTGGGCCACTGCTGCCTCCCCTGGTATGACCTTCCAGTCCCTCCACCATCTTCGGTCGCCAAGCCTCATCAAAAGATAGTCAATCTGTGTGTTACGACCACCACTGCTAAAAGTAATCAAATGCGACTCACGTTTCTTAAAAAAGGAGTTTAAAATACCTAAGTTATGGGCCACCGCGAACTCTAGTAAATCCCTACCCTAGTCGTTCCGATCACCAAAAGCAAAGCCCCCATGCACCGCTGGAAAACCATCGCTATCCTTTCCAATGTGGCCATTAAAATCGCCTCCTATGAAAATTCTTTCCTCCCTGTGTATGGCCCTAATGACTATATCTAGGCAATCCCAGAAATCCCGCTTTTCCTGATCCCCTAGTCCAACTTGTGGGGCATAAACGCAAATGATTACAAGTACTTCCTCACCTAGTACTAACCTCAACACCATAATCTGATCATTGTGTCGTATCACCTCTACTACATTATTGTACAATTCTCTAGCCACTAGAAATCCTACTCCATTCTTTGACCCATCGGGCCCCGAATATAACAACTTATAACCATTGCGCTCATCCCCCTTTTGTCCCTTCCACCTAGTCTCTTGAAGGCACGCAATCTCTACCCTACGTTTTTTAAGTGTATCTATCACCTCCAACAATCTACTACTTAGTGTACCTACATTCCACGAGGCCACACGTAAACTATACCCCGAAATCTTACCCTTTCCCGCATCCCTCGTCCTTGGACACGATCTCACGAAAAAATCATGGTTTCTGCTACCTATTATGTGCTCAAATCACCCAATTCCTATTATTGCTACAAATCACCCCTCGCTTGAATATTTTGAAAAATACTGGGTTGGTACAATATATGTTTATGTTAGGGAAGGAAAGCACCTGGGCCGGAGAAGGTGTCTGAAAAACTGAGTAGATGAAAAACCTCGCCCGTCGTACTGGAGCGCCGGAGATGGTGCTGTAGCTACGATCGTATTCCTCTCAAACAAATAATTGATTAACAGAGGCCTAGGCATATCGGAATCGTGATAACTAATTAGAATAATCGACTTTAAAATAGTAAGTTTTAAGATCCAAATTTATTTAAGATTTATAAATCAGTGAAAAGCAATGCACACCAATTTGTATTATTTAATAGAGTTTTTTTTTTTTTTTTTTTTTTTTTAATCAATTGCAGAATTTGGGAAAAAAAATCCAGATTTGAAACGGAAACTAATTTTGAATGTCAATTCGATTGAAATCAAAAACCATAAGTTCGAAATTTGTTTTGAATAGGAAATGACACATTCGAAATTTGGGGTGAAATTCAAAGAAAGCAAACCAAAAAATATATAAAATAAAATTCAATAGTAGCGTCAAATTGTCAATGCGGTTTGAAATTCGTAGGTTAGGATTATACTGGAAAACCGGATTCAGAATTTTGTTTGGATAAGGATCTAATATGAATAATTGAAACGATATAAATTCAAATTACATTAAGTTTTGACGCCTAGTTTCAAAATAAAATTCGGCTGAGACAAATCTTCGGAGTGTCTTAGTCAATCTTGTGTCACATCGCATATATTGTAAGACTTTGGCGAAATGTATGATTTTATTTCGCTATTAAGAATTATATATAATACTAATAATGAAATATAATATAATGTGACATGTTTGGTTCGTGTATGGTCAATAGCTTTCACATAATATTTGTCCTATGGTAAAGATCCTCCTCAGTCCTCAAAAGACATAAAGCTTTTACTCCTTTGTCTCCCATTAACCCACCATAAATACAACACATCACTTCTCTACTTTCCAATAAACACATCCAAAAGATTTCATCATTCCTTAACCAAGATTCACCATCACAACCTTCTCTCATCTGGGTCACCTTCCAATCTCTAACCATGATCACAAGTTCAGACCTTTACCATGTTCTTACAGCAGTGGTGCCACTCTATGTAGCCATGGTTCTAGCCTATGGTTCAGTCAAATGGTGGAAGATCTTCACACCAGACCAATGTTCAGGGATCAACAGATTTGTAGCTCTCTTTGCTGTCCCATTACTCTCATTCCACTTCATCTCAACCAACAATCCTTACACCATGAACGCAAGGTTCATAGCTGCTGACACACTTCAAAAACTTATTATTCTTCTAGTGTTAGCATTATGGTCAAGGTTGAGTAAAAGAGGGTCTTTGGATTGGTCAATCACTTTGTTCTCTTTATCCACACTTCCCAACACACTTGTGATGGGAATCCCATTGTTGAAAGGGATGTATGGAGAGTTTTCAGGAGATTTGATGGTTCAGATAGTGGTGTTACAGTGTATAATATGGTACACTTTAATGTTGTTTTTGTTTGAGTTTAGGGGGGCAAGGTTGTTAATAGGGGAACAGTTTCCTGACAATGGTGGGTCCATTGTTTCCTTTAGAGTTGACTCAGATATTTTGAGTTTAGATGGTAAAGAAGGGTTGGTGACAGAAGCTGAAATTGGAGATGATGGGAAGTTACATGTGGTAGTTAGGAAGTCTACAAGTTCAAGGTCACAATGTGGGGGTGCTTCTTTAGGTTTAACCCCTCGGGTTTCAAACTTGACGAATGCGGAGATTTATTCTCTGCAGTCGTCAAGAAACCAAACCCCGAGGGGCTCGAGTTTTACCCACGGGGATTTTGTGGGTCCCCGTGGGTCTGGTTTTGTCGGGGGTGATGAGGAATGTGGGAATAATGGGAAGGTGAATAGTGCTGGAATTTTGTCTCCTGTTGGTGGTGGGAAAGATCTCCATATGTTTGTGTGGAGTTCTAATGCTTCACCTGTTTCTGAAGGTGGGATTCATGTGTTTAGAGGTGGAGAGTATGGGAATGATCTTGGAGGGGTGCCTCATAATAAAGGTTAGAACACTTTCTACATTTTAATGTCACTAACTTGTTTTATACAATATGTTTTGATAGCATGTTTTCTATTGGTTAGCATGATATTAATGATGTGCTATGTGTATTAAAAAGTTGGTAAAGTTTCTCATAGTTAAAAAGTTATTTTACATTATTTTGCTAGCAAACTACTTATTTTGAGGTTTCTTTTCATATATAATGGTTCATGTTTTGAAGGAACTAAAGTTGGGACTTTTAACTTTTGATGTTTTTAGATTATTATTTTATGATTTGTAATCATTTTGCATTGAAACAACTTTTATAATTTCTTTTCAATTTTTTTGATTGGACTTTTATGCCTTGAATGTTCAAGATTCTTAAATCATGCTCCAATCATTTAAGAGAACCCCTAATATTTGTTGTTCGAATGAAATAATACCTAATTAAATGGTTAATTTGGTGGTATATTAATGGAATTCTTGTTTTATATGACTTGTGAGTTTAATAATCCCCATAATTTTGGGCTTGATCCACATTTTTTTTAGATTTTGTAATTTGTTTGTTTGTTTGTTTTTTATATTGACAATTATGTTGAAATGCTCCTCAATTCTTGGCCATGCATGTCTTATTGTGATGGACATATGCTTCATTTAAGTCCTTTCTTTTGTTGTTACATGATGCACTTTATTCATTTATTTAGTCCTAAAGGTCAACGTTTGACTTTTAAAGTCAGATTAATTACATTGCATGCTCAATGATCTACAAGATTTGATCCAAAGGCTTGGTAGAAATAGAACATGTCCGCTGACAAAACAATTCATTGGTTAAAAAATCTTGCATTTTTTCCTTTTTTTTTTTGTTTTGTC
Organism: Ambrosia trifida; assembly: GCA_028751855.1. NCBI lineage: Eukaryota > Viridiplantae > Streptophyta > Magnoliopsida > Asterales > Asteraceae > Ambrosia > Ambrosia trifida. Next base: position 21,666,260 of record CM054124.1, on the reverse strand, counting down.
GTCGGACATGCTCTGGACACCCACGGTGGTTGATTTGTTCAACCGGCCGCAAGCAATGGAAAGATAAGTCATCCACAATTTTTCATCAGTTTTGCCTTGTTCGCTTAAACCACAAATGTTTATTTGTGTCTAGTCTATTATCTAGCCAAACTTGAGGTAGGGGTGGTTTTTAAAACAATTGTTGCCACCATTAAAAAAATACCTACCAGAAAATGTGGGTGCTTTTGTTTCATTTATCCCATAATCTTGGTTTCATTTCTTGTAAATTCTTGTTTTGTTCCTTTTTAATATTAATGAATCCCTAAAAACATGGGCCTCTTGTAATCTTGTTCCTACCCTTTGCACATGTTACATTCCCTTTTGCACACTAACAAATATCCTTAATATTGTAATTCTTTGTCCTTTTCTTTTCAAAATACTTTTTTATATTTCTGTTTTTTTTTTTTTTACTTAATTGATTAATTAATTCCAATTTGTTTTATGTTACATAAACACTAGATTATGATGATTTTGGACAAAAAGAGTTTAGTTTTGGGAACCAACCGGGCCAAAATGGAATGGGTCCGGTTCTATCTAAACTTGGGTCTAGCTCAACCGCTGAGCTACACCCAAAGGGTAGCCCCCTTGGTGAAACCAAACCCGCTTCTATGCCACCGGCTAGTGTCATGACCCGGCTTATTTTGATCATGGTGTGGCGCAAACTTATCAGAAATCCAAACACGTATTCAAGCTTGATTGGCCTCACATGGTCCTTGGTCTCGTTCAAGTATGTCACAAGTTTATTTACTTCTTACAAGGTTATAGTTTTCTTTTCCGCACCTAAATTATTGACATTTTTGTAGGTACAATGTTCAAATGCCGGCAATAATTGCAAAATCCATCGCGATTTTATCTGATGCCGGTCTTGGCATGGCCATGTTTAGTCTCGGTAAGTAAAATGACAAACATACCGCTAAACTTAAAGCTTTTGGGACACTTGAAAAGTAAAAAGTATACCTTTTGTAGGTTTGTTCATGGCGTTGCAACCGAAAATTATAGCATGTGGAAACTCGGTTGCAGCTTTTGCCATGGTGGTTCGTTTCTTGACTGGACCCGCGGTCATGGCAGCTGCATCAATCGCGGTTGGACTACAAGGAACATTGCTACATGTGGCCATAGTTCAGGTACTAATTTTTGACTATTGGAAGGCAAATTATTAACATTTATTTTGACTAATGGATTTGTAATTATTAATGAAATTTACAGGCTGCTCTTCCCCAAGGAATTGTCCCTTTTGTGTTTGCTAAAGAATATAATGTCCATCCTAGTATACTTAGCACAGGGTTAGTTTTTCTCCTATTTTCATGAATTAATATGGACTTGTACTTCAAGCAATAAAAGTTGTACATAAAATAAGTGACACCAAATGGTTATGTGCTTACATGACTTTTTAAAGTTCATGTTTGTGAAAATGTTACACAAAGTTTTAACAATTTTTTTGATATGGGAATGTACAAGTTGTAATGCATGGTTTACATGTTTTGTCTTGCAGGGTTATTTTTGGAATGTTGATAGCACTACCAATTACTCTGGTGTACTACATTGTGTTGGGGCTTTAAATGAATTAGCTTTTTGTGTAAGGGGCTGGTTAACACTTGAAATTACCATATTGTTCATCAAGTGAGGGTAAGAAGTGAGGAAATTAGATAGCAAGGATGGTTGTAGGGAGGGACATAAATGTAATTTTGTAAGAAGACATTGGCAGCAAGGAAATTAAATGTTTGCGTCTCCAATTTGTTTGTGTGTATTACTTCCTTTGCTCTTTTGATTGTCATAAGAACGTGTGTAATCGTTCGCGAAATAGGCGCTAAATGGCCCTTTTGGCGCCTCATTCGCACCTCGTTCACAAGCTACACCGCCCCCAAGGGCATTTTTGCTCTATAATCCGTTTGGGCGTGAAATTTTTCGCGTGGAAAAGGACGTTAAATTACCCTGCTTTTTGCTCCACCAATAGAATACATCACCTTGGATGGGGGGCGCTAAATATGTCAGACCATAGTTTTTTTGCTTGCACAAAATGTTACATGATATATATAACTTACACCGTGTTTAAATGTGTCTAAAATGAAACTTAGATGAATGAGAATAAATACATCTATAGTTAACTCTTTATTGAACGATAAATGTATCTGAGATAAATCTTAGATGAGTGAGATATGATGTTAAATTGTTAAAAGTAAAGTATTTAAAATAAAATGTCACCGTAATAGTTGATTATTCTAACAAAACGGTCATTGAATAAAAATAAAAAATTTATTTACATTGAATTATCAACCTTGTCCGAAAATAGGAGGCCAATTCTAGCAAAATGTGTAAATGATCAGTTTTGAGCTCTTGTATATATGTCAATCCACTAATACATTTTTTTACACTTTCAACTCTTTTTTTTACCATCTACTTAACACGTTTACTGGTTACCACTTACCAACCACTCAACTTCATTGACATCATTAGGGGGAACGGGGCGCTACCCGTATGTTTTTTCAAGTTCACTAATTTCAACCAATCTTACATTGCCACATCACTTCACTGATTTCCTTCACTGAAACAGTTTTTTGGAAGCAACACTTCACTGGAAATAAAATAGAGAAAAAGACAAAAGGGGGAGAGACAAACTCACGGGTACCAGCCCGTTAACTAGAACCAGGATTTTGTTCACGAGACCACTACCAGCATGGGTGGCGGCGGTGTTACCGTGCTGGTAGTGGGGTACCCGTGACCAATTCTGGTAGCGCCCCGTCCCCCTTAGGTGAATAAGTTTAAACGGAAAGTGTCCGGGTTACACAACTTTACGTATAATTGTATAAACATGTTAGGTTGACCTAAAATATAAAAACAACTTTTTTTTTTTTTTTTTTTTTTTTTTTTTTTTTTTTTTTTTGGAAGATCAAATTTCATTAAAACAAACCAAAACTACCTATCCCAAGAAGGGAAAGGAAGCCGAAAACAAATGAACAATTAACTTACATCAAAATTACACCACTTAGCCCAATCCAACAAACCCCGACGCACCCTATTATTGTACCACAGAAAGCCCAAAACTTTAATATCCGAGACAAGACCCGCAACCGCAATAGGCTTATTAGAGAACACCTTTTCATTTCTAGCTTTCCAGATTCTCCAACTCGCAATAATGCTAATGCCATGAACCACTTTCTTTGATTCTCCCGACAACCCACAATATTCAGCTATACGAACAATATCCGTAACCGCAAACGCATACACTGGAGGAATGCGGCACCAACTAGCTATACCGCTCCACACACCCGCCGCAATTCCACATCCCGTAAGAATGTGATCATTCGTTTCAGCCCCATCTTCACATAGCGCACAAACATCATCTTGTACCTGTACATTCCTTCGTTGCAAAGCCACCTTGGTTGGAATACGATCAAGAAAAGCACGCCACATAAAAATATTACACTTAGCCGGGACCCATTTACACCACTGAAAACCAAACTTTTCGCCGCTACCTTTCCCACGTAACCATCGCTTAGCGGAAGCCACTTCAAATGTATCATTTTTATTATCGTTCCAGCACCATCTATCATCTTGCGCCGAGAAACACACATCGACCAACATAGCTTCCAATTGTTGCCTATGTTCATTCTCTTCATGAGTCACCAACGCCCTTTTCCATTTCCAGCTGATAACCGAGTTGGACTCCCTGAAGTCACATCTTTCGCAAACGAAGCATTTCTTTTGCACCTCCAAAGCAAATAAATCCGGGTAGCATTCTTTCAAAGGTAATCGACATAACCATGGATCGATCCAGAAACGAATATCCTTCCCATTACCAACCCGGCCCCTTATCATATTCATAATACCAGCCCCATCTATTTTGATCTTACCACATGAAGTCACAATATTTTTCCAAACTCCTGTTACATTATTATTGACCGGAAGCGCACCCCATTTACGATCCGAACCATGAATAGAATCAACCACTTTACGCCATAAAGCCTTTTGTTCAGTAAAATATCTCCAACACCACTTTAACAACAACGCCTTATTACATTCATCAAGCCTAGCCAACCCCAACCCACCTTCTTTTCTATTACATGTAACTTGATCCCAAGCGACCCATGCCATCTTCCTAACTTCATCTGAGCCACCCCAAAGAAACCTCCTCATATACTGTTCAAGTCTTTTAACAATCTTAACCGGGGCCTTAAATAGCGAAAAATAATACGTTGGTAAACTATCCAGGACCGACTTAATAAGCGTAACCCGGCCCCCGATAGAGATATTATTTGCCTTCCATTTTGATAACCGACTTCTAAAAGCATTCAGAACCGGATCCCAATGAGACACTCTATTCATATTGGCCCCTACCATAATACCCAAGTACGAAAACGGAAGCAGCCCCGACTTACAACCCATCCTATTCGCCATCGCAATTAACTCCTCATTACGCACACCCACACCATAAAGCACCGATTTATGAATATTTATTTTAAGGCCGGAGCACAGAAAAAATATCCTCAATAACCTTTTCATATTTGCAAAATTAAATAAAGACCACTCACCTATCATCATGGCGTCGTCCGCGTACAATAAATGAGAAACAACGGGACCATCCTTTGGCAAGCGAACTCCATCAAAATACCCATCCGAGCAAGCTTTTTTCACCATCTCTGAAAACGCCTCCATCACAAGAATAAACAAAAATGGAGACAACGGATCACCTTGACGAATACCTTTTTGACAAGCAAACTGAAACGTGGGCGACCCGTTCACAAGAACAGAAGCATGCGACGCTAATAACACCCCCTTGATCCATTTGCACCACCTGTCCGAAAAACCCATTTGCCCCATGATAGACAATAAGAACTCCCAATTAACATTATCGTACGCCTTTTCAAAATCTATTTTGAACAAAAACAACTGACGACCAGTCTTCTTTGCCCATGCCAGCACTTCATTAGTAATCAGAGGGCCATCTAAAATATATCTTCCAGAAAGAAACGCCGACTGAGATTCCGAAACAACCATACCCATAACCCCTTTAAGACGATTAGCCAACACTTTAGACACGACCTTAGAGATACTACCAATCAGGCTTATAGGCCGAAAATCACCAAACTCTGTCGGCTCCACCTTCTTCGGAATCAGAGTAATAAAAGATGTCCCAACCCCATCACTAAAAGAACCAGACTCGTAGAACTCATGCAATATCTCAACAAAATCCTGTTCCAACAACGACCAGAATTTTTTTATAAACCGAAAATTAAAACCGTCTGGCCCTGGCGCTTTATCATCCCCGCAATCCCACACCGCTTCCTTAATCTCCTGCACTGAGAACCGAGCACACATACTCGCCGCTACATCATCCGGTAAATTTTTAAACGTAGCACATCTAAGCCGAGGTCTTTGTTTCAAATTTTCAATATACTTGTTACGAAAAAACCTCAAGGCCTCTCTTTTAACTAACGCGGGCTGAGTAACCCACTCACCTCCAATCATCACTCCCGGAATACTATTAGCCACCCTACGCTTGTTAATAAACCCGTGAAAATACCGAGTATTATCATCCCCTTCCGAGGCCCATTTACATCTCGCTTTTTGTCTCAAATCCATATTGCGTAATCTCTCCAATTCTCTTAGCCTTCTTTTAGTTTCTTGTAGCATCCATAACTCCTCTTCAGATAAATCTTTGGACTCCATATAAACTTCCAGATTTTGCAACTCTAAGTCCAAAACCTTCTTCTCTTCTAATTCGCGAGCCAAGCACTTATCTTTCCATTTACCAATGCCTTGTCTAAGCAGCTTAAACTTAGCCAACAAGCGCTTATCAGGAGGACCAGCCACCGTAGCTTCATTCAAAATACCACTAATGATTTTAATATAAAAACAACTAATGATTTTTATAGACAAATGAAAGTAACGTTCATATTGAACAATAAATACAAACCGTAAATCAGTCAACCCGTCAACCTTCCATGATTCACACCCATGAGGCCATGACCCAACCTCGAAGAACAAACTTAGAATGTAAATAAATTTTTATATATAATTTCTGAAAAAAAAATATATTAAGATTTTGAGGCCAATGATGCCATGACAACATGGTTGATGCGTCCTGGTTTTACCCATGAGACCCGGGTTTAACTTTTACGAGGAACAACTTGCATGCCCTCCCCTTACATAGGGTTGGTCGCTGTGGGGTATTCCAAGTGTACACCGTGCCAAACTTTGTTACCAGCGTAAACCTGGTTAAGACAACAAAGTCTGGCTGGAGTGGGGCAGTGGGCTTCCCGAAAGAGATACGATTAAGCACCGCTAAAATTGAAATTCGTTAATATAGCTTAAAAAAAGGATTTTGAGGAATAGGGGGTAGATAGGATCATAGGATTTTACTTAGGACTAATGAATTGACATGTCCAGCCGGCGACAAACATCACGCAGGTCGAGTCGCAAGACAATGAAGTCTCTCCAACATTTAACCCCTGTTTACTGCAAACCGTCACTAATTGTCTTTAACCATTAAAAAGTTTGTACATATTAATATTCATATTTTGAAAATCCCAACAAAAGTATATGTTTTTCTAGGATTTTTTCTTTTCTTTTTTTTAAAGGCTATGAATGACGTGTCAATCACCGTAACACCGGGCGCTATGGTCAATGTCGACTAATTGACCGCTGCTAGCCCATTGGCTCTCCCAGATGCACGGAAACCCGACCTCCACCCGCACCGAAGGCATGTCAATGGAATAATCACCACCCCTATTTTGTCTTCACCTGGTAACAGAAAATAATAGGGATAGTGGGAATGGACCTGTGTAGGGGTGAGCAAAGTACAAGAACTGACCCGACCCGATCGTTACCCGACCCGACCCGAAACCCGAACACCCTATAAAATCAGAACCGAGATATGGAACCTTATTACGGGTCGGTCTTCGGTCCTTAGAAGTCGGTTCCAGTCGGTCCAAAGAGGAATACCCGAACCGAAATTATGTTTAAAAGCTGTTGGAGTTGCAAAGGGACTAGCTTATTTTTATGACATGCAATTTCACTATCAGTCTATCAGGCATCTAATCTTAGAGAATATACATAAGCTCTTTCAAAACACCGAGTGATACAAAGTTTAAGGTTCACGAGAAACTAATTTAGCAACTTCAATGTTCACGGGACAAATAATCGGTTTCATGCTAGACTCAAATATCAAACAGTAGATTATAGATTTTTATATGAACGACCACTAAACAAATGAACGACCACTAAATCTGAATTATATCTAGTAACGACCACTACTAAATCTGAATTTTATCTAATAAACGACCACTAACTCGTTGGTGGCTTAACTAGTCTAAAATATACTGCAGCAAAAAAAATATTAACTGTAGCAAAAACATCGCAGCTAACATATTGACCCATTACATAATAATGCAGCAGCCTTTTAAATATACTACAACAAATTTCGACCATGCATGACGCAACCCATGTTGACCCATCACAGAATACTGCAGCACCTATCTATTTTGCCAACACCAGTGTACCAGCAAACGTTTCCAGAGATTTATAAGACAAAAAAAGGCAGAATACTGCAGCACCTATCTAAGCATGAATACCCAACAATAAGATAGATACCCAATTCTGTGTCACAAGGACCCTGACATCTCCTTTGCTTTTTAGCTTTAACTGTTGATCAAAAGCATTATTGGCATCTCATTGTTACTTGCTTAAATATCATAAAAGTCTTGAACCACAATTTTAAACTTATAAATTTTCTAAAAAATTAGCAAAAAAAATGTTATTTATTTACATGGTTTTACCACATGGATACAATGCCTCAGTTAAGTTACTTAAAGTAACTTACTTTAAAGCCTGGAAGTACATAAGTGCTATCCGATGTTGACTATAAAAAAACAAGCCAGTTTCTTTGTATAATACAGAATATAATGAAACTAAACTGCAGTTTTTATGTTTCCTATAAATATGTGCGGGACCAGACAGTTTCTGCAGTGGACTATAAATCTGTTCGACAGCCTTAATGTTGTTATTAGGTCAAAGGTAGCTTTATATTTGAGTTTGTATAGCTGTACAATTGTAATTTAGGCCCAAGATTTGCCGCCTAATATAATGCAGTTAGTTATTTTATTAGAGTACTTCGGTCCGTCGGTTTTTCCTCGGTTTTTACAAATTCCTGGACCTACCCGACCCGAGAACTGGCTCGAGTTATATTTCTGGACCGACTAAAGAACCTAAAAAACATACCCGGGTCAGTTTTGGTGGAATTTCGGTTCGGTCCTCGGGTTTTTTTTCGATCCGGACCAATTTTGCTCACCCCTAGACCTGTGTCACTACTCGCTAAGAACATCAACTTTTTCCCGACCAATCTACCACTACGTCATTGTATATTTGTATCTAGGAATTTTTTTTCTAGCCAACCTTTCGAAGTTAATATAATGATTTACTACCGATATAACATAAATTTCAACACTTTTTAATAATGGCTTATCTACTTCTACTATCTACTATTATATATAAATAAAATACTTGTGGGACACTTGTCACACTCTTAGGGCTTTCCATGCTATTTTTCCCGCCCATTTTATGGGACACTTCCTCTACAAGATACTTTCCTTATTATCCTCACAAATCATAACAAAAAAAACCCTGTTGTACTGATCCTTTACACTATGTTCCAGAGTTTCATTAAAGGATGGAAGGGAAAAGATTGAGAAGGAAGTGGAGAAAAAATGTGTTCCAAAGTTTTTTGTAGGAGAGAAAGGGAGGGAATGAGAGGGATAATAAGGAGGATTTTAGTGTGATTTTCAATCTTTTCAATTTGGAAGGACTTGGAGAGAAAGGAAGAGGAGGGAGATCCTTTCTCTTCCATCCTTTAATGAAACTCGGGAACACAGTGTTAATTACCAATACATCTTTACACATCCTTTCACTTCCAATTCCTAAACCTCCACAAACCCTATGGTGAAGTGCTTCTCAAACTGGTATCCTTTAATCTACCATCAAGGCGAGTTTATGTTTTGGTTTCTTATTTTTTCTACAATAAAAAGTTGTAAGGATGAAGGCGAGAATTGTAAGTAAGTCCAGATGGAGATGGATTCACCTTAATCAGTTTGCCTGGTGAGTTTTCATTTGTTTCCATCTAATCGTAGAGTAGTAAATACAGGTTTTGCTTTATAATTTGAAACCTAATTCCCTTAATTGTCGTCTTTTGTGGTAATTGATTTTGATGGTTAACCCCTAAATATCTAATGACATAGTATAATTTGGTCAGAAGAAAAAGGGTTATTTGATTCATTCAAAATCTTAAGACACGTGTCATCATCAGTTGGTTAACGAATTAAAGATTCTGCGTCAAAATCAAAATATAAAATTATGATATTAATTCATATTTACGGTAATACAATAGATGCTAACAAGGATTCACAAGCTGTGTAGGTTTTCACAACATTTGTCTTGGATACAAGGTTAGAATTTTTGTTTTCCTTGGGTTTCAATATGTATAATATCTGTATTGATTGTGACTTGGTAACGAAATCAACTGTATTCCTCGCTAGCATTTCACCAACCTCCCATAGTGTTCTTTGGAGATGATTCATGATTCTATATTAAATACCTAGAAATTAATCAAATGATGAATACTCTATTTTGTGATCTTAACAGCCTATCATTATTTTACATTAGGTTCTCTTGATCAAAGTCCTAATAAAGTTATTATGAAAATAATTAACCTTAAAAGTGCAAACCTAACAGTAAGTTGCAGGTTTGAGTCACATTAGAACATGTAAAACAAAAAAGAGAAAACAACTTAGTTAGGAGGAGGTGCACTTTGTCTGTTTTAGGTAGTTTGTGATGCTCCTTTCAATGTTGCATGGTTAAAAAATCAACCACAAGATAATGAGGATTGATCTGAATTTGCTAAAATGATGAACACAAACAACTTTCTCATAACCAAGTAGGTTATCACTTACGCTTTATTTTTGTCTTGCCCATTTGCAGTATACCTTCGTATTGATAGCACTGCAACCCCTTATTAAAATTATTTATAATATTTTTTCAGCACGCCTATTGCTTGTGTAATGTCGAGTACAACATTTCATGTCCATACATTGTTATCAAAGAAATTTTGATATAAAAGCAATATTGTGGAAATAGTTTGTAGGTAGCTAACCAAAGTATGTAGTTTTAAGAGGTTCGTAGCATAGGTGTGTGACCATTGCATATTCATCTTGAGTGATAAACGCATCCCCATTTATATCATTTTAATTGTTGTACCCCCTACATCAAGTTCTTAGATAAATGCATTTCAGACATTTTTTTCATGTGCTTTTCTTTTCCCTTTCTATTTTCTTTTTATGCTCGATGAATCCAAATTCCCCATACATTTTAACCAACGTATAGCCAACATAAGCATCCGAAAACAAAATATCTTCACTGTTGTATTATTTAATCCAAAATTTTATTTAACTTTACTCATAAGACTACAAATGTGGTGCACAATGTCATTTATAAAATTCTATCTTAGAAGTGCATGGGTAATTATCCTCTGTGTTGTCAAAGTTTCCGTCGGATGTTAATTTAATTAACGATTTATTATCTAGAAAGAAAATACAAGTTTGTATAAAGGTTGAAAAGTTAACTCAAAACGGTGCTAATCTTAAAGGTGTTTAAATCTTTCATATTTGTTTCAAGTTTTAGAACTACCCGTGTAGCACACGGGTTCTAACCTAGTAACTTATAAATTATATCTAGACATTTAAAACAATGTGTGTTTTATATGGAAGTATCCCGACACTAAGCGGGAATTCAGTTGGTATAGATTAACTTTTTTTACGTTTCTGTTTTATTTTTATCAAACTTCATTAAAAACGGTCAACACTCTATCTCCAAGGAAGAGATAGAGACGCCAAAACGGCCACAATTACATCAAATCAAAATTACACCAAGAATACCAATCAACCGATACCATTTTACGTCTATTTCTAAACCATAGAAAACCAAAAGATTTTATATCCGCCACTATCTCGATCACACTGCGCTTCTTGTTTGAGAAAACAATGTCGTTCCTAGCTTTCCAAATCCTCCAACAAGTCAAACTTATAACACCTTTCAACGCTTTTTCTATTATCCTCGAGACGTTTCTAGCATCTACACTTGGCATGGCAACCAAAATAGGAAATTAATTAAGAAAAGTTGTGAAACATCTATAAGTATTTCAAAACTACTATGTAAACTAGTGGGAAGGCCCACCAGGCCCACTTGAAGATCCACCAGGCCCATTAAAAGACCCACCCGACAATATTCACAAGCCTGCTTCGTCCAAAAGTGGCTAAGGGAATTCAGATTTATGATAACCCATCCAACCATTTTAATTTATGTTTATCTCATTTAAATTTGAATTGTGTTTATCTTTTCCCAGATTGTTTATCTTTTGTCTTTTCTAGTTTCCTATATAAACTATTGTAATCAAATGTTGGATGGTAGAGTTTTTTTTAATCAATAAAGTTTCGTTTATTTCTTTTGTTCTGTTCGGTCGACCGAAGGGTAGGTATTCAAGCCAGGATTTCTAGCTTCCACTAATATGAATCTGTATCAAGTGGTATCAGCAGCACCAGGTTACTCAGGATGTCAGACCGCGAGGGAAATCGTCGTCACAACCGTAAATTCGCCGTCAGAGGCAACGGCTATGAACAGCGTGACCCGCGTGACATTGAGATTGAGAGACTTCAAGAACTGGTTCGTGGACTCGAGTTCAATCAGCAACAACATGATCGCGAAGACTCGGCTACAGAGTCGGATGTTTGGGACGAGAGAGACGCTGATTATGAAGTTTTTGGCAGGCGTCAGCGCCTTCGGACACCCCCACCCCCACCACAGGCCGATCCTATCCGTTCGTTGGGTATTCGGATAGAAATCCCGGAGTTCGAAGGTCGTATGCAACCAGATGATTTCATTGACTGGATTCAAACTGTTGAGCGAGTTTTTGACCTTCGCCAAATTCCGGAAAGTTTAAAGGTAAAACTCGTTGCCATTCGCTTACGCAAATATGCTTCTTTACAGTGGGAACATGTTCAAAACAAACGAAACCGGGAAGGTAAAACAAAGGTTGAAACATGGGACAAGATGAAACGCTTATTATAGTCCAAGTTTTTACCGATCAATCACAAGCAAGACGCCTTCTTGGATTATCACAATTTGGAACAGGACTCACTTTCAGTTGAAGAATTGATCATCGAATTTGAGCAGCTCCGTTTACGATGTGGAATTGAGGTAACTGATGAACAAACAATCGCTCGTTTCCTATTAATCCTAAGACCGGATATATCTGATGTTGTTTATTTGCAGCAGTATTGGTCATTTAATGATGTTTGAAGGTTAGCTCAACGTGTGGAGAAACAATTGGCAGCAAAATCCAAAACGACTTCCACACGATTTCCAACTCGAAACACGGTGTCTTCAACCACCCCCCGAACCAACACGGTCAAACACAACCCGCCACCAAGTAATCCGCCAATCGTTCAGTCGGGTTCGGCTCCTAATGCGCTTCGCAGTTACAAGTGCCAGGGACTTGGCCATCTTAAACGCGATTGTCCAAACAAACAACTTGTCGCCTTTGTTACATATGACACCGAGAATGATGAAAACGAGGCTGAGGGGACTGAACTCATCTACCCGGATCGGGGTGAGTCTCTTGTTATACAACGCATTCTTAACACGTCCATTGCAGATCCAACGGATGATACAACATGGCTTCGCACCAACATATTCGGCACCAAATGCACTTCTAAGGGCAAAGTTTGTACGGTCATCGTTGACGGAGGGAGCTGTGAAAATATTGTAGCCACTTCAATGGTAGAACAACTCAATTTGCCATTACAGCCTCACCCTGAACCGTACCAACTTACATGGTTAAAAAAAAGGGAACCTCATCAAAGTGACCCATCGTTGTTTGGTTCAATTTTTGATTGGTAATAAATACACCGACGAACTTTGGTGCGAAGTACTACCGATGGATGCGTGTCACATTCTGTTGGGAAGACCGTGGCAATATGGTCGCCGCGTCAAACACAATGGTTTTCGAAACACATACTCCTTCAAAAAGGATGGTATTAATATTACTTTAGCTCCGTTAGATCCACGGACCAACTTTTGATTGGTAATAAATACAACGACGCTGAATCTATGCTTCTTACATGGTCTGAATTCACGGGACTCACAAAAACAGCCCCGACTAATATTCTTTTTGGTCTACTCATTGCCGAAGCAAATCCGATGGTGCCGATTGTTCCACCCGAAGTACAGCCGCTTCTAGTCGAGTTTCAAGATGTTTTTCCCACCAAGATTCCAGCCGGTCTTCCACTTGTTAGGGAAATTCAACACTGCATTGACTTTTTACCAGGCGTAAGCATCCCCAACAAACCGGCTTATCGAATGAATCCGAAGGAATTTTCTGAATTGCATCGACAAGTGACCGAGCTTCTAAACAAAGGTCTTATTCGCGAGAGTATGAGTCCATGCGCCGTCCCTAGCCTCTTGGTTCCCAAACCGGGGGTGCATTCCGGATGTGCATTGATAGTCGAGCCGTTAACAAGATCACCATTAAGTACAAGTTTCCTATTCCAAGGTTTGATGACTTGCTTGATCATTTACATGGAGCCAGTGTTTTTTCAAAGATAGATCTACGTAGCGGGTACCACCAAATTCGCATGCGACCTGGTGATGAGTGGAAAACGGCGTTTAAAACGTGTGATGGGTTATACGAATGGATGGTTATGTCGTTCGGATTATCCAATGCGCCTAGCACATTTATGCGTCTCATGAACCAAATTTTTATGCCTTTTATTGGCCGTTGTGTTGTCGTCTACTTTGATGATATTTTGATTTTCAGTAAAAGTGTCGAACAACACTTGCTCCACCTTCGCGACATTTTTCTTGTCTTGCAAGAACAAAAGTTATATGCGAATGAAAAAAAATGCCATTTCTTAACTTCAGAGGTAATCTTCTTGGGGTATTTGGTTTCGGGAAACGGCATTCGCATGGATGAGTCCAAAGTATCGGCGATCACTACGTGGCCCACACCTAAGTCTTTGCATGATGTCCGAAGTTTTCATGGTCTTCCATCTTTTTACCGAAGGTTCATCCAAAATTTTAGTACACTAGTGGCTCCTATTACTGAATGTCTAAAGAGCAACAAGTTTGTTTGGTCTTCTGTTGCACAACTATCTTTTGAAACACTTAAACAAGCTGTCACAAATGCTACTGTCCTAGCCTTGCCAAACTTTGAGCATATCTTTCAAGTTGAATGTGACGCCTCCGGGTTGGGGATTGGTGGCGTTTTGAGTCAACAGCACCGTCCCATTGCGTTTTTTAGTGAGAAGTTGAGCGACACGAGGCGACGATATAGTACGTATGATAAGGAATTTTATGCTATCGTTCGCAGCCTTGAGTATTTGCGACATTACCTCCTACCGGCAGAATTCATTCTTTACTCCGACCACCAAGCTCTAAAATTCATTCAAGGTCAAGCTAAGCTTAACTTTCGCCACACTAAATGGGTCGAAACACTGTAGGACTTTAGTTTTGTTATTCGCCATAAGGCGGGATCTGCTAATTCAGTCGCGGATGCGTTGAGTCATCGCCCCGCTTTGATGACGTCCATGGCTTTTGAGGTGGTTGGGTTTCGATCATTTTCTAACTTGTATCAGGAGGACCCCGATTTTTTTGATGTATGGCAGAAAACACAAACCGGTTTATATAAAAAGTTCATTCGCAAGGATGGCTTACTTTACATGGGATGCCGCTTGTGTGTTCATGTTTCCTCGTTTCGCGAAGCAATTATACTAGAATGTCATCAGGGAGCGTTGGCGGGTCATTTTGGTCGGGTGAAAACAACCTCTTTAGTTCAAGATCGCTTTTATTGGCCAAACATTTCTAAGGAGGTGTCTAAAGTTTTAAATCGGTGCCGAACTTGTCACATTGCAAAAACTCACCATACCAATCAAGGCTTATACACTCTGCTTCCAGCTCCTGTACGGCCTTTGGAGGATGTTAGTATCGACTTCGTTTTGGGGTTACCTTTGACCCAACGCAAGAAATATTCCATTATGGTTGTCGTTGATCGGTTCTCAAAGATGGCCCATTTTCTTCCATGTGTAAAAACTTATGATGCATCACAAGTTGCCCGTCTTTATTTTGCCGAAGTTGTTCGTTTACATGGAGTACCTAAAACCATTACTTCTGACCGGGATGTCAAATTCATTAGTCATTTTTGGCGAACTTTATGGAAACGTTTGGGGTGCAAAGTTACAATTCAGTAGTTCTCACCATCCACAAACTGACAGCCAAACCGAGGTCACAAATCGTAGTTTAGGAAATTTACTTAGAAGTTTAGTTGGTGATAATCCTAAGAAGGGGGACCTTCTTCTTCCTCAAGCAGAATTCGCCTATAATCGATCTAATCATAGCTCCACGGGCAAAAGTCCATTCTTTGTTGTTTATGGGTGCAATCCTTTCACACCACTCGATTTGGCACCTTTTCCTGAGCTTGAACATTACAGTGCTGAAGGAGATGAGCAGGCTGCACAAATAAAGCTTCTACACAAACAAGTCAGGGACCAAATCATTAAACATAACTTGCAATATCAGGCGAGGGTAAACAAACATCGGAGGAAAGTTGTTTTTAATGAAGGTGATCTCGTGTGGGTTTATTTGAGATGTGATAGGTTTCCACAAGGCCGGTATGGGAAACTCCAACCGCGAGCCGATGGCCCGTTTCGTGTTCTTAAACATATCAATGACAATGCGTACAAGATTGATCTTCCGGGTCATTACAAAGTCTCAGCCACATTTAATGTTGCGGATTTAACTCCTTATGAGCCCGAAGTAGACGATGACTCGAGGACGAGTCCTTTTTTAGAGGGTGAGGATGATACGGATCTTGGCCCACTTGAAGATCCACCAGGCCCATTAAAAGACCCACCCGACAATATTCACAAGCCTGCTTCGTCCAAAAGTGGCTAAGGGAATTCAGATTTATGATAACCCATCCAACCATTTTAATTTATGTTTATCTCATTTAAATTTGAATTGTGTTTATCTTTTCCCAGTTTGTTTATCTTTTGTCTTTTCTAGTTTCCTATATAAACTATTGTAATCAAAGGTTGGATGGTAGAGTTTTTTTTAATTAATAAAGTTTCGTTTTATTTCTTCTGTTCTGTTCGGTCGACCGAAGGGCAGGTGTTCAAGCTAGGATTTCTAGCTTCCACTAATACGAATCCGTATCAATCTACACTTGGCATGGCAACCAAAATAGGAAATTAACTAAGAAAAGTTGTGAAACATCTATAGGTATTTCAAAACTACTATGTAAACTAGTGGGAAGGCCCGCGCGTTGCGGCGGGTATTTATGTTTTTTTCCCGCACGTTGCGCGACGGGTTTCACGTTTTGCAGCACTTTGTTTGTTTTTCAACGTTTTGTTTTATGTTTGGTTATGTGCCTTGTGTGAAACACCTACGTAATGAATTCCCGTGAGTAAGGAATGAAAAGAAATAACGTTTAGTAAAGGAATGGTTCTTATGCAAATCGTAACTGTAGGAAATAATGGGCATGATTTTGTCCATTTCAGGTGGGGCCATGTCTTTTTAAAGTTCCAAGGGAAGGGTGATTGTCGATGTACTACCATTGAGTGGTATCACTCAAATTTTGGCTGGTGCTTAGCAGCTTTGGTTGAAACATAGTATCACTTGTTACATTTATTTCATGGTGTAAGTGAGGAAGTTGGATTGGGTCAGCCTCTTTTTTACCCATTAGACATTCTGGGTAGATGGTTACGTTGTAACACGGAGAAAATATGTCATACCTAATCAATGTGTGTTACATTCTGGGTATAGTGTAAATATATCGTTTTAAACACTTGATACAAGTGCATTGTTAATCAATACAAATTAACAAGTATGAACTTCAATCCATTACAATGGGTGTTGCATAACATTACACATAAAGTCAAAATTTGGAGAAGATTAACATTTTAGGATTTCTCCTTTAATCCACTACAACGGGTGTTGCAGCTTGTGGATGTTGTCCATAGGACACAAGGAGATTTGATTTATAAATATTAAAAATTTTGATTTATATTCTCAATCAAGCAACTTCTTACCTACCAAAAATTTCAATGACTGGGATCACATACATTATGTTCTAATTTTTCATCTTTATTTTTAAAAAAGAAATGCATACAAACATATTTTTTACTATATAGGAGTTTTAACAAAAAAAAAGGGCAAAGACGGTGCCCAAGCTGAGCAAGCATGGTCTTGGGTTGTCGTTCCAATATAGGCATGATATGTGTGTATTAAAATTTTAGATTAACTTCCAACAACTAAGCCATTGGTTTTAGTTTCTCAATACTATCAGCGGTTGGTGATAATACAACACAATATCAAGGTACACTATTTCCCATTTACTATAGTTATGCATCCAATCCATTTGTGGGTTGTATGTTTCTTACTAATATTATTAACAAGAACTACTTTGAATTTTAATTTTTAGTTAGGAAAAAAAAGACTAACAAAGAGAGGAAGACAACCTTATTTATGATCAAGGAACCATTTAACTTATATATTTTAATTGTGAATTTATCTTTTAAAAGACCCGTTTTGGCATTACTCAGTTCTTCTAACGCAGTCCATTTAGGCACCCATTGACAAAAAAACTTCTAAATTTGTCATGGACATTGCTCCAAGGTTCGCCCGAATATTAACTGAGTATGCTAGTAAGAAATAAACATCACTAATATCTCATTATTGCAAGAGTAATAGCAGATTAGCAGCACAACATATGGAGTCGAATGATTCAAATGAAAAGAATCTTGTACAGAGTAATAGTAACACATCTTAATAACTTGCCTAACATCATTTTAAAAATTCTTTTTCACAAAGAGACATGTTGACTGTTGGTGTCTTGATCTTTTCCCTATATGTAGTCAATAAATTTGGTAAGTTAAGTGTATCAACATCCACCTTTTGTCACACATTCATTCATTTTAATAATCAAACTATAATGATTTATAAATATAATAGAGAAAGAACAAAGAGAAACATAAATAAAAAAAATTAACCCAAACTTACCTCTCTCCAGATTTTTTTCCTCAAAAAGAAGCCGCCCGACTTGTATCTTGTAGTTGAAAGTGAATTAATAAGATCTTCAGAAAGACCCCGGCTCTCATTCCCAATAGCCTCGCCTAAATCAAGTAATTCCTGCACGAATTAAACAATGGTATTTTAAATCCGTTCTTGCTGTAATTTATTAAGAAAACCTTAACATTAGCATTAACCAATGAACACTAAATAGCAAACCTCGTATGTCATATTGTCTGGATCGATATCATCCTGCCAAACAACCTGCAAAGCACACACATTAACTTTTTGTTGCAATGAGTGTATCACAGACAAAAAACGGTAAAATTGTCAACTAATAAAGCTAATTCTCAGATTGGATAACAAGTCTGATTATGGACTCAAGGCATTCATAAAGGCCCATGAAAAAAATCAAACTAAAAAAGCATACCGGAGAACTTGAAGCACTGTTTGGACTATACTACCTGCGACAATAAAAAAATGGCATAAGTAAATCTGATCATCAACTAAAGTTGATATGAAGAATCAAATTAGCTATATAAGATATGAGTAAAGATTAAATTAACCACTACATGCAAATTCTAGCTTAACTTCCTAAAGGGCAGCTACTTTTGGTTTATATGTATAAACACACACACACACACATAAATATAGAGGTTTGTTGAAACATAACCAACATTAAGTAGAGAAACTACGAGAAGCCCATAAATGATTTTTAATCATGGTGTTAAAACTTGTGGAAAAAATAATAATGGAAATGTGGTGGAATCAAGTATAGAAAAACTTGTCTCTATAAGTTCCCAACATATAAGTCAAGTTTTTCTTCTTCTTCAAGAATTCTTTTATGAATCATCTTCTTTATTTTTCTTGTATTTTTTTCTAGTCTTTCAAATAAGGCACAAAGTCTTATATGTATACAAGACCTAAGGATGAGTGAAGAGACTAACTTAATTAGAGCCATAAACTCTAATAAAGTGAAATAAAGAACTCTAATCAAGAGTCTCCTTAATAATTTCACTAAAATCAATTAAATTCTATTCATCATATTATTAAATTTTTGTAATTTTCAACATCTTCTTGAATGAAACATTCATTGATAACATTGATGATGAAGAAGGAAAACCATAAGGCAAAGGATGTTTGTGAGGGTAGGGATGGAAGAAGGAGGGTAGTATTGTAAAAGTGTTTTGATATTGTAAAGCATAAGGTGGGTAAAATGTCTACATTGTCCATTTAAGTGTCTTAATTGTCACAACTATCCCCATAATACCCTTAAATTTCATGCTTTAATATGTTGTGTATATTGCATCTTAAGTTCTACGAAGATATAAATTACTAAATGGTACGTAACTACTCCTTAATAAAGTAGCATAGATAAGAAATGTAGTGTTTTAAAAGTTATTTTGTAAAAAAAAAACGAGCAAGGAGAAAAGAAAGATGTCATTTCAAACTCTCTGATTCTTTTTTTATAGCATTTATTTAGTTAGAACCTTTAAATAAATGCCGAGAAGAAAAGAGTATTACTTGGTGTCTCCCAAATCTTCAATTGGTTAATGCAATGCAAAAAGATAAAATCAAAAGGATATTTTACATTTACCTTTCCCATATAAAAAACTAGGGCTGAAAATTTAGACATGAACTCGATAACACGATCCAAACATATACGACTTTAACAGGTTTTGTGTATGACCATGACAGGTTTTGTGTCTTAAACAGGTCGACATGATAAGGCCTGTTTTGTGTCTAAACATGTAAAATACATGTTAACATGTTAAGCACCCGTTAAGACATGTTGATAATTTTATTTAAAAAAAGTTATATTATGGATGTGGGTATGCTTTATACATATGCGGATTAAAAATCAAGGAACCATGATTTTCAAATCACGGAGTACATATATATATATATATATATATATATATATATATATAGGTTTAGGTTCCTGTACAAATACAATTTTTTGTGAGAAATGTAAGAACCAATGTGGGTTTGACATGTGGCAGCTGAGATATTTAATTAGAGGGTCATAATTGTAATTTGCTTTGTTAATCTTATTTTAGGAGATAATAAATGCAATTAAGTTTGTTATTAATTAAGAGTATTTTTAGGGATATTTTTTGAAATGTCAAAGAATTATGTTGAATTGTTATATAATATCTTTCTTCACAGACAACAATTATCGAAATTTCTTATCAGTGTGTTTTATCATTTGTGTTTTTAATCGTTTAGAGTGTTTTATATTCATACGTGATAATTACTGGTGTTTTATGTTCCAACGTGATGCAATAGTGTTTTATGTTTTAGTTGCATTATATGTTGTTATAACACAATACGAGGGTTGAATATTGCATGTGTATGGTGTTTTATTTTTACATAATGAGAACAAACACATATGGTGTTTTATTCACATGCTTAGCGTGTTTTACGTTGAAACATGTTAAAATAACAAAAAAAAACATATTTTAAAACAAAACATCATAATAAAGACACTAATGTTCCAGCACAATAAAAAACAACACATAAACTCTTCCAATTTTCAAACATGAAAGAATAGAACCACTGACATATATGATAAACCAAATGTTAACTACTACTGTTAAATGGCCCATGATTCATTTCTCTTTTCTTGTTTCTTTCTTGTGACGTAAAGGTTCAATTAATAAAGATATAATACTCTTTATGTAATTCCTTTCCCTTTTTCTCATTTGTTTGTTCTGCACAATTTACGATTTCCCATGGTCAGGTTTTTGAGATTGAAAGATAATGGCGGTGAGGAGAGAGAGGGAGAGAGAGAGAGAGAGAAAGGAACGAGATTGAGATTGAGATTGAAGGATGATGGATATGTTTCCATCTTTTCAGGTCTCTTAATTAAATGTGGGTGACAATTTTACCTTAATACCCCTTAGCCATCTAATTTATTATTAATAATATAACATTAATTACCAAAATGCCACTCATTTAATCCACACCATAGATTAAGATGATCCAATGGCTAAAACACCTTCTCACGCTTCTCACAAAAAAAACACTTTGTACAGGATCTTGACCCTATATATATATATATATATATATATATATATATATATATATATATACACCGCTTAATCATTCCTTCTCTTCCTTCTCAACTCCACCGTCCACCGTTCCCGTCCGCTGTCACCCATCACCCATCCGTCGTCACCCGTTCTCCTTCTCAACCCCGGCGCCACTCAGTCTTTCTTTCATTGGTTTGTGGATATGTTTTTATGGTTAATGTTTATAAACAAATTCTTGTCTTATCATATCTTATCATGATTTATCGTGTTTTATCGTGTTAACATGTTATAAATAGTTTCGTGTTTGGAAAAAAATGACACGATAAGTTATCGTGTCATGTTCGTGTTTACCTGTTTCGTGTTCGTGTCTTATCTTATTCGTGTCTTAACAGGTCGTGTATGACACGATATGCCAGCCCTATAAAAAACAATGTTTTGCTATATGATCAAGAGAGAGAAAAAAAAAATTATTTTACACCACCCATTTAGTATTTAGATCACATAAGAAGCAAGGCTGTATTGTATGCTTTTAAAATTGTAAATCGCTGTTAAAAAAATTGGTAAATGGATGTTAGTTAATCGTGATTCGTGATCTCCAGAATTTAGACATATATCTGGGCTTCATATTGGGCTCCAGCCAACTCAGATTCGTTTAGGTGGGCTTGACTCAACTTTCTTATTCGAATATAGTTTAAGTATTACCTTTTGACCTTTTGTATTTTTGAACATGCACCAAAAAGTTATTGGTAAGCCCGAGCGTATGGGGAGCTTTCACCCAAGGAGCGAGCGTTCCCGGGTAATCGGGCATTAGTTTCGTTGGTCGTTAAAAAAAAAAAAAGTATTGTAATAATTGAGAGAAAGTAGTAAGATAGACACCAATATGAAGTCAACATGTATGGGCCAAGAAAATAAATAGGATAAGCTCAATGAGTTATGAGCCGAGCCATTGTATGTAAAGCTAGCCCATCTTGTAATTTGTGTTTGGAGTTTCTGTTTTGTTTCGTTTTCTTATTTCCTGTTTGTAGTTTGTACTGTGGTTTTACAGCGTTTGTTGGCCCGTTTCTATATTTCATATAAGTTTCGTAAAAAAAAAAAAAAAAAAAAAAAAAACCGAACTCATAGCCCATAGGTATTAGGTTGTATGATGATTTTTATAGTAGAAACTGAATATATTGATTTAAACATTATAGTGAAGGTACAAAATTTGTAAACCTTGTTAATTTATTACTTTAAACTATCCTAATTTTCAAGTACTAAAGTTAAAAATAATGCAATAAGGATTCATAAAGCGACTTTGATAATCTGAATAAAAAATACATATAAACACATCATTGTATGAATATTGAATTACAACTGAACTCATTAGAAAAGTGACTCAAACCTAAGAAGTTGGATAGTTATATATACATGTGTTAAAAACAATAACAACAACAAATCAAACCAGAAGGATTATAGTATGTTATTTGCATGTTATGTATATGGAAATTGATTTAACATACCTGTTATCCTTATGTAATTTGCCTGGAATGAAAATTTCAACGTAAAATCTAATATAATCATTTGAAATGATTGGATCTATTTTATTTTATATCGGGCCTAAAATAGAATAATATGTATGACAAAAGGCTGTTTATTGACGAAGTTCCCTTCATTCCAACGGTGAATCAACTGTAAACCATGTTCTTGCATGTTCATGCGCATATATGTACGTACCAACTTTATTTTATACTATATATTAGGATTCTATGTATCACGTTTAATACGTTAATTTAATAAACGTGAGTTAGAGATGACGTAACATCTCAATGTATCAACCCAAAGCTGTGTCTTATCTATCCATTAACATATATGATTCCATCAGAACTATTACCATTCGTAATATTAGAAAAAGTAATCCACCTTGTTTAATTAACATTTAAAGTACTTCTAATCATCTTATGCAGTGATGAAATTTGAACAAAATTTACGAGCGTGGAGGAGGGGGGCAAAAGTCACGGAACCCTTAAATTAAGGGGGCCAGACTCAATAATATAAGTATTAAATTTTCAGCTAAAATACTAGTAAATTTACATCACTACGCAAAAAAACAGGGGGGGGGGGGGATGGGGGTGCCCTGGCCTCTTTTATCCTTCCTCCTAATTTAATGTAATAATAAGTCATATGATATATATCAAAAACCAATTTAATTTTGCTCGTAATGTAGTGGGTGGCAGTGGTGATGGACTGATGGTCGGTAGATGATGGCGAGTGGGTGGCATTTGTGGTGGTCAGTGACGGTAGTGGTTGTGGGTGGCAATGACGGACGGTGTTGGCAATGGTGGATGGTGACAGATGAATGTGTCAAAATATGGTAAACTCATAAACAAAGAACTGAATGCTTCATTAATGAAAGACAGATTACAAAAATAACAAGAACAAAAGATCTGACCAAACAAGAATCAAACCCTAACAACTTAGATCATTAACATATGATCTACAACAAAGACTCCCTAAGCTGAGATCATTGACTGATGATCTCAGATAATAGGACTACAACGATCATTGACTGATGATCTAAAACCCTAAGAGAGAGCACAAAGAAACGAGACACAAAAAGAAAAATAACTCGTCAAAACTAGTAACACTTCTCGATGACGCCTTTTTATATGCATCAGAGAGGCTCGGGAACAAGCACACCCGAGCCAAGGATCTTCGTTGATGCAATCCAAAGAAACACACCAGCTGATAATCTCGATCGTTCATTTAGCCACGTTGGCAATCCAAATATTAATAAACCCGAGCCACAGCTGGTTAGGAGAAGAACTGGGCTACGGGCCTTCTCTCCTTGTGGGCCACCTGATGGACAAGACTTCAATAATCAGCAACTGGGCTTTATCAACAATGGGCTCCATCAACAATAATCTACTGGGCTCCAACATCCGGTCCAATCTCACAAGATAAACAAAACATTATTTAGAAATAATAATCAATCAAATAACATAAGTATAAAAGTGATGTTAATTTTAACACCCCCCCCCCCCCCTCACTTTTATATCCAAAAACATCAAACATATTCTACCATGAACATATTTGTTCATGTTGAGAAATTCCAAGACCTTTTGTAAAAATATCAGAAAATTGTTTCTCAGTTTGAATACAACCTTTATTTATTTGATCTCTTAAAAAATATAAATCAAACTTGTTGGATCAGTTTGCTCTTTTGTTTAAGTAAGAACTTGCTATCTTTGACACTTAAGTGTTTAGCAAGCCCTTGTATATCAGATTGTAAGCACAACGGAATGTATAAGTTAAAGCAACACTTTTTATACTCAAGAGGAGTTATTACTCCCCCTTGATGATTGAAACTAATAATGACAAGTATTTATTATGAATCTAAGCAGTAAATGAGAATTAGATACTTAGACAGATTCACAATAAATACTGAAATGGAATAGAACAGTGAAAGTGTTTGAAGGATTTTTCTATTAAAATCAATGTCTAAAATAGAAGGTTGAAGCCTCCTATTTATAGACGTTTACATACATGTATCTTGCCCAAAAAAGCAAGTACAGAAACATCAGAAACAAGTTGCACAAGTTGCAACATTGAAACTAACAAATACAGCTAAAAGTAATAGTAAACAATAAACTACTGATTCAAAAGGCGGTGGAAAATATCTGATGCTAAGTGCTGATGAATGACAAACTACTAATGAGTAGTTTGTCTTCAGTACTTCTGAAGTGAACTTGTCTGGTTTGGACTTCAGAACTTCTGATGAAGTTTCTTCTTCAGCACTTCTCATATCTTCTCTTCAGCAGTTTCTTGTCTTCTCTTCAGTACTTCTATACTTAGCCAAAATGACAGAAGTGAATTAGACTAAGGTTTCCAAAAGTGGTTTCACCAATCCTCTTTGTCCTAACAATCTCCCCCTCGATTGATGAAGCCAAAACCTTACTAATTCCTTATGATTTTCTTCTGTCTTGAACAATCTTCCATATCTCTTTGTACATGGTGTTCTTGAGCTGGTTTAACTGTCCATCAGATAGAGATCCTCTCTGTGGTTCCAGATGTTGAATTGTGAGCAGGTCTTGTGTTGATAGTTTCTTTAGATCACTGATCTTCTTGTAAGCCCTGCTTGAAAGGTCTCTTCTTGTCAACAATACTGAGTTGTTATCAGTAAGTGACCATGTGATGATAGGTACCTTTGACTTGTTAAAGTCAGAGGAATAGGGAACCAGACTTGTCCCTTGGGTTGATGATCCTGAGTGTTGGATGCTTTCTGTTTCAATTAACCTCAGGTGGGAGTCTCTTCCTTGTTGTTGTTGCATATCAGGCATCTGAACAGTTGGGAGATGGTGTTCAGTCACTACCTTGGTATGCATCTTTTCTTTGATGGTCTTTTGGATTTGGTAGGCAAAAGTGGAAGGATCCCTGAATTGTGTTAACAGAGGTTTCTCCTCAATTTCAAAATCTGAATGGACTATTGAACTTCCTTCAAGTAGTACCATTTTGAAATCAGTTTTGACATTGTCCTCTGCTTTCTTTCTTTGAGTAGCAGGCCTTCTTGTTGATACACCAGAAGTTCTAACTACTGATCTTGAAGGATCAGCAGTTTGAAACTTCTCTGGATTTGCAGCCTTGGCAGCCTTGTATTTTCTGTAAGTATCCATCAGTCTTTCTTCTTTCCATCTGGATACTGAGGCTTTTGAACCATAGCCCTCTGCTACTAATTCATCTATCATCTGGGCTCTCTTGGCCTTTCCTTCTTTACTTGTGGCCAGTTTGTCTGCAATGATTTGTGCTCTTCTTGTTAGCTCTTGCATAGAGAGTCCCTTGAGTGTGTAGGCTTTAGTCTTGCTGTTCTTTGTGATGTAAGACATCAGTTGTTGTCTTTTGTCTTGTTCAGCAATCTCATCAAGGCTAGCCTTCCTTTGTAGTTCAGCTTCATAGGCCTGAAGTTTTTCTTCATGGCTTAAGTCTAGATCATCCCTTTCTTCCAGAGTTTTCCAGATCAGATCTTCTCTGGCCTTCTTGTTGGCTGCAACTAAACTTTTCTCTAGTAATTCAGCTGATTGAGAGATAGGAGAAGGGTTTAGTACAGTCATTGTTGTAACTGTTGTAGTAGGCCTGATAGGATCAGATGTTGGTTGAATGGGAGCAGTTGTTCTGGAAGGGTCAGCAGTTTGAGGTTTGGAAGTGTTAACCTCTGATGGGTTGACAACTGCTGATGGTTTGTCAACTACTGAAGGATTGTCTTCAGTACTTTCTGATTCTTCATCAGAACTTTTGCCATCAGAAGTTTCTTCATTATGCCTTAGGGATTCTTCAGAGGTTTGGGTCTCATCTTCTTTTTCTGTGGCTTCAATTTCTTCTACTGAGACACCAAACTGTTTGGCCAGTTTTTCTTTTCTGGCTTGATCCTTCTGATCTCTTTCAAGGATGGTCACTCTTGCCCTTATCCTGGCTTGGAATGACTCCTTAGGTTCCCTGATTTTCTCCCCCTTTTTGGATTCATCAAGTTTAAGTTTAGAGGTTGAGGGTTGGGAGAATTGTCATTGAAGATGAGCAATCTGTTTGCGGTTGAATTCTATCTTGTTGGACAGATCATTCATCTTTGTCTTGATCACTCCAAATTGATTTTTGATAGACAGCTCCAAGTTAGCTGTGTATGTTTGGAAGTGATTCTTGATGAGAGTGTTCATCATGTGGTACAGGGGACCCTCTGGGCTGCATAGCTGGTTCAAGTCTATGCTTGTTTGCCCAGGGAATTGGGTAGGCATTTGTTGTGAAGGGTGTGTTTTTGGGAGATCCTCATGTTGTACAGAGGATGCCACTCTAGGGGTTTTAGGGATTAAGTGGACTTTAACCTGTGCAGGGGTGACTAGCTTCTTGAGCTTGGATACCCCTGAAACAGGACCTTCATAAAGTGCCGTCAATTCAGTAGTTTTTGTTTTTGAAACATCATCCAAATTAATGGAATCATCTGAATCCCTGATGTTGTCCTCATTGAGGACTGTCTCAGTTAAATCATGAGCTGAGCCCAACTCAGTTCTCTCATGAACCTCTTGTTCTTGGTTCTGAGGATTTCCTACATCAGGCATTAAGCCTTCATCAGTAGTTGCCACATCTGAGGTCTTAGCTATTTTACTTCTATCCTCAGATCCACCACTGGGTGGTAACTGAGTAGTAGCAGCCTCAGATGCCCCAAGAGTCTCTAAAATTGGGCTTAAAGACTCTGGTCCACCCTCATCTCTTGGGTTAGGGCTAGTGATGTCCACATCCATGTCTGAGGTTGTGGTTATGTCCCCTATTTGTTGTGGTTGTAGGGGACTGACATAATCAGATGGGACTTTCTCTTTTAGCCCAGAGAGAAGTTTGGCAATTTCTATTGCCTCTGGTTCAGAAATTTGAGGGGTTGGTTCAGTAGTTTGGGCAATAGGTGAAATAGGTTGGTCAGCAGTTTCAAAAGAAGAGTGAGTTGCAATAGTTTTTCTAAGTCTTTTTCTTTTGAATAAGATAGTTATGGGTTCTCTTGGTGGGGTTTGAGATGGATGAGACTGAGAGGGTGTTTCAGTCTCACCTATTTGAAGAGCAGATTGCTCATGAGCATGTTCAGGCATCTCAACCTCCTGAACAGCTTTTCTTTTGGGTTGGTGGGTTTTTGTCTTTGTTGGCTTGGGCTTTTTGGCTTTTGGTGGTGTGAGTTTGGAAGATGTGGGCTTCAGGGGGACTTGTTGTTGTTCTCCCTGATCATCTTCTGGCCAGGTAGCCGGTATGTTGTGCCTAGAGTATGCTTGTGAGGTTAATGGATTTAAAGTTGAAACTTTTCCCACAAGCACCTCATTACCCAGTTCCCCTATTATGCATTGCATAATGAACCTTGGGTATAACAAAAACTTTTTCTTGGTATTATTATGATGTAACACCAACTCATTGAAAAATAGTTTTGATGCCCTGAATTTAGTTTCATTCACAATGGAATGAAATATTGGTTGAAAAGTGGAGGGCATCTGGTCATAAGACCCAGTTTTTGGACTCAAACACATAATAATATAATGAAACAAAAGCTTGTATTTTGGTTCAAAATATTTTTTTGAAGATAGTAGCATGGGAGAGAGTACCTTGATAACCACACTCTGTCATGGTTAGGTGAATATCAGAGTTAGCAACATGATCAGGGGCAGTTACATCATCCAGGCCCAGTCTTGTTGCTAGTGTGGCCGGTGTGATGGTCAATGGTTTCCCTTTTATTCTTGAGTTGAGGGAAATGACTTCATCATCAGCCGTCACCGTCTCAGCATTTGCCCAGAACTCATTTAGAGTTTCAGTATGAATTGGTGGGTTTATTGTGAGAGCAGTAAAATATTGGGATTTTACGACAAGATCAATGATCTCATCGTATTGGGACCAGGCTTCTTGTTTTTCAAGAAAGGCCCTTTGATTGTGTCCCTGTTTTAGAACGAGAGCCATGTGGTTTGGGTTTTGATCGAACAGTTGATTTGCAGGTTTAGGTTATTGAGAGAGTTTTTGAGAGAGAAAGAGGGATATTTTGAGTTTGAAAGGATAAGTGTTGAGAAAAGGTATTTATCAGAAGTTTTTAACCGCCTTGGTTAAAAATCTCTTTATCAGAAGTTTTTAACCGACTAGGTCAAAACCTCTGATGATGGGAAAAGTCAGATTTGCCCTTTTTGACTAAACTGCTGATGAAGGATTATCCTCATCAGTAGTTCCCATTTTCTCTTCAGTAGTTTTAACAGCTGATGAGAAATGTTTTTATAAATACTTTTATTCCTAACTTCTGATGGTTATTTTATCAGAAGTTACACACTTTTCAGAAATTATCCCTATACTGATGTTTTGTTCATCAGTAGTTTCTCTCTTTTCAGAAGTTTTGTTTCAGACTTTTTGTCTGTTTGTAAGTAAAAAATGAAAAATTGCAGAATAATAAAATAAACACTTACAAATTTAGCATCCCAAGCATGGATACTAACTTCTGAAATGTTGATGTGTCAAGGGGTTTTGTGAAGATGTCAGCTATTTGATTAGCTGTTGCTACATGCTTCACCTCAATCTTGCCTTTTTCATAGCAATCTCTTATAAAATGGTACCTGATCTCAATATGTTTGGTTTTTGAGAACTGTACTGGATTTTGAATGATGCTAATGGCAGATTTGCTGTCTACAAACAAAGGTGTCTTGGTTTCTTTGATTCCATAATCAAGAAGTTGATATTGGAGCCATTGTATCTGTGATGTACAACTTGCAGCTGCAATGTATTCAGCTTCAGCAGTTGAAGTTGCAACAGATGTTTGCTTCTTTGATTGCCATGACACTAGACAGTTACCCAAGAATTGACAACCACCAGATGTTGACTTTCTTCTCATCTTACACCCTGCATAGTCACTATCTGAAAAAGCTGATAACTTGGTATTGCTTGAAGCAGGATACCAAATTCCAAGTGTTGGAGTTCCTTTCAGATATCTGAAAATTCTTTTGACTGCTATAAGGTGTGATTCCCTTGGTGCTGATTGATATCTAGCACAGACACATGTTGAAAACATAATATCTGGTCTAGAAGCAGTTAGATATAAAAGGGAACCTATCATGCATCTGTACATGGTTTGATCAACCTGTTTTCCTTGATCATCAGGTTCAACTTGTGTGATTGGTGTCATGGGAGTGGAACATGATTTACAGTCTTTTAAAGAAAATTTGTTTAATAATTCTTTAACATATTTTGATTGATGTATAAAAGTTCCATTCGTTTGTTGCTTGATCTGCAGTCCCAGAAAGTACTGCAGTTCTCCCATGGTACTCATCTCAAATTTTGATTGCATGAGTTTCTTAAAATCATCACACAGTTTTGTGTTTGTTGAACCAAAAATGATATCATCAACATAAATTTGAACAAGTAGGACATGATTTCCAACATGTTTAATGAAAAGAGTTTTATCAATGGCACCTCTTGTAAAGTTATTTTTGAGTAAAAAGGTGGAGAGTGTATCATACCAGGCTCTTGGAGCCTGTTTGAGCCCATAAAGAGCTTTGTCCAGTCTGTACACCCACTCAGGATGAGAAGGATCCTCAAACCCAGGTGGCTGACAGACATACACCTCCTCTTTTATCTTTCCATACAAAAATGCACTTTTCACATCCATTTAATAAACTTTAATTTTGTTGGAAATGGCATAGGCCAGAATTAACCTGATGGCCTCAAGCCTTGCAACTGGAGCAAAGGTTTCATCATAGTCAATTCCTTCTTCTTGAGAGTACCCTTGAACTACCAGTCTTGCCTTGTTCTTGATTATCATACCAGCTTCATCTTGTTTGTTCCTGAAAACCCATCTTGTGCCAATTGGTTGCTTGTTTGGAGGTAAGGGACAAATTTCCCAGACCTGTTGCTTGTTGAACTGAAGCAGTTCATCTTGCATAGCTTGCACCCAATTATTGTCTTTGAGGGCTTCCTGGTACTTCTTTGGTTCCAACTGTGAGATAAAGGCTGAAAATAGGCAAAAGTTGGAGAGCTGGTTTCTGGTAAGAACACCTGAAGCTATATCACCCATGATTTGATCAAGTGGATGATCTCTGTGTTCAATCAGTTGTTGTAAACCACTGACAGGTGTAGGTGGCTCATGTTTTTCAAACAAACTACTGAGGTCTATAATATCTGGTTCAACAGTTTTAGTGTCTTCAGTAGTTGCAGGTGCTGAAGCAGATGTTTGAGTTTGGCCTTCAGTATTTGTTGAATCAGAAGTTTGTGAAACTTCTGATGGTCTTGAAGTTGACTTAATGACTGTTTGAGGAGTCCATGGTGTAGGATCCTCATCATCAAACCTTTGATCACCATAATAAGTAGGTTTGGAAGAAGTGACAGTCTTTTCAGGTCCAAAGTGGAAGTTGTCAAGGTCAAAAAGTTCAGCAGGATGTGCTGGAATAAGAGTGTGTTTTGACTCATTGAACTTGACATTCAATGTTTCTTCTACTATCCTGGTGTGAGAATTAAAAACCTTGTAGGCTTTTCTAGTTGAAGAGTAACCAAGAAAGTAACCTGAGTCAACTTTGGCAGCAAACTTTGAAATAGATTCCTTGATGTTCAAGATGAAACATTGACACCCAAAAGCCCTGAAAAAGGAGATAAGGGGCTTCATGCCATGAAGAACTTCATAGGCAGTCTTGGAATGTCTCTTGACCACAAGAACTCTATTCTGAACATAACATGATGTGTTAACTGCTTCTGCCCAAAAGTACAAGGGCAGTCCAGAATCAGCTAACATTGTTCTTGCTCCCTCTATTAATGTTCTGTTCTTCCTTTCTACTACACCATTTTGTTCAGGAGTTCTGGGAACACTGTATTGTCTAATAATCCCTTTAGACAAACAGAATTCATCCAGAGTTTTGTTCCTGAACTCTGTCCCATTATCACTTCTAATGGTTTTGACAGGTAGAGAATATTGTTTCTCCACTTGTAGAATGAAGAACTTGATGATTTCAGCAGCCTCATCCTTGGAGAATAAGAAGAATACCCATGTGAATCTTGAGTAGTCATCAATGATGACTAAGCAGTACTTCTTCTTACCAAGGCTCATAATCTTGACAGGTCCAAATAAGTCCATATGGAGTAGTTGAAGACATGCAGTTGTTTTTGATTCTTCAATAGACTTATAGGAGGACTTATGCTGTTTTCCCTTTAAACAGGATACACAGTGTTCTTGACACTGGTATACTTTCAAAGGTAGACCTCTGACCAAGCCCATTTTTGTGACTTTATTTATGGTTTTAAAGTTCACATGGCCAAGTCTCCTGTGCCAGAGATCTGTTTCTGAAGTTGATGCCCTTGAGAAGAAACAGGCAGTGTTGTTCAATACTTTGTCTTTCTCAATGTCCACTTCATAGACATTGCCACATCTTTTGGCAATCAGCAAAGTATGATCTTCAATGATCTTCTCTATCAACTTCTGGCCTTCTGGTGAGATGATCTTGCATGCTGTCTTTGTGAAAAAGGAAGAGTATCCTTTATCACACATTTGTGACACACTCAGCAAGTTGTATTCAAGGTTTTCCACCAGATTGACCTTGTCAAACTGTATTTTGCCAGAGGAGACATTGCCATGTCCTAGCACATATCCCTTAGCATTGTTCCCAAAGGATACAGATCCTTCTCTTTGGCTGATAAAGTTGTTTATCAGGTATCTGCATCCAGTCATGTGCATAGAGCCTCCACTATCAACATACCATATGCTGTTTAATCCCCTGGAAACTCTCTGCACATAAAAGCAAATTAGTTAGATTTAGGAACCCAAGCCTGTTTGGCTTTGGGTTTGCTCTTGAGAACAGTTACAGTTTGTTCTAGACCAGGTTGAGAAATCCATGTCTTTTTGGCAATGGATTTTTCATTAAGAGCCATGGTGGTATCCTTTTCAGGACCACCATCAACCTTGGTCATCAGTAGTTGTACCATGTTCATTAGATTTTGTATTTCAGCAGTTTGTGAAACTGCTGATGATTCAGGTCTAACTACTGACAAAGAATTTTGAGAAAAAGATTTTAGTTGAGATTTTATCTTTTTCTGAGAAAAGGTGTTTTCAGGTTGTTGTTTCTTGGGTTTAAAGATTCTTTCATAATCATTTCTGATTTGATTTCCCACAACCTGTTGTTTAATTTTTTGATTGAACTGAATTCCTTTTTTGTATCTACAAAATTCAGTTTTGTGGTTGAACATACCACAAATTTCACACTCTTTTGCCTTTTGTTTTTGATCTAAAGGCAAATTTCTGACATTAGTGTAAAGATTTTGCTCATCAGTAGTTTTCAGGATCTCAACTCCTGATGTAGATGAAACTACTGATGGCTTGTTGTCACATTTTGTTAATACTTCTGAAGTACTTTCTTTGAAAATACCAGGATTTCTGTTTAGAAAGTTTTCATGGAAAGATGTGCAGTCTTTCTCTTCAGAAGTTTCATTTGAAACAATTTTTCTCCCATCTTCAGTAGTTTTGGGAGAGAAATCTGTTGGTGTTTCAACATGATGGTACCCTATGCCAAACTTAACATTTGAAGCACTTTGTTTGTTTAGCAATAATTGATACCCCTTACAAGATTCCACCCATTTTTCACATGTGATCCTGGTGTCAGCAAGCTCTTGTCTGACATCTCCCAGGTCATTTAGCATGATTTTAATTTGTGCTTGGGTTTCAATAGCCGAGTCAGTTAATTTAGAAACTTCTTTTGTTTTAGCACACAGTTTTCTTTCTAAATCACATTTCATCTGTGTGTATTTTCTTTCTAAATCATTGGCTTTTCCTTGTAAGTGCACATTTGTCTCTCTTATGAGAGCAAAAGTTTCTTTGCAAGAATTTGAGCAAAGTTTTGTCAAAGATTCCTTTGATACCTGTGACAATGCAGATTTTGAAGTACAGCCTTCAAATGCCATTAAGGCAAAGTTCTTTCTGCCATTGTCTGGTTCTCCCCAGTTGATGTCAAACACCTTGTTGTCTGCATCAGGATTGCACTCTGTGGTGTCAAAAGGGAGACTGCTCCAGTCAACATACCCTGAGGTGAAAAGACTTTGTTGAGAGGGTTGTTGAGGCTGTGGAGGATGTTGAGCAGCTGGAAAGGGAGGGATTGATTGTTGGCTCTGCATCTGTTGAGCAGGCATTTGAACATATTGTACTTGTGGCATGTATTGCTGTTGAGGAGCTTGTTCCTGTACAAAATGAGCACTCCCTTGAGTTCCATTATTCCTATTATAATTGGGGTTATAGTTATTTCCAGATTGTGATTGGTTAAAGCTAGAGTTTCTACACTCTCTAGCAAAGTGTCCCAACTTCTGACACTTGTGACATCTCAGTTTAGATTTGTCAAAACCAATTTTTGTATTACTGGTCAATCTTGGAAATTTCCTTCCTGACCTTTTATAAAACTTGTTAGTTTTGATGCTTAGCATGGCCAGTTGGTGTAAAATGTCCATTTCTTCTAAGTCATCACTGCTAAAGTTTTTCAAATCATCCATGATAAAACATATATTATCAGCAGTTTGACTTTGGTCATCATTGTCATAACATGGGAAAGATCTTTCTGATGAGATCCCAGTTGTTATGTCAATGTTGTCATAAGATCCATAGGAACAAGTTGGTGAGTCTTGTCCCAAAAGTGCTGTACTACCTGGAAGGTAGTCATCAGCAGTTTTACCAGATGATTGCAATTTCTTCTTTTGATCAATTTCTCTCTCAAAAGTAAGTAATCTCCCATGGAGTTTTGTAAGAGTGAGGGAGCTAAAATCTGGTGAGGATCTTAAAACAATGGAGTATGTTTCCCATTTGTCTGGTAAAGACCTTAAAAATCTATGTAGCATAGACACTGTTGTATAGGTCTGACCATTTAACTTTAGCTCAGATATTAATGAGGAGAATCTTTCAAATTGTTGAGTTAAAGTTCCCCATTAATATGAGCAAATGTCTCATATTGTTGAGCTAAAATCTCTCTGGTGTTGGCAATCACCTCTTCAGTTCCTCCAAACTGTTCTTTAAGACAATCCCAGAGTTCTTTGGCACTTTCACAATGTAAAAGGCCAGAGTATATCTCATTTGGGAGAGCCATTGCCAACATAGTGAATGCTTTTGCATCTAGCTCAAGTTTTAGGAAATCATCATCTGTATATTCTTTTGGGTCCTTAGGGACCTCAACATTAGTTTCAAGATTGACATTTACTGGTTTGTGAGGACCATATATCACAGATCTCCAACAACCTGTGTTGGTCTGTGACAAGGTATGTGCCATTCTCTTTTGCCATATGTTGTATTCGTTTCTTACAAGCATGGCAGGTTTAGTAGCAGAACCAGTATTATGTGGATCCATTTTAAAGAGTATTGATTTGTCAGATGACTCTTTTAAGTGATGGATATTGATAAAAAGTGAATTTTTGATCTTTTTATTGAGTATCAATAAGAGCTTTGTGTCTGATTCTCAATTTGTTAGATTGATATGTGATCAGATAAACCAACGCTCTGATACCAATTGTTGGATCAGTTTGCTCTTTTGTTTAAGTAAGAACTTGCTATCTTTGACACTTAAGTGTTTAGCAAGCCCTTGTATATCAGATTGTAAGCACAGCGGAATGTATAAGTTAAAGCAACACTTTTTATACTCAAGAGGAGTTATTACTCCCCCTTGATGATTGAAACTAATAATGACAAGTATTTATTATGAATCTAAGCAGTAAATGAGAATTAGATACTTAGACAGATTCACAATAAATACTGAAATGGAATAGAACAGTGAAAGTGTTTGAAGGATTTTTCTATTAAAATCAATGTCTAAAATAGAAGGTTGAAGCCTCCTATTTATAGACGTTTACATACATGTATCTTGCCCAAAAAAGCAAGTATAGAAACATCAGAAACAAGTTGCACAAGTTGCAACATTGAAACTAACAAATACAGCTAAAAGTAATAGTAAACAATAAACTACTGATTCAAAAGGCGGTGGAAAATATCTGATGC
Source organism: Ambrosia trifida (assembly GCA_028751855.1). NCBI lineage: Eukaryota > Viridiplantae > Streptophyta > Magnoliopsida > Asterales > Asteraceae > Ambrosia > Ambrosia trifida. The sequence continues at coordinate 21,630,605 of CM054124.1, read as the reverse complement.
TAAGTGCCGATGAATGACAAACTACTAATGAGTAGTTTGTCTTCAGTACTTCTGAAGTGAACTTGTCTGGTTTGGACTTCAGAACTTCTGATGAAGTTTCTTCTTCAGCACTTCTCATATCTTCTCTTCAGCAATTTCTTGTCTTCTCTTCAGTACTTCTATACTTAGCCAAAATGACAGAAGTGAATTAGACTAAGGTTTCCAAAAGTGGTTTCACCAATCCTCTTTGTCCTAACAAAACTCAAAATGTTTCGTTTTATCATAAAAGACTGGATTTGCTGCAATTGCAAGAGCAGCAGAATTATCCCCATACAGTTTAACAGGAAGACTAACCTTGATGTTTAACTCAGCTAATAGATTGATCAACCACATTATTTCACATGTCGCGGTACACATGGACCGGTATTCAACTTCAGCTGTAGACCGTGCAATAGTGGACTGTTTTTTACTTTTCCAAGCTACTAGTGAGTTCCCTTAAAAAATACAGTATCCTGTAACTGACTTCCTGGTTTCAACACATTTTGCCCAATTCGAGTCAGCATAGCCATGAAGACTAAGATCAGGGCTTTTTGAAATGTGTATTCCTTTACCAGGAGCTAGTTTAAGATACCTAAGTACTTTCATAGCAATCAAGAAGTGAGCTTTAGTTGGTTTGTGCATGAACTGACTTAAGACATGCACCGAATAGGTGATGTCTGGCCGAGTATGTGACAGGTAAATCAATTTACCTACAAGCCTTTGATAACCTGTTATGTCCACCAATGGTTCACTTTCTTGTTTACACAAGTTAGTGATAATATGGTTTGGCTCAATGGGACATTTCACAGGTTTACAGCCTGTTAGACCATACTCTGCCAAGAGTTCAAGGCATTATTTTCTCTGACTTAGACACAAACCACTATTAGTTTTTAACACTTCGATTCCTAAAAAATACTTTAAGGAACCCAAGTCTTTAATTAGAAACTTGGTTTTGAAAAATGACTTGACATAATCTATAAATTCAGTATTATTACCAGTCAAGATTATATCATCCACGTACACAAGTAATACACAGAAAATGTCTTTGGAAGACATCACAAACATAGAATGATCACATTTACTTTGCACAAAGCCAAGTTCAAGTAAAACACTAATTAACTTAGCATTCCACATTCGAGGAGCCTGCTTAAGTCCATATAAAGACTTTTTAAGCATGCAAACTCTGTTATCATCTTTAGTGAAGTACCCTTCAGGTAACTTCATATATACATCCTCAAACAAGTCACCATATAAGAAAGCATTATTGACGTCCAATTGACATAAAGACCAACTATTTTGTACAGCAATGGTCAAAACACATCAAACAGTAATCATTTTAACTACAGGTGAGAAGGTTTCATCAAAATCTAAACCTTCTCTTTGACTATACCCTTTTGCAACCAATCTAGCCTTATACCTATCAATTTCACCACTAGATTTATATTTTATCTTATAAATCCATTTGCACCCTATAGCTTTCCTATCCCTAGGTAACTCAACAATATCCCATGTATCATTTCTGTTTAAGACTTCTATTTCTTCATTCATAGCATTAACCCAATTTTTATCTTTACAAGCTTCATAATAGAAGCTGGGTTCACTATTTTTATTTAACATAGAAGTAAGACACAAATTGTTAACAAAAAGATTGGAATAATTAACAACTTTTTCAAGACCAAACTTAACTTTCCCTTCAACAATATAATCACTAAATTTTTTAGGAAAGTTAACATTTCTAGTAGATCTTCTAACAACAGTTGGATGATCAATTGATGATGAATGTCCCTCAGAGTTATTAGTTTCATCAGTATCTAATCTATCACCCTCAGCCCCACCTCTGCTGTCAACAGTACCACTTGGTTGCTGATTTCCAGCCTTACCAGGAGTGGTATCACTGTTGTCAACCGGTTGCCAAGTCCAATGATGATCAGAGTCTAGATTTGCCCTCTGTTCATCATTGGGACCATCAGGATCATTGGTACTTGTCTTGTTAGTTGACTCAAACAAATCAAAAAAGTTTAATTGATTTATGTTTTGATAATTATTAGAATCATATTCTTTTAAAACTTTAGGTTCTTTAAATGGAAAAATTGACTCATAGAATCTTACATCTCTAGACAAAACAACTTGTTTTAAATCAAGATTCCATAGTTTATAACCTTTCTTTTCATTTGAATATCCAATAAAAACACATTTGTTAGCATGTATATTAAACTTATCAGAATTGTTTAAGACAGTACAATAACACAAGCATCCAAAAACCCTAAGGTGTTCATAAGAGGGCTTAAATCCATACATTAATTCATAAGGTGACCTACCATTTAACACAGAGGAAGGAGTCCTGTTTATCAAATAAACAGCAGTAAGAATGCATTCAGACCAAAAAGACAAAGGTAAGTTACTTTGAAACATTAATGCTCTAGCAACATTCAATAAATGTTTATGTTTTCGTTCAACTATACCATTTTGTTGGGGTGTATGCACACATGAAGTTTGATGTAAAATTCCATTTCTGTTTAACAAATCTTTTACTTTAGAATTGACAAATTCAGTGCCATTATCATTTCGAAAAATTTTAACATTTTTCTTAAATTGATTGTTAATAACAGCCAAAAAATGTAGTATATTATCAAACACTTCATCCTTAAATCTCATAAGATACACCCAAACAGTTCTAGTATAGTCATCAACAATAGTAAGAAAGTATCTAAATCCTTCCCTACTCTTAACCCTATAGGGACCCCATACGTCCAAATGAACCAACTCACCAAGAAAGGTAGTTTTATGATCACTAATGGGAAATTGCTCCCTATGTTGTTTAGATTTATGACAAATATCACAAGGTTCATGATTATCATTGGTCAAAACATTTAGTTTTACGTCATTCTTTAAAACTTTTAAAACAATGTTTGAAGGATGACCTAACCTAGCATGCCACAAATTTTTCATTTCAAAACTATTACAACACATTCCAGCAAACATAGAAGACTCACCACAAAAGTATAACCCATCAACTTGACTATCAGTCACCAGGACTTTCTTGGTTAAAGAATCATGTATATAACAGTTTGACTCATTAAACAAAACATCAAGCTTGCTATCTTTAGCAAGTTTGTGAGCTGACATTAAGTTCACACAGTAATTTGGAACCATAAAAACATCATATAAAGTGACTTCATCAGTGAGCTTAACATCTCCTATAACTGTGACCTTAGCACTAGTCCCACTAGGATGATTAACACTTATATTTAAGTCACTTACAACAATTTTATTTATAACATACTCATAATTCATAACCATGTGCTAATTAGCACCAAAATCAGTTATCCACCCTAAGTTTCTAAACAGAGAATGAACATTTGAAAAAGAAAAAATAGGTTTAGAGTTTCTTGCTGAGCTAAAGAAGTTACATGACCTACCTGCAGAATTGCAGCTAGTTGTACCTTCTTCATTCTTCTTGTTCAACAAATTTAGCAACTGTGAAACCTGATCAGCAGTAAGAGTACTAATAGAACTTTTATTCCCACTATCAAGAGAAGAACCACAAGTAACATTGTTACTTGTTATATTTCTTTTATTTAGACCTACTTTATTTTTCATCCATGGAGGGTATCCTATAACTTCAAAACATTTATCAACAGTGTGCCCTACTTTATCACAATGAGAAAACTTAAGATTAGGATTCTGATTGTTAATCCTAGCATTTATTTTCCTAGATTCAAATTTTTGATTTGTTTTTTAAAAAAAAAACAACAGTAGGACCTTGTTCTTTAGACACAGTAACATTAGAGTTTCTGTGTGATTCTTCTCTTGAAACTATAGCAAAGGCCTCCTTTACTGTAGGTAAATGATCCCTTATTAATAGGTTAGTTCTAACAGCACTATACACATTATCCAATCCCATAAGGAATTGCATCAACTTAATCAAATGACTAAAGTCATTAAACTGTTTAGATGCATCACAAGTACAGGCAGGTATATGCAAAATTTGATCCAAATACTGCCACATAATATGCAACTTATGGTAATACTCAGCAACAGTCATACCACTCTGACTAAAGTGATTAATTTTTTTGATATGTATCAAATATGACTGACCCATCAATTTTATTATAAGTATCTCTTAAATCTTTCCAAACATCAGATGCAAGTTTAGAGTAGACCTGACCCATGTATAATTCCTCTGATATAGAATTTAAAATCCAGGTAAGGACAACAGAATTACAACGATCCCATTGTTTTCCTAGAACATGATCATCAATAGACCTAATGCATTCACCATTAACAAAACCTAACTTATTCTTAACTTGTAAAGCAAGAATCATGCATTAGACCAAATAGTATAGTTTTCAGTCCCCTTAAGTTTCACACTAATGATAGTAAGATTAGCAGAATCACTAGCATAGAGATAGAGAGGATCACTTGAATCAAGCTTACTAATGAGGGTAACCCCACCAAGTCTTTCTCTACCTTCACTTGAACTAGTACTAATATCATTATCATTATCATTATCATCAGACATGATTACAGAATGAGAGAAAACACATAATTCAAATCAAACACACAAGATAAAATACCAATAGAAATGTCACACTCAAACAAGTAATAGACGAAGCCCTGCCAGTGATCAAGATTCCAGGGTCATCACTCAAGGGTGCCTGGACATGTCTTAACAGGGGAGTCTAATACAAGTTATATCAGAGAATAACAGAACTACAGTATTTAATCTACAATCAATCAAACACAGAGGCAAACTACCAAATAATGAGCCAATATCGGTCCCCCTAACCCGATCAATGCTCCTAGACACAACTTTGAATTAAAAAGAGTAAGGAACAATCTCACCGAAGGGACCCAAGTTAGGGTTTCGCCTGTAAACTCGTAACTCGTAACCTTCACTTAGGGTTACGAGTCAGAGAGCAAGAAGATTAAGCTTCCAAAAGTTCCAGAGTCCAACTTAGCAGCTAATTAAGATTTCCAAAACCCTAGATCTGACGATGAACTTTAGATCTAGGACACACAGTGCAAATCGTCGTCTTCAGTCAAGAATCAACACGATCCGTCACCAGAAAACCCTAATCCACTCGAGACCCCCAAGAACACAGGACAAACCCTAGAATAAGCGGAAGACGAAGAGACCAGAGCCTTATAGCTCTGATACCATGTCAAAATATGGTAAACTCATAAACAAAGAACTGAATGCTTCATTAATGAAAGACAGATTACAAAAATAACAAGAACAAAAGATCTGACCAAACAAGAATCAAACCCTAACAACTTAGATCATTAACATGTGATCTACAACAAAGACTCCCTAAGCTGAGATCATTGACTGATGATCTCAGATAACAGGACTACAACGATCATTGACTGATGATCTGAAACCCTAAGAGAGAGCACAAAGAAACGAGACACGAAAAGAAAAATAACTCTTCAAAACTGGTAACACTTCTCGATGACGCCTTTTTATATGCATCAGAGAGGCTCGGTAACAAGCACACCCGAGCCAAGGAACTTCGTTGATGCAATCCAAAGAAGCACACCAGCTGATAATCTCGATCGTTCATTTAGCCACGTTGGCAATCCAAATATTAATAAACCCGAGCCACAGCTGGTTAGGAGAAGAACTGGGCTACGGGCCTTCTCTCCTTGTGGGCCACCAGATGGACAAGACTTCAATAATCAGCAACTGGGCTTTATCAACAATGGGCTCCATCAACAATAATCTACTGGGCTCCAACATCCGGTCCAATCTCACAAGATAAACAAAACATTATAAGTATAAAAGTGATGTTAATTTTAACAGAATGGTTGAAGTGTGGTGGGTAGCCGTAGCGGATTTGTTTAACTATCCAAAAAGTTTTGCTCTTATTGTCCTTTTACCGTTCACTTGATTGTAATTGTCAAAGTTCTAACACAATCTCAAAGCTTGTTTCTTTTGACTAGAAAACAAATAAAAAGGTAAAATTTCAAATGTGATACGTATCATATGTTTCAACATGTATAACTGTCTCACTTTCTCTCTCCACTTTAACACTATTACACATCTTTGTACAGTTTATAATTTTTTATTTAAAATTGATTAATATTAATCATGCGCCATGTGTGTATATAAAAGAGAGGTGTACGTATCAAGGAATAAAACCTTTAAAGTTTAAAAAGTGGTACGAAACTCTTGTTCAGTAAGTTTGTTTCATATAGTGTTTTTGCTTTCTGTTTTCCTTTTATGCGATTGGCCTAACAAACATAAACGGATTTTTGTTAATACAATATTACCTAATATTTGTTAGATCTAACATATACAACGTACAAAAACAAGTTTTAAATTTCAACTTTTCTATTATTTAATTACACATGTTTTACTATTGTCGTATAATATATATCCATACAAACACACTGGCGAAACTTAAACTATTGAATGGTGGGGTCCGAAAGTCACGATACCCAATTTTGTTTTCAAAGCGTGGGCACAAACTTAAAAAATACAAATTTTTTGGAATAAAACCAAGGAAATTTACACTACAAAGCCAAAAATCAGTGGGGGCCGAGCCACCCCTAGCCCTCACTAAGTTTCACCCTTGTACACACATAATTTATCTATATCTATATCTATACTATCTTATAAAGCATTTCACAAGGACCTCTTAATTTTTAAGTAATACAATTATAAATGCTTAAAGTACAACAAATAATGCATGTAATAACTACTTTTTAAGGGCATTTATGTCTTTTCAAACATAATGTGCACATATACCCCTTATTAGTTATAGTTTCCCTCCTTATCTATCTATACTATATTTTAATTTTATACAATACTTACATATTTGCCTCCATCGACTTTACTCAATTTCTCTTTATTTAAATACTAATTACATTTTGAGAAAATTACACAAATTGTCCTTTAGTTATTAGTGAAATTGCATCTTATGTCCTTTATGTTAATTTTTCACTCCTTATGTCCTTTCTTTTATAAATTTGTTACACTCTATGTCCTTTAAGGTAACTTCCGTTAAAAACACACGTTAACTTAGACATGTGACCCTCACATGAGGGGCAAACATGTCATTTCACCTTAGTTAAATAGGATTTTTTTTTAACAATAATAAAACCAAGCCATTATCATCCTCTTCAACTCTCCACCAATCTTCAACACCATTAACACTACCTTTAGATCTATTGCCTTAACAGTCGTCGATTAGAGACATTTGTTTCCAAACTCTTGGGTCTCTCGACTTAACACTCGTCGATTCAGTGGGAAGAACAAGGGGAGTTGGAACAAAGAGCGTTAGCGTTTGCTTTGGCTAATCAGAAAGATGCTACATTCATTGAGTTTCACTCTCCCAAGTGCAGTCTTCGCAATTCGATGGTTGATTTTGTTGGGCATGTGGAGAATAAGAACACTGATTGGTTGAATATTTGATGCGTGGAATAATAAATTGTGACATCCCTCACTTTTCCTTTTATTTTTATGTATAATAATAATAATAATAATAATAATAATAATAATAATAATAATAATAATAAAACTAAACAACATAACCATCCAACACCATACCAACCCAAACCATAACCCACCCTTTCTTTATTTTCGGCCCAGCCCAACATCACGAGCCCAACAGACCAAGCCCAATCCCCTCCTCCTTGTTTTAGAAAAAAAAAAAGAGAAGCTCCTGCCGGGACTCGAACCCGGGCAGGTAGCGGTTCGAACACACACACACACGCGCCAACACCATTTGGTCTACACCTTACCTTTGATTTAATTCTAATTCTAATTGTATAAATGCCTTTCTAAAACAGACTTTATGTCTCCTTCATATCTGCTGCTACGCAAGCTGTACAACCACAACCATTTTTTTTTCAACTTCACCTTTGACCATTTAATTGAGAAATTATCTTTGGAAACCTTCATAATTCACGACACTTTGTTGACTGACACTTCAATCCGCTTCAAAATGTTCTTATTTAGAGACTAATTACCCGGCTCATTAAAACAATGGTCAAACATTCTAAATCTATAAATCCGGTGTAATAGTATAAATTGAACCTCCCCAATCATTCATAACTCGCCGAATACATCCTCTCAACCTCCAATTTCTGTCATTGATCCGTCATTCGAAGCAGACGTGCATGAGTTGACTTTTCTGTTGACTTGGCAATACATACGATATCGTGTTTGTAAGTCGTTTTTGTTTTATGGGTTTTGATCTTCGGCCTATACACAACAATAACCCTATGTTCAATTGGGTTATTGTTGTGTAATTTGGATTATTGATAGGCTAGGGTTCGAATTCTATGAATTGGGGAAGAACACCTTGCAGACTTAGGCTTTTTAATTTTTGTTTTTCTGATTTAAACACAAACAAAGACATAGCCCAGTGGTGGAGTCAGGTTGGATAAGGATTGAACCGGGTCTGAACTCGGGTTCGATCCTCACAAACAACAACATTTTTTTATCCCTTGTTATTTATATACTTAACATAATAATCTTTTAATTCATTTTAAAATACTAAAACTATTTTATAAATTCTACAAAAATTACTGTATGACCTTCTAATGATAAAGTTCACTTTACAATTTTTAGTTTTTCAAAAATAATTTATTTGATATATATTATTAATAATACAAGTTTATTCATTTATAATTATAAAATTCAATAAAAATATCTAAACGATTTTATTAAATCTCACAAAAATTATCCTAAACTTGTATATCCTTAAACATTTCAGAAAATATTTTTATTTCAGAAAAACCGTTCGTTTTGTATTTTTAATTAATTTTTGTTAGTTTTAATCATAAATAAATCATAATAAATTCATTTTTCAATATTTTTGTACCAAAATTTTACATAAATTATTTCTATTCATTTGGAACAAAAATACAATTTTAATTCAAAAATTATTCAATTTTAATATTTTTAGATATTAGAAGTTATATTTTGACAATTTGAAATAAATAGATTAAATATTCTATTTTCAAGAACATAATTTTATAAAAATTATTTTCACACTTAAAAATTTATATTGTGATCATCTTTAATTTAAAATTTACAAAAAGACTTTTGCTTATTTATTTATCAAATTTCTCTTGTTCGTTAAACATTTTATTTATTAATCAAACAAATACTTATCCCCAATTCGAAACCCTAGAAAATACTTATAGACTAGATAGACTTAGACTTATTTGTTATCTTATACATAGGGTGATACTTGACAAACGTTGGATTACACTTATTCAATTCCACAAGACTTACCACCGTGCTAAGGTGAGTATTACTTATCCCCTTTTTCGTTTTTACACTTTTGGGGTGATTCATGCACAAGTATACAAAACTTTCATATTCATTTACACATACATTTTTATTCATTTACAATTCATATACGTGTCTTGATTATCTTTGTGCTTATGCTTGAACATGAACGCAGCTTACATACAAAATCATACATACAGACATAACTTATGTTATGGTGCTCTTTACATACAGACATAACTTATGTTATGGTGCTCATTTAGACGTAACTTATGTTACGGTGCTCATTTAGACATAACTTATGTTATGGTGCTCTTTTAGACTCACACGTGTTGAGGTGCTCATTATCAATTTCATTGTACAAACTTTACATTTGATCTTTGTCTTGTTTGGTTACTTGCGTGTTTACATAATGCCTTGGTGATGCTAGACACATGAATTGTACTACCTTTTCAAACTTATACTATATGTACAAAGCTAAGTAGTACTCACCAACATCATATGTTGACAAAATTATTTTCGTGCATGTTTCACGATAAGCTGCTTGACGCTTCACATAGGACTTTGGACCTAGAATAAATCAATCAATTATCTTTATTTTTGTTGTCTTGTATTTAAATTTCACATGTTGTAAAACAATATTCTATAATCAAATATTTACATTTTAGTACCATGAGCTTTTGAACAATCGTCACTACGTGGCACCTCGATGATTCCGCCATCAGTTGGGGTGTTACAGATTGGTATCAGAGCCATGGTTATAGGGAACTAGGTTATTAGATAAAATGGCCTAGACTATAACCGAACTTCAACTTTCATGCATAATATTTCCTAAATTACCTTACCCCTCATTTCCCTCTACTTTCCTTCTTCTATCTCTCCCTCCTTCCCCATTCTTCTCATTTTCCATCATGGTGCATAGAGATGGTGTCCTACAGGGAGTGGAAAGTTTACATCAATCATGGAACGGGAGCAGTACCTTTCATGAAGACACTCTTAGGCATAATGCCTACTCTTATTTTTGCTCCTTCAAAGATGTTGAGCTTTAATGAGTGTGATAGAACACGTGCAATCTGGAAGGGTGGATGCCTGTACACTGGGTTTTCTGGCATAGGCAAGCATAGCGCATAAATCCATTTACAGACCTGTTATGCTTACCTGGGGATTCCTGGAGTGAGTGTCCACTTATAGGCTAAAGCATGTCTTCTTTGATCACCATTGGGTTCATTTCCTTTGAAAAGTCAACGTTCTTGTTGGGCTTTACAGCTAGACAAGGGCACTCCAAGTATTTTATGCAAGCTTTTCAATAGCCCTCTCTCGTTTCATATACAATATTTTGTATTCCATGATTTTCATATATTGCTTACAAGTTCATACTTTCATAATCATCTGTGCGGTTATACACTTACACATTCTAATCTCATGATTATTCATTGACTGCCTCATAGATGTCTGCTCGCCGCATGCTCCGTGATGCCAGGCAACGCCCTGTTCGTGCTTCTGGACAACGTTCTGATCGTCGCCTTGCATCTTTAGTCGCTGAGCAAATTGCTGCAGTGATCCCAAACCTTGTCAGTGAGTTAACCCAGAATAGTAACAGTGCCAACACAGGGAGTACAACTCAATTTCGGTGCACTTTCAAACACTTCAACTCCTGCAACCCCACAAAATTCACTGGTGAGGAGGGTGCTACTGGCCTCCTCCAATGGTTTGAAAGCATGGAGAGCACCTTTGTGAACAGTGAATGTCCTGATGAACTCCGTGTTCGCTATGCTACTAGTGTCCTTCAAAAGGGGGCGCTAACCTGGTGGAATGGCGAAAAGCGCAATCGAGGAGCTGATGTTGCTTTATCTTTATCTTGGGCTGAGGTTAAGGAACTCATGATCGCCAAATTCTGCCCTAGGAACGAAATCAGGAAACTAGAGGAAGAGTTCCATGGGTTAAAACAAGACAGTGGTGAGAATCTAGCGTATAATACTCGATATCACGAACTTAGCATACTGGTTCCACACATGGTCACCCCGGTCTCTCGAGCAATCGAAAAATATATCGAGGGATTACCAGACCTGATTCAAGACGTTGTCACTGGAGGCAAAGCCACTACGGTAGAAGAAGCCATCCAGCTTGCAGCCACTTTAACAGACAAACACATAAGGAAAGGAAACTTGGTTAGAAAGGGCACCAAGACGTCTACTGAGAAAACCACCAATGCTGTTGAACAATCTAAGACCGTCTTAGAAAAGGCCGCCACTACTGCATCGAACTCTAAGAAACGAATGGGCAATGATCAGAACCATGTTGTTGTTGATCCTGTGACTCAAACCCCTATCAAGAAAGCCTACACGGGAACCCATCCTCAATGCAACACTTGCAAGTATCATCACCCTGCAAGTCTTCCATGTCGTCAATGTACTAGATGTGGAAGGTTTGGACACTTTGTCACCACTTGTCGTGTAATGGATAGGGCACAGGATAATCATCAAATAGCCGCCCAGGAACCACTGCCGATTACTAACGGTCGGGCATGTTATCATTGTGGAGACCCTAACCACATGCGACCTCGATGCCCTAAATTGAATAATGTAAACCTGGTGGCACATGGACGAGCTTTCAATATCAATATCAACGAAGCAAACGGTCAGGATGACGTTAATTCCACTGGCTAAGCCATGGATGGAATCTTCTTAAGACTCGGGAATCCAACACTTGCGTTTTCATTTTCTTGATCCTCCTATCATTTTGTACCCAATTTTGTCGCACTCATTAGCATATAACATCTAGAAATTTCCTTGCATACTATTGTGTACGAACACAGATTGGAAATATTATCATATTCGGTTACGTTTATTTTATATCGTATAAGTTTCAGACTCTACCTTACATTTTTATTGAAACATTTGGACTTGATTTCTATGAAAACCAAACTACAAAAAAACTCGATACTTGATCCTACAGAGCTTTTCTAAAAACATCATGGTTTGATATATGAAACTTGATTTTTCCCTTAATCTGACTATCCATTGAACATTTAATTATTCATGATACTCGTAAACTATTTCTATAGGCCACTAAGACAACACTTACACTTAATGGTTGTAGTACTTACAAACTTGCTTGCATGTGTGTATTTTCCACGCAACTCAGATAAACATTTCATTTAAAGGACTCCTCGAACGAGTGGTAGCCCATACTTAAATACTGTTATGCTTACAAGTCATTGCAAACCAATACAATTGATCTCATTATTACATGGCCTCATTGCATTGATAACATCTCATTGTAACTCAACGTGTTTGTTGTGTCATCTTCTTGTGAAACTTATTTGATTTAATGTGTGTTAGATTAGGATCATAGAAGGACATAAAACCCTAATGTAAGGAAAATTGATGATTTCGGTCCGGAACGTAATCATGAATTTACAGGTACATTAAGGTGGTGTGAAATTCTATTAGAGTTTTTGGGTAGACGTCCAGTACGTTTTCAAGGTATCAAAGGTGTGGTGGGTTAGCTGCGATACCCCCTGTATACAAACACTAATGATGCATTGAAAGTGAGACTGGAAGTCGGACCAGGAACAAACTCTAGTTACTTGGTAGTTCATTTAGTCTTTCTATAGTCAATCAACTCATGCAATTATTTTAGGAGTCCTAAAACTTGAAGTTTAGTGTCTTACTAGATTCTTATTCTCCTTGCTATTCGAGACGAAACAAATCCAATCCTTAATCCACACATATCCAAATCATTCGAATTTTCCAAACCGGATGCTGTGACATCCGTCACTTTTCCTTTTATTTTTATGTATAATAATAATAATAATAATAATAATAATAATAATAATAATAATAATAATAGTGATCATAATAATAATAAAACTAAACAACATAACCATCCAACACCATACCAACCCAAACCATAACCCACCCTTTCTTTATTTTCGGCCCAGCCCAACATCACGAGCCCAACAGACCAAGCCCAATCCCCTCCTCCTTGTTTTAGAAAAAAAAAAAAGAGAAGCTCCTGCCGGGACTCGAACCCGGGCAGGTGCGGTTCGAACACACACACACGCACGCGCGCCAACACCATTTGGTCTACACCTTACCTTTGATTTAATTCTAATTCTAATTGTATAAATGCCCTTCTAAAACAGACTTTATGTCTCCTACATATCTGCTGCTACGCAAGCTGTACAACCACAACCATTTTTTTTTCAACTTCACCTTTGACCATTTAATTGAGAAATTATCTTTGGAAACCTTCATAATTCACGGCACTTTGTTGACTGACACTTCAATCCGCTTCAAAATGTTCTTATTTAGAGACTAATTACCCGGCTCATTAAAACAATGGTCAAACATTCTAAATCTATAAATCCGGTGTAATAGTATAAATTGAACCTCCCCAATCATTCACAACTCGCCGAATACATCCTCTCATCCTCCAATTTCTGTCATTGATCCGTCATTCGAAGCAGACGTGCATGAGTTGACTTTTCTGTTGACTTGGCAATACATACGATATCGTGTTTGTAAGTCGTTTTTGTTTTATGGGTTTTTATCTTCGGCCTATACACAACAATAACCCTATGTTCAATTGGGTTATTGTTGTGTAATTTGGATTATTGATAGGCTAGGGTTCGAATTCTATGAATTGGGGAAGAACACCTTGCAGACTTAGGCTTTTTAATTTTTGTTTTTCTGATTTAAACACAAACAAAGACATAGCCCACTGGTGGAGTCAGGTTGGATAAGGATTGAACCGGGTCTGAACTCGGGTTCGATCCTCACAAACAACAACATTTTTTTATCCCTTGTTATTTATATACTTAACATAATAATCTTTTAATTCATTTTAAAATACTAAAACTATTTTATAAATTCTACAAAAATTACTGTATGATCTTCTAATGGTAAAGTTCACTTTACAATTTTTAGTTTTTCAAAAATAATTTATTTGATATATATTATTAATAATACAAGTTTATTCATTTATAATTATAAAATTCAATAAAAATATCTAAACGATTTTATTAAATCTCACAAAAAATTATCCTAAGCTTGTATATCCTTAAACATTTCAGAAAATATTTTTATTTCAGAAAAACCGTTCGTTTTGTATTTTTAATTAATTTTTGTTAGTTTTAATGATAAATAAATCATAATAAATTCATTTTTCAATATTTTTGTACCAAAATTTTACATAAATTATTTCTATTCATTTGGAACAGAAATACAATTTTTAATTCAAAAATTATTCAATTTTAATATTTTTAGATATTAGAAGTTATATTTTGACAATTTGAAATAAATAGATTAAATATTCTATTTTCAAGAAAATAATTTTATAAAAATTATTTTCACACTTAAAAATTTATATTGTGATCATCTTTAATTTAAAATTTACAAAAAGACTTTTGCTTATTTATTTATCAAATTTCTCTTGTTCGTTAAACATTTTATTTATTAATCAAACAAATACTTATCCCCAATTCGAAACCCTAGAAAATACTTATAGACTAGATAGACTTAGACTTATTTGTTACCTTATACATAGGGTGATACTTGACAAACGTTGGATTACACTTATTCAATTCCACAAGACTTACCACCGTGCTAAGGTGAGTATTACTTATCCCCTTTTTCGTTTTTACACTTTTGGGGTGATTCATGCACAAGTATACAAAACTTTCATATTCATTTACACATACATTTTTATTCATTTACAATTCTTATACGTGTCTTGATTATCTTTGTGCTTATGCTTGAACATGAACGTAGCTTACATACAAAATCATACATACAGACATAACTTATGTTATGGTGCTCTTTACATACAGACATAACTTATGTTATGGTGCTCATTTAGACGTAACTTATGTTACGGTGCTCATTTAGACATAACTTATGTTATGGTGCTCTTTTAGACTCACACGTGTTGAGGTGCTCATTATCAATTTCATTGTACAAACTTTACATTTGATCTTTGTCTTGTTTGGTTACTTGCGTGTTTACATAATGCCTTGGTGATGCTAGACACATGAATTGTACTACCTTTTCAAACTTATACTATATGTACAAAGCTAAGTAGTACTCACCAACATCATATGTTGACAAAATTATTTTCGTGCATGTTTCAGGATAAGCTGCTTGACGCTTCACATAGGACTTTGGACTTAGAATAAATCAATCAATTATCTTTATTTTTGTTGTCTTGTATTTAAATTTCACATGTTGTAAAACAATATTCTATAATCAAATATTTACATTTTAGTACCATGAGCTTTTGAACAATCGTCACTACGTGGCACCTCGATGATTCCGCCATCGGTTGGGGTGTTACATAAATGGTTTCCTGAGGTATTATTTAATCAAGATTTGTTGTCTTTTAACTCTTTTTTGTAATTAGTAATTTTTTTTGAATTATAGAGTTTTAAGGTCATTTCTCAAGTGGGTTTTGATTTTTTTTCATAAAAAGATGGATAGGGTCTATGGTCAGATGGAAGCTAGAGGGGGAGAAGAAACGGGTAAGCAATGGAGATGAAACAGGGAGAGGGAAGGAACAGGGGAGGTGGTGATGATGCGACAGAGGAGGAGGATCTGGTTGGGTTTGTGGTGTTGAAGATTGGTGGAGAGATGAAGAGGATGATGATGATTGAGTTTTATTATTGTTAAAAAAACTTATTTAACAAAGGTGAAATGACATGTTTGACCCTCACGTGAGGGGCACATGTCTAACTTAACGTTATTTTTTAACGGAAGTTACAATAAAGGACATAGAGTGTAACAAGATTATAAACGAAAGGACATAAGGAATGAAAATTTTACATAAAGGACAAAAGATGCAATTTGACTAATAAATAAAGGACAATTTGTGTAATTCTCTCTTACATTTTTGCATCTTTATTTTAACCAACTACCCTCACGAGTTTTAAACGTTCATAACTTTTTCAGACGATAATATTTTCCTAATATTATTACACCGTATAAAAGAGCAATTTATTCTCTTTAATTTGAGTATAGTATTGCTATGGTTTTTTTATTTAAAAAAATATGTTAGGGTTAAGCAATAACCGAAACAAAAACAAAATAAATAAACGAAAATGAACTGAAATCATCTAAGCTTTATTAATACATTTCCCATCGATGTCTTAAAATTCAAGTTGTACATGTATAATTGCTTATAGTACAACACACAATGCACATGTTAAATACTTACACAATACTTACACATTTGCCCCCTCAACTATACTCAATTCCTTTTATTTAAATAATAATTACACTTTTCACCCTTATTTTAACCAACTACCCCACGATTTTTAAATGTCCATAACTTTTTCACATGTTAATATTTTCTTAATATTATTACACTGTATAAACGAGCATTTTTTTTCTTTTTAATTTTAGCATAGTATTGCAATAGTTTTTTTTTTAAAATTTAAAAAATAATATGTTGGGGTTAAGTAATAACCAATCTATAATATCTATATCTATCTTCTATACTATATTATAAAACATTTGACAAAGACTTCTTAAAATTTAAGAGGTACAAGTTACTTTGCTTATAATACAACACCAAATACATATAATAACTATATTTGGGGGGCAATTTTGTCTTTGAAGCACCATATTTAATCTAAATGAACTCAAGAGTCAATAGATATTTATTATAGCTCATGACATTTATTTCTACAAGTACTTTGAATATATTAAAAAGAAAACATATAAAAAGTAATTCATAATGCTACATGTTTTGTTATAATCTTTTATATAGAATTAGATACTTTACAAAAGTTAGTAAATCTGTTATTATTCATGACACTGTTACTAAACTTTTAAGTATTTGAGTCTTTTGAGAAATATCAACTGCATGAATAATTTGGCATCTTGAGAACCTATCTTACTAAACAACGTAAAGTTGCGTTATTCATAGAACAATATGATTTTATATTTTTCCTTAATTTTTTTATATGAAATAGATCAAACTTACTGTTTTTTATAATATTATCTTATGTTTAGAAGAAAGAGAAATAAAAGGTCTTTTATTGGTTTTATATTTTTATATACGTTTCAATGTAAGATTCTTTTAAAACAATATTGCGTGTGAAAATATACAATTCATCTATGTAACACCCCGCCCCTCTCATCACCAATATTGTCCGCTTTGCCCATCCAGAGCTCACGGATTTGTTTTTGGTTGCCCAAATGAAGACTTCCCAGGAGGTCACCCATCCTGAAATTTCTCCCACCTGAGCACGCTTAACTGTGGAGTTCTCCTCTCATCCACTAACATTAAGCCCCAAAACGCGTTGGTGATTTAAGAGGCAAGACATTACTTATGAACCAAGGATCTCTCCTAGCCACGGCCGATGTGGGATTTTCCTGGGGTGTCACATTCACCCCCTGTTAGAGTCTCATCGTCCCTGATGAGATGTGTTCCCGGGGTGTCACATTCACCCTCTGTTAGAGTCTCATCGTCCCTGATGAGGTGTGCACCCACCATCCCGAACGGCACAGGAGTGGCTCTGATACCATCTGTAACACCCCGCCCCTCTCATCACCAATATTGTCCGCTTTGCCCATCCAGAGCTCACGGATTTGTTTTTGGTTGCCCAAATGAAGACTTCCCAGGAGGTCACCCATCCTGAAATTTCTCCCACCTGAGCACGCTTAACTGTGGAGTTCTCCTCTCATCCACTAACATTAAGCCCCAAAACGCGTTGGTGATTTAAGAGGCAAGACATTACTTATGAACCAAGGATCTCTCCTAGCCACGGCCGATGTGGGATTTTCCTGGGGTGTCACAATCTAACCATAGACGAACAAGTTATTAAGGTTTTTTTTAGTTTTTTATTTCCTTTTTATGTGGATTTTTAACCGTTTCGACTTACTTCACTCTTTATTTGATAATTTTTAACTTTTCAATTTTTTAATATGGCGAGTTAACTCACCGCCATGCGTGTGGTGTTTAGAAGAAAGAGAATTGAGAATGTCCTTTATTGGTTCTATATTTTTACATATGTTTCAATGTAAGATACTTTAAAACAAAATTGCGTGTGATAACGTACAAGTCATTTAAACATATGTGAGCAAGTCATTAAAATTTTTTAGTTTTTTTTTTTATGTGGATTCTTTTACCGTTTCTACTTACTTCACTTTTTCTTTGATAATTTGTAACTTTTATTTTTTTAATATGGTGAGTTAACTCACCGCCATGCGTGTGCGTGATTCAACTTTGTTTCGTCATTTTTTGTCCTGTTTAACAGTCCCGCCGCAACGCGCAGGTTACCCACTAGTACTATATTATAAAGCATTTCCTAAGGACTTCTTAAAATTTAAGAGGTACAAATTTAATTGCTTTTGAAACAACACATAATGCATAAAATAACTACCTTCTAGGGGCAAAGTTGTCTTTACAACACCAAATTTAATCAAAAGGAAGTCAAAACTCAAGAGAATTTATGAGAGATCATGACATTCAATTTTATAATTACTTTGAACACATTAAATAGAAAACCTATAAAAACAATTCATAATGCAATGTTTAGTTATAATCTTTTATATAAAATTAGGTAATTTAGAAAGTTAAAGTTTTATAAACTTAATAATACTATATAGAAATCGAGAAATCAATAATGAAAGTTGTGTTTTTAATCATTAGGTAACGCTTTGAATTATGAAATTATTAAGTTGTACTCATACACAAATTCGGTCATCAGGATTTATGTGTCCTGTACGAGTTAAAAAAAAAAACCACTAGCCCTAACGAATCAATCTCGCATGTTTTCTATTTAAAGTGTTGTGGTCCCCGCTGCAACGTGCGGGCACACCCACTAGTATATAATAAACAAAAAGGAATATGTCATATGACACTATATGAGGCATTCACACACCTTGATTTCTCACCAAAAAAGTATTTTATTTTCTTTCATGTGTATGGCACATGGACTTCTTCATCCCACAATTTTTAAATATTAATAACCTTTATATACGACGTTTAAAAAAAGTTACACCAACTTAACGAGCGTTTTATTATCTTTCCAACGAGTAGTATAATGTTATACAAAAAAACGAAAAAAACGAATTTTTTTGTGGGTTTTCGTTCATACAGAAAAAAAATACATTGTGTTCAGGTAATGCTTTAATCATGTCTAGGCTATTCACTAATCATGTTAAGATAGTGTGTGTGTGTGTGTATATATATATATATATATATATATATATATTTGAACCTACTATTACATATAAGAACTTGCTAACTACATATATATTCATAGATATAGAGTTTGGTAAAAAAAAAAACATTCCTTTGATTAGTTTTGCTAGGAACATTGATTATAAAGGTTTTTAAGCCAGTTAGATGTAGCCTATGATTATTAGACACCAGGTAAATCTCAAGCTGATAAGTGATAATTAATCACCCCACCATGCATGACTCTTAAATCACTTTTAATGTATGTACTTTGAAATTGACTGACATATGTGATTATTGAAATAGATACATAAGTTATGTATGAGTAGAGAAAATAGTCGGGAGACATGAAAAGTTATCATCCTGCAGCTTTTTAAGTCAGTAACAGTTAAATCAATTGTATTTATCTTAAAAATGGATCTTCGATGCTTACCTATTGATTGTTTTATTCGGTGTCACCAAGGTGGTCAATTGTATATTCATAATAAAGATTGAACATATTTGTCATTCTTTGACATATGCTCACTTGACACATTAGAATCGTCTATTGTCGTCATCATCATTATCATGATATATCATTTGATACCAATTTGGTTATTTTTTTCCAGGTTCACAAGACAGCTTTAGAATGTCATGAGGTGGTGACAAAATTATACAGAAACTTCACTCGAACAAGGTGCACATGTGTAGAATTAAAAGTAGGTTTTATGGGTTATCGGGTGTTGATCCTTTAAAAAAATCTGAAAAAATGACCTATTCCTTTTACTTTACACACATTTTATCACTTCATATTAGATTTGTCTATCTCGGGCCGGTCACCCAGGGCCAGCCCTGAGCATGGGCCGGGTGGTCACCGGCTCAGGGCCCGACCCACAAATGGGCCCGAATTTTTTTTAATATATATATATATATATATTAAATTCTATATTTAAGATATATATTTGTGTTTTATACACAAAATTCTTGTTAGTGGAGTTAGAAAAACTATGCAAATTTAATGTAGAGGTCTCAAGTTCAAGTCTTGACTTTAGCACCATATTCAGTTTTTTTTTTTTTTTTTTAAATTCATTCCTCTTTACAAAATGTTGGGCCCAATTTTTTTTTTTCGCCCGAGACCCAAAACTTTTTTAGCTTTTTCGGAGACGGCTATGCGGTCACCTTCCAGAAAATAAACTAGTATATATAATCTATGTGTGTGGGCAGAAAGTTAAAATGGCATAATACGGTTTAGAGGAATAAAGTGGTAAAAAAAAAAAATTGGTGTAAATGATATTATTTCCATTCCAATTACAATGTTTAGTATTTGAACCGGAAAAGTCTTCATGAAAGATAAAAGGGGGCTTTAGTACCAACTGCACCTCCGGCTCCAACTATCCTCCGCCCATGAGCATGCTAGTGTGATCATTCGCCACTCACCACAATTCGCCAACCTCATGCACCTCTCCATTGGGACGATTTTGATTAACGTATTCATAAGGGATTAGTTGCCTCTAGTTACCATCAGAATACTAACGAGCTCTTGTACCACCCTATGTTGTCAAAGCCCACTCAGGCGCGCGCCTAGGCCCACTTTTCAGGCCCATTGCAGCCTTCTCGCTTCGCTTCAAAAGCCCCACTTTCAGGCCCTCGGGCACATTTTTCAGGCCAAGTTCCGACGGAATTTTGGCCAACAATTGTCTGAACACGTCTATGACAATTATACCAGCCCTAAACAAGTCTATAATCAACCTAAACTAACCCTAAAGAATCCTAAAACATGTTTAAAACTCCTAAAAATGTATTTTTTATACCATGTGCCTCACTTAAAAAAGTTCTTGTTTTTTAAGAGCCTTGCACTGAGGCCCAAGGCTCACCTTTGGCGCCTTAAGTGCGCCTTGCGCCTTTAACAACTATGGTACCACCTATTGTAGAACAGAAGCCACTAAACAGAGAATAATCTCTAAAAGAATAAAATGTATCAAATTTAATTATAAAGTTAAATCAAGGAAATGTCGATTTTTACATCCTTTTTATAGGGATATTCTAACTTTTTTTTGAAAGGAAGATATTCTAACTATATATGGTAGATCGAATCAAACATGAAAACTGAAATTATATGCCTTAAAACAAATTTGACTTACTAAATAGACCCATGAATTATTCAAATCAATGTTTCTCGCATGTTACATAATAATAACATAAATAAATTTATGAATCTTTGAACTAAATTATTGGGAAAATGTAGCTTGTTACAACAGGGCTCTAATGTTTAGTTGGTGAATGAAATTTATCTTAAAAAAAAAAAAAAAAAAAAAAAAAAAAAAAAAAAAAAACTTGTTGCAAGAGGTTTTGGTTTAAGACTTTAAGTGCATAAGACTTTAACTTTACTTTAAATGATCACCCAATTAATTATTGTTTGTACAATTAGCTCTTGAATCCTAATTTGCTAAACATGGTATATGATAGCAAAATTGTTCAAACAAATATCTCTTGATCAGATAGGTGTTGTTCTCAAACATCTCTTTTGTGTATGTAATTGATAATATATTATGTTTGTCTAGCTTCTTGCTAGCTGTCAATATATTACTGTCGTGCCATAAAATATATAAATCAAAATTGTTCTTACAAATTTACATATTGGCCTAGTAGTAATTATTAGAAAAAGCTGAGATGAAATCAATTGCGTTATGTATGTTTTCTTAACTTTCTCTTATTACAAGGAGGTAAGTAATGTTGCTTTTACCCCTAATGAATGAAAGAGATTATTGCATGTTTACCTTTATATTTTGATTTACATATATATATATATATATATATATATATATATAGGGTAATTATAAAATGAAAACCACCCTCACTTGTGAAAACTTGAAAAACCCCATCTTGTGGCCATAATGCTTCCACGTTCACATTCTTGTATTTGTGTATAAGGGCATTATAGTAATTGTCTCCCTTACACATTCTTCCATATCTATGACATTTTTTTTCTAATCCTCTTCCATTCATGCCAGACATGTACCTTGATGTTGACCCATCCTTCTCTCTTCCTTTTTTTATTTTTCCCTCCACCCAACATATATACCAATCACAAGACCATTCACTATCTTTAAGATCTACTACCCATTCTCTCTCTCATTTCAAAACACACTAGCTCACACAATCTGTGACACCCGGCATGTTCGGCTTAAACATATTAGTAACATCTAAGTCTACCTTAGCGAGAAACGTTTATAAACAAACATAACTGGGTCAGTTGAGCCGGGTCAAGTTAGGATTGTCCAGAGTACAATGATCCGGAGGATCATTGGGAGTTATTTTGGTAGTACACTAGTACCGGGTCCCGTTGTTGGTGACATTACATGAACTAATTAAGTATATGTGTAGATTATGGGTTGTGTGGTGGATTATATACATAGATGTGTTTAAATGATGTGTAAATGATTATCTGTGCCTAAATGTGTTAAATATAGACTAAGGATGCATGCTTATGTGTTAGGATGTGTTAGAATGCGTTAAACACGACAAACTGGAAAACTAGTTTAAAAGAGGTCTTGGTTCGACCACTTCGAGTGGTCGAAGGAGAAGAAGTTGCCTGGTTCGACCCTTGTAAAATGGGCGAACCAGGGAAGTGGAAATTGAGAAATTCCCTTCGACCAAACAGGGCTCATTCGACCCTATGAAAGGGGCGAAGGAGACTACATTCGACCAATGAGTTGGTGCGAAGGAAGATTAGTATAAATACCAACCTTTGTCATTTTTCATCATTTCACAAACCCTAACCGTCCCAAAACGCTCTCAAACGATCTTAAACACTAAGGAAGGAGTTTTTGCTCTTCTTTTTCATAATCTAACCCATCTACAACATCTAAACAAGAATCCAAGGTGTGTTCATAATCCTAAATCTTTTAAAGGCATTTTAATTCGTTTTCATCTAACCCTAATTGTCCGGATCTGTTCTAAGGGTGTTTTTATGATTAAAAACCTTTTAAACATCTTTCTAAATCAAAACATGATCATTTAACATAGGTTTTCATAATGAATAACATGTGTAAATTGTGTGTTATGTGGTGTTATGTGTTGCTCACTGATTTGCTGCTATATCTATGATAGAAACATGATATAGGATTGTTGTTAATGAGGGAATATTGTTGTCTAGGGTTAGGATTGGATATATTGATATTTGGGGGTTTTATTGGATTAATACTTGATGTATGAATATTTATGATCAATAGAATGAATAAGAAAGATCGGATAATCGACAAACTGAGTATTTTAAGCTAAACATGAATCGATTTCAAAAGTTTCCAAATTGGGTAAATAATTCATGCATGAAAGTGATGTTTCCATAATCTTTACCATTTTGGGAAAGGGCTGAAACAGACGTATTATCGGGGGAAATCGATGGGGTTTTGTAGGGATAAGTTATCCATGCTTGACTGCTGTGTTTGATGATGTTTCGGGTCGTTTTGAATGTGTTTGAAGCGTTTTTAGGAAAAATCATACAACAGGGGCGAACCTGGCCTCCTTCGACCAGTCGATGGTGCGAAGGAGGGATCCAGGGTCGAACCTGGCTTTTTATTGGACGAATGTGGTAAAACGGGCGAAGGAAGCATCAAACGGTCGAACGAGATGTAAAAGGGTGCGAAGGAGACAAAAAGGTGCGAAGGAGACTTAAAACTGACTGGTTCGACCGTTCTGATGCAGAAATGAGATTTTTGATACAAACTAAGTGTTTTATGCTTGAACCTTGTGTGTAATCTATGTGTACTTGATTAGTTAGGGTAATGGGTCACCAACGGGATGTCGGGTCGGTCTAGTGTGTCGGTTAAACATTTAAACACGTTTTAAAACATACTTGGTTACGATCTGGACAATCAGGGACTAGATAACCTTATGGTTATTAGTCGGAACACTTATGTGAACATTTTGATAGATCTCCGGTAGAGGGATTATCAAGGGCTAAACATCTTTAATTATATTTGAAGAACGCTACTTAAGGTGAGTTCACGGCCCCACTTTTACTGCTTTAACTTTTGGGGGAGAAAACATGCGCTAAACAGTTTTGGTAACATATGTCATACTATGGTTTTAACTTTATATTGCTATACGATCTTTTGAAAAGTCCCGGGGGAAACCATGAATGTGCGGGGTTGCACAACGGGGGAAATGTGGATAGATCTATTGGGCGTGACCTGCCCCACTCGTCGGCTTGGAGGGCCGGGCGGGTGCATATTGTCTCGAACAGGTACATTGGTATCATGCTGAACATACGGGCTGCTTAAACATGCTGAACATTGCTAAACGTGTCTAGTAATGGTTTCCAATCGTAGTAGTAATGAAACATACGCCTAGCTAGCGTACTTGGTAACATTGATATAGTATGGACATGGTAACGTTTTGGTAACATTTTGAACAAACCTGTGAACTCACCAGCATTATATGTTGACATCTTTTTGGCATGTTTTTCTCAGGTCGCTAAGGTAGCAACAAACGGAACTAGGCGCACGGGTCTGCACTGGCGTCTAGAGTTTAGTTCACGTTTTGCATTAAACATTTGAAACATTGAAACTTTGGATTGTAATTCGTTGAATGCTTCCGCTACAGTTTATGGGTTTATGAAAACTACGTCTTTTGAATGTTATGTATTTTCATATAGTGTTGTTTATTGTGACCGTTGACTTGGATCCTGGTTTGTCATGCGCCTCGCGGTAAAACCCCGCAAGTGGTAATTTGAGGGTGTGACACAATCAAAAGACTCTCCCTCTATCTCTCTCTACCTCGTACACACTTCTCTCTCTAAAACACTCAACCTTCAAGTTGGTGAAGGATGATTCAGATGTATGTTCGAAATGGTCAGTAAATCCCGATTTCAGATCTTGAAGGTCGTGAATGATAATTTTTGGTGATGTTTGCTGATGGGGTTTTGTGCACGACGACAAAGATAGGGTTTTCATGAATGACAACCGTTTATAGCCTCTTGATCCATTCTTCCAGATCTATAATGGTGGAATAGAACTGTACTTCCAGATCTGAAAGTTTTTTGTTGTTTTATCATATGGTGTGCGGATTGTGATGATGACAGTCGTGTTTCTGATGGCGATGGTGGTGTTTTGTAAGATTTTGAATCTGTTTTTTTTTTTTTTTTTTGTAATTAAAAAAGTGCCATTGGATTGTAAGATTTTTTGTGTTTAAAAGTTTTAGCTGGATGTTGTGTACAGAATCGTGTTTTTTTTTTTGTTAACTTTTTTTGTTTGGTAAAAGTTTTTTTTGTTTGATTATGTTTTTTTTTGTTTGATGTTAGTGGACTTCCTTCGATTTGTATACATTTGATCCATTGATGAATTTCGAAGTTTGTTTGTTTCATTATTTTTTTGTGTCTATTAAAGTTTGTTTCATCTAAAAACATATGCTTTTGTTGTTAGGTCATAATTTATTATATGTTTTTTTATGAGATAAGTCAATGAAAACATCTGTTTTTGGTGCTGAGTTATAATTTTATTATATGTTTTGGTTAGATAATTAGTGAAAATATCTGTTTTTGTTGTTGAGTTATAATTTATTTCATGTTTTTGTGAGATAAGTCGTGAAAACATATGTTTTTATTGTTTGGTTGTAATTTATTATATATTTTTTATGAGATTAGTCAAGGAAAACATCTGTTTTTGGTGCTGGGTTATAATTTTATTATATGTTTTGGTTAGATAA
This sequence comes from Ambrosia trifida, assembly GCA_028751855.1. Lineage (NCBI taxonomy): Eukaryota > Viridiplantae > Streptophyta > Magnoliopsida > Asterales > Asteraceae > Ambrosia > Ambrosia trifida. The sequence goes on along the minus strand of CM054124.1, from coordinate 21,604,471 downwards.
TTAGTGAAATATCTGTTTTTGTTGTTGAGTTATAATTTATTTCATGTTTTTTGTGAGATAAGTCGTGAAAACATATGTTTTTATTGTTTGGTTGTAATTTATTTATATGTTTTGGTCAGATAAGTTTGTCAAAACATATGTTTTTGTTGTTGAGGTATAGCTTTTTTATATATTTTTGGTGATATAAGGCTTGAAACATGTGTTACTCGAACATTTTTTATTAAAAAAACATCTGTTATCTATGGCTTGAAACTTAACGGTAGTTTGTTATGTTTGTATGAATTTTTTTTTATAGAAAAACATGAATTTATATTAATAGGAGAGAGGAGAGAGGAGAGAGGAAAGATAAGAGAAGAGAGAGGAAAGATGAGAGATGAGAAAGGAAAGAGAACACTTTAAAAATTTTGGACCATATTACCCTTTTTTACTAATTATGGAACTTACCTTTTGATAAAAAGCAAGAAACAATCACCACCATTGATCACTTAAGATGGATGGTCAAGATGTGGGTTTTCAAGGTTTTCTTAACTGGAAGGGGTTTCCAAAATATCCTTCCCCTATATATATATATATATCTATACTAACTATTATATAGTGCATTCTAGATGGGCAACAAAGTAATTTAACTTTATTATAGAAGGATATTATTGTAATTTATATCAAATCATTAATACATTATTTAATACTAGTAGAGTGCACGCGTGATGCAGCGGGAAACACAAACACTTCTAAGAATGTGTATGGTTCTGTTAAGTTCGATTATTAGCCTCAACCGAAACTAAAATCAAAAGTCATCAATTAATCAATCTTATTAAACAATTGGTTCCTTGGTTCGATTAGTATTGTTAGATTATCGGTTTTAGTCCGGTTTAGTTAATTTTGGTGAATAATAAAAACAAACTTTTGCTAAATTTTTTTGCCTAGAAGTACATGAAATGGAGGTATAAATACATGAAATAGAGGTAAAAAAATAGCCCAGTAAACGAACCGAATGTTCATGAGCTGTTCGTGAACTTGTTCGGCAGAAAGGTCATTTATGTCGTTTATTTAATAAACGAACAATCCCGAACAAAAAAATTTGTTCGTTTAGTTAAATGAGTGAACATGAACAAACATTGAGTTTGTTCATTTATGTTCATGAACGTCCGTTTATATTCGTTTATTGATGTCTGTTTAAGTTTATTAATTACATACGTAGTTATATTTACATAAATACAAATATAAATTGGACTTTAGCTACTTGTATAAATATATAACCAATTAGTAATTGGGGTTTTTTCAGTAATACGAAATCGTTCATATTTATTATGTTTGTGAACGTCCGTTTATGTTCGTTGGTGAACTGTTCGTTTAGGTTTAAACAAACGAACATAAACAAACAAGAACATGACAAATTTCTTAATGAACGAACATGAACACAAAAATATGTTTGATTATGTGTTCGTGTTCGTTAAAATTAAATGAACATTTGGTTCGTTTACAGGCTTAGGTATAAAAGCTAAAAATTTCAAAATCTCTCTATTTATACCGCCACTACAATTCATAAAACTATCTACTCAGCTTCAAATCATATTAGAGTATAGTTTGCTATATACTTTTAATTAAAATTTTGATTTTTTTTACATAAATAACAATATCTAGGGGTGAACAATAATTGAAACTCAACCGAAATCGAACAAGAACATACAAAGTCAAACATAAAATTAACCAAAAACCGAGTTAACCTAATATCGGTTTTTTGTACCCTAAGTTAACCAAAATTAACAAACCAAAACTAAACCATTCGTACATGTATATCATTTATACATTCATTACATGTATTTATACATTCATTTCATGTGCTTTTAAGAAAAATTTTAACCAAAGTTTGGTTTTGGTTATTATCCAAAATTAACTAAACTGAACTAAAAACGACAATCTAACCAAATAGACTGAACCAATTAACCAGTTGGTTAACAATACTGATAAGCCGATAATGTCGATTTTTGTTTCGGTTGAGGCTTATAACCGAACTAAACCTAACCCAACCATGAAGCATTAGTAATGTCTATGTTTCCTACCACATCGTGCGGGCGCACTGTTATGAATATATTAATGAGTCTGTTTCAGTTTAACTAATTTGGGTTAACTAAGAGTACAAAAAGAAAACGATAACCAATTTTAAGTTAAATCGGATGTTTTCAGTTTTTAATAGATTTTGGTTCGGTTTTGTCAGATTTTTGGTTTGGCTTCGGTGAACGATTTAATTATTGATCACTCTTATATATCGTTAATCACGTAGCACATAAAGATTTTTTAAATAAAAAAATAGCAATACTATACTCAAATTAAAGATAATAAAATGCTCATCAATATGATCTAAATTATTTTTTTATAAAAGTATAAGTGTATCAGCAAAATATGATTATTTAAAATCATGGGGGGTAATTTACTTTAATTATGGAAAAGGAGTTTAACTATAATTTAAATAAACAAAAGTTAAGTAAAGTTTAAGGGATTAAAGTGTAATTAAGATAGGGTATTAAAATGTAAATGATGTATGAATGACTATTTTACCCTCATTTTAGGGTTATTAATGAAAAATAAGTTATTAACTTTTGGGTATCTTAAACTACCCCTCACTCATGCATTATAATATAGTATAGATAAGCTTCTAACTAATTAATACTTTATTTAATAAACTTATAATTATAATTAAATGAACTAAATGCATTTTCTTAATAATAATTTTTATATTTATAAATAAAAAAATAAGGTAAAGATACATATATAATTAGAACAAAATAAAATTAAAGAAATTTATAAAAACAAAATAAGTAATAGTATTATGTTATTATATACTAGGTTTGAGACCCGTGGGGACCCACGGTGCAAACCATAGTAAATAAAAAAATTATATGAAACTAAGAGTTGTATTGTTCAAGTTTAGTGGCTACAAACGTAAAGTGTTAAAAATAACGGTTAGCCTGAAATTTTTTTCTTATATAAACGTCATGCGTTGATATTAAATGAGTATTAAAAGTAAAACTAACATATAACTATGGTTTTCATGTCAAAGTGGATATTTTTTATAAGCCCTCAGTAACGTTAGTAATGAAAACCGATTACCTATTATGATCAGTACTAAACCAAAGTATAAAGTTTTGAAAAAAATAACAAAGGTATGAATACATTATGTTTTTGTAAATGACTTTTTATCATATTTTTATTTTTAATGTAATTGTAATTAATACATAACTTGGTTTATTGACAAAATGCAACGCACTGTTCAAAGCACACAAAAAAAGTTTAAAATAATACTTTATTATTGAAGTTGTATATACATAACGTCAATAAAGATAATTAAAAAATTGCATAAAAATTACTCACATTATTTATAAATCCTGAAAGACTTCTTTGTACACAACGTTTGATGTTTTGTTCGTCAATTCACCATTTTCATCTACGATAACAATCTTAAGTCCATCTCGACTTCTGACCCTTGAAAGCGCAACATACAACTGCCCGTGTGAAAAAAACTGGATCCTTCAAATACAACCCAACTCTGGATAAGGATTTTCCTTGACTTTTGTTTATTGTCATTGCGAAAGAAACAGCAAGTGGAAATTGCCTTCTGTTAAATTTAAAAGGAATTTTCTTATCTGAGGGGGATAAAGTAATTCTTGGAATAAAAGTTCGCATTCCAATGTTACTTCCTGATATGATTTTCGCTTCAATGGCACGTTTTCTCATTTTAACAACTTGTAACCTTGTCCCATTGCACAAACCACTTTTCTGATCAATGTTTCTGAGTAACATTATGGGAACGCCAACTTTCAAAACCAAACGATGGTTTGGTATTCCAGAAAACTTAAGACCATTAAGGACATCAGGAGAAACTAATCTTTCATCAACCTGTTTGTTCACATCTTCAGACTGGCAAACACTATCCGAACTTAGATACTCAACTTCGTCACCGGGAAACATTGAAAGTAATATATCATTAATTTCATGAACAACTTCATTCTTCGGTGCCAATATAGCTCGATCTTGAAAATAAGTCGGAATGTGGATGTTATCCAAAAGTGAAGGATAAACAAAGGCTATCAAATCAGAAACAGGATCCGAAGATTGAGAAATAAGTAAGTCATCAGGTATCAAAATAACATCTTGATCATCACTTATTGTATCAACCTTTCCTTCTCCTATGTCCAGAAGCCAAGATGCAAACTTTTTAGTTTCCTCAATATCAGAACTGCAGCTTCCAGAAAGCAACCGCATATTTTTTGTTAACTCTAAAACAGTGCATTTGTGCCAAATGTATAATGAACTTAAAGAGGCATTAACAATGTCATGTTTATCTGTTTCTTCATTAAGGTCACCAATTATCAATCCAACAACTTCAGAAACCGTGGGTAGGTTGTAGGTTCTACCATCTTCTTTCCTCATTCCGTTTAATCGAAGCTTGACTTGTGCATCACGGTTCTTCTGAAAACAATCTCTCGCCATTCTATAAGATTTCACCAAGGAGTTTTTGGCATCCAACATTTTTTTCAATTCCTTTACAATTTGAAATTCAAGGGCCTTTTCTGATGAGTATTCCTCATCTGCATCACTATAAATAAAATGAATACATTAGAATCGAAAGTACTTAAAAATCCTTAAAGTTTTCTACAAAGGACAATAAAAAAATAACATACCCAACAACATTGATTCTATTCGAAACTTCATTTTCAGTATCATATATGTATAGCTGAGAGAATACTGGATTTTGTCCACGTGATGGTAAAAGATTTCCCAAAGCATGGTAGTTCTCACCACTTATACGATAGATGAATGGAGCATTACCATGATTTATAGACCTATCAATTTTTCCACCCATGGATGTAAATGCAAACATAGAGTTAAATCGTCTTATGTTCTTTAAAAAGAATTTGCTTTTAGAATCAACTCCATTAAAATACTCTTTATAACTGTGTGGCGCCTCCTTAAAAGGAGGAAGCATAACTTTTCCATAACCACAACACAGAGAGAAAATTTTTTTAGTATTACTTCTATTAAGCCCTCTAGTAGATTCACAGCTCCACAGTCTAGCATTACAATCTTCACAAGTGACATTCTGATCACCATGGTCCAAGTAAGCTAAAAAAAGATATTCAAATTTATTAAATGTACCATATTTCTAAACATGAAGTCTGCAAGTTATTGAAAGTATCGAAATATCTTAAAAGTGAAGAAGATCAAGGGTTACTTACATATTGGTAAAGTAGTTTTTTGGGAGAACCGAAAAATATGAAAAAGTGAAACAATTATCAATTAGGTAGGTATATAATGAAACCAATTGTTGTTGGGCTGAATCAGACATTAAGAGTAAAACAATCGGGCCTATGGCTAATAATAAACATTCAACCCAATAAGTTATGTAATATGTATGTTATGTATTTTATATGGGATTGTTTTAGTAACATATTGGGCCGATCCATTTTTCCTTGTATCACAACAATATATTTCGGTAAAAAAATTGAAACGATTTACAACATTTATGTTACAATCTTTTAGTTTTAATTAGATATGAATCATACAAAAATAAAACTGAAAATTATGTTTGATGAGTACATCCACCAATCTAGTTGTATCTATATATACTCAACATAATATTCAAATGGATGAAAACATACTTATCAATCAAGCAAACGCATTTATTAAATATTATGATCGTTATGAAACTTAATAAAAAGAGGAAACCATATCATGGTATAAAGAGAAAATAACAAAGTAGAAATTGTTCAAAATTATTAAAAAAAAACAAAACATAAAGCAATGAAACTGGTTGACCATAAGCATAGAAAACAAATCCTCTTCATTTTGGGTTTAGGAAGACGAGAGGCTCAACGTAATTTTAAGTTACTCCATACTACCACCACTTCCAATCTTAGTTGAAGGAATTGGTGTGCTTTCATCATCAGAGATCGCGTCAATCAGTTTACGCTTAACCATTTGATACTTGGAACTGATAGAACATTGTTCTCCTTCAGCATAAACTTTCTTATCAACAATGGAAATTGGCGTATCATTATCGCCTGTGTCAGATTCCTAAACAAAAAATAGTTACAAACATATGTATCAGAATCATCAGTGATTGTGTATGAAAGAAAAAATGAGTAAAATGTATTACTATGAATATAAGTGTTTGTGCAAATGGTACCTTGGAAACAGAAATAACATTAGACGGCATTGCCATGAGAGACGTGTGAAGTGATTCTGATTCAGCAGGCTGTTAAAAAAAATATGCAAAAACTTAGAAATGTAATAAAGTCTTACATAAATAAAATTTGCTAAGTTATGTGAAATGGAATTCGAATATGTACCTGTCCTACATACAACTTTTTCTTAAGATGCGAGATAATTGTTGGATCATCCGTTATCTTAGTTACACCATAAACATCATATTTGTTGTTTAAATTGAACCTAGAGACAAAGATTTTAAAAGCAAACTCTCTGTCTAACAAAGTCTTAATCTCTTCAGGATATTCAACTGTATCACCAACCTATATATAAGGAATAACCAAATACATAATTATTACAAAACTATAATTAAGGAATTATTAAAAATAATTTTATACTTAAAATGTAGTTAAAAATATGGAATACCGTATTCAACTCAAGCAATTCAGAAGCACTTTTACTAATAAGTTGTGCAACGTCACGATGAAACAACGTAAGCGATACAGCACCATTAACGTCTTGCACACGAACCTGAATTTTAAACCTAGAAAAAAAATTTGAAAAAAAAACAACAAAAATTTATAACTAAGTTGGGTTGAAATGAAAGTATATTTGTGAAAATTATAATAGATGTTAAAAATATATCCGACCTTGGTGTAGGCTCAACTTTTTTGGCACTACAACTATCATTCAAACACTCGTAAACCTTTTCTTCCTCAAAATCTGAACTTCCTTCACCAACCTGCTTGATTATATAATCAATACTACATTTTCTGGTGCATTTGGGGCATCCCATGTAGTACCAGCCAATTTCGGTAAACAGGTCTTTAATAGTACCCAATAATACCAAAGCCTGCGCCTGTATGAATATTATAGTTTGTTACCAAAATAAGATAGTATATGGTATACATTGGAAATTAATATTAAATAAAAATTAAAATTTTAACCTCATTACAATTTTTTATATTTAATTATAAATATCGTATTTAAGTATGAACATTATAATTACCTCTTGAATCTCACAAATGTCGCCAATGTTACTAAAAAGGAGTGTTATGGACAAATTCATCTTCATCAGAGCAAAACATAGAAGTTCCATATGGTTGATGAGAAGAGGAAGGATTATCAGCGATTTTCTTACCCAACCTGATAAAAATAATTTAATCAATACACATTACATATTTATTGAGACTGTTTATAAAGGTTGTGTAATTCGTATTGAAAAACGTAATAGTACATACCCTTTTTTGTACAACTTTATATCTTCAATATCTCCATTTATGAACAGTCGACTAACGCGATCTCCAAAAGAGTTAGGAACATACGGTTTTCCTATAAAAAAAAATTGGGAAAAAATATTTTATTTATTTAACAAAAAGAAAATTTAGAAGTTAGAACTTAATTTATAATGCAAAATATAATGTATGTATAAATATAAATATAACTATATATATTTATTAACATTATACAACCATTATAAAACTTCAAACGGCCAAACTGCATTATTATTATAAATTCTTTCTCTGTTTGATGAGTTGCAACATATTTAGACATCTCCATGGCATAACTATCCCACAACGTTAAATAGATGCGCAAGCCCCTTCAAAAAAGTACAAATTATTTAAGTAAAAAATAAATAAACAATTTATAAAGGTACGTAATTTTTTATATATATAAAATGCAAAAAAAAACAAAAAATAAATAAATAAAGAATACATACTCGATATCTTGAATTTCCATTGTTAACCTCTTTTTATCAGCGACAACCTTTTTTTCTTTATCATCATTGCTGAAGAACTTGTTAACATGTCCAATAACATCTAAGATCAATTATAAAATAAACATTAATGAAAGATAACTTATAAAACTATTATTATTGTTTGGTTGTGATAAAAAAAAACTTTAGAACGAAAATATACCTATTGTAACATATTCATCAACCTCCTTATCCAGAATTCTTTGAAAGGGCACAAAAGAGAAACCAAAATCTGGACCTTGGAAACCATGATATTCGGAAACTTGAGTATTCATATTCAAGCAGAGTTTGTTTGGGTTTGGAGCATACTTGTATTTAGAGGAATTGACCCCAACTCCTGGATTTCTTATAATAAGAGAAGAATTTTCAATCAGAAACCTCTTGAATTTAAAAAACAACCGCTTAAATACATTCGCTTGAATCCTGTCACCCTGTTGATTATAAAAAAAATAAGATAATTGATATACATTAAAATTAAAAGCATCACAATTAAAAAAAAAGTTATGAAATTTAAAAATAATAGGATATAAAAAAAACGTGTTGTTAACTTTTACATTTTCATCACATAGGATCATTTCAATTGAGTACACATCATTAGGATTGCGACGATCGGGTAGACGCCAAACCCGAATAATCTTTAGCTTTAACGCCACACTGTTTCGGTTTACATGAATTTGGTTAACCATTGTAAACTCATTTGCATCTACAGCAGCCATTGATTTTGTTAACTGGGAAAAAATGATGTAAAAACCAAAAGATGACTTCAATAAAACAACAAATCAAAATCAAAATAACTAATGTTTAAGTAATTAAATATGAGAAACAGAAATTAACCTAATAATATATCTTTGCGATTACTCAAAGTGGTTCCAACGTGTCTTATTACAATCGTATGTGAATTTACCGAATAATAAGAAATGGATGAAATGGTGGGCGGTTAATTAGCATTTGAATTAGCATTGTTTTAAAGGTTATAACATTATGTATTGATTGAATTTAGTCAAGGTCAATCATTTATTGATTAAATGGCGTATGTCAAGCATTATATAGGTATTGATGTAGGAATTAAATAAATTCAATAATAACAAATAGATTAAAGAGTGGAGGGTAATTAGGAACCGAATTACGATTGTTATTATTGTTATAACTTTATGTACTGATTGAATTTAGTCAAAGTCAAGTAGTCAAAGCAAAACAGCCGTATGTTAAGCATTATAGTTACTTGTAATTTGTTTTGATATATTCAATGTTATTTAACTAATGTTCTTTATATGTTATGTCAAGCATTATATAGGAATTCAATCAATTGAATAATAAAAAACGGATGAAAGAGTGGATTGTAATTAGAATTCGACTTACAATTGTTATTATTGTTATAACTTTATGTATTGATTGAATTTAGTCAAAGTCAAGTGTGGATGTCAAGCATTATACTTAGTTGTAATTGTAATTTGTTTTGATCTATTCAATGTTATTTAACTAATGTTCTTTATATGTTATGTAAAGCATTATATAGGTATTCAAACAATTGAATAATAAGAAATGGATGAAAGAGTGGAGGGTAATTAGCATCCGAATTAGCATTGTTATTATTGTTATAAATTAATGTATTGATTAAATTTAGTCAAAGTCAAGCATTGAAATCATTAATGGCGAATTTTAAGTATTATACCTAGTTGTGATTTTTTTTTGATCTATTCAATGTTATTAAACTAAATGTTATTTACATGTTATGTAAAGCATTATATAGGTATTCAATCAATTCAATAATAAGAAATGGATGAAAGAGTGGAGGGTAATTAGCATCCGAATTAGCATTGTTATTATTGTTATAAATTAATGTATTGATTACATTTAGTCAAAGTCAAGCATTGAAATCATTAATGGTGAATTTTAAGTATTATACCTAGTTGTGATTTTTTTTTTATTTATTCAATGTTATTAAACTAAATGTTCTTTACATGTTATGTAAAGCATTATATAGGTATTCAATCAATTCAATAATAAGAAATGGATGAAAGAGTGGAGGGTAATTAGCATTCGAATTACCACTTATATATTATTGTTATAAATTAATGTATTGATTAAATTTAGTCAAAGTCAAGCATTTAAACCATTAATGCCGAATTTATATGATTGTACATATTTGTGATTTTTTTTTGATCTATTCAATGTTACTAAACTAAATGTTATTTACATGTTATGTAAAGCATTATATAGGTATTGAATCAATTCAATAATAAGAAATGGATGAAAGAGTGGAGGGTAATTAGCATCCGTATTAAAATTGTTATTATTGTTATAAATTAATGTATTGATTGAATTTAGTCAAAAACAATGATTGAAACCTTTAATGCCGCATGTCAAGGATTATACCTAGTTGTGTTTTTTTTTTAATCTATTCAATGTTATTTAAGTAAATGTTCTTTATATGTTATTATATGCTTTACTAACATGCTTGAAAATTGGACAAGTAAATGCGTATTCAAAGTAAATTTGTTATTGTATAAGGAAACCATAAATTTCGCAATTACATTTATCAATTCATTATGAATGTTGTGAGTAAATTCAGTTGTGAATATGTATTCTAAATTATACCGTATTGCCACCACGGGTTAACGTATACATATTGTTACAATTACAACATACTAAATATTCGGTAAAATTAGACATCTCCATGTCAATATACCAAATGAAAAAAAAAACACAAAATTTTGATGATTATTGATTCACACATTGTCGTACTCATTTATTGATTTGACCATAATTAAATCTTAGTCAATGTGAATAATTACACATTTAAATTAAAATTAATAAGAAGTTGTTGACCATGGTATGTCGAAACTTTAATGTTGTTGTTTCGTAAGTTTTCAGATAACAAAAACCTGTTCATGGATTTAGGCAATGTCTGCACAAACACGTAAAAACCAACATTATAATAACAAATAAGGTTTTTTTACTTAAAAAATATTAGAAACTTCATACCAAAACTCGTGCGGAAGGGTCATGAATAACCTTGAAGAATTTGTCACCCTTGTGATAAGCCATATTGAAGTTATTTGTCCTAATGAAATCCTGTTCTTCGTATGCAAAAAACAAACTTTTGTTAAAATATACATAAAGTCACTCATACTAAAAACTGATTTTAATTATCTTGTTTTATGAAATCCGGTATTTTGTTTTTTTTATATAATTGTTTTTTATATTCATACATACTCAAAACCGATTTCAATTGCAATCTGTTTATTAAAAAACACAATCATATATTCAATGATTAAAGCTGAGCAGAATTACTCGCGTATCGATTACATCCAAAGCAGAGAGTTGATTGTAAACAGATTATCAAATGGTTTTAATAAAAAAAAAACGATTATGTTTGGTTTAATATGTTAGTAAACCGATGTGGATGGATTTCAAAAATTGTCAGAAACATAATCGACAAACAATAGGATTAGAAAGTTATTTTAATAAGAAACCGATTGTATTTATATTTTATGTAAGATGGTTTCAAACATTTACTTTTGGGATTTTATAAAAGGGTTAGAAACATAATCGAAAACTTGTTGATAATCACATATTTTGTAGAAGGTTGATAGATATAGGATTGTCATTTGTCTTTGTATAAAAATAACGATACAATCCTATTGTTTTTATCTTTTATGTAAGATGATTGCAAACATTATTTATCAATATAATAAAAATGCAGAAAAAGATTCAAAAACATTTTCTAGATTCATCTAAGATTGATGAAGAACATACCTTGCAAAAATGACAATGAGAGAGGAATGAGGAATGAGAAAGGAATTAGTAGGATAGGAAGGAGGAAGATGTTGTAACATACAAATGGATGTTGACAAAACTAAATAAAAAGAGGTTTATATAAGACTTAGTCTTGGAGCCCCATTTAGGATTTGGATCCTTCAAGACCCTCTAAAAATCTAGGATTCAACCCTAGTGTTTTCATTTATTATATAGATAGATAACTAAGGAGCAAATAAATAGACTTGAAGTTATCTATTTTTAAAAAAAGCATTGTGTTACTTATTAGGAACATTAAATAAAAAATTACCCTTGCAAAGAATATAATTTGAAGGTACGTGAGGAGATGAGTTCGATGCAATTATTACCGGTTATTCATATCGGTTCAAGTTCTCTATTCGTGCTTCCGAATAAATGAATTATTGAGACTAAATGGATATTGAAGTGTTTTTTAAGAAAATTATATTTCAGCATCTTTGACAACAAAATAGAGAAAAAAAAGGCTCGAAAAGTGTCCATTACATTAAATTAGCCTAGAGATAACCGTTTTTTTTCTCAAACCAGTTTGGGTTCTTTTAAGTTCTTTAGCCAAATTGACACGGGCTAGAAACCACGATGGGCCAAAAATAAACCAAACATCCTAGACCGATTGGCGTTGGGGAAAACTAAAGAATTTTTTTTATATTTACAATATTTTAGTTTTAGGTTTTTTTTTATTAGTGTTATTATTACTATTTCATCTACATTTCCATTTAACTTTCATTTAAAATTGGTTTGTCCCGCTGCGTAGCGCGGGATCACTTCTAGTATGTATATATATATATATATAATGATTAAGTTAGGAGATAAAATAACTTATATTGTTTTGTTCTATCTGTAATTATATTTATCGTAAAAACTATACTTTTTTTGTAAGTTCTTAGACTGTGGGGTGTGGTCATCCTTCCCCTTTATCCACATCAGCGTCACGTCATTTTCTATTTCCCTTTCACCAAACCAGGGAAATGGTTCCCCCTTCTTCCTCCTTCCCCTTTCCTTTTTTTATTACTTTTTAAAGGGAAAAAGACTATATATATATATATATATATATATAGGGTAAGGATCTATGGAAAACCCTCCTAAACTGGAAAACTCTGAAAACTCTGACTTCCCAAGCTTTTTAGGGCCTGAAAATTTTAGGGCATGCAATATACATGATTTTAAGCATTTTGAGCACAAAAAAAAAAAAAATCAAAAAAGCGCCGAACACTTTTTTTTAAAAAAAAATTAAGTTTTCGGGTAACACATGTTAAGCGAAATTAACATGTGTTAACAATGTGTTACCCAAAAACTTATTTATATTTTTTTTAAAAAGTACTCGGCGCTTTTTTAATTTTTTTGGCTCAAAATGCTTAAAATCATGTATATTACATACCGTAAAATTTTCATATAAAAAAAAGCTCGAGAAGTTAGAGTTTCCAGAGTTTTCCAGTTTAGGAGGGTTTTCCATTTATCCTTATACTATATATATATATATATATATATATATATATATATATATATATATATATATATATATATATATATATATATATATATATAGATCAGGGTGAAGGGGAAAATATCCCCATTGGTACCGAAGGGGGAAGGGGGCGGTGTTCCCGAAGGAGAAGGATGTCCACCTCACCTCACCGACCTCCTCCCCATTACCACACCGTAAATTCTTAAACAAAAGTAATAAAAATAGTCATTTTGTTCATAAAACATCATCAATTACACCACCCAAAATGACGTATGTATGCTTTCAAGACAATTATTTTGATACTTTCGTGCTGATTCTACAAATTATGAATATGTATAAATCTATTACTTAACTATTTACCACGTACCTTATAGTTTAGTGGTATGGGAAGTGAGTGTTAAGGCTTGAGACTGAAAGGTCTTATGTTCGAATATGATCCCGTTCTCAGGTTTTATCGTAGCAGGCTTCCAGGAAGGCGGGTTTTCCTCGGTTCGGGTTCTATCTCAGGCGCAGGCTACCCAACGTTGTCTATCGTTTGCGAGCGTATGGGATGTCTTTTGCCATTATGTTACCTGGGTAATCGGGGCACTAGGTTTAGTTGACTGTTTAAAAAATATAGTACTTAACTATTTGTATTAAAAATCGTCTTATTAACGGCATATTAAAAAATCTTGTTTAGAAATTAAACCACTTCAAAAGGGTAGTAACAAAATCAAATTGAGGGGAAAGTTGTTTTATTCTTTTACATAGAAATCATTTGCTTTGTAAGAGAATATGTTATATCGAGATATAAAGATTTACCTTTTACATGCCTTTATTGGCAGAATTTATTCGGTGTCATAATGTCTTAGGGCCTGTTTGGTAGCCTCTTAATGAGGCTCTGAACCATTTAGCTTTGAATGGTTCAGCATTCAGACTGTTTGTTTCAACCTAAAAAAGGTTCTTAATGGAATGGTGAAGAGCTGAATCATTAAGACTTGGTGCATAACTGAACTATTCAACACTTAATCATTCAGACCTCTTAATGATTCAACACTTAATCAACCAAACAGCCCCATAGAATTATTTATGGAACTAGTCATTCCGGACATAAAAATAGGTAGGCAAATAATTGCAACAACATTGTCTTTTGGCAGTTCAATTCTTAATGCGGAGTGCGGACAACTAGAATATATGAAGTAGGGGCGTGAAGAGGGGAATGCAAACTCATCCCGTCACCTACACCAATGTAACATCGCGTATTTTCTAATCATTTGTTGATTTCATATAATTTCCTATTTATTCTTTAATATTCCTATTCAACCATATATATTAATTTATAATCTTGAAATTTTCTTTAAAAAAATATTAAAGATATAAAAAATGCATTTTATAAAATAACCCAGACCCAAACAGTAGCCCAAGTTCAAACCCTTTATATTGAATCTGATACCCGTTTAACTATAACACCCGACCCGTTTTATTTCCGTTTAAATCGACTCAAATTAGGCGATTATTATGGAAAGAATTGTGCAATACAATCTACAATCTGATCAAGCTTCAAAACCAACTTTATCTGTTCCTGATTTCGCGTTTAGATCGGGTCTAAGTCGGTTAATTTGAAGAACATTCGAGATAAACATAAACCGAATATAAATTCCAAATTAAACTCATCCAATTCGATTCTTTCTCTATAAATTGAAAAGACCCTTTGATTCAGAACCTCGTCGCCTGTTAAAACCCTAAAACAATTTCTGCAAATACCGAGCTGATCTGACTAAATCGTGTCGTATCCCCTGTTCGTTTTATCGCGTCCTAGTCAAGCCTAATATGTAAGTTTCTCTCAATTAATTCTTGCCATGTTAGCGACCATACTTGATCAACAAAACCCCTATATAATGTTGATCAATCGTAGTTTTCTTATGGGTTTATTGATTTGTGTCGTGGGTTAGGGTTTGGTT
Source organism: Ambrosia trifida (assembly GCA_028751855.1). Classification (NCBI taxonomy): domain Eukaryota; kingdom Viridiplantae; phylum Streptophyta; class Magnoliopsida; order Asterales; family Asteraceae; genus Ambrosia; species Ambrosia trifida. The sequence continues at coordinate 21,589,311 of CM054124.1, read as the reverse complement.
TGGGGTTAATTGGGGAAGATAACTATAACAGAATTGGGTTATAAAGATTTAAAACGTTTTAACAACCAACTGATCATATAGATCAGCTGGTTTGTTCGAAGGTATTACACAAGGCATGCTCGGGTTCGATTCTTCTTATCACCGGGTTTGTTGTTTACGTTTAAATAAAAGAATTTGAATATGGAATGACTTCTTAAAAAGCTTCTAACAGAAACAAACACCAAGTGATCTGGTAGACCAGATGGTTGGTGTGATGCTTTTCAAATTGAAGGCCCCGAGTTCGAACCCTAACAGAACCGGTTTTAACCCAATGTTATATTTTTAAACTGAATATTATATATGTTAATTGTTATATAATATAATATAAAATAATATAAACTTGTTTTATTTATAATTAATTCATAAAAATTCCGTTTTTAACGATTCAAAAGCCAATTTTTTTCTAAAATTAGTTCTAATCTAATGGATTAAAAATATAAACTTTTTCGGAATATATATATATATACACTTTTATATTATCCTATTATTTTATTTAAATCATTTGTATAAATAAATTGTTTTATACAAATAAATATAAAATAATTTATAGAAGTATATTTTTCAGACTTTCAAAAGTTATATCTTCTAGACTATGTAAAAATTTATAATGTCTTAAATATTATTATATTTTTAACTAAAGCATTGACATTTAAGCGTCTTTTCCCAAAACTTGAAAACCCTAATCGAACGACCCAGAAATCTTAGACTTATTAGACTTGCGACACTTAGACTTTACAATACTAAATCTAGGTTGATACCTTTGGAAATAATATTTACCTGCTATTGCATACTTGGGATTTTGCTTGCTAAGGTGAGTTAACATACCCCCACTTTTTACTGTTTTCAATATTTTTAGGGTGAAACATGTTTAAAAGTTGTGCAATTACATTTACGCATCATACAATAAACTCATATACATGTGAACTGGTTGTGGTATATATAGTCCGACTCAATACATTCATTAACTTTGATTAAGCCGACTGTGTAGATTATATTGCCATAGGTCTGACAAACCCATCCCCCGCATAAATTCAGGGATGATCGAAACAGTAACATTTTACTAACTTGCGAGTTAGGTCTCAGTCGACACAAGGGTTGATTGTACAAAACAATGACTTGAGCTACCAGTAGATCATGTTCACGCATATTATCTTTTGATTGTTTTCTGTCACAGTAATTGCTACATGAATTCTTATTACTATTTTATTTAAAACTTATGTATTCTCACCAACTATTCATAGTTTACCCCCTCCATTTTTCAAACTTAACATGTTTCAGGTATTCAGTTTTGCTTGGATGTTTTAGCATTTGCTTGTGGATCACATAGGAGCTGAAGCCTTAGATTCAATTTAATTAAACTTATTTATTTGAACTTATTTGAATTGTATGCAAATGTTTGTAATTTATTTAATTAATATATCGAAACGTTTATTAGTCACCATGAGCTATTGAGCAATCATCACTTTGTGGCACCCCGATGTTTCCGCCATCGGTTGGGGTGTTACAACCAACCTGTGCACTTTGCCTTTGGGCGTTGTCACTTGTGGATGGCAAGATCTTCATGACTATTGTCCCACTTCACCACTTGACATTTTTGCCCTCTTGCCTTTCACCACCTCTTCCCTTTTGTGATGTGGAGGGCACAACTTTGAAAGTCTAAGTGGCGCCTAAGTGGCATGGCTTTATCCATTTGTCCTTACCCACCACACCGTGTAGTCTTACTAGTAGTAGTAGAATTAAAGAGTGTGAAAGTCACCAACATATATAGTGGCTAAAGATAAAAGCCAAAATAAACATTGTAAGTGCCTATACAGTGACTAAATTGGTCATCTTAAACGTAGAAAGAATGATTTCTTAAGATGCACACCATTACCTATCTTAGAGCATTCACATCAGCGCCTTCATATTCTTCCCTATACTTAAAAGAGATAACTTTTATTTTGCTCATTGTGGTTTGACAGTTGTAAAGATTTTGCCCTAATAGTTTAAAATGGCCACAATACTCTTTAAGGTTTTCATTTTATCGTTAATTTGCACCCCGAATTAAACTCAGTCTAAAATTTAAGTTAAAAGTAAGGGTATTTTAGTATTTTTACATACAAGCATTTAGTTATTTGTTATTATTCCTAAATATGTTTTTATCTTTCTATTGATATTAAAATATATAAAATTTTAATTATTAATATATATACACACACTTTACCAACCATCGCTGTTCACCAGCACCCCTCTCTTTACTAACCGACCACCACCAGATATCATCAAGACTAGCCTGCCACTAAACTTTTGGTTAAACCATCATCACCACTAAACTTAAGTTCGATGTGTGTGTGTATAAATAAATATTTTTTTTGTTTTTATATTAATATAAATAGTTACATGCTTATTTGTAAGTTACCAAAACACCTTTATGATTACATGTAAAATTACCAAAATACCCTTAATTTTAACTAAATTAGAGTTTGTGAGCAAACTGACAATAAAATGGAATCCGCATGGAACAACTTGGTCATTTTTAACCTATTAAGGCAAAACAATTAAAACTATCAAAATTTAGACTAGACCTGTAAATAAACCGAACGTCTGTGAATTTGTTCGGTAGGAAGTTCATTTATGTAATAAACGAACGAACATGAACAAACGTTGTGTTCTTTCATTTATGTTCTTATAAATTTTAATAATTAAATAAGTAGTTTTATTTATCTATACTATATTATAAAGCATTTAGGAAGAGTACCAATCAAATTTAAGTAAATACAAACATTTTATGCTTAGGATACAATAACTTGATGAAGGTAGTAAAAGGGTGAAATTGTCTTTTTACATTAACAATTGAGTTGATTATGAAAGAACACCGTTATTAGTGACTATCGATGTTTCTAACTCCTTTATAAGTTATTAGTGACTATTCATGTTCCTAACTTATTTATCTCATTTATGTCTATACCTTCTATAAGAGCCCTATAAATTGTGACCATTGTGTTGTTATTATATACATCTCAATGAAACAACTATCTCATTTCTTATTCTCTTTATAATCTTTGGTGTGTTAGTAGACATTGTCACCGGCTTCTTTCTTCAGTTTGTACCTTTGTGCGGCCTTATTCTTACTGATATCATTATAAAGCATTTAGGAATGGTACCAACCAAATTTAAGTAAATATTACATTTTATGCTTAGGGTATAATAACTTAATGAAGGTAGTAAAATAGTGAAATTGTCTTTTTGCAATAACAATTAAGTTGATTATGAAAGAATAAAGTTATTAGTGACTATCCATGTTTCTAACTTCTTTATAAGTTATTAGTGAATATTCATGTTCATGACTCATTTATCTCATTTATGTCTATACCTTCTATTAGAGCCCTATAAATTGTGATCATTGTGTTGTTATTATATACATCTCAATGAAACAACTATCTCATTTCTTATTCTCTCTATAATCTTTGGTTTGTTAGTAGACATCGTCACCAATTTCTTTCTTCGGTTTGTACCTTTGTGAGGCCTTATTCTTACTGATATCTTATGGTTTCCTTATATCATGAAAACAGTTAATGAACAATTTTATTTTTGTTTCCGCAGATTCATAAGGGATTATGTGTATGAGAACATTGCGGATAACGGTTAGTTGTTATGTTGTGTTTTGTCATTCAGAATTTTGTGATATGGCTGCTTTCTACCATGAAAACAATTAATGAACCATTTTTTTGTTTCTGCAGATTCATAAGGGATTATGTGTACGAGAACATTGCGGATAACCATTATGTTGTATTTTGTCGTTCTGAATTTTGTGATATGATTGTCTTCTACCATGAAAACAATTAAGGAACCATTTTTTTTGTTTCTGCAGATTCATAAGGGATTATGTGTACGAGAACATTGCGGATAACCGTTATGCTGTATTTTATCATTCAGAATTTGTGAAATATAGGGTACTGATCTTATGGTAACCGTTTGTTCACCATTAAAACAGTATTCTTGCAAACATTATGTGTTTACGCCCCTAACCAATCCATACTGTCACACCCTCAAAATCCACTTGCGGAGTTTTACCGCGAGGCGCATGACAAACCAGGATCCAAACCAACGATCACAATAAACAAGTCTAACATGAACATAATGCAATTTCAAAACAATGTTTAAAATCCCTGTTTACAGCGGAAGCTTATTCAAAACAATTATCCAATATTAAACCAATGTTCAACGTTTGTAAAACCATGCAACTCTAACTAGACACCGTGCAGACGCGTGCGCCCTAGTTCCATTGTGCTACCTTAGCGACCTGAGAAAACATGTAAAAGTTTACGTCAACACAAAAATGCTGGTGAGTTTACAGGTTTTATATCCAAGTACCAAGTCCACCTGTCCATACTATAACAAATCGAAAACCAGTGTACGCTAGCTAGGCGTATGTTTTGTTACTACCACGATTGGAAAACCATTACTAACTCGAATACCAGATGTTGTGCCCGAAAAGTAAACAGTTGTTCCTGTTGTTCCTGTTTGAGACAATATGCACTCGCCCGGCCCTCCAAGCCGACGAGTGGGGTTGGTCACTCCCAATAGCGCTATTCACATTTCCCCGTTGTGCAAACCCGCACATTCATGGTTCCCCCCGGGACTTCCAAAGATCGTGTAGTACACAATAGAAACCCATAGTATGACAGTAGTTACCAAATAATCGTTTTAACACATGTTTTCTCCCCCGAAATATGAAACCAGTTTAAAAGAGGGGCCGTAAACTCACCTTAACGTGCAAGCAAGAATCCGAACAGCAAGCAATATATGCTACCGACACCCTAATAACAGTGTCGCTCAGTGAGTATAGGCGTAATATCATTACCCATATAACTCGTTTGTCCAAGGCGTTTTAAATGTTCAAAAGTGTGTATGCGACGCCTAGTGATTCTACATGCAATAGTAAACCCTACGGACCCGTTGGTGAATACGTTGGTTACAATTAGTTTCTACATTCCGTATGTGTCTCAGACAAGTGTACTTCGGTTACATGTCAATTCCATACCACCTAAGACCTCAATTAATCACAGAAGCACATAATACACAATCTGTGTTTTCAGGACAGATTGTGCGCCATCAAAACGAATTTATTTAAAATAGCAAACCAGTGAGTTAACGTCCCAAATTTTTACTGAATTTTCTTTGGGATTCACTCGACAATACCTATTTTTGTTTTGTCTTAATTCCAAACACAAAAATTATGAAAATTCGTACAACACAGCTATGTCCAGAAAATCTCCTCAACAGGTCAGTTTAGTAGGAAAATTCTTAAAAATTGTGTATTCATCCAAACGAGATGAATCCACTTGGAAAAGCTCTATTTTTCCAGTATTGACCTACTGGAAAAATTTCATAATATAATTCCTTGTAAATCTCAAGTTATGACCATTTAAAGTTAGCCCAGTTTACAAATCCGAAAATCTGATATGACCCCTAATCAATTAAAATTCCAAAAACGACTCAAACGATGTCCAAATTCGATGGTTTTGCCCATTATGAAAAGCTAAGACCTTGTACGTTACAATCATGCAAAGAATCGATCAAACCAATTATTTTCAAGCCACGAAACAGACCCTACAAGTCGACATTCAGAATCTGTCCAGATTCTAATCGTGCAATATTATCAATTATATCAAACCCTATTTGCATATTATCAATCAATAACACCTAATAATCATCATACAACTTTCCTAATACCTATTCCCATCAGATCCTATTATCAAACATGTCAAGATCAAAGCTTTTAGGATCAAAACACCAATAACTTGCGCAACAAGCATCCTATGATGTTACTACGCGTTTATTAATAGGTTTAATCCGTTTAATCTTCAAAAAGACTCATGTTTTAATGTTTATTAAACCCATTCAGACCTGGACAAACTTGTTATATGATTTTTACAATAAAACATGAAATAAAAAGCGTAAGAAATCATGAGTTATACCCTTAGCTCTTCAAATCAATCAATCGCGCGCCTTGGAGCCTCCCAATTGATGATCTTGAGCCTTAGCAGGAGTTTTTGGAGTGAAATATTCGTGTGGGGCAGTAAGGGGGCGATTAGGGTTGAGTATGAGGGCTGCATGGGGGTTAAGGATGCTTAAATACGAGTTTGAGGCGGTTTAAACCCGTCAGATAGGTTCGAGCGGCCGCTCGGAGCCTGTGAGCGGCCGCTCACAGGTCCGGGGCGCGCGTTTTTGCTTCGTTTAGCCTCCCGACGCGTTATCCACCGACGTTTTCGTTATTTCGGACCGTAACAAGTGTAACCCCATGCGTTAAGACCCTAATCAACCTCACGCTCCACTTTTAATAATTCTTATTAACGTGTTCGGTTTTGTAACACCCCAACCGATGGCGGAAACATCGGGGTGCCACGTATTGATGATTGTTCAGTAGCTCATGGAGAATAATAAGTTTCATTAATTAATTTAAATAAATTACATACAATTGATCTACAAGAATTCGTACATCAAATTGAATAAACTATGCACATATCTTCAAGCAAGTCTTCAAGCAAGTAGGACCTGAAACATGTTAAGTTGAAAATGTTTGGGTCAACAAAAGTTGGTGAGAATTACATAGGTTTTTGAGAAATAGTTGATAACAATAGTTTGTACAACACTCAGGGTTGCATGATGATAGAATATGATACCGACATGTAGCAATGCGTCTTTGTACAACCAAACCTTGTGTCGACTGATGACTAACTCGCAAGTTAGTTAAATGTTATTACTGTTATCGATCATCCCTGAGTCTATGCGGGGGATGGGTTTGTCAGACCTATAGCGCTATAATCTAAACAGGCGGCTTGATCATTGTTAATGATTGTACTGTGTCTTTTTGTTACAGTCAAATGATAGAATGATGTTGTAATTGAATCACAAGTAAATATGAGTAAATGATAGTATAAAATGTTTAAACATGTTTCACCCCAAAAATAGTGAAAATAGAGTAAAGGGGCTATGTAAACTCACCTTGGTAAAATGTTATATCTGTTGAGAAATTTGGGTAATTGTGTTGACCAATGTATCAAGTATCACCCTATAATAAAGTAATAAATATGTCTAAGTCTATCTAGTATATAAATGTATATGTTCTAGGGTTTCGAATTTGGGGATAAATGCTTGTTTGATTATTAAAAATATTCGCCAATTGAGAGAAATTTAGTAAATAAATAACCAAAAATCTTTTTATGGAATTTAAATTTAGGATGATCACAATAATGTGTTTAAAGTATAAAAATAATTTTTGCAAAATTATTTCCTTTAAAATAGATTTTTAAATCTATTTATTACAAATTGCCAAAACTTAACTTTAATATTCAAAAATACTAAAATTAAAGAATTATTATTTTAAAAATCATATTTCTGTTCTAAATATTTAAAAATAATTTGTATAAAATTTTGGTGCAAAAATAACAAAAATTGAATTTATTATGATTTAATTATGATTAAATCTAACAAAAATTGCTTAAAAATATTAAATAAATGATTTTTCAGAAATAAAAATCATTTCTGAATAGTTTAATGTTATAAAAACTTAGGATAATTTTTGTGGAAATTAATAAGATCGTTTTGATATTTTTATAGATTTTTATAAATAAAATAGAATAAACTTGATTTAATTATTATAAATATTAAATAAATAAATTTCAGAAAACTAAAAAATGGTAGATGAAACTTTGACATCAGATTTGTTAAAAATAATTTTTTTAGAATTTATAACAAGGTTTTAATAATTAAAAATGAATTTATAAGTTTAAATGTAATTTATATATTATTAATTGATAAAAAAAAAGTTTAATGAAAAAGAAAGGTATGGGACGCCATGGACAGGAATCGAACCCGGGTGGATTAGGGCCAAGCAACAGTCACAACCACTTGGTCTAGACCAGTGGTTGTGATTGTTTTTTGTTTTTAATTATATAAATATGCTATGCAAACCTAGTTTATCTCCAAATCAACAATTACGAACCCTAGCTTAATCAATCGGACAGATTACACAATGATAACCCAATTAACCTTAGGGTTATCATTGTGTGTATCCCGAAGATCAAAACCCAACAAAAACATTGTACTTACAGTGTAGTATCGTGTTCGATTGAATGGTCAAGTTAAAAAGTCAAACAACGATCAAGGATAAGAACAGAGTGATTATTGTGGAGAATTGGAGGTGGAGAAATGATTATGAGCGAGTTGTGATCGTTCTCAGTAGATCAATTTATAGTGTGGATCAAGGTATGATTTAATTGGTAAGTTGACCTAGATTAATTGTCAAACGCGTATGGGTTTTAAAAATTGGTCAACGATGATGATAATTAGCGTGTAATCTAGTCGTATAGGGCCGGCAATCATGGTTCCATTCCATTTCAGGATTAAACGTGTTTAAAGACGTTGATTAGGTTGGTCAAATAAAAAATATATATATATATATATATATATAATACTGCTGCTAATGCTGTTCGACGAGCAGGAAGACAAAAAGGGAATCAGAGTAATGCGTGCATATATATAAAATGAATAAGAATGAAATCAAAATGCAAGTGTGGCTCAGTTGGTCATGCGTTTGTGTGGGTGTGGGTTGGTCGCCGGTTCGAAACATGGGGGAAACATCCCTTTTTTTTTTTTAACATGAAGAGGGAAGTTGGGCTGGGCTGGTTGGGCCGACTCCTTGGGCTCAGCAGGCCCAGTCTGATTCTAAGGAAAGGGAAAGGGTGGTTTGGGTTTGGGTTTGGGCTTAGATTAATAAAAATCAATCCACACTATTGTTTTTATGTATTATTATTATTATTATTATTATTATTATTATTATTATTATATATATATATACACATATAGATATATAATTATCATTGTATAGGGGTTCAAAATATCACCAAGAATAATAGGGCTTGTCGTTTTAATCCGTAACGTATAAATAGTTAAATGCGAAATGTTACAGTCTCCCCTACTTTTAGGAACTTCGTCCCGAAGTTAAGGGAAAACCAGGGTTACAATTGGCCAACTACCGAAAACCTTGATAAAATTTCACACTACCTTAACGTACCTGTAAATTCATGATTACGTTCCGGACCGTAATTACCAATTTACCTTACATTAGGGTTTTGCGTCCTTTTATGACTTTACCGATTGTTAAGCAGGTCTGATAGTCTCTGCCAGTCGTTCAGGTGGTAGGGCCTCTCCCGACTGTTGGAATGACATGATGACCTCTACCAGTCGTTAAGCTGGTTGTTTGGTAGTTAACTAATTGTTGTACAAGCAAGTATGATTATAGATGTAGCAATTAGTTCACATTCAGACAAACATGCACACAGATGTTATGATAATACTTGAATTTATTATTTGAATCAAAAGTGCAATACATGGAATTAAAGAGAAAGTAGACATTATTCAAATGGTAGGGCTATCTGTTAAGTAGCTGGGGGGTCTTGATCTCTGTTCAATTTAGGGCATCGGTTACGGAAGTGATTTGGGTCTCCACATTCATAGCATTGACCATAGTTGTATTGATTAAGGTTAGCAGCTTGAGCAGGGTTGGTGGGTTGGTTGGCATTTGGATTTGGGGTCTCACGACAAGTGTTGACCAGATGGCCATACCTTCCACAATTGGTGCACAAGCGACACGCTGAAGCAGTGGGATGGTGTCGGTTGCACGTATTACATAAAGGATGGTTTCCTGTATAAGGTTTCTTGTTGGGAGCTTGTGGGGTGAGGTTTGCATCAGGATCCCTGGCCTTACGCTTCTGGTTCTCAGTGGTTACCGCGGCTACAATACTTGTTTTATTGCCTTTCCGAACTAAGGTCCCGTTCTTTACGTGATTATCAGTTAAGGTAGCTGCTAACCGTTTGGCTTCCTCCAAGGTGGCAGGATTCCTTCCCCACACCGTATCCTGGATTTGCATGGGCAGACCACCGATGTACTTCTCGATGGCTACCGGCAGGGGAGTGACTTTGTGGGGTAACAATAAGCTAAGCTCGTGAAAGCGGGTATTGTAGGCAAGGTTTTCCCCACTATCCTGAGCTAAGGTGTGAAACTCATCCTCAAGCTTTTTAACTTCATTGCGAGGACAGAACTCCTCTTTCATGATCTCTTTGACTTGGTCCCATGTCATAGCAAGAGCAACCTCGGCCCCACGAGTACGCTTTTCTTCATTCCACCATGTGAGTGCTCGTCTATGGAGAACACTCATGGCGTAACGAACCTTGAAGTTGTTGGGGCACTCACTGTTGATGAAGGTATTTTCAATACCCTCAAACCATTGGAGAAGTCCAGTAGCTCCTTCTTCACCGCTGAACTTTGGAGGGTTACAAGAGTTGAAATGCTTAAGGGTACAAGCTTGGGGTCCATTACCATTGCCATTGCCATTCCCGTTCCCGTTGTGACCATTCCCGTTGCCGTTCAATTGGATGACCTGAGCAAGTAAATTGGGAACCAGAGTTGCGATTTGCTGCGCCATTTGTTGAGAAATGATCGCAGCCAGTTGAGCATCGACCCCATTGTTGTTGTGACCAGGACCTTGGTCATGACCATGGTTGTCACTACCTTCATCGTGGTTCTCACCAGTGCTGTTGCGAGTGCTGCGACGAGGAGGCATGATCTGTAATAGACACAATGAAATGAATGAGAGTTTATATAAGGAATGTAATCATTTATTCATTAATTAAAACGAATAAACGAAAACGTTGACTTATCAAAGATTCTCAATTCTAATAACATATGAAGACATGCTTTAGCCTATAAGTGAACACTCATCCCGAGAATTCCCAGGTAGGCATCCGGGTCCCTCGTCTGATTGGGATATATGCGCAATGCCGGCCTAGACAGAAGACTCAGAATACAGGCGTTCACCCTTCCAGATTGCACGTGTTCGTTATTAAAATCTAGAACTTTGACGAGATCTCAAGGTGGTTCAGGTTAAACCTGAGGATTTCGCCTTATTAGTCTAAGAGTGAATCCAGTGATGGAGAGCAACCTTCTTGTAGGGATGAAAGTAGGGATATGAAGTAGGAGGGAGATAGAGAATAGCAAACAAAGGAAGCAAGTACTGGTTAAATCCTATGGTTATAGACTAGATTATTTCTCTAATAACCTAATTCCCTATAACCATGGCTCTGATACCAATCTGTAACACCCCAACCGATGGCGGAAACATCGGGGTGCCACGTATTGATGATTGTTCAGTAGCTCATGGAGAATAATAAGTTTCATTAATTAATTTAAATAAATTACATACAATTGATCTACAAGAATTCGTACATCAAATTGAATAAACTATGCACATATCTTCAAGCAAGTCTTCAAGCAAGTAGGACCTGAAACATGTTAAGTTGAAAATGTTTGGGTCAACAAAAGTTGGTGAGAATTACATAGGTTTTTGAGAAATAGTTGATAACAATAGTTTGTACAACACTCAGGGTTGCATGATGATAGAATATGATACCGACATGTAGCAATGCGTCTTTGTACAACCAAACCTTGTGTCGACTGATGACTAACTCGCAAGTTAGTTAAATGTTATTACTGTTATCGATCATCCCTGAGTCTATGCGGGGGATGGGTTTGTCAGACCTATAGCGCTATAATCTAAACAGGCGGCTTGATCATTGTTAATGATTGTACTGTGTCTTTTTGTTACAGTCAAATGATAGAATGATGTTGTAATTGAATCACAAGTAAATATGAGTAAATGATAGTATAAAATGTTTAAACATGTTTCACCCCAAAAATAGTGAAAATAGAGTAAAGGGGCTATGTAAACTCACCTTGGTAAAATGTTATATCTGTTGAGAAATTTGGGTAATTGTGTTGACCAATGTATCAAGTATCACCCTATAATAAAGTAATAAATATGTCTAAGTCTATCTAGTATATAAATGTATATGTTCTAGGGTTTCGAATTTGGGGATAAATGCTTGTTTGATTATTAAAAATATTCGCCAATTGAGAGAAATTTAGTAAATAAATAACCAAAAATCTTTTTATGGAATTTAAATTTAGGATGATCACAATAATGTGTTTAAAGTATAAAAATAATTTTTGCAAAATTATTTCCTTTAAAATAGATTTTTAAATCTATTTATTACAAATTGCCAAAACTTAACTTTAATATTCAAAAATACTAAAATTAAAGAATTATTATTTTAAAAATCATATTTCTGTTCTAAATATTTAAAAATAATTTGTATAAAATTTTGGTGCAAAAATAACAAAAATTGAATTTATTATGATTTAATTATGATTAAATCTAACAAAAATTGCTTAAAAATATTAAATAAATGATTTTTCAGAAATAAAAATCATTTCTGAATAGTTTAATGTTATAAAAACTTAGGATAATTTTTGTGGAAATTAATAAGATCGTTTTGATATTTTTATAGATTTTTATAAATAAAATAGAATAAACTTGATTTAATTATTATAAATATTAAATAAATAAATTTCAGAAAACTAAAAAATGGTAGATGAAACTTTGACATCAGATTTGTTAAAAATAATTTTTTTAGAATTTATAACAAGGTTTTAATAATTAAAAATGAATTTATAAGTTTAAATGTAATTTATATATTATTAATTGATAAAAAAAAAGTTTAATGAAAAAGAAAGGTATGGGACGCCATGGACAGGAATCGAACCCGGGTGGATTAGGGCCAAGCAACAGTCACAACCACTTGGTCTAGACCAGTGGTTGTGATTGTTTTTTTGTTTTTAATTATATAAATATGCTATGCAAACCTAGTTTATCCCCAAATCAACAATTACGAACCCTAGCTTAATCAATCGGACAGATTACACAATGATAACCCAATTAACCTTAGGGTTATCATTGTGTGTATCCCGAAGATCAAAACCCAACAAAAACATTGTACTTACAGTGTAGTATCGTGTTCGATTGAATGGTCAAGTTAAAAAGTCAAACAACGATCAAGGATAAGAACAGAGTGATTATTGTGGAGAATTGGAGGTGGAGAAATGATTATGAGCGAGTTGTGATCGTTCTCAGTAGATCAATTTATAGTGTGGATCAAGGTATGATTTAATTGGTAAGTTTACCTAGATTAATTGTCAAACGCGTATGGGTTTTAAAAATTGGTCAACGATGATGATAATTAGCGTGTAATCTAGTCGTATAGGGCCGGCAATCATGGTTCCATTCCATTTCAGGATTAAACGTGTTTAAAGACGTTGATTAGGTTGGTCAAATAAAAAAAATATATATATATATAATACTGCTGCTAATGCTGTTCGACGAGCAGGAAGACAAAAAGGGAATCAGAGTAATGCGTGCATATATATAAAATGAATAAGAATGAAATCAAAATGCAAGTGTGGCTCAGTTGGTCATGCGTCTGTGTGGGTGTGGGTTGGTCGCCGGTTCGAAACATGGGGGAAACATCCCTTTTTTTTTTTAACATGAAGAGGGAAGTTGGGCTGGGCTGGTTGGGCCGACTCCTTGGGCTCAGCAGGCCCAGTCTGATTCTAAGGAAAGGGAAAGGGTGGTTTGGGTTTGGGTTTGGGCTTAGATTAATAAAAATCAATCCACACTATTGTTTTTATGTATTATTATTATTATTATTATTATTATTATTATTATTATTATATATATATATATATATACACATATAGATATATAATTATCATTGTATAGGGGTTCAAAATATCACCAAGAATAATAGGGCTTGTCGTTTTAATCCGTAACGTATAAATAGTTAAATGCGAAATGTTACAGGTTTAGGTTCACATAATCACGTATGGTTTTCACATAAGTTTGTCAGATATCACCGAGACACATAAGTTTGTTATTCACCAACGTCCGAGGTTCACTAATCATGAAATCACATGTTAACTCACACAAGGAGTCAGAACCCGACCCACACAAGGAGTCAAAGCATCTCATAACCCGAGATGTGAAAGTAGTCCCAAACCGGACTAGAAAACGTTTTGTAAGTTGTCTCAAACCCGAGATAATGCTCGTATGTCCTATCTAGCTATCTAGATAACCCTCGTTAAGTATAATATACGCGTGACTCGCTAAGGTAGACTTTAATCTAGACCACGTTGTTAACCAGAATTTGCCGGGTGTCACACATACTTTGTTGTTTTAATAATCTTTTATACAGTTAATATCTAGGGTTGTATTTTTATATTTAAGAAGTTCATAGAAGAGAAATCGAATAATATATTGATGCATGGAACTATCGTAGTCGCTCATAAAATTGATAGGTAAGGTACAAAAGTTGATAAATAAAGTACAGTGAGATGGTTTTGTATGTTTGGGTTTGACATGCATGAGAAACATGACCATATTATAGCCTTACTTATGGGTTAATGTATAGAAAGCTCTTAAGGGTTGTCATGAAAAAAATGTTTTTGCAATTGAAAACCACAAAGTATCCATATAATCTGAATACAACATATAACATCTTACGATTATATAGTGGTATACACAATTGGTTGTCGACTTCATCCTCTGCAGATGCACCCATACTATATTTTAATGAAGAACCTCCAGGACTTTGAATCTATGATGTTCTTTGGGCAAAAATATGTCTTTTTGGATTATGTTGTTATTTATGAAATGTTACTGGTTACAAATATTTATGTGCAAACTTTTGGTAAAGCTATTGGTTAATAGAGTATGTTGGTTCCAACTAATTTATATATGTTAGTGCCAATCATGTCTTATTAGCAAATCAAATAATACGTGAAACTCATAGCGAAATGCGGTGCATGTTACATTCTTAGTATAGAATTGCGTTGTAAGTTGCCGATCCCGTCGCATCGTGCGGTGCATCGTCACTAGTTGTATGAATATAAACAATTAGTAATTGGGTTTTTTAGTAATACAAAATCGTTTAATTTCATTTATGTTCATGAACGTCCATTTATGATCGTTCATGAAATGTTCGTTTAGGTTTTAAACGAATGAACATAAATGAACACAAACATAATAATTTTCTTAATGAACGAATGCGAACAAAAAATGTGTTCGATTATATATTCGTGTTCGATTAAACTTAAATGAACAAAAACGAACATGACTATGTTCGTGTTCGTTCGATTTGTTTACAAGCCTATTTATAACAAATCAAACATTCTTGTACTTCAGCCCTATATCAGGCCCCCCCATCACCTTTCTTCATGTTCAAATTTTGTAGAAACGACACTATAGAACATCAAAATTTAATGTATGTACTTTAAAATCGACTGACATGTGGTGATTATTGAAATATAGTTAAATTATGTACGAGTAGAGACAACAGTCGATAGTCATGAAAAGTTACCATCTTTAATTTTTTAAGTCGATAGCAATTACGTCATTTTTATTTATCTTCAAAATGAATATTCACTGCTTACCTATTGATTGTTTTATTCGGTGTCACCCAAGTGATCAATTGTATATCCCTTATAAAAATTGAACATATATATATATATCATTTTTCACATATACTCACTTTAAACATTAGAATCGTCTATTATCATCATCATCATGACATATCATTTGATACCAATTTAGTTATTTTTTTAGGTGTACATCACAACTTTAGAATGTCTTGAGGAAATGACAAATTTGTATAGAGATTTCACTCAAGCAAGATGTGCACATGTAAAATTAGAAGTAAGTTTTCTGAGTTATCAAGTGTTGACCCTTTACAAAAAAAATTTTCTGAAAAACGATCTGTTTCTCTAACGGTACATACCGTTTGTCACTTCATATTAAATTTGCTATACCAAAAAATCTCGAATGGTAAGTTTATTATATGCGTTTGGAACGCAAGTGTCACGTATGCATACCTTGGGTATAACGATGGCTGCGAAAATAAAAGAACAAGTCATATTTAGTCCCTCGCTTTTTCTTAAATTATAACTTTGCTTTAATTATATAGTACAACAGTGGACCGTTGAAATTAAAGGATCTCATGTGCTCTTTATTATACTTATGTCACACACTAAGGCCTCGTTTGTTTGCATCTCAATGAGTCTGATTGGACGCACGTCTGACTCGGTCAGACAAATGGGTGTTTGGTTCGGCGGGTCTGAACATAATACTAGAATGACTTAACCACTGATCCGGTCAGATGTCTAACCAAACATCACTGAATGATTCAACACTTAACCATTCAGATTTCTTACTGGGTCAGCGCTTACACATTCAGATGTTACCAAACGGCCCCTAAACCATATCTCATTTTATGTTTTTACATCATCAAAATTAATAAATTTAATCACCATTGTTATTTGAAAGAGGTAATTTTACAACAAGATGACATGTAAACGGACAATAGGATGTGTCACAACCTATTTTTAAATAGCAAACTATATCCTAAAAAAGCGTTGGTTCCTAGGGGTTGAGAATTACTGTGCACGACCCTCTGCACTATGTCTAGAAATCAAATAGTTTTGAAAGCTAAAGAGCTAAAAGTATAAAAAGCAAAAGGCACGAAACATGTTGATTATCAAAGCAAATTTTTTCATGCTTTGGAACTTTCTTAGATTTCGCCTCCAACACCGCTTGTCCAGCTATGAACTTGTTGTCCCTAAGGCCAATATGGGGGGACACTCCGGTAAGGTCCACACAAATTTGTTTCTCACCCGCCCAGTCGAACAAAAGAATATCTGCTCAGCGCAAAGTAGACCTCCCTTCCAGCCGGTTTGTTAGAAATATTTTGGGGGACTCTTTTTTCGTAGATATCCCTATCCGCTTGAGCACATCCCATAAGACAACCCAGACCAAGTCACGTCTGTATTCGAACCCCGACAACTCCTTGAAATGGATTGCATACTGCCTAAATTTATCCATACAAGCCTTGCGACAAACTGGGCCAAGAATTATTGAAAACAAGAGAATCATTAGACAATATTTAATGACGATCTGATATTCAACTATAGACATATGTTGTTCAAACCCATCAATGAGAAAAATAGAAAGAAAAAACAGGAAGAGATATGCTAAAAAAGCAACAAAAAAAATTATAAAAAAGGAAAGGAATTGATCACTATGCGCTACATGCCCAAGGAGGAAAGGAGAAATGCCTCCAAAAATAAAAGAAAAAAAAAAACTACAGATGCAATCTACATGTCAAGAAACATGCACATGATAAATCTCTCATCATTTTTAAATGGCTACATTTTTTATACGTCATTTTAATAAAAAATATATGCCATAAAACAGAGCATTTTTGTTTTTGTTATTAGTATGACTAGATATTTGCCCACGTGAACACGCGGTTCACCAACGTACAATTATTTGGAGTAGTATAACGTATAAGAAAAATACAGTAGAAATATTTTATTAAAATTTAAAACCAACAAATACAAATTTTATTCAAATATCACTAAATATTTCCTTATACACCACATTTTTTGTTTTAGTTTTAACATTCCCATCACCATAAAGTATAAGTAATTTCACCTCTACCCTGCTTTAACTCTTGACAATGCGACATAAAGTTGCCTTGTGAGAATACAGGGTCTCTTAAATACAATCCAACCTTCGATAGAGACTGTCTTTGGCTTTTATTGATGGTCATTGCGAAACATACGGATATTGGAAATTAACGCCTTTGGAACTTCACTGGAATCTTGTTATCAGATGGTATTTGAGGAGCATTATCTAGTAAAAAATAAATAGTAGTAAAAAATATTGATGATAAAATTTTAAAAGTAAGACATCGTTTGAGTTAGATCATTTAAAATTCGAATTAAATGTTATAATTAAGTCTAATTGTTACCATTATAGATATTAAAATATGAAATACGTAAATAAAACATTTAATATTTGAATATTTATAAAGTTTAACTGAAATCTATCAATTCAAATTTTTGTATTCAAAGTTTGAATTTTAACTTGTAAATAATTTTAGAAATTTGTAACTAAATCTATCATTTGTTAAATTTTAAATATAAAGAAATATCTAATTAGTATATCTCTATTTTAAAGGTAATAGTAGGATTGTTTGTTACAATTATTAACTTAACTTTAAAAGTTTGAAATTTTTTAAAATATTCAAATCATTCAAAATTCAAATTAAATGCTATAATTAAGTCTAATTGTTACCTTTATTATCTAGAATTCAAAATTTAGAATTTTTATAATGTTAACAAAATTTTAAAATTTATATTATAGATATTGAAATATGAAATTATATATTTAAATAGAATATTTAATATTTGAATAGATATAAATTTTAACTGAAATCTATCAATTCAAATTCTAATAAGCAAAATTTGAATTTTAACTTGTAACTGATTGGAGAAGTTTATAATCAAAACTATTATTTGTTAAATTTTAAATATATTAGGAAATCTCTAATTATAACAACTCTATTTTAATGGTCATAGTAGGATTAATTGTTACAACTATTAATTTAAATTCAAAGTTTGATATTTTTTAAAATATTCAGATAATGCAAAATTTGAATTAAATGTTATAATTAAGTCTTATTGTTACCATTATTATTCAAAATTTAGAATTCTATAATGTTAAAAATATTTAAAGTTATAGATATCGAAATATGAAATTATATACTTAAATAGAACATTTAATATTTGAATATTTATAAAGTTTAATTGAAATCTATCAATTCAAATTCTATAAATCAAAATTTGAAAGATTCAAATCATTCAAAAATTTGAATTAAATATTTTAAATGTGTTAATTAAAATCTAAATATAAATGTTACCATAAATCTTAAATTCAATTTTTTGAGATTACATATTTAAATAAAACATTTAGTATTCAAATATTTTTAAAATTTAACATAAATCTATAATTTCAAATTATAGTATTTAAAATTTTAATTTTTACTTGTAATTAATTTGAGAAAATTACAACCAAAATTATTAATTGTTATATTTTAAATATAGTAGGAAATCATAATTTAAAGATAATAAATAGTTTTGTAATGGTGACCATTATTAACTTTAATTCAAAATTTTAATTTTTTTAAAACATTAAGTCATTCAAAATGTGTAATTAAAAGCACAATTAGTATGTGTAATTTGTTACCATTATTAAACAAAATTCAAATTTTGAAATTTTGTCTAATTCATATTTAAATATTTCGAATTTTAATTTGAAATTTGAAATTGATAATTCGCCATTTAATTGATTACCAATATAAGCTAAACTAATATTAGGATAATATAGGGCAATTAATAGGATCAATTAATGTATTAATAAGAGTTGACACAACTTATGTAAGGACTTTGAATCATAGTAACTGTGTAAATAAAAGGATAATTAGTATGTGTAAATAAAAGGATAATTAGTATGTGTAATCATAATTATTAACATTAGATGTTTCTAATATTGTGTAAATCATGATAAATGCTAATTATATGCTAAAAATAGTAATGTGACAAATCAAAGAATTAAACATTTATTTTGTGTTTAAATGTCTTTAATTTTAAAAACCGGATTTTTTAAAATTTTTGATTTTAAATGCTTGAAAACAAAGTAATTCAAATGAAAATAGGCGTATTAATTATGATGAAAAAAATTCAAATTTAACTTTTGTAAGTCCCAAATACTAGATCTTGTTAAATGCAATAGATTGTTATCACTTAGAAACACCTATTTGTTAGGTGTTTTAAGTGATTAATCCAGAAAAACAAAGATACTAGATAAAGCTAGCAAAACCGACACACAAGATAAAGAGATTCAAGCTTTCCATTACTGATAAACATCAAAGAACCATGGATTACAGAATTAAGTACGCACCCTTTAAACTTGTGCTATCAGGATAATATCCAAAACCCTAACCCTAGAGCTGCACACACATTGCTTATATAGGCAGGCTGATGGGCCTGCGCACTTAACACAAGTGCGCAGGGCCCGTGCCCTAAGTGCGCAGCCTAGGGTTTCCCTTGCAATACTTTGTGTTAATTACATAATAAGCCCTTTAACTATCAAACTATACAGCTAGCTATCAAAAGTCTATGATCTGGTAATTGTGGTCTCAATATAACCCAACAATATTCCCCCTAGACCACAGCTACCAGTTCTTCCATCTTCAATCAATCTCAACCTCGCTTTGCTCCCCCTCAGCCTATTCTGGGGGGTCTTGAATGTACACGGCGACTGGATCTTCTTCAACCACTGGAGGTGCTTGAGTAGATTCTGTTGCAGGTCTTTCCAGATCAGCTACTGTTGCAGGATCTTGTGTCTGTACCTCTGAAGTGGTCTCGGCTTCAGGTTGAGTAACTTCTGCAGCAGCAGCAACAGTAGCTTGGGCAGCTTTCTCCCTTTCTTCTTTTTCTTTATCTGCTGCATTGATCCTGTCAACTATATCGAGCAGCTCCCTTTTCAGATTCATAGCCCGATCCACAGCCCTCCTAAGTAACACCGCTTCTTCAAACAGGACATTCCCAGCACCTACGTTAATTTGATTTGCGAAGAGTATATTCAGATCCGATAGATTAAACGCAAACACATCTACCGGATCCAAGATCCTTATGGCCTCCGAATCGTCCTGCAATTTGATGACTGCTTCACCAGTATTGCTGTCATAAAACCACTTCTTAAAGTCCCTCAGCATAACTGGAAGCTCAGATCGAATAGGAACTCGTGTGACGACCTGAGGAGGGTCAATCACATAAGTTATCATGCCTTGTCCTGTTGCTGGATCAATTCGTCTCTTGGAGATTCGTCTCCTTGGTTTCTGTGGCTTGAAGATTTGGAAATCGGTTTCACACTCCTTCTTTATGAACCAATCAAGCATCGTCCCCGTGGTGTCATTTGTGCGGTTGATGAACGGGGCTATACTGAGTTCCCTGATATCCCAACGGGGGAGAGACTTCAGTTCCTGTCGGCCTTTGAAGTACTGTATCACTCCCCCTCTTCTCTTCACAGCAAACAACCTTTTCTCTTCGTCATACTTCCAGGAGATAATCCTCTCCTTGTGAGCTTCCCTGGTGTGATGGATGTTTTGATGCAGGACTGGAATGGTGATGGGCCTTCTAGGAAACCAAGTTGATCTTTCAGGATCCAACTTATGCCCATCTGACGTCCCGTATACAACTTCTTCTTCCATTCCCATCTCCACAAATCTATCGGGCATCTCATCTTCACTAATCTCGTCCACCTCACTTTCCTCAGCAACTCTTTCTCTCTCTTTCTCTTCCTCCAGAAATTTCCCGAAATCAAAAACCTCATCGAATGTAGTGCTGGGAGCACCAGTCTGCTGTTGCTTCAATTCTTGGAACATGTCAAACATTTTCATCTGAACCTGATTCTGAAACTTGATCAGGTATCGTTGATCCTTGATGATTTTCTCCATATTCCTGTTCTTGTGCTTGAGCTTCTTGACTTTCTTTCTCAGCTATTGATTGTTATGCACATCACTTTTCAGGGTACAGATCTCCCTGGCAGCCGTCTTTCCAACCTCTTTGACTAGCTTCTCATACAGTTCCTGATGCACCGGTTTGTGACGTGGTGCAGCAGGAGCTGAGGAGGATGGTTCAGCTGGCCGTTGAGCTGGTGCTTTAGGGGCTGGAGCAGCAGCTGTGGAAGGCCCTGGTTGTTCTGCCCCGAAGATAGATTCCAAGATCATTTGTTGCTCGATATCGTCCTCAGTCATTACGCGAGGAATCTCAGACTGAGGTAACTGTTCTCTTCTTTTCTTTCTCTCGGCCCTCTTTAACTCAGCAACTTGTTGTAGGGCTGCAGCAGTTTCAAGCTGTTCGGGTGTCAGTGTTTCTCTTCCTTCTTTTAACAAACCAGTTGGCCTCTTCCTTTTGCTGGGCTTTGATGGAGCAGTTTCAGTTGCCACTCTTTTGCCCCTGGCCTTCTCTAGAGCTATCTCTTCAGCAGTTGGCTGGGCTGAAGATGGAGCAGGGTTAGATGATCCAGGTGCAGAAGCAGCAGTGGATTGTTGACGAGCTTCTGTAACATCTAGCCTTCTCTTCTTGATCTTGTTGTAAAGCTCCATGACCAAAGGATATCGCTGGGCTGCATACATATTCTCCAGCATGGGTTCCCAGTCAGGCGTGTTGCATTTAGTAAAGAATCGTGCACCTTTGGTGAAATTGTATTGATCACCGAGGGGCAGATTCTCGTGTTGTGCGTTAATCATCATCTGCACAAACCTTGGGTACATAACCCATTTGCCTGACCCAGCCTCAGCATTCTTTACCATATAATCAAAGATCATGCCCGACAAGTTGAAGGCTTCATTCTTGCAAATCTTTATCATTGCAGTCGACTATTCAGTGCTGAGCGCGTTGTAGCCTCCTTTCCTATGACACAGAGACATAATAAATACGTGACTGATGAGTCTCCAGTCTTTTGTCAGCTGACTTTTCTTGATATCGCCTCTCTTGTCAAAATCTCCTTTGTAGCCGAAATTCTTGAACTGTTGGTGAACATCGGATTTGGACATAAATCTGACAGTTCCTGGCTGATCTTGAAGTCTCAGCACATTCCGAACGGTATCTTCAGTGATGACTACAGCCTTGTTTCTGACTGTAGCGTTGATTCGCTTGACTCGTCCAGCAACTTCAACTCGAGCAGACCTCCAGAAGTCTTCAATGTGAGAACAGTAAACTGGTACAATGTGCTGCACAGCGTATCCGACTTTGCTGCGTCTGATCCAGGTCACTACGTCTTTAAACTTGACATCATCGGTCTCAAGATTCGTCGGCTGATTGTGCATTCCTCTTGGATCCCAGTCGAGTGCCATCTGTTTAAACCAAGAGCACGAAAAGCAAATTAGATCTCTTGAATATGAATCGACGACCAAACGACTGACCTTAGACTTAAACTTCGACGGACAGCGTACTTAGACTTAGACTTTTATTATTTTTTTTTTTAAGTTTTGTATTTTAACGGTCATAGGATTAAGGTTTGATGGATTTGATTTATCAGTGTCAATGATACGTTTGATTTTCAGTTTAAGATCATTAACGTTCAGGTCTAAATACACAGTCCGTTCAAGTGTCTGAATAGTCATGATGAAGGTCACATTTTGTTTAATGTTCAAGTACGCAGATCCACAAGTGCGCAGGCAAAGTCAAGGTCAATTGAGTCAAGTACTCAGTCAAGTACGCACACACTTGACTGAGCACATAGGTTAGTACGCAGGCAATAGATGGACAAGAACTTAAGTGCGCAGATCAGTCATGATTTGGGCATGGTAACCCC
Organism: Ambrosia trifida; assembly: GCA_028751855.1. Taxonomy (NCBI): domain Eukaryota; kingdom Viridiplantae; phylum Streptophyta; class Magnoliopsida; order Asterales; family Asteraceae; genus Ambrosia; species Ambrosia trifida. Next base: position 21,566,119 of record CM054124.1, on the reverse strand, counting down.
TAGTCATGACAGGCAAGTTTGTGTACTAGATAAGTACGCAGACACTTAAACCTTCGTTTAAGATTTTAAGTTCACAGCCAAGTGCGCAGCCTTCAAGGGTTTCAGTGGCTTTGAATAAGTATGAGACAAGTGCGCAGTCTCTATGAGACAAGTGCGCACTGTTCATCCTTAAGTGCGCAATCTTCATAAGTTTAAACCCATTGTTTAAGCCATAACAAACAGATGAGATCTTGATTATCCTGTGATCACAACAATAAAAACCATTAGTATAAGAAATCTACCTTAATCAGTGGTTAGAATCAACAAAGAAGGAAACAAGATGGATGGTATAGGATGATTTATGAAGATTAATGCGTGATAATAGTGATTAGGGTTTAAGGTTTGCTGATGATGATCAGATATGGTTAAAGTGAAATAGGGTTTAAAGAGGATAAAAACTGTTAAAATTTTTTACAGAATATATATACAGTGGCCCTATGGGCCTGCGCACTTGAGTTAAGTGCGCAGGGCCCATTTAAGTACGCAGCAGTTTACAATTTGGCCCAATAAGAGTTTTAATAACCCAAATTCATTTTAATAAGTGGGATTTTACCAGATCTCACCTTCTGCATTCAAGATCATACTAACCATACCTGCCAGAACCCGTTTCAACTTCCCGTTGGATAGCTGTAGCCTAAGAACAATTGTCGGTATGCTTGTCCACTTAAATCCATGCCTTTTCTCTTTCAACATGTGTTTGGTGATGCTGTTTATCATGTTCTTCGGTAATATTGACGAAAATTTTATGGACCCCACAGTGTGCTAGGTATTGGCCTACCGATCCTCAAGGTTTATTGAAAAATAATGATGAGAGCTTCAGGTCTATGTTACCATAAGCAAAGAAGATGATCATTATCTTGATCAGATGATGAGAGCTCCAGGTCTATGTTACCATAAGCAGAGAAGATGATCATCTGATCGTTTGGTGAGCTATCTAAATATGTTTGCACGTCACTAACATTGCGTGTCTTTTGCTGCTCAATTTTCAAAAATTTTCTTAGCCCCGCATTGGTAGCTTGCACTCTTAGGTGTCTTTTGATTTACCTATGCACAAAATTTTCTGTGTCTTTTAATTTCTCAACCTGTGTATGACCGGACTCAGCTTGTGCAGACCTATAGCACAGTGGGAATCCAGCTTTCCGTGTAGATCTTCATTGTTAATCACCTATTAGCAGTTTACTTGATTCCAGGCTGAATCTACCGACACATTGTTGTTTGAGGCTACAACATCCTCTGAGTCCTATTCACATGCTGACGAGATATGATTAGTTTCTATCATTTCCTGAAATAATTTTGCATTAGGGATGGACTGGTTTACTTTCTCCCCTAAAAATCTTGTTTTAAATAAAAAGAAGATTTTTTTGTAAATTATGCACAAGTAAAGTTTTTTTTTTTAATTATTCAAAATTTATCATCTCAAGCCATGTAACCAACTGATGAAAACGGGTTTTGTCAAAAGCTTTTGTGAAGATATCTGCCTTTTGATCAGCAGTATCTATTGGCAACACCTGTATATATCCTTTGTCGTGAGCATCGCGAATGGAGTGAATCCGAATTTCAATATGTTTGGTTTTAGAATGATCAATTGGATTCTTCACAATGTCACGACAACCATCTTTATCAATGAAAATAGGTGTATGCATGACATTCAAACCGTAGTCCAAAGGCTGATTTTGGATCCATAACACTTGACAACAACAACTGGATGCAGCTGTGTATTCAACTTGAGTAGTGGAGATGGACACAGTAGTCTGCTTCATGCTTTGCCAAGACACCAGCCTGTTACCCAGAAATTGACAACCACCAGAGACAGATTTTCTGTCAATCCTACAACCTGCATGATCACTATCAGAGTAAGCGATTAAATCAAAGTTATCACTCTTAGGATACCATAAACCAAGTTTTTGTGTCCCTTTGAGGTAGCGGAAGACTCTTTTTACTGCAGTTTCATGCGATTGCTTGGGATTGGATTGAAAACGTGCGCAGCATCCAACTGCCCACATGATATCTGGTCTGCTGGCTGTTAGATACATCAGTGAGCCAATCATTGATCGATATGTGTGAGGATTCACTGAAAGGCCTTGAAGATCTGGTACAAGTGTTGTTTGGGCCGCAAAGGAGTATTGGACGGCTTGCAGTCAGTCATGTTGTATTTTGCCAGAATGTCTCTTGTATACTTGGCTTGATGGATGAGAATTCCGTCTTCTTTCTGCTGAACTTCCAAGCCTAAGAAAAACGATAATTCACCCATCATGCTCATTTCAAATTGAGACTTCATAATGCTTTCAAATTCTCTGCACAAATTTTCATCAGTGGAGCCAAAGATAATATCGTCAACATAAATTTGAACAAGGATAGAATGTTTGTTGACTTCTTTGGTGAACAGAGTCATGTCAATCTTCCCTCTGGTGTACCCATTCTGCAGCAAATATGAAGATAAGGTCTCATACCAAGTTCGAGTAGCTTGATGAAGTCCATAGAGAGCCTTATCCAATTTGTAGTATTTGTTGGGATGATGAGGGTCTTCAAAGCCCGGGGGTTGACAGACGTAGACTTCTTCCTTGATCTTCCCGTACAAAAATGCACTCTTCACATCTATTTGAAAGACTTTGAAGTTCTTGTATGAGGCGTATGCCAAGAAGATACGGATGGCTTCAAGTCGAGCAACTGGAGCGAACACTTCCTCCTAATCAATACCTTCCTGCTGACGAAAGCCCTGAACTACCAGACGAGCCTTGTTCTTGATCACCACACCTCTTTCATCCATTTTGTTGCGAAACACCCATCTTGTTCCGATAGGATACTTCCCTTCAGGTAGATCCACAAGTTCCCAAACCTTGAGCTTTCTAAACTGAGACAGCTCATCCTGCATGGCTTCAACCCAACTTGCATCTCTGACAGCATCTTCAATGCTGGAGGGTACCGTCTAAGATAAGAAGGCTGATAGTGCAATATTAAGCTTATCTGCCTGATTTCTAGTGAGAACACCCTCAGAGATTGGTCCAATGATGTTCTCCACAGGATGATTCTTAGATGACTTAAATCCCATGTTTGGTTCTTCTTGAATTTTGGAAGGCAGATTAGAAAGGTGATCTACAGGAATTGATGAGCTAGATGGATCATTTGCAGACTGCTGTGCTAAAGATGTTTCTTCTGAAACTGGAGTACTTTCAGGAGATGGAGTAGTTTCAACAGTTGCATCACCATTTGTGGACTGAAGAGGAACAATTGGATCAGCTACGAGTGGAGAAAATCGGGTAGTGAAAGGTGCAGCATCGTCTTCGGAAGAGTAAAGAGTATCTTCAAGAGGAGAAGGATCGGCTGCTTGATTGTCAGATGATTGTTCTTCAATGATACTGAAATTGTTGAAAACAACATCCACGTCAAAGAACCAGTCAGGACCGGCTCCTGTGTTAGTAGAGTTGGATTCCTGCCAATCAACATAGAAAGATTCGAGAACCATTTTGGTTCGTTTGTTGTACACTCTATAAGCCTTTTGACTTGAAGAGTATCCAACAAAGAAGCACTCATCTCCAACTGCATCAAACTTCATTATGTTCTCGTAGTTGTTAAGCAGCGTACATGAGCATCCAAACGGCCTGAAGTAGTCAATCAGAGGTTTTTTTTTAAAAAAGCAATTCATAACCTGTTTTCCCGCGCGTCATTACAATTAAGACTCTGTTAAGAACATAACAGGCGGTATTCACAGCTTTAGCCCAGAAGATGATCGGCAATTTGGAGTCGATTAGCATGGTTCTGGCCGCTTCAATAAGTGTACGATTCTTCCTTTCAGCAACACCATTCTGTTGAGGAGTTCTCGTAGCACTGTACTGAAGATGAATTCCTTTGTTGTTGCAGAAAGTCACGAAGCTTTGATTTTTGAATTCAGTTCCGTGATCGCTTCTGATTGATCTAACTTTTGTCTTTACTATGTTCTCAATGATAGGAACAAACAGCATCAATATCTCGGCAGCTTCACTTTTGTATTCTAAGAAGTACACCCATGTAAAGCGAGAAAAATCATCTGTTATCACCAAACAATAAGACTTTTTAGCTAAACTTTTAACACTAATAGGACCGAAAAGATCCATATGCAATAGTTGAAGAGGTGAGTCTATAGAGTTCACTGTTTTGGACTTGTGCGATTTCTTGTGTTGTTTTCCTTTGGCACATGCTAAACATTTTTCAGAGAAAGGGAATTCCTTGGAAGGAAGACCTCTGACAAGATTTAATTTTGAAAGTTTGTTAATGTTTTTAAAGTTAACATGTCCTAATCGCCTGTGCCATAACAGTGACTCTGACTCAGATGCTTTAGAAAGTAAGCATGTCATTTGACATTCTGATTTAGCATCTCTCATATTTATCACATATGTGTTATTTTGTCTAGGGGCTTTTAGCATGATCATATTGGTGGGCGGAATGAATCCAGGCTTCAGAAAGATGCACTCCATGTCATTGAATAACACAGATATTCCTTTGTCGCAGACTTGTGACACGCTCAACAGGTTGTAGCACAATTCTGGAACATAATTCACATCTTCTAACTTCAGTGCGTCAGAGACCACATCTCCTATTCCTACAATCTTTCCGCCCTTTTCATTTCCGGTGAAGGAAACGAACTCTCCATCAATAAATCTATGGTTCTTGAGAAGTTCCTTTAGACCAGTCATGTGTCTAGAAGCCCCGCTATCAACATGCCATAGATATCTCATCAGTGCGATCAGCCATTTCTGTAACTTATTCTGAAAAACAAAAGAAAAACACAAGAAATACACATATAAATACAAGAGACTCTATGTACAATCACGACTCAAACCTTTACTTAGTTGACTTTGGGAATCCAGGTTTGGTTTAGTTTTGATCTATCGTGATTCTCACCCAAAACTGACTCTTGTCTTTTCAAAATTTTTGTGGTCTTATCAAAGATTTTTACTGTTTCTTGAAGGTTTTTAATCTGATCAGAAAGACAGTTTAGTGCTTTGACATCACTAAATTTTAAATGACATGTTTTGACCACATGACCCTCATTTCCACATCTAAAGCATTTTGAGTGCTTTGGCTTGATCTCTGGAGAGGGTCTTGATGATGATGGTTGTGATGCTCTTCTCTTGATCTTGCTTGAGCATGAGCTTTCACTAGAACATGGTTCATGAATGTTGTTGTTGCTTGATTCCTCATTTGTGTTGCAGTCTGGCTCGCTAGTGTCACTTTCTGTATCACTCTGTGATTCTTCAGAAATTGTGTTATCTGTCTCACTTTGTGATTCTTCAGAACATGACATATCTGTTGATGATGGAGTAAACTTTGGAATTTCTTCAGTAAGAAATTTCCTGAACCTGTTTCTTTTTAGTTCGGGTACAAACGGAGATGGTCTATATACATTTTCATTATCAGAGAATGCATCATTAAGATCAACACAAACTGGCATAACATTGTCAACACAAATATCTGAGCGTTTGATAGGATTCTTCCTATCATCAGGGTCCACAACGCCCTTTAAATTAAGTTTAGAAGTTAATGTAGTACAGTCATCCGGCCTAGATAAACTATTACAATTATCCATCCTAGATAAACTATTACAATCATCCAGTTTAGTTAAGTTATTACATTCATCCGAATTCAAAATAGTTTTAGACTTGTCATAACTCCAGATGAACCAATTCACTGTAGAGTAATTGGCACCTGGGTGACCTAACCCCATTGTTTGTCCACCACAACTCTCATCATCGTCCACCTGATCCTGTTGGGTCATATCTGCACTGCTTTTACTTATATTAGAGTTTGACTCAGATTTGACACATTCCTTTTCAAAAAGATCATTTTTTGGATGTGGTTTTGGAATGGGTATATATTCACTTTTGCTCAAAGGTAAAAATAGAGATTTTACAATTCTCTTTTTATCCTTATACCCAATTCCATCTTTGACGAATGATTTCCTTGAACAATCAAGGATATCTGTATGAGCATGGTTGCTTACATTCCATTTGTCCACAACAATTTGGAGATGATTTGTTTCATTTCTAGATATTTCTAGTTTTTCTGTTAAGTCATTTATTAAAAAATCTTTTCTGAGAACAAATTCTTTTAGAGTTTGCATTTCAGTTATTGTTGCATTTAACTTTCGCTGATATGCTAACTCATTTTCTTTCATTTCAGTGTTGATTTTTCGGATGTCATCCATTTCTCTTAAAATTTTCCTATTGTGGGACAAACAGTAAGCAACAGCTGTAACACACCTTGGTGAGCACAGCTTTGATTTTATTTCAAGAGGAATACTTACCAGATCTCTCTCCTCAACTGTCTTGGGCACGCTCTGCAACTTCTCATTTGCTTTGCTAGTGGAGGTCTTCTCAGCCACGAGTGCTTCCTCAGACGCCGCTTCTTTTCCTTTATCGGCCACTAGCACTCCTTTCAGACCTGCATTCTCTAGCGCTCCATTCTTTGGCATCTCCGCAGACGGCCCTTCCAGAGAGTTCACGCCGTGTGTGGATTTGGTGCAGATTTTGGCCATCAAAGCCTTGTTAACATCAGCTTCAACCGCTGCAGCCTCCTCTCCCCAGTCAAAGTCCTCAACCACCAGCGCCTTCTGCTGATTATCTTCCCTTCCATCAGTTATGGCCACCATCCTTTTTGCCGGCTTGATTTCTGCTTGACTTAGAGTGGGGCACTCATACTTGAAATGCCCAAGAGTCTTGCAGTTGTAGCATCTGATCTTAGACTTATCAAAGCCCGCTTTTCCCATACCAACTCTTCTACCAGTTCTATCTTGAAACCTCTTCACCCTCAAGGTAATCATGGCCATCTGCCATTTCAAATCCATTTCCTCCATATCATCTGGGTCAACCTGATACATGTCTTCAGGATTCATCATCTCACTCTTAATTTCACCTGTCTTTAAAGCTTCAAAGCTAGACATGAAAGTGTTGAAGAGCTCAACATGTTCATTTGCAAGCTTTGTGAGCTGTGGGTTAAGTGTCTTAGCAGCTGTGTCAGAGTATGAGACTGTCTTTCCCGAATTTGAACTACCACCACCCATTGCATCCACATATGCATGTGACGAGCTTGAACCCATGTTTCCAACTGGAGTCATTAATGCCAGATTCTTCATAGCCGTGGTGGGCACAGCTTTTGGAGCAGTCTGGTTCATCTCTCTTTTCGTGATGTCCATTTCGAAAGACTTTAGAGTGTTGATGAGATCAGCCAATGTAGATTGAGCATCTAGATACTCTTTTCTAATCAACATGCACTGTATGCTCCATTCTTTGGGCAGGGAGCCGAGCAGTTTCTTGATGGAATTTCGGTTGTTAACGGGAATTCCTGCCTTCTTCATCTTGGTTAACATACTCATGAATCTCTCGATATGTGAGCTCAAGCTTTCACCTCGAATGCTACCGAACATGTCATATTCTTTCTGCACCATATCTTCCTTATACTGGCGCTTCTCTTCATTCCCTTCATAGTACTCATTTAACGCAAACCACAGATCGTGCGCAGTCCCATACTCCTCAAACATGTTATAAACATCATTTGATAAGGCCATGGTAAGGGCACCATAAGCCTTATGATCTCTCTGAAGAAGCTGTTTATCGACATTAGTGTAAGTGGTTGGATCAGGGTTAAACTCTTCTCTTGTTGCAGTGGTTCTCATTGGAATGTGTGGGCCCAACTGGATGGAATTCCATTGGGTGAAGTCTGTGACATAGAAGAATGACCTCATTCTGTTCTTCCAAGTTCCATAGTCTTCTACACATTTTAACTTAGGAACTCTAGTTGTTGTTCCGGTTTTGAGTTCTTATTGAGTGATAGGATTTACAGTTGAGTGGTTATCGTTACCGGCCATGATTTAAGTAAATTTTAACAGTTTTGTTTATCAGATTTTATAGTTAACAGTCTAGAAAATGTCCAAAGTCCTTAAGTACGCAGCTAAGTACGCAGAGGTCCAGATCAAGTATGCAGCAGCCTGTAAGAATGTAAATAGCCTTGTCAAGATGTAGTCTTTTGATAAGTACGCAGTCCTGTAAGTACACGTGTAGCTGTGTTTCTTGATAAGTGGGAAGATAAGTCAACACTTGGGCATGGTAAGTGCTCAGTCTTGACTGATCAGTCTGCGCACTAAATGAAGTACGCAGACACTTAAAATCTCGTTTAAGATTTAAGTGCGCAGAAACCCTAGCCAAGTACTCAACACTACACTTCTCAATAAGTATGCACAAAAACAAGGATTTCTGTTTAAGTGCGCGGAAACCCTAGTTAAGTGCTCAAGACGATTAAAAGCAATAAGTACGCACAAACTTGTTTGCCTACTAAAACCAGAGATTTAAGTACTCAACAATCACAAGTATGCAGTATATGAGCTAAGTACTCAAACCAAGAAACAAGTGCTCAACGTATGAAATAAGTGCGCAGAATGTATGAAATAAGTGCGCAGAACAGGCTGTGAAAAACACAAAAACTTAGCTGAATTCTTTCCAAAACATTTTCATTTCATTCTGAAGTGCTTGGATTGAATTTCTACCTAAAATGACATACTATTAACCTTCAGAAACACAATTTCCACGAAATTTGAAGCCAAAATATAAGGAAAACACCTAGATTTAATACATATAGTAAGTTGGAAAATGTTATACAATTCAAGTGCAAGGCTACAGTGCAATTATGTAAGCTATGTATCATACAAATGAGCGAAATCAATCCTGTGACTGTATAATGTACTAAATGAACGGCGATGTACTTATCCAAATAATTGGATAATAACTTAACAATGACCATGGATTCTCCGATGAAAAAGGGGGAGAATCAACCTAGGTGGGTTGTCAATCCAATAGCGCTATCCAATGTTAAGGTCGGCTTGTACATGGTTAATGATTTCACTAAGTACAAATGTATTCTACATGTAATGTCTAAGCATAAAGCACGTATGTAAGCAAATGCACATAGTACTAGAATTGTATTGTAAAAATGTGAACTTGTATTTGTAATTTGTATAAGTGTACATGTAACACCCCAAAAATGAATAAAAGCAAAAAGGGGATAGGAAATACTCACTTTCGCCAAATGACTAGATGACTAAGCGAGCGTGAAAATGCGAGAAATCCAAAGATTCAACAACGAAACAAGTCCAATTTAGAAGAAAAGAAACCGAATAGGAAAAATATCAAGCTTCCAATTTGCCAATTACAAGAGCTTATAATCAAAGCTTTAGTAATATACTTTAGAAGAAAGGTATGAGGGAGAGTTTAATCGAATTGAAACATCGATTTAGAGGTGCAAAGTGTAATGGGTCATAGGTAGGTTTTTATACTAGTTTTGGATTCAATTAGGCTTTAAAATTGGTCAACACAATAAAGTAAGGTTTTAAGATGAATTGACTATTTGACTAGGACTTTGACTAGGATATTGACTGAGACTTTGACTAGGATTTTGACTGAGACTTTGACTAGGACTGGGACTTTGACTGTTTGACTGTCTCAGCGGACCGCGAGGCTAAAAAAAATAAATAATTTTTCTAATTTAATCAATTTTAAGTTCTAGACTTGTTTCCTTCTGTTACTAAGTTGTTTTAGGACTGAAAATTAAGGGCTTTGAGTATCAAGGTCTGAAACATAAGTGCTCGGGTGTAGATGTGAGTATAAAACGTGCATACTTTTACTTATAAAAATTATAAGTTTTTATTAAATTGTGAATTTTGGTCCTATTAAAATACGAGGGTTAAAAATGAAAATTTTGAAATAGTTGAGGAACCAATTATGCACATTTATGAAAAGTGAAGGGTGCCGGTTGTCACATGTATTTATATTTATATAGGATTAATAATTTTGTGTTTAAAGGTTATTAATGAAATGGTAATCACAATTATTAACATTCGATGTTTCCAATATTGTGTAAATCATGATAAATGCTAATTATATGCTAAAAATAGTAATCTGACAAATCAAAGAATTAAGCATTTATTTTGTGTTTAAATGCCTTTAATTTTAAAATCTGGATTTTTTTTTTAAATTTTGATTTTGAATGTTTGAAAACAAAGTAATTCAAATGAAAATAGGCGTATTAATTATGATGAAAAAAATTCAAATTTAACTTTGTTTATAAATGTATTTATATTTATATAGGATTAATAATTTTGTGTTTAAATGTTATTAATGAAATGGTAATCACAATTATTAACATTGGATGTTTCCAATATTGTGTAAATCATGATAAATGCTAATTATATGCTAAAAATAGTAATGTGACAAATCAAAGAATTAAGCATTTATTTTGTGTTTAAATGTCTTTAATTTTAAAATCTGGATTTTTTTTTTAAATTTTGATTTTGAATGTTTGAAAACAAAGTAATTCAAATGAAAATAGGCGTATTAATTATGATGAAAAAAATTCAAATTTAACTTTGTTTATAAATGTATTTATATTTATATAGGATTAATAATTTTGTGTTTAAAGGTTATTAATGAAATAGTAATCATAATTTTTAACATTAGAGGTTTCCAATATTGTGTAAATCATGATAAATGCTAATTATATGCTAAAAATAGTAATGTGACAAATCAAAGAATTAAGCATTTATTTTGTGTTTAAATGTATTTAATTTTAAAAACCGAATTTTTTTAAAATTTTGATTTTGAATGATTAAAAATACATTTATAAATGTATTTATATATGATTAATAATTTTCTGTTTAAAGGTTATCAATGAAATGGTAATTATAATTATTAACATTAGATGTTTCCAATATTGTGTAAATCATAATAAATGCTAATTATACGCTAAAAATAGTAATGTGACAAATTAAAGAATTAAGCATTTATTTTGTGTTTAAATGTCTTTAATTTTAAAAACCATATTTTTTAAAAAAAAAATTTTGTGTTTAAAGGTTATTAATGAAATGGTAATCATAATTATTAACATTGGATGTTTTCAATGTTGCGTAAATCATGATAAATGTTAATTATACGGTAAAAATAGTAATGTGACAAATCAAATAATTAAGCATTTATTTTGTGTTTAAATGTCTTTAATTTTAAAAACCGGATTTTTTTTAAATTTTGATTTTGAATGTTTGAAAATAAAGTAATTCAAATGAAATTAGGCGTATTAATTATGATGAATTTAACTTATTACCAATATAAATTACAATAAATTTAGTAAATGAGTAATTTGAATGTAATAAGGAAATTTAATGAGTTCCTAATTTAAGTCATTTTATTTTCTCATTTTCATTTATTGCTTTTTGTTTTAAAAAAAGGTAAAAAGACTAAAACGTGAAAAATAAATAAGTAAATACATTAAAAAGTTTACAATCAAGGTTTTATTGATGATATAATCACACCTGAGCTAGAGACTTGGATTTTATGAATTACAGCATACCTTCATCATGTCCAGTGGCTAACACCCTGTATGGTGTTAAATGTAAGTCAAGATTTTCCAACTTAAGCAGACAATCCATGAGTGAAACCATTTGAACAACCTACACAAATGAATTTCAGGGGATATTATTTCCGAAAAAAAACATAATGAATTTCCAACACAGAAATCTTAGAAATATTTAATTTACATTTTTAATGTGTGTGATTGAAAGAAAACGTGTAATTAAAATTAATTCACTCAAATCCCTAAATGTAAAAGATTTTGACATTCCTTTCAAATTGTGAATGACTCAACCTAAGGAATTGGAATCTACAGCTAGTGACCACCAAGCATACCAAATCTCAACCACCACTGTCGTTGCATCCACCAACTATCCATCCCTCATAACTCAACCACAGCCGCCACCACCGATGATGGTGGTGCAGATAGTGGTCGGTGGTGCAAGAGCCACAACGGTGGTGCAGTGACCACTAGGTGTTGCCCGTAGTGATGAATTCCTAACTCCTCAGTGATTGTTTTGCACCAAAAAAAACATTAATATAAATTCAAATTTCTATGATAAATTCCCAATCTTTTTGGCAATTTCAAATTCAAAACATGTTGTGCAAACTAAACGCACCCTTGTCCATTCTAAATTACTTTCGTAAAATATAGGTAACATTATGTAATTATGTAGTATGTAATATAGAGATGGTATAAATGAAACAAAAACAAAGATTTATACCTTGTTAAAAATGCGAAAGAAGATATTGATTTTGATTTGAGTAGCCCCTTCACTCATCTCCACAGGAATCAGTTGAACCAAACAAAATAACAAAAAATAAAAACCACAACCAAAAGGAAATTAAATTCGTAAAATAGAGATAGATCAAAAGAGAGATTTACATGAATACATTAAACGTCTCCAAAATCAAAGACTGCTTCCACTCAAAAAACGCTTCGTTTTCCAACACGATGTTTGGGTGCATATCGATAATACCTTGAAGAAGAAGAAGAAGAAGGAGGAGGATGGTGAGGATGGAGAATAGATGAACAATGATTTGAGTTTTTTTGATTCACTATGAGAGAAGAAATGTTTTGAAAAAAAAAGAGTATAAGAGAATAAATGTTTTAAAAAATTAGGAAAGTTAATAATTGTGATATAATAATAATAATTGTCATTAATAATTGTGTTTGACCAAAACTTGTGTTTTAATATAGATTTTCGATTTTTTTTAAAACATAAAATTTTATAAATTCCATGGTTGTGCCATGTGGCACAATTTGATAGGAGAGAAAATTGAAGGCTTAACATGGGAGTACCATGTATACACATTGAGTTTATTTTATTAGTTGTATAGATAGATATTGCTATAGTTTTTTTAATCGAACACCCGATTTAAAAAAATAAAATGGCCAGAACATAAGGCACTGTGTGTAAATTGACGCTTAGGTGTAAACACCATGTGTAATTTGTGAAAAAAAAAATGCAAAACATAGTAAATAATGTAAAAAATCTAAAATCCTATAAATGTTAAAAATTCAATGTTCAAGTTAAAAAAACATGCTGAAAAAAAAAAGACGTCAACTGGCAAAACAGTACAGTCATTACTAAATATACATCATGTTCAAACGCCTACAAAGCCATTAATTAACCGAAAGATTATGATTAAATACACAGTGAAAAAATAGAAAGTCGTAGAATGGTAGCAAACGAACTTTGATTGAACTCATTCAAGTGGTATTGGAACCGTTTTATCAAACCCTACGATCTTAGTTTTCAGGTTTTCGCTTATTTGGATTCATAGCTTGTAGTTTTTAGACTTCGTGTTGTTGGAAATAAGGTGAATGTAGATTTAAGTATAATTTAGTGAAATTATAATTATTAATTATATTCTTCATGTGGTGAAATCAAGACAAATAAAAATGCTTTATGAGGCTTGAATAGAGTTTTATGGCTAATAAAGTCTCTAATTATGTGAGACTTTTCACTAGCCATGGTTCATGTACACATATGAGGCTTTGTACTTCATTTTTGAGACATGAGATACATGATACATGTGAAACCTTTCACTATCCATGTTCTTATATAATTAGTAGGCTATGTGCCTTATTTGATAGTAGAAGGAATATACATGGAAAATTACACTAAAAACTCTTGCAACACATATACACTCAAGAGTAGCAACCAAGTATCGATTTCTTTTCAGGCAAGTGGGATAGTCCGGCAGTGCACCATCGTCACTGTTTCGAACCGGTGTACCCTGGGAACAGACGAAGAATCTGTTTAAGGGAAATGTGTCAAACACAAGCCCGGTTCAATTCTATGATTTCGTTTTCTTTTGGATTTTGCTGCAGCAAGCAAGGAGATTCTGATACATGTGAGCTTCATGTAAGAAAGGCGTGTGGCGATTACAATGTAAGTTTTCTAACAAACTTAAACAGATTAGTAAACAAACTTTCGTGTTCTTCCTAACGAATTTGGGTTCGCAAAAGTTTGTACATGTTTTCTTTTGGTACATCGAATTGAATTACATTCATAATGGGAATGCAATCTTTAATCCGAAAGACTGTTTTACAAAACGAATTTTTTGATTTAATTTTCGGATTCATGGGTTTTGGGTTGTGTTTAGATAAACCGGACTATTAACATTTCTAACATGGATTTAAACTTTTTTAATGTATTGAATTTCTAATGAAAGTATTAGAAAAGACATAATATTTGTAAACCCATGTAAAACGTTTGATAAAGTTTTCTTTCTAGTAAGTGTATTAGAAAGATAATCTTAAGGTATTTGAAATGTATACTTTTTCAACTAAGAGTATTGGAAATTAAAAGGTTTCGAAATATATGGTTTTGAAACATGTATTTCTAACAAATGTGTTAGAATCGACGACGTTGAAAGAATAACGTGTCATGAAACATTTCTAATAAGCGTATTATAAATTATTATTTACAAAATCATAAGTTTAAATTGTAAACTTATATATTGATTTCTCTAACGGGCATGTTAGAAATTGATGACTTTGTAAAGACAAAATAAGGTGTTTATATTTTCTAACAAGTGTGTTAGAAAAGATTATTGTACAAAATACACAAATGTGTTGGAAATGATTATTTTGAAAAATAATCAACATTAAACCGGTTTGGTTAAAATTTGACAGTTTCGAACAAGCGAGTTTGAAATGGGTATATTTTAGAAAATACAAAGTTAATACCGTTTATGTAGATGGTCTAATTTTCTAACGAGGGTGTTAGAACCGGTTTATTTTATATAAACCAACAAGTTCTAAAACGATTGTCATAATCGTGTATTTCTAACAAGCATGTTAGAAACGGTTGAGAATATAGGCCATTGACCTTTAAAATGATTTTGGTAATCGTTTATTTCTAAAGGGTGTGTTAGAAAAGGTTTATTTGATATAACTAAACTCTATATGATGAAACGTGTAATCGTTTGCATTCTAACAAGTATGTTAGAAATGGTTAATCATGAAAACCATATACTCTAACAAGTGAGTTAGGAATGGTTTAAATAATAAAACTATATTAGAGTTTATGGTTTTGATTTGTAATCAAAACATAAATATGTATAGTTTATGGAAAATTCTTGTAAAAGTAGAAATGTTTTGTATGAATAAAACATATCTTTTGCAAATTATATATGTTTTGATACTTGTATGAGAAGTATGATGACTTGAACCATATACTAAACTAGAGAGACTATTTAGCGTAAAACAACTTGATGTTGTTTAGGACATATTTACTTGTTCGACTACTTGTGAGTAGTTAAGTATAAACAACTTTGTTGTTTTGAACAGTGGATTGAGGGAGTACCTCGAAACATGCCACGGGATGATATAATTGTTATTATTTCGTCGAACAATAAAGTGTTGAAGAGAATAACACTTTTAGATTTGATGTTTATATATCCTTATATGAATCCGTTTAAATATATATGTAATATATTTTGGATTATATTGAAATTATAATGTGGTAAATTATAATTATTAATTGGAATTTTAATGTGGTGAATAAAGAGTAAACTCTTGTGTAGAGTTTCATGTTTTCTAATTAAAGTTTTTATGTAACTTTATTAAAGCTTTTTATGTCAATTTATTAGAGCCTTTATTTATAAAATTAAGTCTCTAATTAAGTGACTAAGAAGAAAAACTCTTCTTCCATTCCCATTGAGATAATCATGATCAACATGGCAAGTGTATTGAAGTTAAATGCACGAAACGAGATATGTCATCTAATGTTGAGAGCATTTTACGTAGAAATGCACAAATGTAGTTTTGATGACTATAACATATGATAGAAATATATGTTATTATTCATAAGTCTTTGATAAATATTGCGAGATTTATTATAAAAGACTTAAGGGTTGTTTGGTAGCCTCTGAATGGCTATTAAGAGGCTATATCTGAATGATTCATAGTCTCTTAATGGTTAAGATGCAATCTTAAGTGTGAACAGTTTTGAGGTAACATCTTAACGGTTACCTCTTAACCATTCAGACTTCAGGACCTCTTAACCATTCAGAGGCTACGGACCATTAAGAGGTAACCTATGAATGGTCATTAAGAGGCTACCAAACAGCCCCTTAGAATAGTAACGGATGTGTAAAGTCTCTACAAACCATCAATGTTGGTTGAATTATATGGAGGATTCGTGATATATTTTGGGAGAGTTACCTAATAAATAGCTTCAACAAAATATATACATATCATTTAGGCATATGTGAATGTCATGTCGTTGAGTGACAATATAATTGACTTGTTGATGATGAATATGTTCAACAAAGTGACATATATTAAGACTTATGTTTAAGTCCTAAAGAGTCAATGGTGAAGCCTTGAAGATTAAAGGCAAACGGGTCCTGATCCTAATGGATGGAATTAATTATAGTTTTGAAGCATTCTTAAAACCGAGGTTTTAGAATGGTAAACAAAATCTCATTTTGTTTCTAAATTAAGATGTGAATGTTAGGAAGAGATAGTGAGTTATCTCTTAAGGTTGTGAAGAATCAGAATGGGGCATCTTCTGTTCACATGCTAAGTATTCGTAGTCTAAAGCATGCTAGACTAATACTTGTTAATTTAAATGCTCCGCGGAGAATAAATTAACTTTGAACATTCAAACATAAGTGACGACATAAGAGTGAATTTTGTAAAAGCAAATATATAATTCATTAAAAATGATGACTCAAAAGAACCGAATAAATAGTTCATTGGTAATGATACTAATTAGCTGAATATGAGGAGAACTCATATAGCTCAGAAAACGATTCGTGTGAGAAATATGGGTTGAGTAATATAATGGATGACCTAAATAACACACAGATATAGATAGTCACTATCTTATCACGGGTGTCTAATGTCATCACGAGTGATAGTACTCGAACTTAATTAAAGTGCAAGCAGTGTGGGGGGAAGAGCCATTTAAGAAACAATCCGTAGGGATGTAAAAATGGTACTTGAGAAGTTTTCAAACTACAGATGAAAGGAAGAAACTTTCATCACCCCATTTGGTAGTTATCCAATAAACACATAAGTGTGGAGGTGACTTGCATTTGAAAATAGAAGGTTTGATATGAACGAATGTGATTTTGGGAAGTACAAATCACACGAACCTAGAACAGACTTGTTATAAGTCAGTCCTATTATGTGGACAAAATTCTTGAGAAGTTCAATGGAAATGACTCTAATGTGGCTAGAACTTTCATTGACACGAGTCAACGTCTAGCTAAGAATCGAGGTGAGCCTATTAACCAATTAGGGTACTCAAGAATTATTGGCAACCTGATGTATCTGATGAGTTGTATCAGACCAGACTTAGCAAGCAAGCTAAGTAGATACACGAGCAACCTAAGTTTAATTCATTGGAATTACGTGACACAGGTGCTTTGGTAATTAGGATACATACGAGACTATTAGCTGCAATATAAAGATATCCAGCAGTTATTGAAGGTTACCGTGATGCGAATTGGATATCTTACACGAATGATTCCAAGGCAACGAGTGGGTATTTGTTCACACTTGGAGGTGTTGCGATAACATGGAAATCATCTAAGCAAATTGTTATTGCTAGATCCATGATGGAATCAAAATTCATTGCTTTAGAGGATGAATAGGCAAAATGACTACGTCAATTTGTTAAAGATATACCTAGGTGGCCGAAGCCGGCATTGGCCTAATGCATACGCTGTGATAGTCAATCGATAATTGGCAGAGCTCATATCACAATGTGTATCAGTAAGAACGGGTATATAAGACGTAGGCATAATACGGTACGACAACTAATCTCTACAGGAGTTATATCTATTGACTACGTGAAGTCAAAGGATAACATCGCGGATCCTCTAACAAAAGGCTTAAGCAGAGAGTTAGTTCAGAAGTCGTCAATGGGAATGGGACTAAAGCCCATTAAAGGCTAGGTTTATGCGAAGGAGACCTAACTCAACTGACTGGAGATCCCAAGATCTGAGTTCAATAGGACAACCTAATTGTATGAACTGGTGAAGGTCACTGTGGGGGAGAGTTGGTGGAAACCCCACGTTTTGAAAAAGGGAGCTTACCATAAATTTGATAAGCTTCCTAGTCCATTCCTAAAAGTGACAAGGTTGAGGTTAAGCTTATAGCTTTTAATGATCTGACTGAGGTAACCAGTCCCAGTAGATCACCTATGTGAAAGAGAAGTGGGGTTGCTTCAAAGGGTATTGTTGGGGCACAATACTTAATAACTCTCGCAGAACCAGGCACGTGTCCATGACCATAACGGACACAACTATGAGGACTTGACGTTGTCAGGGAGAGTCTTGTGTGAAGCGTATTGTCGTCCACACAAACGGCAGACGAGTTCAAAGACATCGCGTTATACTCAGAGCCAGTGGGCTAAGTGCGTTTCATAAGCGAAGGTTCAAAGGGTCACACCTACTGATCGTATGCAAAACTCAACTGTTGAAATTTAATCGGAATGAGGTTGCTTCTCAGAATGACTCCTATTCATATGGGGGTTTGTTCGAAATATGCGTGTTTTGATCAATCTCCATTCATGTGGGGGATTGTTGGAAACAAGGTGAATGTAGATTTAAATATAAGTTAGTGAAATTATAATTATTAATTATATTCTTCATGTGGTGAAATCAAGACAAATAAAAATGCTTTATGGGGCTTGAATAGAGTTTTAAGGCTAATAAAGTCTCTAATTATGTGAGACTCTTCACTAGCCATGGTTCATGTATACATATGAGGCTTTGTACTTCATTTTTGAGACATGAGATAGATGATACATGTGAAACCTTTCACTATCCATGTTCTTATATAATTAGTACGCTATGTGCCTTATTTGATAGTAGAAGGAATATACATGGAAAATTACACTAAAAACTCTTGCAACACACATACACTCAAGAGTTGCAACCAAGTATCGATTTCTTTTCAGGCAAGTGGGATAGTCCGGCAGTGCACCATCGTCACTGTTTCGAACCGGTGTACCCTGGGAACAGATGAAGAATCTGTTTAAGGGAATTGTGTCAAACACAAGCCCGGTTCAATTCTATGATTTCGTTTTCTTTTGGATTTTGCTGCAGCAAGCACAGAGATTCTGATACATGTGAGCTTCATGTAAGAAAGGCGTGCGGCGATTACAATGTAAGTTTTCTAACACGTGTTAGATCATTGTGTCTTTTATATGACACAATGTAGAATATAATTTGTTATCTTACAATGTGAGAACAATAATAATTTGTTTCTTATGGTTGTCTATTTTTGTGAGGTGAATAATAACGGGAGGTTCGAAGATCACCTTCGTTAACCTTCTTTGACATTCTTTCATGGTTTTGCTAATATTTTCTTTCACCTCATGTGATGGTGGGATATTGTTGTCGTTATATTCCCACAAACTAGTTCCTTGAAAATTATTAATTTATAAAGAGAGAGAATCCTTATTACCTACTTATATGATCAATATGTAAACTTGCTTATATGTATGTAAAACTTGATATTACCTACTTGCGTTTAAACAATAATAACTTGCGTCTAAATGTAAAAACTTGATATTACTTACTTGCGTTTTAGCATGTATAACTTGCATTTTATCATTTATAACTTGCATTTGATCAGGTCGGTTTACCGAGTCGTCTTATCAGGTATAACTTGCGTTTATAAAGCGCAAGTATACCCTCAATAAAACGCAAGTTATCAACCCAACAATTTTTTTTAAAGTATAGCAATATGGTATGGAAATGAAAGATGATGAAAAACTTGTTTTTATGGTGTAATTTAAAAAAAATGTCGTATGAAAAAGTTATGGCCGTTTTAAAAATGAGGGTGAAAGTTGAAAAAAGTCAATAATTATGGTGATGGACAATAATACATTTTTTTGCTAGGGACATGTGTCAGCCCTTTATTCCTTCTTACACTTCTCACCATAAGCTATTTTTTACGTTAGCCTTACCCAACTCTCAAATACTTATATCAACTCAAACATCTTAAGTTAAAAATTAGCTACATCCAAATTTGACTCCTGGATCAAAAATTTAATGCTACCATCAATAATCACACTTATTGTTTCATGGAACTTGTATAACTATGGGTTAAGTTATCTTACATAGTGTAACAAAAACGAAAAAGGTGAGAAGGATATAAAAAACACATTGGATCACAATAAGTCACAAAATATAACACAATGCCAATAATGTCACACCCTCAAATTTCCACGTGCGGGGTTTTACCGCGAGGCGCGTGACACACCAGGATCCAAGTCAACGGTCACAATAAACAACACTATATGATACGTAAAAATGACATAATCAAACCATTAAGTTTTCATAAATGATCCAACGCTGCGGAAGCGTAAAACTTTATTACAACGTGAAATCAAAAGTACGAAAGTCTGAAAATACTAAATGAGATGCACATGAATCCTAGACGCCGTGAGACTCCGTGCGCCTATCGACAGCTGCTACCTTAGCGACCTGAGACAAACATGCTAAATACGTCAGCAAATAATGCTGGTGAGTTCACAGGTTTTTAAATGAATACCGACTCCAAATGTATACCAACTCCAAGTGATAATCGACTCCAACTGAATACTCGTGGTCAATCCAGACCACATGCATGCAAAATATATGAATACCTGTTACTACTGCGATTGGAAAACCATTACTGGACTCGAATACTGTGAATACTGAATACGTGCCCGAATGAATACTGAATACTGAATACTGCATACTGAATACTGAATACCTAAGAGACAACATGCACCCGTCCGACCTCCAGTCGACGAGTGGGGCGGGTCAAGCCCAAATAGCGCTATCCACATTTCCCCCGTTGTGCATCCCCGCACATTCATGGTTTCCCCCGGGACTTCCAAAGATCGCATAGTAATATAATGAATACTCCAAAACATAATGAATACGTGAAAACATAATGAATACTCCAAACCCAATTAATTCATGAATACCAAAACATAGTTGAAACGCCTTTTTATGAAAACATAGTTGACACACGTTTAAAGGACACAGCATGTTTTCTCCCCCAAAAATGTAAAACCAGTAAAAGAGTGGGGCCGTGAAACTCACCTTATTGTGCGTCTTCCGATAACTAGAATTCCAACACGTGTATGATAATCCCAACTAATGACAACCTATCAATGAGTTTACATAAGTGTGATGACTACTAACCCGAAGGCTAACAAGTCCCCGATTGTCCAGATCATAACCAAGTATGTTTTAAAACGTGTTTAAATGTTTAACCGACACACTAGACCGACCCGACATCCCGTTGGTGACCCATTACATCAATTAGTCATGCACATAAGTTTAACACATAAGTTTCAAGCATAAAACACTTAGTTCGTATCAAAAATCTCATTTTTGTTAACGTAGGGTCGAATGTGGCTTTAAGTGGTCGAAGGTGGCTTCAAACTCCCACCTTCGCCCCTTTTCTTCCACCTTCGCCCCTTTTCTTCCACCTTCGCCCCTTTTCTTCCACCTTCGCCCCCCTCAGTTCCAGGTTCGACCCTTGGAACCCACCTTCGCCCATTCGACTGGCCGAAGGTGTTCCAGGTTCGACCCTGCTGTGTTGTTCACTCAAAAACGCGTCCAAAAACATCCGAAAACATCACGAAACATCATGAGTTACAGCAGTCAAGCATCATTATTATATTCCTACGAAACCCTACCAATTTTACCCCAAAATCTATCCGTTTTTACAAGTTTCCTAAAATAGTAAATTATGGAGATGTCACATCATCATGCATGAAAATATTACCCAATTAGGAAACTTCTGAAATCAATCAATAATCAGCTCATCATCATCACATCATCATGAACAAGAAACCCCTATCATAACCTTATCATAACCATCCAAAACAAGCCCTAAATCTAACTAAAAACCCCTTTAATCGACAAAACACCATCAACAATCAATTGTAACATGTTTCCATTATAACTCTCTATTAATAACAGCCCTAGGTTGTAGTCATGTCATCTACATAGCAAGTAATCATCAAACAATGCTTAATACCACATAAACACATGTTAAATTGTATGAAAACTCATTGTTTATGAATAGGTTTTATTTAGAAAGATATTAGGAAGGTTTTTACCCATAAAACATGTTGATATCAGATCTGGACCCTTGGGGTTTAGATGAAAACAAGTTAAAATTGTTTAAAAAGGATTTGTAATGAAGAACACACCTTAGATTTTCACTTGTAATGATTTAGAGAGTTAGGTTATGAAAAACAAGCTCAAAAACTCCTTCCCCAATGATAATAGCTGATAGAGAGTGTTTGGAGGCGTTTAGGGTTTGTGAAATGGTGAAAAATGGCTAAGGATGGTATTTATACTATCTGCACGTTCGCCCAGTTTAAGTGGTCGAATGTGGAATTTTTCCACGTTCGCCCCTTTTTAGTGGTCGAATGTGGAACTTTTCCACATTCGCCCACTTTGTTTCCACGTTCGCCCCTTTTTAGTGGTCGAATGTGGAACTTTTCCACATTCGCCCACTTTGTTTCTACGTTCGCCCATTTTTCAAACCCCATTTCCACATTCGCCCAAAAGTTCCACATTCAGGTCATCAGCACATTTTTAACACATGTTAACAGCACTTTTAACACATGTTAACCTTTTTCCAGTTTGTCGTGTTTAACGCATTCTAACACATCTTAACACATAAGCATGCATCCATAGTCTATACTTAGCATGTTTAGGCACGTATAATCATTCGTACATCATTTAAGCAAGTATAAGCATACAATCCACCACACGACCCATAATCTACACATATACTAAATTAACTCATGTAATGTCACCAACGACGGAACCCGATACTAATGTATTCCCAAAACGACTCCCAATGATCCTCCAGATCATTGGACCCTGGACAATCCTAATCTGACCCGACTCAACTAACCCAGTTAAGTTTGTTTATAAACGTTTCTCGCTAATGTAGACTTATGTGTTCATAAAGTGTTGACTCAAACATGCCGGGTGTCACATCATCCCCCAGTTGAAAGAATTTTCGTCCCGAAAATTTTCCGAAGTCAAAGAGAACGAAGCAATAAAAAGAAAAATTTTCCCGGTCGTCACATCATCCCCCTGTTGAAAGGAATCTCGCCCCGAGATTCACTCTTTGACAGTAATGAGTGTCGACCTAACCCAAGTAATGTTTCCTAGAACACAAACGAAATGATAACCACGAACGAAAGATGATAACCACGAACGAAAGATGATATCAACAAATACTCTGTGCCGGGGAACCGCCCTCCCCAAAGTGAATAGAAAACAATGAATCCCCCTGATCGAAGGCCTACTAGAGACTACTATGATCGGTATAAATGATACACCGGTACCGTCCAAGTAACATCTCCAAAGGACCCACATCAGACTCATGAATGCAAAATGATGACCAAATACCAAACTGAATGCACACAATGAATACGAATTGCCAAACAATGCGAACGAGAGTGAATACGAGTATAACGAGAATCAAGAAAAGAATACTCACCAGTAACAGCATCAGGATCCTCCTGACCAGTTCGTCCACCACCCTTGCCTTGCTTCTTCTTAGGACAATCCCGCTTGAAGTGCCCAATATCTCCACAGTGATAACATCCTTGGTTCCCCTGAGGAACAGGGGCAGGGACAATCGCCTGACCTGGAACTTTCTGGAGATTGACTCTACAGTTTCTAGCAACATGGCCCACATGCTTACAACGGTTGCAACGAAACTTCTCACAGTTGCCATAATGATGGTACCCACACACGACACACTTCGGGAGCTTCCCAGTATACCCACCGTGCTCCCGACCAGACGATGAACCTGAAGCTTCGAACTTCCCTATCTGCTGTTGTGGCTGGTTTGGAACCAGATTCTCCTCGATGCTCTCCCATTTCCTTTTGTTGTTCCCAGTCTCGCCTAGGATGTGGGGCTCGTACTCCATAAACACTTTAAAAGTACACACTTGCTGACCGATAGGAGGAGGTGGTGGGGGATGAACGACAATCCCACCGAGACCCTGCTGAGTGATCTGATGTGCAGCGATAGCAGCTGCCACATGCTCCTGAATCAGGCTATTCAGCTCAGCCTGGGTCATACTAATGTTGCCACGACCCCCATTGTGTCCACCGCCATTCCGACCACCAACACGACCACCACAACGTCCCCCAGCACGTCCACCAGCGCGACCAGACATGTTCTGCCAACATGAGATAAGATACTCAAAACCACCCATAGATCGAGCTACAAGTGACCAAACGAATTCAGAACGTGGTTCCAGCATGACCATTAGTCCGAACATGAAGTCCACCAAGATTTTCATGCATTTCGATTTATGATTTCGTGTGCACCCGAAATAACAAATCGCTCTACATGGTCCTCTAGGCGTGCTCCTAGCTAGAACTTCAAATCACCCGATACCCACATTCCTAAAAGAAACTGTTATCGCACGAAGATTCCAAAGTGAACAGTCACTCAGGAGTGTACTATGACAAGTACTAGTGCATGATAGTGTGCGAGTAAGCAAGTATGTAAGCGAATAGTCCCTTCAACTTCAAACCCGAAGAAGAAGATAGAACCCAGGTAGGAATAACAAAAGATAGATAACGTGATACTGTGTGATGAGGACACCGACACCCCGACAAGGTTAATATGTTTTCCAAATGACACGACTCGTAACTATGTGTGACCGTCTAACGTGTGTGATACTCGGCTATAGACTAGACTCTACATGCAGTCCTAGTTC
This sequence comes from Ambrosia trifida, assembly GCA_028751855.1. Lineage (NCBI taxonomy): Eukaryota > Viridiplantae > Streptophyta > Magnoliopsida > Asterales > Asteraceae > Ambrosia > Ambrosia trifida. Next base: position 21,541,479 of record CM054124.1, on the reverse strand, counting down.
ACTATAACCATTGGCTCTGATACCAATCTGTCACACCCTCAAATTTCCACGTGCGGGGTTTTACCGCGAGGCGCGTGACACACCAGGATCCAAGTCAACGGTCACAATAAACAACACTATATGATACGTAAAAATGACATAATCAAACCATTAAGTTTTCATAAATGATCCAACGCTGCGGAAGCGTAAAACTTTATTACAACGTGAAATCAAAAGTACGAAAGTCTGAAAATACTAAATGAGATGCACATGAATCCTAGACGCCGTGAGACTCCGTGCGCCTATCGACAGCTGCTACCTTAGCGACCTGAGACAAACATGCTAAATACGTCAGCAAATAATGCTGGTGAGTTCACAGGTTTTTAAATGAATACCGACTCCAAATGTATACCAACTCCAAGTGATAATCGACTCCAACTGAATACTCGTGGTCAATCCAGACCACATGCATGCAAAATATATGAATACCTGTTACTACTGCGATTGGAAAACCATTACTGGACTCGAATACTGTGAATACTGAATACGTGCCCGAATGAATACTGAATACTGAATACTGCATACTGAATACTGAATACCTAAGAGACAACATGCACCCGTCCGACCTCCAGTCGACGAGTGGGGCGGGTCAAGCCCAAATAGCGCTATCCACATTTCCCCCGTTGTGCATCCCCGCACATTCATGGTTTCCCCCGGGACTTCCAAAGATCGCATAGTAATATAATGAATACTCCAAAACATAATGAATACGTGAAAACATAATGAATACTCCAAACCCAATTAATTCATGAATACCAAAACATAGTTGAAACGCCTTTTTATGAAAACTTAATGGTTTGATTATGTCATTTTTACGTATCATATAGTGTTGTTTATTGTGACCGTTGACTTGGATCCTGGTGTGTCACGCGCCTCGCGGTAAAACCCCGCACGTGGAAATTTGAGGGTGTGACAAATAAATATAACATAAAGCTGAGGAAAAATGACACGATGACGAAATTAAAGAAAAGACACAATACAACATAAAAGACACAATGATATAACACAAATTCTAAAAACTACAAGCTACAAATCCAAAAAAATAAAAAACCTAAAAACTAAGATCGTAGAGTTCGATACGGTTCCAATACTGCTTGAATGAGTTCAATCAAACTTCGTTTGATACCCTTTCTACGACTTCCTATTTTTCTTTCACTATGTATTTGTAGTGTAAGTATATTAACACTAAATTTTAGATAATTGATTATTTATTTTTCAATAATAGCAAAAAGGTTGTTTTTTATTTTGTAAGACAAAGAAAAAATCTTGGTAAGAAATTATATATATATATATATATATATGTATATATATATATTAAACATCATGGTCGGTGGACGATGATGTTAAATAAGTCACCCTTTAACTTTTCATAAATAACAAAATTCACCCTAAAGTTTATAACTTAATAAAAACTAACTTTTTAGCTTGACAAAATTGGAACTTCGACTTTTTAACTTCGCAAAAAGGATCTGCTTACTTTCTAACTTTTTTAACCCTTAAACTTTTGACATGTAACCTATTCTATCCACAAACTACTCTATAATTTCTAAAGTAACTCTCTAACTTTGAAAATATCCCTTAGACCCCCTCAAGTTTCGAAAGTTTCGAGTTATCGTAAAACTATTTTCTTATGTTTTTATTTTTATGGATGTGTCTGTATAAAGTTGAGTTATTTTTTACTATCGATGAACCATAAAAAAACAGAAAAAAGACAAAAGTGATAAAATACACAAACAATCTTTTAACTATAGAAATTGATATTTATGCCCTGCACTTTCTAAAAAGTTTATAAAATGTCATTTTCGCCTCCTTTGAGTTCTAACTTTTCGAATTTACCTATTGTATTTTCATTTTTTACATTAAAGGGAAAATTCTCATGTGGTTATTATTGTGTATGTGTCGGTATAAATTCACGTTTTGACATAATTTATTTTTATGTTCGTTTTCGGTTGGTCTACGTTTTGCCGTACGTGTTGGTATAAAATCATGTTTCAACGTAAATGATATAAATTCACGTTTCGACATAGGGTTTTTTCCTGAAACAATTATAGTAAAAACGTTTCATTCTTATTTTTACGTATGATATGAGTTCGTCTAAGATTCTAACATAAATTTTATTTGAAAACAAGTCGGGTCAAATATAAAACGGTTTAATTCGTCAATTAAAATTCGTGTTACCTATGGTTCTAACGTTAACTGTGTTCGGAATCAAACGAGTCGGCTCAAATATAAAAAATGTTCTCATTCAATGGTATAAAATCGAGTTATTGTACATTTTCATACGGTTAACGAATCACATAACGTGCCACCACCTATAAACAATTTAGGCGTGGCCGTCGCAACGCGCGACTTATGGCAACCAGCTAGTTCTTCTATTGTTGTGGATATTATGCAAACTGTTTTAGTGACATAAACAACTAACTTTATTTTAAAGGGAAAATGGATTTTAATATTCCCAACTATAGCCTATTGGCGGATAATACTCCCAACTATCACTTTGGCCATTAGCACTCCAAACTTTCAACTTGTTTACTTTTATCACTCCCAAACTAACTGAGGTCTAACCTGGTTAGTTTTCATGGCCAAAATGTAAAAACCAAAACTTCTGTGTGACCAAAATGTAAAAACTAAAACTTAAGGGGCATTTATGAAACTTTTTATTATTATTATTATTTTTAAATTTTATAAATCAACCCCCCCCCCCCCCCCACCACCACACCTTCAACAAAACACCCCCACCATCTTCCAGAATACACACAACCTACTGTCATAATAATCACACAACAATTAACATTTAGGGTTTCTGATCAACCATAACAGTTAGGGTTTTCAATCAAAACCTTTACGATGCCTGAACACAGCACAACTAGTAGTACAAAGACAACCACAACCAACGGTCTAGATTTCAACAGATCTTTTTACAGATCCTTACGACCAGCTAGATCTCGCTCGGAAGATCACTTCAATGGCGTTAGCATCACGTGTTTCTAAACTGGAGTCAGAAACGGCGTCGTTGAGGCATAAGTTGAAAGAACGAGATCGTGTTGTTTATGGAGCTTGAGGAAAAAGTTTCTGAACTTCAACAAACGTGTCATAATGCTCAGGTACAGTTACAGCTTACCGTTGAAGAAGTTGACAGCGGTAGTCAACATCGCCGGCGGTGTTTTGATGGTGAGGTTGGTGTTAATCGGGTATACAAAAGAGATTAAGAAGGAGGGAAGGATGGTTCGCCAGAGAGGAGAACGACGGCGGCGGCGGCGGCCGGAGATGGTCACCGGAATAGAGTTCCGGTTGGTGCTGCTGCTTGGTTGCATGTGTGTCTCGTTGATTTGAAGAAAAAGAAGAAGCAAGAAGGAGGCTTCTTTATATAGTCAAATTACAGTAGGGGTGTTTAGATATGTGGATAACACTAGGATTCTAGGGTGTTTAGCAACGGGTATAGAAGAAGAAGGATTGGGGGGGGGGGGGGGTTATAGAATTTAAAAAATAATAATAAAAAGTTTCATAAATGCCCCTTAAGTTTTAGTTTTTACATTTTAGCCACACAGAAGTTTTGGTTTTTACATTTTGGCCACGAAAACTAACCAAGTTAGACCTCAGTTAGTTTGGAGTGATAGAAGTAAACAAGTTGAAAGTTTGGAGTGCTAATGGCCAAAGTGATAGTTGGGAGTATTAAAATCCATTTTCCCTATTTTAAACAACTTTAGGAATTTTAATATGAGTGAATTGCTTGGTTGATCCCTGTGCTTTCCAGATCTTGTACTCTTGGTCCTTAGGGTTTAATAATAACACAATTGATCCTAATGGTTTACAACTTATTACTAACGTGATCCAAAGGTATGAATTTTATAAGTACGGTGATTCCTACCACTAACGGTCGTTAAATTTCTCAGTTAAATGGATGTGTAATGTCTATTATACCCTTCTAGAAAACAAAATAATATATATATATAGCTAAATGAACTTTAAGTGGACCCCGTCCACCCTTCTTCTTCCCCAACCCCCACCTTCTTCTTGTTAACAAACACTTCCTGTCACCATCTACTTCACACCACCATCACCACCTGCTGCTTCCTGTCATCATCACCACTATAACCATCGTCAATCACCACCTCTAAGCTTGAACAAAGACCAGAACGCAAACCCAACCAGAAGCAAATACCACCGCCTGTTGGAACCCAGAACCCACCCTAACCCAACCACCTCAACCATATCATCCTCTACTGTAACATCATGTATTTTCCCCTTATTTTAACTAATAAAAGTTTTGTTTTTCTATTTTATGTTCCATAGTCATTCATTATATAATTAATATTTCAAAATGTTTTCATAATACATAAATGTGTTTTGATCTTAACATTTTAATGCTTATTCAACAAAAAAATGATGAAACATATATTCAAGAAAACAATTTTTTAATGCAAGTTAATTGAGAATTGATTACATTTATTTACTAAATTGTATTTATTAGGATTAGTAAATTGGTATAAAGTAGAAATTTATTAAATTTGGTGAAACGGAAATTTACAATAATGATTCATAACCAAAAGTTTGGCCATATATACTCTTGCAATTATCCCTACAATAATCTCCAAACACCAAAACTCACAATATAATTTTCCTTAAAATCTTTTTCAAAATCATGAACCAACCAAAAAGTCTTACTACTCCCTTCGACTCTTGATATTTGATAAGCATCTCTCGATGATTGAGGTAAATAACGAACCTTCTTTTGATTCTATGTTGTGTTTAATAGTTCTTTTTAGCTTCTCTCATGCACATATCACTTGGTTAAATAGACATTTGAAACCATGCTTCAATATAGATGAATTTTGTTGTTGAATTTCTTCCACTAAATAAATTTCGTTGTCACAGTCAACATAAACCATCATAATGTTTTAAAAATTTAGAAACAAGATCAAGTAATTTTCTTTAATATATATATATATATATGTATATATTAAAAACAAAATTTTCATATTATGTCTTTATAAATTTTAATATGAAAATAAATAATGATTGCTCATAATCTGTTTTGCACAAAACTTACTCAATAGAAGAAGTCAAACTATGCAACTTCATGATCTTTTATTTTCGCAAGTAAGAGTACCCTCCTTTTGTTTTTGTTATAGTCAATACATGATATATATCTTTAATTTGTAGTCTTGTTTTATTATAAATTAAATTACCCCATTTGGTCACATTTGTCAATTTTCAAAGTTAAAACTTCATGGAATATTCTAATTCCTAGCAGCGAGTAACTCTAAGGAATTAATATTTTAAAGTAGTCTTATTTACGATATTTAAATTACTATATGTATTGGCTGAATTACAGTAATGTAAATCATATATATTTTGGTTTCATAACATAACAAAGTCCATTAAATATTCTACTTAGGATGTTTATGCATATTTGAAGTAGGTGGTCATTTTTTTTAAAACAAAAATTTATATGAGTTCAAATATGTAAATTGAAATAAAACAATTATTGATAATATTTAAGTCAAAGGCTATATATATGTTGAACAAATACTATAACTATAGACACTAAATCATCAATCTTTTTTTACTTAGGTTCAAGAGTAAATAATTTACTCTCGTTGAATTCTGTTGAATCCTAACAAGTCCATCGTAATCAAAGTGAGTATATCTTTCCCCTTTTTACTGTTTTACTATTCTGGGGTGACTCATGTACTTACTATCAAGTTTCTATTTCTTTTACTAAATACAATTCTCATGTGTGTTTGCTTTATGTTAATTGGTGTGTCTATGACTTGTCAAAATCATTAACCGCTGGGCGGCCTAGCATTTCAATGAATAGTACTATGGTATACCCCCTTGAGACTCTGTTGAGAGAATCTTGGTCATTGTCTTGTTAATTCATTATTCATTTGGTTAGTCATGTGTTAGTCATTATTCATAGGCTTGGTTTTGAACGGATATTACTTATTACATAATTGCAAATGGTACCGCACATGAATTGCTAAACATTTTTCCTACTATATTTATTCAAGCAGGGTATGCTCACCAATACAATTTTTGTATTGACCAAATTATTTTGTACATGTTTCAGGTTGTTTTGAGATGCATCCTTTAAGCTTTCGGATTTATATTTAGATTTTGATTCATTGTATTTCAATTTAGTTGACAGTTAGAATCGTTGTATTTCATTTCAATGTAATAAATTCTTTAATCAATGTATTCAAATTTACACTTTAGTCCATGAGCTATTGAACAATCGTCACTACGTGACACCTCGATGTTTCCGCCATCGGTTGGGGTGTTACATCTACAAACCTGCCCAACATCATCATCACCACCACTTTCATAAATCACCACCACTGTATCCCATTTTTGGGTAGACCCAGACTCAAACTCAACTAGAACACACCAAACAACCCATTGTTCAACCCGGTTTCAACACCCACTAATCACCCAACACACCACTAACCACCCATTGTTTAATTGTTTTTTATATATTAAAAAAACAGACGCGAGATGGACGATGGTGGGAGGTGGACGCGATGGTGACGGAGCTGGCGGACGGTGGTGGGAGGTAGACACGATGGGTGGGCGGTGGTGGGAGGTGGACGCGATGGGTGGGCGGTGGTTATGGTTGGGTTGAACTGGGGTGGGTTGGATGGGGAAGAAGAAGGGTTAGGGTGGGATGAGGCCCACTTTTATTAGAATGCGGGGGTAAAATCGACATTTCATGTCAAGTTAGCTAAGAAATTTAATGACCGTTAGGGGTAGGGATCATCGTAGTTATAAAATTCATACCTTTGGATCACGTTAGTAGTAAGTTATAAACCACTAGGATCAATTGTGTTATTATTAAACTCTAAGAACCAAGAGTGCAAGATCTGGAAAGCACAGGAACTAACCAAGCAATTCACTCTTTTAATATCTTTAAATTAGGATAAAGGTTATTCAGCTAAAATAAGAATTATATTAGTTTTCTTTAGATTTTTTTTTATATAGCATGAAGGTACTTATAGAAAATATTATTGTTTGACATGGATTAAGATTTAAAAGCAAGAGGGGACGGAGTGCTGCGCTAGGTTTTTTTTAACTTTACTGTTTTTACTAATCTTGCACTGCCATATTACTTCACTGATTTACTTAACTGAAACAGTTTTTTGGAAGCAACACTCCACTGGAAATAAAATAGAGAAAAAGACAAAAGGGGGAGAAAGAAACTCACGGGTACCAGCCTGTTAACTACAATCAGATTTTGGTTCATAGGACTACTACCAGCATAGATGGCGGCGATGTTAACATGCTCATAATGGGATGCCCATGACCAATTCTGATGACACTCCGTCCCCTAAAAATAGGCGAGGTGACTCATAAGGTCCCTAACTTGTATGGCTTTCCAAACTCAATTGCTAAAATATTACCCGCTTCATTTAAAATTAAAAAATAAAATACTTGGATTTTTATTTTGTAGAAAATTTTCCTTTTTAATTAAGTTTATTGATCACTTACACATTCACAGTAAATCCTTAATCTTCATCTCTATAATTACACTAAAAATAACTACATTTCTCTCTCATTTTCTATTATACTTATTCTATACTTTTATCATTACCTTTTCTCTCTCCTTTACTCACAACCACTTTTAAAAATATTGAAAAATTATAGAGGGTGAACAGTGTCTTCTCCAAATTTACTGATAAACAGTGTCTCATCTACATATTTTCTGTCTCATCTACTCACAACCACTTATACCCACTCTATATAATATTGAGGTTCCCCTCACTCTATTATGGAGCATCTATTGTGAATGCTCTTAGATTTTATTCATTAATAACTATTATGTAATAATAGAATATTGTGGACGTGTGAGCAACTGGGCATGAGCCACTGACGTGACTGTCATATAATGCGGTTCTTGACCCCCTTGTGGCTGGAGGTGAGCACCGGTACGACCAAATGTCACTTTCTCCCGTTAACCCACACGACCACCATGTGCTCGTGCCGAGACTGTTCGCGTGAGGCTATTATGACTAGGGGTGAGCTCCGGCGCTGAAACCTCGTTCGCGCCGTGCTGCTCGCGCGTCCACAACAGATACTCTTAGAGAGTTCATTAGTTGAAAACTTTTATATTAATTGGATCAAACATATAAATGACAACAAAAGTATATTACAAACGGTATTTGAGTGATTACTGCAAACGATCAACTCTAAAATCATGAGATATACTTTGTTTTAGATGCATGCGTGTTGTGTGAAAGTGCACTAGGAACACTAGAACCCACCTCGTTAAGTGTCATAAGATGAAAAACTTAAAGACTAGACATGTTGAATTAGTATCAGGCAAATACAATTATTCGCGTCCAAAGTTAACAAACAAAAAATAATCATATCTTTATCTTTTTTAAACATAAGATTTATGGAATTCTACCCGATATTCATCGATGATGTGCTTTCGTTAAGCCTAATAAGTTCAATGTCGTGAAAGGAAGCACGTCAGATGCCTAACGTCCGTTAGGCCCAAGCTCAATGTCGTGAAAGGAAGCATTTTGATGCCTAAAGTCCTCCAGACCCTTTTTGTTTTGGCTTTTCAGTTTGTGCTTTTGTTTTTGTGTTTTCTTGACCTCTTTCGTATTAGAGAGCGGTTTGCATAAAAGCATTGATTTAGTAATAAAAATAAAAAAGTGGTTCTAAAGTTTGTATAATTTAAGACATTTTCAATGATAGGTGAAAAAAAAAAAAAACAAAAACAGATACATAGAATAATAAAAAAGAAACAACACATGTGTTATAATATAATAATAGTAGTTAGTTAACAGTGGATATCAATTTGTGAAAAAGCAAAAAATGGTCAAAGCTCAAAGTCTAAAAATGTTGGATAGTAAATGTTTAGTCCTTAAACTCTAATAAGGACAGCCTGGAAGCATCCAAAGAACCAACCCCACTCACCACTATTACACTCGAAATAAATACACCTCATCAATAAGGGGGCGGGACGCCTACCGAATTGTCCACGGGTACCAAGTACCAGCACAGTATCACTGCCGCCATACACGCTGGTAGTGGTCCCGTGGACCGTTTTGCTGGTGCTCTTTACCATGCTGGTACTGGTTGTTTTTGTGTTTTTTATAAATGCCAAGTTTTCATTTTACCCCGTATGTTTTAGTGTTTTTTTTATTTTAACCGTCTGTTTTATATGTATAACGTTTATTTATTTAGGGTTTTGTATTAACCGTATGTTTATTAGAATGTAAAGTAAATAAAAAAAACCTTGCATTAATAAATACTAAAAAATACATTAAAAACAAAGAAAAACACTTAAAGTTTGCGCAACATTCGCCATGCCTCGACATGGTCGAAAGCGTTGCCGTATCGAACCTCATACTCATATTGAGCGAATTCGATAGCCAACTCCTCGTCAAGCTCCGGATCGTCCGTCACTTGTTGCTCGTATAGGGTGGTCCACCTCTCACATTTGATGTTGAGGTCGCCCCACTTGAACTGGAGGTCGCGGACAGTCTTGGTTGTGTTGTGGCCAACGTGTTCGACGAAGTCGCTAAACACTCGAGCCCAAAACCCCTCGGGGGGGGGGGGGGGGGGAGGTCGACCCATCGTCCCGAGGGGGGAGTTGAATTTCGGTGTCGTTCGACGCATCCTTGTGGCAAACCACAAGGGTCATTTCTTCTTCGGTCCACGGGTTCATTTTTGTGTGTGTTTGGGTTTTTAAACCGTGGTAAATTGTGGCTTTTAACCCCACGGTTTGATCACTTTATATACAACGACGGTGGCACTGTTAAGAATTAATTCGCTGACCGTTTAGGTGAGTTAATTCAATTTACTCGACGGTTTCCAAGATAAAAACTTAAATTTGGCTGACCGTTTGGTGGAACGGTTGAAATAGTAATAAAATGTTAAAACCGTGTAAAAATGTAAAAAATAAAAAGTTTGGGTATGTAAATGAAAATAAATAAAAGAATCATTGGAGTGCTGCCTATAAAAACGTGTTTCAATGAAGTAAATCAGTGAAGTGATGTGGCAAAGCAGGATTGGTTAGAATCTGTGAAAGATAAATTGAATTCTACAATGGCCCTTAAGGCCTAATAGGGTCCTCTAATCATATATATATATATATATATATATATATATATATATATATATATATATATATTTTCTATCGGCGACTTTCTTTCAATCTTTTTTTAGGGATAACTAAGTCACACTTGATTTTTGGCAGGCCTGCCGTCTCACATTCGGCTTGCCGTTCCACGAGAACCTTACCACGTCTGTCGTCTGTTCTACCGTACTAGACGGGATGACAGCCGTTGTGCCCCCCACAAGAACTATGTTCTTTGAGGTAACACTAGAGGATAAAACTCGTCTTGGCTCGGACTCACACTTACGACTATAAGGATATAGTTTTTATCTTCATTGTATGACCACTTCACCATGATGAAGGGTCAGTTAATCATTTTTATATAGTACACCCATTTCACTTATTAAATACTATTAATACACAAACTGATTGAACAGTAACTGAAATGAACAGTACCGATTCAACCATGTCTTAAATAGAATTAGATATGAATCAGGTTAAGATTGTGTGTGTGTGTGGTGTAGTGGTTAGGCTGTTCTTGTGTTAGCAGGGGGATGCAGGTTCGAGCCCGGCATGTGGCACCGGCCGGTTTTTATAAATTTTTTATCATGTAACACTTGACCCGAGCCCGAACCCCAACAGACCACAAGCAAACCCGGACCAAAACCAAACCATACCCACCTGACCCGAGCCCGAACCCCAACAGATCCGAACCCGAGCTGAACAACAACCATAACCATAATCGGACCACCCACAGCTGACCACCAAGATCTACCGCCGCCGCCACCTCACTAGCAACAACCACCACAACATCTCCGCAGCCACAACCACGAACCCCCATCTCGTCTTGACAGAAACCCGACCCATCACCTCTGATTCTTGATGTTCATACCCGATTTGCTCTCTTCTTGGGCCTGGAACACGATGCCGCCACTGTTGCTGCCGTTTTTTCTCGTGTTTTCCGGTTCAAAGATCTGCGCCGCCACCACCCAAGCTTGGTGGTGGCCGGCTGCTTCTGAAAGGAAGGAGAGAGAGGGACGTGCGGGAGAGGAAGAGAGGTTTAGAGAGAGAGAGAGAGAGAGAGTTGCAGAAGTTCAGAGAGAGAGAGAGAGAGAGAGCTTAGCGGCTGCACAAAATGAAGAAGAAGAAGGATAAGTTTCCTTTTATACCTAGGGTTAGGGTTAGGTAGGTAGATACCACGTATCGAACCCGTATTAACGCAAAATGCCTCGGTTTCTATTCTAGGCCCAATAATAAATTATAAAAAGTAGTCGGTTTTGTTCGAAATACAAAACCGAGCATAAATATAAATATTTTCGATGTCCGACGCGTGTTTTCAGAACACACGTTTAAATCGCGTTAATTTAACCGGTCGCAGTTTCGATTGTAAAAATGATCAGTAAACTTCCGAAACTTAATAATTAGAAATATTTGTAATAAATATTATTAATGTAGCAACTGATTGAACAGTGCTTTTGAAATGGATTGAAATCTACTTTTTGGTAACTGATAAAAAAATATTCATACAGACCATTGTAGTATTTTTATCATGTAACAAAAACTCTAATGTGGTATAGGATGGTGCTTAATGCTTAATACGATTACTTTTTTAATTATAATTTTACCTTCCATGCCAATAAAATAGAACAGATTTACTTTTTAGTTATATTTCTTAGCTTTTATGCCAATAAAATATAGGAAGAGACAACACTAAAATATAGGTATTAGACGATTTCATTTTATTTACTATTTGTATTTGAGCTTTGATTTTTATTGATAAGAAAACTATTATTTTTTTCCCATAAAAGGTTTTTTTTAGATTTATTAGTTTTTTGGTCCGCGCAAAAACTGGTAGAAACAACCATTACAAACACAAAACCAAAACACGCGTAATCATCATGCATATTAAAACGGGTAAGCACAGCCATTGCGAACACGTAACCAAAACGCGCACCGCGCGTTGATTAATCACCCTAGTTTAGTTGAATTAGGACTTAATAAATTAATTATGTGAATTTTACATAATTTAATTTCTTAATTATTTAGAAACTTTCAAACACATGTAGCATCCGCAATACATGATGCTTGTTAATGAGGGATGTCATATCATGTTGATTGTTCGTGGATAAAAAGTAAAAATTTATTGGTTTTAAAGAAAATACAATGGTCATTATAAAAATATATGTACAATAAGAGTATCAATAAAAGATTATGAATGACGTGATAATTTACAAACTCACCGAGTCACCGTAAATAAACTAAGTTTTATCCTTGATATTTTTGAAACGGCCACTAAGACATTAAGCCTCGAACTCAAGATCAATGATCTCTGAAACGTTACTGTTACTAATACGATTTCAACAATTTCTTACCATCCAATTCAAATTCTTATTCAAATCCTTGTAAATGTTATATAACTTAAAAACAAAAAGGAAAAAAAAAGCTTGAAAAAGCATAAAAAGAATAATGGATGGTTTTCATTACAATTTCTTTTTCTTTCTTGTTTCTCTCTACCAATTAAGCATCTTTTCTTCTTTCCACTTTTATGGGTTCCTTTCTTTCCACTCTCACTTCACAACACCAACAACAACACACTTTACTTTCTTTGTTTTAAACCTCTCATTATTATTATTATTATTATTGCTTCTCAACCTCTCTTCTTCTTATTCTCTCACTCAACCACTTCTTCATAATCTTTTGAAGTTCAAACTCTTGTAAGTCTTATACATTATCATAATTATTATTATTATTAATTCAATAATTATATTGTTTCTTTTTTTGCAGGAATTGTTTGGATAATTTCTATGTTTTTTTTTAATAAAATTTCAAGAATTGCAATTATTTTTCTGAGTTTTTTTTTTCTTTTTTAATAAAATTTCAAGAATTGATAAAAAGTAGTTACATTTATCAAATTTTTTCAATGATTTAGCCTTTGTTTTTTTTTTCAGGAATTATTTGGAAACATAATTATTTTCAAGAATTCTGCCTTAGTTCTTAGTGGGTTTGTGCTAATAAATCATTACATTTTTTTTTTTTTTTTGTAAAATTTCAAGAATTGATAAAAAGTAGTTAAATTTATCCATTTTGTTTACTGATTTAGCCTATGTTTTTTTTTGCAGGAATTATTTGGAAACATAATTATTTTAAAGAAATCATTACAATATTTTTTTTGTGTTTTTGTCTATAAAATTTCAAGACTTTAGAGGCTGATAATGTTTAAATTAATAAAAAGCAATTAAATTTACACATTTTGTTAATGATTTAGCCTTTGTTGTTAATTTTCTTGAATCTTTATAAACAAAAGTTTCTTGCTTTGATCTCTTGTTTTATAAATCCATGGGACTTTGTCATGGAAAACCTAATCAAACCCTTGAAAATCATCTTGAAAATAATAATAATAATAATATACCTAATGAAATTGAACCAACAACATTGAATTCCAATGGGAAAAAAGCATCAAACTTTCCATATTACAGTCCAAGCCCATTTCATAACAGTTCTGCATACAAGAACTCACCTGCAAACTCTAGTGTTAGTTCGACGCCTTTACGGATATTTAAGCGGTCTTTCGCACCGCCATCGCCTGCAAAACATATTCGGGCTTTGCTTGCGAGAAGACATGGGTCTGTTAAGCCTAATGAGGCTTCTATTCCTGAAGGGAATGAGTTTGTGGTTGGGTTAGATAAGAATTTTGGGTATTCTAAGCAGTTGTTGAGTTATTATGAGCTTGGGGAAGAAGTGGGTAGGGGGCATTTTGGGTATACTTGTGTTGCTAAGGGAAAAAAAGGGAGTATGAAGGGTCTGGATGTTGCTGTTAAAGTCATCCCCAAATCAAAGGTTTTATTTTTATTATTTACATATTTTTTTTTTTTTGTTTATGATGATTATTTAGATTTTGTTTGGCATTGTGTCTTGAACGTAGTTTTTTCGGTTATTTATTTAATCAAGTTGATTAGCAGTTTCTACTGTTTTGGGTATAGTGAAACTCTTCAATGGGATGGCCGTGAGCGTGAGGCGCCCATGGATGAGGTGGAGCCGCCCGAGAAGTCGGGCAGCTGACGTGGAGGGTGGTCAGCGCTTCCGGCCGCCCTCTGCGTTGGGAGATGCTCTTAGGATTGAATAATTGCATGTGCATAATCAGTTTATGAGTAGCTGCAAGAAAATCGATTTTTATGATCTGTTTTTGTTGACTTTTATGGTCAATGTGGTTACATTTTTGTTACGGCCGTCTACGGATTGTTTTGTTTTGTTTCGTTTTTCTAATAAATTTCTTGATTTTGTTTAGATGACAACAGCAATTGCCATCGAAGATGCTAGGAGAGAAGTAAAAATACTAAAGGCGTTAACGGGTCATGACAATCTAGTTCAGTTTTATGATGCTTATGAGGATGAAGATAATGTCTATATAGTTATGGAGTAAGTGTGGACTCTCCATAATTTATCACTATTGGAGGGTATTTTAGACCTTTTAGGTTACTTTTTTCTTGTTTTGTTTTGAAGACATATTGCTTACTATTGTATGATATGTTTTACTCTTTTGTAGGTTATGTAAAGGTGGTGAACTATTAGACAGGATACTTGCAAGGTACATACAATTAATCTTATTAACATTTTACCATGGTCAACCTTTTTGGTCAATTTATTAATACTTATACTTGTGTTTGTATGTAGGGGTGGTAAATACTCGGAAGAAGACGCGAAGGCCGTTATGGTCCAAATTTTAAGAGTCACTGCATATTGTCATCTACAAGGTGTGGTTCACCGCGATCTTAAGCCCGAGGTAAATGATTAATTATTTCATTATTTATTTTATGTTTTTGACTTTCATAGTTGCTTAATGTAAAAAAGTGTCTTTATTATGACTTTTGACTGTCAAATTTGGCTTTTTTTTCCGATTTTTATTCGGTTATACCGCTTTCTTTTTTGTAAAGATTTTGAGTCAAATTTTCAAATTTGACCATATGCAACCATTACTAAAGTTGGTCAAATTTTATTACGGTGGCGATTTCGACTCATTTACTTATGAATGGATAGACCTAAATTATTTTTTTGGTCAACGGTTAAAAAGAAAAAAAAAACAAAATAAAAGAAGGTTAAACGGATAATAAGGTGCACAAAGTGTAATTTTAATTAACAAAATGTTCATAGAAAGTTTTAAAATTTTGATAAAAAAAAAAGTGTACAGTACACCCAACCCGATCATTCGTCGGTTTCAACCATATAAGAAATTACCGGTGACCAAAATCGTTACCGAACCCTTCCATTTTACCACCTCTATTTTTAGTCATTAGTCAAAGTCAAACATTGTTTTTTTTTTGGACATATGGAGCATTTTGGGACTTAACATTACAAGAAATATTGACTTATAAATTCCAAAATATTTGCTAATAACTGTTTTATTTCATTTCATTTCAGAATTTTTTGTTTATATCTAAGGACGAGCATTCACTTCTTAAAGCCATCGACTTTGGACTCTCTGACTATGTAAAGCCAGGTCAAAGTCGTATACTTGAATCGCGCCTTCATTATTATATATGACCAACTATAGTTAGGTTTCACCACATTTCCATGTTTGACTGATCTTTAAATATGTGCAGATGAGAGATTGAATGATATTGTTGGAAGTGCATACTATGTAGCACCCGAAGTTTTACATAGGTCATATGGAACGGAAGCTGACATGTGGAGCATTGGTGTTATTGCATATATTCTATTATGTGGAAGTCGGCCCTTTTGGGCCCGCACAGAGTCTGGTATCTTTCGGGCCGTTTTAAAGGCTGACCCAAGTTTTGATGAAGCTCCATGGCCTTCTTTGTCAACCGAAGCGGTTGACTTTGTCAAAAGGTTGTTAAATAAAGATTACCGGAAAAGACTTACCGCTTCACAAGCTCTAAGTAAGTTTCAACACCTTTAAAACAAATATATACTTATTTTGTTCCATGAAAATTACAACGCTTGACTTGACACGTAATTTTGGAAAAATGTTTCTTTTTCGTCCGATTTGTGAAATGATTCATTACACCACATGTAACGTAAGAAAAAAAAACATTTTTTCCCTTGTATGTGACGTCCTTTGATTTTTACTAAAGAACCTTCTATAGGACGTAAATTGATGATGTGACGCTGACGTATCACCATGTCATCAAAACATGACATGTCACCATTACCTGCGTTAAAGGTTACTTGTAAAATGGTAAAATATTATAGATGAAAGGAATAATTGTGCCGATGATCTCAAGCTCAGCTGGTTTGAGGTGGGAGGATTTACCTCTTAGGAGGGTTCCCGCCCGGGGGCGACTCAAGTTCGAGTCCTTGCTGCTGCAAAATATACACATTAACGTTGAAAGGGCCGTGCGAGCGGGGGGATTCGATCTTGGGCACGGGGGTTGTATTTCACGCGGGTTACCGCTATATCAGTCGTTCAAAAAAATGGAATAGTTGTATTTTAATATGCACATAGAATAAAGGAAGCTTGTGAAACAAATCAATGCTAGCAATCTACTTGTCAAGTGTGTAAAATACCTTTTTTATAGAATAAAAGAATCTTGTGAAACCAAATAATGCTATCAACCTACTTGCAAAATGTCTAAAATACCCTTATATAGAATAAAAGAATCTTATGGAACCAAACTAATTTACGTCAAATGTCTGTAATACCCTTTAGATAACATGTATTCATAGCATTAATTTTTTTTTTTTTTTTTTTATTAGGTCATCCATGGTTGGCAAATTATCATGATGTGAGAATACCTTTGGATATGATAATCTACAAGACTGTAAAAGCATATATATGTTCATCTCCTCTAAGAAAAGCTGCTTTAGGGGTATATACATTTTTTTTATATATTTTGACTATCATATTTCCCTTAAAAAATATATAAAATATCCTTTGACTTTCGGGGTCAACGGAAATTTAAATATCAAGTAAATTTATTGCAGGCTGTTGCAAAGACTTTGACAATCACAGAACTAGGTTATATTCGCGACCAATTTGTGTCGCTAGGGCCGAATAAAAGCGGATTCATATTCATGCAAAACTTCAAATCGGTACGTCGTTTATTTATTTTTATATATTTTATTTTTTTAAATTTGTGTCACAAGTTGTGTAATATGTTTGCTTGGGGCTAATTGGAAACTGTTACAATTCTGCAGGCTTTGTTGAAGAACTGTACCGAGGCTGTAAAGGATTCGCGCGTGCTAGATTTTGTCCATATGGTTATTTCCTAAAATACCCTTTTAGTAGTCAAGATAATTAAGAAATTGATATAAAGAAACTAAGTATGATTTTTTTTTTTTTTGTTTATTTTTTTTATTTAAAGGTGAGTTCTCTTCAATATAAAAGAATGGATTTTGAGGAGTTTGGAGCAGCAGCCATTAGCATTCATCAGTTAGAAGCAATGGAAAATTGGGAGCAACTTGCACGTCGCGCCTATGAGCTCTTTGAGAAAGACGGAAATCGCCCTATCATGATTGAAGAACTTGCCTCGGTATGTCCCTTACTCCCCTCACACACATGTGCGCGCTTTTCGCCTATGAGGGTCAGGTATTTTGGATAATAAGTCAAAAAGGGTTGGGGTTAACGGCTAATTTTTGGTATGGGTCAAAACGGGTTGGGTTGGACCGAAACATATTTTGTTTGTTTTTTGGTCTAAATTTACAAATAATTAGTGTCTTAAATATAATTTAAAAAATTCACCTTGTCATGTGACTCATGTTGAAAAATTTGAACTCGCCGTTTTTGCAAATATATATTTTCTCGGATATCAAACATTAAGAAATTATAATTTTTAATTATTATTATTTTTTTATAAATGTAGGAACTTGGGCTTAGCCCGTCGATACCAGTTCATGTGGTTCTTCAAGACTGGATTAGACATGCAGACGGTAAGCTAAGTTTCTTAGGGTTCGTACGGCTTCTGCATGGAGCCTCATCACGCGCATTCCAGAAGTCTTGAAATATATAAAGAAAAATATAAAAAAATAACCTCGCCATCAGAAACAGGCTCGTTGATACAAATTTCTTCAAGATTCTGAAGCAAGAATCTATGAAACGAGAAAAAGTTCGCAACTTTCGTTCACTCAAAAGGCCATCTGCAGCAAACTGTGTCAAAATAGAGAAGTGTGTACATAGGTAGGTCTCAGTGTGTTAAGTTCTTACTAGTTTAGAAACTGCATAATGGTTGAGTGAGTTTTGTGTTAGTTTTTTTCTTTTTTTTAATGTTTAATTTCTGGTTAAGTTCATTGTGTTGAGAGATGTATTGTTGTTATGTAACATGAAACAATTTTATGTCATCTTAATAATTGTCAAAACCAACTTGGTTGAGTGAAATTTCATGTCCTGTGTATAATTTTGAAAGGTTGTTATGATGAGATCGTGTCTACTTGGAAACAGTGACGAAGCTTGAAAATTCGGACCCGGGTTGGAAGTATATAACTATATTTTTTTTATAAAAAAAACAGGGGGTCGAAACCGTATATACCAAAAAATTTATATACGAATGCTATATAATCGAAACTTTTGAGCGAAAATTCAGGGGGGGGGGGGGGGGGTAGGGCGCCCCTCCCCACCCCAAGGAAGTTGCGCCACTGCTTGGAAATATGCTTAAACGCGGTTCATGGTCAATCCTGCATATCATTTGGAAGCACCTTCACAAGTAATTAAAGATGTATACTAGATGTGTTTGCATCATATGTATCTCACTGGTCGAAAATCATTTGGAAGCGCCTTCACGAGTAATTAAAGATGTATACTAGAAGTGTTTGCACCATATGTATCTCACTGGTTGAAAGAGGGGCCACTCATTGATATGTTGACGACATGACGACCACTCATTGATAACGTTAAGACATGATGAAGCCAGTGACCTACATTCGCGACATAATGGAGCTTATTATCCTAGGAAAGATGGCTTAGTGACAATCCAAGGCGTGTTTTAGTTATAAAAACAAGATTATTAGAAGAGAAAATTGGTCGAATAGTCCCTATGTTTTGCTCAAATTTCACATATAGTCTCTATTATTTAAAAAATTACAGTCCTAGTTTTAGTCCACACCTTTTGACATCGTTTAACTTGGATAGTCCTCAGAGTTGATGGATGTTAGATTATGAGGTTAATTTTGTATGTTACGAAATAATAATCGTAATTTTGTAAAAATTGAATATGTGGGGCCGATGGTGTAATGTTGCTTCTGTTCTTTTCACACATGGGCGTGTTTAGAACCAATAATTAAAGATAACTAAATCAATGAAACATGAGTTGAGGGACCACATGAAGAAAAGAAAATGCTATTTCATTTTATGACAATTTACGTGATCTAAAAATTCTAAAAAATTAACCACTTCTGTATTAAAAAAATATTAAAAATTATTTGACACTAATTGAGTGACTATTTAAAGTAAAATACTATGGGTGACTTTAGTAAAAGAATTGAGAAACTTAATTACTATTTATTTAAAGTTTTATTTAAATAATAGAAATTATATTTGCCTTTTTTTTTCGTTCTCTGAACATTTTGAAAATATTATTTGATTATAAATATAGGGTTGAGTTGTTCTACAAAGGCTACAAAAATGAGAAGAGTGAGAATGATACAAAAAACACAACAGATCATGAAATATGACATAATGAGCCACAAAATATAACACAATGCTGAAGAAAAAAGACACAATGATGAAAATAAGAAAAAGACACAATGGTACATAAAAAACACAATGATATAACGCATATTCTAAAAACTACAAGCTAAAACCCCAAAAAACGAAGACCTAAAAACTAACGTCGTAGGGTACGATGGTAGCCGAATGACAAAGTAGTACATGCACCAATTGGCCTTTGTCCTGATTGCTAAGCGTTATACGCCTTATGTCCAAGGCTTGATGCAAAACCATTATCGAGCTGAGTGTCTCACTAGAAGCAGCCTCTATATTCATACGAGGTAGAGGTAAGGTTGTCTACATCTTACCTTCGCAAAATCCTACCTTAGCTTTAATATTGGTGGGAATGGGTGAGTATGATTTTGATAAGAGTAAATTCCTTTTTGAGTCCCTGAGTTTTGTTGATTTTAACTACTTGAGTCCAACATTTTCATTTTTAACATTCTGAGTGCTAGTGTTTTAAGTTTGTTATGGTTTGAGTCCAATTTTCTAACGTCGTTAACTAAGTCAGTTAACTATAAGGGTATCTCAGTCATTTTACACATAGGTACAACTCTGTAATGCATAAGGTATAACGTACAAGTCTTTAATGCATAAATAAAATATAATATATAATAAAAATAATAATAAAGCTCTCTCTCACACACAACACACACACTCTCTCTCTCACGCACTTTCTTCTCCACCCCTCCACCACACCATAAACCACCACCACCTCGACCATCCCACCACCACTGCACCATAAATCACCACCACTGCACCACATCGATCTCAACCCTAACCCCCAAATCCGGATCTGAACCATAAACCACCACCCCCAAATCCACACCTGCACACACTTTCTCCCCCTTACCCCCACCCCCACCAAAACCACACCACCGTCGCATCACCACCGTAGCCTCACCAACCATGCCTCAGTCATCAAAAACAACTTCCCAGGTATTAAATTCCCAAAAATTCGCAACAACATGAGCAGTCACCAAACCATCTTCAAGAAGCTATCACTCACAATATCTTGTTTAAATTCCCAAAAATTCCACCTCCACCTGCAACCCACCACAACCACCTCCACCTGCAACCCACCAAAACCACCATCACCGTCGCCTCACCAACCACCTGCAACCCACCAAAAATTCGCAACCTGCTCAGTTTCCACGTCAAAACACTCTTGCCGTCGATCTGACCAGTGCTCCGATCTGCTTCCCGTCGACCACCGGCTTGTCTGTCCCTCCAACCCACCAAAACCACTGCTTCCCGTCGACCAGTGCTCCGATCTGCTTCCAGTGCTCCGATCGGTTTCCACGTCTCCGATCCATTTGTAATTGAAATCTGTGCCCACGTTTTGTAATTGTTGAAACCAGTGCTCCAATCCATTTATAATTGTTGAGCAAAACAAAAGTATGATTCAGTAAGTTGAAATCTTGAAGATGATGATTAGAAGCCCAAAGATTTGAGAGAGAGAGAGAGAGAGAGAGAGAGAGAGAGAGAGAGAGAAGTGTGAGGGAGAGAGAGAAAGGTGAGATGTGTGTGCAGATTTATGTGGGTATATATTTAATAATTATTTATTTTTAATGGTAGGGGTACTTTGGTCATTTCATAAATATTAACAGAAAAAATCTAACAGAGTTAGAAAATTGGACTCAAATGGTTATAAAATTATCAACCAGGCACTCAGAATGTTAAAAATGAAAATGTTGGACTCAAGTAGTTAAAATCAACAAAACTCAGGGACTCAAAAAGGAATTTACTCTTTTGATAATGATGATCTTTGATGAGCTACAAAATACCATGGGTCGTATTGGTTAGGGGTGTAACAAGTTGAGCCGATTGTGAGCACGTTTAATCTCGAGCTCGTTTTGTTTAGCTAAAGAGAGTTTGGCTCATTTAGAGCTCTATTTCTAAGGCTAAAGCTCGGCTCTTTTATTATTTATTAAATATTTAATTATATATATCTATCTATATAATAATTGAATACATCTCGGGTCGAATGGAGACCTTAGAGAGAGTCTGAAGGATCCATATTGCTATATGGAGCTCCGAGATTTCTTGCTATAAAAACCAATATGTTGTTTTTGTTTGTTCATTCTTCCTTTGATTTCATTCAACAATCTTCCTAAACAAACTTCCAATCCTCATTCTTCATTTTCTTTCTAACCAATCTTTCACTCTTCCTGTTGGGTCTGCTGACGTGGAGAAGAACAGATGATTAGAAAGCCAAAATATGCTAACAGTTTGATCCTTTGAATAAACAGTCTTTACAACTTACTTCTCCTAAAAGACTGATGACTCTAACAACTGTTCTATCCAAACAACTGCTCAACAACTGCTGATACAAAGGACTGCTGAATAAACAACTGATGAAGAACAACTGCTGACCAAAGGTCTGATGAAGAACAAGTACTGAAGACCAAAGCACTGCTGGAGCCAACAGCACTTAGGCTTCAGCAGTGGATACAAGACCATCAGAGTTTATCTACAACAAATGTTTACTATCAGTGCTTTCAATGTAACAGTAGTTTGTAATAGGCAGATGTTGTATGTTTGTTATTCTGTTAGAGGTCACTGTCTTAGGTGACGTCAGCTTAGGTCATCAGTGCTTTGAGTCTGTCTATAAATAGAACAGTGCTTGTACTGTTCTATTGCATCACACACACACAAACATTCTCTCAGACAAACACTGTGTGATCAGGCTGAGGGGGAGTAATTGTACGATTGTAAACTTTTAGATAAATGAAAGCTTTCGATCTGAAAACATTTACTCTCTTGTTTTGATTAACAGTTTATTATTCCGCTGCACTTTCATTCTATTTTCATTTCATTATTACCATATTTAGTTAAACAATCAAAACAATTCGATCTGAATTGGTATGTTAAACATGGATTAAACAAATAAATTTTCAATAAATCATAATAAAATGTTTCAGAAAATCAATTTTTTTTTCTAATAGCTGTTTTGGTTGAAAAATCTGTTTGTAACATCTGATCAGATAAAACAACCACTGTTTCATTCATATCCACTGTTGGTTGAAAAATCTGTTTCAAAATATCTGATCAGATAAAACAACTGTTAGTTGAAAAATCTGTTTCAGAACCTCTGTTCAGATAAAACAACTGTTTCCTTATATATTTATACTCTATCTATATATATAATAAAAAAAAAGTTGGTTCCATCAGCTGTTTGTATCAGTTGTTTGACAAAAACAGTTGTTCTCCACCAGATGTTTCATCCATCAGATGATTGCCACGTCTGCTCATATAAGCAGAGGTTTGGCCACATCAGCGGTTTCATTGAGCCTATAAAAACCCTGTTTTATCACAACAGACGTTACACTGTCTCATTGTATTCAAAATACTGAAAACCGCCTTCTTCATTCTCAAACCCTCCATCAAATTTCAATCATCTTCACTCTCGAAATCCATTACAATGGACCTTCAAGCTAAAGCCACCCACAATTGTCTCCCTATCTGATTAAAACAGATGACAACGCCTCATTCCATTCCACCATTGACATTTTTCTAAACTCCAAATACTTACCCATCTTAACCGCTAACGCCCCCATTTATCTCGATACTCTTCAAGAATTCTGGTTGAATGCTGAGTTTCTACTCCAAGACAAAAAGCCTACTTCCATTATTTCCAAAATTGGAGAAACCAGTATTGTCATTACCCCTGAAACCATATCCACAACCTTCACACTGAATGACCTGGCAGGTAAGGATTCTTTTACTAAAACAGAGCTTCACACTGAGTTCCAAGAAAGAGGGTATGATGGTCAGATGACTGGATCAACTCTTTTCAAAAAGTTTTTCCCTCCAGTCATGAAATTTTTCTTCCATACTCTTCTTCTTTGTGTCTCTGCTAAGTCCACATCCTTTAATGAAATTCCATTAATGATGCAATATCTGGGTTATGCCATGTTGTCAAACTCTGACTTCAATCTTTCCCAGGGATTGTTTATGGACTTGGTATCAAATGTGAAAGCAGTCAAGTCTGGGTCAAACAATGCTTTTTTTATTTATCCAAAAATTCTTAGTGTAATCTTACAAAAAGTCTTACCTGAAAAAGTTTTCAAAAAGGGTGATGCTATGCAAATGAAAAGCTTAACTGATGAAACTTTCACAAGAATGCTGGGTGGAAGCACCCAAAAAAAAGTGTCTAAAGTGTCAAAAGTTTCTAAAACACAAACAAAGAGGACAAAGACAACAACTGTTGTCAAAACCTCTGTTGTTGAGCCCACTGCTCCTGGTGATCATGGCACTACATCCAGTGCTGTGAAACCCACACCAGCCACTTCCAAAATGAAACATCCATCCACAAAAACCACCACTCAACCACAAATGAGGCTTCTGGATGTTGAGGTACCAGAAGAAACCTCTGTTGCACAACAAAAGCAACCTGAAACCACTGTTGTTACTTCCTCACAACAGTTGGATATACCTCCACCTGACCAAACTCCTCATGAATCCTCTCAAAAGGATCATGTTGTAAGCCAAGGGGACACACATCATGATACATTTGAGTCACTTGACCAAATGTTCACAAGCCCCTCTCCCAGGGCTAATTCTCTTGTTACTCCTCCACCTTCACCATCACATCATGTCCCACAAACTATGCAACCTCTGTTTGAGGCAATTGAAAAATCTCAGGAAGATCCCAGTTCCTCTCTTCCACCTGTCACTAAGAGTATACTCCAACAAGTGACTGGTCCTGAGAATATTCAATCTGCTATCCCACAAACAGAAGAGGAGGTTACACCACCTGAGTTCAATGCAACTCTAGGTGAGTTTTCAAGTGGAGCAGCCACTACTGATGTAGAGACCACTGTCTCACATCAGGACAGTGATTACATAGCTAAGACTCCCTTGAAGGCAACAACTGTTGAAGCCACTATAGTGTCTCCAAAAACAGTTGGAAGTCCCCAGTACCAAGAAAAAGGGGCATCTGATTCACCTATTAGGACTGAATCAGGTAGAACTACCACTGGTAGGGACTCAGATGATCCTATTAATTTAGGAGATGGGTCAAAATACCAAGAATTGACGGACAGAGTTTCTGTAATTGAAACCTCTGTAGCTGACATCAAATCTGATGTCAAGCTTATACTGAGCTCTATTGCAGACCTTTCCAAGAGTCAACCATCAACAACTGATATAGCCAGTGAGTTATGGAAATCAGTTTCCCCCATCATCATAGCTCACAGAAAACTGGCTGATCAGACACATGAGACCTATATGGCTGAGATCAGGAATATGGTAGATGCAAGTGTAACACCCCAACCGATGGCGGAAACATCGGGATGTCACGTATTGATGATTGTTCAGTAGCTCATGGTAAATAATAAGTTTCAATAAATGATTTAAATAAATTACATACAATTGTTCTAAGAATCTGTACAACAAAACAACAAATACTAGCTACGCATCTTCAAGTATTAACTCTAATCTTCGAGCAAGTTATAACCTGAAACATGTTAAATTTGAAAATATTTTGGGTCAACAAAAGTTGGTGAGAATTACATAGGTTTTGATAATCGAATAAAACTTGTACAATTCAAGTGTCATGGCAAGTCTAGTCCATATGTGAAAACATACTAGAAGTAAATCGAGTGCATAATCAACCCTTGTGACTGTTATATTGTGGTACATCCCATACGCTCATGGTTCACTCGATTATGTTATGCGATAACAATCACCCACGCTACCTATGTAGGAGGCACGTATCCGGGTGGGATTGTCAGTCCAATAGATCTATCATTGTATACCGTCGGCTGATCAATGTTAATGATTATGCTAGAATATTGTGCTTACCCTAGTCATGTTTAAGACATAATGCAACATAGAAAAACACATAGACACTTTGATGATTGAATTGCATATAGAATGTTGTAACATGTTTCACCCCAAAAATGATGATAAATAGAAAAGGGGCTATGTAAAACTCACATTGGCTAAGGTGAATTATCCTCTAAGTGTTGTGAATGTATGCGAGGCGAATCCCAAAGACTCAACAACGTAGCTAGTCCAAATTGAAGAAAACGAAAAAGAAAGAATATCAAGCTTCCAATTCGCCAATTACAAGAGCTTATAATCAAAGCTTCAATTGTAGAAGTAATAGACTATAGAAGAAAGGTATGAGGGAAAGTTTAATCGGATTGAAAAAATCGATTTAGAGGTGCAAAGTATAATGGGTCATAGGTGGGTTTTTATACTAGTTTTGGAGTCAATTAGCCATTAAAATTGGTCAACACCATAAAGTAAGGTTTTATGATGAATTGACTATTTGACTAAGACTTTGACTGTTTGACTAAGACTTTGACTAATCAATTTAAGGAATGTGTTAAGTTTATTTTCTTCTGAAATACTACACAAGATGATAGTTGGCTCAGTTGGTTGTCACTGTGTGTTGGTTGGCTGTGGACGCGGGTTCGAGTCCCGGTCGACACAAATTTTTTTTTGGCAATTATTTCCCTAAAACTATATTATTCTAAATTCATAATATGATTATATAAGCCCGAAATTGACTCGAAATATTTTTAAAACGTACAAAAGTGTCGAGATACAAATAATTATTAGTTTAAGGTATTTAAAACATATATTATTTAAAACAATAAATTCTTTTTATCAAAAAAAATAGGGGAAATTCGCGATGTTACAGTCTCCCCTACTTTTGGAAACTTCGTCCCGAAGTTATTAAAAACACAGATTTGAGGTTGATTTGGTAGAAATTAAGGCAGCTGTGGTTTGGGTTAAGGCACGACATGAATTTATAGGTAATAGAATAATTTGTTTCGAATAATTTGGATAAGAGATTTGAGATGTGAGTTTTAAGGATTGGATTAGGTTCGTCTGAAGTAGCAAGAAGCATAAGACTCTAGCAAAATATTAAACTTATGTTTTAGGAATCTTATAAGAAATGCATTAATTGATTGGCTATATGAAAACCAAATGAACTACTAAAACCTTATTAGAATTTCACACTACCTTAACGTACCTGTAAATTCATGATTACGTTCCGGACCGCAATCACCAATTTACCTTACATTAGGGTTTTGTGTCCTTCTATGACTCTAAACACACATGTAAGTAATGCAAAATAACCTTGTGATTGAATCGTTTACAATGTTTCCAATAATAAGTCCAACTGTTGAGCAGGAAAAAGACTTCTACCAGTCAGTGAGTAAGAACCTCTACCGATTGTTGAGCAGGTGCGATAGCCTCTACCAGTCGTTGAGCAGGTTGTAGGGCCTCTACCGACTGTTGAGCAGGCATGATGACCTCTACCAATCGTTGAGTAGGTTATTTGGTACTCAACTAACTGTTGAGCAAGTACTTCATCCTCTACCAGTTGTTTGATTAAGTGTACCAATTATTTCACACATAAATTGCAAACTGATAATATGTACATATAAACAATCAAGTATCAAGCATAGCATGCGAGTTGTAATAGTGTTGTCCTAGACAAGGTTAATGACTCTAGGTGTGTCTATAGCAAATAGTTTATATTCCATGAATTCTAGTTTCAAATGTTCAAATATGGTAGATAGTCGAATCCTCATGTATAACTAAGGATTATGTTTGATGCAACACGCAATCAAGTTTCAATAGTTTGGTTATCATGGGTAACTAGCTCATGTGTGAGAAGGTGAAGGATATGAATTTAGTTCTTGAGAGGATGATGAAAAATCTTGAAGCAGAATCAAGGTTGTGAGAGATAGTGAATGTGAAGATAGTTGATAAAGAGTTTATTTTATAGTAAGGAGATTATGTAGCAGTGTAAATTTTGGGGTTTGGATCAAAGGTTATAATCAAGTGTATTAGAAAACATGATTGTGGTATATGCCAAATATTGTAAAAATTTGAACAAGTTGAAAATGAGTGAGTGTCGATGGAGAATCTAGAGACTCGATATTATTCCTATGGAAAAAAAATTATTTTCAAAATTGGTTTTATACATAAAGAAAAAGTTGTTAAATAGTACAAGCTAAGTGGGCTTTGATTAAAATATTCCCGTTAGTTGGAGATTTCAAACATGACATTAGGTTTTGAAGATCAAGGTTCTATTAAGTGATTTTTAATAGTTTAAAGCATTATATAGAAAATTGTTTGTTACGTCAATAAATAAACAATTGAATTTAAGTTCGAGGACATCTTTTGACAAAAATATGTACTTTGTAAAGTTACTAGGTAATGAAAATACAACAGGATTTAGAAATCTTTAGTTTGTGCTAAGGTATGAGGTTATAGTTTTTAAAAATAAGTAACATGTGGAGAAATGAAATAATATGATTTGGGTAGGGTGTTGAATATTTAAAAAGTGGCTAAGATTGTAAGGTGAAGTGTGATTGTGAAATCCATAGATGGTTGTGAAATGAGATTGATTTAAGCTGTAAAATTTTGAGATTTTAGAGCTTAGTTTAAGGAAAGTGAGTGTAATCATTTATTCATTAATTAAAACGAATAAACGAAAACGTTGACTTATCAAAACTTCTAGATTCTAATAACATAGTGAAGACATGATTTAGCCTATAAGTGAACACTCATCCCGAGAATTCCCAGGTAGGCATCCGGGTCCCTTGTCTGATTGGGATTTATGCGCAATGCCAGTCCTAGACAGAAAACTCAGAATACAGGCGTTCACCCTTCCAGATTGCACGTGTTCGTTATTAAAATTCTAGAACTTCAACGAGATCTCAAGGTGGTTCAGGCTAAACCTGAGGATTTGTCCTATTAGTCTAAGAGTAGATCTTGTGATGGAGAACAATCTTCTTGTAGGGACTAAAGTAGGGAGAAGAAGTAGGAGGGAGATAGAGAATAGAAACAAATAGGGTTACAAGTAAAAGGAGCAAGTACTGATTATAATCCTATGGTTATAGACTAGATTATTTTTCTAATAACCTAATTCCCTATAACCATGGCTCTGATACCAATCTGTAACACCCCAACCGATGGCGGAAACATCGGGATGTCACGTATTGATGATTGTTCAGTAGCTCATGGTAAATAATAAGTTTCAATAAATGATTTAAATAAATTACATACAATTGTTCTAAGAATCTGTACAACAAAACAACAAATACTAGCTACGCATCTTCAAGTATTAACTCTAATCTTCGAGCAAGTTATAACCTGAAACATGTTAAATTTGAAAATATTTTGGGTCAACAAAAGTTGGTGAGAATTACATAGGTTTTGATAATCGAATAAAACTTGTACAATTCAAGTGTCATGGCAAGTCTAGTCCATATGTGAAAACATACTAGAAGTAAATCGAGTGCATAATCAACCCTTGTGACTGTTATATTGTGGTACATCCCATACGCTCATGGTTCACTCGATTATGTTATGCGATAACAATCACCCACGCTACCTATGTAGGAGGCACGTATCCGGGTGGGATTGTCAGTCCAATAGATCTATCATTGTATACCGTCGGCTGATCAATGTTAATGATTATGCTAGAATATTGTGCTTACCCTAGTCATGTTTAAGACATAATGCAACATAGAAAAACACATAGACACTTTGATGATTGAATTGCATATAGAATGTTGTAACATGTTTCACCCCAAAAATGATGATAAATAGAAAAGGGGCTATGTAAAACTCACATTGGCTAAGGTGAATTATCCTCTAAGTGTTGTGAATGTATGCGAGGCGAATCCCAAAGACTCAACAACGTAGCTAGTCCAAATTGAAGAAAACGAAAAAGAAAGAATATCAAGCTTCCAATTCGCCAATTACAAGAGCTTATAATCAAAGCTTCAATTGTAGAAGTAATAGACTATAGAAGAAAGGTATGAGGGAAAGTTTAATCGGATTGAAAAAATCGATTTAGAGGTGCAAAGTATAATGGGTCATAGGTGGGTTTTTATACTAGTTTTGGAGTCAATTAGCCATTAAAATTGGTCAACACCATAAAGTAAGGTTTTATGATGAATTGACTATTTGACTAAGACTTTGACTGTTTGACTAAGACTTTGACTAATCAATTTAAGGAATGTGTTAAGTTTATTTTCTTCTGAAATACTACACAAGATGATAGTTGGCTCAGTTGGTTGTCACTGTGTGTTGGTTGGCTGTGGACGCGGGTTCGAGTCCCGGTCGACACAATTTTTTTTGGCAATTATTTCCCTAAAACTATATTATTCTAAATTCATAATATGATTATATAAGCCCGAAATTGACTCGAAATATTTTTAAAACGTACAAAAGTGTCGAGATACAAATAATTATTAGTTTAAGGTATTTAAAACATATATTATTTAAAACAATAAATTCTTTTTATCAAAAAAAATAGGGGAAATTCGCGATGTTACAGCAAGGTACAAAGATACCCATGCTGATATTAAAGCCATCAAGGACCACCTGCTGAAGACTACTGGCTCTGCCCCTACCACCATCCTCAGAGATGAAAATGATGATGCTTTCACGGCTGATGATGCCAAAAAGGGGGAGAGTGGCAGAGATAGGCTACCAAAACTAGATCCTTTTGGTTGTCCTCATTCTCAAAAAGGCCAAGCCAAGTCTGCCAACAAACCAGAGTCTACCAAATCAGCTCCACAACAACAACAACAACAGCAACAACCACAACAACAACAGCAACAAACAACACCAACAGCACCACAACAAACCACTGAGAAGAATAAAGCAGTAGATGACTCTGCAAATATAGAAGCTGAAAAGGCTGCTCAAGAAAAAGAGAAAAGAGCTGACACCTTGGAAGTTAAAGCAGAATCATTAATTAAACTCAAGAAGAAACAACAGCTGGAAACTGAAGATGTGGGATCCTCCAAAAGGATGAAAAGACCTGCTAAGCATGTTAGAAAACCACCATCTAAGTTGAACACCTCTGTTGACAAAACCACTGCTACTGAAACCACTGCCACCCAAAACACTGAAACTACCCAAAACACTGCTACCCAAACCACTGTACCCAAACCAACAAACATACCCAAACCAACAAACACACCTGAACATACAACCACCAAACCTACATCACCAGCTAAATCCCAAACATCTGCTGGACCTACTAAAAGGCCAACAGATGTTAATCCAACCACTGCTACCAAATCACCATCACCTAAAATCATGTACACAAGGAAGAGAAAATCAACCTTTGTTGTACATGATGAAAACATACACACATCACCAAACACCATCTCAACTGCACAATCCACTCCTCCCATCACAGCTATTCCAATCACATCATTCTCACCACACACTTCCAAGTTCAGATCCCATAGACCACCACCAACCATTACACCATTGGTTGTTCAGTATCCCCTTGAACTTGATCTACTCAAGGGGGAATTACAATCCTTCTACAATACTGAACAGCCATCAGAAAGATCCTTCCCATCTCTCCCAAACTTCCCTGTTCCCCTCAACCTTGATAAATATCTGAAATACAAGGGTGAACAGGTGGATGCCATCATTAAGGAGAAATGCAAAGGGAAGGATGACAGGACTGCTCAGGGCATCCATTCAGCAGAGCTTAGCAAACTCAGAAGGATTGAGGATTTTGCTAAGACCCTGAGCAACTCCATGTCCTCCATGCCTCTCAGTGTAGATTTGGAAAAGGAGGTAAGGGAATCTCTTCTGGAACAGATTATGGCAACCAAGCCTTACAAAGCAAACAAAAAGCAGTTCAATGGTTGGACTACACATGCTTTGAGAGAAGAACTACTCAGAATTGAAGAAATGGCCAAAGACCCCAAGGCTAAAGTCTCTACTCCTAACTTTGGCAAAGGCAAAGACCCAGTCAGAGCCTTGAAGTTTAAAAGGATGAGGCAAGAGATTGTAGCTGCCAACTATGGGGAGATGAGGTCAGTTTCCAGATGGTCTGAGTTAAGGTTGGTTGAGACTTACAAAAGTCTGGAAGAAAATAGGAAGAAGGATCCCAGCCTACCAAGAAAACCAGTTTACACTGATGAGCCAATGATGAAGAGACCCCAACAGACCTTTAATTTGGACAGCTTACTTGAAACCTCTGATCTAACAACTGCTGCAAGAAGACAGTTCAAGAAGCAGAAGGAAATGTCAGAGGAAGATCAAAGAAAGTTTGCTGATACATTCATCAAGGAAGGGCTCTTCAATCAAGTCCATTTCTTCTCCGATCCTACAACAGAGAAGCTTAGAGAACTCATTGGAAGACCACCTTCACCCAACTCATCTAGAATAAAACTTCAGCTCAGCAAATCCACTGACTCAAAAATTCTAAAGCGGAAAGTCAACAAAGACAACCATGAATTGACATTGCTCAGGTCAGATGGAAGGGTTCAGAAGATCAACATGGATGATGCTTACAGCCTATGTGCAGAAGATCACCAAACATTGCTAAATCTGGACCTAGAAAGAGATGAAGAAGACTTGTTTGCTCTGAACTTTGAATTACAATTCAAAGGTCAAATCAGAGAAAGTCTGATGAGAAATAAAGATCAATAAATAAAGCTGAGTTTTGGCATCATCTGTTCTAGGGGGAGATTGTTGGGTCTGCTGACCTGGAGAAGAACAGATGATTAGAAAGCCAAAATATGCTAACAGTTTGATCCTTTGAATAAACAGTCTTTACAACTTACTTCTCCCAAAAGACTGCTGACTCTAACAACTGTTCTATCCAAACAACTGCTCAACAACTGCTGATACAAAGGACTGCTGAATAAACAACTGATGAAGAACAACTGCTGACCAAAGGTCTGATGAAGAACAAGTACTGAAGACCAAAGCACTGCTGGAGCCAACAGCACTTAGGCTTCAGCAGTGGATACAAGACCATCAGAGTTTATCTACAACAGATGTTTACTATCAGTGCTTTCAATGTAACAGTAGTTTGTAATAGGCAGATGTTGTATGTTTGTTATTCTGTTAGAGGTCACTGTCTTAGGTGACGTCAGCTTAGGTCATCAGTGCTTTGAGTCTGTCTATAAATAGAACAGTGCTTGTACTGTTCTATTGCATCACACACACACAAACATTCTCTCAGACAAACACTGTGTGATCAGGCTGAGGGGGAGTAATTGTACGATTGTAAACTTTTAGATAAATGAAAGCTTTCGATCTGAAAACATTTACTCTCTTGTTTTGATTAACAGTTTATTATTCCGCTACACTTTCATTCTATTTTCATTTCATTATTACCATATTTAGTTAAACAATCAAAACAATCAAACTCAGATCCTAACACTTCCTTCTTTATCTAACATCATATGTTAAATCTCCACAACCACAACCAACTCCAGGTAATGTTGCATAATTTTTGGTCATTTTATATTGTTAACATTATCATGTTACATACAAAGTTAAACACCCGATGAGTATAGTTGTTTCGGACACCCGTTTATTTAAATCGTCTCTTTAATCCAACAGTATTCTGGTATATTAAACTGTTTTTTTAATATATTCATTTGAATCTTTGTATGTCTTATTTGTTTGTTGTTTCCCTTTTTTCAGATGTTTCAATCGTTTGAATGACCCTGGCACAAGGAAAATGGTGTTTATTTTTGTTGAAGATGATGTTTGACATCCAATAGTCAACAAGTTTCCTTAACCATTCAAGCGGATTTTTTATGAACAAAACCAGTCTGGAATGTAAATCATGTACAAAAACATACATACGGATTTCATTCTTATATTGTTTCTTATTGTTTGAACCAGATATTATTATACAATTGTGTTTGTAAGGGCTTTGTTGTAATCATTAATTTTTTTTAATTTCATATACATGTATTGGTTTTCAATAGAAATACATGATTTGATCGGAAGACAGAAACCAATATTTGATCCTAAAAACTATATTATCATCCACCACAAACTGATATTTACTAACATGTGGCCACAAACCAAGATTTGAGTCTGAAAATCGCATTAAGCGTTTAATGTGATTTGGTGATTTGTTAAGATTTGAATATTACTTCACATTTATTCTTTTGTATTAATTATATTGACTGTCAATCAATTAAAATAATTAATGTAATTTAGGTTAACCATAATAGGTGAAGTAATTTTAGGACAATATTTAAATTTCAAATACTAATTTGCACTACATAATTAATGCTTTATCATAATTTACGCTTTATATATTCATACTAAAATTTTAACTTTCCATAATACAAATATATAAGGAAAAAAACACTTATATTATAAGTGTAAACTACCATGTTTGATATGTAACATCAATCCATATATATTTTTTAGATGTAAAGGACGTATGAATAATATGTAAACATCTAACAAACCAATCATTTTTATAATATCGTTTGAATTTCGTTAGGCATAATTATTAGTTGTAAAAATGTTTAAACAAAAAAAGCCACATTTCGTATATCTTATTTTTGAATTTCAAAACATATAAATCTTTTACACCAAAATACTAAACACATAATGGAAACTTATCAATTTTACTTATACGACTTTAATAATCAATCAATACTAATTTATCAGTTAATTTTGTATAGTATACTTTTCTAATTAGTCATAAATGCTATTTAAAATATCCGGACAATAACTTCGCTAATTTCAATCAATTAGCATTGATTGACGTCTTAATACATGCCTTCCATTTTTGCACTTCATCTATATAGATAGTTTTATCAAATCCATCTCAGTTGCTCTACACAGAATTACTTGATTGTGCAACAACATTTCATTTTGTAAGTATTCCTATCCGATGTTTTTAATTTTTTTTGTTATTTTATGTTTTGTTATTCTATTGTTATGATATGGATATAGTCTTTTTAGAAATCTTATCAGAAAAATTCAACTTACGATAGATGATGTTTAATTTTGGTTATTCGTTTTATGAGGTCGTTTGATTATTATTGATTGACTTTGAAATACCAAAAACATTCAAACAATAACAAATAAAAAACGAATGTAAAACACCTTAAAAACATTTACTAACTAGGATTTTGTTATTTTAATTGATACTGTTTGAATTTGATTTTGTCATGCTTAGGGTAACTGTGTTCAAATTTGATAAGTACCATTTTGTTGACAATAAACAATTTAATTTGCTGAATAGTAGTTACTTCAAGTTTAGATAAATGAATAACCCAATTATGTGTTTTGTTTTTTAGATAGATTAGTACTTAATGGACTTTTTGTTATTTTGTAGTTTGTCATATATAGACAGACAATGTATGAATTCATCAGTAGAATAAATTCCTAATTTTAGTCTAACTTTTTTACAACATTCGAAGATAACAATGGCTGGATTACAACCAATAGAGTTTACCATGGTTAATGAAATTGATGTCAACCGAAATGATGTTGCTTTAAAGCTAAACATTATTCGGGTGTGGCGTCAACCTGATCGTTGAAACCCTAAAGATGTTTACTCAATTGAGATGATCCTCATTGATGAGAATGTAAGTTTATGTTCTTATATTATTCATTGGATTCTTAACTCATAACAATATTCGCCCAACAATATTGATATTCCTTTTTTTTCAGGGTGACAAAATTCAGGCGAATGTATTTAAACGTTTGTTTTTCAAATTTGAGAGGTTTTTGTTGAAAAATGTTTCTCTTATTATAAGAAATCCAGGAATTGGTGTTAATTCAACAAAATACAAGTATGCACCAAACCCAAACAAACTGTGTTTGGATATGAACACTTAGGTTTCAAATTATGACGATTTTCAAGGTCCATATTTTGGGTTCTCTTTTGTCCCCTATCAAATAATTCTGGACAAGGAGGTTGATGAAAATGTCACAATAGGTATGTATCCTCCCTATATCCTTTTTTTTATTATATAAAAACCATAATATTCAAAAGTAATGTTTAATAGAACGTTTGTTTATAATTCTATATAGATGTTATCGGACATGTTATCAAGTTTTTCAACAATGATGATAAAGATAAAAAGGTTATCGCTGACAAAAAGAGGTTAACAATGGAAATGCAGGATAGCGGGTATGTATTATTGTTTTTGATTTTTATTTTATAAGAAATGCAAATCATAAAATATAAAATTGTTTTTTTATGCTAAACTAAAATTCATTACTTTTTGAAGGGGTTTGATCATTTATGTAACCTTGTGGGATACGTATGCCATGGAGATGTCTAAATATGTTGCAACTCATCAGAAGGAGAAACAATAAGTATGCGATCATATTTTGCATAAATCATTTTTTTAATAATTTTTTGGTTGTATGATTTGTTAAACTACATTTATTTACTTTGAATTTAATCTTCATTTGCATATCGTTACAAATAAATATATGTTTATTCATTTCATTATTCGTTTTTAAATCACGTCTAATCAAACATTTGTTAATTCATATATCTGTTATTGGGTAATATTAAATTTTTTTTATGATAATTTACAATCAAACAAAATTCATACGAATTGTATTACGTAACTTTCAATAAATAAAATTTGCATACTACGATCTTTATAGAATTTTTTTCATTTGATATGGACATGTACCGCGTGTACACGCGGGGCTCTAACCTAGTATATATATATATATATATATATATATATATATATATATAGAGAGAGAGAGAAACACTAGATATTATTTAATGATACAATTATATAAATGGAAAAAAACTTCTTTTAGCTCTTGCTGGAGCTCGATAAGTGAGGCTTGGGTCGAACTCCTTTATTAAATGAGCCTCAACGTATTAAAGGCCAAGCTAGTTTAAATTTGGCTTGTTTTGAGTTTTTTATATGAGTCATTTTCAAATAGCTCATAAGCAGTTTGGCATATTTACACAGTGAAATGTATATATCTTCATCTTCAATATCACTCATTTTGTAAAAAAAAATTGTTTTAGAAAATTTTTTTCACCCATATTATTTGCAATGATGAGATGAATCTGGATGGGTGATGCAAATTCTAAAAAAGTTAGCTTGTACTTGGTGAAATTTTGCATAGAAAGATGCCCGTTGGGGCATCAAGATGTTAGTGGACTTAATGGCTTGTAAAATCATTTTCTATGTTCGGTTTCCTAGGAAATCCAATTATGGTTAATATATGCTGTATGGACACACTTTTATTCCCATCCACACAATTCCATCAAATAAACAATGCAAGGTGCAAAGCATACTAAGAAAAACATATCATGTACGCATATTATATTCTTTTTGGTCTCTTTTTTAGTGGTACACTTGTGTTCCATCTTACAACAAAAGAAAATAAATCCCGCTACAAATAATAATAATAGTTCTTAAAGTTAAAATGCCACACTAGAAAGTGTATTCAACCATGAATGCTATACAATGAATGAATTCTTGTTAATGAAATATAAATGTATGGGTCTATTTGGTACCCTCTTAATAGGCTCTGAATAATTCAGAGCACATTCAGATTGTTTGTTTCAACTTAAAAAAGGCTCTGAATGGAATGGTTAAGAGCTGAACCATTCATACTTGGTGCATAGCTGAATCATTCAGCACTTAATCATTCAGAACCTCTTAACAATTCAGACATCTTAATGATTCAACACTTAATAAATCAAATAGTCCCTAAATTAGATAATGAAAAGTAAATAAACAAGTTTCAACTCAAAAGATAATATACAATCATGTGTAATTAAGCTAATATTACTTGATAGAAATCACTACTTAACAAATGAGTTGTTGACAAAAGTGTATCATCGATCGAAGAAAAATCCGTAGGTAATTTTGAGAATGCTTACTTGTGACTTGGATTTTTGATAATGTTAACTTTTCGTAAGGAATGCAAGGCCAATCTTATTCCAACTGTTGGTTTTGTTTGATCTTATTAGTATTAGTATGCTATGAGATTAATTCTTATGTTATATTTCGTAGGAAGAAGTTGCTGGAGTTGGCTTTCAACATAACAGATTTGTGATTTTATAATGTTTTACTTTGATTTATATAATTTGTAAAACAGTGACTAATTTTGTGGATACGTAGGAACTGCTGATTTTTTTTCTTTGAACGACCAACGAATACCATACAAGTTTGGCCACTCGGAGAAACCCATTGGCGAAAAATCACCCACACCCTACGAACGCAAACATCCGGTGACTTGTCCCGCTCACCATTCCATGAGAAACTCACCATCCAAAAGCTTACGGTGATAAAACCCCCTTGCCTACCTTGATTTGTGTTTTTATATGTGTTCATATGCATTTGTATATTTTTGAGCTTTTTTATAAATATAAAATAAAACCGGAAAAAGGAAATATTTTCTTAAACTACATATTAGCAAATGGTTGAAGAAGATATCATTTTAGAGGGTGTTTGGGTTTTGCTTTTTTAAAACTGATTATGCGTTTTGCTGCAGTATGATATGTTACAAAATGGTGATCAAGAGATGAGCTAAAGAATTAGGGAAGAAACGAGGAGAGGAATAATCCAATCAATAGCTATATTATTCATCACTAATACATGTATTTATACCACATAATAGTAACTATCTTCTAACTAACTTCTAATTATGTATATTGACTATTCTACCCCTTATAAGACTTTTGTCCTCAAAAGTCAACTAATCACATGTATCAAAAACTTGAACAGAACTATCTTGACCCATTAACCTATTGAGTGCAGAAACTGATTGTGCAGCCCTTGAAACCCACTGTGCAGCAACTGCAAGCCTCGACCCCAACCCATCCGCGGTCCTCAAAACCGATGGTATCACAGCTGCAGTATTCGGAACCAATTGGGTAGCTATTGCAGCACTCGAAACCCACTCTGCAGCCTTCAAACTTATCCTAGTTGCAGCCTTATGTGGTATTAGCGGATTGAAAACAATAGAGTCATGAAATTCCATTGCACCCATAGAGATAGCAATAGAGATAGCAGCCCTTGAACCCCATGGTACAACAGCTAGAGACCTCGAATCCCATCCAACTGCAGGATCGCCGTATGGAAGTCCATCAATGGATTGCGAATGCTTCAAAACTCCATCTTTACAAATGTCTCCCAAATTAAAGTAATAAGTGTGATCCAGCTTAGAGGTATTGAACACAAAGTCAACCCCTTTTTTATCTGTTCCCAGCGGCCACCTATGTTCCCATTTGACTGAACTAAGATGCCACCCCGGTTCCCATTCAAAAGTATCCACCAACGACTGGTTCCCTTTTTCATGTTCATTTAAATGATCAGCCCTATCTTTATTCATGCCATTCCTAACACTCTCAAGCCCCTCAAAAAGTATCTTGGTTGCAACATCAACTTTGGCAAGTTATGCACAATTAATATCTTTTTCATAGTTTTATGAATCAACACCATCACAAAACTTTTGAATATTCGAATTTTGATCTAAAGAGACCATTTCCTGTTCATTTTCTTTTAAATCCTCACTATCACTTGAATCTTGACCAATGGTTTCTTGTATTCCAACCCTATTTTCATATTCATCACAGTTTTGAATCTCAAAATTGGGTGAGATTACTTCAAATGAATCCAAATTAAGAACCCTTTCATGTTGTTCAGATTTATGATCATTTTCATCATCATTCCCCACTTCAACCACATTCTCCAAATCTCGATTTAAAAAATCATTTTCAATTGAAACTTTATTGTTCAACGTTTAATTCACAAAACCAATTTCAGTTTCCAATATGCCCTTATGATTTTCATGAAATCTTTTGACAACTTTATTGCCAAACAATGTAGAATGTACCTTATCTTGTCTCTTTGCCATGGCTATAGCATCTTCCAAGGTTCTTGGCCTAAAAACTCTAACCAAACATCCAACTTCAGGCTTTAAACCACCAACAAACAAACTGACAGCCTGATCTTCTGATAATGAAACCTTTGTCATCAAAGAATCTAAAGAGTTACATTACTCCTCAAAAGAACCTGTTTGGTGGTGATTTTGTAATTGAAAAATATTATTATCATTATGATGGTTGTTAGGGTTTTGAGTGGTGATCTGTTTCTGTAGTTCAGAAATTTGTAGTTTAAGTGTATCAAACATGGTTTGTAGGTGAAGGTTCAACTGTGCGATTGCATGTGTGATTGTATTTTGATTGTCTTCTTGGAAAGTTTGTGTGTTCTTGATCGCCTGTGCATTTTCTTTCTATGTTTTTTCGAGTTTTTCCATTTATTGTTGTCAAGATTGAACAGGAAGGACTTAATCTCGAATTGATCAAACCATAGGTATTGAAATGAAAAGGATTGCTGGAGGAATAGAATTGAACGGAGAAGGAACAATATGGAACAATGACGGTTGATTATGGTGGTGGTGGGTGTTTTACAGTGGACTTTATGGTGGTGGTGGGATGACCGGAATCACAGGTCACCGAAGATGGAGCGCAACAGCTCTGATACCATTTGATATGTTACAAAATGGTGATCAAGAGATGAGCTAAAGAATTAGGGAAGAAACACAAGAGAGGGGATGAATAACCCAATAAATATCTATATTATTCATCACTAATACATGTATTTATACCACATAATACCAACTATCTTCTAACTAATTTCTAATTATGTATATTGACTATTCTACCCCTTATACTATTTTGTATGTAACACAGTAGGGGTGGAGCTGCTTTTAGATTATTGCGTTTTGGTAGCCTAAAAATCTATTTCAAAACTCAATCCCAAACACTAAAAACTGATTATTTGCGTTTTCAAAACGCAATAATCGAAAAGTCCATTTCAAAACTCAACTCCAAACACCCATACCCATACTCTTAGTAATTTTGCTGTTTTTGTAACCCGTTAGTAATCTGTCACAAATTAGAATACCCAAATCAAAATTTCTTGTTGCCCAATAATGACGGTTTTTTTATTGACAAAGACCTTGATGGAATGATCCAAATTTTCTATTAAATTTAGGGTTATTGAATTTTAATAATTTTAACTATCACATGTTGGTCGTTGTCACTCCAATTAAGATGAATATTTTTTCCCGAGTACCTATACCCATATCCATACCATACCTGTATCGGTATTCGTACCGATTTTGAGTACTCGATATAGGTATCGGTACCCACTTTTACTGATTTAGTTATTCGGTACTTTCAGTATCGGTACGGGTAAAAATGGTACGGGTACCGAATTCTATATACTATTGAATTTGATTATATGTTTTACTTCGTATTATGGTATTTATGGTATTCGTATCAATTCTATCTATTTGGTACCCGTACGAGTGCTCAAAAAAGGAAAAATAACAAAATGGTACCAAACGGGTATCGTACCGAAATACCGGTACCGCTGCCCGTACTCGTACCCGTACCCGTACCGTACTTATATATTCGATACGGTACTCAGTACCCACTTTTGTTCAAATTCGATACGGGTAATTTTGGTACGGGTACAGTACCGATCTCATCCCTAACTCCAACTAACCACTTGACCATCACCACTCTCAATTTGCAACTTATTTTTGTGACACCTGGCAAATTCGGGTTAACAACGTTGTCTAGATGAAAGTCTACCTTAGCGAGTCACGCGTATATTGTACTTAACTGGGTTAGTTAAGTCGGGTTATGGTTCGGGAACTATTGGTTAGTCTAGAAGATCATTGGATGTTGGTCTAGAGGTTCATTAGATGTCGGTCCTTAACCAAGTGTACAAACGGTGACGATCGGTGGGATCGTCAGGGCATACGGAACATACGAGTCTCGAGTCCCGGGAATTGGTGAACGAGTGTAAATATGTGTATTTACTTGTGTTATGTGTTTACAATCATTATGTGACTTGTCGGTACATTAATATGCGTTAACATATGTTAAAACGGGGTTTAACGCGCAAAACGCACCAAACCAACCCCTACAGGCGATTAGGAAGCCTAATCACCTGTAGGGGAGGCGAGTAGAGGGACATAGGGGCGATTAGGCCCCTACTCGTGTGATGTTAGGGGCGAGTAGGCCCAATCGCATGCTCATTCATGCGATTAGCAGCCCTAATCGCATGAACTGCTGCACAATCGCATGTAACGTGCTGGAACGACTAGAAACGCCTATAAATACAATACTTAACCTCCTAAACTCCCTAATATCAACCCTAGTCGTCCCATAACCGCCCCAAACACTTAAACAACCTCTGGAAGGCGATTTTGATCAAAAACACAAGGTTTCAAGGTCTAACCATCATTCTTTTACAATTCCAAGGTTTGATTCTCATCCATAACACTTTGTAAACGTTTTTAATCAATCCCTAATGGTCCAGACCTGTTCATAAACGAAAAAGCTTTCTGAAAATCGTCAATAAGGGTTGTTAATCGGATTATAACTTATAAACATGCGTTATGGGTATGTATGATTAGAAAGATAGGATTTTTATGAATCTTGATGATGTTTTGATGTGTTATCATGCTAGGTCAGAATTAATATTGTTAGTATGATGATAGAAATCTCAGTAATTGGATAATAGGGTTATGATTACATGCGTTAATTGAATGTTGCATGCTATGTGAATGGTGTTTGGATTGCTTTGGTTGCATGCAGGACTGATTTTACGAGGTTGAACGAAGGGTTTTGGGTTAAACATGTTTAGGATAGTGTTTGGGATGATATTGGGTAGTTACACACGCTCTGGATCTGATTTGGAGCGTTAAACGCGCGAAAAACCGGAACAGCATGACTACAGGCGAGTAGCAATGCTAATCGCCCATAGTCATGCGAATGGAGGTGCTAATCGCCTATAAAGTGGCGAGTAGAAGGCTAATCACTAGTGAGTTCAGGCGAGTAGCCCTAATCACTAGTAAGTTCAGGTGATTAGCCCTAATCACTAGTAAGTTCAGGGGAGTAGCCCCTAATCGCATGAAATAAAGGGGAGTAGCCCCTAATCGCCTATAGTAGGGGCGAATAGGGCTTCTAATCACTAGTTGACTTTCCTAAATGCTAGTTGACTTTTCCTAATCGCGTGTACTGCTGCTGTAAGTGTAAATTAGCATTCCGAGACCCGATTTAACATGTAGAAACATGCTAGGAACCCCGTAACATGTCTAATAACTTGGTAACATATATTTGGATATAATTCGGTGATACGTGAACTATGTGCTATAACTTGTTGTGTGTTAACGTATGTTAAGTGTAGATGCGTTATTGTATGTTTTGGAGCATAAACATAACACGGGGAGTCTCGGGTCACCAATGGGATGTCGAGTCTTGTGAATTGGGTCAGTTAAACAGTCACGGTGTTTTCAAACGAACTTGGTTATGGTCTGGACATCTAGGGACTAATTAACCTGCGGGTTATTAGTCTAAGTACTTGTAACTGTCGTATGTTAGGTCGCCACTATACGGGACTAACATAGCAGCGGAGTTTACTCGGGGTTAGGAGTAAAGCAACTTAAGGTGAGTTTACGGCCCCTCTTTTAAACTGGTTTTATACTTTCGGGGGAGAAAACATGTGTTAAAACGATTATTTGGTAACTACTGTCATACTATGGGTTTCTATTGTGTACTACACGATCTTTGGAAGTCCCGGGGGGAACCATGAATGTGCGGGTTTGCACAACGGGGAAATGTGAATAGCGCTATTGGGAGTGACCAACCCCGCCCGTCGACTTGGAGGGTCGGCGGGTGCATATTGTCTCAAACAGGAACAACAGGAACAACAGGAACATACATCGGGCATACTTTTGGTATTCGCGTTAGTAATGGTTTTCCAATCGTGGTAGTAACAAACATACGCCTAGCTAGCGTATACTGGTTTTCTATTTGTTATAGTATGGACAGGTTGACTTGGTACTTGAACTGCAAACCTGTAAACTCACCAGCATTTTTGTGCTGACGTAAACTTTTACATGTTTTCTCAGGTCGCTAAGGTAGCACAACGGAACTAAGGCGCACGCGTCTGCACGGCGTCTAGATAGAGTTGCATGATTTCACAAACATTGAACTTGATTTATTTATGTTGGATTTTATTTGAATAAGCTTCCGCTGTAAACGGGAATATTAAACTGTGTTTTGAAATTACATTTTAATTCATTTAGACTTGTTTATTGTGATCGTTGGTTTGGATCCTGGTTTGTCATGCGCCTCGCGGTAAAACTCCGCAAGTGGATTTTGAGGGTGTGACAGATTGGTATCAGAGCCAATGGTTATAGTGAACTAGGACTGCATGTAGAGTCTAGTCTATAGCCGAGTCGCACACACTAGACGATCACATGGTACTAAACATTATGGTGATTTACGTATGGTTTTGTCGGGGTGTCTCTAAATCATTGGCCTTTCTACGTTACATCATCCGTTCTATCTTAGGTTGGGTTACTTGTTATCTAGGCAGTGTAGTCTATTGGAGTAACTCGTGTGCTCTTGAGATTTGTCCAAGGCTCGGACATCTCCCTTTCGCACTCCAATAGAAACACTTGTCATAAACTACCGTAGTATTACGGTGTGTAGCTAAGAGTCTATGTTCGGTGATTTGATCTTTGAACTAGGAGAACACTTGGAGGACCATGTAGAGCGTTTTATCATTTTGGGTGCACACAAAATCATAAAACGAAATGCATGGAAGCCCTAGTGAGCTCTGGGTTTGAGGGGATAGTCCTGGATTGGATCTGGCTTTGATCTTGTGAACATTAGTGGTTATCTTTAACTGCGAAACTAAATTTTCTCGTTCTTTCTGCCAGAATCATGTCTGGAGTGCGTGGAGGACGTGGAGGTGGTCGCAATGGTGGACGCGGTGGTGGTCGCGGTGGTGCTGGTGGTCGTGGTGGAGGTATTAACCTATCGCAGGCTGATCTGAACAACTTGCTCCAGGCTGCCTTTCAGTTAGGGCACAACGGTGGTGGTCCTGTTGACCCACCCCCACCCATGTGCACCTACAAGATGTTCCGGGACTGTAAGCCCCAGGAATTCTCTGGCACTGAGGGTGCGGTTAGCTTGCTTAGGTGGTTGGAGAAAGTGGAGTCGGTATTTCTGATGTGTAACTGTCTCCCAGAAGATCGGGTGAAGTATTCGGCTGCGTTATTTCAGGACGTGGCATTGACTTGGTGGAATGGTATCACCCAGAAC
Organism: Ambrosia trifida; assembly: GCA_028751855.1. Lineage (NCBI taxonomy): Eukaryota > Viridiplantae > Streptophyta > Magnoliopsida > Asterales > Asteraceae > Ambrosia > Ambrosia trifida. Next base: position 21,496,815 of record CM054124.1, on the reverse strand, counting down.
ATGGGGATTGGGGAGGCATATGCTATGCCATGGGAGAACTTTGTGCAGTTGCTGAAGCGGGAGTATTGCCCGAGGGAAGAGGTACAGAAGCTGGAGCATGAGGTGTGGAACCTCAAGATGACTGGATCGGAAATCGAGAAGTATACTGTGAGACGGAATGAGTTGGCAGTGCTGTATCCCGATCTGCACGTGCCAGAGTATCGTAAGATTGAACACTATGTCTCCGGGTTAGTACCGGAAATTGCGGGGTTAGTGGCTGCTGGAAATCATCCTACGTATGCGGAGGTAGTTCGATCGGCCCATAGGATGACTAACTTAAAGGTGAATGAGGGGATTTTGCCTGCGAAAGGTTCAACTGTTAAGGCTCCAGAGAACAACAAGCGCAAGTGGGAAAATGACGGGAAAGGGTCTGGGTCTGCACAGCAGGGTAAAAGGTTTGATAATGGGGGTTCATCTTCTTCGGGTAACAAGCAGGGTGGTTATGCGGGAAAACTGCCCAAATGCAACAAGTGTGGACGCCATCACCAAGGGAACTGCGACAGTAACCGTTGTCACCGCTGCCAGCGAACAGGCCACTATGCTAAGGATTGTCGGGCTACACTTCCATCGACTCAGGCTCCGACTAACAGCTCAGCTCCGATTACTCAGGGGACTACAGGGAAACAGGGATGCTACAACTGTGGTGACACTGGGCATTACAAGAAGGATTGCCCAAAATTGAAACAGGGTGGAAACAACGGGAATGGTAACAACGGGGGCGGCGGCAGAAATGCACGTGCCTTCGTCATTGGAGCCGCTGAGGCTAGACAGGACCCTGATACAGTCACCGGTACGTTTCTTCTCAATAATCGTTCTGTTAGCGTGTTATTTGATTCTGGTGCCGACAAGAGTTTTGTATCCATGGATGTTAGTCGACTGCTAGATGTAGTACCTGTACCATTAGAGACCAAGTATATTATTGAGTTGGCTGACGGTAAAACGATTGAAGCTACTAGTGTCCTTCGGGAGTGTCAGTTAGAGTTGTCGGGTTTATCGTTCCCCATCGACCTTATGCCGGTGCCCTTGGGTAGTTTCGACGTTGTGGTAGGTATGGATTGGTTATCTTTGTATCGCGCGGAGATTATCTGTTACGATAAGATTATTCGGATTCCTCTCCCTGATGGAGAATTTCTTTCTGTGTACGGTATCAAGGGTGGTATTCCGCTGAATATCATCTCTAGCATGAAAGCCCTTAAGTGTGTTCGAAAGGGTTATCCTGCCGTTCTGGCACTTTTATCTGTTTCCTCTACTGATGAAAAGAAGATCGACGACATTCCGGTGGTACGCGAGTTTCCTGATGTTTTTCCCGATGATTTATCTGGTCTTCCTCCTCATCGTCAAGTCGAGTTCGGTATTGATCTTGTACCGGGGGCTGCTCCTATTGCTCGGGCCCCCTACCGTCTTGCACCTCCCGAGATGCAGGAATTGTCTAGCCAGTTACAGGAACTCTTGGACAAGGGTTTCATCCGGCCAAGTTCTTCCCCTTGGGGAGCCCCGATTTTATTTGTTAAGAAGAAGGATGGGAGTTTCCGATTATGCGTAGACTACAGAGAACTGAACAAGTTGACCATCAAGAACCGTTATCCTCTTCCACGTATTGATGATCTGTTCGACCAGCTTCAGGGTTCTAGTTATTATTCCAAGATCGATTTGAGGTCCGGTTATCACCAGCTGCTCGTCAGGGAGGCTGACGTTGCAAAGACTGCTTTTCGAACACGTTATGGCCATTTCGAATTCTTGGTCATGCCTTTCGGTCTCACGAACGCACCGGCGGTTTTCATGGACTTGATGAACCGCGTCTGTAAACCGTATCTGGACAAGTTTGTCATTGTGTTTATTGATGACATTCTGATCTACTCCAAGAACGAGACCGAACACGGGGAACATCTGCGGTTAGTTTTGGAACTCTTGCGACGGGAGCAACTTTACGCCAAGTTCTCAAAGTGTGACTTTTGGTTACGCGAAGTTCAATTCCTAGGACATGTGGTTAATGAACTAGGAATTCATGTCGATCCAGCTAAGATCGAAGCGATCAAGGACTGGGGAGCACCAAAGACGCCAACTGAGGTGCGGCAATTCCTAGGCCTTGCGGGCTACTATCGTCGTTTCATTCAGGGGTTCTCGAAGATTGCTCAACCCCTCACCACTCTCACTCAGAAGGATAGGAAGTTCGACTGGGGTGAATCACAAGAGTCAGCGTTTGAAGAACTGAAGTCTAAACTGTGTTCTGCTCCTATTTTGTCTTTACCTGAGGGTCCTGATGATTTTGTTGTTTACTGTGACGCTTCCATTCATGGACTCGGTTGCGTGTTGATGCAACGCGAGAAAGTGATTGCGTATGCTTCTCGTCAACTCAAAGTGCACGAGAAGAACTACACAACTCATGACTTGGAGTTGGGTGCCGTGGTATTCGCGTTGAAAATTTGGAGACATTACTTGTACGGTACCAAATGCACCATCTACACCGATCACAAGAGTCTCCAACACATTTTCGACCAACAACACTTGAACATACGGCAGCGCCGTTGGATCGAACTTTTGAACGACTATGATTGTGCTATTAAGTACCATCCTGGCAAGGCGAATGTTGTAGCAGACGCCTTGAGCAGGAAGGAATCTACTAAACCTCGACGCGTTCGGGCGTTGCAGCTCACTATTCATTCGTCGTTACCTGATCAACTCCGTTCTGCCCAATTGGAAGCTTTGAAGGAGGAAAACCTTAAAGCTGAAACTATGCACGGTGCCGACAAGCACCTAGAGCGAAGGTCTGATGGTCTACACTATTTCGCAGAACGCATATGGGTTCCTTTATTCGGGGGACTACGGGGGCTTGTCCTTGATGAGGCTCATAAGTCCCGGTATTCTATTCATCCTGGTTCGGATAAGATGTACCAAGATCTGAAGGTGCTTTATTGGTGGCCAAACATGAGGTCAGACATAGCCTCATACGTGAGCAAATGCTTGACCTGTGCTAAGGTCAAGGTGGAATACCAGAAACCGTCGGGTCTCTTGCAACAACCTGAAATTCCGGAATGGAAATGGGAACGGATTACTATGGATTTTGTCACACAACTTCCTAAGTCACCAAGCGGGAATGACAAGATATGGGTGATTGTCGATCGGTTGACGAAATCAGCTCATTTTCTTGCCATTAAGGAGACCGACACTATGGATCGTTTGGCTCGTCTTTACTTGAAGGAAGTTGTTTCTAAGCACGGGGTACCAGTTTCTATTATCTCGGATCGTGACTCCCATTTTACTTCTCACTTTTGGAAGTCTTTGCACAAGGCTTTGGGTACCCAACTAGACATGAGTACGGCTTACCATCCACAGACTGACGGTCAGAGTGAGCGTACGATCCAAACTTTAGAAGACATGCTGCGGGCATGTGTGATCGATTTTGGCAAGGGTTGGGAAGCTCATCTACCGTTGGTAGAATTCTCGTACAACAACAGTTATCACACGAGCATCAAGGCTGCTCCGTTCGAAGCACTGTACGGACGGAAATGCCGTTCTCCTCTTTGTTGGGCTGAAGTGGGTGAGAGTCAACTCACTGGGCCTGAACTAGTGTACGAAACTTCGGAAAAGATCGTACAGATTCGAAATCGGTTGGCGGTGGCACGGGACCGGCAAAAGAGTTATGCTGATCAGCGTCGCAAACCACTGGAATTCCAAGTCAATGACAAGGTACTTCTAAAAGTCTCACCGTGGAAGGGCGTCATACGCTTTGGGAAGCGTGGCAAACTCAATCCGCGATATGTCGGCCCATTTACGATCCTGGAACGGATTGGGCCGGTGGCATATCGACTTGATCTACCGACGGAGCTCGGTAACGTACATAACGTCTTTCACGTGTCAAACTTGAAGAAGTGTCTGGCTGACGAGTCTCTCATCGTTCCACTAGAAGAGATCAAGGTTGATGATCGTCTTCGGATTGTGGAAGAACCTGTGGAGATCCTTGATTACAAGATTCGTAGCCTACGTCACAGCAAGATTCGTATCGTTAAGGTTCGGTGGAACTCGAACCGGGGACCGGAATATACGTGGGAACGGGAGGATCAGATGAAGTCTAAGTATCCTCATCTCTTTCCTAAGGAAGCGTTCGAGTCGAGACATGTCTCTTCGGCAGCTGAATGAATCTCGGGTCGAGATTCCTTTTAACGTGGGGATGATGTGACAACTCGGGTAAATCTCTCTCTTTTGGTTTCTACCTTTTGCTTGTTTCCTTCGTTATTTCTTTTGTTCTTTCTGTACTTGTACAAATTTTCGGGACGAAAATTCTTTTAACGTGGGGATGATGTGACACCTGGCAAATTCGGGTTAACAACGTTGTCTAGATGAAAGTCTACCTTAGCGAGTCACGCGTATATTGTACTTAACTGGGTTAGTTAAGTCGGGTTATGGTTCGGGAACTATTGGTTAGTCTAGAAGATCATTGGATGTTGGTCTAGAGGTTCATTAGATGTCGGTCCTTAACCAAGTGTACAAACGGTGACGATCGGTGGGATCGTCAGGGCATACGGAACATACGAGTCTCGAGTCCCGGGAATTGGTGAACGAGTGTAAATATGTGTATTTACTTGTGTTATGTGTTTACAATCATTATGTGACTTGTCGGTACATTAATATGCGTTAACATATGTTAAAACGGGGTTTAACGCGCAAAACGCACCAAACCAACCCCTACAGGCGATTAGGAAGCCTAATCACCTGTAGGGGAGGCGAGTAGAGGGACATAGGGGCGATTAGGCCCCTACTCGTGTGATGTTAGGGGCGAGTAGGCCCAATCGCATGCTCATTCATGCGATTAGCAGCCCTAATCGCATGAACTGCTGCACAATCGCATGTAACGTGCTGGAACGACTAGAAACGCCTATAAATACAATACTTAACCTCCTAAACTCCCTAATATCAACCCTAGTCGTCCCATAACCGCCCCAAACACTTAAACAACCTCTGGAAGGCGATTTTGATAAAAAAACACAAGGTTTCAAGGTCTAACCATCATTCTTTTACAATTCCAAGGTTTGATTCTCATCCATAACACTTTGTAAACGTTTTTAATCAATCCCTAATGGTCCAGACCTGTTCATAAACGAAAAAGCTTTCTGAAAATCGTCAATAAGGGTTGTTAATCGGATTATAACTTATAAACATGCGTTATGGGTATGTATGATTAGAAAGATAGGATTTTTATGAATCTTGATGATGTTTTGATGTGTTATCATGCTAGGTCAGAATTAATATTGTTAGTATGATGATAGAAATCTCAGTAATTGGATAATAGGGTTATGATTACATGCGTTAATTGAATGTTGCATGCTATGTGAATGGTGTTTGGATTGCTTTGGTTGCATGCAGGACTGATTTTACGAGGTTGAACGAAGGGTTTTGGGTTAAACATGTTTAGGATAGTGTTTGGGATGATATTGGGTAGTTACACACGCTCTGGATCTGATTTGGAGCGTTAAACGCGCGAAAAACCGGAACAGCATGACTACAGGAGAGTAGCAATGCTAATCGCCCATAGTCATGCGAATGGAGGTGCTAATCGCCTATAAAGTGGCGAGTAGAAGGCTAATCACTAGTGAGTTCAGGCGAGTAGCCCTAATCACTAGTAAGTTCAGGTGATTAGCCCTAATCACTAGTAAGTTCAGGGGAGTAGCCCCTAATCGCATGAAATAAAGGGGAGTTGCCCCTAATCGCCTATAGTAGGGGCGAATAGGGCTTCTAATCACTAGTTGACTTTCCTAAATGCTAGTTGACTTTTCCTAATCGCGTGTACTGCTGCTGTAAGTGTAAATTAGCATTCCGAGACCCGATTTAACATGTAGAAACATGCTAGGAACCCCGTAACATGTCTAATAACTTGGTAACATATATTTGGATATAATTCGGTGATACGTGAACTATGTGCTATAACTTGTTGTGTGTTAACGTATGTTAAGTGTAGATGCGTTATTGTATGTTTTGGAGCATAAACATAACACGGGGAGTCTCGGGTCACCAATGGGATGTCGAGTCTTGTGAATTGGGTCAGTTAAACAGTCACGGTGTTTTCAAACGAACTTGGTTATGGTCTGGACATCTAGGGACTAATTAACCTGCGGGTTATTAGTCTAAGTACTTGTAACTGTCGTATGTTAGGTCGCCACTATACGGGACTAACATAGCAGCGGAGTTTACTCGGGGTTAGGAGTAAAGCAACTTAAGGTGAGTTTACGGCCCCTCTTTTAAACTGGTTTTATACTTTCGGGGGAGAAAACATGTGTTAAAACGATTATTTGGTAACTACTGTCATACTATGGGTTTCTATTGTGTACTACACGATCTTTGGAAGTCCCGGGGGGAACCATGAATGTGCGGGTTTGCACAACGGGGAAATGTGAATAGCGCTATTGGGAGTGACCAACCCCGCCCGTCGACTTGGAGGGTCGGCGGGTGCATATTGTCTCAAACAGGAACAACAGGAACAACAGGAACATACATCGGGCATACTTTTGGTATTCGCGTTAGTAATGGTTTTCCAATCGTGGTAGTAACAAACATACGCCTAGCTAGCGTATACTGGTTTTCTATTTGTTATAGTATGGACAGGTTGACTTGGTACTTGAACTGCAAACCTGTAAACTCACCAGCATTTTTGTGCTGACGTAAACTTTTACATGTTTTCTCAGGTCGCTAAGGTAGCACAACGGAACTAGGGCGCACGCGTCTGCACGGCGTCTAGATAGAGTTGCATGATTTCACAAACATTGAACTTGATTTATTTATGTTGGATTTTATTTGAATAAGCTTCCGCTGTAAACGGGAATATTAAACTGTGTTTTGAAATTACATTTTAATTCATTTAGACTTGTTTATTGTGATCGTTGGTTTGGATCCTGGTTTGTCATGCGCCTCGCGGTAAAACTCCGCAAGTGGATTTTGAGGGTGTGACAATTTTCCTCTGTCACTCTCAAACTAACTATACTCTAACCCAATTAATCTTTAGAGGTAGGTAAGTGGTGGTGGTCAAGTGGTTAGTTGGGAGTGACAACGACCAATGTATGATGGTTAGGGTTATTAAAATCCAATAACCCTTAAATTTGTCGTCATTATATTATTATAGTTATACCAATTACAATGGTCGTCGTTTGTCAACTATGGGTTAAGTAAAAGAAAATTAAATAGAATACGAAGCTACAATTTGGTCTATTTGAAAAATGGAATAAAGAGTTAAAAGGTATATACCAAAGAATACTATTAATGTACCATTGGTGGAATATCAACGTAAACTTGCAATAACATATATAGCGACATCACTTACGTTAACATCTAAGAGGATCTATAAATATTAAGCTTATTTTGTGCTACAAACCATCCCAAATTGTGTTTATTTGGGAGTCTTATATAACAATATTATTCAAACCGATACGATAAAACCACCACACAAATTTTCTTTGATGATCAAAGTTTGATCAAAGTTTGTGACCTCGAGAATGGAGACAGTTGGATCAACCCGGGCGCAACTCAAGTACGAGTGCTTGCTTTTTGGTACGTTGTTAATGATTTCTATGTTTATTTGTATTGTTTTATGTAGTCTGTGACCTTCTGGTTGACCAAGTTTTACTTATAGTGTATTCAATGTGATCGCTTCTTTTTATTAGTTTGACCCCTTAAATTGTTGTGAACCTTAGTTATTTGTTCGTCTTTTTTAGATATGGATGACACGCTATACCCCATGAGTGCGGGTCTTAACTATGCTTGCCGCAAGAACATTGAAGGTACTCGAGTGAACACTTTTATTCTATTGACATACCAACTATTGAAAGATTTTAGAAGTCTATACAACAATGTTATCATGGTCGTCTCAACCTTTTTAGGGGCCTAAAATGTATATTAAAATGGGAGCCATTTTGCAAAATTAACATTTGATTACAAATAAACCATATATATATATATATATATATATATATATATATATATATATATATATATAAACAAAATTTCTTTTAAAATTTGAGGGCTTAAAGTCATAGCTTTAAAATATTCCCCCTTGAGCCGACCCTGAATGTTATCATTAAGTGACTAGAGATATAGTGACATAAAAGAACATGTCAAGTATGGAAAGATGTACAAGTTTTGTGTTCACCAAACATTAAGCAAGGGTGTTCACTGAATCCATTCGAATTCAAATAGATAAAAATTAGTTCGAATTCGAAAGTTTGATTAAGTGTTGTTCTAACATAAACTTTCGACCCCAGTGATGCGTATAAGTTATAACATATATGATTTTTTCGAGTCCAGAATTCATGTCGACGTACTTGAACATAGAAGAATCTCAAGTTCCGGATATGTGCTTGGACTTGTATAGAGAACACGGGACAACCATGGCCGGTCTCAAGGTATATACATTAGGGGAGGGATTTACGCAAAACACAATTTTACCGCGAGAACACATGAATCACATATAAAATTTCGTTTATTTATATAACCTACACATATGTAAGTTATATCACATTTACATATACAAAGTAAAAAAAAATTAAAACATATGAATCTTTATAAAAACTTTAAACGATTTAAGTTTGGTCATATTGTTCTCGCAATAATTTGGTGTGTTGAAATGAACCTCACCCATATAGATTAATATGTGAAGTATATAATAGACGACTGTTGTCATTCAGAAAGGGTTGGCGACGCAGCTTGTTGCCCGCTTGCCTGCTATCTTGATTAGGGCTGCAAACGAACTGAACTTTCAGCGAACAGTTTATGAACCGTTCGGTGGGAAGTTCGTTTGTGTTCGTTCGTTTAATAAATGAACGAACACGAACAAAAAAATCCGTTCGTTTAGTTAAACGAACGAACATGAACAGAGGTCACGTTCGTTCGTTTATGTTCGTGAACGTTTGGTAACGTGTTCGTTTATGTTCGATAGTTTATTAATGTTTTAATTTTATATGTTTTTTTATATTCTTTTATTTTTATTTATTTTACCCAATAAATAATATATATGAGGTAAATATATAACTATATGAGATCAATAAACCTACTTTTTATAGCCAAGCTCATTATATGTTTCCACGTTTCAGCGTTGATGCCCTCCACCTCCGATGCCCTTCTCCAGTATTAAGTATTTTGAATAATTAGGTTATATGTTGGGTAAATCTAGCTAATGTCTTAATATATGTGAATTCAATGTTATTCAAAAGTTAATATATGTTTTTTTTGTGTTTGTTTCCGTTCATGAACACTTGTTTGTGTTCATTAATATCTGTTTGTGTTCGTATGCGTTCATGAACAAAATTAACAAACGAACACAAACGAACACGAACATGAGTATTTTCTTAACAAACGAACACGAACAGAAAATCTTGTTCGTTAAGTGTTCATGAACTGTTCGTGAACACATAATTTTCTTAACAAACGAACACGAACAAGGCCTTGTTCGTGTTCGTTCGGTTTGTTTGCAGCCCTAATCTTGATGTAATTTTTCACGGTTATGTGTTAATAAAAAGAAAAATGTACATCTATGACTATGTCTTTTTTTTTTTTGTTTGTCACAGGCTCTTGGTTACAAGTTCGATGATGATGCATATCATGCTTTTGTTCATGGAACCTTACCTTACCTTGCTCTCAAACCTGATTTGGTGCTAAGAAACCTTTTGTTGTCAATGCCACAAAGAAAAATTGTACGTTATATAATAAGCGCAGAACAAAGGGGTCAAGAGGGTCTGCTGACATCCAATCATAAAAATTTCTTAGATTTTAATTCATAACATAAAAGTTTTTTTTCTAAGAAAAACATGAGCTGGGCCCCTATTTATAACTAGTAGGAAAAGAACCTTATGATGACATCTCATGAAAAAGTTATGGATCTGACATTGGCAAATTAGCTACAAAGACGTTAACTGTATCGTTTAAATGTGTATGTATGTTGGTTTCAGATATTCACGAACGCGGATAAAGCACACGCAGTTCGGGTCTTGAGTAGGCTGGGCTTGGAAGACTGTTTTGAAGGTGTCATATGCTTTGAGACACTTAATGCTCATCAGGTGAAAGAACTCGAAAATCAAAGCGATGGTGGAACGAACTGTAGCGACGAATCTGCAACCAGAATCATATGCAAGCCAGCTCTTGAATCGTTCCACGCTGCTACAGTCATCGCTAATCTTGACGCGAACAAAACAGTAATTTCATATCTCCATTCCACAAATGTTACATAGTAATTTTTAAACTAATTATAGCCGGGGGCGGTTCTTCACTAGGGTCATACTGGGCTTCGGCTCACCCATTTTTTCGTTTCGTTGTGTAAATTTTACCGAAAATTTTTATATGTATTGAGTCTGGCCCTACCAGATTTTTCGTTTAAGATCCGCTACCGATTATAGCAAAAAATTTAGTTTCTATCATTTCTAACACTATTGAAAAAGTGCTCCATAGCAACAGTCAAAACGGTCACAAACTTGTCGCTAAGGCCGTTTCAACTGATTTGTAACTTTTTGTTCAGTCACAAAACTTTTGTCACCAATCCAACCCGCAATCTTTTTTGCGACAAAAGTGACTTTGCAACTAATTATAGTGACAGAAAAACCATTAAATTAGCGACGGAATTTGCAACTGGACCAGCCTTGTTTGCGACCACTTTGCAACTTTGCTACATGGTCCATTTTCTACCCGTATCGTTATCTTATATTTCTTGATCGGCGAATGATGTTTGTTCGGTTGTTTCCCCTCAGATCTTCTTCGACGACAGCGTTAGAAACATTGCGACCGCAAAGACAGCCGGATTTCATACCGTCATTGTAAGTTCTCATATATTTTTCTTACTAAACATTGAAAAATATTAAAAACCTATTGATATGAGTTCTCAAGTTTGAAACACAAAAAAATGGAAGAATTGGACAAATATAGAAAAGCCCAAAAATATTGATTTTTTAAAGCTTAAGGGGGCGGTGCAGTGGTAAGCGAATGATTCCCTCTCACACACAGGTAATTAGGTTCGAATCTTGCTTTCACTGGTTTCCTCAGGGGCGTCTTTGGGGAGGTCCGAGGAGGCCAACCGGAAAGGGTCCATAAATCTTGAACGCATATTTTTTTTTTTAAAAGAAAAGTTCATATATATATATATATATATATATATATATATATATATATATATATATATAGGGCAATTATAAAATGAAAACCCTCTTGAGTTGAGAAAACCTTGAAAACCCATGTAAAAATCATTATTTTTTTTTGAAAAAAATAACCAATGTAAAATACATGTTTTTAAGTGTTTTGGGCCAAAAAAATAAAAAAAGCGCCTAAGGGATTTTTTTTAAAAAAATAAACAAAGCTGCAAAAACACATGTTTACACCTGATAAAAAACAGCAAATAGCTGAAAACATATGTTTTTTTAGCAACTTTGTTTATTTTTTTTAAAAAAATCCCTTCGGCACTTTTTTTATTTTTTTGGCCCAAAATGCTTAAAAACATGTATTTTACATTGGTTATTTTTTTCAAAAAAAAAATTGATTTTTTACATGGGTTTCCGAGGTTTTCTCAACTCAAGAGGGTTTTCAATTTATCCTTCCCCTATATATATATATATGCATACAAGGTGAAATCCCGTGCGATGCACGGGAAAACTATATCATTTTTAAGTTTTGTTTACTAAATACCAAATCAAGAAGTCAAACATCTGTTGCAAGCAAAGCTGTTTACTAAGGTCTGTTCCAGAGCAATTGGTCTGTTAAGGAGATCTGTCTGAAACAGATGTTGCTTCAACAGTTTTCTTCAAACAGCTGTTGCAAGCAAACCGTTGAAGCATCATCTGTTTGAAGCAACAGTTGTTTCAAGACAAATCTCCTTAACAGACCTTAGTAATCAGACTTTGCTTGCAACAGATGCTTTACTTCTTAATAACGGCGCAACTTGTTGCTCGGTTACCCATTATCCAGATGTAATTTGTTTTTTTATATATTAAAGTGAAATGGACTTGAGATAAATCGCTCGTTTTTTCCGTTTTTTGTATAGCACTATGGTACTCGTTGGAAAAATAATAAAACACTCGTTAATTTGGTGTAATTTTTTTTTCAAAAAAAATGTCATTTAGAAAAGTTATTAACGTTTAAAAACTATGGAGGAAAGTGCATGTGCTATGCATATAAGAGAGAAAAAATAATTTAATAGTAGATGGAGTATCCATGACCCATTTAATTGACCCGGTAAAATGAGCGGGAAAAACAAAAACTATGCTTCCATATGATGACATGTGTCCCAACTTTAGTTTCATTTATATATAGTAGTAGATATTTTTTTATATAACTCATTTAACACTTAAACTTGGGCCTAAAGGGCCTAATTTTAACCACTCGGATAGGGTACGTAAATTTTCAGGGACGCCTCTATGTTTCCGATAATAAACTCTTGAATAAAACCTTCCCAGCACAAGCTACAATTTACCTATTGTGTACTATAACGAGTTTGACACAGGGCGGAAGTGGAACCAAGGGACGGTTAAGAGGGTCCGCTGACCCTAATCACCAAAATTTGTTTGATTTACTTATTTATATATTATATAGTATAAGTTTTTATAAGAAAATATGAGTAGGATACCCTAGTTGTAACTTGCATTAAAGTTGACCCCTAACTAAAAAGTTCCAGTTCCGCTACTGATTTGACAATAACATACATATACACAGGTGGGAAGGTCGAGTTTGGTGCCCGGAGCAGACCACGCTTTAAGCAGCATCCATAATATTAGAGAAGCACTGCCTGAGTTATGGGAGGATGAAGGAGAACATTTGGAACAAGTTTTCTTCCGGTCTGCTGTGGAAACTGTTGTCAATGCATAGGATATGAACTTGTTTTCCAATCTGCGGCGGTCGTGGGGATGGCGTGGTCGGTCCTAGCTGGCGTTCATGGGCGTCCGTGAGGGGCGCATTGCGGATGGTCTAAATATATATAATATATATATGTATAAATCACCTTGCATACCTGATAAGATGGTATATGAATAATGTTTGATGATAAAGATTCAAACAAGTTAATTATCTCTGTCAATTTCTGATTAATAGATTTTTTTTTTTTTTTTTTTTTTTTTTTTTTTTTTTTTTTTGTGAATTGAAGATGGATTTTGTTCTCAGATCTTGTCTTTTTTTTTTTAACGGCGATCACTTTATAGCTAAATATAAATAGCAGCAATAGCCGAAAAGTACAAGAAAACGAAATAAAAACCGAATTACACAAAACGGGTTACATCAAAACAGGCCCAGTCGGCCCAAGAAAGGTTATTAAGCTTTGCCCTGCGGGTAATCCAAATGAAAGCCTCTCCTTAATCAAGTCCACCTTGGTTTGAATCGGGATGAATTTACCATCCAAAGATCTTGTCTTAGAATGAGTCTTTCTGAATTGTTCAAGACATTTATCTGGCGGATCCAATAACTTTGTCAAGGACTCAAGGGGGTAAATATGGTGGGTTAGAATGGGTCAAGAAAAAAATTACGTTCAATCATAAAATAAAAATCAGACTTTGTTCTATGTGTAATGGTTTCATAATTTTTAACCCTCATGTCATATCATTGTCATATAATGGTTTTAGATGTTTTCATTATCCAGTACCCATTGCTCCAATATTGTTGTATTATTTTAAATGTAGCCCACAAGAAGTAACCCACCAAAATTAGCCCACCAAAATTAAAACATGGAGCCCTAGCCTTGCTTGCTTAAATTGCTTTCCACGTAAAGGTGGGAAACATATAATCTATATCTATATCTATACTACATTATAAAGGAGGAGAGATGGTTAAAATAGTCACTTCATGTCAATTTTAAGATAGCATACAAAAGGTCACAAAGTAAACAACTATCTTTTTGCCAAATCCTTCCCTTTATGCCCCTATGTATAACATTTGATTACAATTGTACAAATGACTAATGCAAGTCATCTCTATTATTATTTGCTTCACCTTTTAATTTTCTCATCTTTAATGAATTCAATTTGAGATTCAATGCCTCACATTTTCCTTTTCTCATCTTGAATGATGAATTAAAATCAGCATCCCTCAATTTAATCTCTAAAACCCCTTATACCATTTCCTTATCACACAATTTTCTTTATTTCTCTTGGAAGCAGTCATCGAATGATATTGTTCAACACTTGTAGTCTTGCACTATCGATTATTATGTTGGTAAGCCAACACTTGTAATCTTGTATATTCTTTATATATATTTATTTATTTAGTTATTTAGTTTTTAAGCTTTTTGTTAGTTCTTATATACGTTTTTTTTCATTATTTTGTACGTGTTTTCTTTTACATTCTTTTTATTTCAATTTCTGTAAATTGCGGTTTCATGTTTATCATTCAATTGAATTGTTTATTTTTTAGGATCAAATCTGTTTTGTTTTGGAGACATCACAGCTCATCAACGCATTTCAATGTACATACATATTTTAGTTTATGTTATATTCTCTAAAGTACACTTATTTTCTTCTACGGTTATAATGTGATATTCGCTTCCAATTGTCATTTTCGTTTTACCCGCATGCTTTACAATAAGGAGAGGGAAGCAAATCCCAGCTTATTAACATTTGATAGTGATGTGTGTGAAAGATTTATATTGTCATCTATCTTGTCAAGGCGCATAAGCACACTCATAAGAGCTAGAAATCGTGTCTTTCAATTAACTACTCATATGGTGCGTTGAGCTGACCTTGAGCACCGCGCCCCTGGCGCGCACCTTTGACAACTTAGATTGTAATTGGTGCTCACAGTCATACATTCCTATGTCATCATTAGAGTATAAATTTGAAGTTTTGTTGATTTCACTTGAAATTTAAAAAATATATTACAAATTTTTCTCAATTTACTTTGAGTGATAACATTAGAGCTTTAATGTCAATTTTCATTTTTTATAGATCCTAACATTATTAGGGGATGGCAAAACAATCCGAGCCCGATGGGAAGTTTGAAATATCATGCCTGTATATCGCATTGGCGTGTTTGATGGGAAGTTCGGTTGGGCAAATTGTGACTGTGTATCGCATAAGTGTGTTTGATAGGAAGTTTGGTTGGGCCAATTCATGGGAAAAATAATCTTTGTTGTGTTAAGAAAAACATTACAAACAAAGAATAAGATTACAACTACGACTTACCTATGTAAATAAAAGAAGAAACATAAATGATCAAATAAGACATCTTACAATCAATTACATCGCAACTGTAAATACTCGAGGTTGTTTTTTTAAGTTTGGTTCAAGAGTTCTGTGAAAAAATTACCTTATTCTATTTTGGAACTAATGCTTTAATGATTTTGATACTTATTTGACATCTTTGTGTTATTTAATTTACAATTATGGGTATTGGATCTTTATGACACTAAAGTTGAATTTACCAGGCAAAATTTGTTTCCTAGAAGGATTTTCCTCTCAAATTCTGGTGTTGCTTTAATTGATCAATGACTGTGTGTGTGTATATAAGCAAGAGGAGGACTTGCTTAAGAAGCGTCAAGAACTACGCTCCCGATATCATTTTCTTAGAACTTTATACAATAAGTCGACCAATACAAACCAAAATTTAAGGAATACATGTTTGTCGACAGGATTTACCCGCTGTAATGCGCGGTGGGAAAACTGGTAGCGTATTACAAGTTTTTTTTGGATCCCGCCGCAACGCACGGGTAAACCCACTAGTTATGACTAGAAGCAACCCCGCGCTTTGCTGCGGGACACACCGATTTTAAATATAAATGTAGACGAAATAGTAATAACAACATTAATAATAAAAAGCTAAAACTCAAATGTCGCAATAATAAAAAAAAATAAAAAGAAAAAGAAAAAAAAAGTCGTAGTTTCCTCAACCCCAATCCGCTAGGTTTGGTTTGGTTTATTTTTTTGCCTATCCTGGTTTCCAGCCTGTGCCGATTTGGCTTAAACCGGTTCTAATCCTTATTAAAAGAACCCGATTCTCGTTTTCAACCCGGAATGGTTTGAGAAAAAAAGGCGAGTTATCTATATGCTCATTTAATGTAGTGGACACTTTTCGGACTATTTTTTTATTTTGTCGCCAAAGAAGTTGAAAAAATAAGTTTCTTCACACATTACCTCAATATCCATTTAGTCTCAACAATTACATGTATTCTTAAGCACGGATATTAATAACAAACTTGAACCAATATGAATATCTAGTAATAACTGCGATGGTCATGACTCCTACAAATACTCTAATGACGACGGTAAATAAGAAACAACACGGTGAACATATTGTGGTGGTTGGCAACAAATTGTGGTGGTTGGCGACAACGACGATAGTGGTGGTTATGGTTTCAGTGGTTGCTAGGGGTGGTGATGGTGTTGTACGAGGGTGACAAACCGAAAACGACAGTTGGTGGCCTTGATTGTCATCGGCTTTAAAAAAAATACGACAAACACGAGGGAAAGCGGCAATGGATTTGAGGGCTTCAAAGGTTTTGACAAACAAGTTATCCTAATAGGAATTGCCCAAAGTGAAGAAAGAGAGTAGAAGAAAATGAGATGCCATTTAATTAATTCAATTTCATATTAATATTATGAACTCTAAATTTATATCTTCTTTCATTGTTTTTAATTAAATTTATATGGTAAAGAAATAAAGAAGCATCATGCAAAACTTTTGATCTTCATTATAACTTTTGGTAGTTCTTCTAGTTTTATTAGATATTTAATTATCACATTTAGTAATATTTAATAACAACCTTCTATTATTATTATAAATAAATTGACTTGTATTAAATTGTGTATTAATTTTGTCTAATGAAATTACTTATTTGTCCATGTAATTGAATATGAAATGACGATTTTACCCATCCAAAATACACTATATAGTAGTATAGAAGTATAGATATAGATATAGATATAGATTAAGGTAGCGCTTTATTAATTTCAATAATCCAACCCTATATGTTTACGAGCGAGAGCTAATCATATTAACAGAATTTTCATAATGCATAAAAGTGGTACCATCTCACAAAATATTTATAATTGTAAAATATTTCATAAATCTATAGTTTCTTAATCAACAACATATTCTATAATTAATTTATTATTCAATTGATAGACAAACTAGCATATTTAAACACATGATTATCAATTATGCAAGTAGATTGTAATTGGAAAATGAGCTAAATAACTCATTGTGATATTCTAATCACAAAATATTTATAATTTCGTGACACTATTGGGCCGTTTTAGTGGACTGGTTTTTGGTCCAATAAATGGATCTGGTTGGCTGTCAATTACAAAAACACATTCGTTACATACCAAGGCCATAGATTTGGGCTGAATACAAATCCTTTGAACACTACTTGTAAAGATGTTAAAAGAAAACCCGGTTTGGATTTTTAAACTGGTTCCTAACCCCACCCAATACCACACCCAAAACTGATTTGACCCAAATCGATTCTAACCTAACCCGAACCGTCAAAATGTATATTGGTTCCTACTCATTATTCAGCCCAATTTGAACCATAACTGATTAAAAAAAAAAAACTTTAGAAAATCGGTTTCAACTCCAACTGGTTTTGCCACAATCCGATTTTGACAAAAGTCGTTTTAAGTGTTAAGTAGTGTCTTTTAGACTTAAAACTTAAAGCAGCATGTCAAAAACATTAAGCAGTGTGCTTTTAAGTGTTAATTAGTGTCTTTTAGTTGTGTTTTAAATTTAATGACTATAATACATTGCATTGTGTTTTAAATTGTTGTGTTTGGTGTTTTTCAAGTCAAAACAACACAAAACATCTTTCCTAAATCCAACACATTATGTTTACATGTCAATTCTTAATTTTTTTTCACACTTCTCACGAAATACGTCATTTACACATATATATTATATTATATACGTGTTGAGGAATTTTCTATGTAGAGATATAAACATTAATGACATGAAATTAAAATTTTGTCTGTCATTTTCAAATGCAACTAAACAATAAACAAAATTATAATATAAGTTATACTAGTAGGAATCCGTGTGTTGTGGCGGAGTCGACAATACAGGGCAAAAACGTAATTTAAACCTTAAAACGATTAAAAAAATCAATATTTAAGGTGTATGTTTGTGTGTGTAAGCACATGTGCTTCTTAGTGGGGTATTTTTTAAAGGCTATAAGGAGACATGATAACATGTTACGTTCTATATACCTTATGCAATTTGACCTACATGTCCGTAAAAAAATTGGAAGTAGCGGTTTGACTCAATAGTAACTATTATTATACTAATAGTCCTACTCAATATGTTTAAAGTGCAAAATCTGAAGAGATTACCGATGAGAAGAAAGCATAGGGACCTTTATAAGATCCACATAAGAGGAGGTTGGAATGACTCATATGTAATCAACTTGCAAAGAAGCATACCCATAACTTTTTCCACATGATAAAAGCAATGCAATACAACTGCTAATCAAGTGCATCGTAAATTTCTATCAGTGGCATCGGAAAATGAAATTGGAAGTTAGGTTAGTTGAAAATATTCCACATAAGACATCCCAACCTGAGAACTTTATAGACGTGCACAAATCGGTTTTTTTCTAGGAACCTAAGCGGTCCGTATTGGTGCCAGTTTGGGTCTGAACCAGTTTCGGTTCGGCCCCGGTTTTGCCGGTTTGAAAGACCGGTTTTAGTTCGATTCAGTTTGGATTCGTGAAACAATTCATGCACACACTTTTGTTTTTAAGAAAAGGCATCAAAAAATTATTATTTTACATAAATTTCGACTTTTATTGATTCTTACAATCTTTTAAAGGTGTATAGGTATATATTTGTACTAGGTTAGAGTCCCGTGGGGACCCACGGTTCACCCGAAAGTAAAATGAAAAAAAAAGTGGGAAAATAAGAATTGTATTATGCAATTTGTTTTGGTTACTAAATGTTTGATAATGCAATATGTATGAATTTTGATGTTAAATGCAAAATGTCATCTAACAGTTTAATGTAACGAAATGATGGATATATCGAGTAAGTAAAGTTTAATTTGACAACTGCAAACTACATAGAATACTATCACAATATCACACATTACATCATTTGGGTAATATCTATATTCTAATCATAACTAAGCTTAAGCATAAAACACTTATCATTTAGTTGGGGCTTAACGAACTTCAACCAATATCACACATTACATCATTTGGGTAATATCTATATTCTAATCATAACTAAGTGTAAGCATATAACACTTATTATTTAGTCGGGGCTTAACGAACTTCAACCAATGGTCCATTTTCATTACTTCAATCAAACTCTTCCAAGTCTTGCTCATTGATAGCTGATTTTTCACCTTCGAAGTTGTTATCATTGTCATCACGATCCTTGGAGTGCAGCTCATTTTTAATAATTTATGAAAACCTCTACCAATGTATTCCATATTTGTGTTCTACATAAAATATAGTTGTTGTAAAGTTATGGATACGGTGATAAGTAAATCAAGAAACAATCCTTAACCCACTTACTTGAATGGGTAGCTTAAATTTTACATGTTATCTCTCCAATGTTTAAAACCGATTACATAGCTAAAAACAACTAATAAAAAAATGGGTCCAATGTCACATGGTGTAATATAAATTTCCTATATTTTATTAAAAAAATATACACCAAAAGGATCAACCCCAGACCCATTTCAACATGTAGCCAAAAGGACCCATTGTACACACACTTTAGGCAACTTTTGACATGTTACAAAATGCCGCCAAAAAATGTCATTATTTAAACTGTGTAAATATAGTACTTAACAATTAAAAATCTTAATAAATAACATCAAAATCAATCATTCAAATCAATGACATTAAAATAATCCGCGTCTAAAATTACCTTTTTGGTATAGAAAATTTAGAATGTGTAACTAATTATAAAATAAGAATATTGTAAACATAAATGCTGAATATGCACATAACAAACCTAGCGATTTGAGAAACAATTTCTGCACTTAATATTATTATTAGTATTAGCAATTATTCGTAATTAGTAATATATTCGTAAAAATAGTAATAGAAAATTTTAATTCGGTCAATAAGATATAAAAGGGATTAAAATTAAAAATCGTAATATTAGTTTTAGTATTAATAATATATTCGTAATTTAATTAGATCAATTCGGTCAATAATAAATAAATGAGCTTAAAAATCGTTTCATGACAATTGATTAAAGGAAAGTTGTAATATAAAAATTAAAGTCGGTCAACAATATTAAAATGAATTTCGTAATATTAGTAATATCAATAAATAAGATTAAAAATCTTAATAAATAACAACCAAATCATAATCAATCATTCAAATCAATGACATTAAAATCATCATAAATAACATTAAAACTCTTTACAAATAACATCAAAATCATAATTTAAATTTCAGAATCAATGACATCTTGTGGTGCAGCCTTAGTAACAAACATTTTTGTGCTGGATTAAACACCATTTGAAGACACAATATTCGCCAATGGAAGTATCTTCTGATTGAAGCAAATCAGGCCATCCAATCACAGTAAACCTTTACAAAAGCATTATGTATAGAAAATTTAGAATGTGTAACTAATTATAAAATAAGAATATTGTAAACATAAATGCTGAATATGCACATAACAAACCTAGCGATTTGAGAAACAATTTCTGCACGTAATATTAGTATTAGTATTAGCAATTATTCGTAATTAGGAATATATTCGTAAAAATAGTAATAGAAAATTTTAATTCGGTCAATAAGATATAAAAGGGATTAAAATTAAAAATCGTAATATTAGTTTTAGTATTAATAATATATTCGTAATTTAATTAGATCAATTCGGTCAATAATAAATAAATGAGCTTAAAAATCGTAATATATAACATTAAATTCGGTCAATTATTATTAATGTCATTAAAACTCATAATAAATAACATTAAAAATGAATAAATCCTATTAATTGGAGGCAAAACCAATAATAATTCATAAAGATAGATTAAACATAATTTCGTAGTAATATTAATATAAATAAATGAGATTAAAAAATCATAATAAATAACATTCTATTCTGTCAATTATTATTAATGTCAAAAAATAACACATATTCTAACATACTAAAAATACATTAAAAATGATTAAATCTTATTAAACATAAATTCAAAAAGAGTAATATAAATAAATGAGATTAAATTTTTTAATAAATTACATTAAATTCGGTCAATTATTATTAATGTCAACATTGTTATTAATGGTATGGTCAAAAATATGTGTTATGAATCCGTGTGTGACATTAAACCGAGAAGAAATTTATATAAAATTAAGAATTAAAAATATTTTTTAAATACGTATTATGTTTGATTATGGTAAATTTACAGTTTATGTTTTAATATTTTTTTGAGAATAGCAAGTGAATGTGTATTAAATCCCATCTTTTCCACACAAAGAAATTATGGTGAGTTTGATGGTAATTATTTGTCTACTAAACATTTAAGCTAAATTAAATTCGATCAATTTAAATGACGAAAAGTCAACATTGTTATTAATGGTATGGTCAAAAATTTTTATTAATGTAATTACGGAATATTTATGTGCTTATACATAAATGTCAATTTAAATGAGGAAAAGTCAACATTGTTATTAATGGTATGGTCAAAATTTGTTTTTTGTTTTATTATAATCCACCTATATGCATAAACGTCGATTTAAATTATTTTTATATAATGAAAATTACTGGGCGATGACTTTGTTAAACGCTTATTAGATTAGGAAATATTAAAAAGAATAAAAAAAACAATAGCAATAGAAATCGATAGTATCTTTGTTATCACTTTATAATAAACCCGATTGAATATGTGTTTATCAAAATTCGGTTTATCACAAATCCGTTTCATTAGAACATGTGTTTAAGAAGAATGATTTCAAATGGTTATTAGATTAGGAAATATTGAAAAGAATAACAAAAAATAACAATAGGAATCGATAGTATCTTTGTTATCATTTTATAATAAATCCGATTGAATATGTGTTTATCACAATCCGATTGAATATGTGTTTAGCACAAATCCGGTTATCACAAATCTGACTATAAAAATCCGTTTCATTAGAACATATGTTTAAGAAGAATGATTTCCACGTAAAACAATAAGAAATTTCATTCGGTTTGATTTGTGGATAATCAATATTAGAAGAAAAATCCGGTTAATGACGTTCATTATATAAAATAATTTTCATTCGATGAGAAGAAAAATCCGGTTATCACAAATCTGACTATAAAACTCCGTTTCATTAGAACATGTGTTTAAGAAGAATGATTTACACGTAAAAGAATAAGAAATTTCTTTCGGTTTGATTTGTGGATAATCAACATTAGAAGAGTAGTATGGATGTTTACCTTTAATCGGTTGTGGATAATCAAGAAATGATGCAAGATGAAGAAGAAAGATTGAAAGATTTGTTAGGAATTAAGAAGAATAGGAGACTTTTGATATGGAGAATAAAAAAAAATGAAAGAAAGAGGCTTTTATAGTAATAAATTCGGAGCTCCATATTTGTTATTGGATCCTAGAGGCACTCTCTAAGGGCTTCATTCGACCCGAGATGTATTCAATTATTATATAGATAGAATAGATGTGTAGAAACCTTTTTGTATAATTTTGTTATATATAATTTTTTAATATATAATTGCAATTTTGTTTGATACTTTTCTCAAATGCTTCATAATATAATATAGATTGTAGATTATAGATATAGATTAATGGTAATTGGAAGTTATAATAAAAGAATGTGTACACGTAGGTTTTGCATAAAAGGGTAGAAAAGGAAAAAATTACATGACATTTGAGTTTTAAGCATGAGACTTTTCCTATGTCATCTTAAAATTCATGTAAAATGACATTTGTAGAAATCTTTCCTTCTTTATAATGTAGTAAGTATAAGTATAAGTATGAATATAGATAAAAAAAAAATATAAATATAGACTTTGTTGATAACATGTTGAAATAAATAACCAGACGTTAATATCATAGGATTAATTAATTTGTCTATAACACCCGCATCTTGTGATAACAAATTGAAATTTCTCATTGATAAGTATGTTTAGATATAAAATGCTCGTAAACATTTAATATTCAAATGATAGAAAGACTTTACATTCAATTCAAAACAAGAATAGTTAATAATTATATAGTCAATGTTATGGCTAGCTCAATCATTTTAAGGTGGCTAGAGGTGAGCCAAAACCTTATCGAATAATATTGTGCCATATAGGTGTTGATGTGGCACTGGCTCGCGACCACGGGGGGATAGCTTGACCCCGTTGTGGATCAAGGTGAGCAGGTATTTTTTTTTTTACTAAATAAACATAAACATTTACCCAACATTTTTTTAAAAACATAACATTAAATTTAAAAAAAAAGAAATACATTACATAATTTTTTTTTTTAAATTTTAAACCTTTGGAGCCCACTAACGGACACGATAGTGGTCGTCTGCACGCACTTGCGGCAGCTGTCACGCGTGGTTGTTACCGTGTTCGCGAGCCACATGAATCAAGTTGTGGTTTGCGGCAACTGACTCGCAGGCCATAACACACAGTCTTGCAACGAACTTAAATACGCTAAAAAGTTTAACATTTGTGGAGCTAAAAAACACTTAGAATTTTATTTGTATAATCTGTATGACTCTTAATTCAGTATGAATGTTAGGGGGGAATGGACGCTCCACTAAAGAAGTTTTCACTTTACCGATTTCTATCAATCCTACTGTAACACCCTGAGGTGTTACGGGTCTCGTTAACGGGTCGGGTCATACCCGACTATCCTATTATTTAAATTATAATTATTTAATTTAAATTATCGTGGCCAAACGCTCCCTATTCGGCATTTAGAATTACAGCTAAACACCCTTGTGCAGCCTAATAACCGTTACCAAACACCCGAGTTTCAGTTATTATCCTCGTTGCCAAACACCCCTTTGTTTTATACCTCCTTTTAAAACCTTGCTTGTTCTCATTTGTCTGCATACCTCATGAACACACACACACACACACTTATAGTGTGCATCGAGAGAGAGAGAGAGAGAGAGTGTGGAGAGCAGCAACCGGACAGCCATGGCGGCCGTTGCCGCCTCCCCTACTGCCGGTCACCCTCTCTGCCGTCGCCGTCGCCCTGCGTCTCCGGAAACACGGGAGCCGAATCGATGATGATGTCGTTGTTGGATAAATGAGGTCTAGGTTCGGATTGATTCCCGAACAGTCTCGGAATCATATCCTTGCATCGTTCCGATCACTATCCGGTTATTCGTCCGGTAAGTGTCAATCTATTGGATTTATGGTTACAATCATATAATCTAATACTAATATAGTGATTATATTTGATTGCGAGGTACCGTTAATCGAACTAGAGAGCTTAAACCGATACCGAGTCAACTCAGTGACTTGGTCAACACCCGGAATAGAACCCGGTCCAATAGCTAGACGAGGAATATTATTAGAATTATACGAATATATATATATATATAATACAAATAACGTACGGACTTGATAATAATAATATAACAATAATAAACATATATAAAATATATATATTTATATATATATAATTCGATAAATAGAAGATATACTAGACTCGGGTTAATCATAATATTTTCTCTTTCTTTGTTAGATTAGATCTGCCAAGCTGTAATGGCCAGCTTTATTAGCTACGAGTGCCAAGCTGTAATGGCCAGCTAGATTTAGGATGTCCGTGTCGTGTCAATAATGAACCCCGAGTTTAGGACTATCTAATATATATCAAGTTGTATATGTATAAATGTATATATGATATATATCCTAAGTATTACAATCTAACAAGTCCCACGCGTAACACGTATCGATATATATATGACATATAATTATAATAAGAAGATTAAGCAGAAGATATAACGCAAACCTGTGAGTATCGTGAACTCCCCACTTTTACTGTTTTATTAAGCGTTTTCGGGGGAATACATGTCATTTATAAGAAAATATAATAATGCTTTGCATAATAGAATTTATATAATAAAAGAAATATAATAGAAAAGGGGATAATAGAAACGACAAGGACAGTACTGGCCGGTATCCGCCATTTCCTTTCTTGTCCAACTAGAGGACAAGAACCAGTCTTACCCAAGTAGAGGGTAGGAATGTCCAAGTAGAGGACCAAAACCATTCTTGTCCAAGTAGAGGACAGGAACAGGTATTTTATCACAAACAGAGTGGTACCATCGATAGGAATGGCACAAAATATAATCGATATGACAGAATTGAGATATAATAGAATTGATATATAATAGAGTTGGTATAATAAAATATATTTTCCCCTTCAGAATTATAACTGTAAAGCATGTTTATAAAAGAATGTTTATAAAAAGAATGTTATAAAAGAATTATCAATAAACGAACTGGCCATTCGCTTTATAAAATACACGACCTCACCAACTTTATGTTGACAGAAACTATTTTTGGCATGTGTTCAGGTAACCCAACAGATATGATGACGTGGATCCTGAAAGAGTAAAGACTGTTATGATCCGAATCCGCTGCGTAGCTCTGAAACCCGACCCGACGACCCGGCACCGACGCCAGGGTCGTTACACCTACACTGCCACATCACTTCACTGATTTCCTTCACTGAAACACTTTTTTGGAGGCAGCACTTCACTGATCTTTTACTCAACAATCAATTATTTTCACACATAATAATAATAATAATAATAATAATCTATATCTATATCTATATCTATCTATACTACTATATAGTGAGTTCTAGATGGGTAAGATTGTCATTTCATATTCATTTATATGGGTAAAAATGTAATTTCATTTAGTCATCAAGACAAATTTAATACAACTATTAAAACAACTTGTTTAACCTATTAAAAGTAATTAATAATGATATTAAAACCATTGAAGCATTTGAAAAGTTTTGCATCATGGAATAGAAAATTTTAGAGAATTCATAATATAAGATGACATCAAGAAGCATTGTTATGAAATTACACAAATATTACATAAAACTATAAGTCAATGTTTTACTTTCTTTAAAATTTATGCTACCACTTTGCTATAATAATAATAATAATCTATATATGTGTGTATGTATATCTCTATATAAATATATCTCCGATGGTTATCTATATGATTTGCCAGTAAAACAAGTCTTAAAGCTAAATGTAGAACATGTGCTTCATGCATCCACACTCCCGACAGAGACACGCCTGTTTAAATTATTTAAGATGCCATCATACGGTTATAGATCCAGATCGATGATTCCAAGCATTAATGATAGTGTTCTTAATTTCATTCATGGGATTAATTAATTCATACGTTAGAAACCGACGACTCTTGGAATACATTTGTATGTTCCTTTTTCAAATGTTGGCCCCATAAACAAAAACTTCTAATCAAGCCCTAATATGTTCTAATTTAAGTTTGTTGCTCATCTTTCATTCTACGATCGTCATGTCATCGGTAATTGTGGATAACTATTTCTAAGTAGATTATGATTCGTGGGTTTATACAAGAGTCTTTGACTGAATGAATCACGAGTGTTTGATTAATGTTGGTTTGTCATTGTAGTGCTGTAGTCCAATTTCGAAGAAAGGCGCCATAATATCTTCCAAGTCCTTTTATTGTCTACATTGTTATGCATTTTCAGCTCTGAAACCTACCATGAACTGTTATAACATTCCGAATTTAGGTCTACATGAGCACGATTCCAAGTCCTTTAATTTAGATCAACTGGTAGATCACAAATAGATGCATTGTATTGGAGTCTACCACTATTCAATTTTCATGGTTTGGTCATCACTTTATGAAACGTCATAAGTTGAACACATCCTGTAGTCAATGATTAGTCTAACATCATTAGTAAAAAAATTTACCACGTAACAATATTATTTTAGACATTATTGTTTTGTTTTTGCATTTGATCTATGGAGCATACATAAAGTAACGCATAAGGTGATCATGCATGCAAAGCAGGAAGTCAATTCTACATGCTTTTGTTGCATGAGCATTGTTAAATTCCCATCACACCCCCTCATCATATGAATGCTTTTAAAACTTGCATCACCACCACCATTCCCATCCCAATCCCATCTACTATGTGTTTGTGTATGTAATTTTATGATTAATTGATGGGAAGACGACCTCTGTGTTGTGATAAATCAAATGTCTAGAGAGGCCTGTGGACGGTTGAAGAAGATGTAATTTTTTTTGGACCGGCTAAACTCCCATAATCCAAGCCCCCCCCCCCCCCCCCCCCCCCCCCCCCCCCGCAGTACTTGGGCAAATTCCTGCACAAAGCAGGACTCGAACTTGCAACCCCAGGGTAGGAAACAGGCTAAGCCTTACAACCTCCCACATCCACCACTCCGTTATGGCTTCATTGGCTGAAGAAGATGTAATTAAACATACCAATTACATACATGCCAATTATATATAGTCAGACATCGTGCAGCCCCGCTGCAACGCGCGGGTTCCTGCTAGTAATATATAAGAATTTTGACTTCACATACTTGTGAGTAGATGAGAGAGAAAAGGTAATGATAAAAGTATAGAATAAGTATTATTAAATAGAAAAGTAGAGAAAAATATAGTGATTTTTAGTGTAATTTTAAAGATAGAGATAAAGTATTTAGTGTTAATGTTAATGTTTTTAGTTCTAGTTTAGTCTCAGTTCAATTATGTTTTCTTTCCGCTGATTGGTATTTACTTGTACTATTTATCCTCCACTTATTGAGTAATTTTTAGCTTAGCCATAATTTTCTTCTTGTGTTTTTCGTATTTGTTCAACAAGTAATTTGGAATGTAGGGTGAATAAGCGAGGATCGTAAAATCAAGTTGAAGATTAAGTTTCATTATTTATATCCGTAATGTTATAAAATGTAATTAGGATCTTTTTTGTTTAATTGTCTAGATTGGTTTTTTTATTTGATATTCATAAGACTGAAACGTCAGCTTGTTATGAATTGGAGTGTTACAGGTACGATGTTCAAAACACTGGTAGGATCTTGATTATTATCGTATTAGATTTAACTAACAACCAGGCATTAGACTTGCTTTTGTAATCAGATATGGAATTGGAATCACCTAAACTCGTCTCATACACAACCGATTGCCATTCGGAAACTGTTACTTGTCATCGATTATATACTACGTGTCAACTAATATTTTATTTTTGACAATTGGCAACTATTTTTTGCCGAGTGTAATGCATCTTTTTTCTGTTGAAAAGTTGAAAAGTGGGGAGGCAAATTCATATGTCGATGTCAAAAGACACTTACAATGAGCACATACCAAAACATATTGATTTTGAACTTTTTATGTGTCAAAATATTAAGGGCTTGGCCAGTGTATAAGATGGTCATAAAGATTATAAATATGCTTCCCACAAAAGAAACAGGATAAAGTGGACACTGAAATCACATACATGATACATGTCCCTTTATTGTTTGTGTTAAGTGTGAACATACATCATTTTTTGTCACAAAGTGCTAGATGATGTGTTAAGTATCAGGATAACATTAATGGGTTGGTCTAAATTTTCGGTGATGAAGAATATACAACAATATCTTGAGGAAGATTGCTATCTTTAAGCCTCTCTCCATGCTCGAATGTTGAAAGGGAAAACTTTAATTGTGACGAATCAATTTTAATGGATTGATGAAAATAGGAGTTGCCACTATAAACTTCAGTAAAAGTATATGGGTGAGGATATTGTAAAAAGAATCTTAATGTAAAAAGTGTAAGACCGTGTGTTGTGACTCGTGAGCGAGCCAACGAGCAACGTGGCTCGCATACACCACAACCCTTACACGTTAATGGTCCCGCGAGTGAGCAGACACGAGCATGCTCACGCGGGCTAGTGAGGAAATAAAAGGCAAGTGGGAACGACGACGCGAGCGAGCAGACTCACCTTTAGCCACAACATGGTCAAGTGAGTGAACTCAAACTTTATCCATTGCTATGTCAGCCTCCACGTGGCTTTAATTGATAGGATAATATTTGTGTTCACCTTCACAACACATAGCCCAAAAAGGATTAAGAGACTGACACATGACACTAGCCAAAAGAGTATTATTGTCAATCACCATAATTGTTGATTTTTTTCAAGTTTCACCTCCATTTTTTTAAACGGCCATAGCTTTTGCATAATACTTTATTTTATAAAAAAACATCATATAAACAAGTATTTCATCCTCTTTCATTTGCATACCCCATTGCATAGTTTAAAAAATTGCTTGGTTGATCACTTGCGCCTGTATCTGTATGTGTATTTTATTACCTTAATGATCTCCTAAACTGTGAAAGGGTGTCTGTCTGGTACGTTTCCAAGAGTTTAAAATATAACACGAGGCTCACGCCCTCGTCGTCACTGTCACTAAGAAACATCTGCGCAACATAACTAAGCAACTATCACAACCACATACACAACATGAAAGACGCAAACAAATCTACACCAGATGGAATTTAAGGGGAATAACTTGGAGCAGGTTTTTCGTCTTTTCTCTGCAAATATAACACTTGATCAGGTTATAGTTATATAAAAACTTAGAATTATAATATGATATATTAATTTTTATATAAACTTTCAACGTTTTTAAAAAACGCAAATTATACTTGATAAAAGACGCAAGTTATATCTGATAAAAGACGCAACTTATACATCTTTAAAAAAATGCAAGTTATATATGATAAAACGCAAGTTATACCTGATAAAAGACACAAGTTACACCTCATAAAAGATGCAAGTTACATCTGATAAAAACGCAAGTTATACCTGATAAAACGCAAGGTATACATGATAAAACGCAAGTTATACCTGATAAAAAGATGCAGGTTATATCTTGTAAAAAATGCAAGTTATCAACCCCAGCAATTTTTTAAAAAATATATAGCAATAGGGTATGCAAATGAAATAGGATAAAAACACTTGTTTTTATGATTTTTTTTAAATAATGTCGTATGAAAAAAGTTATGGATGTTTAAAAAATGGGGGCGAAACTCAACAATTGTAGGCTATATCTACTTTGTCATTCTCCTTCTCTTTTATAAACTCCAACGTATATATTCCACATTTTAATCCCATCCATTGATTCATTTAGATCAAAAGCGCAAAGTCCTTCTTATCCTTTTTATTATGTTAAGATACTATTTAGTGTAAACTTTCTCAAAGTATATTATATCATCATTATATCCACTTAATTCCACCAATAGAAAAAACTAATGTAGGGTATGAGGAGGGTAAGATATAGAAAGCCTTACCTCTACCTTGTGTGAATGGAGAGGCTGCTTCCAGTGAGACCCTGTGACACCCGGCATATTTGGCTTAAACATTTTAGTAACATCTAAGTCTACCTTAGCGGGAAACGTTTATAAACGGACTTAACTAGGTTAGTTGAGTCGGGTCAAGTTAGGATTGTCCAGGGTCCAATGATCTGGAGGATCATTGGGAGTCATTTTGGGAATACACTAGTACCGGGTCCCGTTGTTGGTGAAATTACATAAACTAATTAAGTGTATATGTAGATTATTGGTCGTATGGTGGATTATATACATAGATGTGTTTAAATGATGTGTAGATGATTATCCATGCTTAAATATGTTAAACATAGACTAAGGTTGCATACTCATATGTTAAGGTGCGTTAAAATGCGTTAAACACGACAAACTGGAAAACTAGATAAACATAGGCTCTGGTTCGACCACTTCGAGTGGTCGAAGGTAGAATTGTGTTCTGGTTCGACCCTTTGGAAAGGGGCGAACCTGGGATATGGGATTGGAAGAATTCCCTTCGACCAGAACAGGGTACATTCGACCCTGTGAAAGGGTCGAAGGAGGCCACATTCGACCATTGATAGGGGTCGAAGGTGGAATAGTATAAATACCAAACTTTGTCATTTTTCACCATTTCACAAACCCTAACCGTCTCAAAACACTCTCAAACGATTTTAATCACTAAGGAAGGAGTTTTTGCTCTTCTTTTTCATAATCTAACCTATCTACAACATCTAAACAAGAATCCAAGGTGTGTTCTTAATCCTAAGTCTTTTTAAAGCATTTTAATCCGTTTTTATCTAACCCTAAATGTCCAGATCTGTTCTAAGGAAGATTTTATCAATAAAAACCTTTTAAACATCTTTCTAAACCTAAACCCTATCATTAAACATAGGATTTGTATCAATAAACATATATTAATTATGTGTTATGTGATGTTGCATGTTGTTTAATGATTTGCTGCTGTTCTAATGCTAGAAACATGATCTAAGGCTGCTATTGATGTTGGTTTATTGTTGTTTAGGGTTACAATTAGATTGATGGTAATATTATGGGTATTTTGGGGATTTTATGAAATCTAGGGCTTGTGCATGTTAAGTATTATTAATAAAATGAATGGGGTTTTTCGATTACAAGGTAAACTGAGCATTTGTAGATGGTTATGGGTTGGTATTAAAAAGTTTCCAAATTGGGTAAAGATTTCATGCATGATGTGACATTTCCATAATTTTGCCATTTTGGGAAAGTATTAAAACAAGCTGGTTTTGGGGCAAAATTGGTGGGGTTTTGTAGGGATACGATAATCATACTTGACTGCTGTGTTTGATGATGTTTCGAGGTGTTTCGAATGTGTTTGAAGCGTTTTTAGGAAAATTTATACAACAGGGGCGAACCTGGAGAATATTCGACCAAACGAATGGTCGAAGGAGTGATACCAGGGCCGAACCTGGGATATGTTTGGGCGAACCTGATAAAACGGTCGAACGAGACATCAAACGGTCTAACGTGGCAAAACGGGCGAAGGAGATTTAATCTGACCGGTTCGACCGTTCTGATGTAGAAATGAGCTTTTTGATACAAACTAAGTGTTTTATGCTTGAACCTTGTGTGTAATCTATGTGTACTTGATTAGTTAGGGTAATGAGTCACCAACGGGATGTCGGGTCGGTCTAGTGTGTCGGTTGAACATTTAAACACGTTTTAAAACATACTTGGTTACGATCTGGACAATCGGGGACTAGATAACCTTATGGTTATTAGTCGGAACACTTATGTGAACGTTTTGATAGATCTCCGGTAGAGGGATTATCAAGGGCTTAGCATTTTACTAATTATCGAAGAACGCTATCTAAGGTGAGTTCACGGCCCCACTTTTGCAGCTTTAACTTTTGGGGGAGAAAACATGCGCTAAACTATTTTGGTAACATATGTCATACTATGGTTTTAACTTGTATTGCTATACGATATTTGGAAGTCCCGGGGGAAACCATGAATGTGCGGGGATGCACAACGGGGGAAATATGGATAGATCTATTGGGCGTGACCTGCCCCACTCGACGACTTGGAGGGCCGGGCGGGTGCATGTTGTCTCGAACTTTGCTAAACATGCTGAACATATTCGGGCTGCTTAAACATATGCTAAACATTGCTAAACGTGTCCAGTAATGGTTTCCAATCGTAGTAGTAATAAAACATACGCCTAGCTAGCGTACTTGGTGATATTGGTATAGTATGGACATGGTAACGTTTTGGTAACTTTGGTAACTTATTGAACAAACCTGTGAACTCACCAGCATTATATGTTGACGTCTTTTTGGCATGTTTTTCTCAGGTCGCTAAGGTAGCAACACTGGACTAGGCGCACGAGTCTGCATGGCGTCTAAGCTTAGTTTCATGTTTTGAATAAAGTCGTTAAAACATTGTCTTAAATGGTTTTGTAACTGGTTTAATGCTTCCGCTACGATTTTGATAATTTGAGAAACTATGTTTGGGTTTTACGTATTCATATAGTGTTGTTTATTGTGACCGTTGACTTGGATCCTGGTTTGTCATGCGCCTCGCGGTAAAACTCCGCAAGTGGAAATTTGAGGGTGTGACAGACCCCCAGCTCAATAGTGGTTTGTATCAAGCCTTAGATATAAGGCACATAACACTTAGCAATCGGGACAAACCCGGTTTGGCTATCAAACTCACTACCTGATGCATGATTAACCGGCCGTGAAATTAGTAAAATAACGTTAAAATTAGTGCAACTTCACTTTTGCCCCCTCCCCCCGAGGGCCACATATATACATTTTATATGCGCACAACCGTAAGCGAGGCTAAGTAAAAAAATATATTATATATATTGTTAATGTAAGATGCACATTTTTTAGAAATTAACCATTAATTATAAATAAAGACGTAAACTAACAACCCCCCACCCACCCACACACTCTCTTTGTATTCAAGTTACTCAAGCTCAACTCAAGAAAAAAGCCCTACTCAAGCTCAGTTCGGGAAAAAATGCTCGAAACGAGCCAAACTTAAATAAGCTCAATTCCAAGCCTAAAAACAAGCTCGTTTAATCAAACGAGGCCGAGCTTTGCTTATCAAGCTCGAGCCAACTCGCGAGCCTAAACGTATCCATTATTTATATAAGGGTTAATTGACAAAATTATCATCGTGGTTTGGGTCAAATTGCTAAAATAGTACAATTTTTTTTTCAATTTGACCCTTATGGTTTTCATTCCTTGCCATTCCTGTCTCCCTAACGATTATGAAAAATAAATAATAATAATAATCTATTCTATCTATATAATAAATGAGTAGCCACGGGTCGAATGGAGCCATTAGTGATGGCCTCTAAGATCCAACCACAATATGGAGCTCCGAATTAATTGTCGTTATATTTTTGCGTGTGAGGCTTCATGGAGAATATTCTCATATGATATTCATTACAGGACACCTCCTGTAATGAGATTACCTTTTCATCTACCCGGTGAACAAAGAATTGTTTTCGATGCTACGCTGGACATTGACGACATTCTCAATAAACCCTCTTGTGCTACATCTATGTTTTTGGGTTGGATGGAACGCAACAAAAATGAAGCCAATGCAAGGCAACTAACTTACATTCAATTCCCTTCACAATATGTTTGGAAATTACAAGAAAGAAAATGGGAGCCTAGGCAAAGAATAAAGTCAATTGGTCGGATTCATTCAGTTCCAGTTTCTGTTGGTGAAGCATATTTTTTGAGAATTCTTTTGAATAAGGTTAAAGGACCAACATCATTTCAAGATATTCTTAAAGTTGATGGGAAAGTCCAATCCTCTTTTAGGGATGCATGCTACGCTATGGGACTGTTGGATGATGATACATAATATGTTGAAGCAATAAAGGAAGCGGCTTTTGCAGGTTCTGGCCCTTATCTAAGGAACTTATTTGCAACTCTGTTAGCGTCCAACAGTTTGTCAAGACCTGACATTGTTTGGGAGGAAACATGGAATTATTTATCTGATGACATTTTACGCAACAGAAGAAAAGATTCAAATTATCCAGGTTTTTAACGTTTTTTAATATATTATTACATTAAGATAGATTTTCTACAATTTTTTGTACATATACTACATAGTAATGATTAATAATTATTAGAAATCTAAATTATACTATTTTTAATTGTTCGACATATTCAATTGTTCATTTTATATGTTAATTATATTATATATTTCATTCTAACACATTTTTTTATATTTTTTTTCCAGATTTGATCCTTTCAGACGACGAAATTAAGAATTTAGCTTTACTTGATATCGAGAAGTTCTTATTGCGTAATAGTTGCAGTCTACAACATTTCGTAGGTATGCAATATCCTGAGAATGAGTTTCTATCATTATTAGACAATCGTCTTATTTGTGAGGAGTTGGGATATGACACAAACAGTCTGGTTGAAGAATTTGATGCCCAGTTCGCTTCTTTAACAGATGAACAAAAAAATATTTATAACTATGTAATGAAATCTGTTGAAGAGAAGAAAGGAGGAGTTTTTTTTGTTAATGGTTACGGTGGTACGGGTAAAATGTTCCTATGGAAGACTCTATTTTCATCCATAAGATGTAAAAGAAAGATTGTTTTGAATGTTGCTTCGCGTGGTATCACATCTTTGCTATTGGCAGGTGGTAGGACAACACATTCCAGGTTTCGTATTCCTATAAACCTAACTGAAGATTCTATGTGCTACATACCACCTAATAGTGATGTTGCACAACTGCTTAAACAAACTGACTTGATTATATGGGATGAAGCACCCATGACTCATAAACATGCTTTTGAAGCACTAGATCGAAATTTAAAAGATGTATTTGGTGTACATGCTGATGAGTCGTCTGATTTGTTATTTGGTGGAAAGGTTGTTGTGTTTGGGGGTGACTTTAGACAAATTCTACCAGTTGTACAAAATGGAACTAGGCATGACATTGTTAATGCCTCTTTAAGTTCATCATACATTTGGCACAAATGCACTGTTTTAGAATTAACAAAAAATATGAGGTTGCTTTCAGGAAGCTGCAATTCTGATATTGAGGAAACTAAAAAGGCTTTCATCTTGGCTTCTGGATATAGGAGAAGGAAAGGTCGATATAATAAGTGATGATCAGGATGTTATTTTGATACCTGATGACTTATTTATTTCTCAATCTTCGGATCCTGTTTCTGATTTGATAGACTTTGTTTATTCGTCACTTTTGGATAACATCCACATTCCGACTTATTTTCAAGATCGAGCTATATTGGCACCGAAGAATGAAGTTGTTCATGAAATTAAGGATATATTACTTTCAATGTTTCCCGGTGACGAAGTTGAGTATCTAAGTTCGGGTAGTGTTTGCCAGTCAGAAGATGTTAACAAACAGGTTGATGAAAGATTAGTTTCTCCTGATGTGCTGAATCGTCTTAAGTTTTTTGGAAT
Source organism: Ambrosia trifida (assembly GCA_028751855.1). NCBI lineage: Eukaryota > Viridiplantae > Streptophyta > Magnoliopsida > Asterales > Asteraceae > Ambrosia > Ambrosia trifida. Next base: position 21,461,096 of record CM054124.1, on the reverse strand, counting down.
ACCAAATCATCGTTTGGTTTTGAAAGTTGGTGTCCCCGTAATGTTACTTAGAAACATTGATCAGAAAAGCGGTTTGTGTGATGGGACAAGTGATGAACGGGTCGTCACTGTTCATACAAAACCTAAATAACCTAGGTAGCTAGGGTAAGTAGGGTATCGAATCCAAGGAGCATGTGGTTAGTGAATATCGCTTCGAAAATGTTGCTTATGAAGGTGCTAGTTAATTATGAAGTATGCAAATTATCATTTAAGAATTGGTTGAAAAGTTGTTGTTGATTGATATGAAAATTTAATTGAATTTGCAAGAAGAAAATAATGATACTTGTAAACAATGAGATAAGAATGATTACACTAAGGATTTGGTAATTGAACACTAGGGCTTTCAATAATTGGGTGAACAAGGATAATGCAATTGGTACTAACGGGTTGCTTGCTCAATAAATTTAGGTATCAAGTTTTGTCAACATTCAACAATGGACTAAACTATACTTTATCATCTAGAACATACAATCCTATGGTAGTGTTGATGCAAGGAACCATGCTTATCTCACTAGAAATTAGCACAAGATCAATTAACTAAAAATGAGTCTAGCATAAGATTAGTCACTACTCAACACAAGTAATTCAAGTACACAAGAACATCAATCAAAAGATTAAGAACAATACCCAAATGTTTTCAGCCCTAGCTATCAAGAACCTACATCCCAGTGTAATACAAAATGACTTAGCTAAGCATGGCTATGGTGTTCATCTTCAAAATAGTGTCTTCCATCTTCAAGAATGATTCTAAACTTTGGAGAATGGTGTGTGTCCCTTTGTCTTCAATGGTGATGATTAATATAATGAAAAAGGAGATCAAAACAGCCAAAAACCGGGTCTTGGGTCATAAATTCGTCATAAAAACTCATCCCACTAGCTTTGACTTGAAAAAAGGAAAGTATTGACCGTTTTTGACTTTTGGCGTATCCTACGCCACTTTTGGCGTAGGCTACGCTAAGTCAGTTTTGGCTTAGCTAATGTCTGCTGCCCTACGCTACTGATCTTGCCCTTGCCTACGCTACTGGCGTAGGGTACGCCAGTTTTGGCGTATCCTACGCCAAAAATCCTGTCTTCTTCCGTTTTTGATTTTCCAGCTCACGTAAGCTTCCGTTTCTTGCCCGAGCAGCTCAAAAACGTCATATTTGCCTCCTTTAATCATCAAATCCTGAAATAACATAATAACATCAAAGCAACACCATTTTGACAACTTATCACTCCTTAAAATTCATTTAAGGACGCTTTTATACACATCTTTTAGCTAACCCATCACATCCCCACACTTATCTTTTGCTTGCCCTCAAGCAAATCAGTAAACCATGCTCAATCAACAATTTAACTAATTCCAACCATTTTATCGATTCTCAAAAACGGCCCCTAGTCATACCCTAATTCACAAGACTTACGCCTGTCAATAGATTTACATTCCAAGGTTTTTATATGTTTATTAAAAACAAATGCCTAGCTAAATCCAACTAGATCCGATTTCACATTTTTGCACACCCCTCACAATGGTTCACTCCACTCGGTTTACTATCTCAGCTAGCAAGTAATGTGCTAGTATTTCATATCAATCACTCAAAACCGATCATAGGGCATGTTAGCATAAGCTTGCAATTCAATCACCTTCCACAAAATTTTTCAAACGTGAACACAAGTCAAAAGGTCTTAGACGGGTTGTGATGGGGCTAGGCGAAGGGTATGGAAAGGGATATTTACAAGTGACTATAATGATGAAAATTCGACTTTTATTACATCAACTAACTAATCACTAAACTATAAGGCAATATTTCGCCTTTTATTCAATTACTAATTCAAGCATATTTTTGTGCTTTTCTATGAGAACTCTCATTTGTTTGAAGCGTATTTGTTCTCATGTTTTTTTTAACTATATACAATACAAATCAAAATCCTACGGCCGAATTTTCATCATTTGGGTCAAAAAGAGTTGAAAAGGCTAAATGGGTCAAGTGGGTAATCAATTGAAAGGTTAAATGCTCAAATTTGTTTAACTAGGGGAGAAATTGTTTGTTTTTTTTTTTTTTTTTTTGTTTTTTTTTTTTGAGGAAAAGGCTAGATAGACCTAATGCCTTAATCATTCTTGTGTCACAATTAATTTAGAGTGGTAGGCGTATCAAAAATTGCAAGTTCTACCTTATGCGCCTATAATAGTACACTCATGTCAATTGAACACAACATGCCGAAAGATGTGGAACAGATTTTTGTAGGGTGTTAGCATCTTGTGGTGGCTCAACAATCTCTTCCTGAACCTAAAGGGAATATGGGTTGCCGATTTGCAAAAGTGCTATATTCTTCCTTAGTCTTTTCTAACTAGGCAATCCATATTTTGCAAAAACCATCCTTGGAAAAACACATCAAGGAACTTAAAGAATTATGACCATGATTAGGGGTCGAATTTTGTGATCCAATATCATGGTGAAAGAAATGGTTTTCTTAAAGTTTAAGCTTAAGCTTGAGGGTCTTAAAATTTTTTCATTTAAATGGCTATTCCCCCATCCCCACACTTAAAATTTACATTGTCCTCAATGTGGATCTTTGCACGAATAAGGGAACCAAATAGCCAATTAATTCAAAAATATGTGTGAGGATGCTTTTGTTCCACCCCACTACATCCCTTTCTAAAGCGAAAGCTGATCATCCACCGAAGTCTTAATCAACAACACACATAAGATTAAAGAATAGAAAGCACCTGATAAACAATTGATGTCTCCGTTCCATTGGTGAATCCTTGCTTCCATACTCGAATGCTTCCTATCCTTTATTTCTCCCCTTTTTAAATGAACACTCAGTGGCGATGTATACCCTGGGCTCACACGCAAAACATCCAAAACAACCAAAAACAAACTAAATTGCAAAACATAAACTCGAAACATGTTCAAACACACCAAAATAAAATCAACCAACAACGAAATAAAAGAAAAGCAATAAAAATAAACAGTCTACAACTATACAACAAAAAAAACGTTACCGGAACCATCCATCAGCGGTAATAGGGGTCATTCGGACCCGGTGGCGGATAAGGAGTGTTCGGATGCCCGAAAATCGCATCCATCCACCCATGGTAGTCACTGAGTGGGTCGGCAGATGAGGAAGATCCTTCAACAGGTGGTGGTGGTGGTGGTGGTTGTGGAGTGGGAAGATAGCTGGAGGAGATCCCTTGAGGCCACCTGACTTGATCGATCACCTCCTGTGGTTGTTCCCTTATGGTTGAGTAATCAACATATGGAACAACCGGTACATAAGGGCGCCCCGCCATTAGATCCTGGTGGTGTCTGACCTGCTCAGTCTCCAGAAATCTGTTAACCGTGTCCATCTCTCGGGCATAATTAGCCGCCCACCAATGCTTGTCCTCTCTTGCCTTCCTTTCCGCTTCTCTTCTCTCCTCTCTTGCCACTTGATCTATTTCCCGCTGCTCCTCTCTTTCTATTCGCTCCTGTTCCCTCTTTATTGCCGCTTCTTCTCTTTGTCGTGCCAGTACCATGGTTCGCGTCCCTCGATCCCAAATAGACTTCTTGAATGAAGTCCAACCTTGGTAACCTCCGGTCCTTGCCGGGTTGATCTCCGCTACCATCTCCATTTCTTGTCTGTTCATCTCTCAAACTGGCCGCTCTCTCACAACTCGCACCTCCTCTTCTACTTCCTCGGCTTCATCCGTGTGCACCTCTTCATCATCTTCATGTTCCACGTCTTCTCGCAACGCCATCATCTGTGTCTTGTCTTGCTTATCAAGTAAGACATGATACTCCGTGGTCCTCTCATATGTGAACTTGGACTTGACAAAATTCTCCCATTTCATTTTCATGATGTTTACTTCAAGAGCCGGTGTCGATCTTGTCACCACTCCTTGAGCCTCCATCAAGTATGACAATAGCCTAACATGCGAGATCATTTTCCGCTCTTGGCTTTCTCGGCTATCCCAAATGTTCATCAAAACCAAATGCCTAAATGATAGGCGTGGTGTACCATACATGATTGCGTGTAATACTCGAACGTCCCAACCTCTCACTTTTGATCTATCTCCGAGCCTTGCCATTAGGTTTTCATACGAGATGCCTAAAAGGAATCTAGCCTCGCATGCCATATCCTCTCTGCAATAATTATTCCCCCTTTTTACCGGAACCACATTGTCAAACATATTTTGTGGATCGGTGGTTAATTGCGGTTTAGCCCAAAAGAGATCCTCGGGGATATAATAGTACTCATTTTCCGGACAAGAGTCAAAATTGGCAATTTGACGCATTGTCTCGAAGGATAGGGTCATCTTTTTCTTCCCCACAGTACCAATCAACTTCAATGTAAGAGGTGGGTTATCACCAAAATCTCGCTCAAGCGTGGACATCCATTGCTCAATTGCCTTCATGTAAACCTTCTTTCCTCGATTCGTACAATAGTCTAAGGCCGCTTCCCAACCAATTCTTTCAAATTTCTGTGTCAGTCCTATTAATCTCAACTATTCCACATCATACGATCTTTCATAAACCAACACACCCTCGGTACCATGTTCCAATGTTGCCATTTTTTGGTACCACATTGCTGGTCTAATCGCTTCAGTGAAAGCTGATAACCTTTTAGACTTTTCTGTCCAAGTGTGAAGGTCTACATCCATCCTTTCACCACGATCCAATTCATGTTGAATTTCATCACCCTCATCGTCAGAGTCGTCTCGTAAATTGGACCGTTTCCCTTTTCTCCGTTTTGGTTGAGTAGATGATTCACAATGTTCCTTACCCTTTCTTCTAAAAACATTCTGCAACAACATTCGTGAACAGTAATGTAGCATTAGTTATCTAATCTCAATAAGACTAGCATGTACATCAACTACATTCTACCCAAACATGACATCCTATGGTTATAATCATATACCAGCGATCAAAAATTTTGTACTAATCGCCTAGATTCAACAACCATATGTTTTACATCTCCATAACCCCTTCCCCACACTTATTTCTTGCTTTTATATAAAAAAAATTCGTTTTTTTAACTATCAACAACAAGCTTTATACCCAAACAATAATCATCCTAAACACTAATACTTATAGCATTGATTTCCTAGACATTCATGAACACCTAATATGTAAATGATAAAATTAAAGAGTAAAAGTAAAAGAATACATACCTTCATGATGATTATTGAGTAGGGAAATACTTAGAAGCAAGAAATAAGATGATAACACTAACACAACAAAAACCCGATTTTTCAACCTTCGATTCGTCCCTCAGAACATCGAAATTAACAGATTCTAGGTTAGGGGTTTTGTAGATCTTGAAAAATTACACAATTTTGATATAAAATTTGTTAGATTTGGTGTAATATTGAAGAAGTTATGGTGGATTGAAGGTTTGGGGTTTTGAAGAAGATTTTAGATGAAAGAGGTGGAGTTGTAGGGTTGGAATGGTGTTTGGTAGGGTCTTGATTATGTTAAAGGTGATGTTGGTTCGGTCAAACTTGGTCAAAGCCGAGTCACATGTTGCTTTTTCAGATACTAGCGTATCCTACGCCACTTTTGGCGTAGGCTACACACCTGGCGTAGGGAGATCCTTATGTTTTTGCGTATGGCAGCAGCTGTTGGCGTATGCACCCAGGGGTTGGCGTACCCTACGCCAAAAATGGCGTAGGCTACGCTAAACTTTTTTTTTTAAGACCTATATAAAATCAATTAAAATTTTTTTTATAACTATATAAAAGACTTATATAAAATTTGTACAAGTTTACAACTACGCTTCCCACCACCCGAAAAAATTAGTATTGTCCCAATACTACAATTAGAATACGTACCTGGGATGGAAGCTTTCACCTGCCTTTTTAATTGATTTCATAAGTTGGTAAGCCCTCTAAGAAACTTACCAACTCGACAATGTTACCATGTTCTGTGGGGTATTCCACGTAAGGCTTCAACCGATACCCGTTCACAGTTTGCTTTGACCCATCTTTCGGGTCCTCAATATCTACCTCGCCAAGCTTTCCAACCCTTGTTATGATGTATGGGCCAGTCCATTTGCTCTTGAGCTTTCCAGGGAAGAGCTTCAACTTGGAATTGTAGAGCCAAACTTTTTGACCCACTTCAAATTCCTTCTTACGAATTTTCGCGTCATGAGCTCTTTTCATTTGATCTTTGTATTTTGACGCGATTTCGTAAGCTTCATCCCTTAGCTCTTCTAACTCACACAATTTGAATTTCCTTTCTCGGCCTGCATCATCATATCTCAAATTAACATTTTTGATAGCCCAATATGCCCGGTGAACTAATTCGACCGGGAGATGACAATCCCTACCATACACTAATCGATAAGGAGTTGTTCCAATAGGTGTTTTGTAGGCCGTGCGGTAGGCCCATAAAGCATCATCGAGCTTGGTTGACCAATCCTTTCGGTCCGCACGAACCGTCTTTTGTAGAATTTCTTTAATTTGCCTATTGGAAACCTCAACTTGTCCACTAGTTTGTGGATGATATGGGGTGGCAATCCTATGGTCAACACCATATCGCTTAAGCAATTTTCCGAATTTTTGGTTTTTAAAATGAGATCCCCCATCACTTATAATTGTGCGAGGTAACCCAAACCTTGAAAAAATATATGTTTGTATAAAATTGCAAACAACGATATGGTCATTGGTTTTGGTGGCGATAGCTTCAACCCATTTAGAAACATAATCTACCGCCACCAAAATGTATAGATTACCAAAAGAATTGGGAAATGGTCCCATGAAATCAATCCCCCATACATCAAACACATCAACAACCAAAATGGGTTGCATTAGCATTTCATCACGCCTTGAGATGCTTCCTAATTGTTGACAATGTAGGCAGTTTCTAGCATACTCAAATGAATCCTTAAAAATTGTTGGCCAATACAACCCACTAGACAAAACCTTGTGACCCGTCTTTTGGCCACTAAAATGTCCTCCACATGCATAAGAATGCACGTGCTTCAACACACTCATGATCTCTTCATCCGGGATGCATCTTCGAATGATTTGATCCGCTCCCACTCTAAATAAGTCAGGTTCATCCCAAATGTAATGTTTCACTTGGGACAAAAAGTGGAGCCTCTTCTTCCTCACCCAATGTTCCGGCATTGTACCTGTCACTAAAAAATTAACAATATTAGCAAACCAAGGTAACGTCGAAACAGCTAACAGGTGTTCATCTGGGAATGATTCATTAATTTTATTCGTTGAGTCTTCCTCCTCAATCATCAATCTAGACAAATGGTCTGCAACCACATTCTCCGTGCCTTTCTTGTCACGTATCTCCAAATCAAACTCTTGTAGTAAGAGTATCCATCTGATCAGCCGGGGTTTAGCATCCTTTTTGTCCATTAAATACCTGACAGCACTGTGGTCAGTATAAATAATAATTTTACTACCCCATACGTAAGACCGAAATTTGTCTAGGGCATATACCACCGCAAGTAGCTCTTTTTCGGTAGTTGTATAATTCAATTGTGCTTCCGAAAGAGTCTTACTTGCGTAGTATATAGCAACAGGTTTCTTTTCTACCCGTTGACCCAACACGGCCCCAACCGCATACCCACTTGCATCACACATGATTTCAAAAGGCAAAGACCAATTGGGTGATTGCAAAATTGGGGCCCCGACTAACTTCTCTTTCAAAATATTAAAGGCTTCAATACATTTTTCATCAAAATTAAATGGAGCATCTTTCAATAACAAATTACATAAAGGTTTTGTTATGTCGCTAAAACCCTTAATGAACCTCCTATAAAAACCGGCATGCCCAAAAAATGATCTAATGCCCTTAATACTAGTGGGATAAGGTAAAGTTGAAATAACTTGTATTTTAGCATGATCAACCTCAATCCCACGACTAGAAACCACATGGCCCAACACTATCCCCTCTTGGACCATAAAATGACTTTTCTCCCAACTCAAAACCAGATTTGTCTCAACGCATCTTTGTAAAACCTTTTCCAATTGATCTAAGCAAGAATTAAATGATGACCCGAAAATAGAAAAATCATCCATAAATATTTCCAAAGACTCCCCCACCATATCCGAAAAGATACTCATCATACACCTTTGAAAGGTGGCGGGGGCATTACAAAGACCAAATGGCATTCGCCTAAATGCGAATGTGCCATATGGACAAGTAAACGTGGTCTTTTGTTGATCTTCAGGATGAATAGCAATTTGATTGTAACCTGAATACCCATCCAAGAAACAATAAAATTTTTGTCCGGCTAATTTTTCTACTATTTGGTCAATAAAAGGTAAAGGGAAATGGTCTTTAGAAGTTGCAGCATTCAACTTCCTATAATCAATACAAATACGCCACCCGGTTACCGGACGGGTGGCTACCTCCTCACCTGAGTCGTTTTTCACGACTTGAATACCTGCCTTCTTTGGAACGGTTTGAGTTGGGCTAACCCACTGGCTATCGAATATAGGGTAAATGATACCCGCATCTAACCACTTCAAAACTTCTTTCTTCACAACCTCCCGCATGTTAGGATTAAGTCTCCTTTGGGCATCTCTTGCAGGGGTCACCTTCTCATCCGTGATGATCTTGTGCATCACAATCGATGGACTAATACCTTTCAAATCCGCCACAGTCCACCCGATAGCTGCTCTATGGGTCACTAATACCTTCATCAATTTCTCCTCTTGCTCCCCGGTTAAATTTGAAGCGATGATTACCGGGAGCGTGTTTCCTTCACCAACATAAGCATATTTTAAATGCTTAGGCAACTCATTCAATTCCACTTGTGGCGGCTCGACTAATGATGGCTTCAATTTCGTGTCAATATGATCCGGAAGACTTTCCACTTAATGATTCCATGGTGGTCTTCCTTCCTGTACCGCCTTTGCTTCTTGCTTCTTCTCCTCCTCAGCTATGCCTTTCAACATTTCCACCTGTGACCTGTCGAACATAAAACACTCCTCTATTGTTCTTTCCTCGTCTACAATGGTGTTGTATAGAGGTATGCACTCGTCAAAAATGTCCGCCATATAGCATTCATCATTGACTAGAGGGTTAGTCCCATTTGAAAAAACATTTAACCGAAACCTACGGTTACCAAAGGTCATGTCAAGCGTGCCCGTCTTGCAATTAATTTGGGCATTAGATGTGGCTAAAAACGGTCGACCAAGAATAACCGTTGGTTGTTTGGTTAGGTCCATGGAAACATAATCAAGTACTAAGAAATCCACTGGATAATAAAAATCTTCAACTTTTACTATCACATCGGTAACCATCCCGTGGGGTAGCTTAGGAGTCAAATCGGCTAATACCACCGTGGTATTAGACTCTTGAAGTGGACCAAATTCGTATTGGTCATAAAGGCTACCCGGCAAGATGCTTACACTAGCTCCAAGATCCAAAAGCGCCCGAGTCATTTTAAATTCCCCAACCTGAATGGATATGATGGGTGCTCCCGGATCTTGTAACTTGGGTGGAAGTGAACCCGAAAGAATAGAACTCACATTTTCAGTCAAATCAATTTTCTTGGGTATTTTATGAGTTCTCTTTTGGGTACACATATCCTTTAGATACTTCGCATAAGAGGGGACTTGTTTGATTGCATCTAAAAGTGGTAAATTAATTTTCACTTGTTTAAAAATTTCCCACAACTCTTCTTGTTGCGGGCCTCTTTTCTTGACCACTTTTTTAGATGGCTCCAACAATGCTTCGGGATAAGGGACGGTATTACCCTCCATACCCTTCTCCTTAGCCTTTGGAGCTTGTTTGTTCTCAACGGGTTTTGATTTTTCAAAAAGTTTTTTACTTTGATTTTGACCCGTTTTCTCCTCACCTTCACTTTCATCACTCACATCTTCCACCTCACCTTCAACAAATTGGGGAGATGGTGGCTCAATTTTATTTTCAATTTTATTATCAATGATTTTACCACTACGAAGAACGGTTACCTTATATATATGGGAACATTGCGAGTGTTCTTCGAATTCGAACCTTGATGTTGTGCGTTGATAGTGGTATCACTAGGAAGCTTCCCCGTGCTTCCTCTCCATTGAGCCATTTTTTCCGCTAGTTGACCCACTTGTTTAGCTAAAGCCTCGTGAGACTTATCTCTCACCTCATTCACCTTCTTCATTTCCTTGATGTCATTGTTGGAGTCCTTCATCATATTCGTTAGTGCATCCAACTTTGAACTCAAAGATTCATCACCACCTTGACTTCCCGACGAGTTTCCTTGATTGCTTGAGGAGCCACCTTGGTTGTAACCTCGTTGGAAATTATTGTTGTACCCTTGGTTACCACCTTGATTGTAATTGTTTCTTTGGTAACCACCTTGATTACCACCTTGGCGACCTTGATATTGCCCACCACCGCTTTGATTACCCGATTGAAAATTCGGGTTCATTTGATTAGAAGGATTACCATACCTAAAGTTAGGATGGTTTCTCAAGCCCGCATGATAAGTGTTGGAGTTCATGTCATACTTCCTTTCTCCATACACTTGATTTACTTCTTCGGTGGTTTGACCCATATCACCGGAGCACTCACTAGCTTTATGCCCCAAATCTCCACAATTATCACAGACAGGGTATTGTACCGATGACACCTCCCGTTTCTTCATCCTTGCCAACTCTCTCTCCAACTGAGCAATCCGGTCTTTAGAACTTGCATCTGCATCGAGAAGAGATTTAGAGATCGGGTGTTTAGTTCTTCGATCAGCTGCCTCTTTCGATTTCGAATTCTTTGCCATTAGCTCCAAAAAATCCCAGTCTTCTTGCTCTGGATTAGATAACAAGGTTCCATTGCTAGTAGACTTGAGGTATTTTCTTTCCTCTTTAGTAAGTCCATTCACAAAACTACTAACCAATTCCCAAAGGTCGATGTTGTGGTGCGGACATTTCCGAATTAACTCCTTGAAGCGAGTGAAAGCTTCATGAAGTGGTTCCCCTTGTAACTGTTGAAAGGAATGAATCTCTAACCGCACCCCATCTGTTTTAAAACTGGGGAAATATTCATCCAAAAATACCTGTTGCATTTCTCTCCAGGTATAGATGCTGTGTGCGGGTAGAGTAGGGAACCAAGTCTTTGCTTTATCCTTGAGAGAAAACCGGAATAACCTCAGCTGAACTTCATCTAAAGAGAAGTTATGACCTCCCATAGTACCACACATTGCCTTTAATTCAGATAGGTGATCATATGGGTCTTCAGTAGCCATTCCATGGAAATGAGGAAGAATGTTGATGTAATTTGGCTTGCAATCAAAAGATCTTCTTCCTGGAGGTGGTGGTACAATTGGTGACTCGTTCTCAGAGGCAAGTGGTCTAAACCGACCATTGACCCCTTGCATTGGAACTGGGGGCCTTCTTCGTGGAGCATTGACTTCTTCACCTCCAGGTTGTCTTCTCCCATTAGGTCTTCTTTCTGCTCGACCCACAAAATTTTCACCCCGATTTTGGTGAATGTTGGGAATTTTATGCCTTCTTGGGTTTTGTCTCGGTTGATGATTATTGACGACATGATTGTAATAACCGTCATTACCCCCGTTTCGATTTGCACCCATATTAGAACTATTATCACTTTGATATTCTTCCTCGTCCCCATGATCATCACTAACATTTCGGTAACCCCAATCCTCATCTTCCTCAGTGTAATCCCTTTCGGAATATTCTTCTTCCCCCGAATGGTAAGAATGAACACTAACTCTATCTGATGATTGGTAACTTGGTACACTGAACGGATCATCATCATTAATGTTTGCCCTTAATTCTTCAATATTCTCAACATAATCATCATATCCGGCTTCATTGTATCGATTGACCGGATCAAATGTGGGATTGCCACGGTTAGATATGGAAGAACCTTGGTTTACATTTCGATTGTTGGGATTTCGGTTATGAAGTGGTTGGTGAGGTGGGTGTTGTTGTGAATGTTGGGTTTGGTTTTGATGAGGTGGAGTGGGTGGTCTTCGATTTTCACCTGAACGGCGATTTGGGTTTGAACTTGCCATTTGAACGGTTCCGAAAGACAAAGGTTGACTTGTGGGTGGTGGTTGGGAGTTAGAAGGAATCGGCTCCTCTAATCGGTGTTGTCGGTTTCTTCTTGCTACTCTCTCGATTTCCGGTTCAAACACTAAAGGAGATGTTCTCCCCGAATGTCGTGTACGCATGCACTACCTGTAAACTGCACAAATAACACACCCCGCGTAACAAGGAAAAGTAGAGAATAAACCAACAAACAATTAAACAAATTATCACAATATTAACTACTCAATAAACACTAAGCGCACTAGCTCCCCGGCAACGGCGCCATTTGATGAACGGGTCGTCACTGTTCATACAAAACCTAAATAACCTAGGTAGCTAGGGTAAGTAGGGTATCGAATCCAAGGAGCATGTGGTTAGTGAATATCGCTTCGAAAATGTTGCTTATGAAGGTGCTAGTTAATTATGAAGTATGCAAATTATCATTTAAGAATTGGTTGAAAAGTTGTTGTTGATTGATATGAAAATTTAATTGAATTTGCAAGAAGAAAATAATGATACTTGTAAACAATGAGATAAGAATGATTACACTAAGGATTTGGTAATTGTACACTAGGACTTTCAATAATTGGGTGAACAAGGATAATGCAATTGGTACTAACGGGTTGCTTGTTCAATAAATTTAGGTATCAAGTTTTGTCAACATTCAACAATGGACTAAACTATACTTTATCATCTAGAACATACAATCCTATGGTAGTGTTGATGCAAGGAACCATGCTTATCTCACTAGAAATTGGCACAAGATCAATTAACTAAAAATGAGTCTAGCATAAGATTAGTCACTACTCAACACAAGTAATTCAAGTACACAAGAACATCAATCAAAAAATTAAGAACAATACCGAAATGTTTTCAGCCCTAGCTATCAAGAACCTACATCCCAGTGTAATACAAAATGACTTAGCCAAGCATGGCTATGGTGTTCATCTTCAAAATAGTGTCTTCCATCTTCAAGAATGATTCTAAACTTTGGAGAATGGTTTTAGACTTTGGAGAATGGTGTGTGTCCCTTTGTCTTCAATGGTGATGATTAATATAATGAAAAAGGAGATCAAAACAGCCAAAAACCGGGTCTTGGGTCATAAATTCGTCATAAAAACTCATCCCACTAGCTTTGACTTGAAAAAAGGAAAGTATTGACCGTTTTTGACTTTTGGCGTATCCTACGCCACTTTTGGCGTAGGCTACGCTAAGTCAGTTTTAGTTTAGCTAATGTCTGCTGCCCTACGCTACTGATCTTGCCCTTGCCTACGCTACTGGCGTAGGGTACGCCAGTTTTGGCGTATCCTACGCCAAAAATCCTGTCTTCTTCCGTTTTTGATTTTCCAGCTCACGTAAGCTTCCGTTTCTTGCCCGAGCGGCTCCAAAACGTCATATTTGCCTCCTTTAATCATCAAATCCTGAAATAACATAATAACATCAAAGCAACACCATTTTGACAACTTATCACTCCTTAAAATTCATTTAAGGACGCTTTTATACACATCTTTTAGCTAACCCATCAACAAGGTTACAAGTTGTTAAAATGAGAAAACGTGTAATTGAAGCCAAAATCATTTCAGGAAGTAACATTGGAATGCGAACTTTTATTCCAAGAATTACTTTATCCCCCTCGGATAAAAAAATTCCTTTTAAATTTAACAGAAGGCAATTCCCAATTGCTGTTTCTTTCGCAATGACTGTGACACCCTAGGAAAATCCCACATCGGCCGTGGCCAGGAGAGATCCTTGGTTCATAAGTAATACCTTGTCTCTTAAATCACCAACGCGTTTTGGGGCTTAATGTTAGTGGATGAGAGGAGAACTCCACAGTTAAGCGTGCTCAGGTGGGAGAAATTTCAGGATGGGTGACCTCCTGGGAAGTCTCCACTTGGGCAACCAAAAACAAATCCGTGAGCTCTGGATGGGCAAAGCGGACAATATTGGTGATGAGAGGGTCGGGTGTTACAATGACAATAAACAAAAGTTAAGGACAATCCTTATCTAGGGTTGGGTTGTATTTGAATGATCCAGTTTTTTCACACGGGCAGTTGTATGTTGCGCTATCAAGAGTCAGAAGTCGAGATGGACTGAAGATAGTTATAGTAGATGAAAATGGTGAACTGACGAACAAAACATCAAATGTTGTGTACAAAGAAGACTTTCAAGATTTATGAATAATGTGAGTAATTTTGATGCAATTTTTTACTTATCTTCATTGACGTTATGTATATACAACTTCAATAATAAAGTATTATTTTAATTTTTTTTGTTTTTTGTTTGGTTTGAACCGTGCGTGAACATTGATCTGTAAAACAAGTTATTTCCTAATTACAATTATATTAAAATAAAAATATAATAAAGGTAATTTACAAAAACAAAATGTATTTATACCTTTGTGGTTTATTGTTAAATGTTATACTTTGGTTGAGTATTGATCATAATAGGTAATCGGTTTTCGTTGTTATCGTTATTTATAAGTTACCTAAATTATCCACTTTGACATTAAAACCAAAGTTATATATTAGTTTTAATATCCACTTCATATCAACGCAACATTGAAACATGACGTTTATATAAGAAAAAAAATATCAGGCTAACCATTATTCTTATGAATTTACTTTGTGGACACTAAACTTGAATAATACAAGTCTTAGTTTAATATATTTTTTTTAATTTACTATGGTTTGCACCGTGGGTACCCACGGGTCTCAAACCTAGTTATTATATATAACAAATCTCGCAGCTTAGCTACAGTAGCCAAACAAATACCCTTTTGGTTTGCAAGTTATTACGAAAACGCCATTAGACAATACTTTCTATTTAAAACCAAACAAAGAACCTTTTATTTGAAAGTTATTTACAGAAACACCATTGGACAACTTTTATTTACAACGTAGTTACGAAAATGCCATAACCTTTAATTTACAAGTTAAGTACGAAAATGCCATTTAAAGAATCTTTTATTACAAGTTAATTACGTAAATGTCATTTGTTTAATATATATATAAGTCGAGTTAAGTGCACAAGCTCACCACAACTATTGTTTCCAGATGTTCGTCGATGTTGTAGCGGTGACAGCTGGGTGACGGAGGTGAGTTCAGCGCTAGATTAACGGTCTAAATGGCATACCGCGTTCAGGTCTAACGCCGTAAGGCTGGTGTTAATATCTGCGGTTATAACGGTCGTGAAGGTGGTTCAAAGATTAGCTGGCGACAACGGTTTGACCTGAGACAAGGGTGTTGCGACCATTTTTAGGTAAATTGGCTGCTCGGTTTAGTAGCTGTCGATAACGCAATTAACCGAACAAAAAATTATATCCGATGTATGTTTCTGCGCCGTGCATAGCGCGGCGGGTAATGTAGTAGTTAATAATAATTGACCGAATTTAATGTAATTTATTAAAAATTTTAATCTCATTTTTAATGTATTTTTAGTATGTTAGAATTAATGTTATTTATTGACATTAATAATAATTGACCGGATTGAATGTTATTTATTACGATTTTTTAATCTCATTTATTTATATTAATATTACTACGAAATTATGTTTAATATATCTTTATGAAATTATATTTAATATTATTTATATTACTATTTGTTCGAATTATTATTGGTTTTGCCTGAAATTAATAGGATTTATTCATTTTTTTAGTGATATTTATTATGAGTTTTAATGACATTAATAATAATTGACCGAATTTCATGTTATATATTACGATTTTTAAGCTCATTTATTTATTATTGACCGAATTGACCGAATTAATTTACGAATATATTACTAATACTAATACTAATATTACGAAAACTAATGTTAATCTCATTTAGTTCTTATTGACCGAATTAAATTATGAATAGTAAAACTAATATTACGATTTTTAATTTTAATCCCATTTATATCTTATTGACCGAATAAAAATTTTCTATTACTAATACTAACTAATATTAATACTAATATTACGATTTTAGTTTTACTATTCGTAAAAAAGAGTATTGTGGACCGAATATATTACTAATACTAATTGACAATAATAATAATTGACCGAATTGAATGTTATTTATTGCGATTAATTTATTTATTTTAATATTACCACGAAATTATGTTTAATCAATCATTATGAATTATTATTGGTCTTGCCTACAATTAATATGATTTATTCATTTTTTAATGTTATTTATTATAAGTATTAATGACATTAATAATAATTGACCGAATTTTATGTTATATATTACGATTTTTAAACTCATTTATTTATTATTGGCCGAATTGACCGAATTAAATTACGAATATATTACTAATACTAACTAATATTACGATTTTTAATTTATTGACCGAATTAAAATTTTCTATTACTATTTTTACGAATATATTACTAATTACTAATAATTACTAATGCTAACTAATACTAATACTATCATTACGATTTTAGTTTGTTTCAATCATAAGGTATTTCCATTGGCGAATATTGTGTCTTAAAATGGTGTTCAATCCAGCACAGGCGATTTGTTACTAAGGTTCCACCATAAGAAGTCATTGATTTTCAAATTTAAATTACGATTTTTTATGTGTGTAATGTAATTAATTTGAATTATTGATTACGATTTTGAGGTTATTTATCAAGATTTATAATCTCATTTATTTATATTACTATGTTTACGAATTATGATTATTCTTGATTACAATAAAAAAAATTTATTCATTTTTAATATTATTTATTAAGATGATTAATATTATTTATTGACAGAAATAATAATTGACCGAATTTAATGTTATTCATTAAAAATTTTAAACTCATTTATTTATATTTCTTTTTTTGAATTTATGTTTAATAAGATAAAGGTTAAGGGTGAACCCGAAAGGGAAGAACCTCTAGCCATGTCTTATACTTACATGTTATTCACATTACGGTTAAAGGGAAAACCCGAAAGGGAAGGACCTCTAACCATGTCATGATTAAATATTATTTCATTACAGTGGCTATTACATATTGGTTGCACACATTTATATCATGTTAGGGTTATGGAAAAGCATAACACCCTAGTGTAAGGTAAATCGATGATTACGGTCCGGAACGCAATCATGGGCTTACAGGTACATGAGGGTGGTGTGTAATTCTAATCAGGCTGTTGGTAGACAATCAGTACGAATCCAAAGTATCGGGAGTGTGGTGGGTCAGCTGCGGTACACCCTATATATAAGCATAAACGATACTGCGGGAACGAACTGGGAGTCTAACCAAGAACCTACCCATTACTTTATAATTACCTCTTTATTAGATCGTTGACCAACGTCCATCATTTTCGATAACAACATTTTACATAAGTTTCAGTTAGTTTTGTTGGAGCCTTCCTTGTTGACCACCTCTATTAAAAACCTTAAACTTTGTATACTCTTACACTCTCTGATAGTCGAAATCCTGTTGCATGTCCTTAATAAAGTTCGGTCAGAAACCTTTCTGAAGTAGGGAAGACTGTTTCATTAGAACATCTGCCCTCACCAGTTACACATTCTCAAAACTTTTCTTATTTAAACTCTCAACTTCCTAACCTCGGGTCAAACGTCAAAAATTCTGAAACTTTTACTTTAGGTATTAGACAACTATTTTAAATTTTGTCGAATCATAAATAATGGAATTTCTTTTTAAAAATCTAGTTGGCTTTTACAACGCCTTCGGTTTCATAGTAGCCTCCACTTGAAAGAAATTTCGAGACGAAATTTTCTAAAGTAGGGGAGACTGTGACAACCGTCACCCTCGTTTTACGTCAAATCTACAACATTAGCCCTTCAAATATTTCCATTATAGTCCCTGTAAGTTTCGTCGTTTTCAAAATTTATTTTTTTTAGCGAACTAAAATTTTATCATTTATGTTTATTACGGTTCGGGTATAAGTTTTAATCAAATGAGTAGGTTGAAACATATTTCGGAATAGATGTTGCGTCATTAATTAGTATCAAGGTATTAATTAAACCTCTAATCATTTTCGGGCTGTTTCGTCATTGATTTGTATGTTATTAACAAGATTTAATTTACTCATAAAAGCTTAACTTGAAACCGCTGATTAACATGTCTAAACGGTTTCAATTTGGAGCAAACGTTATATATTATCCTCTAATCATGTTCAGAATGGGATTTCAGTCATAACCTTCACAAATTTATGTTATTTCTACACTTAAAAATTCTGATTTGGTGTTTTCTAAAGTCACGACTGAAGAAAAAAAAAAACTCCAAACCCACTCGATTTCGCATTGTAAGTTTGTTTTTCTTGTGCCATTTTTATATCCATACTTTGGTTTTCAAAAGCCCCATAAATCTGATTAGTTATCATATCGTATCAGGATGATTAGATTTTTGGTTAGGGCTAGGGTTCTAAGTTTGAAAATGGGGAAGAAGGTGAATAGTGTATAATATTTAAATACAATTTGTTTTCAATATAATCAACAAAATTAACTTTGGGCTAGAGGTTATGCATGTTACATTGTGCAGAAAAGGTATAGGTTCGAGTCCCCTTGGACGCAAATTTGTATTTTTTTGACTATTTCCTTTTTACTTTTCATTTTTCTTATTTTCTTAATATATATATATATATAATATAGACTTTGAAATATTCATAATAAATCCATTCTTTATCTAAAAATTATGAAAATTTAGGAGTAGTTTCTTGACACCATAAAGAAAATTTCCACACTTTTATTTTTTTGGAAAATGTTTTATTTTTATATTTTTATTGATTTAATTTGTTTTAATCATATTTAATTCATTAAAAAAATCATTTTTAATGATTTTAATCTCAAACTTTTTGGTAGATTATTTCTAATCATTACGAACTGAAATAAAAATTATTGGTTCAGAAAACATTAATTTTTATTAATTTTCCTATTTTTAATCATTTAAACATGATTTAATCTCATTAAAGCAGTTTTAAATATAAATAAGTTTCTAAAAATTTTGGGAAAATTATTTCCATTAATTTACATCAAAAATCATCCATTTTTCATACAAATAGTATTTTTGAGTCATGTCTTGTATTATTAACATTATTTATGTTTAATTAGATACAATTAAACATTTATTTATTTACACTATTTAAACATCTATTTTATAAATATTTTCTTATAAAATAGAAATGTCTTATGATTGGAATTTTTTATTATCATTGATGGATCTTTGAGTAACTCATAACTAGTTATTTCAATATTTATGATTATTGTATTTATTTACAATAATTAGATAAAGTAATTAACTAAATTATTTTGTCTTAATTATTTAAACATAATTTTTAACTAAATACTCAATTGGTGATAATTATATTATTTAAACCACATTTACAACCTTTCATATATTATTTGTGATATACAACTGTTACATTAACGCGACTTATCATAAAAACTCTACTTCCCCAAATCGACTTAGCAAACCCTAATGCCTTAGACCCTAGTTACCTTAGAATTTTTAGACACTTTCTTATTAGTATTCTTACACATTATAGGTTGAATTCCTTGGAATTCCCATTACGTAGCTCACAACCGCTTAAGTGGATTTTGACCGCTTTCGCAAACTGTGAGTATATCTTTCCCCTTTTTACTGTTTTACTACTTTGGGGTGACTCATGTACCTATATATTAATCAAGTTTCAATTTCTTATACTTAATGCAATTCTCATGTGTGTTTGCTTTATGTTAATTGGTGTGTCTATGACTTGTCAAAATCATTAACCGCTGGGCGGCCTAGCTTTTCAATGAATAGTACTATGGTATACCCCCTTGAGACTCTGTTGAGAGAATCTTGGTCATTGTCTTGTTAATTCATTATTCAGTTGGTTAGTCATGTGTTAGTCATTATTCTCAGGTTTGGTTTTGAACGGATATTACTTATTACATAATTGCAAATGGTACCGCACATGAATTGCTAAACACTTTTCCTACTATATTTATTCAAACAGGGTATGCTCACCAATACATTTTGTATTGACATATACTATTTTCGTACATGTTTCAGGTTATTTATGAGATGACTTTTAAGCTTTTGGAATTTTACTTAGATTTTGGATTCATTGTATTTCAGTTTAGTTGACACCTAGAATTGTTGTATTTCATTTCAATGTAATAAACTATTTAATCAATGTATTCAAATTTACACTTTAGTACCATGAGCTATTGAACAATCGTCACTACGTGACACCTCGATGTTTCCGCCATCGGTTGGGGTGTTACAGATTGGTATCAGAGCCATGGTTATAGGGAATTAGGTTATTAGAATGCCTTTTAGCCTAGACTATAACTAAGCTTACTTTCACGAGTCATCTCGTGTATATTTCTCTTTATTCTTATATTTTCTTTCAAGGTATTTTTGCTATGATATTTTCTCGTTATTCTTTCGGTATTTTGCTTAGAAAAGAATACACTCATATTTCACAAACGAAACGATTTCACCAAGTTAGGAGTGACATCCATACCTTGGCGATTAGTTTCACTCCTTTATATGATATTCATCTTAGGAATATATCTTTGAGATAGGAGTGACATCTACACCTCAAAGAGTATTACCTTCAAAAAGAAACTTAACCACTAAGCTAGGGGTGATATCCTTAACTTAGTGATTGGTTTCATTCCTCAATTGTTTTCAATTTTGAAATACATCTTTGAGTAGGAGTGAAATCCACATCTCAGGGATCTGTTTCTACATCTCGTTTTAAAGTCTCGCTAAAGGTTTTGAAATTTACCAGTGACGGGGTATGTGCAATCGGGAAAAATGACCTTTCACTCATAGGTTCAAGTACACTACCCACAAGTCACTAATAATATTTCAATCTCTTTGGCTAGTCACCAGTTTCATTAGCAATATTTTCAGTATCACATTTTTGATATATTTTTTTTCATTTGTTGTTTGAAAACTCTTATCATAATTTTTTTTAATGAAGTTATTATGTCTTTTGAGTTTTCTATATTAACAGCTATCGCCATTTGTGCATTTTTCCGTTTTTCATTATTGACTCTTAAGTTTTGTTTAACATTTGGATTTTAAGTTCCATCTTTTGATGTTTTATATACCCATTAATTATTTGCTTTTGGATTTTTTTTCATCATCATTATTAAAACTTTTATCCGCTTTAAAACTTACACCATTTTCAGTTATGATTTGTGACTTCTACACTATTGTCGCATTGACTTTTATCATTCACGTCATTTCTAAATCTTGGTCTTTTGAAAACACATTTGATTCATATGATTTTCGAGAAAAGAAACTTGCGACTGATAATATGCATAATGACAATTTTCAACTCGACTTCTTGTAAACACATAAAGTATGTACTTACGAAGTCTTTTCAGGTGAAGCTGTTTTGAAAAAAAAAAAGTTATTCTCATGCATCACTATTATACTTTCAACTATATCACAAATTTCGAGTAAAACTACATTTTGTTTTATAAACAATAATTTATCTTTACACTTACACTCTTTCAGTCGCAAAACTTTTGGTCTAATTATTGGACATATCTTTTTATCAGAATGTTGCTAAAAGTCTTTTATAGTATATGTAAAATTACTAGATTTTAACCCACATGCCAGTAGGCTATACACCCGTTCCGTGCACATTCATTTGCCGTAAATTTCATTATTTTATTCTTGCGCCATTTTTATTCATAGTTATTTCTAACACGTTATTTGTGATATTTTTTTTCACACTGCTTGTTTGCAAGAGTTCAACTCATTTACTTTCATTTTGAGCAATTGTGCGATTTACTCGATTTATGTTATACTATTCTTTCAGTCGGAATATTATGCTATACTTATATACTTACTTGAACGCATATTTGGTATGCATATTTTCTTTCCTGTTTTGAGCAAAACCCTGTTATACTTTACATTATTTTGTTCATCATCATGGCCAACGAACATACTAATTGATAACTCGTATGAGATCTAAGCCAGTGCCCACGTACGACTCGGATTAGAATATTTCTTCAATCCGAGGGGAACGGTGTAAACCTCAGGGTCTATCAATATGAGTGTTTAGAGCCAACGATGTGAACAAAAGTTACCGGCTAATGGTAAACCCGAAAGGGAAGAACCTCTAGCCATGTCTTATACTTACATGTTATTCACATTACGGTTAAAGGGAAAACCCGAAAGGGAAGGACCTCTAACCATGTCATGATTAAATATTATTTCATTACAGTGGCTATTACATATTGGTTGCACACATTTATATCATGTTAGGGTTATGGAAAAGCATAACACCCTAGTGTAAGGTAAATCGATGATTACGGTCCGGAACGCAATCATGGGCTTACAGGTACATGAGGGTGGTGTGTAATTCTAATCAGGCTGTTGGTAGACAATCAGTACGAATCCAAAGTATCGGGAGTGTGGTGGGTCAGCTGCGGTACACCCTATATATAAGCATAAACGATACTGCGGGAACGAACTGGGAGTCTAACCAAGAACCTACCCATTACTTTATAATTACCTCTTTATTAGATCGTTGACCAACGTCCATCATTTTCGATAACAACATTTTACATAAGTTTCAGTTAGTTTTGTTGGAGCCTTCCTTGTTGACCACCTCTATTAAAAACCTTAAACTTTGTATACTCTTACACTCTCTGATAGTCGAAATCCTGTTGCATGTCCTTAATAAAGTTCGGTCAGAAACCTTTCTGAAGTAGGGAAGACTGTTTCATTAGAACATCTGCCCTCACCAGTTACACATTCTCAAAACTTTTCTTATTTAAACTCTCAACTTCCTAACCTCGGGTCAAACGTCAAAAATTCTGAAACTTTTACTTTAGGTATTAGACAACTATTTTAAATTTTGTCGAATCATAAATAATGGAATTTCTTTTTAAAAATCTAGTTGGCTTTTACAACGCCTTCGGTTTCATAGTAGCCTCCACTTGAAAGAAATTTCGAGACGAAATTTTCTAAAGTAGGGGAGACTGTGACAACCGTCACCCTCGTTTTACGTCAAATCTACAACATTAGCCCTTCAAATATTTCCATTATAGTCCCTGTAAGTTTCGTCGTTTTCAAAATTTATTTTTTTTAGCGAACTAAAATTTTATCATTTATGTTTATTACGGTTCGGGTATAAGTTTTAATCAAATGAGTAGGTTGAAACATATTTCGGAATAGATGTTGCGTCATTAATTAGTATCAAGGTATTAATTAAACCTCTAATCATTTTCGGGCTGTTTCGTCATTGATTTGTATGTTATTAACAAGATTTAATTTACTCATAAAAGCTTAACTTGAAACCGCTGATTAACATGTCTAAACGGTTTCAATTTGGAGCAAACGTTATATATTATCCTCTAATCATGTTCAGAATGGGATTTCAGTCATAACCTTCACAAATTTATGTTATTTCTACACTTAAAAATTCTGATTTGGTGTTTTCTAAAGTCACGACTGAAGAAAAAAAAAAACTCCAAACCCACTCGATTTCGCATTGTAAGTTTGTTTTTCTTGTGCCATTTTTATATCCATACTTTGGTTTTCAAAAGCCCCATAAATCTGATTAGTTATCATATCGTATCAGGATGATTAGATTTTTGGTTAGGGCTAGGGTTCTAAGTTTGAAAATGGGGAAGAAGGTGAATAGTGTATAATATTTAAATACAATTTGTTTTCAATATAATCAACAAAATTAACTTTGGGCTAGAGGTTATGCATGTTACATTGTGCAGAAAAGGTATAGGTTCGAGTCCCCTTGGACGCAAATTTGTATTTTTTTGACTATTTCCTTTTTACTTTTCATTTTTCTTATTTTCTTAATATATATATATATATATAATATAGACTTTGAAATATTCATAATAAATCCATTCTTTATCTAAAAATTATGAAAATTTAGGAGTAGTTTCTTGACACCATAAAGAAAATTTCCACACTTTTATTTTTTTGGAAAATGTTTTATTTTTATATTTTTATTGATTTAATTTGTTTTAATCATATTTAATTCATTAAAAAAATCATTTTTAATGATTTTAATCTCAAACTTTTTGGTAGATTATTTCTAATCATTACGAACTGAAATAAAAATTATTGGTTCAGAAAACATTAATTTTTATTAATTTTCCTATTTTTAATCATTTAAACATGATTTAATCTCATTAAAGCAGTTTTAAATATAAATAAGTTTCTAAAAATTTTGGGAAAATTATTTCCATTAATTTACATCAAAAATCATCCATTTTTCATACAAATAGTATTTTTGAGTCATGTCTTGTATTATTAACATTATTTATGTTTAATTAGATACAATTAAACATTTATTTATTTACACTATTTAAACATCTATTTTATAAATATTTTCTTATAAAATAGAAATGTCTTATGATTGGAATTTTTTATTATCATTGATGGATCTTTGAGTAACTCATAACTAGTTATTTCAATATTTATGATTATTGTATTTATTTACAATAATTAGATAAAGTAATTAACTAAATTATTTTGTCTTAATTATTTAAACATAATTTTTAACTAAATACTAAATTGGTGATAATTATATTATTTAAACCACATTTACAACCTTTCATATATTATTTGTGATATACAACTGTTACATTAACGCGACTTATCATAAAAACTCTACTTCCCCAAATCGACTTAGCAAACCCTAATGCCTTAGACCCTAGTTACCTTAGAATTTTTAGACACTTCCTTATTAGTATTCTTACACATTATAGGTTGAATTCCTCGGAATTCCCATTACGTAGCTCACAACCGCTTAAGTGGATTTTGACCGCTTTCGCAAACTGTGAGTATATCTTTCCCCTTTTTACTGTTTTACTACTTTGGGGTGACTCATGTACCTATATATTAATCAAGTTTCAATTTCTTATACTTAATGCAATTCTCATGTGTGTTTGCTTTATGTTAATTGGTGTGTCTATGACTTGTCAAAATCATTAACCGCTGGGCGGCCTAGCTTTTCAATGAATAGTACTATGGTATACCCCCTTGAGACTCTGTTGAGAGAATCTTGGTCATTGTCTTGTTAATTCATTATTCAGTTGGTTAGTCATGTGTTAGTCATTATTCTCAGGTTTGGTTTTGAACGGATATTACTTATTACATAATTGCAAATGGTACCGCACATGAATTGCTAAACACTTTTCCTACTATATTTATTCAAACAGGGTATGCTCACCAATACATTTTGTATTGACATATACTATTTTCGTACATGTTTCAGGTTATTTATGAGATGACTTTTAAGCTTTTGGAATTTTACTTAGATTTTGGATTCATTGTATTTCAGTTTAGTTGACACCTAGAATTGTTGTATTTCATTTCAATGTAATAAACTATTTAATCAATGTATTCAAATTTACACTTTAGTACCATGAGCTATTGAACAATCGTCACTACGTGACACCTCGATGTTTCCGCCATCGGTTGGGGTGTTACAGGTAGCTCAGTTGGTGAATGGACCAGTGATTTATCTTGAGGTCTCAGGTTTGATTCCCACGAAGGACATAATGAGAAATGATGGATGACTTATGTCCTATGGCCATGAGTTTGAGTCCTGATCTCGCCAGGTTTTACCAGTGCACTACTGTCGTGCCTTCAGGCGGGTATGTGGGTCGAGTTTTCCCTGGAAGCGGGCTGTCAGTCGGGCTAGGTGCTCCGTGCGTCCGGGGTGGGTCGGGTTGTGCCCCTGTCTTTGCCACTAGGGGGCCGCGTACGAAGTACCCGACGTTGTTTAGTTGGCCGTTAAAAAAAAAATCTTATTGACCGAATTAAAATTTTATATTGCTATTTTTACGAATACATTATTAATTACTAATAATTACTAATACTAACTAATACTAATACTAATATTACGATTTTAGTTTTACTATTCGTAAAAATAGTATTGTTGGCCGAATATATTACTAATACTAATTGACATTAATAATAATTGACCGAATTGAATGTTATTTATTACGATTTTTTAATATCATTTATTTATATTAATATTACTACGAAATTAGGTTTAATTTATCTTTATAAATTATTATTGGTCTTGCCTGCAATTAAGATGATTTATTCATTTTTTAATGTTATTTATGATGAGTTTAATGACACTAATAATAATTGACCAAATTTAATGTTATATATTACGATTTTAAGCTCATTTATTTATTATTGACCGAATTTACGGAATTAAATTACGAATATATTACTAATACTAAAACTAATATTACGATTTTTAATTTTAATCTCATTTATATCTTATTGACCGAATTAAATTTTTCTATTACTATTTTTACAAATATATTACTAATTACTAGTAACTATTAATACTAACTATTAGTAATACTAATATTACGATTTTAGTTTGCTTCAAT
This sequence comes from Ambrosia trifida, assembly GCA_028751855.1. Lineage (NCBI taxonomy): Eukaryota > Viridiplantae > Streptophyta > Magnoliopsida > Asterales > Asteraceae > Ambrosia > Ambrosia trifida. The sequence continues at coordinate 21,434,742 of CM054124.1, read as the reverse complement.
CAGAAGATATTTCCATTGACGAATGTTGTGTCTTTAAATGGTGTTCAATCAAGCACAGGCTGTTTGTTACTAAGGTTCCACCACAAGAAGTCATTGATTTTCAAATTTAGAGTACGATTTTTTATGTTTGTAATGTAATTTATTTAAATTATTGATTACGATTTTGAGGTTATTTATTAAAATTTATAATCTCATTTATTTATATTACTATGTTTACGAATTATGATTAGTCTTGATTGCAAATAATAAAATTTATTCATTTTTAATGTTATTTATTAAGGTGTTTAATATTATTTATTGACATTTATAATAATTGACCGAATTTAATATTATTTATTAAAAATTTTAATCTCATTTATTTATATTACTTTTTTCGAATTTATGTTTTTTTTTGGAAGGTGTACTTCAGCGGTGAAACCAATCAACAGACAACCCCTCAACCCGAGTTTGAATTACTACCCACGCACCGGTGTCCACTTTGAAATTATCTCAAACCGTTATCGGGCGGGAACCCTCCAAAGAGGTAAACCCTCCCACCTCTCCCCAGCTGGGCTGGAGGTCATTGGCTTTTCGAATTTATGTTTAATAAGAATTAATCATTTTTAACATATTTTTAATATGTTAGAATTTAAGTTATTTATAGACATTAATAATAATTGACCGAATTAAATGTTATTTATTACGATTTTTTAATCTCATTTATTTATATTAATTTTACTATTAAATTATGTTTAATCTATCTTTATGAAATTATATTTAATATTATTTTTATTTCTATTCGTTCGAATTATTATTGGTCTTGCCTGTTATTAATAGGATTTATTCATGTTTTAATGATATTTATTATGAATTTTAATGACATTAATAATAATTGCCCGAATTTAATGTTATATATTACGATTTTAAAGCTCATTTATTTATAATTGACCGAATTGACCGAATTAATTTAAGAATATATTATTAATACTAATACTAATATTACGAATTTTAATTTTAATCTCATTTATTTCTTATTGGCCGAAATAAATTACGAATATATTACTAATACTAAAACTAATATTACGATTTTTTATTTTAATCCCATTTATATCTTATTGACCGAATTAAAATTTTCTATTACTATTTTTATGAATATATTACTAATTATTAATAATTACTAATATTACGATTTTAGTTTTACTATTCGTAAAAATAGTATTGTTGACCGAATATACTACTAATACTAATTGACATTAATAATAATTAACCAAATTAAATGTTATTTATTATGATTTTTTAATCTTATTTATTTATATTAATATTACTACGAATTTATGTTTAATCTATCTTTATGAATTATAATTGTCTTGCCTGCAATTAATATGATTTATTAATTTAAAAAAAAATATTATGAGTTTTAATATGAGTTTTAATGATATTAATAATAATTGACCGAATTTAATGTTATATATTACGATTTTTAGGCTCATTTATTTATTATTGACCGAATTGATCGAATTAAATTATGAATATATTACTAATACTAAAACTAATATTACGATTTTTAATTTTAATCCCATTTATATTTTATTGACCGAATTAAAATTTTCTATTACTATTTTTACGAATATATTACTAATACAAATATTACGTGCAATAGTTGTTTCTCAAATCGCTAGGTTTGTTATTTGCATATTTAACATTTTTGTTTACAATATTCTTGTTTTATAATTAGTTACACATTCTAAATTTTCTATACATAATTATTTTATAAAGGTTTATTGTGATTGGATGGCCTGATTAGCTTCAATCAGAGGATACTTCCATTGACGAATATTGTGTCTTCAAATGGTGTTCAATCCAGCACAAAATGTTTGTTACTAAGGCTGCACCACAAGATGTCCTTGATTTTTGAAATTTAAATTATGATTTTGATGTTATTTATGAAGAGTTTTAATGTTATTTATGATGATTTTAATGTCATTGATTTGAATGATTGATTATGATTTGGTTGTTATTTATTAAGATTTTTAATCTTATTTATTGATATTACTAATATTTCGAAATTCATTTTAATATTGTTGACCGACTTTAATTTTGATATTACAACTTTCCTTTAATCAATTGTCATGAAACGATATTCTTTTAAACATATACCACTTTCTTTCAAACATTTATTTAAATCTATTTAACAATGTTAAATATATTTAACAGGTTATAATTTAAATATAATCCGAAGATAACAATGTATATTTATTTTCCCACACCTTTATTATTCTTTTAATAATAAATATAATTTAAATATATTTAATAGTTTCCTAAAATATATAATGTATTCAAAATAATTTTCAATGCTATTACTAATATTACGACCTTAATTTTAATGTTGTTGACCGAATCTGAGTAAAAACTTTTTACGTTTTTGTAAAATTGATGCTGGTCAATTTTTTGACTATATGTCTTTGAGTTTAACTGTGCTAATTTTAAGCATTGTTGGCCAATTCACGTCAATTACCAATACTTCCATTTTTTATAATTCAAAGACTTTCCTTTAAGCAATTGTCATGAAACGATATTCGTTTAAACATATATGACTTTCCTTTAAACATTTATTTAAATCTATTTAACAGTTTATAATTTAAATATGAGAAAATTGCAGTTTTCGTCCATGTGGTTTGCCTAAACTAACAGGTTCAGCCCAGGCTTAACACCCTGAGTACCTGTGGTTTCATTTTCTAACACTTTACGTCCCTGAGACTAACGGCCGTTAGTTGTTCCGTTAGTTTTTGGTGAAATGACTATTATACCCTTAATTTTTGGGGTGAAATGACTCTTATACCATCTCTTCCTTCTTCTCCAACCAACCCACCCACCCACCACCACCACCACCTGCAACACCCACCACCACCACCACCACCATCTCCACCACCACCGCTTGCAACACCACCACCACCATCTCCACCGCCACCCCCTCTCCTCACCATCTCCTCTCTCCTCCACCATTTTTTGTGGTTTTAGTTATGTTTCCTAAAAAAGTGGAATGATCCTCTGAATTTAACAATTGATAACTCTGAACAAACACATATACAAATAAAATACATCAGTTAGTAATTAAAAACCAAACACCAATTGCAAGCTTATAACAATGCCTCTAGTCCTCTACCCATAAAAATGCATAGCTTTAAACTTTGACCAACAGTTTGACCGATTCTCCACCACCACCACCACCTGCAACACCACCACCACCCTCCCTCTCCTCCACCATCTTCTCTCTCCTCCACCACCATGTGCTCTCCTTTCTTCGCTGCCTGCTTCCTCTCGTTTCTTTGTAGGTAAAGTCTTATTAACGCATCTTTCTTTTCTTTTCTTTTCATTTCATTTTCCTTCTCATCAGTCTTATTGTTCAATTTATTTTGTTTTTTAACGGTCAGCGGCTAATATTCTTTTCATCCTCAACGATTTTTTGTGAATTTCGTGCTTTGTTATTTGATTCATAAAGAAATGATTTTGATGCAACATCTGTTTTTATGGTCTAATTGTTGAACTCAGTAATTTTGATTGATAAAGTTAGGTATTGAGGAAATCTTGCAATTAGAACAGAACATCATTGATTGGAACTGTAGCTCTATTTTTTTTTTCTTCAGAAGAGAGGAGATGGTGAGGAGAGGGAGGGAGGGTGGCGGTGGAGATGGTGGTGGTGGTGTTGCAGGTGGTGGTGGTGGTGGTGGGTGTTGTAGGTGGTGGTGATGGTGGTGGTGGGTGGGTGGGTTGGTGGGAGAAGAAGGAAGATAGGGTATAAGAGTCATTTCACCCAAAAAAATTAAGGGTATAATAGTCGTTTCACCAAAAACTAACGGCCGTTAGTCTCAAGGACGTAAAGTGTTAGAAAATGAAACCAGGGTGTTAAGCCTGGGCTGAGCCTGTTAATTTAGGCAAACCACAGGGACGAAAACTGGAATTTTCTCTTTAAATATAATCCGAAGATAGGAGTGTACATTTATTTTCCTACACTTTTATTATTCTTTTAATAATAAATATAATTTAAATCTATTTAACAGTTTCCTAAAATATATAATGTATTCAAGATAATTTTCAATGCTATTACTAATATTACGACCTTAATTTTAATATTGTTGACCCAATCTGAGTAAAAACTTTTTACGTTTTTGTTAATTTGGTGGAGGTCAATTCTTTGACTTTATGTCTTTGAGTTTGATTGTGCTAATTTTAAGCATTGTTGACCAATTCACGTCAATTACCAATCCTTCCATTTTTTATAATTCAAATATATAAATAAATATTCCTACTCGATCACGTCAATCGAGGCACAATATTTCCGATCTTGCAGAATGTTCGAGACACAACAATACTATATAAACCTTAACAAATAATAAAATCATTTAATCGTTATACCAATTTTAACAACGAAATTAAATGATAATATAAATTTTCAAAATGTTACTTTCTATTAAAGAATTATATTACTTCAATCACAACTAATAATGATTATTAAAGATGTCAATAATAATGTGTATATAATGGGTAAGACAATTTGAGAAGCGGATGATTTTAATGTCATTTATTTGAATGATTGATTATGATTTTGATGTTATTTATTAAGATTTTTAATCTTATTTATTGATGTTACTAATATTACGAATTTCATTTTAACAATGTTGACCGACTTTCATTTTGATATTACGACTTTCCTTTAATCAATTGTCACTAAACGATAATCATCATCTTGATTTCAATAAGTGTGCTAATTTTAAGTGTGCTAATTTTAAGATGTCAATAATAATTTGTATATAATGGGTAAGGCAATTTCAGACGCGGATTATTTTAATGTCATTGATTTGAATGATTTGTGATACCCCGCAATTTCAGGTTCTCACTTTAACTAAACTCTAGTTACATTCATTGCATTATACTTAACTAGGGTTAGCTAGATAGGACACACGTTACACAGTCATAAGTTAATAACTGCATAAAGTGGTAATTCGAGGAATTACCAGACTGTATACATGATTAGTGAACCTCGGACGTTAGTGAATAATGAAGTTGAATAATTGTGAGATAATTGGTTTGGATTGATTGCGATTACGTGCTTCTGTGATACTCGGTGAAACTATGTGCAAACCATACGTGATTATGTGAACTTAAATTGAATACGTTAATAAAAATCGTTAAAGGTGGACCATTAGGATGATTGGGGTCTTAACACATGGGGTTACACTTATTACAGTCCGAAATAGCGAAAACGTCGAAGGAAAACACGTCGGGTGACGAAACAGGCCACCCACGCGGGCCAAGGCCCTGTGAGCGGCCGCTCACAAGGACCGAGCGGCCGCTCGCGGGTGTCTGTCGCCACCAAACCGACTTAATCACCTATTTAAGCAACCCTAAGCCTCTTGTATCACCTAAACTCAAACCCTAATCGCCCCTACTGCCCTATTTACGAAATATTAACCCCAAAACACCTGCTAAGGGGCAAGAACATCGATCGGGAAGCTTCAAGAGCATTCGGTTGATTGTTTCGAAGAGCTTGCGGTATAATCTTTAACCTATTGTGTTTTAATCTTCTTTAATATGTTATAAAACCTTATAACTAAGTTTGTCCAGGGCTGAAACCTTTTTATAAAGATTAAAACTTGAAGTTTATAAAGATTGAATGGGTTAAATATAATCCTATGCGATTAGAAATTGATAGGTTGCATGATTATGCATGTTCTTGATGTTTTAGACTTCTAGGGTTTGTGAATGATGATGTTTGCGATGTACAATTAGGGTTTTGATCAAATGTGGTTCTTGTTAATGTTGTATGATGATTATTAGGTGTTATTGATTGATAATATGCAACTAGGGTTTGATATAATTGATAATATTGCATGATTAGAATCTGGACAGAATCTGAATGTCGACTTGTAGGGTCTGTTTCATGGCCTGAAAATAATTGTTTTGATCTATTCTTTGCATAAATGGATTGTACATGGTCTTAGCTTTTTAGAATGGGCAAAACCATCTGATTTGGATGTCGTTTGATATGTTTTTGGAATTTTCTTTGAATAAAGGTCATATCAGATTTTCGGATTAACAAACTGAGTCAACTTTAAATCGTAATAACTCGAGTTTTACAAGGAATTAAGTTATGAAATTTATACAGTAGGTTAACATTGGAATAACTTGGCTTTTCCAAGTGGATTCATCCCGTTTGGATGAATACACAATTTTTGGGAATTTTTCTACTAAACTGACCTGTTGTGAAAGTTTTCTGAACATAGCTGTGTTAAACGAATTTTAATAATTTTTGTGTTTGGTTTTGTGACAAAACAAAAATATGGGTTGTTAAATGAATCCTAAAGTATATTCAGTAAACATTTGGGAGTTTAACTCACTGATTAAGTATTTTAAAAAATTAGTTTTGGTGACACACAATCTGTCCTAAAAACGCATATTGTGTATTATGTGTTTACGTGACAAATTGAAGTCCTAGGTGGTATGTATTTGATATGTATTTGAATGGGCACTTGTATGTGATGCATATGGAGTGTAAAACTAATTGTAACCAACATATTCACCAACAGGTCCGTATGATTTACTTATACATGTAGAATCACTAGGTGTCACATACACGCTTTTGAACATTTAAACGTCTTGGACAAACGGGCTATATGGTGTAATGGTATTACACATATACTTACTTAGTGACACTTATACTAGGGAGTCGGTAGTGCACCCTACTTGGAGTTTGGATTTACTTGCTTGCATACTAAGGTGAGTTTCACTACTCTTTTCTCAAAAGCATGTGTCTCGGGTTGAGACAATGTACTTAACTTTTTCTAGTCCGGGTTGGGACTACTATTTTCTAGTCCAGTTTGGGACTACTTACACATCCCGGGTTGGGATGCTATGGATCCTTGTGTGGGTCCGTTTTTGACTCCTTGTGTGAGTTAGGTTTTGCTAGTTCGCAAACTGTGTCCTTGATGAACTAAACCAACTCTATCATCTGTAAGTCCTTCACATACCGAATGAGTTGCCGGGTTATGGCAAGCGGGTTATTAGTTGATAGCACTATTAGGTCTTACAAATCTCACACCGGCTCGGGGAGTGCGGGAGTGAACTATAACTTAACAGATTTTATCATTGTTGATAGGCAATGATGTAAGGCATGCACCTCACATTTGTGACTACACGTACATCAGCAGTTCGGTATATCGGTATTAGTTATCATGAATGGGTTAGCTACCCTTGACATGCGATGAACTAGTGTTTACACGGTTCTTGGAACCAACTCAATTACTTGTTTACGTGGTTTTGGAAACCAGCGCAGTTACATACTCATTTACTTTACTTAGTGAACTCACCAACATTGTTCGTTGACCCACGATTTACATGCTTTTGCAGGTAGTTAGCTTCTGGTGCCAGGATTAGAAAGCACTGCACACTTCACTGCATTTGGGGTCTTGGGAATACACCTAAATTACATATTATGCTTTTACATTTTCTTTCATATGATTTTAATTTGGGCGCGTTGTTTTGCGCATGGTTTTAAAAGGGTTAAATTTGGTTTACGCTTCCGCAGCTTAACCTAACTTGGTTTTTGAAAACGAACTAAATGGTTTGGGCATTTAGAGTTCGTTCATATGATTTATGGCTATGGGATCCTGGTATGTCATGCGCCTCGCGGTATAAGCCCCGCAGTGAAAATTTGAGGGTGTGACATGATTGATTATGATTTTGATGTTATTTATTAAGATTTTTAATTGTTGAGTACTATATTTACACAGTTTAAATAATGATGTTTTTTGGCGGCATTTTGTGACATGTCAAAAGTTGCCTATAGTGTGTGTACAATGGGTCCTTTTGGGCTGAAATGGGTCTGGGGTTGATCCTTTTGGTGTTTATTTTTTAATAAAATATAGGAAATTTATATTACAGCATGTGACATTGGACCCATTTTCTTATCAGTTGTTTTTTAGCTATGTAATCGGTTTGAACCATTAGAGAGATAACATGTAAAATTTAAGCTACCCATTCAAGTAAGTGGGTTAAGGATTGTTTCTTGATTTACTTATCACCGTATCCATATCTTTACAACAACCATATTTTATGTAGAACATAAATATGGAATACAATGGTGGAGGTTTTTATAAATTATTGAAAATGAGTTGCACTCCGAGGATCGTGATGACAATGATAACAACTTCGAAGGTGAAAAATCAGCTATCAATGAGCAAGACTTGGAAGATTTTGATTGAAGTAATGAAAATGGACCTTTGGTTGAAGTTCGTTAAACCCCAACTAAATGATAAGTGTTATATGCTTAAGCTTAGTTATGATTAGAATATAGATATTACCCAAATGATTTAATCTGTGATATTGGTTGAAGTTCGTTAAGCCCCAACTAAATGATAAGCGTTCTATGCTTAAGCTTAGTTATGATTAGAATATAGATATTACCCAAATGATGTAATGTGTGATATTGTGATAGTATGCTATGTAGTTTGCAGTTGTCAAATTAAACTTTACTTACTCGATATATCCACCATTTCGTTACATTAAACTGTTAGATGACATTTTGCATTTAACATCAAAATTCATACATATTGCATTATCAAACATTTAGTAACCAAAACAAATTGCATAATACAATTTTTATTTTCCTACTTTTTTTTTTCATTTTACTTTCGGGTGAACCGTGGGTCCCCACGGGACTCTAACCTAGTAATTAATATATTATTAATATCTATCTATTATAATAATTGAAATTAATAAATCCCACATGACATTTAAGGAGGGCATCCTCCAACTTGAGTATGTCATGTGACATTAATTGATTTTAGGTTTTTTTTTTTAAATTGGATTTTTCTCTCTCATGTTTCATTCCATAATTTTTAAACGTTAATATCTTTTATATACGAGATTTTTTAAAGAAAAAAATTACACCAAATTAACGAGCGTTTTATTATCTTTCCAATGAGTACCATATTGCTATATAGAAAACGGAGAAAAAACGACTATTTTTTTGGGGTTTTGTTCATACAGGAAAAAAAAACACAAATTGTTTAGGTAATTCATTAATCATGTATAGGTAAGTCACTAATTATGTTCAAATAAGTAAACATGAATTTTATTTTCAACATGTGTTAGCATTGGAATTGTCCATTGTTTTAGGTTAGGTATTAATATTAAAGTTATACATTGTTTAAGGTTAGACGTTAACATTGGAGATACATTGTTAATTGTTTTTTGTTAGATGCTACCCGAAGCTTTCCTGCATGTAACTGTAAAGCGCATCATTCTATTTCATATGTAAAATTGATATGTCATATTAGATTTCTTAACCCCGGGACGTTCCCGGGGTACAATCTAGTATTTAAATAATAATAATAATTACTATTTATAAGATAGGTAGGGATCCTAAGAGAACCAACCCCTATTTGAGAACTGAGAGAACCATTCTGGGCCACACATTTCATATAAAGGCAATTTTTTTTTTTGCATTAATCGCACATTTTTATGCAATTTTTTTTTCATTTATACATATGTGTATATTGCATTATACATATGTGTATAATGCAATTATACACATGTGTATATTGAAAAAAAAAATACAAAAAAAAAATATTTTTTTTCCTGCATATAAACTAGCGATTAAAGCAAAAAAAAAAAAAAAAAAAAAAAAAAAAAAACATTTTTTTTTGCCTTAGAGAAATTTGTGGTCCAGAATGGTTCTCACAGTTCTCAATTTGGAAAAATGTTCTCATTTGAACCAAATCCTTTATAAGATTATGAAAAATAAATAAATTATACATAAAAATAATTATAATAATATAAATTAATTAAATAAACTAGTCGAGCCAGATCCGAAATCAAGCTTGAAAAACTATTTATGAGCCGAGCTCAAGCTTTAGAAACACACTTTGAATCAAGCCGAGCTCTAGTACATAAACTAAACGAGCTCAGGCTTGACTCGACTTGACTCATTTGCACTCCTGTTCTTTCCTATTCTTTGAACTTCCTTGCCTTGGTGATATATGTCTAGATGTGACCATTAGGGTCCCATGAATTCATGTAATAATCTTGATTTTTACTAGATAAATGTAGTTATTTGCAATGTTTATTTGGCAACCTTAATTGTAAATGTAGCTTGCCATGTGATCATCGTTAGTTGTGGTTGTTTGTTGGAGATGTATTTGTTAGTTGTATAAAATTAAAGTGTTTGATGATAATAGATTTCGTTGTAGCTCGACGGTGCACACTATTGCTTTAATTAGGATGAAATCGTAGATTAGTGTTCATATGACGTGACACTCAAGTTAGTCCAGATAAAGTTGTCTCGGCTTTTGTGATGGCGTAACGTCCGTCAAGTGGCAGTTGGCAGTATGATTTCCCGTAGGGACACAGAGAGGCGCCATAAGTCGGTGTTATGCCCCTCTGTGAAGAAACCCGATGGGTTTTGATCCAGGGCCGGCCTCACAGCCGTGCCTACGGCTGCCCAGTCTCAACCGCCCACTTAAATATTTAGAATTATCTCGTTTGATTTAATTAGAAGAGATAAGTAGAGATAAGAATGTGTGGTTAGTATTAGATTATAATTGTTAGTAGTATTTGAGTAAGATTAGTATGCTTAATTTAGTATAAATAAGGCCTAGGTTAATGTTTTTAATTGTCCATTTCTTTATAAGTTCATTTGGTATCTTGACAGTTGTTGTTCCAGAAAAGAGTGCTTAAGTAAACGACAAGCTAAATAAACGCGTCATGTGCAGGTTTAATATCCGCAAAGCAAACACGATCACGAGAGGCCGATAGACATTGTATTAACCAATACATACATATCCTAACCTTAACCATAACCATAGCCCTTTGGCACCAACTTTATACAAGTTACATTTCCTCTTAAACCTCTGTGCATCAACCAACAAAAACAAATACCGAATCATCTCTATAACCTCTAAATCCTCTATCTAAACCTTCTATTTATGCCAAAGTTCATACTAATCGAGCATCAGCTGAGCGGATCAAAGGCTCTTCCACGTCGCTATCTCTTTGTCGTCGTAAAGTTTCCGGATTCCTGCATAAAACCCATTTGCTTCACTGCCTACTTCTCTATGGTCTCTTCTGTCAATCATCACTTCCCTCCATCTTGACCCCAAATTGTACTGTCTGAACTCCAATATCACTGAGTCTGTACGTTTTCAAGAAAATGTGTCATGCTAATATTTACCAAAAATTAGGTATGGGAAACCAGGGATGTAAATTTATGACACGAAACAAATCTAACATGAAATTCACAGTTTGGGTTTAGTCTAAACGGGTTTTTATCAGACTTAGGTCAAGCCATGAACACATTTGATTAAACGAGTTTGGGTTTGGGTTGATATGTTCAACACATTTATTAGAAAAAATATATATAATAAAAATCTTCTTTATATTATAACTTAAAGTGATTGGTTATTTTATGCCAAAGTTTAAAAATTAAAAAAACAAAAAAAAAAAAGAATTTGACATCAACTTTTGGAGTATGAAAAAATACAGGTTAAGTGTCAATCCACGAATATTATTGCCGTGTTCGGGTACACATGTCTTACATGATTTCAGGTTCGTGCTGGGTCCGCCAATCCAACCCAGAAACACGACCCGTTTAGCTACTTGAGAAACTTTTTTTTTGATCGGCGAACGTTTAGCTACTTGAGAAACTTTTTTTTTTTTGATCGGCGAACAACTGTGTGACAACCACCCTTGCGGGGCGCCGTGCCCAAGAATCGACTACTCAACCTCCAGCAGCCCCCGCCTTCTCCCGATGCGCGGAAACCCGAGCCCCACCCGCCCGAAGGCACGACAGTGTTATAGAACTCGGTAAAACCTCGCCGCCCGTCAGATTCGAACCGGCGCCACCCGTATTCGATCTTCACCCGGATACCAAACCATAAATGTTGGAAGTGGGAATTGAACTCATGATCACCTAAGTGAACATAAGGCCTCTCCACCACTCCACCACTATGGATGGATAGCTACTTGAGAAACTAGTATTTTAATTTTGAGGTCTTGTGTATTTAGGTGACTTAGAAGTTACCAGAAGATCTAACTTCGAGATAAGTCTAATAAAGTCAAATCCTATTGCCAGCCAACTTTCAGACACTTGTTCAATTTTTCTTTGTTTTATTCAAGATTTAGGCCAACAAGAAACCAAGATTTAAATACATATAGTTGGTACAAAAAAGCAAACAAATTATTAACTTGTCTAACAAATTATGATTATCCAAAAACTTTAATTTTTTTTTTAAAAAGTAGTAAATTTATTTCAAGAAAGTTTTTTTTTTTTTTTTTTTTTGAACGGCAAATTTCACTCCTTATGAGACTTAAACCCATGATCTCTCTTTAGGTGTTTTTAGAAGTTTTGCTTCTACCATTGGGCCACCAACCCCAATGGCTATTTCAAGAAAGTTATTAAACAAACTACTCACTACTCACCACTATGATGACATTGGCAATAAAGCTTGTTTCCATCACATGATTCCAAGTGGCCAACAACACCAAACCACCACCCTGAGACACATCAACAAGTTACAACCCATTAACCACAAGGTACAAACATCTAATGCACAAACACACATCAACAATTAAAGAAACACCCACCATAGGGAAATTCTTTAGATTTCCTCCACTGAACCTCAAAGTGGTCTCCTGGTTGTAAATCAGTCAAACAATCAGACACATGAAGATCATATGGTAATGTATCAACTGTTGGTGATCTTAGCCTTTCCCATTTAATATTTTCCTCAATTGTTGGCCTACCCTGTGATGCATACCTACACAATTCACCAAAGTCATTTTAATTCCATTAAATATCAAAAAACTTTATTACTATTATTATTATTATTATTAGTATTGCATATAATTGGAGGTAAATTTTGCAAAATTTAACTTTTAACTGGGAATTAACAAAATTTTAATATTTTTTTATTTGCAAAATACAACCGGGAATGAACAAAAAAAATGTAAATTTTTTTAACAAAATGTATCTGGAAATGAAGAAAAATAAATTTATTTATTTTTTGTAAAAGATCAATGGGAATGAAAAAAATAAATATGTTTGCAAAATAAAACTGGGAATTATTATTTTTTGAACTTTCTTTTGCAAAATATTACTAGGAATAAAAAGTTAATTTTTTGCAATTTTTTTAATAAACAAATTTCAGGGGTTTTATTAACATCGGGTGTAGTGGGGCGTGAATCAGGACTTGAAGTTTAAGATAGCGCCCCCACACCGTTACAGGGGGCGCCATCTTCCCAAAAAATGTCCCGGCGTGAAGATAATAGCGCTCTGTAACACAAACTCCAACCAATGGGATCTTGACACCTCACCTCTTCCAACGTTCATTTGGTTTGTTTTTTGTTTTTTTTTTTAATAAAATTAGTGCCCCTTTTTTTTCCTCCCACTACACCCCATTTTGATTTAACGTCCCATACTGGTTCAGCTGTCACGTGGACCAATCACAGAGGGGGCCTTAAATTTTTCCCCCTTCACTACACATGGTCTAATCAACAAATTTCAGGGGTTTGTTTTTTCATTTTTTTAATAATATTATTAATGGAAAATGTACAAAGTTAGAAATTTTCTTTTCACCTGGCCTTGAAACTGTTTGTGTGAGAATCATAGCTAACTTTTGCATCATAACAAGACAATAAAAACCCAATATTTCCATTCTGCATTTGAAATATCATATTACAATCAGATATTCACAACATTATGACTTTTTATGGTCAACTACTTAACTTTAAAATCCAATATTAATGCAATTTTAGTAAAATTTAAAAAACAAAATGTGAACTGAAATAAACTTCACAATAAGTAATACAAATCCAACAACCATTTTACAAAAAAATACTACAAGATTTAGGTCAAATTTTCATTTTAAAACCATTAAATTTGACTTTAAAAAGTCAAAATTGCATAATATTATGATAAATTAATTACCTCTCTGTTATAAACTTGAGCAGGAAAAGAAAACTTTCCACTTTCAAGTGCAAGAAACCAAGACATGATAGAATCAACAGCCAAACAAACACTAGCTTTCTCTAAGTCCTTATTTTTCTTCAACCATGTGAAAAGACCAAAATACCCTTTTCCATGACAACAATCTTTAACTGATTCCTTCTTTTTAACAACATCAATGTACTTCTGCCATTCTTTAAACATATAACCACCCATCAAGAACTTGTTCCATTTATGGTTCAAATGTTTTTCCCATAAATGATCTTGTGTACACATGGTTCTAAAAGACTTACATACCCTTGACATGTTAACTAGCCCTGAAGGAGAAAGCCTCTCAAGAATGCACTCCAAGGGCAAATCAGGCAAGTCCAACAAGGAAATATTATTATTATTATTATTATTATTATTAGTGAATATAGGTTGTGTGTTTGAAGTAATGACACCTTTGTGAATGATGTTTGTTTTAAACATTTGGTTAAAGAAACATTGAAGATTCCAAGTTGGGAAGGTTTTGAAGAAAGAGAGAATTATGAAAGAGAAACAAGAAAGCAGAAAGAAAAGCATTTTTAGTTAGAGAGAGAGAGAGAGAGAGAGAGAGAGAGAGAGAGAGAGAGAGAGAGAGAGAGAGAGAGAGAGTAAATGAGTTTATGTGTGATAGTTGAAAGACATTTATACATAGCAATGCTATGAGTGTCACGCGACTCTGTCCATAGCAGGAAGACAGTTCAACAAAATTTATTTAACATACAAGGGAGTGACACGTCATACCCTTTATTTATTGCAAAATAAAATATTTTAGTAATGTAAATGGAAAGATTTTAAATGAAAGTTAAAGATATAAAAGGGTCCCATAACATCATGGAGTGGCATGAGAAAACAAAGATACGAGAAAACAAAGATATGAGCTTAATGTTATTTGGTTTTAAGTTCGAATCTGATTTAAAAGGGTTTTACCGTAGTAAGTATTTAAACGACGGGTTATTTTTCAAATTGATGGATGCTGCCTAGTGGACAATAATTTGTCTAGTGCTAACCGATCAAATGAAGATAATGTATTTTTTTTTATTTTTTATTTTATTATTTTTTTTTATGAATTTACCTTTTTTTAATAATGGTATGTATGATGATATATTTTATTGTATAAGAGGCTTTAACCGGTCAAATGATATTAAGTGTGATCTATAACCCAATTATGTTAGTTATTTGTAATTATATAAGATTACATGTTTCATATAACACAATAAAAAATTTTATGTTTAAAAAAAAAAAAATGAAGATAATGTATTATGTAATTTACCTTTTTTTTTGTCAATGAAAAGGAGAAATTTTATGTTTAAAAAAAAATAATAAAAATGAAAAAAAATAAAAAATGTTCCTTTTATAGAATACCAAAAGATTAAAACCAATGAGTGAATTATTTCTACTGCACCGCATACATTCGACCCAAATTTACATCATGTCACATTTTTACTAGTTATATATGATTACGTATTTCATACGATAGGAAAACATTATTTCTTATACAAAATACCAAAATGTTGAAATGAATACCTAAAACCGATTCAAATGATCTTAGTGTGATTCATCAAGAAATGAACGAGTTACACCGTAATACGCCACATACTTTTCAACCAAATTTATATAGCGTCACGTGTTTCTTATATAGGATCATGTATTCCATACAGCACTATAGAAACATGGTTCTTATATGAATTATAAAAAAGTTACATATAACGATTTTAACTGATCAAATGGTATCAAGTGTGATCTATCAACCAATGAGTGAATCCTTTGTGGTACATTATGTATTTTTTAAACTAAATTGATATCATGTCACATTTTCACCATATATATAAGATTACATATTTCACACAACATGAAAAGAAGATGCTAAACGGTTGAAATCATCTATCATTTTTGTCTAATTAATTCTTTAATATATTTAATTTAAATAAAGTAGACACTCTCATATCTAAGTTAATATCAATGTGAAGGCGTTTGACTAGTTCGAGCTTATACAAAAGACAAAATAAGAGAGTGGACGGACCTCACAATTCACAAGCTTTGTTGGTTGGTAATTACAACGCTATATTGTGATTAGAACTAATTATCAATTTGTTTTTTCGTCTTAAATGTAGATTAAGTCTCGTAAATAAAGGTTGAAACTCGATTTTTATACGTGACACATACAATTTCCACAAGTGTTTTGATCTCTTAGTAGTTAGTAATATAATACGTGCAAGTTAATCGAGTTGAATAAGTGTTTGTATCAAAAAGGTAACTTTTAAGTATGAGTAATATAAATTGATGTTAACGTTATCTCGTTAAGATTTTTTTGTCCATTTCTTTCAAATTTGCTTTTTTTTTTTTTTTTATACTTTAAATGATTGAGAATGCTATGAACATTTTAATTTGATATACACTAGGTTAGTTACTCGTGTGATACATTAAGTTAGGTACCAAAACTGATACGAAGAATAAGCATATGTTACATTTTACAATGAAGTAAAGATCAAATACAAAGTGTTTTTTGGTGAGAACTGTGAGAATCAAAGGGGAGGGGGGATTTATTATTATTTTTTTTAGAATTTTTTTCTTCATGTGCTTAAACATACTTTATAGATGAATAATACAAAAAAAAAATATTTAATTTTTTTTAGTGTAATTACGTCATTAAAGTAAATACATTAGTTTATACTAGAGTAATTATGTAATTACTCTATAACAGTAATTACGTAATTACTGTACACCAAAATTTATTTATTTATTTTTTGTTTTTTTTTAGATTTCAATACTATAATACATGTTTAACAATATGGGAAAAAAATTCGAATATAAAAAATAAAAAAAATAAACACCTTTGATTCTCACAGTTCTTACAAAAAAACACTTTGTACAGAATCTTTGTACAATGAAAGATGATTGATGTTACATTACAATATCCATGTGTGATTTAGACATTTAAAAAACTTAACATAACACACAAATAAATCAATAAGGTTACACATTGCAGATTTGATCCAAAATTCTCTACTTAGGGATCGCTTACCACTGAGCTACTGTTTATTTATGAACTAGATATTTGCCCGCGTTGACACGCAGTTTACCAACGTACGATTATTTGGAGTAGTATAACGTATAAGAAAAATAAAGTAGAAACATTTTATTAAAATTTAAAAGCAACGAATACACATTTATTCAAATATCGCTGAAAATTTCCTTATAAACAACATTTTTTGTTTTAGTCATCACTTTCCCATCAGCATCCAGTATAAGTAACTTCACGCCTGCCCTGCTTTTAACTCTTGATAATGCGACATAAAGCTGGCCGTGTGAGAATACAGGGTTTCTTAAATACAATCCAACCTTTGATAAAGACTGTCCTTGGCTTTTATTGATGGTCATTGCAAAACATACGCTTATTGGGAATTGACGCCTTTGGAACTTTACTGGAATCTTGATATCAGATGGAATCAAATTTATTCTTGGATGGATATTGATGGATATTTATGCTTTGAAGTTGAGTGTGCATAAAGCAATTAATATATGTAAGATTATATTAACATGCAATTCCAAACCAAAAAAACATCTTATCGACTAAATAAAATTAAACGACTTTTATAAGGGTTCAACTAAAAGATCCAATTATTTCTTCTTGTTAAGTTGATGGTGTTTCTCCATATATGCAACCTAAAAGTAGTAGCAAGTAGTTGTAGATGAGGTTATGCAAAGAAATTTTAAGTCATTAAGCTATGTTTGGTAATCTAATCATAAGTAAATAAGAATAATAATAATAATATTTACAATTTCCCAATGAAAATAAACTGCCTACTCAATAATTCGAAGGACTACCAGGCATCAAGTATCAATGCACACAATATATGAAGTTGAGCAAAATGGTTAGGTAACAATATATGCTTGTTGTAGCCAATACTGGACATTGGAGTGGATGCCCCTTATCTTCCACCCATGTGAAGTGCATTCACAATTTGCTTTTACACAATCACTCGATAGTCTGAACCAAAGCAGTTTGAAGTTAGTTTAAAATCAGTGTGAACAAAGTAACTCCTGATTAAAAATTATATGTTAAATGGGTCAATTGATGTGTCACCAACGATTAAATAAAACATATTATGAGTAAGAGAATAATTTTAAGTCAAATTATAACTTATAAATAAATGACAACGGACAGTATAAAATTATTTATTTGCAACTTGTAAAATACGTATATGCACAACTATGTATGTTGTTCCGCTCGCCAAATAAAAATGTTACACTTGCTCGAAATCCATTTGCACCACTTATAAAAACTGAACAGTTCTTAAATCAGGCAAAAATAATATAAATTAAAAAGTGAAAAGAGATATATGCCTACCCAACCTGGCAAAATTTTATCCATACCAAAACATAATACATTTCTATCCTAACTTATTTTTGACCCATTACTCAACCCGCTCAGGGACTCACTAATCATAATTCATATCACTTAAAGAACCAACAATTCTTACAATATAGTGCCATCTGGATTATAGAGAACCAACAATTCTTACACACTGCGTGCCTCAGTATTTTAAGTTGGGTACCTGATAAAAGTCAATAATAGGCTGAAAAATAAAATATACTGGTCCATGGAGAGCACTAAATAACATTCAAGAGCCACCTATTCCCCTGCAAACATCAGTAAAAAAATGAAATAACAATTAATTAAACACCACTATTGTTGTTAAGATAATGGGATTCAACAATGGTGTTGATCAAAACAAAATGTGTTGATCAAAACAAAACTAATAAAAAATGAAGATTAAAGAAGTTGCTCCAATGATGTACATCTGTACACAAAAGATACAGTTGATCATAGCATATAGAACCTAAAGCATACATGTGAAAACATAAGTGCATATTATAACTAAACTTTAAACCACATACATAAATGTATGATTATATGCAGACTGCAAGTGCAATTTTAAAAACAGGAATTTGGACGCTAATAAACGGAACCATATGGGTCAGTCATGAATGGGATATGTGTTTCAAAACGTATGACCAGTTGGATCACACAAATGGATCGAATCCGGTTAATAATAATCTGAAAATTACTATATATATATATATATATATATATATATATATTAAGGATATTAATTTTAAAGATGACACTACGACTACATTAGATAAAGTATCTCACAAGTATGTTTTGTGTACAGATGTAACTATCACTTCCATTGTGGAAATACTACACAAGCGCATATACCATAATTTGAATATAACAATGATAACGTCAGGTACTAAACACATCAGAATAGTTTCAATAATCGCGTGATATTAAAATTACCAAAAACTCTAGTTTTGAGAAACATTGCAATCTCAACAAAATCTCAATATAATAACAAAAACAACAGCAAGTTATAACTTACGGCTTCTTTTAGAGATAATGTCTTAACAACTTTTGTTGAGATCTATATATAATACAAATATGTTGAAACAATCATTATAATATAATACAAAAATAAACATCATCCGGTTCATTCAACCCAAACAGGTCAGATGACCCGCATCTTATACGGGATACTCATAACTCTATACTCTATGAGCTGCATCATGTGTTTGTTCAATATATTTGAATCTGGGTCATACCACTCGCATAACTAAAAGCTATCCGGATCATGTATGTCAACAAACAGATCTATCCATATCTAGTCTATATCAAATAAATACATTTGCCCTTAATTAAACATACTCCAAAATATATTTTAATCAATGTAAAACTCCACTTGTAATCAACACAAAAATGTTTACCAAGTTAGTGTATCAAAATAATATACCATTGAAGATTTTTTTTTTTTATAAAGGTTCAAATAATCTTAAATCAATTGTATTTAGTATACTTAGGAACTGCATATGTGTCTTCTTACTTCATGTAAAAACAAAACTATATACTGCAGGTAATAAATAGTTTGACCAATTGCACTGCCAGGCCATAACACTAATTGCACTGCCACCCCATTCTTGATCACCCAGAGGGTCTCAAAATCTCACGAACCATATACATTACCCCAAACCCATCCTCACTAACCACACTCCTATTTGCATCAACTCCATCTTTCGCGTTTAATTCTTTCCCGTGTTTCACTTTCTTCTGCTCACATTTCACATGCTTTACTACGCAGTTCTTATCGCTAACCGCCTCCACTCCCGATTTGCTCAAATCCTCAATTCTACTATTATCTACATTGCTAACTTTTCGTTCCGCCGAAACATTATCTATACCTTTTTTGACAACTGTAGGGTTATCTAAATGAGCATTTATATGTACAGATGCAGAACCTAGTCTACTTTTTGAGTTACTACCATCTCGCAATTAATGTCCTAATATTTTTACCATATGCAGAATGTAACAACAGGTTTCATGATCATGTGCAAAGGCGCACACAGTATCATGGGTAGATAAAAGCATCCCCGTTGTAGCTTCGATTCAAGATCATAAACAGGAGACCTCAAATCCAGTAACGTCCGTTTCCGTGGAAACTCCATTAGAAAAATAATAAAAATAAAAATTATTGGGCCCTTTTAGTTGTATGTGTTATTCCAATCAAACCATTAAAACCATGTCAAACATTCAAAGTACTTACCATTCATAAAGTTCAACAGTTACGTTTTTTCTACACGTTCACTATTGATTGTTAAAATGATCCTATGCATGTAAAGACAGGGACTTTCATCACCTTAGGTTCATCAACTTGCTTGATTCGGTCAGCATGTTTTGTTACACTTTGCAAGAAAAGCATGTGTTTAATTGTTTGGTCCAATAAACAGTCAATGCTCATCTTTAGAATAATCAAACGGAAGCAATCAACCAGTTAGTGACTGAAAGGTCAAAAAACCAAATACTTGTAATATATTGTGGACTTTAAAAGTAGATACCTTTTCACCATTTGGGACGAGTTCTCTTAACTCAGCCATACAGTCCAATATCATTTGGCGGTCTTTGAGATCCTGGATTCGCCACTGGTGATCTTCATTCTTATGGCGAGAAGAATTGCTATTCTTTAACATCATCAAAAAAGGAGACTGGTATTACTGATGGAGATGACAATTCTGACACACATTTGAACTGTAATATAAAACATATAATCAGATGAAAAGAAGAAACAGATTTATGTTACAACATACAGATATTACACATACCTTATGTTGCTTGTATTTTTCTCCAATCGCCGCCAAATTGCCTGCTCGTGTACTCAATTGCGAACGATGTAAAATCTGAACACATTCCTTCAAGTCTGATGGCTTGTATCCAAAGCTTTGCTCCAGAGACAAATTCTGTAACATGACTTAACAATTAATATATAATACCTATAACTTTGTGTATGTATGTGTGTGTGTGTCAATGTATGTGTGAATAAAGCCTTGGGGAAGGAGATACCTGCCAAAAACAGCTTTTGCCATATCATAAAGAGTAGCCTGAATAGATGGGATGTACATGCCCTCTATAGGATCAGCACATTAACAATAATAATTGAATGATTCATATCAGTATCTGCATATCAGAATCAGCACATTAACAATAATAATTGAAAACTCTTGTAGAATATATATATATATATAAACAGAATAAGTTACCTCCATGATGTAGACCTCTCTTGCAAACAACCTCTCTCGTGATTTAAGCAATATTATGTTTTGGTCATGTATGAAACCCTCGAAACCCGACTATTATTAAGACCATTTAACATAGTTTGACATTTTTTTTCATCCAAAGAAAGTGTTTTGACATAAGTACTTCATAATGAAAGTAGCTTACTTGTGTCGTCTTCAGTAATGACAACCCCAGACGTCAACTGCAAAGAGCCATTCTTCTGTACGATAACTTCGGTTGTATATCTCTCAGATCCAAGTTTGAAGCCTATGAAATACGAATTTTTATCAGTTTTTCCAATTTGTTATACATATTTTTAGAAATAATACATATTAAAGGGGCTCAAAATAGAATTTCACTTTTCATAAGTTATTGTGTATATTGTATCAATCGCAAATCAGGTCTGAAAACGGATTCATCATAAAACAATCGCAAAACCAGGTCTGAAACATAACAATCTTAAATCAGGTCTGAAAACGGATTCATCATAAAAGGGATTCAAAATAAATAAGAAACCAGTACGATAAAATACGACAATCGCAAATCAGGTCTGAAAACATAGCAATCTTAAAACGGAAACATTATAGTCGTCAATGATTGTATGATGAGAAAAAAACCCCTAACTTATGAAGAACATAAACCAATCCGATAAAATACAAAAAAAGCAACAAAAGGTTGTATTCATAACGAAATCGGAACTATTCAAAGGAGAAGAAACTGTATAGAAAAATGCGTACCTTTGGATACGGGTCAGAGGATAATAGAGCAGATGAAGAGGGTTGGGTTAAAGATGTTGTGGAATGAAGGAGATGAAGAGGTAGGGTTAGAGAGGATGTGGAATGAAGGAGATGAAGAGGCGCTGAATGAGAAGAGGTAGGGTTAGAGTTCAGTAGTCGATTGTGGAATGAATTGTGTTATTATCGGTTATAAACTTTGGATACGGGTCAGAGGTCGGGTCGCGTCTTTTGAATTGAGCAATTATAATTTATTGACCTCATTTAATTTGATTGACCTAATTTAATTAATGATTTTTGATTTTTAGAAAAAAGAAAAATTTTATAAATTCCCACAATGAGACACTTGGCACAATATGATTGGCTACACAATTGAGGATGAATGTGGGAGTGCCAAGTGTCCTCATGGACTTTTGTTTATTAGATGTATAGATATTGTTTAGTATTTTGTGATAAAAAATAAAAAAAAAATATAAAATATAAAATATAAATTAAACAAATACAGCTGCCGTCAAGGTGTTGTGTTCCAGTGGGGTTGCTCCTTTTGGGGAATCCACCATGAAAGCCCTTATTGACAAACATCCGGTGATGCCTCCTCCATCCTTGCCCGCCAACTCTGACATCATGCCCGCCCTCATTATGGATATGGATTGTGTGCTTGGATGTCTCCGATCCTTCCCTAAAGGGACTTCTTGTGGGAGGGACGGTATGAGGGCCCAACATTTGCTAGACGCTCTTTCTGGAGAAGGGTCTGTGACTTCCACGGGGTTGCTCTCAGCTATTACTGAAGTCGTCAACCTTTGGCTAGGGGGCTTGTGCCCAAGAGCTTTAGCTGAATTCATTTCTTCCGCCCCCCTTACCCCTTTATTAAAACCTGATAACGGGATTCGGCCCATTGCAGTAGGGGCCATTTGGCGCAGATTAGTTTCTAAAGTGGCTATGAGGAAGGTTGGGAAGGAAATGGCTAAGTACCTTGGGGACTTTCAATTTGGGGTAGGAACTCCCAATGGGGCGGAGGCGGTGCTTCACAGCGCGAACAGGTTCTTAAACTCCTTCCACGCGGACGGGTCTTTGGCTATGCTCACGGTGGATTTTTCGAACGCGTTTAATATGATCGACCGCACTACCCTTCTTCGAGAGGTCCATCAACATTGCCCGTCTATCTATCCATGGGTCCAGTTCTTATATGCCCAGCCAGCTAGGTTGTATGTTGGTAATGATTGTATAAGGGCTACTACTGGGGTTCAGGGTCCCTCCTTTTCGCCCTTGCTTTACACCCTATGGTTCTCCAGGTACAAGAAAGTTGTAAACTTCTATTTCATGCGTGGTACCTGGACGATGGGACGATTATTGGTGATGCCACTGAAGTTGCTAAAGCCTTAGACATTATCCGGTTGGAGGGGCCATCCTTGGGGCTTCAACTTAATATTAAGAAAACAGAGGTTTTTTGGCCGTCTTGTAATGGGGTGAAACTTCGGGACGGGCTTTTTCCCAGTGGGATTGGTAGGCCAGAAAAGGGGGTGAAGCTCCTCGGAGGGGCCGTTAGCCGTGACTCTTATTTTATCCGCGAATTGGCAAGGCGGAGGGCATCGCGCGCGGTTGAACTTATGAAACTCTTGCCTTGCCTTAGGGATCCCCAGAGTGAACTCCTCTTGCTCAGGTCCTGTATGGGGGTTGCTAAGTTGCTTTTTGGGTTACGGACCTGCCAACCCCCCATGATGGATGAAGCGGTGTCGTGTTTTGACAAGGGTCTAAGGGAAGCCATTGAAGACATAGTGGTATGTGGGGGGCCCTTTTTTGGTGACCTACTGTGGCGGATGGCGTCTTTGCCGATGCGTATGGGAGGATTAGGGCTCCTCCCTGCGAAGGATGTCGGCATGTATGCGTTTGTGGCGTCGCGAGCTCAGTCCTGGAACCTCCAAGACCACATCCTACGTAATAGTGGGGTTGTCGGCGCAGACTTGGACTACGTGCAGGCCCTCGAAAAGCTAAATGATCATCTCCCAGGTTTTGATATTGGCGGTTTTTCTAACAAGGACACCGCCCCCCCAAAGCCTCAGAAAACTTTGGCGAATGCCCTTTTTGGCAAAATCGCTCAGAGCCTGGGTGAAGAATTTGGTTTGTCCCCTCGTCAGAGGGCAGTTATTGAATGCTTGCAAAGCCCCCACGCCCAAGATTTCCTGACTGTTATCCCGATCGAAGGTCTAGGCCAAAGCATGTCCGCTATTGAATACAGGGCCATTCTTAAATATCGTCTCATGATCCCCATGTGCCAGGAGGATGAAATTTGTCCGCTTTGCCGTAAGGCCTGCTTGGATGAATACGGGGAACATGCGGTTCATTGTAAGGAGTTACCCGGTTTCAAATATCGGCATGATTGGGTTCGAGACGTTCTGTGGGACATTTTAAGACGGGCTGGAATCTCAGCCAAAAAGGAGGCCCCTGTGAACTTCCTATCGGATCCAGCAGAAGGGAGATCCACCCTACGACCAGCAGATCTCCTTGTCTTTGGGTGGGTCGGGGGGAAGCATGCTTGTGTTGACCTGACGGGTGTATCTCCCCTAGTTGGGTTGAGGGATAGTGGCTTCGTAGCAGGGCAAGCGGTGCGGAAAGCAGAGGCAAAGAAGGTAGAAAAACATGCTAAAGCTTGCGAAGAGAACCAACACGTTTTTGTACCCTTGGCTTTTGATACCTTTGGCTCATTGGCACCAGAGGCTACCCGTTTCCTGACCAGGGTCCAGCGGGTTATTCATAGTAGTGTCTCGTCTTCGGGTGGGCATGGTTATGTTTTTAGTAGATTAGGATTTGCTATTCAGAAAGGGGTGGCGGCGCAGCTTGTTGCCCGTCTGCCCGTTATCTTGATGTAATTTTCTTTGTCTGGGAATAATAATTGATTGATCTCAAAAAAAAAACAAAAAAAAAAAAAGTCTAAAATCAGCTGTAAGGCAAATTTGGTAATTGCATCTTCTCTAGCAGCCATAGTCAAGGATTCATTGATGATTGAACACATTTCACACCAATATGCAAATATCACAAAGTTAAAACATTTCTCTTAATTGTCACGACCCTCCTAAAATCAGCTTAAAATTTTCAGGTTCTAGACTTTTCCGGGGCCATTTAGTCACCTCTAGAGCCACCGGAAGTTTCCGGAACAACCCACGACCTTCCAGTAACCATAGGGCATACTTGAGCATCAAGAATCAGCCAAGAAGTCTCTAGATTAACCTCAAAATATCAAGATCTTTCTAGAAAGTATCTAGTAGATAATTGTAAAGAATGATCTAGAATTAGAACAATCTAGATAATCTATGTACTAGTATAAATAGGTGATTAGGGGTTCCATTTGAGGGCACCCCTCACAACTTGTTCATCACCCCCTCACAACTTGTTCATCACCAACATAACCTGCATAACTTGCACTACTTGTAAAAGCTTCTTGTAATATTGTTCTTGTATCAATATAAAGAGTTAATCTTTCATAACTTGAACGCTTCCGCATCACTTAGCGTAAATTACTACATAACCAGATCAAAGGCTTAACTTAGAGGCATTCTAAGTCGCCGCACGTGAGTCAAGAAAGTTACTCCATGACAAGTGGTATCAGAGCCGCGTCGGTTCATCGGGATGGCAAACAAAAAGACCAAGAGAAACGCTGCTACCAAAAAAGCAACACAACATCAAAACGAGACTCCACAAGAAGCTGAGACAAGCAAAGGTACGTCAATGGATTTAGTTAAGTCCTTAGACAAAATGATGGCCAATGTTGACGCATCGGTCACACAACTCGGAAATTTAGTCAATAGCTACCTGAAAAAGCTAGAAGCTTTGGAACCATTACGCGTTGAGTTAAAGGAACTCAAAAGCAACTTCAAGGATACTATTGAAGTCATACGTCTTGAGATGCAAGACACGATCGAAAAGGAGGTTGCGAAGCTCCGAGAGGAGGTAAACAACAAAATCCAAGAATTATACATAAACTTTGCTGAAATGAAGGCAAAAGAAAATAACAACAAGACAAAACCAGAAGCATGTTTGGGGTCAATACAATTAAAAAAATTCAATACTTTACATCAAAAAGAAAAGACCAAATCAAAACACAAAAAGAAAGGAGTCATGAACAATGGCAAGTCAAGCCAAAGAAACACAAAACCAAGAACGAAGTCAGAGAAAAGACTTCAACTCGTCAACATGGTGGTAAACAGAAGACCCGTAAAAGCACTTGTTGACATAGGAGCAAGCCATAACTTCATCTCAATTGATGAGGCCATAAGACTCGGTGTCCGAGTAACCAAACATAACGCGACAATGAAGGCCACAAATGGACGAATTCAACCAATACTTGGAATGGCATATGGCGTTAAAGCCACAATTGGAAAATGGAAGGGAAGAATAGACCTTTTCGTTGTCCCGATGGAAGACCATAACTTTGTGATTGGCCAAGATTTCCTTGACAAGGAATCAGCTTTTCCCATGCCTTTCGCAAATAAATTTTGCATCATGATAGAAGATCGCCTCCACACAGTCAAGATGGAGTCTGATCCAAGACAAGGTGTGGCAATAACATCAATGCGCCTCGAATTCGATTCCAAGAGATGTCTAGACAGAAGCTCATCACAAAGGCCAACCATCATAACCAGAAAAGAAAGGAACACCGACGTATCCCGCAAACACGACGAGGACGTCGTGGATTTAGGTGGGGGAGAATGTCACGACCCTCCTAAAATCAGCTTAAAATTTTCAGGTTCTAGACTTTTCCGGGGCCATTTAGTCACCTCTAGAGCCACCGGAAGTTTCCGGAACAACCCACGACCTTCCAGTAACCATAGGGCATACTTGAGCATCAAGAATCAGCCAAGAAGTCTCTAGATTAACCTCAAAATATCAAGATCTTTCTAGAAAGTATCTAGTAGATAATTGTAAAGAATGATCTAGAATTAGAACAATCTAGATAATCTATGTACTAGTATAAATAGGTGATTAGGGGTTCCATTTGAGGGCACCCCTCACAACTTGTTCATCACCCCCTCACAACTTGTTCATCACCAACATAACCTGCATAACTTGCACTACTTATAAAAGCTTCTTGTAATATTGTTCTTGTATCAATATAAAGAGTTAATCTTTCATAACTTGAACGCTTCCGCATCACTTAGCGTAAATTACTACATAACCAGATCAAAGGCTTAACTTAGAGGCATTCTAAGTCGCCGCACGTGAGTCAAGAAAGTTACTCCGTGACATAATGCTATCTTTTCTTTGTGCTCCGAAAACCTTCCCATCCAACCATCTTCATTATTAACTGTTGTTTCTCCTCTAGCATAATAAAATCATCAAAAAAATAATTCAAAAAATATAACTATAAAAATTCAAAACCATGACATAAATTATAACTTTCAAGTCCATCATTCGAATACCAACCATCCCTTAATTACAGAAAATCTTGCTCTTAAACCATAAAATCAGGTCTAATAAATCAAAATCCAAAATGGAAGATCATAAAACCTTAAAAAACACACACATATTTAAAGGATGATGACCATGATTGATGATTCTTTTCTACACATAGCAAAAACCGTAAGAACCAAACTTTATAGGGGTAATTGAATTACATACCATGCGTATAGTGTAACATCATACAACGCCTAGCATTCATCGTTTACGGCTAGGACTACTGGGGTATCTAATCCCATTCGCTCCCCTAGCTTTCGTCTCTTAGTGTCAGTGTCGGCTTAGCAGAGTGCTTTCGCCGTTGGTGTTCTTTTCGATCTCTACGCATTTCACCGCTCCACCGGAAATTCCCTCTGCCCCTACCGTACTCCAGCTTGGTAGTTTCCACCGCCTGTCCAAAGTTGAGCCCTGGGATTTGACGGTGGACTTAAAAAGCCACCTACAGACGCTTTACGCCTAATCATTCCGGATAACGCTTGCATCCTCTCTCTCTCTCTCTCTCTATATATATATATATATATATATATATATATTTGGTTCCAATCCTTTTCATTTCACAAATAGCAAATTACATTAGGATAGCAAGCAGACGGATAAAAAGTTGTGTTGTCATCTCTTTCTGAATAAAGAAACTAAATCTACTAAAAATAAACCTTTGCTCCTTGGGGGTTGAAATATTGTTGTGGACAAGCCGTTGAACTTTGGCCAAAAAACGAACAATTTCCGGTGCCAAAGAGCCAACGGGACAAAGACATGTTGATTTTCTGACTCCAGCGTGCTTCTCAACTTTTTTTGAATCTACCCTCATAATTGCCCGTCTAGCCATAAACCCATTATATCGTAACCACACTAGGGGGGCACACACGCAAGGTTCACAAAAGCGTGTTTCTCACTGGCCCAATCAAACACGAACATGTCCGCTGGGCGTATAGCTGATATGCCCTCCATCGAGCCCTTTTTATGTAAGCCAAAGAGAATTTGAATTTATATATATGTGTGTGCGCGTACGTTATTTCTAGAGATGGACCAATCGATCAAAAATCGTCTACGTACAGTAAAATTGATTTGGTTGAGTATTTTGCAAACCGTCTACACTTTCTTCCAAATGCTCATTCGCTACTCAAGTATTCATATTTTGTTTATTTTATGTTTAACTAGCTGATTACCCCGGGAAGGTCCCGGGGTTGAAAAATTTAATATGATTTAATAAAAAATGATAAAAGAAGAAAACTCAAATCACGAAAAGCGTAAATAATTTAAACATAATCAATCTTAGTTAAAAAAAACATTTATTTAAAAAGTTAAAAAAAAAAAATAAAAAGCATAAACCATATTAAACATAATACAGTATTAAAAAGATAACCTTCAACATATAATCATCTTCACGTAATTTAAAATATGTTACAATTTGACTTTGACTTATATAGATGTAGAATTCATGATGGGGGTTGAAAAATATAACAATTCTAATAATATTAATACTAATAGTAATAATTATTACTCTTGTAATTAAATAAATAAAAAAATAACCTTGTTATAAGGTGACACCATGTGTTGCAGTGTTACGTGATTCGTTCTCCTAACTTCTCTTGATGAAGTATACCTATCCATCTTTAGAAGAGTAAAATTCCAATGATAGCATGGCGATTGAGCTGAATTTCAACATCGTAGATAAGAACCTGGTTTAAAAGAAAAAACATGATTAATAAATAACCTGAACACTTTGTGTTTTTTTTTTCTGTATGAACATAACCCCACAAAAATAGTCGTTTTTTTCTCCGTTTTTTATATAGCACTATGGTACTCGTTGGAAAGATAATAAAACGCTCGTTAATTTGGTGTAATTTTTTTATTTAAAAAATCTCGAATATAAAAGATATTAACGTTTAAAAATTATGGGAGGAACATAAGAGAGAAAAATTTAAATTTGTTTTTAAATTCTTTTTTCTTAAAATAACTCAATTTAATTTTAGTAATTGAGAATTGAGAGATAGAGAGATAAATTTAGGGTTTTATGTTTATCTTTTTTTTTTAATTAAAAAAGAAAATAATTCAAAAAACATTAAAATCTTTCAATTATGATGCCACGTGGCAGTTTCATGGAAAGGATGAAGGCACCATTGCACACAACGTCACCAATGTTCAATTCTTTTATATATATTCATAGATTAATAGATATTTTGTTCACATTACAAACGCACGTCAAATGATCAAGTAGCCTTATATATATATATATATATATATATGTATGTATATATATATACGAAGGATAAATTGAAAACCCCCTTAAGTTAAGAAAACTTAGAAAACCCATGTAAAAACCATCTAAAAAAACTTTTTTTTTTCAAAAAATTACACAAGGTAACATACATGTTTTTAAACGTTTTGAGCCAAAAAAATTAAAAAAGCGTCGATGGGATATTTTAATAAAAATAAACAACGCAAACTTTGTAACAGCGCTGTTAACATATGTTTTCTACCTGTTAACATATGTTACAGCGTTGTTAACATATGTTTTCTGCTTTCTAACATATGTTACCAGCGTTGTTACAAAATTTGCGTTATTTATTTTTTTTTTTAAAATCCCTCGGCGTTTTTTTAATTTTTTTGGCCCAAAACACTTAAATACATGTATACCTTGTGTAATTTTTTCAAAAAAAAAAACTTTTTTTAAATGGTTTTTACATGGGTTTTCTGAGTTTTCTTAACTTAAGGGGGTTTCATTTTATACTATATATATATATATATATATATATATATATATATATATATCAAGGATTAATATAAAACCTCAAAAATTTGAGAAAACTCTAGAAAACTCCTAGAATGTCACACCCTCAAATTTCACATGCGAGGTTTTACCGCGAGGCGCGTGACACACCAGGATCCAAGTCAACGGTCACAATAAACGACAACTATATGAGGAAAATACGTAAACCAAACCATGCAATAATTAAAAACCATAATCTCGAAATACAACGGAAGCAATTTCAAGTTTACAAAATCCCAAGTAAAGATAAAACATGAGTTCAAAGTTTTGACAACCAAATATGATCCTAGACGCAAGTGCGACTCCGTGCGCCTAATCCGACTGCTGCTACCTCAACGACCTGAGAAAACATACTAAAAATGTCAACATATAATGTTGGTGAGTTCACAGGTTTTTCAATAAATGTTTCGTTATTCCTTTAAAACCGTTACCGTTACTACTACGCTGTGTGAACGCTAGCTAGGCGTTAAGTATATTACTACTACGATTGAAACCATTGCTGACTGTGATTTGTTACAATGTTATACCCTTTCGAACTACCGTCATCTCCGGTAAGCCTTGTGTGATCGAGACAATATGCACTTGCCCGGCCTCCAGCCGTCGAGTGGGGTTTTTCAAGCCCTATAGATCTATCCACATTTCCCCGCTACATACCCGTATTAGTGGTTTCTGTGGGATTTAGATGAGTTGTATAGTAATATAATGATTGTTGTAACATCGCAAAATTTTCCCCAAAATTTTAATACATAAAAAGCCCTTATATATATATATATATATTTTTTATTATTACACCTTTATCATTAATATTATACAAATGTGCCTAAGTCTTTATCCTAACTCACAACTTATATACATACATAAATGTATATAAATAATAATAATAATAAAAATATGATTCTAAATTTTTTTTTTCTCACATATAAGATTTTTTTTTATAAATAAAGCCTTGAGTCAAATAGTCAAAGTCCTAGTCAAAGTCTTAGTCAAACAGTCAAAGTCTTAGTCAAATAGTCAATTCATCATAAAACCTTACTTTATGGTGTTGACCAATTTTAATGGCTAATTGAATCCAAAACTAGTATAAAAACCCACCTATGACCCATTATACTTTGCACCTCTAAATCGATTGTTTCAATCCGATTAAACTTTCCCTCATACCTTTCTTCTATAGTCTATTACTTCTACAATTGAAGCTTTGATTATAAGCTCTTGTAATTGGCAACTTTGGGGCTACACATATTCTATTTCTCGAGACTTAATACTTTGCTAAGGTGAGTTTACGTAACCATGTTTATGCAATTCTTCATACTTGCAACATTATACTTAAGCAATTCTACATGCATGTCTAGTTGTAAACTTTAATGCCTCATGATTTAGACAACAACAACAACAGTTTCAACGAGTTTCAACATTACATAATCATTAGCTATGGCCAAGCCGGCGATACTCAATAATAGATCTATTGGATTGACAATCCCACCCGGATACGTGTACCTCCTACATAGGTAGCGTGGGTGATTGTTATCGTTCCAACATATTATTAAGGTGAACCGTGGATGACGGGATGGACCTAAACTAGTCGGAGGTTTGATTATGTCGATTCAACATATTATGTTTATTCATGTAGACTTAAACTTACGATAGACATATGAATTGCTAAACTTTTATTCTTAAACTAAATTGCTTGACATGGCTTATGTATTCTCACTAACTTCTAGTTGACCCCCCCATTTTTCCAAACTCAACAGGAAATACTGATGCTTGAAGTCTAGAGCTAGCATGAGGAGATATTTGAAGTTTTAAGCTTTGTTTGATTATTTGATGTAGACTTTAATGTAATTCAATTTTGTAATGAAATAAAGGATTATTTAAACATATGTATTACCATGAGCTACTGAACAATCATCAATACGTGACATCCCGATGTTTCCGCCATCGGTTGGGGTGTTACAATTGTGACACCCGGCATATTTGGCTTAAACATTTTAGTAACATCTAAGTCTACCTTAGCGGGAAACGTTTATAAACGGACTTAACTAGGTTAGTTGAGTCGGGTCAAGTTAGGATTGTCTAGGGTTCAATGATCTGGAGGATCATTGGGAGTCATTTTGGGAATACACTAGTACCAGGTCCCATTGTTGGTGAAATTACATAAACTAATTAAGTGTATGTGTAGATTATGGGTCGTGTGGTGGATTATATACATAGATGTGTTTAAATGATGTGTAGATGATTATCCATGCTTAAATATGTTGAACATAGACTAAGGTTGCATGCTCATATGTTAAGGTGCGTTAAAATGTGTTAAACACGACAAACTGGAAAACTAGAAAAACATAGGTCCTGGTTCGACCACTTCGAGTGGTCGAAGGTGGAAATATGTCTTGGTTCGACCCTTTGCAAAGGGGCGAACCTGGGATATGGAATTGAAAGAACTTCATTCGACCAAGTCAGGGTACATTCGACCCTGTGAAAGGGTCGAAGGAGGCTACATTCGACCACTAACAGGGGTCGAAGGTGGACTAGTATAAATACCAAACTTTGTCATTTTTCACCATTTCACAAACCCTAACCGTCTCAAAACACTCTCAAACGATTTTAATCACTAAGGAAGGAGTTTTTGCTCTTCTTTTTCGTAATCTAACCTATCTACAACATCTAAACAAGAATCCAAGGTGTGTTCTTAATCCTAAACCTTTTTAAGGCATTTTAATTCGTTTTCATCTAACCCTAAATGTCCAGATCTGTTCTAAGGATGTTTTTATCAATAAAAACCTTTTAAACACCTTTCTAAATCTAAATCCTATCATTAAACATAGGTTTTGAATCAATAAACATATTTTAATTATGTGTTATGTGATGTTATGTGTTGTTTAACGATTTGCTGCTGTTCTAATGATAGAAACATGATCTAGGGTTGCTATTGATGTTGGTTTATTGTTGTTTAGGGTTACAATTAGATAGATGGTGATATTATGGGTATTTTGGGGATTTTTGATAAACCTAAGGATTATTGCATGTTATTATTATTATTAAAGGTATTGGGGGTTTTCATAAACACATTAAATAGAGCTTATTGAGATGAATATGAAAGGATTTCAAAAAGTTTCTAAATTGGGTAAGAATTCCATGCATGATGTGACATTTCCATAATTTTGCCATTTTGGGAAAGTATTAAAACAAACTGGTTTTGGGGCAAAATTGGTAGGGTTTTGTAGGGATAAGTTATTCATGCTTGACTGTTGTGTTTGATGATGTGTCGCGATGTTTTGAATGTGTTTGAAGCGTTTTTGGGGAAACTTTGCTGACAGGGTCGAGCCTGGGCTCATTCGACCAAACGAGTGGTCGAATGAGAGGTTCCAGGGTCGAACCTGGGAAATGTTTGGGCGAACCAGATCAAACGGTCGAACGTGGCATCAAACGGTCGAACGTGACACTAAACGGGCGAAGGAGACTTAAAATGGGGTGAAGGAGAATTATTTGCCTGGTTCGACCGTTCTGATGTAAAAATAAGATTTTGATACAAACTAAGTGTTTTATGCTTGAAGCTTGTGTGTAACCTATGTGTACTTGATTATTTAGGGTAATGAGTCACCAACGGGATGTTGGGTCGGTCTAGTGTGTCGGTTGAACATTTAAACACGCTTTAAAACATACCTGGTTACGATCTGGACAATCGGGGACTAGATAACCTTATGGTTATTAGTCGGAACACTTATGTGAACATTTTGATAGATCTCCGGTAGAGGGATTATCAAGGGCTTAGCATTTTACTAGTTACCGAAGAACGCTATCTAAGGTGAGTTCACAGCCCCACTTTTACAGCTTTAACTTTTGGGGGAGAAAACATGCGCTAAACTATTTTGGTAACATATGTCCTACTATGGTTTTAACTTTGTATTGCTATACGATCATTGGAAGTCCCGGGGGAAACCATGAATGTGCGGGGATGCACAACGGGGGAAATGTGGATAGATCTATTGGGCGTGACCTGCCCCACTCGACGGCTTGGAGGGCCGGGCGGGTGCATGTTGTCTCGAACTTTGCTAAACGTGCTGAACATTATTCGGGCTGCTTAAACATATGCTAAACATTGCTAAACGTGTCCAGTAATGGTTTCCAATCGTAGTAGTAATAAAACATACGCCTAGCTAGCGTACTTGGTGACATTGGTATAGTATGGACATGGTAACGTTTTGATAACTTTTGGTAACTTATTGAACAAACCTGCGAACTCACCAGCATTATATGTTGACGTCTTTTTGGCATGTTTTTCTCATGTCGCTAAGGTAGCAACAGAGGACTAGGCGCACGAGTCTGCATGGCGTCTAGGCTTAGTTTCATGTTTTTGAATCAAATAATTTGAACATTATCGTACATGGTTTTGTAACTGGTTAAACGCTTCCGCTATGGTTTTATAAATTGAGAACTATGTTTTGAGTTTACGTATTTCATATAGTGTTGTTTATTGTGACCGTTGACTTGGATCCTGGTTTGTCATGCGCCTCACGGTAAAACTCCGCAAGTGGAAATTTGAGGGTGTGACAATGATAGCCATAGTATAACATGAAAATGTGTGTTTAAAATGTGTAAGCATGTTTCTCCCCCGAAAACAAAACCAGTAAAGTGTGGGGCCGTGAAACTCACCTGAGATTGTGCCTTCCGTTTAAAAGTAATCTGACACGTGTGTGATAGCCCCAACTAATGGAGATCTATCAATGAGTTTAAGTAAGTGTGTTGACCACTAACCCGAAGGTTAACTAGTCCCCGATTGTCCAGATCTTGACTATGTGTGTTTAAAAATGTGTTTGAATGTTAACCGGACATACCAGACAGACCTGACGTCCCGTTGGTGACCCATTACATTAATTAATCAAGTACATAAGGTTAACAAGTAAGTATCAAGCATAAAACACTTAGTTTGCATCACAAATCGCACATCTGGAGTTGTAAGGTCGAATCAACATGAAACAGGACCAGGTTCGACCCAAACATCCCTGGTTCAAACCTTTTGTGACTCATTCGACCCATACACAAGTTCATACAACCTAACATCTGTTCATTCGACCCTAACACATATTAATTCGACCCTAACACGTGTTAATTCGACCTGACACATGACTCGTGTGTGTGATTAACCCAATGATCCTCCGAATCATTGAACCCTGGACAATACGAAATGAGATCTGACTCAACTGTCCTGGTTAAATATGTTTGGTAAATATTTTTCGCTAAAGTAGACTTATGTGTTTGTAAAATGTTAACCTGAACATGACGGGTGTCACATAGAAAAACCTACTTACCGAGCTTTTTTTTTTGTTGAAAATTTTAAGGCATGTAATATTCATGTTTTTAAGAGTTTTGAGCCAAAAAATATCAAAAATGCGTCGATCGTTTTTTTAAAATAAATGAGTTTTGCATCGTAACATATGTTACCCGTGTAAACATATGTTATGATGTATAACTTATTTATTTAAAAAAAAAAACGTACGACACTTTTTGATTTTTTTTTGCTCAAAACTCTTAAAAATATGTATATTACATGCCCTAAAATTTTCAAATAAAAAAAACTCGGGAAGTAGGGTTTTCTAAGGTTTACTAAAAAAAATGTGGGTTTTCTACTGATACTTAGCTTATATATATACACACTAGTGGGTTTACCCGCACGTTGCCGCGGGGTTTAACTAAAACCTATCGATAAACTAAATTAAAACATAAATTATCAGTTTAAGGTGATTGATAAAGATGGCACCCCATTAATTAAGGCATGTCTAGCTAGCTATAAACATGTCACTTTATGAAAACTTGTACAATTATAACAATAGAAGTTTATCAAATATTAACAACTCATTAGGTAATAAAATTAGATTACTTAAATTATAAAATTTACTTACGTACTATAGCTACAGCTTGGGACCTTTATTAACTCAAACATGTTTATCATGACAAAGTGGTACTTAAAATATGCGTTTTCAACCGCAAAGAAACGAGAATGCCATAAAATGTCATATTAAATTATTTATTAGTATATTACCTTAAGGAGCAACAACCTTAGCGTGCCAAAAGAACACCTCAGATTGCAAGTTCTTTCCTTATCCTTCATAATTTAGCTAAAAAAGAAAATGATCCACACAATTTAGAAGCTACCCAAAAGACCTTTGTATTTATATAAAAAAAGCATGGTTTAATGTTCTAATTGTAGTTTTGTTATTATATTTATTGTACTTCATTATGAAATTAACAAAAAAAAAATTTATTGGTGACCAGCCCAAAACGTTACGCTATTTGTCGTGTTACAAACCGGAAAGACTCGCCTATTTTGATAGCTAAAATTTCAAAAACATTTTAAGTTTGAATTATGAAGAGCATTATGATATTTGTAACAATAATATTAATTTATGAAGATCAATTGAGTATAAACAAGATAACTGACATAAAAAACAACAATTATGAGGTTTTATGCACCAAGATTACACTCTAGGAGGCTTTCAACATGGGTGACCCGTTTCCTGTGGAGCTAAATTTCATGAGTTTTACCCACTTGAACCATTCGATATAATGCATGACCCCCAATCAGCCATTTAAAAATGATGTGTCGATATTGAATCTCTAAAAGAGAGTTTGATGGAGCAAAATTTTAAGGTGATAACTATTGCTAGCAGTGCAAGATACTAAAATTAAATGTTCTATAGTAGTTGGGACTTTAGATGCATGTTTTACTTTATGCCCATCACAATTTGTCAGGACAAAATCCTTCAGGTTTGCAGCCATCCCAACCTATAAAAGTTGAAATTGTGAATAATTGAAAACAAAGCATACCAAATGTATAATAGAAATAAGGTATGGTCTCTTACCATGATACTTTTCATCATATGACTCATAAGATCAAATCGGAAACTATCAATCTGTAAGAGATCCATGTAGTTGCCAGTTAGAAACTTAGAAAAAAAAACTAAACAAAAAATACACACATTGTATGGCTAATTTACTTAATAAGATGCCTAGAACTTATTTTATTCATGAATAAAAAGGTCAAAAAAAAAAATAACTTTGCAGTGCAAGAATACGCATCATGGTAAATTAACATATAACTCTTTTTGTTAACAAAATTAAACAAAAAAATCCATAATTTTTTTTTCTATTAACAAACTATAAGCAAATGTTGTAGAAGCATAGCAAAATACAACAATACGAACAAAAATAGTAGACATAACAAGTTGTGGAAGCATGGCAAAAAAAATAAAATAAATAAATAAAAAAAAATGTAGACGCAGCTAAAATAGTTTCATGTAAAACATCAATGCCTAACAGAAATACTAGAACCTACATCAACATTAAATCATAAAGACTTAGGTGCTGTTTGTTTTTTCTACAGGAAAAGGTCTGCAGTCTGCGGACCACATCTGCAGACATCTGCAGGAGAAGAGGTGGACCAAAGGTCTGCAGTCTGCAAGAAGAAGACTGTTTGTTTGTTAACGTCTGCAGGCTGCTGAAATAAACTTAAATTTAAGCAAACTGAGTTTTTACAGCAGTCTGGTGGTAGATGGTGATGGTGGGTGGACCGTGGTTGTGTGGACCATGATGGTGGGTGGTGGTGGACGGTGGTGGGTGGTGGTGGTGGACGGTGGTGGGTGGTGGTGGTGGTGGGTGGTGGTAGTGGGTGGTGGGTGGTGGTGGGTGGTGGTGATGGACGGTGGTGGTGGTGAACGGTGGTGGTGGACGATGCTAGGTGGTGGTGGTGGGTGGGTGACGGTGGTGGTGGTGGTGGTAGTGGGTGGTAGTGGTGGGTGAGGAGAAGAGAAGAGGAGAAGACCTTTGAAGACCTTAGAAGACTTTGGTCCAAGTCTGCACCAAGAAGAGGTCAGAAAGAGCTTTTGGAGTGAAATGTCTTCTGAAAAACAAACAGTCTGCCCGCCCCAAACGTCTGCCCGCGTCTGCACGACGCAAACAAAAGAGGTCAGAAGTGCTTCTGGGAGAAAAACAAACACCACCTTAGTTACATGTTAAGTAAACATGGGGCCTCATGGAGAAAGCAGGCACATAGAAGAGGAATGGAAGCCATCGAGTAACAAATTCATTTTCAAATGCCCTGAAAAATTAAAAGACATGAATGAAAAATTAGTGTTTAGGGAAAATGAACAATCGTAATTTCATCAAAGAACATTATACTCTTAGTTGCAAGTCTATGAAGAGCAGGCATAATAAATGGACATGGCAATTGAAGTAGAATGACATTCAATAGTAGTGAATGCCATTGAATTGAGAATTTATTGAATTGAGAAACCATTTAACTAAGAGACGATAAAGGGCCTTAGAAGAAAACAAAGAGAACAATTTTGGTGACATAAGAGCAAATATGAAAGAAGTTTTTAGGTTTTAACTATAAAACCATGATCAAATTACTATCATGCCCTTAAAATAAACTTAATTGTGACAACTATTCCTATTATACCATTATGAATTAAGCTTGATTCAATTTTACATATTGCTTAAATAGTTGGATGCTTGATAAAATTACTATCTTGTACACATTTGGTACTTAATAAGATAGTAAAGATAAAGATATATATGGGGGGTTTCGCAGAGTTAATGTGGTCATCTAATTTCATTAGTTATGCTTATATTTTTTATTTTCCCTTTTTAATAAATCACGTTGCTCTTATATACTAAGTTCTGACAAAAAGGTTAAAAATACATTTTATATTTATTCGGTTAAAAATAATACATATAAAATAAATAACAATTTGAATAAGAACAAACTAAACAATTTTAAATAACATAATACGAATATTTCACGTTATCAATTCATGTGCAAATCATAACTTGAACAATAGAAAAAAAATTAATGATTGATTAATTGGTTGGTAATAATGGATGGCTATGAAGTTGTTTATAATAATGGGGGGTTTCGCAGAGTTAATGAAGTCATTTAATTCTCTAAACAGGGGTTTACATGTTGGAAAGGATATTAAGTGTGTATTACACACATATACATTGAACATGATATGTGGGCAAAAAGGTAATGAAAGAACAAAAGAATAGATATTTGTGAAGAGTCTATTAAACTCTTTTCTTAAAATTATATTAAAATTACATTCTTAGATATGCTTGGTACATAGAGATATAAAATTGTTTATGGTGTGAATTTTCATTTGGGTTTTGGCATACCTACCAATTTTGGTGAATGTTTGCTTGTCTTGCTTAATATACTTTGATTAAAAATATAACATTAAGTAATATCGAAGTGGTGAATGTTTGCTTGTCTTGCTTAATATACTTGGATTACAAATATAAGATTAAGTAATATCGAAGAAAGTGACAACATTTTCTTCAAATATTTTTTTGCTTAATTAGATTATAATTAGGAGAAGTAATTGAGTAGGATTTGTATAGTATAAATAATGGTTAGTACCTATGAAAATTAAGGGACGGTTTGATTGATTAATTGTTGAATTACTAAGGGGTCTGAATGGTTAAGTGCTAAATCATTAGGCCACTAGGTATGGAGCCGGCATAAGGCCAGCATGCCCAAGCCGGACCGGCGTACACCGCCCCCTATGCCGGCAATGGCACAAGCGGCATTTACTCGTCGGAGATGACGGGCCAAGTTTTATTATTTTTAATAGTTATTTTATTATTTTTAATAATTTTGGCCAATGAGGAGGCCCGTCAACATAGTGCACACCACCCCCTTGGAGGCCCATCATGAAGATGCCACCTCCTTCCACACCCAGAGGCCTTAAGTTGGACCTCTTAATGGTTAGTTTTATTGTCCCATGTTGATAGGAGAGCCCCATTAAGGTTCAACCTAGCTAGTTTAGTGCTTAATAGTTCAGCTACATCCCAATTCTTAATGATTCAGCCTTAACCATTCCATTCAAATGCTGAAACAAACATGCTAAATGCTGAATCATTCAGCACTGAATGGTTCAGAGCCTCATTAAAAAGGCTACCAAACAGCCCCTAAGTAATATAGAAGAAAATGACTAACATTTTCTTTTAATATTTTTGCTTAATTCTCTTTCTTAGGAACTAAGGAGGAAGGGGCGCATATAGTTTTTATTTTTCACTTAACTGATTTTAACCAATCCTGCTTTGTCACATCACTTTACTGAAACACTTTTTTGGAGGCAGCACTCCAATGATTCTTTCATTTTTAAATTAAAAAAGTAACTGTTTTTAAATTTTCAAACGGTAATTAATTTTCTAACCGTTTAAAAAGTAACTGTTACAACCATAACTCAAGAATTCTTACCGTTAGATTTTGTTCTATAAAAACCCCATAACTTCAATACCAAAATCACACCAAAACCGGTTATCATACTTTAATCGTATCGTTAAAATGGTCCCGTGGAATGTAAATGAGGAGATCGCATTAATGAGGGCATACTTGATATTGAGAAACACATGGGTTCATGCTGCCGATTTCCAGAGAACTTCGTTTTGGAACCGGGTGTCGGTGATATTCAATGAAATAACCAGCACAAACGACCGCCCCAAGGATTCGCTCGCTAGTAAGTGGATTCCTCTCTGGTCCAGGTGTATCCGATGGAACGCCCTCTATGAAGCCACAATGGCAAGGCACCCTAACCTTCAAGAAGACATTGCAATCCAAGTCACGCGCCGCGACTATTACCATGCACACGGGACTAACTTCATCCATTTTTCACCATGGCGAATGTTGCGCCATATATTAAGTAATTAATGTTTAATGTTTTTTAATGTTTAACGATACGTATTCGGAAACATACTACCACCACCCATTTGTGTAAAATTTTATGTGAAGGTATGATTTAATATAGGGTAAAAACTAAAGAAAAACGGTCAAAATTTAAACGGGCAAAAACTAAAAAACGATCAAAATTTAACGGTCAAAGGAAAAAAAGCGTGGCACTTTTTTGTTGGTCAAGAAAAAGGACTGTTTCTTTGTACCAACATGGTAAGAAGAACCAGAAATTGGTTCACGGGACCTCCACCAACACAGCTGACGGCGGTGTTACTGTGCTGATAATGGGGTACCCGTACCCAATTTTAATAGCGCCTCATCCCCTTATAAGCTACAATAAGATGTTTTAATATATGTCATGTCTACAGCGTGCATGTAATATTATGTTAAAAACATATTAATATTAAAAATTCAAAACCAGCACCCTTAGGAACACCTAAATTGCAAAAATTGATGAGGTCATGAGTTTAAGTCTCAAAGAATATAAGTCTCACAAAGAATAGCAAATAAAAATTTTAGTTAAAATTTTTGGGTGGGTCAGGGGGAAGCATGCTTGTGTTGACATGACGGGTGTATCTCCCCTAGTTGGGTTGAGGCAGGGGCGGACATAGAGAAGAAGCAGCGGTCGCGGACGTTGCAGCTCAACTTCGCGCGCGTAGTGGAAAATTAGTGGAAAATTTGTTTTTTTTTACGAAATTTGGAAAACGTTGCTACTAAAATGAAAAACCTTACTACAGATTTTGTGGCCTAGATCCGCCACTGGGTTGAGGGATAGTGACTTTGTAGCAGGGCAAACGGTGCGAAAAGCAGAGGCAAAGAAGGCTTCTAAACATGCTAAAGCCTGCGAGGAGAACCAACACGTTTTTGCACCCTTGGCATTTGATACCTTTGACTTATTGGCACCGGAGGCTACCCGTTTCCTGACCTGGGTCCAGCGGGTTATTCATAGTAGTGTCTCGGCTCCGGGTGAGCAGGGTTACATTTTTAGTAGATTAGATTTGCTATTTAGAAAAGGGTGGCGATGCAACTTATTGCCTGCCTAACTATTATCTTGATATAATTTTCTTTGTTATACAAAATATATATGTTCTTTAAATTTGAAAAAAAAAAAAAAAATTCAAAACCGACGTACAGAAAAGCATTTAAGTTGGCTTGTGTGACTTCTGCTTCTAGCAATAAATGGGGAGTTATTATTACTTATTAGATCTCGAATGTATGGTGACTTTTTTTTTTTTGGAATGGCTAACAATTTGGAATCACTCACGGAATACTGGAGTATCATCGTACCATCAATGTTGCCACGCGATCATATTCCACCACCAAGTCACCAATTCAGGAGGAAACTCATAATTATGAGAAAACCCCCTTTGTGAGATTCGAACCCAGGACCTTATGGCCCCTAAGTCTTATCTCACCAC
Organism: Ambrosia trifida; assembly: GCA_028751855.1. Classification (NCBI taxonomy): domain Eukaryota; kingdom Viridiplantae; phylum Streptophyta; class Magnoliopsida; order Asterales; family Asteraceae; genus Ambrosia; species Ambrosia trifida. Next base: position 21,392,032 of record CM054124.1, on the reverse strand, counting down.
CAAGATGCCACTAGGCTATGTGGTGACTACACTTCATATAGTCCATGTGTAGTCGATTGAACTTTTTTTTTTGTGAACTATAAACTTCATTACCAACACGGCGTGTCCTCAAAACAAGGACCGCCTAACAAGTTACAACATATACAACGGGAACTTAGCCCAATCCTTCCATACAATATACGAATTCCTTCCTAGCCCGACTCCTAAACCACAAATACGACAATGTCTTGATGGAAGCAACCACATCACAAACCTTCGGCTCCACTCCTTCAAAAATCCTCTTATTCCGAGCTTTCCAAATAGCCCAACAACTTATCATTATAATCCCGTTTAAGATCTTTTTACTTTTTTTAGATCCGGTTCCCTGTTCTATAACTGTGAGAAGATCAGCAAATGAAAACGCTGGAATATGTCCGAGTTTGCACCGCGACCCAATGCCACTCCACACCCCCGAAGAAAACCAGCAATCAGTAAAGATGTGGTCGACTGTTTCAGCAACTGAAGGACAAAAAATACAACTGCTGTCCTGGATGTTAATGTGTCTATTGATTAAAGCGGTTCTTGTCGCAATACGGTTCATCTCGGCCCGCCAAATAAAGAGGCTAACTTTTAAAGGAACCCATTTCATCAAGTGATGACGCTGCACATCCCTCCCGATTCTGAGTAGTTTTTTCACATTAGAAACAGAAAACTCGTTGTTTTCTGAGTCCACCCATACCCACCTGTCTGACCTGGTAGAAGGCGTAAAATTACTGCAAACTTCCGTAACCTCTCGCATCTCAGAAATCTCAGCAACAGTCCGTAAACCTCTCGACGCATTCTGCACAAAACAGAAATCTCAGCAACAGTCAATTGAACTTAATGATATGTATTTATCGTTGCTAGTTTTTTTTCCCAAAACTATTGTATTTAATTTCACATTGACAAATGCTATGATGTTTCAGGTAATCGCAACAAAATTTCTAATTAAAATGGAAAATTTTCCTATACTTATTTGCCTCGTGGAAAGAGTTTATGCATCACAAAATTCCTTGCTATAACTAGATAAACAGATGGTAACATTATAAGAGCACCTGCAATTAGATCTAACGACCTCAGAGACTGACGTAAAAAAGTAAAAGTTGAGACTTGAGAGGTCGAGGAGAGAGAATAGAGACCAGTCTTGACTTGGGTTGGTTCCGTGAGGTTTTTGCCTGAAATAGCCGGCATGATAGTCCATGGATCTCCTTTGTAGATGATTTAAGTAAATTGATGAGTAAGAAATATTTTTATACATATATATAATTTGTATATAAGTTGAATGGATTAAGTATATCATTCACTCTTCATTTATTTTTATAGTCTGTGACAACATCACATCCTTATTCTCTAGTGACTAGTTCCTTCATTGTATATCTCCATAAGACCCAAACCAATCTTTAACAAATAATATCATATAATCACAACGGATTGACAGAAACAATCATTGTGGTGATTCAAGAGCAAGAAAAAAACTCAATAATACATACGATTCTATTAATCTTCAATAATAATCATCTCATACACTTGAGAATTCAAGATATGAACTATTAATCTAGTTTTACATGAAACATAACTATCTATACTTGGCCACTAGTTCACGATCAACATGGTCTAATCCCAATACCAAACCTATAAGACACCATAAAAACCCAAGAACTTTGTTCTCGACCTATACAACCCGAACCCGTAAACTATTGATACACAAACCTTAGAATTTCGACCCTACATCCTCCATTCTCCACTTAGCCTCTTTCATTTCATTTCTTTTCTTTTCTTTTTTCTTTCTTTTCAATTTTGATACAAACATCATAAAAATTTTAAAACATTTACCTAACAAAACAAATAAATATATATAAGATTAAGTAGAATGTTTTATTGATAACAAAAAATAAGTTACATAACCCAGTTAAAAAACAAGGAAAAGTTTAATGCAATTTTCCAATTATGAAATGAAGTGAAATTCGTTGTTAAAAAAGGAGAAATTTGTGAGTTAACGGTTATCGAGTCTTCCGAAGGGTTGGCCCAAGCACGTCTCATTGTGCCATCGTCTCTTTCTCAATTAAAACCCAAGGTTTTGAAAGACATATGGACCGGTGTAAGGAGCATTAGCGTTTTTTTTTAATGGCTCTTAGGCTGTCCGGAGTGGGGGGGGGGGGGGAGGGGGGGGGGGGGGGGAACACCGCCGCCATACCGGCGTGGAGGGGGGCGGGGGGCAAGTCACCGGCGTGGGGCAAACTTTTGGGACACGTGGCGCTTCATGATTGGTCAGGTTTTTTTTTTTTTTTTTTTTTTTTTTTTAACTTTAACACAATATAATATTATTTCCTTCCCCCCTTCCACTCCCCACAATTCCCCCCTCCCCCCCCCCCCCCCCCCCCCCCCCCCACAAGGGTCCCACAAGTGCCATATGGCGCTTCATCCCCCTCTTTCCCCACCACTACGGATAGTCTTATGCAAAAAAAGGATGTTGTTGTACTGTGTGGTCCCAATTCTTTTATAACGTTTGAAATGATCGGAAGAGTATAAAATCAGTTGAAATTAAAATCAATTATTATGTATTTAAGAAATTGTGTATTTAAAAATTATGTATTTAAAAGAAAGAAAGAAAGAACGAAAGAACATACACGATTTTAACAGGTTTCGTGTTTGGCCTTAACAGGTTTCGTGTCTATAAGAGGTCGACACGTTAAGACCTGTTTATTTTCGTGTCGTGTCGTGTTCGTGTTTACCTGTTTCGTGTTCGTGTCTTAACAGGTCTAATCGTGTTTCTTATTATGTCTTGTCGTGTCGTATCGTGCCTTGTCATGTTAACCTGTTTTAGTATGTGTTACTTATCTTGTCTTATCGTGTTAACCTGCTATACATAGGTTCGCGTTCGTGTTTGAAAAAAATGTCATGATTACATTTCGTATCGTGTTCGTGTTTAAAGGTTTTGTGTAACCTGTTATGCTAGCCCTAGGTAAGAGAGGTCCATCTATAATCTATTCTATTTAAATTAATGCAACTCTTAGTTATTCAAAATCCATATTTTTAGGGTATAACTTTTAATTTTAAACCTAATCTATATTATTTATCTTATTAAGGAGGAGTTATGTACAACGTGATAATTTACATTTTTGTATAACTTAACAAACAACATGTACAACATATTTAAGCAAAAAATTTAAGGATATTATGGAGATATGTGTAACAATTAAGACACTTAGAAGGGTAATGTAGACATTTCACCCACCTTCTCATTTACAATATCAAAACACTTTTACAATACTACCCTTCATTTCCCATCCCTACCCTTACCAATGAATGATTCATTTACTAAGCTTCTTCAAACACTAAGGGTGCGTTTGGTTCGCATGAATTGAATGAAATTGGAATTTAAATTCCAACTATTGAGGTGTTTGGTTCATTGAATTTGTTGGAATTGGAATTTCAATTCCAATATTGTGTGTTTGGTTGACAAATGAATTGGAATTGGAATTTGGTATGAATTCCTTCAAATTCCTTTAACTAAGGGAATTCAAAATCCTTCCAATATTAGAAGGAATTGAAGTCAATTTATTGGAATCTTCGAACGGTTGACTTCATTTTGACCCGAACCGATTCGAACCGTACCAGTTTCGACTGGAACCATTTCGTACCGTATCAGTTTCGACCGGTACCGTTTTTGGACCGAACCGTTTTGAACCGTACCAGTTTCAACCGGTACCGTTTCGGACTGAACCGTTTTGGATCGTACCAGTTTCGACCGGTACCGTTTTGACAGGTATCGTTTTAGACCGAATCGTTTTGACCGGTACCGTTTCGGACCGAACCGTTTTGGACCGTACCAATTTCGACCGGTACCAGTTATGGACCGTACCAGTTTCGACAGGTACCGTTTTGGACCTAATTGTTTTGACCGATACCAGTTTCGACCGGTACCGTTTCAGACCGAACCGTTTCGGACTGTACAAGTTTCGACCGGTACCAGTTTCCACTGTACAAGTTTCGACCGGTACCGTTTCGACTGGTACCATTTTGGACCGAACCGTTTTGACCGGTACCAGTTTTGACCGGTACCGTTTCGGACCGTACCAGTTTCAACCAGTACAAGATTTGGACCGTACCAGTTTCGACCGGTACCGTTTTGGACCGAACCGTTTTGACCGGTACCAGTTTTGACCGGTACCGTTTTCGGACCGTACCAATTTCGACCGGTAAGGGTCAAAACGGTGCACGTCGAAACGAAACAGGTCGAAACGATAGAGGTATAAACAGTTCGGGTCGAAATGATATGGGTCGAAACGGTACGGGTTACAACGATGCAGGTCGTGGGGGCATGCGTGATAGATTCCAATTTATTAACCAACCAAACACAATAATAAAGGATTTGATATTCCAATTCCAACACTTTCCAATTCCTTTTGGATTGTTTAAATTCCAAATCCAATTCTTTCTAATTCCAATTCCTAGACAAATTTCAATTCTAATTCCAATTCCAAATCATTCCACGAACCAAGCGCACCCTAAGGTTACTTGAAACCCCTACATTAATGCTTAAGGTGATCATCAGTCACATTCATCATTTCCTGCGTTAAATTATCTATTCAATTGCCTTCAATTGTGTTTATTACACAACAACTAAAATCTGGAATTCCGGAGGTCGGAGATGATCTTGATCATGATTCACCAGCAGCTCAAGAACCTTCAGACCGCCAAGCTATTGTGGTTAAGTTTTCTTATGGTATTTTAATCTTAATGTTACTGTACTTTCACTTTAAGCCTACTTAAAATATACTTTTGATGCAGAAACTAGAGTTGGAAGCTGAAAGGCGCGAGGGTATTGATAGGTTTTGTTATTACACATCGTTTTCTTTACATTATGTGCGGGAATTCTGTTTCTTATGTGTTTTTTAATGTTATGGCAGGAGAAACATTGCGGCTGAATCCAAGTTATAAGTACAAGCCATTGTTAAAAGAGGATAAAGTTGTAATTCTCGTAACTTCAAGAGTCACATGTTAGAAATTATCCAAGTTATAAGGCCCCTTCCGTATGTAGTGTTATAAAATTGACCCATTTGTATATATTAAATAAAATTACCAAACAAACTTACAACCTGAACTTGTTTAAGGAACCTACTGCTATTTTGATATAGGGTGTAACTCTACACATGGAGAATGATAATTTGAAGCAATGGAAGGGGATACAGAGTATGCATCTCAACTTGCTTTCATATCTCAGATAGTTAGAGCACTCGTTTAGTAAGCGGGAGGTCTTCGAATCAAATTTTCATAAGAGCAATTCTGATGTTCTTATTTTTTAAACCTCATTGACTACTGTTTTGTGAATTCAGTGTCCAAATTTCATTTTGTACAGATAGTGCGGTTTTTGTGAAGGTAAAATGACGATATTGAAAATATTGGGAGGTATGGTGGAGTTGGAAATGGTTAGGGTTCTTTGAAGATCGGCGTTTCATCGCCTCATTTAAGGTGCTTAGAAAAACATGACTTGAATTTGATGTTGTTATTGTTCAGGTTAGTGATATTAATGTGTTTAAATTGACAAGGTTAACGTGTGTGTTCAATTTAAGAACAATCAGTCATACATGGAGATTTATGTGGTTCGTGCATTATGGTTATGTCTATAAGTGGCTGTGATGTGTATTCATAATACTAAGAAAGCAATGTAGAGTAGATAATTTGTAAGATTAACTAATGTGACTAACAATAAGAGAATGGGGAAACTCAAATCAGTAGCTTGTCTGGGTTCCCGGATCAATATATGCACTCCTAACAATTTTTCCAGGTGCCTAGGTGGGTCAATGGGAATGAACAATAATCATGCCATACCCGGTAATTCTAAATATATTTATAACCGTGTAAATTGAACAGTGTATGCATTAATTATGGGCTGGCCCACCTATTTTGTTTTGGTTTTTATAAAAATGTTTCTAAAACATAAACAGATTTGAGGTGTTGGTGTGGTGGTTGTGGTTTCTGGTTCCTTCGCACGTGGCCCGGGTTTCGAGTCTTTCTGGGCCATTTTTTTTGGTGTGTTTTAAGGGTCTTTTGGTCATTTCAAAGGTTGCCACGTTTTGTTCTTCTTCTTCCTACACGTAACCCTTCATCTTCTAAACATATACGTAACTGAAGTTCCTTCAGTGTTTATTAGCATTGTTTCAGACACTTCTACACACACACACACGTTGCTCTCTCTCTAAAAACACACAAACATCTCTGTCTCTCTCTTTCTGTCTCTGTTGAGGATGAATGCTTCGTCAGGGATGACGGTCATGAACGATGGTCGTGCTGGTGACGAAGGATGGTGGTTGATGAAGATGGTGCGGCGTGGTTTTGAGGTTTCCGATGTTGGTGGGTTCGATTACGGGTTTTATCGTGGTATTTGGTCGTTGTGGCTGATGTGGTTGCACACGGTGGTTTTTTGTCCGATGATGTACATGTACACGGCGGTGGTTGGTGGTTGTTAAAAGATCATCCGATCATCATCAGGTAAAGATTATTGTTATTATTATTATTAATATTATTATTGTTTTTATTGTTACTATTAACATTATTATTATTATTATCATCAAAAGGGTTTTTTGGGATCTGAACAGCAGAGATAATGCTAGTTTGATGATGATGTTGGACGACAATGATTAATAAACGGTGTTTGCCAACGTTTGGCTGGTGGTCGGCTGGGTGTTGTCTAGGCGGACGTGCTTTGTGGTTTTGACAGGGATTAAGAATGGGGTGATGATATGTTTGAATGATTGTCATTGTGAGGATCATGGTTTGTTGGTTGAGGGGTTAAATTTTGACAATGGTATTTCGTGGTTGTGCATGGTTGGGCTGGTTCATGTAGGTGTACACAAAGTTGCTTTGTAGTTGTGAACAAGGCTTTAGAATGGTCATAATGATCGTCGAGTCATACTGTCTTTGAATAGGTTGGTTGGATAGTGTCTAAGATGATTAGATAGTGTCTAAGATGATCAGCTTTATCGTAGTGTTTTGTGGTTGTGGATGGTGGGCTAAATTAAGAAAGTTCATAATGATCGTCGGGTGATACTCTATTTGAACGGAACGGTTGTGATTATGGGGAGAAACATAATTGTGCCTGTGGATTTTTTTGTAGAGTAATAGAGATGTTTGTGTGTGTGTGTTTACAAAGTATGATGGTTAGTTAACATCTGTAGGCGTTGAACTGCTACGATGGATGAACAGAACATATTTATCATCCAATTAGTGAGGGATCCAACAATCAGGATTCTACTTTGATCCTTTGCTAATTGTGTAATAAACATGTTGCGTTCGTCCATCGTAGTGGTTCAACGCCTAACCACAATGATTGTATTTCTGGCTGTTTAGTTTGTAACAGCTGCCATTGCATGGCTGAGGTTTAATGTGATAGGTTAGACTTTTGTAATAATCTACTTGGTATGTTTTTGTAAAACACATCATTGTTGATGTTTGGCAGCTGTTTGTATTGCTAATGATGCTTTATTTTAGAAAGCAATTGTGTTTATGGCTGTTAGGCTATGATGCTTGCGTGTACAATGCATATGTCGATTGTGATGGTGCTATGCCGGTGCAACCGGTTGACGTATCATTGCACGCCTGAGCCTTTATGTATCATATTCGAGGCTCATGCATTGCACGTCTGAGGTTTGATGTAACAGGCTAAACTGTTTTGATGATGTGGTTGCTGTGTTCTGCTGTTTGACAGCTGTCTTTCTATTGCTAATACTACTTTTGTTTCGTTGCCAATCGTAATCGTATTTGCTGATCAGGTAAAAAAATAATCAGAAGATTACCTTTTCTAAACAGGAATGATTGATGAGAGGCAATGATTGTGCAAGAAAGGAAACGTGGAATGAATATAGGAAGACAATGATTGATGCAAAAGTCCAAACTACCCTTAGGATGAACAAAAATTAAAAAAAAAATAATGAAATGTTAAATAAAACTATTCTAGTTACTGCACCTACTGTATGCGAATTGTTGTCCCAAACAAAGTCTTTGCAGGTGACAAAGAAGCAAAAGAAGGCAGCCTTGGCAATTATCTTGGCGACTTTCTGGAAAATCTGGACGCATAGGAATGCAAGGGTATTCAAAGGAAAACCATTATCTTACTCAAAAATCGTGGAGGAGATTAAGGACGTCACATACCTATCGATGAAATATAGAACGAAAGAGGAGATTTAAGTCAAATGGGGGGGGGGGGGTAAGGTTGATAAATAATTTGGCGCGTGTGTGTTTTTGGTGGCAAGCTAGCCGGGTGGGGGTGGGAATGGGTAGCGCCATGTGTGCGTTTTGGTGTGAGTTTTTCATTGGGCAAATGGGTCAAACTTGTGAATGGTGCTACTCCCCCGTCTGCCTACATCCTTTCGAGTATCTTTTCGTTTCGTGGTGTGTTATCGTTTCTTTTCTTGGGATATCCCTTTTAATGTAGCAAGGTTTGATTGGTTAAAGGTATGGTTAGTAAAGGTTATGTGTAACATGCAGATCAGTTCTGCAAGTTTTAAACGACCAAGTCATTAATTGGACAAATAAGGTGGGTGGGGGATAGAGTCTGAAAATTAAATAATTTGGCATGGGTGTGTTTTGGTGGCTATGTTAGTTGGGTGGGGGGGGGGGGGTGGATAGGTGATGCGTGGTTGGAAACCTCGCCTCTATTAAATCTAAAAATATGTTTTTATTTGATTATTTGAGGTGGGATATAGCACTTTGATTTGATTTGATGTTTCAGGGTAAAAGCGCTTATTGAGTGAATTTTACACAATGCTAGAGCAAAAGATTGGAGTTGAGAAGCATTGGGAAAAAGAAGGCCATGAAAAGTACAATGAAGGTTCTGACCGTCTTTGACGGCAAACATACTGTCTCTGACGCCATCGCCGTACCTGACGGCAGTCATGCCGTCTCTGACGGTGCCATATGACAAGTGGTCAACACATAATTTAATGCAATCATCAAATGCTTTGAGGAGTTTTCTTTTTGACTAGAGATTCTTGGGGGGTCATGAATTTTATTTATTATCATTATCATTCATCAAAAAAAGATATGACACACCATTCTCTAAAATCATCACACAATTATTCTCCAAGCTTATTACACAACTCCTTTGAAGATTGAAGATCATATTTTGAAGATGATGAACACCATGGCCATGTTTGGCTAAAACTCTTGTATTACACTAGGGATGTAAGTCTTTGATACCTAGGGCTTAAACATTTGGGCATTGCTTAAATTTTTGATTAATGTTTTTATGTACTTGAATTACTTGTGTTGACTAGTGATTAATCTTATGTTGAAATCATTTCTAGTTAATTGATCTTGTGCCAATTTCTAAATGATATGAACATGGTTCCTTGCATCAACACTATCATAGGATTGTATGTTCTAAATGATAAAGTATAGTTTAGTCCATTGTGAATGTTGATGAAACTTGATACCTAAGTTTATTGAACAATCAATCCGTTAGTACCAATTGCATTATCTTTGTTTATCCAATCATGCCTAATTGTTGAAAGCCTTAGTGTTCAATTACCCAAATCCTTAGTGTAATCATCTTTATCTTATTGTTTACAAGTATCGTTAATTATTTCTTACAAAGTCACTTTAAGTTCATATTAATCAACAAACTCTTCAACCAATTTTCTAAATACCAAATTCATAAATTAGCATCTTCATAAAACAACAAATTCAAAGTTAACTAGGAAATACTCACTAACCACACGCTCCTTGGATTGATACCCTACTTACCCTATCTATTTAGGTTATTTAGGCTTTGTATGAACCGTGACGACCGGCTCATCAAATGGCGCCGTTGCCGGGGAGCTAGTGCGCTTAGTGTTTAGTTTTTAGTTGATTATTGTGATTAACTGTTTAATTTGTCTTTGTTACTTCTTTTTGTTCGTTTTTACACGTGGTGTGTGAAGTGTGCAGGTGACAGATAATGCGTGCATGCCACTTGTGTAAAATCTGAAGATTGGGAATTTAGCAAGACTTGATCGTCATCATCACAATGTATTGGGAAGATGATGATAATACTTGTCCTTGTTGTGGGAGCCCATATCATTTGTGGCGAGATTGTCCAGTGGCCCGTAGGAAAATGGAAGCATTTAAAGAACGAGAAGATCGTATTATTTTTGGGCTCGAAAAACCTGGAGGTTCACATTTATCTTCTTCACATCGTCAGTCATGCTATTCAAACTCCCAAGGCTATTATCAGTTAAATAACAGGTATCAAGGGAGTTCATTTAGCCAAAGGACGCAACAATATCGAAACCATGAGGAATATGATGACTACTATACTAATAGCCCTCAACCGGCATATGAAGAACCTCAAAACTCACTAGATTCCAAGTTTGATGCTATCATAAATATGATGAAAGAGTCGCAACAGCGAAATGAAGTGAGAGACAGAGCTCATGAAGCTTTGGTCATGCAGGTTCATCAACTAGCCGAGGAATTTGCCCAACTTAAACGTGAGCGTGATGAGTTGGCTAGTGGTGTAGTGGTAGATGCTGATATAGATGAAGATACTGCAAGTCTTTCTGAATGGTTAAACCCAACTGAAGACTTAGCACCTCATGAAGATTTGGTGGCTGAGGTGAAAGTTCCTCATGAATCGCACCCCGTGTTGCTTAAGGCACCCAATAAAGAGGAGGATGAAGGTTCAAAGATGAAGAAGAGGAAGGTGAGCTGGGAGGACATTGGGCAATTTATTGTAAAACGGCCCCGCAACAAGAATGACTCAATTCTCATGCCAATAACTTGGAAGCAATTGTGGATTTGGCATGTGAACTACCGAGTGTATGTTGGAAACTCGGTAGGAAAATGTGGGATAAAACTTTCATGCATATATTTGATGAACAAGTGGAAGGAGAAGGAACAGATTGGAGAACATAAAGTAAACTACCGAGCTTATCTTGGTAACTCGGTAGGAAAATGTTCACTTCGACCACCGTGAGTAAGAGGTACTTGTTAGTTTTTGTATATTTTTGTATTTTTTTTTCTTTTTGTTCGTTTTTTTATTTTTGGTAGGTAAATAAACGTTGTGGGTGTGTTTCCTATATAACCCTCACGAGACCTCACTCGTCCTCATAACCGGGCTACCGGGAGGTTTAAAGGATCTATCTTAGTTAGTGTATATTTTGTCCACTGATCAAAACTAACTAAAAGATTACTTGGTAATGCTTTTCAACAAAAAAGTAAAACCGATAACTCTTAATGTTTTTGTGAGAAGCTTGCTTCTACACACTTGCGAGTTGCAGGTTTATTTATGATGGAAGTGGAACTATTTTGTTGAAAAACACATGGAATTGAAGAATGAAGAACAACCAGGTGCATCTATTTCCATCTCTTTAATTTTGATCGTTTACTTAGATTTAATAAGTGGATTGTAAACTGTATATTGTTGATTGGGGTGAATTCTTTGGTTTGGCTTTATCTCATTCCTGTAAACAATTTGAAACTTTCCCTACACATTGAGGACAATGTGGACTTTAAGTGTGGGGATGGGGGAATAGCCAAAAATTTAAACATTTTGAAATCCACCATTTAAACACTACACATTGAGGACAATGCTGGACTCTAAGTGTGGGGATGGGGGAATAGCCATTTAAATGAAAATTTTTAAAGACCCTCAAGCTTAAACTTTAAGAAAACCGTTTCTTTCACCATGGTATTGGATCACAAAATCCGACCCCTAATCATGGTCATAATTCTTTAAGTTCCTTGATGTGTTTTTCCAAGGATGGTTTTTGCAAAATGTGGATTGCCTAGTTAGAAAAGACTAAGGAAAAATATAGCACTTTTGCATATCGGCAACCCATATTCCCTTTAGGTTCAGGAAGATATTGTTGAGCCACCACAACATGCTAACACCCTACAAAAATCTGTTTCACATCTTTCGGCATGTTGTGTTCAATTGAATTGAGTGTACTATTATAGGCGCATAAAGTAGAACTTGCAATTTTTGATACGCCCACCACTTTAGATTAATTGTGACACAGAAATGATTAAGGCATTAGGTCTATCTAGCCTTTTCATAAAAAAAAAAAAAAAAAAACTTCCCTAGTTAAACAAACTTGAGCCTTTAACCTTTCAATCGTTCACCCATGTCAACCCATTTGACCCATTTAGCCTTTTCAATTTTTAAACCCAAATGATGAAAATTCGGTCATAGGATTTTGATTTGTATTGTATATAGTTTGTAATGTGAGTTTAAAAAAAAATGAAAAGCATGAGAACAAATACGCTTCAAACAAATGGAAGTTCTCATAGAAAAGCACAAAAATATGCTTGAGTTAGTAATTGAATAAAAGGCGAAACATTGCCTTATAGTTTAGTGATTGTTTAGTTGATGTAATAAAAGTCGAATTTTCATCATTATAGTCACTAATAAATATCCCTTTCCATACCCTTCGCCTAGCCCCATTACAACCCGTTTTAAAGACCTTTTGACTTGTGTCACTTTTGAAAAATTTTGTGGAAGGTGATTGAATTGCAAGCTTATGCTAACATGCCCTATGATCGGTTTCGAGTGATTGATATGAAATACTAGCACATTACTTGCTAGCCGAGATAGTAAACCGAGTGGAGTGAACCATTGTGAGGGGTGTGCAAAAATGTGAAATCGGATCTAGTTGGATTTGGCTAGGCATTTGTTTTTAATAAACATATAAAAAAACCTTGGAATGTAAATCTACTGACAGGCGTAAGTCTTGTGAATTAGGGTATGACTAGGGGCCATTTTTGAGAATCGATAAAATGGTTGGAATTGGTTAAATTGTTGATTAAGCATGGTTTACTGATTTGCTTGAGGGCAAGCAAAAGATAAGTGTGGGGATGTGATGGGTTAGCTAAAAGATGTGTATAAAAGCGTCCTTAAATGAATTTTAAGGAGTGATAAGTTGTCAAATGGTGTTGCTTTGATGTTATTATGTATTTCAGGATTTGATGATTAAAGGAGGCAAATATGACGTTTTGGAGCTGCTCGGGCGAGATACGGAAGCATAAACGAGCTGGAAAATCAAAATCTGAGGTTGAAGGAGGTTTTGGCGTAGGATACGCCAAAACTGGCGTATCCTACGCCAGTGGCGTAGGCAAGAACACAACAGCTTGCGTAGGGCAGCAGACATCAGCTCAGGCAAATCTGATTTAGCGTAGGATACGCCAAAAGTGGCGTATCCTACGCCAAAAGTCAAAATGGTCAAAAAACTTCCTTTTTCAAGTCAATGATCATCAAAAACATTTTAAAGGCGAATTTATGACCCAAGACTGGTTTTTTGGCTGTTTTGATCTCTATCTTGATTATAAAAATCAACACCATTGAAGACATATTATCACACATTATTCTCTAAGCTTATTACACAATTTCTTTGAAGATTGAAGAACATATTTTGAAGATGATGAACACCATAGCCATGTTTGGCTAAAACTCTTGTATTACACTAGGGATGTAAGTTTTTAATACCTAGGGCTTTAACATTTGGGCATTGCTTAAACTTTTGATTAATGTTTTTATGTACTTGAATTACTTGTGTTGACTAGTGATTAATCTTATGTTGAAATCATTTCTAGTTAATTGATCTTGTGCCAATTTCTAAATGATATGAACATGGTTCCTTGCATCAACACTATCATAGGATTGTATGTTCTAAATGATAAAGTATAGTTTAGTCCATTGTGAATGTTGATGAAACTTGATACCTAAGTTTATTGAACAATCAATCCGTTAGTACCAATTGCATTATCTTTGTTTATCCAATTATGCCTAATTGTTGAAAGCCTTAGTGTTCAATTGCCCAAATCCTTAGTGTAATCATCTTTATCTTATTGTTTACAAGTCTTGTTAATTATTTCTTACACATTCAATTTATGCTTCATATTAATCAACAAACCTTTCAATCAAATTTCTAAACACCAATTCATAATTTACATAAGTAATTAGCACCTTCATAAACGACAAATTCAAAGTTAACTAGGAAATACTCACTAACCACACGCTCCTTGGATTGATACCCTACTTACCCTATCTATTTAGGTTATTTAGGCTTTGTATGAACCGTGACGACCGGCTCATCAATAGTGTAGCGCCAAGTGTGCGTTTTGGTGTGAGTTTTTATTTCGGACAAATGGGTTAATATAAGGTATTGGTGCTTCCCTCCCCGGCTACATATATCCTTCGCATTTAGTTCGTTTCGTGGTGTGTGTCTTTTTTCTTCTTCTTGGGGTATTCGTGTTCATTGCAATGCAACATTGATTGGGTGTATAAAGTTGGTTCTGATGGTTTTATGCAGCGTTGTTGCAAAGTATTTCAGCATGTTATGCGCTGAATTATTATATCTGCAAGTATATGCAGCAACTACATACAAATGCTGCTACATGATCGTCAAAAGCGCAAATCAGTTTATTTGTGCAGCGTTTACAGAGTATATCAGCACGTATTGTCCAGACAAAAATAGATCAGCTTGTTCTTGCAGCTATGCAGCTTTCGGTCAAGTCTTTTAGCAACATATGCTCTCGGCGGAGTCTTGGCGAATTCATATGGTAAACGTATGGCCTGCATAGTGCAATTGATCACATTCTGGATGTATTTTGGAGCAATGGATGTATTAAGCACGATTGGTTTTTACCTATTCTGCTCTAAATGAAAACATAACTCTTATTTACAGTTTTATTTACTGTAAAAAAATTCATTAGAAACTCGTGCGTCACACATGTTATGACATTTTTTTGTTTTTTATTTATTATTAACGTGTACAGCCACATGATCCACGCCCACCATCTGAGCCGTCGTTGCCGGTGGTTTGACAGCCATGCATGGCGACGATGGTTGTGCACTGTCATTGTTACAACCGGGCTGATACGACACTTGAACTGTTGACCTGGTACGACGGTTGAACTGGTATGTGTCAAATAGAGTATCAGCAGACGATCATTATGAACATTTTTACTTTCTGTTGACTACTAATAGTTTCTTATGACTATTATGAACATTTCTTATGGTTTGTGGAAATTCTAGACCTTCTTTGCATGTTTGAGACCTTAGAGGATCTATGACTATTTTCTGTCGAATGGAATAACATGTTAGAAATACGGAATGGGTTATGATTCGTAATAGACATCATAATTGAATATGATACTAGTCGAGACACCCGCTACAACGCGCGGGCCTTCCCACTAGTATCAAAAGAAGTGGCGGAGCTACATAGTGGTTATATGGGTCGAATGTCAGATGTTAAAGGTTTGGGTTCGTATGGTAGTTTCTTTTTTTTTTTTTTTGAACGGCCAACGAATCAATTCCGAGCACTCTCGAACACCCTTTTGGCGAATCAGGTACTCGAGAGTACCCGGGCCACCAATTGCCACCAATTCCCGGGAAAACCCGACCACTCACCCGCCCGAAGGCACGACGGTGAAATAGTCGGTAAAACCGGTCGGGATCAGGACTCGAACCCAAGCCAATGGCCGGGTCATCCTTCATTTCCCATCGTATGGTAGTTTCTATTTGAGTTCTACCTGATCCAATTAAGATACCCACAAACCTCAATGAAATTTCTTTTGGCTCCGTCACTAATTAAATGCGTATTTATTTAGTTTTCAAAATTTAAATCTTATATAGTTTGCGTATGTCTCATCACTATTTCTTTGATTTTATCCCCTTCATAATAGAATTTTTTTAGAATATAATATTGTGCAACTATACATAACCATATACATATCTATCTATATATATAAAAGAAAACGTATATGCTGACGTGGCGTGCAATGGAGGGCTCAACCTTTCTTTGAGAGTGCCACGTGGCACCATAATTGAATGATTTCAGTGTTTTTGAATTATTTCCTTTTTTTAGTTAAATTAAGTTATTTTAGGAAAAAAGAATTTAAAATTTTATCTCTCATATTTCCTCCCATAATTTTTAAACGTTTATATCTTTTATATACGAGATTTTTTAAAGAAAAAAAATAACACCGAATTAACGAGCGTTTTATTATCTTTCCAACGAGTACCATAGTGCTATATAAAAAACGGAGAAAAAATCGACTATTTTTTGTAGGGTTTCGTTCATACAGAAAAAAACACACAAAGTGTTCATGTTATTCATTAATCATGTTTTTTTTAAAACCAAGTTCTTATCTACGATGTTGAAAATCAGCCCAATCGCCATGTTATCATTGGAATTTACTAGGTATACTTCATCAAGAGAAGCTAGGAGAAAGAATCGCGCAACACTGCAACACATGGTGTCAGCTTATAACAAGGTTATTTATTTATTTAATTACAAGAGTAATAATTATTACTATTAGTATTAGTATTATTAGAATGGTTATATTTTTCAATCCCGGGACGCTCCCAGGAAGATTTGATAGTTGCTGACGTGGCGTTCAATTGTGGCCACAACCATCTCTTGATTATGCCACGTGGCATAATGAGATGCAATGGTTACAACTTCCAACTTAAGTGTTTGTTTAGTTGATTAGGTTAGGAATTATAAGAGCCATTAGAATGTGAGAAATTAGAGAGATGTGGTGAGTTTTTGAATAGTTGCAGCTTACATAAGTGATTCTTTAGATGATTACTGATTAGATTTTAGATTAGGGAATATGAGTTATTACTGATTAGAATAATATGAACATGCAATGATTGAGAGATTTTGTGGTTAGTTAACTTGAGCCATTTACAATA
Source organism: Ambrosia trifida (assembly GCA_028751855.1). Classification (NCBI taxonomy): domain Eukaryota; kingdom Viridiplantae; phylum Streptophyta; class Magnoliopsida; order Asterales; family Asteraceae; genus Ambrosia; species Ambrosia trifida. The sequence goes on along the minus strand of CM054124.1, from coordinate 21,375,336 downwards.
GATTATCACGTAAAATTAGATTTTTCAACCCCGGGACCCTCCCGGGGTAATCAGCTAGTCTATACATATAATAAACCAAAGCCATTTTAATAACATGACATTCAAGGAGGAATTCTTTTCCTTGAGTGTGTCATGTGTCATCCCATGTGACATTGAGATATTTTAGGAAAAAAAAATTTTAAAAACAAAATTGGATTTTTTTCTCTTATCTCTTCTGTTCCCTGAGTGTGCCATATGTCATCCCATGTGGCATTGAGATATTTTAGGAAAAAAAAAATTTAAAAACAAAATTGGATTTTTTTCTCTTATCTCTTATGTTTTTATGACAGTTTTTATTAACATTTTAGCGACACATTTTATAACAGGATTTTATGACGTTCATTTTGCATGTCATAATTTATTAATCTAAAAAAATTTCTGTAAAATTACAGATCTACCCTCCTGGATTTATAGCCACTTTATTATATGCAAAATAATTAGCAAACTAATAACAAAAACATCATTTCATTATATAATCCATATTTATCACATTACAAACTAATCCGAGACAACGTTTAACGTTTACAAAAATATTGTATCGACATTACATTGCCTTCAAACAAGTTTCGATCATTTGAAAATAAATGTCGCGGCGTAGCATGACCATTCTTCGTGAATGACATCCATGTCCTCATTCTCGTAATGATCCGTTCCTCCCTGTATAGAATTGTCTATTAAAGCAGATAATTACCGTTGCCAAACCCACAGAAAATCAGCAATGAAGATGTCCTCTATTTCTCCACTGCAACATGACAAAACCATTATTAGAGCTTATCTTCAGCCCTGAAACCAATTAAAACCCCGCAAAAGGCGTCTAAAATTAAGCGCATTCGCAAGAGACCATTCCCCGCAAAAAACTACATCATCGGCATACATAAAATGCGACAGAAGAGGCCCCGAATCTGCCACGCGTATCCCATGAAATACTCCCAAAAAACACACTTGCTTCATAATCCGAGTGAGACCCTCCATAGCAATAATAAATAAAAGGGGGATAACGGGTCCCCTTGGCGAAGGCCACATTGACAAGAAAACTCATACGTTGGTGAGCCATTGACTAACACCGACGCACGTGCATTTTGGACAATCGACATGACCCACCCTCTCCACCTAGGCGAGAAATTCATTTGACCCATAATATCATCCAAATAGTTCCACCTCAACAAATCATACGCTTTAGCAATATCAACCTTAAGAAATAAGTCTTTTCTTTTCGCCTTTCAACTAAGCAATGGTTTCATTTAAAATTAACGGGCCATCAAGGATATCTCGGTCACTCAAAAATGCCGTTTGTTCTTCAGAGACAAGCCGTGGCACCACATTTTTTAGGCGTATTACCAAAGCCTTGGACAGGACTTTATTTAACACCCCAACTAAATTGATAGGACGGTAGTCAGCCAGAGTAGGTTGACCCCGACCCTTTGGAATCAGTGCAATAAAAGCCGAGAAACATCCATCACTAACACACCCATTAGCATGAAATTCCATAAGCATCTTCAAAAAATCTTGCTTCAAAGATGACCAAAACTTCTTAATAAAAGTAAAATTAAGGCCGTCAGGCCCCGACGTTTTATCACCATCACAATCCCAAACTGCGTTTGTAATTTCTTCCATAGAAAATTGGGTTTCCAGGGACATAATTTCCTCATCAGATAGACGATATAAATCCGGACATAGAAAGGATGGCCTCGAAAGACAATTAAGACTAAATTTTTCTGCAAAAAACGATGCCACCTTATCCTTAACCACGACCGGACTCGACACCTACACCCCATCATCTCTAATCCCATGAATTCGGTCATTCGCCGAATTAAGCCTAATAGATTTAGATTAAAAAAAAATATCTTGGAGTGATTGGTGTAATTTCTCTTTCGAATTGATGTAATTTTGTTTTCCTTGCGGTCATAGGAGAAGCAAAAGGTGTTTATGATTGAATGAAGTTCTAACATTTAAAAAAAATCATCTTATTTGCTCTAACTTAAATAAATAAAGTTATTCAAAACAGTATAATAGAATAAAAAAAAAAAAAATACTTGTCTTCATGTGAAGTAAAAACACACTTGAGATTCCTTTTCCCCTATACGGGCTATACCCCAATTATTTCTTTTTGCCCTTCATAAATATGATAAAGATTAGTTGTTAAGTTAGTTGGATGTTTAATTGCTATTGGGGTTGGTGGCTCAATGGTAGAAACAAAGCTTTTAGAAACACCTAAGGAAGAAGTCATGGGTTCAAGTTTTACAAGGAGTAATTTACTCGTTCAAAAAAAAGTTGGATGTTTAATTATTTACTTACCGTAATAAAAACATTATACAAATAGAACTTTACTATCATTTTTAGTTTTAGTGAATTTATTGATACACCTAAAAAAACAGGTGACCGAATCGGTTGGTAAGCCGTAAGTGCGGCGATAAGGCATGGGAAAAAAGTAATAATTAATGAGACAGCGACTCACAAATTTATATTTTCAAATTAGCTTAACGTATACTATCACTGGAGTGCACCCCGGTGTTGCGAATGAAATATGCACATTAACTATATATTTATAGGCGTGTACTTTGAATAGTGATTTCTATGTTATTCATATATCTCCACTCATTTATTGAGTTTTCCATCTAAGTCCTCAACCCTCAATGACTTATCCCCATCGGTAACCTATATCAACCAACCTTTCACTTTCTTTCCCCTACACAATCTAACCGTACTCAAAATTTAACACACATTAACAACTCAATCCAACCTAAAAATATTTTTTGGACGAACTCGATTTTTAATAAAATTTATATCGAGATATTCACAATGAAAAAATTAAGAAATATGGTGTATTTAGTTTCTTTTTAAGTTTGAACATTACAACTTATTTGAGTAATTAAATTAATGGGCGATTTAGTTTGGGTTGCGACCATGGTTGCTCCACCAACCGATTGTTGGTATAAATTTCTTAAATGTCTTATTAGTGAACAACCCAACTCTTGATCACCAATGGAGATAATCTAAGTTAAATGCGTCTCTGCTACATAGTTAAAGAAACAACGACAACAAAAAAGTTACAACGAATTAAAAAAAAAGTAAACATTGAAATTGATGATAAGAAAAGTAATCAAATTCAAAGTTCAAACTAACAACGGTAGCATCTAAAACTTGATCTAAATTATTTTTCAAGCTTGAAACCGCGTTTATGATGTTGCAAAGGCATTTTCATATCATATATCGACTTGAAAAAACATCATTCTAGCAATCTAACTAACAGTTGATTCTAATTTCCACTCATATTACCAATACGACCCTGAAGCATTACCTGTCGTTAAGGAAATGAATTAAGAATATGGTCAAAACAAATATCACAAAAGTCAGGGAATTACACTATATTAATAATCATGTGACTTTGAACAGTACTTTTGATTTTCGCCTTTTTTTTTGTAAGTTAATAAGTATGAATGGTTATGGATAAATTTCAGATATTAGTGTGATGGCGTGGTGGTTAGTTAGTTTGTTTGCTATATAGAATACTCGGGTTCGAATCCTGCTCCTCATGTTTAGCTGCCCTAAAATTTTTTTGCTGCTGCTTTTTTTATAACACGTGGCTACTCAATATGGCAGACATGTGTTTTCCACTATGTGAATTTTTTCCACTTATAAGGTGCATGTTTTTGTTTCATAAAAATCTTCTTCGGCTTCTTCACTGTGTTTTCCTTCTCTTTACACGCAGGTAACGACGATAGCTTTTCCTTCGGTTTAATTTTGTTCGTTTGTATTTTTCATCTGGTCTTTTTGGTGTGTACATAATCATACGTCTTTTGGTTAGCTTATTTGATTTTCAAGTATGATTCAAATTTGTTGGTTTGTTTATTTTTTTTGGTCTTGCATGTTGCACACCATGTGTTTGGTTAAATGTTTCACTTTTTTTTGGTTTGCATGCAAGTTTATTTTCGTTTATTTTTGGTTGATTAGCATGCATGTTTCTGTGTTTTTTTGTTCCTGTTGTTTGTGATAAGATTTTTCATTATTGTTTTTGAAGATGTTGGTTTGTGTGATTGTGTAGCTGTTTATTAACATGTTTATATCTGTTGTTTATCTGTAATGTTTTTGGTGTTTTTTATTTAATATGTGTCATGTTTAATGGGAATTTGTTTATGATCATTGTTTCGGATCATCTTCGTTGGGTAATAAATTTGTTTTCGTTAGTGTTTTGGTTTGCATGCAAATTTCGATGTTCTTGGCTGTTTATTTTCGTGTATTTTTGGTTGATTAGCATGCGTGTTTCTGTGTTTTTTTGTTCCTGTTGTTTGTGATAAAATTTTTCATTATTGTTTTTGAAGATGTTGGTTTGTGTGATCGTGTGGGTGTTTATTAACATGTTTTTTACTGTTGTTTATTTGTAATGTTTTTGGTGTTTTTTATTTGATATTTGTCATGTTTAATGGATATTTGTTTATGATCATTGTTTCGGATCATGTTGCTTGGGTAATAAATTTGTTTTTGCTGGTTGGTTGTATGTATATGTGAGTGATTTTGTTTGGCTTATGATCATTGTTTTAGAGTTTTCTTGCTTACATTACTTTATAAATAGATGGGTTAATCCCGCTATTTTAGAGATCGATTTTATTAAACTGAAATCCTTCAAGGGCTTTTACTTGAAATGCCATTTCATAATCTAAGAATCTCTTTGCATATTTATTATCATATACATTCAATTGCTTAGATTCTCATTAACTGTCTTTAGTTCATTACATCCAGGGGGGGGTAATAACTCCTGTTGAAAGTGAAACTTTATAACTAAACACTTCATATATTCCGCTGTGCAAACTGCTTTGATAAACTTACAAACACATAAGTGTTCATAAGCAAACAACTGTTAAAGAGCTAACTGATCCAACAATTGGTATCAGAGCCCTGGTTTATCTGATCAAATATCAATCTAACAAATTGAGAATCAGACACAGGCTCTCATTGATATTCAATAAAGGATAAAAGTTCACTTTTTCAACATCCATCACTTTGAGAGAAACTTGACAAATCAATACTCTCAAAAATGGATTCTCATAATACTGGATCTGCCAATAAGCCTCCTATGCTTGTTCGTTCAGAATACAACATATGGCAAAAAAGGCTGGCACATACTCTGTCTCAGACAAACACTGGTTGTTGGAGATCTGTAATGTATGGACCCCATAAACCAGTAAACATAAATCTAGAAACTAAAGTTGAAATACCAAAAGAACCAAAAGACTACACAAATAAAGATTTCCTTAAACTTGAGCTTGATGCCAAGGCTTTCTCTATGTTGGCAATGGCTCTCCCAAATGAAATCTACTCTGGACTTTTACATTGTGAAAGTGCCAAAGAGCTTTGGGACTGCCTAAAAGAGCAGTTTGGAGGAACTGAAGAGGTGATTACCAACACCAGAGAAATCCTTGCTCAGCAATATGAAACATTTACTCACATTAATGGGGAAACTTTGACACAACAGTTTGAAATATTCTCCTCATTAATCTCTGAGTTGAAATTAAATGGCCAGACCTACACAAATGTATCTATGCTTCATAGATTTTTAAGGTCATTACCAGAAAAATAGGAAACTTACTCTATAGTCCTCAGATCTACACCAGACTTTAACTCCCTCACTCTTACAAAATTACATCGGAGATTGCTAACTTTTGAAAGAGAAATAGATCAAAAGAAAAAGTTGCAAAATTCTAGCAAAACAGCTGATGACTATGTACCAGGTAGTACAACACTTTTAGGACAAGACTCACCTTCTTGTTCAAATAATTTTGGATCTTTTGACCACATTGACATAACTGCTGGGATCTCATCAGAAAGATCATATCCAGCTTATGACAATTATGAAAATAGTCAAACTGCTGATAACATGTGTAACACCCCAAAGTCTCGAAGTGATTACGTCACCTTACGTGTCTCTTAAACGGGTCGGGTCGGACCTGACCACCCGGTTATCCAAATTAAATATTCAAGTTCGAATCTCGCGCTCAACCGTTTCAACCGAATATATAAATAATAATTAGTGAATTATTATTATCGCGGTTAGACGCTCCTTATCTGTTAATAACCCACTACCAAACGCCCGTTATTCTTTTGTTATACTCGTTACCAAACACCGCGAGTCTCAGTAATTATCCCCGTAGCCAAACACCCTCTATTTAATTTATCCTATATAAACCACCCCTCTTTCCCTCATCTCGCTGTTCTCTCTCTCTGCAGATATATATACACCCACATAAGTATGAATGCTCTGATCAAGAACACGGCAACAACCGGGGACCCATGGCAGGCTTACGCCGCCTCTGTCTCCGGCATCATCATCGCTGGACAGCCATGGCGGCTGTTGCCGCCTCCGCTGCTGTTCCGGCTATTGTCTCCGGCCGCCTGCATCTATCCTTTCAATTAATCCGGTAAGCCACGCATCTATTTCTCTTTACAAATGAAACCCGGTACCCTGTTCATCTCTTATATCACCGGTAAACTACCCCGACGTCACAGACATCATCAAGCTCCGACCTGACAATCTTTTCCCTTCGCCTTTCGGGTACAGTTGATAAAACGGACAGTCACCGGAGCCGGTGATTGTCATCGGGTAGCTCCCTGTATTTCAGCATTCAATAACGTAATAACTGGTGAACCATACCTACTCGTCCCTCTGTTACTACCTGTGTGGAGACAGTCACCGGTCATGGTGACTGTCGAATAAGCCGTATAACCAGCCAGATATAGGGACCGGTCAGTTCCTGTTCGGGTTCCGGTAGAACCCCGGTGAAGCTCCAGTTATCAAACCCTCCTTCTGTTTGAACTACCCGGTACCAAACCCACCGATTAAATTATCGAACCATAGCCTTGAAGCTAACTTCTGAATCCCGAGCCTTGTTCCGATTAGAAACCCGTTGGTTCAGTTGTCATGATCCTTCGGTACCTTTATTTCCGGTTGGAATTATGACCGGGTATGTTTCCGGTTGATCGGATATTCATTAGTTCATTGGGTGATGGTTAATTCATTGTCCCTCTTTATTTGGCTAATACCCGATTATAGTTCTATTGATTAAGTTACTTATTCAATATTATAAGCCGATATTAACTCACTGGTTATGGTATTTGCGAGGTACCGATAATCAAGTTGGAGGGTACAAGTCGTTACCGAGTCGACTCAGTGACTCGATCAACACCCGGAATAGAACCCGGTTTAATAACTAGACGAGGAGTATTATTAGAATTATACGAATATATATATATAATACGAGTAACGTACGGACTTGATAATAATAATAAGAGACTAATAATTATATATAAAATATATACGTTTATATATAAGATTCGATATATAAAACGATATACTAAGCTCGGGTAAGAATGTCTAGAGTTCTTATTAGGTTCGCGTGCCAAGCTGTAAAGGCCAGCTTTGTTTCTTTTCGCCTAGATTGACCAAACCCCGAGTTTAGGATTATCTAATATATACCGGATTCCATATATATAAATTGTATATATGATATATATCCTAAGTATTACAATCTAACAAGTCCCACGCGTTAAACGTATCAATATATATATATGAAATATAATTGTAATAAGAGGATTAGCTGAAGATATAATGCAAACAAGTGAGTATCGTGAACTCCCCTCTTTTACCGTTTTATTAAGTGTTTTAGGGGAAATACATGTCATTTAGAAAACATAATGCTTTACATAAAAGAATAACGATTTATAGAAGTTATAGAAAGGGGCAATAGAAACAACGAGGACAGTACTGGACGGTATCGCCATTTCCTTTCTTGTCTAACTAGAGGACAAGAACCAGTTTACCCGAGTAGAGGGTAAAATAATCATATATTATCACAAGCAGAGTGATACCATAGAAAGGAATGGCAACTTATAGAATCTAATCGAAATAATAGAAATATAATCGAATTGATAGAATATCTAGTTCCCCTCCAGAATATAGAATCGTAAAGCATATTTATAAAAGATTATTATAAAAGAATTATTAATAACGAACTGGCCATTCACTTTATAAAATACGAGACCTCACACAACTTTATGTTGACAGAAACTATTTTTGACATGTGTTCAGGTAACCCAACAGAAATGATGACGTGGATCCTGGAAGACTACAAGACTGTTATAACCCTGGATTCCGCTGTGTAACTCCGATAACCCGACCCGACAACCCGGCCACATCAGCCAGGGTCGTTACAGTTGGTATCAGAGCGGCACTTATAACAGTTTTGAAGTCTGTAGTCATCCGGGATCTACCAGAATGTTTTTCTAAAAAGAAATGTTGCTTAGTAAAATAAATTAGAAATATTTAGGATATCAGGATTAGTAAAGAAAATATCAGTCGAGTAAATTTTTGGGTACCTAAATGTCAAAACCATTATAAAGTTGGTGAGAACTATAACCGTATATTAGAATTTAAAACGAATCCACCACAAGAAATTACTAGAATGATTATGTGAGATAAATTGACAATTCTGTACACAGTTGTGAATTTATATGCACATTAATTTCTGGGAAATCTTACAGGATATTAAGGCTACAATAAATGAGAAATAATATACAGAAAAGAAACCAGATATATTAAAAGAAATCAGAAAATAAATTCCGATATAAATAAGAAATGACAGAAATTTTAGAAATATATATGTAAATAGATATAAAAATTACAAAAGTATCCTTCGACAATTAAATCGACTTATACGAGAGTTTAGAAATCATATTTCACTCTCTAGAAAACTCGTCGATTTATAATCATTCGTCGCGCATTCCAGAAATTTCGTATAAATTATCCAATTATTTCGGTCTCGGCAATTATTCAGATCATTAACCTCACGGTTATTCCGATATATATATAAAGAAAATACAAATATACGCTACAACTTGAACATTCCTATGCTCGAGTTCCAGAAATTATTATTTTTTTTTACACCGTAATTTCCGAAATTTTTATAAAATCTGATATATAAATATTGTGTTTCCTAAGAATTTTCCTCGATTATTTAAAATGTTTTAAATCTTTTAAGTATAATTTTGGAAGCTTACTAATTTGATACTTAGTTATTATTATTTTTACTAAACCAGTATTTCGATTTTAGTAAAAATATATATATATATCCCGATTTTTCAATAACGATTTATTCAAATTTATAAGACTACGAAAAGTCCGTCGATACTATAATTTACGTTTTATTAAATCTATTATCGATACTCCGTATAATTATTAAAACGTCCCCCGAATCTATTTTAATAGTACGTTTTCAGATAAATCAGTATAATTTATTTGACAGTAAAAGTTTGACGTTCACATTTTTAGAAAATCTATTTTATCTTATTTTTTTTTTGTTACATAATAAAGAATTTTGTTTATTAAAATATAAGAATTCAGACATTAAGAAAGTTTTTACTACGACTCTTTTGAATCTTAAATTTTATAAAACTCGAATCAGTATTATTATTATAAATTATTTCCAAGAATTTTTATATAAAAGAACTACGACCGCACTATTTTACCGAAACATATTTTCTACCGTATATAATGTTATTCTCATAAAAGTTTATTTATCAAATTCGTATTCGTGTATATATATATATATATATATCAAGAGCCTTTTTCCGTATAATTTCGTATGTATATTCGATCATATAAATTCTTCGATATTTTTCCGATATAAACGATAAATAATATACATATTCCGTTTTATAATCTAAACCCATCTCGGTCATTATATAAAAATCTCGGTTAGAGGTCCTCCTCGATCCTTCCAGAATATAAATAATATTTGGACCACAATACTATTCTCGAAATTCCGTAATCAACATACGCTGGTATCAGTCGGACAAAACCGAATTCTTACTCGCTCGATTACACGAAAATATAACTATCATCTTAATCCGACGACTCGAATAAGTCAAGGATATTAAGAAGATTGGATGGTTATATTAAATACCCTTTGACACGAACAAACTCTTGAATGATTGACAGTCTATTTCGTTAGACTTAGATCTATAAGTTCTATCCCGAATAATATAATTTCAACCCAAGAGAAATAAAAGAACAGAATATCGAAATAATATGTAAGGGACACATACCTATTGTGATTAAAATAAACGAATACTGGAATGTTAGGTGAGGTGGAATAATAATTATGGTTGCAAACATAATTATGAATGCCACAGGCACAGGAACATTCGAGTAGGAGTTTATCAAGATCACAGTATGTTTGAGTCACGAACATATTAAAAGAAATAATAAGAAAATAAATAATAGGAAGAAATATAAATCTGAATTATCAGCATATCGTATGTGGAGAATACGACCACAAAACTGGCAATATTGTTGAAATTCCTTTGTGAATGCAACTAAGAATATATTCGCAGAATAGAAACCACCGATTGGTTAAATTCTACGAATCAAAGAAATCAGTTTATTGATTTTGATTGCCAACCAAAGCTAGTTATATGTCCTCTGTGTAATCCCTGTGGCAAAGGAAATTCGGACCCTTACAGAAGGTATATCCGGACATTTGCCACTAAGTCACAGGATTCTTTATGAGGATATATACTACTATGAACAAATCTTCGCAGTCACTTCGTATAAAAACTCACGTGAGTTATAATACAATCAATTTGGTAAAACGGTCAAGTGTTACCAAGTTGGAAATTTAAGAAGTGATAAAAGAATTGTTAAAATTCCAAAGAATATAACAGATAAAAATCTATATGGATTCGGAAACCAGAGATGGTAGAATCCAACGAATTATTAAAAGAATTAAATACCAAGCGGAATCGCGTAGAGATTCACAAGGTATAATCGAAATTAAAACGAAAAATGAATAGAGTTATGCTCATTTTTCCAATGAAACTCTCTGGCCAAAAGAAGGATGGATTTCCTATTCCGAATAACGGCTTATGAGAGTTATTATAAGAAATCACTGTTCTGGCAAAAACTGTCTATACGAATATCTCAACGAAATAAGCCTCGCTTATAATAAGTTGGATTAAGAAAATATGATATATTGCCTAAATATAAGTCTATCGGAATGTGTTTTCAGACACCAATAATATAGACTTTGATCGAATATATATATATATAAGAAGGAATTATTCCAAGCAAACGTATATTATAGAAATACTGAGTTTATAGTGTGTGCTATAGATATTAGCAGTATTTGCTTGGAGATAAAAGAATATAAATGAATAAATAAAAGAATATAAATCGACAATAAAAAGAATTATAAAAGACATCCGATATGTCTGAAAAATAGAAAGGCATCCGATATGCCGAGAAATATAATTATCAGAATAAGAATATAAACATTAAAAGAAATTATCAAGATAGAGATATAAGTCGTACGAAAACGACTAGAAATTTTATAAGAAATATTTACCGAGAGTGTATCGAATCTCGAACTAGAATTAAGAAAGAATTTTACAGAAACAGTTAATGCGATAAGTATAGAAATCCGGAATGATAATCATGATTTTGAGAAAGACTGAATGATGCATTGTTCTTAGAATTTCAAAGTCAAAAGAATCGTAACGACGACTGTTACCAGTAGATTCTGAGACTATAAAAAGAAAGTACATATATTGACTGTAGAATTGTGAAAGACCTTGTTCATGACAATACAATGAGAAAAGTCAATTAATATGTATTAGAAACAATGCAGTTAATCATCAATGAAATAGTCAGAAAGATTATTATAGATGATTTAAGAGAAATCTCAATTATCCATGAATTAGTCTTTTCCGGTACCTTTAAGAATTCAGAGAAGATACGTCTAATGATACGAGAAACCTCCTAAGTATACCCACGAATAGTGGTAACTTAGAGATCAACCATGTAGATGGAATTGAAGGATAGAATTTGTAAGAATTAACCCGATAGTTACCAAAGGTTATCCCTACTCTTAAGAATCGGAATTACAATGATGGTAAAATCTAAAGTTCGAATAAAAGAGGTAGTAGCTCGGATCCCGTTCAAATCGTAATAACGAAGGGACTTCCGTATCTATCTCTTGAGAACTATCTAGAATCCATCATTGTAAACGAATCCGAATATCAAACGATGGAATTATAGTATCAATACGAAAACCTTTAATAGCCATATCGAAATAATACAGATAATCCATGTATCTGAATTAATATGACTATAGCAAGAAAGGTTAAAACGTAATTAGAAATATGATCAAAATGTAGTCATACAGATTGACATTTCTAATATTGGATTGATACAAGATCGATTTCCTCGCAAACCATGAGAACCAATCATGTCTCGATGACAAGTATTTCGTTCTAATGATAATGTCCTTATAGATTGAGAATATAAAGGACAAGATCATTCAAATTTCGGGGACGAAATTTCCTAAGGGGGGGAGATTGTAACACCCCAAAGTCTCGAAGTGATTACGTCACCTTACGTGTCTCTTAAACGGGTCGGGTCGGACCTGACCACCCGGTTATCCAAATTAAATATTCAAGTTCGAATCTCGCGCTCAACCGTTTCAACCGAATATATAAATAATAATTAGTGAATTATTATTATCGCGGTTAGACGCTCCTTATCTGTTAATAACCCACTACCAAACGCCCGTTATTCTTTTGTTATACTCGTTACCAAACACCGCGAGTCTCAGTAATTATCCCCGTAGCCAAACACCCTCTATTTAATTTATCCTATATAAACCACCCCTCTTTCCCTCATCTCGCTGTTCTCTCTCTCTGCAGATATATATACACCCACATAAGTATGAATGCTCTGATCAAGAACACGGCAACAACCGGGGACCCATGGCAGGCTTACGCCGCCTCTGTCTCCGGCATCATCATCGCTGGACAGCCATGGCGGCTGTTGCCGCCTCCGCTGCTGTTCCGGCTATTGTCTCCGGCCGCCTGCATCTATCCTTTCAATTAATCCGGTAAGCCACGCATCTATTTCTCTTTACAAATGAAACCCGGTACCCTGTTCATCTCTTATATCACCGGTAAACTACCCCGACGTCACAGACATCATCAAGCTCCGACCTGACAATCTTTTCCCTTCGCCTTTCGGGTACAGTTGATAAAACGGACAGTCACCGGAGCCGGTGACTGTCATCGGGTAGCTCCCTGTATTTCAGCATTCAATAACGTAATAACTGGTGAACCATACCTACTCGTCCCTCTGTTACTACCTGTGTGGAGACAGTCACCGGTCATGGTGACTGTCGAATAAGCCGTATAACCAGCCAGATATAGGGACCGGTCAGTTCCTGTTCGGGTTCCGGTAGAACCCCGGTGAAGCTCCAGTTATCAAACCCTCCTTCTGTTTGAACTACCCGGTACCAAACCCACCGATTAAATTATCGAACCATAGCCTTGAAGCTAACTTCTGAATCCCGAGCCTTGTTCCGATTAGAAACCCGTTGGTTCAGTTGTCATGATCCTTCGGTACCTTTATTTCCGGTTGGAATTATGACCGGGTATGTTTCCGGTTGATCGGATATTCATTAGTTCATTGGGTGATGGTTAATTCATTGTCCCTCTTTATTTGGCTAATACCCGATTATAGTTCTATTGATTAAGTTACTTATTCAATATTATAAGCCGATATTAACTCACTGGTTATGGTATTTGCGAGGTACCGATAATCAAGTTGGAGGGTACAAGTCGTTACCGAGTCGACTCAGTGACTCGATCAACACCCGGAATAGAACCCGGTTTAATAACTAGACGAGGAGTATTATTAGAATTATACGAATATATATATATAATACGAGTAACGTACGGACTTGATAATAATAATAAGAGACTAATAATTATATATAAAATATATACGTTTATATATAAGATTCGATATATAAAACGATATACTAAGCTCGGGTAAGAATGTCTAGAGTTCTTATTAGGTTCGCGTGCCAAGCTGTAAAGGCCAGCTTTGTTTCTTTTCGCCTAGATTGACCAAACCCCGAGTTTAGGATTATCTAATATATACCGGATTCCATATATATAAATTGTATATATGATATATATCCTAAGTATTACAATCTAACAAGTCCCACGCGTTAAACGTATCAATATATATATATGAAATATAATTGTAATAAGAGGATTAGCTGAAGATATAATGCAAACAAGTGAGTATCGTGAACTCCCCTCTTTTACCGTTTTATTAAGTGTTTTAGGGGAAATACATGTCATTTAGAAAACATAATGCTTTACATAAAAGAATAACGATTTATAGAAGTTATAGAAAGGGGCAATAGAAACAACGAGGACAGTACTGGACGGTATCGCCATTTCCTTTCTTGTCTAACTAGAGGACAAGAACCAGTTTACCCGAGTAGAGGGTAAAATAATCATATATTATCACAAGCAGAGTGATACCATAGAAAGGAATGGCAACTTATAGAATCTAATCGAAATAATAGAAATATAATCGAATTGATAGAATATCTAGTTCCCCTCCAGAATATAGAATCGTAAAGCATATTTATAAAAGATTATTATAAAAGAATTATTAATAACGAACTGGCCATTCACTTTATAAAATACGAGACCTCACACAACTTTATGTTGACAGAAACTATTTTTGACATGTGTTCAGGTAACCCAACAGAAATGATGACGTGGATCCTGGAAGACTACAAGACTGTTATAACCCTGGATTCCGCTGTGTAACTCCGATAACCCGACCCGACAACCCGGCCACATCAGCCAGGGTCGTTACAACATGTGTTTTTATCATGGATGACTTAAGAATTTTTAGCAGTGATGACTTGAAAGAAATGTACATTTTACCCCAACTGGCCATGTTAAGTATATAAACTAACAAATTTTACAAAAGGTCAGGAAGGAAATTTCCAGGACTGAACAGTTCAACAAAAGTTGGTTTTGACAAATCTAAACTTAGATGTCACAAGTGTCAGAAGTTGGGACACTTTGCTAGAGAGTGTAGAAGCTCTAGCTATAACCAACCACAGTCTGGAAATCAGTTTAACCCTAGTTATAATAGGAATAATGGAACACAGGGAACTGCACATTTTGTACAGGCACAAGCTCCACAAATCCAATATGTGCCACAAATACAATATGTACAGATGCCTTCTCAACAAATGCAGAGCCAACAACCAATGCCTTCCATTCCAGCTGCTCAACAACCTCCACAAACTCAACAACCCTCTCAACAAAGTCTTTTTACTTCAGGGTATGTTGACTGGAGCAGTCTTCCTTTTGACACAACTGAATGCAATCCTAATGCAGACAACAAAATGTTTGACATCAACTGGGGAGAACCTGATAATGGCAGAAAGAATTTTGCATTGATGGCATTTGAGGGCTGCACCTCTAAATCTGCCTTATCTCAGGTATCAAAAGAATCTTTGACAAAACTGTGTTCAAATTCATGCAAATAATCTTTTGCTCTCATAAGAGAGACCAATGTGCATTTACAAGGCAAAGCCAATGACTGTGAAAGAAAATATACTCAAATAAAATGTAATTTAGAGAGAAAACTTGCTGCAAAATCAAAGAAAAATTCTAAATTAACAAATAATGCTATTGAAACCCAAGCACAACTTAAAATCATGATAGAAGACCTAGGAAATGTCAGAAAAAAGCTTGCTGACACCAAGGTTGAATGTGAAAAATGAGTTGAGTCATGTAAAGGGTACCAACTGCTGCTTAACAAACAAAGTGCATCAAATGTTAGGTGTGGCATAGGGTACAATCATACTGAAACACCAACTGATTTTACTCCCAAAACTACTGATGATGGGAGTAGAATTGTTCAAAATCAAACTTCTGAAGTGAAAGAATGCACATCTATTCATGAAAACTTTCTCAAAATTGAAAAAGAAAGTTCTTCAAAAGTACTGAACAAATCTGACATTAAGCCATCAGTAGTTTCATCTACATCATGAGTTGAGAACCTGAAAACTACTGATGACCTAAATCAAATCAAGACTGTCAGAAATTTGCCTTTAACATCTCAAAATGAAAAAGAGAAGGCAAAAGAATGTGAAATTTGTGGTCTGTTTAACCACAAAACAGAATTTTGTAGATATAGAAAAGGAAATCAGTATAACAAGAAGATTTCACAGCTGGTTGTGGGAAAACAACTCAAAAATGATTTTGAAGAAACTTTCTTTCCCAACAAACAACAACCTAGCAACACCTTTTCTCAGAAAAAGATGAAATCTCAACAAAAGTCTTTTTCTCAAAATTCTCTGTCAGTAGTTAGACCTACATCATCAGCAGTTTCACAAACTGCTGAGATTAAGGATCTCATGAATATGGTAAAACTACTGATGACCAAAGTTGATGGTGGTCCTCAAAATGATACCACCATTGCTCTTAAAGAAAAATCCATTGCCAAAAAGACATGGATTCCTCAAATTGGTCAAGAACAAACTGTTCATGTTCTCAAGAGCAAACCCAAAGCCAAATTGGCTTGGGTTCCTAAATCTAACTAATTTGCTACTTTGTGCAGAGGGTCTCTAGAGGCTTAAATAGCATTTGGTATGTTGACAGTGGAGGCTCAATGCACATGACAGGATGCAGATACCTGATAAACAATTTTATCAGTCAAAGAGAAGGATCTGTATCCTTTGGGAACAATGCCAAGGAATATGTTCTAGGACATGGCAATGTCTCATCTGGCAAAATACAGTTTGACAAGGTCAATCTGGTTGAAAACCTTGAGTATAACTTGCTTAGTGTGTCATAAATGTGTGATAAAGGATATTTTTCCTTTTTCACAAAGACAACATGCAAGATCATATCACCAGAAGGCCAGAAGTTGATAGAGAAGATCATTGAAGATCATACTTTGTTGATAGCCAAAAGATGTGGCAATGTCTATGCAGTGGACATTGAGAAAGACAAAGTACTGAACAACACTGCCTGTTTCTTCTCAAGGGCATCAACTTCAGAGACTGATCTCTGGCACAGGAGACTTGGCCATGTGAACTTTAAAACCATAAATAAAGTCACAAAAATGGGCATGGTCAGAGGTCTACCCTTGAAAGTATACAAGTGTCAAGAATACTGTGTGTCCTGTCTAAAGGGAAAACAACATAAGTCCTCCTATAAGTCTATTGAAGAATAAAAAAACAACTGCATGTCTTCAACTACTCCATATGGAGTTATTTGGGCAGTCAAAATCATGAACCTTGGTAAGAAGAAGTACTGCTTAGTCATCATTGATGACTATTCAAGATTCACATGGGTCTTCTTCTTATTTTCCAAGGATGAGACAGCTGAAATCATCAAGTTCTTCATTCTACAAGTAGAAAAACAATATTCTCTCTCTGTCAAAACCATTAGAAGTGATAATGGGACAGAGTTCAGGAACAAAACTCTGGATGAATTCTGCTTGTCTAAAGGGATTGTTAGACAATTCAGTGTTCCCAGAACTCCTGAACAAAATGGTGTGGTAGAAAGGAAGAACAAAACACTAATTGAAGCAGCAAGAACCATGTTAGCTGATTCAGGCCTACCATTGTATTTTTGGGCTGAAGCAGTCAACACTGCATGTTATGTTCAGAATAGAGTCCTTGTCAACAAGAGACACTCCAAAACTGCATATGAAGTTCTTCATGGCATCAAGCCCCTTATCTCATTTTTCAGGGCTTTTGGATGTCAATGTTTCATTCTTAACATTAAAGACTCTATTTCAAAGTTTGCTGCAAAAGTTGATTCAGGTTATTTCCTTGGTTATTTTTCCACTAGAAAAGCCTACAAGGTTTTTAATTCAAGAACCAAGATAGTAGAAGAAACACTAAATGTCAAGTTCATTGAGTCAAAACACACTCTCATTCCAGCACATTCTGCTGAACTCTTTGACCTTGACAGTTTCTATTTCGGACCTAAAAAGACTGTCACTTCATCGAAATTTGTTTCATATGGTGATCAAGGGTTTGATGATGAGGATCCTACACTATGGACTCCTAATGCAGTCATTAAGTCAAATTTTAAACCATTAGAAGTTTCACAAACTTCTGATTCAACAACTGCTAATGTACAAACTCAAACATCTGTTTCACCTCCTACAACTACTGAAGATGTTCAAACAGCTGAACTAGATATTATAAACCTCAGTGGTTTGTTTGAAGAAGTACAAGAGCCACCTACACCTGTCAGTGGTTTACAACAACTTATTGAACACAAAGATCATCCATTGGATCGAATCATGGGTGATATTGCATCAGGGGTTCTTACAAGAAACCAGCTTTCCAACTTTTCCTTTTTCTCAGCATTCATTTCTCAGTTGGAACCTAAGAAGTATCAAGAAACACTCAAAGATAACAATTGGGTTCAAGCTATGCAAGAGGAGTTTCTATTCAGGAAGCAACAGGTCTGGGAAATCTGTCCCTTACCACCAAACAAGCTACCAATTGGCACAAGATGGGTTTTCAGAAATAAACAAAATGAAGCTGGTATGATTATCAAGAACAAAGCAAGATTGGTAGTACAAGGTTATTATTAAGAAGAGGGAATTGACTATGAAGAAACCTTTGCTCTAGTTGCAAGACTTGAAGCCATCAGGTTATTTTTGGCTTATGCAATTTCCAACAAAATTAAAGTTTTTCAAATGGATGTTAAGAGTGCATTTTTGTATGGAAAAATTAAAGAGGAAGTGTATGTCTGTTAGCCACCTAGGTTTAAGGATCCTTCTCATCCTAAGTGGGTGTACAAACTTGACAAGGCTCTTTATGGGCTAAAACAGGCTCCTAGAGCTTGGTATGAAACACTTTCAAACTTTTTACTCAAAAATCACTTTACAAAAGGCTCCATTGATAAAACTATTTTCATAAAATATGTTGGAAATCATGTCTTACTTGTTCAAATTTATGTTGTTGATATCGTATTTGGTTCAACTAACACAAAATTATGTGATAAATTTACGAAACTCATGCAATCAAAATTTGAGATGAGTACAATGGGAGAACTGCAGTACTTTTTGGGACTGCAGATTAAACAACAAACAAATGGAACTTTTATACATCAATCTAAATATGTTAAAGAATTATTAAACAAATTTTCTTTACAATACTGTAAATCATGTTCCACTCCCATGAAACCAACCACACAAGTTGAAGCAGATGATCAAGGAAAACAGGTTGATCAAACCATGTATAGATGTATGATAGGTTCCCTTCTGTATCTAACTGCTTCTAGGCCAGATATTATGTTTTCAACATGTGTTTGTGCTAGATATCAATCAGCTCCTAGGGAATCACACCTCATTGCAGTCAAAAGAATTTTCAGATATCTGAAAGGAACTCCTACACTTGGAATTTGGTATCCTGCTTCAAGAAATACCAAGTTAACAGCTTTTTCAGATAGTGACTATGCAGGGTGCAAAATGTCAAGAAAATCAACATCTGGTGGTTGTCAATTCTTGGGAAACTGTCTGGTGTCCTGGCAATGAAAGAAGCAAACATCTGTGGCAACTTCAACTGCTGAAGCTGAATACATTGCAGCTGCAAGTTGTACATCACAGATACAATGGCTCCAATATCAACTTCTTGATTATGGAATCAAAGAGACCAAGACTCCACTCTTAGTAGACAGTAAATCTCCATTAGCATCATTCAAAATCCTATTCAGTTTTCAAAAACTAAACATATTGAAATCAGGTATCATTTCATAAGGGATTGCTATGAAAAAGGCAAGACTGAAGTGAAGCATGTGACAACAACTAATCAAATAGCTGACATATTCACCAAACCCCTTGACACATCAACATTTCAGAAGTTAGTATCCATGCTTGGGATGCTAAATTTGTAAGTGTTTTTCATTTTCCTGCACATATTTTTACTTTCACTTACATTATCTGTCATACAACTTCTGAAAACAAAAAGAGAGAAACTACTGATGTACTAAAACATCAGTATGGGGATATTTTTTTGAAAAATGATTAACTTCTGATAAAATAAACTTCAGAAGTTATGAATAAAGTGTTTATAAATGTTCTCATCAGTTGTTAACAAACTACTAAAGAGAAAATGGGAACTACTGATGAATATTGTTCTTTATCAGCAGTTTTGTCAATAAGGGTAAATCAGACATTTCCCACTTCAGAAGTTTGACCTAGGGCGGTTATAAACTTCTGATAAACACCTTTTCCATCACTTATCCTTTCAAAAAGCAAAATTCCCTCCTTCTCTCTCATAAACACTCTCAAACCCTCCCTTGCAAACAAACAAAAACACTGTTCGATCCACACACACACAAACCACATGGCTCTCATACTGAAACAGGGACACAATCAAAGAGGCTATTTTGAGAAAGATGAAGCCTGGTCCTAATACGACGAAATCATTGATTTAGTCGTCCAATCTCAATACTTCACTGCTTTCACCATTGATCCTCCAATTCATACTGAAACACTTAATGAGTTCCGGGCAAACGCCGAGACGGTGACAATGATGGCAATAACACTAGCTACTTTGGGGATAAGACTGGATCTGGATGATGCTGAAGCACCAGATCATTTTCCCAACTCTGCAATCCATTTAATCATGACAGAGTGTGGTTACCAAGGTATTCTCTAACATGCAACAGTTTTTAAAATTTTTTTTGAACCAAAATATAAACTTTTGTTTCACTACATAATCATGTGCTTGAGTCCAAAAACTGGATCTTATGATCAGATGCCCTCCACTTTTCAACCTATTTTTCATTCCATGTGAATGAAACAAAATTCAGGGCATCAGCACTTTTCTTTAATGAGTTGGTGTTGCATCACCAAAATTCTAAAAAGAAATTTTTGTTGTATCCAAGGTTCATAATGCAATGCATAATTAAAGAACTTGGAGATGAGGTGCTTGTGGGAAAAACAACTGTTTTAAAACCATTAACCTCATAAGCATACTCAAGGCATAACAAACCGGCAGCTTTGCCAGAAGATGACCAAGGGGAACAACAAACAGTCCCCATGGAACCAACATCTTCCAAACCCTCACCTAAAAAGGCCAAGAAAACCAAACAACAAAAATCCAAACCCACCGACCCTAAAAGAAAGGCAGTTCAGGACAATGAGATGCCTGAAACTTCTGATGTGCAATCTGCACTTGTCAAAGATGTGACTGAAACATCCTCCCAGTCTCATCCATCTCAAACCCCGAAAAGAGCACCCATTACCATTATTTTTCAAAGGAAGAAATTTAAGAAGACCATAACTACTGACCCATCCTTTGAAACCACTAACCCTTTACCACAAACTACTGAACCAGAACCATCTCACACAACAATAGAAATTGCCAAACTTCTCTCTTGGCTAAAAGAAAAAATCCCATCTAAACATGTCATTCCTAAACTACCACATCAAACAGGGGAAATACCATCAGAAGTTGACATGGATGTGGATATTATTAGCCCTATCCCAAGAGATGAGGATAAACCAAGGTTTCTAAGCCCAAACTTAGAGACTTTAGATACATTTGAGGCTGCTACTACTCATTTACCATCCAGTGGTGGATCTGAGGATAGAAGTAACATTGCTAAGACCTCATTTGTGGCAACTACTGATGAAGGCTTTATGCCTGAGGTAGGAAATCCTTAGTACCAAGACAAAGAGGTTCATGAGACAACTGGGTTGGGCCCAGCGCATGATACAACTGATGATGTCCTCATTGAGGATATCACCAGGGATTCAGATGATTCCATTGATTTGGATGATGATTCAAACTCCACAAAACATGAATTGACGGCTACTAGTGAAGGTCTTGAATCTGATGTCTCTAAGCTCAAAGAGCTGGTCTCAACAGATCAGGTTAAAGACCACTTGAACCCTGATTCCCCTAAAGTGGCATCTTCAGTACACTCTGAAGATCACCCAAAAACACCCCCTACACTATAAATGCCTACCCAATTCCCTGGGTCCTCAAGAATAGACTTGAACCACCTATGCAGCCCAGATGGTCCCCTATACCAGATGATGAACACCCTCATATTTAATCACTTCAAATCCTTCACAACTACTTGGGAGTTGAAGAACAAAAATTAGTTGAGGTGATCAATAACAAACTTAGTGAACTGTCAATGAAAATAGACAACAACACAAGACAGCTTGCCAAGTTAGCTGGTAAAACTTCTCTACCTATCAGGCTTCCAGATGTGGATGAAGCCAAAAAGGGGGAGAATATTAAGGAACCAAGAGAGTCACTGGAAGCCAGGATAAAGGCAAAAGTGGCTTAACAACACCAAGAGGAGGAAGAGGCCCCAAAACAATTAGAAGATCAAGATAGGCTCCTCAAAGAAGTTGAAGTTGCAGCTGAAACATCCCAAGGCCTTAATAAAGAAACTTCTAAAGACTCTGAAAGTATTGAAGACAATCCTTCAGTAGTTGATACTTCTATCAACCCTTCAGTAGTTAACACTTCCAACATTCCATCTGAACAGCCTTCTATGGTAACTAAAGACATTCCAACTCCCATTCCAAGGTCTGCAACCACTCAAATGCCTGTATTAAACCCTGCTCCCATCTCAATGTCAAAAGAATTACTGGAGAAGAGTGTACTTGCAGCATAGAAGAAAGCCAAGGAAGATGAGATCTGGAACATCCTAGAAGCAAGGGATGATTTGAGCTACAATGAAAAACTTGAAAAGTATGAAGAAGAGTTGAATAAGCAAGCTGCACTTGAAAGAGTTTCCGAGGAAGACAAAAGACAACAACTGATGTCTTACATAATTAAGAATAGCAAAACAAAGGCATATTCACTCAAAGGGCTCTCTATGGATGAGCTTACAAGAAGAGCTCATATTGTAGCTGACAAAATTGCCACTGAAAAAGTTAGAAAGGCAAAGAGAGCTGAAGTTATAGATGAATTGGTAGCCAATGGATTTGGTTCAAAAGCCTCTGTGTCAAAATGGAGAGAAGACACATTATTTGACACCTATAAAAGATTCAAGGCTGATAAGGCTGCAAATCCAGAGAAGTACAAAACTTCTGAAGTGTCAACTTCAGTAGTTAGAACTTCTGGTGCTAAACAATCAACAACAAAGCCTACTACCAAGAAGAAGCAAGAGGAGATCACAAAGATTGATTTCAAGATGGTATTGCTTGAAGGAAATACAGTAGTACAAGGAGACTTTGTGATTGAAGAAAAGCCTCTGCTGACACAATTCAGGGATCCTTCAACATTTGGTTACCAAATACAAAAGACAATAACTGATAGACTGCACACTAAGGTAATCACTGAACATCATTTACCTACTTTTGATATACCTAATGTGGTGCAAACAGAAGAAGGAAGAGAATCCCACCTTAGGGTCACTGAAGTAGAAAACATCCCTCACTCAGGAACATCCCAGGAGACCAACATGGTTCCTTACACTTTAGACTTTGACAAATCTAAAGTACTGATAATGAAATAGCCATTTACTGATTCCAACTCAGTATTGGTCACAAGGAGAGATCATTCAAGCAAGGCCTTCAAATCTATGGAAAAACTGAAAAATCTATCTACACAAGACTTGCTCACAATCCAACATCTTGAACCTGAACAAGGATCTCTCACTAATGAACAACTGAACCAACTCAAGACTTCCATGTTTAGAGAAATCTGGAAGATACTTACTGGCAGGAAAAGACAATAAAGGATTAGATAAGGTTTTGGCTTCATCAATCCAGGGGGAGATTGTAAGGACAAAAAGGATTAAAGAAACCTCTTTTGCAAACCTTAGTCTAATTCCTATTTTTGTCAAAATATGCTAAGTATGAAACTACTGAAGAAAGAAGAAGAAACTACTGAAGAAGGATTCAACAAGTACTAAAGAGTAAAGATCAGAAGTTATGAAGTCAAACCAGATAAGTCAACTAAAGAACCACTGAAGACAATCTACTCATCAGCAGTTTGTCACTCATCAACAGTTGTAACAGAATCTTTCCACCGCCCTTATGTTTCAGTAGTTTAGTATTATAACATTACTTTATCTTTTTGTACAATTTCCAAGACTACAGCCTGTTGTAGGATTTCTTTTGTAAAAAGGTGGAAGTATCTGTTCCTCTATAAATAGATGGGTTAATCCCACTATTTTAGAGATCGATTTTATTAAACTGAAATCCATCAAGGGCTTTTACTTGAAATACCATTTCATAATCTGAGAATCTCTTTGCATATTTATTATCATATACATTCAATTGCTTAGATTCTCATTAACTGTCTTTAGTTCATTACATCCACGGGGAGTAATAACTCCTGTTGAAAGTGAAACTTTATAACTAAACACTTCATATATTCCGCTGTGCAAACTGCTTTGATAAACTTACAAACACATAAGTGTTCACAAGCAAACAACTATTAAAGAGCTAACTGATCCAACAGAATATGTTCAACTTTTTCGTATGGCTAAAGATTTGTGTATGCATTCTGAGGTTCCAGATTTTCATATTCGCCTTTACAGTCTCGCCTCAGATAGTCGTTATAATGTGCCGTCATCAAATTCTTTGGGTGCCATCTTATGTGACCCTGATCAGCTCTCATCACATTTTGATGTTATCATTAGGAATAAAGATGGTACGCCACATAGGGTTAGTAAGCTACACTCATCTTACATGCCATTACAATACCCGCTTCTTTTTCCACGTGCGGAGCAAGGTTGATCACCAGAACTACGCCTAAAAGCTCATGTTGTTAATTCAGACGATGTTGAAAATTCTATTCCAATAGATGCGGAGACAGGTGAAACGTCTCTGGTTAAAACTACAGCCTCTGATGATTCTAAGTTAATGCCATTAATGTTCTACACTTATCAAATACATGATCATCAACATTTGTGTACTCATTTCCTTAAAGCATCCAGATTGTTACAACAATATTTGGTAGATGCTTACATATGTGTTGAGCATTGTCGCTTGGAATATTATAGGCTAAATCAGGATGAATTTCGTTGTGAATTCTTACAAGGAGTGCATGATGCGATATCTAGAGGTGATACTGAGGCCAACAGTATTGGAAAACGGGTTATTTTGCCTGCATCTTTCACTGGTGGACCACGATACATGTATAAGCATTATCAAGACGCTTTAGCTATATGCCGTGTTCATGGAAATCCACAATATTTTATCACCTTCACTTGTAATGTTCGTTGGCCTGAAATAACTAGGCATTTGAATCGTGTGGGCGTTTCCAATCCACAAGATCGTCCAGATATTATTGCAAGGGTATTCCAACTGAAGGTGCGTGCTTTTATCAAACACCTACGCAAAGCTAAGCCGTTTGGTGATGTAGCAGCATGCATACATTACCTTTATAGTATTCACCTGCTTTCCATTATTTTTGGCCATTTGTATGCCCATAGGCTTATACCTTTGGTTTTAATGCATATAGATCTATACACTATTGAATTCCAAAAAAGAGGTCTTCCGCACTGTCATACTTTGCTTTGGGTATCAAATACCTATGCTATACATGATGCCAGTCAGGTGGATCAATATATTTCTGCCGTTATTCCGGATGTGTCTGCTGACCCAGTTTTGCACAGGATTGTGACTAATTTTATGTTGCATGGGCCATGTGGTTTAGCATGGTTGAATTCGCCATGTATGAAGGATAGGGTTTGTAGTAAGAAGTTTCCAAAGCCTTATGAAGATGTAACACGCTTTGATAGCGCTGGTTATGTTCACTACAAAAGACCTTCAACTGGTGTACCTTTCCTTAAAAATGGCGTGCCCCTTGACAATAGGTTTGTTGTTCCTTACAATGCAAATTTATTATTACATTTTGACGCACATTTAAATGTTGAGTATTGTGGGTGGTTAATGTTAATTAAATACTTATTTCAATACATCTCTAAAGGTGCAGACAGAATTCGTTTGCAATATCACAAGACACAACCCAGTTAGATAGTCAGCCTAAGAGTAAACCAGAGGTTGTTGATGAGACTAGTAATTATGTTGATGGACGATTCATTTGTCCTCATGAGGCAATGTGGAGAATTTTTGGTTTTTACATTCATCATAGAAATCCTCCGGTTCAAGTTTTGGTTGTTCATCTTGAAGGAAAACAAAATCTTACTTTTAGACAATCACAGCGCCTTACTGATATTGCATCAAATCCTAATACTGCCAAAACAACATTAACTGAATGGTTTGCAAATAACATCAAAGAAATGCCTAATAATCAAACATCAATGCTAATAGGTGTTAATTTACGATACATTGATTACCTAACAAAGTTTCGTTGGGTGACTTCATAAAAAACATGGGAAGTTAGAAAGATTAAAAGAGAACCCACAGTAGGTAGGCTGGCATATGTGCATCCAACATGTGGTGAGCTTTTTTACCTTTGGTTATTACTAACTTACCAAGAAGGATGTTGTTCTTACACGGATTTACGGACTGTGTCTGGTATAGTCATGGCGACTTTTAGAAAGGCCTGTGAGACTCTAGGCTTGATTGGCAATGATAGAGAATGGGAGACTGCGTTAACTGAGGCTGCATTATGGGCTACATCTGTTGAATTAAGATCTTTATTTGTTTACATGTTACTTTACTGTGACGGTTCTAACCCACGCAAGTTGTGGGATTCAAATTGGAAATGCATGTCTGATGATATTAACAAAAATATCAGTCAAAGTATTATTGGTAATCCAAATTTTACCAATGATTCAGATTTGCAACAATATGTATTGTATGAGCTTCAACTTTTATTGAATTCCAATTCCAATCCACGTAGGTTAATAGAATTTAGTCTACCAATTCCAGATCCATCTATCTTTTCAGCATTAGGTAATACTTTTCTCTTAGAAGAAAAAAATTATGATAGGAATGCTCTTCGCCTTGAACACGAGTATTTACATGGAAATCTACAAAACGAACAATTACTTGTGTATGATGCAGTCATGAAAGCTGTTACATGCTCGACACAAATATTAGCTTTTGTTTATGGTCATGGTGGTACTGGAAAAACCTATATATGGAAAACATTGATTTCAGCCTTAAGATCAGCTAGTATGATTGTTCTTGCAGTCGCAGCCTCAGACATTGCATCCTTAGTATTACCAGCAGGCCGAACAGCTCATTCAAGGTTTAAAATACCACTAGAATTGACAGAAGAGTTTGCATGCCACATTAAAAAGAAAACAAATCTTTGTCAGCTTCTTTTGGAAACCACACTTATCATTTGGGATGAAGCACCCATGAGTGACCGTAGGTGTTTTGAATCACTAGATAAAACTCTTAAAGATCTTACTGGAAATACTTTCCAATTTTTTGGTGGTAAATCAGTATTATTAGGTGGTGATTTCAGGCAAACATTGCTAGTTAAGCCTAAGTGTAGCAAATATGAAATTTTAGCGTCTTGCCTTCCTCGATCAAACTTGTGGAAACACTTTGTCGTATACATGCTTTCTGAAAACATGCGTGTTAAAACAAACGAACGCAATATTAGTAATAAGGAAGAAATTCAAGCCTTTTCCCAATGGCTTCTAAGAATAGGAGATGGCAAAGAAGGTGTCATTGTTGATCCTCAACATCCTGTTGTCAAACAAATTGAAATACCTACTAACTTCTTGGTTAGACCATCTGAAGATGCTCATTTTGACTTGATTCGTTTTATTTATGATGCTAATTTACTTACAAATCCGACGCCAATTGAAATATCTGAACATGCTATCATTTGTCCAAAAAATGAAGCTGTCGATGTCATAAATGAAATGGTTCAACAATTATCACCTGGGGAATGTGTTTCATATCTAAGCACTGATTCTATGGTTCCTCATTCAAAAGATGGTGCCGAAACAGATGCAATTTACCCGCTTGAATATTTAAATGTTTTGAATTTTACCGGTATTCCAAACCATTGCTTAAAATTAAAACTTAACAGCCCAATTATGTTAATGCGTAATATAGATCCAAAAAATGGGAATAGAGTATACATGCCAAGAATTGAGGCACGAATCATTACCGGTACATCAATTGGGAATAGAGTATACATACCAAGAATTAATTTTGTACATAATTCTAAAGACTTACCATTTGTTTTTACACGTCGTCAATTTCCAATAAAAATATGCTACGCGATGACAATTATTAAAAGCCAAGGTCAATCTTTAAAGAAAGTCGGTTTGTACCTGCCTCAACCAATTTTTGGCCATGGTCAATTATATGTTGCACTTTCAAGATCTACATCCCCAAATTTATTAAAAATACTTTTGCCTGAGAATAACACAGAAAATAATAACACAACATTAAATATCGTGTATTCTGAATTATTAAATGAAATCAGCTTACAACAGGTTGCATGTTTTTCCTATTTTTTTTATCAATTTATTATCATTCTTTAGCGTTACATATGATATCAAATAACATAGCTTATCTCCTTTATTACATTTTACAGGCTGATGTCAATGGACTACAAAGGAGTAGCTGAATTGAGTCCGAAACAAGCAACAACGCTTATTGAAATAAGCGTTGCCAAAAAATGGGTGCCGGTGTACAGAGATGATTAAATTCATTACGTGTTTGTAGATGCGGAGGTCCAAATCATTTTCTTTAACATATAATCTATCCTTCACATGTGTGTGATACCCTGCAATTTCAGGTTCTCTCTTTAACTAAACTCTAGTTACATTCCTTGCATTCTACTTAACTAGGGTTAGCTAGATAGGTCACACGTCGCACATTTATAGGTTAATAACTGCATGAAGTGATTATTCGGGGAATTACCCGACTATATACATGAGTAGTGAACCTCGGACGTTGGTGAATGGTGAAATTAGATAATTGTGAATTAATTGATTGAGGTTGATTGCAATTACGTGCTTCTATAAAACTCTATGAAACTATGTGCAAACTATATGTGATTACGCAAACTTAAACCGAAAACGTTAATAAAAATCGTAATGGGTGGACCATTAGGATGGTTGGGGTCTTAACACATGGGGTTACACTTGTTATAGTCCAAAATAGCGAAAACATCGAAGAAAACATGCGGTACAACAAAGCAGGCCACCCGGAGCGGGCCGGGGAGGAGTGAGCGGCCGCTCACTCTCTCCGAGCGGCCGCGCGCAGGGTTCCGACGCAATATAACCGACTTAAATCACTATTTAAGAAATCTTAAGCCTCTTGTATCCCCTAAACTCAACCCTAATCACCCCCTACTGCCTAGTTATGAAAATATTAACCCCAAACACCTGCTAAGGCTCAAGAACATCGATCAGGAAGCTTGGAGAGCAATCGGTTGATAGTTTTGAAGTGCTTGCGGTATAATATTCAATATCTTGTGTTTTAATCTTCTTTAATATGTTTTTAAACATCATAACAAAGTTTTTCCGGGTCTGAAACGTTTTCATAAAGATTAAAACTTGTCATTCATAAAGATTAAAAGGCTTAAACATGATGTTATGCGATGGTTATTGTATGTAGTGCATGAGTTGGTATGTTCTTGATGTTTTAGACTTCTAGGGTTTATGATTGTTGATGTTTATGATGTATCTTTCAAGTTTTGATCAGATTCGGGTCTTATTAATGTTGTATGATGATTTTAGGGTGTTATGGATTGATAATATGCAACTAGGGTTTGATATCTCTATTACATTATAAAGCGTGAGGGATGGGCAAAGTTGTCCAAGTTGGTAAACTTAAGATGGCATATGAAAAGTCATGTGCTTTAACCCTCAAATGTCATATAAATCTTCCCTAATTTACCCTTCAATGCATTAAGATACTTGTACCATGTAACCCAAAGAAATCATTTCATCACTCTTTAATTTCATCCCTCTTTATTATAATTACTCCCTCTTTATGTTTATGTTTATCTATGTCTATACTACATTATAAAAGGGGAGCCATTGCCAAAAATGTCTAAAATGTCAAAATTCAGATGGCATACCAAAAGCCTCAAGTGTAATCTCCAAATTTTTACCCTCTTTGTTCCATTTATACCCTTATGTACCACTTTTAATAGCAATTGTACAAAATAGTAATGCAACTCATAAACTCTATCATTAACCATCGAGACATCTATCACGGATCGATCATGGACAATGCAAAATAATAATGCAACTCATAAACTCTATCATTAACCATCGATACATCTGTCACGGATCGATCATGGATAATGCAAAATAATAATGCAACTCATAAACTCTATCATTAACCATCGATACATCGTGTTTAGTCAATTTCGTGCAATCACTAAAGCATAGATGAATAAAGTGATTAATTTTTTTATTTTCTTTTTTAGATGCCATTCTGTCTATAGTAAGTGCGCCTATTCGCCTTGACGACATAGTTTACAACATAAATATTTCACATTCATAACTATCATACCACTAAGCCGGAATTTGGTCCCCTATTCTTATTAAACAAAAATATTTAGAGAACATTAACGACTTCTTAAATGCTTTAGTGTGCGACTAGCATCTTATAACATGTCTTTTAGATTATGTATAGTAGCGTTATATTAGAGGTTGTGTACCCGCCGCATCGCGCGGGCCAACCCACTAGTAGTTGATAATATTGAATGATTAAAATCTGGACAGAATCTGAATGTCGACTTGTAGGGTCTGTTACGTGGCTTGCAATTAATTGTTTTGATCGATTCTTTGCATGAGTGTATTATACATAGTCTTAGCTTTTTAGGATGGGAAAAATCATCTGATTTGGATGCCGTTTGATAAGTTTTTGGAATTTTCTTTGATTAAAGGTCATATCAGATTTTCGGATTAATAAACTGCGTCAACTTTAAACAGTCATAAATCGAGTTTTACAAAGAATTAAGTTATGAAATTTGGACAGTAGGTCAACATTGGAATAACTTAGCTTTTCCAAGTGGATTCATCCCGTTTGGATGAATACACGATTTTTGGGAAGTTTTCTACTAATCTGATCTGTTGTGTGTATATTCTGGACATAGCTGTGTTGCGTGATTTTTCATAATTTTTGTGCAAGGTTTTATCACAAACTAAAAATATGGACTTGTCCAGTAGACTCCTTAGAATATTTAGTAAACTTGTGGGAGTCTAATTCACTGGATAGGTATTTTTAATAAATTAGTTTTCACGGCGCATAATCTGTCCTAAAAACGCAGATTGTGTAATATATGTTTATGTGACTATTTGGAGTCTTATGTGGTATGTATTTGACATGACCTTGAATGGACACTAATATGAGATGCATATGAAGTGTAAAACTGATGATAATCAACATATTCACCAACGGGTCCATAGGGTTTACTTATGCATGTAGAATCATTAGGTGTCACTTACACGGTTTTGAACTTTTAAACGTCTTGGACAAACGGGTTATATGGTGTAATGATATTACACATATACTCACTTAGTGGACACATGTAATAGGGGGTCGGTAGCACACCCTACTTTGGAAGTTTGGATAAATTGCTTGCATACTAAGGTGAGTTTCACTACTTTTTCTCAAAAACATGCGTCTCGGGGAGATAACTTACTTAACTTTTCTAGTCCGGTTTAGGAATACTTTTACACATCCCGGGTTTTGGGGTGCAATGGTTCACGGGGTGAATTTGCTTTTACTACTTCATGGTTTATGTCCTTTGTGAACTAAACACACTCTATCACTTAAAGTCCTTACTTATTATTGGGTTAATCGCTGGAGGCGAACAGGGTATTAGTTGATAGCGCTATTAGGTTGTGCAGCAACCTCATGTTTGCGGTGCTGGGAGCACGGGCATGAACTTCTGGCCACATCTTTTCTACTAGTGTTGATAGACACTAGTACTAAGGCGGTTTAACGTATGTTAACACATCACTGAAGGTTCCCAATAATCAGCTGTTTAGTTACAATGAGTGGGTTAGCTACCCCTGGCATGTGAATTAGCTGTTATATGGTCTTGGAGGCCTACTCATTTACTTGTTATGTGGTCAGGGAGACCTACGCTTTTACTTGGTTACGTGGTTTTGGAAACCCGTGCGTTTACTTACTCACCTTCTTTACTTTGTGAATTCACCAACTTTATGTTGACACACGATATACATGCTTTTGCAGGTAGTTAGCTTCCGGTGCCACGATTAGAAAGCACTGCACACTTCACTGCATTTGGGTCTAGGCATACATCTAAATTTCATTCTATGCTTTTACGTTTTCTTTCATATGGTTTTATCTTGGGCGCGTTGTTTTGCGCATGGTTTTAAAATGTCTATGTTTGATTTACGCTTCCGCAACTTAACTAAACTTTTTGGTAAATGCTAAACTTGATTTTTGAAAACGAACTAAATGGTGTGGGCATTTAGAGTTCGTTCATATGACTTATGGCTATGGGATCCTGGTATGTCATGCGCCTCGTGGTAAAAACCCCGTAGTGGAAATTTGAGGGTGTGACAATGTGTTTGTTTCATAAATAAACCGCTAGGTCCTTATTAAATTATTCAAATATTTATACAGGGAATGGGTATTCAAGCCATGGTGAAAGGGAAAAACAAACATGCTGTTGAACCAAAACTTCGTCCTAGATCATGTTATTAGATTAAAAAATATGCATGTATTGACCCTCACAGTTACACAAACACGCTCACACATTCTGCCACTATTTTTCTTGCGCAAGCGACTGTCATAACACCTGTTCCAGATTCAACAAATATACAAGACCACTTTTTTGATATTGCAACACGGCGAATGGCTGAAATGGTTGCACCCAATGAGGGTATAGTGGGTATGTTATGTTATATGTATATAATTTGACTACCTTTGTTGTCACATAACTTCAAATTCATTTCATTTCTAACAAGTTTCTACTTTTAATTACAAATTACATTGGAATTTTGCGTGGAATGAAAAATAAAACAACTTCAAAAAATCAACCGTATGTAGGCATGACATTGAGGGATTGCAGGTATATGCTTTGCATTTTCTATGAAAACATAAATATTATTTGCTTACTATTGCAAGCATTTACAACTCTATAATGTAATGTTAAATATTTATGTTACGAAATACAGTAATCAAGATGTGAGCATTGCTGTTTGGGAGGAGATACTAACTTCGAAGGCCAGATTCAATCTAACCGAATATGAAACAGCAGCACCACTTGTGATACTAGCTTTGACCGCATTGAAAACCAAGGATTACTATGGTTAGTGTTGCTTATTATAACATATTCATTGGTTCCAAAAGTTTTTAGCATAACATTCTTCATTATTTATTATTAAAGTATTCTTTCATATATGGATTTTGTTATGTTAATATTTGCAGGCACTCTTCAATTTCAGAGTACGAATGCGACTTACACATATCATGATCCAAAAACTCCAGAAACGCAACATCTGATAGATATGTATGAAATATTCATTTTATTTAATATTAGCAATTTATTTCCCTAAATATAATTCCTACAACAATTATTGTCGTGTTACAGGTATGCAAACGAAGACTTTGAACGCCAACCAATCGTGCAACCAATAGGCCAGGAAATAACAATTAAAGGCCTTAAAAATTTGCCCGCAAATAATCTGACTGTAAGTTATATAGTAATAAAAGTTATATTTTTACCCTCATCATTATTAAATTGATTCTTCTTAACAGGGCCGAAGCTTCGTAATAAAATGCAGCATAGATTACCTATCAGCAACAGTCCCTTGGTACTACACTGCGTGCTCACAATGCAACCAACACGTCTTGGAAAACGGCCCAGTATGGTTTTGTTCAACACATGCTTATGTATATGATATCAAATACGTGTAAGTTTCCGCCTTATAACCTAACATATTTTCTGGTCTAATGTGGTTGTGTATGTTTCGGAATTTGCTGTTTCCTTTTTTACACGTAAATAGCTTAATAGCTTATAAAATAAAAACCTTTGACTTTATTGTTTAGGTATTTCAGAAGGCGATATTTGGTACTTACTTTTAAACGCCTAGGTTCTAGAAAGATGGTGTTTCAACACGCCTGTTTAAACATTATTGTTCAGTTTCTAGTTTTAATTGACCTAAACTGTATGCACGACCAACATAACACAGGTAGGTATTTAGGCGCTTTTGCTTTTACACGATTTATAAAATGAACAGTCACTGTTTACCTGCTTGTGCATGAGAAATTTGCAGCAGTTTGTAGCATACCACAAAACAGTTGCCTTTATGCCCACAAAACAACACCTTCCTAAAAATCGGCTTTATCTACTTAAATTCAGAAAATAGCTACAGCATGTCTGTTTAGTCAACGACCTCTTAAAACATAGCTGACCTCATCTTTTTATTGTTTTGGTAATTGATTTCTTCTGATTCTTATTCTGCTTTCGTAGTTTATTGTTTCGGCCTTCGGTCTCCTAGGTTAAGATTTTGGGTTAACATTTTAGAGGTAGTAGATGAGGTTTTAGGTTGGCATTATTTGATGAAAAACACTGGGTTTTTTATACGATTTTGTGCTCATCGTGGATTTTGTTGAATTTGAGGAATTCTAGTTTTCTCTTTAGTTATTTGTCTAAAGATAATGTAATCTTTGGGGAATTTCGGTTCGCTCTTTCAATTTAGCCTTCATTCTATGTAATCATCTAACATTTAACAATCTTGTAGTTTCTTTGCCAACAAACTTTCTTTGTTGTATGTTGAGTCACTTTGTTTGGCTTACATAGCTATTTAGTTGTTTTGGCTTAACTGTATAGTGTCAAAGTGTTACCGGCCAGTTGTTTAAGGCTTCACTTTCTATTTTCTAGGTTTCCCCATTCCTTTGACTTTGAAGTATTAGTATATAAGATAAATGATAACCTAGACTTTCTGGCATTCTCTTTGGTGGGTGGAGGGTCACCTCATGTCTAAACGTTGTAAAAAATAAAAAGAAATGGGATTTGATGTGAGAGACCTAACTAGAGTTAATAGTACAACAGGTTAAGTAATGGGTTGAGTGTGACTTGGATCAAAACAAATTAAGTAATGGGTTGAGTGTGACTTAGAATCGAATGTTTAAGGTTCTAGGAAGATGACATTTCAACAAAAACCGCCTCAATTGTATTGCTTATATATTTCAACAGAACTTATTAAGCATTTACATTAAACGCCTGTTTAAACATTAGTGGTCAGTTTCTAATTTTAATTGACCTAATAAACTCGATGTTACCCATCATCCAAACTGTCTGCACAACCAACATAAGACAGGTAGGTATTTAGGCGCTTCTGCTTTTACACGATTTCTAAAATGAACAGTCACTGTCTATCTATGTTTTAAGAGGTCGTAGGTTTTCAGAAATTAAGTCCATCATGTCTATCTATACAACGACCTCTTAAAACATAGCTGACCTAACTTATACTGCTTGGAATCGAATAAAACAGGTCAGGTTGCAAACAGGTGCAACCACAAAAATATAAACAATGCTCGGTGAAATCAATCAGAAAGATCTTACTTTCTGCAGGTCAAAAAGATACTAATTATGTGCTGAAATAGGTGACCTAAATAGCCTTAAAAATAAGAAAGATCTTTATGTGTTGAAATAGAAAAAAGACTGTGTAACTTGATTGACTACACACCCTTGGTGACATTAGTCAGTTCACGACCAGTATTAACTTCGTACATATACCTGAAAGAACATTATATGTTAACAGGAAAAATAGGACCTTCTAGGTACATCAACAAATGAATGCCATGGTCCAATTAGTTTCATTAATATGTAGTTGCATGTAGACGCATAGGCGAATTGACTAAACACCTAGGCACCTAAATGCTTACTCGCCTAACCAAATCATACACCTTAGCACCTATACACCTAAGTAAATACGCGGCTAAACGCCTCTGTGCCTACACGACTAAATACCTAAGTAAATCAAGCACATAAACACCTCAATTTGCAACAGTTTTGCATTGTCCTGTGTTCTGCACTTCTTCTAGACCTATTTGCAGCAGTTTAGCATTTTTGTTTGATTTCGAAATTGTATGATCTTTTAATCAACTTGCACTTAGGAGCTTTCAAGAAATTCCTTTTCAATGCATTCCTTTGGACCCGCTTCAGGTGAAATTGAACTGTACATCTTTTAGTTTGATTTTGAAATCGTGTGATCTTTTAATCAACCTGCACTTAGGAGTTTTCGAATACATATACACTTTTTCAATCAATCTGCACTGAGAAGTTAACACGTTTTAGCATTTTACACATAACCATAATAACATTCCTTGAATATTTAAATACATATTTTTTGTTCATAACTTGAATACACTTTATATTCCTACTACATCCAACATTCATGCCTGTCGCATTTCGCTTACCAAAAACTATTGCAAACTAAACTTCCCAAAAACTGCTGGCCCCTTACACACTACACACCTTACATATTTTTGCTGGAACTATCAAAAGTAATATTCTCCAGAGAAAACGTATGCAACTTTGCTCATTTATTGAATTAGAGGACCCACCTTTCACCTAACTTTTATAAGTAATAACTTCAACTGTCCCCACTATAAAATTTAACTAATATTATATGATATACCTTACCCTTTTTAATTAATTCTCTTTTACAAATGTTACTACAGATACCAATCCAAGCAACAATTTTTGACGGATCAGAAACAATGGAGGCCACATTCTTTGACAGAACAGCATCCCAACTACTACAAATGTCTTGTGCAGAAATGATGTTCCAGCCGAATAAAGATACATTAGTACAAAACATCACAGGCAAGGACTTACAACTACAAGTACAGGCCAACAGAGACAAGAAATGAGTTACACGATGCACAATCAATAACGCCACATTAGTTGTTCCACAGCCTAGCGTCACAAATCCAATAACAATTACTCCTGCCCCAAAGCCTCCTCATCTTGAATCTTCCTCTCAAAATACTATGCAATCCCCTGCAACACCACTCCCCAAAACAACGACATTAGATACTCCTGCTAAACGTTCCCTGATGCAATCTGAAGGTATAATCAATATACGCTTATTTACCATCAATACAACCACACTAATACATTTTTCCATGTGCAGCATTTAAACATGAACCAGCCAAGAAAAAGCCTGTCACCAGACCAGATGTCTAACCACAACCTTGCAACAGCTCCAAACTTTTTGTTATTAAGATGTTCTAATCAGTTTCATAAAATACCTATGTAATATAATTAGGATGTTATGTAGCCTGTTTGTTTAGGATGTTCTAATCAGTTTCCTAAAATACCTATGTAATATTAAGAGGATGTTACGTAGTCCGCCTATCTATATTTACGGATCTATATTTAACATCTTGCAATTAGCTTCGTAAAAACCTATTCCAAAAATTACAAACACATAGGCTAAACGCGCAACGCGCGTCATATAATCAACCTAGTTACATTCACATGTGAAACTCCTCAAATTGGCTGATAAAATTGTGAGTAAAAAGTATTTCTTTTACAATATAATTTTTTTTTTTCAAAAATTTATTTAGCATCATGAGACGGAGTGTTTTATTTTTCTTTAGGTTGATACCGTTGTTCCAAGAAAGACCTCAATACTTATGTAATCAGTTTCTCACGATTACAAAATAAATAAATAAATAAATAAAAATAAAAAAATCTTACATTCCCTATAACAGACACCTTGTATTTTTATACTTAATGAAGTAATCATATAATTAAATTTCTTATAGACAACTTGCAAGGGTACAACACTCATATAGTCTTACAAAAAGAGTGAGAACCTAATTCTTCCTTGGATGCAAGTGACTTCAAAACAAGAATGCAAAAGAAACCTACTGTCATAAGAAGTCGTTTTCAGTATAAAATTTCAGAGAAAACTAATAAAGTTAAAAATTACGGATTGTTAGAAGAATAAAAGGTCTAAATCTTTTACTTATAAAAACTTATTTCCAATGTATATTAGGAGGTGTAGAAACGGAAGAAATTTAAAGAGAGAAGAAAAATTACATTAGGCCTCTTCACTTATCATCTTAAAATTTGTGTAAAATTACTCTTGTGCTCATCTAGTTTGTTTAATAACTAGTAAATTACGCGTCGCACTAAGCGCAGCTTAGAAACATAACCGGCGCCGATTCGTGAAAGCCTGCCGATTTTTCCTACGAACAGCAGAGTTACACCAACGGTATTGCGAGGGTCTGCTAATCAAATAACACAACGTAGAGAGTCATATTGTTCCGTCGGTACGCTGGTGCGCGTTGCACCGAGCAAAGCGCCTAAACCGCGGGAAAACAATTGATACAAGAAAACATCTACGATCCTGGCCATCAGCCGACCGCGTCGTTGTCATCGTGATCGCAACGAACCACCGCTTGAAAAAGAGGATTTAGTAATAAAAGTAATGTGATGGTATTTTCATAATTACTTTGAAACTAAAGGCTTTTTATTTTGTTATAATAATATAACTACTGCGATGGCATTTTCGTAATTAATTCGAAACTGATGGTCTTTTATTTCGCGTTTACTAAGGTTACTATTGCTAGGGATCACAAATCTACTATAATATATAAATAAAAGTTGTTGGGGGACACATGGCATATTCTGAAGCCATCTTATCCTCTTTTTCCCGCCCATTTTCCACTTGCTTTGTAGGCTACTTGCTTTCCCTATTTTTCTCACAAACCCTAACAAAAACATCCTCTCACACAGATATTATCGCTTCTCCGTATACTACTTCCTTCTTCACTTTTTATGCATATCCTCCTTGATTTCTTCATTCTCGTGAGTTCATCTTGAAATTAATTTTGGATTATTTATCTGCACAAACAATTTAATAGCTTTAATTTTGCATTCTTACGTCGTCTCTGTATACTTCCTCTTTGATGTATCATGTATGTGTTCAACTAGGGTTTTGTTATCCCGTTTCTAAGCGGTCGTGCAAACAAGGTGAGTTATTTCTTTTGATGTTTGTGTTCGTGATAAGATTAATGTTTATATGATTGTTGTTGTTTAACGTTCTATTACGACTTTATATATTTCTAAATTTCTTTGTTTACTAACTATTTACACATGTTCCTGACATGTTTATCCTTAATTTTTTATTAGGGTTTGGAAGTTTTATGTTTTTAGTATTCTTTCTATGAAATCTAACAATCAAGACATCATTTTATAGAAGAGCCACCTAATTAAGCTTCAATTCAGTTTGAAATCAATTTGAAATATCATTACTTCTTACTGCCGCCTTCCTTCGAGGGTCTTCGAGTTAGATTCGTTTC
Organism: Ambrosia trifida; assembly: GCA_028751855.1. Lineage (NCBI taxonomy): Eukaryota > Viridiplantae > Streptophyta > Magnoliopsida > Asterales > Asteraceae > Ambrosia > Ambrosia trifida. Next base: position 21,336,242 of record CM054124.1, on the reverse strand, counting down.
TTGTGATTTGTATTTCATATTGTTTATACCTCTCACCATTGGTTGCAGGTGGTGATGCAATTGTTTGTTGGATTATTGGAGTGTATTGTAGGCATTTGTGCTGTTCGCTAGATGAGAAGTTTTGAATGTCGGAAATTTGAAATGAAGCAAACTCTTTCTGACGATTGCTTTATTTGAAAAGACAATAAGTTCTTAGTTAGAGTTTTAACTGAAATTTGATTTGATTAATTTGAATCTCTGTTGTAGATAAAGAGAAGGAAATTTGTTGCATTGAAAATCCTTAAACATGAGGTTATTTTTATAAACTTGTGTTTGATTATATTTTATATTTATCATATATTCTTTTAAACTAGATTTGGTGGTAAATGAATGTAGATTGAAAGGACATAAATTGAAGATGTTGGGTAAGACAGTGGTTTCCCCAATTCGTTTAAGTTAATTATTAGTGTTTGTTGAGGTATTCCAAACCTATATACCCAGTCCCACTATCACTTGCTGAAGCTTCATCACTTGCAACCGTGCCAAATATATTAATTTAGGTTTTATGGATTTTGCAATAGTTTTATAACATGCCTCATGCACTCAACGGATTACCGACTATATGCTTATCTATGAATATGTTGTTTAACAAATATACTTGAGGCATTGCTGGTACACAATGAGTCTCTTTAATCATATGATTAAGTGTCCCCATGTATCGGATGATTAGTATTGAAATTTGGGTTTTGTTCATTATTAGATGGTTCATAATGAGATTCCAGTTGTTCTTTTTCTTTTTCTTTTCTTTATCTTAGTTGCTAAAATACTATTTTTGGTGATATTTTGTTGTTTTAACTCCAATAAAAGAATGGCATGGATACCTTTGATGGTGTTGGTGCGACGTCAATTTATCAATTGATCGGATATGCTTCCGTCCCTGATATTATTTCATTAGGTACACTTTGTTGTCTATTTATATCCATATTCAATTATTAATTTTTTCATTTTATATAATGCATTTTGATGATCCTATCTAAAGTTATTTCATTAGATATACACTTATCTCCCTGTTCAAACACTATGGTCCTATCTTTTTCAAGGCTTCGCGTGATCCGTCATTGCTTTATCCGGTAATCCTCATATTCAATACATTAAATATTATGCTTTTGTATTCATGTAGTATTGACTTTAATTTATTTACAAATTTCAATCACTGTTAGCATGTTATGGATCTTTTGGAGGGCAGTAAAGTGAAACTGAGTAATTATTTTTTGGTTTATTTGGGTTGCAAGACTAAGCAATTTGAAGAAGATAGTTTGTCTATTGGAAAAATGAGAGGTCAAGAGGGATTAGTTTGGTGCGGAAATTGGGGAGTATATAACTTTTTTGTTTTTTCACCATTATTGCTTATATGACTTATATAAATATATGATTACATATTCTTATACCAATACCTACATATTGAACCCATAACACTTTAGGTTACCAGTTGTAGATGTAGTCTAGACCATTATTAGAAACTTGTGTACTACTAAGATAGTTGTGTGCTATAACAGGGAAAATGAATTAAGTAGTTTAGCCTTTGCTTAGATATTTGAGTGTCTCACTAACAAGTGATTGTGAAATTTGCTTGATTTAGAAAGTGTTAATTCTTGGTTAGCTCTTTGATAAATGAGTTGGTTTAGGTAATTCTTTTTAGCTAAATTTGCTTGATTCAATAAGTGTTAATTCATGGCCAGTTCTTTATTAAATGAGTTGGTTTAGGTAATCGTTTTTAGCTAAATTGTTTTGATTCAGGTCACTTAAGTTATATAATGGGTCAAAATACTCTATAAACTACAAATCTATAAGCTAAATTCAAAGAGGGTAAGATATTATTTGTTCGAATATACTTATAATTGTTACTATGAATTGGCTTTGTGATCGTTTTCTTTTGGTTACTTTTTGTGATAATGTCATTTGTTTCTTTTTTATATATGTGTTTCTAACTGTCGGATAACTTTGAACATCATGACTTGCATCATATAGGATAGTCTCAAGTGACATGAATATATTGATGTAAAATCAAACTTTGTTTAAGCAAATTAACGATGTTGTATATAAGTAGGTCTTTTCTGATGTAATATCGTATCTTCTCTTTTATTGAATTTTTATATTTGTATTTTTTTCTTTAAAAATCTCTGTAAAATCATTAAATTTGTATGAAACTTTCTTATTTAACTCATTTTTAGAGCTACCCGTGTAACACGCGGGTTCTAACCTAGTGTTATATATATAATGTTTTATAGATTATAGAATTATTTATATTCACGTGACCGGAAATATTATTTAAGAATTTAACCAATGTCTACAATATATGAGTTGAGATTTTTCACTTTTGATTTTCATTAAAAAGCAAAAGAAAATGCACTTGGTTTTATGCTTCTCAAAAATAAAAATCATTTGCTATATAAAGTACCAGTGTTTTACCAATTACACGTTGCGGCGACACAACGTGTTTTCTTAGCATGTTTCCAATGTATAACCCAATTTTTGTTGGTTTTTCGGTATTATTTTTAAAGTTCATGCTAGGTTTCAGTCAATATAATTTACTGGAGTGGTGCTCACAAACACCCCCAAATTGCCATCAAAAGCCTCAAGAGAACTACCAGCCCCGATGAACACCACCAGCAAGCAAGCCACCTAACCATACCGTTGGCACCAAAGTGGCCAACCGTCGCGGCCACAGTTCAAAATACCCAGTTGCATAGAAGCTAAGAGACAATTTTAAACCCCAAATATTGAGTCACTTGGTGCTAATAATAAACTACTAATGTTTCATTTAATTGGAATGTTTAGCATAAACAAAGATACCAGAGTCAAAGAATGAACAAAAAAGAATGATATGATCGTTTCATATAGCAAGTTGTGTGCAGCTAATAAAGATCAACACTATAACCGGAATGAAGCCTATGAACAACAACCACATGAGAGCCTATAAATCGATCAAGCGGTCGAGACATCGAATCGCAATTATGTTAAAAACCACTAAAACTCACACTTGAAACATAAAGAGTAAACTGTTAAAATGGCCCCTGCGGTTTGGCCCAATATATCATTTTAGAGATAAACGTTTTTTTTATCACTGGGAACCAGTGGTTCTATTTTTGATGTCATTTTGAACCATTTTTCAAACGAAATTAGTAAAGTCAGTTAACTTAAGGAGCAAAATGGTCATTTCATGTTATGTTTTTTAAAACCCTTATTTCGTAGCTGTTAACCTAACTCACCCGTAATGTTCCAACTCCCTCATCTCCTCTTCACTCACTTGCGCCACCTCCTCTGCCACCACCACCACTGTCTTCTATCAACCCTCTCACACCCCCTGTCCCACCGTGTGCCTCAAACCCCTCCAAACCGAATTCCCCATTGACTCGGCTGCCGCCTTTGTTTTTAATAAAACCCCACAAATTATTAACCACCGTTTACCAAATTTTAATCTAATTGCTTCCAACCAAACCCTCAATGTCTCATTTCCAAACCAATGGGAAAGTCAAGTAAACTGAAAAAAACGGGAACCAAAAGAGGAGAACCCCTGTTCCGATTATAGCGGGTAAGTTTTGGAGGGATGAGGAGGAGATGTTGGATGAAGAATTGACTGATGCATCAAACAATAAGGGTAAAGGTAATAACGGGTTGGGTGGCAAAGATAATGTTGTCAATAAAAGAAGGGGAATTGAAGGATTAAAATTCAACGTGTTGCTGATTATTACAAAGATGAAGAATTATCAAACAATGAGAATATATCGACAAATAATCATGACAGATCAAAGCGCAATACTCAAAATTTAGGCAAGGAAAATCACTAATCGGAGATTGGGGTTAACATGGAGGAGGAGTCTGAAGTCGAATCAGCTAGGGTTGCGATCAGATTTGATGGATGTAAGCGAAATCCCAATTCTGTTGTTATGATTGAAGCGAATGGAGTCAACATCCCTGAAGGAAATGATATGGCGCAACAGAGGAACCCTTTGTATTGTTCAGTTAGTCATAATCCAAACGTATATCCTTTGTCATAGGAGGAGCTGGAGGTGGTCGGAGAGAGGGATAGAGATGGAGATTGGATGGTGGAGAGGAGGGGGAAGAAAGAGGAAATTATTAGGTTTTTAAAATTTATGACATGAAATGACCATTTTTTTCCCTGAGGTTAAATGACTATGTTTTACATCGTTTGTAAAATGGTTCAAATTGGCACCACATGGAAACCACTCGGTTTTAGTGATAAAAAAACCTTTTCGCTCTAAAGTGACATATTAGACCAAACCCCAGAGGCCATTTTGGCAGTTTGCTCAAACATAAACTACCAAAATAATGCATTACAAACACAAGAATTGTGATAGTAAGCCACCAAAAAGTACATCACAATTAGCTGAATTCAGATACAAACAATCACAATTGATGAGGTGGGTTTGAGTACATCATCATCATCGTACTCAGTTAATCCCACCAATAGCAAAAGCTAAGGTAGGGTCTGAGGAAGGTAAGATGTAGACAGCCTTACCTCTACCCCGTGGGAATAGAGAGGCTGCTTCCGGTGAGACTATCGGCTCAATAGTGGATTTGTATTAAGATTTAGACATAAGAAACATAACACTTAGCAATCGGGACAAACCCGACTGGTGTATGTACCCCCTTATCTTTTGGCTATCAACGCTACCACCTGATGCATGATTAACCGTCTGTCATTTTTAGTGTTATTTTCACAAAATTAGTAAAATAACGTTAAAATTAGTGCAACTTTACTTTTGTCCCCAAGGGCCAGACTTATATACATTATATGCGCACAGCCGTAAGCGGGCATTGGGTTTGACTATATGAATATAAAATTTCATGGATTCAAGAATTGTGCAAATTAAAATCAAAACTTCGAAAATGGTTTCTATTTAACCATTTTCGGTTAAAATCGATTAACAAACTTGCAAACATGTCTTGGTCAAGATCATTGGGCTTACCAGTTTTGATGAAATTATGGACAAAATCTAACTGCGGTCCTGATTAACGACAAATGAACCAACTGGTTTACTTTGTTGGCGGTTTAACGGTTTGGTTTTGACGATTTTAAGCAAATTATTTTTCCAAAAGCATTAGTTGGTATTCAAAATTTTACAAATGATAAAGATGGTAATATTAAGTTTCAAACCGATTAACCCGAACCGAGCCGAATTACATATTTGGTTTTTGGTTCGCCAAAACCAAAACTGAAAACTGAAATGGAGTTTGGTTTCCAAAAAATTGAATTCGCTTAAAACCGAATAATAGAATCATGGTTGTTTATTTAACCCAATCCAATTACAATTTTAGTAAATTCTTACAAGCCCAGTCCAATAACACATATTGAGTATTCTTTTTATTGGCATAAACATAAATCGAATCTAATTTGAATTTGGTTTAGAGTTTCGAAACCAGACCGATAAGCACCCATAATTCATAATTATAATATTCATATACTAGATTATCCTCAGGGTGCTTTCTAGTAGGGGTGTGCATGGGTCGGTTTGGTTCGGTTTTAATCATTAACCGTAACCATAACCATAACCGCTAGTTTGGTTATGGAATTTCCTTAACCATAACCATAACCAAACTTCGGTTATGGTTACTCGGTTATGAATTCGGTTATGGTTCGATTATGGTTATTTCGGTTATTAACCAACAAAATCAACTAAAACTAACTTCCGACTAAAGTATAAAACTAAAACGCCAATGGTCTATAAAAATGGAACCTATAATGTTGGACTTAGCTTAGGTTATTTTTTTATAAGACAATCAAGACTACACTTTCTAGTTATAGTACCATTATGGGATCCCAACCAAATTTAAGTAAATACAACATATAATGCATATGGTACAATAACTTAATGAATGTAGTAAAGGGGTGAAGTTGTCTATTTACATTAACAATTAAGTTGATTATGAAATAATAAAGTTATTAGTGACTATCTATGTTTCTAACTCCTTTATAAATTATTAGTGACTATCCATATTTCTAACTCCTTTATCTCATTTATGTCTATACCTTCTGTTAGAGCCTTATAAATAGTGGCCATTGTGTTGGTATTATATACATCTCAATGAAACAACTCTCTCATTCTTTATTCTCTTTATAATCTTTGGTTTGTTAGTAGCCATTATCACCAGCTGCTTTAATCAATTTGTACCTTTATAATGCCTTATTCTTACTGATATCTTATGGCTTCGTTCTACTACGAAAACAATTAATGAACCATTTTCTTTTGTTTCTGCAGATTCATAACTCATAAGGGATTTTTCGTACGAGAATATTGATAACCGTTATGTTGCATTTGGTCGTTCAAAAATTTGGAAGGGTTGTCATAAAAAACGTTATTGTAATTAAAAACTACAAAATATCCATATAATCCGAATACAATATATAACATCTTACGATTATATAGTGGTATACACAACTGGGTTGTTAGTTGACAAATGACACTCATTCATTACATGTCATATATTGTGGACAACAACTTGCATATGGACCGATTAATCAATGTCATATATTTTTAATTATTTAAACTGGCGATGCCATTTGACTTATTATAATAAAATAAGAAATAAACATGGCATAGAATGAGGAAAGCTTATCACATACTTGTAGAGTAAAACAATGAATGAACCATGTTTATGTTTTGTAAACATGAGAGTTAAAATAAAAATGTAACAAATATAATGAAAATAAATTCGTAACAATCGAGCCGGTAGTTTAAGTTGAATAATTCTGAACCTAAACAATGTCTATAAATTAAGACATAAACATAACATGGAATGGCGGAAGCTTACTACATATTTGTAGAGTAAAACAATGAATGAACTATGTTTATTTTTTTATAAACATGAGAGGTAAAATAAAAAATGCAAAAAAATAGATAAAAAATAAATTCGTAATAATCGAGCCAGTAGTTTAAGTTGAATAATTTCAATTTAAACAATAAAACTATATCATTCAAAACAATAAAGACAATAAATCTTTAGCAGTAACTAAAGATGTGAATAATACAATAGTTTAAAGTTTCTCATTACTTGTGGAAGATACAATGGTTAAAAGTTTTCCCTCACCCACGTGGATAATACTTGTACATACATGACTATAAGAGTTAGACATAGAAAAATCTTAAAATGTTTTTATCTATCTATCTGTGTGTGTGTGTGTGTGTGTGTATATATATATATTATAAAGTATTTAGGAAGGTTGCCCACAAAATTTAAAAACAATTATAGGAGATGACAAACTTCTCTTTTTCCAACCTTACACTGCTATATGTTAATCAACACTTACACGCATATCGAAGCTTGGTCATCGTGCCAAACCTTCATTATGAGTCTATGATGTCCTTCTGTCTCATGTAAGAGGCAACAAAACAATATGACACGTGCCCTACCCTTGTTTGCATTTATCATCAAATATTTACTTTTGCTGTTGTTTCGGTTTTAGTAATGTTGTGCTCTCGCCGCAATGCGCGGGCACCCCACTAGTTATAGTAAAAAACCTCTACATAGTTAATTTAAAACATAAATCTATTATATAAACTTAACATTACAAGTTTGGTTCGGTTCAATTATATCGGTTAACCAAAGCTTCATAACTATAACCATAACCGCTCGGTCGGTTAAAGAAATTTCATAACCATAACCATTGGTTATGTTGGTTATCGGTTAAAATCAGTTCGGTTATGTTGGTTATGGTTCAGTTATCGGTTATGGCGGTTAATTTGCTCACCCATACTTCCCGGGATAAATAAAACTAATATGAAGTGACAAAATGTGTTACCGTAAAAGGAATATGTCAATTTTTTTCAGGATTTATTTAAAGGATCAACACTCGATAACTCATAAAATCTACTTCTAATTCTACGTGTGCACATTTTGCTCGAGTGAAGTCTCTATGCAACTTTGTCACTTCCTCAAAACATTTTAAAACTGTGATGTGAACATGGAAAAAAAACCAAATTGGTATAAAATGATATGTCATGATGATGATTGATTTAAGAGGCGTGCATGGCGGGGTCATTAATTATCACTTATTAGCTAGAGATTTACCTAGTGTCTAATAATCATATGTTATATCTAACCGGCTTAGCAACCTTTGTAATCAGTGTTCCTAGCAACATCAATCAATGTACAAAAAAAAAATTAGTTTTTTTATAAAACTGACTACATCTGTAAATATATGTGTAATTAGCGGGTTCTTATATGTAATAATAGGTTCAAAATCTTATATACTACTTGCCTAGACATGATTAATGAATTACATAAACAAATTGTGTTTTTCTCTGCATGAACAAAATCCCACTAAAAAGTAGTTTTTTTTCTTTTTGTTTTTCGTATACCACTATGGTACTTGTTGGGAAGATAATAAAACGATCGTTAATTTGGTGTAATTTAAAACAAATGTCGTATATAAAAGTTACTAATATTTAAAAATTGAAAGGAAGATAAGGAAAAGATAAAGATAAAAATATTAATTAACATATTTGAAATTTTAAAATAATAACTAATAACTAATAACTTTATTTAAATGCTAATCTCGGGTTACCGACCGATTTCACTGATTGGGTGTATTGGGAAAATTATTTCCATGGTGTTAGCTTCTAGGCTGAAAATGGTTTTGGGGAGTATTGTGTCATCAGAAAAATAGGCGTTTTTTAAAAAGGTAGGAATATTTTTTATGGTCCATTGATTGCAAACGAAGTGGTGTCTTGGGCGAAGAAAACCAAAAAGGAAATATTGTTATTTAAAGCTGACTTTGAAAAGGCATATGATTGTGTGGCGTGGAAATTTTTGAGCAACACGATGCACAATATGGGATTTCCAAGCAGATTGAAGAACTAGATCATGGGGCTTTTATTCACTAATAAGGCGGCGATTTTATTGCGCCCCGACTACTGAGTTCCAAATTAAAAAGGGTCTTAGGCAGGGGGACCCCATATCGCTGTTTCGGTTCACGTTGGTAATGGAAGCATTGCACGTTATGATGAGAAAGTTGCCAACACAAGAACATTTTCGGGTTACCGGTCGGTGCGAATATGAAAAGGATTGGGAGCTCGAAAATGGTTATTGATAAGTTCAATTCTAAGTTGTCTGTGTGGAAGGCTAAAAATTTTATCATTCGCTGGCAGAAAAGTTTTAATAAATTCGGTGTTGCGGTCACTTCCGAATAGTTATTTGTCTCTATTCAAAGCTCCATCGGAGATAATAAAAATTCTTGAGGGGATACGAACACGATTTTGTTGGGAATCATGGTATCGTATACACAGCGGAAGCGGTTTATATTTATTAGAAAAATCGATTATATACATTATATAATATTAGCCGATTTATATGAATAAATATATATTTAATTTTATTAATCCGATTAATAAAATATTCCCAATCAGGATCTCAGTTAAACGCGTATAAACAATTAAATAATAAAACAACCATAGGGGGTTTAGTGATCAACCTTTGACGACTACACCAGAATTGTAACCTCGTGGGTTACAACGAATCCTCGCTAGTAGGAAGTTCACACCGTGCACGAACCAACCGGGAAGCAACACTTGCAAGAAGAAGGTGGTGGCTTGTGGTGGTTGATGGCCGAACAAATGAAGAAGGCGGCGGCGGCCTTCTTTCCTTGGGTGGCGGCCGCTAATCACAAGAGGGAGGCAAGGGATTAGTTGTTTTTGATAAAAGTGTGATTAGGGTTTACTCCTTAACCCTCCTTTTATAAGACAACAACTTGCAATAAACCCCCTTGCTAAATATCTTAATACTCCTTAATATTAATCTTATTAATATTAAGTCCCTCAAGACTAAAACAATTATTATTTCATAAATAATAATTCACCAACGTGTGAACTTATCTGATTCGTGTACCAACGTGTAATTCTTCGGATCGTACCGGGTCGGGTTACGTTGACCTCGACTTTTAATTACATCGGACATATCATATGTCCAACAGATTTCTATGGACCGGGACACGCGACTCAAATAAAGTTAGATGGGTTGCTTGGGAAAGAATATTAAGACCAAAATCGGAGGGGGGGGGGGGGGTTGTATTACAAATATGAATATTGCGCTGCTTAGTAAACGGTGGTGGAGGTATAAGACCACCTCGGATCAACTTTGGGTGAAGGTCTTTGAAGCTATACATGGCAGGAATAGACAAAGGAACATGATTCGGTGTAATAAGTTGGGTCCGGTGGTGTGGAAAGAGGTCGCTTCTATAAATCAAGAGTTCATGAAATGTGGTATGGACATCCAATCGAGGCTCGTGTGCAAAATTGGATCCGGAAGTAATATTGATTTTTGGTCAGATTGTTGGTGTAATGGGGAGGCCTTGCGTGACAAATTCCCTTCATTGTTTACTTACAGCAAAGCTAAGAAGGCAAAGTTTACTCATTACTATCATGAAGATGGGCAACAGTACCGCCTAAAGGCTGGAATGGAAGCGTCGCTGGCTGCTGGTCAAGAGTCTCAGGAGGAAAATCTACTAATAGGTACTCTTTCGGATCAAGTTATTGGGAAGAATAAAGACGAGTGGCTTTGGATACAGAATGGTGAAAAGAAAGATTTTACGGTAAAGATGGTTCGAAAGGCATTGGTTGAGCAAAGTCAGGTTACTGCCTCGATTTATATTTTCAAATGGAGTAAGATTGAAACGCCTAAAGTGAATTGTTTCGTTTGGAGGGCCGAAAACAACAACATTCCAACGAGTCAAGTTTTATGCACTAGAGGTCTATTAACGGCTGACGACATGTGCAAACTTTGTGAAGTGGACATGGAAACATCAAATCATCTTTTTGTTGAATGTGTGTGGGCTAGATCGGTTTGGTGGAATGTGTTCTCATGGTTAAAAATGTAGGAGCCAAATCGTTACGAGTCAATCTCACAAGTGTTAGAGTATTGCCTGTCGCTTGATTGTGGGAAAAAAAGACTGTATTTATGTGATATGCCTTTTGGTGATTTGGAGGATATGGTTAAGAAGAAATGAGAAAGTGTTCAATGACAAAAATCTTACGACGACAAAAGTGGTGGAAGATATTAAAGAAGAGTCTTTCTGGTGGATGACGAAGAAAGCCAAACTGCAAGGTGTTGACATACCTAAATGGTTTGAGTTTGCTGGATTCGATTTTTGATAAAAAAAAAAAAAGGTTTTCTTGTAGGTTCTATTTCTGCTATATATATATATGAGTAAATAGCCAAAACATTCCTTGTGATTTGGTGGGTTTTGCTAGTCCAAACCAAAATGAAACTAATTACCTGAACAATCCATTAGTTTGATGAAATGTGCCAAAACAATCCAAGTTTTTAATGGGGTTAACCCAACCCTGTTAAGTTACGGGAAAAATGTCCATCATCCCTTAAAACCCAACTGCTCTCTCTCTTTCTAAAAACCACAACCATTCATCCCCCTGTCTCTTAAAACCCAGGTGCCATCACCAATTTTCCTCCCCCCTCTAAAAACCCAACCGCAACCACCATCACTCACCCCTTTCCCCAAAAATCCAGCCATAGTTCAAACAATCGATCATTGGTCCTTTTGTTTTCAATTTAATTCCTCTGTTTTCTTACTCTGTTTCTCTCTGAACCAAGATCATGGCAATTCAGATTCTGATTGCTCACCGGAGAACTACTTGACTTCTGGCTTTGGGTATGATTATTGAGTTGGGAATTTGGAAAGTGTTGATGTTCGACATGATAAATTCTTGAGATTCATGGGTTTGAATTCAAGGTGGCTTGTAAAAAGATAAAGTGGAGAAGAATATGAAGATGGTTATTTCGATGGAATAACAGACAGCACCAAAGTTATCTTGCCTGAAAATTCAAACCCTGAAGATGAGTTTTTGTTTAGGAATTCATTGTTAACTTATTGGTCAAGTAAATCCATGGAGTTGGTATCTTCTAGATCTATGAAAGATTATGTTAGAGTCAAAACTGTAAATAGGGATGAATCAGATGAAGACTTGAGGATGAAAAGATCATTTGATTTCAATGTTGAGAGTAAGCCTAATTTTGGTTCATCTTCTCAGCAATCATCAAAAGAAGGTGAAACCGCTAGTTTGTTTAATAGAAGGAAGAAAGTGAAAAAGGGTTGGCTCTAAAAAGTAAATGTTATGGCTCGAATGACAGATAAACAAGACGAATAAGTGATTTTGAAGACCAATCACACAGTTAATGTCCACACACATAAAAAGAAATCAAAGGAATTATCATGCCTTCATGCCACACAAGAGTTTCCAGCACATAATGGCCCAATTTCAATCATAAAGTTAGTCATGATGGCAGATACTTAGCAAGTGCTAGTGAAGATGGGAGTTTACGAATTTGGAAGATTTTTGAAGATCAAGATCCAAGAATATATGAGATTGGATTTTCAAAATTAGGGTTTACAATGAATTGGGGGGAAAAGCAGGATTATAAAGGAACGAAGGAACGCCTGGTTAAAATCTTAGAGGTGAGTGGACATTTTTGCCCCTGACTTAACCGGGCTTAGTTAACCCCGTTAAAAATTGGAATGTTTTGGCGCATTTCGTCAAACTACTGGTTTGTTCAGGTAATTAGTTTTATTTTGGGTTGGACTAGCAAAACCCACCAAACCACAAGGACGGTTTTGGCTATTTACTCTCTCTCTCTCTCTCTCTCTCTCTCTATATATATATATATATATATATATATATATATATATATATATAGGGAAAGGGTAAAATGAAAACACACTTTTCGTAAAAGAACTAAAGAACACACTTTTCCACCACACACTTATTTTATTCAAAAAACATATGTGGACCACAATTAAAGTGGAATAAAATAAAAAAGGGAATATTCCCTTGCCTAATAAGACAAAATAAGGTGGGTCATGGTCGTTTACACTGCTGTAAAATTATTTTTATTTTTTTATTTTTTTTTACGTCGAGGTTACCCGTTTTTTCACCGGTGGAAAAAAAAAATTTAAAAATTCACATTTTACGTCGGTGTTCTCATGGTTCTTTTACGAAGGAGTGGTTTTCATTTGAACCTAATCCTATATATATATATATATATATATATATATATATATATATAACTAGTTTATACCCCGGGAGCGTCCCGGGGTTGAAAAATCTAGTATGGCGTAATAAAAATTGATAAATAAAGAAAACATACCAATCATAAACTCAATCACGCGGATCAGCATTCAACAAAAGATAATCATTACCAGTGTCTACACTAAATCTTTCTCTTCTTTCTATCCTTCTCACTCCTCTCATTCTCTATTCCTCACAACAGACTGAGGCTGGCGGTGAACCTAAGAATATCCAAAATGTATTGTGTAACATCCGGCCCCTCTTCTCACCAATATTGTTTGCTTTTCCCCGATCAGTTGCACATCTAGAGCTCATGGATTTGTTTTTTGTTGCCCCGGTGAGACTTCCCAGGAGGTCACCCATCCTGGAATTTCTCCCACCTGAGCACACTTAACTATGGAGTTCTCCTCTCATCCACTAACATTAAGCTCCAAAACGCGTTGGTGATTTAAGAGGCAAGACATTACTTATGAACCAAGGATCTCTCCTGGCCACGGCCGATGTGGGATTTTCCTGGGGTGTCACATTCACCCCTTGTTAGAGTCTCATAGTCCCTGATGAGGTATGCACCCACCATCCCGAACGACACAAGAGTGGCTCTGATACCATTTGTAACATTCGGCCCCTCTCATCACCAATATTGTCCGCTTTGCCCCGATCGGTTGTACATCTAGAGCTCATGGATTTGTTTTTGGTTGCCCCGGTGGAGACTTTCCAGGAGGTCACCCATCATGGAATTTGTCACACCTGAGCACGCTTAAATGCGGAGTTCTCCTCTCATCCACTAACATTAAGGCCTAAAATGCGTTGGTGATTTAAGAGGCAAGACATTACTTATGAACCAAGGATCTCTCCTGGCCACAGCCGATGTGGGATTTTCCTGGGGTGTCACATATTGCGGAGGCTGATGTTGGCCGGAAGGAAATCCTATAATAAAATGATAATATTGCATTATATAATGAAAGTCAAACTTCAAAATCCATAGAACTTGGGTAAGCACATGGAGATGAAGGTCAAGTTTTTCCAAAAGTTAACATTTCACCGGTTCTTGGTTTTCCTTCTTGTAACCACCTGCCTGCAATTTAGAACCTAATCAATCATCCATAATTAAGTTTTGAATGAATAATAATAATAACATTATAAACAATAATATAATAATAGTAATTAAGGGGTAGAACACTGAAGTTAAACTCTGCACTTTAGCTTCAAGTTTATTATCTTTATTAGGTTGATGTTTATCCTGTTAGAATATAAACTAAACTTATGTTATGTCTTTATTATGTATTAAATAATAGGATAGGATATAGTTATGATGGTTGGAAGTTTGTTTCATAACCGCCAATAACCGCCAAAACCATACTATATATAGGAATTCATTGTAAACATTTGAAAGTGTGGATTTTGTATGCAGTTTTTCCTGTATACATTCTCTCCAACACCATTTCCAATAATATACAAATGTTCTTCATGATGTTCTTGCATATTACACAAAGACGATGATAATCCGATTATGATGTCAATCCGCTGCATAATATGATGATCACGGTCCAACATGTGGTATCATAGGTAGATTTATCAACGGTTATGATCATCATCGTGAAGAATTATCAATCGGAACAGTACTCTGTTTCCTTATAGAAAAACAGAGACAATGAAATCATCACACGAACCCGGAACATGGATTACTGGCCAAACAGAACAAGATAAAATAATGAACACAAGAAGTGTATCCGTAAACTGCATTAAAAACTAGACCAGAAGATATAATTCGACAGAGACACACAATTCCGACGAGACACCGAAATTTCAAACAGAAAATTAAACGAAGGCTTTAATCGACACAACGAACATAGAAGTCAATACAAGAAGACATCGGTTATCAAAAGAAGATCAAATAAATGCAGTCTCCATCAAGAAATAAAAAAGATAGCATCCTCTGTATTTGACGTCAAACGCAGAAACGGATTCGAATTATATTGCAGCCTTTAAACTTCAATTCAGATCACGCTGCTTTCATTAAACGATTACAGAGAATGAAGATTAATGCCCATAAACGTTTTACAAGAACTTCATCAGAAGTTCTAGAAATTCCGGCCATATTCCGGTAAACATAGAAATGAATCGTCAAGCGAGAGTCGTCGAACAAACGGTTTAAAATCCTATCCCTTTAATCATATTGTTTGTCAAATAAAAGGGTGTTGTTCTAAAGTCATATCATCGTAATTTTTAAACACTCTGTTTTCTTTAAAAAGATTTGAAAAGAGAAATCCAAATTCAAATCATGTAATTTGAAGAAATCATATGTATTTGTTTTTCATATTGAGAAGATGTTTTTTATAAAATATAATAAGAAGGTTAATAGCTAAAATCGTCCCTGAGGTTTGGTTACTTTTGCCACTTCAGTCCAAAAACCCGAACCTTTTAGATCTGGGTCCTTAGTTTTTTTTGCCAAATTCGTCCCTGAAAAAGGTTTGGGTTTTGCTAAATTCGTCCCTGAGGTTTGGTCACTTTTGCCACTTCAGTCCACAACTTAAACGTTGTCAGGGACGAATTTGGCAAGAAAAATAAAACTGAAGGACCTAGATGTAAAAGGTTTGGGTTTTGGACTGAAGTGGCAAAAGTGACCAAACCTTAGGGATGATTTTGGCTATTAACTCTAATAAGAAACATCAGACTAATACCGAGAAAAATTGTTGAAACAAAACATAATAAAAATTTTGTTTCAACCGGATAAAAGGGATTTTTTGGGAAGATTGTTTTTGGGCAGTAGACTATTTTAAAAGTCAACAGATGATACAACAAGAATTGTGACGGAAAATTAGACGGAACCATGCGGAAGCCAGTAATTGCGAAAGAATGCGAGAAATTGAAAAAGAAATTACTACTTAACAAGCAAAGTATTGCTCCGGATATTCAAGAGAAAAAAATTGAAAAAGAAATTACTACTCAACAAGCGAAGTATTGCTCCGGATATTCAAGAGAAAAATTAACGGGTGGCTACGAGAAAAGAATGCGAGAAACTAAAAAAATACAGCAAGAAGATGTGTGAATACTGCACAATAATAAACATGGATTAATTTGATTCATATATGACACCGAGTTCACACTCTCATATTTGAAAAAAGAAATTAATCGGATTCATATATAACACCGAGATCATACTCTCATATATGAATGGCGATAATGCGATTTAAAAGCTACCCAAGAAGATAGAGAAAACGAAAAAAAATGGAGCAAACGATATTAGACGGAGTTGAGAAAGGAAGATAACGAAGGAGCTAAATGAAGAAGATTGGAGTCGGAATCTACAAATCAAGAACTTGAAGAAACGAAGATAACAAATCCTTATGAAATTAAAGAAAAGTTTAGTTTAGGGGATGGTGTTAAAATATAAACTAAACTTATGTTATGTCTTTATTATGTATTAATTAATAGGATAGGATATAGTTATGACGGTTGGAAGTTTGTTTCATAACCGCCAATAACCGCCGAAACCATACTATATATAGGAATTCATTGTAAACATTTGAAAGTGTGGATTTTGTATGCAGTTTTTCCTGTATACATTCTCTCCAACACCATTTCCAATAATATGCAAATGTTCTTCATGATGTTCTTGCATATTACACAAAGATGATGATAATCCGACTATGACAATGTCAATCCGCTGCATAATATGATGATCACGGTTCAACATATCCAACTTGTAATTTTTAAACACAACAAAGTGACATGTGCAATATTCCTATTGAATTCAATCACACTTACCATTAAGAAATTAATTTAGCAATCTCACAGAGTCATAAGTGATTCCGATGTCAGTATCATAAATATTATGAAATAATGGATTGAACAAAACTAAAAACAATACACCAAATATCTCAATTTGAACAACAATCAAGTAGCTACCTTAACAAAGATGATGCTCAGCGCCCTACATTGGACTGTATGATTACAAATGGAACCATAGTATGTAAATTAATAGTACTAAGTGTAATTACAGTGAACTGAATTAACTTATGGAGAAGAAGATACCTTTCTTGAGATTCTTAACATTATTAGATGAGTAATTATGATCTTGTGAATTTGTTCTTAAGGCTCTTCTAACCCGGGCTTGTTAGAAAGATTTAATTAAGAAATTCCTATCATATCAGAAAGTCAACCGAAAAGTCAAATTGCAGAAGAAAAGGCGCCAAACAGAAGCAGTTATGTCGGTTGTTTATAGTTATGTGTCGGTTAAGATTAGGCAGTTAATTAACCGTCTGTTATATGTATAAATACCCCCCATGTATTGTCATTTGTTAGTGTGGATAATAATATTAGTTTGTGTGCATATTCTCTAAAAAATCCCACCCTTTGTTCTTCCGCGAGTCACTGCACAGATCTGATGTGCATACTCAAATCAACATGTTCATCATAATATTGATCCTATAATCGACGACCATCCCTGAGCAATAGTGGTATCAGAGCCATGGCAGAAAGGATCAATTATCGGCAGTCCAGAAGTCATCGCCTTCAAGAAAGAAGAAGACCCGAAAACAGAGTATGAAACGGATCATAGGAAACGATCCTTTTTCGGGCAGAAACGCAAGAAGAATGAAGAATAGAAAGATTAGAAACCAGAATCAGAAGAGAGATCATGTTAATTGCAAGATTGGGTGTCTGAGTCACCATCATTCCCCGGTATCTTACGCAGGAGGCAAAAAGAAGATACATAGATTTAATGATCAGAGAGATCATTCATGGAACAACAGAATATTCAGAACATGATAAAACAGAATGGTTTTTACAAGGCGATCAGAATTTAATAACAAGAATGAAAGAAGAATCGATGATTATTGATCAAGGACCGAAAAAGATTGAACCGTTTGTTCAATTCGAATATCGGTTAATAATTATCAAAACAGAAAATCCTTCACAGAATGAACAGATCATATTCAAGTGACCGAGACGGCGCTAACCCGCTTCAATATTGATCAAAAGCATTCGGAGAGTCAAAGTCATAAGTCGGATATGAATCAATCGCAGAAGGAACAAGGCTGCAATTAAGGATGAACATGAACAGAGTAAACAAGATAAGAATTTCTTGATTAGGGGGGAGAATGTTAGAAAGATTTAATCAAGAAATTCCTATCATATCGGAAAGTCAACCGAAAAGTCATACTGCATAAGAAAAGGCGCCAAACAGAAGCAGTTATGTCGGTTGTTTATAGTTATGTGTCGGTTAAGATTAGGCAGTTAATTAACCGTCTGTTATATGTATAAATACCCCCATGTAATGTCATTTGTTAGTGTGGATAATAATATTAGTTTGTGTGCATATTCTCTCAAAAATCCCACCCCCTGTTCTTCCACGAGTCACTGCACAGATCTGATGTGCATACTCAAATCAACATGTTCATCATAATATTGATCCTATAATCGATGACCATCCCTGGGCAACATGGCTTTGTTGGTTTCATCGCTGCATAAGCCATATCCTAGTTTTTGTTAAATATAAATTTAAACAATGATGAATTCAAGCATAAGAGCAACCAAGTATTAACTATCAAAAATCTAAAACTAAAACATAATCTAGTAGTAGTAGTAGTAATGAATTGTAAAATGTTAGTATGCTACATTAATGAAAATGTTACATTGCTTAATATTTTTAAATGCCATTGCCAACTATATTTACCATAAATGGATCATTTGGTGTCGTCAAAATATAGTAGAAGCTTATACTCATCTTGATAATCTGATGACATAGGATAATCACTCGTTTTCTCGATCAAACTCAGTAAAGAGTATAGGTTTATGAATGACATCTATAACTTCACATGTCCACCCTCCACATTCTAAATTTCCACTTATCTCATCATGGTGTAGTTTTCCTTCCCATAATCTTATGTATCCACAAATGTTTCTTGTGATTTATTTCATTTAAGTGTTATAACACTTTGGACATATTTACAATCACAGTACGCTATTTTGTACCATTGAATAATACAACATTCAATCTACCATCTAGTCTAAAACACAGACCTTTCTAGCCTTCTAGATTTATAAACAATAATAATTAGCCATAACCACAAGCCAAAGCCTTACAATTTCCCAATCCAAACATAACAAAATTATTACAAAAAATAAACAAAACTCATAAAAAACATAACTTTATTTATACCCGCAAAACTACATTCTAGAAACAATTGTTTCCGAGATTTTGCAACCCAGGAACAACAGGCAATCTTTCACGTAAAGATTCAGTCTTGGACGATGCAAACCAAGATAATAACAAATTATTGAAACCCCTTTTTCCTCTATCATCTTTCAAAGCAAAAAATTTAACCAGCAACACAGCAACACTGATATAATAATAATAATAATAATAATAATAATAATAATAATAATAATAATAATAATAATAAGGCATTAACACACGAAGAAATTGAAAGAGCATACGAAACCTGCTGTGTTATTGTTGAAGTTCCATGAGTGTAGGTTAAGGTTTGGGTCAACGTTATCGGAGAGGACTGTGGATGGCGGTGTACAAAATAGGATGGTTAGCGTGATCAGTATCACATAGTGGAAGATAGGTCTGCAAGAAGCCATTGATTGATTTGCTGTGACATCCGTCACTTTTATCACTATTATTATTTTATATATCTATACTATATTAATAAGCATATAGGAAGGGCAGAAATGGTCTTTTTACAACGTACAATGCTTAGAAGCTTTAGGTACAAGAATATGATGCATAAAACTCTTAAACTTCATTTGGGGTGCAATTTGTAATGCATCTTGTACAGCTACATAATGCAAAATTCATTTGGGCGGCCTAAATATTCATCCAAATTTTGAATTCCCGCTCATCGAATTTGGGCAGCCATATCCAGCATCCAATCTCTATCACCCTCCCGTTTTCTTTTGTTCCCTTTCCCTTTTTGCTGTACAGACAACTTACCAGAGAGAGAAAGCATGAAGACGATAGAGAGAAATCCTACCTTCTTGATCTGTTTCTAGGTAAGTTCAATTTTCAGTTTATGCTTAAACTTTTCTCACATCTAACATTAATTTTTGTTGTAGATAAAGATCGAAGTTGCGGAGGTAGGCGGTGGTTACGGGAGTTATAGCATAAGTATGCAGACTTATCAAACATACCCTGTTTCTCTTCACCATTGACAAGTGACAATGGTTGATGAGCGGTAGGGGGTTTTCACCACAATCTTCTTCACCGCATCTTCAACAATACCATCTCCCTCGCCGCCGTTAGGGTTCTCGAACACAAACATCACGCTTCATGTCATCCACATTTTCTATCAGTTACATTAATCTCTCTTCCCCCCAGGTATGGTAAAGCATAACCTGTTAATTAAGATCTGCTTGATTGGTTACTGACTTTCCATTTCATGTGCTATCCATGAATCTTTTCTTCTTTATATCATATAATGTGTGGCTGTTTATGATAAATTAGATTTGTTTTTGTTATTTGGTTTTGTTTCATTGTAAAATGTTGTTGAAAAAATTACTTCAAATATAAGGTTTAATAGTGGTTCCAACAACAAATGAAAATAATCTTGACATACATGTGTGCGAATTACACCTTATTGGATACTATGCTTTTACAAGGTGAAGACTATTTTTTTTCCTGTTAAGTTGGACTCTAAACACATTTTGTTACTGTTATGAAGTATATATTTTGTTTGTCCATTGGTTTTTTTGTTTTATTGTAAA
Source organism: Ambrosia trifida (assembly GCA_028751855.1). Classification (NCBI taxonomy): domain Eukaryota; kingdom Viridiplantae; phylum Streptophyta; class Magnoliopsida; order Asterales; family Asteraceae; genus Ambrosia; species Ambrosia trifida. The sequence continues at coordinate 21,315,453 of CM054124.1, read as the reverse complement.
GCAATAGTCTTAGCATTATGTATAGCACAAGCTATTTGAAAACAACATAAAATAGAACCAAAATTTGGGGATGGGTGTCATTACATAGATGTGTTACTGGTTCAGTAAGAGACACTCCAGATAACCTTATTTACTTAGTTGTGTTTTTTTTGTCTATATACAGGTCAACTTTGGTAAATTTATAATCTCAATTCGATAAGCAAGTTTTTGAACTCATTTTGGTTATTCTCGTCATCTACAGTCTTCCATGTCACCAATTTGGATGGAAATTAACAGATGGTAGCATCATAAATTGCATTGAACAAGTAAATGAGTTCCTTTAAACTCTATCTTCCTTCATTGTTATTTGACATATTTACCTAAATTATTGATTAATGTCTTGACTTTGTTTTATTAGAATGAATATGCAAAAGAGGAGCCACTTTGGACATTGATGATGCTAGCGAGGGTGATGCACTTGTTGTGGTGGAGCCGACTCGCTAAAAGTCAGATTTTCAACCTGGGTTTTAAAAAGCGCGCCTGAGGCGCAAAGCACATCCAGACGCAGCCTAGGGCGCCTCAGGGCTTTGCGCCTACCCCATTTCTTGCTTTTGACCATGAGGCACGTGCCTCACGTACACCATGTATTTTATGCATAAAAATGTTGTACCTTGGTGTTTTTGGCTTGTACATAAGTAAAATTACATAAAAACCTTATTAATAGCTATATTTTAGGTAAATGAAGCTAAAAACTCATGGGATATATTAAAAAATTATATAATTAGTGTGTGCTTCGGGTACGAAAATCCCACGCTTTTTGCGCTTTGTGCGATGCGCTTAGACCTCGTCGCTTTTATGCGAGGTGCGCTTTTTTAAACCAAGTTTTCAACCCGAATGCTTAGTAACGATGAACAATTTATCCATAATTGTCGTGGTGCTCTAACAAAAACCACATGGAGGCAAGAGCTCGCAATTGTTCTTGTTGCATATGAAGATTTACCAAAGGTTGTTAATTTCTTTAATAATTTGTTTGTTAATTGTTTGATCTGAGTTTGTTGTTTGGTAGATTTCACAAGCCACATGTGTACATTTGACTTGCACTACTGTACGCATTAGTCTAATACACCAAACCTCTTCGTAATATGAAAATTCCATTGAGACCACGATTGTTATCTGTTGTTATTGTTTGAATAACAAAGCATATTTACTTTTGATGTTTATTCTTATTTGTTTGAAAAAAGGTTAGATTAGTGGCTTGAATGGTTTGAATACTTAAAACATGGGTCTTAGTTAAGATTTTGCTTTTGATTTTGATTTTTATAAATTTGATCTAGGTGGCTGCAATGATCTTGAATGGTAGGGAATTGCAGTTCTGCAAATGGGATGGTGCTCTTTCAAAGCTGAGGTAATTTCAAAGTTAATTTCATAATTTTTTTTTTATTTTGATTTCATAATTTCTTAATCACAGTTTATGAAACCTTTGCTGGTTGCCTCTGATATATGCTGGTTTGTATTGGTTGCACAACCGGGAAATAATGGTGCAACAAAAAATATTTTTTATAGGCATAAAAATTAAAAATCTAATATTTTACAGATACAATATAGTGTCTAATATATAATCATTTAAATAATGTCCAAAGAAAAGTGTTCTTTTTAATGCGGTTTTGATGTCACTTCATTTCATGTTAAGAATTTTGAGAAGTGAGATGGCTTTAAAAGGGACCCAAGTCAAAATAAGGAAGCATAAAGTGGTTCAAGCTTTTTTTCTAGGTTGGCTATGTCAATTTAAGGCTGGTTTAAGCCTTTTTTTAGTCGTTTCAACCCCATTTCTTATCTGGCTAGCGTCAAACCTGTTTTTTGTTGTCCGATTGCAGCTTAATGTATTCAGTTTTTGTTTTGAATCTTAATTCTCTTTGTATTGCCACGTTATTGTTATTACAGTCAAGGTTTAAAAGTACGGAAACGTGCCTCGAGGCGTTTTCCTTTCGCCTCACGAGGCGTACGCCTCGAGGCGAATCGAGGCGTAAGCGCGAGGCGGAATGAAAATATATATATAAATGTTATATATCTTATAGAAAATGAAATACTAACTAATTTCAGCATCAAATTCATCAAAAACATCAAAAACACACGTTAAAAGGGCATGACATGCTTGAAATTGAAATAAAAAGTCTAAAACATCAAAAATAAACTTAAAAAACCCCTGAGGCGCACCTGAGGCGCAGTTTTTATTACTGCCTCAGCCCTGTGAGGCGCATCTACAAAATAGCACCCTGAGGCGCAGCCTCAGACTCGTTTTCCTCCCGATTCGCCTTGAGGCGCGCCTCGAGGCGCACGCCTCAGCCGTTTTTTTAAACCATGATTACAGTTCTAACCTCTCGACAATGTGTTCTTTGGTTAGTGAGTTATGTTACCTAATGTTGTGTTTATTAGTTTTTGTGTTTTGCTTTTAAGGTATATGCTCATGTGGAGTGTGAAACTGTAGGTTGTAGTTAATTTATAATAGACCCACAAAAGCATGCTGCTTAAATTCTACTTTGTTGAACACATTGCCAAGAATGGGATCTATGTTGCTGCAAGGGATTTTACTTTGAAATTTATAAACAACTTTGCTTGTGCCCATTTGACTTTGTTTTCAGTTTGAATGACGTTATATTCTTAATGTGTGTTTTCTAATAAGTAGTGCTCATATATTTTTTATTATAACATTGTATTTTATTATGTTTCTCGCTCCGCTCGGACCCAAACAATGACCAACCCGAAAATCCTAACGTTGAGTGATGGAAAATTTGAACGGTGAAAAATGGACCCCATTCCTAGGTCCGCCAGTGCAAATGATATTAGTAAAATTGTACATTGTCACTCTACGTGACATCAATTTACTACGTTATGCCAAAGAAATTATACATGGCTATAGAAGTGTGAATCAAAACATAGAAGCTTGGTTTAAAAAGTGCGCTCGAGGCGCGCTTAAGCGCGAAGCGCATCTAGGCGCCAAATGAATCTTAAATAATAGAACACTGAAGCAGCTTCATCAAATGAATCTCCACTAATCCCGCAACATAATTATAAGCTTAATGTTCATGCTCTTAATAGGCGTCAACCAGGAGAGGTACTCATAATACATAATTTTTATACCTTATAATTGTTCCTTGCTAAAGTTCTGATGTCTTTGTGTTTTCTAAGCAATTTTTACTTGTAGTTTGAATGCAGGGAACTATGGGTTGATTCAGTATATGTTAAATCTCCAATGAGACAAATGGGTAAAAGAAAAAAAAAACCTCATATAAAAAGGAAACTGGATCAAATGGGTGAAATTCGCCTAAAGTGTAATTTTGATGCACAACCACAAACTATAGTGTAAGTGGGAAGAAGTTAATCTCAATTTATCAACAATGTTACCCTGTAGGTTACTCTTTTTTAATTGTTAAAGGAATAATGGAAATAAATAATCCCAATTATTGACTATTGGTCAATAACAGTCCCAACTACGAAAATTACCAAAAGTGGTCCTAACTTTCGACATATTGGAATATAATGGACCCAAACTAACGGAGGTCTAACTCCGTTAGTGTGATGCCTACGTGGCATCCTAGGTGGCAAAATGATCCTAGGTGGCATCCTACGTGGCATGTCACGTAAGCACCACACTAACGGAGTTAGACCTCCGTTAGTTTGGGTCTATTATATTCTAATATGTCGAAAGTTGGGACCACTATTGGTAATTTCGTAGTTAGGACTGTTATTGGTCAATAGTCAATAATTGAGATTATTTATTTTCATTATTCCATTGTTAAACTAAAATTAGATATTAGGCAGCAAGTCATCATCTTGATACTGTTTCATTGTTATAAAATTTTGTATATATTATCTATCATACTTACAAAAGAGTATAGGAAACATCCATTTAACGTTTTATAGATTTTATAGACATCCAACAAGACACAAGATATTGTTGGATTATTATTGAGATCTGTTAGACTCCCATCATAGATCTACTATATAACTAACAGACACACTATAAAATATATCACGAGGGGATTGGCAAACTAACATAAAACGTGTACTGGTTTGTAAGTTTTATCGCTCCCGCTGCATCGCGCGGGTTTCTTACTAGTATATATATATATATATACATTTCTTTAGTCTCGCACCTCCTATCTTGGACGTCACATTTTTTTTCCTAATAATAATATTAATAATAATAAAGTCTAAATCAGCTTCAATATAAGCCCATTACCCAAGTTAAACCCCCCCCCCCCCCCCCTCTTCCTATTACACTCTAACCCATTAAAGGATGCAGCCCAATAGCCATTTACCCATCAAGAGTCTAGCCCAAGCCTGCTTCTTTCCCCTTCCCTTAGCTGTTTTTAAAAAAAAAAACTTGCCCAGACAGGACTCGAACCCGGGCAAGGCAGGAGCACACCCACACACGCAACCACCCGAGCTACGGCTCCTTCTTGGATTAAACCCAACCCCAAATATATTTAACCCTTTAAAATCGCTGGCACCTTCTTCTTCTTTTCCTTTTCACTGCTGTGCGCGACTTTGGCCATGTGATTGGCCTCAATTCATGCAGTAATCACCTATAATTATTACACTATGTTGAACGAAAATTTAAAACGAGTCAACCCTATGCATAATCATCGCGATTGACGAGCTCCAATCCTTCCTAATTGAACAATTTTCACGCGCATACATTTAACCATGGTCAAACCTTGCTAAATCTTTAATCCAACCATTACACTATAAATTAGACATGCTTGGACGGTCACAACTCGCCAATTACACTTCCTACATCTCCAATTTCTGATTAAACACTCTTGAAAGATTCTACTCCTCGCGAGTTGACTTTTCGTTTGACTGAGCATTTTACACAAATTCGTGATTGTAAGTCCAATTTTGTTTATGGGTTTCACTAATCGGCTATAAAGCAGCAATAACCCCATGTATAATCGGGTTATTGCTTGCTCATTTGAATTATTAAAAAAACTAGGGTTCTTATGTTTATTTGGGGAAGATGACCAAAACCAAGTTTATAATAAATATTTTAGAAACTGAATCTATTACAAAACTGATGCTCAGACCAGTTGGTTGGAGTGTTTTGCTAAGGGTATTGAACCGGCCAAGGGCCCAGGTTCGAACCCCACAACAAACAACCATCTTTTTATATTTTTTTAACCTTTATAATTATAATCCTTATTCTTTTAAAAATCGTTTTAAAATACTAAAACTATTTTATAAATTCTACAAAATTTATTTTATGTTATTCCACTGAAAAAGTTCATTATCCAATTTTTAGTTTTTCAAAAATAATTTATTTAATATATATTATAAATATTACAAGTTTATTCATTTAAAATTATAAAATTCAATAAAAATATCTAAACGATATTATTAAATCTCACAAAAATTATCCTAAACTTGTATATTCTTAAACATTTCAGAAAATATTTTTATTTCAGAAAAACCATTTATTTTATATTTTTAATTAATTTTTGTTAGTTTTAATCATAAATAATTCATAATAAATTCATTTTACAATATTTTTGTACCAAAATTTTACATAAATTATTTCTAACTATCTAGAACTGAAATACAATTTTTGATTCAAAAATTCTTTGATTTTAATATTTTTAGATATTAAAGCCATATTTTGACAATTTGAAATAATTAGATTAAATATTCTATTTTCAAGAAAATAATTTTATAAAAATTATTTTCATACTCAAAATCTTATGTTATGATTATATTCAACTTAAGATTTTACAAAGAGACTTTTATTTATTTATTTATTAAATTTCCTATATTTAATAAACAATTTGTTTATTAATCAAATAAACGTTTATCCCCAATTCGAAGCCCTAGAAATACATGTATCCTAGAGTTATTTCCCTTACACATTATCAAATTCTTTAGGTTGATCCTTTGGGATAATTCCAACACATATTTCGTTGTCCAAGTTCAATTTCAAGTTATTACGTGAACTGTGAGTACTTCCTATCCCCTTTTTACTTTTATACATTTTTGGGGTGATTCATGTACACTATTACAAATTCAAATTCAAATTTACATTTTTACAATACAATTCTAGTACTATGTGCATTGCTTACAACGTGCTTTATGCTTAGACAATACATGTGGATTACATTTGTACTTAGTGAAATCATTAACATGGTACAAGCCGACCTTAACATTGGATAGCGCTATTTGGATTGACAACCCGCCTAGATTGATTCTCCCCCTTTTTCATCGGAGAATCCGTGGCCAGTGTTAAGTTATCATCCATTGATTGGTTGAGTACACTACAGTTCATACAGTACATTATACAGTCACAGGGTTGATTTCGCTCATTTGTTTGATACATGGTTTACATATTTGCACTGTAGCTTGCACTTGAATTGTATAACTTTTTAACCTACTATATATATCAAATCTAGGAATGCTCACCAACATTTCATATGTTGACCAAACCTATTTTTGTACATGTTTCAGGTGCAGTTTGATCTAGTGCTTTAGCAAGAGATACTTAGTGCATTATTTTAATCAGTTATTTCGTTATTTACATTTCATTTAAGACTTTGTATTTTCCATTTCCATGTAAGACAATTTTGGATTATTCAATAATATTTACATTTTAGTACCATGAGCTTTTGAACAATCGTCACTACGTGGCACCTCGATGATTCCGCCATCGGTTGGGGTGTTACAGATTGGTATCAGAGCCATGGTTATAGGGAACTAGGTTATTAGATAAAATGGCCTAGACTATAACCGAACTTTAACTTTCATGCATAACATTTCCTAAATTACCCTATCCCTCTTTTCCTTCTACTTTCTTCCTCTATCTTTCCCTCTTTCTCTCTCTCCCTTCTTCTCATCTTTCATCATGGTGCATAGAGATGGTGTCCTACAAGGAGTGGAAAGCCTACATCACCATGGAGCGGGAGCAGTACCTTTCATGAAGACACTCTTAGACATAATGCCTACTCTTATTTTGCTCCTTCAAAGTTGTTGAGCTTTAATGAGTGTGATAGAACACGTGCAATCTGGAAGGGTGGACGCCTGTACACTGGGTTTTCTGGCATAGGCAAGCATAGCGCATAAATCCATTTACGGACCTGTTATGCTTACCTGGGGATTCCTGGAGTGAGTGTCCACTTATAGGCTAAAGCACGTCTTCTTTGATCACCATTGGGTTCAATTCCTTTGAAAAGTCAACGTTCTTGTTGGGCTTTACAGCTAGACAAGGGCACTCCAAGCATTTTATGCAAGATTTTTCAATAATACTCTCTCGGTTCATATACAATATTTTGTATTTCATGATTTTCATATATTGTTTACAAGTTCATACTTTCATAACCATCTATGGATTTCACAATCACACTTCACCTTACCCTTTTAGCCACTTTTTAAATATTCAACACCCTACCCAAATCATATTATTTCTTTTCTCCACATGTTATTTATTTTAAAAACTATAACCTCATACTTTAGCACAAACTAAAGATTTCTAAAACTAGTTGTATTACCTAGTAACTTTACAAAATACATATTTTCCTCGAACTTAAATTCAATTGATTATTTATTGACGTAACAAACGATTTTGTATATAATGTTTTAAACTATTACAAAGCCTACTTAGCTTGTACTATTTAACAACTCTTGCCTATTGTACAAAACAAAATTTTGAAAATATTTATTTTTTTGGAATAATATCTAGTCTCTAGATTCTCCATCAACACTCACTCATTTTCAACTTGTTCAAATTTTTACAATATTTGGCATATACCACAATCATGTTTTCTTATACACTTGATTATAACCTTTGATCCAAACCCCAAAATTTACACTACTATATAATCTCCTTACTATAAAATAAACTCTTTATCAACTATCTTCACATTCACCATCTCTCACAACCTTGATTCTGCTTCAAAATTTTTCATCATCCTCTCAAGAACTAAATTCATATCCTTCACCTTCTCACACGTGAGCTAGTTACCCATGATAATCAAACTACTAAAAACCTGATACTTGATTCTACAGGATTGTCCCAAAACATCATTGTTTATGAAACTTGATTTCCCCTTAATTTGACTATTCACTGGACATTTAATTATTCTTGATACTCGTGTTTTCATTTTCTTGATCTTATTATCATTTTGTACCCAATTATGACATACTCATAGGTATATAACATCTAGAGATTTCCTTGCATACTATTGGTAATCTATCATATTGGTTACGTTTATTTTAATCGTACACTTACATTTATTTGAAACGTTTAGACTTAATACTTGATCTTACAGAGCTTTTCTAAGAAAACATCATTGCTTATTATATGAAACTTGATTTTTCCTTTAACTTGACTATTCATTATTCATGATACTCGTAAACATTTAATTATTCATGATAACACTTACACTTAATGGTTGTAGTACTTACAAACTTGCTTGCATAAACATGCTATCAAATTGCAATCTATGTGAATAATAATTGCTGCACTTAATAGAGGTCATCATGCCTTTATCAACAGTCGGGAGAGGCCCTACAACCTGCTCCACGACTGGTAGAGGCTATCAAACATACTCAACGATTGGTAGAGGTCACTATGCCTTTTCAAACAGTCGGGAGAGGCCCTACAACCTACTCCACGGCTGGTGGAGGCTATCAAACCTGCTCAACAATCGGTGGGATCATAGAAGGACACAAAACCCTAATGTAAGGTAAATTGATGATTCCGGTCCGGAACGTAATCATGAATTTACAGGTGCGTTAGGGTAGTGTGAAATTCTATTAGAGTTTTTGGTAGGCGTCCAGTACGTTTTCAAGGTATCAAAGGTGTGGTGGGTCAGCTGCGGTACACCCTGTATACAAACACTAATGATGCATTGAAGGTGAGACTGGAAGTCGGACCAGGAACAAACTCTAGTTACTTGATAGTTCATTTAGTCTTTCTGTAGTCAATCAACTCATGCATTTATTTTAGGAGTCCTAAAACTTGAAGTAGTGATTTACTAGATTCTTACTCTCCTTACCCTTTCGAGACGAACCTAATCCAATCCTTAACCCACACCTATCAAACCTACTATCCAAATCATTTGAAACAGTTTACTTTGTTACCTATAAATTTACGTCGTGCCTTAACCCAAATTTTCCAAACCACTGTTATTTTAATTTTTACCCAAGCATCCATAACCCTATGTTTCTAATAACTTCGGGACGAAGTTTCTAAAAGTAGGGGATGCTGTGACATCCGTCACTTTTATCACTATTATTATTTTATATATATATATATATATATATATATACATTTCTTTAGTCTCGCACCTCCTATCTTGGACGTCACATTTTTTTTCCTAATAATAATATTAATAATAATAAAGTCTAAATCAGCTTCAATATAAGCCCATTACCCAAGTTAAACCCCCCCTCTTCCTATTACACTCTAACCCATTAAAGGATGCAGCCCAATAGCCATTTACCCACCAAAGCCGGCCCATCAAGAGTCTAGCCCAAGCCTGCTTCTTTCCCCTTCCCTTAGCTGTTTTTTAAAAAAAACTTGCCCAGACAGGACTCGAACCCGGGCAAGGCAGGAGCACACCCACACACGCAACCACCCGAGCTACGGCTCCTTCTTGGATTAAACCCAACCCCAAATATATTTAACCCTTTAAAATCGCTGGCACCTTCTTCTTCTTTTCCTTTTCACTGCTGTGCGCGACTTTGGCCATGTGATTGGCCTCAATTCATGCAGTAATCACCTATAATTATTACACTATGTTGAACGAAAATTTAAAACGAGTCAACCCTATGCATAATCATCGCGATTGACGAGCTCCAATCCTTCCTAATTGAACAATTTTCACGCGCATACATTTAACCATGGTCAAACCTTGCTAAATCTTTAATCCAACCATTACACTATAAATTAGACATGCTTAGACGGTCACAACTCGCCAATTACACTTCCTACATCTCCAATTTCTGATTAAACACTCTTGAAAGATTCTACTCCTCGCGAGTTGACTTTTCGTTTGACTGAGCATTTTACACAAATTCGTGATTGTAAGTCCAATTTTGTTTATGGGTTTCACTAATCGGCTATAAAGCAGCAATAACCCCATGTATAATCGGGTTATTGCTTGCTCATTTGAATTATTAAAAAAACTAGGGTTCTTATGTTTATTTGGGGAAGATGACCAAAACCAAGTTTATAATAAATATTTTAGAAACTGAATCTATTACAAAACTGATGCTCAGACCAGTTGGTTGGAGTGTTTTGCTAAGGGTATTGAACCGGCCAAGGGCCCAGGTTCGAACCCCACAACAAACAACCATCTTTTTATATTTTTTTAACCTTTATAATTATAATCCTTATTCTTTTAAAAATCGTTTTAAAATACTAAAACTATTTTATAAATTCTACAAAATTTATTTTATGTTATTCCACTGAAAAAGTTCATTATCCAATTTTTAGTTTTTCAAAAATAATTTATTTAATATATATTATAAATATTACAAGTTTATTCATTTAAAATTATAAAATTCAATAAAAATATCTAAACGATATTATTAAATCTCACAAAAATTATCCTAAACTTGTATATTCTTAAACATTTCAGAAAATATTTTTATTTCAGAAAAACCATTTATTTTATATTTTTAATTAATTTTTGTTAGTTTTAATCATAAATAATTCATAATAAATTCATTTTACAATATTTTTGTACCAAAATTTTACATAAATTATTTCTAACTATCTAGAACTGAAATACAATTTTTGATTCAAAAATTCTTTGATTTTAATATTTTTAGATATTAAAGCCATATTTTGACAATTTGAAATAATTAGATTAAATATTCTATTTTCAAGAAAATAATTTTATAAAAATTATTTTCATACTCAAAATCTTATGTTATGATTATATTCAACTTAAGATTTTACAAAGAGACTTTTATTTATTTATTTATTAAATTTCCTATATTTAATAAACAATTTGTTTATTAATCAAATAAACGTTTATCCCCAATTCGAAGCCCTAGAAATACATGTATCCTAGAGTTATTTCCCTTACACATTATCAAATTCTTTAGGTTGATCCTTTGGGATAATTCCAACACATATTTCGTTGTCCAAGTTCAATTTCAAGTTATTACGTGAACTGTGAGTACTTCCTATCCCCTTTTTACTTTTATACATTTTTGGGGTGATTCATGTACACTATTACAAATTCAAATTCAAATTTACATTTTTACAATACAATTCTAGTACTATGTGCATTGCTTACAACGTGCTTTATGCTTAGACAATACATGTGGATTACATTTGTACTTAGTGAAATCATTAACATGGTACAAGCCGACCTTAACATTGGATAGCGCTATTTGGATTGACAACCCGCCTAGATTGATTCTCCCCCTTTTTCATCGGAGAATCCGTGGCCAGTGTTAAGTTATCATCCATTGATTGGTTGAGTACACTACAGTTCATACAGTACATTATACAGTCACAGGGTTGATTTCGCTCATTTGTTTGATACATGGTTTACATATTTGCACTGTAGCTTGCACTTGAATTGTATAACTTTTTAACCTACTATATATATCAAATCTAGGAATGCTCACCAACATTTCATATGTTGACCAAACCTATTTTTGTACATGTTTCAGGTGCAGTTTGATCTAGTGCTTTAGCAAGAGATACTTAGTGCATTATTTTAATCAGTTATTTCGTTATTTACATTTCATTTAAGACTTTGTATTTTCCATTTCCATGTAAGACAATTTTGGATTATTCAATAATATTTACATTTTAGTACCATGAGCTTTTGAACAATCGTCACTACGTGGCACCTCGATGATTCCGCCATCGGTTGGGGTGTTACATTTGCGTGATGGGACGTGGGTCGTGGAGGGATAAGGGAGGATGAACATTGACATTGTTTTGGAAGATTGATGGAGGGTTGTTGTGCGGGGAGGTTGGAGGCGGTGGTGGCAGGCGGCTAGTGGAGGAGAGGGAGCAGAGTAGGAGGTGGCAGCGGTGGCAGGAGGAGTGCGAGGAGAGGATAGGAGAGGGGGGGTTAGGGTTTGGGAGAGGTGAAGAAGTTTATATAGGTGATATGATTTATTTTTAATTTTTTAATTTTTTTTTGAATTCTCGCAATTTGCCACATGGCGCACTCAAAGAGGGAAGATGGCTCCAATGAGTGTCAAGTCATATAAGAGGCTTTCCTTTATATATAGTTATAGATTACATATTTTTTAATATATGTTAAACTGTCGGTTTGAACCTACATGACTGGTTCCAAGTTTCAAATTGCACTGTAAAAACCATGAAACCTTCGAAACCGAACTATATAATGAATTGATTGGATGTTAAACTTACCAAACCAGCCAACCAGTTCCAATTTGGACAATTAAACTATTATCGTTACTCTTTTGTTACAAAAAGCTTGCTCATCTGACCGATTAGAAGATAAACACTATTGCAAAGAACATTTTAATAGCCATATGTCAAATGAATTAACAAAGTCAACTTTGTTATACAATTACGATTACCATTGCTTCATAACCTTTCCAGTTGAAGGGAAGAATCGTAAAATCAACTTAAAACAAGGCTCTTTTCAAGAATCATATCATTGGTGTTGAAATCAGCTGCTTTTCTTAACGTCCCTCGGCCAAAATCCAGATTGTATGAATCAGTCAAACCTTCAACTAAACTGTATTAAGGGATGATTCCCAGCTCCTCCTTTGCTTTCTCCACAGATGCCAGGAAATGCTACAACAAATAGTTTTTTAAAACGTGTCAGGTAACGGGTAAAACATGCAGTTTCTTTGGTAGGAGTTAAAATGTAACAGCCCACTCCCGTACCGCGATATTGTCCGGGCATGTCTCGATTTTGCATTGGTCATAGGCAATTCCCATGCCAAAACACGTCACGATAGGGAAATTATCCCACCTCTTATAAAGAAGTGTTAGTTCTCCTTCCCCACCGATGTGGGATCATTACAATCCACCCCCTTAAGGAGCCCAGCGTCCTCGCTGACACAACGGCTCGACCCTGGCTCTGATACCAACTTGTAAGACCCGCAAAACCGGTGTCAAACAGTTGGGTTAATATTCTTAAATATACAAAAACATGAGTATTTTTTTTTGAAAGAGTATGCTTGATTCAAAGTGTACGCAGCGGAAAATGAATTAAAACACAATTTACAAAACACATGAAAATTACTATTCAATTGCAAATAGAATTTAAAATTATCATGTGTAAACAAAAGTCGTCTTCCTCTAGAAACGCCTTCAATTGCTGGGTAGCTTCTTGCATCGCCAAGCAACCATCCATCCATATCTCTTTTAACCTGAAATCAATCTAACGTGTATGCAAAAAGCCAGCTACGCTGAGTGAGTTCAAGTTTTATAAATTTGTATATACAAGTAATTTGTCAAAATAAGAATTAACAACATACATCAATCTCAGAGTTAACAATAAGCGCAATCCGCTAATATGTTTTCCCTCAAACAAAATCAAAGTCTAGGATAGGCATACTCTACCTAATTACCTCAAGACTTCACTTACCAAATACATAATAAGCGCATCCCGCTTATCAACACAACGTACAATGCAGTCTATTTAAGCCAAACCAAAGCTAGAGATTAAAGCAGGCACATTCCACTTCTGTCATATCTCAGTTTATAAAAATACACATAATATAATTCAAACAAAAGCTAGAGTTCAAAGCAGGCATATCACACTTCTATCGTAGCTCAGTTTATAAGAATACATATAATATGAACTATGCAACAATCCTGACTCAAAACCAAGACCAGAGATCAGAGCAGGCATATCCCACTTCCGTCACAGCCCAGTTCGACATATCAGGTAGCCATAAAACATATTCTATTATATTTAATTACAAGTATAACATAAACTAAGCAACAACCATGACACAAAACCAATACCATAGATCAGAGCATGCATATCCCACTTCTGCCATAGCCCGGTTTATAAGGTCATGTAGTCACCAAACACAGTTTATGTAAATATATATAATCCGTATAACCTAAACAAGTAGCAAGTCAAAACAATACTTGATCTAACAAGTAAGGTTTCAAATACGTGGCCAAGACATTAACCACATTCCGCTTATTAAATAAAAACTTAAGCCACAATTTAATCAAGACAACTGTCTATTCATATATATATATATATATATAATAACACATATAACTCAAACCATATAATAACACATTAGGCGCATTCTGCCTACTTACGTTTCATGCCAAAACAATATATGTATGAGTTAATATGGATTTCATTCGTACACAAAAATATTTATAACTTTATAAAAATATTTTGTGACTTCATAAAAATAATCATATTGGTTTAGCATGCATGTCAGCCCAAAAATATTTAGAAAAATAATAAATAAAAGAGTGGGCGCAAGAACTCACCGGTTACAAAGCTTCCAAATCCGCAAGCTAAGCGACTCGAACTGCATCGTAAGGCCAACACCTTTGCGTACGTGTCTTCCTTGGCGTTCTTTTCTACTCTGAACACTTGTAAGAAACATGCGAATGAAATATTTTTTTGCTCATAACTTGATCATAGAAACTCCGTTTTGGGCGAACCACATATACACATGCTCGTCTCGACATGACCACCCTAAGAAAATTATTGGTGTTGGCTGCCGACGCCATCGTTGCCGCCAGAATGCAGAACCGCCTGCCAGCTCGTTCGGTTTTGCGCGGCAACATTCGAGTAGACCAAACCCTACCCAAACGAACTCTGTTTTGGGCAAATAATATGTCCACGCGTTCATATCGCCGACCCTTCCATATCCACACACATGTATATCAAAACACAATCCCACCAAATCCAAGACAATTGCCAAAATGGGATCATTGACCACCTTAATCAACCAACCTTACACAAGTTAACTTCCTAAGAATTCCTTGTTCTTTCCCCATGTGTGCTTCGGATCACATGTTTCCAAGGCAAGAGTGTGTGCAATGTTTTGGACACTATCTAACTTGTACAAGACACACTCACACCTCTATATACCTACATATATATATATATATATATATATATATATATATATATATATATATATATATATATGGCTACATATACACACAATCATATGTTGAGAAAATGACAAATACCACTCACACACACATATACACGATCGCACATACACATACACATACCCTCTCAATACCTAGTCACAATTCTTATCTAGAAAGCCCTTAAACATATGATATACACCAACATAGAAGCAAGCTTTTCCCACAAACACTCCCCATGACATTTGACCTTCAATGAGTATCCATATCTCCTTCCAAGAATCGGCCCACACCACCCTACATGATCCAACAAAAACCACATGAACACACCACCTCATGCTTATCATTTCCAAGATGTTTCACCAACATAACCAAACACTTGAACTTACAACATGGATGAGGGAATGTTGACTACCCAAGACTCACAAAACCATCCAAATTTTCGGCTATGGCATTCCCAACACAAACTACACACTACACAAGGTCAACTCTTTGCACTAGAATAACAAAACATAAAACACATGAGCATGATTTCTTTGTCAACCTTGCCACAAATAGAATGCCCCTTCCCCATGAAAATAGAGGCCGAAAACCTCCCCTACACAACCAAGCAAGACTCCAAGGTCAACTTATTACTCTACCAAGCCCTTCCATCTTTGCACTCCATGAAAGCAAGCCATTGACCTTCTAAATTTGTGCACCAATGAGCTCTTGGCTATCCTCCCATCTTCGGCTATATATAGAGACCCTTAGAAGCCATTGTGATCACACCACAATACCACAATTTGCGCTGACACTTGAAAACCTCTCTTTTCTTCTTGATAACCCCTCGGCCAAAGGCAAGCACACCTAAGACTATGCACTG
This sequence comes from Ambrosia trifida, assembly GCA_028751855.1. Classification (NCBI taxonomy): domain Eukaryota; kingdom Viridiplantae; phylum Streptophyta; class Magnoliopsida; order Asterales; family Asteraceae; genus Ambrosia; species Ambrosia trifida. The sequence continues at coordinate 21,299,536 of CM054124.1, read as the reverse complement.
TCGTGAACCAGAACCCACAACCGGTTGCAATAATTCACAAAAGACAAAATAGAATTAGAAAAAATAAATGTAAATGATCTCTAAATTGGACGACCGGATTGCCCCTGCAACCGAGGGTTGCAATCGGTTGAAGTATAAAATAAGTATATTTTTTACTTTTGCATTATGTAAATTGTTTTTTTATATTATACATCATCACTTTTTTATTATTACTATATTAATTTACTTAATAAAATGTTAGTTTAGGTTGGGTTGTGAGTGTGAGTGAAAAATATATTGGGTTGTGTTGTGTAGGTGAAAGAGTGAGAAATTATTTTTTAATAAAAAGTTGGGTTGGGTTGGGTTGTGATAGTGGATAGTCTAAGAGGCTCGGTTCGATCGACCACCATCACCACTTAGGAGTTCCAAGTCTTTAACTAGCATTTAGGAGCTTCATTGTGAGGGGTCAGCTTATTATTCTTTGATATTTTCGGCTACACATACACAAGGTATAACATTCAAACCATTTTCCTTGTTTGTATAAATGGTCGAGCAAGGAGGTTCACCCGAGACACACACACTCGCACACTTCCTTAACAAGTAGTTTTTCAAGGTAAACTAACCTAATCACTTAAGTTTCATAATTAAAGTTCAATGTTTTAGCTTATGCATACTCACCCACATATATATGATTTCATACATATTAGAACCCATATATGGACATCTACGTACTCCCACACATACACATGAGTGTATGCGTGAGAGTATGGGGTCGAGGCCGGCCCAAGCTAAGCCAAACTAGTTTAGTTTCGTAACTTATACTAAGGCTTTCTTTATAAACATGTGTTAAGGACACTAAAAACATGTGTTAATAAGTCTAACACAAGAGTTTTCTCAAAAATCTATGAGGAGCACTAGTATGTGTGTATATTCAAGGACAAAATACCTAAAATGTCATTTTTATTCAAAACTGTCGAAGGATTTGTCCATAACCCACCCTAGATTTACATAACTGAGGCATAAGTGACACTCGGTAACATCAAGTAAGTCAAGACACTGGTTTTTTTTTACCAAAAATAGATTAAACAAAGTCACCTTAACGACAAAACGAACATTTTCTGACACATACAGTGGGTGACACACGTGGATAGTGGTACAAAAGCCCCTATTCCATAGGTGTCCCAGTCGGGTGAATAATTGCATGGTAGTTAGAACAAAACATAGACTTAAGGTTGCCTTTAAATGAACATAGGGCATCCCTGGCCAGACACACTGCATCAGATTCAGTTCAGTCTAGCATCCCGATACCAAGTGAGTATTTCACGGCCCCTTTTTACAGTTTTTACATTTTCGGGGGAAAAACATGCGTACAATTTTCAGTTACAATCATGACTATTATGTGAACATGAGACATTAAGGTACAGGATCCATTAAGCCCTCGTGTCATATACCATACCATAACCATTAGCTATGGACTTAGCCATGAAACACCGGGATAGATCTATTGCGTTGACACCCCCACTCTTGGCCAGCCGCTCTGACCGGATGACAGATATCAAAAGAGTGCTTGTATTTTACAATATTTCATTATTTTTAGTGTACAATGGGCGAGGCACAACATGTCAAGGATTGGTTATGGGCTCATGTCAGATCACATATTGATTATTGCCCTAGCTAGGCAATGATTTAGTCGGTTTTGGATTACATGTCCATCATATAGAAAACCCGTGAACTCACTAACTTTATGTTGACCTATATTTCCTTTAATGGGTGTTTTTTCAGGAAATTAGCATGGGAAATGGAACTTGCGGGGGTCATGTGCGAGCATTTGTGGGATACCTTCTTTTGGACTGATGTGTTGTCATTTTAATACTAGACATTTACATACAATTGTTTTAGTTTTAAACAATTAACTCTATGTTGAACAAATTTGGTTGTTTAATGAAAGTTCCTGCTTTGTTTTAATTAATGCTCGTGTGACCTTTGTTCTTGGAAATCTTTCGAAGTCGCACCTCGGTTTCCGCCTTGGCGGGGTGTGACAACACAACTCACGCATACACTAGATGCACTATAAACAGTCCACATATGTTAACATGTGCACACACACATCATAGGTAGTCCACCGTATTCTATCCTCGACTTTGCCTCAATGCATGAACTTTATCAATATCCTCAAGCTATCATCGAAACACAGCTTCTAACAATTATAATTGAATCCATGCTAACACATATATAAAAGGCCCATGCGAGCGAATCACATACCTTCTCCCTTGGAGACTTAAGAACCCTCGAATCACCATGTTCATCGCCACCGTGACCGTCTTCCTTGTAGTGAACTCGAAACCACCGCTCACCATCATCTCCATCGTCCACCACCTGAATTAAGACCGATAACTACATCTAGCGCCATTGTCCAATGAACAACACTATAACCGTCGATCATCACAGCCATCCAAGCAACCGCCCTCGTCGGAACACCACATCACCGCTATTTTGGTTAAAAATTACTTAATAGAAATAATTTTGTTTTCCAAATTAGTAAAAGTGAGGTAGAGAGCTAAATGTGTGCAATATGATAAAAACTTAGTGTTATCTTCGAGATGATAACTTGTAAGAATAAAGAAACAATATTATGACAACTATGCTCAGGATGGCAAAGATATATTTCAGGATGGACAGTTATATCCTGAAGATGTAACTGTCTGGCGGGATGGTTAAACAAGCAATATAAGTATGAAGAAACAATGAACGACACTCGATGTACGAGGAAAGCCCTTGATCACTTGATAATCGCCGACACAAAACCTCAGGAGGAGACTAAGCCCCTGCCTTGTTTGTTAATATTAAAAAAATGGTAATAAGTGTTACAACTTTGGAAGTATGATGAACGAACTATGATTACAATGAATGTGTAGTGTTGTGTGTGAGTAGAGAGATTATCAGGTGTTTGCTAGCTAGTATCCAGTGTTTAATAATGTGTAAGTGTCCTATTTTCGTTCATCATGCCCCTATATATAGTTACACGAAAGTAAATGGAAGATCCCATGTAATCCGCTATCTTAGTTAAGCTTCTTGAATGATTCAGGTGACTGTTGGGGACTGTTTCAACTGAAGTATTCGTTGGTATAACAGTTTCCTTCTTTCTCGCCTAGCATTCATCACTTGTCGATTACACTTTGACCCATTCTTTAGGCTTATACGCGTACAACCCCTACATCCTTAACCTCTTTGACTTAGTTAGACTTTATAGCCGTTGAAGAGGAGTTACAAGTCTTTACCATTCATTGATTGTACCTACAATAATATTAGGACAAGGTAATTCGTTAGTCTATCCTGAGGATGCACATATGTCAGAATGCTGTTACATCCTAAAGTGTTGGAATCCTCATAACTTTCTTCCACCTATATCTAGGCCTTCATTTCTCCTTTATAATCACACAAGATTATCTGAAAAGGTAATTCATATCTTTTTCTTTTCTATTTTCTCTAATGCCTTTATAACATTTACAAAAATCATCTGAAGATGGGCAAGAAATCAACCAGATCTTGTGGCAGTGTTGGAATCCCAAAGGATTTCACATCCCAAAATCTGCAAAACAATCCAGAACAAGAGATCTGTTCCTTTACTGATAGGGACATACAAATTTTGATGGACTTAGGGGCCTTCCATAGTTCTGCAGAATTTCGTCCCTATGATTTAGGTGCAAAATCTGATTTTGCATCCTCAGTATGGGTCTGTTTTCTATACCTGCCTTTTCTTCTTGGCTTAAAGTATTCATTCCCTCCATTCCTTAAAGAATTCTTTGATGTGACTGGGATGGCATACGCCCAAGCCATGCCTGAAATATGGAGGATCTTAATGGTCTGTAGTAAGATCATTGCGAACCATGGCATTAATCTCCAGATTGGTGACCTGTCTTATATTTATAAGCTGAAAACTCATGGCTCAAACCGTTATGTTCTTCAGCTTATTCATAAAGAACCTCCATTCCTGTTCAATGTTATCAGATCTGACAGATCCTGGAAGTCTAAATTTTTCTTTCTAAAGAGGGATTCCATTCCTTATGGGGATGATATCCCTATGTCTTGGTTAAAAAGTGGTAAAGTTTTTCAAAATCATAAAGTTTATTTTTTTGGAGATAAAAAGGTTTTTGTGGATACATCCTGAAGATGCCACTAACATTTTTAAACTTTTGTGATAGATACTCCATTTGCTAAGCTTGCTCCTCCTTTGATTGATTCTTTCATTAGGTGTAAAGCTGTTTTAGATTTGCCTGAGAAAGCTAGAACCTTTGAAGCAGAAGGAAGTCATACCACTAGCCAACCTACAGAAATGTCAGGTGAGTATCACCCGTTACATCCTTGGGATGCTTATATCCTGTTATGTGTGCCTGTCTAAACCCGTGTTTCTTTACTTTTCTCAGGAAAGAAACCTGCCTTCTTCGACCTTGATGACATTGACAGTAAGGATGTCAAGGCAACCATGATCACTTCTCCATCCAGTTCCAGGATGACAAGCCCTCCTACTTATGTTCCCAAGCCTAAGGCTCATGCTTCTTCCAAGAAAAGGAAAACTGCCACCACTTATGCTTCTGCCCAAGAGCCTTCCCCTTTTGAGGGTCTCAACTTTGATGACATCTTGGGCAAGATTTCCCGGTTTACTCTTTGAGTATGAGGCTATCCTGAAGATGGAACAACATATTTGTGTGTGTGTATATATATATATATATATTAAAGATGAAATAATCACCTGTTTTGTTTTCCTTGTAGGGACACGAATATTTATTGAAGTTCCTGGATGAGGTGGCTATTGAGATGAACAACACTAAGGCCAAGCTAGAAGACGCGAAGAAAACTGCTTAGGATAAGTGCAAACATCTTGAAAAGGAGCTTGGCAAGGTGAAAACCGAACTTAAGCAGGTGAAGACTGAGCAGGCCAAGGTGGTGCAGGGGTATGAGAAGGAGATGGAGGAATACAGGCAAGGGCTTGTGACATCTACCACGGTTTCGGTCCTCCAAGCTAGGGTGAAGATGGCCCTACAGGCTAAGGATCCTAACTTCAAGCAGGAAGATTGGGATATTGAAGCCCTGATTAGTTCGTAAAAGTCAAAGCAAATAATAAGAAAAAAAAGAACAAAAGAAGAGAGGTTCAGTGTGAGTCGAAGACGACCAAGGAAATAGGACGGTTCTACGTGTGACCGTGTTCGTGATCAGGTTCTTTGTGAAGCCGAGAAGTGGTGTGATTTAGATTTCCTAGTGAAGCTGAAGTGGTGATCGTTTTCTACGTGAAATTGAGAGTTAACCGGAATTCTTAGTGAAACCGGAGTGAAGTTCTAGGTGAACCAAAAATCTGTGTGATTAGGAAGAACACCTAAGTGGTGAAGGAGAAAAAGAATCCGTGTGATTCGAACAAGGAAAGAGTTAGCGTGATTATGTGTGAACACTATAAACTTTGTGTGATTGAAGATGGTTGAAGGTGGTGAAGGTGTACAGGCGATTGTGCAAGCGAGTCATCAAGGTAGCATTCCGTTACTATGTCCTAAATTGACGAGTACGAATTATACGAGTTGGTCAATCATGGTGGAGTCTATCCTACAGCGTATGGGTTGTGGGAAGCGATTGATCCGGTGATGGGAGAAACGGTAGAGGATAAGAAGAATTTAATGGCGATGATGTTTGTGTTTCAAACGTCACCCGAAGATGTGTTACTTCAAGTGGCTAGGCTACAAACTCTTAGAAACAAACTTGAGATGTTGAAGATGAAAGAAAGTGAACCGATTGATGAGTTCTCGGGAAAACTTAGTGGAATTTCTACAAAGTTCAAGAGTCTAGGGTCTAGCTTAGAAGACGAAGTGGTGGTAAGAAAGTTGTTGAATTCGGTCCCAAAGAAATTCTTGCAAATTGTTGCTTCGATTGAGCAATATTCGGAGATAGAAAATATATCTCTTGAGGAATCCGTTAGGAGATTGAAAGCTTATGAAGAGAGGATTAAAGATCATGATGAGAAAGATAATGATCAAGGTAAGTTGTTGCTTACAAAGGAAGAGTGGCAAGAAAGGTCAAAACGGGGTGAGTTTGATCAAGACCGAGGTGGATATGGAAGAGGTCAAGGTCAAGGAAGAGGTCGTGGTAATGATAGAGGACTAGGAGGCCGATTCCAATCCAATGAAGATCGAAAGGAAAAAGATACACATAGAGATAAGAGACATATTAAATCTTACAATTGCCAAGAGTATGGTCACTATGCGTGGGAGTTCCCTAAGCAAGAACCGGAGGATGAAGTGGCTCAATTTGCTCGAGTTGATGAGTCGGTATCGTTTATGTGAGGAACAAGCAGGCACAAACTAGGATTAAGGGGGTGAATGCTGGTTTAATCCTAGGTTCAAGTGAAAAGTGAAAGGAGTCGAAAGTTAAAGGGTCTTTATGATAATTCTTAGTGAATTAAATTAGAGATAAATGTTAGTTTAATTAAATAGTTTTAGTTTATTAGATAATAAAGTATTTGTGTTTTAGAATTGGCTTAGGAAAGCTTGTTTAGGTTTAGTATAAATAGATTGGCAGGGTTAATGTTTTATGTGTGGTTTTGATTTTTAGTGAAAAACACATTGTGCCTAATATTGTTCTTCGTTTTCTATCGTGATCGGTCCAGTTGGTTCCAACAGTAACTACCTAACTGACATAACCCAATCCTAAAAACTGTTCTGTTTGACTTTTTACAGTCACAGTTTGACTTTTACAATTGACTCCTTATTAGACTAAATTAATTAAGATTTCTTGATTACTTCTTGTCCAACAGCTGTGAAATTATTTAGGAGGTGTTTAGGATTGAATGTACAAAGTGATTATCTGATTACTGTTTTTTCAAATGGTCGGATTTAAACGTTGTTTATATCGACAATAAAAGTCAAACTTTTATATCGACAATAAAAGTCAAACAAAAGTTTGACTTTTCACACGAATATATAAGTTCGCTAATTACTTGGTCTCAGAATGGAAATGCTTTCTTTTTTTTTTCCAAAATTAAACTCCTTGGGATTATAGTGAATGATCTCAGGATCAGGGAATCCACCAACCTGCAAGAACAAATTTTAGCTTCTTATTATAAATTCTTTGATAATAAATTTAATTATTAAAACGAAATTTACCTTAGCACAAGCTCTTGCTAGTCCATCGAACATAGCATATCTATCTCCTGATATGTTGTACACTTGTTTGCTTGCTCTCTCATTCCCTAAAACCTTTGTAAAAGCTTTAGCCAAATCCTACATTTGATCAATGTTGACTCGTCAAGAGCGTTGACTTTTGAAGTCAAACAAAATAATTAATTGTTTGTAATGACACTAATGAGCAAATAGATAATTCTACTAACCTTTACGTAACCATGTTGGGTTACTTGCAAACTCGGGTTGGGAATGGGGATGGGTCGGCCCGCTTTAAACCTATGGATATATAAACCACTCCTCAACAGGGCTGTTATTCAACGGGCCATAGATATAAACGGGTCTAATAGAAGTGTAGTTAACACCCTTTGACTCCAGTAAGCCTTGGTCTCAAGCTTTCCCTTGTGTTAGTTTTTAGGGTCAACCGCATCAATCTATAGCAAAGTTAATGACATTAATAAACTTGAGGGCTAGATTTTGAAAGAGATTAGAACGGGTGGGCCAATTCACCAACATTTTTTACTCTTTTTCTTTTATTGAAATACTAAAGTGTTAATGTTTTAAATATAATTAAAAGAAGCCCGTTTTATAATCACAATCAAGTTATTTAAATGAAACAATATAAAATGGTTGAATACTCTTTGTTTCGACTTTTAACCTGTTTAGCCCTCTTGACTCGCATTAAAGAACTGAGTTAACATCAAAATCTTTATAATAAAGGAAAGTTTTGCAGTCTTCATGGGAACAAAGATCAGGATGAGTATTTTAGGATTAAATTATATAAAAATGCGAAAAAAACGGACCTCAGAATGTGGTAAAAGGTCTGATTTAAGGTAAACACCAACTTAAGAGAAGTATATGTACCTGTAATTTGGTAAAATATTAAAAAAATATACATATGATACGAAACAAATATAACTTATCATCATCACCTAACTCTTATGTTGATAACTTATTGTTCTAGGTTCGGCAATGCATCTATTATGTGCTCAACCTCTTTCGCCTCACACCCTTGGAAAAATAAATACTTTTTAAAAAATCATAACATATTAAATTGGTGTGGATTGGATTATAAAAATTTGACTATTATAACTTGTGAAACTAAATAATGTCTTAACGACCATGCTTTTAAAAATTTTCTTAAGATTATGAAAAAATCAAATGTGACTATTAAAAGTTCTATGATTCTACACACCATTTATATCATAGACAATATCAAAGCCTTCAGCAGCAAGGCTGGTCCTCACAAAATCATAATCCTTCCTATCGTCTTTCAGGTGTAATATCTACAACACGAAACACAACATAATCTCTTAAAAACAAATTTAAAAATTTAATTACTTGGATAATAAGGATGGATATTAAAAACCCACACAAGTATTTATAGTATGTGTTTATTTGCAAATTTAATATAAAAATATAAGAGAATTTATATCTTTTATTAGATAAGTCTTGACAAACCTTGGATTTAAAAGCATTTTAAGCATCATCTACTTCACCAGGCAGGGGTTATGTAACGAGCGCCTTTCCTCTAGTAAACAGAGTTACCTGCATACAATAAAACGACTAAGTTTATTAATGTTTTTTTATGAAATTATATATATATATATATATATACCATGTGAAGTTGCAATAGTAATCATGGTAAACTTAACCTGATGGCCTTCTTCGACAAGCAAGCAGTCTTGAAAGAAAGATTCCAATGAAATGAGAACCTCCCATTACAAGATTTTTTTTCGATCTTGATGCCATCACATTCAATGCTCCTTTCGGTTGACTAATTTCTTCTTATACTGAAATCATAACTCAAATGCCATTAAGCTCTAAGACTCATATATGGATGTGTCCGACAACTTTTGATCCGTTTAGAATCATGGCCTAAATTTGAACTTAGAATATTTTGTCGTTTATATTAGAAATGTGGAATGTACCAAACACTCAATCATCAAATTATTAGAACTTCAAGACACCCAAACAATAGAAATTGTTTATCCGCGATTATAAGATCACATTATCACTCTAAAAACATGAATCCAAACACCCCCTTTTAAAGAAGTTCTGATCAACATTTCTTAAAAAGACAATGATACAAATCGTCACGATAATATTATTGTAACTTTATTGAGTTGTATTATTAAAAATGAGTCAAGACTTAGTAACATGTCTATGCAGGCTAGAGACAACATGATTCGTGAGTAGTTTAGGGCAGTAAGTTACTATTTAATTTCATAGAGTTTGTAACACCCCGCCTGTTTTAGGGCTGACGTGTCACTATAACGGTAAACATAATTCAATACATCAATCCATAATTAATAAAACTTTACAATTTCTTAATAAAAATTAAAGTACAATACAAAACATTATTAATTTTTATGAAAATCCCTGTGAGTCTTTTGTTCCCTTGAGCCCGCTTCCAAGTCTTCTTACATTTCTCCTGAACCTAATGTACATAAAACACATATGCACGCCTAAGTAAAATTTACTCAGTGGGACAACAACAATAGAGTTCCTAACAATATCTATATATACGTATATAACAATCAGTGGCACATTCAGTGGTTCATATTCAGTGATTCACCATCAATAGCACAATCGGTAGCACGTTCAATAGTTCACATAACACATTCAGTAGTTCACATTCAGTGGTCACCTTTCGGTGATATCAGTAGTTTTAGTGGTCACCTTGCGGTGATATCAGTGGTCACCTATCGGTGCAGTAGTTCGATGATCACTTTTCCATAACATCCCACATAAATCGGTTTAGGATGCTACCGCTTTGCCCCTGATGGGTTGCCCATCCAAAAGCTCACGGCTCACCCGACGAGTTGCTCGCCCAGGCGAAACACATCCTGATATGAAAGGGTATCAACCCCTTTATAAGGAAGGCTTCGTTTTCCCCTCGACCGGTATATATGAAGGACTTACAGGTTCAGTGGTCACCATTCGTTGGTATCAATAGTTCAGTGGTACAATCAATATTTATATACAAACAATACTATATAATATATCAATCAATATCGAATTTGAATTCTCGACTACGAAGGAGGAAAGAACCCAAACCCGTCATGCAATGTTGTTTAGAGTCCATACCTTAATTGAGTAGATTAAACATACAAATTCCTTCCTCAAATTGTGGAGACCTTAGAGAGCGGTTGTAATTAGAATTAGTATTGCGCCTTGAAGAATTTGGTGATTTTTCTATAGAGGTCAATAGAATGGAGAGGTGTCGTATGAAAAAGTGTGTGGAATCAAGAAGAAGAAGAAAAACAACAATACTAAACATGGAGATTCTAATAATTGAGAACAAAGAAAAAAACGTGAGGTATAAATATGAAATTTTTGCTTAAAAACTAATTGCATACTTTTAATTTCATTATAAGTAACTCACTTTTATTAGAAATTAAGATAAACCACCAACTACTAGTCCGTTATAGTACCTCAATATTATTCAAACTAATTTTTTTAATCCATAATTATATATTAAATAAGAAAAACGAAACTTGCTATATGTTATGTAAAATCATCAAAGCAACTTAAAAGCTTTAAATTGAATCCATGCTCCCATAATATCGGGTCATATTATTATCATTGATTATTCAAATATACATAACTGTTTGGCATGTAATTATTTGTTAAATCCATTAATATAAAATTTCAACTCAATTAAATAATTATTTTAAAACAACTACCGTTTCAATGGACATTTGAATACTATACTAACTCTCACTAATGATTTTAGACTTTTCTTTAACCAAGATAGAAATAAAAAAAACAAAAATCATTTAATAAATTAATAACTATAAAGTAGTGTCTTATGATGATAACAAATATTAATGAAATATTCAAACATTGTTTAGCAAAATTATTTAATCCCTATGATTTTAATTCATATTAGGGTTTGAAAATTGGGGTGTTACAATACTACCCCTCTAAAAAAAATTCTGTCCTCGGAATTACTAACTAAAACAAAAAACTTGTGGAATTGACAAATACCATAGAATAAAACTTTAGTCTATCCATTACCCACAGGTTTTATCTTTAAAAAACCGACTGGAAAGAGCGTGAGCTCTGATACCATAACTGTAACACCCCGCCTGTTTTAGGGTTGACGTGTCACTCTAACGGTAACAGAATTCAATACATCAATCGATAATTAATAAAACTTTACAATTTCTTAATAAAAATTAAAGTACAATACAAAACATTATTAATTTTTATGAAAATCCCTGTGAGTCTTTTGTTCCCTTGAGCCTGCTTCCAAGTCTTCTTACATTTCTCCTTAACCTAACGTACATAAAACACATATGCACGCCTGAGTAAAATTTACTCAGTGGGACAACAACAATACAGTTCCTAACAATATCAATATATACGTATATAACAATCAGTGGCACATTCAGTGGTTAATATTCAGTGATTCACCTTCAGTAGCACATTCAGTAGCACGTTCAGTAGTTCACATAACACATTCAGTAGTTCACATTCAATAGCACATTCAGTGGTCACCTTTCGGTGATATCAGTAGTTTCAGTGGTCACCTTGCGGTGATATCAGTGGTCACCTATCGGTGCAGTAGTTCGATGATCACTTTCCCGTAACATCCCACATAAATCGGTTTAGGACGCAACCGCTTTGCCCCTGATGGGTTGCCCATCCAAAAGCTCACGGCTCACCCGACGAGTTGCTCGCCCTGGCAAAACACATCCTGATATGAAAGGATATCGACCCCTTTATAAGGAAGGCTTCGTTTTCCCCTCGACCAGTATATATGAAGGACTTAAAGGTTCAGTGGTCACCATTCGTTGATATCAATAGTTCAGTAGTACAGTCAATATTTATATACAAACAATACTATATAATATATCAATCAATATCGAATTTGAATTCTCGACTACGAAGTAGGAAAGAACCCAAACCCGTCATGCAATGTTGTTTAGAGTCCATACCTTAATTGAGTAGATTAAACAAACAAATTCCTTCCTCAAATTGTGGAGACCTTAGAGAGCGGTTGTAATTAGTATTAGTATTGCGCCTTTATGAATTTGGTGATTTTTCTATGGAGGTCAATAGAATGGAGAGGTGTCGTATGAAAAAGTGTGTGGAATCAAGAAGAAGGAGAAAAAAAAAACAATACTAAACATGGAGATTCTAATAATTGAGAACAAAGAAAAACTGTGAGGTATAAATATGAAATTTTTGCTCAAAAATTAAATGCATACTTTTAATTTCATTATAATTAACTCACTTTTATTAGAAATTAAGATAAACCACCAACTACTAGTCCGTTATAGTACCTCAATATTATTCAAACTACTTTTTTTAATCCATAATTATATATTAAATAAGAAAAACGAAACTTGCTACATGTTATGTAAAATCATCAATGCAACTTAAAAGCTTTAAATTGAATTCATGCTCCCATAATATCGGGTCATATTATTATCATTGATTATTCAAATATACATAACTGTTTGGCATGTAATTATTTGCTAAATCCATTAATATAAAATTTCAACTCAATTAAGTAATTATTTTAAAACAACTACCATTTCAATGGACATTTGAATACTATACTAACTCTCACTAATGATTTTAGACTTTTCTTTGACCAACGATAGAAATAAAAAAAACAAAAATCATTTAATAAATTAATAACTATAAAGTAGTGTCTTATGATGATAACAAATATTAATTAAATAGTCAAACATCGTTTAGCAAAATTATTTAATCCCTATGATTTTAATTCATATTAGGGTTTGAAAATCGGGGTGTTACAGAGTTTGTATTTATGGTTTCATGCAATGCATTGAGTTATTTCTTCTCTATGCTCTTCGTTGAATCATAAATTTACCGTAACACGTTCAGTTTAAAACTATAAAATACAAAGGTGAGAGGAAAAACTAGATAACTAAAAAACCAAACCAGTTGAGAAACCGATGGTTCAATGCTTTATAAGCGATTTGTGTGTATAAGGAACCTGATTTAAGAAGGTGTTGCTGATGTGCAAAGGCACAAGGCATCAATACTAGGTCAAATTTGGTCAAAGCTGGTCCAAATTAGAGTATGTAGGAGACTGATACGTAAAAACAAAGAGATGAATACACATGAAAGGTTTGTTTGATAAAAGATTTGATATGTAAACAGATGCCATTGACACAAATTGTTGCTGTAAATAAAGTTTATTTGCTTGTATATAGAGCAACACCTCGCATACGTTACGTGTGTGCCTAGACTTTTGGGACCTAAACGCTTTGGAGCGCCTTGCACTTTTTTAGACCAATATAAGACCCACTGTAGTGGAGCGTGACTTGGGCCAATTTTTCAAAAATAGCGTCTGGAACACTGGCACGGGCCGGCGCTATTTCGCAAAAAATCCCGGGAGCGTTATATTAATAACGCTAGATAACAAATGATGGGGCCAATCATTTCGTGACACGTGGCGAGGGTTTAAAAAAAACGGTCAAAAAAATTTGACCGTTGCACATTGAATTTTTTGAACGGTAACATTTTTTTTAGCTTTTATATATATACACACACTAGGGCTGGCAAATCATGTCTTAACAGGTTTAACATGTTTCTGACGACGCGAACAACAAAAGTTCTAAACATGAACACGACTCGTTTAACTACTTTATATCCCATGTTTATAACACAATTATACATTTTATGTACCTAAAAAGAGAAATAACACACAATATAAACATCCAACTTAAACTAAAAAAACACACACACCAACTTAAACTAAAAAACACACACACCACAACACAAACAAACCTACACCACAAACATGTTTCCATATGGTTCACCGTTTGGGGTCCCGAGTCGCCCGGGTACGAGGCCAAACACTACTACTCCGCTGCCACCCAATTGGGGCGAATTTGACGCGAACACAATGCAATACGCGCAACTTCTTGGGATGCCCGGTCAATTTTTTCCTCCACCAAACATGGCGGGTCAATTTTTTCCTCCACCAAACTATGTCCAAGCTTCTCAAGAGGAGCCCGAGTCCGTGCCAGAAACTCAAGTCGAGACCAACCAACCACGTCAACCCGAGGGTTCTCAACGGGGGCGCGGGAGACGCTCGCATAAAAGGAAAGATGCTACTGTTCCTCGTCAAAAAAAGCCACAAGAACGTTGGGAAAGAGACGAGGAGTATGCTTTAGCGCGGGCCTGGCTCGACATATCGGAGGATCCCTAAGTTGGTTAGTATTTTTTTAATATTGTAACACCCCAACCGATGGCGGAATCATCGAGGTGCCACGTAGTGACGATTGTTCAAAAGCACATGGTACTAAAATGTAAATATTATTGAATAAACCATTAACTGTCTTACATTGAAATGGAAATACAAAGTCTTAAATGAAATGTAACTGTTGGAATAACTGAATTAAAATAAAGCACTAAATGTCTCTTGTTAAAGCATTAGATCAAACTGCACCTGAAACATGTACGAAATAGATTTGGTCAACATACGAAATGTTGGTGAGCATTCCTAGTTTTGATATATATAGTAGGTTAAAAAGTTATACAATTCAAGTGCAAGCTACAGTGCAAATATGTAAACTATGTATCATACAAATGAGCGAAATCAACCCTGTGACTGTATAATGTACTGTATGAACTGTAGTGTACTCAACCAATAAATGGATGATAACTTAACACTGGCCACGGATTTTCTGATGAAAAAGGGGGAGAATCAATCTAGGCGGGTTGTCAATCCAAATAGCGCTATCCAATGTTAAGGTCGGCTTGTACCATGTTAATGATTTCACTAAGTACAAATGTAATCCACATGTAATGTTTAAGCATAAAGCACTTTGTAAGCAATGCACATAGTACTAGAATTGTATTGTGAAAATGTAAACTTGTATTTGAAATTGTAATAGTGTACATGTAACACCCCAAAAATGTATAAAAGTAAAAAGGGGATAGGAATACTCACAGTTCACGTAATACTTGAAATTGAACTTGGACAACGAAATATGAATTGAGATTACTTCCAAATGATCAACCTAAAGTATTTGATAATGTGTAAGGGGAATAACTCTAGGATATATGTATTTCTAGGGCTTCGAATTGGGGATAAACGTTTATTTGTTTTAATAATTAAAATGTCTAATAATTAAGAGAAATTTGGTAAATAAATAAACAAAGTCTTTGAGTAAACTTTAAATCAAATATGGTCACAATATAAAGTTTTAAGTATGAAAATAATTTTTATTAAATTATTTTCTTGAAAATAGAATATTTACTTTAATTATTTCAAATTGTCAAAATACGACTTTAATATCTAAAAATATTAAAATCAAAGAATTTCTGAATAAAAAATTGTATTTCAGTTCTAAATAGTTAGATATAATTTATATAAAATTTTGGTGCAAAAATATTGAAATATGAATTTATTATGATTTATTTATGATTAAAACTAACAAAAATTAATTAAAAATATAAATAAACGGTTTTTCTGAAATAAAAATATTTTCTGAAATGTATATTGTTGTACAAGTTTAGGATAATTTTTGTGAGATTAAATAAAATTGTTTAGATATTTTTATAGAATTTAATAAATATAAATGAATAAACTTGTATTATTAATAATATATATTAAATAAATTATTTTTGAAAAACTAAAAATTGGATGATGAACTTTATCAGTGGAAAAACATAAAATAAATTTTGTAGAATTTATAAAATAGTTTTAGTATTTTAAAATGATTTTAATAAAAAATGAAGATAATATATGTATAAATGATAACAAAAAAAAAATACTTGTTCAAGGTGGGACTCGAACCCTTGGCCACTGGCCGGTTCAGTCTCATCATAAGGTGCATAAACCAACTGGTCTATACCAGTTGGTTGTGTGTTTACTGATTCAAAATAATTAAATATCTAACTGTTTCAAGTGTTCTTCCCCAATTTATACCAATCGAGCCCTAGATTTCCATTTGATTAAATCACACAATGTTAACCCAATTAATCATGGGGCAAACATTGTGTGTAGGCCGATAATGAAAACCCACAACAATAATCAAACTTACAATGACGAATTGAAGCAAGAACACGAGTCAACAGAAAAAGTCAACGTAGCTCGATTACTTGATTATAATGCAAAACAGAAATGATTGAGAGTGGGGGTTTGTATTTCGGCACATTTAGAATGAAGAGAAGTGTTCAATTTATAGTGTACAGGGCCGGGTATCGATTTGGTAATTTTGACCATGTTTGAATGATTTCGCGTGAACCAAGCTCGAAATCGAGCTGAAATCTTGGTCTTAGGGCTGATGAACGCGTCAGTTAATCAGGTCAAGGTTTCCATATTATGAAGCAATTAAGTGGTCATGGTCAAAGGCAAGATTGAAGGTGTGTTAATGTGGGGTGTACCACAGTTCGCGTAACAGCAGTAGAGGGGGGGAAGGAGACAACATTTTCGAAGGGATAAATATAAAGAGGTTTGGTTTTAAATCAGGAACAAGGGCTTGGCCCAGTGGTGTGTATGCGTGTTGTGTTGTGGACTGACCCGGGTTCGATCCCAGGGAGCCACACTTTATTTTTTGTTTAAACTGAGAGGGAAAGGGAGAGGTGTGTTGGGCCGCTGGGTCTGCTGGGCCTGTTCCTTGGGCTGTGAATCCACAAAGGGGGGGCTTATGGTTTGGGCTTATGGTTAGATTGTGGTTTGGTTAGAAGAAAGAAGTATATTAAGATGACTAAATGTATAAATCTGATTTATTATTATTATTATTATTATTATTAAAACAAAATATATATATATATATATATATATATATATATATATAATGAAAAAAAAATGACGGATGTCACAGCATCCTCTACTTTTAGAAACTTCGTCCCGAAGTTATTAGAAACATAGGGTTATGGATGCTTGGGTAAAAGTTATGATAACTGTAGTTTGGAAAATCGAGTGATTTGGATATGAGGTTTGATATGTGTAAGTTAAGGATTTGGATTAGGTTCGTCTCGAATAATAAGGAAAAATAAGAATCTAGTAAATCAATAAATTTCAAGTTTTAGGGATCCTAAAATAAATGTACGAGTTGATTGACTATAGAAAGACCAAATGAACTAACAAGCAAACAAAGTTTGTTCCTGGTTCGACTCCCAGTCTCACTTTCAATGCATCATTAGTGTTTGTATACAGGGTGTACCGCAGCTAACCCACCACACCTTTGATACCTTGAAAACGTACTGGACGTCTTCCCAAAAACTCTAATAGAATTTCACACTACCCTAACGCACCTGTAAATTCATGATTACGTTCCGGACCGGAATCATCAATTTACCTTACATTAAAGTTTTGCGTCCTTCTATGACCCCACCGATTGTTGAGCAGGTTCGATAGCCTCCACCCGTCGTGGAGTAGGTTGTAGGGCCTCTCCCGACTGTTTAAAAAGGCATAGCGACCTCTACCAATCGTTGAGTATGTTCGATAGCCTCCACCAGTCGTGGAGCAGGTTGTAGGGCCTCTCCCGACTGTTGAAAAAGGCATGATGACCTCTATTAAGTGCAGCAGTTATTATTCACATAGATTGCAAATTGATAGCATGTTTATGCAAGCAAGTTTGTAAGTACTACAACCATTAAGTGTAAGTGTTATCATGAATAATTAAATGTTCAATGGAAAGTCAAACTAAGGGAAAAAATCAAGTTTCATATAATAACCAATGATGTTTTGAGAAAAATTCTGTAGGGTCAAGTAAGTGTTTCAAATAAATGTAAGGTAGAGTCTTGTATGAATAAACGTAATCAGTATGATAAATTCCCAAATCTGTGTTCGTACACAATAGTATGCAAGGAAATTTCTAGACGTTGTATACTAATGAGTGCGACAAAATTGGGTACAAAATGAAAATAGAATTATGAAAATGAAAACTCGAGTATTGGATTCTCGAGTCTTGGGAAGATATTCACCCATGGCTTAACCAGTGGGATTAACGTCATCCTGATCGTCTGCTTCGTTGGTATCGATATTGAAAGCTTGTCCATGTGCCACCAGGTTTACATTGTTCAATTTGGGACATTGAGGTAGCAAGTGGTTAGGGTCTCTACAATGATAACATGCCCGACCGTTAGTAATCTGTGGTGGTTTCTGGGCAGCTGTTTGATGATTATCTTGCGTCCAATCTGTTACACGACAAGTAGTGACAAAGTGTCCAAACCTTCCACATCTAGTGCATTGACGACATGGAAGATTTGCAGGGTGATGATACTTGCAAGTGTTGCATTGAGGATGGTTTCCCATGTAGGCTTTCTTGTTAGGAGGCTGAGTCAAAGGATCCACAACAGCCTGGTTCTGATTATCGCCCATTCGTTTCTTAGAATTCGAAGCGGTAGTGGCGGCCTTTGCTAAAACGGTCTTAGATTGTTCAACTGCATTGGTGGTTTTCTCAGTAGATGTCTTGGTGTCCTTCCTAACCAAGTTTCCTTTCCTCACGTGTTTGTCTGTCAAAGTAGCTGCAAGTTGGATGGCTTCTTCCACCGTAGTAGCTTTGCTCCCAGTGACTACGTCTTATATCAGGTCAGGTAATCCCTCAATATATTTCTCGATTGCTCGAGAGACCGGGGTGACCATGTGTGGAACCAGTAGGCTAAGTTCATGATATCGGGTATTGTACGCAAGATTCTCACCATTGTCTTGTTTGAGCTCACGAAATTCATCCTCCAGTTTTCTGACTTCGATCCTCGGGCAGAATTTGGCGATCATGAGTTCCTTAACTTCAGCCCAAGATAATGATAAAGCAACATCAGCTCCTCGATTGCGCTTTTCGCCATTCCACCAGGTTAGCGCTCCCTTTTGAAGGACACTAGTAGCATAGCGAACGCGGAGTTCATCAGGACATTCACTGTTAACAAAAGTACTCTCCATGCTTTCAAACCATTGGAGGAGGCCAGTAGCACCCTCCTCACCAGTGAATTTTGTGGGGTTTGCAGGAGTTGAAGTGTTTGAAAGTGCACCGAAATTGAGTCGTACTCCCCGTACTATTCTGGGTTATCTCACTGACAAGGTTTGGGATTACTGCAGCAATTTTCTTAGCGACTAAAGATGCGAGGCGACGATCAGAACGTTGTCCAGAAGCATGAACAGGGCGTCGGCGGACATCACGGAGCATGCGGCGAGCAGACATCTATGAGGTAGTCAATGAATAAACATGAGATTAGAAAATGTGAGTGTATAACTGTACAAATGATTATGAAAGTATGAACTTGTAAGCAATATATGAAAATCATGATATATAGGGTATTGTATATGAAACGAGAGAGTATTATTGAAAAACTTGCATAAATGCTTGGAGTGCCCTTGTCTAGCTGTAAAGCCCAACAAGAACGTTGACTTTTCAAAGGAGTTGAACCCAATGGTGATCAAAGAAGGCATGCTTTAGCCTATAAGTGGACACTCACTCCAGGAATCTCCAGGTAAGCATAACAGGTCCGTAAATGGATTTATGCGCTATGCTTTGCCTATGCCAGAAAACCCAGTGTACAGGCATCCACCCTTCCAGATTGCACGTGTCCTTATCACACTCATTAAAGTTCAACAACTTTGAAGGAGCAAGAATAAGAGTAGGCATTATGCCTAAGAGTGTCTTCATGAAAGGTACTGTTCCCGTTCTATGATGATGTAGACTTTCCACTCCCTTGTAGGACACCCTCTCTATGCACCATGATTAAAGATAAGAAGAATGGAGAAGGAGGGAGAGATAGAAGAAGGAATGTAGAGGGAAATGAGGATAAGGTAATTCAGAAAATATTATGCATGAAAGTTCGGTTATAGTCTAGGCCATTTTGTCTAATAACCTAGTTCCCTATAACCATGGCTCTGATACCAATCTGTAACACCCCAACCGATGGCGGAATCATCGAGGTGCCACGTAGTGACGATTGTTCAAAAGCACATGGTACTAAAATGTAAATATTATTGAATAAACCATTAACTGTCTTACATTGAAATGGAAATACAAAGTCTTAAATGAAATGTAACTGTTGGAATAACTGAATTAAAATAAAGCACTAAATGTCTCTTGTTAAAGCATTAGATCAAACTGCACCTGAAACATGTACGAAATAGATTTGGTCAACATACGAAATGTTGGTGAGCATTCCTAGTTTTGATATATATAGTAGGTTAAAAAGTTATACAATTCAAGTGCAAGCTACAGTGCAAATATGTAAACTATGTATCATACAAATGAGCGAAATCAACCCTATGACTGTATAATGTACTGTATGAACTGTAGTGTACTCAACCAATAAATGGATGATAACTTAACACTGGCCACGGATTCTCCGATGAAAAAGGGGGAGAATCAATCTAGGCGGGTTGTCAATCCAAATAGCGCTATCCAATGTTAAGGTCGGCTTGTACCATGTTAATGATTTCAATAAGTACAAATGTAATCCACATGTAATGTTTAAGCATAAAGCACTTTGTAAGCAATGCACATAGTACTAGAATTGTATTGTGAAAATGTAAACTTGTATTTGAAATTGTAATAGTGTACATGTAACACCCCAAAAATGTATAAAAGTAAAAAGGGGATAGGAATACTCACAGTTCACGTAATACTTGAAATTGAACTTGGACAACGAAATATGAATTGAGATTACTTCCAAATGATCAACCTAAAGTATTTGATAATATGTAAGGGGAATAACTCTAGGATATATGTATTTCTAGGGCTTCGAATTGGGGATAAACGTTTATTTGTTTTAATAATTAAAATGTCTAATAATTAAGAGAAATTTGGTAAATAAATAAACAAAGTCTTTGAGTAAACTTTAAATCAAATATGGTCACAATATAAAGTTTTAAGTGTGAAAATAATTTTTATAAAATTATTTTCTTGAAAATAGAATATTTACTTTAATTATTTCAAATTGTCAAAATACAACTTTAATATCTAAAAATATTAAAATCAAAGAATTTCTGAATAAAAAATTGTTTTTCAGTTCTAAATAGTTAGATATAATTTATATAAAATTTTGGTGCAAAAATATTGAAATATGAATTTATTATGATTTATTTATGATTAAAACTAACAAAAATTAATTAAAAATATAAAATAAATTGTTTTTCTGAAATAAAAATATTTTCTGAAATGTATATTGTTGTACAAGTTTAGGAAAATTTTTGTGAGATTTAATAAAATTGTTTAGATATTTTTATAGAATTTAATAAATATAAATGAATAAACTTGTATTATTAATAATATATATTAAATAAATTATTTTTGAAAAACTAAAAATTGGATGATGAACTTTATCAGTGGAAAAACATAAAATAAATTTTGTAGAATTTATAAAATAGTTTTAGTATTTTAAAATGATTTTAAAAAAAAAATAAAGATAATATATGTATAAATGATAACAAAAAAAAAAAATACTTGTTCAAGGTGGGACTCGAACCCTTGGCCACTGGCCGGTTCAGTCTCATCATAAGGTGCATAAACCAACTGGTCTATACCAGTTGGTTGTGTGTTTATTGATTCAAAATAATTAAATATCTAACTGTTTCAAGTGTTCTTCCCCAATTTATACCAATCGAGCCCTAGATTTCCATTTGATTAAATCACACAATGTTAACCCAATTAATCATGGGGCAAACATTGTGTGTAGGCCGATAATGAAAACCCACAACAATAATCAAACTTACAATGACGAATTGAAGCAAGAACACAAGTCAACAGAAAAAGTCAACGTAGCTCGATTACTTGATTATAATGCAAAACAGAAATGATTGAGAGTGGGGGTTTGTATTTCGGCACATTTAGAATGAAGAGAAGTGTTCAATTTATAGTGTACAGGGCCGGGTATCGATTTGGTAATTTTGACCATGTTTGAATGATTTCGCGTGAACCAAGCTCGAAATCGAGCTGAAATCTTGGTCTTAGGGCTGATGAACGCGTCAGGTAATCAGGTGAGGGTTTCCATATTATGAAGCAATGAAGTGGTCATGGTCAAAGGCAAGATTGAAGGTGTGTTAATGTGGGGTGTACCACAGTTCGCGTAACAGCAGCAGAGGGGGGGAAAGAGACAGCATTTTCGAAGGGATAAATATAAAGAGGTTTGGTTTTAAATCAGGAACAAGGGCTTGGCCCAGTGGTGTGTATGCGTGTTGTGTTGTGGACTGACCCGGGTTCGATCCCAGGGAGCCACACTTTATTTTTTGTTTAAACTGAGAGGGAAAGGGAGAGGTGTGTTGGGCCGCTGGGTCTGCTGGGCCTGTTCCTTGGGCTGTGAATCCACAAAGGGGGGGCTTATGGTTTGGGCTTATGGTTAGATTGTGGTTTGGTTAGAAGAAAGAAGTATATTAAGATGACTAAATGTATAAATCTGATTTTTATTATTATTATTATTATTATTATTAAAACAAAATATATATATATATAATGAAAAAAAATGACGGATGTCACAAATATATATATATATATATATATATATATATATATATAATGTTGGTTAGTATTTTTTTGTATTTATATATATATCTATATATATTTATAATGTTGGTTAGTATTTTTTTTGTATTTATATATATATATATACACAATGTTGGTTAGTAATTTTTTTTTGTATTTATATACTTTCTAATCGTATAATATTTTTTTGTAGCGAACTATCAAAATAGCCCGTTGTTTTGGACCCGGATTCGAGAGCTGTTTTTTGGCGCCATGGGTAGAGGGGAGTATCGAGACCACGATTCGATATCGGGAAAGTGGTCGGACATAAATAATAAATGTCATTCGTTTGCGGAGGTTTACCAACGTTGTAAGGACAACAGGGACAGTGGGGAAGGTGATGACGGTTTGTTGGCAAGAGCGTTGGACGAGATGAGAGATACCCGCGGGCCTTCCCGTATTTAAGGATTTGGGAGATGTTAAGAAAAAGTCCTAAGTGGGCTAATGTACCGCTTATGGGGTCGGGTAGTGGGCGCAAGATCAGGATAGGAAGAGGAGGAGGATCAGGAGGAGGAGGACCATCAAAACGAAGCAAAACCACCTCCACGTCGCGAGATCCGGATACACCGTCATCCGATGCTGGCTTTGTGAGTTTAGATGATCCTATTGATTTGGAGGATGAGGAGGAGGAGGAGGAGGAGGATATTCCAAGACCACCCGGTAGAAGATCAAAAAAGGGTGGCAAGGTGGAGTCGTCTTCGGTGGTGCATCGAGGGAGGATTTTGAGGAAATGAATCTATGACTACAGGATATTCGTGACCTCGGCCAAAGATGTTTGGAAACTATGCACCAGAGAGTGGCCGAGAATAAAAGGTTCGTCGACATTCAAGAGGCGAGGCAAAGGGAAAAGGACATTGAGTTTTTGTCCAAATCGATCGACTACCTCGACGGAGAAGCCCTACACCTTGCACTACTTCATAGGCAAGAAATTCTTGCAAAATATAACCTTTAGTAATTTTTTTTAAGTTGTTTGTTTTTTTTTTTAATTTGGTATTGTAATTTTTTTAAGTTGTTTATTTTTTTTATTTGGTATTGTAATTTTTTTAAGTTGTTTTTTTTTTAATTTAATTAATATTAGTTGTGTGTTTTAATATTATTTGTAATTTTTTTATATTTATTTGTCTTTTATTTTAATTATTTTAAGTTAAAAGATTAAAAAAATAATAAAATAAACAACCAATCAGAAACAGAAGCTTTATAAATAAAGCCCCTACCACTACACCCTTTTTTCACTTTCTCTCTCCATGCTGACTCAGCTACCACGTGAACCAATCAGAAATGGGGGCTTTATAAATAAAGCCCCGCACTACACATGGTCTCATTTCTTACCTTCCAAATTTCCCAAACAATGACCAAAAGCATGCCTCCAATGATTTTCTTCAATTCGTTGGACCCTTTAAAGTCTTTATCCTTCCCGAGCTGTTGTTGAATGGACAAGTCTCCAGCTGAAAAACCAATTTTGGCCAAAGCTAAAATGGCCCACCAAATAGCTTTAGCAATCAAAAAAGGAATAATGAAAATAAATAATCCCAACTATTGACTATTGGCCAATAACAGTCCCAACTATGAAAATCACCAATATTGGTCCCAACTTTCGACATATTGGAAACCAACGGACCCAAACTAACGGAGGCTAACTCCGTTAGTGTGATGCTGACGTGGCATGCCACTTAGGATGCCACGTAGGATCATTTTGCCATGTGGCATGCCACGTAGGATGCCACATAGGATTATTTTGCCACGTGGCATGCCACGTAGGATGCCACGTAGGATCATCTTGCCACCTAAGCATGCCACGTCAGCATCACACTAACGGAGTTAGCCTCCGTTAGTTTGGGTCCGTTGGTTTCCAATATGTCAAAAGTTGGGACCAATATTGGTGATTTTCGTAGTTGGGACTGTTATTGGCCAATAGTCAATAGTTGGGATTATTTATTTCCATTTTTCCATCAAAAAAGGATATCAATTGAATTTTACCGTACTTGATTTGTTTTCAGTAACGAGAGATCTACACAAGTAGTCCTTGTGGTTTACTATTAGTTTCACCTTTGAGTATTAAGGTTTAAAAGTTTCATGTTAAGGTGTTAACTTTAGTTTTTGTAACATAATAAGGTATTAGCACTAACGGGGGTTAATATTTAACTGAGTTTACCCTCATGTGACTAATGGTAAACCACAAGGACCAAAGGTGAAACTTACGTGAGGCCGACCACCATTAGTGCTAGTACCCTATTATGTTACAAAAACTAAACTTAACACCTTAACATGAAACCTTTAAACTTTAATACTCAAAGGTGAAACTAATGGTAAACCACAAGGACTAATTGTGTAGTTCTCTCAACATTTAAAAACTTTAGTGGGACCCACCACCTACCTCATTCTTCACCTTCACCCACCACCATCTTCACCTTTCACTACCACAATCAACCACCATCTCCTCTGTAACACCCCAACCGATGGCGGAAACATCGGGATGTCACGTATTGATGATTGTTCAGTAGCTCATGGTGAATAATAAATTTCATTAAATGATTTAAATAAGTTACATACAATTGTTCTAGAATTTGTACATCAAATTGAATAAAACTATACACATATCTTCAAGCATCAATTCAAATCTTCAAGCAAATAGAACCTGAAACATGTTAAGTTGAAAATGTTTTGGGTCAACAAAAGTTGGTGAGAATTACATAGGTTTTTGATATTTGAATAAAAATGTTGTGCAATTCATGTGTCATGTCAATCTAGTCCATATGTGAGAACATACTAGAAATAAATCGAGTGCATAACCAACCCTGGTGACTGTTATAATATGATACATCCCATACGCTCATGGTTCACTTGAATATGTTATACGATAACAAACACCCACGCTACCTTTGTAGAAGGCACGTATCCGGGTGGGATTGTCAGTCCAATAGATCTATCAATGTATACCGTCGGCTTGTACGGAGTTAATGATTATGCTAGAATGGTGCTTACTCTAATCATGCTCAAGACATAATGCAACATTGAAAACACATAGACACATTGATGATTGAATTGCATAAATGATGTTATAACATGTTTCACCCCAAAAATAGTGATAAATAGAAAAGGGGCTATGTAAAACTCACCTTAGCAAAATGTTATCTCTTGAAAATAGTGTGTTGCCCAAATGTGTCAAGTATCACCCTATAATAAGGTAATAAATACGTCTAAGTCTATCTAGTCTACAAATGTATAAGTTCTAGGGCTTCGAATTGGGGATAAGTGCTCGTTTGATTAATATTAAAATATTCGCCAATTGAGAGAAATTTAGTAATAAATAGCCAAAAATCTTTTTATGAAATTTAAATCTAAGATGGTCACAATAATGTGTTTAAAGTATAAAAATAATTTTTATAAAATTATTTTATTTAAAATAGATTATTAAATCTATTTTTTTATAAATTGTCAAACTTTAACTTTAATATTTAAAAATACTAAAATTAAAGAATTATTAGTTTAAAAAATTATATTTCTGTTCCAAATAATCAGAAATAATTTCTATAAAATTTTGGTGCAAAAATATTAAAAATTGGATTTATTATGATTTAATTATGATTAAAATTAACAAAAATTGATTAAAAATATTAAATATATGATTTTTCAGAAATAAAAATCATTCCTGAAAAGATTAATGTTATAAGAACTTAGAATAATCTTTGTGGAATTTAATAAGATCGTTTTGATATTTTTATAGATTTTTATAAATAAAATAGAATAAACTTGATTTATTTATTATATATATTAAATAAATAAAATTTTGAAAACTAAAAATTGTAGGTTGAACTTTTACATCAGATTAATATAAGATAATTTTTGTGGAATTTTTAAAAGTGTTTTAGTATTTAAAAATGAATTTATGAATTATAAGTAATATATATATATAGATTTGATAAAACAACAAAAAAAAGAACAAAAGGCTGTAGCAGCCGGGTTTCGAACCCGCGTCTGCTGGGTAACCAAGCAACAACACAACCACTTGGTCTAGACCTGTGGTTGTGTTAGGATTCAGTCTGTTTAATTTATATATATTAACTGCTATTGTTGTTCTTCCCCAATTCATATTCTGCGAGCCCTAGAATCAGAAATCGAACGATTTACACAGATTTAGTCCAATTAACCATAGGTTAAATTATGTGTAATCGCCGATTATTGGAACCCATAAACAAAATCAAACTTACAAGAATGTTTCGATGCTCGATTGGCCGGTCAACCAAAAAGTCAAACGTTCGATCGTGGATAAAGAACAGCGTGAAATTAAGAAGAAATAGAGGTTGAGAGAGATTGAGTGGCGAGTTGTGAAGGTCCAACAAGGTTCAATTTATAGTGTTTAGGTCTGATTGTTCGAAATGGCAAGCTTTGACTCGGGTTTAATGTTACACGCGTTTAGGTGCAAATTTGGTATGAATTGATAAGAAATTGACGTGTTCGTGGCTTGTTTCAGGCCGAAAATCATGCTCCCAATAATATCTCAATCAATTACGAGTCCAAAGGTGTGATTTCAAGTCAATTGGGTGAATTGAAGGAAAGTTGACTTGGGTTTGTGGCTGGAACGTGCAGCGAGAGGCAAACAGCTTGTATCTGTTTGTTTTAGTAAGGGTTAAATGTAATTAAATCCTGAAATAAATCAACATGTCATGGTGGCCTAGTGGTGGGTGGTTGTGTTGCTTCCTGCTCTGCTCAGGTTCGAAACCTGGCGGAAGCAGTTTTTTTTTTAAAAAAAAAAAAAAAAGATTAAAGGGACTAGTGGGCCAAGGCTTGCTGGGCCGGCTGTGTTCTGGGCCTGTTTAGATGGGCCGGACGATCTGGGCTTTAACAAAAGAAACAAAAAATGAAACAAGATGGTAGTGGGCTTGGTGTGGTTGAGCATTGTTATGAATAATGATGGGTTGGTGAAAACACCTTGTTAATATGTTAATTTTGTATATATTTTAGTGTTTTATTGTTTACTTTTAGTCGGTTTAGTTATTTATTATTGCGTGTGTGTTTTTGTAGGTGTTCGTGAGATATGAGCGCAGACGAGAAACTTTGGTCGAGTCATGAACACCCGAGTTTATAGCACCGAGTATAATACTATACTATTTATAATAATAATAATAAATATAATAATAAACTAAAATGGACTTTTAGTCCAATGTGTACGTGACTGACTACAAAGAAAAATAAAAAAAATAAGAGCCTAAAAGCCCATAAAGCAAAAACCCTACATCACCATAATTATTATTTAAATGGGTGCACATTGATCGATTGGGGATAGAGAGTAGCCGCTAAAAAATCAATCCAACGCATCAAGTTTAACTGGCACGTGGAATTGGTGACGCACAGAAGAGACAAGAAAGAACGCACAGAGAGCATCGCAGCAGAAGAAAAAAATAGAGGAGGCATGCACGCGACCAAGATGCAAGGCTAAATCCTTGGTGACTTTCCCCGGGTGAACGGTTTTAATTTTCTTTTATATTAGACTAAGTTTATTTATGTTTGAACTGGTATATCTTGACCACTTGTGTTTGAGTTGTTGAAACGTTTATTAATATTTGAATTATTTATCTTTTACCAAACGTATTGGCAATTTCTTGCATTGTTAGCGGGGTGGTAATTGGTGGGTAATTGATATTTTTGAGCGGACAATTAGGTTGTACGGTTATTATTAAAAAACTGTCCTTAGTTGTTAATTCAATTCATAAATCCCAAGGCCATGTCTATGTGGTGTTCTAGTAATTAAACTAAGTTTATATTAAAGTCTATAACCTGGATCCCGGGTGGAAGTTACTTTTTCTTAAATTGATAACTCTTTCATTCTTAATTATTTATTCACTTTTAATCAACCAAAATTACAAAGCAAGATTCGTAGTTAATTAATTTAATTTTCAAACTTATACTGACCACGCGTTCCCTGTGGAGACGACCTTACTTACCCGTACTAGTATAGGTATTTAAGTCATAAATACTTGTTTTTGATTAGCCCACGACAGCTACATCAAAATGGCGCCGTTGCCGGGGAACACGTGCGCTTAGTTTAGTTTTCTTGTTACTTTCGTTTTTCTCACAAAAAAATAAACAAAAAGAAATTAAAAAAAAAATTAAAAAAAAAAAAAACCCAAAAAAAATATTTTACTTTTCTAGTATTTTATTTTATTTTTCTTGTTTAGTTCGGTATTACGCAAAGTTCTTTGTTTGTCTGTGTGCAGGTGACTTAAAATTTTATGCATCATACACGCCGTTCAGGAAAGACTTCACCTCTGATTTTTGATCCCGAAATTGAGAAAACAGCTAGAAAGAACCGGACACTGCATCAGAAAAAAATTGGTCCAAGTGAGTTAGCAAAAATAGAGACATCATTATCAGATATGAGCAATCACAGTAATCTTGCCAACCAGGGTAACCAGCATCCACCACAACAAAATCCATTACCAAATATGCCAGTACCACCCTTTCCACAATTTAACCAACCTCCACCAGATCAACCACCAGCTCAACCATTTAACCCAGCACCACAAAATATTCCACCACAGCCTAACCCACTTCGGGTTGTTCATAGAGATCGTTCAGGAACCCATTCCACTCACCTGAACCGAGAGCCACATCCACATGGGGCGGAAAGTATTTTCAATGAAGATAATATTCGTGCCAGAGTAGATGAATGGGATGATGGGGAAGATCAAGAAGGTTATGATAATGGTCAGGAGTGGACTGATGAGGAAGATTATGGGGAGAATCAAAGAGGTCAGTATGATCTACCACTGAACAGGGATCAAGGTGGACTTAGGTATCAAAACCCACATAGGATGAACAGGGCACCAATGAGCCCTTCTCACAGGCAAAGACGTCCACGAGTACAAGATCATCACGTTAGAGGAGTGGACAGTCATTTCAGGCCTCAGATAGCACCAAGCTCGTCACCTATAGTTATGCCCGTAGCTCGTGGAGGTAGAACATTTGAAGCTAAGCCTCACCTTTTGAACATGTTGCCCACCTTTCACGGGAAGGGTAGTGAGGAACCATATGCACATATTGCAGATTTTGAGGCAGTTTGTGGAATGATTGGGGGTCATGGGTTTACACCAGATCAGGTAAAGTTGGTGTTGTTTCAGTTCTCATTGAAGGATGTTGCACGTAATTGGTTTACATCTTTACCATATGCAAGTATCTATGACTGGGAGGAGTTACAACAACAGTTTCTTGAAGAATATTACACTCCTCAGAGGACTAGTGAGGCCAGAGCAGCCATTAGAGAGTTCCAACAATTACCTGGTGAGTTATTTTATGAAGCATGGAAGAGATTTAATCAGCTGCTTAGAAATTGTCCTCATCACGGTATTCAAAGATGGGAATTAATTACTGCGTTTCATGATGGGTTGTCTAGTGATGATATCAGGGATATTAAGGCTACCACTGGGGGTACCTTTTTAAGAAATCATGTTGATGTGGATTGGGATTATCTAGAGACAGTAGCTGCAGACTCCAAGAGACAAGCTCAGTCTGACCGGAAGAAAAAGCATTCAATAACGAAACCAGCCAGTACGAGTGTCACAAGTGCCAGGGTTGCTCAGTTAGAGAAAGAAAAAGAAGCTTTAGAGCGCCAGTTGGCTAGTTTGAAAGGTATTGGTGGTAGGGACACGTTACATGCAGCTCAGTCTTACCCGGTTTGTGCATCATGTGGAGAACTAGGCCATTCTACTAGAGATTGTTCAGGCCAGTATGAAGAAGTTGAAGAGGCAGTCAACATGGTTTATGGTGACCAGAAGAAATATGATATGAATTCCAATACATATCACCCAGGTTTACGTAATCATCCTAACTTTAGATATGGTGATACTACTAATCAGTCTAATCCTAATTTTCAGGTACCATCTCAAGGAGGAAAGTCATATCAGAACAGACAGATAGGTTACAGTAACCAGAGCTACAATCAAGGGAATTACAACAGAGGAAATCAAAGGAGCTATCAGCAGAATTCTGACCAGGGTAGAGCAAACACCCAGAATGAGGGAAGCAACAATGAAGTCTTGGAAATCCTAAAACAGATTAGGAAGGATCAGGAGCTGCAGTCCAAGGCTCATCAAGCCCTAGAAAAACAGGTGGCCCAATTAGCAGCAGAGATGGCTCAAGGAAGAAAAGATCCAGGAAAGCTACCGAGTGATACCACAACTAATCCTCAACACCAGAGTAGCAGTTCTTCCAAAGCCAGAGTTAATCAGGTAAGTATTTTGCGGTCAGGAAAAGTTTATGATAACAAAGTAGGCTCTCCTCCACCATTTGTTGAGGGTATTGTGGAGGAGGTAGATGAGGATGCTGAAACCGATATTGAGTCAGAACCTATTAGTCCTAAGCAGAGTAAAAAAGTAAATTTTCAAGAATCAAATAATAGGGTAATAGGTAATGAATCGGTCACGGCTAAGGAAAAGGGTACGGAGGGTAATACCGTCCCGTTTCCTAAAGCCTTGTTGAACCCAGCAAACAAAGTTGTGAATAAACGGGGTCCACAGCAGGATGAGATGTGGGAAGTTTTTAAACAGGTCAAAATAAACCTCCCTTTACTTGATGCAATTAAACAGGTTCCAGCTTATGCAAAATATTTAAAGGACCTGTGCACCCAAAAACGGCACAATAAAATTCCTAAGAAAATCTCTTTAACTGAAAATGTTAGTGCTGTTTTGTCGGGTTCTCTTCCACCAAAGCTCCGAGATCCAGGTGCTCCTTTAATTCCCATTCAAGTGGGTGAATTTAAGATGAGTCGAGCGTTACTGGATTTGGGAGCCAGTGTCAGTATTCTTCCGGGGAGTCTTTATGACCAGTATGATTTTGGCCCATTGAAAAAGGCTGACACCACAGTGGTGTTAGCTGATTTGACTTTGAAGCTACCCCGGGGGATCTTGCGTGATGTCATTGTCAAAGTAGAAGATTTTTATTACCCAGTAGACTTTTTGGTTTTGGATTACATGTCTGTTGAAAAATCTAAGCAACCTAATGTCATACTTGGTAGACCATTTTTAGCAACTGCTAATGCTTTGATAGACTGTAGGAGTGGGACAGTTGACATCACTTTTGGTAATCGAAAAGTTAGATTAAATGTTTTTTCCAATGCATCTAACTCTCTGGTTGGTGATGAATGCTTCATGGCGGACATCATTGACGGGTGTCAAACCCATGAAAGTGGGGGAGCTACCACAGAGACATGTTTTGTTTGTGACAGGGAGCAGGTAGAAGTTGATGCAGAATTGGAAGCTGAAGAGAAGAAATTGGAAGTTATGGCCATTCGGGACTCAAAGCCAACTTGGACAGTACAGGTAGAAAGCTTGCCCGAACATATTGACACACATCTGAAGCCATCACTAGAGTCACCTCCACAAGTTGAGTTGAAAGTCCTGCCAAAGCATCTGAAGTATGCATTTGTGGGTGAGAATAACACCCTACCAGTGATCATAGCAGCAAATCTGACACAGGACCAGGAAAAGGCTTTAATGGAAGTATTGGTAGCTAATCGAGCAGCTATCGGATGGACAATTGCAGACCTCAAAGGGATTAGTCCATCCGTTGTTATGCACAAAATTATAACAGATGAAGGTGCAAAGCCTACTAGAGATGCACAGAGAAGACTGAACCCGAACATGCGGGAGATTGTGAAGAAAGAGGTGCTTAAATGGCTGGATGCAGGGATCATCTATCCTATTTCTGATAGCACTTGGGTGAGCCCAACTCAGACAGTACCAAAGAAAGCGGGCATCCAGATAGTCACAGGTGAGGATGGTAAAGAGGTAGCCACTCGGCCGGTAACCGGGTGGCGTATTTGTATTGATTACATGAAATTAAATGCAGCAACTTCAAAGGATCACTTTCCTTTACCTTTTATCGATCAGATTGTTGAAAAGCTTGCAGGTCAGAAATTTTATTGTTTTCTAGATGGATATTCAGGCTATAACCAGATTGCAATTCATCCTGATGATCAACAAAAGACCACATTTACATGTCCTTATGGCACTTTCGCATTTAGGCGAATGCCATTTGGACTATGTAATGCCCCGGCCACCTTCCAAAGGTGTATGATGAGTATCTTTTCAGATATGGTCGGGGAGTCTATGGAGATCTTCATGGATGATTTCTCCATTTTTGGCACATCTTTCGAAGCTTGCTTAGATCAATTATCAAAAGTCTTAAAAAGATGTGTTGAAACTAATTTGGTACTGAGTTGGGAAAAGAGCCATTTTATGGTTCAAGAGGGTATTGTATTGGGCCACGTGGTTTCAAACAAGGGCATTGAAGTTGACCATGCAAAAATAAAAGTCATTTCCACGTTACCTCCACCCACAAGTGTCAAAGGCGTTTGTTCCTTTCTTGGACACGCCGGCTTTTACAGAAGGTTCATAAAAAGTTTTTCTGACATCACAAAACCGCTCTGTAACCTCTTGTTAAAAGATGCCCCTTTTGTTTTTGATGAACAATGTTTAAAAGCTTTTGAAACATTGAAACATAAATTAGTTGAAGCTCCTATTTTACAATCACCTGATTGGTCACTTCCGTTTGAAATTATGTGTGATGCAAGTGATTATGCAGTTGGGGCTGTTTTGGGACAAAGGGTTGATAAGAAGCCGGTGGCTATTTACTATGCCAGCAAGACTCTTTCCGATGCTCAGTTAAATTACACCACTACTGAGAAAGAGTTGCTTGCAGTTGTCTATGCTTTAGACAAATTCCGGTCATATATTTGTGGTAGTAAGGTTATTGTGTATTCTGATCATTCTGCTGTCAGGTATCTTATGGAGAAGAAGGATGCGAAGCCAAGGTTAATTAGATGGATTTTGTTGCTACAAGAGTTTAACCTTGAGATCAGAGATAAGAAAGGAAGTGAAAACGTTGTGGCAGATCATTTGTCACGCGTTGTTCAAGAAAAGGAAGGCCCAGAAGAAGATATCCTGGAAACCTTCCCGGATGAACAATTGTTATCTGTTGATACTAAACCATGGTATGCTAACTTTGCTAACTATGCTGCTTCAGGTACAATACCAGAACATTGGTCAAGAAAAAAGAGGGCACACTTCCTATCACAAGCCAAGCATTACATTTGGGATGAGCCGGATCTATTTAAAGTTGGAGCAGACCAGATTATCCGGAAGTGTGTTAATAATGAAGATATACCATTAGTTCTCTCAATGGTTCATGAATCTGCGTGTGGAGGGCACTTCAGTGGTCAAAAGACGGGTCACAAAGTGCTGGCATGTGGGCTGTTCTGGCCTACAATTTTTAAGGATGCATTTGAATATGCTAAAAGTTGTCTTAGATGTCAACAGATGGGTAGCATCACAAAGCGGGATGAGATGCCCATGCAGCCAATCCTTGTAGTCGATATCTTCGACGTGTGGGGAATTGACTTCATGGGGCCCTTCCCAAATTCTTTTGGAAATCTCTACATTCTAGTGGCAGTGGATTATGTGTCTAAATGGGTAGAAGCTATTGCCACCAGAACGAATGACCATCAAGTTGTTTGCAAGTTTGTCAGATCGAACATTTTCTCGAGATTTGGAATTCCCCGTGTGATCATAAGTGATGGGGGGTCCCATTTCAAAAATTTCAACTTTGGCAAACTTCTTAGGAAATATGGTGTAGACCATCGAATTGCCACTCCATATCATCCTCAAACGAGTGGGCAAGTCGAAGTTTCCAATAGGCAGATTAAAGAGATTTTACAGAAAACTGTACGAGCTGACCGCAAGGATTGGTCGACCAAGCTGGATGACGCCTTGTGGGCATATCGTACAGCCTACAAAACGCCTATTGGAACTACACCATATCGGTTGGTTTATGGGAAGGGGTGTCACTTACCGGTCGAAGTCGCTCATCGTGCATATTGGGCTGTTAAGCAGGTTAATGTTGATTATGATACTGCAGGTAAGGCAAGACAGTTGGCATTAGGGGAACTGGAGGAGATACGGAATGAGGCTTATGAGTGTGCATCGGCATACAAGGATAAGATGAAGAAGGTGCATGATGCAAAATTAAGACCGAAAAAGTTTGAATTAGGCCAATGGGTGTGGCTATACAATTCCAGGTTGAAACTGTTCCCTGGGAAACTGAAGAGCAAGTGGACGGGACCGTACCGTATCACTAAGATTGGAAGCCACGGAGACATTGAGATTGAAGATTTCGATGATCATATCCGACAGACGGTGAATGGTCATAGGTTAAAGCCGTATCTAGACGCGCGCAATGTAAACGGACCAGACAAGCATGTGGAGGTCCTGTATGTGAGCACTATGCTCACCGAGGAGTGATACGCATACCAGATATGGTTACTTGTAGAGTTTGTATAGTTGTGTGGAGTATTACAGTTTTCAGGTTTATTTAACGGCCGCGAATGAAATGCTATACGGTCGCATTGGGAGGAACTGAACGAGACCTATACGTGCACTGCCTATATCCAGGGGAGTCTGTTCCTTTTATTATTGTTGTACAATTTTTATTTCTACTTTATTTTATTCCTAGCTCACATTGAGGACAATGTGTCGTTCAAGTGTGGGGGTGGGGAAACTTCGTTTTTAATTATTCTTGAGTCTAAAAAAAAAAAAAAAAAAAAAAAAAAAAAAAAAATTGAAAATTGAAAATGTCTTGAAAATTGTTCTTAAAAAGCACTCTAATCAGACATAAAGCGGCTCTTTCGGTACCTACCAGTTGTTTCTTGATTGTTTTGGCAGTAGATCCGTAGTCATGGTCTAATTTGTGGAAAAGTAATATGAACCGTTTTCAGCAGGTATTTTTAAGGAAAAAAGTTTAGAATTGCCTGACTAGGTTTAAGAAGCTATTGGTAATAAATGCATGCACACATCGGTAACCCATTTCCCCACTTCTGTGAGATCTTGAGCCTACTAGATGATAGATTGATTTATAGATATTTTCGTTTGTTGAGAGTAGGCCAGATGTTTCTCTGTTGCAGAACTTGTGTGATTTGATACATGCTGAGGTTGTAGACTATATATGCACGTACATGATAAAGGCAATCTAGGATTTCCCTTTTTCTTTTGATACCCACTTATTGTCTTGTGTTCACCCGTTTAACCAAATATTACCCTTAGTAGCCATGTTGAGCCTACACCCTTTCGACTGTTAAACCTATAAAGTTACCCAAATTGACCCGTTAGCCGTTGAAAAAAAAAAAAAAAAAATTGATGACATCCATTGTGTTCTATGTTTGTGTTTATGTGTTTGAGTTCTATTAAGTGTTGAAAAAAATATGTATATATATGTGAAAAAAAATGAAAAAAAAAAGAATGAAAAAAAAAAGAGAGAGAGAGAAAAAAAAAACGAAATTAGAAGTATTATTATGGTCAGAATACGACCAAAGTTGTGTTTATTTGTGTGTATTGTAAGAATAAGGATTGTCAGTCATGTAGAACCCTTTCTTTTGAGCCACTTTCTAACCAAATCTATCCTACCTTTACCCTAAGCCCAAAACCCGTAAGTCCTTTAGATATGTGCATTGTCTATAATTGAAGTGTGATTGTTATACAAGCCTATGATAACAGAGTTACATACTTGGTTTTTGAGTGACTAATACTAGCGCATTACATGCTAGTCCAGATATTAAACCGAGTGGAGTGAACATTGTGAGGGGTGTGTTGCATGAAAATAAAAACCGGAAGCATGTTAGGCTTAGTCGGGTTAATTCTGTTTTTAAATAGAAATCAATTTGACTTGCTGAATTAACACATCTAATGCTGATCTGTAAATGGGGTATGACTTTGGACCTTAGCTAAGGTATGATGGGCGACTGGGGTGCTAGTCTGTGATACTGTCTCGAGCAGAGTGTATATAATTTTTTTTCGAGACGAAAAAAGATAAGTGTGGGGGTGTGATGGGTTGGTGAAAACACCTTGTTAATATGTTAATTTTGTATATATTTTAGTGTTTTATTGTTTACTTTTAGTCGGTTTAGTTATTTATTATTGCGTGTGTGTTTTTGTAGGTGTTCGTGAGATATGAGCGCAGACGAGAAACTTTGGTCGAGTCATGAACACCCGAGTTTATAGCACCGAGTATAATACTATACTATTTATAATAATAATAATAAATATAATAATAAACTAAAATGGACTTTTAGTCCAATGTGTACGTGACTGACTACAAAGAAAAATAAAAAAAATAAGAGCCTAAAAGCCCATAAAGCAAAAACCCTACATCACCATAATTATTATTTAAATGGGTGCACATTGATCGATTGGGGATAGAGAGTAGCCGCTAAAAAATCAATCCAACGCATCAAGTTTAACTGGCACGTGGAATTGGTGACGCACAGAAGAGACAAGAAAGAACGCACAGAGAGCATCGCAGCAGAAGAAAAAAATAGAGGAGGCATGCACGCGACCAAGATGCAAGGCTAAATCCTTGGTGACTTTCCCCGGGTGAACGGTTTTAATTTTCTTTTATATTAGACTAAGTTTATTTATGTTTGAACTGGTATATCTTGACCACTTGTGTTTGAGTTGTTGAAACGTTTATTAATATTTGAATTATTTATCTTTTACCAAACGTATTGGCAATTTCTTGCATTGTTAGCGGGGTGGTAATTGGTGGGTAATTGATATTTTTGAGCGGACAATTAGGTTGTACGGTTATTATTAAAAAACTGTCCTTAGTTGTTAATTCAATTCATAAATCCCAAGGCCATGTCTATGTGGTGTTCTAGTAATTAAACTAAGTTTATATTAAAGTCTATAACCTGGATCCCGGGTGGAAGTTACTTTTTCTTAAATTGATAACTCTTTCATTCTTAATTATTTATTCACTTTTAATCAACCAAAATTACAAAGCAAGATTCGTAGTTAATTAATTTAATTTTCAAACTTATACTGACCACGCGTTCCCTGTGGAGACGACCTTACTTACCCGTACTAGTATAGGTATTTAAGTCATAAATACTTGTTTTTGATTAGCCCACGACAGCTACATCAAATAACTCTACAAAAAAATTTGATTTGTGTTACATTTATTATTTATTATTATTATTATTATTATTATACACACATATATATATATATATATATATACATATAGGTTGCGAGTTAGTAAAAATAAATATAGACTGGGCACATTAGTGTAGAATTAAGGATAAAATAAGGGCTTTTTCGTATAGAAATTCGGTGAAAATTTTGCGATGTTACATCCTCCACCTTTCACCAAAACCAACCTGTCACCTGCTCATCACCATCCACCAACTCATCACCAACATCCACCCACTGACCCGTCGAAACCCAAACCTGCAACCGTCGTAGCCCAACTACAGAAATTAGTTGGTGGAGGCAGTGCTATTTTCGTGGCTGAAGTGGTTAGAAAGGAGAGAGAAGGCAGATGGGATTCATCGCGTTTATTTCGAGGTGGATGGAAGGTCTTCGTAGAGCTTGCATGTCATCGATGAGGTTGTAGGTTGCCGGAGGTGGAGGATGATGATTATGGAGGCCATAATGATGGTGTGGTTGCAGGTGATGGAGTGGTGTAGTTGTGGTTACGGTGATGGTGTGCGTGCAAGTGGTCTGCGGCGGTTGCAGGTTTGGGTTTTGACGGGTTGGTGGGTGGATGTTGGTGATGGGTTGGTGGATGGTGATTAGCAGGTGACACATTGGTTGTGATGAAAGGTGGAGGAGATGGTGGTTGATTGTGGTAGTGAAAGGTGAAGATGGTGGTGGATGAAGGTGAAGAAGGAGGTGAGTGGTGAGTCCCACTAAAGTTTTTAAATACTGAGAGAACTACACAATTAGTCCTTATGGTTTACCATTAGTTTCACCTTTGAGTATTAAGGTTTAAAGGTTTCATGTTAAGTTTCACCTTTGGTCCTTGTGGTTTACCATTAGTCTCTTGAGGGTAAACTCAGTTAAATATTAACCCCCGTTAGTGCTAATACCCTATTATATATAATAACAAAAAGCAACTTAACGTTGCTTTAACGGTTTCCTTATTCGCCGTTTGTTTTAACCGTTTCCTTCTAGATTCATCATTTCACATAAATAAATAGATTAATTCATTGATTTTGAAACGTGGCATTACTTCTCCGACTGTTACGCCGGTTAGAGTCACACACAACCTTTTGGAACTGTACAAACAAAAAACATCAATACATACAATTTACAACTTAACTGTCCCAGTAACGGTTTTAATAACGTTGACTTTTCCCGTCAAAATTCACATAATCAAAGTAAACTAACTTCAATATGTTATCGATAGAAAAGGATTTTATCATAGCAAAGGTTTTCGTCGTTTAATCAATTTAATCTTCGTTATCACCTTATTAGGTTATAGGAACCCGGATCACGGTTTCGCTCCAAAAATTACTGTTGTATGTTTGATCCGTTCAATGGAAACGAAGTGGTGGAAACATCGCAATTCGCACAACTACCCCGGGGAAACTCCGTCCAAAGGAAACGAAAGGTTTATCGTTATGATTGATCCGATTCACAATTGGGATACAATTGTATGACGATCTGCTGGCGGCCTGCCGCTGTAAGTAACATATCAACACGGTGGTGATGATGTCGGTTCTAGAAGGTTTTGACTTCCGATGTTAACAGAGGGAAGGAAACGGTTTGA
This sequence comes from Ambrosia trifida, assembly GCA_028751855.1. Taxonomy (NCBI): domain Eukaryota; kingdom Viridiplantae; phylum Streptophyta; class Magnoliopsida; order Asterales; family Asteraceae; genus Ambrosia; species Ambrosia trifida. The sequence goes on along the minus strand of CM054124.1, from coordinate 21,260,331 downwards.
TAGTGGTGATGGTTTGCTTTCCATTTTTTCTGTTTTGAAAGCAAAGGAATTTAAATTTTGTTTTTATTTTACTTCTATAATCCTAAGTGTTTTTATTTTACTTTCACAATTCGGTTGTGCTTAATATTTTCACCAACCACACTTAATTAAATAGTTCCATAAACATAGGTAAATAAATAGTTAAGTAAATATGTTCTCTGTGATAATTATGTTCTCTGGGGGATGTACAATAATAAGTAAATATGTATATTTTTGTATTGTAAATCATTGTTTGGTAGACAAAGAATAAAACAAAAAAATAAAAGTATGTTTTGAATAATCTTAAGAACTTTTCTAATACATACTATCATCAACATCCCGCCGTAACACGCGGGCTAACGTCAACTCGTTATGTACAAAAACTAAACTTAACACCTTAACATGAAACTTTTAAACCTTAATACTCAAATGTGAAACTAATGATAAACCACAAGGACTAATTGTGTAGTTCTCTCTTTCAGTAACCCATGATAATAACTGAAAAAATTATTCAAAGAATGCATGTGTGAAAGTTACTGACAATCTTGTCCTATTTTTAGAGTAACCGAAGTGGGCGTTATTGGACATCCCAATCAGAACTTACCACCTAGACCATCATCAGACCATCTCTCCTTTTTATATTATTTTATTATTATTTTTTATTTAAAAGATAAAGTAAAATATTAATAGAGGCCTTAATTAAATTTAAGGCCCATCAATACACCTCATTTTATTTTAAAGCCCAATGCTGACTCATCTGCCACGCGAACCAATCATTGAGAGAGCCTTAAATTTAAAGCCCATCCTTACACATGGTCTTAGACTATACTTCGTATCATGTAGGTACAAAAGTAGTTAATTACTTTATTTTATTATTTTTGTTTTTTGGGTGAAGGTTGCGTCCAATTAATAAATCCATTAGAGTTAACGTGTTACAACTCTTGATATCAAGCGTTGAGCGTTGCCAAAAACGAATTTAATGTAATTTAACTTGTTAAATAAATTATTTTAGTTATTGATAAATGTGTTTCCAGCATTAGTTAGCTATTTTAGTTTTCGTAAGTTTTTATTTTTAATAATGGGTTAACATGGACAACAACTAATGCCTTAATATTTAATAGAAGTGAAAGCCAAAACCATACTTTGGAACATGTATTTCATATATTTTGGGCCATGTTCCACCATTAACTCTTGATAAAATATAGAGACAGCTTATTAAAGTCGTACCCCACACTCCTTCCACGTTCAAATTGTCAACCCATTTTGAACTGTTAATTATACCCGAAGGTGTTTATTTTATTGATATTTATTAATTTATTCTATCTTATATCATAAAATAATTCATTAATTCGCTTGGAACAACCCTTTCACCAGCTGGTTTGCCCTTTCAACAACCGTTTATTGGGTCTCACATTGTTTCCCTTATAGAAAAAGATTTATATAGTAGGGAAAACAAATTCAATAAAATGGACAAAAAAAAAGTTGTAGTTGTAGATAACTTATACTCTATATTCTTATTAGGTTTACCAAACTATCTTCAATAAGAAGTTCCAATCCTATTATAATAATAATAATATATATAAAGGAAATGCAATCTTGTCAATTTTCATTGTTTATATGATATGAATAATTAACAGAGGAACTTTTTATAAAATCTAACTTTATTTTTTAAGGTTTGTGAAATATATAAAACTTAAATACCACTTTTTGCATACAAACTCAAATATAGTACTATTTAATCCAATGAGTTGTGGTAATTTCATTAATCAACTTGAATAATATTACATATTGTTATCATTAAGTATATCACAGCTACATTGGCTTTATATACCTACATATTCATTACTTAATGAAAGGCAAACAGTTAATTTTATTCCCTAAAAATAATATACTATAACCCCCAAATTATAATGCTAGTTTCATGATCTTCTGCATCCAGAAAATATTTTTAAAATACCAACATTATTTTTGTATCATTTAATTAATTCGTATGTCAAAACTATCTGTCACTATGTCTCTTTCATGAACCATCCTATATAAATTCTTCATCCTCAAAGTTTCCTATCACATTTCTAACAGTTTTAATTATCTCTCTTAACGAGTTTAACTCATTAAAATGGCTTCTGCTAGAATGTGCCAATTCTTCATGATACTAGCTCTTTTGGCTACTTCATGCATAGCCCAAGCCCCAGTGGCCACCCCAACGGTCTCACCCACTGCCAGTCCTACACCGGCCCCGGTTGCACCTCCAACTCCCTCTCCCGCCCCGGTCCTTGCTCCGGCTCCAGGACCTGCTGCCCCGACTCCATCTCCGGTCTCCGGACCGTCTCCATCCCCATCATCACTTGCACCAACTGCCCGTTCTCCTGGTCCTTCACCAGCACCTGGAGGACCCGTAGCTGATACTCCCAATGGCTCTTTTGCTGATGGGTGGGTCAACAGAGCTGTTATTGCTGGAACTGCAGTTGTTGGATCCGTGATTGCTGTTACAATGATGTAAAGATGGTGACAAGGCTTTTGGTGTTTCCATACTGATGAGATACGTTTTATATTTTTCTTTTGTTCTGGTTACTTGATCTGGACTTCATTTGTTATTATTAATGTTATTATTTTTATACAATTTGTGGGTTAATTTATTGTTGTTTCTATATATATATATATATATTGGCGAATGCTGATTATTTTAAGGGCTTATTTTACAAAATTCCAATCTACTATTGTGACCATGTTACTATTATTTTTATTTTTAATTTATTATATGTGCTTTCACGTATTGTGATGTTCAAGAGCAAGGCCTATTTAATAAACAAAAAGTATTTGTCATTCGCTTATATGACATGGTAAAATGTTATGATATTACCCAATTGTCATTCGAAAAAACATAACTTAAATACAGAGGTATGAGTCTAATTAAATTGGCCGGGGACAATATTTGCAAGAAGAGTGTGAGTTGAAGACGAAGTTATTAGGCAAAATAATAACAGAAGAACGAGAGGAATGGAAGACAAAGTGAAGTGTCAAAGTTTGTTGAATGAATCTATCACTTTATTTGTTTGTTTATAAGCGTCTATAAGACCATGGTCAACTGAAAAGGGCGTTAAAGCCACTTTTGACGCCCTATTCATCCAAGAACACTCCCCCCCCCCCACCCCTGTTAAAGGGGCGTGAGCCATAGCTGAGCGAAAATTTTTGCGTGGGTGAAATTTTGGATGAGCCAATTATTTTCTGACACTTCATTTTTTTTATTCAAATGCCCCTATTCACCCACCAAATTTCACTCACCATTACATATGGTCTAACAAACCGTATGTTATTTTTCCCAGATGATTTAATTTTTTCCATTATTTTTTAGTATGATTTTCATTCATTGTGTTTTACGTAACTGTGTTTTATGTTTTTGGTGTACATTGTGTGACCAAAGGTTAGATAGTAGCCACACTTAAAAATTACAAAATTTCATGTGGCTTTAATTTTAAATACACATTTGTTGTAACATTTCGCATTTAATAATTATACGTTACGTATAATTTGGATTTAAACGACAAGTTCTATTATTATAGTTTACATCTAATTATTTCTCTCTCTCTCTCTCTCTCTCTCTCTCTATATATATATATATATATATATATATATATATATATAAAGGTTTATAATAATAAAAATAATAATAATGATAATATTCAAAGTATTGGGTATTTAGTTTAAACCCAAACATCCAATCAAACCCAACCCAACAATCCTTCTTTCCCCACTCTGAGCCCATTAACAGTTCTGGCCCAAACAGACCCTTAGATCTCGGCCCACCTGGAACCAGGCCCAACTAACCTGGCCCTTCACTGTTTTAAAAAAAACAAATAAAATGGTTGCTTTTGCCGGGTTTCGAACCGGAGTCAACAACACACAACACCCGCACAACAACCACCCGAGCCACACTTGTATTTTGTTTTAAACCCAGTTCGTTTTATATAAATATACAAAAAACCTCCTTCCTCTTTCTTCTTCTGCTCGACGAACAGCAAACAGCAACAGTTTGACCACAACAAACTTCCACCTTTGACCTGTAATTGAGATAATTTCGGAACCAATTAACTGCTGATTATTCCGCGTTAATTACACTCGTCGATTCATCAATCAAAACCTACCATTTTTGATTAAAAACGCGTATACATTCAATTCCAAGTCAACGATTTCCAATTCGAACATACGAACCATAGCACTATAAATTGAACGCTCCTAAACCTTCACAACTCGCCAATCCTATCTTCTCAATCTTTAATTTCTCTCTGAATCGTCTGTTCTTGAGCCCTTTGTTCGAGTTGACTTCGTAGCTTTGACCATCAATTCTTATATGAATCGTGCTTGTAAGTATAAAATTTTTAGTGGGTTTTGTTCATCGGCTATCAACAAGCAATAACCCTATGATGAATCGGGTTATTGCTTGTTAGATTGTTCGATTGTAATTACTAGGGCTCGTATTAGAGTTTTGGGGAAGAACACGATTGAACTGGTTTAGTATTTATTTCAAACAAACAGCTACCAAACACAACCACTAGGCTAGACCAGGTGGTTGTGTCTGGTGCCCATAAGCAAGACCACGCGGGTTCGAGTCCTGGGTTTGGCAATTCTTTTTTTGTTGTTGTTTTGTTTCTCTTTTTCAATTATATATATATAATACCTATAATCTTATAAATTCATTTTAAAATGCTAAAACATTTTTAAAAATTCTACAAAAATTATCTTGTATTAATCTGATGTAATAGTTCAACTTACAATTTTTAGTTTTCAAAAATTTATTTATTTAATAAATAAATCAATTTTATTCTATTATATTTATAAAATTCCATTAAAATATCAAAACAAATTTATAAATTTCCACAAAATTTATTCTGGGTTTTTATAACATTAAGCATTTTAGAAATGATTTTTATTTATGAAAAATCATTTATTTAATATTTTTAATCAATTTTTTAGGTTTTAATCATAATTAAATCATAATAAATCCAATTTTTAATATTTTTGCACCAAAATTTTATACAAATTATTTCTGATTATTTAGATTAGAAATATAATTTTTAAACTGATAATTCTTTAATTTTAGTAATTTTTAATTATTAAAGTTAAAGTTTGACAAATTGTTATAAATAGATTTAATAATCTATTTTAAGAATAATTTTATTTTTATACTTTAAACACATTCTTGTGACCATCTTAGATTTAAAATTCATAAAAAGATTTTTTTGGTTATTTATTTACTAAAATTCTCTCAATTATCAAACAATTTTAATATTAATCAAACGAGCAATTATCCCCAAAATTCGAAGCCCTAGAACGTATACATTTATAGACTAGATAGAGTTATTTATTACCTTGTTATAGGGTGATACTTGACACATTTGGGCAATACCATTATTCAATTTTTCAACAGATATAACATTTTGCTAAGGTGAGTTTTACATAGCCCCTTTTCTATTTATCACCATTTTTGGGGTGAAACATGTTACAACAATATTTATGCAATTCAACCATCAATGTGTCTTTGTGTATTTCTATGTTGCCTTATGTCTTGAACATGACTAGGGTAAGCACAATTCTAGCATAAACATTCATCAGCCAAACGGTATACATTGATAGATCTATTGGACTGACAATCCCACCCGGATACGTGCCTCCTACAAAGGTTACGTGGGTGTTTGTTACTGCAATATAAACGAGTGAACCATGAGCGTATGGGATGTACCACAATACAACAGTCACAAGGTTGATTATGCACTCGATTTACTTCTAGTATGTTTTCGCATATGGACTAGATTGCCATGACACATGAATTGCACAACAATTTTATTCGATTATCAAAACCTATGTAATTCTCACCAACTTTTGATGACCCAAAATATTTTCAAACTTAACATGTTTCAGGTCTTCCTTGCTTGAAGAGTTGAATTGATGCTTGGAGATGTTTGCATAGTTTTATTCAATTTGATGTACAAATTCTTAGAACAATTGTATGTAACTTATTTAAATCATTTAATGAAATTTATTATTCACCATGAGCTACTGAACAATCATCAATACGTGACATCCCGATGTTTCCGCCATCGGTTGGGGTGTTACAGATTGGTATCAGAGCCATGGTTATAGGGAATTAGGTTATTAGAAAAATAATCTGGTCTATAACCATAGGATTTAACCAGTACTTGCTTCTTTTGCTTGCCATTCTCTATCTCCCTCCTACTTCATATCCCTACTTTCATCCCTACAAGAAGGTTGCTCTCCATCACTGGATCCACTCTTAGACTAATAAGGCAAAATCCTCAGGTTTAACCTGAACCACCTTGAGATCTCGTCGAAGTTCTAGATTTTAATAACGAACACGTGCAATCTGGAAGGGTGAACGCCTGTATTCTGAGTCTTCTGTCTAGGCTGGCATTGCGCATATATCCCAATCAGACGAGGGACCCGGATGCCTACCTGGGAATTCTCGGGATGAGTGTTCACTTATAGGCTAAAGCATGTCTTCATATGTTATTAGAATCTAGAATCTTTGATAAGTCAACGTTTTCGTTTATTCGTTATAATTAATGAATAAATGATTACACTCTTTATATAATCTCATTCATTTCACTGTGTCTCTTACAGATCATGCCTCCACGTCGCAGTGCTCGTCGTAACAGTGGTAACAATCATGATGAAGGAAGTAGCAATCACAATCAAAACCATGACACTAACCACAACAACAACAACAACAACAATAATGGTGTCGATGCTCAACTGGCTGCAATCATTTCTCAACAAATGGCGCAGCAAATCGCAACTCTGGTTCCCAACTTACTAGCTCAAGTCATCCAATTGAACGGCAACGGGAACGGCAACGGCAACGGAAATGGAAATGGAAACCACAACGGGAATGGGAATGGTCTTCCAGCCTGTACCCTTAAACACTTTAATTCCTGTAATCCCCCAAAGTTTAGTGGTGAAGAAGGAGCTACGGGACTCCTACAATGGTTTGAGGGTATTGAGAATACCTTCATCAACAGTGAATGCCCCGACAACTTTAAGGTCCGTTATGCCATGAGTGTTCTTCACAAATGAGCACTCACTTGGTGGAATGAAGAAAAACGCACTCGCGGAGCTGAAGCTGCGCTAGCCTTAACTTGGGATAAAGCTAAAGACATTATGAAGGCAGAGTTCTGTCCTCGTAATGAAATTAAGAAGTTGGAAGATGAGTTTCATGATCTTGCTCAAGACAGTGGGGAAAACCTTGCTTACAACACTCGTTTCCACGAACTTAGCCTACTATTACCACACAAAGTCACCCCCTTGCCCATTGTTATTGAAAAATACATTGGTGGTTTACCGATGCAGATTCAAGACACGGTGTGGGGAAGGAACCCTGCTACTTTGGAGGAAGCAAAGCGTTTGGCTGCCACTCTAATAGATAACCATGTGAAGGCAGGAACCCTGACTCGTAAAGGGGAAAAGAAAAAGGATACTCCCCAACCTGCCGTCGAAATCAAAACCGAGGCCTCAACTAACGGGAAATGTAAGGTCAGGAATTTTGCAATAGACACCACTGCCCCACCCAACAAGAAACAATACCACGGGAAGCTACCTAAGTGTGACACCTGCCAGTATCACCATCCAACTCCAGTTCCCTGCCGACAGTGCACCAATTGTCAAAGGTACGGGCATCTTGCAGATGCTTGTCGAAACCCTGCTACAAACGCTCTTGATGCTCCAAATAACCCCGCTTGAAACCCTCCAGCTACTTAACATCAAAGTCTACCATTTGAATGATGTCTATTTTTCTCTTTAATTCTATGTATTGACACTTTTGATTCAAGTAATAAATTCAAGTATTATCATAACATCTGAGTGCATGCTTGTTTGAATGTGAACTAATTGCTATATCTATAATCATACTTGCTTACTTGTGCAACAATTAGTTGATTACCAAACAACCTACTTAACGATTGGTAGAGGTCATCATGTCTTTCCAACAGTCGGAAGAGGCCCTACAACCTGCTCAACGACTGGTGGAGACTATCGAACCTGCTCAACAATCGGTAAAGTCATAAAAGGACGCAAAACCCTAATGTAAGGTAAATTGGTAATTACGGTCCAGAACGTAATCATGAATTTACAGGTACGTTAAGGTAGTGTGAAATTTTATCAAGGTTTTCGGTAGTCAACCAATTGTAAACCTGGTGTCTTTCTTTAACTTCGGGACGAAGTTCCTAAAAGTAGGGGAGACTGTAACATTTCGCATTTAATAATTATACGTTACTTATAATTTGGATTTAAACGACAAGTTCTATTATTATAGTTTACATCTAATTATTTTTTTTCTCTCTCTCTCTCTCTATATATATATATATATATATATATATATATATATATATATATATATATATATATATAAAGGTTTATAATAATAATAAAAATAATAATAATGATAATATTCAAAGTATTAGGTATTTAGTTTAAACCCAAACATCCAATCAAACCCAACCCAACAATCCTTCTTTCCCCACTCTGAGCCCATTAACAGTTCTGGCCCAAACAGACCCTTAGATCTCGGCCCACCTGGAACCATGCCCAACTAACCTGGCCCTTCACTGTTTAAAAAAAAAACAAATAAAATGGTTGCTTTTGCCGGGTTTCGAACCAGAGTCAACAACACACAACACCCGCACAACAACCACCCGAGCCACACTTGTATTTTGTTTTAAACCCAGTTCGTTTTATATAAATATAGAAAAAACCTCCTTCCTCTTTCTTCTTCTGCTCGACGAACAGCAAACAGCAACAGTTTGACCACAACAAACATCCACATTTGACCTGTAATTGAGATAATTTCGGAAGCGATTAACTGCTGATTATTCCGCGTTCATTACACTCGTCGATTCATCAATCAAAACCTACCATTTTTGATTAAAAACGCGTATACATTCAATTCCAAGTCAACGATTTCCAATTCGAACATACGAACCATAGCACTATAAATTGAACGCTCCTAAACCTTCACAACTCGCCAATCCTGTCTTCTCAATCTTTAATTTCTCTCTGAATCCTCTGTTCTTGAGCCCTTTGTTCGAGTTGACTTCGTAGCTTTGACCATCAATTCTTATATGAATCGTGCTTGTAAGTATAAAATTTTTAGTGGGTTTTGTTCATCGGCTATCAACAAGCAATAACCCTATGATGAATCGGGTTATTGCTTGTTAGATCGTTCGATTGTAATTACTAGGGCTCGTATTAGAGTTTTGGGGAAGAACACGATTGAACTGGTTTAGTATTTATTTCAAACAAACAGCTACCAAACACAACCACTAGGCTAGACCAGGTGGTTGTGTCTGGTAGCTGGAAACTTTTTAAATATATTTTGGTGTTTGGCAGAGTAGCTGGAGCTTTTAATAAAATATATAAAATGACCAAAATGTGTATAATTAAAAGCTTGTAAAGATGGTTTTTATTTTATTTTTAAAATACAATGGGTATTTGTGTCATTTACTTATTAAAAGCTTGTAGCTAGTAGAGCTTTTTCTTAAAAGCTAGTACTAGTAGCTTTTCACTATAGAGCTTTTTCTCCTAATCTAAAAGCTTCCAGCTCTTTCAACCAAACAAGGCTTTTTATTGAGTAAGAGTTTTTTCTTAAAAGTTTGAAGCTTAAAGCTCCTAAAAGCTCTTTAAAGCTCATTGCCAAACATACCCTAAAATCCTTCCTACCTTCTTTTATGCTAAGAATACTTTACACCCAATGGTACCTAGTACTTTCTCATAATATATATATAATATATAATTTCAAAGAAGTTTGAACCAACATGAACTTTTGAAAGATGGTAGAGACACCCGAGTTGTTTTATATATATATATATATATATATATATATATATATATATATATATATATATATATATATATAGTGGAAAACTTTAGGTAATTGGTTGAGTCATGGAGATACAAGAAAGGTCAAATACATCTAGTTAAAGACGAAGATCAAGGAAACAAATTATAGTAGTTGCATACTATTTCAGAAGTTTAGCTTGTTATCAAATTATCAAGCTAAAGTTTTTGTATTTGTGGGAGCTGATTCGTTCGATGTTGTTCGCTGGCAACGCAAACTCTTTGTCATATGCCTACTACAACTTAAGTCTTGGAATTTCAAAATTGACTCCTGGAGAAAGGCTCTTTGATTGCTGAAAGATTAAGAGTCGGTTACCGTTTAGGAGGAGAACAACTATGAAGGTGTTATATTAGTTTGTTTTTATAAAGATGCTAAACAAAATTAATCTACAACAAGGTGATAGTGGATTGTTCGTGTGAGCATCAGTCTAGGGAGAGACTTATTACTTTGATCACATGAGACTAAGTAAGGCTTATGAAGGCTAGAAATCACAGTGCAATGCCAGCATATCAAGTCTGACTAGAAAACACATGATATCATTAGTTATGGGAAAGTTTGCTAATCTAAATTTATAACTAATGATTATCAGTGTTTATTAGAATTGATACTATTGTCTAAGGGGAGTCTATTGGTGCATTTTCCATGAGACAATAGATCAATTCAACATGTATGCAATTATGTTTCAGTATCTAGTGTTTGTTGAGAAACTGATAAGAATATGGTAATGTTAGATGGTGATCTTAGTAAAGCACGAGAATGGTGACAATAATGACTATATTAAAGAAATGCATGTACCACTCAATGATATTTCATTTAATGAATAACTTAACTATATTGAGAAACCATATGGCATTCCAAAGATGAAATGCGGCAACCCCACCTATACCTACTTGGCTACTTGATTTGCAACAACTTTCATGAGAAACCTATTGTAACGGAGGTACGCATGTTTTACCACAATTTTTAATAATTAGGAATTGCTTTGTATAATTTAGCATTGGTTTAGAACCTCCAAAATGGAAAAGAAAGTTGTGAGGCCCATAAGGGCAAATTAGTAACTTGCATGTAAGAACCTGATTAAGGAATGGTGCTTACTTAGCCACCTTTCCTTTGCCTCTTACAAGTCACACCTTCAAAGATCTGTGATATTAAATCACTAGCTTAATACCCCGGAAGCGTCTCGGGGTTGAAAATTTTAATATGAAGCCAAAACACACATTTTCTTGACCTAAAGCTTGACAGTAAAAAAAACTAAAATTGCATTGTTTTGGTTACAAATGGTAAATAATTGACTATGCCTGTGATGCACAAGAAGAATCCCAAGTCAAATTGTTGACTATTTTCTATTTAAAGAACTGAGAGAAGCCTAAAAGAGTCCCTAGTAGCGATGTTCCTACTGCTAGAAATGAAAATGCTTCTACATAATCTCAACTCCATCCCATCTTTGCCTCATATGAATGAAATCGAGTCAACTTCAAGTCAAATGTTTGATCATTACCTCATAAGCAACTCGACCGGATCAATGAGTGATTCAGCTTGACTCTAGACACTAAAAGCTATAGCATTCCACACCAAGAGTCATGTCAAAGGTACAACACTGCCAAGTAGAGCTGAAGTTCTTATTCATCCGATATCACCTCCCAAATACGCGTAAAGAACTAAAACTCATCATAATTTGATTAAGTTTGAAGTGAAAAACATGTTGGTTGAGGATAGATATTGAAAAATGGTCAAAATTGCCGTTGAAGTTATCCTTAGATGACCATTTTCATACTTGTAGAGTTAACATTACTTGGAGATAATCAAAGTATCTATGAAAATTACAATTATAATTGACTGAATTTGAAGTCAAAGCATAGAGCTGACTTTAGGTATTTACCTGGAGCTAGATCATGATAAACCAAATAAAATATCATTACCGGAACACTCGCCGGAACTATTGTCCAATCACCATTGCCCTCAAACCCTGGCCACCCTCCAAGTAAGATTGCTAGAACCTCAATTGCTACTGACAACCCTGTTGCAGATCATGTAAGCAGTGTGTGAAAGTGAAAAATGATATATTACCACACATTTGCCTCTGTAATACTAAGATAACCAAATAAATACTGAAAAATTGTATTGGTGAATAATATATTCAGTATATTGAATAACTGAAAACCATATCTTAGGATAATATTAAAGCTAACCAACTAATGTTAATGATAAAACACAAATAACTATCCTAATATTGAAATCGATAATAACTAATAAACAAACACAAAAATAAATGATAAGTCAAAAATAATAATAACTATAACAAATAACAAACTCGGCTAACAAATACCTATTATGAAGACTGTAAGAACTTGATTCACTCGATCTGTGATGCGTGTTCCTCCAACAGAAATAAGAGTTGCAAAGGATACGGTGAAGAAAACCCCTGAAACTGATTCGGGAATGTTGATCGAATGGTAAAGAATTTCACCAGATTTTGAAGCATAAGCAATGGTTGAAGTGTACCCTAAGAACACATAGGCCAAAGTAGCTACAGTTCCACTGATTTCGCCTAATGTCTCTTGAGCCATGGTTCTAATGGAAATCACTTCCAGTTCATTCTCATTACCCACTCTCTTTTTCTTCTTTTTAAGTAAGCAATTAATTTTAACCAAATCAAATCAAATCGAATGAAACAATAACAAAGACGAACCCACCGTCGATGCATACGCATGTGAACCAAATGACATCCCTTGAAGATGTCCAAAATGCGAATCAGACAGATCAACATTGTCATCAAACGTACTACAGCTAGCTGGACGAGACGGTTGCCTAGAACCAGAAGCAGCCTGACTCATGTCATCCTGTATTCAACTACTACAACCTCAGCCTATTACTCTATAAGTAATACACAAATCATATGAACAAACAAAAAGAAAAAAAAACTCTAAACATCTAAAGAGATAACAATTTTTCTACCAATATATAACAAATCAACAACATTTTGACAAACCAAACTATAACCTGAATGATCTCAGCAATGCTCTTTTGCTTATTCCCTAACCCCAAACCACGCAACCCGATAAGCCCGTTACTGCCCCACTCCGATACATTACCCTCACTATCCTTCTTCACCTTCCTCATATCCCCAATAGCAAAGCTCCCACTCCCACCCTGCACTAGCCGCGAAAACCGCTCTTACGACAAAAGCGGAGGTGGTAGCCTAGGAATCAAATTAACATTAGCATGATAGTACTTAAGATAAGCAGGATCAGACCTCAACTGTTGTTCCAAAACACCACCATCAAAGAAGCCTGCAACAACATTCAAAGAGCCTTCAACAGTAGCTGGAGCAGAGCCACTATGATTGTGAGCGAAAGATTTTAGCTAAAACAGGATTATACGATCATACAAGTCACAAAACTAGGTGCGGAAACCCTAGTTCTGAACAAATTGATAAAACACAAATCAAAACGCAATCAAGATCATTTTCAAAGCTTTTTCATAGATTAACTTTCTCAAATATTCAATTACAATCAATCACACGTTAATCTAATCAATTACAGACTTTCACCAAAATGACCTGGAAACCTGACCTGAACACAGACACAACTGACAACTCTATTACATACTCAAAAACACAAAACCTATTTATAGATACTGCAGGTTCGCCCCTTGCTGCTGGTCGAATGTGGACATTTTCCACATTCGCCCATAACCAATGGTCGAATGTATATCTTGATCAGTTCCAGTCTACCTTCGCCCGTTATCATTTTACCTTCGTCCACTTCTTTCTTCCTTCGCCCACTATTATTTACCTTCGGCCAAGTCACTAACACATGTTAATAATGTTTATCCAATCATTAGTCGCAAAACGCATCAACAATGATACATATTAATCTCCATCTCATGATCACTGCTTGATCTCATTCCATTATCAGACATCATCTTTGAATAACTATCAGTTATCATCATACCAAATCAAAATCAAGAAAATAAAAACAAAAGAAAAAGAAAGAAACTTTAGCTATATTAATATAATTTTTACAATCTTTTAAGGTTAAATTTCACTTCATTGTCAATAAACTACAATAAATAAGTTATTTAATCAAATAGGTACTATAAAAGGTTATATTTTTATCTTTAATTTAGGCCTGTGAATAATACTGATTAAAGGGTTTAGAGATGGAGATGTTTAGAACATAAAAGTTGTGTAATAATTCTGGCGAGCGAATGCATTGATTTCCAAATTATATCTCATGTGTGAATCCAAAAACTTATATATAGGGTGCATAGCACTCAATTGTCTATGGGCCGCTAAAATAAATGGTTCCATAGATGCATGGGTCCATAACCAAAGTTGGGCATTAAAACAGTTTACAAAGATAATAAAAAACAATAGCTTACTTTGCTTTATTACATGATAAAACAATAACAGAGATGAAGCTCAACAAACAGATTTGGATATCATGCTTGTTTATTCGAGCGCACAGGATTGACAATATTATCGATAAATATGTGTCTAATTCTTTTTGTATCTGATGTATTAAAAAGAACTCATGCCGCACCGAAGGAACGTCTGCAATAATGAGGACAACACATTCCCAAACACATCCGAGGAGCTAGCCCGTGTGATTGCACAAGCCATTGCGCAGCACGACGCTAACCGCGTAGACTCCAGTGATGGATCTGGTGGAAATGGCCAGCGAAGGACTAATGACAATGATAATGGTAAAATATCTAGTTGCTATACTTCCTATGGCCTTGTATTACTTATTGTTATTGATGATGTCTGATTATCTATTGAAGATGCATAATTGCGATTAGTGCCTTGGATTGATGAAATTAAGTGTTTTGTTGATTTACGAGAGGTCGAAGGTGGTTTTGTGAAGGTCGAAGGAAGAATAGTTTGGTCGAAGGGAGAGGAGTCTGGACAGATACTTGGTTCGAGCCGTATAGGTGGTCGAAGGAGCACATTCGACCTAGTCGTAAGGTCGAATGTGGCTTCCTATATAAACCAGAAATTTTGTTAACTTTATAACTTTTGCCATTTTGTGTCTTGTGTCTGGTCTAGATTCTCTCTCTAGGTTTTGATCTTTCTGATATTGATTTATAAGCTTGTAAACATAATTGTAAACATCTTTTATCAAGTTATTAATGAGAATGATGATTGAAAAGGTAGTTTTGTGTGTTTGATTTGACTCATATCATATTGTAAACAATCTAGGGTTTCCGCACCTGGATTTGTTAGACTTGTATGATCACCTAAACTTTTTTTTGACAAAACCGATCCGTCTACATCTATGACACAGAAGTTGAAAACCCGGTACATGGCTGTTCCTATAAAACATTCATGGCTTTCAAACCATGGAATTTTCGTGGTTCTGAAGGAGTGATCGGTATCTGTCATTGGATCGAGAAAATGGAATCAGTCTTGGATATCAGTGGATGTGCTGAGGATCAGAAGGCCAAGTATGCTACCTGCACCTTCCAGGATGAGGCGTTGACTTGGTGGAATCTGCAAGTTCAGACACTGGGTAGAGATATTGCTTATGGTATCTCTTGGGGTGATTTGAAGTCTATGTTGATGGATGAGTATTGTCACCGAAGTGAGCTTCAGAAGCTTGAGTTAGAGTTTTGGAATTTGTCTATGACCAGAGCTGAGATCACTACTTACACTACTCGCTTTCATGAGCTGTCTCGTTTGGTACCCCACATGATCACTCCGGAGTATAAAAGGGTTGAAAGGTATATTTGGGGACTCTCCCCTAAGATTCGCAGTATGGTAACTACCACTGAACCCACCACCATTCAAGGTGCTGCCACCCTAGCTCACAGTCTCATGGATGACGCGGTGCGTATGGGCGCATTGCTTAAGAAGGACGTAAAAAAAGGTTGAAATTCAGGTGACAGGAGAAAATGGTCAGATACCAGGAAAGGTAAGAATGGTGGAAACTGGTCTGGGAAGAAACAAGAGACCGCCAAAGCATTTGATACAATCACTGCTTCTGCTGCTAAGCCTCGAAGGAAGTACAACGGACCGCACCCTATTTGCAACAAATGTAACTATCCTCATGTGGGATCTTGTGATAGCATCCGTTGTGACCACTGCAAGAAGATTGGACATCAGACTTCTCGTTGTCGTGCTAATGCTATGGGTGACCATGTCGGGAAACCAGGGTGTTATGAATGTGGTGTTGTCGATCATTTCAAGAAGGACTGCCCCAAGTTGAAGAATAAGGCTCGTGGTAGAGCTTTTGTGATTGGAACCGGTCATGCTCGTGAGGATCCCAATGTCGTTACCGGTACGTTCCTTGTTAACAACACTTATACTTCCGTACTTTTCGATACCGGCGCCGATTTAAGTTTTGTGTCAACCGACTTTAAGCAAACCCTTGGGGTAGAATCTAGTAGGTTGGGCACACGCTATTCTATAGAATTGGCTAACGGTAAGGTTATTGAGTCGGAAGAAGTTATTGAAGGATGTACCTTGAATTTGGGAGATCACGAGTTTAGTATAGATTTGTTGCCGATAGAGTTGGGTAGTTTTGACATGGTAGTTGGCATGGATTGGTTGTCGAAGAACCATACGAAGATCATGTGCCATGAAAAGATAGTTCGTATTCCCCTTTTGAGTGGTGAAGTTCTTTTGGTCAAAGGAGATAACAGTCAAGCCACGTTACGAATTATATCTTGTATGAAAGCCCAGAAGTTCCATCACAAGGGTTATTATGCATTTCTTGCACACGTGATCGAGAAGAAGTCCAAGGAGTTGAAGATTGAAGGCATCCTTGTCGTGAGGGATTTCCCGGAAGTCTTTCCTGAAGAATTGCCTGGACTGCCACCTCCGAGGCAAGTAGAGTTTCGTATTGATTTGGTCCCTGGTGCTGCACCTATCGCCCGTTCTACATATCGCCTAGCGCCATTAGAGATGCAAGAGCTTTTGAGTCAGTTGCAAGAGTTATTGAATAAGAGTTTTATTCGACCAAGTTTCTTTCCATGGGGCACGCCTGTGTTGTTTGTGAAGAAGAAAGATGGATCTTTACGTATGTGCATAGACTACCGAGAGTTGAATAAACTCACCATCAAGAATCAGTACCCTTCCCTAGGATTGATGATTTTTTGATTAGTTGCAAGTCTCCAGCTTCTATTCTAAGATTGACCTAAGATCGGGATATCATCAGTTGCGTGTGCAAGAGGAAAGCATACCTAAGACGACTTTCAGGACGCGTTATAGTCATTATGTGTTCTTAGTCATGCCGTTCGGGTTGGCCAACGTACCAGTGGTATTTATGGATTTGATGAATAGAGTATGCAAGCCGTATTTGGACAAGTTCGTGATTGTCTATATTAAAGATATATTGATATACTCACAGCCTCAAGAGGAGCATGAGCAACATTTGAAGTTGATTCTTGAGCTACTTATGAGTGAGAAGTTGTATGCTAAGTTCTCTAAGTGCGAATTTTGGATTCGCAAAGTTCACTTTCTTGGTCATTGTAACACCCCAACCGATGGCGGAAACATCGGGATGTCACGTATTGATGATTGTTCAGTAGCTCATGGTGAATAATAAATTTCATTAAATGATTTAAATAAATTACATACAATTGTTCTACAAGAATTCGTACATCAAATTGAATAAAACTATGCACACATCTTCAAGCATTAATTCGAATCTTCAAATAAGTAGAACCTGAAACATGTTAAGTTGAAAATATTTTGGGTCAACAAAAGTTGGTGAGAATTACATAGGTTTTGATAATCGAATAAAATTGTTGTGCAATTCATGTGTCATGGCAAGTCTAGTCCATATGTGAAAACATACTAGAAGTAAATCGAGTGCATAATCAACCCTTGTGACTGTTGTTTTGTGGTACATCCCATACGCTCATGGTTCACTCGTTTATATTGCAGTAACAAACACCCACGCTACCTTTGTAGGAGGCACGTATCCGGGTGGGATTGTCAGTCCAATAGATCTATCAATGTATACCGTCGGTTGATCAATGTTTATGCTAGAATTGTGCTTACCCTAGTCATGTTCAAGACATAATGCAACATAGAAAAACACATAGACACATTGATGATTGAATTGCATAAATGATGTTGTAACATGTTTCACCCCAAAAATGATGATAAATAGAAAAGGGGCTATGTAAAACTCACCTTAGCAAAATGTTATGTCTTGTAAAAAAATAGAATAATGTGTTGTGAATGTATGCGAGGCGAATCCCAAAGACTCAACAACCGTAGCTAGTCCAAATTGAAGAAAACGAAAAAGAAAGAATATCAAGCTTCCAATTCGCCAATTACAAGAGCTTATAATCAAAGCTTCAATTGTAGAAGTAATAGACTATAGAAGAAAGGTATGAGGGAAAGTTTAATCGGATTGAAACAATCGATTTAGAGGTGCAAAGTATAATGGGTCATAGGTGGGTTTTTATACTAGTTTTGGAGTCAATTAGCCATTAAAATTGGTCAACACCATAAAATAAGGTTTTATGATGAATTGACTATTTGACTAAGACTTTGACTGTTTGACTAAGACTTTGACTAGGACTTTGACTATTTGACTCAAGGCTTTATTTAAAAAAAAAATCTTGTATGTGAAAAAAAAAGAATTTAGAATCATATTATTATTATTATTATTTATATACATTTATGTATGTATATAAGTTGTGAGTTAGGATAAATAAAGACTTAGGCACATTTGTATAATATTAATGATAAAGGTGTAATATATATATATATATATATATATATATATATATATATATATATATATATATATATATATAAGGGCTTTTTATGTATTAAAATTTTGGGGAAAATTTTGCGATGTTACAGTCATGTGGTGAATGAAAAAGGTATTCATGTCGATCCAGCAAAGATTGAGGCAATCAAGAATTGGTAAACGCCCAAGTCACCAACGGAAGTGTGACAATTTTTAGGACTAGCTGGGTATTATCGACGATTTATTGAGAACTTCTCCAAGAAAGCTCAATCCTTAACCGTTTTGACTCAGAAGGATAAGAAGTTTGAATGGGGTGATAAACAAGAATCCGCCTTCTAGTTGTTGAAGCAAAGGTTGTGCAGCGCTCCGATTTTGTCTCAGCTTGAAGGTACGGACCATTTTGTGGTCTACTGCGATGCTTCACACCAAGGTCTCGGGTGTGTCCTGATGCAAAGGGATAAAGTTATTGCGTATGTCTCTCATCAACTCAAGGTTCATGAGAAGAATTACACTACGCACGATTTGGAATTAGGAGCCATAGTCTTTGCGCTCAAGATTTGGAGACACTACTTATATGGAACCAAGTGTACTGTCTTCACGGACCAGAAAAGTTTGCAACACGTCTTCATTCAAAAGGATTTGAACATGAGGCAAAGAATATGGGTTGAATTGTTGAACCACAACGACTTTGAGATTAAGTACCATCTGGGAAAGGCAAACGAGCGGATGCCTTAAGTCGAAAGGGACATGTCAAGTTCTTACGTGTTCGCGCACTAGGTTTGACGATTCATTGAAGTCTCACGGATCGCATTCGTGAAGCCTAGCAAGAAGCACTCAAGGAAGCCAATATCAAGGAAGAAGCTTTGCATGCCATGGTTAGGTTATTGGAACCAAGGACCGACGAAACGTTGTATTTTGAAAATAGGATTTAGGTTCCATTGTTTGGTGGATTGAGGGAATTGGTACTCGAAGAGGCCCACAAGTCAAGGTATTCGGTTCACCCAGGTGCCGATAAGATGTATAAGGATTTGAAGGAACTATATTGGTGGCCTAACATCAAGGGTAGTATTGCTATGTACGTGGGAAAGTGCCTCATCAAGGGTACCAGAAACCGTCCGGTATGTTGCAGCAACCTGAGATACCAGTGTGGAAATAGGTGCAGATCTTGATGGATTTTATCACTAAGCTGCCAAAGACGTCAAACGGTCATAACGCAATTTGGGTAATTGTGGATCGATTGGCAAAGTATGCTCACTTTTTTCCAATCAAGGAAACGGATAAATTGGACAAATTGGCAAAGCTCTACATCAAAGAGATTGTATCAAAACACGATATTCTACTCTCTATCATCTCCGATCAGGATAGTCAGTTTACTTCGATGTTTTGGCAGACTCTGAACGAGGCATTTGGTACTCGATCGGACATGAGTACGGCTTACCATACCTAGATAGACAGCTAAAGTGAAAGGATGATCCAGACTCTCGAGGACACGCTTCGTGCATATGTGATTGACTTTGGAGATAATTGGGATGCCCATCTACCTCTAGTTGAGTTCTCGTATAACAACAGTTATCACAGTAGCATCAAGGCTGCTCCATTTGAAGCTCTTTATGGATGCAAGTCTCGATCGCCGTTGTGTTGGGTAGAAGTTAGGGATAAGCAATTTACCGGTCCAGAGATTATCTAGGAGACTACCGACAAAATCTTTAAAATCAAGGATCGTTTGAAAGCTGCCCCGGATAGGCAAAAAAGTTATACTAATGTGAGAAAGAAACCTCTAGAATTTCAAGTAGGCGACAAGGTCCTACTAAAAGTTTCTCCTTGGAAAGGAGTGCCCCGATTTGGAAAGCGCGACAAGTTAAATCCAAGATATATTGGTCCATTTGAAAACTTGGCAAGAGTTGGTCCTGTCACGTACAAGCTTAATTTGCCACAAGAGTTGAGTGGAGTTCATGACACGTTCCATGTGTCAAATCTCAAGAAGTGCCTATCAGATGAATCGTTGATCATTCTGCTAGAGGAGATCCAGATTGATGATCAACTCCGTTTTATTAGGGAACCAGTCTAGGTCACAGATTGGAAAGTCCAGAAATTTAGGCGTAGCTAAGTTAAGCTCGTCAAAGTTCGGTGGAATTCTCCACACGGACACGAGTTCCCTTGGGAACGCAAGGATCAAATGAAGCGCAAGTATCCCTCTCTCTTCAAGAATTTCCCGGTATTAGATTAGCCACGTCAAATTTCCAGGATGAAATTTCCTCAACAGGGGGAGAATGTGAAACCCGCCAATTTATCAGGTCAAAATCCGTACACTCTCTAATCAACATTTAATTTTCTATACATAATAGATATCATTTTGTCTGCATAAGTCCCTCGAGAAAGTCTAGTAGGGCCCGAACAAGTACAATTTCACCCATATCAACGAGAATTGGTGACATGAGTTTAAACAATCACATTCTATTTTTCTAAACACATGTGTGCATGTTCATTTATTTAGATACGTGTTGATAAATATGTTAGAACTTGTGACCATGTTTTCAAAAATAAAGACTTCATAACTTATATATATATATATATAGACACATATGAGTGTGCATGAGGATAAATAATACCATGAGAAGAACACATTTAATATATGTCTTACATGCATTTTGTCCCATCTTACCGAACAACCTAATCTTGTTTTTGTGTTTAACTATAAATGGTGGAACAATTAATCAACACATGGTTAGATAAAGCTTATTAACCCAAAATAACCACCAGCACATCACCATCACCTATCGCCGCCACCTCTTCTTATTTTTTGTTTTTTTTTTCTTTTGGCCCCAAGCACACCACCACAACCATCATTCTTCTTTTCTTTTATTCCCACAACACTAAACCACTTTTAGTGTGATATCAAATCACTAACACACATATCAACCTTGATCTTATGGATTGTCACTAATCACCTAATAAGATTCCTTAAACTAGATATGATGTTAAACTAAAATAGATAGATTTCCTAAACCTCACTTACCAATGCTAGATTACTTGCCTACTAACACATTAGATCCCCTCTTGGAAGCTTGTATGTTGTCGCCTCCCACCACCCCATAACCATTCCTTTTGCTTCCAAATCACTCCATAATCCCATGATATGTCTTTTATCTTGATAGAATTAGTATGAGAGGTCACATGGATTGGAATGGCATCTAATCTAAGACTACTCACCAAAATAGGATGATTCCTATAATCATAAGTATCCATGGAAGATCATTAGCTAAAAATAGCTTCCTTTTCCTTGATATTTTTGGCTCAAAGAGGACACAAAGAGAACCTTCCCTTTTCCTTCCAAATTTTCGGCCAAGAACACATCAAGAGACACCATCACCTTTTGCCTATGGTCCCTTAATCACAAGACAAAACAAAGTAAGATTATTAGTCTAAATCATGTGTTTAGTCATCCAAAGTAACAAGGGATTAGATGATAACTCACATTGACTAGATTAGCATCATTCTAAGACTAAACACTAGCATAGAAAGATTCTTAAGAAACACAAGGATCCATGGTAGTTGACTTACCAAAATTGTATCTCCCTCCACCTCCCTCTCCATCTCTCGCCGAATTTCTCTCTTTCTCTCTCGGCTCTTTCCCTCTCAATCTCTTCCTCTCATTTCCTCTATAAATAGGACCCGTGGTTGATAACTTGTTTGTTTATCCCACCTCCCTAACTCACTTGCAAACACACACATCCTCTCAACACTTGGTCACCTAGTTCCAAGCATACATTGAAAGCTCAAGTGGTATGTAACTCAACCTAACTTGTTATTATTCCACGTTTTAATTAGATTGTTCAACCAAGTTCATGAATTACCTTCTTACAAGGTCTAAATTTTATTAAACAAACTTGGAACTAGATGATATTCATATGTGTGTGTGTGTGTCGCATGGAAATATATATGTATGCGTGTGTGTACACGCATGTATGTATATATATATATATATATGTCCGAATATGAGGGTGTCTTACTTTACATATATATGTGCGTATGTATTATATAGAGATATGTATGTATGTTTTGATTTATAGGAATATGTTAGGATCTGAGTTTGATTGTTTTGACATATTTAGAATAAAATGAGAAATGAATGATGTAAGTATATATGGAATGTGCAGCGGAAAGATAAACTATAATCAAAACAACAGGAATAATTGTTATCAATGATCAAATGCTTTCATTAATTGAAAGATTACAATCAGTACAAATACTCCCCCTCAGCCTGATCACACAGTGATTGTTTGTCTGAGAGAATGTTTGTGTGTGATGTAATAGAACAGTACAAGCACTGTTTTATTTATAGACAAACCTAAACCACTGGTGACATGTGCTGACGTCACCTAAGAGAGTGACCTCTAACAGAATAACAACATAAAATATCTGCCCTATACAATCTACTGTTACATTACAGAACACTGTAAAGTAAACTACTGCTAGGGGAAAACTCTGATGGTCTTGCAACATCTGTTGGAGTCTAAGTGCTGTTGACTCCAACAGACCTTTAGTCTTCAGTACTTGATCAGCAGTTGTTTCTTCATCAGACCTTTGGTCAGCAGTTGTTCTCTATCAGTTGTTCTCTAGCAGTCCTTTGTATCAGCAGTTGTCACAACAGTTGTTTGGATGGAACAGTTGTTAGGGTCAGCAGTCTTTTGGGAAGAATATGTTGTAAAGACTGCTTATTTGTGGAATCAACTGTTAGCATATTTTGGCTTTTAATCATCTGTTCTTCTCCAGGTCAGCAGACCCAACAATCTCCCCCTAGAACAGATGATGCCAAAACTAAGCTTTATTATTGATCTTTATTTCTCATCAGACTTTCTTTGATTTGTCCTTTGAATTGAAGTTCAAAGTCCAAGGCAAATAGGTCTTCTACATCTCTTTCAAGCTCAAGGTTCAGCAGTGTTTGGAGATCATTTGCACACAGGCTATATGCATCATCCATGCTTAGCTTTTGAACTTTTCCATCTGACCTGAGCAGAGTCAATTCATGGTTGTCTTTATTGACTTTCCATTTTAGAATTTTTGAGTCAGTGGATTTGCTGAGATGCACTTTTATTTTTGATGAGTTTGGTGATGGAGGTCTCCCAATGAGTTCTCTGAGCTTGTCAGTAGTGGGATCTGAGAAAAAGTGCACTTGATTGAAGAGGCCCTCTTTTATGTAAGTATCAGCAAACTTCTTCTGATCTTCTTCAGACATTTCCTTCTGTTTCTTGAACTGTCTTCTAGCAGCAGCTGATAGATCAGAAGTGTCCAGTAAGCTGTCTAGAGTAAAAGCCTGTTGAGGTCTCTTCATCAGTGGTTCATCAGTGTAGACAGGTTTTCTAGGTAGGCTGGGATCTTTCTTCCTGTTTTCTTCAAGTCTCTTGTATGTTTCAACCAGCCTCAGCTCAAACCATCTTGCAACTGACCTCATTTCCCCATAATCAGCAGCCACAATTTCTTGTCTCATCCTTTTAAACTTCAGGGCTCTGGTTGGATCTCTGCCTTTACCAAAATCAGGGGCAGAGACTTTAGCTTGGGAATTCTTGGCCAACTCTTCTATTCTTAAGAGTTCTTCCCTAAGTGCATGAGTGGTCCAGCCTGCAAACTGTTTATTGTTTGCTTTGTAAGGCATGGTTGCCAAGATTTGTTCAAGAAGGGATTCCCTAACTTCCTTTTCCATGTCACTGCTGAGAGGCATGGCAGACATGGAATTGCTTAGGTTCTTAGCAAAATCTTCAATCCTTCTCAATTTGCTAAGTTCTGCTGAATGGATGCCCTGAGCAGTCCTGTCATCCTTCCCTTTGCATTTCTCTTTTATGATAACATCTGCCTGTTCAGCCTTGTATTTAAGATATGTGTCAATGTTTAAGGGAACAGGGAAATGTGGAAGAGAAGGGAAAGATCTATCAGATGGTTGTTCAGTATTATAGAAGGATTGCATTTCCCCCTTGAGTAGATCAAGTTCAAGGGGATACTGAACAGCCAATGGTGTAATGGTTGGTGGTGGTCTATGGGATCTGAATTGTGATGTGTGTGGTGAAAATGATGAGACTGGAATGGCTGATATAGCTGTGGATTGTGTGGTTGAGGTGGTGTGTGGTGATGTATGTATGTTTTCATCCTGTACAATAAAGGTTGATTTCCTCTTCCTTTTGTACAAGATTTTTGGTGATGGTGGTGTGGAAGCAGTGGTTGTGTTAACATCTGTTGGCACCTTAGTAGGACTAGCAGATGTTTGGGATTTGGTTGGTGATGTGATTGTAGGTTTAAATGTAGGTTTGGTGGTTGTAGGCTCAGGTGTTGTTGTAGGTTCAGGTGTTGTGGTTTTATCAGTGGTTTGGGTGGCAGCAGTGGTTTTGTCAGTAGTGGCTTTATCAACAGAGGTTTTAGCAGCAGTGGTTTTCAGTTTAGATGGTGGTTGTCTGACATGTTTAGCAGGCATCTTCTTCCTTTTTGAGGATCCCACATCTTCAACTTCCTGCTGTTGTTCTCTTTTTAGTTGTACCAACAACTCTGCTTTGGCTTCCAAAGTGTCAGCCCTCTTTTGTTTGTCTTCAGCAGCTTTTTCAGCTTCTTTATTTGCAGAGTTGTCTACTGCTTTATCTTTGCTGGTTTGTTGTTGTTGTGGTGCAGTTTGAGTTTGTTATTGCTGTTGTGGTGCTGTTTGAGTAGACCCTGGTATGTTGGCAGACTTTGATTTACCTTTTTGTGAAGGTGGACAACCAAAGGGATCTAGCTTTGGCAACCTATCTCTGCCACTCTCCCCCTTTTTGGCATCATCAGCTGTGAATGCATCATCATCTTCATCCCTGAGAATGGTGGTAGGGGCAGAGCCAGTGGTCTTCAGCAGATGGGCTTTGATGGCTTGAATGTCTGCATGAGTATCTTTGTACCTTGCATCTACCATGTTTCTGATTTCAGCCATGTAGGTTTCATGATTCTGATTTGCTAGTTTTCTGTGAGCTATGATGATGGGAGAAACAGATTTCCATAGCTCACTAGCAATATCAGCAGTGGATGGTTGACTCTTGGAAAGAGTAGCCAAGGATTCCAATATTAGCTTGACATCAGATTTGATGTCAGCAACAGAGGTTTCAATGGTTTGAACTCTAGCCATCAATTCTTGGTATTTTAATCCATCACCTAAGTTAATAGGATCATCTGAATTCCTACCAGTGGTAGTTTTAACTGATTCAGTCCTAGGAGTTGAATCCAAAGGATGAGAACTAGATGCCCCTTTTTCTTGGTTCTGGGGACTTCCAACTGATTTTGGGGACACTATAGTGGCCTCATCAGTTGTTGCCTTCAAGGGAGTCTTAGTTATGTAACCACTGTCCTGGTGTGAGACAATGGTCTCTACATCAGTAGTGGCTGCTCCACTTGAAAACTCACCTAGAGTTGCATTGAACTCTAGGGGTGTAACCTCCTCATCTGTTTGTGGGATGGTTGATTGAATTTCCTCAGTCCCAGTCACTTGTGGAGGTATACTCTCATTTACAGGTGAAAGAGAGGAACTGGGATTTTCCTGAGTTTTGTCAATAGCCTCAAACAGATGTTGCATGGTTTGTGGAACATGTGATGGTGAAGGTGGAGGAGTAAAAAGAGAATTAGCCCTGGGAGAGGGGCTTGTGAACATCTGGCCAAGTGACTCAAATGTATCATGATGTGGTTCCCCTTGTCTTACAACGTGATCCTTTTGTGAGGATGCATGAGGAGTTTGGTCAGGTTGAGATATTTCCAACTGTTGTGAGGAAGTAACAACAGTGGTTTCTAGTTGCTTTTGTGTTGCAACAGAGTTATCTTCTGGTATCTCATCTTCCAGAAGTCTCTTTTGTGGTGGAGTGGTGGTTTTTGTGGATGGACGTTTTCTTTTGGAAATGGCTGGTGTGGGTTTCACAGCACTGGATGTAGTGCCATGATCACCAGGAGCAGTGGGCTCAACAACAGTGGTTTGGACAACAGTTGTTGTCTTAGTCCTCTTTGTTTGTGTTTTTGAAACCTTTGACACTTTTAATACTTTTTCTTGGGTGTTTGAACCCAGCATTCTTGTGAAAGTTTCATCAGTTAGACTTTTCATTTGCATAGACTCACCCTTTTTGAAAACTTTTTCTGGTAAAACCTTTTGTAGGATTACACTTAAGATTCTTGGGTAAATTAGAAAAGCATTGTTTGACCCAGATTTTATGGCTTTCACATTTGACACTAAATCCATAAACAGTCCCTGGGATAGATTGAAGTCAGAATCTGACAACATAGCATAACCCAAGTACTGAATCCTCAATGGGATTTCATTAAAGGATGTGGTCTTAGCGGAGACACAGAGAAGAAGGGTATGGAAGAATAATTTCATGACTGGTGGGAAAAACTTTTTGAAAAGTGTTGACCCAGTCATCTGAGCATCATACCCCCTTTCCTGAAACTCTGTGTGAAGCTCTGTTTTAGGGAAATAGTCTTTACCTGACAGGTCATTAAGTGAGAAGATTGTGGATATCAGTTGAGGGGTAATGACGATACTTGTTTCACCAATTTTCGAGATAATGGAAGTAGGCTTTTTGTCTTGAAGCAAAAACTCAGCATTCAACCAGAATTCTTGGAGAGTATCAAGATAGATAGGGGCGTCAGCAGTTAGGATTGTCAGGTATTTGGATTTTAGGATGATGTCGATGGTGGAATGGAATGGAGTGTTTTCATCTGTTTTAACCAGATATGGAAGATAATTGTGGGTGGCTTTAGCTTGAAGATCCATTGTAATGGATTCCGAAGTGGAGAATGAATGAAATTTGATTGAGGGTTTGAGAATGAAGAAGGCGGTTTCAGTATTTTGAATACAATGAGTCACTGTAACGACTGTTGTGATAAAACAGGGTTTTTATAGGCTCTGGTGAAACCGCTGATATGGCCAAAACTCTGCTTGTAAGAGCAGGCGTGGCAAACATCTGATGGTTAAAACATCTGGTGGGGGACAACTGATACAAACAGCTGTTTGTTTGTTTGTTTTTTTATTATCATTATTATTATAGATATATATATATATATATATATATATATATATATATATATATATATATATATATATATGGATAATAAAACAGTTGTTTTATCTGATCAGAGGTTTGAGACAGATTTTTCAACCAACAGTGGATAAAATGAATGAAACAGTGGTTGTTGTATTCGATCAGAGGTTTGAAATAGATTTTTCAACCAAAAAGCTATTTTTTAAGAATGAATTTTGATTTTCTGAAACATTTTAATGTTTTTATTTAAAACATTTGTGTTGTTTAATCCATGTTTAGCATACCAATTCTAGAAATCAGATTTGTAAAGGTAGATGCGTCTAAAGCTTTTGTCAACACATCTGCCAACTGATCCTCTGTTGGAACATGGTGTAGAGAAATCAAACCTTTTTCATAGCTATCTTTGACAAAATGATGTCTGAGTGGAGTCTGTAGTGCAGTTATCCCAAAATCCAGCAATTGATTTTGAAGCCACATGAGTTGGGCTGTACAGCTTGCAGCAGCAATGTATTCAGCCTCAGTTGTTGAGGTGGAAACAACTGCCTGCCTTTTGCTTTGCCAAGAGACTAAGGCATTCCCTAGAAATTGGCACCCTCCTGATGTGGATTTTCTTGTGGTGTGACAGCCAGCAAAATCTGAATAACCTGAAAGCTCAATGTTTCCATTAGCAGGATACTAGATACCAAGTGTGGGAGCACCTTTTAGGTATCTGAATATCCTTTTCACAGCAATAAGGTTTGACTTTCTAGGTGAAGCCTGGGATCTTACACAGACACAAGTGGCAAACATAATGTCTGGCCTAGATGCAGTTAAGTACAATAAAGACCCAATCATGCATCTATAATGTGTTTGATCAACCAGTTCATCCTTGTCATCAATAGTGAGTAGCTTGACTGTACTCATGGGTGTACTACATGGCTTACAGTCATTCATCTCAAATCTAGTTAGCAAATTCTTTACATATTTATTTTGATGGATGAATGTGCCATTTTGCAGTTGTTTCACTTGGAGACCAAGGAAACACTGAAGTTCACCCATGGCACTCATTTCAAATTCTGCTGTCAGGAGTTTTCTGAACTCTTCACACATTTTGTTACATGTGGATCCAAAGATGATGTCATCCACATATATTTGAACAATCATTAAGTCTTTCCCTTTCCATTTCAAAAATAAGGTTTTATCAATTTTACCTCTTGTGAAGCCAATGGATAAGAGAAAAGTGGAAAGAGTTTCATACCAAGCCCTTGGTGCTTGTTTGAGTCCATACAAAGCTTTATTAAGCTTGTAGACATGATCAGGATGGAACGTGTCTTCAAAACTAGGTGGTTGACATACATAGACTTCCTCCTGAATTTTGCCATAAAGGAAGGCACATTTGATATCCATCTGATACACCTTGATGTTGTGGTTGACAGCAAAGGCTAGAAAGAGTCTGATGGCTTCTAACCTTGCTACAGGAGCAAAGGTTTCATCATAGTCTATTCCTTCTTCTTGTCTGAAGCCTTGAACCACAAGCCTGGATTTATTCTTGACAACAATACCCCTTTCATCAGTTTTGTTTTTGAAGACCCACTTTGTACCTATTGGACAAACATCCTTAGGCAGTGGTACAAGTTCCCATACTTGTTGTCTTTTGAACTGGAGGAGCTCTTCTTGCATAGCTTCTACCCAACTGTTGTCTTTCAGTGCCTCTTGGCACTTGACAGGTTGTGTGAGAGATAGGAACCCTGCAAAAAGACAGATATTGGAGGATTGGCTTCTTGTGAGCACACCCTCTCTGATGTTGCCAATGATCTGGTCTGGTGGATGAGCTCTTAGGTAGATAAGATCTCCCTGATATGGTATGATGGCATTTTGAGGTGAGGGACAGAGGTTTGGTGACTCTGTTGATGTAACATCTGTTTGCACTTCTATAGTGCCATCAGATGTTTGGAATGGAGGTGGGGGAATGGGTCCAAGTGGTGTAAAACTGGACTGACTTTTGTCAACAGATGTTTGACTTTTGTCAACAGATGATTGTACAGTGGTTGTGAGAGGTGAAGCAGTGGTTTGAGGGTAAGACTGGCCAACAGTGGTTGACTCAGTTGTGACAGAGTTTTGACAATTGTTTTGAACAGCTGCTTCCTCTGATGCCGAATAGATTTTATAGTGACTGGGGATCACAACATCTGTTCTGTAATCTTGTTGTGGAGACTGTGGAATACCTGCATTGTTAGTTTTAACAGTGATATCTTCAAATTTGAATTTATCTAAATCAAATAGTTCAGCAGGATTTGCTGGGATTTTTAGGGATGAAAGTTCATTGAACTTTACATTCAGAGTTTCTTCTATTGTCTTGGTCTTTGTGTTAAACACTTTATAAGCCATGGCAGTAGAAGAATATCCCAGAAAATAACCACAATCTATTTTGGCTGCAAATTTTGAAATGGAATCTTTGAGATTTAAGATGAAACATGGGCAGCCAAAGATTTTGAAAAATGAAATTAATGGTTTGATTTTGAACAGAATTTCATAAGCAGTTTTTTGATGTCTTAAGTTGATCAAAACTCTATTTTGAACATAGCAAGCAGTGTTTACAGCTTCTGCCCAGAAGGACAATGGCAAATCTGAATCTGCTAGCATGGTTCTTGCAGCTTCTGTAAGAGTTCTATTTTTCCTCTCAACCACCCCATTTTGCTCTGGTGTTCTTGGGATGCTGTACTGCCTCACAATCCCTTTTGACACACAGAATTCATCCAACTCCTTATTTTTAAACTCTGTTCCATTGTCACTCCTGAAGACTTTTACTGGCAAGTCATATTGTTTTTCAACTTTGGTGACAAAGTCCTTCAAAATACCTGCAGTCTCATCCTAGAATGTAAAAAGTAAGTCCATGTAAACCTAGAAAAATCATCAACTATGACAAGACAAAATCTTTTTCTTCTTAGACTCATGATTTTAACAGGGCCAAACAAGTCCATGTGCAACAATTGTAGACATTGACTGGTTTTGGACTCATCAATGGATTTGTAAGAGCTTTTATGTTGTTTCCCTTTTAAACAGGAAACACAATGCTCATCACATTTGAATTCTTTTGATGGTAAGCCTCTGACAAGACTTTGTTTAGAGAGTGTGTTGATAGTATTAAGGTTGGTATGACCCAGTCTCCTATGCCACAATTCTGTCTCCTTTGTGGAGGCAGCAGAAAACAAACAGACATTTGCCATAGGATTGTCCTTTAACATATCAACAACATACACATTGCCACTTCTATGAGCAACAAGTTGTGCTTTGCTCTCAACAATGATGGTATCAATCTTTTCACCACTTCTGGCCCAATAATCTTGCAAGTTTTCTTTGTGAAGAATGAGCCATAACCTTTGTCACTCATTTGTGAAACACTCAGAAGATTAAACTTGAGTTTATCAATAAGATTGACATTTTCACACTTTAGTTTCCTAGCTTGTACAGTCCCTGACCCCAACACCTTACCTTTTAAATCATTACCAAAGGATATATCACCCCCTCCATGAGCTAAGAACTCCAAAAGAAAGGCTCTACATCCTGTCATGTGCCTGGAGCCTCCACTATCTACATACCAAAGACTATCTAAACAAGCAGAAGCTCCCTGCACAGCAGTAATGGATTAGTTTTGGTGAGTGTCCAAAGCCAAGTTGGCTTTGGATGGGTCCTCAGACTTTTCAGACTCAAGCTTTGGAAGATGATCAGTGGTTTGAACTAATTTTTGAATCAAGTTCAACAACTGCTGCTGACCATTTGCCAGTGCTTGAATGTCAACACTTGGGGCAACAGTTGTTTGATCACTTCCAGATAGATGATAATACCCATAGGGATTTCTGTTCACTCTTGGTTTAGAGGGTCTTTTTGGCTCCCCATAAACATGTGACAGACTATGACATGGTGGTTGTCCATATCCTCTTGGGTACTTGCTTGTGGGTGGAGCATCTGTTACTTGGACATCCCTAGGAGCAGATGTTTCAAGACTTTTAGTAACAGATGTTTGGACAGGAGTGAAGGTCTGTTTGGGCTTTCCTTTTGAAGTACTTACCCCAGGATTTGCAAGAGTTTTAGCTTTGTACTCTTGTATTTTCACATCAAAATTTTTGAGATACAAGCACTCTTTGGTTTTGTGATTCTTTTTCCCACATATTGAACATGTGGCTTTGGAATCACATACACTTGTTCCTTTGTTAATGTCATATGCTTTTAGAAGAAAACAGTTTTTAGTGACATGATTCTTCTTTTCACTGAAATCACAGAACAAGTGGACAGTCTTTTCTTTCTTCTTCCCTTTTTCAGCCTTCTTTTCAGCAGATGTTTGAGCATCTGCTGGAAGGTTTTTCAAGGGAATGATTTTTGCCTAAGGAGCTGTCTTTCCTTCAGGTGTTTTGAAATCAACAGGTTTAAAATTCTTAAGAGTACCACACTCATCAGACCAAGTAGGTTTAAATTCATACTTTTCAAGTTCAACAGACTTTTGATCCCTTTTGTCAGTATTTTCAAAAGCTGGAGCATTGGTTTAAAAACCAAAACCAAACTTCACATGACTTTTGGATTGTTTGTTGAGAAGCATTTCAAATCCTCTACATGATTCCACCCATTTCTGACATTCAACTTGGGTGGACTCAAGCTCACTTTTACAACTCTGATATTTTGTTATCATAGTTTGGAGCTGGTCTTTGGTTATGGTTGCTTCATGTTTTAAGCTACTTATTTCAGATTCTTTTTCAGTTAAACTTGTTTTTAATTCTTTTGAGAATTTCTCAAATTTAACTTCATCATCTAAAATTTTCTTTCTAAGGTTTTCACTCACCTCTTTTATGTTAGCAAATCCTATCACACATCTGTCAGAACATAAATCCTTAAGAATTTGAGGAGATACCTTAGCAACAGCCATC
Organism: Ambrosia trifida; assembly: GCA_028751855.1. NCBI lineage: Eukaryota > Viridiplantae > Streptophyta > Magnoliopsida > Asterales > Asteraceae > Ambrosia > Ambrosia trifida. Next base: position 21,227,765 of record CM054124.1, on the reverse strand, counting down.
AATGCACAATCACACTTGCACTCACAATCATCAGATGCACCCCAGGGATCTGAGAGATTCACAACCTCTTCTTCAGGTTTTTCACCTGCAACAACTTCATCAACAATATCATCAGTCACAACATTAGATTCAGTCACCTCCTCCTCAGATTCAACCTCTTCTACCATAGCCATGAAACAAAAGTTTTCTGGTTCATTTTCAGCTTTGGCAACTAATGCAAAGTTTTCATCTGTTAACTCATCTGGTAGACTGCTCCAATCAACAAAGCCTTGTGTGAAGAAGCTCTGTTGACCGGTCTCTGCAGGAGCAGAGGATGGAGCAACAGTCGTTTGCACAGGTGCTTGAGCAACAGGTGTTTGCACATAGTGGATCTGATGAACAGTGGTTTGGACATACTGGACAGGAACAGTGTTTGAGGACTGTGCAAAATGAGCAGTGTTTTGCACATTTGGTCCAGGGGTATTATAGGAATTTTGATAAGTGTTGGTCTGAGGTCTTTGATTTGGATAGGTGATTATAGGTGTACCATGTTGACTCCTACATTCCCTAGCAAAATGACCAAGTCTATGACATTTATAACACTTTATCTTTGATTTATCCAACCCAACCTTTGATCTGCCAGCTAACCCTGGAAACCTTCTCCCAGTTTTCTTGTAAAAATTGTTAGTTCTTACACTGAGAAGGGCCAATTGGTGCATAATGTCCATTTCCTCCAAATCATCAGGGTCAAAGTATTTCAGGTCATCATACTCAAAGGATATATTGTCAGATGCCTGGATATCACCACCACTTGCTGTGAAAGCATAGTTTGGTGAATAAGAATCAGAGTTAAAACCTGAGTTAAAACCTGAAGTTATGTCAATGAAGTGATCATAACTCTGATCCTTAGTGTTTCCAGGCACCTCATCATGACCCAAAAGTGGTGTATTCCCAAATACATAATCATCAGACACTTTTCCAGAGTCCTGGAGCTTCTTTTTCTGGTTAAGATCTCTCTCATAGGTCAAGAGCTTACCATGAAGCTGGGTCAGTGATAGGTCCTTAAATCCAATTGAATTTCTCATAACAATAGCAATAGTGTCCCATTTATCTGGTAATGATCTTAGAAACCTATGGTTCAAAGTTGAATGAGGGTAAGTTAGACCAACCAGTTTTAGTTCACTAATGAGACAGTTAAACCTCTCAAATTGTTGCGTTAATGACTCTCCCTTGACATGACTGAATGTTTCATATTGTTGGTTAAGTATTTCATGATTGTTTTCAATAACCTCTTCAGTCCCACCAAATTGTTCTTTCAGTGCATCCCACAACTCCTTTGCACTGTTACAGTGTAACAGCCCAGCATATATATCATTGGGTAGAGCCATGGCCACAATACTGAAGGCCTTAGCATCTAACTCAATTTTCTGAAAATCCTGGTCGGAGTAGTTTTCATGTTTCTTTTGCTCCTGAACCTTAGGATTTTCAGTACTCGGCACCATCGGAACATGTGGTCCGAAGATAACCGACTTCCAACACCCAGTGTTCTGTTGAGCTAGAACATGGCTCATCCGACGTTGCCAGATATTGTATTCAGATCTGACAAGCATCGGTGGCTTGTTGTTCGTGCCAGTGTTATGTGGATCATGATTGATTGAAGCCATTCTCTGATTTTTCAAAAAACAAAATCTGTTTAAAAATGGTTGAATCGAAATTAAACTATTACTCTGTTTTCAATCCAACAGACAAACGATATCAATAATTGTGAGCTGATCTGTTTATATTAAATTGATTGGTTAGATCGAATTTAATTGACCAAGCTCTGATACCAATTGTTAGGATCTGAGTTTGATTGTTTTGATATATTTAGAATAAAATGAGAAATGAATGATGTAAGTATATATGGAATGTGCAGCGGAAAGATAAACTATAATCAAAACAACAGGAATAATTGTTATCAATGATCAAATGCTTTCATTAATTGAAAGATTACAATCAGTATAAATACTCCCCCTCAGCCTGATCACACAGTGATTGTTTGTCTGAGAGAATGTTTGTGTGTGATGTAATAGAACAGTACAAGCACTGTTCTATTTATAGACAAACCTAAACCACTGGTGACATGTGCTGACGTCACCTAAGATAGTGACCTCTAACAGAATAACAACATAAAACATCTGCCCTATACAATCTACTGTTACATTACAGAACACTGTAAAGTAAACTACTGCTAGGGGAAAACTCTGATGGTCTTGCAACATCTGTTGGAGTCTAAGTGCTGTTGACTCCAACAGACCTTTAGTCTTCAGTACTTGATCAGCAGTTGTTTCTTCATCAGACCTTTGGTCAGCAGTTGTTCTCTATCAGTTGTTCTCTAACAGTCCTTTGTATCAGCAGTTGTCACAACAGTTGTTTGGATGGAACAGTTGTTAGGGTCAGCAGTCTTTTGGGAAGAATATGTTGTAAAGACTGTTTATTTGTGGAATCAACTGGTAGCATATTTTGGCTTTTAATCATCTGTTCTTCTCCAGGTCAGCAGACCCAACAGAATATGTATGAGTGTATGATGTATATATGTCGGTATGTGTCAATGTATATACGCGTGTGTATATATGGTATATATATGTGTGTTTGTGACGATTTCATAAACATGAGCATTGATGTTTATGTATGAGCCAAAATTATTGTATATATGGGTATGTTTGTAAGGGTGTAGATACCATGGACATGAATGCTTGTGAGTGTGAGTCGAAACACACCCATATATAGATATAGGTATAGAGGCATGTGTTGAAGAACACCTATATGGAGTCACATATGATTTACAAATAAATATAACACATATGGTTTTATGTAATAACGCGTGTTTTATAACTAAAAACATATGTTAGATATCAATGGTTTTGAAAACGGTTCCCCACATGATAAAAAAACTATTTTCGAACCCTATTCATAAAGCATAAGAGTCACCAATCAGATTAATCAACTTACTATAAAAGATTGGGTGAACCACGAATTATTATTATTATTATTATTATTATTATTATTATTATTATTATCATTATTACTATTATTACTATTATTATTAGTCATCTCGAGTGGTGGCTGCGAATCATATAAATAAACAACTACATCTGCGAATCATCGAGTGGCGAATGCTGTGAGGACGTCCCGACCAGCTGCAAGTACGTCCCTGACTGATGCATAGACGTCTCGGACTACTGCGCGCTAGGGCGTATAAGCGGTGCGACACGAGGCTGCATCTCCAAGTGGCCATAAATCTCCTGCTGGCCAGCAACCAACCAGCGTAACACATCGTCCATCTGCCTATGCGACTCGGTAGTCTCTACCGCAGCCGCATGAACATCCTCCCTAATCTGCGCAGGCAACCTGATGGAGTGATAAACGCGTGGGCGAACCTGCACGACATCAGGCTCTAAATCAGCTGTCTCGACCTCCCTCTAAGTGCCGCCCCCTCCGCCTTAGCAACATAAGCTAACCTAACCTCAACTGCATCACCTACAAGGTCGTGGTGTACCAATGGCTTCGGTACAAACGGCTCACGATCCTGACCGATCAGATAGTAGATGGGTAATTTATCCTTAGTATTCCCTGCACAACTCATCTGAATCAACGTCGTCAGACCTAATGAACTGAAACAAATAAACCTAATAATAATAATAATAATAATAATAATAATAATAATAATAATAATAATAATAATAATAATAATAATAATAATAATACCTAGGCGTTATCGGCGACGACAGACGCTCGTCAACATAGCTAAAATATCGCCCGGCATCACAACGCTCGACGATCTTGCTGATCACCCCCCGCATGCGATGCTTGACCTCCCCTGTTTAATGGTAAATGAGGCAAAGTACTCGGCAACACACCGATGTAGGGCACACGGCATTCCCGTGATAATACAATATAAGTAGAACAGGTATGACTTTGTGATCCGCTCATTACTATTGCACCGTGTCGTGAGGGAATAGCTAATGCAACGGTGAATGTAACGGATCACGGGGTCACGAATGCTGGTGGCCTTGTCATACCTCTCCTTGCACAGGCTAATAATAATAATAATAACAATCATAACAATCATAATAATAATAGTAATAATAATAATAATGATGATGATGATGATGATGATGATGATGATGATGATGATGATGATGATGATGATAACAACAACAACAATAATAATAATAATATAATACTTTTGCTCCGGGTTCCCGAACTCTGGACTACCGATGGTGGGCCACCATGCATAAAGCACATCATCAGGCACAGTAGATACAGCTGTAGTGTACACATCATGAGAAAACTCCTCCTGAGTGTACTACTGGGTTTGCACAACCCAATCATCCAGAGAATAACCATACTCAATGTCGAGAATAGAAAACTAGATCTCCGGCGGACTCCGCTCACGATCCGCATTAGCCTTTAGTGGCCGATAGCGAAAAGTGGATATGAACTCTCTCGCCAACGGGTGATGCGACGGCCTGTTGCAGTCGCCAAATAACCTGTCCCATGGGCTACTTACCGGAATCCATTGTCGTGCCCTCTCCTCTGGAACCCCTCCCCCCAGGACCTCGCTAGGAGAGTCTCAACAAATCCGCCTCGATCTAGCAATTTTCTTTTCCCGCAACCTCTTAAACATTTTGTGCGAGAAATCAAATCGCAGGAATTTGCAGTGCTCCGAGTCGCGGAGGTCGCCCCTGCCATGGGACCAGCCCCCTGGACAACGGGCTCGTCCTCCTCATCTTCCATAACTACAAAAGCAAAGATTTTATAAAAAAATTGGGCAGAGTTTCCCCTGTTTTCGTTCAAACCAGACAACACAAGTTGTCTACAAATTTCCCAAAATCAACGCCTAAACTAATAATAGTTTAGGCGTTTCATTTCCTAAACTATTATAGTTTAGCCGTTTCAATGGAAGCGCCTAAACTATCCTACAACATAATAACAATATAAACATATAAGCAAACGCCACATAAAGATTGACACTGCAACATACGGTACACAATTATCTTTTTTTTTTTGAATGGCTAATTACTCTCCCCTTGTAACCTTTACTTATTCTCCCTTTTTATCACATGTGGGATGATCGAACTGTTGACCCCTTTCTTTAAATAATCACTCCCACACCACTGGGCCATAGCCTCAGTATACAAACTAATGTTGTATAATTAAGAACCATATAAACAAACGCCATTTACTATCCTACAACATAATCACATAAACAAAATAAGCAGAAAAAAAAATAAACAAAATTCTGAAACTTTGATGGCTTATTGGCTTCACATATTCAAACTACAATAACATTATCACAGAAAAAAAAACAAAAAAAAAAAAAATCAAACCTGATTTTAAGATGGTGGTGAAGGATTGTGGTGGATGGTGATGTTGACGACGGTGGTGTGGTTGAAGGATTATCGTGGATCGTGATGTTGACGATGTTGGAAGGTTATGGATTGTGGTGGTCAGTCGTAATGTTGACGGTGGTCGCGGTGGAGGATGGTGGAGGGTTGTGGTTGTGTTCCCCGGTGTTGGATGGCGAAGAGGGCAGGGTTTGGCGAAAATGACCAAATTAAACAACAGAGCAGAGTTTTAAATTTTCAGATGAACCTACGGCCTGTAAAGACCTATACGGGGCCGAATGTGCTAAAAAAAATTAAAACAACTTTGGCCAAGGTTCGATATAGGGTCTATTATAACACACACACACACATCATACTTAAAACCAATATGGGGACCATTTGGGATAGGTTATTGGAACCAAGGACCGACGGAACGCTGTATTTTGCAAATAGGATTTGGGTTCCATTGTTTGGTGGATTGAGGGAATTGGTACTCGAAGAGGCCCACAAGTCAAGGTATTCGGTTCATCTAGGTGCCGATAAGATGTATAAGGATTTGAAGGAACTATATTGGTGGCCTGACATCAAGGGTAGTATTGCTATGTACGTGGGAAAGTGCCTTACGAGCTCAAAAGTCAAAGCTGAGTACGAGAAACCCTCCGGTATGTTGCAGCAACCTGAGATACCAGTGTGGAAATAGGAGCAGATCTTGAAGGATTTTATCACTAAGCAGCCAAAGACGTCAAACGGTCATAACGCAATTTAGGTAATAGTGGATTCATTGGCAAAGTCTGCTCACTTTTTTCCAATTAAGGAAACAGATAAATTGGACAAATTGGCAAAGCTCCACCTCAAAGAGATTGTATCAAGGCACGATAATCCTGTCTCTATCATCTCTGATCAGGATAGTTACTTCCATGTTTTGGCAGACTCTGAACGAGGCTTTTGGTACTCGATTGGACATGAGTACGGCTTACCATCCCTAGACAGACAACCAAAGTGAAAGGATGATCCAGACTCTCGAGGACACGCTTCGTGCATGTGTGATTGACTTTGGAGGTAATTGGGATGCCCATATACCTCTAGTTGAGTTCTCGTATAACAACAGTTATCACAGTAGCATCAAGGCCACTCCATTTGAAGCTCTTTATGGACACAAGTGTCGATCGCCGTTGTGTTGGGTATAAGTTAGGGATAAGCAATTAACCGGTCCAGAGATTATCCAGAAGACTACCAAAAAAATCTTTAAAATCAAGGATCGTTTGAAAGTTGCCCCGGAAAGACAAAAAAGTTATACTAATGTGAGAAAGAAACCTCTGGAATTTCAAGTAGGTGACAATGTCCTACTAAAAGTTTCTCCTTGGAAAGGAGTGTCCCGATTTGGAAGGCGCGACAAATTAAATCCAAGATATATTGGTCCATTTGAAAACTTGGCAAGAGTTGGTCCTGTCGCGTACGAGCTTAAGTTGCCCCAAGAGTTGAGTGGAGTTCATGACACGTTCCATGTGTAAAATCTCAAGAAGTGCCTATCAGACGAATCGTTAATCATTCTGCCAAAGGAGATCCAGATTGATGATCAACTCCATTTTATTAAGGAATCAGTCAAGGTCACAGACTGGAAAGTCTAGAAACTGAGGCGTAGCCGAGTTAAGCTCGTCAAAGTTTGATGGAATTCTCCACATGGACACGAGTTCACTTGGGAACGCAAGGATCAAATGAAGCGCAAGTATCCCTCTCTCTTCAAGAATTTCCCGGTATCGGATAAGCCACATCGAATTTCCAGGACGAAATTTCCTCAACAGGGGGAGAATGTGAAACCCGCCAATTTATCAGGTCAAAATCCGTACACTCTCTAATCAACATTTAATTTTCTACACATAATATATATCATTTTGTCTGCATAAGTCCCTCGAGAAAGTCTAGCAAGGCCCAAACAAGTACAATTTCACCCATATCAACGAGAATTGGTGACATGAATTTAAACAATTACAATCTATTTTTCTAAACATATGTGTGCATGTTCATTTATTTAGATACGTGTTGTTGGATCCGTAATGCTCTTGATGTATTGCTTGCTAGTGAACACTTATGTGTTTAGCAAGTTCAATCAGATTTGCACAGCGGAATGAGTAAGTAAAGTTACACTATCAACAGGAGTTATTACTCCCCCTGGATGTTTGAAAACTAAAGACAAGTTTAATGAGAATCTAAGTATTGAATGTGAATGATAATAAACACTCAAACAGATTCTCAATAATTTAAATGGAAATAACAATAATAAGCTTTGAAGGATTTCAGTTTCAATAATAATCAATGTCTAAAACAGAGGGATGAACCCATCTATTTATAGATTTTATATATACATGATCCTTGCCAAAAAGCAAGTCTGAAACAAGTTGCAACAAGTTGCATTCTTGGAACTTGCACAAAAAGATAAAGTAATACTAAACAAATAAACTACTGAAACATAAGGCGGTGGAAAGATTCTTGTACAAGTGCTGATGAATGACAAACTACTGATGAGTAGTTTGTCTTCAGTAGTTCTTCAGTGAACTGTCTGGTTAGACTTCAGAACTACTGATACTTCTTCTTCAGTACTTTGTTGAATCCTTCTTCAGTACTTTAGTCTTCTTTCTTCAGTAGTTCTATACTTAGAATATTTGCAGAAGTGAATTAGACTAAGGTTTACAAAAGTGGTTTCCTCAATCCTTTTTGTCCTAACAATCTCCCCCTGGATTGATGAAGCCAAAACCTTTTCTAATTCCTTATTGTTTTCTTCTGTCATTCACAATATTCCATATCTCCTTGAACATGGAATTCTTCAGTTGATTAAGATGTTCATCAGTGAGAGATCCCCTTTGAGGTTCCAAGTGTTGAATTGTAAGCAAGTCCTGGGTTGATAGATTCTTCAGTTCATTCATGGACTTGTAGGCCTTGCTTGTAAGATCTCTTCTTGTCACCAATACTGAGTTGTCATTAGTAAAGGACCATCTGATGATCAGCACTTTAGATTTGTCAAAATCTAAAGTATAGGGAACCATGCTGGATCCCTGGGATGTTCTTGAGTGTTGGATGTTCTCTATTTCTGTGACTCTCTGGTGGGATTCACTTCTGTCTTCTGTTTGCACCACAGTAGATAATTTAAAAGTTGGTAAATGATGTTCAGTAACTAACTTTGTGTGCAGTCTGTCAGTGATAGTCTTCTGAATTTGGTAAGCAAATGTTGAAGGATCCCTAAATTGAGTTATTAGAGGCTTCTCTTCAATATCAAAGTCTCCTTGCAAAACTGTGTTGCCCTCTAGCAGCACCATCTTGAAGTCAGTCTTTGTATTGTCCTCTGGTTTCTTCTTGGTAGCTGGTCTTTTAACACCAAAAGTTCTAACTACTTAAGTTGATACTTCAGAAGTTTTGAACTTCTCTGGATTAGCAGCCTTGGCAGCCTTGTATTTCTTGTATGTGTCTAATAGTTTGTCTTCCTTCCATCTTGACACAGAGGCTTTTGAACCATAGTCATTAGCTACCAGTTCTTCAATCATTTCTGCTCTCTTGGTTTTTCTATCTTTGTCTGTTGCAAGTTTGTCAGCAACAAGTTGAGCTCTTCTGGTTAGCTCATCCATTGAAAGCCCTTTGAGTGAATAGGCTTTTGTTTTGCTGTTTTTTGTTATTAAAGACACCAGTTGTTGTCTTTTGTCTTCTTTAGCAACTCTCTCTGTTTCAGCTTGCCTATTCAATTCTGCTTCATAATCTTGAAGCTTTTCATTTAAGCTTAAATCTTCCCTTGCTTCCAAGTTGTTCCAGATCTCTTCCTCCTTAGCCTTTCTTTGGGCTGCAATCAAACTCTTCTCTAGTAGTTCTTTGGACATTGAAAGTGGAGAAGGGTTCAGCACAGTCATTGTTGTAGTTGTTGTATGCCTTGGATTAGGAGTTGGTTGTTGTTGTTCAGTAGTTTTGGAAGGCTCTGCAACTATTTGTATGTTGGAAGTGTTAACTGCTGAAGTGTTGATAGAAGTGTCAACTACTGAAGGATTCTCTTCAGTACTATCAGAGTCTTCAGCAGTTTCTTCATTATGGCCTTGGGAAGTTTGAGCTTCAACTTCAGTTTCAAAAAAAGCCTTTGTTGATCTTCTTTTTGTTTTTGGGCTTTTTCTAGAAGTTGTTGTTGTTGTAGAGCCACTCTTGCCTTTATCCTGGCTTCCAGTGACTCCTTAGGTTCCTTAATCTTCTCCCCCTTTTTGGCTTCATCAACTTCTGGAAGCCTGCTAGGTTTGGAAGTTCTACCAGTGAGTTCAGCAAGCTATCTTGAGTTGTTGTCTATCTTGTTGGACAGCTCACCAAGTTTCTTGTTGATCACCTCAAACTGAATTTTGGTTGACAACTCCAAAGCAGTTGTGAAAGATTTGAGGTGATTGGCAATGAGGGTGTTCATCAACTGGTATAGGGGACCATCTGGGCTGCATTGTTGGTTCAAGTCTATGCTGGATGACCCAGGGAATTGGGTAGGCATTTTTAGTGAGGGGTGTGTTTTTGGGTGATCTTCATGTTGTACAGAAGATGCCACTTTAGGGGAATCAGGGATCAAGTGGACTTTAACATGATCTGGTGTGACCAGCTCTTTAAGCTTAGAGACACCAGGTGCAGGACCTTCACTAGCAGTCATCAATTCAATTTTGGTGGAGTGTGAATCATCATACAAATCAATGGAGTCATCTGAATCCCTGCTTACTTCCTCAATGAGGATAGTATCAGTTATATCATGAGCTGGGCCCAACCCAGTTGTCTCATGTACCTCTTGTTCTTGGATCAGAGGATTTCCTACCTCAGGCATTAAGCCTTCATCAGTAGTTGCCACAAGTGAGGTCTTAGCAATGTTACTTCTATCCTCAGATCCACCACTAGGTGGTATATGAGTAGTAACAGCCTCAAATGTACCTAGAGTCTCTAAGTTTGGGCTTAGAAACCCTGGTTCATCCTCATCTCTTGGGTTAGGGCTATGGACATCCACATCTATGTCAAGTTCTGAAGGTATGTCCCCTGTTTGATGTGGTTGTTAGGGACTGACATGCTCTGATGTGATGGTCTCTTTTAGCCCAGAGAGAAGTTTGGCAATTCAAGGGCTTCAGGTTCAGAAATTTATGGTGCTGGTTCAGTAGTTTGGTCTAATGGTTCAGCAGTTTCAAAAGAAGAGTCAATTGGGATTGTTTTCTTAAATTTCTTTCTTTTGAAAAGTATTGTGATTGGTGCTCTAGTGTGGGTTTGAGATGGATGAGACTTAGAGGATGTTTCAGTCACATCTTTTTCAAGTGCAGATTGCACATTAGCAAGTTCAGGCATCTCAACTTCCTGAACTGTCTTTCTTTTAAGGCTGGTGGGTTTTTGTTTTTGCTGTTTAGGTTTCTTGGCCTTTTTGGGTGAGGGTTTGGAAGATGAGGGTTCCATGGGGACTGTTGTATGTTCCCCTTGGTCATCTTCTGGCCAGGCAGCCGGTTTATTGTGCCTAGAGTATGCTTATGAGGTTAATGGGTTCAAAATAGTTGTTTTACCCACAAGCACCTCTTCTCCAAGTTCTTTTATTATGCATTGCATAATGAACCTTGGATACAACAAAAACTTCTTTTTAGAATTGAGGTGATGTAACACCAACTCATTAAAGAAAAGTGCTGATGCCCTGAATTTTGTTTCATTCACAATGGGATGAAAAATAGGTTGAAAAGTAGAGGGCATCTGATCATAAGATCCAGTGTTTGGACTCAAACACATTATTATATAGTGAAACAAAAGTTTGTACTTAGGTTCAAAATAATTCTTAAAAATATTAGCATGTGAGAAAGTACCTTGGTAACCACACTCTGTCATGGTCATATGAATTTCAGAGTTTGGAAATTGATCTGGGGCACCCACATCATCTATACCCAGTCTAATCCCCAAAGTTTCCGGTGTGATTGCCATTCTTCTCCCTTGGATGGTTGAATTGAGGGAGATCACTTGATCATTCACTGTCACCATCTTCGCATTAGCCCAGAACTCATTCAGAGTTTCAGTGTGGATTGGAGGATCAATGGTGAAGGCAGTGAAGTATTGGGATTTAACGACTAAATCAATGATTTCGTCGTATTGGGACCAGGCTTCATGTTTCTCAAAGTAGCCTCTTTGATTGTGTCCCTGTTTTAGTATTAGAGCCATGTAGTTTTTGTGTGTGTGGATCGAACAGTATTTTTGCAGGTTAAGGGTTTGAGAGTGTTTTGAGAGAGAAGGAGGGAATTTTGCTTTTTGAATGGATAAGTGTTGGAAAAGGTGTTTATCAGAAGTTTGTAACCGCCCTAGGTAAAACTTCTGAAGTGGGAAATGTCGGATTTGCCCTTAATGACAAAACTGCTGATGAAGAACAATTGTCATCAGTAGTTCCCATTTTCTCTTCAGTAGTTTGTTAACAACTGATGAGAATGTTTATAAACAATTTATTCATAACTTCTGAAGATTATTTTATCAGAAGTTAATCATTTTTCAGAAAATATCCCCATACTGATGTTTTGTTCATCAGTAGTTTCTCTCTTTTTGTTTTTCAAAAGTTTTGGACTAAGAACAGATGTAAGTGAAAAATAAAAATATGCGCAGGAAAAGTAAAAGAACACTTACAAATTTAGCATCCCAAGCATGTATACTAACTTCTGACATGTTGATGTGTCAAGGGGTTTTGTGAATATGTCAGCTATCTGATAAGCTGTTGTCACATGTTTCACTTCAATCTTGCCTTTTTCATAGCAATCCCTGATGAAATGATACCTGATTTCAATATGTTTAATTTTTGAGAACTGAATAGGATTTTGAATGATGCTGATGGCAGATTTGCTGTCTACAAGCAATGGTGTCTTGGTCTCTTTGATTCCATAATCAAGAAGTTGATATTGGAGCCATTGTATATGTGATGTACAACTTGCAGCTGCAATGTATTCAGCTTCAGCAGTTGAAGTTGCAACAGATGTTTGCTTCTTTGATTGCCAGGACACTAGACAGTTTCCCAAGAATTGACAACCACCAGATGTTGCTTTTCTTGACATTTTGCACCCTACATAGTCACTATCTAAAAAAGCTGATAACTTGGTATTGCTAGAAGCAGGATACCAAATTCCAAGTGTAGGAGTTCCTTTCAGATATCTGAAGATTCTTTTGACTGCAATTAGGTGTGATTCCCTAGGAGCTGATTGATATCTAGCACAGACACATGTTGAAAACATAATATCTGGTCTAGAAGCAGTTAGATACAAAAGGGAACCTATCATACATCTATACATGGTTTGATTAACCTGTTTTCCTTGATCATCTGGTTCAACTTGTGTGGAAGGTGTCATGGGAGTGGAACATGATTTACAGTCTTGTAAAGAAAATTTGTTCAATAATTCTTTAACATATTTAGATTCATGTATAAAAGTTCCATTTGTTTGTTGTTTAATCTGCAGTCCTAAAAAGTACTGCAGTTCTCCCATTGTACTCATCTCAAATTTTGATTGCATGTGTTTCTTAAATTCATCACACAATTTTGTGTTTGTTGAACCAAATATGATATCATCAACATAAATTTGAACAAGTAAGGCATGATTTCCAACATTTTTAATGAAAAGACTTTTATCAATGGAGCCTCTTGTAAAGTTATTTTTGAGCAAAAAGTAGGAAAATGTTTCATACCAGGCTCTTGGAGCCTGTTTTAGCCCATAAAGAGCTTTGTCCAGTTTGTACACCCACTCAGGATGAGAAGGATCCTCAAACCCAGGTGGCTGACAAACGTACACTTCCTCTTTGATTTTTCCATACAAAAATGCACTCTTAACATCCATTTGAAAAACTTTTATTTTTTTGGAAATGGCATAGGCCAGAAATAACCTGATGGCCTCAAGCCTTGCAACTGGAGCAAAGGTCTCATCATAATCAATTCTCTCTTCTTGAGAGTAACCTTGTACCACCAGTCTTGCCTTGTTCTTAATGATCATACCAGCTTCATCTTGTTTGTTCCTAAAAACCCATCTTGTGCCAATTGGTAGCTTGTTTGGTGGTAAGGGACAGATTTCCCAAACCTGTTGCTTCTTGAATTGAAGCAACTCATCTTGCATAGCTTCCACCCAATTGTTGTCTTTGAGGGCTTCTTGGTACTTCTTAGGTTCCAACTGAGAAATGAATGCTGAGAAGAAGCAAAAGTTGGAAAGCTGGTTTCTTGTGAGAACACCTGATGCAATATCACACATGATTTGTTCCAATGGATGATCTTTCTGTTAAATCAGTTGTTGTAAACCACTGACAGGTGTAGGTGGTTCTTGTACTTCATCAAACAAACCACTGAGGTTTATTATGTCTGGTTCAGCTGTTTGAACATCTTCAGTAGTTGTAGGAGCTGAAGCAAATGTTTGAGTTTGTATATCAGCAGTTGTTGAATCAGAAGTTTGTAAAACTTCTAAAGGCTTCAAAGTTGACTTAATGACTGTTTGAGGAGTCCATGGTGCTGGATCCTCATCATTAAACCTCTGATCACCATAATAAGTAGGTTTAGATGAAGTGATAGTCTTTTCAGGTCCAAAATGGAAGCTGTCAAGGTCAAAGAGTTCAGTAGGATGTGCTGGAATAAGAGTGTGTTTTGACTCATTGAACTTGACATTCAGTGTTTCATCTACTATCTTGGTTCTTGAATTAAAAACCTTGTAGGCTTTTCTAGTGGAAGAATAACCAAGAAAGTAACCTGAGTCAACTTTAGTAGCAAACTTTGTGTGATACCCCGCAATTTCAGGTTCTCACTTTAACTAAACTCCGGTTACATTCTATGCATTCTAGTTAACTAGGGTTAGCTAGATAGGACATACGTTACACAGTTATAAGTTAATAACTGCATAAGGTGGTAATTCGAGGAATTACCAGACTGTATACATGATTAGTGAACGTCGGATGTTGGTGAATAATGAAGTTTAATAATTATGAGTTAACTGATTTAGATTGATTGCGATTACGTGCTTCTATGATACTCGGTGAAACTATGTGCAAACCATATGTGATTATGTGAACTTAAACCGAATACGTTAATAAAAATCGTTAAAGGTGGACCATTAGGATGATTGGGGTCCTAACACATGGGGTTACACTTATTGCGGTCCGAAATAGCAAAAACGTCGAAGGAAAACACGTCGGGTGACGAAACGGGCCACCCACGCGGACCAAGGCCCTGTGAGCGGCCGCTCACAGGGACCGAGCGGGCCGCTCGCGGGTGCCTAACGCCACCAAACCGACTTAAACACCTTTTTAAGCAACCCTAAGCCTCTTTTATCACCTAAACTCTACGAAATATTTACCCCAAACCACCTGCTAAGGCGCAAGAACATCAATCGGGAAGCTTCAAGAGCATTCGGTTGGTTGTTTCGAAGAGCTTGTGGTATAATCCTTAATCTATTATGCTTTAATCTTATTATTATGTTATGAAAACCCTATAACTAAGTTTGTCCAGGTCTGAGATCTTTTTGTAAATATTAAAACTTGAAGCTTTTGAAGAATTAACAGGTTAAACATGATGATATGCGATTCGTGATATAATAGATTACTTGTTGCGCAAGTTGTTGATGTTTTGATCGTTAGGGTTATGATTTTTGCATGTATTATGATAGATTCTGATCTTAATAGGTCTTAGGAATGTTTTGTAATGATTTTTGATGATTGTTGATTGATTATACGCACATGTGAGTCGTTTAAATAAGGGTTTTTGGATGATTAAAATCTGGACAGAATGTTTAGGTTAACTTGTAGGGTCTGTTACGTGGCTTTAACATGATGGTTTTGATGTTTTCTTTGCATGGTTATATCATACCTTGTCTTAGCTTTTCATAATGGGTAAAATCGAGTGATTTGGATGTCGTTTGAGTCGTTTTTGGAATTTTCATTAAAAATAGTTCATATCAGAATTTCGGGTTAACAAACTGAGTCGACTTTAAACCGTCATAACTCGAGTTTTATAAAGAATTAAGTTATGAAATTTTTACAAAAGATTAACATTGGAATAATTTGGGTTTTCCATGTGGATTCATCCCATTTGGATGAATACACAATTTTTGGGAATTCTTCTGCTAAACTGACCTGTTGTGAAAGTTTTCTGAACATAGTTGTGTTGAACGAATTTTAATAATTTTTGTGTTTGGTTTTGAGACAAAACAAAAGTAGAAAGCATGAAATCCAGTTAGTCTGATGCGTAGAATCCACTTCTGAGAATCTTCTTCCGAGAATTGAATATGGAAGAGAGCAGAGCTCCTTCCTCCTAATCTTTTAGATGTTGTTGACAGAGAGGGTTTGAGGTTTCAATATCCTACTACGAATGAATTGCCTTATGTTGTTAAATGAATCCCGAAGAATAATCAGTAAAAATTTGGGAGTTTAAGTCACTGATTTAGTATTTTAAATAAATTAGTTTTGGTGACGCACAATCTGTCCTAAAAACGCAGATTGTGTATTTTGTGTTTGTGTGACTAACTAGAGTCCTATGTGGTATGTGTTTGATATGTACTTGAATGGACACTTATATGAGATACATATGAAGTGTAAAACTAATGGTAACCAACATATTCACCAACGGGTCCGTAGGGTTTACTTATGCATGTAGAATCACTAGGTGTCACTTATACGTTTTTGAACATTTAAACGTCTTGGACAAACGGGTTATATAGTGTAATGGTAATACACATATACTTACTTAGTGACACTTATACTAGGGAGTCGGTAGTGCACCCTACTTTGGAGTTTGGATTTACTTGCTTGCATACTAAGGTGAGTTTCACTACTTTTTCTCAAAAGCATGCGTCTCAGGGTGAGACATCTTTGGAAAACGTTTTCTAGCCCAGTTTAGGACTACTCATGTTTGGACCCCTGTGGTGGGTTGGGTTTTCATTACGGATCCTCGGGGAGGATCGCGCTTTGATCAGTTTAAAACTTATTGGTCCTTTGTGAACTAAACACTCTATCACTTGAAAAGTCCTTGCATATTATTGGGTTAATCGCTGGGAGCGAACGGGGTATTAGTTGATAGTGCTATTAGGTTGTGCAGCAACCTCATGTTTGCGATATTAGGAGCATGGACATGAACTTCGGACCACATTTGAGAACTAGTGTTGATAGACACTAGTTATTGAGGCAAATTCTTATATTACTGAAGGTGTCCCAATAATACTGCTTAGTTGCAATGAGTGGGTTAGCTACCCCTGACACGCTTAAACTGATAACACTTGAACATTTGGGTCTGGGAGACCTACGCTTTCGATTACTTAATACTTGTTACGTGGTCTGGGAGACCTACGCTTTTACTTGGTTACGTGGTTTTGGAAACCAGCGCATTTACATAATCATTTACTTTACTTAGTGAACTCACCAACATTGTTTGTTGACCCACGATATACATGCTTTTCCAGGTAGTTAGCTTCCGGTGCCAGGATTAGAAAGCACTGCACACTTCACTGCATTTGGGGTCTTGGGCATACACCTAAATTACATATTATGCTTTTATGTTTTCTTTCATATGAATTTATCTTGGGCGCGCTGTTTTGCGCATGGTTTTAAAAAGGTTTAAACTTGGTTTACGCTTCCGCAGCTTAACTAAACTTGATTTTCAAAAATGAACTAAATGGTTTGGGCATTTAGAGTTCGTTCATATGACTTATGGCTATGGGATCCTGGTATGTCATGCACCTCGCGGTATAAACCCCGCAGTGGAAATTTAAGGGTGTGACAGATTGGTATCAGAGCCATTGGTTATAGTGAACTAGGACTGCATGTTGAGTCTAGTCTATAATCATCATAGCATAAGTACACTCACAACTTAAGTGCACAACTAGCTTTTAGCTACATATATCCACAACATATGATTTCGGGAGATATGTTATCTTCTACTTCTAGACCTAATTCTGAACACGTCAATGGTGGGAACCCAGGGTTACACCAGGTGGCGCATTACTGGGAATAGTATCCTAATAAACCTCGTGGATGAGGAAACAACAATTCTATAGGGGAGAAAGACCTTGCGAGCGTTATAGCGCACGTACACAGGAAAGTTGCACGATGCGCATTACGTGATACCATTAAACCGAATCAAATTCAAATACTGAGACTTATCCTTTTTCACTGAGCAAGGAGACAATTAGATTCTGTTCCTTGTTATTTGACCTTTCTTACTCTCATTTGGAACTCAGGCGGGACTGGGTTACACATATAGAACTTATTTCTTACTTTAGTACCTTACGCCTAGTGCGAGCGGGCGAACGTATGACTGCATATCCTTGTTTCTCATAAGCATATGGTAGATTCATGAGAACACATTAGATCGGGGCTTGTTACACACACTCTTGGGGAGTTATGTAAAGCCTACGACGTAGTGCAACATCACAAGGGAAGATGAAACCTACTAATTGCTGATAGCCACGATTGGAGGAACGAGTGGTACAGCTTACCACTAAACTGGCTTACATAGGACTAGAGAAGGAGACTGTACATGATGAGAACCATATAACACTGACACCAAGAAATAGGAGGAAGAAGGGATGGAAGGGGAACCTGAGCAGGGCGAGCACATGGAAAGTGAGGATGAAGGCTCTACTATCTAGGCAGAGCGTGACGACGATTGGCTCTTACCTTTTTCTTACCTGTATTTTATTTTCTTTTCCCTTGTTAACTTAGATAAGACTGAGTTCGCATGATCAACGATAGGGTGGTTGAAGCCCTCGCATCTTTCCAACCTATTAAAGATCTATTTTACTAAATCGTTCTTTTCCCCTGACTTCCACGTTTGAACATTCTTATACCTTGAATGTACATGCCACAACAACAACCTGCCATCGTATTTTCAAGTCTTTTTGTTGATTGTAAACCTTGATACTCCAACGGAATTGAAGGAGACCGTCTGATTGCTTCGATAGTATAAGTCTTTGCCATGTGCATTTGCCACAGGTAGGATGGGGTAATGTATGCTACATGCACACTCGATGAGTTACAGATACTTGGATGGAGAACGTAACACCCTGTGATGAAACCTAGAAATTTGTTATATAAAGATGGATGGGTCTGAGATCGACGCCTACACTATCAAGTTACAGGAATTAGATACTTTGTGCTCGAATCTAATTAACCAACTTTGCCAGCGGATCAAATTTCAAACCAAAAGGATGGGTCCCTTAGATTCGTGGCTTAGGCACTGCAGCTTACCTACCCAGAATCTAACAAATCTTTCACCTAGCTCGCAAACACACTTACTAGGCTGTTGAGCATGGTAATTTTCTGAAGCATGGAGCTTCATCTTCTACTTTTGGTGATAGAAAGAGAACGTGGGATAGTGTGAGGTACAAGTCCTTTAACAAACAATAACCACAACGGTAACAACAACAATGGGGAGCATTTGTGATTGGCTCTGGGGAAGCTAGAACTAATAACAATGTCGTGATGGGTACGTGCTCCTTGAACGACACTCTTGCTTCTATTTTATGCTGGTGCGGACTATAGTTTTGTGTCATCGAAACTTAGCAAACAATTAGGGATGGTTCCCACTCTTCTTGATACCCCGTACTCTATAGAGTTAGCTGATGGAAAGCCTGTTGAGGTAACCCATATTCATCGTGACTGTAAGCTCGAGTTGGATGGGCAATCGTTTGCCATCAACATTCTACCTATCACCCTTGGAAGCTTTGATCTCGTGGTTGGCATGGGCTGGTTGTCCAAGCAACACGCTGGAATTCTCTGTCAGGAGAAGATTGTTCGTATTCCCCCTCCCAAGTGGAGAACTTTTATCTATACAGGGTGATCGTGGGGGTGCCATGGTGGGCATCTTCTCCTTTTTGAAATCCTAGAAGTGTATTCGTAAGGGCTGTCCAGCCATCTTGGCTAACATATCTGACACTCGAGCTGAAACTGAAACTAAGATTGAGGACATCCTAGTAGTCCGAGATTTCCCAAATGTTTTCCCAGAGGAACTACCTGAACTTCCACCTGATCGTCAAGTGGAGTTTTAAATTGATCTTGTACCTGGGGCAGCTCCAGTTGCACGCGCACCATACCGCCTAGCACCAGGTGAACTTCAAGAACTGTCTACCCAACTCCAAGAGCTATTGGATAGGGGCTTTATTAGACCTAGTTCTTCGCCATGGGGAGCTCCAGTTCTGTTTGTTAAGAAGAAAGACGGGAGTTTCCGCATGTGTATTGATTATCGGGAGTTGAACAAAGTGACGGTTAAGAACCGCTACCCTTTGCCTCATATTGATGACTTGTTCGACCACCTGCAATGGTCGAGTTTCTATTCTAACATTGACTTGAGGTCAGGATATCATCAACTAAGAGTCCGAGAGGAGGATGTGGCGAAGACCGCCTTTCGTACTCGTTATGGATATTATGAGTTTTTTTTTTGGTAATGGCATTTGGGCTAACCAATGCACCGGCTGTGTTCATGGATCTGATGAACCGTGTGTGTAAGACTTATTTGGACAAATTCGTCATAGTGTTCATAGATGATATACTGATTTATTCCAAGAGCAGGGAAGAGAACGAGCAACACATGCAGCTGATCTTGGAACTCTTGAGAAATGAGCAGCTGTACGTGAAATTCTCTAAATATGACTTCTGGATTCGAGAAGTCCAATTTCTTGCACATGTGGTTAATGAAATAGGAATACATGTCGATCCTGCCAAGATTGATGCAATTAAAAAGTGGGAGGCTCTTAAGACTCCTACAGAGGTGCGCCAGTTTCTTGGTCTTACGGGATACTATCGCAGATTCGTTTAGGGATTCTCTAAGATCGCTCAACCCCTCATTGCTTTGACACAGAAGGGGATTACTTACAAGCGGGGAGATGCCCAAGAGTCTGCTTTTTAATTGCTGAAGGCAAAGCTTTGCAGTGCACCCATACTATCACTACCCGAGGGTACAGAGGACTTCGTGGTTGCCTGTGATGCATCTATCCAAGGGTTAGGGTGTGTGCTGATGCAGCGTGATAAGGTGATCGCGTATGCCTCACGTCAATTAAAGGTTCATGAGAAGAATTACACCACCCATGACTTGGAACTGGGAGCAGGGGTTGTTGCTCTAAAGATCTGGAGGCATTATCTCTATGGGACGAAGTGTACGATCTTCGCTAACCACAAGAGCCTCCAACTCATATTCGATCAAAAGGAGCTGAACATGCGACATCGTCAATGGGTCGAGCTTCTGAATGATTATGACTGTGCTATCAAGTATCATCCAGGGAAAGCTAACGTAGTAGCTGATGCCCTCAGTCGTAAGGAAACGAAACCCAAACGAGTGCGAGCTTTACAACTTACTGTACATTCTAATCTTCTTGATAAGATACGTGAAACCCAGGGCGAGGCTTTGAAAGAAGAAAACATCGGGCTTGAAACTTTACATTGTGCGGATAAGCACTTGGAACTAAAGATAGATGGTCTTCAGTACTTTATGGATTGAGTCTGGATACCACGTTTTGGGGATCTCAGACAACTGGTGCTCGATGAAGCTCACACCTCTCGATACTCGGTACATCCTGGTTCGGACAAGATGTACCAAGATCTTAAAAATCTTTACGGGTGGCCAAACATGAAAGCTGAAATAGCCACTTATGTTAGTAAGTGCTTGACTTGTGTGTTGGTTAAGATTGAATATCAGAAACCTTCAGGCCTACTCCAGCAACCAGAAATCCCTATGTGGAAAGGGGACGGAATTTCTATGGATTTTATCACAAAGCTTCCTAGAACACTAACGGGCCATACCATGATTTGGGTTATCGTGTATCATTTAACCAAATCGGCACACTTTCTGGCAATAAAGGAAACGGACTCGCTGGAGAAACTAGCAAATCTCTATGTCTAGAAGGGTAGTCTCTAGGCATGGGGTGCCTACTTCTATTATATCTGATCGCGACGCGCGATTCACTTCTCATTTTTGGACTACTCTCCAAAACGCTTTGGGAACTCACTTAGATATGAGCACAACCTATCACCCACAGACGGACGGACAGAGTGAACGAACCATCCAAACATTGGAAGATCTGCTACGAGCGTGCGTGGTGGATTTTGGCAACAGCTGGGATAAGCACTTGCCTTTGATTGAATTCTCGTATAACAACAATCACCACACTTCGATATAGCGTGCGCCTTTAGAGGCACTTTATGGACGTAAGTGTGGGTCTCCCATCTGCTGGACTAAAGTTGGGGATAACCAGCTAATAGGTCCCGAACTCACGCACGAAACTTCTGAGAAGATAGTGTAAATCAGAAACCGGATGGCTGCTGCTCGTGATCGAAAGAAAAGCTACGCTGATAAGTGTAGGAAAACCCTTGGAGTTCCAGATTGGGGACCAAGCATTATTAAAGGTATCAGCTTGGGAAGGTGTCATACGCTTCGGGAAACTAGGAAAGTTGAACCCGCGATATGTTGGACCATTCGAAATTGTCGAAACTTACAGGTTAAACCTGCTTGATATAGCTAGTGGGGTACACGGTGTATCCCACGTATCGAATCTAAAGAAATGTCTGTCAGATACTACACTGGTGATGCCACTAGAGGAGATCCAGGTGGACGATCAGCTACTGTTCGTGGAAGAACCAGTGGAGATTCTTGAGCGGGGCGTCAAGAAACTTAAACAGAACACTATACCCATTGTTATGGTATGATGGAATTCCCGTCTAGGACCGGAATACGCGTGGGAATGCAATGATCAAATGCGGCTTAAATACCCACATCTCTTTACTGAACCTAGAACTATGCAAAAATCAAACACTAAACATAAATCAGCTCTCTCAAAGTGAATTTCGGGGCGAGATTCCTTTCAACTTGGGGATGATGTGACATCCAGGAACCAAGCGCGCATTTTTACCCTGGCTTTACTGTTTGCTTAATGAATTTCGGGACGAAATTCTTTTCAACTTGGGGATGATGTGATATCCCGCAATTTCAGGTTCTCACTTTAACTAAACTCTGGTTACATACTATGCATTCTAGTTAACTAGGGTTAGCTAGATAGGACACACGTTACACAGTTATAAGTTAATAACTGCATAAGGTGGTAATTCGAGGAATTACCAAACTGTATACATGATTAGTGAACCTCAAACCTTGGTGAATAATGAAGTTTAATAATTGTGAGTTAACTGATTTGGATTGATTGCGATTACGTGCTTCTGTGATACTCGGTGAAACTATGTGCAAACCATATGTGATTATGTGAACTTAAACCGAATACGTTAATAAAAATCGTTAAAGGTAGACCATTAGGATGATTGGGGTCTTAACACATGGGGTTACACTTATTACGGTCCGAAATAGCGAAAACGTCAAAGGAAAACATCTTGGGTGACGAAACGGGCCACCCACGCGGACCAAGGCCCTGTGAGCGGCTGCTCACAGGGAGCGAGCGGGCCGCTCGCGGGTGCCTGACGCCACCAAACCGACTTAAACACCTTTTTAAGCAACCCTAAGCCTCTTGTATCACCTAAACTCAAACCCTAATCGCCCCTACTGCCCTACCTACGATATATTAACCCCAAACCACCTACTAAGGCGCAAGAACATCGATCGGGAAGCTTCAAGAGCATTCGGTTGGTTGTTTCGAAGAGCTTGTGGTATAATCCTTAATCTATTATGTTATGAAAACCCTATAACTAAGTTTGTCCAGGTTTGAGATCTTTTTGTAAATATTAAAACTTGAAGCTTTTGAAGAGTTAACGGGTTAAACATGATGATAGGCGATTAGTGATATAATAGATTACTTGTTGCGCAAGTTGTTGATGTTTTGATCGTTAGGGTTATGATTTTTGCATGTATTATGATAGATTCATATCTTAATAGGTCTTAGGAATGTTTTGTAATGATTTTTGATGATTGTTGATTGATTATACGCACACGTGAGTCGTTTAAATAAGGGTTTTTGAATTATTAAAATCTGGACAAAATGTTTAGGTTAACTTGTATGGTCTGTTAGATAGCTTTAACTTGACGGTTTTGATGTTTTCTTTGCATGGTTATATCATACCCGGTCTTAGCTTTTCATAATGGGTAAAATCGAGTGATTTGGAAGTCGTTTGAGTCGTTTTTTGATTTTTCTTTGAAAATAGGTCATATCACTAACTGGGTATTAGTTGATAGCGTTATTAGGTTGTGCAGCAACCTCATGTTTGCGATGCTGGGAGCATGGACATGAACTTCTGACCACATTTGAGAACTAGTGTTGATAGACACTAGTTATTGAGGCAAATTCTTATATTACTGAAGGTGTCCCAATAATACTGTTTAGTTGCAATGAGTAGGTTAGCTACCCCTGACACGCTTAAACTGATAACACTTGAACATTTGGGTCTGGGAGACCAACGCTTTCGATTACTTAATACTTGTTGTTACGTGGTCTGGGAGACCTACGCTTTTACTTGGTTACGTGGTTTTGGAAACCAGCGCATTTACATACTCATTTACTTTAGTTAGTGAACTCACCAACATTGTTTGTTGACCCACAATATACATGCTTTTGCAGGTAGTTAGCTTCCGGTGCCAGGATTAGAAAGCACTGCACACTTCACTGCATTTGGGGTCTTGGGCATACACCTAAATTACATATTATGCTTTTATGTTTTCTTTCATATGGATTTATCTTGGGCGCGCTGTTTTGCGCATGGTTTTTAAAAGGTTTAAACTTGGTTTACGCTTCCGCAGCTTAACTAAACTTGATTTTCAAAAACGAACTAAATGGTTTGGGCATTTAGAGTTCGTTCATATGACTTATGGCTATGGGATCCTGGTATGTCATGCGCCTCGCGGTATAAACCCCGCAGTGGAAATTTGAGGGTGTGACACTTTGAAATAGAGTCTTTAATATTTAGAATGAAATATTGACATCCCAAAGCCTTGACAAAGGAGATAAGGGGCTTCATGCCATGAAGAACTTCATAGGCAGTCTTGGAGTGTCTCTTGTTGACAAGGACTCTATTTTGAACATAACATGCAGTGTTAACTGCTTCAGCCCAGAAATACAATGGTAGGCCTGAATTAGCTAACATAGTTCTTGCAGCTTCAATTAATGTCCTGTTCTTCCTTTCTACCACACCATTTTGTTCAGGAGTTCTGGGAACACTGAATTATCTAATAATCCCTTTAGACAAACAGAATTCATCCAGAGTTTTGTTCTTGAACTCTGTCCCATTATCACTTCTAATGGCTTTGACAGATAGAGAATATTGTTTCTCTACTTGTAGAATGAAGAAATTGATGATTTCAGCTGCCTCATCCTTGGAAAATAAGAAGAATACCCATGTGAATCTTGAATAGTCATCAATGATGACCAAGCAGTACTTCTTCTTACCAAGGCTCATTATTTTTACTGGCCCAAATAAGTCCATATGGAGTAGTTGAAGACATGCAGTTGTTTTTTATTCTTCAATAGACTTATAGGAGGACTTATGCTGCTTTCCCTTTAAACAGGATACACAGTGTTCTTGACACTGGTATACTTTCAAGGGTAGACCTCTGACCAAGCCCATTTTGTGACTTTATTTATGGTTTTAAAGTTCACATGGCCAAGTCTCCTATGCCAGAGATCAGTCTCTGAAGTTGATGCCTTTGAGAAGAAACAAGTAGTGTTGTTTAGTACTTTGTCTTTTTCAATGTCCACTTCATAGACATTGCCACATCTTTTAGCTATCAACTAAGTATGATCTTCAATGATCTTCTCTATCAACTTCTGGCCTTCTGGTGATATGATCTTGCATGCTGTCTTTGTGAAAAAGGAAGAATATCCTTTATCACACATTTGAGACACACTTAGCAAGTTGTACTCAAGGTTTTCAACCAGATTCACCTTGTCAAACTGTATTTTGCCAGAGGAGACATTGCCATGTCCTAGCACATATCCATTAGCATTGTTCCCAAAGGATACAAATCCTTCTCTTTGACTGATAAAGTTGTTTATCAGGTATCTGCATCCTGTCATGTGCATTGAGCCTCCACTGTCAACATACCAAATGCTATTTAAGCCTCTGGAGACCCTTTGCACAAAGTAGCAAATTAGTTAGATTTAGGAACCCAAGCCAGTTTGGCTTTGGGTTTTCTCTTAAGAACATTAACAGTTTGTTCTTGACCAGGTTGAGGAATCCATGCTTTTTTGGCAATGGATTTTTCTTCAAAAGCAATGGTGGTATCCTTTTGAGGACCACCATCAACCTTGGTCATCAGTAGTTGTACCATATTCATGAGATCTTTAATCTCAGCAGTTTGTGAAACTGCTGATGATGTAGGTCTAACTACTGAAAGAGAATTTTGAGAAAAAGATTTTTGTTGAGATTTCATCTTTTTCTGAGAAAAGGTGTTTGCTGGTTGCTGTTTCTTGGGAGAAAAAGTTTCTTCAAAATCATTTTTAATTTGTTTTCCCACAACCAGTTGTGAAATTTTCTTGTTGTACTAAATTTCTTTTCTATATCTGCAAAATTCTATCTTGTGGTTAAACAGACCACAGATTTCACATTCTTTTGCCTTTTCTTTTTCATTTGAAGGCAATTTTCTAACTGTTTTGATTTGTTTTAGGTCATCAGTAGTTTTCAGGTTCTCAACTCCTGATGTAGATGAAACTACTGATGGCTTAGAGTCAGATTTTATCAGTACTTCTGAAGAACTTTCTTTATGAGATTTTAGAATGTTTTCATGAAAAGATGTGCATTCTTTCTTTTCAGAAGTTTCACCTAAAACAATTTTTCTCCCATCTTCAGTTGTTTTGGGGGAAAAATCTATTGGTGTTTCAGTGTGATTGTATCCTATGCCAAACCTAACATTTGAATCACTTTGTTTGTTAAGCAGAAGTTGGTACCCTTTACAAGATTCTACCCATTTTTCCCAAGTAACCTTGGTGTCAGCAAGCTCTTTTCTGACATTTCCTAGGTCATCTATCATGATTTTAAGTTGTGCTTGGGTTTCAATAGCATTGTTAGTTAATTTAGAATTTTCTTTTGCCTTTGCAGCAAGTTTTCTTTCTAAATCACATTTCATCTGAGTGAATTTTCTCTCAGAGTCATTTGCTTTGCCTTGTAAGTGCACATTAGTCTCTCTTATGAGAGCAAAAGATTCTTTACATGAAGTTGTACAAAGTTTTGTTAAAGATTCTCTTGATACCTGAGACAGGGCAGATTTTGAGGTGCAGCCCTCAAATGCCATTAAGGCAAAGTTCTTTCTGCCATTGTCAGGTTCTCCCCAGTTGATGTCAAACATTTTGTTGTCTGCATCAGGATTGCATTAAGTAGTGTCAAAAGGAAGACTGCTCCAGTCAACATACCCTAAGGTGAACAAACTTTGTTGTGAGGGTTGCTGAGTCTGTGGAGGTTGTTGAGCAGCTGGAATGGGAGGGATTGATTGTTGGCTCTGCATCTGTTGAGCATGCATCTGTACATATTGTACTTGTGGCACATATTGGATTTGTGGAGCTTGTGCCTGTACAAAATGTGCACTCCCCTGTGTTCCATTATTCCTATTATAACTAGGGTTAAACTGATTTCCAGACTGAGATTGGTTATAGCTAGAGCTTCTACACTCTCTAGCAAAGTGTCCCAACTTTTGACACTTGTGACATCTAAGTTTAGACTTGTCAAAACCAATTTTTGTAGAACTTTTTAGTCCAGGAAATTTCCTTCCTGACCTTTTATAAAATTTGTTTGTTTTAATACTTAACATGGCCAGTTGGTGTAAGATGCCCATTTCTTCTAAGTCATCATTGCTGAAATTTTTTAAATCATCCATGATAAAACACATGTTATCAGCAGTTTAACTATATTCATCATTGTCATAGCCTGGGAATGATCTTTCTGATGAGATCCCAGCAGTTATGTCAATGTGGTCAAAAGATCCAAAACTATTTGAACAAGTAGGTGAATCTTGTCCCAATAGTGTTGTACTACCTGGTAGATAGTCATCAGCAGTTTTACCAGAACTTTGCAGTTTCTTCTTTTGATCAATTTCTCTTTCAAAAGTTAGCAATCTCCCATGTAATTTTGTAAGAGTGAGGGAGCTAAAGTCTGGTGAGGATCTGAGGACTATAGAGTATGTTTCCCATTTTCAGGTAAAGACCTTAAAAATCTATGAAGCATAGATACAGTTGTGTAGGTCTGACCATTTAATTTTAGCTCAGATATTAATGAGGAGAATCTTTCAAATTGTTGGTTTAAAGTTTCCCCATTTATATGAGCAAAATTTTCATATTGTTGAGCCAGGATTTCTCTGGTGTTGGCAATCACCTCTTTAGTTCCTCCAAACTGTTCTTTTAGGCAGTCCCAAAGCTCTTTGGCACTATCACAATGTAATAGTCCAGAGTAGATTTCATTTGGGAGTGCCATTGCCAACATAGAGAAAGCTTTAGCATCAAGCTCAAGTTTTAGGAAATCATCATCTGTATAGTCTTTTGGGTCTTTTGGTATTTCTTCTTTAATTTCAAGATTAATATTTACTGGTTTGTGAGGACCATATATCACAGATTTCCAGCAACCAGTGTTGGTCTGTGATAATGAATGTGCCATTCTCCTTTGCTAGATATTGTATTCATTTCTAACTAGCATAGCAGGTTTATTGGCAGAACCAGTATCATGAGGATCCATTTTAAAGAGTATTGATTTGTCAAATATCTTTTAAAGTGATGGATGTTGATAAAAGTGAACTTTTAATCCTTTATTGAATATCAATAAGAGCCTGTGTCTGATTCTCAATGTGTTAGATTGATATGTGATCAGATAAACCAGTGCTCTGATACCAATTGTTGGATCAGTAATGCTCTTGATGTATTGCTTGCTAGTGAACACTTATGTGTTTAGCAAGTTCAATCAGATTTGCACAGCGGAATGAATAGTAAAGTTACACTATCAACAGGAGTTATTACTCCCCCTGGATGTGTGAAAACTAAAGACAAGTTTAATGAGAATCTAAGTATTGAATGTGAATGATAATAAATACTCAAACAGATTCTCAATAACTGAAATGGAAATAACAATAATAAGCTTTGAAGGATTTTAGTTTCAATAATAATCAATGTCTAAAACAGAGGGATGAACCCATCTATTTAGAGACTTTACATCTACATGAACCTTGCCAAAAAGCAAGTCTGAAACAAGTTGCAACAAGTTGCATTCTTGGAACTTGCACAAAAAGATAAAGTAATACTAAACAAATAAACTACTGAAACATAAGGCGGTGGAAAGATTCTTGTACAAGTGCTGATGAATGACAAACTACTGATGAGTAGTTTGTCTTCAGTAGTTCTTTAGTGAACTGTCTGGTTAGACTTCAGAACTACTGATACTTCTTCTTCAGTACTTTGTTGAATCCTTCTTCAGTACATTAGTCTTCTTTCTTCAGTAGTTCTATACTTAGAATATTTGCAGAAGTGAATTAGACTAAGGTTTACAAAGGTGGTTTCCTCAATCTTTTTTGTCCTAACACGTGTTGATAAATATGTTAGAACTTGTGACCATGTTATAAAAAATAAAGACTTCATAACTTATACACACACACACACATATGAGTGTGCATGAGGATAAATAATACCATGAGAAGAACACATTTAATATTTGTCTTACATGCATTTTGTCGCATCTTAACGAACAATCTAATCTTGCTTTTTTGTTTAACTATAAATGGTGGAACAATTAATCAATACATGGTTAGATAAAGCTTATTAACCCAAAATAACCACCACCACATCACCACCACCTATCGCCGCCACCTCCTCTTGTTTTCTGTTTTTTTTTCTTTTGGCCCTAAGCACACCACCACATCCATCATTCTTCTTGTCTCTCATTCACACAACATGTTGGGTCTGCTGACCTGGAGAAGAACATATAATCTGAAAAGCCAAAACTACTATACATGATCTATAATAAAATCAGTGTTTTCATGTTACTTCTCCCAAAAGACTGTTGGCTTCTAACTGCTGTTCCCCTAACAACTGCTGAGTACAAGTGCTGATTGAAGAAACAACTGCTGAAGGTAAAGACTGTTGGAGCCAACAGCACTGAGGCTCCAACAGTGGATTGAAGCATCAGAGTTTTGCCCATAAGCTATTTAGTCATCAGAGCTTGCAATGTAACAGTGTCTATATTAAACAGTCGTTTTATGTTGTTATTTATCTGTTAGATGTCACTGTCCTAGGTGACGACAGTCGTAGGTCATCAGTGGTTTAGTTTGTCTATAAATAGAACAGTGCATGTACTGTTCTATTCATCACTCAAAACATTCTCTCAGACAAACAATCATTGAGTGGTCAAGTTGAGGGGGAGTAACTGTGTAATCATTGCAATCATTTGATTAATGAGAAACATTAGATTCGAAAACAATTATTCTCTTTGTTTTGATTTATAGTTTATTATTCCGCTACACTTTCCATATTAGTTTAACTTCTTTCATATTTCATTTACAAACAATCAAAAAAATCAAACTCAGATCCTAATAATTGGTATCAGAGCTTGGTCAATTAAATTCGATCTAACCAATCAATTTAATATAAACAGATCAGCTCACAATTATTGATATCGTTTGTTTGTCGGATTGAAAACAGAGTAATAGTTAATTTACGTTCAAAGTTTTATAAACAGACTTTGTTTTGCAAACAATCAGAGAATGGCTTCAATCAATCACGATCCACATAACACTGGCACGAACAACAAGCCACCGATGCTTGTCAGATCTGACTACAATATCTGGCAATGTCGAATGAGCCATGTTCTAGCTCAATAGAATACTCGTGTTGGAAGTCGGTTATCTTCGGACCACATGTTCCGACGGTGCCGAGTACCGAGGATCTCAAGATCCAAGAGCCAAAGAAATTAGAAAACTATTCCAAGCAAGATTTTCAGAAAATTGAGTTAGATGCTAAGGCCTTCAGTATTGTGGCCATGGCTCTACCAAATGATATCTATGTTGGACTGTTACACTGTAACAGTGCAAAGGAGTTATGGGATGCTTTGAAAGAACAATTTGGTGGAACTGAGGAGGTTATTGAAAACAACCGTGAAATACTTAACCAACAATATGAAACATTCAGTCATGTAAAGGGAGAGTCATTAACTCAACAATTTGAGAGGTTTAACTGTCTCATTAGTGAACTAAAACTGGTGGGTCTAACTTATCCTAATTCAACTTTGAACCATAGGTTTTTAAGATCATTACCAGACAAATTGGACACTATTGCTATAGTTATGAGAAACTCAATTGGTTTCAAGGACCTATCTCTGACCCCGCTTCATGGTAAGCTCTTGACCTAGGAGAGAGAGCTTAACCAGTAAAAGAAGCTTCAGGACTCTAGAAAAGTGTCTTATGATTATGTTTTTGGTAATACAACACTTTTGGGTCAGGATGAGGTGCCTGGTAATAATAAGGATTAGAGTTATGATCATTTCATTGACATAACTTCAGTGTTTAACTCTGGTTTTAACTCTGATTCTTATTCACCCAACTATGCTTTTGCAGCAAGTGGTGGTGATATCGACGCATCTGATAACATATCCTTTGTGTATAATGACCTTCAATACTTTGACCCTGATGATTTAGAAGAAATGGACATAATGCACCAATTAGCTCTGCTCAGTGTTAGAACTAACAATTTCTACAAGAGAACTGGCAGAAGATTTCCAGGGTTAGCAGGTAGGTCAAAGGTGGGGTTGGATAAATCTAAAATTAAGTGTTATAAATGTCATAGACTTGGTCACTTTGCTAATGAATGTAGGAGTTAACATGGTATATATATGATTACCTATCCAAATCAAAGGCCACAAACAAACACTTATCATGTTTCCCATAATACCCCTGGACCAAATGTGCAAAACACTGCTCATTTTGCACAGTCTTCATCCACTGTTCCTGTCCATTATGTCCAAACTACTGTTCCTCAGATTCACTATGTTCAAACCCCTATTGCTCAGGCACAAATGCCAATAACTGCTACTCCACCCTCTGCCCTTGCAGAGACCAGTCAACAGAGTTTCTTTACACAAGGCTTTGTTGATTGGGGCAGTTTACTAGATGAGTTAACAGAAGAGAATTTTGCTCTTGTTGCCAATGCTGAAAATGAACCAGAAAATTTTTGTTTCATGGCTTTGGACACAATAGTAGAAGAAGTTGAATCTGAGGAGGTGGTGTCTGAATCTGAAAATGAGACTAATGATATTGTTGATGCAGTAGTTCCAGATGAAAAGTCTAAAGAAGAGGTTGTGAATCTCTCAGATCCTTGGGGTGAAAATGATTGTGAGTGCAAGTGTGATTGTGCATTGATGGCTGCTGCTAAGGTATCTCCTCAAATCTTAAATGATTTGTGTTCAAACAAATGTGTAATAGCATTTTCTAACATTAAAGAGGTAAATGAAAACCTTAGAAAGAAAATTTTAGATGATGAAGTTCACTTTGAAAAACTTTCAAAAGAGTTAAAATCAAAATTGACTGAAAAAGAATATGAAATCAGCAGTTTAAAACATGAAGCATCTATAACCAAAGACCAGCTCCAAACTATGATAACTAAATATCATAGTTGTAAAAAGGAGCTTGAGTCCACCCAAGTTGAATGTGAAAAATGGGTGGAATCATGTAAAGGTTTTGAGATGCTCCTCAACAAACAGACCAAAAGTCATGTGAAGTTTGGTTTTGGTTTTGAAACCACTGCTCAAGCTTTTCAAAACACTGACAAAAGGGAACCAAAGTAAGTTGAGGTTGTTCCAACTAATTTGGAGGGTCAAGAAGTTAAAATCACTGAACCTAATGGTAAGAAAATTATTCTTGAAAAAACAGAGGGTTCCTCATCATTTACTGAACTTGAAAAGTATGAATTTAAACCTACTTGGTCAAATGAGTGTGATACTCTTGAAAACTTCAAACCAGTTGATTTCAAAACCCCTGATGGTAATAAAGCACCACAGGCAAAGGTCATTCCCTTTAAAGATCTTACAGCAGATGCTCAAACATCTGCTGAAAGGAAGGTTGAAAAAGGGAAAAAGAAAGAAAAGGGTGAGCACTTGTTTAGTGATTTCTGTGAAAAGAAGAACCATGTTACTAAAAACTGTTTTCTTCTAAAAGCATATGATATCAAAAAATGGAACAAGTGTGTGTGATTCTAAAGCCACATGCTCAATATGTGGTAAAAAGAATCACAAAACCAAAGAGTGTCTTTATCTCAAAAATTTTGATGTCAAAATACAAGAGTATAAGGCTAAAACTCTAGCAAGTCAAGTGGTTATTACTCCAAAAGGAAAGCCCAAACAGACTTATGCACCAACCCAAACATCTGTTACCAAAAGTCTTGAATCATCTCCTCCCAGGGATGTCCAAGTAATAGATGCTCCACCCTCAAACAAGTACCCAAGAGGATATGGACAACCACCTTGTCATAGTCTGTCACATGTTTATGAAGAGCCCAAGAGGCCTTCAAAACCAAGAGTGAACAGAAATCCCTATGGTTACTATCATCTGACAGGAAATGGTCAAACATCTGTTACACCAAGTGTTGATATACAAACACTGGCAAATGGTCATCAACAGTTGTTGAACTTGGTTCAAAAACTGGTTCAAACCACTGATCATTCTCCTAAGCTTGAGACTGAAAAGTCTGTGAACCCATCCAAAGCCAACTTGGCTTTGGACACTCACCAAAACTAATCCATTACTGATGTGCAGGGAGCTTATGCTTGCTTAGATAGGCTATTGTATGTAGATAGTGGAGGCTCCAGTCACATGGCAAGATGTAGAGCCCTACCTCTGGACTTTTTAACTCATGGAGGGGGTGATATATCTTTTGGTAATGATTCTAAAGGTAAAGTTTTGGGTTCAGGGACTGTTTAGGCTGGGAAACTCAAGTTTGAAAATATCAATCTTATTAATCTTAAATTTAATCTTCTTAGTGTTTCACAAATGAGTGACGAAGGCTATGGGTCATTCTTCACTAAGAAAACTTGTAAGATTATTGGGCCAGAAGTGGTTAAAAAGATTGACACCATCATAGCTGAGAGAAAAGCACAACTTGTTGCTCACAGGAGTGGCAATGTGTATGTAGTTGATATGTTGAAGGATAATCCTATGGCAAATGTCTGTATGTTTTCTGCTGCCTCCACTAAAGAGACAGAATTGTGGCATAGGAGACTTGGTCACAACAACCTTCAAACTATCAACTCACTCTCCAAACAAAGCCTTGTAAGAGGTCTTCCATCAAAGGAATTCAAATGTGATGAGCATTGTGTTTCCTGTTTAAAAGGAAAACAACATAAAAGCTCTTACAAATCCATTGATGAGTCCAAAACAAGTCAATGTCTTCAATTGTTGCACATGGACTGGTTTGGCCCAGTTAAAATCATGAGTCTAGGAAGAAAGAGATTCTGTCTTGTCATAGTTGATGATTTTTCTAGGTTTACATGGACTTACTTTTTACACTCTAAGGATGAGACTGCAGGTATTTTGAAGGACTTTGTCACCAAAGTTGAAAAGCAATATGACTTGCCAGTAAAAGTCTTTAGAAGTGACAATGGAACAGAGTTTAAAAATAAGGAGTTGGATGATTTCTATGTGTCAAAAGGAATTGTGAGGGAGTACAGCATTCCAAGATCACCAGAACAAAATGGGGTGGTTGAAAGGAAAAACAGGACTCTTATTGAGGCTGTAAGAACTATGCTAGCAGATTCTGGTTTGCCACTGTCCTTCTAGGTAGAAGCTGTAAACATTACTTGCTATGTTCAAAACAGAGTTTTAATTAACCCTAGACATCAAAAGACTGCTTATGAAATTTTGTTCAAAATCAAACCACTGATATCATTCTTCAAAATCTTTGCTGCCCATGTTTCATTTTAAATCTTAAAGATTCCATTTCAAAATTTGCAGCCAAAGTAGATTGCGGGTATTTTCTGGGATATTCTTCTACTACCAAGGCCTATAAAGTGTTTAACACAAGGACTAGGACAATAGAAGAAACTCTGAATGTAAAGTTCAATGAACTTTCATACCTAAAATTCCCAGCAAATCCTGCTGAACTGTTTGATTTAGGAAAATTCAAATTTGAAGATATCTCTACTAAAACTAACAGTGCTGGTATTCCACAGTCTCCACAACAAGATTACAGATTTGATGTTGTGATTCCATCACACTTCAAAGTCACTTCTGCATCAGGGGAAGCAGATGTTCAACATCTGTCAAAACTCTGTCACAGCTGTATCAACCACTGTTGATCAGTCTTACCCTCAAACCACTGCCTTATCCAGTTCAACCACTGTTCAAACATTTGTAGACAAAAGTCCAACCTCTGTTGACAAAATTCAGTCCAACTTTACACCACTTGGACGCATTCCCCCACTTCCATTTCAAACATCTGTTGGTACTACAGAAGTGCAAACAGATGTTACAACAACAGAGTCACCAAACCTCTATCCCTCACCTCAAAATGCCATCATACCATACCAGGGAGATTTTATCTACCTAAGAGCTCATCCACCAGATCAAATCATTGGCAACATTAGAGAGGGAGTGCTCAGAAGGATCCGATCCTCAAATATCTGTCTTTTTGTAGGCTTTCTATCTCTCACACAACCTGTCAAGTACCAAGAGGCACTGAAAGACAACAGTTGGGTAGAAGCCATGCAGGAAGAGCTCCTTCAGTTCAAAAGACAACAAGTATCGGAACCTGTACCACTGCCAAAGAATGTCTGTCCAATTGGCACAAAGTGGGTCTTCAAAAACAAAACTGATGAAAGGGGTATAGTTGTCAAGAACAAAGCCAGGCTTGTGGTTCAAGGCTTCAGACAAGAAGAGGGGATAGACTATGATGAAACCTTTGCTCCTGTAGCTAGGATAGAAGCTATCAGACTCTTCCTAGCCTTTGCTGTCAACCACAACATCAAGGTGTATCAGATGGACATCAAATGTGCATTCCTTTATGGCAAAATTCAGGAGAAAGTCTATGTATGTCAACCACCTGGTTTTGAAGACACATTCCATCCTGATTATGTCTACAAGCTCAACAAAGCTTTGTATGGACTAAAACAAGCACCAAGGGCTTGGTATGAAACTCTTTCCACCTTTCTCTTATCCATTGGTTTCACAAGAGGTAAAATTGATAAAACTTTATCTCTAAAATGGAGAGGGGAAGATTTAATGATTGTTCAAATATATGTGGATGACATCATTTTTGGATCCACATGTAACAAAATGTGTGTAGAGTTTAGGGAACTCATGACAGTAGAGTTTGAGATGAGTGCTATGGGTGAACTTCAGTGCTTCCTTGGTCTCCAAGTGAAGCAACTGCAAAATGGCACATTCATTCACCAAAACAAGTATGTTAAAATCTTACTAACAAGATTTGAGATGAATGACTGTAAGCCATGTATTACACCCATGAGCACAACCAAGCTACTCACTATTGACGACAAAGGTGAACTAGTTGATCAGACACATTTTAGATGTATGATTGGGTCTTTATTGTACCTAACTGCATCAAGGCCAGACATTATGTTTGCCACTTGTGTCTGTGCAAGATCCCAGGCATCACCTAGAAAGTCAAATCTTATTGCTGTGAAGAGGATATTCATATACCTAAAAGGTGCTCCCACACTTGGTATCTAGTATCCTGCTAATGGAAACATTGAGCTTTCAGGTTATTCAGATAGTGATTTTGCTGGCTGCCATACAACAAGGAAGTCCACATCAGGTGGGTGCCAATTTCTAGGGAATGCCTTAGTCTCCTGGCAAAGCATAAAAGCAAGCAGTTGTTTCCACCTCAACAGCTGAGGCTGAATATATTGTTGCTGCAAGCTGTACAACCCAACTCATGTGGCTTCAAAATCAACTACTGGATTTTGGTATAACTGCACTAAGGACTCTACTCATGCTGGATAGCCAAGCTGCTGAAAATATCATCAAATATCCAGTCTCTCATTCCACCACAAAGCACATTGACATCATGCATCATTTTGTAAGAGATAGCTATGAAAAAGGTTTGATTTCTCTGCACCATGTTCCAGCAGAGGATCAGCTAGCAGATGTGTTGACAAAAGCTTTAGACACATCTACCTTTGAAAAACTAATATCTCGGATTGGTATGCTAAACATGGATTAACAACAAAAATGTTTTCTTAAATAAAAACATTAAAATGTTTTCAGAAAATCAAAATCCATCATTAAAAATAGCTTGTGGTTGAAAACTATGCTAAAGATAAAACAACCACTGTTTCATCCATTCTTTCATCTGTTGGTTGAAAAATCTGTTTCAAACATCTGATCAGATAAAACAATTGTTTTCCACTATATATATATATATATATATATATATATATATACTTATATACAAAAAAACTCTCAACAGCTGTTTGCATCACTCAACAGCTGTTTGCCACGTATGCTCCATCAGATGTTTGCCACGTCTGCTCTCAAAAGCAGAGCTTTGGCCACATCAGCGGTTTCATCAGAGGCTATAAAAACCTTGTTTTCCCCCAACAGTTGTTACACTATTTCATTGTATTCAAAATACTGAAACCGCCTTCTTCAACCTCAAACCCTCATACAAATTCCTTCCATCATTTGACTCGAACTCCATTAAAATGGATCTTCAAGCAAAAGCTCCTCACAATTACCTTCACCGCTGATGCACCAATATATATTGATACTCTTCAAGAATTATGGTTAAATGCTGAGTTTCTACTTCAAGACAAAAAGCCTACAACCATTATTTCAAAAATTGGAGAAACAAATATCACCATAACCCGCCAACTCATATCCACAACCTTCTCTCTGAATGACTTGGAAGGTAAGGACTCTTTTCCTAAGGCTGAACTTCACACAGAGTTTCAGGAAAGGGGTTATGATTCACAGATGACTGGATCAACACTTTACAAAAAAAAAATTCCCACCAGTCATG
This sequence comes from Ambrosia trifida, assembly GCA_028751855.1. NCBI lineage: Eukaryota > Viridiplantae > Streptophyta > Magnoliopsida > Asterales > Asteraceae > Ambrosia > Ambrosia trifida. The sequence goes on along the minus strand of CM054124.1, from coordinate 21,190,534 downwards.
AAAATTTTCTTTCATACACTCCTTAGCTGTCTCTCTGCTAAAACCACTTCTTTCAATGAAATCCCATTGCCAACAAACCAGGGTCTGCTCCAGCTCCACAATAACCCACTGATCAAACCACTGCTAATGCTGAAACTGCCAAAGCTGGTAAGGCAAAAGAGATTGATAACTCTGCCAACATCATTGCTGAAGAGGCTGCTGAAGCTAGGCTAAAAAGGTCTGATATATTGGAAGTCAAGGTAGAAGCTCTAGTCCAAAAGAAACAAGAGCAACAGCAAGAAGTTGAAGATGTTGGCTCCTCTAAAAGGAAGAAAATGTCTGCAAAACATGCTAGGCAACCACCATCCAAAACCAAAAACTCTGCTCCCACAACTGCTGCTAGAACCACTACTACCACCAAAAATCTTCTACCACCACAACCACTAATCCAACCACTGAACCCACTACAATAACCACCAATACACCAATTATAACCATGCCAGCCACTTCACCATCACAACTCCAAACATCTGCTGGTCCTGCACAAGTGCTCAACAGATGTTAACACAACCACTACTATTCAAACACCAACGTCACCTCTGATCCTGTACAAAAGGAAGAGAAAGTCAACCTTTGTGGTACAGGATGAGAATATAGAAACCACACCACCTCCCACTTCAACACCAAAATCTGCACCTATTCCAGCCATTCCACTTACATCTTTTTCACCACACACTTCCCATTTTACTTCTTATAAACCACCACCATCCATCACACCATTGGTTGCTCAGTATCCTCTTGAGCTTGATCTACTCAAGGGGGAAATTCAATCCTTCTACAATACTAAGGATCCATCAAAAAGAACCTTCCTATCTCTCCCAAATTTTCCTGTTCCCAGAAACATAGAACAATACCCGAAATTTAAAGCAGAACAGACTGATTTGATCATCAAGGAGAGATGTAAAGGGAAGGATGATAGGAGTGCTCAGGGCATCCATTCAGCAGAGCTTAGCAAACTGAGAAGGATTGAAGATTTTGCTAAGACCCTAAGCAATTCCATGCCAAACATGCCTCTCAGCAGTGATTTGGAAAAGGTAGTTAGGGAATCTATATTTGATCAGATCTTGGCAACCATGCCTTACAAAGCAAGCAAGAAACAATTTGCAGGCTGGACCACTCATGCCCTTCAAGAAGAACTTTATAGAATTGAAGAGATGATCAAGAATCCTACTTTAAAGGCCTCTGCCCCTGATTTCAGAAAAGGCAGAGACCCAGCCAGAGCTTTGAAGTATAATAGAATGAGGGAAGAAATTGTGGCTGCTAAGTATGGAGAAATGAAGTCTGTAGATGGTCTGAGCTGAGGCTGGTTGAAACTTACATAAAACTTGAAGAGAATAGAAAGACTGATCCCACTCTAGCAAGAAAACCAATCTACTCTGATGCACCAGTGGTTAAAAGATCTCAACAGGCCTTTACATTTGACAGCCTACTTGAAACATCAGACCTGTCAGTTGCTGCCAAAAGACAGTACAAAAAGCAGAAGGAGATGTCAAAAGAAAATCAAAAGAAGTTTGCTGATACATTTGTGAAAGAAGGGATCTTCAACCAAGTCCACTACTTTTCTGATCCCATTTCTGAAGAACTCAGAAGAATCATTGGGAGACCTCCATCACCAAACTCATCTAGAATAAATCTGCAACTCAAGAAATCCTCAGGTTCAAAAATTCTAAAATGGAAGGTCAACAAAGACACCCATGAATTGACTTTGCTCAGATCTGATGGAGAGGCTTAGAAGTTAGGAATGGATGATGCATATGGTCTGTGTGCAGATGATCTCCAAGACCTTCTTAACTTAGAGCTTGAAAGAGATGCTGAAGACCTTTTCTCATTAAACTTTGAATTACAGTTCAAAGAGCAAATTAGAGAAAGTCTGATGAGGAATAAAGATCAGCAATAAAGGTTGAGTTTTGGCATCATCTGTCCTAGGGAGATTGTTGGGTCTGCTGACCTGAAGAAGAACAGATGATCTGAAAAGCCAAAACATACTATACTTGATCCATAATAAAATCAGTGTTTTCATGTTACTTTTCCCAAAAGACTGTTGGCTTCTAACTGCTGTTCCCCTAACAACTGCTGAGTACAAGTGCTGATTGAAGAAATAACTACTGAAGCTAAAGACTGTTGAAGATAAAGACTGTTGGCGCCAATAGCACTTAGGCTCCAACAGTGGATTGAAGCATCAGAGTTTTGCCCATTAGCTGTTTAGTCATCAGAGCATGCAATGTAACAGTGTCTGTATTAAACAGACGTTTATGTTGTTATTTATCTGTTAGATGTCACTGTCTTAGGTGACGTCAGTCGTAGGTCATCAGTGGTTTAGTTTGTCTATAAATAGAATAGTGCATGTACTGTTCTATTCATCACTCAAAACATTCTCTCAGACAAACAATCATTGAGTGGTCAGGCTGAGGGGGAGTAACTGTGTAATCATTGCAATCATTTGATTAATGAGAAGCATTCGATTCGAAAACAATTATTCTCTTTGTTTTGATTTATAGTTTATTATTCCGCTGCACTTTCCATATTAATTTAATCTTTCATAGTTCATTTACAAACAATCAAAACAAATCAAACTCAGATCCTAACACAACACTAAACCACTTTCAGTGTGATATCAAATCACTAACACACATATCAACCTTCATCTTATGGATTGTCACTAATCACCTAATAAGATTCCTTAAACTAGATATGATGTTAAACCAAAATAGATAGATTTCCTAAACGTCACTAACCAATGCTAGATTACTTGCCTAAACTAACACATTAGATCCCCTCTTGGAAGCTTGTAAGTTGTCGCCTCCCCCAACCCATAACCATTCCTTTTGCTTCCAAATCACTCCATAATCCTATGGTATGTCTTTCATTTTGATAGAATTAGTATGAGAGGTCACATGGATTAGAATTGCATCTAATCTAAGACTACTAACCAAAATAGGATGATTCCTATAATCACAAGTATCCATGGAAGATCATTATCCAAAAATAGCTTCCTTTTCCTTGATATTTTCGGCTCGAAGAGGACTCAAAGAGAACCTTCCCTTTTCCTTCCAAATTTTCAGCCAAGAACACATCAAGAGACACCTTCACCTTTTGCCTATGTTCCCTTAATCACAAGAAAGTAAGATTATTAGTTTAAATCATGTGTTTAGTCATCCAAAGTGACAAGGGATTAGATGATAAGTCACATTGACTAGATTAGCATCATTCTAAGACTACACAGTAACATAGAAAGATTCTTAAGAAACACAAGGATCCATGGTAGTTGACTTACCAAAGTTGTATCTCCCTGCACCTCCCTCTCCCTCTCTCGCTGAATTTCTCTCTCTCTCTCTCTCTCGGCACTCTCCCTCTCAATCTCTTCCTCTCTTTTCCTCTATAAATAGGACCCTTGGTTGATAACTTGTTTGTTTATCCCACCTCCCTAACTCACTTGCAAACACACACATCCTCTCAACACTTAGTCACCTAGTTCCAAGCCTCCTTTGAAAACTAAAGTGGTATGTAACTCAACCTAACTTGTTATTATTCCATGTTTTAATTAGATTGTTTAACCAAGTTCATGAATCACCTTTTCACAAGTCTAAAATTTATTAAACAAACTTGGAACTAGATGATATGCATATGTGTGTGTGTCGCATGGAAATATATATGTATGCGTGTGTGTACACGCGTGTATGTGTATATATATATTTATATGTCCGAATGTGCGAGTGTCTTACTTTACATATATATATATATGTGTGTATGTATTATATAGAGATATGTATGTATGTATTTTTGATTTATAGGAATATGTATGAGTGTATGATGTATATATGTATGTATGTGTCTATGTATATACGTGTGTGTGTGTATATATGGTATATATGGGTATGTATGTAAGGGTGTAGATACCATGGACATGAATGCTTGTGAGTGTGAGTCGAAACACACACATATATAGATATATATATATATATACGAGTGTGTATATAGATATAGGTATAGAGGCGTGTGTTGAAGAACACCTATATGGAGTCACATATGATTTACAAATAAATATAACACATATGGTCTTATGAAAAGCGTGTTTTATAACTAAAAACATATGTTAGAAATCAATGGTTTTGAAAAGGGTTCCTTACATGATAAAACAACTATTTTCCAACTCTATTCATAAAGCATAAGAGTCACCAATAAGATTAATCAACATACTATAAAAGATTGGGTAAACCACAAATTATTATTATTATTATTATTATTATTATTATTATTATTATTATTATTATTATTATTATTATTATTATTATTATTATTATTATTATTATTATTACTATTATTACTATTAAACTATGTATTAATTTCAAATGACATGAATAGTGCAGCCCCTCTCTCATTGGTTGAGAGGGGCGGTGGTGCTTAATATTTTTTTTTTCATTTCAACATTTTTGATTAAGATTAAATATATCTGGTGCTTAATATTATTATTATTCATCTCGAGTGGTGGCTGCGAATCATATAAATAACTACAAATGCGAATCATTGAGTGGCGACTGTTGTGAGGACGTCCCGACCAGCTGCAAGTACGTCCCTGACTGCTGCGTGGACGTCTCGGACTGCTGCGCGCTGGGGCGTATAAGCGGTGCGACACGAGGCTGCATCTCCAAGTGGCGATAAATCTCCTGCTGGCCGGCAACCAACCAGCGTAACACATCGTCCGTCTGCCTATGCCACTGGCGCGACTCGGCAGGCTCTACCGCAGCCGCACGAACATCCTCCCTAATCTCCGCAGGAAACCTAATGGAGTGATAAACGCGCTACTGAACCTGCACGACATCAGGCTCCGGATCAGCCGTCTCGACCTCCCTCCCAGTGCCACCCCCTCCGCCTTAGCAACATAAGCCAACCCAACCTCAACTGCATCACCTACAAGGTCGTGGTGTACCAACGGCTTCGGTACAAACGGCTCACGATCCTGACCAATCAGATAGTAGATGGGTAGTTTATCGTTAGTCTTCCCTGCACAACTCATCTGATTCAACGTCGTCTGACCTAATGGGCTGAAACAAATAAATCTAAACATTAATAATAATAATAATAATAATAATAATAATAATAATAATAATAATAATAATAATAATAATAATAATACCTGGGCATTAATGGCGGAGGCAGACGCTCGTCAACAAAAGTAAAATATCGTCTGGCATCACAATGCTCGGCGATCCTGCTGATCATCCCCCCGCATGCGATGCTTGACCTCACCTGCTTAATGGGAAACGAGGCAAAGTACTCGGCAACGCACCGATGCAGGGCACACGACGTTCCCGTTATAATACAATATAAGTAGAACAAGCCTGACTTTGTGACCCGCTTATTACTATTGCACCGTGTCGTGAGGGAATAGCTAATGCAACGGTGAATGTAACAAATCACGGGGTCACGAATGCCGGTGGCCTTGTCACACCTCTCCCTGCACAGGATAATAATAATTTAAATAACAATAATAATAATAATAATAATAATAATAATAATAATAATAACAATAACAAGAACAACAGCAACAGCAGCAGCAGCAGCAACAACAACAACAACAATAATAATAATATTAATAATAATACTTCTGCTCCGGGTTCCCAAACTCTGGACTACCTATGGTGGGCCACCACGCATAAAGCACATCATCAGGCGCAGTAGATACAGCCGTAGTGTAAACATCATGAGCAAACTCCTCCTAAGTGTACCACTGGGTTTGCACAACCCACTCATCCAGAGAATAACCTTACTCAATGCCTATAATAGAAAACTAGATCTCCGGCGTACTCCGCTTACGATCCGCATTAGCCTTTAGTGGCCGATAGCGAAAAGTGGATATGAACTCTATCGCAAACGGCTGATGCGACGGCGCGTTGCAGTCGCCAAATAACCTGTCCCATGGGCTACCTACCGGAATCCATTGTCGTGCCCTCTCCTCTGCAATCGATCCCTCCAGGACCTCCCTAAGAGAGTCTCAACAAATCCCCCTCGATCTAGCAATTTTCTTTTCCTGCAACCTCTCAAACGTTTTTTGCGACTAATCAAATCGCAGGAATTTGCAGTGCTCCGAGTCGCGGAGGTCCCCCCTGCCATGGGGTCGGCCCCCTGAACAACGGGCTCGTCCTCCTCATCTTCCATAACTACAAAAGCAAAGATTTTATAAAAAAAAAATTGGGCAGAGTTTCCCCTGTTTTCGTTCAAACCAGAGAACACAAGTTCTCTACAAATTTCCCAAAATCAACGCCTAAACTAATAATAGTTTAGGCGTTTCATTTCCTAAACTATTATAGTTTAGCCGTTTCAAAGGAAGCGCCTAAACTATCCTATAACATATTAACAATATAAACATATAAACAAACGCCATATAAAGATTGACATTGTAACATATGATACACGATTATCTTTTTTTAAATGACTAATTACTCTCCCCTTGTCACCTTTAATTATTCTCCCTTTTTTTCACCTGTGGGATGATCGAACCCTTGACCCCTTTCTTTACATAGTCACTCCCACACCACTGGGCCATGGCCTCAGTATACAAACTAATGTAGTATAATTAAGAACCATGTAAACAAACGCCATTTACTATCCTACAACATAATCACAGAAACAAAATATGCAGAAAAAAAATAAACAGAAAAAAATAAACAGAATTCTGAAACTTTGATGGCTTATTGGCTTCACATATTCAAAATGCAACAACATAATCACAGAAAAATAAACAGAAAAAAAAAATCAAACCTAATTTTAAGATGGTGGTGAAGGATTGTGGTGGATGGTGATGTTGACGATGGTGGTGTGGTTGAAGGATTGTCGTGGATCGTGATGTTGACGACGGTGGAAGGTTGTGGATTGTGGTGGTCAGTAGTAATGTTGACGGTGGTCGCGGTGGAGGATGGTGGAGGGTTGTGGTGGTGTTCCTCGGTGTTGGATGGCGAAGAGGGTAGGGTTTGAGGAAATGACCAAATTAAACAACAGAGCAGAGTTTTAAAATTTTCAGATGAACCTACGGCCTGTAAAGACCTATACGGGGCCGTATGTGTTAAAAAAAATTAAAATGACTTTGGCCGAGGTTCGATATAGGGTCTATTATAACACACACACATCACACTTAAAACCAATATGGGGACCATCTGGGCTACCAGTTCGCTGGTTTCCCTATTGGGAAAAAATATATAACTTATATACACATATTCCCCAAATTATGGGGATTCAAATTGATGGTGGATCCCCAAAGAACTATGGCCTGTAGAGTAGAGGTCTCTACGTCCCATAGAGAGCCTCTACAACCCATCCTCCAAACATCTACGGCCCGTAACGATCTTTACATCCCGTAGATTGGTGCTCTTCTATGGGCCGTAAAGGTCCTTACGTTCCGTATATTAAGTAGGTGTTTTGTATTGTATTAGTTTTAAACATGTTGTTTGAGTTTTTTTTTATAAAAATCTTTTTCATTTCTTATTGTTAAGGTAAAATAGCATAAAAACATTTTTTTCACTTAATAAATCTTTATACATTATAAAACAACGTTACACTAGACTACCAGTTAAGTCAAACCACTCTCTTTCACCGCTCGTATTACTTCGATGTAGCCTATGCCCCTGATCTAGATGATCCCTATATAGCGCCAACCATGGGTTTTCCTATTCAATTACCCAAGTCAACCATGCTCCATTCGGATGTGGCATTGGAGCGTCTTCTGCTGGCTGAAGCATGATGAAGTGATTGGTACATGGGCCATCGATATGATACGATGTTCAGGTAGGTCATCAAGATGAGTGAACAAAGGGAAGAAAGTTGGTCGCTTCATTAGCATAGAGGAGTTGAAGAACCACACCAAATTTCTGACAAATAAGTAATCCGGTGCTAGGCATATCCATCCATTTTACATTGGGCGCTTGTCCCACTCCCGCCCAATCTAATGTCAAGTATATGTGGTCATACCAGCGAGGTCTCCATTTGTGGAGAACCATCAACCACTCCTGTTCGCGTGTACTCGTCATCTCTCCTAGAAGAAGTTAGCAGATCAAATACTAGTCTTCCTCTTCAGCATCTAAAGACACTACTACATATCGAAACCCACAGTTACTATCCGGCTAAACATCTTGAATGTGCGTGATAAACTGTCGATAAAGGGGATGAAGCCAACGCTTAATTTTTTTTATCGCCAATTTATACCTGTCACCATCAAACAGTAGGAAATCATGATTAGGGGGTGTGTACATAAGTATGTATGTATGAATCATTATTTATGTACCTGTCCCCCACTAACAGTGGAAAATCTTCATCACGTATACTCATTTTGTCTTTAGCTGGATCTGATGGCCTACGTCTTCTAGCAGGCTCGTCCTCCTGCAATGGATAATAAATAATAATAATAATAATAATAATAATAATAATAATAATAATAATAATAATAATAATAATAGTATTTTCTTTCGCATCCTCTTCCTGTTTTTTTATTCTGTGATTTGGTAGTTGGGCGCCCGTGAGTATTTTTTTTACCTCAGGAGGTTAATGGTCAGTCATACTTGGATTCACCACCGAAATTATTTTCGACAACATATTTCTTTGAACCCGCGGTGATTGTGACTTTAGTTTCTCTTTGACTTTTTCCCACTCACTCGCAAGGTCGTGTTCCCCGCCAACTACTTCCGGTTGATAACACAATCGTGTCCGGAAGACGTCTACTTCGGACAACTGTATTTTTATTCCTGTATTCAATAATAATAATAATAATAATTAGTAAAGTAATGGTATTACCTTTATATATACGAATGTAATCGACATGCACACGGCAACTCACATGTAACATTGTGTATTTTCTTTTCCCATAATTTTTTTTAAATAAAAATTCTCATATTTTTTCCAATTGTACCTTGTTCCCAATTTTGAAAAAAAAATAACATTTCTTCATCTATTCTTATTACGCCTCAAAATTTAACAATTACTGTATTTCCTACTTTTATTTCATCATTTTATAGTTATATAATTAAAATGTAATGTGTTTCTAAAATATATATATAATAAATGTTTGGAACAAGGGTCAAACCCGAGTCCCAAACCGGTTCATACCTATCACCCAACGCAAAAACCAGTAGACAAAGATAGGTGTTAGTTTTAAAACTGATTCGAATTACATTTAATAAGAAAACAAAATTTCATCCAAGTCAAAACCAAAAGTCAAACCGACAACAATTCAACCAAATTTACTTAATTATATGTCTATCAACTTAATTTAGAAACTATCGACCATTTATGCATTGAAATCGTGATTGATTGTTGACTGAATCGACGGAATTTGAGGATTTTTATTCAAACTATTGACCTGTAACTATTGTAGGTAATTAAACATCAAATTCGCTAAAACTGATATAAAATCTCTATGCCTTAACCATTTTCGGAACCCTCTGTCTTGATTCTAACCATCACTTTCACCAAACAAACAAACACCCATCAGTCAGTTTTCTTTTTGTTTGGCCGTCGGCCACTTCACCTCCAATCCACAACCAAATCTCGATGATAACCAGCAAGCATTATATGTGTTTTAAACGCATGCAGGTATGTAATAAAAGCCCTCTATCGGTTGTTGCTTACAGCAACGCTAAGGTAGTCGATTGGTCGAGCTAAATAGTTTGGGTTTATAAGATGAATGATTTGGGGAAACTTGCTAAGGAAGGTTATGAGTTATAAGTTTTAATCTGGATTTATAAGAAGACAAAACACCACAGCCGAGTTGTCTGTGCGCCTTGTTTCAAAGACTATGTCCTTGGTTCGATCCAAGTGGTCAGCTGCATTTTTTTTTCATTTTCTTTTCTTTTTTTTGTTTGTTTTCTCATAATAAACCATTTTAACACTATATATATAAGTTTTACATTATACGCACTATGTTTTAAATGTAGAAATCTTTATATAAATCTTATTATTGTTGGATTTATAAATAATAATAATAATAATAATAATAATAATAATAATAATAATAATTTAATTTATTATTTTAAACATTCTTGATTCATGATTTCTTTAAAAAAATTAATTTAATTGATTCAAACGCCAACAGTTTTTTTTTTTTTCCAATAGCTCAAAAATACTATTTATCATTTTCTAAGTTGTATCCGAAAATATGCTTATAAACTCCACAATTTGACCTTAATAATCGTATTCGTAAGGTGTATTAAATTCCAAAGCTTTATACTATAATAATAAACTCTTTTTATACAAATATCATCGCATTTTTTGTCTTGTTTAAAATATCTCAATTCGAATTCCTGAAAAAATTATCTTGTGAGTCAACACTCAGAATTTATCCCCAAACGTAAGAACCCTAACCACTCGATCTAGAAAACCTTAGACTTTATGGCTTGTTTATCCTTAGACTTTACTTGTATTATCTAGGTTGACTTCTCGTGAATAATCTTGCTAGTTGTTCATTGCATATTGTATACTTATTTTCTTGCTAGAGGTGAGTTTACATAGTCCCTTTTTACTATTTTACATTTTTGGGGTGAAACATGTTACATTCTCATATGCAATTCAACATAAGTGCCTATGTGTGATTTCTATGTTGCATTATGTTTTAAACAATACTTTGGTAAACACAATTAGACTCGCGTAATCATTAACACTGCACAAGCCGACGATACACAATGATAGATCTATTGGATTGACAACCCCACCCGGATACGTGGACCCCAGATATGGGAAACGTGGGTGATTGTTATCGAAACATAAACACAAATGAGTGAACCATATGTGCATGGGATGGACCACATCAAACACGTCACAAGGGTTGATTATGCAAACGCTTTACCTAGTAGTTTGTTTTCACATATGGACTAGAATTGTCATGACACTAGAATCTCACAAGTTTTATATTCATGACACAATATTTAAACCTATTTAATTCTCACCAAGTTTTGTTGACCCAAAAATATTTTCCAACATAACATGTTTCAGGTTATAGTGTTGCTAGAAGACTAGAGCGCACGCTTGAAGAGTTATATTTAGTGTTTCTCATTTTATGTACTATTTTTTTTGAACATATGTATGTATTCATTTAATGAGATTAGGTTGATTATTGAAACTTATTATATTACCACGAGCTACTGAAAAATCATCACTACGTGGCACCTCGATGCTTTTGCCATGGGGTGTTACACCACAACTCATGAAAAGCTGGTGACCACAACTCTTTCTTCTTTCCCTTAACATCTCTATATTTTTTAACTCAGTTAGCAACAACTCGATCGATGCATGGGAAATTTTACCGAGTAGGTCCTCAAAAATCGGTATGTCATGGTGCACCTTTTTCACCAACAGACTCTCTTCAAGCGAGTGGTTTATTACTATCTGTTATGACGTTACCACTTCGTCTACAATCATCACAAGTTTGTGGAACGAGTTGTTAGGCCCCTTAATGTGCATCTTAAACCTTGAATGCTGGCTCTCAGCTCTGTTGGTCGTATACTGACCAAAGTTGTAGTTTGTGTCTGTCCATATAGAAACAAACCTTTCTTTATAGTCACTCATGGGAAATTTTACCGAGTAGGTCCTCAAAAATCGGTATGTCATGGTGCACCTTTTTCACCGACAGACTCTCTTCAAGCGAGTGGTTTATTACTATCTGTTATGACGTTACCACTTCGTCTACAATCATCACAAGTTTGTGGAACGAGTTGTTAGGCCCCTTAATGTGCATCTTAAACCTTGAATGCTGACTCTCAGCTCTGTTGGTCGTATACTGACCAAAGTTGTAGTTTGTGTCTGTCCATGTAGAAACAAACCTTTCTTTATAGTCACTCAGCCAGACCCTTTCTAAATATTCAAAAAAATCTGTAAAAAATAGAACAAAGATATTGTTAATGTGTGTATGAATGCTTTTAAACTAAATTAATATAATATGTACCAGATCGATGGTCCTGACATAGTCGTATGTAGAGTCGGTCTAGCTAGTGGTCGTAAAATTCCGGAGATGAAGATTTACAGAGTGGCTTAAAAGATTTCACAAATATTTTCCAGTCTTCATCTCCAAATGCTTGTCTGCAGTGCTTTAATATATATCGTTGAATATATCACCTGCATAATAATAAAATAAAATAATAATAATAAAATAATAATAATAATAATAATAATAATAATAATAATATGTATATGTATATGTATATTCTGCATAACAACTTCGAAGCTGCTGGGAATACTATGTCGCATGCATTCATCAACACTTTCTCACACTACTAGAAAAACACCCTTTCTTGACATTCTTTTTATGACATACATGTATTTAATGACATAAAAAAGTGTATGTCATAAAAAAAGTGTCATCTTTGATAAAAACTATTAAATTCTTGACATTTTTCTCTGCGTGTCAACAATTTTCCGTCATAAACTAAAAAAACATGACAGTAAACACAAATGAGTGTCATGATTTTGTGTCAAGAAAATTTGAATTCCCTCCACTCTCCTCTCCTACACACCTCCCCATAAACCCTCCTCTCTCTCTCTCTCTCTCTCTCTCTCTCTCTCTCTCTCTCTCGTAACAAAACACAAAGATCTGGATAATCCTAAACAGAAATCCTTCTTCAAAAGAACAAAACCCTAAACATAAATCCTTAACATTCTTCGATGATCCGCATAATCTCTTCTTATTCATTCGGCTCACGTATTCATCTCTGCAACCAATGATGACTAATTCCAACACCAAATCCAAAATCAATGCCGCCAGAGAATGGACTGTCGACCATAAGCTTCGTTCCGTCGGTAATTTCCTTTTCCTTTTTCTCCTTTAAGTTGTCGTTTTTATTCTTCTAATTTATATAAAATTGGGGTTATTTCTATAAATTTGATTGATTGTTGAATTAGTGCTTTATGTTTTTTCTTTTCAGAGGGTTATGAACCCCTTGATTCGAGTAGTGAGTTTAAAATGAACAATTGTAGTTTGATGCAATAGATCGAGTTTCTATGATGGTATATGTTTTTCGTTTTAACTTTTGGAGCTACGATGGGCTTTTGAAAGCTAAAACCTAGTACAAAAGCTATAAATCACTCGTAGATATTATTGTTACAGTGTATTTGTCAAAGTTTAAGTTATTTTTTTCACTGTTTTTGACAACTAGAGTTATGAATTGTTTTCTTGATTTTAAGTTGAATCCCTGTGAAAATGGGCGATAGCCTTCATGTTTTCTTTTGTTACTTATTCTTCAAATGCCAAAATTTGATATATGGATTTTGTTAACGGTTAATCACTATACCACCCGTTCACCAATGGGTTTTCTTTTGTAGCATTTTCAATGATGTTTGATGTAGCTATCAATCTTTTCTCCTATCACCGGCACCCCTCATTTCACATTTGGTCTTTTAAGTCAAGAGTATAGCTCTTGATTTTTTAAAATGGAACACATATTCTCTAATTTTTTTATATTAGCTGTTTACGAGATTAAATTCTTTTGTGTATGATGTATATTTAATATTTTAAGTATATAGCTTTCATAGGGAAGTTGAAAGCTGAACCATTATGGATGAATTATTGTTTGTAGGTGGAAATCATGAAGCTTGACTTTAGCAGACTAGAATCAAGTGCACCACTCTACGGGGGAAGTAATGAGTTGCTTTGTGATGGGTTCTCAGTTGCCCCTTCATTTGACCTTCCAGTTACATCAGATGTGAGATTCTTGACTTCGTTTTCTCCTACTGTCCTACAATGCTTGTTTCTTTTACCATGAAATTGATGAATTTATTAATGTGCTGAAAACAAACTTTAATTCCTTGCTCCAGTTTGATGGATTCCTGAAGAATTCTATCCAAATGGTAAAGCCGGCAAAGGGAACAACGACCTTGGCTTTTATCTTTAAGGAGGGTGTGATGGTTGCTGCTGATTCCCGAGCAAGCATGGGAGGCTACATCTGTATGTACATCTTGTTCACTCTGAAAAGATAATTTGTTTTTATTTTTTTATAATATCGCATTACACCTAGACGCTATGTCGTTATTGTGGTAATGATAACTTGGTCGAAGTTAAATTGGTCGAGCTGCTGCAGGGTATTAATCGGCCTTCTATTACCAAAGGGAAGGACCGTTGGGTTTGGGGTGAGGGTGGGCTTCGTGGAGTCGAAGTTAAATCAAACGGGCGCTGCAAGAAAATTCTGTAGCTGTGGAAGTCGCTTGGTGCAGCAGATTTTGTGGGTGCCAAAAAGGGTTTGGGTTTTGGCATGGCGAGCGGCTTTGGGCAGAATTCCAACTAGGGACACGCTCCTTAGGCGGAACATCACCGTGGATCAGACACGTGGCCTATGTGCGGAGGCCAGTCAGAAACATTAGAGCATCTGTTTATCTCACGCGGTTTGGCGCAATCGGTGTGACGTCTCATCTCGAAATGGTGCAGATTGGGGTATACATTCGCCTTTAGCTTGTAGGATTATTGGTGCTGCATACTTAAGTGATGATTAAATACAGTGGCGCAATTTGGTTTTGTTGGCACAATATCAATTTAGCAAGCATAAACTGGTGATTGAATTGTAACTGTTTGGTGGTAGTTTTCAAAATGCTTATTCTTAGATAAAGGTGTTGGAACTTTGACCTATAATAAGTTTCAAATGTAACCTATGTTTGAAATACCATGCAGGCCAAACAATAAATGATCTAATACATACTTTTGATTTATTTTCTTTCAGCATCTCAATCCGTGAAGAAAATTATTGAAATTAATCCCTATATGCTAGGTACTATGGCAGGAGGAGCTGCTGATTGCCAATTCTAGCACAGAAATCTTGGCATTAAGGTAATCTTATTTTGTTGCCTGCCTCAGTCAGTTGGTTCTGAGTTCCTACACATTATCATCATTAAACTATTGCTGGAACTCCGTGTGATTTATATACCGTAGAGAGAAAATGGTTGGTTCAATAGATAATATTGTATTTTTTTATTTTTTTGTCTAGGCACTTACAATAAGAAATTTAAACATTTTGCAGTAAGGGTGTTGACAGAAATTCAAGTGCACAATTAGTTGCCACATTTGTGATAAAACTGAGTGATGAATCTGTTGAAGATACACTTCATAAGGTAATATTACATTGTTTTGATGCCATCCACTTTATAAAGTTGTCGCCTCTAAATTTTTTGAATATATTCACCAAACTGAAATTATGTTGTCATTATTGTGTGCCATTGTTAGAGAAGTTCATTCTACTTGAAACATATTACGCAAACTGTAGTAGTCAGTAGGTTTCTGGATTTAGATTTAAGCTAGTAATCTGCCCTCATGTGATTTCATTTAATGAGCTTGCTGAGAGATTTGTTATCTTAAAGTTTAAGGCAATTCGTGCACTCTGCCCTGCTCCCTATGCTCTTTGAGTTTAATATTTTGCTTATTTTTTAATGTCTAGTGTCCATGCCAGTCGAGAATCACAAAATGTTGTGGGAGGAGCGGATTATTACGCGGATGAGGACTTGGATGCTATTCGCGAAGAATTGTCAAGCGCCGCGACATATATGTTCAAGTGATGAAGGCAATATATTGTCAATACAATATTTTTGTAAATGTTAAAACGTTGTCTCGAATTGGTTTGTAATTAGATAAATATGGATTATATAATGAAATGATGTTTTTGTTATTAATTTGCTAATTATTTTGCATGTAATAAAATGGCAATAAATTCAGGAGGGTAAATATGTAATTTTACAGGATATATTTTTTTTTTAGATTAAAAAATTATGACACGCAAAGAACGTCATAAAATTCTGTCATAAAAATGTGTCATTAAAAAGTGTCATAACGTGTGTCAATAAATGCTGTCATAAATGTGTGTCATAAACAGATGACATGCGAAAATATGTCATGTTAAATTTATGACACCGCCATCCTTGACATTCTTTTTCCTGTCATCTGACCCCTTTCTTGACACGCAATGCGTGTCAAGAAAGGGCTTTTTTCTAGTAGTGTCACAATCAGTTATTATAGCATCGGGCTCCATACTATCTTCTAGCAAGTCCTCGAGCCTCTGTAGCACCCATAGGTAGTTATCCTTTTTTTTTTCACGGGAGATAAATGCATGAGCGACACAAAATGACTTGGATGTTGATGTCATACCCACAACTTGAACAAACAAAAGTTTATGCTCGTTTGTCTTGTAGGTCGCATCAATCATCAGCACATGCGGGAACGCACGCCACAATATGTGCGAGGTGGGATGAACAAACAAAATATCCTCGATCGCATTTGTCGAGGGATTCTGTCGGGTGAAGTAAACAAATTGTTTTTCAACCAATGAGCTTTCGAGTACCTACATAGCAATAATAATAATAATAAACAAGAATAATAATAATAAATAAAAATAATAATAATAATAATAAACAATAATAATAAATAATAATAATTAATAAATAATAATAATAATATTAATAATAATAATAGTATTAATAATAATAATAATAATAATACCTGCATTTGAGTCTTGCCTCTGTACAACACATGTTTAACCTTAGTTATTGTGTTATGTATGTCTCGTAAAATGCAGGGACTATCCGGGTTTTGTTTTCTGATATCCGAATGTATGTCTGTTGGTGTAACGTTTTGAAAATTATGTGTATCCACCAATTTTTTCTCGCTCGGACCCAGCCTCCTAGCATACGCGTGACCCTTGATATGTTGGAAAGGTTTGTGATTATGTGTTTGGTTCTTGATCTCCAAATTCCGACCATCGCAGCTAGACCTGTATCTCCCTATTATTTCAAATGGGCAATTACATTATTTACTGCTCGTCTTTCAAACTTTGGCTATACTACATTGTTCGCCACTACGGTCACATCGTATCCATGTCGTCTTTATCCCCATATACGCCCCCTTGCCGTCTGAAACAGTACGTCCGAATACGGTGATGTAACCGTTAGTTTTTCCCTTTCATAAACCCAATCTGTCAGGTCTTTAAGAGACCTGAATGCCTGCAAAATTTATATACAAATCTAGTTAAAATTCATACGAGTCGAAACATATACGAGTTTTCTAAATATTATATATGTTAACAATTTAAGTTTTTGACATTAAAATAACAACTAAAAATTATTTTTGAACAATATATGTACGAGTTCAAATCTCACAAAGCTTAAAACAAATTTATATGCGGGGCTACTATACGAGTCTAAATATGTACGCTGCTAAATATATACGGGTCTAAATTATAATCAAATGTAAATACATAAACACACCTGACTTGTTTCAAAAGAAACATCCGGGTCAGGTTTGTCACCACCGTTATCAACTCCCTCGAAGTCCTTAACACCTTCCTCGTGCGAATCCTTGAAGTTGCCATCACCCTCCTCGTGCAAATGATAAGTCCCGTATGCGTATTGTGGATGACTTGGCGGCACGTCAAATGACTCCGGTTCTTCTACGTACCCCTGGTTTAAATCGGGAAGCTGGTTCAAATCGGGCAACGCCTTCCCGTCACCACAGTGAACAACGGATCTAACCTCCTCCTCACCACGTTCCACCACGGGTTCGAAAATGCTTTCCGAGACGTAAGATAAGTCAAATGAGTGCCCCCATTCACCCGAAACATCACTGAGGTGCCCCGAAGACATCGTGCTAGCTTGGTATTGATCGGATTTTAGAAGGGATAGAGTTTAAGGGTTTTTGTTTTGTTTTCGTCGTCTGAGAAATGAAGCCAATGAAGAAGAATATACGGGACCTCTACGACCCGTAGATGGTTTTAATGCACCCAATAACCATGTTTTCTACACCCCATAGAGGCCTATACGGCCCGTATATAAGTTGCTTTTCAGACTGACATCCTGCAAGTCAGTATGTTCATTGATTATGTCATACCTCGTACAAATCTACGGGCCGTAAAGGCCTCTATGGCTCGTATAGGGTTTTAAGTGCTACCTGAAAAACAACCATTTACGGGTCGTTAAGGCCTCTATGGAGCGTAGACATTGCTTTTTAGACAGCATTAAATGAATTAACCCCTTCTCCGGGCCGTATAGATCTCTATGTGCCCGTATAGGGTTTTGCAAACCTAATTTTTTGATTGTGCAAATAACATACCACTTGTGCTTTGTCTAATGTCGGGCAAATTCAAAATTAGGTTGATCAAGTTGACTAATTGAATAATAGAATCCTTAACTTGCATGAGGTGAGTAACAAGGATACACATAACGCTTTATTTAAATGATTTTTTTTAAATTGTTCGTCTTTTTTTAGTATGTTCATTTTTTTATTTATTTAATTTTAATTTATTTTAATTATGTTATTTAAAAGAAATGTTATTTGTTTCATTAAATTTAAAAAAATAATAATAAATGGCATGTGGGTCCCATTAGTGGCTTGAAACCATTACACCCCTTTTTGATTTCAAGCCCTTTCAAGTCCCTAGTGGGACCCACATGTCACATGTCAAAAAATGTCCAAGTGAGGGGCTTGAAATTATTTTACCACTACACATGGTCAATATATTAGTTACGTTGAGTAATCTTCATGTAATTATTTTTTAAGAGATTCTTAGTTTATGGTAAATACAGGTTTGAAGTCCAAAATGAATAATGATTACGATTTTGAAACTTACTTTATTTATGGTCCACATTATATTACTTTAATCTTGAAAATATTAGTAAACAATAAATCTGATTATAATGGATGACAGTTGTTTGATAACATATGTTGACAAGTTTATATTGCTTTAATGTAATTATTATTATAATTAAAATAGTATTAAATACTATTAATATTATTTTATTATTTGTTTTTGTAACTGTTTTTCACTTTATATAAGGGCTGAAAAACATTATTATAGATCGTATAGTTATAGTTATTTTTTCAGTCAATAAAAATGCGAGGAAATCGTCATTTCAGTTTGCAACTTTATATCCCTTGTACCATTCGAAAAAGAAACCAACTTTTAATACTTGTTTCATAATCTTATTTCCTTCAATTTTTCTATCATCACTCTTCTTGAAAATTGTTCCAATGAAAGAAAAATGTATTACCAATAAACCATTGATAATGAAGATGGAATTGGTGTTCTCAAAAGATTCTTACAATCAAAGAAAAATATTATTTGTATCATTACCATAACTAGAGCCTGTCTAAAGAGAGATGTGTATATAGGGAAATAATATGTCTTTGGCTCTTCGAGGCGTTAGAGACATATTATCGTCCGGGATTTGTTTTGTTTTGTTTTGAGTTTTGTCTTCTTTTTGTTTTGTGTGTTTTCCCTGTATTTTCTATGTAATTTGTTGTCTGATAGAGGAAATGTGTTTGTTGGTATTAGTTCACTTTTGTGACACCCGGCATATTTGGCTTAAACATTTTAGTAACATCTAAGTCTACCTTAGCGGGAAACGTTTATAAACGGACTTAACTAGGTTAGTTGAGTCGGGTCAAGTTAGGATTGTCCAAGGTTCAGTGATCTGGAGGATCATTGGGAGTCGTTTTGGGAATACACTAGTACCGGGTCCCGTTGTTGGTGAAATTACATAAACTAATTAAGTGTAGGTGTAGATTAATTGTCGTATGGTGAATTATATGCATAGATGTGTTTAAACGATGTGTAGATAATCATCCATGCTTAAATATGTTAAACATAGACTAAGGTTGCATGCTCATATGTTAAGGTGCGTTAAAATGCGTTAAACACGACAAACTGGAAAACTAGAAAAACCTAAGTCCTGGTTCGACCCTTAGCAAAGGGGCGAACCTGGGATATGGGATTGAAAGAATTCCATTCGACCAAGTCAGGGTACATTCGACCCTGTGAAAGGGTCGAAGGAGGTTACATTCGACCAGAGACAGGGGTCGAATGTGGACTAGTATAAATACCAAACTTTGTCATTTTTCACCATTTCACAAACCCTGACCGTCTCAAAACACTCTCAAACGATTTTAATCACTAAGGAAGGAGGTTTTGCTCTTCTTTTTCATAATCTAACCTATCAACAACATCTAAGCAAGAATCCAAGGTGTGTTCTTAATCCTAAATCTTTTTAAGGCATTTTAATTCGTTTTCATCAAACCCTAAATGTCTAGATCTGTTCTAAGGATGTTTTTATCAATAAAAACCTTTTAAACACCTTTCTAAATCTAAACCCTATCATTAAACATAGGTTTTTGTATCAATAAACATATGTTAATTATGTGTTATGTGATGTTATGTGTTGTTTAATGATTTGCTGCGGTTCTAATGATAGAAACATGATCTAGGGTTGCTATTGATATTGGTTTATTGTTGTTTAGGGTTACAATTAGATAGGTGGTGATATTATGGGTATTTTGGGGATTTTTGATAAATCTAAGGATTGTTACATGTTATTATTATTAATAGAACTATTGGGGGTTTTCATAAACACCTTAAACATAGCATATTGAGATGAGTATGAAAGGATTTCAAAAAGTTACCAAATTGGGTAAGAATTCCATGCATGATGTGACATTTTCATAATTTTGACATTTTGGGAAAGTGTTAAAACAAACTGGTTTTGGGGCAAAATTGGTGGGGTTTTGTAGGGATAAGTTATTCATGCTTGACTACTGTGTTTGATGATGTTTCGCGATGTTTCGAATGTGTTTGAAGCGTTTTTAGGGAAACTTATCTGACAGGGTCGAACCTGGGCTCCTTCGACCAAACGGGTGGTCGAATGTGAGATTCCAGGGTCGAACCTGGGAAAAGTTTGGGCGAACCAGATAAAACAGTCGAACGTGACATCAAACGGTCGAACGTGACATTAAACGGGCGAACGTGGCTTAAAAAGGGGCGAAGGTGGATTATCTGCCTAGTTCGACCCTTCTGATGTAAAAATGAGATTTTTGATACAAACTAAGTGTTTTATGCTTGAACCTTGTGTGTAATCTATGTGTACTTGATTAGTTAGGGTAATGAGTCACCAACGGGATGTCGGGTCGGTCTAGTGTGTCGATTGAACATTTAAACACGTTTTAAAACATACTTGGTTACGATCTGGACAATCGGGGACTAGATAACCTTATGGTTATTAGTCGGAACACTTATGTGAACATTTTGATAGATATCCGGTAGTGGGATTATCAAGGACTTGGCACTGTACTATTAATTGAAGAACGCTATCTAAGGTGAGTTTACGGCCCCACTTTTACAGCTTTAACTTTTGGGGGAGAAAACATGCGCTAAACTATTTTGGTAACATATGTCATACTATGGTTTTAACTTTGCATTGCTACATGATCTTTTAAAGTCCCGGGGAAAACCATGAATGTGCGGGGATGCACAACGGGGGAAATGTTGATAGATCTATTGGGCGTGACCTGCCCCACTCGTCGGCTTGGAGGGCCGGGCGGGTGCATATTGTCTCGAACCGGTAACATTGGTTTCATGCTGAACATTCGGGCTGAACATTGCTAAACATTGCTAAACGTGTCTAGTAATGGTTTTCCAATCGTAGTAGTAATAAAACATACGCCTAGCTATCGTACTTGGTGACATTGGTATAGTATGGACATGGTAACGTTTTGTTAACTCTTGGTAACTTACTGAACAAACCTGTGAACTCACCAGCATTATATGTTGACGTCTTTTTGGCATGTTTTTCTCAGGTCGCTAAGGTAGCAACAGAGGACTAGGCACACGAGTCTGCATGGCGTCTAGGCTTAGTTTCATGTTTTTGAATTAAACAGTTTGAACATTGTCGTACATGGTTTTGTAACTGGTTAAATGCTTCCGCTATGGTTTTATAAAATGAGAACTATGTTTTGAGTTTACGTATTTCATATAGTGTTGTTTATTGTGACCGTTGACTTGGATCCTGGTTTGTCATGCGCCTCGCGGTAAAACTCCGCAAGTGGAAATTTAAGTGTGTGACAACTTTTGTACCAATATTGGAGTTTTTTTTTATTATAATACTTCTATCTTGTATGTTTTGCAAACAGTTTTGTTTTGTGGTGTTTTGCCTGTATTTTGTATCTTGTATGTTTGTGTAACTCGGATATTTTCAGTAAAATTATGGAATTCCAATAATAAGTTTCATTACTATTGCTGTTTTTTTTTTCAATATCTGTTGACATCTCAACACATGTTTGTAAGCACAGTATACAATAAATTGAAGGTACTTTTGTTCAATCAAGACTTTACTAAAATAGATGGTTATTTTATCTTAAAAAACTGTTAAAAAATGTTATAAAATGTTGAATTAAAAATCTGATCAAATGCTCAGTTGAACATTAAGAGTGTTCAATGATATTTTTTTTGAAGTTTTATTGTCATAAAATATATTTTCATTTTTTAAAGTTATAGGATCAGTAAAAGAATTCAAATCATTTACAATTGTCATTGTAGAGTTTTAAGGGTCTCAACCCTTTGTAATTATGAACTTGAAAAGACTAATATTATTTAAATTTATAGTATTAGCACAACCAATATCAATTGTGATTGAAGTTTAATTGTTTATGTTCTTTGTTAAATTATAAAATATTAACAATAAAGTTTGATCTCAGAATTACTTTTTATATATTTTTTTGTCATATATTAGTTACAGTTAAGTATTACAAAGTCTGTGTAAACATCTTCTTATATCATCCTTTAATGTTTCTACATGTTTAGTTCCTACAACATCTGTATTCAAATGTCTGATTGCAAAATTATAATGGATGATAGTTTGTTGAGAAAAACTATTGACAAGTCAACATACATTGTATACTTTTCAAATCAATATAGTCTCGGATACCAAAGATAATCATTATGATATTGAAAATTAGTTTATTTAAATTTATATTGCTTGAATATTAATTCTTATAATAGTGACAATAATATTAAATTATTAACAATATTATTTTATTATTTGAGTTTGTAACTCTTTTTCACTTTGAAAATTTTGGAAATTTAACAGATGTGTGACGGTACACATTTAATAATTGTTGTTATTAATTTAATCACGTTTATATTACGTGTATTTTAATAATACTAGCAGGGAACCCCGCGCGTTGCTGCGGAGAGACAATTTGTAGCACGATACATGTTACTGTTAGTTTATCGATCATCTCATGATATATTGTGTAGTATTTGATTTTAAAGGCGTGCTAGATCTAGTAAATATATTGTTAATGGATTTTATTTTTAAGATAGTTCTTGGACTTGTAGAAAATAAATATAAACAAACTATTAATTTAGGTAACAACTACTAAACTTAGTTGAGAATATGACAAAAAATTATGTCATGTTTTCATTACCGGTAAATATCATATTGTCATTACCAGTAATATTGGTTTTATATGATTTATAAAACTATGAGTAACTTTTAATTAAACAAACAAGTTAACTGGTTTTTAGTTTTTAAATAAATATCTATTTAACCAATTTGTGAAAAATGGGTTGTTACCCAAGATTTAACCACCATATATTCTTTGCATTTATAACCAACATGTGTAAATAATATAAATATCGAGTTATGAAAGACACGGAGGTTATGAATGTAAATAGTCACCACATTATTGTTAATTTCCTCATCAATTTTATAATTATGTTTAAATTAATTTCTTCAACAATTTAATATTTAGGTAGAAATATAATTTTACCCCCTAAATGACTTCAATAAGCATTGTACTATAAGCAATAAAGGTTGTATTTACTTAAATTTTGCGGGTATCCATTGCTAATGCTTTATACTATAGTATAAAAGATAAAGATTCGGGCTGATTCATTAGCGTGAGCGTGAATTTATGGCTTTTCGATTTCTTATTTCTTAACACAAATAACATAAGTAATTAACACATAGTTAAGTTTTTGTTTTCTCTTTAAGATAGTGTTTAATTTATTTTATTAATTAGAATTAGAACTTAAACAATATACAATTGCCGAAAGCTAAATAATATTGTGAACCACACTCCATACAACGTTTAACAAGAACATTAAATAGATCAACAAATACCTTAAAAGTCTTAAAACAAATATAGTTTACGTATAAAGTTAATCTAGTAGCAACCAACATACAAGTTATATAAACAAAAATAATCTAGACATCATGTATGGAAAGAAAGAAATAATGAAAGAAGAGAGAACTTTATTCATTGATATGTTTTATATACCAAATGAAAGACTATTATTTATAAGGTTATAAACATTGAAAGATATGTAAGTTATGTATGTGAAGAGTCACAGCATTATTTATATACCAAATACATGACCACTATTTATAAGACTATAACATTGATACAAACATAATAAAGACATGGAGGTTATGAATGTAAAGAGTCACCACATTATTGTTAATTTCCTCATCAATTTTATAATTATGTTTAAATTAATTTCTTCAACAATTTAATATTTAGGTAGAAAGACAATTTTACCCCCTAAATGACTTCATTGATGCTTTATAATATAGTATAGAAGATAAAGATTCGGGTTGATTCATTAGCGTCAGCAAGAATTTATGGTGATTTCTTATTTCTTAACATACATAACATAAGTAATTAACACATAGTTAAGTTTTTGTTTTCTCTTTATGATAGTGTTTAATTTAT
The DNA here is from genome assembly GCA_028751855.1 of Ambrosia trifida. Classification (NCBI taxonomy): domain Eukaryota; kingdom Viridiplantae; phylum Streptophyta; class Magnoliopsida; order Asterales; family Asteraceae; genus Ambrosia; species Ambrosia trifida. The sequence continues at coordinate 21,166,005 of CM054124.1, read as the reverse complement.
TTTATTAATTAGAATTAGAACTTAAACATTATACAATTGCCAAAAGCACAATAATATTGTGAACCACACTACATACAACGTTTAACAAGAACATTAAATAGATCAACAAATACCTTAAAAGTCTTAGAACAAATATAGTTTAGGTATAAAGTTATATTTGAGCATGGATATATAGATTTATAGAGTTAACTATTTCATGGCGTTCAAGGGGACCATGTTGATTGAAATTGAGGAAAGTCTCCATACCCTTCTCCAACCATCATCTCTATCATTTGTCCTTCATGTCCATGTGTTCCCTGCAACTTCAGTTTTCATCCCATGCAGTAAGTGGAAGTAATATTTATAATATATTAGAAACATATTAGCAAATTTAGAATGTTATATTTATAATTTTGTCCGTTTTATTTAGTTAACAATATATATGATTCAAGATACACAACTTCTTAACAAGGATAGTTAGGAAAGCACTCTGTTACCTTCATAGGGGCCATAACATCCAATTCAGTAGAGTTGAGGTCAATAGGTCATAGAACATGCTAGCTTCTGAAAGCTTCATGGATAGAAACTAAAAATGCATAAAGAAGAGAAAAAACTCTACTAATTAATCTTGAAAAATATTTTCTCATCAATAATTCTGAATATTGTTTATTTATTGTTTTAATTGTTAGTTGCACAATTAAATTACCTTAATTTGATTCTGCAATGATCCAACATAGTTGATAATTACATCCAGCATCACTGGCATTCCCATTGTCTATAGCAAATAACTAAATTTAAATGGAGCAAAACAATGAAATATTATGAAGATAAATTTTTGTAATTGTCAAAGAACATATGGACAAGTAGAAAAAATGTATATATGTATATAAAGATTAACTCATATCTTTATACCTTGTAGCATCCAGGAACCATATCTTGCAAGCGTCTTAACTTCTCATTGATTTTTTACTCTTCTCATCTAATGAAGACAGATTTTTTTTGGACAAAACAATATTTCAAAGCATGAAATTAGATATAAGATTTTGTTTGAGGTTATGAAAAGACTATTAGCATTCAAGAAATTGATTACAATTAAGTATATATAACAATATAGATGGAGGGTTGAAAGGTCTCACATTTAAGATGCATCATAGGTTAGGTTGTCTTTTGTGTTTTAAAAGTTGGACATAAGGGCATAATTGGGATAAGATTTTAGAATGTGAGGTATTGGATTGTGTTAAATTTACTAATCTACCCTCCTAAGTGTCTTAATTGTCACAACTATGCCAATAATACCCTTAATATTTTTGCTTAAATATGTTGTACATGTTGTTTGTTAACTTGTACCAATGACAAAATTACAATATGGTACATCACTCTTCCTTAATAAGATAATATAGATCAGTAAACAATAAATCTGAATTATAATATCGACTACACATGTTAACATCTGATTGGAAAATTGTAATGGATGACAGTTGCTTGAGAACAGTTGTTGACAAGTCAATAGATATTGTATATCTTTCAACTCAACAGAGGTTGGAATATCAAATTTAATCATTACGATATTCAAAATTAGTTTATTAAGGTTTATATTTCTTGAATGTTAATTATTATAATTATATAGTTATATTTATAATATGATAGTGACAATAATAGTAAATTATTTATAATATTATTTTATTATTTGTGTTTGTAATTGTTTTTCACTTGACAAAAGGGGTTAAAATTCTTATTATAATACGTAAGATATTTTTTCACTCTATAAAAGGCGAGCAAATCGTTATTTCAGTTTGCAACTTTATATCTCTTGAACTATTTGATAAACAAACCAACCGTTGATATCTGCAGCATTATGTTATTTCGTTTAAATTTCCTACTAACAGTCTTCTCGAAAATTATGCCAATGATAGAAAAATGTATTACCAATAAACCCTTGGTAATCAAGTTGGAATTGGTGTTCTTGGAAGATTCTTACAATCAAAGAAAAATGATATTTGTATCACGACAACATCTAGAGCCTGTCTAACTAGAGATGGTTGTATAGAGAAATAATATGTCTCTAGTTCTGGAGGAGTTAGAGACATTATCGTGTAGTTTTTTTTCTTTTCGGTTTTGTCTTCTTTGGTTTTCTTTGGTGGTGTTTTGCATGTATTTTGTATTTAGTTTTTAGTCTGATAGAAGAAATGTCATAGTTAGCATTACATCACCTTTGTAGGGATATTGGAGTTTTTTCTTAGAAGACTCCTATCTTGTATGTTTGTAAACAGTCTTATTTTGTGGTGTTTTGCCTATATTTTGTATCTTTTATGTTTATGTAACTCGAATATTTTTAGTAAAATTAAGGAATTCCAATAATAAGTGTAATTGATATTGTAGTTTTTCAAAATATGTTGACAGCAAAACACATGTTTGCAAGGACAATATAGAATAACATTACATAAAGTGAAATTTAAAGCAACATATGTTTGAACGAATCTGTTGAAGGAATATCTGTTTGAATCAATAACTGTTTGTAGTAACAGCTGTTTTAGAAAGATCTCCTTAACAGAGCCTCTTCACTTAAACAAACGTTACTAAACACAATTTTTCTTGCAACAGATTATTATTGACTTCTTAATTTCATGTCTAGTAAACAGACCATAACAGTTGGTCTGTTAATATTTTTAATATATTGGAGGAATATAATTGTCTTAAAAAAGATACTATTCCCGTGTCGTCAGAAGTTTGTTTCATTATCTGTTGCTTGCTTCATCAGTGGTTACGGGTGGCAGAAGCATAACCATCAATGAATGGATTTGCAACTTTACTTGGATTTAGTCTTCCCGTGTTTTCACACGAGATTTCACCTAGTATATTATAGTAATTGAAAGCAACAAATTCTACATGACATTCAAAGAGGGTATCCTCTCATTTGAGTGTGTCGTACGGCATTAATTGATTTTAGAAAAAAAAAATTAAAAACAAAGTTGGATTTTTCTCTCTCATGTTTCCTCTCATAAATTTTAAACGTTAATATCTTTTATATACGATATTTTTTAAACAAAAAAATTACACCAAATTAACGAGCGTTTTATTATTATTCCAACGAGTAACATAGTGCTACATAAAAAACGGAGAAAAAACTAATATTTTTTGTGAGGTTTTGTTCATACACGAAAAAAAAACACAAAGTCTTTAGATAATTCATTAATCATATATAAGTAAGTCACTAATTATGTTCAAATAAGTTAATACGAATTCTATTTTCAACATGTGTTAGCATTGGATTTGTACATTGTTTTAAGTTAGGTATTAATATTAAAGTTATACATTGTTTAAGGTTAGGCGTTAACATTAGAGATACATTGTTAATTATTTTAGGTTAGATGCTACTCGAAGCTTTCCTAATGTAACCATAAAGCGTTTCATTCTATTTCCTATATAAAAGTAATATCTCATCTTAGATTTCTTAATCATGTAGCATTAATATATTTCACAATCACAATGATTGAATCATTAACCCGTGTCATACATCACCCATGATAAATAATTAATTAAAATACTATCAAATAAATTATTTACTACATATGGAATTTGTAATTTTATGAAGATATATGATAGCCATTATAAATTCACAATATATACCCATGAAGACCACATACGAACTCTCTAACAGAACTTGTGTTCCAATGGCAATCCCAATAGTTGACCTTGCTTCCATGATCAAGCATTCCAATGAAGCTAGCAGAAAAAAAGCTGTAAATGAAATTGGCAAAGCATGTTTAGAATTCGGTTTATTACGGATTATAAACCACGGCTTGCCCGACGAGCTAGTGAACCGTAGCCGAGATCTCACTAAACAGTTTTTCGATCGTCCCATTAACGAAAAACTTGATTGTAAGCCGGTGTCAAGTGTACTTCCAGCAGGTTATGGCAAGATGCATGGTAGCTTTGGCTCAAATGAATGGTTAATGGTGTGTCAACCCGTCTTGGGTTTTAACGTCTTTCCTTCAAGTGTGCCACATGTTCGGTAAGCGCACGTGTGTATCTCACATGATGTATATTTTTATCTACATGCATATGTATCATGTATGTATATACACATACATATACAAAATTTTGTTTATGTTTAGTAAACTATATAAACATGTATGTAACATGTATATGTATATCTATATATATCTACGTGTTCGGTAAGCTTTTAGAATGTTTCTGTGCGCACGTGTATGTAACACTATGCATATACAAAATATTGTGTATGCTTATTAAACTATACAATAGAATTAATCTCTAAAATGGCCACCCGAGATATCCAAAAGATGCATTTTAGTTCAGACATCTCACAAATTTTCTATGTATGTTTCTAGATAGAGAATATATTATTATGATTTTTTGGTAATTTAATAAGAAATAGAGATAACTTATTTTTATAAATTGTGGGTCTACTCATGCTATGCAACACCAGTTCGATGAGTCCAGAAATTAGATGGATGATAATGACTTTAGTCCACTACGTAAAGCAGAAGAAAGAACAAATAGATCCGGTTTATTATTATTATTATTATTATTATTATTATTATTATTATTATTATTATTATTATTATTATTATTATTATTATTATTATTACTGCTGCTGCACTTTTTATTTATCTATTTGAAACGATGAAACACTAGCTGAGTGTTATCATTGTAACATATTATATTATACTAACAAAAAGAAGTGATAATGTGTTATAATTTTTTTTTTTTTTTTTTTAATTTAAAGTGAAACGTTGGAGGAGATCTTTGTGCATTTACAGAAGCTTGGAGCAATGGTGGAGAACATGGTGAACGACTACTTAGATCTTCCATCCAATTTTCTCAATCAATTTAATGACGACCGTTCCAAGGATGTCCTCATGTGTTGGCGCTATCCACCGGTGGCCGCGGACGACCTAAACAAGATTGGAAGGGAAGCACACCAAGACACTAATTGCTTTACATTTTTGCTTCAAGATGATGTTGGTGGTCTTGAGTATGAGAAAGATGGCTCTTGGATTCCGCTACCTCTCATGGATGGCTCTCTTGTGGTTAATGTTGGTTCAACCATTCAGGTAACACTATAAAAGCAAGAATAAGTGATTTAACCGAAAATTCGTTATCATGGTTATAGACTAAACGGTGTGGGGGCGGCGACGGCCCGGTGAACCCGTCTTGGGCCGGCCAACACCGCCTTGGCCGCCTCACACCCGGCCAACACGGCTGAAGTTGGACGAATTGGCCGGGGCTCCATGATTGATTGATTCAAATGCAACGGTGACCGTTTATTAAAAAAAAAAAACAAAAACAAAATTCTATAATCTCCATTTCTCCGGTGACTGTGGTGGTGGTTGCTTCGATGACTGATGAAGACGCTGGCCACGATGAAGACAATGGTTGGTGGGCTGCTCCGGTGACTAATGAAGACGATGAAAACGGCGGCCTCCGGTGGAGGAAGGCGGAGGCAGGTGGTTGAAGGCGGAGGGAGAGAGAGAATGTAAGATTAGAGGAGATGGTTGCTAAGGGTATGTGTAGTGGTAGATAGTTATGTGGGGGTTATAGGATTAAAATATTAAAAAGTAATAGAAAAGGGGTTATGTTGAGGTTATGGAAAAAGAGGGTATAGTGGGAAGGGGGGTTATGTGGGGGTTATAAATGATTGGTAATGATTGGTTAATTATTGTTTTTTATTTAAATAAGAATATATTAAATACCTAATAATAATAAAAAATAATAATAATAATAATAAAAGAAATTTATTAAGTTAAAAAACAATAATAAAAAAATAAGATTTACTATTAAAAATAATATTAATTAAAATAAAAAATAATAACCCACCCCACCTACTTCTTCTTCTCCATCATCTTCTTCCTCATTTCTTCTTCTTCATTTCTTCACTTCTTCTTCTTCCTCCTCCTCTTCACTTCTTTCTCTTCCTCTTCACACACACAAACACAACAACAACAACAACAACAACAATAATAATAATAATAATAATAATAATAATAATAATAATAATAATAATAATAATAATAATAATAATAATAATAATAATAATAATAATAAAACTCTCCATCCACAACGCTAGTTATATCCATGGCCGGCGCTGCCAAAATGCCCCCATAGCGCCGGCGGGGGCGGTGTGCCGGGCGCTATGGGGGAATAAAATATCCAAAACGCCCCCCCATAACGCTCGACTACGCATACTCTAATCATTTTTTGTTTTCTTCTCCATTATTATTATTATTTATATGAATATCATATTATTTATTTTAATATAATATAATATAAATGGTGTGCCAATAGGAGTGGATAACTACATAAGGGGGAAGGGACGCTTGTAGTTTATTTTTTTTTTCACTTAACTGATTTTAACCAATTATGCACTTCACAGATTTGCTTCACTGAAACATTTTTTTGAAGTCAACACTCCAAAGATTTTTTCATTTATATTTTCATTTAAATACAAATATAAACCTTTTTTTTTAATTCACACGGTTTTATAAATTTTATTACCAAACCGTGAGCCTGATTTAATTTCTCATAACCGTGTCCACCAAACATGGTCAAAAATACTTATTCCCATTAAAATCGGTCTCATCTAACCGTCAGAAACAATTCAATTTACATGAAATACGGTTGACATTTTTGTGTATATAAACGACGGTGGTGAAAACACACTTCAACACCAACAAACACCCACACCTTTAAAATGACTCGCTGGACCTAAAATGAAGAAATGGCTCTGGTCATGTGCGTTAAAGACGCACAAAATGACCCATCCTTGTAACGCCAACCCCGTAGGGCCCGGGTGGCTCATGAGGTAGCCAAACAGGCTCCTGGGACCATGTATTGGTTGATTTCAAACAACAAATCGAGGAAAGCGACTACACAATTGAGAGCCTACAGAGAAAATGGACCGATCTAAACAACAAATGTGATCGGTGGACCACTTGCTACAACCGCACCATGATCCGGTACCCGGGCATTGTGCCGGAGTTGGCTGTGGAGTTGACCAAGACGAGCTATGTCGGCCGTTACCGCAGCAACTTTGAGCATCTCCAGACCTGACAACTTATACGTCAACTCTAAGTTTTATTTTATTTTTATGTTTTGATGTATTTTTATTTATGTTTAATATTAATAAATTATGTTTTATATTTTTTATTTAATTTTCTATTAATATATGTTTATTATTTTTTATACAGTTTAAATTATAAAAAAAAACAATAACAAACAAAAAATGATACACACGGTTATTATAAAAAAGCTAATTATATTAATTCAAAAATAAATTAGAAAACGGTTACCAGCACGGTAGATACAACCAGCAAAACGGTCCACGGGACCACTACCAACATGGGTGGCAGCGGTGTTACCGTGCTGGTAGTTGGTACCCGTAGACAATTCGGGTGGCGCCCCGTCCCCCTCCCCCCCTATGGAAGACTACCCCACACCCCTGGGTAGTCCTCAAGTTGTCTAAAACCAAGTAGGACCCACTTTTTGCTAACATGACGACAAGGCTTCCCAAGCCAAGCTTTGTATAAACCACACCACATAGTCTTATAAGGTTCTTTTTCTATGGCAGCTACACCTAGATAGTTCAAATCATGTTCTTGTGAGAAAAATCTTGGATATTAGAACATGTGTACGTAGTGGAGGCTTTAAATTTAAGGCCCACTTCAATAATTAGTTCACTTGGCAGTACAATTAGCATGATGCCTTAAAATGAAATAAGTATAGTGGAGGACTTTAAATTTAAAGCCCACATTATTGTTTTATTAAAAAAAAACTAGTGAAACATCACAGCCACAAAACCTCCACCACTAACCTTCTTTTTCATCTCTCTCTCACACACAAACAACCTTCTTCTTCTTTTCCTTTTCTTCTTCCACAATTTCTCTCTCTCTCACACACACTCACACACACACACACACACACCGATCACCATCATCACCACCACCATACAATATTGCCACCACCACTGTACACCATCACAGCCATAAGCCATCCACCACCACTATACAGTATCACCACCACCTTACAGAGAGAGAGAGAGAGAGAGAGAGAGGCGTTGGGAGAGAAGAGAGAGACGTCAGGGAGGGTGAGGTGGAGAAAGGGGACTGGTTGGTGGTTTGTGATGTCCGGCATTAAAAATTTAAGGCCCTTTGCATTTTTTTTCCATTTTAGCGCCCACATGTTTTGGTGTTTGGGGCTGATTTGGGTGCTAAAATTAGATTACCGCTCCAATTAGTGCTCGAATACGGGTACTCTTATATATAAAGAGTAAAGATCAAATACAAAGTGTTTTTTAGGTAATAACTGTGAGAATCAAGGGGGTAAAAAAATTTTATTTTATTTTTTTTCCCATGTGCTTAAACATACTTTCTAGATGATTAACACAAAAAAAAAAAAAAAAATAGTGTAATTACGTCATTAAAGTAAATACATTAGTTTACACTAGAGTAATTATATAATTACTCTACACGTAATTACTCTTCACCAAAAAAAAATTTTGGTTTTTTTTAGTTTTCAATACTATAATATATATGTTTAACAATATGGGAAAAAAAAATTCCAAAAAAAAATACCCTCCTTTGATTTTCATAGTTCTTACCAAAAAACACTTTGTACGAGATCTTTACTCTATATATAAAAACTCTAAATATTCAACAGGTTCCGACCCTCTACATGACTTAATTACTTGATTTGCATGCAAGTAGTTGAAACAAGTATTTGTCAACAAAACACATGACATAACATATGGTATGATCAGCATTGAGATTTTGAACATTATTCTAAGTTATAACTTTTAAACTTGAGTTAAATACAACCATTGTTTTGTTTCCAAGGCTTTGACAAACAAGAAAATGGTGGCGGCACGTCATCGAGTGTGGAAACCCGAAGGAAGAAATCGTCATTCCTTTGCGTTTTTCTACAATATTGGTGGTGAAAAGTGGATTGAACCATTGCCCAAGTTTTCGAGCGAGATTGGTGAAGCACCAAAGTATAAAGGGTTCTTTTACAAAGAGCTTTTAGAAGCAAGACTCAAGAAAGAAAGAAACCCTCTTACAATGCGTGAAGAAGTTCTTGATCTTGAGCACTTTGCAATCCCTGTGGAAGATACGAACTAATTAATGTATTAGTATCGATTGATAACTCTTTAAATTTTGTATTGGATCACGCTTCATGTCATTCTTAGAATATTTGTGGATATCAAATGTACTTCAATGAATCATAGTGTACTTCTATCTCAATGTATCTTATTTTAATGGACAAGTTAAGTTATGTTATACATCAAAGAAACGTAATTTAGCTCAATCTAGTACTCCTAGTTTTAAATATCAAAGTTTACTGGAAGGAGAAGTGCCGTATGGGTGATGGATCATGGAAACTGGTGAAAATTTTAGGCAAACAGAGAAAATGCATTATGAAAATGAGTTTGTGTTTCTTAGAGCATCCACAATAAAAAGCATTAAAAACCCCTAAAAATCTTTCGAGTCAGCTGCCACATCAGAAAAGCATACAGTCTTTAAAAACACTACAAACTCATCCAATAAAAAAACCTAAAAACCTCAAAAAACATTGTCACATCACCATCACCTTTTACATTCAAAAAAGTTTTTTTTATATAATAATATCCCAACCCCCCACCCGGACTCACCTTTAAGGTTTTTAGAGCATGTTTGGCTCTCCTTATTTCCACCTCCTTATAACTTTTCACAAAAAGTCATAAGGAGTTTTGAAAAGTTACTCTCTACTTACTTTTCAAAAACTCCTTTTTCATGTTATAAAACCTCATAAGTAGAAGTAATAAGTCACTTTTTCCAAACACTTTTTTAACTTATCAACTTTTTGGAAAAGTAATAAGTTATAAGGAGGTGGAAATAAGGAGAGCCAAACATGCTCTTAGAGGTTTCTTGTGAAAAACTGATGCGTGAAATGTGTCATAAATATATTTTAAGTCCAATTAATTTTAAAACAAGTTTTAAATGGGAAATACCCACTAAACCACACACTACCGGCAAGTATACCGGTCGAAAGTAGTAAAACAAACAAGTCCGAGTATCGAACAGTGGACACAGTAGTAGCAACTCTCGGTACTGAACTTTTGCCGAGTCCTAGTCTAATAAATTGAAGTGATGGTGATTTAATTAATTACTAAAAAAAAGTATAAATTTAAAGTAAATAAAATGCAAACAACTCAAACAAAGCAAACAAACAAGTAGAACTGGATGAGATCAAGTAATGAGAAAATGACTACCTAGACTAGAATCAAGGTGACTGACTTATAGCTCTTGGGATTGGATAAATGGGTTTTGGCTACCGGGATCTTAAGATACACTAAACTAGACCAACACTGGAACGCGAATCACTCTCCAACATGTCGCAATACTGAATCTAGGGAAGTGTGTAAACTCACCGGTCTCGGGTTCGGATCACCTCTCGGTCTCTCCAAACTATGCTAAGGTATCTTAAATCTGAATGTCCTCTCGGCCCCCTCAGAAACAATACATCCGGGATGTGTAAGGGATGCAAGGGATAGTTACTCTGACAGGTTTCTAACACAGGATGCTAACAAAATAGGCACGCTAGGGGTGACTCACTCTCGTGCAGACCACGGTCCCGAATACCTACGAAGCTAGACACAATGACACATAATCTCCTCTCGGTCTCAAAGGTGGTAGAATGCTAAATTACCGAATAATTAATTAGCTTGTTTCTAAGGTTTACTACGTCTAGCAACCACAAGATTTATCAAAAACACCAAGTCTAAGATACTCACAAAACCCTAGATCAAAAGAAACAAAATCAATTAAACTAGAATTAAGCGAAACAAGTATTAATATTCAGATATCAAGCACGCATATACAAAAGAAACCTTATTAGAAAACTCTTTACCAAAACATTATCCAAAACATAACATAGATCCAACCCGAAAACTATTATTCAATTGTCACCCATCATTAATACCTAGGTAGCACTAAAAGTTTAGCTACTCATAGTCATGGCAATCAATGAAAACATAGGTTCAAAGTAATAATAAAACATAGTATCTAAGTACTTGAAAACACAAAGTAATCAAAAATCAAAACTAATGTTTTAGATAAACAAAACCAAAACTTCTTATGTGCCTCTCAAATCCTTGTTCAAACTCTTCTTTCCGGCTGCTATGCTTCGATGATAATATTATGTGCCGTCTGTTTACAATAATCCTCTCCACCTTAATTCTCGTGACCTCCTGCCTTCTTATTGGACTTTTGACCTTTTGGGCTAGGGTCACGACACTTGGCTCTAGCTTGTTTCTTTTCTTTCATTCTTTTTTATTCTTTTTTTTTATTATTATACTCATCAACGAGACTTTTTTTTTTTTTAAATTAAACAAATTCTTTTATTCCATGATTAAGAAAATTATATCAAGATAGCGGGTAGGCGGGCAACAAGCTGCGCCGCCACCCCTTTCTGAATAGCAAATCCTAATCTACTAAAAACGTAACCCTGCCCACCCGGAGCCGAGACACTACTATGAATAACCCGTTGGACCCTGGTCAGGAAACGGGTAGCCTCATTTATTACACTATCTCTTTATTATTATTATTATTATTACTATTACTATTACCACTACTACTATTATTATTATTATTATTATTATTATTATTATTATTATTATTATTATTATTATTATTATTATTATTATTTAAAGTTTAAAACATTTCATAATTTACATAATGCATCGACATCTAGTTACTACACTTGTCAAGTACAAAACATAAGTTGAGTAAAATTATAACATAAACATCTTCCAAAATAACCAAGTATTAAAAGTTATTTGAAATATTGCGGAAGCGGACAAGTTAAGCACATTCGGTTCTTCAACAAGCCTTGATCACCATCCACCTCATGTAGCAGAGTACCTAAGGGTTTAACACGGTTAACCAACCCAAAAATATGTTATTATGATCGAATTTAGATGCAAAATACAAAAAAATGAATTATGGTTGATTTTAGCGTATTCTACGCCATTGGCGTAGGAAGAGGGCAACTGATCGCGTAGGGCAGCAGAAATCAGCTAAGGCATTCTGATGTTGGCGTAACCTATGCCAAAATTGGCATATCCTATGCCATTGGCGTTGGCATTGGCGTACGCTACACCAAAAGTGGCGTAGGCTACCCCAAATGCTGAAAAAGTTAAAATGTTGCAACACCAAGCTGCCCTTTTTGGGTCATTCTAAAACTACTCCCGCGGCTTCTGGGGACACGTTTAAAGGTTCTTGCGCTAATACAAACATGATTAGATGTATATTGAATTCCTTGTTCGGTTTCTAACCTAAGAACCCTGAATTATATGTCCATCACTATGTTGATGAAACACCCGAGGTGTTACGGGTCTCTTAAACGGGTCGGGTCGGACCCGACCACCCGATTACGTAATAAAATATTCACGTTCGAATCTCACGACCAACCGTTTCAACCGATTATGTAGATAATAATTATTGAATTTTATTATCTCGCTTAAACGCTCATTACCTGCTACTTAATCATTTCCAAACGTTTTTTATTTTGTTATTATACCCGTTACCAAACATCCCGAGTTCCAGTTATTATCCCCGTTGCCAAATACCCTCTATTTTAATTCCGTTATAAAACCACCCTCTCTCTTGTCTCTCGCTCTCTCTCTCTCTCTGTACGTTATACACACACACAAAGTGTGTTAAATACAATGCTCTGACCACATAAAGCTTGACCGGAAACAATGGCCGGCCGGCCGCCGCCGCCTCCTCCTCCGGTCACCGCCGCCGCCGTACGCCGCCTGTCTTCTCTCCGGTAAGCACCACAAACCTTCTCCTCTTCTCTTTTTTTTTTGGTTCTGTGAACCTGTTCTGCTGCTCCTGAACCCTTATAGCTATCAACCCAATCATCAATCGCTAAACACTACCCTGTTCCCCTTCTGCTTCAGTCAACAAACCGGATAGTCACCGGAACTGGTGACTGTCATCGGAAACCCATTATCATCGGTAGTCATCATTCTTTATAAGGTTTCATCCATATTCAAGTCCCCGATATTAAGCCATAATCACCCGGTAACCTCCTGTTTATAATCAGATCCTGATAAACCCGAGCCTCTATTTCTACTGTGAACCGATTTAACGGAACTCCGGTAACCACTTTGGTTTGTAGAGAGATGAACCCTGAGAACTGCCTTCTGTTCTGATCGGTAATTGATAAACTGATTCACGAATCACCCGCTTATGTTATTGGGTGCCGATAACCTTATAAACCAATTGTGGTTTGGTTATTAATGTTTATCCTTTTATTGTTGGGTATAATCTTTTTATTATTAACAAATCCTTATGATTATTGTTATAGGAAATCAAATCCGGAAGACGGGTCCGATACCCGGTTCTATACAAATTCCGGTTAATTTCCGATAATATTCCGGTTGGCCTCCGGTTAGATGCCGATGAATCATTGATAAGGTATAATCATAAAAGTAGCATGTTTACATATGTTGGTGTTAGTCCTTTGAATACCAAATTGTAATATTGTTATTATGATGGTTGCGAGGTACCAATAACTGATTCGGTGAGATTGAACCCGATACCGAGTCGAATCAGTGACTCGGTCAACAACCGGAATAGAACCCGGTCCAATAGCTAGACGAGGAATATTATTAGAATTATACTAATATATATATAATACGGATAACGTACGAACTTGATAATAATAATAAGAGAATAATAATCATATATAAAATATATACGTTTATATATACACAATTTGATATATTGATGATATACTAGACTCGGGTTAATAATAATATGCTCCGTCGAGCCATCATCCGGGTAAGTACGTGTCTAGAGTTCTTTAGGTTCGTGTGCCATGCTGTAATGGCCAGCTGTATATATTTTTACTGCCAAGCTGTAATGGCCAGCTAGATTTAGGATGTCCGTGTCATGTCAATAATAAACCCCGAGTTTAGGACTATCTAATATATACTGAATTCTATATATGTAAATTATATATATGATATATATCCTAAGTATTACAATCTAACAAGTACCACGCGTAACACGTATCGATATGTATATGAAATATAATTGTAATAAGAAGATTAGCTAGAGATTAACGCAAACCGGTGAGTATCGTGAACTCCCCACTTTTAATGTTTTATTAAGTATTTTCGGGGGAATACATGTCATTTATAAGAAAACATAATAATGCTTTACATAAAAGAATGATTACTAATAAAAATTATATAAAGGGGTAATAGAAACGACAAGGACAGTACTGGACGATATCGCCATTTCCTTTCTTGTCCAACTAGAGGACAAGAACCAGTTTTACCCGAGTAGAGGGTAGAAATAATTATATTTATCACAAACAGAATGGTACCATAGATAGGAATGACAACTAATAGAATATAATCGGAATAATATATTAGAATTGACATATAATCGAATTGATATGATTGAATATAATTCCCCTCCAGAAGTTATAATTGTAAAGCATGTTTATAAAAGAATATTTTAAATAAAAGAATTATCAATAAACGAACTGGCCATTCACTTTATAAAATACACGACCTCACCAACTTTATGTTGACAGAAACTATTTTTGACATGTGTTCAGGTAACCCAACAGATATGATGGCGTGGATCCTGGAAGACTAAAGACTGTTATTATCCTGAGTTCCGCTGCGTAGCTCCGATAACCCGACCCGACGACCCGGCTCCGTCAGCCAGGGTCGTTACAGGTGGTATCAGAGTGGCGCTTAGTAACAGTTTTGAAGTCTTTATTAATCCAGGATTTAACAGAATATTTTCTAAAAAGAAATTTTGCTTAGAAAAATAATTAAGATATTAGAAATATTAAAGAAAATAATAGGCGAGTAAATTTTTGGGTACCTAAAATGTCAAACCATTATAAAGTTGGTGAGAACCATAATAGTATACTAGAAGTTAAAATGAATCCATTACAGGATATTACTAGAATGATTTTGTGGGGTAAATTGACAATTCTGTACACAATTGTGAATTTATATGCACATTTAATTTCTGGGAAATCTTACAGGATATTAAGGCCATATGAAATAAGAAAGAATACAGAAAAGAAACCAGATATATTAAAAGAAATCAGAAAATAAATCCAGATATATATATATATATAAGGAATGAATAAGGTTATAAAAGTATATATATATATATATATATATAGAAATTATATCACAAAATCATTCCTCGATAATTTAATCGACTTGTAAGAGAGTTTATAAATCATATTTCACTTTCTAGAAAAAAAACTCGTTGATTAATAATCATTCGTCGTATATTCCAAAAATTTCGTATAAATTATCAAAACATTCCAGTTTCAGTAATTATTCAAATCGTCACCCTTACGGTTATTCCAATATTTATAAATAAAATACAAATATACGCTCCAACTTGAACATTCCTATGATCAAGTTTCCAATAATATAGATTTATTCCATAAATTTCAAAATTTTTATAAAATCCGATATGCTAGAGACATACTGATATTATGTCTCTAAAGAATTTTTCAGATCATTTAACTAGAAATCAGACAGATTCCTCGATAACTCAAGTCGTTTTAAAAATCTTTTCGGTATAATTCTGAAATTTACTGAATTCATTCTCAGTCATTACTATTTTTATACTAAACCAGTATTTCAGTTTTGAGTAAACATATATAAATACGCATCCGTTTAAAACTTTAAATAAACGATTTATTCAAATTTATACGACTGCGAAAAATCCGTCAATACTATAATTTTCTCTTTACCAAATCTATTATTGATACTCCTTATATTATTAAAACGTTCCCCAAATCTGTTTTAATTTGACTATCACATTTTCAGATAATTCTGTATAATTCCTTTAACAAGTAAAAGTTTGACGTCAACATTTTGAGAAAATCTATTTTGTATTATTTTCTATTACATAATAAGAAACCCAGTTATTAAAAATTCAAGTATTTGATTAAATATTGTTATTATAAATTCTTTTTTTTATTACGAAATATGAAAATCGTATTGAACCACGGCTGTATCGTTTTACCGAAACATATTTCCTACCGTATGTAATGTTATTTTCATGAAGATTTATTAATCGAATCCGTATTCATATATAAACCAAGAGTCTTTTCAGTATAATTTTATATCTATGTCCAATTATATAAATTCCGTTTTATAATCTAAACCCATCTTTGTACTTATATAAAAATCTTAGTTATATGTTCTCCTCGATCCTTTCCAGAATTAAATTTGAACAAAAATATTATTCTCGAAATTCCGTAACCGAAATACTTTGGAATCTATCGAAAGAAATTGAATTCTTACTCGCTCGATTATGCGACAATATAAGTACCGTCTTAATCCTACGACTCGAACAAGTCCGGGATATTAAAAAGATTGACATTTCTAATATTGGATTGATATAAGATCGAACTCCTCGCAAACCATAAGAACCGATCATGTCTCGACGACAAGTATTTTGGTTCTAATTGTAACATCCTTATAGATTAAGGGTGTAAAGGACAAGATCATTCAAATTTCGGGGACGAAATTTCCTAAGGGGGGGAAAATGTAACACCCGAGGTGTTACGGGTCTCTTAAACGGGTCGGGTCGGACCCGACCACCCGATTACGTAATAAAATATTCACGTTCGAATCTCACGACCATCCGTTTCAACCGATTATGTAGATAATAATTATTGAATTTTATTATCTCGCTTAAACGCTCATTACCTGCTATTTAATCATTTCCAAACGTTCTTTATTTTGTTATTATACCCGTTACCAAACATCCCGAGTTCTAGTTATTATCCCCGTTGCCAAATACCCTCTATTTTAACCCAATCATCAATCGCTAAACACTACCCTGTTCCCCTTCTGCTTCAGTCAACAAACCGGACAGTCACCGGAACTGGTGACTGTCATCGGAAACCCATTATCATCGGTAGTCATCATTCTTTATAAGGTTTCATCCATATTCAAGTCCCCGATATTAAGCCATAATCACTCGGTAACCTCCTGTTTATAATCAGATCCTGATAAACCCGAGCCTCTATTTCTACTGTGAACCGATTTAACTGAACTCCGGTAACCACTTTGGTTTGTTGAGAGATGAACCCTGAGAACCGCCTTCTGTTCTGATCGGTAATTGATAAACTGATTCACGAATCACCCGCTTATGTTATTGGGTGCCGATAACCTTATAAACCAATTGTGGTTTGGTTATTAATGTTTATCCTTTTATTGTTGGGTATAATCTTTTTATTATTAACAAATCCTTATGATTATTGTTATAGGAAATCAAATCCGGAAGACGGGTCCGATACCCGGTTCTATACAAATTCCGGTCAACTTTCGATAATATTCCGGTTGGCCTCCGGTTAGATGCCGATGAATCATTGATAAGGTATAATCATAAAAGTAGCATGTTTACATATGTTGGTGTTAGTCCTTTGAATACCAAATTGTAATATTGTTATTATGATGGTTGCGAGGTACCAATAACTAATTCGGTGAGATTGAACCCGATACCGAGTCGACTCAGTGACTCGGTCAACAACCGGAATAGAACCCGGTCCAATAGCTAGACGAGGAATATTATTAGAATTATACTAATATATATATATAATACGGATAACAAACGGACTTGATAATAATAATAAGAGAATAATAATCATATATAAAATATATACGTTTATATATAATTTGATATATTGACGATATACTAGACTCGGGTTAATAATAATATGCTCCGCCGAGCTATCATCCGGGTAAGTATGTGTCTAGAGTTCTTTAGGTTCGTGTACCAAGCTGTAATGGCCAGCTGTATATATTTTTACTGCCAAGCTGTAATGGCCAGCTAGATTTAGGATGTCCGTGTCATGTCAATAATAAACCCCGAGTTTTGGACTATCTAATATATACTGAATTCTATATATATAAATTATATATATGACATATATCCTAAGTATTACAATCTAACAAGTCCCACGCGTAACACGTATCGATATATATATGAAATATAATTGTAATAAGAAGATTAGCTAGAGATTAACGCAAACCGGTGAGTATCGTGAACTCCCCACTTTTACTGTTTTATTAAGTATTTTCGGGGGAATACATGTCATTTATAAGAAAACATAATAATGCTTTACATAAAAGAATGATTACTAATAAAAGTTATATAAAGGGGGTAATAGAAACGACAAGGACAGTACTGGACGGTATCGCCATTTCCTTTCTTGTCCAACTAGAGGAGAGGAACCAGTTTTACCCGAGTAGAGGGTAGAAATAATTATATTTATCACAAGCAGAATGGTACCATAGATAGGAATGACAACTAATAGAATATAATCGGAATAATATATTAGAATTGACATATAATCGAATTGATATGATTGAATATAATTCCCCTCCAGAAGTTATAATTGTAAAGCATGTTTATAAAAGAATATTTTAAATAAAAGAATTATCAATCAACGAACTGGCCATTCACTTTATAAAATACACGACCTCACCAACTTTATGTTGACAGAAACTATTTTTGACATGTGTTCAGGTAACCCAACAGATATGATGGCGTGGATCCTGGAAGACTAAAGACTGTTATTATCCTGAGTTCCGCTGCGTAGCTCCGATAACCCGACCCGACGACCCGGCTCCGTCAGCCAGGGTCGTTACAGTTGACCCGTTAACTTTTGCATATATACTAATTATAAGATTTTATGATTTCCAAGGCCTGGTGATGATTTTTCTATGCTTGTCAAGCCTCTACTACACTAGGTGACCTCCACCCAAGTCATTTATATCGTGTTTGCGATGCCTAGTGTCCATGGCCACATGTGTCATTTCTCTCTGTCTTGTTTGCTCGGTCTCTATGACTTGCAACGTGATCTAAACACGATGTTTTCTTATAACCCTTGGAAATCACAATCTCATTTCATCTAAAAGATATACCCATGATTTATACACCCAACATGAGCATGTGTGTATATATCCTACAAAGTCATAGATATGACTTACCTTAGTCGACCCCTTTTAGCTTCAAATCCTTACCCGAGTGGCTTCCCGTGGACTCAAGCTTTGCACCTAGATGAGTATTGCACACATACATTTAGGTACTTACTCATAGGCATATTTGCGCATATTCATACAAGTGTTTATCGCAAGAATGTAGTCTCAAATGAAATCGGGTTTCTTTGAGGCGTTTCATCAAACACCTTGTAGGCGCCTTTTTACTCGAAGTTATTTACATGGCTTCAAGGCCCACTTGATCCATTTTAATCTGAATTACAATACCCTTAGTATACATTTAACATTAAAAGCAAGGATTTCACTCGTGATTATAACATAAATAATCTTTTTCTAGTTTTTAAAGCAATTCTTACTAATTTATTAATAACCCATGATTTCAACTCATAAGGATTCTTATGAATCCTTTATTATGCAAGTATTTCATCAAACACATACTATTTAGCTCAAATCAAGTCACCCTTATACTAGAGCAACCTCTATTATCCTCCAATTTCTCGTTTTTGAGATAACCCAAAAATATCACAAAACCCAAAAATATCACATAAACATGTATGATACAAATCAACAATTAAAGCTAAATAAATGTTACCTAGATGTGTAGGATCGACTTTCGAGTCACCCGACAATCATGAGCTTTACTATTCAGAGTGCGGAATCCTCTGAAAAGGTTCGGACAACAAAACGACAATGAAACAATGATGAACGAGGTATCAACACACACAAAATAAGGTCAAAGGTTGTATTGATTAATAATAAACAGAGCACAGATGTTATACAAACCAATCTCAGACCTCTAGATCTTGGGAAGGGTGTTTGGGGAATGTGTGATGTGACAGCTGATGATTAGGGTAATGATTGGATGCTTTTATACCTCTGCTACTCGTGCAGGACCTTGCAGGTGAGTAGCAAAGCTACCCCATATGCAGCATAGGCGATTAGCAAGCTATCCCATATACAACATAGGCGATTAGCACCTTCGAAAGCTTATCGCCCTCAGCCATCCAAACAGCCCAAAACACTTCCAAAATACACCCAAACACCCGAATCGCCAGGGACATCATGTACTAACAAGATGTTTATCAAGATCAGATGGTCTGATTTAGGCTAGATACAAGCAAGAACCCTTTGATTTGGTCTTGGATTGGACTTGGTTTTGAGCTCTAGGTTTTAGTGTGTGTTAAGTGTGTGTTTTCTTTAGGGAAGTCGATCCCCTGATTATGAGGGTCTTCACACATTTTTTAATAATAATAATAATAATAATAATAATAATAATAATAATAATAATAATAATAATAATAATAATAATACTCACGTTGGAAGGTTGTCAAGAGTGGCCCCTCTGGTTTAGCAACTATGTCTTAATACTATAACACTAGCCAACTTAGTATTTGATGATTAATTAGGCCAAGATGGGAATTTACTAATATTCATTCATCATGCTCGGTTAAATTTTTTTTATTCGCTTAAACAAGATTAACGATAAATAAGAGAATTTGGGGCGTTACACCTTATGCATGGGATATTGTCTAGTTTGGGCTCTGAATGGCTTAAAGGTAATGCTATCATGGAAGATGTACTAATATGAACAATGTATGCCATTGTTAAATGTATGATCTTAACCTGTGAATTTGGCAGGTATCACATTCTCCCCCTGTTTTTGAAATTTCGTCCGCGAAATTCAGTCAAGTCCTTGGTTCTTGGTACTTCTGGAAAGAGAGCTGGGTATTTGCTTCTCATCTGGTCTTCATGTTCCCAAGTGAATTCAGGTCCGTGTTTCGAATTCCATCTGACTTTCATAAGTTTAATTCGGCTCCGTCTCAACTTCTGGACTTTCCAATCTGTCACCTCTATTGACTCCTCAATCCTTGGTTGAGTTTGCCACGTTTACCAAAACGTTGTACACCTTTCCAAGGTGAGACTTTCAATAGAACCCTGTCACCAACATGGAACTCAAGTGGCTTGCGTCTCTGATCTGCATAGCTCTTCTGTCGACCGCGAGCGCCTTCAAACATTCTCATATCTGGAAGATCTTATCTGTTATTTGCTGGATCATCTCAGGTCCGGCCAGATGTTTGTCTCCAACTTCTGCCCAACATAATGGAGACCTTCACTAGCGTCCGTACAAGGCTTCAAACGGGGCGGCCTTGATGCTGGTGTGGTAGTTATTGTGTAGGAGAACTCAACTAACGGTTGATGTGTGTCCCAATTTCCATCAAAATCGACAACACAGGCACGGAGCATGTCTTCAAGTGTCTGAATCATCCATTCACTCTGACCATCGGTCTGCGGATGATAGGCGGTGCTCATCTCCAAACGAATGCCTAGAGCATCCTGAAGAACCTGCCAAAACCTGGAAGTGAAACGACTGTCACAGTCTGAAATGATTGTGACAGGCACCCCATGCCTAGTTGCAATATCCTTATGTACATTCTTGCCAACTTTTCCAATTTGTCTGTTTCCTTGATTGGCAAAAAATGTGCAGACTTGTTCAGCCGGTCAACGATTAGGCAAATTGCATCATTACCATTGGAAGTCTTGGGTAGCTTGGTGATGAAGTCCATGGAGATCTGTTCCCATTTCTAGACTGGGATCTCTGGTTGTTGAAGCATACCGGACAACTTCTGATACTCTGCCTTGACTTTCGAACGCTTGAGGCATCGGCTGACGTGTGTAACAATGTCACCTTTGAGGTTTGGGCACCAATAGAATTCCTTAACGCCCTTGTATATCTTCTTGGCTCTAGGGTGAACTGAGTACTTGGAATTGTGAGCCTCCTCAAGAATCAATTATCGTAATCCACCAAAACGGGGCATCCAAATCCAATTTGCAATGTACAGTGTACTATCAGACCTAGGTTCCAAGAGTGCAATCATCTTGAATAATGATTCATTCTTCAAATGCTCGCTCTGAAGTGCTTCCTGTTGAGCTTCGCGAATACGGGCTGTGAGATTGGTGTGGATTGTTAAACCTAACATGCGAGCATGCAGTTTTTTGACACGTTCCTTCCAGCTTAAGGCATCTGCCACAACATTTTCCTTACGCGAATGGTACTTGATCTCACAGTCGTAACCGTTCAGCAGTCAACCCATTTGTGCTGCCTCATGTTCAAATCCTTCTGATTGAAGATGTGTTGTAGGCTCTTGTAATCCGTGAAGATAGTGCACTTGTTACCATTCAGATAATGTTTCCAGATCTTGAGGACAAAGATTACCGCACCTAGCTCCAAATCGTGTGACGTGTAATTCTTCTCATGACCCTTAAGTTAACGAGAAGCATAGGCGATAACCTTATTCCTCTGCATGAGTACACACCCAAGTCCTTGTTGTGAAGCATCGCAATAAACCACGAAGTCATCCGTACACTCCGGAACTGAAAGAATTGGTGCACTACAGAGCTTGTGCTTCAGTTTCTGAAATGCCTCCTCTTGTTTGGTTCCTTAATTGAAGTTCGACCTGACGTGGGGAAGCTCCTGGACAATGTCAATGCGAAACTCGACCTGACGTGGTGACGGCAATCCTGTAAAGTCTTCGGGAAAAAACTTCTGGATAGTCCCGCACTACTAGTATGTCTTCAAGTTTCCGATCCTTAGTCTTCTTCTCGACGATGTGTTCTAGGAATGCAACACAACGCTTGCTCAAGCACTTACGCGACATTATGCATAAAATAATTCGACATGTAGATCCACCACGATCGCCTTTGACCGAAAAGGTTACGCCATTGGATAAGGGGATTTGAACAATCTTTTCATGGCAGAAAACCTTGGCGTGGTTCTTGGATAACCAATCCATGCCAACAACAATATGGAAACTACCTAACCGGATTGGCGATAAATCGATGTGGAACACATGATTGCCATGATTCAAGGTACAATCACGAACAACTTCCTCAGATGAGATTGATTTACCATTGGCCAATTCTATAGTATAGGGTGTGTGCAACCTACTGGTTGACATAAAACTTAAATCGACGCCAGTATTGAAAATCATAAATGCTAAATGGTTGTTAACAAGAAACGTACCGGTAACCACATTTGGGTCTTTACGAGCTACCTCAGCACCCATAACAAAAGCTCTTCCACGAGCCTGACCCTTGAGCTTCAGGAAATCTGTGACATCCTTCACCCTCGTCTTTCATCAAATTAACAATAATAGCCCTTCAAATATTTCCATTATAGTCCCTATAAGTTTCATCGTTTTAAATTTAATTTTAGAGGGAACTAGAATTTTATCAGCTATATTTATAATTGATTGGGCATAAGTTTTAATCAAATGCGTAGGTGAAACGTATTCGTAAAAGATTTTATAAAAAAAATTCAGTTTTATAAAGCTTTAAAAACATTTTGGCTAATTGAAATTAACTTGGTTAGTGTATTATAAAGGGAAAACTAACCAAACTAGAATAAAAATAACCTACTTAGAATTTAAGGGACTTATATTGCCAAAGTCTCAAAATTCCAAATCAGTTTTTCTTTTTCCCCTGTCTTCACGCTTTTCCGGTTGGATTTCCGGTTGGAATCCGGCGTACTCTGGCGAGCTTCCCTGATTGTTTCTGAAACGTTTTACTAAATAACATTAATGTCCGAACGTTTCTCTCTTATTTTTACCGGTTTTTAATATATAAAACAGGCTTTTAAGTGTGTTTGATTGGACTTATAATGAGCAAGACCAAGTGTAACCGACCGAGCTTTAAATCGAATCAATACTCGTCATTTAAACACCCATAATATAAATTGAATACATATTATGCTTTCTGCACCTTAAAACGTCTTGTACATACAAAAAATTACCACGTTATCATCCAGAAAGGTCCTCAAATTTTGGTTCATAAGTTTCAGTTCTTGCAACTTCATTCTCGGCTTCAATCGATATTGTAAGTTTGAGTTTTTCGTGCCGTTTTGTTTCTTAGTTACTTGTTTACGAAAGCCCTCTATTACAGATCAATAATCATGTTTAACTTAGATTATTGAAAAATCTAGGGTTAGGGTTCTTGCTTGTAGGATTGGGGAAGAAGAAGATGAACTTGAGATATAGGTTATATAGGTTTCAGTTTCAATTAATTCAACAAATGTGTTGTTAGTGTAGTGGTTGTATGTATGTGGGATTGGGTCTTTTACCTGGGTTTGAATGTCCACAGCAGCATATCTGCATTTTTTTTCAGATAATACATATATATTTTTGTTCTTTTCTTCCTTTCTTATTTATTATATAAATACATTAATATCTTAAAATAATCATAACTAATTCATTATTTGTCTAAAAATTATGAAAATTTAGGTGTAGCATCTTGACATCCTAAATAAAATTATGACATTTTTATTTTCTGAAAAATATATTATTTTTGTATTTTTATTGATTTAATTTGGTTTAATCATATTTAATTGATTAAAAATTCATTTTTAATGATTTAATCCCAAACTTTTTGAGAAATTATTTCTAATCATCATGAACTGAAATAAAAATTATTGGTTCAGAAAACACTTATTTTTTTAATTTTCCTATTTTTTTTACCATTTAAGCATGGTTTAATTTCATTAAATCAGTTTTAAATATAAATAAGTTTATTAAAATTATGGAAAAATTATTTTCATTGATTTACATCAGAAAGCATCCATTTTCTATGTAAATAACATTTTTGGATCATGTCTTGTATTTTTAATCTTATTTATGTTGAATTAGACATAATTAAACGTTTATTTATTTATACTATTTCAACATCTATTTTATAAATACTTTTCTTATAAAATAAAAATATTTCTTATGTTGAAAAGTCTTAGTTATTATTTGTTGGATCACTGTGTAACTCATAATTATTTATTTATACATTTATGATTATTGTATTTATTTTAATTTAGTTAAAGTAATTAACTAAATTATTTTGCTTTAATTATTCCAAACATATTTTATCTAAATATTCAATTGGTAACAATGATATTATCTAAACCACATTTACAAACTTTGATATATTATTTTTGACATACAACTTTTATATTAATGTGATCTATCATAAAAATTCTAATTCCCCAAATCGACTTAGCAAACCTAATGCCTTAGACCCTAGATACTTTAGACTCTTAGACATTTCCTTATTAGTATTCATATACATTATAGGTTGAATTCCTCAAAATTCCCATTACTTAACTCACGACCGCTTAAGTTGGATTTTGACCACTTTCGAAAACTGTGAGTATATCTTTTCCCCTTTTTATTGTTTTAGTATTTTGGGGTGACTCATGTACCTATTATCAAGTTTCTATTTCTTGTTACTAAAAATCAATTCTTATGTGTGTTTGCTTGTGTCATTTCGTGTATCTATGACTTGTCAAATCATTAACCGTTGCGGCCTAGCATTTCAATGAATAGATCTATGGTATATACCCTTGTGACTCTGTTGAGAGTCCTTGTCATTGCTATGTGTTTCGTTACTACTGTTACTAGCGCATACTATATATATTTCATTTTATTTCAGGGTTGATTTGACCCGGATACCACTTATTACATTTTGCAAACACTATATTACACATGAATTGCTAAATTTTCCTTACTATATGTATCAAATGGGTATGCTCACCAATACATTTTTGTATTGACCAAATTATTTTCGTACATGTTTCTGGTTCTTATGAGATCACTTCTAAGCTTTTGGATCTTAGGCTTAGATTGAGATTTACTATATTTTAGTTTAGATTGCTAGTTTTGATTGTTGTATTTCTTTCAATATAATAAACTATTCTATTTAATGTATCAAAATTTACATTTCTAGTCCATGAGCTATTGAACAATCGTCACTATGTGACACCTCGATGTTTCTGCCATCGGTTAGAGTGTTACAGATTGGTATCAGAGCCATGGTTATAGGGAATTAGGTTATTAGAATGCCTTTTAGTCTAGTCTATAACTAAGCTTACATTCACGAGTCCTGTCGTGTATATTTCTCTTTATTCTTATATTTTCTGTCAAGATATTTTCGCTATGATTCTTTCTCGTTATTATTTCGGTATTTTGCTTAGAGAAGAAATCACTCGTATTTCACAAACGAAACGATATTACCAAGTTAGAAGTGGTATCCATACCTTGGTGATTAGTTTCACTCCTCTATGTGTTACTTATGTTTGGAATATATCTTTGGGATAGGAGTGACATCCACACCTTAAAAAGTATTTCCTTCAAAAAGAAACTTAACCACTAAGCTGGAAGTGATATCCTTAACTTAGTGATTTGTTTCATTCCACAATAGTTTTCAACTTTTAAATACATCTTTGAGTTAGGAGTGAAATCCACATCTCAAGGATCTATTTCCGCATCTCGTTTTTTTAATGTCGCTAAAGTTTTGGAATTCATTAGTGATGGGGAACGTGCAATCTGGAAGGGTGAGCGCCTGTATCCTGAGTTTCCTGTCTAGGCCTGGTATTTCGTATGAATCCCAATCAGACACGGGACCCGTGTACCTACCTAGGAATTGGGATGAGCATTCACTTATAGGCTAAAGTACGCCCCCACAAGTCACTAGGAAATTTCAAATACTTGAGTTACTCAAAGTTTCCTATGGAAACAATTCCAATGTTTTATATCATTGATATTTACATTTTTTAATCATTTGAAGACTCAATTTAATCACTTGATGTTTCATATGCCATTATTCATTGATCACTCGCTTTTGAATTCCTTATCAATATTATTAAAACTTTTGTTCGATATATTATCGCATTAAAGCTTACACTATTTCACTTATGCTTTGTGATTTTTACACTCTAAGGTATCACTCATTTTGCGTTAAACCATTTTTACCCACGATTTAAGTTTTAAACTTTGTGTTTAACTTCGACCACATCCTTATTTTAGGAATGTTGCGTCATCATACAGTTAAAAATGAACATGTTTTCCCAAAACTTATTATTCAATTTGTTTTATATCTTCATGTTTACAAACTTACTTGATCAAAGTCACACTAAATTATGACTTACAATACTCTCAACACAATATATCCTCATATATCTAATACTAATATAGCTACACTCAGTCGCCTAAGCCATAGCCAACTACCATTAGTTAGCACTTCTTAGTGAGACTAATCTCATACATAAACACTTACCTACACGATACATGCTAGTACACTACTCTCTAAAACGATTAACTTGGCAACTTATCTTGTATATCTTTTCACAAAGCCTATTCACCAGATTAGTACACACTTAATATACACCTTGTGCTTTGGAACAAGTAGCCGCTATGAGCCCAAAGAGATGTCTTAACGATCATTACAAACAAACGATCTATCAATGTATAAATTTTGTAAAAGTTTGACAAATAAAAGGTTTCAAGTTTACCCAGTTCTAACGGGTAACACTTAGATTTTCTCAACAATTCATAGCAATTAAAAATTTTCGACTTTTCAATCCACAAATTAAAGAAATGTTTAAATACAGAAAATTCTATTTTCCAAAATTCGTCAAGGCATCTGGGATCATTCACAAGCTTCACGCCATTTTAAATTTTGGTCTTTTGAAACACATTAGATTTACACATACTTCATGAAATGGTTTCATCTTGCATTTTATAAACTTGTATTGCATATTTTACAAAACAAATGTAACCCTTTTGTTTTCATATGACGTATCCAATATATGTTTTCGGGAGAAACTTGCGTCTAATAACATACTTTATAAACAATTTTCAACTCGACTTTTCGTAAATACATGAAAATGGATATCTACGAAATCTTTTCATATCTTTTCATATGAACCTTCTTTGAATCTTAAACGCACTTCGATTTCTAAAAAGTTATTCTTATGCATTACTACTATTCTTTCAACTATATCACAGAGTTTGAGTAAACTGCGAAAATTTACCTTTTACACTTGTACACTTTCAGTCGCAAAACTTTTGGTTTAAGCAATGGACATACCCTCTTATCCGAATGTTGCTAAATGTCTTTTATAGTATAACGCATATATGTAAAATTACTAGATTTTAACTCGCATGTCAGTAGGCTATACACCTGTACCGTGCACTTTCATTTACAGTAAATTTCATTATTTTATTCTTATACCATTCTATTTATAGTCACGTTCGCACATTATCATATTATTCTCGTATTATTCTTTTATTGGTGGTTATTTTCACGCATTATTCGCAACTAATCTCGCACTAGTTATTAGTAGTTATTCTTACAACACTGGTTTTGAGCATAAATTTAACTCGTTTACTTTCATTTTGTGCAAATTGTGCGATTTACTCGATTTACATTATATTATTCTTTCAATTGAAATTTTATGCTATACTTATATACTTACATGAACACATATTTGGTATGCATATTTTTTTCTGTTGTGAGCAAAACCCTGTTATACTTTACATTATTTTGTATATCATCATGGCCAATGAACATACTAATTGATAACTCGTATGAGATCTAAGCCAGTGCCCACGTATGACTCGGATTAGATTATTTCTTCAATCCGAGGCGAACGGTGTAAACCTTAGAGTCTATCAATAAGAGTGTTTAGAGCCAACGATGTGAACAGAAGTTACAGGTTAAGGGTGAACCCGAAAGGAAAGAACCTCTAGCCATGTCTATTACTTACATGTTATTCTCATTACGGTAAAAGGGAAAACCCGGAAGGGAAGGACCTCTAACCATGTCATGATTGAACATTATTTCATTACAGTAGCTATTACATATTGGTTGCACGTATTTGTTACTGGTATTATTTATGTTAGGGTTATCGAAAAGCATAAGCACCCTAGTGTAAGGTAAATGGATGATTACGGTCCGGAATGCAATCATGGGTTTACAGGTACATGAGGGTGGTGTGTAATTCTATTTAGGCTGTTGGTAGACAATTAGTACGAGTCCAAAGTATCGGGAGTGTGGTGGGTCAGCTGCGGTACACCCTATATATAAGCATAAACGATACTGCGGGAGCGGACTAGGAGTCAGACCAAGAACCTACCCATTACTACCTTTTCATTAGATCATTGACTAATATCTAGCATTTTCGATAAGAACGTTCTTACACGAGCTTCAATTCGTCTTCCTAGAGTCTTTCTTTTGCCCACCCACACAGAGAACTAAAACCTTGTATACACTTACACTTTAGATTATTTGGAATTCTTGTTGCATACTCCAATAAAGTTCACTTAGAAACTTTTCTAAAGTAAGGGAGACTGCTTCATTAGTACCTCTGCCCTCACCCGTTAAACAATCCCAAAACTTTTCTCATTTAAACTCTCTCTTCCTAATCTCGGGTCAACTGTCAAGGATTTTGAAACTTTTACTTTGGGTATTAGACAACTATTTTAAATTTTTTCGAGTCATAAATTGTTAGGATCTGAGTTTGATTGTTTTGATTATGTTTAACTAAGAATGATAAGAGTGATATGAATATAGATGGAAAGTGCAGCGGAATGATAAACTATTTAATCAAAACATGAGAGTAATTGTTTTCTGATCGAATGCTTTCATTTATCTAAAAGATTACAATCATACAAGTACTCCCCCTCAGCCTGATCACACAGTGATTGTTTGTCTGAGAGAATGTTTGTGTGTGTGATGCAATAGAACAGTACAAGCACTGTTGTATTTATAGACAAACCTAAACCACTGATGACCTAGGCTGACGTCACCTTAAGACAGTGACCTCTAACAGAATAACAAACATAAAACATCTGCCTATTACAAACTACTGTTACATTGAAAACACTGAAGGTAAACTACTGTTGTAGGAAAACTCTGATGGTCTTGTATCCTCTGCTGGAGTCTAAGTGTTGTTGGCTCCAGCAGTGCTTTAGTCTTCAGTACTTGGATCAGCAGTTGTGTATGTGCGTGAAAGGATCGATAACAAACAAAGAATGATCAAACAAGTTAGTTTTAGGTGCGGAAACCCTAAAACTATCACAAAATAATAGTCAAACAGATTCAAACACACAGATTATCATTTTCAAAAGTTTTCATTAATAAATCACTCGATTACACGTTGAAATAATGATACAATCAAGGTATGAACGATAAACGAGTTAAACAAAACACTAGAGAGAGTTTCTGAAAGTGGAGGGAATAATAATGATCAAAAGTTGCATTCAAAAATCAAACTTGTCTATTTATAGACTGCACATTCGCCCAAATTGATTGTACGAATGTGCAGGTTCGCCCAAATCATCTGGTCGAACCAAGTTCTACAATAAACTAAATCACATTCGTCCACATTATCTTCCTTTGCACCTTTTATCTTCCTTCGTACCTACAAAATTGCTCCTTCGCACCTTCGAATTCTCTCCTTCGCACCAATGATATCACCAAAACATATTGTGTTGTACAATCCAAAGCTTTAGTCGCACTTTTGCATCTACAAACTCCCCCTCGACTATTGCTTGGATTGTGTTCGTCGTTCTTCGTCCATTCTAATGTTCATCAGTCTGATGTGTCGTTGAATCTTCTGTTCTTTTGTCATCTCCGGTTCATGAAATTGCTTTTGCTTCTTCGTTTTCAGCTCAGGCACCTTTTGCTTCTCCACAAACTTTCCCAGCTTCTCTCCATAGTCACACCCAGCATTGATATCATATGCAAAGCACAAAAATACCACACGTTGGTACTTTCCTGCTTGCTCATCATCTTTCGCATCTGAATAGATTGGATTGTAGAACAACATGATAATATCCTCATGTGAACAGTTTATTAACCACATGGGATCAAAGATGTGTACTTTCTTGTAGTTCGTCTCTCCGTCATTCACGGCCTCTGCAATCTTCCAATCATAATACCACCAAATGAAATCTTTGGCGAAGTGTTGAGGGATAGGCAACAAAGGAATCTTTTTCAACACTCGCTGTGGTTTGTACTTTAACGTCACCTTGGGCATACCAGTAATCAAATCAATATCCTTCTTATGAACAATTCGCTTTGGATATTGTGGTTTGAACAAATCCCACTTGGTTCGGCTTTCTCTAGTCATTTTCTCAGCAAAGTAGGTAATCTGACTATTTGACGCTCCCGTTAAACGGTGACGACAAATATCACGGATTGCCCAAAAAGGAAGAGTCTTCAAGTGATGAAACTTGTCGAAATACAAGATCCCCTTCTCCCACTTTATTGCGAAGCATCTCATTTCTTTAACAAACTTCCAGGCCAATGCACGACCTTTGAAAATTCCATTATGAAGTTTATAAAAACATCTTTGAATATCAGGTTTCGGACGATTGTTTTCTTTTCTTTTAACTTCTTCAAAAACTCTTTCAAACTCTCCGACTGCTCGAACCGTGGTTTTTCATGCCCTTTGAAGATTTCGTCTTCAAACGCTTTGCTCTTCTCTTTAGCTAGTTTCTCGGCATGGTTTAGCAATTCATCTGAGAAAGAAAATCCACAATCTTGATTATTCTTGAAGTATTGTGGATATTCTTCACTTGTAATATCTTCCATTTCAACTTCCTCAAATGCATGAACATCATGATCATCAGAATGATTTCCAGCTTCTTTCTCAGGTATCTTTAAAATAAAGTTGTCTGCAAGTAATTCTTCCAAAGTCTTTCCTACTTGCTTTGCTAAACCTTCAAGTATCTCTTTCGAAATTGCCACAGAAACTTCCCCATCCTCAAGATTAGGATCATCAAACTCCAACTCGAATAGTTTATTGTTCGATTCAAATATTTCTGGAAACCTGCTAGTCATGTCGATCGTCCAGACTCGATCAGTGAGCATCTGGCGATACTTGTTCTTATCATCTTCAGACAATGACTGCAATTTCTCGTTCCAGAATATATCATCATCAACATTCTCTCCAAGAGCCTTAGAGCTTGATTCACCACCCTTATCTGAGTCACGCTTCTCGTATGTAAACTTGTCAGCGTCATCATCATCATCATCACTACTATCATCAAAAGCAGAGCCGTTTCCATCACTCGAACCATCATCTGAACCTCCATCATCCTTATCATCCTTCTTCTTCTTCTTTGTATCGTTTCCAGCATCTTCATCAAGTTCATCATCTTCTTCTTCATCAGATAGTTCGAAATCAACTTGTTCTTCTTCTCTTTCTTTGTCTACTTCACCAGCTTGAAGTTGAGGAGCTTGAGAGTACAAGTTCTTGATCAGATCATCCATATGCTTGTTACTCTTCTTTAACTGTTTGTTCTCCTCCTTCAAGACTATGATTCTTCTAGTATTTCATTGCTCATGCTTCAGCAACTTCTTATTTTCTCTCTTCAATCTCTTGATTGTCTTCTTCAAAGTTTCATTATCATCTGCTGATGTGACTACGACCTCCAACATCTTCTTATCATTCGACTTTAACTGCTCGATCTTAGTTTGTTGTTTGTTAATTAGATTCATCATTTCAGACAGTCTCTGATTCACAGCAGTCATAATATCACTATCCACCGAAACTTTCGTCTTCTTTGGTGGTTCAACAACATCAGGCAGTTTGCCTTTTCTAATCTTCTTAAGCACGTTATCCAATGCCTCATTAACCTCATCCATAGGCATCTCTTCAATCTGTGGTGTGCTTGATGTTGTCGCAGTCTTTTGCTTCTTTTGAGCTGGTGCAATAACCGGTGATTTAGAACTTGTAGCCGGTGGTAGTTTCTTACCAGCTATCAAAGATTCTATCTCTTTCTTTCTCTTGATGCTCGGCTTCTCCTGTTTCTTCTTTTCTTTCCTAGCAGCTTGTACAGGAGAACCAACAAACGTCTCATCAACATTCAAACCCAGCTCTTCTTCATCAACAGGAATAGGGCTTTTGTTCCCTTGATCCTCAACGTTCTGGCTAGCAGACGCACCAGCCTCAGTGGCCTTGGGCATGGTTGTCTCTACCGTTTCAGCATCTGAATTCCAACGTTCATCCTCTAACGTCTCTTCTGAATCAATAGACGCTTCATCAACTAAATGTAATCCCTTTTTCGCCATCGTCTTGTTTCTTCTTTGCGTGTTTTTCTTCTTCTCAGGTTCAGAAACCTCTATTCTTATCTCCTGTTTCTTTGTCTTCCCACTCTTTGCGCCGACATTCACAACTTGTCTTTTACGCTTAGCATCAGGATCAACATGATGTAACGGATTATCAGGATCAGAATCACTGTTTACATTCCTCATAAGACCTTCACCCGGATCTGTATAATCCACTCTAGCTAGGTGTCCAAATAAACGTCTTACTGGAGGACGTTCTTCAACAGACAAACCCTTATACGCTTTCATCCTAGCTAGTGTATTCAGCAACATATGTTCCTGAACAACAATGTGTTTAGGATCTCTTTTCAGCTCCTTATACTTGTGATCAAATATCATTTGGAAGAAACGAGGATAAAGTAGAAACTTAAGATTCCTCGTGCCGTTCATAGGCTCCAATAAATGAGACATCAGCATGCCAGAGACATTGAACGGTTTGTTCAATACTAAAGCAACCATCATAGAACTGATGCTCTTCCTCATCAAATCATAACCTCCAGCTGCAGATCCGAATACGTGAATCAAAACGTGTGCCAGATATTTGAATTGTGGGCACAGTTTTCCTTTATGTAATGAACCGTCAGTGATTGGTCCATTGTATTTCATCCTGAGGAAGCACTTTCGCTGATCCATAAATGTAAACTCCTTTGGATCTGTCGGCTCATCATTCAGATTCAATGCTTCCCTCAGATCCTCTTCGCAAACAATGACTCGTTGTCCTTGAATCTTGCTCGTCAAACAAGATTCGCACTTCCAGAAGTCAAGTTTAGCATTTGACCAGAATTCTTGAATCATATCCCTGTAGATAACTGTCGGCATAGCAATGGCATCTATCACCCTGCTTCTCTTCAGAAAATCAATGATGCCGACGAACTCAGTATGCTTCTTTACGTCTCCGAGATACGCACAACAGTTATGTGCGTTTTCAAAGTCTAACTGTTTGGCAGGCTGTGATGATGATCCTGCTTGTTCCGTCGTCTTCTGTTGTTCAGACATCGTTAACTCTGCAAAACAAACAAAAACACACGTTAAAAATCGACAAAATTTCAAATTGAAAATTTTTGGTAACAAACTTTCTCTTTCGCCCAAACGGGGGTACGAAAGAGATTTTTCATGGTGCGAATGAGACACATGGATGGTACGAATGTATGAATCTTGAATAAAAATTTCATTCGCCCACATAGTCCTCATTCGACCGTTTTAACTTCTCCTTCGCCCATTCGTACTGGTCGAAGGAGTCAGTTCATAATTTTGAAATTCCAATTTTAAATTTGAGTGATTCTGAACATGTCCATTTGATTGAAACCAAACCTAATAATGCCGATTAACATTCCTAAACTAACAGATTCATTGATTAAGAATTGTATTTGTGTTTTCTATTAAAAA
This sequence comes from Ambrosia trifida, assembly GCA_028751855.1. Classification (NCBI taxonomy): domain Eukaryota; kingdom Viridiplantae; phylum Streptophyta; class Magnoliopsida; order Asterales; family Asteraceae; genus Ambrosia; species Ambrosia trifida. Next base: position 21,131,645 of record CM054124.1, on the reverse strand, counting down.
CTTGGGTTTAAACACTGATTAATCAATCAGTCGAGTTTGAAACCATAATTTTTGTTTTATCTCCCCCTAAAACAAACATACAATAAACCCTATGCATCAATTGTTACAATTATATTGATTAAAATCAGTTTAGAACAGTTAGGGCTCGTAATATAAAACAGGGATTAAATCTTGAAATCCTTGATGATAACCTGTGTCAAAGAGTGCAAAATGATCAGAATAGAATGCCGAACACAATGGAATGATTTAAAAGAAACGAGCAATAAGGTGAGTTTAAGATTGAAAATCTGGAAAAAATATGAATGGGGTTCGAATGAGCAGATGGGTATATATAGGCATACTCCTTCGCCCGTTTTAGTCATACGAAGGAGAAACTTTTGGCTCCTTCGACCCTAGTGAAAGTGTACGAGTGAGGCAAAAGGGTTCGAATGAGAAAATGTTCATGAACACTCTCCTTCGCCCAAATAAAACATACGAAGGAACATGTAAAATCTCACATTCGACCAACCGAATGGGCGAATGAGAATTGGGATTTTTTGAAAATTTTCCAAATCTCAAAAACGAGTCCCGGTCCAATTATTTTCCAACTTTTAAGCATCCAACAATCATGTTTTCACATTTTAAAAGTTACAAAGCTCAAATGGTGTATCAGGGTTTAGAAAATCGACATCAACCACCATCAGTTATCAAAAATAAAATGAAAAAGAAAAATCTTTTTGGATTTTCTAAAGTTTATGCTAAAACACACCTAAATCTTTTTGAGTTTTGTAATTTTTGACGAGAAAATAAAATGCAAAAATGTAAATGAAAAACTGTAAATGTTTTTGGGATTTCCGGTAAAGGGATCATATCAGTTTTTCAGAAATCTGATCACACCGTTGATCTTTTGAAAATATTATCATTAAAGACAATGTGTGATCTGGCAATTGCTGATATTGTGATCCACATAAACTCACATGCAGACTTTTGTGCAGTGCTTTATACTGATACTGATATTTATAGTATAAACACAATTGTCTGTGGTTCCCACGCACACGACATACTCTCGTATCAAGAAATAAATGCACAAAGACTCATTGTAAAGCGTGATTATGCTTTCGTCGTCTGTAATTGTACAAGATATAATGCATAGAGGTATACAGGTCAGCAAATTAATGCAGCAAAGTAACATATGCACTATACCAGGTTGAGGACTGATATGAATCATGATTTGCATCAATGATCAATACGATGTAATAGATAATCTTTGATCATCATATAACATGGAAAGTTCCTCAATTCGGTAACTTTAGGATTTGGCATATAGCTCTTTTATAAAGACACCCTGTCTGATCTAGGTCCGTAATGACTTACAGCAGAAGATCAGAGAGGCTATCCCCAGACAACTAATAACATAACGACCCTAAACCTCCGAGTTTTGTACAGATACCCTATCAAACGAAATTACGATACTAAGACCATATGCCCATGAGGAGTTCATCCACACAACAATTCGTTTGATATGTATGTATCAGGCACGCAGTAATAGGTCTACAAAGCCTATCAGCACATCGCACAGACTCAGACACACGCCCTATATAGCATTACATTATTTAGAATGTGTAAGATCCCCACTGATGTACTATCATTTCCATTTATTCTCCAGGAAATCATTTTAGAATTTTCTGATTTTTATAGATTTTCAAATTTACTGTTCCCAAGGATAAGCTGGAGCATTTCAAATATGTGACTGCCCAGATATCGTTTGTTCACAGAAATCTGACGGCATTAATCTAAGGGAAGAAGATATAGCAGTCAGCAAAGAAATTTTCTAATTTTTATGGATTTTGAAATTTTTTAATGTTTTTGGATTTTCAAAATTTTTCTGAAAAACAGTAAAAATTTAAACTAAAAAGTGATAGACTGAGGTGGTGATCAATCCTGTTTTTCTTTAATACCATTAGCATTCAAAAGATAATCAAATCTGGATTTGTCAAAAGCTTTGGTAAAAAGATCTGCGCGTTGGTAATCAGTGTGGATTTTGACCATATCGATCAACTCTTTAGCATAACAATCACGGATAAAATGATATTTAATCCGGATATGTTTAGCCTTTGAGTGATTTACTAAGTCTTTTGTTAATGCGATTGCGGCCTCATTATCACAGTAAATAGGGGTTTTAAGAAATTGCAAACCGTAATCCACCATCTGTTGTTGGATCCAAAGAACCTGTGAGCAGCAGCTCGATGTTGAAACGTATTCTGCTTCACATGTGGATAGTGCAACTGCGGTTTGTTTCTTGCATTGCCAGGTCACGAGCCTGCTCCCCATAAACTGACATCCAGCCGTTGTGGATTTGCTGTCTTTGTCACAGCTGCCCCAATCTGCATCACTAAAAGCGATTAGGTCAAAATTATCATCATGAGGGTACCAAAGTCCTTTCGATGGACAACCCTTCAGATATCTAAGGATACGCTTGACAGCTGCAAGATGACTCTGTTTCGGCTTCGATTGATATCGCGCACAAAGACATGTCGCAAACATTATATCAGGTCTAGATGCTGTGAGATACATCAGAGATCTAACGATTGCTCTGTATGTAAATGGATCAGTTAGCTCCCCCTTAAGGTCAACTCCAATCCCGTGATTGGGCTGTATCGGGGTATCCATCGGCTTCGAATCATCCATCTGGAATCGGCTCAAGACTTCAGAAACGTATTTCGTCTGGTGAATAAAGATCCCCGTTGGTCTTTGCTCCACCTACAAGCTGAGGAAAAACTGCATTTCTCCCATTACGCTCATTTCGAACTTTTCCTGCATAACTTGTTCAAATTCCCTGCACAGAAGTTCGTTAGTTGACCCAAAAATAATATCATCAACATAAATTTGCACAAGAAGCAAATCATCTCCTGTTCGTTTCGTGAACAGTGTGCAGTCTACCAGTCCGCGTTTGAATCCTTTCGAGAGAAGATACGTGCTCAGCTCCTCATACCATTGTCTCGGAGCCTGGTGCAACCCGTAGAGAGCTTTGTTTAACACATAAACCTTATCCCGGTGAATAGGGTCCTCAAAGCCTGGCGGTTGACCTACGTAAACTTCCTCTTTGACCACACCGTAAAGAAAAGCGCTCTTTACATCCATCTGATACACCTTAAATTTCTTCCATGATGCAAACGCTAGGAACATTCGGATAGCTTCCAAGCGTGCAACCGGTGCATAGATTTCATTGTAGTCGATTCCTTCAACCTGATGAAAACCTTGAACGACCAAACAAGCTTTGTTTCTCACTATGACTCCTCTGTCATCCTTCTTGCATTTAAACACCCATTTGGTTCCAATTTTCTTTCTTCCATGGGGCAGATCTGTCAGGGTCCATACACCAAGTTTCTGGAATTGTAATAACTCTTCCTGCATTGCTTCCACCCAGGCATCATCCAAAAGAGCATCCTTGTAAGTTCGCGGCTCGACCTGCGAAACATAACAAGCAAATGACCAGTCATTTTGAAAACCAGATTTCTGTATTTTGGCATATAAAGCAAGGTTGCCAATATTTTCTGGTGCTTGAGCATTTCTCAGCTGCCCTCTTGTCATCACACTGCTACCAGGATCACCAATAACCTGTTCAAGCGGGTGTATCCGATGTATCTGAGATTCCGGATAATCAGGTACTTGTACTCCCATTTGAGTTGTCAAATTCTCTGTAGAAACCAGATCATTACCCACAGTCGATGTTGAAGCATCAATATTAGTTGGGTTCACTGGTGGTGTCACTGTAGCATCTTCCAAAATAGCTTCACTTGTTGCATCATCGTCTTCATCTTCTGATTCGGATGAATTAAGCATTGTAGAAGCTTCTTGGAACACATCTTCTCCATCACAGGAGCAGTGGTATCATTAGAAGCTGCTTGGGGGTTTACCGTGATCGGACGCACTAACGGTGAAGTCACGGCGTTTTCGACCTCGTAATATAAGCGAAGTACAGCTTCTTCAACCATGCTATCTAGATTGAATGATTCAAAGAAGTCTTTGTAATCAAACATCCAATCTGGTCCTCCACCCTGTACATTTTGTTTATATCTTTGAACTTCGACATTAGTCCACTCCTCGACTTTTCTAGTTCTTTTGTTGAATACCCGTTTTAATGGGGTTGCATATCCAACAAAATAACCTTCTTCAGCCTTTGGTGCAAACTTCTCCGAAGGATTCAGCATTGTACATGGGGCACCAAATGGTTCTAGATACTCCAGATTCGGCTTGCGTCGGTTCAACAACTCATAAGATGTCTTGCCAAACTTCTTCACTGTCAAAACACGATTAAGAGTATAACATGCCGCGTAAATAGCTTCATTCCAGAACATGACTGGAAGATTTGAATCCGCAAGCATAGTTCTCACCGTCTCTATTAGAGTCCTGTTCTTTCTCTCTGCGACACCGTTCTGCTGGGGTGTATACGGAGCGCTATATTCATGATGAATTCCTTTGTTTGCACAAAGATCCCCCATCTGAGCGTTTTTGAACTCCGTCCCATTGTCACTCCGGATTCGTTTGATCTTTAGACCATATATATTCTCCAGACGTGTAAACAGAACCTTCAGGTTATCAAAAGTGTCGCTTTTCTGATGCAAGCACATTACCCATGAAAATCTTGAATAATCATCAGTCACCACAAGACAGTACAACTCCCCGGCATGACTTTTACGTCTGACTGGACCGAATAAGTCCATATGCAAACGTTCAAGTGGCAGCTCAACGGAATTAACTTTCTTTGGTCTATGGGATTGTTTGTGCTGCTTTCCCTTTTTGCAACTAACACACTTGTCATTCAAATGGAAGTTTTTTACATTAACTCCCGTGACAAGTTCATTCTTCACTAACTGGTTCATCTTTCGCAAATGGATGTGTCCCATTCTCCTGTGCCACATAATGGATTCTTTTTCTGTAGCCTTAGAGAGGAAACACGTGACTTCACCATGAGTGGTCATCTTTGGACATATCGAGAATATACAAGTTGTTTACTCTCGGTGCCTTCAGCATCACCCACTCTTTCGGAAGCTCAAACCCAGGTTTCAAGATGTAACAGGATTTGTCATCAAAATACAAAGAAAATTGTTTATCACAAATCTGACTAACACTGAGCAAATTATAGTCTATCTGTTTCACATAAGAAATCCGCTCAAATGTTACGACCCCATTGCTTACACTACCCTCCATCGTAATGTAGCCTCCCTTATTACCAGCAAATGCCACATAACCTCCGTTAATGTTTTTGATGTCAAAGAGTAGCGCGAGGTCCCCTGTCATGTGACCAGAAGCTCCACTGTCAACAATCCATAGGCTGCTAACAGGGCTAGCTGGAGCTCCCTGCACATTTAAAGTAAAGCAGTTAGATCTTTCGGGGGACCCAAGCCTGTTTGGTCTTGGGTCTTTGAACTGGTTGTTTCAAAGAGTCTTTCAATTCACAAACATCTTGGGTTAACTCAACCCCTTTCTTCTCACTCACAATTTTCTTTTTCTCATTCTTCTCATTCTGTGAAGTAGAGGCTCCTTCAGATTCTTTAGATGACCAAGATTGCTCAGATCTTTTCAAGATCCGTATCTGAGATTTTGAAGTCTCAGTCGGTTTCTTTACTTCATCTTTAAATGCAACCTTCTTGGTTACCTTCTCTGATTTAACAGAGACAGGTCCAACTGCTTGTTTTCCATTAGGTTTAGGAGCAACCTTTTTGTTATCAGCAGTTGAGTTCATCATAGGTTTCTTAACAGATTTATCAGTGGTCATCCGGTTGCGTTTATCATACGTCATCGGACGGTTTTCCCTCTTGTTGTAAAAATTGTTTTGATTATGATAAGATTCTTGCTGGGGGAAATACCGTCTTTGTTGTTAACCGTAATTGTCAACCGGATAATCATGATATTGTCTCATCTCCACCTCGTGCCTTTTGTGTCGTACGTACGGGCAGGCGGCAAGTAAATGTCCCCGTTCCCCGCACTTATAACACGCACGGTATTCCTCATAGTTTTCCTTGATCGGCGACTTGGAAAAGCTAGCAATGGGATATCGATCGACCATGCATTGTTTCCTTAAACTCTCAGGAGCTGGGTCCTTCGAGTAAGTCGGTTCAATAAAACTGTTTGCTTTATCAACAGGCAAAACAAATTGTGTGACATTGACCTTTGCATCTTTATCCGAATAAATTTTATCTAAAATTTCTTGAGGAATGTCATTGGTTCTTTCAAATTTTGGAAACCAAATCGTACTTTCCTGCCAGATCTTTTCGATTTTTGAATAATTGACAAACTTAATCGGATATTCATCATCGGATAAAATCTTATCGGAGCCTTGCATCCGATAGAAGATTTTGACAGGTTTGTCACACGATTCGTTGCTCATATCATTGGTTTTCTCAGATTTTGGCTCATTTTTCTTTTCTACCGGTTTAACCATATTTTTCTCAGATTTAGTTTCAATTTTCTTTTCAACCGGTTTTCTCACATTTTTCTCAAATTTCTTTACCTCTTTCTTCTCAAAACTCTTACCAACAGACTTTTCATTTTTCTTAACCTCATTTTTACGATGAGCATTTGCCATTGGATGAATGATCTGAGACGGTGAGACTGGCTCAGTAGTGATTATATGATTTTCATCAGGGATATCACTATCACTTTCAACCGTCTCAAATGGTTCATCTTCTTCATCTGAATCATCAGCAGCGACCACACCCTCATTGTTTCCTAGTACTGGTCTCACATTAGAATACGGATCCCCGACACTGGAAGTGTTAGGCTCATTTTCTGATGCGGAGTCAGAATTGATTAAAGTCTCCGGTGGTATTGCATGTAAGTTGTGATTCTCAAACAATACCGGAGATGGGACCGCCTTATAGTTTGCACTATTCGACTGGGAGGGTTCTTCTATGATATGGTCAACTACATATGCTATGTGCTTGTAACTCTCTAACTTTTTGTTTACTTTTTCCGCAAAGCACTTGATGGTTGCCATTTCCAGTTTAGTGTTTTCCATTTCATTGATGTAATTATTAATGGCAAGTTGTTTAATTGACAATGTCTTTTTAAGTTCAGACACATCCTTTTTATAACCATCAAGAACTTTGTTGAAATCTTTTAAATCCTTTTGATAAATCTGACAGTTGAGTTTGGCACTCTCAAGTTGGACCTTGAGAAGCTTGTTCTCATCTGTCAGTTTTTCAAAATCAGCACATTTATCACATTTAACACACGCTTGAGATTGAGTTTCAGAACTTACCGGCTTAGGAGGTTCTGTCATGGCCATCAAAGCGAAGTGAGCTTCCTTCCCTGCGAAGAATTTGGAGTAGTCAATCTTGGTGCATGCATCATCCACCATACATGACTTGCGGGTCATCAGGAAATCAGCTTCAGCTAGCAGTTGGTCAATGTCATCATCTAGTGAATTCACACTAGCCTCTGAATCAGATTCACTCTCCATATCCGAGTAAGCTGAATCGTATTGGTCTCCAACATCCGTGACAGAATCAAGAATCATCCCCGATTTCTTGTCTTCACTCTCAGCAATCACATCCTCATTCACTTCTTCAATTTTCAACTCCGACACTTTTTCAATCACAGCCTCCTCTTCAATCTCCTCATTCTCATCCAATCTCATCTGCTGTGCCACACAAGCCACGTTACTAGCAGTTATCTCCTCCACCCCCAATTGCATACCAGTCCAATTAAAACCTTCATCCTTTTGGATCACAAGTGCTTGGTTTTGATTGTCAGTTTGGTTTTGGTTTTGTGTGTTAGGTGTAGAGATAGGAACAATAGTTCGGTTTGGATTTTGTTGAGGTTGGTTTTGAGTTGTGGATTGTCTAGTGTTGGTGTTTTGTTGACGGTTCTGATAATTGTTTTTTGGTTGAAAGCTTGAGATGTTGGGACTGTTGTATGACACTTGATTTTGATTTTGGTTTTGTCTGTTTTGGTATGTTGAATTGAAGGGGTTTCGATTACCTTGTTGTGCTGGCTGTGTGCACTCTCTTTTAAAGTGTCCTTTCTCACCACAATTGAAGTAGGTAACTTTTGCTTTGTTGAATCTGTATGTGGTGTTGGGAGAGGTTGAGAGATCAGTTCTGCCAGTCTTCTGAATAAAGTCAATGGCTCTCCTCATAATGCTTGCAAAAGCCCACTGAATGTCCATCAGCTCCATCTCCTCTTTGTCGATTTGAGTATAGTCCTCATTGGTAAGATTGTTATTTCCAATTTGACTTGCTACCAAACCGTTGTAAGAAGCAACCATAGCAGATACAAGAGCAACATGCTGTTGAGCAATTTCAACAGTCACATTGTTAAGATTTGAGGTCTCTAACACAATTGGGTTTTGACTTGATTGTGCTTGAGTAATCTGCATCTGATTCATGTGAGGAGTATACTGTTGTTGTTGTTGAGGTTGACTTGATGTGTAGCATGCGGCTTGTTGTAATGGTGAAAAAGGTGGAATAAAGTTTGGTGTTTGATAAGGTTGTTGTGTGTATGATGGTGTGTAGGATGAAGTTTGAGCAAGGTAGTTGATGGGTGCTTTTGTTGGTTCAACAACGTTGGATACACATGCTATGTGAGGAGCAACATTAGAAGTGGTGCTTGAAGCAAAAAGAGAGTTAGATGTACCACTCACATATAGATCAGGATTCTGTGGAATCTGAGCTCTCTTAGCTTTTCTCTTCTCCTCCATCTCTTTGTTTTCCAGCTTTTGAATGAACTTGTTAATAGTCCAATACTGGTATGCATCCTTCTCCTTTAACACTTCAATGTGTTGGTTCCAGTAGGGTGGTAAAGCATCAGCAAATTTATCTACTAACTCCGACATTGGTATGCTGATTTCATAGCTCGACAGTTCAGTGAGCAAATGGCAATACCGTGGAACCAACTCTTTTAGGGTCTCATTACCCATGTAACTGAAGTTTTCAAATTCCATCCGTAGCTCTTCCATCCTCAGCTTCCTTGTCTTCTCAATTCCATCATGTCGATTTCTCAGCATATCCCATAGTTGTTTGAATGTTGTACACGATCCAAACTGATGCAATAGATCAGTGTTGATCGCCTGGGATAACTGAGAGAATGCCTTCTTCTCTATCGCAAACCTTTTCTTCTCATCATCCGCCAAAATCTCCAAAGGTATCGGTTCTCCAGTATTCTCCAGAATAGGAGCAACGTAACCCTTCACAATCATTTGCCATGCCTCAGCTCCCTCAAGTCCTTGTCCCTCAACATGGATCTTGAACTTTATCTTCCAAGTATTGTACTCCTTCATGTCCATTAGCTTTGGTGGACGATTGCCGCTTCCAGAGGATAGATCATGAATAAGAGTGGATATGGCGTTGGTCGTCTGTGAATGAACTGCTGCTGCTGCGACTCCCCAATCGTTGTCAATCGGTTGTGGTAATGGTTGAACAACTTGTTGAGGAGCCGAACTAGTCATTGCCATATAATTGATTGCCTGTGATGGTTGACTAGTCTTCTGGGCTGCAACGGACCACGGATCTTGTGTTGTCTACTGTTGTGGTGCTTGAGTAGGTCTAGGCGTTGTTGGGAAGTTCCACATCTTGTCCTGCAAACGATTAAACTCGAAAAGATTAGAAATGTTTTAAAACAGGATGCTCCTTCGTATATTCGAACGTGCGAATGAGATATAAAGTTCTCCTTCGACCGTTTCTGATTGATACGAATGTGAACTGAAACAACAAATCTCCTTCGACCGCTTTCGTCTCTCTTGTATGTGCGTGAAAGGATCGATAACAAACAAAGATTGATCAAACAAGTTAGTTTCAGGTGCGGAAACCCTAAAACTATCACAAAATAATAATCAAACAGATTCAAACACCCAGATCATCATTTTCAATCAATTTCATTAATAAAACACTTGTTTACACGTTGAATTATCAATACAATCAAGGTTTAAACGTAAAACAAGTTTAACAAAATCTAGAGAGAGTTTTCAGAAAGAGGAGGGAATAATAATCATCAAAGTTACATTCAAAAATGAACTTAACCTATTTATAGGCCTGCACATTCGCCCAAACTGTTCATGCGAATGTGCAGGTTCGCCCACATCAACTGGTCGAACCAAGTCCTTCTATAATCTAGTCTTCATTCGTACAAACATTCTTCCTTCGCACCTTTCTGTTCTCCTTCGCACCATCTAATTAGCTCCTTCGCACCTTCGATATCTACAAAACAAAATGTGTTTTACAATCCAAAGCTTTAGTCGCACTTTTGCATCTACAAACTCCCCCTCGACTATTGCTTGGATTGTGTTCGTCGTTGTTCGTCCAACCTTTTGTTCCACAATCTGATATGTCTTTGAATCATTTGTTCTCTTGTCAACACCGGTTCCTGAAATTGTTTTTGTTTCTTTGTTTTCAGTTCTGGCACCTTTTGCTTCTCCACATACTTTCCCAACTTCACATCATAATCACATCCAGCATTAATATCAAACGCAAAGCACAAAAATACCACACGTTGGTATTTTCCTGCTTGCTCAGCATCTTTAGCATCTGAATAGATCGGATTATAGAATAGCATGATGATATCCTCATGTGAACAGTTTATCAACCACATGGGATCAAAGATATGCACTTTCTTGTAATTCGTATCTCCATCCTTCAACACAATTACGACCTCTGCAATCTTCCAATCATAATACCACCAGATGAAGTCTTTGGCAAAGTGTTGTGGAATAGGCATCAAACGAATCTTTTTCAACACTTGCGGTGGTTTGTATTTCAACGTCACTTTGGGCGTACCAGTTATCACATCAATATCCTTCTTATGAACAATTCGCTTTGGATATTGTGGTGTAAACAAGTCCCACTGGGTTCTGCTATCTCGAGTCATCTTTTCAGCAAAAGTACGTAATCTGACTACTTGACGCTCCCGTTAAACGGTGACGACAAATATCTCTGATTGCCCAATATGGAAGGGTCTTCAAGTGATGAAACTTCTCAAAATACAAGATCCCCTTCTCCCACTTTACTGCGAAACACCTCAACTCTTTAACAAACTTCCAGGCCAATGCACGACTTTTGAAAATCTTATTATGAAGTTTGTAAAAGCTGCCTTGAATGTCAGGTTTTGGACGATTATTCTCCTTTTCTTTCAACTTCTTCAACAACTCTTTTAAGCTTTCTGATTGCTCGAACCGTGGCTTGTTATGCCCTTTAAAGATTTCATCTTCAAAGACTTTACTTTTATCTTTTGCAAGCTTCTCGGCATGGTTTAGCAGTTCGTCTGAGAAAGAAAATCCACAATCTTGATTTGTTCTGAAATATTGTGGATATTCTTCACTCGTAATATCTTCCATTTCGACTTCCTCAAATGCAGGAACATCACGATCATCCGAGTGATTTCCAGTTTTTTCTCAGGAATCTTAGGAATAAAGTTATCAGCAAGTAATTCTTCTAACGTCTTGCCCACTTGCTTTGCTAAACCTTCAAGAATTTCTTTCGAAATAGCCGCAGAAACTTCCCCATCCTCAAGATCAGGGTCATCATACTCCAACTCGAAGAGTTTATTGTTAGATTCAAATATTTCTGGGAACCTGCTAGTCATGTCGATCGTCCAGACCCGATCAGTGAGCATCTGGCGATACTTGTTTTTATCTTCTTCAGACAATGACTGCAATCTCTCATTCCAGAAAATATCTTCATCATCAACATTATCACCAGGAGCTTTAGAGCTCGATTCACCGCCCTTATCTGAGTGACATTTCTCATAAGTAAACTTATCAACATCATCATCATCGTCATCACTACTATCATCAAAAGCAGAGCCGTCTCCATCACTTGAACCATCAATTCGATCCTCCATCATCCTTATCATCCTTTTTCTTCGTCTTTGTATCGTTACCAGCATCTTCATCTAGTTCATCATCTTCCTCTTCATCAGTCAATTCGTAATCAACTAGCTCTTCTTCTCTTTCTTTATCCACTTCACCAGCTTGAAGTTGAGGAGCTTGAGAGTACAAGTTCTTTATCAGATCATCCATATGCTTGTTACTCTTTTTCAGCTGTTTGTTCTCCTTCTTCAAGACTATGATCCTTCTGGTGTTACGTTGCTCATGTTCCAGCAACTTCTTGTTTTCTCTCTTCAATTTCTTGAATGTCTTCTTCAAGGTCTCATTATCATCTGCCGATGTGACTACGACTTCTAACATCTTCTTGTCATTTGACTTTAACTGCTCAATCTCCGTCTGTTGTTTAGTAATCAAATTCATCAACTCAGAAAATATCTGATTCACAGCAGTCATGATGTCACTGTCCACCGATACTTTTGTCTTCTTTGGTGGTTCAACAGCTTCATGCAGTTTACCTTTTCTGATTTTCTTTAGCACATTATCCAATGCTTCATTCACATCATCCATTGGAATTTCTTCAGTTTGTGGTGTACTAGAAGTTGTTGCAGTCTTCTGTTTCTTATGAGCAGGTGTAGTAACCGGTGATTTAGAACTTGTAGCTGGCGGCAGTTTCTTATCAGCAATCAACGATTCTATCTCTTTCTTCCTCTTTAAACTTGGCTTCTCCTGTTTCTTCTTCTCTTTTCTAACAGCTTGCACAGGAGAACCAACCAATGTCTCTTCAGCATTAAAACTCAAATCTTCTACATCAACGGAAATAGGACTTTTGTTCCCTTGATCTTCTTCTCTTTGACTAGCAGACGCACCAGCCTCAGTGGCCTTGGGCATGGTCGTCACTACTGTTTCAGCATCAGAATTCCATTGTTCTTCCTCTATCGTCTCTTCTGAATCAATGGAAGCTTCATCAACAAGGTGTAAACCCTTTTTCGCCATCCTCTTATTTCTACCTTGAGTACTTTTCTTCTTCTCTGGTTCAGCAACCTCAATCCTTATCTCTGGTTTCTTTGTCTTACCACTCTTAGCGCCTACATTCACAACTTGTCTCTTGCGCTTGGCGTCAGGATCAACATGATGTAAAGGATTATCAGCATCAGAATCACTGTTCTCATTCCTTACAAGCCCCTCACCCGGATCTTTATAATCCACCCTAGCTAGATGTCCAAACAAACGTCTAACAGGAGGACGTTCTTCAATAGACAAACCTTTATAAGCTTTCATCCTAGCTAGTGTATTCAGAGACATGTGTTCCTGAACAACAATGTGTTTAGCATCTCTCTTCAACTCTTTGTACTTGTGATCGAATATCATCTGAAGAAAATGAGGATATAACAGAAACTTCAGGTTCCTCGTTCCATTCACGGGCTCCAGTAAGTGAGACATCAGCATGCCAGAGATATTGAACGGTTTGTTCAATACTAAAGCAACCATCATCGAACTGATGCTCTTCCTCATCAAGTCATAACCTCCCGCAGCAGATCCGAAAACATGAATTAAAACATGTGCCAGATACTTGAATTGTGGGCACAGTTTTCCTTTATGCAACGAACCGTCAGTGATAGGTCCGTTGTACTTCATCCTGAGAAAGCACTTCCTTTGATCCATGAATGTAAACTCCTTTGGATCTTTCGGATCATCATTCAGATTCAGTGCTTCTCTCAAATCTTCTTCGCACACAATCACTCGTTGTCCCTGAATTTTGCTCGTCAAGCAAGACTCGCATTTCCAGAAATCTAGTTTAGCATTAGACCAGAATTCCTGAATCATGTCTCGGTAGATCACTGTTGGCGTAGCAATGGCATCTATTACTCTGCTTCTCTTCAAGAACTCAATGATACCGACAAATTCTGTGTGCTTCTTCACATCGCCAAGATATGCGCAACAGTTGTGCGCATTCTCAAAATCAAGCTGCTTAGCGGGCTGTGATGAGGATCCTGCTTGTTCCGTAGTCTTCTGCTGTTCAGACATTTGTTAGATCTGCAAAAACAAACAAACACACAAGTTAAAAATCGACAAAATATCAAAATTGAAAATTTTGGTCAAAAACTTCCTCCTTCGCCCAAACGGGGGTACGAAGGTAGTTTTATAAGGGTACGAATGAGAAATGAATGGTACGAATGTGTTAGTTTTTGATAAAAAGTTTCATTCGCCCATCTTATTCTCTTTCGCCCATTTTACTTTCCTCCTTCGCCCATTCGAACTGGTCGAAGGAAGCAGTTCATATTTTTGAAAAATCAATTTTGAATTCTAGTCATCCTGAACATGTCCATTTGATTGTATTGGGACCTAATCAAGCCGATAAACAATCCTAGACTACCAGTTTTATCAATTAAACATTGTGTTTGTGTTTTCACCCAAAAACTAGGGTTTAAACATCGATTGAACATTCTGCCATGTTTTAAACTTTGGTTTTGGTTATTTCTCCCCTATCCTGAACATCAATTGTGATTATTATGTTGTTTTTAAATGAGATTGGACAGTTAGGGTTCGTAATAGAAAACAGGGCTTAGATCCTTGAATCATTGTTGTTTACCTGTAAAACTGATATCAAACTGATCAGTGATAATGCACGAACACAATAGAATGATTTTAAATGAAAAAGCAACAAGGTGAGGTTACGATTAAAAATCTGGAAAAAATATGAATGAGGTTCGAATGAAAAGAGATGTATATATAGGCCTCTTCCTTCGCCCGTTTTGTTCATACGAAGGAGAAACTTTTCTCTCCTTCGACCCTATTGAAAGGGTTCGAATGATATAAAAGGGTTCGAATGAGAAAATAATCAGGAACACTCTCCTTCGCCCAACCAAAACATACGAATGAACAAAGAAAATCCCACATTCGACCAAATGAATGGGCGAATGAGAATTGGGATTTTTGAAAATTTTCCAAATCTCAAAAACGAGTCCCGGTTCAATTATTTTCCAACTTTTAAGCATCCAACATTCATGTTTTCACATTTTAAAAGTTACAAAGCTCAAATGGTGTATCAAGGTTTAGAAAATCGACATCAACCACCATCAGTTATCAAAAATAAGATGAAAATGAAAAATCTTTTTGGATTTTCTAAAGTTTATGCTAAAACACACCTAAAATCTTTTTGAGGTTTGTAATTTTTGACGAAAAAATAAAATGCAGAAATGTAAATGAAAAACTGTAAATATTTTTGTGATTTCAGGTAAAGGGATCATATCAGTTTTTGAGAAATCTGATCACACTGTTGATCTTTTTGAAATTATTATCATTAAAGACAATGTGTGATCTGGCAACTGCTGATATTGTGATCCACATAAACTCACATGCAGACTTTTGTGCAGTGCTTTATACTGATACTGATATTTATAGTATAAACGCAATTGTCTGTGGTTCCCACGCACACGACATACTCCCGTATCAAGAAGTAAATGCACAAAGACTCATTGTAAAGCGTGATTATGCTTTCGTCGTCTGTAATTGTACAAGATATAATGCATAGAGGTATACAGGTCAGCAAATTAATGCAGCAAAGTAACATATGCACTATACCAGGTTGAGGACTGATATTAATCATGATTTGCATCAATGATCAATAAGATGTAATAGATAATCTTTGATTATCATATAATACGGAAAGTTCCTCAATTCGGTAACTTTAGGATTTGGCATATAGCTCTTTTATAAAGACACCCTGTCTGATCTAGGTCCGTAATGACTTACAGCAGAAGATCAGAGAGGCTATCCCGAGACAACTAATAACATAACGACCCTAAACCTCCGAGATTTGTACAAATACCCTAACAAACGAAATTACGGTACTAAGACCATATGCCCATGAGGAGTTCATCCACACAACAATTCGTTTGATATGTATGTATCAGGCACGCAGTAATAGGTCTACGAAGCCTATCAGCACATCGCACAGACTCAGACACACGCCCTATATAGCATTACATTATTTAGAATGTGTCAGATCCCCACTGATGTACTATCATTTCCCTTTATACTCCAGGAAATCATTTTAGAAATTTCTGATTTTTATAGATATTCGAATTTACTGTTCCCAAGGATAAGCTGGAGCATTTCAAATATGTGACTGCCCAGATATCGTTTGTTCACAGAAATCTGACGGCATAAATCTAAGGGAAACAGATATAGCAGTCAGCAAAGAAATTTTTCAATTTTTATGATTTTTGAAATTTTTCAATGTTTTTGGATTTTCAAAATTTTTCTGAAAAACAGTAAGAATTTAAACTAAAAAGTGATAGACTGAGGTGGTGATCAGTCCTGTTTTTCTTTAATACCATTTGCTTTCAAAAGATAATCAAATCTGGATTTATCAAAAGCTTTGGTAAAAAGATCGGCGCGTTGATAATCAGTGTGGATTTTGACCATATCGATCAACTCTTTAGCATAACAATCACGAATAAAATGATATTTAATCCGGATATGTTTAGCCTTTGAGTGATTTACTAAGTCTTTTGTTAATGCGATTGCGGCCTCATTATCACAGTAAATAGGGGTTTTAAGAAATTGCAAACCGTAATCCACCATTTGGCTGTTGGATCCAAAGAACCTGTGAGCAGCAGCTCGATGCTGAAACGTATTCTGCTTCACATGTGGATAGTGCAACTGCGGTTTGTTTCTTGCATTGCCAGGTCACGAGCCTGCTCCCCATAAACTGACATCCAGCCGTTGTGGATTTGCTGTCTTTGTCACAGCCGCCCCAATCTGCATCACTAAAAGCGATTAGGTCAAAATTATCATCATGAGGGTACCAAAGTCCTTTCGATGGACAACCCTTCAGATATCTAAGGATACGCTTGACAGCTGCAAGATGACTCTGTTTCGGCTTCGATTGATATCGAGCACAAAGACATGTCGCAAACATTATATCAGGTCTTGACGCTGTGAGATACATCAGAGATCCGACGATTGCTCTGTATGTAAATGGATCAGTCAGCTCCCCCTTAAGGTCAACTCCATTCCCGTGATTGGGCTGCATCGGAGTATCCATCGGCTTCGAATCATCCATTTGGAATCGGCTCAAGACTTCAGAAACGTATTTCGTCTGGTGAATAAAGATCCCCGTTGGTCTTTGTTCCACCTGCAAGCCGAGGAAAAACTGCATTTCTCCCATAGCGCTCATTTCGAACTTATCCTGCATAACTTGTTCAAATTCCCTGCACAGAAGTTCGTTAGTTGACCCGAAAATAATGTCATCAACATAAATTTGTACTAGAAGCAAATCATCTCCTGCTCGTTTCATGAACAGTGTGCAGTCTACCAGTCCGCGTTTGAATCCTTTCGAGAGAAGATACGTGCTCAGCTCCTCATACCATTGTCTCGGAGCCTGGTGCAACCCGTAGAGAGCTTTGTTTAACACGTAAACCTTATCCCAGTGAATAGGGTCCTCAAAGCCCGGCGGTTGACCTACGTAAACTTCCTCTTTGACCACACCGTAAAGAAATGCTCTCTTTACATACATCTGATACACCTTAAATTTCTTCCATGATGCAAATGCGAGAAACATTCTGATAGCTTCCAAGCGTGCAACCGGTGCATAGATTTCATTGTAGTCGATTCCTTCAACCTGATGAAAACCTTGAACAACCAAACGAGCTTTGTTTCGCACTATGACTCCTCTGTCATCCTTCTTGCATTTAAACACCCATTTGGTACCAATTTTCTTTCTTCCAGGGGGCAAATCTGTTAGGGTCCATACACCAAGTTTCTGGAATTGTAATAACTCCTCCTGCATTGTTTCCACCCAGGCGTCATCCAAAAGAGCATCCTTGTATGTCCGCGGCTCGACCTGCGAAACATAACAAGCAAATGACCAGTCATTCTGAAAACCAGATTTATGAATTTTGTCATATAAAGCAAGGTTGCCAATGTTTTCTGGTGCTTGAGCATTTCTCAGCTGCCCTCTTGTCATCACACTGCTACCAGGATCACCAATAACTTGTTCAAGCGGGTGTATCCGATGTATCTGAGATTCCGGATAATCAGGTACTTGTACTCCCGTCTGAATTGTCAAATTCTCTGTAGAAACCAGATCATTACCCACATTCGATGTTGAAGAATCAGTATTAGATGGGTTCACTGGTGGTGTCACTGTAGCGTTGTCCAGAATAGCTTCACTTGTTGTATCATCGTCTTCATATTCTGATTCTGATGAATTAAGCGATGTAGAAGCCTCTTGGAACACCTCTTCTTCCAATACAGGAGCAGTAGTATCATTAGAAGCTGTTTGGGGGTTTACTGTGATCGGACGCACTAACGGTGAAGTTACGGCGTTTTCGACCTCGTAGTATAAGCGAAGTACAGCTTCTTCAACCATGCTATCTAGATTGAATGATTCAAAGAAGTCTTTGTAATCAAACATCCAATCTGGTCCTCCACCCTGTACATTTTGTGTATATCTTTGAACTTCGACATTGTTCCACTTCTCGACTTTTCTAGTTCTTTTGTTGAATACTCGTTTGAATGGGGTTGCATATCCAACAAAATAACCTTCTTCAGCCTTTGGTGCAAACTTTTCCGAAGGATTCAGCATTGTACACGGGGCGCCAAATGGTTCTAGATACTCCAGATTCGGCTTGCGTCGGTTCAACAGCTCATAAGAAGTCTTGCCAAACTTCTTCACTGTCAACACACGGTTAAGAGTATAACATGCCGCGTAAATAGCTTCGTTCCAGAACATGACTGGAAGATTTGAATCCGCAAGCATAGTTCTCGCCGTCTCTATAAGAGTCCTGTTCTTTCTCTCTGCGACACCGTTCTGCTGGGGTGTATACGGAGCGCTATATTCATGATGAATTCCTTTGTTTGCACAAAGATCCTCCATCTGAGCATTTTTAAACTCCGTCCCATTGTCACTCCGGATTCTTTTGATCTTCAGACCATATATATTCTCCAGACGTGTAAACAGAACCTTCAAATTGTCAAACGTGTCGCTTTTCTGATGCAAGCACATTACCCATGAAAATCTTGAATAATCATCAGTCACCACAAGACAGTATAATTCCCCGACATGACTTTTACGTCTGAATGGACCGAATAAATCCATATGCAAACGTTCAAGTGGCAGCTCAACAGAATTAACTTTCTTTGGTCTATGGGATTGTTTGTGCTGCTTTCCCTTCTTGCAACTGATACACTTGTCATTCAGATGGAAGTGTTTGACATTAACTCCCGTGACAAGTTCATTCTTCACAAGTTGATTCATCTTTCGTAAATGGATGTGTCCCATTCTCCTATGCCACATAATGGATTCTTTTTCTATAGCTTTGGAGAGGAAACACGTGACTTGGGCATGGGTGGTCATTGCTTTAGACATGTCGAGAATATACAAGTTGTAAACTCTCGGTGCCTTCAGCATCACCCACTCTTTTGGTAGCTCAAACCCAGGTTTCAAGATGTAACAGGATTTGTCATCAAAATACACAGAAAATTGTTTATCACAAATCTGACTAACACTGAGCAAATTCTAGTCTATCTGTTTCACATAAGAAATCCGCTCAAATGTTACGACCCCATTGCTTACACTACCCTCCATAGTAATGTAGCCTCCCTTATTACCAGCAAATGCCACATAACCTCTGTTAATGTTTTTGATGTCAAAGAGTAGCGCGAGGTCCCCTGTCATGTGACCAGAAGCTCCACTGTCAACAATCCATAGGCTGCTAACAGGGCTAGCTGGAGCTCCCTGCACATTTAAAGTAGATCAATTAGTTCTTTCGGGGGACCCAAGCCTGTTTGGTCTTGGGTCTTTGAACAGGTTGTTTCAAAGAGTCTTTTGAATCACAAACATCTTGGGTTACTTCAACCCCTTTCTTCTCACTAACAACTTTCTTTTTCTCATTCTTCTCACTCTGTGAAGTAGAGGCTCCTTCAGATTCCTTAGATGACCAAGATTGCTCAGATCGTTTCAAGATCCGAATCTGAGATTTTGAAGTCTCAGTCGGTTTCTTTACTTCTTCTTTAAAAGCAACCTTCTTGGTTACCTTCTCTGATTTAACAGAGACAGGTCCAACTGCTTGTTTACCATTAGGTTTAGGAGCAACCTTTTTGGTATCAGCAATTGAGTTCATCATAGGTTTCTTACCAGATTTATCAGTGGTCATCCGGTTGCGCTTATCATACGTCATCGGACGATTTTCCCCCTTGTTATAAAAATTGTTTTGATTATGATAAAATTCTTGTTGGGGAAAATTCCGTCTCTGTTGATAGCCATAATTGTCAACCGGATACTCATGATATTGCCTCATCTCCACCTTGTGCCTTTTGTGTCGTACGTACGGGCAGGCGGCAAGTAAATGTCCCCGTTCCCCGAACTTATAACACGCACGGTATTCCTCATAGTTTTCCTTGATCGGCGACTTGGAAAAACTAGCAATGGGATATCGATCGACCATGCATTGTTTCCTTAAACTCTCAGGAGCTGGGTCCTTCGAGTAAGTCGGTTCAATAAAACTATTTTCTTTATAAACAGGCAAAACAAACTGTGTGACATTGACCTTTGCTTCTTTATCCGAATAAATTTTGTCTAAAATCTCTTGAGGAATGTCATTGGTCCTTTCAAATTTCGGGAACCAAATCGTACTTTCCTGCCAAATCTTTTCTATTTTTGTAGAATTGACAAACTTAATCGGAAACTCATCATCGGATAAAATCTTATCGGAGCCTTGCATCCGATAGAAGATTTTGACAGGTTTATCACACGATTCATTGCTCACATCATTGGATTTTTCAGATTTAAGCTCATTTTTCTTATCAACCGGTTTTACCACATTTTTCTCAATTTTAATTTCAGCTTTCTTTTCAACCGGTTTTCTCACGTTTTTCTCAACCTTCTTTACCTCATTCTTTTCAAAACTCTTACCAACAAACTTTTCATTTTTCGTAACCTCATTTTTACGATGAGCATTTGCCATTGGATGAATGATCTGAGACGGTGAGACAGGCTCAGTAGTGATTATATGATTCATCAGGGATTTCACTATCACTTTTAACCGTCTCAGATGACTCATCTTCTTCATCTGAATCATCAGTAGCGACCACACCCTCACTATTTCCCAGTACTGGTCTCACATCAGAATATGGATCCCCGACACTGGAAGTGTTAGGCTCATTTTCTGGTGTGGAATCAGGATTGATTAAAGTCTCCGGTGGTATTGCGTGTAAAGTGTGATTCTCAAACAATACCGGAGATGGAACTGACTTATAGTTTGCACTATTCGTCTGGGAGGGTTCTTCAATGATATGATCGACTACATAAGCTATGTGCTTGTAACTTTCTAATTTTTTGTTAACTTTTTCCGCAAAGCACTTGATGGTTGCCATTTCCAATTTAGTGTTTTCCATTTCATTGATGTAATTATTAATGGCAAGTTGTTTAATAGATAATGTCTTTTTCAGTTCAGACACATCCTTTTTATAACCATCAAGAACTTTGTTGAAATCTTTTAAGTCCTTTTGATAAATCTGACAGTTGAGTTTTGCACTCTCAAGTTGGACCTTGAGAAGCTTGTTTTCATCAGTCAGTTTTTCAAAATCAGCACATTTATCACATTTAACACAAGATTGAGTTTCAGAACTTACCGGCTTAGGAGGTTCTGTCATGGCCATTAAAGCAAAGTGAGCTTCCTTTCCTGCGAAGAATTTGGAGTAGTCAATCTTGGTGCATGCATCATCCACCATACATGACTTGCGGGTCATCAGGAAGTCAGCTTCAGCTAGCAGTTGGTCAATATCATCATCTAGTGAATTCACACTAGTCTCTGAATCAGATTCACTCTCCATATCCGAGTAAGCTGAATCATATTGATCTCCAACATCAGTGACAGAATCAAGAATCATCCCCGATCTCTTGTCTTCACCTTCAGTAATCACATCATCATTCACTTCTTCAATCTTCAACTCCGACACTTTTTCAATCACAACCTCTTCTTCAATTTCTTCATTCTCATCCAACCTCATCTGCTGTGCCACACATGCAACATTCCCAGCAGTGATCTCCTCCACCCCCAATTGCATACCAGTCCAGTCAAAACCTTCATCCTTTTGGATCACAAGTGCTTGATTTTGAGTATCAGTTTGGTTTTGGTTTTGTGTGTTAGGTGTAGAGATAGGAATAATAGTTCGGTTGGATTTTGTTGAGGTTGGTTTTGGGTTGTGGATTGTCTGGTGTTGTTGTTTTGTTGACGGTTCTGATAAGTGTTTTGGTTTTGTGGTTGAAAGCTTGAGATATTTGGATTGTTGTAAGACACTTGATTCTGGTTTTGGTTTTGTCGGTTTTGGTATGTAGAATTGAAAGGATTTCGGTTACCTTGCTGTGCTGGCTGTGTGCACTCTCTTTTAAAATGTCCCTTCTCACCACAGTTAAAGCAGGTAACCTTTGCTTTGTTGAATCCGTATGTGGTGTTGGGAGAGGTTGAGAGATCAGTCCTGCCAGTCTTCTGAATAAAATCAGTGGCTCTCCTCATAATGCTTGCAAAAGCCCACTGAATGTCCATCAACTCCATTTCCTCTTTGTCGATTTGAGCATAGTCCTCATTGGTGAGATTATTGTTACTAATTTGACTTGCTACCAAAACGTTGTAAGAAGCAACCATGGCAGATACAAGAGCAACATGCTGTTGAGCAATTTCAACAGTCACATTGTTAAGGTTTGAGGTCTCTAACACAATCGGGTTTTGACTTGATTGTGCTTGAGTAATCTGCATCTGGTTCACTTGAGGAGGATATTGTTGTTGTTTTTGCGGTTGACTTGATGTATAGCATGCGGCTTGTTGTAATGGTGAAAATGGTGGAATAAAGTTTTGTGTTTGATAAGGTTGTTGTGTGTATGATGGTGTGTAGGATGAAGTTTGAGCAAGGTAGTTAATGGGTGCTTTTGTTGGTTCAACAATGTTAGACACACATGCTATGTGAGGTGCAACAGTAGAAGTGGTGCTTGAAGCAGAAAGAGAGTTAGTTGTACCACTCACATATAAATCAGGATTCTGTGGAATCTGAGCTCTCTTAGCTTTTCTCTTTTCCTCCATCTCTTTGTTTTCCAGCTTTTGGATGAACTCATTAATAGTCCAATACTGGTAAGCATCCTTCTCCTTTAACACTTCGATGTGTTGGTTCCAGTAGGGTGGTAAAGCATCAGCAAATTTATCTACTAATTTCGACATTGGAATGCTAATCTCATAGCTCGACAATTCAGTGAGCAAATGGCAGTACCTTGGAACCAACTCTTTTAGGGTCTCATTACCCATATAACTGAAGTTTTCAAATTCCCTCCGAAGCTCTTCCATCCTAAGCTTCCTGGTCTTTTCATTTCCATCATGTCGATTTCTCCGCATATCCCATAGTTGTTTGGATGTAGTGCACGATCCAAACTGATGTAATAGATCAGTGTTGATCGCTTGGGATAGCTGAGAGAAAGCTTTCTTCTCTATAGCAAACCTTTTCTTCTCGTCATCCGCCAAATTCTCCAAAGGGATTGGTTCTCCAGTATTCTCCAGAATAGGAGCAACGTAACCCTTCACAATCATTTGCCATGCCTCGGCTCCTTCAAGTCCTTGTCCCTCAACGTGAATCTTAAACTTCGTCTTCCAAGTATTATACTCCTTCATGTCCATTAGCTTCGGTGGACGATTTCCGCTTCCAGAAGATAGATCATGAATAAGAGTGGATATAGCGTTGGTCGTCTGTGAATGGACTACTGCTGCTGCGACTCCCCAATAGTTGTCAATCGGTTGTGGTAATGATTGAACAACTTGTTGTGGTGCCGAACTAGTCATTGCCATATAATTGATCGGCTGTGATGGTTGACTAGTCTTCTGAGCTGCAATGGACCACGGATCTTGTGTTGTCTGCTGTTGTGGTGCTTGAGTAGGTCTAGACGTTGTTGGAAAGTTCCACATCTTGTCCTGCAAACAATTAAACACGAAAAGATTAAAAATGTTTCAAAACAGGATGTTCCTTCGTATTTACGGACGTGCGAAGGAGAAATAAAGTTCTCTTTCGCCCGTTTATGATTGATACGAATGAAAACTAAACAACAAAAACTCCTTCGACCACTTAAGACTCTCTTTCGACCGTTTATCAGCTCCTTCGACCGTTCGATCAGGCGAAGGTGAAACAAAGGTGCGAATGTGAAAAATAAGCAATCAAAGTCTTCCTTCGACCACTAAAACACCTCCTTCGTACAGAAAAACACTCTTTCGACCCAAATGAATTCCTCTTTCGACCAAACTCTCTCGTTCGACCCCTGTGATTTCAAAAACGGTTATTCTTTGAAAATCAGTTAATTTTGATCATGTTTTTCAAATGTTGATGGATTTTGATGATCTTAATCAGGTTTTGAATCGGATTTGATTTGGAACAACTTTAATAAAGAGAATTATCCAATTTAAACTCGAAATCAAGGTGTAATCGATCAAAATCTTATCACATCAGTTTGTTTATTGAAAACAGAAACTTTTTGACCAAAATTGGGTCCAAATCAACTGAGAGATTATTAATTTGTGGTTGTTTGATCCGAAATGGCTCTGATACCACTTTGTATGTGCGTGAAAGGATCGATAACAAACAAAGATTGATCAAACAAGTTAGTTTCAGGTGCGGAAACCCTAAAACTATCACAAAATAATAATCAAACAGATTCAAACACACAGATCATCATTTTCAATAAATTTCATTAATAAAACACTTGTTTACACGTTGAATTATCAATACAATCAAGGTTTAAACGTAAAACAAGTTTAACAAAATCTAGAGAGAGTTTTCAGAAAGAGGAGGGAATAATAATCATCAAAGTTACATTCAAAAACGAACTTAACCTATTTATAGGCCTGCACATTCGCCCAAACTGTTCATGCGAATGTGCAGGTTCGCCCACATCAACTGGTCGAACCAAGTCCTTCTATAATCTAGTCTTCATTCGTACAAACATTCTTCCTTCGCACCTTTCTGTTCTCCTTCGCACCATCTAATTAGCTCCTTCGCACCTTCGATATCTACAAAACAAAATGTGTTTTACAATCCAAAGCTTTAGTCGCACTTTTGCATCTACATCTCTTTCGACCGTTCTCCTGCTCCTTCGATCGGACGAAGGTGAAACAACTGGGCGAATGAACAAAATAAGCAATCAAAGTCTTCTTTCGACCACTATAACAACTCCTTCGTACACAAAATCCTTCTTTCGACCCAAAAGATTTCCACTTTCGACCAAACTCTCTCTTTCGACCCCTAAGATTTCAAAAACGGTTATTCTTTGAAAATCAGTTAATTTTGATCATGTTTATCAAATGATGATGGATTTTGATGATCTAAATCAGGTTTTGAATCGGAATTGATTTGGAACAACTTTAATGAAGAGAATTATCCAATTTAAACTCAAAATCAATCAAATCTTATCACATCAGTTTGTTCATTGAAAACAGAAACTTTTTGACCAAAATTGGGTCCAAATCAACTGAGAGACTATTAATTTGTGGTTGTTTGATCCGGAATGGCTCTGATACCACTTTGTATGTGCGTGAAAGGATCGATAACAAACAAAGAATGATCAAACAAGTTAGTTTTAGGTGCGGAAACCCTAAAACTATCACAAAATAATAGTCAAACAGATTCAAACACACAGATCATCATTTTCAAAAGTTTTCATTAATAAATCACTCGATTACACGTTGAAATAATGATACAATCAAGGTATGAACGATAAACGAGTTAAACAAAACACTAGAGAGAGTTTCTGAAAGTGGAGGGAATAATAATGATCAAAAGTTGCATTCAAAAATCAAACTTGTCTATTTATAGACTGCACATTCGCCCAAATTGATTGTGCGAATGTGCAGGTTCGCCCAAATCATCTGGTCGAACCAAGTTCTACAATAAACTAAATCACATTCGTCCACATTATCTTCCTTCGCGCCTTTTATCTTCCTTCGTACCTACAAAATTGCTCCTTCGCACCTTCGAATTCTCTCCTTCGCACCAACGATATCACCAAAACATATTGTGTTGTACAATCCAAAGCTTTAGTCGCACTTTTGCATCTACAAGTTGTTATTCATCAGACCTTTGGTCAGCAGTTGTTCTTCATCGGTGTTTATTCAGCAGTCCTTTGTATCAGCAGTTGTCATAGCAGTTGTTTGGATGGAACAGTTATTAGAGTCAGCAGTCTTTTGGGAGAAGTATGTTGTAAGGACTGTTTATTGTGTGGATCAACTATTAGCATGTTTTGGCTTTTCAATCATCTGTTCTTCTCCTGGTCAACAGACCCAACAATCTCCCCCTAGAACAGATGATGCCAAAACTCGGCTTTATTTACTGATCTTTATTCCTCATCATACTTTCTCTGATTTGACCTTTGAATTGTAGTTCAAAGTTCAGAGCAAATAAGTCTTCTTCATCTCTTTCAAGCTCTAGATTTAGCAATGTTTGAAGATCATTTGCACATAGGCTGTATGCATCATCCATGCTAATTTTCTGAACTCTTCTATCTGACCTGAGCAGAGTCAATTCTTGGTTGTCTTTGTTGACTTTCCATTTTAGAATTTTTGAGTCAGTGGATTTGCTGAGATGAACTTTTTTTTGGGATGAGTCAGGTGATGGAGGTCTTCTAATGAGTTCCCTGAGTTTCTCTGTTGTGGGATCAGAGAAGAAATGTATTTGATTGAAGAGCCCTTCTTTGATAAATGTATCAGCAAACTTCTTCTGATCTTCTTCTGACATTTCTTTCTTTTTCTTGAACTGTCTTCTTGCAGCAGCTGATAGATCAGAAGTTTCAAGTAAGCTGTCTAAGGTAAAAGTCTGCTGGGGTCTCTTCATCAGTGGCTCATCAGGATAGACAGGTTTTCTAGGTAGACTGGGATCCTTCTTTCTGTTTTCTTCAAGACTCTTGTATGTCTCAACTAGCCTCAGCTCAGACCATCTAGAAACAGACCTCATCTGTAACATCCGGCCCCTCTCACCACCAATATTGTTCGCTTTGCCCATCCAGAGCTCACGGATTTCTTTTTGGTTGCTCAAGTGGAGACTTCCCAGGAGGTCACCCATCCTGATATTGCTCCCACCTGAGCACGCTTAACTGTGGAGTTCTCCTCTCATCCACTAACATTAAGCCCCAAAACGCGTTGGTGATTTAAGAGGCAAGATATTACTTATGAACCAAGGACCTCTCCTGGCCACGGCCGATGTGGGATTTTCCTGAGGTGTCACATTCACCCCCTGTTAGAGTCTCATCGTCCTTGATGAGGTGTGTTCCTGGGGTGTCACATTCACCCCCTGTTAGAGTCTCATCGTCCCTGATGAGGTGTGCACCCACCATCCCGAACGGCACAGGAGTGGCTCTGATACCATCTGTAACATCCGGCCCCTCTCACCACCAATATTGTCCGCTTTGCCCATCCAGAGCTCACGGATTTGTTTTTGGTTGCTCAAGTGGAGACTTCCCAGGAGGTCACCCATCCTGATATTGCTCCCACCTGAGCACGCTTAACTGTGGAGTTCTCCTCTCATCCACTAACATTAAGCCCCAAAACGCGTTGGTGATTTAAGAGGCAAGATATTACTTATCAACCAAGGACCTCTCCTGGCCATGGCCGATGTGACACCTCAGGAAAATCCCACATCGGCCGTGGCCAGGAGAGGTCCTTGGTTCATAAGTAATATCTTGCCTCTTAAATCACCAACGCGTTTTGCTGCTTAATGTTAGTGGATGAGAGGAGAACTCCACAGTTAAGCGTGCTCAGGTGGGAGCACTACCAGGATGGGTGACCTCCTGGGAAGTCTCCACCAGGGCACCCAAAAACAAATCCGTGAGCTCTGGATGGGCGACCCATTGGGGCAAAGCGGCCAATATTGGTGGTAAGAGGGGCCGGGTGTTACATCATCTCCCCATAATTAGCAGCTACTATCTCTTGTCTCATTCTTTTAAACTTTAAGGCTCTGACTGGGTCTCTGCCTTTGCCAAAATTAGGAGTAGAGACTTTAGCTTTGGGGTCTTTGGCCAACTCTTCTATTCTGAGAAGTTCCTCTCTTAGTGCATGAGTGGTCCAGCCAGCAAACTGCTTTTTGGTTGCTTTATATGGCTTGGTTGCCAAGATCTGTTCCAGAAGAGAATCCCTAACCTCCTTTTCCAAGTCAACACTGAGAGGCATGGAAGACATGGAGTTGCTCAGGGTCTTAGCAAAGTCCTCAATCCTTCTGAGTGTGCTAAGCTCTGCTGAATGGATGCCCTGAGCAGTCCTGTCATCCTTCCCTTTGCATCTCTCCTTAATGATGGCATCTACCTGTTCACCCTTGTATTTAAGATATGTATCAATGTTTAGGGGAACAGGGAAATTTGGGAGTGAAGGGAAAGATCTGTCAGATGGTTGTTCAGTATTGTAGAAGGATTGTAATTCCCCCTTGAGTAGATCAAGTTCAAGGGGATACTGAACAACCAATGGTGTAATGGATGGTGGTGGTCTATGGGAACTTAATTTGGATGTGTGTGGTGAGAATGATGAGAGTGGAATAGCTGTAATAGGGGTGGATTGTGCAGTTGAGGTGGTATTTGGTGATGTGTGTATGTTTTCATCCTGTACAACAAAGGTTGATTTTCTCTTCCTTGTGTACAAGATTTTAGGGGATGGTGATTTGGAAGAAGTGGTTGGATTAACATCTGTTGACCTTTTAGTAGGACCAGCAGATGTTTGGGATTTGGTTGGTGATGTAGGTTTGGGTGTAGGTTTGGTGGTTGTATGTTCAGATGTGCTTGTAGGTTTAGTTGTAGTGATTTGGGGAGCAGTGTTTTGGGTGGTTGTGGATGCAGCAGCAGTGGTTTTGTCAACAGAGGTTTTTAGCTTAGATGGTGGCTTTCTGACATGTCTAGCAGGCATTTTCATCCTTTTTGAGGATCCCACATCTTCAACCTCCTGCTGTTGTTCCTTCTTGAGGTTCACCAACAACTCTGCTTTAGCTTCCAAGGTGTCAGCCCTTTTTTGTTTGGCCTGAGCAGCCTTTTCAGCTTCTTTGTTTCCAGAGTTGTCTACTGCTTTGCTTCTGTCAGTGGTTTGTTGTGGTGCTGATGGTGTTGCTTGTTGTTGTTGTTGTTGTTGTTGTTGTGGTGCTGTTTGACTAGCCTCTGGTTTGTTGGCAGACTTGGCTTTACCCTTTTTAGAAGGTGGATAACCAAAAGGATCTAGCTTTGATAGCCTATCTCTTCCACTCTCCCCCTTTTTGGCATCATCAGCCGTGAAGACATCATCATCTTCATCCCTGAGAATGGTGGTAGGGGCAGAGCCAGTGGTCTTCAGCAGGTGATCTTTGATGGCTTTAATGTCTGCATGTGTATCTTTGTACCTTGCATCCACCATGTTTCTGATTTCAGCCATATATGTTTCATGGTTCTGATCAGCTAGTTTTTTGTGAGCTATGATGATGGGGGAAACGGATTTCCAGAGCTCACTAGCTATATCAGCCGTTGATGGTTGACTTTTGGAAAGATCTACTATGGAACCCAGTATAAGCTTGACATCAGATTTAATGTCAGCTACAGAGGTTTCAATTGCTTGAACTCTGTCCGTCAATTCTTGGTATATTGACCCATCTCCTAAGTTAATAGGATCATCTGAGTCCCTACCAGTGGTAGTTCTACCTGATTCAGTCCTAATAGGTGAATCAGATGCCCCTTTTTCTTGGTACTGGGGACTTCCAACTGATTTTGGGGACACTATAGTGGCCTCATCAGTTATTGCCTTCAAGGGAGTCTTAGCAATGTAACCACTGTCCTGGTGTGAGACAATGGTCTCTACATCAGTAGTGGTTGCTCCACTTGAAAAGTCACCTAGAGTTACATTGAGCTCAGGTGGTGTAACCTCCTCTACTGTTTGTGGGATGGCAGATTGAATGTTCTCAGGACCAGTTACTTGTGGGGGTATGCTCTCAGTGATAGGTGGAAGAGAGGAACTGGGATTTTCCTGAGATTTCTCAATTGCCTCAAACAGAGGTTGCATGGTTTGTGGAACATGATGTGATGGTGAGGGTGGAGGAGTAACAAGAGAATTAGCCCTGGGAGAGGGGCTTGTTAACATTTGGCCAAGTGACTCAAATGTATCATGATGTGTTTCCCCTTGGCTTACAACATGATCCTTTTGGGAGGATTCATGAGGAGTTTGGTCAGGTTGAGGTATGTCCAACTGTTGTGAGGAAGTAACAACAGTGGTTTCAGGTTGCTTTGGTGGTGCAACAGAGTTATCTTCTGGTACCTCATCATCCAGAAGTCTCATTTGTGGTTGAGTGGTGGTTTTTGTGGATGGATGTTTTCTTTTGGAAGTGGCTGGTGTGGGTTTCATAGCACTGGATGTAGTGCCATGATCACCAGGAGCAGTGGGCTCAACAACAGAGGTTTTGACAACAGTTGTTGTCTTTGTCCTCTTTGTTTGTGTTTTTGAAACTTTGGACACTTTTAACACTTTTTCTTGGGTGCTTCCACCCAACATTCTAGTGAAAGTTTCATCAGTTAAGCTTTTCATTTGCATTGCCTCACCCTTTTTGAAAACTTTTTCTGGTAAGGCCTTTTGTAGGATTACACTAAGAATTCTTGGGTAAATTAGAAAAGCATTGTTTGACCCAGACTTAATTGCTTTCACATTTGACACTAGGTCCATGAACAATCCCTGGGAAAGATTGAAGTCAGAGTTTGACAACATGGCATAACCCAGATATTGCATCCTTAATGGGATTTCATTGAAGGATGTGGACTTAGCGGAGACACATAGAAGGAGGGTATGGAAGAAAAATTTCATGACTGGTGGGAAAAACTTTTTGAAAATAGTTGACCCAGTCATCTGACCATCGTACCCTCGTTCTTGAAACTCAGTGTGAAGCTCTGTTTTTGTGAAGGAATCCTTACCTGCCAGGTCATTTAGTGAGAAGGTTGTGGATATGATTTCAGGGGTAATTACGACACTTGTTTCTCCAATTTTGGAAATAATGGAAGTAGGCTTTTTGTCTTGTAATAAGAACTCAGCATTCAACCAGAACTCTTGGAGAGTATCAATGTAGATAGGGGCGTCAGCGGTTAAGATGGGTAGATATTTGGAATTTTGAAGAATGTCAATGGTGGAATGGAATGATGTGTTATCATCTGTTTTAACCAGAATGGGAGACAATTGTGGGTGGCTTTGGCTTGAAGATCCATTTTAATGGATTCTGAAGGTGAAAATGAATGAAATCTGATTGAGAGTTTGAGAATGGAGAAGGCGGTTTCAGTATTTTGAATACAATGAGACAGTGACACATCTGTTGTGGTAAAACAGGGTTTTTATAGGCTCAAAAGAAACCGCTGATGTGGCCAAACCTCTGCTTGTAGGAGCAGACGTGGCAATCATCTGATGGATAAACATCTGGTGGAGAACAGCTGTTTTGGCAAACAGCTGATACAAACAGCTGATGGAACCAACTGTTGTAATAATATATTTTTTTTATGTATAGATATAGTATAGATATATAGCGAAACAGTTGTTTTATCTGATCAGATGTTTTGAAACAGATTTTTCAACCAACAGTTGATATGAATGAAACAGTGGTTGTTTTATCTGAGCAGATGTTTGAAACAGATTTTTCAACCTAAAAGCTATTTTTAAGGAGAAATTTTGATTTTCTGAAACATTTTTTTTTATATTTTTTTTTTGTTTGTTTAATCCATGTTTAACATACCAATTCTGGAAATCAGATTTGTAAAGGTAGATGTGTCTAAAGCTTTTGTCAACACATCTGCCAACTGATCCTCTGTTGGAACATGGTGCAGAGAAATCAAACCTTTTTCATAGCTGTCTCTGACAAAATGATGTCTGATGTCAATGTGTTGGTAGTGGAATGAGAGACTTGATTCTTGATGATATTTTCAGCAGCTTGACTATCCAACATAAGTGGAGTCTGTAGTGCAGTTATCCCAAAATCCAGTAATTGATTTTGAAGCCACATGAGTTGGGCTGTACAGCTTGCAGCAGCAATGTATTCAGCTTCAGCTGTTGAGGTTGAAACAGCTGCTTGCTTTTTGCTTTGCCAGGAGACTAAGGCATTCCCTAGAAATTGGCACCCTCCTGATGTGGACTTTCTTGTGGTGTGACAGCCAGAAAAATCACTATCTGAATAACCTGAAAGCTCAATGTTTCCATTAGCAGGATACCAGATACCAAGTGTGGGAGCACCTTTGAGGTATCTGAATATCCTTTTCACAGCAATAAGGTTTGACTTTCTGGGTGAAGCCTTGGATCTTGCACAGACACAGGTAGCAAACATGATGTCTGGCCTAGATGCAGTTAAGTACAGTAAAGACCCAATCATGCATCTATAATGTGTTTGATCAACCAGTTCATCCTTGTCATCTATAGTGAGTAGCTTGACTATACTCATGGGTGTACTACATGGCTTACAATCATTCATCTCAAATCTTGTTAATAAATTCTTTACATATTTGTTTTGGTGAATGAATGTGCCATTTTGCAGTTGTTTCACTTGAAGACCAAGGAAACACTGAAGTTCACCCATGGCACTCATCTCAAACTCTGCTGTCATGAGTTTTCTGAACTCTTCACACATTTGGTTACATGTGGATCCAAAAATGATGTCATCCACATATATTTGAACAATCATTAAGTTTTTCCCTTTCCATTTTAGAAATAAAGTTTTGTCAATTTTACCTCTTGTGAAGCCAATGGATAAGAGAAATGTGGAAAGAGTTTCATACCAGGCCCTTGGTGCTTGTTTGAGTCCATACAGAGCTTTGTTGAGCTTGTAGACATAGTCAGGATGGAATGTGTCTTCAAAACCAGGTGGTTGACATACATAGACTTCCTCCTGAATTTTGCCATAAAGGAAAGCACATTTGATATCCATCTGATACACCTTTATGTTGTGGTTGACAGCAAAGGCTAAAAATAGTCTGATGGCTTCTAGTCTTGCTACAGGAGCAAAAGTTTCATCATAATCTATTCCTTCTTCTTGTCTGAAGCCTTGAACCACAAGCCTGGCTTTATTCTTGACAACAATACCCCTTTCATCAGTTTTGTTTTTGAAGACCCACTTTGTTCCTATAGGACAAACATCTTAGGTAATGGTACAAGCTCCCATACTTGTTGTCTTTTAAACTGAAGGAGTTCTTCTTGCATAGCTTCTACCCAACTATTGTCTTTCAGTGCCTCTTGGTACTTGACAGGTTGTGTGAGAGATAGGAAAACTGCAAAAAGACAGATATTGGAGGATTGGCTTCTTGTGAGCACACCCTCTCTGATGTTGCCAATGATCTGGTCTGGTGGATGAGCTCTTAAGTAGATAAGATCTCCCTGATATGGTATGATGGCATTTTGAGGTGAAGGACAGAGGTTTGGTGACTCTGTTGATGTAACATCTGTTTGCACTTCTGGAGTGCCATCAGATGTTTGGAATGGTAGTGGGGGAATGGGTCCAAGTGGTGTAAAACTGGACTGACTTTTGTCAACAGATGATTGACTTTTGTCAACAGATGATTGTTCAGTGGTTGTGAGAGGTGAAACAGTGGTTTGAGGGTAAGACTGGCCAACAATGGTTGACTCAGCTGTGGCAGAGTTTTGACAATTGTTTTGAATAGCTGCTTCCTCTGAAGCAGAATAGATTTTGTAGTGACTGGGGATCACAACATCTGTTCTGTAGTCTTGTTGTGGAGACTGTGGAATACCTGCATTGTTAGGTTTAACAGTGATATCTTCAAATTTGAATTTATCTAAATCAAATAGTTCAGCAGGATTTGCTGGGATTTTTAGAGATGAAAGTTCATTGAACTTTACATTCAGAGTTTCTTCTATTGTCTTGGTCTTTGTGTTAAACACTTTATAAGCCTTGGCAGTAGAAGAATATCCCAGAAAATAACCACAATCTACTTTGGCTGCAAATTTTGAAATGGAATCTTTGAGATTTAAAATGAAACATGGGCAGCCAAAGATTTTGAAAAATGAAATTAATGGTTTGATTTTGAACAAAATTTCATAAGCAGTTTTTTGATGTCTAGGGTTGATCAAAACTCTGTTTTGAACATAGCAAGCAGTGTTTACAGCTTCTGCCCAGAAGGACAATGGCAAACCAGAATCTGCTAGCATGGTTCTTGCAGCTTCTATAAGAGTTCTATTTTTCCTTTCAACCACCCCATGTTGTTCTGGTGTTCTTGGGATGCTGTACTGCCTCACAATCCCTTTTGACACACAGAAATCATCCAACTCCTTATTTTTAAACTCTGTTCCATTGTCACTCCTGAAGACTTTTACTGGCAAGTCATATTGTTTTTCAACTTTGGTGACAAAGTCCTTTAATATACCTGCAGTCTCATCCTTAGAATGTAAAAAGTAAGTCCATGTAAACCTAGAAAAATCATCAACTATGACAAGACAAAATCTTTTTCTTCTTAGACTCATGATTTTAACAGGGCCAAACAAGTCCATGTGCAACAATTGTAGACATTGACTGGTTTTGGACTCATCAATGGATTTGTAAGAGCTTTTATGTTGTTTTCCTTTTAAACAGGAAACACAATGCTCATCACATTTAAATTCTTTTGATGGTAAACCTCTGACAAGGCTTTGTTTGGAGAGTGTGTTGATAGTGTTAAGGTTGGTGTGACCCAATCTCCTATGCCACAATTCTGTCTCCTTTATGGAGGCAGCAGAAAATAGACAGACATTTGGCATAGGATTGTCCTTTAACATATCAACAACATACACATTGCCACTTCTATGAGCAACAAGTTGTGCTTTGCTCTCAGCAATGATGGTATCAATCTTTTTCACCACTTCTGGCCCAATAATCTTGCAAGTTTTCTTTGTGAAGAATGAGCCATAACCTTTGTCACTCATTTGTGAAACACTCAGAAGATTAAACTTGAGATTATCAATAAGATTGATATTTTCAAACTTGAGTTTCCCAGCTTGTACAGTCCCTGACCCCAACACCTTACCTTTTGAATCATTACCAAAGGATATATCACCCCCTCCATGAGCCAAGAAGTCCAGAAGAAGGGCTCTACATCCTGTCATGTGCCTGGAGCCTCCACTATCTACATACCAAAGACTATCTAAACAAGCAGAAGCTCCCTGCACAGCAGTAATGGATTAGTTTTGGTGAGTGTCCAAAGCCAAGTTGGCTTTGGATGGGTCCTCAGACTTTTCAGACTCAAGCTTTGGAAGATGATCAGTGGTTTGAACTAATTTTTGAATCATGTTCAACAACTGCTGCTAACCATTTGCCAGTGCTTGAATGTCAACACTTGGGGCAACAGTTGTTTGATCACTTCCAGACAGATGATAATACCCATAGGGATTTCTGTTCACTCTTGGTTTAGAGGGTCTTTTTGGCTCCTCATAAACATGTGGCAGACTATGACATGGTGGTTGTCCATATCCTCTTGGGTATTTGCTTGTGGGTGGAGCATCTGTTACTTGGACATCCCTAGAAGCAGATGTTTCAAGACTTTTAGTAACAGATGTTTGGACAGGGATGAAAGTCTGTTTGGGCTTTCCTTTTGAAGTACTTACCCCAGAATTTGCAAGAGTTTTAGCTTTGTATTCTTGTATTTTCACATCAAAATTTTTGAGATACAAGCACTCTTTGGTCTTGTGATTCTTTTTCCCACATATTGAACATGTGGCTTTGGAATCACATACACTTGTTCCTTTGTTAATGTCATATGCTTTTAGAAGAAAACAGTTTTTAGTGACATGATTCTTCTTTTCACAGATATCACAGAACAAGTGGACAGTCTTTTCTTTCTTCTTCCCTTTTTCAGCCTTCTTTTCAGCAGATGTTTGAGCATCTGCTGGAAGGTTTTTCAAGGGAATGACTTTTGCCTGAGGAGCTGTCTTTCCTTCAGGTGTTTTAGAATCAACAGGTTTAAAATTCTCAAGAGTATCACACTCATCAGACCAGGTAGGTTTAAATTTATACTTTTCAAGTTCAGTGAATGATGAGGAACCTTCTGGTTTTTCAAGAACAATTTTCTTACCATTTGGTTCAGTGATTTTAATCTCTTGACCCTGCAGGTTTGTTGGAACTATCTCAACAGACTTTTGACCCCTTTTGTCAGTGTTTTCAAAAGCTGGAGCAGTGGTTTCAAAACCAAAACCAAACTTCACATGACTTTTGGTTTGTTTGTTGAGTAGCATCTCAAATCCTCTACATGAGGTGTATTGGATGAATAACATGCGGTAGACATTTGAGGTTGTGGTGGAATGTAAGAATTTGTGGTGTAGTTTGGTGGATAAGTTGATGTTTGTGCAAGATAGTTAATTGGTTGTCTTGGTGGTTCAATAACACTCGACACACAAGCTATATGTGGCGCAACATTACCTGCTACACTTGAACTAGACACAGAAGTAGATGAAGATGCATGATACAATTCCGGATTTTGTGGAAATTGTGATCGCCTAGCTTTCCTCTTCTCCTCCAACTCCTTGTTCTCTAACTTCTGGATTAACTCATTGATTGTCCAGTATTGATAAGCATCCTTGTCTTTCAATACTTCAATGTGTTGGTTCCAATACGGTGGTAATGCATCAGCAAACTTATCAACCAACTCAGACATAGGAATCTTAATGTCATAGTTTGACAATTCAGTCAAAAGATGGCAATATCTAGGAATCAATTCCTTCCAAGTATCATTCCCCACATAACTGAAATTCTCAAATTCCTTCTTTAATTCTTCCATCTTCAATATCCTCGTCTTGTCATTTCCATCATGCCTGTTCTTCAACATATCCCAAAGTTGCTTAGAAGTAGTACATGATCCAATCTGGTGAAGTAGATCAGTAGTCAAAGCCTGAGATAGTTGTGAGAAAGCCTTCTTCTCGATAGCAAACTTCTTCTTCTCATCTTCAGACAAACCATCGAGTGGAATCGGTTCACTTGAATTGTCCAAGCATGGTGCAACATACCCTTTTGCTATCATCTGCCACGCCTCAGTTCCTTCAAGTCCCATACCTTCAAGATATATCTTGAACTTCTTCTTCCACTGATTGAACTCTGCTATATCCATAAGCTTTGGAGGGCGATTTCCTCTACCTGAAGACAAATCATTTATTAGAGTAGAAATAGCATTAGTGGTTTGAGAGTGTGTCGCTGCTGTAGAGGTTGAGGAACAGATGGTATCTAACTGGTCATAGCAAGATAATTGATCGGATGGGATGACTGAGTGTTCATCTTTAGAGAAGTCACAACCCATGGATTCACCGGAACATGCTGTTGTGATGTTGTTGCTGGTCTTGGTGTTGTCGGAAATCCCCAAATGTTGCCCATAATGTGCAAGATGTAAACACTTAGAAATATTTCCTAAAAATAGCTACGTTCGACCTTTAGTAAGCAAACGTGGGTTCGAAGGAAGGTTTCCCTAGGTTCAACCCTCTAATTCAGACTCAAATGTGAAAATGAAGCACACAAGACTCACGTTCGACCTCAAACAAACTTCGTTCGACCTCCCGGTTGGTCGAAGGAACACAATCTTGTCGAATGTACCATCAACACACAAACAAAGTCTTGGTTTGACCTAAAAATCCCAGATTCGACCTAAAATAAGCTAGGTTCGACCAAAAACTTCCACGTTCGACCTAAACTCTCCCTGGTTCGACCTGATTCATTTGAAGAACGGTTATTCTTTGAAAATCAGTTATTTTGATTCAATTTTTTTAAAAGTTTATCAATTTTGATGATCTTTATCAGGTTTTGTTCGGATTTTGATGTAGATCAACTTTAACAAATGAAACTTTTGATTTTATCCATGAAATCTTATCCAAATCAATCAATTACCAATCAACTTTAACAACTTTAACAAATGAAACGTGGGTTCGAAGGAAGGTTTCCCTAGGTTAGACCCTCTAAATCAGACTCAAATGTGAAAATGAAGCACACAAGACTCACGTTCGACCTCAAACAAACTTCGTTCGACCTCCCGGTTGGTCGAAGGAACACAATCTTGTCGAATGTACAATCAACACACAAACAAAGTTTTGGTTTGACCTAAAAATCCCATATTCGACCTAAAATAAGCTAGGTTCGACCAAAAACTTCCACGTTCGACCTAAACTCTCTCTGGTTCGACCTGATTCATTTGAAGAACCGTTATTCTTTGAAAAACAGTTATTTTGATTCAACTTTTTTAAAAGTTTATCAATTTTGATGATCTTTATCAGGTTTTGTTCGGATTTTGATGTAGATCAACTTTAACAAATGAAACTTTTAATTTTATCCATGAAATCTTATCCAAATCAATCAATTACCAATTAAACTCTAAGTTTTTGTGAATAAACAGAAAGATTTGAACAATTTTGGATCAAAACCAGTTCAAAACATATTAAATTGTAGTTGTATGATCTTGTAGGCTCTGATACCACTTTGTAGGATGAAGAAACAGTTTAGTAAAAACATTTATGCGATCATACAAGTCTAACAAAGCTAGGTGCGGAAACCCTAGTTTGTTTACAATATGATATGAATCGAATCAAACACGTAAAATAACTTTTCAATCGACATTTTCATTAATAACTTGAAATAGATCTTTACAATTTGGTTTACAAGTTATTAAGACAATCACAGAAGGTTTAGAACCTAGAGAGAGTATTCAGGACAGACACAAGACTCAAATGACCAAAAAATTATAAAGTCACAAAAACTTCAAGCTTATATAGACAACTACATTCGACCTCCCGATGAGGTCGAATAAGCACCTTCGACCCATGTATAAGCTCGAACCAAATCTTCCGTCAGAAAACTCTTCATTCGACCAAGCATATCTACCTTCGACCTGTTTTCTTCTACCTTCGACCTCACGTAAAACATCAAAAACACTTATTTTGTCAATCCAAAGCATTAGTCGCAATAATGCATCTACAAAGGTAACAGCACTCCCAAATTTCACATCAGCGCCACGTCATATCTTCATTTCCTTTCCCCAAATCAACAAAATGGTTCCCCTTCTTCCTCTTTCCTTTTTTTAATTATTTTTCCCTCCAAAAGTACAATCCAATCCACCAATTGTCACACCACGCCAATGGTGGAAACACGTGGCGCGACGTTCAAAGAGCATCAAACCCAGATTAACACAAACTATAAGTAATTAAGAAAAAAGGATCATTTATTTTAAACGTCGAATTGAGTTTCATGTTCATACATACTTAAACCAACATAGTTTAATAACCAAAAGTAAAGGTTTCACAATTATATTCCAACTCATGGAAAATAAAGGTAAATCCCATCAAAATATCCGACGTCATATAAGATCCCCACTCGTTCTAGCCATGTGACCTTCAACGATTAGTTACCTGAAAGATATGTTAAAAAGACGTCAATATATAAATATTGGTGAGTACACAGGTTTTAGTTTTCCAAACATTTTAACAGCAAAATTTTTGTGAAATAACACAAGTAGTGACTATTGTAAGGGTTGCACGTTCCTACAATCTACTTGAACCCATAACCAAACCAAGACTAGCAATGTCTGGCTCATAGTTGTTTCTCGGAAATTAACAACTTAGTTCAGAATATGTGCACCCCTGGAATACACAGTTGCATAATTAACGCTATCGATTAGGGGTGGACCTTGTCAGGCACAAATAGTACTATCCAAATATTCCTTCAGTTTTCGATTTCACACATACACACGAATAAATGGTTACAGTAGCGAGGACTCACCCCGAGTGGCGAACAACAAACTCAAGTATGCAACATATCACATATTTCCCTTTCATAGCATACCTTTCCCCCAAAGATAAAAACAATAAAATAGGGTCGTGAAACTCACCTCAAGCAAGCGTGCAAGCCAAATTATGTTCCCATTAAATATGTATACTAGGATCTCGTCGATCAATATTACATTTTCAACACTCGACTTGACTCACTTTATCGTATATTTACTTTCCCATTAAATAAATATACTAGGATCTTGTCTATTCGAACATTGTCAAATTCGTATACTTGTTTTAAACGTGTAATCCTTGTAGATTATTTACGTTAATCCTCCCATGAATAGATTTTCAAAACACAGGAAAGTGTTATATATATATATATATATATATATATATATATATATATATATATATATATATATATATATATTAGTTCATAAAATATAAGTTTTCATTTCCACATTAGACGCAATAACATATATATATATATATATATCTTGTAGGAAGTTATACAATATATACTTATTCGTTCGTTTTACATTTTGTCCGTTAACACGCCATGATATAAATACATTTACATCCGATTATCTTGTATTTATATAATTTCATGTCCCGAATATTACAAGTTGTTTATATATATTTTTGTAGGAATAAATACTTGTCGTCGTAATATTATTTTTCTTACATCCAAAATATATATTTTGTTATTAATCAACCTTTAATTTCTACATATTTTACTTGGAACTTTATAAATTAATCAATATGTTTCCTTGAAATTAATCAACCTTTAATTTCTACATATTTTACTTGGAACTTTATAAATAACATTTTTATTTTCAAAATCAAGACTTGATTATTTGTAACAAAATACTCCAACACTTTTATTTTCCCACATATACAAAAGTGTTTGTTTTTACCCAAAATTTTTACCAAGTCTTTAAGTTACCAAATTTTTATAAAAAAAAATTGTTATTATATTTTTCCAACATGTTTGGTAATATATATTTTTATAAAATCTTATTTTATAAAAAAAACACATTTTCATACAAAAATACATTTTTGTATACTTACTAATTTTACACAAAACAACCTTGGAAAGTTAACACCTTCCATTTTTAACACCTAACTTTCCAAAGTCACAATTTTAGATCTAAGTTTTTAAAATGTAATTTTATACCCCTTAACTTTTAAAGTTTCAAAATAATTCCTTTATATAACTTTTAAAAAGTTACATTTTCTACCTATATCTTCCAAAAGTGACAATTTTACACTAAACTAGTAAACTTGTTTTTATCACTTTGTCAATCCAACACTATAATTAGTCCATAATAGTCTTATTAGGGTTAATAATATGTGTTTTTGGTGTGTTAAGTCCATAAAGTCCAACATGTCCATTCTTATTGTTCCAAAGTTAGTGTCTTTAAAAATGTAGTTTTTATATCTTGTAACATTTTTCAGTTTCATCATATTATTATGTTTTAGATGGTTATATTATGATGATTAAAACCACTTTTAAGCATGTTCAAGTTATTTCTATGAAAATCATCCAAAACATCTTCAAATACATGTGTATGTGAACTTGTAAAAACAATAAAAACACTAATATTTTCATACCAAACTTTTGGCGATATTATTATTTTTATAAACCTTTGTTAAACTTGTAGAAACATTCATTATCTCATGATCAAAACCTTGTTTCATATTATGTTTAAATATTTAACATGTGTAAGATTATGTTAACTTTTTAACTAACAAAAACATTAACAAAAATGTGATAAACTCACGGCCCATTTATATATATTAACACTCCCATTTTAGTCTTGTAAAACATATGTTTTATTATGTGAAAATTCATTATCCTATCCCATGTACAACTTGCTTCTAGCACATGTTAAATAAAAACATACGTAAACAAGAAGCAAGATTAAGAAACTTACGACTAGCACAAGGCTAGGGAAGACTCAAAACTTAAGTGGAAGGAGGTTTAAGTGTGTCTTCCAATGGTTAAGCTCCAAGCTTCTTATACACACTTGATTAGGGTATGGAAATTAATGATTTTTATGAGTGTTTGATTGAAAAACAAGATGGAATGGTGGTTAATTGTTGTTGGTCGTGGGTTTTTGGAAAGAAAAGGAGAGTTTGTGTGTTGTTTTGGAGATGATATTATACATGGATCCATCTTTTATAAAAAGCTTAGTTTGTACTTGGATTAGGCAAACTTTAGGCATGCTTGTCCCATAATCATTTTGCCAAGATTTGGAAGTAATTTAGGGTGGCTTAGCCACCTTCTAGGGGCCAGCCATTGGAGGCATGTGGGGCCCACTTCCTTTTACAAAATATCTTCTAATTATTATAGTTACATTCTAATGGTTTTGGTTAGGGTTTCTGCGCCTTTGACGCGTGTTTAATACGAGCTATTTTAGTGTCACACCCTCAAAATCCACTTGCGGAGTTTTAACGCGAGGCGCATGACAAACCAGGATCCAAACCAACGATCACAATAAACAAGTCTAAATTAACATATGCAATTTCAAAAACATAGTTTAAATCTCCAGTTACAGCGGAAGCTTATTATTAAACATAATCCAAAAGTAAACCAAATTATTCAGTGTTTGAAAACCATGCAATCCTAACTAGACGCCGTGCAGACGCGTGCGCCCTAGTTCCATTGTGCTACCTTAGCGACCTGAGAAAACATGTAAAAGTTTACGTCAGCACAAAAATGCTGCTGAGTTTGCAGGTTTTGTAATCATAGTACCAAGTTCAACCTGTCCATACTATAACAATTTGCAAACCAAAGTACGCTAGCTAGGCGTATGTTTCATTACATCTACGATTGGAAAACCATTACTAGCTCGCAAACCAGATGTCGTGCCCGAATAGTAAACCTGTTCCTGTTTGAGACAATATGCACTCGCCGACCCTCCAAGCCGACGAGCGGGGTTGGTCACTCCCAATAGATCTATTCACATTTCCCCGTTGTGCTAACCCGCACATTCATGGTATCCCCCGGGACTTCCAAAGATCGTATAGTAAACCATAGAAACCCATAGTATGACAGTTGTTACCAAAACATAAGTTTAACACATGTTTTCTCCCCCAAAAAGTGAAACCAGTTAAAAGAGGGGTCGTAAACTCACCTTAGGTTGCGTTACTTCGAAACACGAATAATATCAGCAAGCTATGCTAGCCCCGTAAAGCGGCGACCTAACATATGACAGTTACAAGTACTTAGACTAATAACCCGTAGGTTAGTTAGTCCCTAGATGTCCAGACCATAACCAAGTTCGTTTGAAAACACCGTGACTGTTAAATTAACCCAAAGTACAAGACTCGACATCCCATTGGTGACCCGAGACTCCCCGTGTTATACTTGTACTCTCAAACATACAATCATGCAATACACACTTAACATATGTTAAAGTCCAACAAGTTATAGCACGTAGTTCAAGTATCACCTACATAAGTCCGAACACATGTTACCAAGTTATTAGATATGTTACGGGGTTCCTAGCATGTTCCTAGGTGTCAAATCGGGTCTCGGAATGTCAAAATATACTTACAGCAGCAGTACAGGCGATTAGGAAAAGTCAACTAGCGATTATGAAAGTCAACAGGCATTTAGGAATGCTAATTGCCTATACTATAGGCAATTAGGGTCATAAGACATGCAAATCATGAGTCTATAGGCAATTAGGTCATAAGACATGCATTTCAGGACTTAACTAGCAATTTGGATCACAATTGCATGCAACGAAGGCAATTAGCCCCCCAATTGCCTATACTATAGGCGATTAGGGTGTCATATCAGGCGATTAGCCTCCTAATCGCCTATAGCATAGGCGATTAGGGTTGCTAATCGCCTACAGCATTGCTGTTCCGGTTTTTCGCGCGTTTAACACTCCAAATAAATCCCAGAACGTGTGTAAACATCAAATATCAACCAAACAACTATATCAAACATATTTCCATCAAAATCCTTCGTTTAACATCGATCTATCAGCCCTGAATGCAATCATGTATCTTAAAGACAATACACATAACATGAAATATCACATTAGCATGCAAAACCGTAACCCTAATTAACCATAACTCAGATTTCATCATCATGCCATCATCATCAATCTGTAACTACCTTAATAACATGTTAATCATCCTTCTTGAATCATAAAAACCCTATCTTTTAATCATAAACACACATATAACATGCATGATAGTTAGAATCCGATTAACAATGCTTATTAACGATTTTCAGAAGACTTATTTGTTTTAAAACAAG
Organism: Ambrosia trifida; assembly: GCA_028751855.1. Taxonomy (NCBI): domain Eukaryota; kingdom Viridiplantae; phylum Streptophyta; class Magnoliopsida; order Asterales; family Asteraceae; genus Ambrosia; species Ambrosia trifida. Next base: position 21,087,841 of record CM054124.1, on the reverse strand, counting down.
TCTGGACCATTAGGGATTCAATAAAAACGTTAATAAAGGTTGCATGAATGAAAACCACACCTTAGATTTGTGATAGATTGATGTAATAGGCTTGAAATCTTGTGTTTTGATCCAAAATCGTGTTCCAGAGGTTGTGTGTGTGTTTGGGCGAGTTGTGGGACGACTAGGGTTGCTAATATGAAGTTTAGGAGGTCAAGTATTGTATTTATAGTCGTTTTTAGTCGTTCAGCACGTTCCATGCGATTATGCAGCAGTTACACGCGATTAGGGTTGCTAATCGCATGACATTACATGCAATTAGGGTCTAATCGCCCCCTAGGGTTGCGATTAGCACCCAATCGCCCCCAATGAGGCCCAATCGCATCCCCTATAGGCGATTAGCCTCCCCTAATCGCCTATAGGGGTTGGTTCCGTGTATTTTGTGCGTTAAACCCCGTTTTAACATATGTTAACACATTTTCACATACCGACAAGTCACATAATGATTGTAAACACATAATACTTGCAAACAAACATATTCACCCCCGTTCACCAATTCCCGGGACTCGAGACTTGTATGTTCCCTATGCTCTGACGATTCTACGAATCGTCACAACTTGTACACTTGGTTAAGGACTGACATCTAATGCACCTCTAGACTAACATCCGATGATCCTCTATACTAAACTGATAGTTCCCGAACCATAACACGACTTAACTAACCCATTTAAGTATAATATACGCGTAACTCGCTAAGGTAGACTTTTATCTAGACCACGTTGTTAACCAGAATTTGCCGGGTGTCACATCATCCCCACGTTAAAGGAATTTTCGTCCCGAAAATTGCACAAGTACCAAAGGAATAACAAAAGAAACAGACAAAAGATAGAAACCAAAAGAGAGATTTACCCGAGTTGTCACATCATCCCCACGTTAAAAAGGAATCTCGCCCCGAGATTCATTCAGCAGCAGTGGTAACATATCTCGATTTGAACGCTTCCTTAGGAAAGAGATGAGGATACTTAGACTTCATCTGATCCTCCCGTTCCCAAGTGTACTCAGGTCCCCGGTTCGAGTTCCAGCGAACCTTAACAATGCGAATCTTGCTATGATGTAGGCTACGAATCTTGTAGTCAAGGATCTCAACGGGTTCCTCCACAATCCGAAGACGATCATCCACCTTGATCTCTTCCAGTGGAACAATAAGAGACTCGTCAGCCAGACACTTCTTTAAGTTGGACACATGGAAGACGTTATGTACGTTGCCGAGCTCCGTCGGTAAATCAAGACGATACGCCACCGGTCCAATCCGTTCCAGGATCGTAAATGGACCGACATACCGAGGGTTGAGTTTGCCACGCTTCCCAAAGCGTATGACGCCCTTCCACGGTGAAACTTTCAGAAGTACCTTGTCATCAACTTGGAATTCCAATGGCTTGCGACGCTGATCAGCATAACTCTTTTGCCGATCCCGTGCTGCCGCCAACCGGTTACGAATCTGTACGATCTTTTCCGAAGTTTCGTACACTAGCTCAGGCCCAGTGAGTTGACTCTCACCCACCTCAGCCCAACAAAGAGGAGACCGGCATTTCCGCCCGTACAGTGCCTCGAACGGAGTTGCCTTGATGCTCGTGTGGTAACTGTTGTTGTAAGAGAATTCTACTAATGGTAGGTGAGCTTCCCAACCTTTGCCAAAATCGATCACACATGCCCGCAGCATGTCTTCTAAAGTTTGAATCGTGCGTTCACTTTGACCGTCAGTCTGTGGGTGATAAGCTGTACTCATGTCTAGCTGGGTACCCAAAGCCTTATGCAAAGACTTCCAGAAGTGAGAAGTAAAGTGGGAGTCACGATCCGAAATAATAGAAACCGGCACCCCGTGCTTAGAAACAACTTCCTTCAGATAAAGACGAGCCAAACGATCCATGGTGTCGGTCTCCTTAATAGCGAGAAAATGGGCTGATTTCGTCAACCGATCAACAATCACCCATATCTTATCATTCCCGCTCGGTGACTTAGGGAGTTGCGTAACAAAATCCATTGTAATCCGTTCCTACTTCCATTCTGGAATTTCAGGTTGTTGCAAGAGACCCGACGGTTTCTGGTATTCCACTTTGACCTTAGCACAGGTCAAGCATTTGCTCACGTATGAGGCTATATCTGACCTCATGTTCGGCCACCAGTAAAGCACCTTCAGATCTTGGTACATCTTATCCGAACCAGGATGAATAGAATACCGGGACTTGTGAGCCTCATCTAGGACAAGCTCCCGAAGTCCCCCGAATAAAGGAACCCATATGCGTTCTGCGAAGTAGTGCAGGCCATCAGGCCTTCGCTCGAGGTGCTTGTCGGCACCGTGCATAGTCTCAGCTTTAAGGTTTTCCTCCTTCAAAGCTTCTAACTGAGCAGAACGGAGTTGGTCAGGTAGAGAGGAATGAATGGTGAGTTGCAACGCCCGAACGCGACGAGGTTTAATTGATTCCTTCCTGCTCAAGGCGTCTGCCACAACATTCGCCTTGCCAGGATGGTACTTAATGGCGCAATCATAGTCATTCAGGAGTTCAATCCAACGACGCTGTCGTATGTTCAAATGTTGTTGGTCGAAAATATGTTGAAGACTCTTGTGATCGGTGTAGATGGTGCATTTGGTACCGTACAAGTAATGTCTCCAAATTTTCAACGCGAAAACCACTGCACCCAACTCCAAGTCATGGGTGGTGTAGTTCTTCTCGTGTACCTTGAGTTGACGAGAAGCATACGCAATCACTTTCTCGCGTTGCATCAACACGCAACCGAGACCATGAATAGAAGCATCACAGTAAACAACGAAATCATCAGGGCCTTCAGGTAGGGACAAAATAGGAGCAGAACACAGTTTAGACTTCAGTTCTTGAAATGCCGACTCTTGTGTTTCACCCCAGTCGAATTATCTATCCTTCTGAGTAAGAGTGGTCAGGGGTTGAGCGATCTTCGAGAACCCCTTAATGAAACGACGATAATAGCCCGCAAGGCCTAGAAATTGCCGCACCTCAGTTGGCGTCGTTGGTGCTCCCCAGTCCTTGATCGCTTCAATCTTAGCTGTATCGACATGAATTCCTAGTTCATTAACCACATGTCCTAGGAACTGAACTTCGCGTAACCAAAAGTCACACTTTGAGAACTTAGCGCAAAGTTGTTCCCGTCGCAAGAGTTCCGAAACCAAACGCAGGTGTTCCTCGTGTTCGGTCTTGTTCTTGGAGTAAATCAGGATATCATCAATAAACACGATAACGAACTTGTCAAGATATGGTTTGCAAACGCGGTTCATCAAATCCATGAAAACCGCCGGTGCGTTTGTGAGACCGAAAGGCATGACCAAGAATTCGAAATGGCCATAACGTGTACGAAAAGCAGTCTTTGCAACGTCAGCTTCCCTTACGCGCAACTGGTGATAACCGGACCTCAAATCAATCTTAGAGTAGTAACTAGAACCCTGGAGTTGGTCGAATAGATCATCAATACGTGGAAGAGGATAACGGTTCTTGATGGTCACCTTGTTCAATTCTCTATAATCCACACATAATCGAAAACTTCTATCCTTCTTCTTAACGAACAGAATCGAGGCTCCCCAAGGGGAAGAACTTGGTCTGATGAAACCCTTGTCCAAGAGTTCCTGTAACTGACTAGACAACTCTTGCATCTCGGGTGGTGCAAGACGGTAGGGGGGCCGAGCAATAGGAGCAGCCCCCCGGTACAAGATCAATCCCGAACTCAACCTGACGATGGGGAGGAAGACCATATAAATAATCGGGAAATACATCAGAAAACTCGCGTACAACAGGAATATCGTCGATCTTCTTCTCATCGGTAGAGGAAACAGATAAAAGTGCCAAAACGGCCGAGTAACACTTTCGAAGATACTTAAGGGCTTTCATGCTGGAGATGAGATTTAGCGGAACACCGCCCTTGATACCGTACACAGAAAGGAATTCTCCATCAGGGAGAGGAATCCGAATAATCTTGTCGTAACAAACGATCTCCGCGCGATACAAAGACAACCAATCCATGCCTACCACAACGTCAAAACTACCCAAAGGTACCGGCATAAGGTCGATGGGGAACGACAAACCCGACAACTCTAGTTGACACTCCCGAAGGATACAAGTAGCTTCAATCTTTTTACCGTCAGCCAACTCAATTATATACTTAGCCTCTAATGGTACGGGTACTACATCTAGCAGTCGACTAACTTCCATAGATATAAAACTTTTATCGGCATCGGAATCAAATAAAACACTAACAGAGCGATTATTGAGAAGGAACGTACCGGTAACTGTGTCAGGATCCTGTCTAGCCTCAGTGGCTCCAATGACGAAGGCACGTGCATTCCTGCCGCCGCCCCCGTTGTTCCCGTTACCGTTGTTCCCGCCCTGCTTCAGTTTCGGGCAATCCATCTTGTAATGCCCAGTCTCCCCACAGTTGTAACATCCCTGTCTTCCCGTAGTTCCTTGAGTAGTAGGAGCCGAGTTAGTAGTTGGGGCCTGGGTCGATGGAAGTGTCGCCCGACAGTCTTTAGCAAAATGCCCCAGTCGCTGACAGCGATGACAACGATTACGGTCGCAGTCCCCCTGATGATGACGCCCACACTTGTTGCATTTAGGTAATTTTCCCACATAACCACCCTGTTTGTTACCAGAAGAAGAACCCCCGCTATCGAATCTCTTACCCTGCTGCGCTGGCACAGATCCTTTCCCCTCATTATCCCATTTACGCTTGTTATTCTCCGGGGCCTTGACAGTCGAACCCTTAGCAGGCAAAATTCCCTCATTCACCTTCAAGTTTGTCATCCTGTGAGCTGATCGGACCACCTCTGAGTATGTAGGTTGATTTCCCGCAGCCACCAACCCTGCGATCTCTGGTACTAGCCCCGAGATATAGTGTTCAATCCTCCTGTACTCTGGCATATGCAGATTAGGACACAGCACTGCCAACTCATTACGCCTTACCGTATACTTTTCAATCTCGGACCCAGTCATCTTGAGGTTCCACACCTCGTGCTCTAACTTTTGAACTTCTTCCCTGGGGCAGTACTCTCGCTTCAGCAGTTGAACAAAATTTTCCCAAGGCATAGCATACGCCTCCCCTATACCCATATTCTGGGTGATGTTATTCCACCAGGTTAAAGCAACATCCTGGAATAAAGCAGCAGCATACTTGACTCGATCCTCTGGGAGACAGTTACACATCAGAAACACTGACTCCACCTTTTCCAGCCACCTGAGCAAACTCACCGCACCCTCAGTCCCGAAACATCTTGTAGGTACACATGGGTGGGGGTGGGTTAACAGGACCACCTGAAATGAAACGTATGAGAAACCACGAAGAATGTAAACAAGGTTCACTAATGAGGCAAAAGTGGATAAATCAACTTACCACCACCATTGTGCCCTAACTGAAAGGCAGCTTGCAGTAAGTTATTCAGATCTTCCTGTGATAGGTTTACACCTCCACGACCACCACCACCACCGCGACCACCACCACGTCCACCATTGCGACCACCTCCACGTCCTCCTCGTACTCCAGACATGATTTCTGACAGAAAGAACGAGAAAATTTAGTTTCACAGCTAATGGTAACCACTAGCATTCCCAAAATCAAAGCTAGATCCAACTCAGGACTATCCATTCAAACCCAGAGCTCACTAGGGCTTTCATGCATTTCGGTTTATGATTTTGTGTGCACCCAAAATGATAAACCGCTCTACATGGTCCTCCAAGTGTTCTCCTAGTTCAAAGTTCAAATCACCGAACATAGACTCTTAGCTATACACCGTAATGCTACGGTAGTTTATGGCAAGTGTTTCTATTAGAGTATGAAAGGGAGATGTCCGAGCCTTGGACAAATCTCAAGAGTACACGATTTACCCCAATATACCACACTGCCTAGAAAGCAAGTAACCCGACTTAAGATAGAACGGATGATGTAACATAGGAAGGTCAGATGATTTAGAGACACCTCGACGAGCCCATACGTAATCCACCATATGTTTAGAACTGTGTGATCGTCTAGTGTGTGCGACTCGGCTATAGTCTAGACTCTACATGCAGTCCTAGTTCACTATAACCATTGGCTCTAATACCAATCTGTCACACCCTCAAAATCCACTTGCGGAGTTTTACCGCGAGGCGCATGACAAACCAAGATCCAAACCAACGATCACAATAAACAAGTCTAAATTAACATATGCAATTTCAAAAATATAGTTTAAATCTCCAGTTACAGCGGAAGCTTATTATTAAACATAATCCAAAAGTAAACCAAATTATTCAGTGTTTGAAAACCATGCAATCCTAACTAGACGCCGTGCAGACGCGTGCGCCCTAGTTCCATTGTGCTACCTTAGCGACCTGAGAAAACATGTAAACGTTTACGTAAGCACAAAAATGCTGGTGAGTTTACAGGTTTTGTAATCATAGTACCAAGTTCAACCTGTCCATACTATAACAATTTGCAAACCAAAGTACGCTAGCTAGGCGTATGTTTCATTACATCTACGATTGGAAAACCATTACTAACTCGCAAACCAGATGTCGTGCCCGAATAGTAAACCTGTTCCTGTTTGAGACAATATGCACTCGCCGACCCTCCAAGCCGACGAGCGGGGTTGGTCACTCCCAATAGATCTATTCACATTTCCCCGTTGTGCTAACCCGCACATTCATGGTTTCCCCCGGGACTTCCAAAGATCGTATAGTGAACCATAGAAACCCATAGTATGACAGTTGTTACCAAAACATAAGTTTAACACATGTTTTCTCCCCCAAAAAGTGAAACCAGTTAAAAGAGGGGCCGTAAACTCACGTTAGGTTGCGTTACTTCGAAACACGAATAATATCAGCAAGCTATGCTAGCCCCGTAAAGCGGCGACCTAACATATGACAGTTACAAGTACTTAGACTAATAACCCGTAGGTTAGTTAGTCCCTAGATGTCCAGACCATAACCATGTTCGTTTGAAAACACCGTGACTGTTAAATTAACCCAAAGTACAAGACTCGACATCCCATTGGTGACCCGAGACTCCCCGTGTTATACTTGTACTCTCAAACATACAATCATGCAATACACACTTAACATATGTTAAAGTCCAACAAGTTATAGCACGTAGTTCAAGTATCACCTACATAAGTCCGAACACATGTTACCAATTTATTAGATATGTTACGGGGTTCCTAGCATGTTCCTAGGTGTCAAATCGGGTCTCGGAATGTCAAAATATACTTACAGCAGCAGTACAGGCGATTAGGAAAAGTCAACTAGCGATTATGAAAGTCAACAGGCATTTAGGAATGCTAATTGCCTATACTATAGGCAATTAGGGTCATAAGACATGCAAATCATGAGTCTATAGGCAATTAGGTCATAAGACATGCATTTCAGGTCTTAACTAGCAATTTGGATCACAATTGCATGCAACGAAGGCAATTAGCCCCCCAATTGCCTATACTATAGGCGATTAGGGTGTCATATCAGGCGATTAGCCTCCTAATCGCCTATAGCATAGGCGATTAGGGTTGCTAATCGCCTACAGCATTGCTGTTCCGGTTTTTCGCGCGTTTAACACTCCAAATAAATCCCAGAACGTGTGTAAACATCAAATATCAACCAAACAACTATATCAAACATATTTCCATCAAAATCCTTCGTTTAACCTCGATCTATCAGCCCTGAATGCAATCATGTATCTTAAAGACAATACACATAACATGAAACATCACATTAGCATGCAAAACCGTAACCCTAATTAACCATAACTCAGATTTCATCATCATGCCATCATCATCAATCTGTAACTACCTTAATAACATGTTAATCATCCTTCTTGAATCATAAAAACCCTATCTTTTAATCATAAACACACATATAACATGCATGATAGTTAGAATCCGATTAACAATGCTTATTAACGATTTTCAGAAGACTTATTTGTTTTAAAACAGGTCTGGACCATTAGGGATTCAATAAAAACGTTAATAAAGGTTGCATGAATGAAAACCACACCTTAGATTTGTGATAGATTGATGTAATAGGCTTGAAATCTTGTGTTTTGATCCAAAATCGTGTTCCAGAGGTTGTGTGTGTGTTTGGGCGAGTTGTGGGACGACTAGGGTTGCTAATATGAAGTTTAGGAGGTCAAGTATTGTATTTATAGTCGTTTTTAGTCGTCCAACACGTTCCATGCGATTATGCAGCAGTTACACGCGATTAGGGTTGCTAATCGCATGACATTACATGCAATTAGGGTCTAATCGCCCCCTAGGGCATGCGATTAGCACCCAATCGCCCCAATGAGGCCCAATCGCATCCCCTATAGGCGATTAGCCTCCCCTAATCGCCTATAGGGGTTGGTTCCGTGTATTTTGCGCGTTAAACCCCGTTTTAACATATGTTAACACATTTTCACATACCGACAAGTCACATAATGATTGTAAACACATAATACTTGCAAACAAACATATTCACCCCCGTTCACCAATTCCCAGGACTCGAGACTTGTATGTTCCCTATGCTCTGACGATTCTACGAATCGTCACCACTTGTACACTTGGTTAAGGACTGACATCTAATGCACCTCTAGACTAACATCTGATGATCCTCTATACTAAACTGATAGTTCCCGAACCATAACACGACTTAACTAACCTAGTTAAGTATAATATACGCGTAACTCGCTAAGGTAGACTTTGATCTAGACCACGTTGTTAACCAGAATTTGCCGGGAGTCACATTTAGACTTATAATTGACTCCAAATTACCCGTAAACATGAGTTATTTTAGGTATTGGTAAGTTATTTTGATTTTAATTGGGTGAATTTATAAGTTATGCGCATATCGAGTGCGATACGCGAACTTTATTCGTTACTGGGAGATTTGTGTTTGGAGTTTCCACATATCGTTTTGGAGTTCCAAAACGCATAATATTTCATGGAAATTCCCTTTATTTCATGTCCCGGGTGTTCGGGATAGTTTTCGGTTAATTAATCGTTATCGGGTAATCACCAACGTCCGTTCCGGACAACTTTATTTGCACGCGATTTCGTCGTGCTTCAATATTAAACATGTGCATTCCTATGCATCTTATGGGGAATTTGCTATTCTCTAAGGCTTAGTTAAAACAATTAACACGAAATTGCACTTAATTACACATAATTAATTAGTATGGAAATACCTTAGTTTTGCCATTTGTCACACCAATCAAAAACCAATTTTTTTCATCGATCGGTGACAAGGGGGAAAAACACCGAATTCACCAAAATTAAAGCGGAGGGTGGTGTTACTGAGCGGTGAAGGTGTCACCTCACCCTCATCGAAGGCTTGAAACCACACCTAATAGCCCAATAGGTTTCTTTGATAAGCACTCATTTATGTAGGTGTGTGCAAGGGCGGATATAGGGTCTTTCAGTGGGTTCCCGGAAACCCACTCGGTTTGTAATTTTTAATGTTAATGTATATAGAAAAATTAGAAAGGAATCCATAAGAAAATTATGTTAGAAACCCACTACTAAAGGTTGGAGGTGGTCAAGTGGTTTAAACCAACCATTACATTCACAAGGTTCCAGGTTCGATCCCCTTTTCACGCGTCTCTTTTCTTGGTTTCCAACTTTTTTTTATTCAAAACTAGGGTTAAACCCAACCTAAGTATCACCCCTTCAAAAAAATAACATACAACAGCAGCCAACAGCACCAGCTCCGTCTCTGCCCGCCTCATGCCCTACGTTGCTCTCGCCCTCCTCCTCTGCCGCACCTCCGTGTCCTGCCCTACGCTATCCCCAAGTAGCCGATTCCATTTTTCTCTACCTTTTAACTAATGGAGCTCCTGTTTTGAATAATAACATTGCTGCAATCATAATCCGAGACTCTCATGTGTTCTATTTTTAAAGGGAAAAAATCCTACTATAGAAAATATACTATTTATATCAACTAGTAGGAAGCCCGCGCGTTGCCGCGGGAGTGATAATATAAAATGTGATATTCTATATTTAGTTTTATCAATTATCTCGTGTATCGTGTCCATGAGGATTTATGTACCCTAACTGAGCCTTAAAAATATGCTAAAATTATGTGGAATGCATATACATGTGTTGGTAACTATAAATACTCTAAATCATTATGTCCACCATTCAAATTATAAGTTTTTTTAAACAATTCATAATCGAATTCCATGTTTAAATAAGTTTGAAATTAGGAGTGGAGGTTAGTGGTCGATTGAAGGTGCCCCGCCCCACTCCCATTTTCTTTGCTCAATAGTGTAAGTTTATGTGTCATCGGCCTAAATTTTTATACGCAATATTGTGTCCAACCCCTTCCGTTTAAGGGTCGTCCCTGACTGTCGTTGCGACGAGGATCTGGTGTGTGTGCAAAACACTTAGAACCATGTAGCAAACTAACCATGCTTCTAATTAAATTCTCACTTCTAAATGAGAATGAATTTCCCTATGTTTCAATACTTATTTATTTAAAAAAAAAAAAAAAAAAAAAAAAAAAAAAAAAAAAAAAACATAACATAGATGAATGACCCATTAAAAGCTCAATTTAAGATTAATGTTATTAATTAATATAGAAAATGAGTTCAAAAATCATGAATCAAAGTTGTAGACTCTAATTATACAACACACCTAAATGATTGTAACCTTTGATATAGTTATTTTAAAAAGAATAACATGCTTGAATAACCAATTAAAAGCTCAATTTCAAGTCAAAGTTAAGACTAAAAGATTGATGTTACCAATCAAAACAAAACAGGAAATATGCTAATAATAAATCTTGTTTTCCGCACTCGATTGTTTGTTTGAGCACACAGATTTAATCTAGCCCAATAATTGATACCATTGTTAGGTTAGATTTAAAGGTTTACGCTTGTCTTTATTAAGCCTGTTTGTGTTAATTGGGCTTAGTTTAGTTAATGGGCTTGGGGTAGGCCATGTCGGCCAAGGCTTTAGTGGACCCTATATATTGTTATGTTCTAGTTCATTTTAGGGTTAGACATTCCAAGACTTTCATAATCATCTCATTTGTAACACAAGAGCCACCACCTTGTACCAGACAATCCTAGAGATTGTGTGCAAGGTGAAGCAGCAATAATATATTGTTCATCGATTTAATCTTTTGTTCTTCACATTCAATCTTGTTTTCCGCACTCGATTGTTTGTTTGATACCCCGTAAAGAAGATCTTGGACTTACAATTGGTATCAGAGCGTAAGAAGTCTTTCGAAGGCTCGGTTTCGGTATAATTCGAAGATCAAAAGAGGACGTTTTGCTGCTGCTTTAATTCGGTCTTACAGGTTTATGCTTTATCTCATTCATTAATTTTAATTATCTAATCATTTTTCGTGTTTTTAGAATTTTTTGGCAGATTTGATTTCGGTTGAAAAGCAAGAAGAACATGAAGAACAGGGGAAGAAAAGGCTATTTGATCTTGTGTTTGAAATTTTAATGTGTTTTTGTAGAAATTAAGGAAAGATATCTAGAAAATTTTTTAAAAAAATTTGAAAAACATAACTAGTTTCCATTTTTCCTAAAGGTGACAGCTATTTGGTGGAACAACTTTTAAAGTGGTTTTGACTTTTCATTAGAAACAACACTATACACCAAACCACTCTTAATAAAAAAAATGTACAGGAATATAGCTCGGAAACATTCGCTCGGAAACTTGAAACCCAGCTATCCATTCAAGAACCGTTCTGTCACCCGAGAACAACAACCCAGCCGGAATAGTATCCTTTGACCGGAAACGGAATCCTCAACCGGAAAACCCGGAAACCTACTCGAACTCTCCAGGTCGAACTCAGATCCATCAACTAGAACTCAGTTCTCAAGGTCGAACTCAGTTCTTCAAGGTCGAACTCAGTTCTTCAGGTCGAACTCAGCCACTCGAGGTCGAACTCAGGCCTGACTCGAACTCTCCTCAACAATCGCCACGTCAGGTCGAACTCAGATCCATCAACACGAACTCAGGCCTGACTCGAACACCCCACCTCGAACACACACCACGTCACTCGAACACCCATCTACACCTCGAACACTTGAACCCGGCTCCAACCCGAACTCCCTGCTCCACTGACCCCACCCGACAACCAACTTCAACCCATATCCACCTCAATACAACCTACCACCCGGTCACCCAGATCCGGAAACCTAACCCAAACCTGCAAAAATCACCACCACCCCTCCTTAACCAACCCGGAAACCACAACTTCACCGGAAACACAAAACCCACCCAGAAAACCCAACCCGTCGCCATCACCACCACCCGACACCCTTCACCATCATCATCACAATCATAACCCACACCTTGAAAAAAAACCACCATTTTCGTACCTACCTAACCCGAAACCCTGAACTCAACCAGAGATTCCGTCAGAGAAGCTGTCGGAGACACTGTCGGAGAAGCTGTCGGAAAAGCCATCGGTGACTGAGAGAGAGCAGACCCAGCCTATATATATAAATAATAATAATAATTTTATTAAATACAAACTGACACTCGATCCATAAATATTGCACAGATTTATTATTACTCTCCGTTTATTCAGGATACAAGACTTGAAGTTTTTTTTAAACAAACATCAGAGAGAGAGAGTTAAAAGAGTGTTTATTGTGTGTGTTGGGATTGTTGAAGGGGAAGTGTGTTTGGTAGAGGGTGTTAAGTGAAAAGTTGAAGGAGAAAGTAATAAGTTTGGTGAGTTTTGTTCAAAAGCTGCAGAGAGAGGTGGTTAGACCATAAGGTATGGGGCACGGCATAGGGGAGGCAATGAGATGTTGGGCCTCGCTACACCACCCCCTTGGGGCGGCATAGGGTCAGGGGCGGCATAGGGGGCAATGAGATGCCGTTGTTGCCGGTCCAATTTTTGAGAGGGAGTTGGGATTTAATTGTTTTTTGATATATTTTTTATTATTTTTAATAATTCTGACCAATGAGGAGGCCCGTCATCATGGTGTACACCACCCCCTTGGAGGCCCATCATCAAGATGCCTCTCCTCCCACTCCTACGTGGCGGCCCATCATCAAGATGCCTCTCCTCTCCACACCTAATGGTCTTAGATTAATTATACAGTGTTGGATTTAAGTAACTAGCTAAAGTGGTCATTGATTTGAGGTGTTTTCTTTGTGTAGACAAAGCCACGTGAGTTTGAAATGTGATTTAGTTTCACATTTTGTTTTCTACTACTACTACTATAATAATAATAATAATAATAATAATAATAATAATAATAATAATAGAAATATGACAAAAGAAGGCGTTAGGCATCTCGAAGAAAAAGAGGAAAAGCGGAAGTCGGTGAAAATTTTTTGAAAAATTGATTTTATTTTGGGCAGCGACATTTATTGGGGGGATTGACTTTATTGGGTACGTTTGACCTGTTGAGTACGGTTGGACGCCCGGTGCTCGTCTTAAAAAACTTTGGTGAAACGTCTAGATTTTGGGGGGATCACTGTTCAACATTAAAAATGTCTTTTCAAAGTGAGGTGTTTGAACAGAGACTTGAGAGTTTCAGTTACATTCCTGGTGAAACCGTGGATGCACTAATTGACCAATTTACCGAACTGCTGTCAGAAATGAAGAATGCAGAGATCGTGATGACAAATCGTTGGGTCAACAAGATTCTTTTGGACGCATTAAAAAAATTCCAGATGAGCCAACATCCAGCTGGTTTATGAATGTCAATCGGATCATTTCCGAAACAAACTGGTCTAAAATGACGTCGGATGAGTTAATATCACTTATCAAAGAATTGGATAACATCACCTCTGCTGCAACATGCTCATCCAATTCTGTTGCTCCATCATCAAATTCAGATTCAAGCTGTTCTGTCATTCCCGCTGCTCCTACGGCTCCCGGCACTTCTGCCGCTCCTGCTGCTTCTGTCACACCTGCTGCTTCTATCACATCTGCTGCTCCAGTCGCTCACGATGTTCAAGCTTTCATGGCACAACTGAATGATCATGTGCCATCCGCATCTGAGGTACATGCTAACATTTTAGCTGAATCATGTTGTACTGAACGATGCAGGTTAAAAACTAAAGGTTTAAGAGAAGAAACTCTCTCCGCATTCAAGCAGCTTGAATACGAGAAAATGGCCACTTGGGACATTAAAAAGAAATTTAATTATTATATATAAATGGTCGAACAACAAAAACTCGATATCAAGCGCTTGCATCAGGAGGTGAGTGATCACAAGTGTCGATATTTACACTTCAAACGACTGTCTGATACTTTAACCGCAGAATTGATCGAGTTAAAATCTAAATTTGAAAATGCCGATTTTCATTTTGAAAAGTTCGATTGTTCTAGTCCCAAAGTTGAAAAAAATGATCAATACCCAGTTAAAGTTTAGACCAAAGGAAGTGAGGAATAAGGGTCTGGGGTTTGTGGAAATTCCACCACCCTTTAATGAAAATTATTCCTCAATTCCCATGTCGGATGAAGAATTGTTGGCTCTGCCTGTTAAAGGATACGGTCCTCCAATAGAAGAGCCAACCAGTTGACCATCGAGGGATCAAGTTAAAATTTCCAAACCTGAATCGGTCCCTATAAAAATATCTAAACCAAAGAGCAGACAACATAAGCACGAGCAGGCTCCATCAAAAACCTTTGTCAAGTCTCAAGATGCTTCAAAGCAGACTGAGACATTAAATTTTGAGAAAAATAAAGAAATTGACAGAGTTTTTTATGTGAAGAGAGATGAAGTTCCAGTTTCAAATGACACAACTAAATTGAATGATGTCTTAAAAGAAACCGTTTTTGAAACTGAACCGAAAATTGAGCAAACTGAACCGACCGGCCAATCAGACTCAAATGTGCCCTTTGAGTTTGATTTCATGAAAACATTCAAAAAGATTTATGAAGAGTACATGGCACCACAGACCGTTGAACCCGCTGCCCCACAAACTTCTGAACGGGACTCCACATGTCACTTACCTGAAGCAATTGAATCTGAGAAATCAATTTCAGTTGAATCTAGTGAATCCAGCTGTGAGTCCTCTAGAGAAGCTGAGTCAACGGGGGATTCAGCAGAGCCACAACATGTTTCTGAATTAAGTGGCTCGTTTGAATCAAATGTCACACTCTCGACTGAGCCAGAATCTGAAGAATCTGTGTGCTCAAGGCCAGTCGAGATTAAACAGGAATGTAAGGATCCTTCATCCAATACTGTTAGCACAGGAGCCAATAGTCCCTGAATTTAAATATGTGAACGTTACTGATGCTTCTACCTCATGTGCAAATTTAGTAAAAGTAGAGGTTAATGTTGAGGGGGATGATCTTGTTTGCACTAACAATGCAGGTGTTTGTGTGAACCTGTCTAATTTGTCTGCAGATGCTATACCATATGTGCAAAAGACTGTTTCTGAGCTATCGGTTAACGGCATGACCGATAAATATGTGCCACCACATAGAAAAATTACCTGTGCTAACTCTCATGTACAGGTTCCTGGAGTTAAACAGAAAGCTCAAGGACAGTCATCATCACACGCACAATCTTGTTCACACGGGTGTTCAAGATGTTCTAAGTAGAGCAGGAAGACTGGGAAGCCTGCAAACAAATCATCCAACAAATCCCATCACTCACATTCATCGGTGGGATCGAACGGACTGGGATATGCTTCATATGCAAAGAAGCAGACATGCTACAACTGTGGAAGACCCGGTCACATTGCAAGGAATTGCACAAGTCGTCCTTATGTGCCCTATTATCGACAACATCAGAAGGTTATGCCTAGGGATAACTACTACTCCAAGCCAATGAAGGTTGATAAACCTAAGGCAAGGAAGAACATGAATCCCAAAGTTAAACCGTCTGATGGAGACTGGAATGCTGCCAAGAGCAAGCGAAAGGTTGTTCAACCACATAAATTAAAACAACCTCTGAAACCGAAAGCTGCTACTCCGAAAGTAGCAAAACCGCTTGTTAAGCCTAAGCAAGTCTGGAAAGCAAAAGCGGCCGCAACACCAGTCCTAAATGAGAAAAAGGACATGTGCTTGAGAGAAGTGTCCTACGTTGACACTTCATGAGTGCCCAGGACCGCGATGGCCTGGGTACCTATGTTTAACTAATCTCCTTTCTTAGTGCAGGGACATCCAAGGAGGATTGTCGACGACCACTGGTATGTTGATAATGGTTGTTCCACGCACATGACAGGTGACATCTCTCTGTTATACGTTTATTTTAAATTCTTAAACAGTGAGTTTGTTTCCTTTAAGGAGAAAATGGAGGTAAAATCAGCGAAAGAAGTACGTTTAAAACCTGATGCTTTTTATTATGAACGTAATTGGTCTTTGATTCGAGAATGGTCTTAGAAAAACACAAAAAGATTTTTCTTAGTTTTAGGTTGTAAATTTGTTCTTTAAATTTTCAATTTTGAGCACAAATTTAGGGGGATATATATCCTCAGAAAAATACAAAAACAATAGAAAATTCAGAAAATGAGATTTCATGGTGCGAAAAAGAAGAAATGATAGTACATCAGCTATTGAAATGTCACACCTTAAAATTGAAAAAATGTCACACCTTAAAATCGAAAAGAAAATTAAATCAAGTGTGATTGCAGCTCCATTATACGATGTACTGGCAGGCAAGCTGCACAACGAACACAGGCCAAAACATGCTAAAGATAAAGGACTGTGTAGCTTGTGTGGAACACATCATCGGCGTATGATTTTATGGTCTTAAATCTTGCGTTGATAGATTGCCAAACTCTGAGATTTCAGGTCTTCAAATTGTTGATACATCTGGGGATGTCCTGGCTGCCCTTCTGCTGCATCCAGATATATGCTGACCTAGGCACAGTCAGGACGTCTTAGAAGAGCAATAAGGAAATGCCAAAACCCAAAATTCTCAAAGAGAATTCAAGCTAAAGGCACAAATCAAAAGCCTAAAGCAATAATCATACCGAAACATTTGGTATTTGCCCTAACCCTGGTCGAGAATCTATCGGTCTCTTTGTTGCATCCAGATAAATGCAGACCTGATCACCAATGTTCTTGACCTTGTAATTCATACAGATGTCAGCAATATACTCACCTGTTATGAAGAAGCTTTGTGCATACCTTGATCGCGGGGATATGTCATGATGTGGGACACACAGTTATTTCGGTCTAACACACGTTAAGAGAAATAAGAAAATTATAGGAGTTGAAGGCGTGTGTGTATGTTTGTTTAAGTGGATAAACGATGCTGGTAATCGTCTTGGACTGCTTTCTGGCACTTTAATATGTATACCAAAACAAATATACTAACAGTGTGTTGCATTTTAACAAAGCTGATATGATCTTCTTGCACATGATTCTCACCAAAAAGATGCATTGTAATTAGTTTGAATTTTTATTTTAATTTGTTTGTTTTCTTTTATAAAAATTAACCATTCTTGAGGATTTGACCGACTCTCGAACAAAAGTCAGGTTTTTGAGATTTTAAAATTGAAGTACACGGATGTACTTGGTGTTCATGTATATACTGGACCCTCTGTTATATCAATTATTTGCTTACAAAATTCTGAGAGTTTGTAGAATTTATACAAATCAAGAAACAGTGGTTGATGAAGAATGAAAGAGTTCCAGTTGCTGACAAGCATGAATCACCTCAATGAGAAGATGTACCTGAGTCAGAAGAACCTGAAATGAATCATCTTTTGACAATGAAAGTACAACTGAAGAAGTGCCTGAAAAGTTACTTGAAAGAAATGACTGACAAAGAAAAGAGCTAATGAGAATCCTCCCTCACGTTCTCTTTTAGCAATATGTTTAAGCAAAAGCTGATGATAATTAAAGTTGTGAAGCTACCTCCAAGAGAACAAGAAAGAACCCAAGATTGGAAGATCAAGATCTGAAAATTCTTCCTACTAAGCCATGATAAAGACAGCATAAACCTAGGGGGATATTGTTGGGCTAGATTTAAAGGTTTACGCTTGTCTTTATCAAGCTAGTTTATTATTATTAGGCTTAGTTTAGTCTATTGGGCTTGGGTTAGGCCATGTGGGCCAAAGGCTTTAGTGGACCCTATATAATGTTTTGGTTATGTTCATTTTAGGGTTAGACTCTCATTTGTAACACAAGAGCCACCACCTTGTACCAGACAATCCTAGAGATTGTGTGCAAGGTGAAGCAGCAATACAAGGGATTTCATTGTTTTAATCTTTGTTCTTCACATTCAATCTTGTTTTCCACACTCGATTGTTTGTTTGATACCTGGTAAAGAAGATCTTGGACTTACATAGTTATACAACACAACTAAATGGGCGAACCAATCCTCATGATTAAAGATTTAAACATTTTTATAGTCTTAACCAGTGGCGGATCCTTAAATTTTTTCTAATGATGCACTATTTTAGACATTCTAATTTTGTAGAACCGGACATAAATATTTTCAAGTGGATCGGTTTAACGGTTTGGGTCAAGTAAGGTTGATCACATAATAAAAATATTATACAATAATAAAAAAATATCGTCATTAAAAATTAAAAAAAAACACATAATATAAATTCGATGGTCTTATGAACCCCTTGAGCCCCTACGGGGTTGGTGTTGCAAGGGTTGGTCGTTTTGTGCGTCTTTAACGCACACGACCAGAGCCATTTCTTCATTTTCGGTCCAGCAAGTCATTTTGAAGGTGTGAGTTTTGTTGATGTTGAACTGTGTTTTCACCACCGTGGTATAATGGTTTATATACAAAAAAATCTCAACCGTATTGCATGTGAAATTCAATATTACAGTTAGATGAAACCGATTTTACTGCACATAATTATTTTTGACCGTGTTGATAGGACGGTTTATGAGAAATCTGACCGTTCGGTGGTAAAACCGGGTGAATTAAAAAAACCAAAGATTAAGATTTGAATTTAAATAAAAATAAATAAAAGAATCAGTGGAGTGCTGCCTCCAAAAAAGTGTATTAGTGAAGTGATGTGGCAGTGCATGATTGGTTGAAATCAGTTAAGTGAAAAGTGAATCCTATAAGCGCCTCTTCCCCCCTAATAGGCTAAATAGTGGAGTGGGCTTGCAAAAGGTTATATTTTTATCTACTAAAAAATTAGAGTTGAGCTCATTTAACTGGAATTGGGTGGGGTCTAATGTAGTCACCATAAAAAAACATTGATGTCACTCGAAAAACTATGTATACATATATATATATATACACACAAGTGAAAAAAGACTATTGTCCCGGGGCTACGTCCCAAACAATATACCTCCGCCAATGGTCTTAACCAGACATAGCATAGATCAATAACCAACAAAAAAAATAATTAACAACAAAAAAAAAACATATCAATTCATGTGTTTGCTATAAATTTAGAATTTTTTTTATACAACAACAACAAAGCTTGCTTCCAACTGGAACTCCTCTTACTCGGTCCAGACGAATTCTTTAGACCACTCACCAGAAAAATAGCACTGAATTTGTATTATAAAAGCAAAGAAACACAACAAGAAAAATCAAGAACATGTAACTATAAAAACAATAAAATAGAAATCCAACCTTAACAGCATCAACAGATTGTCAATCGAAGAGAAGAACCAGCAAGATGCAAACATCTGGGTGTGATGGGTATGGAAGAACATATAGTTTCAAGAAAATGGAGTTACGAAACTCAAAGAGATGATTTCGAATTTCCGAATTAAATTTTTGGTTAAAGTGAATTTGTTCTTTATAATAATGTTATGCGAATGATGATTGGAATGTGAACTAATCACCATTTGTGTAGTTAATATTGTATTCATTATGATGAACAATAAAGAAAGATAAAAGGTTAGTATGAATTGAATTGACTAATATGACCTTAAAGTGTCTTAAAAGTTTGATGAATGTCCAACTTTAATCCATCTAAATTGGCTTTAAGTGTATTGTAAATTATGCTTAAATATATGTACACAATACAAAATTACAATGGTGTGCATCTTTGGACATAACTTTTATCAAACTCTTTGAAAGACACTCAAATTCTATTTACAATGTATACAACTTCCTAATAATCGAATATGCTATATTGGACACTATATAAAGGTAATACTTGGATCAAAAATAAATTATATAACCAAATCCTGAATCGGCCTGTTTCAACCAAACAAACTGTATTAAAGCAGTAGTGAAATAAAACGACGGGAAGATATTACCGATCCAATCTCGATCTCCAAGAACATTTTCAGTTTAGCGTTGTGATTCTTATTGGAAACTTCCCTCAATTACCCAACCCTGCAGTTCCAATAACAGTTTTGAGTTCAGCTTGTTAATAAAACCAATAGCAACATGATAAATATTGATCTCAAATCTATAGATAAAACACATTAACATTTATAAAAGATATTAGCAATTAAAGAAAAATAATTCCGATTGGGTTTCCTACAAATCTGTTGAATGTCGATTAGGACGATGTGTGTGGTTCTGCCTCTTTGGCCATACAAAAAGTGTTGAAATTGAATAGGCACACCAATTCTTTAGCAACCTCATCCTGTACATCATAAATATTTGATGAATATAAGTAAGTGTATGTTTCCAACAACTAAATGTATATTATTAACAATGTAAAAGGACAAAAATTACAAATCAACAGTAAAACAAATCGAGCAATGAAAAATACCTAGAATTGGTTAAATGGCGTTTCTTTCTGTATGCGAAATCTATGAACTTTGTCATGGTTTTCATCATGAGTAACCTAGACATGTCAAGTAATGATATTAGTAAGATGGGTTTCTTGAAAAGTAAAACAAGTATAGAAGACAAGAAAGCAATGACTATAAATGATTATTCAAGAGTAAGGAAATGGGTTTTATTGGGTGTTATGAATGTAGGTTACATCTTGAGAGACATATAAAGTGTGTATTACACACATATACAATGTGCATAATATGTTATACATAAGGGGCAAAAAGGGTAGGAAATGACAAAAATATAAAGATTTGTAAAGAGGCTTTTCATATGCCATCTTAAAATTAAGAGGAAATTACTTTCATGAACATGCTTCCTCCTTAATAAGGTAATCTAGTCAATAAACAAATGTTTATAAATACCAATTTTAGTATGTAAATATAGACAATTAAAATTTATACCCATTGCATTAGGGGAAAGGTAGTGCACTTATTCAGGAACCTATACCATCTCTCAACCTCAAACCTATATATCACTTTCATTTAGTGTACGAAATGCCAATTCACCATATTCACTTTCAATGTTTCCCATTTCTTCAACCAAAACAAAGTCTCAAACCTAAACTTCTCTTTCTCTAATTTCCTTTCTATTTGTGGAAAGCTAGGCACTCACCATCTAGTCCAT
Source organism: Ambrosia trifida (assembly GCA_028751855.1). NCBI lineage: Eukaryota > Viridiplantae > Streptophyta > Magnoliopsida > Asterales > Asteraceae > Ambrosia > Ambrosia trifida. The sequence goes on along the minus strand of CM054124.1, from coordinate 21,066,562 downwards.
CAATGTCATTCTTTTCTTGTATGATTCGTTTATTGATGGTGTTTACCTCATCTTTTTTATATCAACACAACAAATCATCCTCATTGTTTCATTTTCTTTTAATTGATACAACACATTGCGTGCTCAACAAGGAAAGAGCTTACATCTTTATTAGGATTCGTTAGAGTAGCGAAAGGAAGGTGAAAGAGAAGAATATCATCTAGACATTAAAGATGTTACAAAGAGCGGCTAGCAATGCGTTTTCGTGGTGGTGGGCTACCCATATTCGAACCAAGCAATCAAAATGGCTCGAGCAAAGCCTTTTAGGTACGAAGTTTCATCCAAATTACTTTGTACGTAGGAAATTGTTAAGAAAACCAACCATCATTATACACAAATATTTTGATAGTATGATGGTTGATATTCTTGTGGAACCGATTGGATTAAATTTTTCTTTTATTATATTGGTTATGATCGTGTTACAAACACCTTTTTTCATCAATATTAATTAATTTCCAACTAAACAAATAAAATTCTATGAAAGTGTGACATATTTATTTAGATTTTGTTCCATGGTCTAAAAAGAGCCTCTTGTCATATGCATTTTATTTTTTTTCTGATGATCATCATGTAGATATGGAAGATAAGGTTAATTACGCTCTAAACATTGTTCAAAAAGATGGTGATTCATTTGGAAAAAGGGCAGAAATGTACTACCGCCACCGCCCGGATCTAATATGTTTCATAGAGGAAACTTTTCGCGCATATAGATCATTAGCCGAACGTTACGATAAACTGTCAAGAAATTTGCAAAAAGCCAACACCACCATTGCATCAATCTTCCCAGACCAAGTGTCATATGATGATTTTGATGATGAGGACACTTCTCCTAAAGTATCCAAGAACATGCCTCCACAAAATCAAGTACCAAATCCAGCAAACATTCCTAAAGTCCCAGAACTTCCTTACAAGAATTTAAAGGGTCTCATTAGCAATGCATCCAAGAAAATGGAACTAACCAAAGTAACGAAAGAAGATAATCCAAATCGTGTTGTCCCTAAATCCGGTTTGACTGAAGAACAGGCCATTGAAGAAATTGACAAGATTCAAAAGGAGATACTCGCGATGCAAACAATGAAAGAGTTCACGAAAAGCTCGTATGAGAACGGGCTTTCAAAGTATTGGGAGATAGATAACAAGATAAACACAATGCAACAAAGGGTTTGTAGATTACAAGATGAGTATAAAGTTGGCAAAGTTATTGAAGATGGTGATGCTAGAACTGTAATGGCACAAGCTGCCTTAAAATCATGCCAAGAGACACTAGAGAAGTTGAAAGGAAAACGAGACAAGTCAAACGAAGCTGCCATGGCCGAGCATGAGAAGATTATCAATGCAAAACAGAAAATCAAGGCACTGAAGCGTAAATTTCAGGCGAATCAAGTTAATGACTCTGAAAAGGACGATGAAGTGGAGTCACAAACAATTAATCCAGAGGATGAGAATGATGTTATTACAAAGATTAAAGAAAGCTTAGAAGAATTATCTAAGAAACAACTAACGGTTTCTGAGTTGGCGGATTCAATCGACAAGCTTTCAAATGAAGTTATTAGCTTAGAGAGTACAGTTTCATCTCAAACTGCAAATATAGATCATTTGAGAAATCAGGCTAGTGAGTTTCAAACACAACTTCAAATCTTGGAAGGTGATAAGGCTTCAATGGCAGATGGGGCTCGCATGCGCCTAAAGTTGAAGAACATGGATAAAAAAATGCGTGAATTAGAGGATTTAGAGAAGGAAGTTGAGAAGCAAAACCATAATCTAAAAGTGAATTTTATGGAAGCAGATTGTAGCATTGAGCATCTGTTTGGGAAGCTTCATGATGTGCAGCCCGATGAGGAGGTTGAGATGGAGGAGTCTCCTGCCTCTGAAGAAGAACACGTTGTTGATGTGTATTGCGATGATTTGCAAAAACAAATGATGAATTCGGATAAATGTTTTCATGTTGAAGAGAAGGAAATCCCATGCATGGAAAATGTTGATGAGGAAAATACAAATGACAATAACAATGGGGACCATGAGGATTCGGCCGAGAATGCACACACTATGAAAACGGATTCTACAAATGATGAAGATGTTAGAAAACGCGAGGCGGATGTGACGAAGATGAATACTATAATGGAAATGAATGATAAAACGGAACATATAAACGAAACCAAAGATGCACCACAAAATAATCCATTGAAACACTATACTACCAACTTGAAAAACTACAAGGAAACCAAGAAGATGCTAAGTGAAGAAGAGAAGAAAAAACTAGGAACACTCTTTGAACTCATAGTACAAGTACGAGATTTAAAAACATGCCTAGTGAAAAGAGACAATGAGATCCAAGTGCTTAAACAAAAGCTTAACCTAGTCCAAGATACAGAAAATTGGCAAGAACTGAAACAAGAGTACAATGAATACGATGAAGAAATCACCATCTCAATCAATGACTCCGAACCCACTTCCGAGATCGAACAAAAGTTCCGGTCCGACATCGACGTGATACTAGATGAAAACCTCGATTTCTGGTTAAGATTCAGCACTCAATTCCACCAAGTACAAAAGTTCAAAACACAAGTAGAAGATCTAAAACGAGAGATAACAAAAATTAAATCAAGAGGCACTGAACCGAAAACATCCGAAGACAAAACCACCCAATCCATGTTCACAACCGATCTACGATCCAATATCCGACCAATATACATACACCTTAAGGAGATCCAAAATGAACTCACATTATGGCTAGAACAAGCAGAAACGTTAAAAGACGAACTACGCATGAGATGCACATCTTTATCAAACATCCAAGAAGAAATAACAATGGCATTGAAGGAAGGCATGTTAGAGGATGAAATCAAGTTCAGTACACATCAAGCAGCAAAGTTTCAAGGTGAACTCTTGAACATGGAGCAAGAAAATAATCGGGTCGGTGAAGAACTTGAAGCTGCATTGGATCATGTCAAGTCATTGCATCTTGAAATAAAGAAGACGTTGAGGAGGCTAGAAGAGGAGTTTGGTCTTTCGGATAATCAGAAACCGTACCAGCAAACTTCGGTTCCATCACCGACGACTAGACCGGGAATACCCTTAAGATCGTTTATTTTTGGAGTTAAAGCAAAGAAGCAAAAGCCATCCATCTTTAATGTTATAAATAAGAGACCAAAAGGTGGCCGTTATATGTAATGTAACCATAAAAATGTACGTGCATATATGTTTTTATTAATTACTGTATATTTTTTTCATTTTGTTTGGATTTTTGTTTCATATTGCACCAAATTTCCATCAAGGATACAATGGTTTATTCAAAAGTTCATTATCGTACGTGAAGATGGAATCAAGACCTATACTAGAAGTCAATTATCGATACCACTAAACGAACAAGTATTAGGAACCGAAAATATGATCACTACTAGAAAATTGCCAATTTGCTATGGATATTTCCTATGGAAAAAGAGGGTAGCAAATTTTGACAAAATTGTGACGCGTTTATGACGACACAAAAACCATATTTTTTTAACCAAATTTGATACGCAATAGCAACAAAAACAAAAATAAACTAATAAAATTGTTAACTGTTCCGTCGTAATTGCGTTACAATCTATGACACATTTGTGACAAAATTATTAGAAGACAAAAGTTTGGACCTAATTCACAAGCCCAGCAAATACTAACTTAAATTCAAAGCCCAACCTCACTCAATTTAAAGCCATGCTAACTACCTACTATACTCTAACATATCCGCCTAACACCTTCTTCCATCAACAAAGAGCTCTACACCTTCTCTTCTTACTGCAGAAAAATATATAAAACCTTCGATCAACATACCTAACACCTTCGATCAACAAAGAGCTATACACCTTCGATAAACAAAGAAAAATTTATATCACCATCAACATACCGTATTCACACCTTCGATCAACATACTGTAACCATATCCCCTACACACCTTCTTCATCAGCATACCGTATTCACACCTTCTTCCATATCTGCCTACGCACCTTCTTCGGTCAATTCCACAAATCAATACCTGCTCTAAGACCTTCGTTTACAACTACTCTAACAGGTATTGTCACGACATGAATTAGGGCTATACGAGTTCGATTAATAATGTTATTGTTTCATATGCGACTCAATACAAACGTATACGGACTATTACTGTGATATGGCGACGAACGTATACGATTTCGATTTTGACATGAATTGGGGGTTGAAATTTGTGGATGCAGATATGGCGACAAACGTATACATATTGATTGAGGTCTACTAGTGATTTGCTCTTCATTTCTTCAATCGTCATCCTAGTGTAAGATCTCATCAATTTTTGTGGTTTAATTTTGTTAGATCTGTGTTGATTTGTCTGTTTTTATTTTTTTGTGGTTTAATTTGTTAGATCTGTATTGATTGATTTGCTAAGATTATGATCATGAAATGGTTAGTGTTTTCAATTGTGCTACTGATTCCTGCTATTTTAATCTGTTTATAATAATATTATATCTTCAAAATTCTGATATTTTGTTGCCAAAGTAATTATTGATTAATCCAATTGTTTCATTAGGTGTATATTATGATTGTAATGTTATGCTTTGGTTCAGTAGATGTATTTTATGCCAATTATTAGTTGTTATGTTTAATTTTGACCTTACATGATATTGTTTTGTAATTTTATGTTTGACAGCTGATTAATTAGGGTTGTTTGGTTGTTTCAAACTGATCATCTAGTTATGTTTACACTCTTGGAGAATGTTTGGATGTACTTTGTTACTTACGTAATATAGAATTTAAAGGATCTTTTTGTAGCTTAATGTTATTAGGTATTGGATTGTTTATTTGTTTTTCAAATATATATGAGAAGTTTTGCATAATAGCATCACGGTTGGAAGTGTTTTTACTTTATACATATGTTCAATTTAACCTATAGATCGACGAAAATGTTGCCTGATAGAGACTGGATGTACAGGAAGAGAATCACTAGTAATGGTCTTTTTAATCGGACATTTCAACTATATGTCAATCATTTCTTTGATTTTGCATTCACCAACGCCCCTAACATTCAAAGAGAACTTATAGAAAGGGTTGAGGTTTTTAAAGTTAGATGCCCATGTAGCAAATGCCAAAATCTTCGTTTCAAGAGTAGAGATGAGGTTGAAAGTCACTTATATAACAAAGGGTTCATGGATGATTATAAGGTATGGTATGTGCCTGGCGAGTCATTTCGTAGACAAGATGTGGGTCAATCTTCAAGCCCCGTACTATCTCTACATGTGGGTCGAGACAATGATGAAGATCATGGTGAATATGCCGAATACGATGAAATGCTTACGGAAGCATGAATCAAGATCCAAATCAAACAGCCGATGCATTTTATAACATGTTAAGTCAAGCCAATGAGCCTTTGTGGCCTGGGTGTGAAAATGCCAGCACACTCTTGTGACAACCATCACCCTCGTATTTTAGCAAGTTGTCAATTATCGTCTTTCATGAATTCAAATATTTCTATTTTAGTCCCTCACCTATTTTTTTAAAAAAAAATTCACTTTCAACCTTCCTATTTCAAAAGATTTTAAATCACAATTAAATTTAATTTAAGATCTTACGATTGGTCGTTTCACAATTTATACTCACAGATTTGATTTGTCGCAATAATTATCGTTGATGAATGCTTATACGTGGTATTAATATTTTTTTAGCATTTAATATAATGCTTATTATAATTAACCCACTAATAATAATAACAAATAAAAGAGAAGAAAACAAACTGACAAAAGCATTGAATGCTTCATCATCTTCAAATTACATTCAGTTACATATTTGGTGAAAAATTAACTCATTATGTTACCATATATCTCGCCTGTAACTTATTCCATAAGCTCCTCGTATACATCGATATATAATATGTGTGTTCCTCATGAGTGGGATAATATAAGTTTTTTTTTCCTTCTTCTAAATTATTTATGCCATCATAACATCCTACCTGAATTTGAACCGACCACCACCATCTCAGTTACCCTTCGGACCCCTCCTTCACTTACGGTCGTTGATGCGACTAACCACTACAAATCACCCAAATGTTCTCCCTTCACCGGTCAAACCATAGCAGCACACAACCAAACAGCGACAACCGTACCTGTTTCACCAACATCGTGCATTGCCACCATGTCCCTTCGATACCCACTGGTTGTTTAACCATCGCCGCTCTGCCAATAGGCCAACTCCAACGACCTTCGTCGTTTTCTTTCCTCATCGCAGGTACCAATAGGTTTCTCTTCTGATCTACCCCTACAAAATTCTTAGAATGGAGGGTATGTGGGTTTTGGTTTGAGTTGTGGGTGTGTTTTAGAATGTGTGGTTAGTAAATGCACATGTGTGGGGAAGATGACATATTGAATCAGTATGAAAATAAATAAATAAATGTGTATATAAAGAGTAGCTGGCTTCATGTCTGTTAACTACAAAACAAAAACGAAAAATGGATGATTTCTTTCTTACAAGTAAAAACAACGATGATTTATTGTTTTGAATCATTTAGAAACTTTGTTTTCTAAATATGAGAAATGGTTGGTGGCTATTATTCAAAAGAGTTAATAGCCATTTTCGTCCCTGAGGTTTGGGCCAATTTGCCACTTCAGTATAAAAGTTTTTTTTTTTTTTGCAATTCCTTCCCTGAGGTTTGGATTTTTTTGCCAAATTCGTCCTTTTCAATAACCCAGTTAAAAAATCTCGTTAAGGTCAGGGGTATTTTTGTCTTTTTACCTGACCTTTTATTTTTTAATATTTTTTTGCCCCAACTATAATTTATAACACAGCAACGGATCCAAACAAGCAGCCCATTAACCCACTACACAACCTTCTTCCCCAAATAGACTCTGAACCTAACCCTAACCCCTTCAATCAATAACCTGATACATACACGATTAAAGATCTGTTGTAAGGGGCTATGAACGAGAATAATTCACGGATTAAAATGGCAACAAGATTATGACCACCACTCCCACCATCAGATCCACCCTCCTCCGCCCCCTACCCACCACGTTCATATCCTCCTTATAACCACCACTCCCACCACTTCCATACTACTGCTGCTACCTTTGAGAAGAGGAGAGAGAGAGAGAGCCGATAGAGAGAACGGGGAGGCGAAGAGAATGAGCAGAGGAGAGAGAAGCAGAGTAAAGAAAGAGAAAGAGAGAAATACCCGGAAGACAGAAAGAGAAAGCATTGTAGAGAGAGACAGACGGAGAAGGAAGACGAAGACGACGGCGGTAGCAGTGGTCTCTTTCTCTCTGTCCTCTGCTCGATCTCCTCTCTCTCTTTCTCTCTCTCTCTCTCTCTCTCTCTCTCTCTCTCTCTCTCTCTCTCTCTCTCTCTCTCTCTAATAATAAACAGTAAGGCAGTGGGGGTGGGGGTGTTGGTTTAGGGGTTCGACCGGTTGCCGGAGCTATCGCCGGAGGTGGAGACCTCCGGTCTCTTTCTCCTTCTCGTTCACTCTCTCTCTCTCTCTCTTATAATATTTTCTTGAACCATTTTGCAGTATTTGGGTGTGTTAAATCCAACATTCCCACATCAAAAGCAGTATTAGGAACTATATATGTTTCTCCATTCTTGTTTTTAAATCCAACATAAATTTGAGTTTTATAAAAGAGAGACAAGAGAGACAGAGATTAGAGAAACAGGTGGGTCCCACTTGATAAAAAATATTAAAAAATAAAAGGTCAGGTAAAAAGACAAAAATACCCCTGACCTTAACGAGATTTTTTAACTGGGTTAGTGAAAAGGATGAATTTTGCAAAAAAATCCAAACCTCAGGGAAGGAATTGCAAAAAAAAAACTTTTGTACTGGAGTGGCAAATTGGCCCAAACCTCAGGGACGAAAATGGCTATTAACTCTATTCAAAATATATCATCTAACTTATTTTATAATTCATCGTTTGAATTAATAGAAATCATCTTATTTTTCTAAAGTTATGGTTTTGTTAAATAGCAAGGATTACCAAAAGGGTTTATTTATTAATACGACGTATTAGGATTAATTTTTAATTATAATAATTGTAGACTCCACGTAGAATATAGTTTTTTTTTTTCATCATCTTTGCAACTTTTGTGTGGATCATCTTAGCATCTTATCAAGTGAGTATATCTTTCCCCTTTTTCATTTTACTTTTGGGGTTACTCATGTACTTATATCAAGTTTCTATTTCCTTTTACTAAAATAGCAATTCTTATGTGTGTTTGCTTGTGTTAATTTAAGTGTCTATGACTTGTCAAAATCATTAACCTTTGAGGGCCTACCATTTAAATAAATAGTACTATGGTATATACACTTGTGACTCTGTTGAGAGTCCTTGTCATTGCTATGTATTTCATTACTACTAGCGCATACTATATATATTTCCTTTCATTTCATAGGGTTGATTTTGAACTGTTATTACTTATTACATAATTGCAAACAGTATACAACACGTGAATTGCGAAACTCTTTTCCTACTATATATATTCAAACAGGGTATGCTCACCAATACATTTTGTATTGACCAAATTATTTTCGTACATGTTTCAGGTTATCTTTGAGATGACTTTTAAGCTTTTAGAATTTTTACTTAGATGTTGGGTTATTGTATTTCAGTTTTAGTTGCCACATTAGAATTTTGTATATTGTAATTTCTTTCAATGTAATAAACTATTCAATTCAATGTATTCAAATTTACACTTTAGTACCATGAGCTATTGAGCAATCGTCACTACGTGACACCTCGTTGTTTCCGCCATCGGTTGGGGTGTTACAGATTGGTATCAGAACCATGGTTATAGGGAATTAGGTTATTAGAATGCCTTTTAGCCTAGTATATAACTAAGCTTACATTCACGAGTCCTCTCGTGTATATTTCTCTTTATTCTTATATTTTCTTTCAAGATATTTTCGCTATGAGTTTTTCTCGTTATTCTTTCGGTATTTTGTTTAGAGAAGAAGACACTCGTATTTCACAAACGAGACGATATCACCAAGTTAGGAGTGACATCCATACCTTGGTGATTAGTTTCACTCCTCTATATGTTATTTATCTTAGGAATAAATCTTTGAGATAGGAGTGACATCCACACCTCAAAGAATATTTCATTAAAAAAAGAAACTTAACCACTAAGTTGGGAGTGATATCCTTAACTTAGTGATTGGTTTCATTCCACTATAGTTTTCGACTTTGAAATACATCTTTGAGTTAGGAGTGAAATCCACATCTCAAGGATCCATTTCTGCATCTCGTTTTTAATCTCGCTAAAGTTTTGGAATTCGTTAGTGATGGGGCACGTGCAATCTGGAAGGGTGAGCGCCTGTAACCTGAGTTTTCTATATAGGCCTGGCATTTCGCATAAATCCCAATCAGACGCGGGGCCCGTATACCTACCTGGGAACTCTTGGGATGAGCATTCACTTATAGGCTAAAGTACGCCCCACAAGTCACTAGGAAATTTCAAATATTTGAGTTAGTCAAAGTTTCCTATAAAAACAACTACAATGTTTTATATCATTGATATTTATGTTTGTTTATTATTTGAAGACTCAATTTAATCACTTATGGTTTCATATGCTATTATTCATTAATCATTCGCTTTTGGATTCCTTATCATCATTACTAAAACTTTTTGTTCGTTATATTATCACATTAAAGCTTACACTATTTCACTTATGCTTTGTGACTTTTACACTATAAGGTATTACTCTTTTTGCATTAAAACATTTTTACCCACAACTTAAGATTTAAACTCTGTGCTTAACTTCGACCACATCCTGATTTTAGGAATGTTGCGTCATCATACAGTTAAAAATGAACATGGTTTTCCAAAACTTATTATTCAACCTATTTTATACCTTCATGTTTACAAACTTACTTGGTCGAAGTCACAATATATCATTAAACTATGACCTTTTAGTACCCGCTTGTGTATCCGCAATACTCTCAACACCAAATATCCTCATTTACTCAATGCCAGTCTCATAAGCCATAGCCAACTACCATTAGTTAGCACTTCTTAGTCAGACTAAACTCATACATAAATGTCTACCTACACGATACACACTAGTTATTAGTAGTTATATCTACAACACTGGTTTTGAGCATTAATTTAACTCGTCTACTTTCATTTTGTGCAAATTGTGCGATTTACTTGATTTATACTATACTATTCTTTCAATCGAAATTTCATGCTATGAACGCATATTTGGTATGCATATTTTTCTTGTTTTGAGCAAAACCCTGTTATACTTTACATTATTTTGTTCATCATCATGGCCAATGAACATACTAGTTGATAACTCATTTGAGATCTAAGCCAGTGCCCACGTACGACTCGGATTAGAGTATTTCTTTAATCCAAGGGGAACGGTGTAAACCTCATGGTTTATCAATCTAGACATTTTTCTACAACCTTTACTAGATGAGTTGAAACTGTTGTTCACGGATGGCATTGAAACTTATGATGTCCATCGAAAGGAAAATTTCCAAATGAAGGTTGTACTCCAATGGACAATTAGTGACTTCCCAGCTTATGCAATGTTTTTTTGGATGGAGCACACATTGTAAGTTAACTTGCCCATATTGCTTTGATAAATCAGGATCTTTCCATATGTTGTTTGAAGGGAAACCGTGCTGGTTTGATTTTCATAGACAACATCCATTCCCCAAAAACTGTTTTCGGAAAGATAAAGTTAAATTTCGGAAAGACATAATGGTGTTGAGGGACACTACAAGAAATTTGGGTATTTGCCCACACATAGTACGTGTAGGAAAAACCATATATTGTGTTAGTAGTTACGTTTACCTACACATAAATTAAGTGTCGTGATGTGTAGACTCAGCACTGTAGATATAGATCATTACCTACACATTTATTATGTGTGGGTATATAGCAAGCTATTCCTACACATATATGTGTGGCTAAAAATAATATATGTGTTGGTAGAAGTCTAGCAACTTGTTAGATTGGCGTATGACATGGCATCTGACATGGCATCTAACGTGACGGCTACTTATGTGTAGGTAAATGTAAGATGTGTGGGTATTGATTTTAACATGTGTAGGCATTAATCTTAACATGTGTAGAAATAATATATATTAATGTGTAGGTAAAAATATTTAAATGTGTAAATAATAACCACGATTTATTTAAATAATAATTTTTAAATGTATACAAACAAATACAAAAACTATTATAGAAACATACGCGACCAAATTAACATTCTTAATCAAAACATAAGTGTTCATACAAACAAAGCAAATATTGACCATATGTTACTAGCAGGCTATATAAAATTCCTAAACGACATCACTCATCGATACTTTCATCACCCTTTAGACTATCACCTTGAGATTGTCCAGATGTGCTTGATGGAGGAGGCGTGATATAATTCCCAATCCGTGTTTATTCCATAATTGCACACTTACTTGTCACTGTTTGAAGTGCGTGGACCAGCTCATCATAAGTAGGACGCTTTGTTTTCTTAGTTGTACCCATTGTGTTATCGATAATAATTGGATCACGTCCCCACCCATGCAAATGAATAGAGCTTTGTCCAAGTGCATTTTCAATAATCGACTTGTCACTCACTGATTCCACGGTATGTTGGTTTCTCAACTCTATCATTTCTTCCTTTTAGGAAAAAAAAACATATACAATAAATACAATAAATTAACAAAAAAAAATTAACTTTTTACCAAATAATGAATACTTAGCGGCAGAAAAGAAAAAGTAAACTTACATATATTGCAGTCGCAATTTTAGATATCCAACCTTTTTCCGCATCCCAATGTGTAAGCCGCCAAGTCTCAAGTTGACCGGATGAAAAATCCAAATCCAAGCCACACTCAATGTGATAGCGTATTGTACTCTTCGAACCATTTCTACTACCAAGTTTTCTTTTGCACGTGCCATAACTCTTTTGTTTGTTATGATCTTCTATGACCGGCTCATGGGTTCATCCGTGTCAACATGTAAATATTCGCGGCATGCTCGGGTTCATATGTAAAGTGAAAACTTGTCAGATTAAGTAACAACGTGATATGTTATTTGGTTGGTCCGATTTTATACGGTACAGTTTTTAAATCAATCCGTGAATCAAACCTTTCAGTTACCTCATATGTTAAAAACAAAATGTAGCTTATAAACAAAAAAAATATATAGTTTACCTCTATGTAACGCGTTCCAAACAATCGCACAGGTGACAAATCCCTTCAAAACAACCCGAACTCCAAACTGGTAAGACAAAGAAAAAAAACGAAGACAAATAATGCTTTGTATTAAATTGTGAAAAAAAAATAACAAATGGCAAATTACTCAAGAACCACCTGAGCTTTTAAAGAACGGCTATTTTGTGTCTTTGAATCTCATAACAATTACCAATACAATAATAATGGTAAAAAGTAGTAGACTAACAATTACAAAAGATTTGCACATAGGTACTATAACATTCCTTATAGTTACAGAATCTCACCTAAGTTTTTATGCGATTAACTAAAAAGTAAATCAAATTCAAACCGGATAACAACTTCGATTTAAACAAACTTCATTACTCTATTACACTAATGGTGCCAATTGTCAACTGGTCTCTATGAGATGTTTTGTACACTGATCTACAACTGACCTCTTAGTGATGTGTTAACAAAACTCATAAAACTGACCTCTTAGTGATGTGTTAACAAAACTCATAAAGTGATCTTAATAGAACAAATTTCACTATGCATTAAAATAAAATAAAAAGTGCTTGGATGTGATGAACTAACCTCAATATCTATATAGCACCTCTAGTTTCAATGTGAGCCACTGGCCAATTGTGTGACAACCATAGTTATCAAAGGCGTTAGGCGCATAGGCCTCGCCTGGTTGAAATTACCATGACCACAAGCATTACATATATAAAAAACAAAATGGCAAAAGTTGAAATTACCTAAAGATCAGCCGACATTTTATTACATATATAAAAAAACAAAATTGCATTTTAGTAAAACGGATATATATTTTCAAGTGATTGGCACAAACTGTACATTTGGACATTCAAACAGATGTTTCCAATGAAGAGGAGATTTATGGTTAATTTAGGTACAAACAACAATTACAAAGATAGATAGACAGAAGGTGATTAGCATATAATATATACATACATAATGTATATATGGATTTTCTTGAAATGAGGCTTGTTTCGACCTGACCGGTCTCGCTAGCGATCAGGACCGTTCGATCCGGCTGGGCCCGTTAGCGATCGGAACCGTTTCGACTCGACCGGCCCCGGTAACAACTCAGACCGTTTCAACCTGACCCGTCCCGTAGCGACCCGGACAGGCCCGGTAGCGACCAAGACCGTTTTGACCCGATCGGGCGTAGTAACGCTCAGACCGTTTCAACCTGACCCGTCCCGTAGCAACCCAGACCGTTTCAACGTGACCCGTCCCGTAGCGACCCAGATCATTTCGATCTCGACCGGACCCGGTAACGACCTAGACCGTTTCAACCTTACCCGTCCCGTAGCGACGCGGACTCTTTCGACCCGACCGGTTAACGACCCAGACCGTTTCAAACTGACCCGTCCCGTAGCGACCCGGACTGTTTCGACCCGGCCGGGCTCGCTAGCGACCCGGAATGTTTCGACCCGACCGGGCCTGATAACGACCCTAACCGTTTCAACCTGACCCGTCCCGTAGCGATCCGGACTGTTTTGACCCGGCCAAGCCCGATAGTGACCCGGACCGTTTCGACCCGACTGGGCCTGGTAACAACCTAGACGGTTTCAACCTGACCCATCCCATAGCGACCCGTACTGTTTCGACCCGACCGTGCCCGTTAGCGACCCGAACCGTTTCGGCCTGACCGATCCCGTTAGTAACACGGACCGTTTCAACCCGACCGGGCCCGTCAACGACCAGACCATTTCGATCAAAACGGGCCGCTCAACAACCCAGACCGTTTGCACTTGATCAAACCCGCTAACGACTCAAACTATTTCGATGAGATTGGTCTCGTTAACGACCCGTGTTATTTCGACATTGCCGTCCGTTAACGATCCAAACGGTTTCGAACCGACTGGGGTGATCAACAAATGCAAAAGATATAACTTTTTGTTTTTAATGACATTGATTTCTATGAGGCATCAACGCTTTTGGTGTTGGGTGAGTTTTAATTCAGATTTGTATATGGTTATCTAAAAATATTTATTCTGACCCATTTGTTTTTTTTTTTTTTTTGTTTTTTTTTTTTTTTGACATATCCATCCTGACCCACTTACTTATTTCCTACAATTAAAATTACCCATCCTAACCCCTTTGAAAATTATACTAAACCCATTTTAACCCACAAGGTTAAATTTTAAACCCAAAACAATCCAAACTTAGCTAGATAGGTTAAAATTGCCAAGTCAACTTGATGGTGGTGGGGGTTAGATCTAGGGTTGGGGATGAACGAACAAGGGGTTTTTGGAGGAAAATAGGAAAGATGAAATATTTAAAATGGAGGGGAAACGAAAATTTTTAAGACACTAGAAGATGACATGCAAAAAAAATATGTCATGTATTCTTAGAATTTTATAAAAGATAAAGATTTATTTTATGACATGCATCTTTATGTCATAAAATTAGTGTGTGTCATAGTTTGTTTATCATTAAAGAGATATTTTCAAGTAATGTTTATTAGGTAGGTAGATTTTTTTCATGTAATATTTCAATATTGGATTTTAATACTTTAATCATGGCTGCAAAAGTCGTTAGGCATTTTAACATCAGTCGACTGGGAGTTGCGAGTACGTAGGTAGTACTAAAACATGATAAATTATAAATAAAATAATTGGATGGGTTTGGGTTAAGATGAGTTTGGGTTAGGATGACTAAACTAGAAAAAATGGATAAGGACCGTTTAGACCGAACTGAACCCGTTAACAACCCGGACCCTTTCGACCCCGCCCTCGAAAGACTCGGACAGTTGAGACCCGAATCGAATCGTTTTGTAACAAACAGCCCCGTTAATGACCTGATCGGCAGTGACCAAGACGTTTCAACCTGAGAGGCACGTTAACGACATGGACCGCTACAATTCAGACCGTGCCCGTTAACAACCTAGACCATTTCTTTCGCACCGACCATTTTTTCTTTACTTGCACATTTTTTACACACCATTTTAAGAAAATAAACTAATAATTTAATTATTCAATTTATATGTATCCAATATCTACATATACTTTTTTAGATACGCGTAGATATTTTTTATGCCACGACATTACTAAGTACATATATGTATTTATTTGGCGCGTCATTTAAAATAAAATTATTATTTTTTATATGTAACCAATATCTACAAATGTTGTAAATTTTAAACATGTGTAGGTATTTATTTTGCCACGTCATTATCAAAAACTAAAATAAGAATTTATATAATTGATATATCTACATATTTGTTTAAATATATTATGTGTTGGTAAACATAATCATTTACCTACACATATATTAGTTGTTTAAATATTTATAGATAATTTAACTACACATAATAAAAAATATTCATATGTGTGGATAGTTTAACATTTAATTGATGTCAATTTTGGGGGGAAATTTTCCCACAACTCCAATGTGTAGATAAAATGTATTACTGTCACACCCTCAAAATCGACTTGCAGAGTTTTACCGCGAGGCGCATGACAAACCAGGATCCAAACCAACGATCAAAATAAACAAGTCTAAATTAACATATGCAATTTCAAAAACATAGTTTAAATCTCCAGTTACAGCGGAAGCTTATTCTCAAAACATAATCCAAAAGTAAATCACATTATTTAATGTTTGAAAACCAAGCAATCCTAACTAGACGCCGTGCAGACGCGTGCGCCCTAGTTCCATAGTGCTACCTTAGCGACCTGAGAAAACATGTAAGGGTTTACGTCAGCACAAAAATGCTGGTGAGTTTACAGGTTTTGTAATCATAGTACCAAGTTCAACCTGTCCATACTATAACAATTTGCAAACCAAAGTACGCTAGCTAGGCGTATGTTTTATTACTACCACGATTGGAAAACCATTACTAACTCGCAAACCAGATGTTGTGCCCGAATAGTAAACCAGTTCCTGTTTGAGACAATATGCACTCGCCCGGCCCTCCAAGCCGACGAGCGGGGTTGGTCACTCCCAATAGATCTATTCACATTTCCCCGTTGTGCTAACCCGCACATTCATGGTTTCCCCCGGGACTTCCAAAGATCGTATAGTAAACCATAGAAAACCCATAGTATGACAATTGTTACCAAAACATCAGTTTAACACATGTTTTCTCCCCCGAAAAGTGAAACCAGTTAAAAGAGTGGCCGTAAACTCACCTTAGGTTGCGTTACTTCGAAACACGAATAATATCAGCAAGCTATGCTAGCCCCGTAAAGCGGCGACCTAACATATGACAGTTACAAGTACTTAGACTAATAACCCGTAGGTTAGTTAGTCCCTAGATGTCCAGACCATAACCAAGTTCGTTTGAAAACACCGTGACTGTTAAATTATCCCAAAGTACAAGACTCGACATCCCATTGGTGACCCGAGACTCCCCGTGTTATACTTGCACTCACAAACATACAATCATGCAATACACACTTAACATACGTTAAAGTCCAACAAGTTATAGCACGTAGTTCAAGTATCACATAAATAAGTCCGAACACATGTTACCAAGTTATTAGATATGTTACGGGGTTCCTAGCATGTTCCTAGGTGTCAAATCGGGTCCCGAAATGCTAAATTACACTTACAGCAGCAGTACAGGCGATTAGGAAAAGTCAACTCGTGATTATGTGGGTCAACAGGCATTTAGGAATGCTAATCGCCTATACTATAGGCGATTAGGGCTATCTCATATGCAAATTATGAGTTTATAGGCGATTACGTCGTAAAGCATGCAATTCAGGGCTTAACTAGCATTTAGGATCGTAAATGCATGAAGTAAAGGGGAATAGGATCCTATTCGCCTATACTATAGGCGATTAGGGCTCCCCTTTAGGCGAATAGCCTCCTAATCGCCTATAGTATAGGGGATTAGGGTTCCTATTCGCCTATAGCACAGCTGTTCTGGTTTTTCGCGCGTTTAACACTCCAAATCGAATCCAGAACGTGTGTAAACATCAATTATCAATCAAATAACTATATCAAACATATATCAATCAAAATCCTTCGTTTAACCTTGTTCTATCAGCCCTGCATGCAACCATGTATCCCAAAAACAACACATATAGCATGAAACATCACATTAACATGCATAACCCTAACCCTAATGAACAATTACTCAGATTTCATCAACATGCTATCATTACTAATCTGTAACTATCTTAATATCATGTTACTAATCCTTCTTGAATCATAAAAACCCTATCTTTTAATCATAAACCCACATACAACAAGCATGATAGTTAGAATCCAATTAACAACGATTAATAATGAATTTCAGAAGACATTTACGTTTATAAACAGGTCTGGACCATTAGGGATTTAATAAAAACGTTATTAAAGATTGCATGAATGAAAACCACACCTTAGATTTGTAATAGATTGATGTAATAGGCTTGAAATCTTGTGTTTTGATCCAAAATCGTGTTCCAGAGGTTGTGTGTGTGTTGGGACGAGTTGTGGGACGACTAGGGTTGATATAATGAAGTTTAGGAGGTCAAGTATTGTATTTATAGGCGTTTTTAGTCGTCCAGCACGTTATAGGCGATTACGCAGCATCATCAGGCGAATAGGGATGCTAATCGCCTATAGTAGGGGCGATTAGCACTCTATTCGCCCCATTGTTCCTCCTATTCGCCCCCTATAGGCGATTAGGACTCCCTATTCTCCTATAGGGGTTGCTTCCGTGTATTTTGCGCGTTAAACCCCGTTTTAACATATGTTAACACATTTTCACATACCGACAAGTCACATAATGATTGTAAACACATAATACTTGCAAACAAACATAGTCACACTCGTTCACCAATTCTCGGGACTCGAGACTTGTATGTTCCCTATGTTCTGACGATTCTACGAATCATCACCCTTTGTACACTTGGTTAAGGACCGACATCTAATGAGCCTCTAGACTAACATCTAATGATCCTCTATACCAAACTAACAGTTCCCGAACCGTAACACGACTCAACTATCCCAGTTAAGTATAATATACGCGTGACTCGCTAAGGTAGACTTTAATCTAGACAACGTTGTTAATCAGAATTTGCCGGGTGTCACAATTAACAACATATATTAAGTGTTTGTTGTTATTTAACATAAATCGTCAACAATTACCCACACATGTATAAAAATGTGTAGATATTTACCCGCACATTACATGTGTAGGTAAGTTATGTGTGGGTAAACACCCCAAATTCTTGTAGTGGGAAAGACGAATTCCAGATCCAATTAGAGATGAAATATGAGAGACTATCAAAGATTTCCCCACCGTTTACAAAGGTACACCTTATCGTAAAGAAAATAGTAAACCAGATACCTTCGGGAAGACACATAATTGGGTAAAAAGACGTATATTTTGGGATCTTCCATATTGGCGTAAATTGTTGATCAGACACAACCTCGACGTGATGCATATTGAGAAGAATGTCTTTGACAATCTATTTCATACTATCATGGACACAGATAAATCCGAAGACTAGACTCTACATGCTTTCCTAGTTCACTATAACCATTGGCTCTGATACCAATCTGTCACACCCTAAAATTCCACTTGTGGGGTTTTACCACGAGGCGCGTGACATACCAGGATCCAAGTCAACGGTCACAATAAACGACAACTATATGAAAACAATGTAATAAAAACCAACCAAACGGTTTAAAAGTTAGACAACCATAGTACAACAAAAAGCAGTTATCAAAGGTTTACAATCCAAAACATAATAGTTTAAATGTTGGAAAGAAAGTTTATCACACGATGCATGAGACAGACAGATGATGTTAACTCATGTGCATCCTAAACCAGTGCAGCTACCTTAGCAACCTGTGAAAACATGCAATGTCAGTCAACACATATAGTGCCGGTGAGTCACAAAGTTTAAAGTTTGCAAAAGTAAGTAAAGTTCGTAAAACCAGACCCAACAATCCTTACATCTATACCTGATGCTAGCTAGACATCGTTACATGATACTAAAGTGTCACACCCTCAAAATCCACTTGCGGAGTTTTACCGCGAGGCGCATGACAAACCAGGATCCAAACCAACGATCACAATAAACAAGTCTAAATGTAATTAATGCAATACCAAAACATAGTTTTAAAATCCCGTTTACAGCGGAAGCTTATTCAAACTAAAGTTCAACATAAATAACCAAAGTTCAATGTTTATGAAATCATGCAACTCTATCTAGACGCCGTGCAGACGCGTGCGCCCTAGTCCAGTTGTGCTACCTTAGCGACCTGAGAAAACATGTAAAAGTTTACGTCAGCACAAAAATGCTGGTGAGTTTACCGGTTTGCAGTTCAAGTACCAAGTCCACCTGTCCATACTATAACAATTAGAAAACCAGTATACGCTAGCTAGGCGTACGTTTTGCTACTACCACGATTGGAAAACCATTACTAACTCGAATACCAAAAGTATGCCCGATGTATGTTCCTGTTGTTCCTGTTGTTCCTGTTTGAGACAATATGCACCCGCCGACCCTCCAAGTCGACGAGCGGGGTTGGTCACTCCCAATAGCGCTATTCACATTTCCCCGTTGTGCAAACCCGCACATTCATGGTTCCCCCCGGGACTTCCAAAGATCGTGTAGTACACAAGAGAAACCCATAGTATGACAGTAGTTACCAAATATAGTTTTAACACATGTTTTCTCCCCCGAAAGTATAAAACCAGTTTAAAAGAGGGGCCGTAAACTCACCTTAAGTTCCTTTACTCCTTAACCCGAGTAAACTCAGCTGCTATGCTAGTCCCGTAAAGTGGCGACCTAACATACGACAGTTACAAGTACTTAGACTAATAACCCGCAGGTTAATTAGTCCCTAGATGTCCAGACCATAACCAAGTTCGTTTGAAAACACCGTGACTGTTTAACTGACCCAAAGTACAAGACTCGACATCCCATTGGTGACCCGAGACTTCCCGTGTTATGTTTACGCTCCAAAACGTACAATAACGCAAGTACACTTAACATACGTTAACACACAACAAGTTATAGCACATAGTTCACGTATCACCGGAATACATCCAATTATATGTTACCAAGTTATTAGACATGTTACGGGGTTCCTAGCATGTTACTACATGTTAACTCGGGTCTCGGAATGCTAATTTACACTTACAGCAGCAGTACACGCGATTAGGAAAAGTCAACTAGCATTTAGGTTGGTCAACTAGCAATTAGGAATCCTAATCGCCTCTATTATAGGCGATTGGGGCTATACCATATGTTATTATTAGCAATTAGGGCTAATCACATGAACTTACTAGCAATTGGGGCTAATCACATGAACTTACTAGCAATTGGGGCTAATCACATGAACTTACTAGCAATTGGGGCTAATCACATGAAATTATAGGCGATTGGGGCTAATCACATGATATTATTGGCGATTAGCACCCCAATCGCATGAGTTATAGGCGATTAGCATTGCTACTCGCCTGTAACCATGCTGTTCCGGTTTTTCGCGCGTTTAACACTCCAAATCAGATCCAGAACGTGTGTAACTACCCAATATCATCCCAAACACTATCCTAAACATGTTTAACCCAAAACCCTTCGTTCAACCTCGTATAATCAGTCCTACATGCAACCAAAGCAATCCAAACATATACACATAGCATGCAACATTCAATTAACGCATGTAATCATAACCCTCTTATCCAATTACTGAGATTTCTATCATCATACTAACAATATTAATTCTGACCTAGCATGATAACACATCAAATCATCATCAAGAATCATAAAAATCCTATCTTTCTAATCATACACACCCATAACGCATGTATATTAGTTATAATCCGATTAACAACCCTTATTGATGATTTTCAGAAAGCTTTTTCGTTTATGAACAGGTCTGGACCATTAGGGATTTATTAAAAACGTTTACAAAGTGTTATGGATGAGAATCAAACCTTGGAATTGTAAAAGGATGATGGTTAGACCTTGAAACCTTGTGTTTTTGATCAAAATCGCCTTCCAGAGGTTGTTTAAGTGTTTGGGGCGGTTATGGGACGACTAGGGTTTGTCTAATTGAGTTTAGGAGGTTAAGTATGGTATTTATAGGCGTTTCTAGTCGTCCAGCCCGTTCCATGCGATTGTGCAGTTTTACACGCGATTAGGAATCCTAATCGCATGAACAGTAACGCATTTGGGCCTAATCGCATGAACAGTCATGCAATTGGCCCCCCAATCGCATGAACAGTCATGCATTTGGGCCTAATTGCATGAACAGTCATGCAATTGGCCCCCTAATCGCCCATAGGGGCTAGTTTCGTGCGTTTTGCGCGTTAAACCCCGTTTTAACATATGTTAACACATATTCACATACCGACAAGTCATATAATGATTATAAACACATAACACTTGTAAATACACATATTCACACTCGTTTACCAATTCCCGGGACTCGAGACTTGTACGTTCCGTATGCCCTGACGATCCTACAAATCGTCACCGTTTGTACACTTGGTTAAGGACCGACATCTAATGAACCTCTAGACCAACATCCAATGATCTTCTAGACTAACTAATAGTTCCCGAACCATAACCCGACTTAACTAACCCAGTTAAGTACAATATACGCGTGACTCGCTAAGGTAGACTTTCATTTAGACAACGTTGTTAACCCGAATTTGCCAGGTGTCACATCATCCCCACGTTAAAAGAATTTTCGTCCCGAAAATTTGTACAAGTACAGAAAGAACAAAAGAAGTAACGAAGGAAACAAGCAAAAGGTAGAAACCAAAAGAGAGAGATTTACCCGAGTTGTCACATCATCCCCACGTTAAAAGGAATCTCGACCCGAGATTCATTCAGCTGCCGAAGAGACGTGTCTCGACTCGAACGCTTCCTTAGGAAAGAGATGAGGATACTTAGACTTCATCTGATCCTCCCGTTCCCACGTATATTCCGGTCCTCGGTTCGAGTTCCACCGAACCTTAACGATACGAATCTTGCTGTGACGTAAGCTACGAATCTTGTAGTCGAGGATCTCCACAGGTTCTTCCACAATCCGAAGACGATCGTCAACCTTAATCTCTTCCAGTGGAACGATGAGAGACTCGTCAGTCAGGCACTTCTTCAAGTTGGACACGTGGAAGACGTTATGTACGTTACCGAGCTCCGTCGGTAAATCAAGACGATATGCCACCGGCCCAATCCGTTCCAGGATCGTAAATGGTCCGACATACCGTGGGTTGAGTTTGCCACGCTTCCCAAAGCGTATGACGCCCTTCCACGGAGAAACTTTCAGAAGCACCTTGTCGTTAACTTGGAATTCCAGTGGTTTGCGACGCTGATCGGCATAACTCTTTTGCCGGTCCCGTGCCGCCGCCAACCGATTACGAATCTGTACGATCTTTTCCGAAGTTTCGTACACTAGTTCGGGCCCAGTGAGTTGACTCTCACCCACTTCAGCCCAACAAAGAGGAGAACGGCATTTCCGTCCGTACAGTGCTTCGAACGGAGCAGCCTTGATGCTCGTGTGATAACTGTTATTGTACGAGAATTCTACCAACGGCAGATGAGCTTCCCAACCTTTGCCAAAATCGATCACACATGCCCGCAGCATGTCTTCTAAAGTTTGAATCGTACGCTCACTCTGACCGTCAGTCTGTGGATGGTAAGCCGTACTCATGTCTAGTTGGGTACCCAAAGCCTTGTGCAAAGACTTCCAGAAGTGAGAAGTAAAATGGGAGTCACGATCCGAGATAATAGAAACTGGTACCCCGTGCTTAGAAACAACTTCTTTCAAGTAGAGACGAGCCAAACGATCCATGGTGTCGGTCTCCTTAATAGCAAGAAAATGGGCTGATTTCGTTAACCGATCGACAATCACCCATATCTTGTCGTTCCCGCTTGGTGATTTAGGAAGTTGTGTGACAAAATCCATAGTAATCCGTTCCCATTTCCATTCCGGAATTTCAGGTTGTTGCAGGAGACCTGACGGTTTCTGGTATTCCACCTTGACCTTAGCACAGGTCAAGCATTTGCCCACGTATGAGGCTATGTCCGACCTCATGTTTGGCCACCAGTAAAGCACTTTCAGATCTTGGTACATCTTATCCGAACCAGGATGAATAGAATACCGGGACTTATGAGCCTCATCAAGAACAAGCTCCCGTAGTCCCCCGAATAAAGGAACCCATATGCGTTCTGCGAAGTAATGCAGGCCATCCGGTCTTCGCTCTAGGTGCTTGTCGGCACCGTGCATAGTTTCAGCTTTAAGGTTTTCCTCCTTCAAAGCTTCCAATTGAGCAGAACGGAGTTGATCAGGTAACGACGAATGGATAGTGAGCTGCAACGCCCGAACGCGACGAGGTTTAGAAGATTCCTTCCTGCTCAAGGCGTCTGCTACAACATTCGCCTTGCCAGGATGGTACTTAATAGCACAATCATAATCGTTCAAAAGTTCGATCCAACGGCGCTGCCGTATGTTCAAGTGTTGTTGGTCGAAAATGTGTTGAAGACTCTTGTGATCGGTGTAGATGGTGCATTTGGTACCGTACAAGTAATGTCTCCAAATTTTCAACGCGAATATCACGGCACCCAACTCCAAGTCATGAGTTGTGTAGTTCTTCTCGTGCACTTTGAGTTGACGAGAAGCATACGCAATCACTTTCTCGCGTTGCATCAACACGCAACCGAGTCCATGAATGGAAGCATCACAGTAAACGACAAAATCATCAGGACCCTCAGGTAAAGACAGAATAGGAGCAGAACACAGTTTAGACTTCAGTTCTTCAAACGCGGACTCTTGTGATTCACCCCAGTCGAACTTCCTATCCTTCTGAGTGAGAGTGGTGAGGGGTTGAGCAATCTTCGAGAACCCCTGAATGAAACGACGATAATAGCCCGCTAGGCCTAGGAATTGCCGCACCTCAGTTGGCGTCTTAGGTGCTCCCCAGTCCTTGATCGCTTCGATTTTAGCGGGATCGACATGAATTCCTAGTTCATTAACCACATGTCCTAGGAATTGAACTTCGCGTAACCAAAAGTCACACTTTGAGAACTTGGCGTAAAGTTGTTCCCGTCGCAAGAGTTCCAAAACTAACCGCAGATGTTCCCCGTGTTCGGTCTCGTTCTTGGAGTAGATCAGAATGTCATCGATAAACACAATGACAAACTTGTCCAGATACGGTTTACAGACGCGGTTCATCAAGTCCATGAAAACCGCCGGTGCGTTTGTGAGACCGAAAGGCATGACCAAGAATTCGAAGTGGCCATAACGTGTTCGAAAAGCAGTCTTTGCAACGTCAGCCTCCCTGACGCGCAGCTGGTGATAACCGGACCTCAAGTCGATCTTGGAATAATAACTAGAACCCTGAAGCTGGTCGAATAGATCATCGATACGTGGAAGAGGATAACGGTTCTTGACGGTCATTTTGTTCAGCTCTCTGTAGTCTACACACAATCGGAAACTCCCATCCTTCTTCTTGACAAATAAAATCGGGGCTCCCCAAGGGGAAGAACTTGGTCGGATGAAACCCTTGTCCAAGAGTTCCTGTAACTGGCTAGACAATTCCTGCATCTCGGGAGGTGCAAGACGGTAGGGGGCCCGAGCAATAGGAGCAGCCCCTGGTACAAGATCAATACCGAACTCGACTTGACGATGAGGAGGAAGACCAGATAAATCATCGGGAAAAACATCAGAAAACTCGCGTACCACCGGAATGTCGTCAATCTTCTTCTCATCACTAGTGGAAACAGATAAGAGCGCCAAAACGGCTGGATAACCCTTTCGAAGACACTTGAGGGCTTTCATGCTAGAGATGATGTTTAGCGAAACACCACCCTTGATACCGTATACAGAAAGAAATTCTCCATCAGGGAGAGGAATCCGAATAACCTTATCGTAACAGACGATCTCCGCGCGATACAAAGATAACCAATCCATTCCCACCACAACGTCAAAACTACCCAATGGTACCGGCATAAGGTCGATGGGAAACGATAAACCCGACAACTCTAACTGACACTCCCGAAGAACACTAGTAGCTTCAATCGTTTTACCGTCAGCCAACTCAATAATATACTTGGTCTCTAATGGTACAGATACTACATCTAGCAGTCGACTAACATTCTTGGATACAAAACTCTTGTCGGCACCAGAATCAAACAACACGCTAACAGAGTGATTATTGAGAAGAAACGTACCGGTGACTGTATCAGGGTCCTGCCTAGCCTCCGCAGCTCCAATGACGAAGGCACGTGCATTTCTGCCGCCGCCCCCGTTGTTACCATTCCCGTTGTTTCCACCCTGTTTCAGTTTTGGGCAATCCTTCTTGTAATGCCCAGTGTCACCGCAGTTGTAGCACCCTTGTTTCCCTGTAGTCCCCTGAGTAGTCGGAGCTGAGCTGTTAGTCGGAGCCTGAGTCGATGGAAGTGTAACCCGACAATCCTTAGCATAGTGCCCAGTTCGCTGGCAGCGGTGACAACGGTTACTGTCGCAGTTCCCTTGGTGATGGCGTCCACACTTGTTGCATTTGGGCAGTTTTCCCGCATAACCACCCTGCTTGTTACCCGAAGCCGATGAACCCCCATTATCAAACCTTTTTCCCTGCTGTGTAGACCCAGATCCCTTTCCGTCATTCTCCCACTTGCGCTTATTGTTCTCTGGAGCTTTAGCAGTCGAACCTTTCGCCGGCAAAATCCCCTCATTCACCTTTAAATTAGTCATCCTATGTGCAGATCGAACTACCTCCGCATAAGTAGGATGATTCCCAGCAGCCACTAACCCTGCAATTTCCGGCACCAACCCTGAGACATAATGTTCAATCTTACGATACTCTGGCACGTGCAAATCGGGACATAGCACTGCCAACTCATTCCTCCTCACAGTATACTTCTCGATTTCCGATCCAGTCATCTTGAGGTTCCATACCTCATGCTCCAGCTTCTGTACTTCTTCCCTCGGGCAATACTCCCGCTTCAGCAACTGCACAAAGTTCTCCCATGGCATAGCATATGCCTCCCCAATACCCATGTTCTGGGTGATACCATTCCACCAAGTCAATGCCACGTCCTGAAATAACGCAGCCGAATACTTCACCCGATCTTCTGGGAGGCAATTACACATTAGAAATACCGATTCCACTTTCTCCAACCACCTAAGCAAACTGACCGCACCCTCGGTGCCAGAGAATTCCTGGGGTTTGCAGTCCCGGAACATCTTGTAGGTGCACATGGGTGGGGGTGGGTCAACAGGACCACCTGAAATGAAACGTATGAGAAACCACGAATAACGTACACAAGGTTCACCAATGAGGCAAAGAAAACAGATAAAACAACTTACCACCACCGTTGTGCCCTAACTGAAAGGCAGCCTGGAGCAAGTTATTCAGATCAGCCTGCGATAGGTTAATTCCTCCACCACGACCACCAGCACCACCACGACCACCACCACGTCCACCATTGCGACCACCTCCTCGTCCTCCACGCACTCCAGACATGATTCTGGCAGAAAGAACGAGAAAATTTAGTTTCGCAGTTAAAGATAACCACTAATGTTCACAAGATTAAAGCCAGATCCAATCCAGGACTATCCCCTCAAACCCAAAGTTCACTAGGGCTTCCATGCATTTCGTTTTATGATTTTGTGTGCACCCAAAATGATAAAACGCTCTACATGGTCCTCCAAGTGTTCTCCTAGTTCAAAGTTCAAATCACCGAACATAGACTCTTAGCTACACACCGTAATACTACGGTAGTTCATGACAAGTGTTTCTATTGGAATACGAAAGGGAGATGTCCGAGCCTTGGACAAATCTCAAGAGCACACGAGTTACCCCAATAGACCACACTGCCTAGAAAACAAGTAACCCAACCTAAGACAGAACGGATGATGTAACGTAGAAAGACCAACGATTTAGAGACACCCCGACAAGACCATACGTAACCCACTATAACGTTTAGTACCATGGTGATCGTCTAGTGTGTGCGACTCGGCTATAGACTAGACTCTACATGCAGTCCTAGTTCACTATAACCATTGGCTCTGATACCAATCTGTCACACCCTCAAAATCCACTTGCGGAGTTTTACCGCGAGGCGCATGACAAACCAGGATCCAAACCAACGATCACAATAAACAAGTCTAAATGTAATTAATGCAATACCAAAACATAGTTTTAAAATCCCGTTTACAGCGGAAGCTTATTCAAACTAAAGTTCAACATAAATAACCAAAGTTCAATGTTTATGAAATCATGCAACTCTATCTAGACGCCGTGCAGACGCGTGCGCCCTAGTCCAGTTGTGCTACCTTAGCGACCTGAGAAAACATGTAAAAGTTTACGTCAGCACAAAAATGCTGGTGAGTTTACCGGTTTGCAGTTCAAGTACCAAGTCCACCTGTCCATACTATAACAATTAGAAAACCAGTATACGCTAGCTAGGCGTACGTTTTGCTACTACCACGATTGGAAAACCATTACTAACTCGAATACCAAAAGTATGCC
Source organism: Ambrosia trifida (assembly GCA_028751855.1). Taxonomy (NCBI): domain Eukaryota; kingdom Viridiplantae; phylum Streptophyta; class Magnoliopsida; order Asterales; family Asteraceae; genus Ambrosia; species Ambrosia trifida. The sequence continues at coordinate 21,038,902 of CM054124.1, read as the reverse complement.
CGATGTATGTTCCTGTTGTTCCTGTTGTTCCTGTTTGAGACAATATGCACCCGCCGACCCTCCAAGTCGACGAGCGGGGTTGGTCACTCCCAATAGCGCTATTCACATTTCCCCGTTGTGCAAACCCGCACATTCATGGTTCCCCCCGGGACTTCCAAAGATCGTGTAGTACACAAGAGAAACCCATAGTATGACAGTAGTTACCAAATATAGTTTTAACACATGTTTTCTCCCCCGAAAGTATAAAACCAGTTTAAAAGAGGGGCCGTAAACTCACCTTAAGTTCCTTTACTCCTTAACCCGAGTAAACTCAGCTGCTATGCTAGTCCCGTAAAGTGGCGACCTAACATACGACAGTTACAAGTACTTAGACTAATAACCCGCAGGTTAATTAGTCCCTAGATGTCCAGACCATAACCAAGTTCGTTTGAAAACACCGTGACTGTTTAACTGACCCAAAGTACAAGACTCGACATCCCATTGGTGACCCGAGACTTCCCGTGTTATGTTTACGCTCCAAAACGTACAATAACGCAAGTACACTTAACATACGTTAACACACAACAAGTTATAGCACATAGTTCACGTATCACCGGAATACATCCAATTATATGTTACCAAGTTATTAGACATGTTACGGGGTTCCTAGCATGTTACTACATGTTAACTCGGGTCTCGGAATGCTAATTTACACTTACAGCAGCAGTACACGCGATTAGGAAAAGTCAACTAGCATTTAGGTTGGTCAACTAGCAATTAGGAATCCTAATCGCCTCTATTATAGGCGATTGGGGCTATACCATATGTTATTATTAGCAATTAGGGCTAATCACATGAACTTACTAGCAATTGGGGCTAATCACATGAACTTACTAGCAATTGGGGCTAATCACATGAACTTACTAGCAATTGGGGCTAATCACATGAAATTATAGGCGATTGGGGCTAATCACATGATATTATTGGCGATTAGCACCCCAATCGCATGAGTTGTAGGCGATTAGCATTGCTACTCGCCTGTAACCATGCTGTTCCGGTTTTTCGCGCGTTTAACACTCCAAATCAGATCCAGAACGTGTGTAACTACCCAATATCATCCCAAACACTATCCTAAACATGTTTAACCCAAAACCCTTCATTCAACCTCGTATAATCAGTCCTACATGCAACCAAAGCAATCCAAACATATACACATAGCATGCAACATTCAATTAACGCATGTAATCATAACCCTCTTATCCAATTACTGAGATTTCTATCATCATACTAACAATATTAATTCTGACCTAGCATGATAACACATCAAATCATCATCAAGAATCATAAAAATCCTATCTTTCTAATCATACACACCCATAACGCATGTATATTAGTTATAATCCGATTAACAACCCTTATTGATGATTTTCAGAAAGCTTTTTCGTTTATGAACAGGTCTGGACCATTAGGGATTTATTAAAAACGTTTACAAAGTGTTATGGATGAGAATCAAACCTTGGAATTGTAAAAGGATGATGGTTAGACCTTGAAACCTTGTGTTTTTGATCAAAATCGCCTTCCAGAGGTTGTTTAAGTGTTTGGGGCGGTTATGGGACGACTAGGGTTTGTCTAATTGAGTTTAGGAGGTTAAGTATGGTATTTATAGGCGTTTCTAGTCGTCCAGCCCGTTCCATGCGATTGTGCAGTTTTACACGCGATTAGGAATCCTAATCGCATGAACAGTAACGCATTTGGGCCTAATCGCATGAACAGTCATGCAATTGGCCCCCCAATCGCATGAACAGTCATGCATTTGGGCCTAATTGCATGAACAGTCATGCAATTGGCCCCCTAATCGCCCATAGGGGCTAGTTTCGTGCGTTTTGCGCGTTAAACCCCGTTTTAACATATGTTAACACATATTCACATACCGACAAGTCATATAATGATTATAAACACATAACACTTGTAAATACACATATTCACACTCGTTTACCAATTCCCGGGACTCGAGACTTGTACGTTCCGTATGCCCTGACGATCCTACAAATCGTCACCGTTTGTACACTTGGTTAAGGACCGACATCTAATGAACCTCTAGACCAACATCCAATGATCTTCTAGACTAACTAATAGTTCCCGAACCATAACCCGACTTAACTAACCCAGTTAAGTACAATATACGCGTGACTCGCTAAGGTAGACTTTCATTTAGACAACGTTGTTAACCCGAATTTGCCAGGTGTCACATAAAGTGTCGTGAACCACTGCTGAACGTTTGAAATGCCTTAATACCCACCACCGGACATCACCCGATGTCGTAAGTTATATAGGACAAATATGCACCCGTCCGACCTCCAGTCGACCCGAGTGGGTCTTGCCTGGCTCAATAGATCTATTCACACTTTCCCCTCTATGTATCCACATATTAATGGTTCACACGTTAGAAGGACTTTAAATTATGTAATGTCACTTAGTACCTATGTGATATAATGTAATACGTTGGTCTAAAAGTTCGTAAAGTTCATACCGCATGTTTCTCCCCCAAATATGAAAACAGTAAAATGTGGGGCTGTGACACTCACCTTAGATTGCGTTCTTCATGTAAAATAGAATACCGGCTTGTTGTGGTAGTCCGACTACTGGAAACCTACCATAAATAGCCTATCAATGTTTGATCGATGATAAGTTTGTAAGATAACCCTTAGTGTTCAAGACCTTGACTTTAAATGTTTGTAAAAGTGTTTAACGTTCATTACCACCGCACAATACAAGACTCGACATCCCGTTGCACAAATGATTTTAAACAAGTCAAGTATGATATTTATAGTTGTTGCTAGTCGCCTGGAACCCAAGGGCGACTAGATTTTGTTGGAGGCGACTAGTATGCACACCACTAGCTAGCTAGTGGCCTCCTGATGCACACCACTAGCTGGCTATCTAATATGTTGATGCACACCACTAGTTAAGCTATTTAACATGTTGATACATAATTTCACGTATACACATATTGACACGTTATATACTGATCGTAAAACATTTATGTTGAAACCCCACTTCATAGCATACATAAGTTCTAACCAATCTTCCAAGTTACTCAAATTACACACACATACTAGTTTCCATGGTGATCACAAACACAAATAATACATCAATTTACATTAGATTGCAAGTATTCATACAATACTTCCATTATTCAAGAATCATCAAGCATATAAAACCCACCAAATAACATTCTACAACTTACCTCACTTTTGTTATGACTAGATGGTTTCATTTCTTCCAACATTCAAGGTTCAGTACTCAATTTTGACTTGATTTGGGACTGATTAGCAGTGGCGAAGCTTAATTCTCAAATCGGAGGGGGCCGAACTCAATTGTTTTATCAGTAGTGGTCGGAAGATCAAATCAGCGGGCTAGACTCAACCCGGAGTCAATTTACCTACGTAAATCGCAAATTTATACCACTGCGCCAAAAAACAGGAGGCGGGGCACCCCATTCCCCTTTAAATCCTGCACCCCTGCTGATTAGTGAATTTGCAGGTTTGAGAGGTTTCTTCCTATGCTCAATATCAATCTCCACTTCCTGAGTTTTGTTTTTATTGTCTAATTCCACTAAATGGGTATTCTTTTGTCACTTTGTCACTTTCAGCCCCTCATCTTTGTTAACTACCTTCTTTTTTGCTATTTCCTAATCCACTAACTTTTATAGAAAAATTTATCTATACTATATTATAAAGCATGAGGGGAGGATTCCAACCAAAGTTAAGTAATTACAACATATAATTCATATGGTATAATAACTTAATGAAGGTAGTAAAGGGGTGGAGTTGTCTTTTTACATTAACAAATAAGTTGATTATGAAATAATAAAGTTATTAGTGACTATCCATGTTTCTAACTCCTTTATAAGTTGTTAGTGACTATCCATGTTCCTAACTTCTTTATCTCATTTATGTCTATACATTCTATTAGAGCCCTATAAATAGTGGCCATTGTGCTGTTATTATATACATCTCAATGAAAACAACTCTCTCATTTTTTTATTCTCTTTATAATCTTTGGTTTGTTAGTAGACATTGTCACCAACTTCTTTCTTCAATTTGTATCTTTATGAGGTCTTATTCTTACTGATATCTTATGGTTGCCTTCTTCCATGAAAACAATTAATGAACCATTTTCTTTTGTTTTGGCAGATTCATAAGGGATTTTGTGTACAAGAATATTGCGGATAACCGTTATGCTGTATTTGGTTGTCCAAAATTTTGTGAAATATAGGGTACTAATCTTAAGGTAACCTTTTGTTGACCATTAAAACAAACATTATGTGTTTATGCCCCCAACCAATCCATACTTTATTGTTTTTATAATCTTAAGTTGATTATGAAATAATAAAGTTATTAATGACTATCCATGTTCATAACTCCTTTATCTCATTTATGTCTATACCTTCTATTAGAGCACTATAAATAGTGGCCGTTGTGTTGTTATAATATACATCTCAATGAAACAACCATCTCATTCCTTGTTCTCTTTATAATCTTTGGTTTGTTATTAGGCATTGTCACCGACTTCTTTCTTCAATTTGTACCTTTATGAGACCTTATTCTTACTGATATGTTATGGCTGCCTTCTACCATGAAAACAATTAATGAAGCATTTTCTTTTGTTTCTGGAAATTTTTAAGGGATTTTGTGTACAAGAATACTGCGGATAACCGCTATGTTGTATTTGGTCGTTCAAAAATATGTGAAATATAAGGTACTAATCTTAAGGTAACCTTTTGTTCACCATTAAAATAATATTCTTGCAAACATTAGGCTGGTGGGTGTGGAGGGATGATGATGTGCCTCCACGTAGGCTCTACGAAGGAAAATGTGTCAGTGGGGGAGTGACATCTTCATGATGATGAGCTAAGGGGGTTGTGTGCACTATGATGATGGGCCTCATCATTGGCCAGAAATTATTAAAAATAATATATGGATGAGATGGAGGCACGACATGCTCGGTCTGGGTTAGCCGTTGAGGACGAAGGGTTCGTTACGCGAGGAAAATATAGTACCCACCACTCTTCCTTAATAAGATAACTAGTGGTAATGCCTGCGCGTTACAGCGAGTTCATTACGCGAGGAAAATATAGTCAGTGTCTTTTTTCGGTACCAGAACTTCCTATGAAGTGGCATCTAAAATTCCCGATATTCAAACGTGTTAACGTGTTTTCAAAGATTAAAAGACCGAAAAGATTGATCTAATGTTTTGTTGTTTACCTCTATGTGTGAAATTTCTTTCAATGGCCTATCAGCAAAATAGGCATATAAAGCTCTTAGCCCTGTTGATGCCAAGAGTCTGTTTAGAACCGAATCCACCAGTAGCGAGAGCCTTCTCCAGCGCATTCGATGTAACTACTAAACAACCAAAATCCATTCAAACCCAAACACAGAAACAACAAAGTAAGATCAATCCCATAGAAAAGGAAAAAAAGAGAGATAATTCACTTCACTAAACCTCAACACACTCTAAATTTAGAAGTTAACCCAAAGTCATACAAATTGGTAACTAAGAGATTCAAATTATCTTATTAAGGAGGAGTGACGGCTAGGAAAGTAATTTTCAATTCCGTACAACTTAAGAAGCAACATGCACAAGTGATTTATGCTTGCATAATAAGGGTATAATTGGAACTTTGTGGAACATTAAGACACATAGGAGGGTAATCTAGACATTTAACCAACCAGCTTCTTTGTTGTATGAAAAAAGATTTCCCCTCTTACCCCTCTCCTCCGTTCATATTTTCTGCTATCCTTTCACATTCATCATACGCCAGTTATATTGAGAAAACATCAATCGGTTTCTATTCCATCTTTAATTGTATCAAATCTTTCAATTGTTGTGGAAAAGATTGGAGTTCCATCATTTTCATCAGTTACCTTCACTTCATGACTTAACTGGCGTAAGGTCTAAATCTAATCACCGATCTTCATTAAATAACGTTCTAATTCACTTTCAGAAATTTTTCGTAGAGGGAAGGAGCATTTGATCTTCAAACAAAGAAACCGCTGGTGAAGACGAAGACGAACCAGCGGCGACGACCTTGGGGCAAAAGTAATGTGTTTGATCTTGATCTTTGAATAGACATTTAGACAGTGTTATAGTTATTTTATTATTATTATTATTATTATTATTATTATTATCTTTTTTTCTGAACCAGGTTTGTACCTTTGGATTCTCTCTTAGCGGCCATCACAGTTGTTCCTGAAAGTCAACAAAAGAAATTCAACCATAAATAGGTGTCCCGGTCCAGTTGTTTGTAGATGTTTTGGATCCAGAGGTGAAAGTATTTGTAGCATTGACATGCCTTATGTATAGTGAGGGAGATTTGTAAGAGTGAGAATGATGATATGTCTGTTCATGAAGATATGCTCAAGGTACTGTTACATTCGTTGTTTATTCCTTTTTTTCATTATAGTTTTCTTTGTGATGTATCAATTATTATCAATTATTAGTGTTTAGTATCGCTAATTTTGTTCATGCATGTTGTTTATTGCTCGTTTTGTTTACTATAATCTATATATCATATTGCTAATTGAGATTATTGTTATGTTTATGATACCACACGGCATTAATTAGTTGATTTTCTTTTTGTTATTCTTATAGTTTATGGTATGTTCTTTTCAATATGCGACAATGGGTCGATGAGTTCTTTAATGAAGTCAATTTAGTTAGTGCGATTGAACACAAGAACCTTGTTAAGCTTTTGACTTGTAGCATCGAAGGCCCCAAGAGTCTTTTGGTCTTTGAGTTTCTTCCAAACAAGAGCCTTGATCATTTCCTGTTTGGTATATTCCTCCTCTTATTTAAAAGATTTAAATAGTTTTCATTTAAATATAACTGTGTAATTACACTACTTTGAAAACGCGCATCAACGGTTAGTATCTTGTTCGAAGGCAAAATATGGGATGGTTTCAATATGACCGAGGTTGTTTTGTTGTTTGCAGACAAAAAAAAAGCACAAATTTTGCGCTGGAGGCAGGGGGTCGGGGTGATTTTTGGAACTGCAGAAGGTCTAGCATATCTTCATGGCGGGTGTGATGTAAAAATCATTCATCGGGACATTAAGAGCAGCAACATTCTTCTTGACAAAGATTTTTCACCGATTTTAGCCTCGTGAGGACATTCCCGACCGATCGAAGTCATCTTACCACCGACATTGCTGGAACTTTGAAAGAAATGGCTTTTGCTGCATGTAAAATGATTAATATGATGGTTAGAAAGTATTAACTGATTTTTTTGTTTTGTTTTGTTTTGTTTTGTTTTAATAGGGTATATGGCACCTGAATACATAGTCCGAGGTCAATTGACTGAAAAGGCTGATGATGTTTGAGTTTTGGAGTCGTGGTTCTTGAAATCGCGTGTGGGAAAAGAAACAATGCCTTTGTAGAAGATTTGGGCTCACTTCTGCAAACTGTATGACTCGAAAACCAAACACTTTTTCAAACCAAGTAACTTTGTTTTAACTGTGTGTTGACTGAACAGGTTTTGAGGCTATACAAAGAAGGTGTTGTGTCGGAAGCGATTGACCCTTTGCTAGAAGGTGATTTTCCTAAACAAGAAGCATTAGAAGTGGTGCAAATAGGCCTTCTGTGCACACAAGCGTCTGCGGCTTTAAGGCCATCGATGGCAGAAGTGGTCGACTTTTTGACCAATAAGGACGGAGATAAGTAGATCCCTGTCCCTAACCAACTGCCATTTTTAAATGCTCGGGCCCTCATGCCTCAATGGCTAGGCAGCTCAACGTCTAGCACGAGTTAATACAATCAATATATACCATCATAAACAAAAAATAATACTGGTATGTGATTTTGCTAATCTTTATTCTTAACATGATTTACATTATACGCTTAGTTGAAAACCTCTATTTCATAATATTATTATATCTGTCAATGAATGGAACAAATTAGATTCTATTTGTTAATGAATTAAACTCTATTTTTAATTTTGACAAACAGGGGAAGCATATCTCCAGCAACATTGTCAACCATTCTGTGGCAGGCTATGGTTCCAAGTATACGTGAGGTAAGCTTAATAACATTCATTTCCAATTGTTTTCCTGGAACTCGTTAAAAAGGGGCTGGCCAATTGAGTTTTTTAGTAGAAAATAACATAATTTTTTGGTGTGTTTAAAATTTGTTGTTCCATGACTGACTAAAAAGGTTGGACAACTAAGTTATCCAAACAAAACCAAGACCCCATTTTGGTGAAGTAATCGATTTACATTAAACTCAACCAGGTTGGTTCTTGACTAGCCTTTTGATTTTCTTCTAATTTAGTTTAACATCTTAATTAAAGGTTCTCTTTTGTTTTGATTTTTGATATTGTTGGGTATGTTCCGTTATTAATGGTTCAGTTTGTTCTGTTTTGGTTTTTGATTTTGTTCAGTTTTTTTTTTTTTTTTATGTTCAGTTTTTTATTTTGTTCGGTTACGGTTTGTTTTATTTATCGAGTCTCATATTATAAGATGGGTGGATTAGGGAACTTTATCATGGTGGCTATGGTGGTATAGTGCAATGAATAAGAACTTAGTTAAGCTCTCCTGATGGCCTATTCTTAATAGGAACCACCACCACAACTGGTGGCGACCACATGGATTACTGGTCTATGGTTCGCGTTGTGGTGGTCAAAAGATGGTTTTTTGTCCCAGTTGTGTCTACGTATAAGTATATAACCTCATCAATCAAACCATTAATACTATGATGTAGAAAATGGTTAAAAGTCTTAACGGGTCAATTGGATACGCTAATGTTTCAGGGAAGTTTATCAGTTCGGATACTATTCCATATTATAACATTATGGTTATCACACAAAACGTTACAAGTATTTTAAAGAACTAAACATCCATGCTTGGAATTTCATATTCAAAACCACTTACAAAATATTAATTTTAGATAAAACTATTGCTGGTAATACTATTGATTAGAATTTTAAAACCTTGATTGATGAATCGGGGTTGATTTTATATATTGTTTGTTTACAGTCTTCTTTGCCTTTGGTTTCTCGCGTTTGATATTTATTTGAATTGAATGTTTTCTATATAATGTTAATATTTAATTTTATTTTTCTTTGCAGGGATCAATTGCCCTACAATCGGATTGATCACCCATCATTCGCTAGAGCCCGATTAGATTTTCTCAGCAGATTGCATTCATCTGACCCTATTGTAAGCCTACACTCACTTGCTAAACGGGTCAGTTTCAGGTTCAATATGCAAACCTTCTTAGCTAAACGGGTCAGGTCAACCCGTACAGGTTGGCGTGTTAACCCAGTTTTATTGTACTTTATTTTTGGACAAATATCATTAAAAAACTGCACTTTTTATTTTGCATCACAAAAGTCACTCCACATTTTTTTTACATATAAAAACACTATACATTTTTTTTTCTCGCAAAGATCACTAAACATTTTTTTTCTATACATATATCACACCACATCACGTTGGAACAAAATTGTGTTTTTTACAAGCAGCTTATAATATCTAGCTTTTGATCAGCTAACCAACCATTGTGTGATGAGAAAGATATGAAAATAAAATAAAGAATCTGGGTTACATTTACTTATTGGCCTTAACATGATTTACAACAATAATGTTGTTTTGAACAATTGAAATTTGATCACATGTTATTACAATTATGGTACAAACCTTCATTTTTATGCCACGTTCATTTTTTCTCCATGTTCATTTTTTCCGGTTACAACTCACATACTGCAAATGGGTATTAGACTACTTATTACTATTGATTATATTTATATATTAAATATCTCATATAAAATTTTCTTATATATCTTAAAAATGATGTTAAATTACAATCTGTAAGGTGGAAGGGTTGGGGATTTTAAACGTTTTGAGATGGGACGATGGTTCGGTTTTGGATAGATAACTGGACTGATCAGGAAGCTTTAAAGGATAGACGATTCCCATTACTATTCAGACTGGAAAAAACAAAGGCGTTATTGTTGAGGACAGAATAGGGAGTTCGGAACAGCAAGATGTTTATGTTTGGGAGTGGTCTAGGAAATTTTCTGCAGAACAGGAGCTGCGCGGATTCACTTCATTGCTGCAGAATCGGACTATAACAGACAAATCGGAGTATCGGACAGATGGCAGTGGAGCGCGAACACTGATGGTGTTTTTTCTATCGCTGCTGCTAAGACGTGACTGAAAACGGAGCAGGCTCGCAGCAACAGGTATGTCTTTAAATGGAGCAAATGAGTCCTGGCGAAATGCAATATTTTCATGTGGTGCGCGGAATTGGAAAGGATGCCCACTAAGGTTGCGCTAAAAAGAAGAAGCATACGGGTCGAGAGTGAGATGTGCATTTCTTGTGAAGAGAAGGAAGAGACAACGGAACATTTGATGACGTCTTGTGCTCGTTATGTATGTTTGGCATAGTATCTCGGTAGATAAAAACATTCCTGGTTCACAGATTAAGAGAAAGGTCTTTAAAGGTATTGTTATTATTACTTGTTGGCGAATATGGGAGTGAGCGAATCTTCTCAAAGAAATGCTATAATGTGGTGGAGGTGGTTTCGGACATTAAGATTTTGGGTTTCTTGTGGTATAGGAATAGAATTAAAACCAAAACGGTTGATTGGAATAGATGGTGTAATTTCGATTTCGTGTAATCTTGGTTGTCGGCCGGACTATTTCCATCTTGGAGATAGTGTTTTAGGCCTGTTTTGTTAATGAAAGTTTCTTTACAAAAAAAAAAAAAGTAAATCCATCCATGCCCTGTCTCTATTATTACTTTGTAACCCCCAAGCAATTTAATTTAATGTGAAAGATTATTGAACCTGAATGTATTTTAAATTGTCTCTTCATTGTCATCTCCAACTGAATGGTTATCTCAAATTGCCATGCTTCCCATGGATGGATTTGTACCTGCAAACTTCAATTGCAACCCATGGTATCTAATCATTTCTTGCAACTTAAAATTTTAGACTTTATTATTTGCTTGCTTTACTTAGACAATCGATTCACGTTTGATTCCCAACGCTAGATTCCCCGATTCCTTGAATTTAGGTTGGTGTAGGAGTGAGATAATCACCATAATTTGGGTTAAGTTCAGACTACTTAGGTGAAATTTCAAGCATTTTTGTTAAGGTAGTTAGTTACATGATTAGCGTTCAAATTCAGTTAGTTTTTTTTTTCATTTATTTATTTATTTATTTTAATATTTTTAGCTGTGTAACATTTGATGTGGTGTTTGGCCTGGAATCATCCAATGCCAAACAATGTTGGTTGTTAAATTGGATTTGTGTTGCAAAATTTGTATCCATTTTTGAAGTTGCTAAAATGAGGGAAAAGTGTGAAACTATGATCCTATATCATATGAAACTAGCGGGCTTAGTTGTGTTTTTGTTTCAAAAAGGAAAATACTTTAGTTACATACACCATCATTGGGTGGAAATCATCTTTTGGGACCATGGAAAGTTTTGTTATCTTAGTTATACCTTACTTTGTGTTTTTCAACTTTTGAATATTACAATCATTGACATGCTTAGGGTGATGGATATTACAAGACAAAACTAGGAATCACCATCCTTGGTATACTCTTGTTTATTATTTACTTTAGCTACTTGAAAAACTTGCATGGGTTGGGCGGTCAGGTTTCGTAATAGGTCAAATTAACATGGGTCAAAATATGTGACTTTGACACAACTCAAAACGAAGTTGGTCGGTATGATTTGCCCTCAACGATTTTCTTGCCCAGTTTTTTTATCATTCTTTTACAGTTAAATACTTAAATCAAGTATTATACACTATTACAAAACTATGTTACTGGAATGATAAGTAAATCAACATGTGTTGATGCCATCACTTCACTTAAATCTATGTTAGTAGTTTCTGATAGTTCCTTTTGAGTATGACAGGGAAACATAAACTTGGAGTCCACCAAAGTTATCAAGAAAGCTGGAGGGTCGCTAACAGATTCGTTTATGGATGAGGGGTTGGTCAGATAAACTTATTTTCATTCACTCTAATTTGTGATCTTTGATTAATATGAAACAAAGCTCATATAAGAAGTTGCCACGCCCAAATGTAATTGTTATCACATTTTCAAGTTCATCTTTGGACCACTTTGTTGTGATTTTGGAATTTCCGTGGACAACTTTTTGCAGTGTTTAGGTTCAATATTTGACAACACTTTTTGGAAACTAAACTGAGTTATACACTTGCAATAAATCAACCAATACATGTGATTTAGATCCAAAATTATGCACATTATAACAACTTAAAAGAGGTGTGTATGCTACTTTTCTAAAGTAATTCAGAACCTGTAATACCGAAACAGAGATTACGTGAAACCCGTAACGCAACGGGCACAAAAAAAAATATAAATACCCGCGGCAACACGCTGGCATTCCTACTAGTATAGTGGTATACACAACTGGGTTGTTGGTTGACAAAAGACACTCATTCATTATATGTCATATATTGTGGACAACAACTTATATATGGACCGATGAATCAATGTCATATATTTTTAATTACTTAAACCGATGATGCCATTTGACTTTTTATAATAAATTGAGAAATAAACATGGCATAAAATGAGGGAAGCTTACCGCATACTTGTAGAGTAAAACAATGAATGAACTATGTTTATATTTTATAAACATGAGAGTTAAAATAAAAAAAATTAAAAATAGAATGAAAATAAATTCGTAACAATCAAGCCGGTAGTTTAAGTTGAGTAATTCTGAACCTAAACAATGTCTATAAATTGAGACATAAACATAGCATGGAATGATGGAAGCTTACTACATATTTGTAGAGTAAAACGACAAATGAACTATGTTTATTTTTTATAAAATAAGAGTTAAAATAGAAACTGCAAAAAATAGATCAAAAATAAATTCGTAATAATCGAGCCGATAATTTAAGTTGAATAATTCTGAACCTAAACAATGTCTATAAATTGAGACATAAACATAGCATGGAATGATAGAAGCTTACTACATATTTGTAGAGTAAAACGACGAATGAACTATGTTTATTTTTTATAAAAAGGAAAATGGATTTAATTACTCCCAACTATCGTCTGTTGGCGAATAATACTCCCAACTATCACTTTGGCCATTAGCACTCTAAACTTTCAACTTGTTTGCTTTTATCACTCCCAAACTAACTAAGGTCTAACCTGGTTAGTTTTCGTGGCCAAAATGTAAAAACCAAAACTTCTGTGTAGCCAAAATGGAAAAACTAAAACTTAAGGGGCATTTCTGAAACTTTTTATTATAATTATTATTATTATTATTATTATTATTATTATTATTATTATTATTATTATTATTATTATTATTATTATTTAAATTCTATAAATCCCCCTCATTCTTCTTCATTAGAATCAAACCCACCAAGTCTCATTCCTCCACAACCGTAGCTTCAACCACCCATCAATAAATCATCACCCGACCACCATTGGCCCAACACTATTAGCCTTCGGACCCAAGCACCTGACCCGAGACAAAACCCTCATCAATACAAATAGATTAACGCTGTGTTCCCGAGTTTAATAAACGAAAGAAAAGAAGAGAAACGGTATTAAGGAGAGAAAGAGAGGGAGTGGAAAAGAAATATTCATTTAACTAGCATGTTCCCGAGTTGGAAGGAAAGGAAAAGAAAAAAGTGAGGGTTTTATGTTTAAAAAATCATTTCCTTCCAAATCTCTCCAATTTGGAAGGATGAGATATGAAGGAAATTAAACAAAATTTTCCTTCCACTTCCTTTCCCTTCTCTCCTTAAAAAACTGTGGAACACGATTTTTTCTTGACATCCTTCCAAATCTCTTCTTTTCTTTCGTTAAATGAAACTCGGGAACACAGCGTAAGGGAAACTATGTTCTCACGAACTCTCCCCTAAAGCCCCTCTGTATCTTTAATATGATCTTATCTCCCACGTTATATTCATCTAATACTTTTAAGAATTCGGCTTTATTCTTAACCTGAACCAGCAAATCAAACATAGCACCGTTCGTCTTCGCTAATAATTAGTGGCCGGTTTAAAAAAAACTAAGAAGACATAGGAGAAAACTCACAGGCTTGGTGTCGACTGCTATGATGACGTCACCCAGAACAATATTACCAGCAAATTCCCTGGAGGTGGGAAGAAGACCAGCTTTTGTTGTTGGGCTATTTGCAAGAACCTAAATACAATAAAATTTAAGCAAAAAATGTTCGGTTTAATCTAGTTATATTGATAACCACCGAGTCTTCTTCCTCCACAACCGTAGCTTCAACCACCCATCATAGTAGCTTTAACCACCACAACCGTAGCTGTCACCGTCGTCTTCTTCCTCCTTTCTCCTTCGAGCTCTCTCTCTCTCTCTCTCTTTCATCTGCTTCTCTCTCTTCTTCTGTTCCGACGACAACCGTAGCTGTCACCGTCGTCTTCTTCCTCCTTCCTCTGCTCCTCTGTTCCGATTAGGGGTTTAGGGTTCCGATTAGGGTTGACGGCAGCGGTAGTGATTTAGGGTTTCGATTAGGGGTTTTATCGGGTTATTACGTGGAGATGTATGGTTTCGGTTGATGGTTGGTTTAGAAACAGAAAGGTTATCAGGTTATCACAAGGTTACCGAACCAGAAACAGGGGAGGAGGAGGAGGGTTGTGATAATTACCGGAGAGGAGGACGACGGCGGCGGCCACCGGTCACCATCGCCGGTGACCTTCTGTTGGGTCTTGATAGAACACACGCATAAGTGTGTGTGGATCTTTGTGTGCAGAGAACAAAGTGGGAGAGGGGGTGGGGTTTATAAACTTAAAAAAGTAATAATAATAATAATAATAATAATAATAATAATAATAATAATAATAATAATAATAATAATAATAATAAAAGGTTTCAAAAATGTCCTAAAGTTTTGGTTTTTACATTTTGACCACGAAAACTAACCATGTTAGACCTCAGTTAGTTTGGGAGTGATAAAAGCAAACAAGTTGAAAGTTTGAAGTGCTAATGGTCAAAGTGATAGTTGGGAGTATTATCCGCCAACAGGCGATAGTTGGGAGTAATTAAATCCATTTTCCCTTTATAAAATAAGAGTTAAAATAGAAACTGCAAAAAATAGATCAAAAATAAATTCGTAATAATCGAGCCGATAATTTAAGTTGAATAATTTTAAACTTAAACAATAAAACTATATCATTCAAAACAATAAAGACGATAAATCTTTAGTAGTAACTAAAGATGTTAAAGATATAATATTTTAAATCTTCTCCTTACTTGTGGAAGATATAATGATTAAAATTTTCCTCTCAACTGACGTGAATAATACTTGTACATACATGACTATAAGAATTAGACGTAGTGAATTCCTAAAATGCTTTTATCTATATCTATACTATATTATAAAGTATTTAGAAAGGTTATCCACAAAATTTAAAAACAATAATAAGAGATAAACTTCTCTTTTTCCAACCTTACATTACAATATGTTAATCAAAACTTGCACGCATATCGAAACTTGGTTATCGTGGCAAGGCTTCATGATGAGTCTATGATGTCCTTTTTTACCTCATGTAAGAGGCAACAGACAATATGACACGTGCCCTACCCTTGTTTGTATTTATTTATTTTTTGTTGCTTCGTTTTTAGTAAATGGTGTGTCCTGTCGCAACACGCGAACACCTCACTCGTAATTAGCTAACTCTAGTAACCTAAGTTAGCTTTTATTTCATGCAATAATGCTAGTATCCAAAATTATTAACGGGATTTTAGATTTGGGGTGTTACACTTTATTTCACTACGTGTCAAGCCGGGTCTGATCACGGTTTACTGTCATAGAAACCCAGCGGCAAGAAAGGGGCTAGCAAATTGGCTTAAAAAACCCATCAGACAAGAATAAAACCAAGGAAGCCCAAATAAAATAAAAGGAGCCCAAGGTGATAACTGATAACCCAACATCCAGGAAATAAGCCCAAGGGATTATTAAACTGAAAGTAACGTACTAACGTGATATTAAATTTCTCCATTTCTAGACTAAATGGGACAAAGTAGGGATGATGCCAGATTGATTGCCGTGTATGTGAGTTAAAAAAGACAAAACTAAAGACAAAACAATTTATTATATTTTTTTTTATTTCTTTTCTTTCTATTTAACAAATAAACAAATATTATTTTTATGTTATAAATTTATAAGAATTAAGTTCATATCTTTTCTTTTTTAATCTAAGAGCACCGATATCATATCATTAAAATCATAAATTTTATTAACTAGGGTGTTTATCAGTTATTGGATTCGGTTGTAAACTTTTTTGGCCCGAACCAATCCGAATCCAAATGTCTCTAACCGAAACAAATTCACCCAGTTGAATCAATTTATTTGGTTCATTTATACGGTTAAACCGGTCATTATATGATTTATTTTATTGAACTTGATTTGGCTTTCAAAATAAACGAGATTCGTGAAACCAATAATTGAATTCACATTAATTTAGTTTAACTTTTCCTGTTACGGATATGATTCGGTTTTTACTTTTTTTTTCACACCCCTATTAAAAATTTAAGTTTTTTATTACTATTTTATTTTGTTTTTATGATTACTATCATTTTAATATTTTTTAGATTTAAAATTTATGATATTTAAGGAGATCTGATATTTTATTTTATACATATTGTGTTGGACAATGACTTTGATTGTCTAACTACATGCCCATGAGCAATGGTGCCTAATGTACCAACACCACATAGTGATGATAGGTATAAAACCACGTTTTTCCTTTCAGCTCATATAATGTAGACCCTAATACGATAAAATTGGCACACGTTTCACACTAGCTTCCAACATTTAGTGTAACATGGTCCAATAGATACAAATTATACATTCATCATCATCATCATACTCAGTTAATCTCACCTATAACAAAGTTAAGTTAGGGTCTGAAGAGGGTAAGATGTAGACAACCTTACCTCTACCCCTAAGAATAGAGAGGCTGCTTCCAGTGAGACCCCCGGCTCGATGTGGTTTGGTATCAAGCCTTAGACATAAGGCACATAAACTTAGCAATCGGGACAAACCCAATCAGTGCATGTACCCCCTTTGTCTTTTGGCTATCCACGCCACCACATGACTCGTCCACCGTTTTTAACGTTATTTTCACGAAATTAGTAAAATAACGTTAAAACTAGTGCAACTTTACTTTTGTGCCCCAAGGGCCACACATATATACACACACCCTAAGTGGGGCGTTATATACAAATCATACATTATATAATTTAAATATATATTTTTTTTACAACCCTTTGTAGGTTCAAACTACGACCCAAATCAACCAAACGAACACTCATTCGATGAGAAACGGAAAAGGGAAATGGGGGACATTTCATATGAACATTATGGTAATGCTTGAATTAGATATGACATCTTTGATGTCAACCAACGGCATTTAATTTGTGTACGTACCAAGAACAATAAGTATGTATAACCATCGGCATTAATTTTCTCAAATAGAGTTTGTCATTCCATAATTAGTTGTCTGTGACGACTGAGATCCTTTAGATACGTTGTAGACGTATAACCCTCCAAATCACAAGCATCTAAAATGATTGATCGCCCATCAAACGTATTTTGTCTGAATTCCATGGTCACGCTCTCTCCGGTTAGTATTTGAACTACTCGTTTCATATGTGGGCGCATCTCGGCCGTGTGATGAATACATGAAGAAGCAACCATAACGGTCCGTTTTACCTCGTTAAGTTCATATGCATTTCCTAATCGTGGATCTACAAGTTCCTCCACATCACCATGCTCAAGTAATGGTTTTGCCTGTGAAAAATGGAACATTTAACATTTTGTAGCTGTTTACGAAGATTTTCAATAGTTTCACATAAATTAAGATTGATATTTGAATGGGGTTAGTGTATAGGTATGCAAAAGTTTCAAATAAAGGACACATGGTGTAATTTTTAAAGATAAAGGACACACGGACGGATCTCTTTTTGAGCAAGAGCTAAAGTAGCTCTGAAAAAAACTGTTATTATCCCTAGCAACGGAGGTAAACATAAATAAAGAACAAACCGTGTAATTCTTCATAAAATAAATTTGCCCTACAAGTTTAATTTGTTCAATAACAATCTTTTAAGTTTTAACAAAAAATAATAATAATAAACTTTAGTAGTCTTAATTTCTATTCATTTGACACATCTGATATGTCTTGTTGTTTAGCTAGCAAAGTTATATTTTACCCCCCCGTTTGATATGTTAAATGTTAAACATACATACGTCAAATCAACTTATATAGCTATTTACTTATACGTAAATATATTGGTCAAAATTCATACGTACGTACCCATATTACAAGGCTCTGTTGACGTGAGTCAACCGCACAACGACCTGTGATAAGCTCGAGTAGAAGAACACCAAAAGCAAACACATCGGTCTTTTCATCGATTATTCCATGCATGAAATATTCTGGAGCCATATATCTAAAAAAACATTCAGATATATATAATATAAAGCATGCATATTAACAATACAAAATGTGTCATTTGCTAGGCTAGGTATAAAAGAATAACTAATGAAACTTTTAGTACGTACCCAAAAGTTCCCTCAACAGGCGATACGACTTGTTGAGCCCACCTTTCCGGGAGCCATTTTGCTAGGCCAAAATCCGATATCTGATCAAATGCATGTAGATTACCAAATGTTAGATTGTAGCAAAATTAAGATGAAACCATGATTGATATTGTAGTGAATTAAGCATTTGAAACTAACTTGAGGTTTATAATCATCAACAAGTAAAATGTTGGAGGCTGTGATATCACGATGAATTATACGTTTGTTACATTCGTAATGGAGATACTTCAAACCTTCTGCTATCCCGATAGCAATCTTAAACCTTGTATTCCAATCTAAGTTTTCTTCTGAAGCTGAAATTCAAATCAAAAGAAGATATTGTGTAATAATAAATTTACAAAAAAAATAGATATAATATTTTATTTTGTTTAAATTACTATATGTAATTGATTATTATTATTTATTAATATATTATATATCTTAATTAGGGAGGGGGGGGGGGGGGGGGGTTTACACTATTTTATTCAACGACGTTTTAGTTCCTAATTACCATGTAATACACTTGCAAGGCTACCATGAGGCGCGAATTGTAAGACAAGGTGCAAATCATTATCTGAACTGAAGCCGATCAACCTAGCAGCATTTGGATGGTTAATATGTGCAATGATCCCAAGCTCGGTTAAGAAATCCCCAACTCTATCTTCGTCTTTTTTCTCTTTCTTCGTTATCTTCTTGACCGCCACAATTTGACCATCGGGTAGACATCCTTTGTACACTTCCGCGTGCCCGCCTTTTCCGAGCAAGTTGTCTACATATAGATAGTAAAAGAGAAAGGTTAATTGTGGTTGAAAGCTAGCTAGTTGTTTCAAAGTGAGGGACTGTTTGGTTGTCATATGAAAGTATAGGGATTCGGATGCAACTATCTTGTGTTTAGGGATGGATGGATGATGATTAGTGGAACATCATCACATGGAGCATCTTGCCCATGTACATTAATATGATGGGATTGAAGAACATTGATGTGTAGAACATGTGGGGTTTTTGGATTATCTTGCATACAAAAAGTCAAGAAAACTTCAAAGCATCTAAAAGTGTGCCGACTCCTATGATTTGAGTTATGCTTGTTACACTACTTGGATTGTTTTAAGTTGTAAACAATGTAACATTTCACTTTTTATCAGTTTCAAGATAAGAAACTTTTATTATAATCAAGACAAAACAAGTTACATTTTAGATGGTGGGTAAGCAGGCAACAAACTGCGCCGCTATCCCCTTTTGAATCGCAAACACAAACCCTTGGTTCTTAGGCCTCTGTGAGTCACAGTTTATCGGACTCAAAAATTAAAATATAATAGGAAAAAAAAACGCGTTATTTGATGGTTTTTAAAATTGGTATATATAAAATTTTACCTAGTTACGCTTAGCCTAAGTTATTTCATATTGATTATAAAAGCTTGACTTTAAATAAGTCTAAACACGAGGTTAATTACAAAACTTGATTTATTTGAAGCCTAGGTGAGAATACGTTGTGGGCATTGCAATGTGGATCAAACCAATGCATCACTTGATTCACTCTGTAACACATGATTTACTTTCCTTAAGTTGGTTGTGTAACTAGTGACTACTATGTGAGGAACGCCTAGTGGTGGCCACTTACTGCTGACGTGACGTGTTGATTGAATATATAATTTTGATAGTGTATAATTTATGGAACGTACTCACTTTTAGATGTTTTGGTCATGATTAGTAATAGATAAGGTTTGTCATTCCAAGCAAGAACATTAATAAGAAGTGTAGCAAGTACATGTAGTCTAGCCATTCATAAAAAGTTACATGTAGTCTAGCCATTCATATAATAAATTCCGATAATTATGATGGGACAATGCAAGTAATCTGTCATGAGAGCAGGGTGCAAGCTATTGTGAAGTGACACAACACCTGCATTTGATTGCAACATTTGCTCTTCAACCAGTTCAACTTCAAGTTGCTCTTTTGACCCATCGGAAAAGTGACAAATGTTAGTACACCTCATTCTCACTTTTTATATATACGTATGTATCTATGTTACCTTGTTAAGGAGAAGAGATAGGTACTAAAGTAATTTTATCATAATTTTAAGATGGGAGTTTAAAGGACTCTTTACAAATCTCTAATTTTTTACCTTTTTCTTCCCTTTATACCCTTCATGTACAACCTTTAATTGCAATTGTATAAATCTCTAATGCACATTATATACCATGTGAAGATATAACTTGCCTCATAAACACCCAGTTTAATGCTGCCAATCCATGGGTTTCTTCTTCACTTCGTAACCCCAAGCAACTGATTGAATTAAATAGCACATATTGATTCTTTCAATTACTCTCAATTACGCAGACTACATTTCTTGTTTTACCTCTCTACTTTCAGGTTACCTCTAATATATTTGATTTGATTATTTGTGAATGATACTTAAAAGTTGCATGTGATTGTTGTAGATTTGTTGTTTTGATTGTGGTTTTGGTTATGATTGTTGTAGATGTGGATTCATTTCAATGTTGTTGAACTTCCGTTCTTGCCCTTGATCGCGGTTATAAAGCATCGGTGATTAATTGAAGAAATCAAGCTACTCGGTTCATTTCTTTAAACGCCCTCCCTATTTAGTAACAACCTCACTCCTCCTTTCCTCTTCTTTGTCATCGGATGACCTCATTTCTAATTGCAGATCCTCATTTTCATTGCTGTTAATTTGATTGTAAATTGAGTGTAAGTTGCATTTCAATCAAAAGGTATTATTGTTTTCTTTTGAATCATTGATTGTTATCTGATTACTGTTATTTGATTGTAGATGGAGTGTAAATTGCCTTACAATAAAAAAAAATAGATCGTTTTTAGCATTTTTTTCTTGTATGTTACCATTTCTTTCTTGTCAAATCGAATCATTGATTGTTATCTTTTCTACAGTTCATGAAGAAATGATGTTGCTTGCTTCAAATATGACCTATTATTTGTTTTATCAGCCTTTTTTCAGGTAGTTAGTTGGTTTTCTTCTATTTGGGTGTTATTATTTTAAGAATTTAGCAAATGTGTTTCTTTCCCTCTTGATTTATTTTGCAAAATTCATAAGGGTTATGTAAGGAGTCCATGATAATACATATTATCATTATGTATTAACTTGCAGTCAATTTTTTTGTTACTGATTTCTTTGGGTTATTGCAATTTATATTTCGATCCTGCGGCAACGTGCGGGTAAACCCACTAGTATATAGAAACAAAGAGGTAAAGGGTGTCCCAAATATAAAAGCATTCACGTTGGTATAATTACCATTCTCCAAATAAGTATATTTTTTTTTTCTATTTTCAATTAAATGATACTTTTTATACATTTATTATTATATTTTCTCTCTCTTTCACTTACAACCATTTTCAAAGAGTATAAATAATATTAGGATTGAACAGTGTTTTTTCAAATATTTTCTCTCTCCTTTTCGTTAAAGCTAGGATGTTTACGAGCCGATCTGACCTTTGCTCATGCTTGGCTCGTTTACAGACCGAACTGAGCTGATCAGCTCCTTTACAACAGAGCAGAAAACGAAGCGGGCATTTTTCGATAGCACATTTTTTCTTGCGAGCGATGAATGATTTGGACAACCATAAATTTGGATATTGCTATCATTGTTTCCGTTGTTGGGTGAACACTGAGGTCCAACCATTTGAGGGTAACACTAAGCATGTGGTCCCAGTGTCCAAGGATGAGGCTGGGTTGAAGGCGGGTAAGCGATGAGCACACAATAAAGAACAATTGTTGCATTGTGGCGTATAGTGATAGCGAGGATGATTGAGGACAGACGACTATTGAGAGGGAGAAGTCAAGATTGTCGCTTCATGTCTAAGGTTTTACTATTAAAGTTAGTGTTAAATTATCATTAGGTTGATTGGGCCTATATATCGAGAAAATATAAATTGAAAACCCTTTGAGTTGAGAAAACTTAGAAAACCCATGTAAAAACCATCTAATTTTTTTTTTTTTGAAAAAAAATACACACGGTAAGATACATGTATTAAAGCTTTTTGGTCCTAAAAATTAAAAAAAAAACGCCGATGATATATTTTTTAAAAAAATAAACAAAGTTTGTGCTGTTAAAAAGCTGAAAACATATGTTAACAGCGTAAACTTTGTTTAAAAAACTTTTTTTTTGAAAAAATTACACAATATAACATACATGTATTTAAGTGTTTTAGGCCAAAAAAATTAAAAAAACGTCAAGGGAATTTAAAAAAATAAAAATAAACAACTCAAATTTTGTAATAGCGCTGGTAACATATGTTAGAAAGCAGAAAACATATCTTAACAACGTCGTAACATATGTTAAAAGGCAGAAAACATATGTTAACAGCGCTGTTACAAAGTTTGCGTTGTTTATTTTTTTTAAATATCTCATCGGCGCTTTTTTAATTTTTTTGGCCAAAACAATTAAAAACATATATGTTACCTTGTGTAATTTTAAAAAAAAAAAAATTAAGTAAAAATCATGTAGAGAAAGATAGAGTGAACTTATCTAACAATATCACACCTCATAGTTATATTAATGCAATTACCACTATAGATTATTATCAAAGTGAAAAATAAAAATTAATCGAGAAGCACTTACCGGGACAGAAGCCACCAGTGGCCACCACGAGTTCATGAAACGTGAAATTCCGCCAGGAGGGTTTGGGCATATAATAATAATCATCAACCGCCGCATCGGAGCTATTATAGCGTCCCAATTTCTTCATAAAGCCTTTCCGTGAAAGCTCATACCCCGCCACCAATGGCCCCATTGAAAACCTCCTAAACGATTTCTTCCTTAAATTATCAATCATATTCCTCCATGAGTACGCCCCATCTCCCTCGCCGTTCGCCTGTGACTTATCGGAATCCGAACACGACCCAGAAACTTCCAATACACCTCGTGGAGACGATTGATCATCGCTTATTTCGTTACATTCCGATTCCTTATCTGGATTCTTAAAAGATTTCATCAAACTAAGGGACACTTTCCGGCGACCTGTTTTTAGAAAGAAAAAAAAAAACTATTTAATGGCAGGTAAAAAAGCAACAAGCTGTGTGAAATAAATCGAAATTACCTTTCATTTTTTTTAGGTTAAAGTGGTGAGGTTTACGAAATGTTGATGGTTAGGTAGGTAAGGTGGAAGATGACGACGAAGACGACTACGAGGATGGTGGCGGTGACGATGTCCGAGTGGACGGAAATTGAATGGCAGAGAGGGAGAAGGGGATGAGTTCAGAGGCGGATATTATTTGAAGAGAGGAGGGAAGAAAACAATGGTGGTGTTTGTGTGGTTGTCTAAACAAACTATTTGTCTATTTTTATACAATCACTTAGATTGTATTTATAGTAAACAAATATTTTTAAATAATACACAGTCACGTAGATTGTATTTATAAATATGTATTTCTTTAAATAATAAGGATTGCATAGGTTGTGTTTGTATTATATAAGTTGTTTTGCATTAGGTGTGTAACGTTTTGGTTAGTTTTTGTTGCACAAGTAGTGATTATCTAATCTACGGTCGCACAATTGATTGTAGCTAGTTAGCTACTACTAGTTGTCGTGTGATATCACTTATTTTTTAAAATATTATTTGTTAATTATTGTATACAAATTCGACAATTTATTTGCTCTTACTCTTTTATATATAGATACTAGTAGAATCCTCGCGCGATGCAGCGGGAAACATAAACACTTTTAAGGGTGTGTATGGTTCTGTTAAGTTTGATTATTAGCCTCAACCGAAACTAAAATCAAAAGTCATCAATTAATCAACCTTATTAAACAATTAGTTCTTTGGTTCTATTAGTATTGTTAGATTATCGGTTTAAGTCTGGTTTAGTTAATTTTAGTGAATAACAAAAACAAACTTTGGCTAAATTTTTTTGTCTAAAAGTACATGAAATGGAGGTATAAATACATGAAATAAATGTAAAAAATAGCTCTGTAAACGAACGAATGTTCCTGAGTTGTTCGTAAACTTGTTCGGCGGAAAGTTCTTTTATGTCGTTTATTTAATAAACGAACAATCACGAACAAAAAAATTTGTTCATTTAGTTAAATGAACGAACATCAACAAATGTTGAGTTTATTCATTTGTGTTCGTTTATTTATGTTTGTTTAAGTTTATTAATTACATACGTAGTTATATTTACATAAATACAAACATAAATTGGGCTTTAGCTATATATAACCAATTAGTAATTTGGTTTTTTCAGTAATACAAAATCTTTCACATTTATTATGTTCGTGAACGTCCGTTTATGTTCGTTGGTGAACTGTTCGTTTAGGTTTAAACGAACGAATATAAACGAACACGAACATGACAAATTTCTTAATGAACGAACATGAACAAAAAAAATGTGTTTGATTATGTGTTCGTGTTCGGTTAAAATTAAATGGACATTCGCTTCGTTTACAGTCATAGGTATAAAAGCTACAAATTTCAAAACCCTCTCTATTTATACCGCCACTACAATTCATAAGCCTATCTACTCAGCTTCAAACCATATTATAGTTTAATTTGCTATATACTTTTAATTGAAAATTTGAATTTTTACGTGATTAACAATACCTAGAGGTAAACAATAATTGAAAACTTAACCGAAATCGAACAAAAACATACAAAACCGAACATAAAATTAACCAAAACCAAGTTAACCTAATATCGGTTTTTTAGTACCCTAAGTTAACCAAAATTAACAAACCAATACTGAACCATTCATACATGTATTTATACCTTTATTTCATGTGCTTCTAAACAAAATTTTAACCAAAGTTTGGTTTTGGTTATTAACCAAAATTAACTAAACCGAACTAAAAATGACAATCTAACCAAAGAGACTGAACCAATTAACCTGTTGGTTTAGTTAACAAGATTGATAAGCCAATAATGTCGATTTTTGTTTCGGTTGAGGCTTATATCCGAACTGAACCTAACCCAACCATGAACCATTAGAAGTGTCCGTGTTTCCTACCACATCGTGCGGGCATACTGTTATGAATATATTAATGGGTCTGTTTCAGTTTAACTAATTTGAGTTAACTAAGGGTGCAAAAAGAAAACGATAACCGATTTTAAGTTCAATCGAATGTTTTCAGTTTTGAATAGATTTTGGTTAAGTTTTGTCAGTTTTTTTGGTTTGGCTTCGGTGAACGGTTTAGTTATTGCTCACTCCTATATATTATTAATCACGTAGCAAATAAAGATTTTTTAAATAAAAAATAGCAATACTATACTCAAATTAAAGATAATAAAATGCTCATTACTATGATGTAATTTTTTATAAGAGTATAAACGTATTCAAAAAATATGACTATTTACAAATCATCGGGGGTGGTTTGCTTAAAATAAGGAATATAAGTTTAACTAAAATTTAATAAATAAAAGTTAAGTAAAGTTTAAGGGATTAAAGTGTAACTAAGATAGGGAATTAAAATGTAAATAATGTATGAATGACTATTTTACTCTCATTTTAGGGTTATTAATGAAAAATAAATTCTTAACTTTTGGGTATCTTAATCTACCCCTCACTCATGCATTATAATATAGCATAGTTGTTAAAAGCGCGCCTAGACGAGTGCCTAGGCGCGCCTAGGCTCGAGGCGCACCAAGTGCGCTGCGCCCTGTGAGACGCGCGCCTAGGCACTGAGGCGCCCTATCAGGGCTGATTTCTGGCCAAATTCAGGCTAAAAGTTGCATAAACCTCTAAAACATCCTAAATGAGTCATGAACAAGTCCTAAACAACCCTAAAACATCATAAAGTAGCCCTAAACAACCCAAAAACATCTCTAGAATCCCTAAAAAATGTATTTTATACTATGCGCTTAATTATAAAAAGCCGTCGTTTTTTATGCGCCTTGCGCCTAGGCTCCGGGCTCGGCCTATGCACCTTGAGTGCGTCCGGGCGTTTTAACAACTATGTAATATAGTATAGATATTGAGTAAAGATCTTGTATAAAATGTTTTTTTGGTAAAAACTGTGAGAATAAAAAAAGGGTATCTTTTTATTTTTTTTTTCGAATTTTTTTCCCATATAGTGTTGAAAACTAAAAAAAATAAAAAAATAAAATTGGTGTAGAGTAATTACGTGTAGAGTAATTACATAATTACTCTAGTGTAAACTAATGTATTTACTTTAATGACGTAATTACACTAAAAAAAATTTTTTAATCTTTTTTTGTATTATTCATCTAGAAAGTATGTTTAAGCACAGGGGAAAAAAAATTTCTAAAAAAATAAAATAAAATTTTTTTACCCCTTTGATTCTCATCGTTCTTATAAAAAAATACTTTGTAATTGATCTTTACTCTAGATATATTTATTAATATAATGTATATAAGAAAATAAACTATATGTTAATATTACCTGATTCCAGAATTAATAAAGTAGCTAAGATATTATCATGTAACATAGATATAGATATATATGTATATGATAAATTTGTATTTAAATACATTCCGTATTACGAAATGAAAAATAATAAAATATAATAAACTTTTAAGAAATGTGTTTGTTGGATTTTTTTAAAATTTAATTTGGACATATTATATGGGTAAACTCAATGGGCCACATTGGGACATCTTTGAGGAAGGATGGAGACCTCAAAAATTAAGCAACCCAAAATCCATGTGAAGGATGTAACGTTAGTTGTCAAATTAATTTAAAACAAAGAATTGTCTTCTTCAAGGAATTGGTGTTTCATTCAAAAGGGAAAAACCGAAGAAGTGTCTGCGGTGATGATTGTAATTGTTAACTCTATGATGTCGATAAAGATGAAGAGAGGAAGTGCTTGTTACGAAATGGTGATTATCTTCTTTATATTTTATAAATTTTTGGGGATGAATCGGTCTAGTAGGTAGGTGTTGCATTTTACTTTAATTTTAAGCTTTGTATTGGATATAATTACAATAAGAGTAATTAGAAGCTTGAACAAACTTTTAGGGTGGTGAAAGTCCCAAAAGTAACGAAACCCTTGAATTAGTGAAAGCTGGACCTAATACGTATACGATTTTCATATACTTATTTAAATTTACACTACTGAGTAAAAAAAATTAGGAGGCCCGGGGCACCCATGGCCTCTTCAATCCTTCTTCCCAGAAAATGAGTAACATCATTTTTTTTATCAACTTTACAATCATCTTTAATGTGTACGAAGCAAACACGGTACACATTCATGTTGTCACTACAAATGGTAATTTTTTAAAAAGTTATAACCAACGTCAAAATATATAGCCATGTCTTGGCTATTCATACAATATAAATATTTGAAATGATGGCCTCAAGGAAATAAGTTTCAAAAAATCAAATATAATCACACTCACATTAGTGAAGTAAAATGACAAAGAATAAGAGTGTGATCAACATAATCCATATCCTAAATAGAGGCAACAATATATCAGTCACTTAAGCCATCTTCCATGTGAAGTTTTTTGTTTCCAGTGACATAACATGTTGGAATGGTATGAAAGTTGGAGGAATCTCTCTTGTACTTACTGTTGAGTTATCATCGATAAGGGGCTGTTTGGTAAGCCTCTTAATAAGGCTTTGAACTAGGGATGAGCATTTTTTTTTCGAGTATCTATACCTATACCCATACCATACCCGTACCGATTTTGAGTACTCAGTATTGGTATCGGTACCCATTTTTACTGATTTATGTATTCGGTACTTTCGGTATCGGTACCATATTGGTACCCGTACCAAAATTTTCAATTCGGTACATGTATAGTATTGATACTCGTAAACTGTTTACCTACTTGGTATCCGTACGAGTGCTCAAAAAAGAAAAAATAACAAAATGGTACCAAAACGGGTACTGTACCGAAATACCGGTATCGATACCCGTACCGTACCTATATAATCGGTACGATACTCGGTACCCACTTTTGTTCAAATTCGGTATGGGTACGGTCATAGGTACGGTACTGATCTCATCCCTACTCTGAACCATTTAGTACTGAATGATTCAGCATTCAGCGCGTTTGTTTCATCTTTTAAATGGAATGGTTAAGGCTGAACCATTAAGATTTGATATGTTGCTGAACCATTAAGCACTAAACTATTAAGCAGTGAACTAGGCTGAACCTTAATGAGACTCTCCTACTATTGTGGGACAAGAAAATCAACCTTTAAGAG
The DNA here is from genome assembly GCA_028751855.1 of Ambrosia trifida. Lineage (NCBI taxonomy): Eukaryota > Viridiplantae > Streptophyta > Magnoliopsida > Asterales > Asteraceae > Ambrosia > Ambrosia trifida. The sequence goes on along the minus strand of CM054124.1, from coordinate 21,010,179 downwards.
GTCCAACTTAATGATTCAACACTTAACCATGCAAACCTCTTAATCATTCAGACATCTTAATAATTTAGCACTTAATCAACCATACACCCCCTCCTGATTAATAGTTTTCAACAATCAGGTTTTCATGACCAAAATCTATGCATCATTTCAGATTAATTTTCTTTGGTCATTATAATATTCAGTAATTTTCTTCTAATTAATTATATGGGGATAAAACTTTCCCCAATTTTGGTTTAAACTAGTGGTAGTTACCTACGTGTTGCCGCGGGCGCGTTGGTCCGCGCTTCGCCGCAGGCTCGACTGTTGTGCATACATGTTTAGTAGTACGCTTTATTTGAAGGCAAAGTTAGAAAAAAATGTGTCAATGCCTAGCTAAAAGGTGACATCTTACGCGGACCAATTGAAACATAATATGTGGATGACCTGACGATACATCCACTCGATAGAACAATTGAATCATCTAGATCACTATACTGGTATTGAAAGTATTAGTCTCGAAAAGCGGCAAAATTTGTTGCCGGTAACGATACCGAAGTGCACAAATTACGTTAACGATCGAGCGTTGAGGGTTTGGTGGATGTTAAACATCGCACGTCACTGTCGGAGTTTCTGTTGCGTGGACGGTTTCGTGGACATAAAAGATAATATTAAGTTACTGTTATTCTCGCGTGGGCTTCAAAAAAAAAATACTCGCGACTAAAAGCTAACAGTTTGGTGGTCAAAGTTAGAAAAAATGTGTCAATGCTTAGCTAAAAGATGTTGCGGTGGATGTGGCTGTAATGCAACTTTAAAGAAGTTGGGTGGTCAAAGTTTAAAATCCTAAAAGCTAAAAGTTTGGTGATCAAAGTTTGAAATCTAAAAGCTAAAACTTTGTTGGTCAAATAAGTTAGTGGTCAAAGTTTAATTATAATATAACAATAAATTATAAAGTAACAAAGGTCTCACACCAAAATATTCATTTTGCCCCAAAACAAAAGGTTCCTAAAACAACCACAATGAAGGAATCGAACCTGGTTGCATGCTGTAGAGGTCAAGCACATCAACCACCTAGTCTACCAAACTTTTAGTGTATTCTTTTTGTTTAATATTATATATTATTTAAGCATTGCCTAATAAAAAAAAAAAGATAAGTAGTGGATCCACCTATTAGGCACCGTATTTCTAGCCAATAACATTATGTCACTGTAGAAGTGTTTTTTAATTGATATATAAGAGAATATATATAGATAATAATGTGGGCGGTTTACTCTAAGGAATTTGGGTGGCGGCTTATAATAGCAAATGTGGAAGAGGACATAATAGTAATTCTTGTATGTGGCTCATTTTAGCAGTTATACACTATTGAAGTGTCTTTCAACTAATATAGATAGAATATTACATAAGTACCACGTACAATATAAATATTTAGTATTAAAGTCGATGAAAATATAACCAACAAAACTATCCAAAAAAAGCTACCTGTTAAAAATATAACAAGGTTTTATAGTTCAATATTTTAGTCATGTTATATTATTATTATACTTATACACTTTTATTGTTGATTTTATGTTGTTCTTATTTTAGGTGGATTGGAGCTAAGCTTGTTGCTGGTCTTGGCCTGGTAGATATGCAGTCCTGAAGCTAGAAGGGTCCATTGTTTGAGCCTAGTTCGGAGCCCAGTCCAGATATTGTTTCCTTGCCTTGTTCTGTTGATGGCCCAATCAGTTGATGGCCTAAAGTATTGCCCAGATTATTAGTCCAAGTCCAAAAGGGTGGAGGGCCTGGTCTCATATTCTGTTCGAGATGATGAGTGTGGATTGCCACGTTGGCAATCCCCACACCTAAAATGGAGGGTCTGGATTCAAGGGATTTGTGTTTTCTCATTAAAGATCAACGGCTGATCTAGGCTCGAGTGTGTTTCTTTACCGAGCCTACCTCTTGCCTATATAAAAGATGCTTCGAGAAGGGTTACTGGTTTTGATCCTTTTGAGTCTTTCATTTGTTATTGTTGCTCTGATTGTTCGAGCTCTTTTTCGCTTTTCTCCTAGATCAGAAATCATCTGTCAATGATTTCTTTGGTTAGTCTTTGAGTGTGTATTGATCATTTGTTAATGATCATTTGAGAGTTTTGTATAGATCATATGTTAATGATCTATTTCAGTGATTAGGGTTTGACTTAGTGTGTCAAACTTTTGTTCTTGATTTCTTTGTAAACTGTCTTATCAGTATTTTCTATTTTATAGTTTGATTACCATATATTGACATGGTATCAGAGCTATAAGGCTCTGGTCTGTTCGTCTTCCGCTCACTTTAGGGTTTCTGTTGTCTTGTGATCTTGAGGGTTCCAAAGGATTGTTGTTGGTAGATCGTGGGATTTCTGGTTGAAAGAAGACGTTTTATTCTTGAATCCTAGATCTGAAGTTCATCATCAGATCTAGGGTTTGGTACTTCTTTGGGAGCTGTTTGGATTCTTGATCAACTGATTGCTTGTTTTCTTGCTCTCTGACTCGTAACCTTAAGTGAAGGTTACGAGTTTATTGGCGAAACCCTAACTTGGGTCCTCTTGGTGAGACTGTTCCTTGACTCTTGTTTTCTAATTTGTTGTGTCTAGGAGCACTGTCCAGGTTAGGGGGACCGGAATTGGCTCAACTACTTGGTTGTCTATTTGTTCTGACTTGATTTACATTGTATATTCAGTCATTTGTGAGTTCTTGTTGGTGTGCAATGGTATATATAGACTCCCTCGTTACGACATGTCTAGGCACCCTTGAGTGATGATCCTGGAATCTTGACACTGACGGGGCTTCGTCTGTTGCACACTTGAGTTCTTTCATTTGATTATTTATACTTGTCTAGAACTATATTTGATATTACTTAGTTGTTACAATGTCTGATATCATGACAATAGCAGTAGTTCTAGTGAAGGTAGAGAGAGAGACTTGGAGGGGTTACTATTATCAGTAAACTTGATTCAAGTGTTCCTCTCTATCTTCATGCTAGTGACTCTACTAATCTCACTATCATCAGTGTGAAACTTAAGTGTACTGAGAATTATACTGTGTGGTCCAATGCTATGATTCTTGCTTTACGAGTTAAGAATATAAACTAGGTTTTATTAATGGTGAGTGTACTAGACCTACTGATGACCCTGTGTTAGGAAGACAATGGGATCGTTGTAATTCTATTGTTCTTACTTGGATCTTAAATTCTATTGCTGAAGATTTCTATATGGGTCAGGTCTATTCTAAACTTGCATTTGATGTTTGGAAAGATTTAAAGGATACATATAATAAAATTGATGGGTCTGTCATATTTGATACTTATCAGAAAATTAATCATTTTAATCAGAGTGGTGTGACAGTTGCTGAGTATTATCATAAGTTGCATGTTATGTGGCAATACCTTGATCAAATATTGCATATACCTGCCTGTACTTGTGATGCTTCTAAACAGTTTAATGATTTCAGTCATTTGATAAAACTAATGCAATTTTTTATGGGATTGGATAATGTGTATAGTGCTGTAAGGACAAATTTATTAATAAGGGATCCTTTACTAACTGTAAAGGAGGCCTTTGCTATAGTATCAAGTGAGGAATCACATAGAAACTCAAATGTTACTGTGTCTAAAGAACAAGGACCTACTATGGGATTTTTTTGCTAAAACCAGTAAAAATATAGAGACTAGGAAAAGAAATGCTAGGATTAGCAATCAAAATCCTAATCTCAAATGCTCCCACTGTGATAAAGTAGGGCATACCGTTGAAAAATTCTTTGAAATCATAGGATACCCTCCTTGGATGGAAAGTAAAGTGGTTTTAACAAAAGAAATATAACCAGTAACAATGTGACTAGTGGTCCTTCTCCTGATACTAGTTAGGGCTGTTCAAAATCGGATAATCCAAAATTCGAATCCGAAAAATCCGAAAATCCGAATCCGAATTATCCGAAATTTTGGATAATCCGATTTTCGGATATCCGAAAATCGGATTATCCGAAATTTCGGATTCGGATTCGGATCCTGATTTGAAAATTTTCGGATAATCGGATTATCCGAATCCGAATATTAAAAATATATATATAAATATATAATATTATATACACTACATAACACAATACACAATCCTAAATCCTTAATCCTTCTAACTCTAAGTTGTGAGCGTTGGATTTTATCTAAAACAGGATTATATGATCATACAAGTCACAAATCTAGGTGCGGAAACCCTAGATCTGAACAAATTGATAAAATAAAAATCACGACACAATCAAGATCATTTTCAATATCATTTTCATAGATTAACTTCAATCAATAAGCATTTACAAACTGTTTATGTTAATCTAGAATCACACAGATAATCTCTCAAAAACACTCCTAAACCTGATCTGAACCTGGACACAAAATGACAACTCTCTTACATTATCAAAAACTCAAAAACTATATATAGGCACTGCACATTCGCCCCTTACAGATGGTCGAATGTGAGCTTTTTCCACATTCGCCCACTAAGAGTGGTCGAATGTGTCTTCTAGTGCATGTCCAATCTTCCTTCGTCCACTTCAGTTCACCTTCGCCCAGATTAGTCTACATTCGCCCAGTCTGAACCACCTTCGGCTATCTACTAACATATGTTAATTATAGTATATCCAATCCTTAGTCGCAAAATGCATCAACAAACTCCCCCTCGACTATTGATTGGATAGTTTTCTCTGATAGTCCATTGTCTTGTTCATCAGTTTGATTCTGAGCTGCTTCTTCTGCTCAGAAGTCATTGGCGGCTCGAATGTTTTCTTCACAGGCTTTGACACATTGGCGATCTTCACAGTCTTGCCAAGTTTACCCTCCAAGTTGCTTCCAGCATTTATATCGTACGCAAAACACACTCCAACAACTTGAGTATACTTTCTCGCTTGAGCAAAGTCATTGGGTTCATAGTATATCGGATTGTAGAACAACATGATGATGTCTTCGAATGTGCAATTTATCAGCCACATAGGATCAAATACATGAACATGCTTGTATTTATCCTTTCCATCCCTCAACACAATCACTGCTTCTGCCTTCCTCCAATCGTAATACCAAAATATGAAATCAGCACTGAAATGCTGTGGCATTGACATCAATGGTATCTTTCTCATCACATTAGGTGCTTTATAAATCAAAGTCACACGCTTCATATTAGTTTGAGGATCAATATCCCTATGAACTTTTCTTCTGGGATATTGAGGCTGAAATCTCTTCCATCCTGTCCGACTTTCCCAAACCAATTTGTCTGCGCACCAACCGACATGCGATCCATTTACCTCGGCACCTGACATTGGGAATCTGCATAAATCTCTCACCGCCCAGTACGGTAGAGTAAGCAAATCACAGAATCTGTTGAAATACAGAATTCCGGTTTCCCATTTCGCAGCAATACACTTCAGTCTGCCTAAGTAAGTCCACCCGAGAGCTCTGCCTTTGAACTTGGCATTATGAAATCGATAAAAGTTACCTTGAGCTTTAGGTTTAGGTCGGTTCTCATCCATCTCCTTCAACTTCTTCATATAATTCTTCAACTCATCAGACTGGTTGGAAGAATCTTTCTTTTCAGTACCAAACACCTTTTCAACAAACTCTTCGCTTCTTTTCTTTGCTTTCTGTTTCGCTGACTTATTTGGTATCTCAGTGAAGTCAGGAAATACTTCATTCTCATCTTCTTTTCTGAAATACTGGGGAAACTCTTCATGAGTAATATCTTCTATTTCAACTTCATTATTCTCTGGAGTCTGCACATCATCTGAATGATTTCCCATATCCTTTTCAGGAATATCAGAAATCGATTCATCCATCATAAACTCCTCAAACGTCTTTCCTACCCTCTGTGCGAGACCATCTAGTATTTCTTTCGCCACAGATGCAGGTAATTCCCCTTCTTCAAGATCTGGATCTTCATATTCCAACTCATATCTCAAATCATCAGTCTGGAATATTTCAGCGAAGCATCCTGTGAACTCAATGGTCCACTCTCTCTTCTCCAACATATTCTTGTATATCTGTTTAGCATCATCAGACAGAGATCTCACCTTTTCGTTCCAGAAGATACTTTCATCCGAATCAACATTCCCACCTTTCTTCTTGGAACTCGATTCTCCAGTATCTTTCTTCTTCTGCGGTGTTCTCTTCTCATAACTATATTTAGAAGTATCATCTCCTCCATCATGATCACTTCCACTGCTAAACTCATCACCCTGCTTCTTCCCTGTACCTTCAGCATCATCATCATCATCATCATTGTTGTCATCATCATTATTGTCATCATCACTTTTATCCGATCCATCATCATCCTCATCATCATCATCTTCTTTCTCAGAATCAGAATACTCATAATCAACTTTCTGTTCATCTTCTTCTTCATCTTCTTCACCCTCTTTCAACTGGGGTGCTCTGCTATACAGCTCTTCAATCAAACCACAAAGGCGTTTGTTTTCCTTCTTTAATTCTTTGTTGTCAGCCTTAATCAGTTTGATTTTGCTCTTGTTTCTTTCACATTTCCTCTCAAGCTTCTCATTCTTTGCTTCAATCAGTTTAATCTTATCATTAATATCATCCTGATTAGATTTTGAAGCAACCACAATCTGGAGCATCTTCTCCTCATTCTGCTTGAACTTAGCAATTTCAGCTTGTTGAGCAACCAACATCTTCATCATGTCCTCCATCTTCTTATTGACTTGTTTCATAACATCATCATCTACAGTCACTTTCTTTGACTTAGATCTGGATGGCTCAACTTCAACAACTTTCTCCTTTTGAGGCTTCCTAAACATATCGAGCACTTTATCCATATCGATATTGAACTGATCGATTGGTAAAGTCTCTGCCTCTTTCGCTTTCTTCTGCTTCTTGGCAACTGGTGAAGATAGCTTAGAAGGTGTTCCAGCATCAGGTAATCTCTTTCCTTTCAACAACTGAGCCAACTCCTTTTCTCTCAGTTCTTTCACACTTGACTTCTTTGCCATAGTCTTTTGTTTCTTTGTCTTCTTTGGCAAATTCACAACTACTGTATCTCCAACACTCAGTTCAGCTAGGTCAACACCTAAACCTTCATCTTCAACTGATTTCTTTCGTCTCTCAGCTTCTTCAATCGACTGATTCAAGGATTCAGACTCACCAACCATAGTGGCCTTACGTTTGGTGGTCCTCACGTTCTCGTCATCAGAATCCCACTGTTCATCAACCTCAGTCTCTTCCGAATCTACAGACTCTTCATCCACCAAACCCGATCCTTTCTTCGCCGTCGATTTCTTTCTAGCTACCTGTTGCTTAGTGCTTCCCTGATCAATAGCCTTTCCCTTGCCCTTCCCTTTGGCTCCAGGATTGACTACTTGACGTTTCCGCTTAGTGCTTGAATCAACATACACTAAGGGATCATCGTTGTCTGAATCACTATCATCATGTCTAGCTTTGTTCTTGCCTGGATCAATGTAATCCGGACGAGCCAAAGCGCCAAACAATCTCCTGTTAGGTGGCTTCTCACTGTCAGGCACACCCTTATAACCTTTCATCCTCATCAAGGTTCTAATATTCATGTGATCTTGACCTAGGATCATAGTCGGATCCTTCTTCAGCATTGGATACTTATAGTCAAAGATCATCATTAGAAACCTCGGATACAACATGAATTTCTTGTTCTTCATTCCCTTCAGCATCTCCAACATGTGGTCAAGAATCATCCCAGAAACATTAAATGGTTTGTTGAGTGTCAACGCAACCATTAATGAACTCAAACTCCTTCTCATCACGTCATAACCACCACTCACACAACCAAAGACATGAATCAGAACATGTGCAAAGTACTTATACTGCACTCCCAGCTTCCCTTTATACATAGATCCGTCAGTGATTGGACCTTTGTATTTCATCCTTAAGAAGCACGCCTTCTGTTCTGTCCAAGATAACTCCCTGGGATCCTCACTATCTTCGAACTTAATCTGTAACGCCTCCCGAATGTCAGCTTCAGTCAAGAACATCTGCATCTCCTGAATCTTGCTCTTGATGATCGTCTGATTCTCCCAGTAGTCATACTTAGCGTTCTGGTAAAAATCTTCAATTATGTCTTTGTAAATGATGGTTGGTGTGGCTAGAGCATGTACAATCCTGCTTCTCTTCAGAAATTCAATAATCCCTGTAAACTCCGTGTTCTTCTCAACGTCTCCTAGATACGCGCAACAGTTGTGCGATCGTTCAAAAGGCCAACTGCTCGGAGTAGATGTTTCAGCTACGGGGACTGGATCTTGAACTGTTATCTCTGCTGGAGTCTCAACATTCACTGCTGGTGATTCAATATTCTCGGGTTGTTCAGCCATCTGCACATGAAAATCAATAAAACGCGTCAAAACACAAAAACGACAAAAATATAAAATTCTGGTCAAAAACTAATCTGCACGTTCGCCCGTTTAGAAATGGCCGAATGTGAGATATTGTGGTCGAAGGTAGATGATTATGGTCGAAGGTGAAAAATTTCTAATTAAACATCACATTCGCCCATATTGTTCCACCTTCGTCCACCTGATTCCACCTTCGCCCGGTTTTATCAACCGAATGTGGAAAGGTTTTCCCCCAAAAATTTGAAATTTTGTCATTGTTAGTTTTAACCTGCAATTTTGATTCTAATGTATGCTAATACGGCCGACTAACACTCGTTTATACTCAATTTTATCAATTAATCAGTTTACATAGGTTTTAAAGTGGAATTAGGGTTCTATGTGTTCAATCGATCAAAATTATCATCTAAACATGTTTTTATCCTAATTCCTTCCACATTCTCCCCCTAAAACCTATGAAAAATGATCGGCAATCAAAAACAATCATCAATCAACATCAAAAACCCCTAGAACAGAAACCCTAGGTCCCGTTCGTTAAACAAGCAATTCTGATCTGTTTTCATGTCCAATACCTGTAAAATTAGGCTTAAAATGATGAGCAATGATCAGGGAACAAATCAAGGGAACTTAAAATGCACGAGCAACAAGGTCTGGTTATGATGCAATTTTTGAAAAAATTTGTGAATGAAAGGTTCGAAGGTGACAGGCTTATTTATAGGGTTCCACGTTCGACCGGTTGAAGTGGACGAATGTGGGTTAAATCCACATTCGCCCCAATTTAATGACACGAATGTAGATACAGTCCACCTTCGCCCCTATTGAAAGACCCGAAGGTGAAACTTGGTACCCGAAAGTGGAATTTTCACCCGGAAGTGTAAATATCCACATTCGCCCTTTTACACAACGGTCGAAGGTGATGATTTTTCCACATTCGACCCATTTAAGGGGCGAATGTGAAATGGAAAAATCTGAAAATTTCGCCAAATCACGAATTCGAATCCCGTTCAACATTTTTCAATCCGTTAAACTTCCAAAACTCAAATTTTCACATTTTGAATATTACAAAGTCCAGATGGTGTTATCAAATCTCAGAAATTGACCATTAAGCATCCCCGGATATCAAAAATAAAGCAGAAATGCAAATCTTTTGGATTTTCTGAAATTTATATCAAAACACAACTAAAATCTTTTTGGATTTTGTAACTTTTTGACAATAAAAGTAAAATGCGACAAAGTAAAATGCATCAAAGTAAATGAAAGCAGTAAACATTTTGAGATTTCCGGTAAGAGGATCATATCAGTTTTCTGAGAAATCTGAACACAACATTGATCTGGTTCAATATTATCATTAGAAACAATATGTGACACGGCAATTGCTGATATTGTTGTCCACATAAGCTCACATGCAGACAATTACGCAATGCTTTAAAATGATACGAATTAGATGTATTAGACTAACACATTGTGATTCCCACACACACGACATACTCCCATATCAAGAAGTAATTTGCACAAAGACTCATTGTAAAGCGTGATTATGCTTTCGTCGTCTGTAATTGTACAAGATATAATGCATAGAGGTATACAGGTCAGCAAATTAATGCAGCAAAGTAACATATGCATCATACCAGGTTGAGGACTAATATTAATCATGATTTGCATCAATGATCAATACGATATTATAGATAATCTATGATCATCATATAACATGGAAAGTTCCTCAATTCGGTAACTTTAGGATTTGGCATAAAGCTCTTTTATCAAGACATCCTGTCTGATCTAGGTCCGTAATGACTTACAGTAGAAGATCAGATAGGCTATCCCCAGACAACTAATAACATAACGACCCTAAACCTCCGAGTTTTGTACAAACACCCTATCAAACGAAATTACGGTACTAAGACCATATGCCCATGAGGTGTTCATCCACAAACGCGTAGTTTGTTATGTTTGTATCACTAATGCACGCAATAAATAGTCTACGAAGCCTATCAGCATATCACACGTAATCAACATACGTCTCATTAAAACTATACAATTCTTTAGCCTGTGTCAGATCCCCACTGATGTACTATCATTTCCTCTTTTTATCCAGGAAATCATTTTGGGTTTTTCTAATTTTTAGGTATTTTGAAAATTTTTCAATGTTTTTGGTTTTTCTGATAAAATGACTCCCCCTAAAATAAAGAACATATTTTTGGGTTTTTAATTTTTCTGAAAAAAAAACAAAACAAAAATTTGAAAGAAACAATCCACTTGAAAGCATCAACTTCTTTAAGGATTAAACAACCCCCTCGAAAGCATCAATTTCTTTGAGGATTATGATAGTAAAGAGAAATTCCCAATTAGCAAAGAGAAATTCCCAATTAGCAAAAATTTAAAACTAAAACTAAAAACTAAAAATGATAAACCGAGGAGCCGATTAGTCCTGTTTTTCCTTTATATTGTTTACTTTCAAAAGATATTCAAAGCGGGATCTGTCAAAAGCTTTTGTAAACAAATCTGCACGTTGGTAGTCAGTATGGATTTTGACCATGTCAATCAATTCCTTAGCATAACAATCACGGATAAAATGATATTTAATCCGGATATGTTTAGCTTTAGAATGATTTTCAGTATTTTTAGTTAATGCAATTGCGGCTTCGTTGTCACAGTGTATAGGGGTTTTAAGAAACTGCAAACCGTAATCGACCATCTGTTGTTGGATCCAGAGCACTTGCGAACAGCAACTCGAGGCTGAAATGTACTCGGCTTCACATGTAGACAGTGCAACGGAAGTCTGTTTCTTGCATTGCCAGGTAATTAACCTGCTCCCTAAAAACTGGCAACCGGCTGTTGTTGATTTGCTGTCTTTGTCACAGCCGCCCCAATCTGCATCACTAAAAGCAATAAAATCAAAATCATCATCATTAGGGTACCAAAGTCCTTTTGATGGACAACCCTTCAGATATCGAAGGATACGCTTGACCGCCGTCAGATGACTTTGTTTCGGCTTCGATTGATAACGCGCACAGAGACACGTTGCATACATAATATCTGGTCGAGACGCTGTCAAATACATCAGAGATCCGATGATTGCTCTGTATGTAAATGGATCTGTCAGCTCCCCCTTAGCGTCCACTCCAATCCCGTGATTGGGTTGAATCGGGGTATCCATCGGCTTAGAGTCCTCCATCTGGAATCGGCTCAAGATGTCGGCTACATATTTCGTCTGGTGAATGAAGATCCCGTCGGGTCTTTGATCCACCTGTAAGCCGAGGAAAAACTGCATTTCTCCCATAGCGCTCATTTCGAACTTCTCCTGCATAACAGTTTCAAATTCCCTGCACAAGAGTTCGTTAGTTGAACCAAATATAATATCATCAACGTAAATCTGTACTAGAAGCAAGTCATCTCCCGTCTTCTTCGTAAAGAGGGTGCAATCGACTAGGCCGCGCTTGAATCCTTTGGAGATGAGGTATGTACTTAGCTCCTCGTACCACTGTCTTGGAGCCTGGTGCAAACCATATAAAGCTTTGTTCAGCACGTAGACCTTGTCCCGGTGGATTGGGTCCTCAAAGCCTGGTGGCTGCCCGACATAAACCTCCTCCTTGACTTTACCGTACAAAAATGCGCTCTTGACGTCCATTTGATAGACTTTGAATTTCTTATACGAAGCAAACGCAAGGAACATCCGAATAGCTTCGATTCGTGCTACTGGTGCATAGATTTCGTTGTAATCAATTCCTTCGATTTGATGGAAACCCTGCACAACCAATCTGGCTTTGTTCCTTACAATAACTCCACGATCATCCTTTTTGCACTTAAACACCCACTTAGTGCCTATTTTCTTTCTTCCCGGCGGCAAATCTGTGAGCGTCCAGACTCCCAATTTCTGGAATTGCAATAACTCCTCCTGCATTGCCTCAACCCAGGCATCTTCATTCAAAGCGTCTTTGTATGTCCTTGGCTCTACCTGCGACACGTAACATGCAAACGACCAATCATTTTGGTCACCAGATTTCTGAATTTTGGCATACAATGCTAAAGCACCAAAACTCTCTGGCGAATTAACGCTTTTAAGCTGCCCTCTGGTCATCACTCCACTACCAGGATCACCGATTACTTGCTCCAGCGGGTGAATACGATGAATCCGAGATTCCGGATTTACAGGTACAATCACTCCCGTCTGAGCAGTCAAGTTCTCTACAACATCCTGATCATGACCCGTGTTAGATGATGAAGCAACATCTGGATTTGGAGTTGGGTTCACAGTTTGCTCTTCTAAGTCTTCTGCATTTTCAAGAACGGCTTCTTCAAATTGTTCATCTTCAGATTCTGAAGTGTCTAATGAAGTTGAAGCTTCTTGAAACAACTCTTCTTCTTGTGTAGGAGCACTGGTATCATTAGAAGCTGGTGGGGGGTTTACGGTGATTGGACGCATTAACGGTGAAGTTGCCGCGTTTTCACACTCGTAAAGTAATCTGATAACAGCTTCTTCAACCAAGCTATCTAGGTTGAATGATTCAAAGAAATCTTTGTAATCAAACATCCAATCAGGGCCCGTGCCTTGCAAATTTTGTGTGTATCGTTGAACTTCCACGTTAGCCCAATCCTCCACTTGACGAGTTTTCTTGTTGAATACCCGTTTGAGCGGGGTTGCATATCCAACAAAATATCCCTCCTCAGCTTTAGGACTAAACTTCTCGCTTGGATTCAACATCGTACATGGCGCCCCAAATGGTTCTAGATACTCTAAATTGGGCTTACGTCGGTGTAACAGCTCATAAGATGTTTTTCCAAACTTCTTCACTGTCAAAACCCGATTTAATGTATAGTTTGCTGCATAAATCGCCTCATTCCAGAACATTACTGGAAGATTTGAGTCAGCGAGCATTGTTCTAGCAGCCTCAATCAGAGTCCTATTCTTTCTTTCAGCAACACCGTTCTGTTGCGGGGTATACGGAGCTGAATATTCATGATGTATCCCTTTGCTTTCACAAAGTTCATCCATCTTTGCATTTTTGAACTCCGTCCCGTTGTCACTCCTGATTCTTTTTATCTTCAAATTGTAGATATTTTCCAGTCGAGTGAACAGAACTTGTAGGTTGGTAAAGGTGTCGCTTTTGTTCTTCAAACACATCACCCATGAGAATCGTGAATAGTCATCAGTGACGACTAAACAATAAAGCTCTCCAAGATGACTTTTGCGTTTGACCGGTCCAAAAAGGTCCATGTGCAATCGCTCAAGCGGCATCTCAACAGAGTTAACTTTCTTCACTTTATGGGATTGTTTGTGTTGTTTTCCTTTCATACAGCTCACACACTTGTCGTTTAGATGGAAATGTTTCACGTTTACTCCATCGACAAGTCCATTTCTCACTAACTGATTCATTTTCCTCAGATGAATGTGCCCCATTCTGCGGTGCCACATTATCGATTCTTTTTCTGTCGCCTTGGATAGAAAGCATGTTATCTGTCCCTGTGATGTCATCGCCTTGGACATATCAAGAATATAAAGATTGTTGACTCGAGGTGCCATCAACATAACCCATTCCTTTGGAATCTTGAAGCCCGGTTTGAGGATGTAGCAGGATTTGTCATCAAAATGCACAGAAAATTGTTTATCACATATTTGACTGACGCTCAACAGATTATAGTCTATCTGTTTGACATAAGAAATCCGCTCGAAAGTCACAATCCCGTTACTCACGCTTCCTTCCATCGTTATATATCCTCCTTTATTACCCGCGAACGCAACATATCCTCCATTAATATTCTTTACATCGAACAGCAACGCCAAATCCCCCGTCATGTGGCCTGAAGCTCCACTATCAACAATCCAGAGACTGCTAATAGGGCCAACTGAAGCTCCCTGCACACAAAAAGTAAACATTTAGTTCTTTCGGGGGACCCAAGCCTGAGTCTTGGGCCTTTGAACATTAGATTTCAAAGAAACATCCTCAATGACTTTTTCAACAACTTTTTGTTTTGAATCAATCGTTTTCTGATTTTTCAAAACAGTGTCATTTTTCTCACTCACCTTTGAAGTAGAAGCTCCTGGAATACCATTAGGTGTCCAAGATTGTTCAGACCTTTTGAGAATACGAATTTGAGATTTTGGTTTCTCAATAGGTTTCTGAACATTGTTACTAAAAGTAACTTTCTTAGCAACCTTATCTGAATTAACAGACTTAGGTCCAACATGTGATTTGACAATTGGTTTTTGTGGAACCTTTTGTCTATCAGCTGTTGTGTTCACCGCAGGTTTTCTCCAAGATTGTTCCATTGCAATCCGATTCCTTCGATCATATTGAAATGGACGGTTATTCCTCATTTGAAAATTGTTTTGATTATTAAAATGTTGTTGTTGAGGAACAGCCCGTCTATGTGGTGGGACATAATGATCAATCGGCTTTTTCATGGAATTCTTAACCTCAACCTCATGTCTTTTGTGCCTTACATATGGACACTGAGCAAGTAAATGCCCGCGTTCTCCACATTTAAAGCACTTTCTATATTCCTCAAACACATAATGAGCATTTGGTGAAGCAAATGATCTGACAGGAAATTGATCATTATACTGTTGATTTCTTAAACTCTCAGGAAGTGGTCCTTTCGAGTAAGAAGGTTCATGAAAACCATTTGCTTTATCATTTGGACGAATAAACTCAGTGACATGGATTTTTGGTTCTTGAGGAACTTCTGAAAACAGTTTCTTTAAGATTTCTGGTGGAATTTCATTGGTTCTCTCATGTTTTGGAAACCATATTGTGCTTTCTTGCCAGATTTTATCAAGTTTAGAATAGTTAACATTTTTAATCGGAAATTCCTCATCAGAAATGATTTTATCAGATCCTTCCATCCGATAAAACACTTTAACCGGTTTGTCACTTGAGTCATTCTGCTCATTCTTTTTGACCTCATTCTTAACAACATTATCTTTCTTGACATCAACCTTTTCAGACTTTTTATCACGATTAGCATTTGCCATCGGATGAACATGATCAGATGGTGACACTGGTTCAGTAGTAACGATGTGATTTTCTTTTGGAATCTCACATTCATTAACAGATTGATCACTACCAGTATCATCATTGTCTGAGTCTGAACTATCACTCTCAGCATAAACACCCTCATTGTTCAAGCCCAGAATCGGTCTCACATCGGAATATGGATCACCAATACTCGAGGTATTAGATTCCTTTTCCGATGACGAGTCTGATTTTACCGAACTCTCCGGTATAACTTGGTGATAGTTATGGTTTTCAAAAAGAACCGGAGATGGTACAGACTTGTAATTGGTGGTGTTATCATCAATGATATGATCTACGACATAAGCAACATTCTTATAACTTTCCAGCTTTTTGTTCACTTTTTCAGCAAAGCATTTTATGGCTGCCATTTCCAACTTGGTGTTTTCAATTTCATTGATATAGTTATTTATGGCCAATTGTTTCAATGACAAAGTGTTTTTCAAGTCGGAAATGTCCTTTTTATAGCCATCTAATACTTTGTTAAAAGCGTTCAACTCTTTGCGAGTAGATTGACAGTTCAAGATAGCACTATCTCGTGAAATTCGGAGTTGTTTATTCTCCTCTGTCAATCTATCACATGTCCCACAATATTTATCACTCATAACATCAGTGCTAGATTCAGAACTTACAGGTTTTGGCGGTTCAGTCATGGCCATCAACGCAAAATGAGCTTCCTTTCCAGTGAAAAACTTTGAGTAGTCGATCTTGGTGAAAGCATCATCAGCTATGCACGACTTCCTCGTCATCAAAAAGTCAGCTTCTGCCAGCAACTGATCAATATCATCATCTAAGGAATCAACACTTCCCTCTGTGTCTGATTCGCTCTCAGAATCTGAATAAACTGATTTACACTCCTCAGGAACATCAGAAACTGAATCAATCACCATCCCAGAACTCTTTTCCTCAGCCTTAACCTCAACGGGTTCACTCTCCACTTCCATCTCGGTTTCAGAATCATCACTTTCACTCTCCACAGTTTCTTTCTTCTCCTCAACTGCCACCGACTCTTCCATATCAACCTGATAAGCAACACAAGCCACATTCCCACCAGTAGTCACTTCCTCAACTCCTATTTGCATACCCGACCAGTCAAACCTCTCATCCTGTTGAGTCACCAAAGCTTGGTTCTGACTCGCATTTTGTTGTGTCTCATTGGGTGTAGTGATAGGTACAACTGTTCGGTTTGTGTGATTAGGAGATTGGTTTTGAATCTGGTGTTGAGTGTTTGGTTGTCTGTTTTGGTTGTTAAAGTTTCGGTTTTGGTAGTTGTTGTTGTTTTGGTAAG
This sequence comes from Ambrosia trifida, assembly GCA_028751855.1. NCBI lineage: Eukaryota > Viridiplantae > Streptophyta > Magnoliopsida > Asterales > Asteraceae > Ambrosia > Ambrosia trifida. The sequence goes on along the minus strand of CM054124.1, from coordinate 20,993,539 downwards.
AAACTTGGTTTTGTTGACGGTTCTGGTAATTTGCATTGAAAGGGTTTCGATTACCTTGTTTAGGTGGCTGGGTGCATTCCCTTTTGAAGTGTCCTTTTTCTCCACAATTAAAACATGTAACCTTCTCCTTGTTGAAACCATAGGTTGTGTTGGGAGAAGTTGCTAAATCAGTCCTTCCAGTTTTCTCGATGAACTCTGTTGCTCTCCTCATTATACTCGCAAAAGCCCATTGAATGTCAATGAGTTCCATCTCTTCCTTGTCTATCTGTGCGTAGTCTTCATTGGTTAAGTTGTTGTTCCCAATCTGACTAGCAACCAACCCATTGTAGGATGAAACCATTGCTGAGACTAATGCAATGTGTTGCTGAGCAACCTCCACAGTCACATTTCCCAAGTTTGATGTATTCAAAACCACCGGTTGTTTATGTTGAGTAATTTGGTTTGATGGTTGTTGTGTTTGATTGGCGGTGTAAAAACTTGCTTGTTGCATTGGAGAGATTGGTGAAATGTAGGAACTATATTGTGGTGGTGTGTATGATGGTTGTGAATAGGAATTGTATTGTGGTGGTGTGTAGTTGGTGGTTGGTTTTGATGAATCCATGACATTGGAAATACATGCAACATGTGATGCAACGCTTCCAGAGCTCGAGTTTCCAGCTGGAACTGAAGTACCTCCAAAATACAGACTCGGATTCTGAGGAATCTGTGACCTTCTAGCTTTCCTCCTATCCTCCAACTCTTTGTTCTCCAGCTTTTCAATAAACTCTGAAATGGTCCAGAATTGATAAGCATCCTTCTCTCTGAGTACCTCCACATGCTGATCCCATTGTGGTGGTAAAGCATCTGCAAACTTATCCACCTGCTTAGTCATTGGAATCTGTACACCATAACTAGACAATTCAGACAATAAATGCATATATCTCGGAGTTAGTTCTTTCAAAGTTTCATTATTAATAAAAGAAAAATTCTCAAACTCCTTGACTAATTCCTCCATTCTCAGACTCCTGGTCTTCTCGTTACCATCATGCTTCCTTTTCAGCTTATCCCAAAGCTGCATTGACGTAGTACATGTCCCAAACTGATGCAACAGGTCACTTGTGATTGCCTGTGTCAGTTGAGAGAACGCCTTCTTCTCCACCACATATTTCTTCTTTTCATCCTCAGTCAAGCTCTCCAGAGGAATCAACTCACCTGTGTTCTCCAGAATCGGTGCTGTGTATCCTTTGACAATCATGCTCCAAGCCTCTGCTCCTTCAACTCCCATGCCTTCCAGATGGATCTTGAACATGGTGTGCCACTGGTTATACTCTTGCATATCCATGAGCTTCGGTGGCCTAGTTCCACTACCTGTAGACAAATCCTTAATCAAAGTAGAAATAGCATTAGTGGTTTGAGTATTTACCGCCGCTGCAGCTACTCCCCAGTAATCTGATTGTAGTGCCGGATGTGCTACATTTTGAGGCATCGTGTTCGTTGTTGTTATGTAGTTAAGTGGTTGTGAGGATTGCGTGTTCGTCTTTTGTGCTGCCACTGTCCATGGGTCCATTGTCTGCTGTTGTGGTTGTGTTGGTGCTGATCCCGAAGTAGTTTGAAAACGCCACATGATCACTATCTGAAAATCTCAACACTTAGAAAAAAATTTTAGCAAAAATCTTAGGTTCGCCCGAAAACTAGTACGTTCGTCCAAATTTTTCTACGTTCGTCCAAAACTTCTCACTCTCGTCCAAACAAGTTTCACTTTCGTCCAAATAGTAACAACCGAAGGTGAAAATGATCAGAATGTAAAACAGAATTTCACTATTCCACTTTCGCCCAAACCAGAACGGTCGAATGTGGAATTTTATACCCGAATGTGAAAAATTTCTAGACAAATTTTCAGGTTCGACCACTTTTTCCTCAAGTTCGCCCACTTTTATGCACGTTCGACCACAACTCTCAGTCCAGGTTCCAGGTTCGCCCAAAATCAGCAGATCTCATTTTTGAAAAACGGTTATTGTTTGAAAAACGGTTATTTTGATCTCAGATTTTCAAAAGTTCTTGGATTTGAATGATCTCAATCAGGTTATGTTTCGGAATTGATTTGGAACAACTTTAAGTCTTGGAAAACTTGAATTCGACCACAAATTCACCTTTAAATCGATCAAAAACTATGTTTTTAAGAGTTTTTGTAAAAACAGATGATTTTATGTCAAAAACATGTCCAAATCAGCTCTGATCTTATCAAATTTGTTGTTGTATGATCCTCTATGCTCTGATACCACTTTGTGAGCGTTGGATTTTATCTAAAACAGGATTATATGATCATACAAGTCACAAATCTAGGTGCGGAAACCCTAGATCTGAACAAATTGATAAAATAAAAATCACAACACAATCAAGATCATTTTCAATATCATTTTCATAGATTAACTTCAATCAATAAGCATTTACAAACTGTTTATGTTAATCTAGAATCACACAGATAATCTCTCAAAAACACTCCTAAACCTGATCTGAACCTGGACACAAAATGACAACTCTCTTACATTATCAAAAACTCAAAAACTATATATAGGCACTGCACATTCGCCCCTTACAGATGGTCGAATGTGAGCTTTTTCCACATTCGCCCACTAAGAGTGGTCGAATGTGTCTTCTAGTGCATGTCCAATCTTCCTTCGTCCACTTCAGTTCACCTTCGCCCAGATTAGTCTACATTCGCCCAGTCTGAACCACCTTCGGCTATCTACTAACATATGTTAATTATAGTATATCCAATCCTTAGTCGCAAAATGCATCAACATAAGTCCATACTCCTCTAATCCATAGCTGTTGCTCTCTCTTCTCTCCTCTATAACAGCCCCCGTCCACCTCGTATCCGACCTCCACAGCCCCCTTCCATCAAAATAATAAGTTTTTTTTTATATATTTGCTGTTCAAATTTCGTTTATCTATCTTCGATTTTTGTTTTTTAATAGGTTCACGTTTTAGGCATAAAGGAGAACGTTTTTTATAGTTTTTTTTATTATTTTTTATTATTTTTTTAATTTTTTTTAAGTTTCGGATTATCCGTTGGATGATCCGAATCCGAATCCGAAATTTCGGATATCCGAATTTCGGATATCCGAAATTTCGGATTCGGATTCGGATCTCAATATTGACTATCCGAAATTTCGGATTATCCGAAATTCGGATATCCGAAATTCGGATTATCCGATTTTGAACACCCCTAATACTAGTAATAAAAGGTCTTTAAGTACTTTGACTGTTGATCAGGTTGCACAACTGCTAAGTTTGTTGAACAAGAAGAATGAAGAAGGTACAACTAGCTGCAATTTTGCAGGTAGGTCATGTAACTTCTTCTATTCAGCAAGTGTTTCTAAACCTGTTTTTTCCTTTTCCAATGTGCATTCTTTGTTTAGAAAGCTAGGCTGGATAACTGACTCTGGTGCTAATCAGCACATGATTATGACTGATGACTATGTTATAAATAAAATTGATGTTAGTGACTTAAATATAAAAGTTAATCATCCTAATGGTACTAGTGCTAAAGTCATAGTTATATGGGATGTTAAACTTACTGATGAAGTCACTCTTTATGATATTTTTGTGGTTCCAAATTACTGTGTGAACTTGATTTCTGTGCATAAACTTGCTAAAGACAGTAAACTGGATGTGTTATTTAATGAATCAAACTGTTATATACAGGATTCTTTAACCAAGAGAGTCCTGGTGACTGGCAGTCAAGTTGATGGTTTATATTTTTGTGGTGAGTCTTCTGTTTTCTCTGGAATGTGTTGTAATAGTTTTGAAATGACAAACTTATGGCATGCTAGACTTGGTCATCCTTTAAACATTGTGTTAAAAGTTTTAAAAGATGATATAAAATCAGTGTGTTATCTAGTGAAAATCATGAGCCTTGTGAAGTCTGTCATAAATCTAAACAACACAGAGAACCCTTTCCCATTAGTGACCATAAAACTACTAGTCTTGGAGAGTTGGTTCACTAAGATGTCTAGGGTCCTTATAGAGTTAAAATAGAGAAGGATTCAGATACTTTCTGACCATTGTTGATGACTATACTAGATCTGTTTGGGTGTATCTTATGAGGTCCAAGGATGAGGTGTTTGACAATATATTACATTTTTTAGCGGTTTTGGAAAATCAGTTTAAGAAAAATGTTAAGGTGTTTAGAAGTGATAATGGGACTGAATTTGTCAATACTAGAATGAATGATTTGTTAAACAAAAAAGGAATTCTGCATCAAACCTCATGTGTACATACCCCCCCCCCCAACAAAATGGTATAGTTGAGAGAAAACATAGGCACCTGTTAAATGTTGCAAGAGCATTATTATTTCAAAGTAATTTGCCTCTGTCTTTTTGGTCTGAATGTATTCTTACTGCTGCTTATCTGATTAACAGGATTCCATCTTCCGTGTTAAATGGTAGGTCACCATATGAAGTCATGTATGGTTTTAAGCCCTCTTATGAACAACTTAGGGTCTTTGGTTGCTTGTGTTATTGTACTGTCTTAAACAATCCAGATAAGTTTAATATACATGCTAATAAATGTGTTTTGATTGGTTATTCTAATAAAAAGAATGGTTACAAACTATGGAATCTTGACTTAAAACAAGTTGTTTTGTCTAGAGATGTGAGATTCTATGAATCTATTTTTCCATTTAACAATCTGGAATCCACTTCAGGATTGGCTGATAATCAGCAACCAAGTGGTCCAGATGTTAATAAAGGTAGGGCTGGGGATGTTAGACCAGAACATGAAGATGATAAAAACTCTGAGGGACATCCATCATCAGCTGATCATCCAACTGTTGTTAGAAAATCATCTAGAAACACTACCTTCTCTAGAAAATTTAGTGACTACATTGTTGAAGAGACGGTCAAGTATTGTCTAGAAAAAGTGGTTAACTATTCTAAGTTATCTAATGACAATTTCTGTTTCACTTCTATGTTAAATAAAAGTGTTGAAGCTAGTTTTTATTATGAGGCTTGTAAAGATAAAAACTGGGTGAATGCCATGAATGAAGAAATTGAGGCATTAAATAGAAATGAAACATGGGAAATTGTTGAATTACCTAAACATAGAAAAGCCATAGGATGTAAGTGGATTTACAAAATTAAGTATAAATCCACTGGTGAAATTGATAGATATAAGGCTAGACTTGTTGCAAAAGGGTATAGTCAACGAGAAGGTTTAGACTTTGATGAAACTTTCTCTCTGGTTGTCAAAATGATAACTATTAGGTGTGTGTTGACTATTGCAATCCAAAATGATTGGCCTTTATATCAACTTGACATTAACAATGCTTTCCTATATGGTGATTTGGTTGAAGATGTTTACATGAAACTACCTGAAGGTTACTTTTCTAAATCTTATACTAGGGTATGTAAACTTAAAAAATCCTTGTATGGGCTAAAACAAGCCCCTCGAATATGGAATGCTAAATTAATTAGTGTTTTACATGAGTTAGGATTTGAGAAAAGCAAATGTGATCATTCTATGTTTACTATGCAGTCTGCTGGTATATTCTGTGTTCTACTTGTATATGTAGATATTATTTTGACTGGAAATATTATAGAGTTTATAGAAAAGGTTAAAAAGTTTTTCAAAACCAAGTTTCTGATTAAAGATTTAGGATCCCTAAAGTATTTTCTTGGCATAGAGGTGCTTAAAACTAGTGATGGCTTGTGTCTTAGTCAACGAAAGTATTGTCTGGAACTATTAGCAGAATATGGCATGACTGGTTGTAAGCCGGTTAAATGTCCACTTGAACCCAATCATGTTATTACAAATTTATGTAAACAAGAACATGAGGGTTTAGTAGATATAACCGGTTATCAAAGGCTTGTGGGAAAACTTATTTACTTATCTCATACTTGACCAGATATTGCATATTATGTACATGTTCTGAGTCAGTATATGCATAAACCCACTAAGGCTCACTTTATGATTGCCATGAGGCTACTTAGATATCTTAAACAGGCTCCTGGAAAAGGCATACACTTGGTCAAAAGTGACTAGCTTAATCTAACGGCTTTTGCTGACTCAGATTGGGCAGTGTGTCGAAACTAGGAAATCTATTACAGGTTATTGTATTTTTTTAGGGAAATCTTTAGTAGCTTGGAAAAGCAAAAAGCAGTCTACCATATCAAGGTCTTCAGCTGAAGCTGAATACCATTCTATGTGTACTACAACATGTGAAGTAATGTGGATGATCAATTTGCTTAGTGAGTTAACCATCAAGGTCAGTTTTCTTGTTAAATTATTTTGTGATAATTCAGCTGCATTAGCCATTGCTGCTAATCTGGTTTTTTATGACAAAACAAAACATTTTGAACTCGACTTATTCTTTCTAAGGGATCAAATAAGTAAAGGGTGTATTCAGACTGAGAAGGTTAAGTCTCAAACTGCTGATATATTTACAAAAGGTCTGCCAATTTTACAACATGAACAAATATGTGAACAGTTAAACATGTTTGATATTTTCAACAATAAAAGTGAGGGGGGGGGGGGGAGGTTAAAAATATAACAAGGTTTTATAGTTCAATATTTTAGTCATGTTATATTATTATACTTATACACTTTTATTGTTGGTTTTATGTTGTTCTTATTTGAGGTGGATTGGAGCTGAGCTTGTTGCTGGTCTTGGCCTGGTAGATATGCAGTCCTGAAGTTGGAAGAGTCCATTGTTTGAGCCCAGTTCGGAGCCCAGTCCAGATATTGTTACCTTGCCTTGTTCTATTGATGGCCCAAAGTATTGCCCAGATTATTAGTCCAAGTCCAAAGGGGTGGAGGGCCCGGTCTCATATTCTGTTCGAGATGATGAGTGTGGATTGCCACGTTGGCAATCCCCACACCTAAAATGGAGGGCCTGGATTCAAGGGATTTGTGTTTTCTCATTAAAGATCAACGGCTGATCTAGGCTCGGGTGTGTTTCTTTACCGAGCCTACCTCTTGCCTATATAAAAGATGCTTCGAGAAGGGTTACCTGTTTTGATTCTTTTGAGCCTTTCATTTGTTATTTTTGCTCTGATTGTTCGAGCTCTTTTTCTCTTTTCTCTTAGATCAGAAATCATCTGTCAATGATTTCTTTGGTTAGTCTTTTAGTGTGTATTGATCATCTGTTAATGATCATTTGAGAGTTTTGTATAGATCATATGTTAATGATCTATTTCAGTGATTAGGGTTTGATTTAGTGTGTCAAACTTCTGTTCTTGATTTCTTTGTAAACTATCTTATCAATATTTTCTGTTTTATAGTTTGATTACCATATTTTGACACTACCATTAAAAATAATGTTAGACGGTCTTGATAAGTAGTTTCCTTTTGGACTCACTCTTGTGGTGTGGTAAGAAAAGTGTTGATGTATTTAAGTCTTACCTAAGGTAAAAAAAATGTTGTATTTAAAAGGGATGTAAAAAATGGTGTAATAAAAATGTGTAAAAATGGTGTACAAAATTGGATAGGAAATTAGCTCTTAAAAATAAGTAATTTACTTTTGTTTTTGCTCCAGCTATTCACACCCCCCACGTTCTATTTCAACCCCCCAGAAGCGCCTCGCTTTGGCCAAAGGCGAGGTGCTTCGGGTCAAATCAAACGAGGGCATACGAGGTGGCAGAAAAGGCTGAATTTTTTATCCATAGCGCCTCGCTATGGCCAAAGCGAGGCGCTTTGGATTAGGGGTTTAATTTTGGTTGTTTTTTGATATATTGAAGTGTTTTTTTTTTGTTTTTTAATTTATGTAATAAAATAAATTAATTAAATAACTCTAAACGTGTTTGTTTATTTATTTATTTTATTTATTACTTCTGGAAAAAAATACAACATTAATCTTCGTTATCATTTATCATCTCTAAGAATTCAATTCCTAACAACTGTTCACCACCGTCAAGTGCTAATGAATACCTTGATCTGCAATATTTGAATATTATCATTTCTTGACATGCTGGGTAACAGAGAGAAACATTTTCTTCTTTTGTTCTACAATATTTTGTTAGTTGTTAATGTTGTTCAAGGGATCTGCTTGGAGTCTAAAGCTTCGCGTGTCATCTCTAAGTATTCAATTCCGATAATCCACACCTTTCTCCTGAAGCAAAACCTCTCTAGGTTTACCATCACTATCCACAATGTTCTTACCTGAAAATCAAGTTTCTCAACTTTACAATGGCTATCAAGAGTAATAATCAATCAATCTCAGCTGCAAGTAATAAATAAAGAAAGAAACTTTTATTTAATGAAATTTAATGTGCATACCGCATTCGAAGATCCTTGCATTGGACACAAACCCATGGAATGTATAGATGATTAACATTGTGGACTTACCTAAAGACTAGATTCGGTGCAATCAGAATCTGAAGAGAAGTTATTATCATCATCCACAATGTTCTTACCTAGAGCTACCAACCATCCTGAGATCCATCTTCATGGAAATTGAACTCATTCTACAAAAAATGATGCATGCTTTGACTACTTTTGAAATATTTTCCGGCAACACCTAGTTCCAGACAAGTTTTATATGTTGTTTCAGGTTGCCTTCATCGTTGATAGATATATCTCCGACAACAACTTGCTCTGTACTCGATCATAATGTCCAACAACTGAATTTTACTTGCTTGCATGAACAGTTATTTTGGAATTGAGCAGTGGTCTAGTGGTGTGATCTACCTTTTTGCTTATGATGTCCAACAACTGAATATTACTTGCTTCCATGAACAGTAGTTGTTTTGGAATTGAGCAGTCGTCTAGTGGTGTGGTCTACCTTTTGCTTATGATCCAACACCAATTCTCGTTAAATTAACGAATGATCCATCGATTTCAGCTTTTTTTTTTATAAATATTTTAGCAACTTCTATAGGAACTCTCCATTTCAAACATGGCCATTGTATGGTATTAGTTGTTGGAAACTCTGATGAATAGTGACCCTCTGGCAATTGATTACTTAATGTTCTTTATATATGAATAGTGTCCCTCTGGCAAACCTGCGTAAAGGACTAAAGCCACATATCTTGTCAAGTGGATACCATGGATCAAAGAGATTTAAGCTAATCAAACTTATACCTCAAGTTAATGCATACCATGGGTCACTATTCATATATAAAGAACATTTGTTGCTTTATAAAGTGTTCGATGAGTAGATAAATTTCGTTGAGTAGTGACTTTTTAATTTTCTTTATATATGAATAGTGACCCACTTTGTGTGTCATCTTGGTCGAATTCCTGTTGCAACATTCGTCTCGTGCGTGTTAGGGTCTGGAATTTCAGGGCTTCTTAGTGGGTTTTTCCAAGACTTCATCCTTGTGCTTTATGGTTTCGAACGGTGGTTTGGTTGTTTTATGAAGGTTTGATCGATATCATCCATACAGAGTTCATTGTACTGATTGCGGAAAAAAATCATAGTCGGACCGACACAAATTTTCATTTTATAAAAGAATATAAACACAATCATGTGACCCATGATCAGAGCTTTAAGTTGTGATAGACAAAGATAATAGGAAGAAGATCAGAGCTCCAAAAGCAAGTGTGAAGATCAAGAGAAAGCAAGTTGAAGAAGAAGATGAACAGTGCTCCAACATAACTTGCACTGGTTTGAGATATGAGTTTGATTAGCTTAAATCTCTCTGATCCATGGTATCCACTTTCACCTGAAGCTTTACTTTCCTACCTCTGTTTTGAATTGTTGCTTTATAAAGTGTTTGATGTCACTGTGAGTTGATAAATTTCGTTGAATAGTGACGTTTTAATGTTCTTTATATATGAATACTTTCCTACCTCTGTTATGAATTAGTATATAGAGAGCAAACCGGCGGACATCATTCAAAATTTCAACTTCCCGCTAACCTCTGCGTCATCATCGACTACAACAAACCGACGATCTTCCTCCACGGCACTCCTAATAGGCCTCTCTTTATATCATGGTATGATTTAAGGTTCCAATTTTGTTTTGTGTTACTTTTTAATAATAAGTTTCATGTTTATCAAACCCTAACGTCTAAAATATTATGATATTGTTTAGCTCCATGTTTGAAATATGGATCTCGTTGTCGCTACGGTTAGTGGATACCATGGATCAGAGAGATTTAAGCTAATCAAACTCATATCTCAAGCTGGTGCAAGTTATGTTGGATCAATGATTTATTATTGTTATTTTATTTCTGTTTTGAGGGTGTAATGATGATGACGGTTATGATTTGACAAACGATTTATGAAAGTATCAAGAATCGAAAATTAGTAAAATGATTTATGAAAGTATCAAGAATCGGGAAATAGTAAAATGATTTTATAAAATTTTAAAGGCTGAACACGAGTATAATCAAACAAGGGTTCCGCGGGCACGTTTTAATTGATCGGATGTGACTTCTAAAAACCACAAACGATCAATTAAACTTTCTGAAACGCGCCAAACAAAGTCCGGAAGTCCAGCATATCAATTAGACATGCAAAAATTGTATTGTGAAAAAATATGGGTATCGACTGTATAGTCCGATCACCACGTACAACGATTTATGAAAGTTGTACAAACTCGGATGTTTCTACCAAAAAACACAAACGAGCAATAAGCGACTCGGAACGCCTCAATTGAATTTTGTTGGTTTGGGAACAACTAAAAACATTTTAAAATGAATTAAAAGGGTTGCTTGTTAGCGCCGATCCGACTGTTTGATTTAAAGGCTGAACACGAGTATAATCAAACTATCAAGAATCGGAAATTAGTAAAACAACTGTTCAGGCAAGCAAGTAAAATTCAGTTGTTATTGGAGAGATATCTGTCAACGATGAAGGCAACATACTTGAAATCAATGGGAAGGTGAACAATTCCTGCTCATCATGAGGAATATCTAGCCCATCTTGGATCTTGGATTTTACATTGCCAAAGTTCTTGATGAATATCTTCATCAATCTCCTTGATCCATGCATAAGTGTGAGAGTCGATTTCTCTTTTGAGAGTGACTAACAAAGAGATGGTCTTTTTGATAAATGTATTATTCACAAATATTTCCATCTTTCCCTGTGAAGGTGGATCCGTTGACGATGTGTAAGTCAGCAAGGGTATCGCTATCTTTAAAGACAACACCATTAAACATCAAAGTCGATACAAGTTGGTGGTTATTATTATTTTTAAATTTTTTTAAAATCTTTACAATAATTATATTAAATAAAATTAAAAAAATAAAAAAACAATTCAAAACACCAGAAAATACCCCAAAATAAAACTTTGATTCAAGTTTGTTAAAAAAGTAACGCTTCGGGTCAAAAATCAACTTTTACTGACCTTGTACCGAGGTTGTTAAAAAAATAACAAGCACAAAAATATAACCACCATTTGTTTTTATGAAAAAACTAGTTGGATTCAACGAGCCTTGCGGTGTCACTCAAACACAAGCACAAAAATATAATCAACAAAACACAGACAAACACTAGCACCAAAATAACCGTCACTATTCCAATGCAAACACCGTACAAAAAAACTTGCATGCTTCATTGCCTCCTTTGCTCGAATTTTTTAAATTTATTGTATATTTTATAGTTTTCGTTAAAGGTACTGTATTTTTTTTTCCTTCCCTTTTTACAAAAGCTATTCTAACTAGAATTTCGAACCACGGATGTGAACCACCACTTCCAATGGTTAAACACGAGGTTAAAGACAATTATTATATCTTTGTTGGACCATGTTATTTTGTTTGTTCACTAGCATGCCAAAATGTCAATTGTTGTGATATTTTGGTTGAACTGAATTTGGTTTTCAATTGGTTATTCTTTCATAATAGGAATACAACAGTTAAATAAAGTAAATTGTGTATAAATTGTAATTAGTTAATACTTGTGTATTATTTTTGTAACTTTATCTATCATCTATCTATATCTATATATTGCAAAGGGATTAATCTTACATGTCATGCTCTTATGTAATCTCTTTTTTGAAAGATGTCACATAGGATGTGATATGGCAACTCTAAACCAACTAAAAAAAAAGAAATAAATATGATTTAACCTAATCTATTATAATCTTTAACCTAATCTATTAAATACCTAATCTACTAAATCTAAATATTAAACCTTTATTATTTTATCTCTCGTGTTTCCTCCCATAACTTTTAAACGTTAATATCTTTTATATAAAAGATTTTTTAAAGAAAAAATTACACCAAATTAACGAGCGTTTTATTATCTTTCCAACGAGTACCATAGTGCTATATAAAAATCGGAGAAAAAAATTACTATTTTTTTGTAACCCGACAGGTATTGTGTCGAGTTTGGGATTAGTTTAAAAAAATGTGGGTTTGGGTCGAGTCTGGGATTAGGTGACACCCGACCCGATTACCCGAAACAACATACCCAAATACCCGAACTACATACCCGATCATATACCCATGAATTTTTTAACGCATCACATAACCCTTAAACTAACGCGTTCGATATTTCAAAAATTAACTTTTTTTTTTCTTATTTCATGTTAGTTGTTTTTAGAATGATCAATTACAAACTTCCGAATTCATTTGTAATGGCACTTGATTTATACCCCGGCGCAGAGATTCGTTTTTTTTATATTTGAATATGATAACTTATAGCAGGGATTTGTTTAAAATAATAACAATAATAATAATAATAATAATAATAATAATAATAATAATAATAATATATTTTATTATGTTATATTAGATATTTCAACCCGGGACGCTTTTGGGATAAAAACTAGTGTATATATAAATCCGTAAACTACAATTTGTGGTGACTGAGAGTTCCACAATTCACATGGTACACACAATTTGTATGTCATCATGGCCGGATCTTTATACGGGCTAGATGAGGCATCGGCCCACCTAATTTTTCGCTTCATAGTAAATAATTTGCTTAGAATTTACCAAAAATTTTATATGTATTGAACCCTGCCTATAGATTGAGTCCGACCCTACCATGTTTTTTATTCAAGATCCGCCATGTCATTACTTTTTTGGCATATAACTTTTCAAAGTATTGATTTAAATATGTCTTTATTACCTTTAATTTGGTCGTATTGTAAAAAAATATATTATGGTATAAAAAATTATGTACGTTTAAAAAAAAGTGAAAAAGTTAACTCTTGAAGCCATTGAGTCTAGACGTTTGGACTCTTGAATTTGACGTCTCACATGTCAACTTGTGATTCTCTCCCTAAATTTAGACGTTTCATTGTATAGTTTTCGGTGAGACATCTATCAGATGTCTATTTTTGTAAATGGACAGAGTTAATTTATTTTCGCGATTTTCCCTAATTTAATGTGCCGAAAAGACAATTTTATCACTCCCTGGAGTTTTTTTTGTACATAACAAGTGTTTCGAGGCAAGTTGCAGCTATAAGATCATCACAATGAATCGTGGATTTGTTGTCTTAGGTTGACTTGGTTCCTCTCTGTAATTTCACAATAATCTCCTGGATTGGCTTGACTATACAGATTAATCTAATGGTTACATGGTTGATCAATATAATATATGATAATTTTATACTAAAAATGCTTCCATAAAAAAATAACAGAAATCAAAGAACCAATTTGGTAACTAATAATCATAATTTACTTGAGATACGGTTTTTTTTTATTCACTTCGTTAAACACCACCAAAGCGGATTATCTCTGAGATGAAGATAACCGCAAATACAAAGATTACATCATATCAAAGTTAAATCTACACCAACCCTTTCAATCTATCACACCCTCCTTATCCCTACTCCTATACCAAAGATAACCCCATGCCTTTGTAATAAGCTCCGCTAACGCCTCCATGACTATAATAAACAAAAACGGAGATATAGAATCCCATTGTCTAATACCTTTACCACAACTAAACTCAAAGGTTGGAGATCCATTTACTAGTACCGAGGACCTAGCTAAAGATGTAACCCCATAAATCTACTTACACCAAACTTGTGGAAAATTCATTTGACGCATCACCAACATAAAAAATCCCCAGTTAACATTATCATAGGCTTTCTCAAAATCTATTTTGAATATAAAGTGCTCTTTCCCACTCCGTCTGGCCCAAGATAATATTTCACTGATTAATAAAGGGCCATCTAGAATATACCTCCCCGTGATAAATGTTAATTGAGTTTCATGCGTGATTATACCCATAACATTCTTGAATCTATTCACTAAAACTTTAGAAATAACTTTACTTACCACCTCAATTAAGTTAATCGAACGATACTCCCCAAGTTCAACTGGGCCACTCACTTTAGGAAGCAGAGTGATAAAAGACGATCCCACTCCACGGCTAATCACCCCCGTCTCAGAAAATTGATGAAATATCTTAACAAATTTGTCTGAAAAAGAAGACCAAAACCTCTTCATGAAACAAAAATTAAAACCGTCTGGCCCCGTGGCTTGGTCATTGCCACATTCAAACATAGCCTCCTTAATTTCTTTTTCTGAAAATGGAACCACTAATGCATCCACCTCAGAGTTATTAAGTTTCTTGAACCTGTAACACTCCAACATTGGCCTCTCCTTCATTTCCTCAACAAACGTATTTCTAAAGAACCGAAAAACCACTGTTTTAATCTTGGGTTGTTTTGAAATCCAACTTCCATTAACCATTAACCCCGGGATAGAAATACCAACTCTTCGATTATTAATCATACCATGGAAAATCTCGTATTTTCATCTCCATCTTTTGCCCACCGAACCCGAGCCTTCTGCCTAAGATCCTTAACTTTAAAATCTTCTAACTCTTTTAATCTTTTCTTAGCCTCCTCATAAACCCAATTTTCAACTTCTGATCTCTGTTTTCAATAATAAATTCCAAGTCCTTCACCTCTTTTTTTAAGCTAGATTCCTCCTCTAACTCCTTGGCGAAACATCCTTACTCCATTTGACGATTTCACTCCTAATCTTCTTGAACTTATTCATAATGACCAAATCCGGTGGCCCACTCCCCTCAAAATCCAACAGAGTCTTTGAAACAATGGCGTCAAAATCGTCCCTATACAATCACGAATTAAAGAAGCGGAATGGTTTGGCACCAAAATTACGAGACTCAACCTTTAAAAGCATAGGACAATGGTCCGATTTCTCGCGAGCAAGGGCCCTATAGCTAGAATTGGGCCAGCCGTTAAAAAATTCCAGCGTACCATTATCCTGTCAATACGACTTAGCTTATCTCCTAACATAAACGTGAATTTCCTTCCTCGCACTCCAAATTAGTGTAAACCCGAACCATCTATAAAATCGTTAAACTCTTGAGCCGTTACCGCATTAAACTTGCAATTCCTCCTCTCTAGATGATCTTTTACACAATTAAAATCCCATCCCACGATCCAGTATCATCCGAAAAAATGAGTCGCTTTACCTCATCACAAACCGAACGTTTCTCTTCCAATTTTTGAGGAGCATAAACATTGATAATAGTTATACCCTTCCCACTCTTTTTAATCGTACCAGGAAACTAAGAAAACAACGGTGTTTGACAGCCGAATTCTTCTGAAACCTCCTCAGATCCCAAAAAGAAAAAAAACCCTCTTGAACGACCCATAGCATCCAACCATTCAAACTGAAAGTCTCCCGGCCCCCAAAATATCGCCAAATCCAATAAACCAACCGACTCAAACTGAGTCTCTTGAATCATGACAAACCCAACCTCACTTACAATTCTTAAATTACGAACCAACTACTCTTTCCCTCAGACCCTAGCCCTCTAATATTCAACGATAGGACATTCATTTAGGTACCAATCGAAATCCTTCATCAATCATAACATTATCTAAGGAACCTTCAAATTTATCAATATTAGAAGCTCCCAGAGCCTTACCTAGGTGAATCGTTTCCGACACCTCTTCCCTTGGGTCCTCCTCTAACCGCTGTGAGAAAGGTTCATGAACTACTCCACCCTCTTCCACCGGAACCGACCCATCAATAGGGAAGTCTCTATTAAATTCAGGTGTTAGAAACCCAGCGGGAGTTCCTTCTACGCAAACATTATCAAGAAATGGACTTGGGCTCCCATTAACAACATTAATAAACCGGTCCAAATCAAATGGGTCATCTCCTTCCCTGGGCCCTTTCTTGGGCCACTTCTGGCCCAAAGGAGAAACTGACTTATCACCACTTGACCTTTTTTCCAAAAAAATTTCCCCTCTTTTTCTTTTGCTCCCTGCATTGACTACCCTCCAATAAATACTGATTGAATATTTTATTCACATTTGAAACATTTCCTTCTACATGTCCACTAAATTCAAAAAGTGGATCAGGATCCCCAATCACAGTATTTTCCAAAATAACATCATCCCCACCCATCTTCCGATCAGAAACGAACTAAGGGAATAGTGTACTGAACACTAACGCCCAAGAAACACGAAATTCCAACTACACGATAAAGGTTAGCCGAAAGTTGGGAAATTCTAATTGTATTACTAGGGTGATACAATGAAAAAGGTATCAAGGGTACCTAAAAACATGTACACGCATTAGTTGCAATCAAATACGGATAAAGTAGCATGACAAATTCAAATCTATTGAAATGCTACTAAACATTGATGAAATTCTTTTCAACTACGAGATGGCTGATGATCAAGATAATCAACAAACTCCTCTTACGAGCGAAGAAGTCAATAATATCGTTTCTGTGGGAATCGAAAAGGCAATCGAAAATGCGATGCCCGGTTTCTTAAATCAACTACAAACAACAGTCCTCGCCGTAATGGATGAGAAGTGTAATGAAATAAAGGAGAATGTTCTCCAGGAAATCAACCAAAACAAAATTCGTAAGGCTTGCCCATACAACAAGTTTTTGGCATGTAAGCCAAGTCTGTATGAAGGGAAAGTTAACCTTGTACTATGCCAACAATGGCTAACAGAGATGGAAGACATCTTTGATCGAACTGGTTTTGATGAGCAAGACAAAGTGACATATGCCACTGGGCGAGTTACGTGACTTAGCCAAAAATTGGTGGGACGTAAAAAGGAGCGGGTTAAGCCCGGAGGCCTTAAGATCCATGACCTAGGAAGAATTTAAAGTCCCATTTCTCCAACATCATAGCCCAAAGGCGGCTGTAAACCAAATCAAGGAAGAGTTCACCCAACTCAGACATAAAGGGGAACAGAAAATTCTGTGGTGATTTAGCTCAAACCGAAGAACAGAAAATTTACTATTATTATAATATGCTCGGGGCGGAGTATAGGAAATTCATGAATCCCTCAAAATATGAAACCTTAACAGAGCTAATCAATGCAGCCCGGGAAAGGGAAATGGAATTGAAAAAGCAAGTTGAACGGGGTGAGAGAAGGGTAGCAGACACGAATCCTAGTCCGACCAAAAAGACGAAGGTCGGGGAATCCTCAAAGAAAGGGGGCACAAAAGGCGGGTCGCCTAGTGCATGCAAAATTCGTGGCAAACCCCATCGTGGGGAATGCTACTTCAAAAATTAACCGTGCCCCAATTGCATGAAAATTGGTCATATTGTGGTCAACTGTCCCAACAAAGCCGATGTTTTCTATAGATGCTACCAACCGGGACACAAGAAGTTTGAATGTCCAGAGTTGGCCAAAGCCGATACAAACACTAAAAGCACCCCAGAGGCTTCCAAGCCAAAGGCAAGATCTTTCAATATCACTGCCGAGGAAGCCAAGTCGGACCCGAATGTGGTCACAGGTACTTTTCTTGTGAATTCAATACCCGTTAAAGTTTTATTTGATACGTGTGCAAATAAGTCATTCGTCTCGCACGAACTTATTCGGCATCCATCATTCATACTTATAAAATTACCTGTTCCACTTGAAGTAGAAGTAGGTAATAATAAACACTTTGTTGTTTTTTATATATGCCGAGGCTGTAAGATTTCCTTAAACAGGGAGGAGTTTCCCATAGATCTTGTGCCTATGAAAATGGGAGAATTCAAAGTCGTAGTGGGAATGGATTGGTTGTCTCGATTCCATGCCCACGTAAATTGTTATCACAAGACAATAACACTCACTTCTCCAAATGGGAGACAAATCTCAATACATGGGGAAGCAAACCGTAACCCCGTAGTATGTTCTATAATCGAAGCCAAAAATCTTAACCAACATGGGTGCAAGGCGTACCTCACACATGTGATAGATACACGAGAAAAGGTCATAGATATTCGAAACGTACCGGTGGTGCAAGAATTCGAAGATGTCTTTCCGGAAGAACTTCTAGGTATACCTCCTGATAGAGAGGTAGAATTCAGAATAGAACATATTACGAGGGCCAAACCGGTTGCAAAAGCACCGTACAGACTCGCACCGTCCGAATTACAAGAATTAATGGCCCAGTTGCAATACCTCCTTGACAGGGGTTTTATTCGACTGAGTGTGTCCCCGTCGGGAGCACTGGTTCTATTCGTGAAAAAGAAAGACCAGAGCCTTCGTATGTGCATTGATTATCGAGAGTTGAATAAGCTCACGATAAAGAACAAGTATCCATTTCCACGAATTAATGACTTATTCAACCAACTCCAGGGCGCGAGTTGGTATTCAAAAATTGATTTGAGATCGGGATACCATCAACTGAAGGTAAAAGAGGTTGATATACCCAAAACTGCGTTTCGGACGCGGTATGGACATTATGAATTCGTAGTAATGTCATTCGGGTTAACATATGCCCCCACGACATTCATGGACCTAATGAACCGGGTTTGCAAACCGATGCTAGATAAGTCGGTGATAGTTTTCATTGACGACATTCTTATTTATTCGAAGAATGAAGCTGATCATGCTCCTCATTTGTGCGAGGTACTCTCCACTTTGAGGAGAGAGAAGCTCTATGCTAAATTTCCGAAATGCGCGTTCTGGCTTCGAGAAATCCAATTCCTTGGTAACGTAATCAGTGATAAGGGTGTATTAGAAATCCAAAGCTTTTTGGGGCTTGCGGGATACTATCGGAGATTCATTCAGGATTTCTCCAAGATCGCCACCCCATTAACCAAGCTAACTCATAAAGATGAAAAGTTCTCACGGAAAGAAGAGCAAGATCGAGCGTTTAATACGCTCAAGGAAAGACTGACTCATGCTCCGGTGCTTACCTTACCTGAAGGCACGTAAGACATGGTGGTCTATTCTGACGCATCTAGCCTTGGGTTGGGATGTGTATTAATGCAGCGAGGCAACGTTATAGCTTATGCATCGAGACAGTTGAAAGTCCACGAGACCAAATACCCAACTCATGATCTAGAACTAGCGGCTGTGGTCTTTGCCTTAAAAATATGGAGGCATTACTTATATGGAGTAAAAGTCACAATCTTCACAGACCACAAAAGCTTAAAGTATTTCTTTGACCAGAAAGATCTAAACATGAGACAAAGACGATGGTTGAAAACAATAAAGGATTACGATTGTGAAATCCATTATCATCTGGGGAAGGCCAATGTTGTGGTCGATGCCATAAGTCGCAAGGAAGGCTATACACCTATACGAGTGCGATCTATGCAACTTGTAGTAACTTCGGGTCTTCTTGATCGAATCCGGGAAGCTCAAGTAGAAGCCTTAAAGCAAGAGAACTGGAAGAAGGAGAGAATCCAAGGGCAAATTAACAAGTTGGTGGATAATGCCGAAGGGTTAAAGACCCGATTCGACCAAATTTGGGTTCCAAACACATGTGGGGTTAAGGCCCTATTGCTTGAAGAAGCCCATAAATCACGCTATTCAATTCACACGGGGGCCACTAAAATGTATAAAGATTTAAAGCCTAACTATTGGTGGCCCGGGATGAAACGGGATGTTGCAAAATACGTTGAGAAATGTTTGACTTGTATGCAAGTCAAGGTGGAACACCAAAAACCATACGGGAAACTTCAACCTTTGGAGATACTCGTGTGGAAATGGGAAAACGTCATGATTGATTTGTTAACCAAACTACCCAAACGCCTCGGGGGTTTGATGCAATATGGGTGGTAGTCGATCGGTTAAAAAAGACCGCACATTTTATTCCAATACGCGAAACTTATACATCCGAGAAGATGGCGGATATATTTCTAAATGAGATAATAGCTCGGCATGGGGTACCCATGACAATCATTTCTGATCGAGACCCACGGTTTACTTCGCAGTATTGGCGCGACTTTCAAACACAATTGGGTGCCAAAGTGTTGCTTAGCATCACATTCCATCCGCAAACCAATGGACAAAGTGAAAGAACGATCCAAACACTTGAAGACATGCTCCGGGCATGCATTATCGACTTCGGGGGTAGTTGGGACACGTATCTACCATTGGTAGAGTTTTCATATAACAACAGCTACCACGCTAGCATAGGTATGCCTTCGTTCGAAGCCCTCTATGGGCGAAAATGCCGAACCCCGGTATGTTGGGGGGAGGTGGGTCCTCGCGAGCTTGCTCACAAAGATGTGGTCAAGGCCACGAATGAAAAGATAGATATGATCTGCGCATACCTAAAATCCGCTCAAGATTGTCAAAAATCATACGCAGATAAAAGGCGTAGGCCGATTGAATTTCAACCGGGAGAATTTGTAATGTTAAAAGATTCCCCGTGGAAGGGAGTAATCCGATTTAGAAAAGGGGGGAAGTTGGGTCCAAGGTTTATTGGGCCATTTAAAATACTTGAACGAGTGGGATAAGTCACCTACCGTTTGGAATTACCCGAACAGTTAAACCGTATTCATAATACCTTCCATGTTTCATACCTTCGAAAGTGCTTGACGGATGAAACAGCATATATACCAATGGAAGAAATCGAAATCGATGAGAAGTTGAACTATGTGGCTCGACGCATAGAGATTCTAGACCGAAAGGTGAAGCATCTCAGAAATCGAAGCATTGACCAAGTAAAGGACAAATTGGATCATAGAAAAGGAGCGAACACCACTTGGGAGTCCGAGGAAGAGATGAAACGGTTGTATCCACACCTATTCGGTATGTTTCAACTTTCGCGGACGAAACCCTCTTAAGGCGGTGGAGCTGTAACGCCCCAAAATCTATTATTTATCATTGATCTCGTTTAAGCAAATAACAGGAAATTACTAACCGAGAATGACGAATGAATATTAGTAAATTCCCATCTTAGCCTAAAATACTCACACAATACTAGTTGATTAGTGTTGTGGTACTAAAACACATTTGTTAAAAACAAAGGGGGCATTCTTGACAACTCCTCAAAGTGAATAATATTTACAATAAAATGAAATTGGTGGGATGATCTTCTCATTTCCAGAGAAGTCGATCCACACACACACAACACACACAAGAAACACACACTTAACCATCAATCTCAAGAACAAGCTGTTTCAAGCCTAAATCGAAAGGGGTTTTGCTTGTTTCTACTCTAAAATAAGCCATCTAAGCTTAATAAGCATCTAGGTAACATCTATTTGACTCTACTTGTTGAATTGGGTCATACATGGTTATGTGATTTTGTGGGTTATCCCAAAAACATGAAAATTGGGAGTTCATAGAGATTTCCCTAGTATAATGATGACATAACATAAGCTAATTAGTGCGTGTTTGGTGAAATACTTGCATGATGAAGGATTCATAAGAATCCTTAAGGTTAGAAGTCATGGGTTTTGATAAAATGGTAGGAGATGCCTTAGAAGTAGAAAAGAATCATTCATGTTATGATTTTTGAATGAAACTCATGATTTAAGTATTTAAGTTTATGCTATGTTATTGAAGTTGTGATAAAAAGTGATTAATGAGGTTCTTTAGTCATAGAAAATAACCTTGTTAAATGACGCCTACCAAGTGTTTGATGAAACACCTCAATGAAACTCGATTTCATTTGAACCTATATTATTGCGTGAAGTTTGTAGGAGTATGTGATATTTTGCTTATGAATGAGTATCTAAATGTAAATGTGAAATATCCAATACTAGGTACAAAGCTTGAGTCCTCGGGGAGCCACTCGGGTAAGGACTTGAAGCAAAAAGGCCACGATTAAGGTAAGTCATATCTATGACTTTGTAGGATATATATATATATATATATATATATATATATATATATATATATGCATATATGCTCATGTTGGGTATATAAATCGTGGGTATATCTTTAGATGATATGAGATTGTGGTTTCCAAGGGTTATAAGAAAACATCGTGTTTAGATCATGTTGCAAGTCATAGAGACCGAGCGAATAAGACCGAGAGAAATGGCACATGTGGCCATGGACACGAGGCATCGCAAACCCGGTATAAATGACTTGGGTGGAGGTCACGTAGTCGAGTTGAGGCTTGACAAGCATAGAAAAATCATTACTAGGCCTTGGAAATCATAAAATCTTAAAATTTTGGATGTATGCAAAAGTTAACGGGTCAACATATTGATGGACATATAATTCAGGGTTCTTGGGTTAGAAACCGAACAAGGAATTCAAACATACATCTAATCATGTTTGTTTTACGCACGAGAACCCTTAAACGTGTCCCTGGAAGCCCCAGGAGTAGTTTTAGACTGACCCAAAAGGGGCAGCTTGGTGCTGAAACATTTTGTACCTTGTCAGGATTTGGTGTAGCCTACGCCACTTTTGTAGTTGCCTACGCCAAAAGCCTACGCCAATGGCGTAGGATACGCCAACGTCAGAGTGCCTACGCTGATTTCTTCTACCCTACGCCACTAGATGCCCTCTCCCTACGCCAATAGCGTAGGATACGCCAAAACTGGCGTAGGATACGCCAAATAAACCAAAATTCATTTTTTTTGTAGGTTGCATCTAAATTCCATCATAATAACATATTTATGGGTTGTCTAACTATGATAAACCCTTAGGTACTCAGCTACATGAACCGGATGATGATCGAGGCTTATTTGAAGAACCGAACATGCTTAACTCGTCCGTTTCCGCAATGTTTTGATAAACTTATGAAGATACTTGGTTATTTTGTAATATGCTAAGCCGTAACTATAATTCAGGATGTTTGTACTAATCAATGTCACTTTTGGATGTTAATGCGTTAAAGTAAACTATGAAATGCTTTAGCTTTCCAAGCACAAACCAAGTATATTATCGTTTAATTACCCAGATTATGGGTAGGGTATTACATCCAATCTCATTAAACACCTGGTTAACCACTAAACACAACGGAACACCATGAATTTTGACCCATGAAATCCATTAAAACCTAATACCTGACCGTTCCAACTCTCCAAGTTCTCGAAACATGATAACCAAGCCTTTTTGGTTTGTAAAACCCCCTTCTTTTGCTCCTGATCCTCAAAAACCAGAAGAACATTGAACCCTCCTACATATTAAATGTTCACCTTCACATGAGTCATCTCCGATAACAGCCTTCTCAGGTTTGTAAGAGAAACAAAATCATTTACCCTTCCAATCAGCCTATAGACATACCAATTAGAAAATGCTTGAATATTAGGATCCACCATAATCTCCATCACCCCTTGACCTGAGTCTCTATCAATAAGAGTGACCCGAAAAGATCGCTGGCCAACTACACTTGGATCAAGCTTCTGTACAGCCGTTTCACTCTCTTTTTCACCACTATCATTCTTCTGAATCTCTTTTTCTCTCACAGGTTGCCACTCTCTTTCCTCCTTCCTCGAAACTTTCTCACGATCAACAAATCTTGCTAGGACTATGAACAACTTAAAACTCCTAATCCATAGATCTTTAAGATCCCTTTCTAACTCAGAAGGATTTCTAACATTCCGAAAAGAAACGAAACAAAATCTTTTACCGAGCTTATCATACTTTCTAGCAATATACGTACCGTGAATCTCCCTAAAACCCTTCAAAACCTCTACCAAATCTGCTAAAGAACATCTCAATTACCATAACTCTAGGGAACTGAATGCTTAACAACAAGGTTGGAAATAAAAGATAATACTTGGCAAGCAATCAAACAAACTATAAAGAAACAAAAACCGAATGCTTAGATTGCATATCCCAAATACAAGAAACCAAGTTTAATTGTCTATGATGTGTGCGTTTTTAAAGACTTAAACTTCTTTTCTTTAAAAATGGCAAGTTTCGGGTGGAAGTGTCAAAAACTTGATGAAAAAGGAAATTAAGTAAAAAACTGTGGTGTGTGGCACTTTCAAGTTTTAAATTTATACTAAAATGATAGTTGCTTATCGTTCTAAACCCCACACAATAGGCAAGTATAACTATCGTGAGTAGTACAGAAATGAGCAAGTATCGAGTATCGAATCCAAGGACACGATTTTTACTATTCAGCTTCCTAAAAATTACTAAAGAGTTTTTAAATTTTGAGAAGAAAAGTAGAAAAAAGATGTAAAATATAAGAAAAATCAATATCAAAACAAAGGTGTTGCTTTGGGATCTGATGTTACCAGGTATGAAATAATAGTAAACTCTTGTTTAAGTGGTGTGTTTAAAAACTAGGCATAGCCATACTAGACTCTAAACGATTTATGTTCTTAATGTTAGTGTGAGGGTCTCCCTACCCCGGTGAGCTCACCTCTCAACGGTGAGGAGCAGATCACCTTAAGATCGTATGCATCCAACCTTAAAGAACCCACTACCCAAGGTTATGATATTGACATTTAACTATTAGTTTCTTTTATGAATAACTTGCCGACGCTAGAGTATGGCCGAACAAGCTACCACTTGACATCATAGAGGAGTCGCGGCTTTCCCTCTCATGCTTATCCCCTACTTGAATTAATTTACTTTTCAAAAAGTGATTGGCCTATTACTAATTGTGTGGCAATATAGTAATGGAAGAAAATATAGACCGTTTGCTTCCAACACGGGTTCACCAATTCTTGGTTTGCGCCAAAGCTAACACATAGACCATGAAGCTAAGTCGCATAACCAAGTCTTGTCTTATCACTTGGACCAAGTATAAAGACTGTACGGACCCTAAGTGAGATTTTGATAGTCGAGGATTAAGCCACAAAGTGTGTATATTTCTATCCATAAGGGGCCTAATCTCTACACGTGGAATTAGGTTAGCTTATAAATGCGCGGGTTTTTACATACTTATTAAGCTTACATACTTATTTTGGGATACTTGAAACATTAGGTTGAGTCTTTGGATTTCTCGCATTTTAACGCTCGCTTAGTCATCAGTTATTTGTCGAAAGTGAGTATATCTTTCCCCTTTTTCATGTTTTACTCTTTTGGGGCTATTCATGTACACTATGACTAAATGTTATTCTTTCACTAAATGCAATTCTCATGTGTGTTTGTGTTAGGACAAGAAGGATTGAGGAAACCACTTTTGCAAACCTTAGTCTAATTCATTCTTCTACAAATAATTCTAAGTATCGAACAACTGAAGAAAGAAGACACAAGTACTGAAGAAGGATTCAACAAGTACTGAAGAAGATAGATCAGAAGTTCTTAAGTCAAACCAGACAAGTCTACTGAAGAGCTACTGAAGACAAACTACTCATCAGTAGTTTGTCATTCATCAGCACTTGTAATAGAATCTTTCCACCACCCTTATGTTTCAGTAGTTTAATTGTTTATTATTACTTTATCTTTTTGTACAAGTTCCAAGACTGCAACTTGTTGCAGACTTGCTTTTGTATCAAGGTTCATGCATTTGTAAGTCTATAAATAGATGGGTTCATCCCTCTGTTTTAGACATTGATTTTAATTGAAAACTGAAATCCTTCAAAGCTTATTATTGTTATTTCCATTTCATTAACTGAGAATCTATTTGAGTACTTATTGTCATTCACATTCAATACTTAGATTCTCATTAACTTGTCTTTAGTTTGCAAATATCCAGGGGGAGTAATAACTCCTGTTGATAGTGAATCTTTATATACTTATTCCGCTGTGCAAATCTGATTAAACTTGCTAAAACACATAAGTGTTCACAAGCAAGTAAACTGTCAAAGAGCATACTAATCCAACAATTGGTATCAGAGCACTGGTTTATCTAATCACATATCAATCTAACACATTGAGAATCAGACACAGGCTCTTATTGATATTCAATAAAGGATTAAAAGTTCACTTTTTCAACATCCATCACTTTAAGAGATATTTGACAAATCAATACTCTTTAAAATGGATCCACATAATACTTGTTCTGCCAATAAACCTGCTATGCTAGTTCGTTCTAAATATAACATATGGCAGAAAAGGATGGCTCATACTTTGTCTCAGACCAACACCGGTTGTTGGAAATCTGTGATATATGGTCCTCACAAACCAGTAAACATTAATCTTGAAACGAAAGTTGAAATACCAAAAGACCCAAAAGACTACACAGAAGATAATTTCCTAAAACTTGAGCTTGATGCCAAAGCTTTCTCTATGTTGGCAATGGCACTCCCAAATGAAATCTACTCTAGACTTTTACACTGTGAAAGTGCCAAAGAGCTTTGGGACTGCCTAAAAGAACATTTTGGAGGAACTGAAGAGGTGATTGCAAACACTAGAGAAATCCTGGCTCAACAATATGAAACATTTACTCACATAAATGGGGAAACTTTAACACAACAATTTGAAATATTCTCCTCATTAATATCTGAGTTAAAATTAAATGGTCAGACCTATACAAATGTATCTATGGTTCATAGATTTTTAAGGTCTTTACCTGAAAAATGGGAAACATATTCTATAGTCCTCAGATCTTCACCAGACTTTAACTCCCTCACTCTTACAAAATTACATGGGAGATTGCTAACTTTTGAAAGAGAAATTGATCAAAAGAAGAAATTGCAAAGTTCTGGTAAAACAGCTGATGACTATCTACCAGGTATTACAACACTATTGGGACAAGACTCACCCACTTGTTCAAATAGTTTTGGATCTTTTGATCACATTGACATAACTGCTGGGATCTCATGAGAAAGATCATTCCAGGTTATGACAATGATGAATATAGTCAATCTGCTGATAACATGTGTTTTATCATGGATGATTTAAAAAATTTCAGTAGTGATGACTTAGAAGAAATGGACATTTTACACCAACTGGCCATGTTAAGTATAAAAACAAACAAATTTTATAAAAGGCCAGGAAGGAAATTTCCAGGACTAAACAGTTCTACAAAAAATGGTTTTGATAAATCTAAGCTTAGATGTCATAAGTGTCAGAAGTTGGGACACTTTGCTAGAGAGTGTAGAAGCTCTAGCTATAACCAATCTCAGTCTGGAAATCAGTTTAACCCTAGTTATAATAGGAATAATGGAACACAGAGAAGTGCACATTTTGTACAGGCACAAGCTCCACAAATCCAATATGTGCCATAAATACAATATGTACAGATGCCTGCTCAACAAATGCAGAGCCAACAATCAATCCATTCCATTCCAGCTGCTCATCAACCTCCACAAACTCAGCAACCCTCACAACAAAGTCTGTTCATTTCAGGGTATGTTGACTGGAGCAGTCTTCCTTTTGACACTACAGAGTGCAATCCTGATGCAGACAACAAAATGTTTGACATCAACTGGGGTGAACCTGACAATGGCAGAAAGAATTTTGCCTTAATGGCATTTGAGGGCTGCACCTCAAAATCTGCCTTGTCTCAGGTATCGAAAGAATCTTTAACAAAACTTTGGTCAAACTCATGTAAAGAATCTTTTGCTCTCATAAGAGAGACCAACGTGCATTTACAAGGCAAAGCAAATGACTCTGAGAGAAAATTTACTCAGATGAAACGTGATTTAGAAAGAAAACTTGCTGCAAAGCCAAAAGAAAATTCTAAATTAACTAACAATGCTATTTAAACCCAAGCACAACTTAAAATCATGATAGAAGACCTAGTGTGACATCCGTCACCTTTCATTTTATCTTTTATCCGACTTTAGTCCCTCTCATTTCATGAATTTACATCTACTCGAATCGTTGTCGTAATTGAAAAAAAATTCTTTTCTTTTATAATAATAATAATAAATAATAATAAATAAT
The DNA here is from genome assembly GCA_028751855.1 of Ambrosia trifida. Taxonomy (NCBI): domain Eukaryota; kingdom Viridiplantae; phylum Streptophyta; class Magnoliopsida; order Asterales; family Asteraceae; genus Ambrosia; species Ambrosia trifida. Next base: position 20,965,739 of record CM054124.1, on the reverse strand, counting down.
AAATAATAATAATAATAATAATAATAAAAATGCTAGTAATTAATCTTAATAATAGATTATGCAATTAGTTTATCAAACCTACAAACATATAAACAAACCAAAACCTTACTCCTTTTAGAGCCCAGATCAGGTCCACCAAAGCCCAACCAAATCTGTTCCCATGCAGACTGGCCCACACTCCCTCTCCTCTCTTAAATCTGTTTTAAAAAAAAGGGGCATGACCAGACTCGAACCCGAGTCTGAACCGGGTGGAGAATCAACAAACATCAGCTAACCACCTAGGCTATGGCTCTCATTGTGTTCCTAACCAAACCTAAATAACTTAACCCTTCATTATGTTCTGCACAGTTGACTTTATAAAGTCAACTGCGAGCCCAACCTTCCTAAAACAACACCAAATCACGTTTTGAATTTCAATTTCTTTAGGGAAAGTGTAGACCGACTCATTCTAGCTTAATCCTCAAGCAAATTTTGATTCAAAACATTCCAATTATAAGCCTAAGACGCGTCTTACATTAAATACCTTGGTCAACTTTCCAATTCGTGGTAGAGATCTGTTATTCTATAAATTTGAGACTCCTTTACATCCTTAGTGCACCGATAAACATTTCCTCACCCTTAATTCTCACGCTATTTCATCCTTGGTTCGTAAATTTTGAGTTATTTGACCTCCGTGTTGACTCGCATATTGTGAAGAATCACGAATTGTAAGTCCAAATTTGTTTGATGGTTTTATTATTCGACTATATACAAGCAATAGCCCCAACATTATAGGGGCTTTTGATCGCTAATTGTAGTGATTAGATAATTAGGGTTCTTATGATTCAAATTGGGGATAATGTTCTGAATTTACTCGTATAAAATTATTTCTGAAACAGAAAGGAACAATCACTGATCTAGATCAAGTGGTTGTGTCATATGTTAAGTTGCAAGGGGTCTCGGGTTCGAGCCCCATCCCAAACCTTTTTTTTTCTTTTCTAATCAAATCAAAACATTTAAATAAATAACCTTTATAATTATTTGAAATCCAGAATACTCGTTCTCAGGGTCTAGGCCAGTTGGTCTGGGCTTGTGATTTAAGACACTAATTCGGCCAGGACCTCGGGTTCGAGCCCTGGCACAAACAACCATTTTTTTTGTTTTCTTTTTATAATTATACTTTATATATTCTTTTAAAAATAGTTTTAAAATACTAAAAGTGCTTTATAAATTCTATAAAAATTATTTTACGTTAATCTCATGACAAAGTTTACCATACAAATTTTAGATTTCCAAAAATAATTTATTTAATATATATTATAAATATTGCAAGTTTATTTATTTATAATTTTAAAATTCTATAAAAATATCTAAACGTACTTATAAATATCCACAAAAAATATTTTAAACTTGTAGGTCCATAAGAATTTCAGAAATAAATTTTATTTCAGAAAAATTGTTTGTTTCATATTTTTAATTGATTTTTATTATTTTAAATCATAAATAAATCATAATAAATGCAATTTTTCAATATTTTTATACCAAAATTTTACATAAATTATTTTTGTTTATTTAGAATAGAAATATAAATTTTAATTTGAAATTTCTTTAATTTAAATATTTTTAGATATTAAAATTATATCTTTGATAAATAGAAATAAATATAGTAAATATTCAACTTTTGAGGAATCTTTTTTATACTTAAAACCCTATAACATGACCATCCTTAATCAAAAACCTACAATAGTCTTTTATTTATTTTTTTACCGAATATCTTCTATTTATTAACAATTTACTTAATTAATAATTAAACAATTACTTATCCCTAAATTAGGAACCCAAGAACTACTTGTTTCCTAGATAACTTAGACTCAAAGATCATTCCCTTACAAATTATCTAATTCTTTAGGTTAACCCTTTGGGATAACCCTAATTCATATCACGTTGTTCGGTAGAGTTTCAAGTTATTACGCGAACTGTGAGTATTTCCTATCCCCTTTTTGCTTTTATTCATTTTTGGGGTGTTACATGTACACTTATACAAATTATAAATACAAGTTCACATTTTTACAATACAATTCTAGTACTATGTGCATTTGCTTACAAACGTGCTTTATGCTTAGACATTACATGTAGAATACATTTGTACTTAGTGAAATCATTAGCCATGTACAAGCCGACCTTAACATTGGATAGCGCTATTGGATTGACAACCCGCCTAGGTTGATTCTCCCCCTTTTTCATCGAAGAATCCATGGTCATTGTTAAGTTATTATCCATTTATTGGATAAGTATATCAACGTTCATTTAGTACATTATACAGTCACAGGATTGATTTCGCTCATTTGTATGATACATAGTTTACATAATTGCACTGTAGCTTTGCACTTGAATTGTATACCATTTTCCAACTTACTATATGTATTAAAACTAGGAATTCTCACCAACATTTCTTATGTTGACAAAACCTATTTTGTACATGTTTCAGGTGCAGTTTGATCTTAGTTCCATAGCATTGGATTTTAGTGCTTGCTTTTAATAAGTTATTTCAAATTTCATGTTTCGTTCAGACTTTTGTATTTTTCCCATTTCATCTATGTAAGACAATTTAAATTATTCAATAATATATTTACATTTTAGTACCATGTGCTTTTGAACAATCATCACTACGTGACACCTCGATGATTCCGCCATCGATTGGGGTGTTACAGATTGGTATCAGAGCCATGGTTATAGGGAACTAGGTTATTAGATTAAATGGCCTAGACTATACCCGAACTTCAACTTTCATGCATAATATTCCCTAAATTTCCATTCCCCTCATTTTCCCTCTACTTTCCTCCCTCTATCTTTCCCTTCTTCCCCATTTCTTCTCATCATTCATCATGGTGCATAGAGATGGTGTCCTACAAGGGGTGGAAAAGTCTACATCATCATGGAACGGGAGCAGTACTTTTCATGAAGACACTCTTAGGCATGATGCCTACTCTTATTTTGCTTCTTCAAAGCTATTAAGCTTTAATGAGTGTGATGGAACACGTGCAATCTGGAAGGGTGGATGCCTGTACACTGGGTTTTCTGGCATAGGCAAGCATAGAGCATAAATTCAATAATGGACCTGTTATGCTTACCTAGGGATTCTTGGAGTGAGTGTCCACTTATAGGCTAAAGCATGTCTTCTTTGATCACCATTGGGTTCAATTCCTTTGAAAAGTCAACGTTCTTGTTGGGCTTTACAGCTAGACAAGGGCAATCCAAGCATTTTATGCAAGTTTTTCAATAATATTCTCTCGTTTCATATACAATATTTTGTATTTCATGATTTTCATATATTGCTTACAAGTTCGTACTTACCTGTACAGTTATATACATACATTTTCTAATCTCATGATTATTCATTGACTGCCTTATAGATGTCTGCTCGCCGCATGCTCCGTGATGCCAGCCAACGCACTGTTCGTGCTTCTGTACAACGTTCTGATCGTCGCCTCGCATCTTTAGTCGCTGAGCAAATTGCTGCAGTGATACCAAATCTTGTCAGTGAGTTAACCCAGAATAGTAACAGTGCCAACACAGCGGGTGCGACTCAATTTCGGTACACTTTCAAACACTTTAACTCCTGCAACCCCACAAAATTCACTGGTGAGGAGGGTGCTACTGGCCTCCTCCAATGGTTTGAAAGCATGGAGAGCACCTTTGTGAACAGCGAGTGTCCTGATGAACTCCGCGTTCGCTATGCTACCAGTGTCCTTCAAAAGGGGGCGCTAACATGGTGGAATGGCGAAAAGCGCAATCGGGGCGCTGATGTTGCTTTATCTTTGTCTTGGGCCGAGGTTAAGGAACTCATGATCGCCAAATTCTGCCCTAGGAACGAAATCAGGAAACTGGAGGATGAGTTTCATGGGCTGAAACAAGACAGTGGTGAGAATCTTGCGTATAATACTCGATATCATGAACTAATCATATTGGTTCCACACATGGTTACCCCGGTCTCTCGAGCAATCGAGAAATATATTGAGGGATTACCTGACCTGATTCAAGACGTAGTCACTGGAAGCAAACCCACTACGGTGGAAGAAGCCGTCCAGCTTGCAGCCTCTTTGACTGACAAGCACGTGAAAAAGGGAAATCTGGTTAAGAAGGGTACTAAGAAACCAGCTGAGAAGATCACCACCCCTACTGTTGAATCATCAAAAGCCGCTTCAGCAAATCCTAGTTCTAACTCCAAGAAGCGGAAATTTGAAAGTAAAAACTATGCTATGGTGGCCCCAGTGAACCAGGTTCCAATGGTCCAGACCCCTCCTACCAAGAAGGTTTATGGGGGAAACTTGCCCAAATGTGCTACTTGTCAATACCATCACCCTTCAAACTATCCTTGTCGCCACTGTACCACCTGTGGTAGGTTTGGTCATGTAGCTACCACGTGTCGTTCGGTGTTTAGACCTCAACCGATTAACCCTCAACCAGGCAACCCTCAGCCAGTGAATCCTCAACCAGCTCGCCAAAACCCACAACCCACAACCCATATCATATGCTCGAGCCTGCTTCAATTGTGGCGATCCAAACCATCTCAGAAATCAATGTCCAGACCTTGTCCCAACAAACCATGCAACAAATCAAGTGGCACATGGTAGGGCGTTTCATATCAACACCCAAGAAGATGCTGGTCCTGAGGATGCAAATCTCATTGATCAAGCCTTGGAATAAAAACTTTCTTAACTAACGGATTCAATATCCACGTCTTTCACCCTTTTGCTTCAGTTTTTCCTTGCATTTTGAGTCATGTCTTAGTTTTGGAATAATTTCAAGTTATCATGTTTGGATATTTTTTTTTGGGAAATTAATTTTTTTTTCAACTTTGGTATGCAATGTTTGTAGTAATTGCTTTATTTGTAAAAGATGATTACACCTAAGGTTGGAAATTGATGATCTAAGAAACATGATATATCAGGAGAACTCGTTAGACATGACCATTATCAAACTGACAAATCTATGTCGCATAACACAAATACTACAAGATACAAACTAAAAGTTAAATTCGTTATTATATTTTATTGTATGCAGATTACATGATCTATGCTATGTAGTTCTATATTATCATATTGCATTATATGTATACTATTTTCATGTTTTTACTTATGTAAAAATTATATAGCACAGTTTAAACCATATTCGCACAAAATTTCAAATTACATTCTCTATTTGTATTACGATCACAAGCTGATTTACACACAACACAATCTTAGCTTGAACAATAGTGATTTTTCATTTGCATTACATTGACTATAGACACCTGATACACTAAAAAGATACTAAGGCATGTGAACCAAGAAATTGCTCATATCAAAGTTGTCGTGTTAAAATATTCTTTTTTTTATTCGGCACTTACAAAAGAAGATAGTCCTTAAGTATTCATTTTGACTTGGGGAGAATTATGCAAATTTCTCTACTCTGTCGCAGTGCATGTCTTATGTTCAAACTCATGACACCTCATTTTCATAGCTCGCATACCCCAAATTAGTTATATTGTTTTGAATTAGAGTTGTAGAAGGACATAACACCCTAATGTAAGGTAAATTGATGATTCTGGTCCGGAACGTAATCATGAATTTATAGGTACGTTAAGGTAGTGTGAAATTCTATTGAGTTTTTGGTAGGCGTCTAGTACGTTTTCAAGGTATCAAAGGTGTGGTGGGATAGCTGCGGTACACCCTATATATAAACACTAATGATGCATTAAAAGTGAGACTGGACGTTAGACCAGGAACTAACCCCAATTCTCTTGGTAGTTCAAAACGTTGATTCATAGCCTAACTTATTCCTTTCAACCACCCTAACCTTTATCTTCAAGGTCTAGTACTTTGGGTCTTGACCACTGGTAATAATCCTTAGATATATTTAATCCAATTATATCAAACATTCGAGTCCATTCAAGTCGGATTATCACGCTACCCAAAGCTCTCTTTCTCATTAAACTTGACCATACTCACTATAACATTTACTCGAGTACCCAGAACCCTGTTTATACGTCTACTTGAAGGAATTTTGGGACGAAATTTCTAAAAGTAGGGGATGTTGTGACATCCGTCACCTTTCATTTTATCTTTTGTCCGACTTTAGTCCCTCTCATTTCATGAATTTACATCTACTCGAATCGTTGTCGTAATTGAAAAAAAAATTCTTTTCTTTTATAATAATAATAATAAACAATAATAATAATAATAATAAATAATAATAATAATAAAAATGCTAGTAATTAATCTTAATAATAGATTATGCAATTAGTTTATCAAACCTACAAACATATAAACAAACCAAAACCTTATGTTGGGTTATTTTGAGACCACAGTTACCAGATTATAGACTTTTGATAGCCAGTTGTAAAGTTTGATAGTTGAAGGACTTAGAATGCAATTAAGACAATGTTTAGTAAAGCTAACCCTAGGCTGCGCACTTGTCATACGGGCCCTGCGCACTTGTGTTAAGTGCGCAGGCCCAGGAGACTTCCTATATAAGCTAAGTGTGTGCACAGCTCTAGGGTTGGGGGTTTTGAGATTATCTTTGTGGCACACGTGAATAGGTGCGTACTAGTCTGTGTATTCCAAGGTTATTCATCATCAAATCAGAAATGGAATCATCATGTTATTCATTGTGTGTGTCGGTTTTCTTCGTGTTCATCTAGTATCTTTGTTTTTCTGGATTAATCACTTAAAACACCTAACAAATAGGTGTTTCTAAGTGATAACAATCTATTGCATTTCACAAGATCTAGCATTCGGGACTTACAATTTGGTATCAGAGCCTCTGTGCTCTAGATTGTATCTACTTTAAGATACCAAAACCCTCATCTTGTTAGTTTTTATTTTCAAGATTATTTTCTTTATGAACTTTCAGATTTAGGTGTTTTTCTTATATTGTGGCTTGAAATTTCGTAAAAATTGTGTTTCTAAAAGTTAATAGTATGTAATTTTAGGTAGAAAATGTTTTGGAAAGGATTCAGCTGAGTTTTTGTGTTTTTCACAGCCTGTTTTGCGCACTTATTTCATACATTCTGCACACTTATCTCATAAGTTGAGCACTTGTTTCTTGGTTTGAGTACTTGGCTCATATATTGCATACTTGTGATTGTGAGTACTTAAATCTCTGGTTTTAGTACGCAGTCAAGCTTATGCGTACTTGTTGCTGTCCATTGTCTTGAGCACTTATCTAGGGTTTCTGCGCACTTAAACAGAAATCTTGGATTTGTGCGCACTTATTGATAGGTGTAGTCTTGAGTACTTGGCTAGGGTTTCTGCGAACTTAAATCTTAAACGAGAGTTTAAGTGTCTGCGCACTTAATTTAGTACGCAGACTGATCAGTAAATACTGAGCAATTATCATGCCCAAGTGTTGACTGATCTACGCACTTATCAAGAAACACAGCTACACGTGTACTTCCGGCCTGCGCACTTAGCAAAAGACTACAACTTGACAAGGTTGTTTACATTCTTACAGGTTGCTGCATACTTAATCTGGACTTCTGCGCACTTAACTGCGTACTTAAGGACTTGGACACTTTTCTGGACTGTTAACTAAAATCTGATAAACAAAACTCTTAAAATTCACCTAAATTATGGCCGGTAACGATAACCACTCAATAGTAAATCCTATCACTCAACAAGAACTTGAAACCGGAACCACAACTAGAGTTCCAAAGTTAAAAGGTGTTGAAGACTATGGAACTTGGAAGAACAGAATGAGGTCATTCTTCTATGTTACGGACTTCACCCAATGGAATTCTATCCAGTTGGGCCCACACATTCCAATGAGAACCACTACCACAGGAGAAGAGTTTAACCCTGATCCAACCACTTACACTGACGTCGATAAACAATTACTCCAGAGAGATCATAAGGCTTATGGTGCTCTTACCATGGCCTTATCAAACGACGTTTACAACATGTTTGAGGAGTATGGCACTGCGCATGATCTATGGTTTGCGTTAAATGAATACTATGAAGGGAATGAAGAGATGCGCCAGTACAAGCAAGACATGGTGCAGAAAGAATATGATATGTTCGGTAGTATTCGTGGGGAAAGCTTGAGCTCACACATCGAGAGGTTCATGAGTATGTTGACCAAGATGAAGAAGGCGGGAATTCCTGTGAACAACATAAATTCAATCAAGAAGCTGCTAGACTCCCTGCCAAAAGAATGGAGCATCCAGTGTATGTTGATCAGGAAAGAATATCTAGACGCCCAGTCTACCTTGGCTGACCTTATCAACACCCTGAAGTCGTTTGAGATGGACATCACGAAGAGAGAGATGAACCGGACCAATCCGAAGGTAGTACCCAGCACTGCAATGAAAAATTTGGCATTAATGATTCCAGTGGGTAACATGGGTTCAAGCTCGTCTCATGTGTATGCTGATGGAATGGGTGGTGGTAGCTCCAGTTCAGGAAAGACCGTTCCATACTCCGACCCAGTGGCAAGAACTCTCAACCCTCAACAAACAAAGCTTGCTAATGAACACGTTGAACTCTTCAACGCCTTCATGGCCAGCTTTGAAGCATTGAAGACAGGTGACCTGAAGAATGATATGATGAGTCCGGAAGATATGTATCAAGTGGATCTAGATGATATGGAAGAGATGGACCTAAACTGGCAAATGGCCATGATTACTCTAAGGGTGAAGAGGTTTCAGGACAGAACAGGTCGAAGGGTTGGACTGGGAAAGGCTGGCTTTGATAAGTCAAAAATCAGGTGCTATAATTGCAAAACTCTCGGACACTTCAAGTATGAATGTCCAACGTTGAATCAAGCTGAAATTAAACCGCCAAAGAGAATGGTGGCAATCACGGATGGAGGCGAAGCCAATCAGTAGAAGGCACTGGTGGTTCAAGATTTTGACTGGGGAGAGGAAGTTGCTGTGGCTGAGGCTGAAGTGAACAAGGCACTGATGGAAAAGATCTGCACTAAATCAACACTTGGTGTGAGCTCTTTGGAAGGGTCATCAGCGGAGATGCCAAAAGGAGAAAGGATGGAGAATGCTGGTCTAAAAGGTGTGCTGAATGAGGAGAAGGGAAAGGAGGTTGCTACCGAGGAAGCTTTAGTTGCTGAGAAGACTTCCACAAGCAAAGCTGATCAACAACCTCAGAGCGTGCAGAAGAAAGTTGATGAGAGAGATCTGGTAAGTATTCCTCTTGAAATAAAATCAAAGCTGTGCTCACCAAGGTGCGTTACAGCTGTTGCTTACTGTTTGTCCCACAATAGGAAAATTTTAAGAGAGATGGATGACATCCGAAAAATCAACACTGAAATGAAAGAAAATGAGTTAGCATATCAGCGAAAGTTAAATGCAACAATAGCTGAAATGCACACTCTAAAAGAATTTGTTCTCAGAAAAGATATTTTAATAAAATGACTTAACTGAAAAACTAGAAATACCTAGAAATGAAACAAATTATCTCCAAATTGTTGTGGACAAATGGAATGTAAGCAAGCATGCTCATATAGATATCTTGATTGTTCAAGAAAATCATTCGTCAAAGATGGAATTGGGTATAAGGATAAAAAGGGAATTGTAAAATCTCTATTTTTACCTTTGAGCAAAAGTGAATATATACCCACTCCAAAATCACATCCAAAAAATGATCTTTTTGAAAAAGAATGTGTCAAATCTGAGTCAAACTCTAATATAAGTAAAAGCAGTGCAGATATGACCCAACAGGATCAGGTGGGCGATGATGAAAGTTGTGGTGGACAAACGATGGGGTTAGGTCACCCAGGTGCCAATTACTCTACAGTGAATTGGTTCATCTGGAGTCATGACAAGTCTAAAACTACTTTGAATTCGGATGAATGTAATAACTTAACTAAACTGGATGATTGTAATAGTTTATCTAGGATGAATAACTGTAATAGTTTATCTAGGCCGGATGACGGTACTACATTAACATCTAAACTTAATTTAAAGGGTGTTGTAGACCCTGATGATAGGAAGAGTCCTATCAAACGCTTAGATATTTGTGTTGACAATGTTATGCCAGTTTGTGTTGATCTTAATGATGCATTCTCTGATAATGAAAATGTATATAGACCATCTCCGTTTGAACCAGAATTAAAAAGAAACAGGTTTGGAAAATTTCTTACTGAAGAAATTCCAGAGTTTACTCCATCATCAACAGATATGTCATGTTCTGAAGAATCACAAAGTGAAACAGATAACACAATTCCTGAAGAATCACAAAGTGATACAGAAAGTGACATTAGCGAGCCAGACTGCAACACAAATGACGAATCAAGCAACAACAACATTGATGAACCATGTTCTAGTGAAAGCTCATACTCAAGCAAGATCAAGAGAAGAGCATCACAACCATCATCATCCAGACCCTCTCCAAAGATCAAGCCAAAGCACTCAAAATGCTTTAGATGTGGAAATGAGGGTCATGTGGTTAAAACATGTCACTTAAAATTCAGTGATGTCAAAGCATTAAACTGTCTTTCTGATCAGATTAAAAACCTTCAAGAAACAGTAAAAATCTTTGATAAAACCACAAAAAGTTTGAAAAGACATGAGTCAGTTTTGGGTGAAAATCATGATAGATCAAAACTACACCAAACCTGGATTCCCAAAGTCAACTAATTAAAGGTTCAAGTCGTCATTGTACATAGAGTCTCTTGTATTTATATGTGTATTTCTTGTGTTTTTCTTTTGTATTTCAGAATAAGTTACAGAAATGGCTGATAGCCCTAATGAGATATCTATGGCATGTTGATAGCGGAGCTTCTAGACACATGACTGGTCTAAAAGAACTTCTCAAGAACTACAGATTTATTGATGGAGAGTTCGTTGCCTTCGCTGGAAATGAAAAGGGCGGAAAGATTGTAGGAATAGGAGATGTGGTCTCTGACGCACTGACGTTAGAAGATGTGAACTATGTTCCAGAATTGTGCTACAACCTGTTGAGCGTGTCACAAGTCTGCGAAAAAGGAATATCTGTGTTATTCAATGACATGGAGTGCATCTTTCTGAAACCTGGATTCATTCCGCCCACAAATATGATCATGCTAAAAGCTCCTAGACAAAATAACACATATGTGATAAATATGAGAGATGCTAAATCAGAATGTCAAATGACATGCTTACTTTCTAAAGCATCCGAGTCAGAGTCACTGTTATGGCACAGGTGATTAGGACATGTTAATTTCAAAAACATTAACAAGCTTTCAAAACTAAATCTTGTCAGAGGTCTTCCTTCAAAGGAATTCCCTTTTTCTGAAAAATGTTTAGCATGTGCCAAGGAAAACAACACAAGAAATCGCACAAGTCCAAGACAGTGAACTTTATAGACTCACCACTTCAATTATTGCATATGGATCTTTTCGGTCCTATCAGTGTTAAAAGTTTAGCTAAAAAGTCTTATTGTTTGGTGATAACAAATGATTTTTCTCGCTTTACATGGGTGTACTTCTTAGAATACAAAAGTGAAGCTGCCGAGATATTGATGCTGTTTGTTTCTCTCATTGGGAACATAGTAAAGACAAAAGTTAGATCAATCAGAAGCGATCATGGAACTGAATTCAAAAATCAAAGTTTCGTGACTTTCTGCAACAACAAAGGAATTCATCTTCAGTACAGTGCTACGAGAACTCCTCAACAGAATGGAGTTGCTGAAAGGAAGAATCGTACACTTATTGAAGCGGCCAGAACCATGCTAATCGACTCCAAATTGCCGATCATCTTCTGGGCTGAAGCTGTGAATACCGCCTATTATGTTCTTAACAGAGTCTTAATTGTAAAGACGCGCGGGAAAACAGGTTATGAATTGCTTTTTAAAAGAAAACCTCTGATTGACTACTTCAGGCCGTTTGGATGCTCATGTACGCTGCTTAACAACTACGAGAATATAATGAAGTTTGATGCAGTTGGAGATGAGTGCTTCTTTGTTGGATACTCTTCAAGTCAAAAGGCTTATAGAGTGTACAACAAACGAACCAAAATGGTTCTCGAATCTTTCTATATTGATTGGCAGGAATCCAACTCTACTAACACAGGAGCCGGTCCTGACTGGTTCTTTGACGTGGACGTTGTTTTCAACAATTTCAGTATCATTGAAGAACAATCAACTGACAATCAAGCAGCCGATCCTTCTCCTCTTGAAGATACTCTTTACTCTTCCGAAGACGACGCTGCGCCTTTCACCACCCGATTTACTCCACTCGTAACTGATCCAATTGTTCCTCTTCAGTCCATAAATGGTGATGCAACTGTTGACACTACTCCATCTCCTGAAAGTGCTCCAGCTTCAGAAGAAACATCTTCAGCACAACAGTCTGCAAATGATCCATCCAGCTCATCAACTCCTGTAGATCACCTTTCTAATCTCCCCTCCCAAATTCAAGAAGAACCTAACATGGGATTTAAGTCATCTAAGAATCATCCTGTGGAGAACATCATTGGACCAATCTCTGAGGGTGTTCTCACTAGGAATCAGGCAGATAAACTTAATATTGCACTATCAGCCTTCCTATCTCAGACGGTACCCTTTAGCATTGAAGATGCTGTTAGAGATGCAAGTTGGGTTGAAGCCATGCAGGATGAGCTGTATCAGTTTAGAAAGCTCAAAGTTTGGGAACTTGTGGATCTACCTGAAGGGAAGTATCCTATCGGAACAAGATGGGTGTTTCGCAACAAAATGGATGAAAGAGGTGTGGTGATTAAGAACAAGGCTCGTCTGGTAGTTCAGGGCTTTCGTCAGCAGGAAGGTATCGATTATGAGGAAGTGTTCGCTCCAGTTGCTCGACTTGAAGCCATCCGTATCTTCCTGGCATACGCCTCATAAAGGAACTTCAAAGTCTTTCAAATGGACGTAAAGAGTGCATTCCTGTACGGGAAGATCAAGGAAGAAGTCTACGTCTGTCAACCCCCAGGTTTTGAAGACCCTCATCATCCCAACAAATACTACAAATTGGATAAGGCTCTCTATGGACTTCATCAAGCTCCTCGAGCTTGGTATGAGACCTTATCGTCATATTTGCTACAGAATGGGTACACCAGAGGGAAGATTGACATGACTCTGTTCACCAAAGAAGTCAACAAACATTCTATCCTTGTTCAAATTTATGTTGACGATATTATCTTTGGCTCCACTGATGAAAATTTATGCAGGGAATTTGAAAGCACTATGAAGTCTCAATTTGAAATGAGCATGATGGGCGAATTATCGTTTTTCTTAGGCTTGGAAGTTCAGCAGAAAGAAGATGGAATTCTCATCCATCAAGCCAAGTATACAAAAGACATTCTGGCAAAATACAACATGACCGACTGCAAGCCGTCCAATACTCCTTTTGCGGCCCAAACAACACTTGTACCAGATCTTCAGGGCCTTTCAGTGAATCCTCACACTTATCGATCAATGATTGGCTCACTGATGTATCTAACAGCTAGCAGACCAGATATCATGTGGGCAGTTAGATGCTACGCGCGTTTTCAGTCCAATCCCAAGCAATCGCATGAAACTGCAGTGAAAAGAGTCTTCTACTACCTCAAAGGAACACCAAAACTTGGTTTATGGTATCCTAAGAGTGATAATTTTGATCTAATCACCTACTCTGATAGTGATCATGCAGGTTGTAGGATTGACAGAAAATCTGTCTCTGGTGGTTGTCAATTTCTGGGTAAAAGGCTAGTGTCTTGGCAGAGCAAGAAGCAGACTACAGTGTCCATCTCCACTGCTCAAGCTGAATACACAACTGCATCCAGTTGTTGTTGTCAGGTGTTATGGATCCAAAATCAGCTTTTGGACTACGGTTTGAACGTCATGCATACACCTATTTTTATTGATAATGATGCCTGTCGTGACATTGTGAAGAATCCAATTGATCATTCTAAAACCAAACATATTGAAATTCGGATTCATTCCATTCGCGATGCTCATGACAAAGGATATATACAGGTGTTGCCAATAGATACTGCTGATCAAAAGGCAGATATCTTTACAAAAGCTTTTGACAAAACCCGTTTTCATCAGTTGGTTACATGGCTTGAGATGATAAATTTTGAATAAAAAAAAACAAAAAAAAAACTTTACTTGTGCATATTTTATAGAAAAATCTTCTTTTTACTTAAAACAAGATTTTTGGGGGAGAAAGTAAAACTAGTCCACCCCTAATGCAAAATTACTTCAGGAAATGATAGGAACTAATCATATCTTGTCAGCATGTGAATAGGACCCAGAGGATGTTGTGGCCTCAAGCAACGATGTGTCGGTAGATTCAGCCTGGAATCAAGTAAACTGCTAATAGGTGATTAACAATGAAGATCTACACAGAAAGCTGGATTCCCACTGTGCTATAGGTCTGCACAAGCTGAGTCCGGTCATACACAGGTTGAGAAATTAAAAGACACAGAAAATTTTGTGCATAGGTAAATCAAAACACACCTAAGAGTGCAAGCTACCAATGCGGGGCTAAGAAAAAGAAAATTTTTGTAACTGAGCAGCAAGAGACACGCAATGTTAGTGACGTGCAAACATATCTAGATAGCTCACCAAACGATCAGATGATCATCTTCTCTGCTTATGGTAACATAGACCTGAAGCTCTCATAATCTGGTCAAGATAATGATCATCTTCTTTGCTTATGGTAACATAGACCTGAAGCTCTCATCATTATTTTTCAATAAACCTTGAGGATCGGTAGGCCAATACCTAACACACTGTGGGGTCTATAAAATTTTCGTCAATATTACCGAAGAAGATGATAAACAACATCACCAAACACATGTTGAAAGAGAAAAGGCATGGATTTAAGTGGACAAGCATACCGACAATTGTTCTTAGGCTGCAGCTATCCAACGGGAAGTTGAAACGGGCTCTGGCAGGTATGGTTAGTATGATCTTGAATGCAGAAGGTGAGATCTGGTAAAACCCCACATACTAAAATGGATTTGGGCCTTTAAACTCTTATCGGGCCAAAATATGGGCCATGCGTACTTAATTGGGCCCCTGCGCACTTGACTCAAGTGTGCAGGCCCACTTGGTCACTGTATATATATTCTGTAATTTTTTTAAACAGTTTTATCCTAACCCTAATTTACCCTAACCACATCTGATCATCATCATCGTTCATCATCATCATCGTTCATCATCATCATCATTATCCCCAAAATTCCTATTATCACATCCTAATCAACCCTTAATCACATCCTTTTTCTTCTTCTTGTTGATTTCTATTCGTGATAAGGTAGTTGATATATACTAATTATCTTTCATTTGTGATTACAGGGCCTAAAAGCATGATTAAGATGCATCTGTTGGGCATTTAGTTGTTTCATTGGGTTTTTAACTTATGAAGATTGCGCACTTAAGGATGAACAAGTGCGCACTTGTCTCATGGAGACTGCGCACTTGTCTCATACTTATTAAAGCCACAAGAAATCCTAATGACCGGCGTACATAAGTGTGAACTAAAAAATCTTAAACGAAGGTTTAAGTGTCTGCGTACTTATCTAGTACGCAGACTTGACTGTGTTGCCAAGGGGTTACTATGCCCAAATCATGGCCGATCTGCGCACTTGAGTTCTTACCCGGCCATTGCCTGCGCACTAACCTAAGTGCTCAGTCAAGTATGTGCGTACTTGACTGAGTACTTGACTCAATTGACTGTGACTTGGCCTGCGAACTTGTGATCATGCGCACTTGGACTTTAAACAAAATGTGACATTCATCTTGACCATTGAGACACTTGAACGGACTGCGTACTTAAACCCTAACGTTAATGATCTTAAAACTGAAAATCAAATGTATCATGGACACTGATGAAACCAATCCATCAAACCTTAGTCCTATGACTGTTAAAATTACAAAACTTACAAAAAAAATATAATAATAAAATCTGAGTCTAAGTACGTTGTCCG
Source organism: Ambrosia trifida (assembly GCA_028751855.1). Classification (NCBI taxonomy): domain Eukaryota; kingdom Viridiplantae; phylum Streptophyta; class Magnoliopsida; order Asterales; family Asteraceae; genus Ambrosia; species Ambrosia trifida. The sequence goes on along the minus strand of CM054124.1, from coordinate 20,949,856 downwards.
TCTAAGTTTAAGTCTAAGGTCAGTCATTGGTGTCAATTCGTATTCAAGAGATCTAATTGGCTTTTCGTGCTCTTGGTTTAAACAGATGGCACTCGACTCGGATCCGAGAGGCATGCACAATCAGCCGATGAATCTTGAAACTGATGATGTCAAGTTTAAAGACGTAGTGACTTGGATCAGACGCAGCAAAGTCGGATATGCTGTGCAGCACGTTGTACCAGTCTACTGTTCTCACATTGAAGACTTCTGGAGGTCTGCTCGAGTTGAAACTGCTGGAAGAGTCAAGCGAATCAACGCTACAGTCCGAAACAAGGCTGTAGTCATCACTGAAGACACCGTTCGAAACGTGCTGAGACTGCAAGATCAGCCAGGAACTGTCAGATTCATGCCCAAAGCAGATATTCACCAACAGTTCAAGAATTTCGGCTACAAGGGAGATTTTGACAAGAGAGGCGACATCAAGAAAAGCCAGCTAACAAGAGACTGGAGACTAATCAGTCACGTATTTATTATGTCTCTATGTCATAGAAATGGAGGCTACAACGCGCTCAGTGCTGAATGGTCGACCGCAATGATAAAGATCTGCAAGAATGAAGCGTTCAACTTGTCAGGCATGATCTTTGATTACATGGTAAAGAATGCAGAAGCTGGGTCAGGCAAATGGGTTATGTATCCAAGGTTCGTGCAGATGATGATCAACGCACAGCACGAGAATCTGCCCCTCGGTGATCAATACAATTTCACCAGAGGTGCACGATTCTTTACTGAATGCAATACGCCTGACTGGGAACCAATGCTGGAGAATATGTATGCAACCCAGCGATATCCAGTAGTCATGGAGCTGTACAACAAGATCAAGAAGAGAAGGTTAGATGCTACTGAAACTAGACAACAATCCACAGCTGCTTCTGCACCTGGACCATCTGAACCCACTCCTTCTTCAGCTCAGCCAACTGCTGAAGAGATTGCTCGTGAAAAAGCAAGGGGCAAAAGAGTGGCAACTGAACCTGCTCCATCAAAGCCCAGCAAAAGGACGAGGCCAGCTGGTTTATTACAAGAAGGAAGAGAAACATTGACACCTGAAGAGCTTGAAACTGCCGAAGTTCTTCAACAAGTTGCTGAGTTCGAGAGGGCAGCGAGAAAGAAAAGGAGAGAACAGCTACCTCAGTCAGAGATTCCTCGTGTAATGACTGAGGACGATGTCAAGCAACAAGTGATCATGGAATCTCTCTTCGGGGCAGAACAACCAGAACAACCAGGGCCATCCACAGCCGCTGCTTCAGCCCCCAAAGCACCAGCCCAACGATCAGCTGAACCATCCTCCTCAGCTCCTGCTGCACCATGTCGCAAACCGGTGCATCAAGAACTGTATGAGAAGCTAGTGAAAGAGGTTGGAAAAACGGCTGCCAGGGAAATCTGCACTCTGAAGAGTGACGTGCACAACAATCAAGAGCTGAGAAAGAAAGTGAAGAAGCTTAAGCACAAGAACCGGAACATGGAGAAAATCATCAAGGATCAACGATACCTGATCAATTTTCAGAATCAGGTTCAGATGCAAATGTTTGATATGTTCCAAGAGTTCAAGAAGCAGCAAACCGGTGCTACTAACGCTACATTTGATGAGGTTTTTGATTTCGGAAAGTTTCTGGAGGAAGAGAAGGAAAAAGAAAGAGTGGCTGAGGAAAGTGAGGTTGATGAGATCAGTGAAGATGAGATGCCTGATAGGTTTGTGGAGATGGGAATGGATGAAGAGGTTGTTTATGAGACGTCAGATGGGCACAAGTTGGATCCTGAAAGATCAACTTGGTTTCCTAGAAGGCCCATCACCATTCCAGCCATGCATTAAAACATCCATCACACTAGGGAAGCTCACAAGGAGAAGATTATCTCATGGAAGTATGATGAAGAGAAAAGATTGTTTGCCGTGAAGAGAAGAGGGGGAGTGATACAATACTTCAAGGGTCAAAAGGAACTGAAGTCTCTCCCTCGATGGGATATCAGGGAGCTTAGCAGGGCCCCATTCATCAACCGCACCCACGACACCACGGGGTCCATGCTTGAATGGTTTATAAGGAAAGAATGTGACACTGATTTCCAAATCTTCAAGCCGCAAAAACCAAGAAGGAGGATCTCCAAGAAAAGAATTGATCCAGCAACAGGACGTGGCATGATAACTTATGTGATTGACCCTCCTCAGGTCGTCACACGAGTTCCTATTCGATCTGAGCTTCCAGTGATGCTGAGGGACTTTAAGAAGTGGTTTTACGACAGCAACACTCGTGAAGCAGTCATTAAATTGCAGGACGATTCGGAGGCTATGAGGATTTTGGATCCAGTAGATGTGTTTGCACTTAATCTGTCAGATCTGAACATGCTGTTTGCAAATCAGATTAATGTGGGTGCCGGGAACACGTTGTTTGAAGAAGCGGTCTTATTTAGAAGGGCGGTTGATCGGGCAATGAAGCTAAAGCGGGAACTACTTGAGATAGTTGACAGGATCAATGCAGCAGACAAAGAAAAGGAAGATAGAGAGAAAGCTGCTCAAGCTACTGCTGCTGCTGCTGATGCAGATGTTACTCAACCTGAAGTCGAGACTACTTCAGAGGTACAGACAGAAGATCCTGCATCAGTAGCTGATCCAGAAAGACCTGCAACAGAATCTACTCAAGCTCCTCCATTGGTTGAAGAAGATCCAGTCAGGCCCGTCTCTGAAAATGTTAAAAAAAAATTAGGCCCTCGGCGAGATAAAATTTAGGCCCAACCCATCATATCACATATCGAAAAATCCATAATACGAAGACAGCTATAAAATAAATAAAACACAAGTAACGTAGAAAAATGATCCAACCGAATGACAGAACCAAAAGTTGTAGATGAGGAGTCGTAACAAAAACATACTACAATTATCGATGTACATTAATAACTGACTTACGCAAGGCTACTTGTTTTTGACTTATTTTTAACTACATTTATCGGCATCTAACATATTCAGTTAACAAATAATGCTTGATTTTAGCTTTTTGTTTTCCTTTGCAAATTGCAACTCTACAAAATAATCTATAAACAGAAATGAAAAAAAAAACACTTGTGATTATATAGATTAAAACATTTTATATTAATAAATATATAAAAACTTATAATAATAACAATAGACATAAAATCGAAATGAAATTCACTAATGATAATGACGGACAAATTATTGTATTATATATGAATTTTACTTAAAGTAAAAAAATAGTGGTACTTGACTTAAATAATATTTAATTGATAGGATGTGACACTGTGGTAAAAAACAATAAACTATATAGAAAGTATTTTAATTGGGTAATAGGATTTTTGGCCTAATTGACTACAGATTAAATATTTGTATTGTCTTATTTTTCAACCACACATTATCATCATCCTCCTTTTTCATCTCTTTCTATTTACATTTACATTTACAGACTCCGGCAATTTCATTGTATCTCCACCGGTATGCCAGAAAAAAAAACTCAAAAACGCCAACCTCACCCTTCTCTTTGAAACTTTAATCACTTTACGGAGCCAATCTAGAGGGTCAAAACACACAAAAGTTTCTCCCGTCGAGTACTCCGATAAACTACCTTTCAAGTCAACGACTTTTTTAGAGATCATATATAGCACCAGCATAAGATATTTGAGTAAATTACTTGAATGGTCGTATGGTTTGCGCAAGTTTTAACCTTACTACCTAAGTTTCATTAAAGAATGACGTCCCCGGAAGAAGCTTACAGTCACGTCGCCGGAAGAAAATTTGTCGGGCCCTTCTGAGGCTCTAGGCCCTCAGCAATCGCCCACCCTGCCCTTGCCCCTAGCCGGCACTGGATCCAGTCGTACTGTACATTCAAGACCCCCCAGAACAGGTTGAGGGGGAGCAAAGCGAGGTTGAGATTGATTGAAGATGGAAGAACTGGTAGCTGTGGTCTAGGGGGAGTATTGTTGGCTTATTTTGAGACCACAGTTACCAGATTATAGACTTTTGATAGCCAGTTGTATAGTTTGATAGTTGAAGGACTTAGAATGTAATTAAGACAATGTTTAGTAAAGCTAACCCTAGGCTGCGCACTTGTCATACGGGCCCTGCGCACTTGTGTTAAGTGCGCAGGCCCAGGAGATTTCCTATATAAGCTAAGTGTGTGCACAGCTCTAGGGTTGGGGGTTTTGAGATTATCTTTGTAGCACACATGAATAGGTGCGTACTAGTCTGTGTATTCCAAGGTTATTCATCATCAAATCAGAAATGGAATCATCATGTTATTCATTGTGTGTGTCGGTTTTCTTCGTGTTCATCTAGTATCTTTGTTTTTCTGGATTAATCACTTAAAACACCTAACAAATAGGTGTTTCTAAGTGATAACAATCTATTGCATTTCACAAGATCTAGCATTCGGGACTTACACCTTACTCCTTTCTGAGCCCAGATCAGGTCCACCAAAGCCCAACCAAATCTGAGCCCATGCAGACTGGCCCACACTCCATCTCCTCTCTTAAATCTGTATAAAAAAAGGGGGCATGACCAGACTCGTACCCGAGTCTGAACCGGGTGGAGAATCAACAAACATCAGATAACCACCTAGGCTATGGCTCTCCTTGTGTTCCTAACCAAACCTAAATAACTTAACCCATCATTATGTTCTGCACAGTTGACTTTATAAAGTCAACTGCGAGCCCAACCTTCCTAAAACAACACCAAATCACGTTTTGAATTTCAATTCCCTTAGGGAAAGTGTAGACCGACTCATTCTAGCTTAACACTCACGCAAATTTTGATTCAAAACATTCCAATTATAAGCCTAAGACGCGTCTTACATTAAATACCTTGGTCAACTTTCCAATTCATGGTAGAGATCTGTTATTCTATAAATTTGAGACTCCTTTACATCCTTAGTGCACCGATAGACATTCCCTCACCCTTAATTCTCACGCTATTTCATCCTTGGTTCGTAAATTTTGAGTTATTTGACTTCTGTTTTGACTCGCATATTGTGAAGAATCACGAATTGTAAGTCCAAATTTGTTTGATGGTTTTATGATTCGGCTATATACAAGCAATAGCCCCAACATTACAGGGGCTATTGATCACTAATTGTAGTGATTAGATAATTAAGGTTCTTATGATTCAAATTGGGGATAATGTTCTGAATTTACTCGTATAAAATTATTTCTGAAACAGAAAGGAAAAACCACTGATCTAGATCAAGTGGTTGTGTCATATGTTAAGTTGCAAGGGGTCTCGCGTTCGAGCCCCATCCCAAACCTCTTTTCTTCTTTTCTAATCAAATCAAAACATTTAAATAAATAACCTTTATAATTATTTGAAATCCAGAATACTCGTTCTCAGGGTCTAGGCCAGTTGGTCTGGGCTTGTGATTTAAGACACTAATTCGGCCAGGAACTCGGGTTCGAGCCCTGGAACAAACAACCATTTTTTTTTGTTTTCTTTTTATAATTATACTTTATATATTCTTTTAAAAATTGTTTTAAAATACTAAAAGTGCTTTATAAATTCTATAAAAATTATTTTACGTTAATCTCATGACAAAATTTACCATACAAATTTTAGATTTCCAAAAATAATTTATTTAATATATATTATAAATATTGCAAGTTTATTTATTTATAATTTTAAAATTCTATTAAAATATCTAAACGTTCTTATAAATATCCACAAAAATTATTTTAAACTTGTAGGTCCATAAGCATTTCAAAAATAAGTTTTATTTTAGAAAAATTGTTTGTTTCATATTTTTAATTGATTTTTATTATTTTAAATCATAAATAAATCATAATAAATGCACTTTTTCAATATTTTTATACCAAAATTTTACATAAATTATTTTTGTTTATTTAGAACAGAAATATAAATTTTAATTTGAAATTTCTTTAATTTTAATATTTTTAGATATTAAAATTATATCTTTGACAAATAGAAATAAATATAGTAAATATTCAATTTTGAGGAAATATTTTTTTTATACTTAAAACCCTATAACATGACCATCCTTAATCAAAAACCTACAATAGTCTTTTATTTAATTTTTTACCGAATTTCTTCTATTTATTAACAATTTACTTAATTAATAATTAAACAATTACTTATCCCTAAATTAGGAACCCTAGAACTACTTGTTTCCTAGATAACTTAGACTCAAAGTTCATTCCCTTACAAATTATCTAATTCTTTAGGTTAACCCTTTGGAATAACCCTAATTCATATCACGTTGTTCGGTAGAGTTTCAAGTTATTATGCGAAATGTGAGTATTTCCTATCCCCTTTTTGCCTTTATTCATTTTTGGGGTGTTACATGTACACTCATACAAATTATAAATACAAGTTCACATTTTTACAATACAATTCTAGTACTATGTGCATTTGCTTACAAACGTGCTTTATGCTTAGACATTACATGTAGAATACATTTGTAGTTAATGAAATCATTAGCCATGTACAAGCCGACCTTAACATTGGATAGCGCTATTGAATTGACAACCCGCCTAAGTTGATTCTCCCCCTTTTTCATCAAAGAATCTGTGGTCATTGTTAAGTTATTATCCATTTATTGGATAAGTACACCGCCGTTCATTTAGTGCATTATACAGTCACAGGATTGATTTCGCTCATTTGTATGATACATAGTTTACATAATTGCACTGTAGCTTTGCACTTGAATTGTATACCATTTTTCCAACTTACTATATGTATTAAAACTAGGAATGCTCACCAAGATTTCTTATGTTGACAAAACCTATTTTGTACATGTTTTAGGTGCAGTTTGATCTTAGTTCCATAGCATTGGATTTTAGTGCTTGTTTTATTTAAGTTATTTCAAATTTCATGTTTCGTTCAGACTTTTGTATTTTTCCCATTTCATCTATGTAAGACAATTTAAACTATTCAATAATATATTTACATTTTAGTACCATGTGCTTTTGAACAATCGTCACTACGTGACACCTCGATGATTCCGCCATCGGTTGGGGTGTTACACCTAGGAAATGTCAGAAAAGAGCTTGCTGACACCAAGGTTGATTGTGAAAAATTGGTGGAATCTTGTAAAGGGTACCAACTACTGCTTAACAAACAAAGTGCATCAAATGTTAGGTTTGGCATAGGGTACAATCACACTGAAACACCAACTGATTTTTCCCCCAAAACTACTGAAGATGGGAGAAGAATTGTTTCAAATGAAACTTCTAAAAAGAAAGAATGCACATCTTTTCATCAAAACTTTCTAAAAACTGTAAAAGAAAGTTATTCAGAAGTACTGATAAAATCCGACTTTAAGCCATCAGTAGTTTCATCTACATCAGGATTTGAGAACCTGAAAACTACTGATGACCTAAATCAAATCAAAACAGTCAGATGTTTGCCTTTAAATGACAAAGAAAAGGCAAAAGAATGTGAAATCTGTGGTTTGTTTAACCACAAAAGCATAATTTTGTAGGTACAGAAAAGGAATTCAGTATAACAAGAAAAATTTACAACTGGTTGTGGGAAAACAACTAAAAGATGATTTTGAAGAAACCTTTTCTCCTAAGAAACAACAACCAGGCAACACCTTTTCTCAGAAAAAGATGAAATCTCAACAACAGTCTTTTTCTCAAAATTCTCTTTCAGTAGTTAGACCTACATCATCAGCAGTTTCACAAACTGCTGAGATTAAAGATCTCATGTATATGGTACAACTACTGATGACCAAGGTTGATGTGGTCCTCAAAAGGATACCACCATTGCCCTTAATGAAAAATCCATTGCCAAAAAGACATGGATTCCTCAACCTGGTCAAGAACAAACTGTTAATGTTCTCAAGAGCAAACCTAAAGCCAAACTGGCTTGGGTTCCCAAATCTATCTAATTTGCTACTTTGTGCAGAGAGTCTCCATAGGCTTAAATAGCATTTGGTATGTTGACAGTGAAGGCTCAATGCACATGACAGGATGCAGATACCTAATAAACAATTTTATCAGTCAAAGAGAAGGATCTGTATTCTTTGGGAACAATGCTAAGGGATATGTGCTAGGACATGGCAATGTCTCTTCTGGCAAAATACAGTTTGACAAGGTTAATCTGGTTGAAAACCTTGAGTACAACTTGTTGAGTGTGTCACAAATGTGTGATAAAGGATATTCTTCCCTTTTTCACAAAGACAGCATGCAAGATCATATCACCAGAAGGCCAGAAGTTGATAGAGAAGATCTTTGAAGATCATACTTTGTTGATAGCCAAACGATGTGGCAATGTCTATGCAGTGGACATTGAAAAGGACAAAGTACTGAACAACACTGCCTGTTTCTTCTCAAGAGCATCAACTTCAGAGACTGATCTCTGGCACAGGAGACTTGGCCATGTGAACTTTAAAACCATAAATAAAGTCACAAAAATGGGCTTGGTCAGAGGTCTACCCTTGAAAGTATACAAGTGTCAAGAACACTGTGTATCCTGTTTAAAGGGAAAGCAGCATAAGTCCTCCTATAAGTCTATTGAAGAATCAAAAACAACTGCATGTCTTCAACTACTCCATATGGACTTATTTGGGCCAGTAAAAATCATGAGCCTTGGTAAGAAGAAGTACTGCTTAGTCATCATTGATGACTATTCAAGATTCACATGGGTGTTCTTCTTATTTTCCATGGATGAGGCAGCTGAAATCATCAAGTTCTTTATTCTACAAGTAGAGAAACAATACTCTTTATCTGTCAAAGCCATTAGAAGTGATAATGGGACAGAGTTCAGGAACAAAACTCTGGATGAATTTTTGTTTGTCTAAAGGGATTATTAGACAATTCAGTGTTCCCAAAACTCCTGAACAAAATGGTGTGGTAGAAAGGAAGAACAGGACATTAATTGAAGCAGCAAGAACCATGTTAGCTGATTCAGGCCTACCATTGTATTTTTGGGCTGAAGCAGTCAACACTGCATGTTATGTTTAGAATAGAGTCCTTGTCAACAGGAGACACTCCAAAACTGCCTATGAAGTTCTTCATGGCATTAAGCCCCTTATCTCCTTTTTCAGGGCTTTTGGATGTCAATGTTTCATTCTAAACATTAAAGACTCTATTTCAAAATTTGCTGCTAAAGTTGATTCAGGTTATTTTCTTGGTTACTCTTCCACTAGAAAAGCCTACAAGGTTTTTAACACAAGAACCAAGATAGTAGAAGAAACACTGAATGTCAAGTTCAATGAGTCAAAACACACTCTTATTCCAGCACATCCTGCTGAACTCTTTGACCTTGACAACTTCCAGTTCGGACCTGAATGTGACACCCGGCAAATTCTGGTTAACAACGTTGTCTAGATGAAAGTCTACCTTAGCGAGTCACGCGTATATTGTACTTAACTGGGTTAGTTAAGTCGTGTTATGGTTCGGGAATTGTTAGTTCAGTATAGAGGATCATCGGATGTTAGTCTAGAGATTCATTAGATGTCAGTCCTTAACCAAGTGTACAAGTGGTGACGATTCGTAGAATCGTCAGAACATAGGGAACATACAAGTCTCGAGTCCCGGGAATTGGTGAACGAGTGTGAATGTGTTTATTTGCAAGTATTATGTGTTTACAATCATTATGTGACTTGTCGGTATGTGAATATGTGTTAACATATGTTAAAACGGAGTTTAACACGCAAAATACACGGAACCAGCCCCTATAGGTGATTAGGGGAGGCTAATCGCCTATAGGGGAGGCGATTGGGCCTCATTGGAGGCAAGTAGCATGCTAATCGCATGCTCTAGGGGGCGATTAGCCCCTAAATGCATGTAATGTCATGCGATTAGCAATGCTAATCGCGTATAGCTGCTGCACAATCGCGTGTTACGTGCTGGACGACTAAAAACGACTATAAATACAATGCTTGACCTCCTAAACTTCATAATATCAACCCTAGTCGTCCCATAACCCGCCCCAACACACACACAACCTCTGGAACACGATTTTGGATCAAAACACAAGGTTTCAAGCCTATTTCATCATTCTATCACAAATCTAAGGTGTGATTTTCATCCATGCAACCTTATTTAACATTTTCATTGAATCCCTAATGGTCCAGACCTGTTTTAAAACGAATAAGCTTTTGGAAAATCATTAATAAGTATGGTTAATTGGATTTTAAATAGCATGCATGATGTATGTGGGTTTTCAATTAAAAGCTAGGGTTTTTGTGATTCAAGATGGATGATTAACATGTTATTAGGTTAGTTTCAGATTAATAATGATGGCATGATGATGAGATCTGAGTTATTGTTAATTAGGGTTATGGTTTTGCATGCTAATGTGATGTTTCATGTTATGCGTATTGTCTTTAAGATACATGATTGCATTCAGGGCTGATAGATCGAGGTTAAACGAAGGATTTTGATGGAAATATGTTTGATATAGTTGTTTGGATGATATTTGATGTTTACACACGTTCTGGGATTGATTTGGAGTGTTAAACGCACGAAAAACCGGAACAGCCATGTTGCAGGCGAGTAGCAACCCTAATTGCCTATACTATAGGCGATTAGGAGGCTAATCGCCTGATATGGTACCCTAATCGCCTATAGTATAGGCGAGTAGGGGCTAATTGCCTTCGTTGCATGTCTTATGACCTAATTGCTAGTGAAATGCATGTCTTATGACCTAATTGCTAGTAAATGCATGTCTTATGACCTAATTGCTAGTGAAATACATGTCTTATGACCTAATTGCTAGTAAGTGCATGTCTTATGACCTAATTGCCTATAGTATAGGCAATTAGCATTCCTAAATGCCTGTTGACTTTCATAATCGCTAGTTGACTTTTCCTAATCGCATGAACTGCTACTGTAAGTATATTTTGACATTCCGAGACCCGATTTGACACCTAGGAACATGCTAGGAACCCCGTAACATATCTAATAACTTGGTAACATATGTTCGGACTTATTTACGTGATACTTGAACTACGTGCTGTAACTTGTTGGACGTTAACGTATGTTAAGTGTGATTATATGATTGTATGTTTGAGAGTGTAAGCATAACACGGGGAGTCTCGGGTCACCAATGGGATGTCGAGTCTTGTACTTTGGGTTAATTTAACAGTCACGGTTTTTTCAAACGAACTTGGTTATGGTCTGGACATCTAGGGACTAACTAACCTGCGGGTTATTAGTCTAAGTACTTGTAACTGTCATATGTTAGGTCGCCGCTTTACGGGACTAGCATAGCTTGCTGAGTTTATTCGTATTACGAAGTAACGCAACCTAAGGTGAGTTTACGGCCCCTCTTTTAACTGGTTTCACTTTTCGGGGGAGAAAACATGTGTTAAAACTTATGTTTGGTAACTACTATCATACTATGGGTTCTATGGTTTACTATACGATCTTTGGAAGTCCCGGGGGGAACCATGAATGTGCGGGTTAGCACAACGGGGAAATGTGAATAGCGCTATTGGGAGTGACCAACCCCGCTCGTCGGCTTGGAGGGCCGGGCGAGTGCATATTGTCTCAAACAGGAACAACAGGTTTACTATTCGGGCATGACATCTGGTTTGCGAGTTATTAATGGTTTTCCAATCGTAGTAGTAACAAAACATACGCCTAGCTAGCGTACTTTGGTTTTCGATTTGTTATAGTATGGACAGGTTGAACTTGGTACTGTGATTACAAAACCTGTAAACTCACCAGCATTTTTGTGCTGACGTATTCTCTTACATGTTTTCTCAGGTCGCTAAGGTAGCACAATGGAACTAGGGCGCACGCGTCTGCACGGCGTCTAGTTAGGATTGCATGGTTTTCAAACGTTGAACACTTGGTTTATTTTGGATTATGTTTTGAATAAGCTTCCGCTGTAATTGGGGATTTTTAAACTACGTTTTTGAAATTGCATATGTTCATTTAGACTTGTTTATTGTGATCGTTGGTTTGGATCCTGGTTTGTCATGCGCCTCGCGGTAAAACTCCGCAAGTGGATTTTGAGGGTGTGACACTGAAAAGACTGTTACTTCATCTAAACCTACTTATTATTGTGATCAGAGGTTTGATGATGAGGATCCAGCACCATGGACTCCTAATACAGTCATTAAGTCAACTTTCAAACCATCAAAAGTTTCACAAACTTATGATTCAACAACTGCTGATGTACAAACTCAAACATCTGTTTCAGCTCCTACAACTACTGAAGATGGTCAAACAGCTGAACCAGACATTATAAACCTCAGTGGTTTGTTTGAGAAGTACAATAGCCACCTACACCTGTCAGTGGTTTACAACAACTGATTGAACACAAAGATCATCCATTGGATCAAATCATGGGTGATATTGCAACAGGGGTACTCACAAGAAACCAGCTTTCCAACTTTTGCTTTCTCTCAGCATTAATTTCTCAATTGGAACCTAAGAAGTACCAAGAAGCCCTCAAAGACAACAATTGGGTGCAAGCTATTCAAGATGAGTTGCTCCAATTCAAGAAGCAACAGGTTTGGGAAATCTGTCCCTTACCATCAAACAAGCTACCAATTGGCACAAGATGGGTTTTCAGGAATAAACAAGATGAGGCTGGTATGATTATTAAGAACAAGGCAAGACTGGTGGTACAAGGTTATTCTCAATAAGAGGGAATTGATTATGATGAAACCTTTGCTCCAGTTACAAGACTTGAAGCCATCAGGTTATTTCTGGCTTATGCTATTTCCAACAAAATTAAAGTTTTTCAAATGGATGTTAGAAGTGCATTTTTGTATGGAAAGATCAAAGAGGAAGTGTATGTCTGTCAGCCACCTGGGTTTGAGGATCCTTCTCATCCTGAGTGGGTGTACAAGCTTGACAAAGCTCTTTATGGGCTAAAGCAGGCTCCATGAGCCTGGTATGAAACACTTTCCAACTTTTCGCTCAAAAATAACTTTACAAGAGGCTCCATTGATAAAACTCATTTCATTAAACATGTTGGAAATCATGTCTTACTTGTTCAAATTTATGTTGATGATAGCATATTTGGTTCAACAAACCAAAACTGTGTGATGAATTTAATAAACTCATGCAATCAAAATTTGAGATGAGTACAATGGGATAACTGCAGTACTTTTTAGGACTGCAGATTAAACAACAAACAAATGGAACTTTTATACATCAATCTAAATAAGTTAAAGAATTATTGAACAAATTTTCATTACAAGTCTGTAAATCATGTTCCACTCCCATGACACCAACCACACAAGTTGAACCACATGATCAGGGAAAACAGGTTGATCAAACCATGTACAGATGTATGATAGGTTCTCTTTTGTATCTAACTGCTTCTAGACCAGATATTATGTTTTCAACATGTGTCTGTGCTAGATATCAATCAGCTCCTAGGGAATCACACCTAATTGCAGTCAAAAGAATATTCAGATATCTGAAAGGAACTCCTACACTTGGAATTTTGTATCCTGCTTCTAGCAATACCAAGTTATCAGCTTATTCATATAGTGACTATGTAGGGTGCAAAATGTCAAGAAAATCAACATCTGGTGGTTGTCAATTCTTGGGAAACTGTCTAGTGTCTTGGCAATCAAAGAAGCAAACATCTGTTGCAACTTCAACTGCTGAAGCTGAATACATTGCAGCTGCAAGTTGTACATCACAGATACAATGGCTCCAATATCAACTTCTTGATTATGGAATCAAAGAGACCAAGACACCATTGCTTGTAGACAGTAAATCTGCTATTAGCATCATTCAAAATCCTATTCAGTTCTTAAAGACTAAACATATTGAAATCAAGTATCATTTTATAAGGGATTGCTATGAAAAAGGCAAGATTGAAGTGAAGCATGTGACAACAGCTAATCAAATAGCTGACATATTCACTAAACCCCTTGACACATCAACATTTCAGAAGTTAGTATCCATGCTTGGGACGCTGAATTTGTAAGTGTTTCTTTTACTTTTCTGCACCTATTTCATTTTTCACTTAAATCTGTTTTATTTTAAAACTTCTGAAAAACAAAAAGAGAGAAACTACTGATGTACAAAACATCAGTATGGGAATATTTTATGAAAAATGATTAACTTCTGATAAAATAAACTTCAGAAGTTATGAATAAAGTGTTTATAAACATTCTCATCAGTTGTTAACAAACTACTAAAGAGAAAATGGGAACTACTGATGAAAGTTGTTCTTCATCAGCAGTTTTGTCATTAAGGGTAAATCAGACATTTCGCACTTTAGAAGTTTGACCTAAGGCAGTTATAAACTTCTGATAAACACCTTTTCCTACACTTATCCTTTCAAAAAGCAAAATTCCGTCCTTCTCTCTCAAAAACACTCTCAAACCCTTAACCTGCAAGCAAAAACACCGTTCGATCCACCCATACACAAACCACATGGCACTTACACTTTAACAGGGACACAATCAAAGAGGCTACTTTGAGAAACATGAAGCCTGGTCCCAATACGACGAAATCATTGATTTAGTCGTCAAATCCCAATCCTTCACTGCCTTCACCGTTGATCCTCCAATCCATACTGAAACTCTCAATGAGTTCTGGGCGAATGCAGAGACGGTGACCGTGAATGATCAAGTGATTTCCCTCAAATCAACCATACAAGGGAAAACAATGGCAATCAAACCAGCAACTTTGGGAATTAGACTGGGTCTAGTTGATGTGGATGCACCAGATCAATTTCCAAACTTTGAAATTCATTTGACCATGACAGAATGTGGTTACCAAGGTACTCTCTCACATGCTACTATTTTTAAGAAATATTTTGAACCAAAATACAAACTTTTGTTTAATTACATAATCATGTGCCTGAGTCCAAAAACTGGATCTTATGATTAGATGCCCTCTACTTTTCAACCAATTTTTCATTCCATTGTGAATGAAACAAAATTCGGGGCATCAACACTTTTCTTTAATGAGTTGGTGTTACATCACCAAATTCTAAAAAGAAGTTTTTGTTGTATCAAAGATTCATCATGCATTGCATAATCAAAGAACTTGGAGATGGGGTGCTTGTGGGTAAAACAACTGTTTTAAACCCTTTAACCTCACAAGCATACTCAAGGCATAACCAACCGGCTGCTTGGCCAGAAGATGACCAAGGGGAACCAGAAACAGTCCCCATGGAACCCTCATCTTCCAAACCCTCACCCAAAAAGGCCAAGAAAATAAAACAACAAAAACCAAAACCCACCAGCCTTAAAAGAAAGGCAGTTCAGGAAGTTGAGATGCCTGAACCTGCCAATGTGCAATCTGCTCTTGATAAAGATGTGACTGAAACATCCTCTCAGTCTCATCCATCTCAAACCCCTCCAAGAGCCCCAATTACCATTCTTTTCAAAAGAAAGAAATTCAAGAAAACCATAACTACTCACCCTTCTTTTGAAACTGCTAAAACACTACCCCAAACTACTGAACCAGAACCATCAACCATTGAAATAGCCAAACTTCTCTCGAGCTAAAAGAGACCATCCCATTAGAACATGTCAGTCCCCAACAACCACATCAAACAGGGGACATACAATCAGACCTTGACATGAATGTGGATGTCCATAGCCCTAACCCAAGAGATGAAGATGAACCAGGGTCTCTAAGCCCAAACTTAGAGACCTTAGGTACATTTGAGGCTGCTACTACTCATTTACCACCAAGTGGTGGACCTGAGGACAGAAGTAACATAGCTAAGAACTCACTTGTGGAAACTACTTATGAAGGCTTAATGCCTGAGGTAGGAAATCCTCTGAACCAAGAACAAGAGGTTCATGAGACAACTGGGTTGGGCCCAGCTCATGATATAACTGATATTGTCCTCATTGAGGATATCATCAGGGATTCAGATGATTCCATTAATTTGGATGATGATTCACACTCCACTAAACATGAATTGACGGCTGCTAGTGAAGGTCCTGCACCTGGTGTCTCTAAGCTCAAAGAGCTGGTCACACCAGATAAGGTTAAAGTCCACTTGATCTCTGATTCCCCTAAAGTGGCATCTTCAGTACATCCTGAAGATCACCCAAAAACTCACCCCACACTAAAAATGCCTACCCAATTCCCTGGGTCTTCAAGCATAGATCTGAACCTCCTATGCAACCCAGATGGGGCCCTATACCAGATGATGAACACCCTAATAGCCAATCACCTCAAATCTTTCACAACTACTTGGGAGTTGAAAACCACAACTCAATTTGAGGTGATAAACAAAAAACTTGGTGAGTTGTCCAACAAAATTGACAACAACTCAAGACAGCTTGCTGAACTCTCTGGTAGAACTTCTCAACCTGGCAGGCTTCCAGAAGTGGATGAAGCCAAAAAGGGGGAAAAGATTAAGGAACCAAAGGAGTCACTGGAAGTCAGGATAAAGGCAAGAGTGGCTCTACAAAAACAACAACTGCTAGAAAAAGCCAAGAAACAAAAAGAAAATCAAGAAAGGCTTGTTTCTAGAACTAAAGTTGAAGCTGAAACTTCCCAAGGTCATAATGAAGAAACTGCTGAAGACTCTAAAAGCACTGAATACAATCCTTCAGTAGTTGATACTTCTATCAACACTTCAGTAGTTAACACTTCCATCTTACAAACAACTGAAAAGCCTTCCAAACCAACTGAACAACAACCAACTCCTATTCCAAGGCCTATAACAACTCAAATGACTGTACTAAGCCCTTCTCCAATTTCAATGTCCAAAGAATTACTAGAGAATAGCATAATTGCAGCCCAAAGAAAGGCTAAGGAAGATGAGATCTGGAACAACCTGGAAGCAAGGGAAGACTTGAGCTTAAATGAAAAGCTTCAAGCTTATGAAGCAGAGTTGAATAGACAAGCTGAAATAGAAAGAGTTGCTGAAGAAGACAAAAGACAACAATTGGTGTCTTTTATTACAAAGAACAGCAAGACAAAAGCCTATTCACTCAAAGGGCTCTCAATGGATGAGCTAACAAGAAAAGCTCAACTTATTGCTGACAAGACTGCAACAGAGAAGGATAGAAAAGCAAAGAGAGCAGAAATAATTGAAGAACTGGTAGCCAATGACTATGGTTCAAAAGCCTCAGTGTCAAAATGGAGAGAAGACAAACTACTGGACACATACAAAAGATACAAGGCTGGCAAGGCTGCAAATCCAGAGAAGTACAAAACTTTTGAAGTATCAACTTCAGTAGTTAGAACTTCTAGTGTTAAATAAAGACCTGCTAACGAAAGAAAGCCAGAGGACAATACAAAGACTGATTTCAAGATGATGCTACTAGAAGGCAACACAGTTGTACAAGGAGACTTTGATTTGAAGAAAAGCCTCTGATAACACAGTTCAGGGATCCTTCAACATTTGTTTACCAAATCCAAAAGACTGTAACTGACAAACTGCACACAAAGGTAATTACTGAACATCACTTACCTACTTTTAAATTACCCGATGTGGTGCAAATAGAAGACAGAAGTGAATCCCACCTAAGAGTCACTGAAGTAGAGAACATCCAACACTCAGGAACATCCCAGGGATCCAACATGGTACCTTATAGGGGTGAGCATATTTCGGGTAACCCGACCAAAACCGAAAACCCGAACCGGATATACCCGAAACCCGGCCCGAATTGTAGTTGTTCGGGTAGTCTTCGGTTCGAATATTCTGCAGCAATCGGGTTCGGTCCGGTTCTCGGTTCTTACCTGAGAAAACTCGAATAAAAGTGGACCGACCCGAAAAAGAAAAGCATGTGTACATCTGTTGGTTCTAAGACTCAAGTGAGAGGAGAAATGAGTTTTGATATATAGACGGATGGGTTTATGACATCAGCTATGGTGGAGCAAAGGTCACTCGAGTAAGAACTGGGGAGGATTTGGGAAAAATGGTAAGAAGATGGGTGATGGAACGGTGGATTTCTCTTTCTTCTTTTTGCAGAGTTTTAATTTACTAGAAAACAACACTTTTAGTTTTCCAATGTAAGGTTTAATTTTTAATTATATTATATTATATTATATTAAAAAAATTCAAAAGTGAAAATGCATGACGTGCCTGTTTGTCTACCATAAAAAATAAAAACCCAACTTGCAAAGCAAATACTTGACAGTTACCTAAATTTTTTATTGTGAAGAAAAGCTCAAGTTTCACCATATCACCATGATTCTCAAATCTCTTTCATGGCCACTATAGTTTGTAACCTTACTCTATTCTTAGAAAATGATTTTGACTTTTGACGCGACTCTTAAGGATTTTTTCTATGTTTTAACAAGAACCTGGAATGAAGACGATGATACGTGGAACGAAGATGAAGCTTTGACAATCGGTCTCGGGTATTGATTGTAGACCGACGACCCGATTGCATCGGAACCGATACCCGACTTTCACCATAGGGTCTGTTCTTCGGTCCTTGATCTTTAACAAAATCGGTTATCGGGTCGGTCCGGGTTTTAGTCGGGTCGGGTCGGTTATTGCAAAAAGCTCACCCCTAGTACCTTATACTTCAGATTTTGACAGATCTAAAGTACTGATCATCGGATGGTCCTTTACTGATTACAACTCAGTATTGGTGACAAGAAGAGATCTTACAAGCAAGGCCTTCAAATCCATGAATGAACGGAGAAATCTATCAACACAAGACTTGCTTACAATTCAACATCTAGAACCTTAACAAGGATCTCTCACTGATGAACAGCTGAATCAATTGAAGAATTCCATGTTCAAAGAAATATGGAAGATAGTTGAAGAAAGAAGAATAAAGCAATAAGGAATTAGATAAGGTTTTGGCTTCATCAATCCAGGGGGAGATTGTTAGGACAAAAAGGATTGAGGAAACCACTTTTGCATACCTTAGTCTAATTCATTCTTCTACAAATTATTCTTAGTATAGAACTACTGAAGAAAGAAGACACAAGTACAGAAGAAGGATTCAACAAGTACTGAAGAAGATAGATCAGAAGATCTGAAGTCAAACCAGACAAGTCTACTGAAGAACTACTGAAGACAAACTACTCATCAGTAGTTTGTCTTTCATCAGCACTTGTAATAGAATCTTTCCACCGCCTTTATGTTTCAGTAGTTTAATTGTTTATTATTACTTTATCTTTTTGTACAAGTTCCAAGACTGCAACTTGTTGCAGACTTGCTTTTGTATCAAGGTTCATGCATTTGTAAGTCTATAAAAAGATGGGTTCATCCCTCTGTTTTAGACATTGATTTTAATTGAAAACTGAAATCCTTCAAAGCTTATTATTGTTATTTCCATTTCATTAACTGAGAATCTATTTGAGTACTTATTGTCATTCACATTCAATACTTAGATTCTCATTAACTTGTCTTTAGTTTGCAAACATCCAGGGGGATTAATAACTCCTGTTGATAGTGAATCTTTATATACGTATTCCGCTGTGCAAATCTGATTAAACTTGCTAAAACACATCAGTGTTCACAAGCAAGTAAACTGTCAAAGAGCATACTGATCCAACAGTTTGCTTTATGTTAAATTGTGTGCCTATGACTTGTCAAAATCATTAACCTTTGAGGGCCTGACATTTCAATGAATAGTACTATGGTATATACCCCCTTGTTTACTTATGTGTTCGAGTTAAGTCCTTGGTCATTGTTATGTGATTCATTATACTCAAAAATGGTTTTCAAAATGATTGTTTTATTATTGATTCTTGATACTTGATTCTTAGGGTTGATTTTGAATGGATATTACTTATTACATAATTGCAAATGGTACCACACATGAATTGCTAAACACTTTTATTACTATATATTTAATCAAATCAGGGTATGCTCAACAATACATTATATGTGTTGACAAAATTATTTTGTTCATGTTTCAGATTATTTTGAGACGTTTCTTTTAAGCATTTGGATTTATATTTAGGCTTGTCTTCATTGTATTTCAGGTTGACTTGACACTTTAGAATCATTGTATCTTCATATTTCATTTAAATGTAGTAAACTATTTATTCAATATATCAATATTTACACTTTAGTACCATGAGATATTGAACAATCGTCACTACGTGGCACCTCTATGATTCCGCCATCGGTTGGGGTGTTACACGTTGCACAATCAAGGCAATCACACGCTCAACAGAGAGTGATGTGCCGAGAAATTAACACGTTTTACATACTTAATTATCTCCCTTTTTGTACCTTTTTATGCTTTATCTTTTATAAAACATTGTTAAATCGTTCCTTTGAGATAAATGCAGGATATTGAAAGCAAAATGCAAAAAGAAAGGAAAAAGGCACATTTTGAGTGGAGAACAAGCTTCTAGGAGACAAAAGGGTACAAGGTACAACAACCTTGTCTCTCACATGCAAGTTTTGAAGACCAACAAGGAAAACGACACTAAAGACAAGGAATTAGAAACTTTCGAAGCTGTTTCAGATACAGCACGGTCGCGCTCTGACCGTGCACGACCATGCAACTGTTCCGTGTCAACAAGTCAACATTTCCAAGTCAACAGGAGTCAAATATGAGGTTTTCAGATGTGCACAGGCGTGCTCCAGTATACAGCACAGTCGTGCTTTACTCCAACGTGTTCTCCAAGGCAAAAACCGACCAAAACTTACAAGAAGAGTACAAGTTCTGCTAAGCACGGGCGTGCCAACCACCTCAGGGGACAATTCTGCACAAAAGACTCTGCAGCAGTACGCGTTGTCGAGCATGGGCATGCCAGAACGTTGTCGAGGGCATGCTGAAGCTGTTTTGCCTATAAATAGAGGCCTCTACCCCTCATTTTGAACCATCCCTTCACCCATCCATTCCACTAGAGTTCACACACTCTCCAGCCACCTTGAGGGTCTTGCAAGTCACTTTTGGAGCTTGGGATCACTCCATAAAGGCTTGAAGATTGAGAGTTGAGAGAGAGATCACTAGAAATCATTCAAACCACCCTATTTAATCCACTTCACACTCACCACCATGTATTCACCATTGTCTATTGCTTGTGTGATAGTTGTAGAGCCGATGTTGGGCTAGATTATTCGAGTGTTTCTAGGGTGAAGACTTCTTTTGGCATGGATTTATATAGTTTTTGTTAGTTAAGTGGTGTTGTGTTCTTTTTAAATTCTTTTTACTTAGAGTCTTGTTTGGTTAACTAAATAACTAATTGACTAGTCTTTGGTCTTGTGGGTGTCTTGATAGGAAATGGGAAGGATTCATGAGTATACCCATGGTGTGTAAAAACCCATGCACTTGTGAACTTAAAACCCATAAATGGGAAGGACTCATGAGTGTACCCATGGCAGAGTAGGGGAAGTCGTGTCTTTGGGTTCGATACTCAGTACTTGCTGGAAACCTATACTACGCTCGATAGGTACACTTGCCTATCGTGTGGGTTTTAGAATAATTCGCAAATACTGTTTTATTTTATAAATTTAAAACTTGACAAAGTGTTTTAACTTAAAATTTTTGACTTGAAGTCTTTTGGATCAAGTGTTTGGCGCATCCGCCAGGGACTTGTTTCCTTTAAAATAAAAGTCAATTTAAGTCATAAAAACATTTAATCCACACGACATCAGAGAGCAACTGGGCATCCAATTACTACGTATCGACAAAACAACAATACACATGACAATACCAAAGTGGGAAATGATGTGATACCGAAAGGATCACATTTATATAGTTTAATTTGTTATTTTTATTATCCTTTGTATGTAGCTTTGTCCGGAACAAGGTACTCTACCAAGGATTATGGAAGATGCAATTTATATGGTAAAATGGTGATTTTATGAGCACATGGTGGAGACCGCTGAGGAGTATATTCAATTTTGGAGAAAATAAAAGGATTTTATTTAAAGATATTAAGTGATGATGTGAAATAGGGAGAAAATACGAAGACGTGGCCGCGAAAACGGAGGAAAATAGAGTTGAAACGAAAAAGTTTTGAAGAAAACAAGTTTTCTAGCCGTCAAGCCCGCTGTCGGCCACTAGTTTGGGCGTCGACTAACCCAGGCCGTCACCGATGCCCTGCCCACCGTCGGTGACGGCCGGACCTGACCAAACTTGATTTTTTGACCGAAATTAATGAATTTTTAAGTGATTTTATGTCTTCTTTGACCAAGGACTCGGGATGGAACAATTATAAACAAGTTTTGGGGATCTAAAACAACATTTTTCATTCTCAAATCACCATCATATCATCCCATACCATCAAGAACATAAAGATCAATCACCAAAAAAAAAAACCCATTATTCTTTATCATTATCCAAGATCTTCCATGGCTACTTTCTCCATGTTCTTCAACATCATTTAAGCTCCTAAAACCATGCTTGGTTAAGTTCCCTTTCACTTTCGGGTGAAGGATTGTAAGTTTCTAGATTTTTAATATTGATTTGATTGTGTATTTGTAAGGAATAAGTGTTGTACACAATGAAGCATTGATATTAGGTTGAACTTTGTATATGTTTATGTTGTGCTTGAGCCAGGGGATGAATTCCATTAATTAGATTTTAATGTTGGGTTGGACCTTGTGTATGTTTCTTGTATGCTTAAACCATAGAGATGAATATTGGCAATTAAGTTTTGCCTCAACATTATCACTAGACTTGTGAGATAAATCCTAACACTTAAGTTGGGGTATTGGGTTAGACTCATTATATGACTAAAGGTTTTTGTATCCTTGCAAATCTATTTGTAATCGTGACATCATTTGTATGAATTAATTGTTGTGCTTAATTGTCTTGGTATTGGGTTGGACTTATTGCATGTTTAAAGGCCATTGTGTTTTTAAGCTCATAAGATGAATTTTGCTAATTATGCCTTAACCCGACATATAGGATTTGGTATACTAGATAATGAAGCATACTTAGGGCCTAGTAGCTATTTGTTGATGCCTAAGTCTTGATTATTTGTTCTACCGATTCTTACAAGTGAAATTGCAAATCTATCATAATAACTCTTGAATCCTAGTTACTTACATATCCTAGGCTGGGAGTGAATGTTAGTTTGAAATTATTGTTACCTTAGTTATTAGTTAAATCCAATTTCTTCTTCAAAATAAGCAAAGGTAAAAATAGCAAACTTTTTAATAAGCAAACTTCATAATCGTATTGTTTCCTTATTTCAGTTAACAAGTTAGACGAACAAACAACTAGTGTGATGCTAACCACATGCTCCTTGGATTCGATACCCTACTTACCCTAGCTACCTAGGTTATTTAGTTTTGCATGACCCGTAACGATCGGTTCATCAAATGGCGCCGTTGCCGGGGAGCTAGTGCGCTTAGTATTGCATTGCCTGTTGTTTGTTTTTGTATTTAGTTGTTTTAAAAAAAAAAAGATTTCACTTGGATTTTCTAGGGCCTGTGCAGGATCTTTCTTTCACAGGTAAAAGAAGCTCATGTTTTGACCATGTATACGGATTTCTATACATGTAACTTTTGTGGGGATCATCACCACACATGGGGACTTTGTCCAGAGCTTGCAAGGAAAAAGGAAAAAGTAGGCAGTAAGAAGGTATTTAATAGCTTATGAGAGATGGGAGAACACTCTAGTCTTATACTATGTAGAACTTGCCCCTCCTCCAACCCTTCAACACTACCAAACACTAGTAAACGCCGAACATAAGTGGCGACTTTAGGCAAATCAAAGCAGTCTTGACAAGATTATTAGTAGAGTGCACCTTTCTAAAGTCGAACACGAATTAGCACAACCTCATCAATCATGAGAATGTCGGTTAAAATTGTTAAATTTTAAATATGACATTCTAAGCTATGAAAGAAGAAAAGACAATGCTTATCTCACCTTATCACCTCATGAAAAATGTCAAGTAAAACAAGAGTGGATTTTGTCACAAGTTGAGGACGAGGTCGTGGAGATGAATACCGCGCCAATCCCTCAAGTGGTTGAAGATTTAAAGATTGAATCCACAGAGACTGAAGAAGAGGTTCCAAGTCTTCCTACACAAGAAAATGATTGTTTAAATCTCGATGAGGACACGGTATCTCAAGAAGAGCTAGTGAGTTTGGTAACTGTAACACCCCAACCGATGGCGGAAACATCGAGATGACATGTAGTGACGATTGTTCAATAGCTCATGGAGTAAAAGTGTAAATATTGATACATTGATTAAATAGTTTATTACATTAAAATGAAATACAATGATTCTAAATGCCAACTAAACTAAAATACAATGATCCAAAACGTAGGAAAAACATTCCAAAAGCTTTAAAGTTATCTCATAAATAACCCGAATCATGTACGAAAATAGTATATGTCAATACAAAAAGGTATTGGTGAGCATGCCCTGTTTGAATACATATAGTAGAAAAAGAGTTTCACAATTCACGTGTTATACTGCCTACAATTTAGTGTTTAAGCTATGTACAAATGTCACCCAAAATCAAGCCTTAGAGTAGAAATGATATCCAAGAATAATGGGATATCTAGTACATATTTATAGTATTCGCCCAATAGTATGATTATATATAGTAGGCAATAAAAGAATATCGTTCACACATAACAATAACCAAGGACTTAACTCGAACACGTAAGTCAACAAGGGGTATATACCATAGTACTATTTATGGCTATGCTAGGCCCACACCAGGTTAATGATTAAGGTCATAAGTACACACTATTAGCGATCAACAAGTAAAACACATACAAGAATTGCGATTGTAAATAAAGAATAACACAGGATTTAGTGAGCGAAGTAATATGCGTACATGAGTCACCCCAAAAGTGTAAAACATGAAAAAGGAAAAAGATATACTCACCTTAGATGTTATGAACTTGAAAGAACCAACAAGATCAATGAATTATGCTCGAACCTATCTAAGTTAATTTGAGATTAGTATCGTCTTTTATTTTACAGATTGATTGATAGTCAAGGGCCGCGAGCATTATGGTCGTTTAGAATAAAATGTAATATTAGTATCTAAATAGTATAGAAAATTTATCTCAACCGAGATGGTTTACAAATGTTATACACACATCTATATTTATATTAATAACTTACATTCTAGGTTTTATTTAATCCATAAATTTCCTGATTAACGAGCCAGGTATAATATTTGTTTAGTTTTAATAAGTTGGTCATCTTAATTTTAAAAAAATACTAGTATAGCAATAATACCAAAAGAGTATGTAATTCACTAGATATTATATTAAGATGAGTAAAATTGTCTTCATTTATAAGAATCAATCCGGACCTCGGATTAAGTTATACTAAATGATACTATGTAGAATATATTCTTATGAAAATATGACATTCTTGTTGCATAAGCTATTTTAAGTAAAATGAAATTTATTAATAATTTAGGGTATTAAATATGGTGACGATATAATTCAAGAACAAGAAGTCGCTAACAACAACAGAAACGCCGGTCACCTTCTTGTACCCGGTGCCTGCCCGAAAGAAGAAAATGCGTTTGAAGTGTATTTATTTAAACCGTTCGAGTTGCGATGAAATAAACATAGCAAATAACCCAATACGTATATTGTTACCTTAAGCGCAAAAATTACTCAATTGAATGTGTGGTTGTCGACTTGTCCGAGAGGTGGTGGTGGTCGATAGTTCGTACGGAACAATTCATTGGAAAGTCTAGTGTTGGCATGTGATGTACATTGGGGACTCAAGATATGGTAAAACAGTACATTGTGTCGAGAATTGGATTGGTACACTATACACTCAAATCCCTATGGTGTCTTGCTGGTGATGTTGGGGTGATTAGTACCCAACAAACGTGATGAACGGTGTTGTGGCAGTGGTTGACTTGATCGAGATAGCATGGTCATATGTGTGCAGCGAGTAGGACGGAGGTCATGTGGGTGAGGTGTAGTCAGATGATGTGGGTTCAACAGAGAGAGGAGGGCGATGTCGGTTCGGTAAAGATGTCCGGTCGGAGGGTGCAGAAAAGAACCGAGAGGGTGAACACAATGTGGTGTTGGCTACTGTTTGGTGGTGCGGTGTTGTAGCAACCGACTGGTTTTTATTAAAAAACAATGAAGTTGATGAATAATAAATAGCCTTGACTATAATTGAATGATTTGTGGCAATAATATCGGTTGTTTCATTTGCTTTTCCTTGTTCTGTTAATCACAAAAAGTAAAATATGGATATTTCAAATTATGCAAGTGAAGATGGAAAACATTTTTATTTATTTATTTTTTTACGTGAATGTTCAAGTTTTGACTTGCCATAATTTTTTTTATTATTACTATTTAAAAAAAAAATCCTTATTTGATTTAAAATCATAATATCTGTAACTTCTCTCAATTCTCTCTCAATGGGCTCTCACCGGAAACCTATTCCGGTGGAGATTTCGGCAAGAATAACCAAGTTTTTTGTATCGAATCTCCCTGACAGATGTAGTGGTGCTAATTTGGCTAGGGAAGTTAGGAACTTTGGTTCTATCTTTGATATTTATGTGGCTAGAAAAATGAATAAGGAGGGCAAGTGATTCACTTTTGTTTCATTGTTAGATGTCAAGGATCGTGGCGAGATGGAGAAGGTTTTATCTTCCATTCGTCTGGGAGAATATAAACGTAAAGTTAATGTTGCAAGATTTGTCTTGGAGGAAGGAGAAATGAACGAGCAACGATCTTTTTTCCCCAATAATGTAGGAGCGGACAAACAGTTTCGGTCAGATGATGGAGTAAGGAGTCAGAAAGTGTTCCCCTCTAATACCATGTCTTTCAAGGAAGCGTTTTGTGGGGCCTCTAGAGGGAAAAATTGAGATTGATGACTCTATTTGTGCTTTTGAGGATTCGCATGGGAGATCGCTAATTGTAAAACTTTGCTCTCTAGAGGTTCGTAAAAATATTAAGTGGCTGCTGAAGGAGATGGGGTTGGGGGAAGGAGACGTTCAGTGTTTGGGTGGTTTGGTGGTTTTGATTTCTTTCCGTTCGAAGGATCATGCGATTATGGCCAGGGATGAAATTATTAGTAGACCCGAACTGTTCAGTTCGGTGGCTGTTTGGGAAGGTCAAGACGTGTCTTTTGAACATATCGCATGGTTGAAGGTGGTGGGGATTCCGTTGTGCATGGTAGATGACAAAGTTCTGTAGATACACGAAGTGCAACTAATGCTATTGAATTGCTAATACAATTTTGTTTTGCCAATATCGAATGGTCGAAGGTGGAATGAGAATGGTCGAAGGTAGATATTGAAGGTCGAAGGGAGAAGCTCAGAGGTCGAAGGAAGTTTTTGTTATGTATTGTGTTGATTCGCCCAGTTTCTTTGGTCGAACCAGCACATTCGCCATACGTTTGGTCGAATGTGCAGGTCTATATAAAGGCTGAATCAGTTTTTAATGTTAACTTTTGGTCATTTTGTTTCCCTCCTTTGAGTGTGTTCTCTCCCTAGGGTGTTTTTGAGTCTGATCTTATTATATATCATTGTAAACATCAATTTGTAAAGATTATCAACTTGTTTATCAATGAAATGAAAACTTTGAAAGTGATTTGTGTGTTTTGCTGATTATATTATCATTTCGTAATCGATTCAGGGATTCTGCACATGAAATGATATACTTGGTTGATCATAGTCTTTGTTTTGACAATTTGATCCTCACATACAAAGTGGTATCAGAGCCATAAGGATCAAACAACTACGATTTGATAATATCAGAATTGATTTGGACCAAATTTTGATCAAAACTTTTCTGTTTTCAAAGAACAATTGAAATTAATGAATATTGATCGATTTGAACTAGTTTTCATGGTTAAAATCTAAAATTCTCTTTATTAAACTTGTTCCAAATCAAATCCGAAGCAAAATCTGCAAAACATCATCAAATTTCATCAACATTTGAAAATTTGGATCAAAATAACTGATTTTCAAAGAATAACCGTTTTTCAAAATGAAAGGGTCAAACCTAGGGAGAAACGGTCGAGAGTGTGGTTTTTAGGTCGAATCAGGAGTTTTTAGGTCAAACGTGGAAATTATTTCAGTCGAACCTAGAAATTTTTAGTGTGTTGTTGTTCATTCGATCACTTGGTGTACATTCGACCCATCGCGAGGTCGAAAGAGGATTAGTTTGGTCGAAAGTGAGAAGAGTTTGTTATATTCTACCTTCGAGTCTTCAGAAAGGGTCGAACCTGGACATAATTCCACATTCGCCCCCACGATTACTAATAAAAGGTCGAAAGTAGAAACTGTTTGAAAATTTTTCTAATCTTTTCGTGTTTTATACTTTGTAGACGATATGTGGAACTTTCCAACTACACCACAACAACAAGTGACAATGGATCCTTAGTCGGTAGCTGCTCAGAAGACGACTAGTCAATCATCTCAACCAATCAACTATTTGGCGATGACTAGTTCGATGCCACAACAAGTTGCACAATCACCACAACAACCCATGGCTGATTATTGGGAAGCTGCAGCAGCTGCGGTACACTCTCAAACTACCAATGCTATTTCTACGCTAATTCATGACTTATCTTCAGGTAGCAGGAGTCGTCCACCAAAGCTAATGGAAATGGTGGATTATAACCAATGGAAGACCAAGTTCAAGATTCATTTGGAGGGAATGGGAATGGAAGGAACTGAAGCTTGTCAAATGATTGCTAAGGGGTATGTAGCTCCAGTTTTGGAAAACACTGGTGAGCCGATTCCATTAGAGAGCTTAGCTGAGGATGAGAAGAAAAAGTTTGCGGTGGAAAAGAAGGCGTTTTCACAACTATCCCAGGCCATTAACACTGATCTTTTACATCAGTTCGGGTCGTGCACCACTTCGAAGCAACTATGGTATATGCTAAGAAATCGTCATGATGGGAATGAGAAAACAAGGAAGTTGAGAATGGAGGAGTTGAGAAAAGAGTTCGAGAACTTTAGTTATATGGGTAATGAGACGTTGAAGGAGTTGATTCCGAGGTATTGCCATTTGTTGACTGAACTGTCAATTTATGAGATCAACATACCTATGTCGGAGCTGGTGGATAAGTTCGCTGATGCATTACCACCATACTAGAATCAACACATTGAGGTCCTTAAGGAAAAAGATGCATACCAGTATTGGACCATCAATGAATTCATTCAGAAGCTTGAGAATAAAGAGATGGAGAAGAAGAGGAAAGCAAAAGGAGCGCAAGTTCCTCAGAATCCAGAGTTATATCATGGTGGTACATCTTCATCTCTGACTAGTTCAAATTCTAGTAGTTCTGTTGCTCCACACATAGCCTGTGTTTCCAGCATTGTTGAACCAACCAAAACCCCAATAAACTATCTTGCTCAAACCTCATCTTATACACCACCATCATATCCTACCAATTACATCCCACCATTTTCACCAATGCAACAAGCTGCATGCTATTCAGCTAGTTTGAACCAACCTCAACAACAATCTTACATTCCTCAAATGAACCCAACTCATATGAACCAAAGTCAATCAAACCAAAGCCTAATTGTGTTGGAGACATCCAGTTTAAACAATGTCACTGTTGAAGTTGCACAGCAACATGTAGCTTTGGTAACTTCTATGGTCGCTTCATATAATGGGTTGGTAGCTAGTCAAATTGGTAACAACAACTTAACTAGTGAAGACTACGCTCAAATCAACAAGGAGGAGATGGAGCTCATTGACATTCAGTGGGCATTTGCTAGTGTCATGAGACGAGCGACTGAGTTTATAGAAAAGACGAGCAGAACTGATCTTTCTACATCTCCCAACACCACATATGGCTTCAACAAAGCCAAAGTCACATGTTTTAACTGTGGTGGGGAAGGTCACTTCAAAAGAGAATGCACACAGCCAGCACAACAGGGAAACAGGAATCCTTTCAACACTAATTACCAGAACCGTCAATCTCAAAATTAGGTATCTTATCAAAACCAAAACAACTCCAACTACCAACCACAAAATAATTACCAAAATCGACAAAACGCCTCACCAAACAACTCTGTAAGACAAACCACTACACCAAACCAGAACCAAAATCAAACACCACACAATCCAACCAAAACAATCATTCCAATTTCCACACCAAATAGCCAAACTCAACCAGATAACCAGAACCAGGCTTTGGTAATCCAAAAGGATGAAGGATTTGATTAGACTGGTATGTAACTTGGTGTTGAGGAGATCACTGCTGGTAATGTGGCGTGCGTTGCTCAGAAGATAGATTTGGAGGAGCCGGTGTTAGTTGAAGATAATTTGGAGACAAAGAAGATATCTGAGGTGAAGATTGAGGAATTGGGGGAAGAAACTGATGTTTGTGTTGAAGAGAAGTGTGGATTGGTTCTTGCTCAGTCACTGATATTCCTGAACAGTGTGATTCAGTTTATTCTGATTCGGAGAGCGAGTCTGATTCTGAAGCTAGTGTTAACTCACTAGATGATGATATTGAACAACTTCTAGCCGAAGCTGATTTTCTTATGACCCGCAAATCTTGCATAGTGGATGATGCTTTTACCAGAATTGATTATTCTAAATTCTTTGCTGGGAAGGAAGCACACTTTGCTTTGATGGCAATGATAGAGCCTCCAAAACAGGTAAGTTCTGATTCTACTGTAGACATGAACAGTAATAAGTACTGTGGTGCATGTGATAGATTGACAGAGGATAATAAGCAACTCAGAGTTCAGCTCGAGAGTGCTCGAATCAACTGTCAATCGTATCGAAAAGAAGCACATGAATTCAATAAGGTGCTTGATGGTTATAAGAAAGACATTTCTGATCTTAAGAAAACGCTATCTTTAAAACAATTGGCCATTAACAATTACATCAATGAATTGGAAGAAACAAAACTTGAAATGACAACCATCAAGTGCTTTGCTGAGAAAGTCAACAAGAAGCTTGAAAGCTACAAACATATTGCATATGTTGTTGACCATATTATTGAGGAACCTTCACAACCGAGTAGTGCAGACTACAAGGCCGTCCCATCTCCAGTGTTGTTTGAAAATCATAATTTTCATTCAATAACACCGGAGAGTTCAGTTAAGTCTGATTCTGCATCGAATGATGAATCTAACACTTCTAGTGTGGGAGATCCAAATTCCGATGTTAGACCTATTTTGGGACTGAATGATGAGGGTGTGACAGCTGTAACTGATGATTCTGACTCTGAGGATGATAAAACTGAGAAAGTGAGTGATATTCCAATTGAAAATCACATTATCACCAATGAACCGGTGTCACCTTCTCAGATTATTCATCCAATGGCTAACGCTCATCGAGTGAATCAGTCAGTTAAGCAATCTGAAAAGAATGAACAAAGTGACAAACCCATCAAAGTGTTTTATCGAATGGAAGGATCCGATAAGATAATTTCTGACGAGGAATATCCAATTAAGTTTGCCAATTACTCCAAGATTGAGAAAATTTGGCAGGAGAGTACCATTTGGTTCCCAAAACATGAGAGAACAAATGATGTACCTCCAGAGATTTTGAAGAAAATTTATTTGGATGTTCCAAAAGAACCAAAGGTTCATGTCACAGAGTTTATTAAGCCAAAGGAGAAGGCAAATAGTTTTCTTGAGCCGACTTACTCAAAGGACCCAGCTCCTGAGAGTTTAAGAAGAAGGTGTGTGGATGATCAATATCCTATCACTACTTATGCAAAGTCGAATGACAAGAATAACTTTGAGGAATACCGTGCGTGTTTTAAGTGCAGGGAGAGAGGGCATTTACTTGCTCAATTCCCGTACGTTAGGCACAAGAGGCACGAGGTTGAAGTGAAGCAAAAATATCAAAGTCCAGTCGATAATCATTGTTATCCACAAAGACGATTTGTCCCTCAACCAGCACCTTTTTACAACCAAAGCCGTTACTATCAAAAGAGAGATAATCGTCAGATGACATATGATCGTCGTAACCGGATCGCAATGGAAAAACCTTTTAAGAAACCAGTGGTGAACACAACTGTTGAGAAGCAAAAGGTACCATTAAAACCTGCAGTTAAACCAACAGTTGAACCTGTCTCTGTTAAATCAGAGAAGGTAACCAAGAAAGTTTCCTTCAAGAATGAAGTAAAGAAACCGAGTAAGACTCCAAAATCTCAGATCCGGATCTTGAAACGTTCGGAACAATTCTGGTCACCAGTGGGATCTCAAGGTGCTTCGACTTCAAAAGGGCATGAGACGTCTGAGAATGAAAAGGATTTAATTGATCAGAAAAAGATCAATTCAAATTCAAATGATTGTGATAAAGAATCTTTGAAACAAAATGTTTAAAGACCCAAGACCAAGCAGGCTTGGGTCCCCCGAAAGAACTAATCTTTTTACTTGATATGTGCAGGGAGCTTCAGCTGGCCTTGTGAGCATTCTTTGGATTGTTGACAGTGGAGCTTCTGGTCACATGACGGGGGATTTATCGCTGTTGTTCGACATTAGAAACATCAATGGCGGATATGTAGCATTTGCTGGGAACAAAGGAGGATACATTACTATGGAGGGTAGTGTGAGTAATGGTATCGTGAGTTTTGAGAAGATATCGTATGTGAAGCAAATAGACTATAATCTGCTCGGTGTCAGTCAAATCTGTGACAAACAGTTCTCTGTTTTCTTTGATGACAAACCTTGCTACATTCTCAAGCCGGGCTTCATACTTCCAAAAGAGTGGGTAATGCTGAAAGCACCGAGAGTGAATAATCTGTATATTCTCGACATGTCAAAGGCCATGAAAACCCAGGGCCAAGTAACGTGTTTCCTCTCCAAGGCTACTGAAAAAGAATCTATAATGTGGCATAGGAGGATGGGACTTATTCACCTTAGAAAAATGAATCATTTGGTGAAGAATGAACTTGTCGAAGGCGTAAATGTTAAACATTTCCATTTGAACAACAAGTGTATAAGTTGCAAGAAAGGAAAGCAGCACAAGCAATCCCACAAACCAAAGAAAGTCAATGCAGTTGAATTACCACTTGAGCGTTTGCACATGGATCTATTCGGACCGGCCAAGCGTAAAATTCATGCTGGTGAATTGTACTGTCTTGTGGTTACCGATGACTATTCCAGATTTTCGTGGGTTATGTTTTTGCATCATAAAAGCGACACATTTAACAATCTAAAAGTTCTGTTCACTCGATTAGAAAATGTCTATGGTTTGAAGATCAAGAGAATTAGGAGTGATAATGGGACGGAGTTCAAAAATGCACAAATGGATGCTCTTTGTGAAGACAAAGGAATTCACCATGAATATAGTGCTCCGTATACCCCTCAACAGAACGGTGTCGCAGAACGTAAAAACAGGACTCTAATTGAAGCGGCAAGAATAATGCTTGCGGATTCCAACCTTCCAGTCATGTTCTGGAATGAAGCCATTTATGCAGCTTGTTATACTTTGAATCATGTGTTAACAGTTAAGAAGTTTGGCAAAACTTCTTATGAGATGTTGAACAGACGAAAGCCAAACTTAGAGTATCTAGAACCATTTGGAGCACCGTGTACTATGCTTAATCCATGTGAGAAGTTCGCACCAAAATCCGAAGAAGGATTCTTTGTTGGGTATGCAACCCCGCTCAAACGGGTATTCAACAAACGAACTCCTCAGGTAGAGGAGTGGGATAACGTTGAAGTTCAGCGGTATACTCAGAATGTACAAGGTAGCGGTCCAGATTGGATGTTTGATTACAAAGATTTCTTTGAATCATTCAATCTAGATAGCTTGGTTGAAAAGGTGGTATTAAGATTATACTATGAGTGTGAAAACGCAGTGACTTCACCGTTAGTGCGTCCGATCACCGTAATTCCTCAAACAGCTTCTTATGATGCTAATGCTCCTGCAGCTAAAGAAGAAGTGTTCCAGGAAGCTTCCACGACTCTCAATTCATCAGAATCGGAAGATGATGACGATGTCACAAGTGAAGCTGTTCTAGATATTGCCACAGAGACACCTCCAGTGAACCCAAATCCAAATGGTGCTTCATCATCCAACTTGGATAATGATCTGGATTCTACAGAGAATTTGACTACTCAAACGGGAGTACAAGTACCAGATCATCTGGAATCTCGGATACATCGTATTCACCCGCTCGTGCAAGTTATTGGTGATCCTGGAAGCAGCGTTATGACAAGAGGACAACTGAGGAATGCAAACTCACAAGAAAATCTTGGCGCTCTTGCTTTATATGCTAAAATCCAAAAATCAGGTTGTCAGAATGACTGGTCTTTAGCTTGTTATGTTTCGCAGGTTGAGCTGCGGACATACAAGGATGCTCTTTTGGATGACGCTTGGGTAGAAGCAATGTATGAGGAGTTATCAGTTATTGCAATTTCAGAAACTTGGAGTGTGGACACTGACGGATTTACCTCCAGGAAGGAAAAAGATTGGAACCAAATTGGTGTTTTAGTGCAAAAAGGATGACAGAGGAGTGATTGTTAGAAACAAAGCTCGATTGGCCGTACAAGGATTTCATCAAGTGGAAGGAATTGACTATAACGAGATTTATGCACCGGTTGCATACTTAGAAGCTATCCGCATGTTTCTAGCGTTTGCATCTTACAAGAAATTCAAGGTGTATCAAATGGACGTTAAAAGTGCGTTTCTTTATGTTGTGGTCATGGAAGAAGTTTACGTAGGTCAGCCACCAGGCTTTGAGGATCCTATCCACCAGGATAAGGTCTACGTTCTTAACAAAGATCTCTATGGGTTGCACCAGGCTCCATGACAATGGTATGAGGAGCTGAGCACGTATCTTCTATCCAAAGGATTCAAACGAGGTTTGGTAGATTGCACACTGTTCACAAAACGAACAGGAGATGACTTGCTTCTAGTGCAGATTTATGTTGATGACATTATTTTTGGATCTACTAATGAACTTTTGTGCAGAGAATTTGAAAATGTTATGCAGGAAAAGTTCGAAATGAGTGCGATGGGAGAGATGCAGTTTTTCCTAGGCTTACAGGTGGACCAAAGACCAACAGGGATCTTTATTCACCAAACCAAATACTTATCTGAAGTCCTGAGCCGATTCCAGATGGAAGATTCAAAGCCGATGGATACCCCGATACAACCTAATCACGGGATTGGAGTTGACGCTAAGGGGGAGCTGACTGATCCTTTTATATACAGAGCAATCGTCGGATCTCTGATGTACCTCACCACATCTAGACCAAACATAATGTTTGCCACATGTCTCTGTGCACGTTATCAATCGAAGCCAAAACAGAGTCATTTAGCAGCTGTCAAACGAATCCTAAGATATCTGAAGGGTTGTCCGTCGAGAGGACTATGGTACCCTAATGATGATAATTTTGACCTAATTGCTTTTAGTGATGCGGATTGGGGAGGCTGTGATAAAGACAGCAAGTCCACAACGGCTGGATGCCAGTTTATGGGGAGCAGGCTCGTGACCTGGCAATGCAAGAAACAAATTGCAGTCGCCTTATCAACATGTGAAGCAGAATATGTTTCAGCTTCAAGCTGCTGCTCACAAGTTCTGTGGATACAACAACAAATGGTCGACTACGGTTTGCAATTTCTTAAAACCCCTATTTACTGTGATAATGAGGCCGCCATTGCATTAACTAAAGACTTAGTCAATCACTCAAAAGCTAAGCATATCCGGATTAAATACCATATTATCCGTGATTGTTATGCAAAAGAGTTAATTGATATGGTCAAAATCCACACAGATTATCAACGTGCAGATCTTTTTACCAAAGCTTTTGATAAATCAAGATTTTAATATCTGTTAAAAGCAAATGGTATAAAAGAAAAACAAGACTGATCATCACCTCGGTTTATCGCTTTTTAGTTTTAGTTTTTATTGTTTTTCAGAAAAATTCAAAAACCCAAAAATATGTTTTTCATTTTAGGGGGAGTTTATTCTTAGAAAAACCAAAAACATTGAAAAAGTCAAAAAGCCATAAAAAATTAGAAAAACCCAAAATGATTTCCAAGAGAAAATGAGGAAATGATAGTACATCAGTGGGGATCTGACACATACTAAAGAAGTGTACTGCAATATAAGGCGTGTGTTTGAGTCTGTGTGATGTGCTGTTAGGCTTCGTAGACCTATTACTGTGTGCCTGATACATACATATCAAATAAATTTTTATGTGGACGAACTCCTCATGGGCATATGGTCTTAGTACCGTAATTTCGTTTGATAGGGTTTTTGTACAAAATTCGGAGGTTTCGGGTCGTTATGTTATTAGTTATCTGGGGATAGCCTCTCTGATCTTCTGTCGTAAGTCATTACAGACCTAGATCAGACAGGGTATCTTTATAAAAGAGCTTTAAAGCCAAATCCTAAAGTTACCGAATTAAGGAACTTTCAATGTATGACGATAATCAAAGATTATCTAATGCATCGTATCCAATCATTGATGCAAATCATAATTGATATCAGCCCTCAACCTGGTAGAGTGCACAAGTTATTATGTAGCATTGAGTTGCTGACCTGTACACCTTTGTGCCTCATGCCTTGTAAATTACAGATGACGAAAGCGTAATCACACGTTATAATGAGTCTTTGTGCAATTATTCCTTGATACGGGAGTATGTCGTGTGCGTGGGGACCACACACAATTGAGTTTATACTATAAATAGCTGTATCAGTCTAAAGCACTGCACAACAGTCTGCATGTGAGCTTATGTGGACAACAATATCAACAATTGCCGGATCACACATTGTATTTAATGATAATATAAATCAAAAGATCAACGGTGTGATCAGATTTCTCAATATCTGATATGATCCTCTTACCGGAAATCACAAAACATTTACTGCTTTATCTTTACATTTCTGCATTTTACATTTCTCGTCAAAAAAAAATACAAAACTCAAAAAGATTTTAGGTGTGTTTTAACAAAAACTTTCAGAAAATCCAAAAGATTTTACATTTCTACTTTATTTTTGATAACCGATGGTGGTTGATGGTGACTTTCTGAAACTTGATGGACCATTTGAGTTTTGTCATCTTTATATGAGAAATAATGAATATCGGATGCTTAAAAGTTAAGAAAAATATTGAACGGGATTTGATTATGAGATATGGTAAAAAGTTCAAAAATCCCCATTCGCCCCTTCGATGGGTCGAATGTGGAATTTTGCTTTTACATTCGAACTTTCTAAATGGTCGAATGTGAGTGTTCTTATGTCTGTTGCACATTCGAACCATATTTCCTCATTCGAACCTTTAAATAGGGTCGAAAGTGGAAATATCTTCACATTCGCCCGACTAAAAGGGTCGAATGTGGAGCCTATATAACCACTTCTGCACCTTCGATCCCTCATTCGAATTTTTTTCAAAAATCTGAGATTACACCCCCTTGTGGCTCGTTTATTTTAAATCATATCATTGTGCTCCTTGTTCTTTTCTGATCATTTCAAGCCCAAATTTGCAGGTATTAATCCAGTATTCAAGTCAGAATCAGTGATAGTATGTTCGAACTTTATGATTGAATCAAATCATGATTTCTGGACTATAATAGATACAATTTTTGATAGGGATTCAATACTTAAGTGTTTTAGGGGGAGAGGATAACAAAATCAAGGGTTAAAACACATCAGATTGTTGAATTGATCATCAAAACCCTACGAACCCTAGATTTTAGGGAAAAACACTTAATTATTGAACAATAATAACAATTGGTTGTTGATAAAGGTTGATCGGACCTATTAGAAACTTAACAACTCAAAATGGCATGTTAAAACACTCAAAATCAAAATCTGTGATTTTTGAAGATGAACAGCCTGATTCGACCATTTCAAAAGGGTCGAATGTGACTTTTTGGTCGAAGGTGGCCTGTTCAAACGGCCGAAAGTGGACAAACGGTCGAATGTACATTTTAAACCAACTGTTTCACATTCGAACCTTATTTCCACATTCGAACCTCATATTTCCCACATTCGAACCCACATTCGGTCGAATGTGGAATTCCAAAATCAAAATTTTCAAATTTTGTATATTTTGTCCGTTTCTAATGTGTTTTCATGTTTTGTTATTGCAGATTAACAATGTATGAACCTCAAAGTTCTGATATACCAGCAGGTTCATCAGAAAAGGTTGCCGGGAAGAAGCCGGAAGAAGAACTACCATTTGAAGAGGCACATAATTGTTGCGCTTTTCTTGGCGACTTGAAGAAACACACCGAATTCACCGGTATTGTTGACTTTCTGAAGAGGAGTAGAGTTGTTGATGCTATTGCCACTCCTGCTATCATTTATAGAGATCATCAGAAGGAATTCTGGACGAATGCACGAATCGACTTCTGGGATAATGAAACTGCTATTGTTAGCAAGATTCAGGGGGAGTTGGTGATAGTATCTGAAGCTGAAATCAGGAAAGCTTTGAAGTTGAATGATAAGAAGACTGATCCGAGATGCTTATCTTAGATAAAGCAGAGGAAGTGTTTCTTATGGATGAAATATAACGGACCGATCACAGACGGAGCCCTACATAAAGGTAAACTGTGCCCACAGTTTAAATACCTGGCATACGTGATGTTGCATGTCTTTGGGTCTGTGAGTGGAGGATATGACGTGATGAGAAAGAGTATTAGCTCTTTAATGGTTGCCCTAATTCTGAACAAACCATTCAATGTATCTGGAATAATACTTGACCACATGCTTGAACCATTGAGAGGCTTGAAGATTAAGAAGTTTTTACTGTATCCAAGATTCCTGCAGATGATATTCGATCAGAAGTACAAGAAGTTGTGAAAAGATCCTACTCAGATTGTAGTACAAGATCACATAAGTTTGAGCACATTGGTGAGAATGAAAGGATATAAAGGTGTACCTGTGAATGAAAGATCACCTTTGAAGAACTTGTTTGGTCACTTGATCAATCCAGGTTATGAAGATCCAGGAGTTGATAAAGCTAGGAATGCTAACAGTGATTCTGATGAAGATAATCCATTATCTCCTGTTGATCCTGAAGCCAAAAGAAAGAGACAGGTTGTTAATGTTAGTGCGAAGAGTGGTAAAGGAAAGGGTAAGGAAAAAGAAGTTGAAGCAGAACCGCCTAAGAAAATTTCTCGTAGAAAGAAAAGTGTTGCAAAGAAAGGAATACACTTGGTTGATGAAGAGTCTATGGATTCTGAAGAGACTCAGGAGGAAGAGAGATGGGATTCTGCAAATGAGACTGTTAAGACCACCACGCCCAAGGCCACTGTGGCTGGTGAATCTGAGAGTCTGAATCAAACCTTGGAAGAACAGAGGATGAAAAGTCCGATTGTGATGGACGATATTGATGAGAGTCTTGGTTTGGGTTCTGAAGATTTTGGTGGATCGCCAAAGGCTGGAACTCAACAAAAGAACCCAACATACAAGAAGAAAGCTAAGGCTGTTGAAATTGAAAAGCCGATGAAAAGGAGAGCTAAAGGAATTGAAAGTTTAATTGCAAGAAAGAAAGTTCCTGTAATGTCTAGCTCAAAGTCTCCCGTTACATCCCCAGCAGCTAAGAAATAGAAAACATCTGCTGCTGAGCAATCTTATATTCCAACTGATGATTTTAATGCTGTGTTGGATAGAGTCTTAAATAAGTTTAAGAAAAAGACTCCAGTTGCTGAGGCTTCAACTCCTAAGGTTACTGTATCAGGAGATGTGATGGATGCAGTTAATCAGAAGCTGACTGAAATAATGAAAATCATTAACCAGCAACAAGCTGAGACTGAGCAGTTAAGAAAGAATGATAGGAATATGTTGGATGTAGTTGAATCTTCACAGGAGAGTTAGGAAGAGTTAGCAGCTAAGATCAAGTTACTCCAAAAAGAGAATCAAGAGTTGTTATTGCATGAACAGAGAAATACACGAAGAATCATAACTTTACGACTTGAGAACAAGAAGATGAGAACGAACAATAAGAGTATGACAAAACTTATTGATAATTTGTATGAGAGAGCTCCACAATTGAAAGAAGGAGAAGAGGATAAAGAAAGAGAGGAAGAGCTTGTTGATTATGAACCGTCTGAGTCTGAAGAAGAAGATGTTGAAGAACTTGATCAGGATGCCGGTGATGCTCCTGAGAAGAAGAAAGATGGTGAGGATAATGATGGTTCAGGTGATGATTCTGGAGATGGTAATAGCTCTGCTAATGATGATGATGATGATGACGATGATGATAATACTGATCAGTATAAGTATGAAAAGAGAGAATCAGGAAAAGATGCAGGAGAGTCTAGTTCGAAAGCTCCTGGTGGCAATACTGATGATGATGATATATTCTGGAATGAGAAGATCAGATCTTTATCTGAGGAGGATAAGAAGTTATATCGTCAGATGTTAACAAACAAAGTCTGAACGATTGAGATGACAGGAATATTTCCAGAAATATTTGAGTCAGACAACACGAGATTTCAACTTGAGTACAATGATCCTGATCTTGAAGATGGAGAAGTTTCTGCAGCTGTTTCTAAAGAGATACTTGAAGGACTGGCTAAACAGGTTGGGAAATCTCTTGAAGAGTTAATGAGTGAGAATTACATTCCAAATATTCCTGAAAAAGAAGCAGGAAATCACTCTAATGATAGAGATACTCCAGTGTTTGAAGATGTTGAAATTGAGGATATTACAAGTGAGGAATATCCAGAATACTTCAAAAATGATAAGGATTATGGATTTCCTGAATTGTCTGAAGAATTGTTGAGCCAAGCTGAGAAACTTGCTCGTGAGAAAAGCAAGAAGTTCGTTGATGAAGTTTTCAAGAACTCAGATTGTCAGAAGCCGACTGTTGAACAATCTGACGATCTGAAGAACTTGTTAAGGAAGCTGAAAGAGAAAGAAGCCAACCGACCAAAGACTGAAATTCAGGGTGGTTTCTATAAGTTCCATAACGAAGTGTTTAAAGGAAAAGCTCTCGGGTGGAAATATTTGAGTCAGCTAAGGTGTGTTGCTGTGAAGTGGGAAAAAGGAATTCTGTACTTTCACAGATTCCATGACGTAAAGGCAGTACCTTATTGAGCTGTACGCGATATCTGCAGACACACGATTTCAGGAGCTACAGTAAACAACGATGTTGTTGGTTATTTTGCAGATCGCATGGCGAGAGAAAGTAGAATGAAATGGGATGTGTTCACCCCGTAGTATCCTAAAAGGATAGTTCACAAAAAGAAGAAAGATCCGATTACGGGGATGAACAAGGTTACCTTGAAATATGATTCACCGACAGTGTTGAAGCATATACCTTTGATGCCTATTCCACAACACTTTTCGAAAGACTTTATGTGGTGGTATTATGATTGGAAGACGGCAGAGGCTATTATCTTGTTGAAGGATGGTAAGTATGATTTCAAGAAGATACATATCTTTGATCTGATGTGGTTGATAAATTGCTCTCATGAAGATATTATCATGTTGTATTAAAACCCAATATACTGTGAAGAGAAAGACAGTGAACAAACTGCTAAATACTAACGTGTGGTATTTTTATGTTTTGCATGGGATGTTAACGCGTGGTGCGATTATGGTAAGAAGCTGGGGAAGTTTGTTCAAGTTCAAAAGATAGAAAAGAAGAAACCAAAGCAAACTCATGAACCAGTAATGACTAAAGAGCAAAAGAAGTTACTGCACATCAAGTTGATGAATAAGAGAATGGATGAAGATCGAAGGCTGAAGCAATTCAAGCAATAGTCGAGGGGGAGTTTGTAGATACACGAAGTGCGACTAATGCTATTGAATTGCTAATACAATTTTGTTTTGCCAATATCGAATGGTCGAAGGTGGAATGAGAATGGTCGAAGGTAGATAATGAAGGTCGAAGGGAGAAGCTCAGAGGTCGAAGGAAGTTTTTGTTATGTATTGTGTTGATTCGCCCAGTTTGTTTGGTCGAACCTGCACATTCACCCATACGTTTGGTTGAATGTGCAGGTCTATATAAAGGCTAAATCAGTTTTTAATGTTAACTTTTGGTCATTTTGTTTCCCTCCTTTGAGTGTGTTCTCTCCCTGCCCAATCCACATAAGTTTAATCTTTGCAAAGCCAAGTTAGAAGTGCTCAATTAGGGTTAAACTTATAAGGATTACATAAATAGAAGCTTTCAACTCAATATTCTATAGGTTTTTTTCTAACCCTAATTAAAACTCTTTGTACATACTATCATTATTATTCTTGAGCATGTATATCAATGTTGTTGAATCCAAGATTTATTTAAGTGTTGAAGGGTGGTCTAGAGACTCTGGTCCCTGACCCATTCTAACGTGTTCATTGTTTTGTACATCCGAGACAATACGGAGAAGACAAGGTGTAACCTTGTTTATTTTCATCATTGTTGGAGTATATATCTGTATCAGTATTTGCTTCCTCAGTATGATATGTCTCCTTTACTCTTTTTAGGAGATAATGTTGTTTAGTGGTAAAGTTCCACTTGTGTGTCTTTTACGACCCGGGTTTGAGACCATTTTGGCTAAGGAAGAAATGGCCTACAAAAATATCTTATTTCCTTTTGTGGTCCTGCGACCAAGCTTTAGTTTAATAAAAATATTGTATAAAAAGATTGTTGAATATAGAAAGTCATACTTCTTTATAATTTTTTTTTGTTGTCTACATTGGACCTTCAAAATGTGTAAGCTCGCCATGTTCATTATGACAATCGCTACTCTTCGGCGATGATTATATGTTAAATATTCTATCGGCAATATATGTCAGTAATCGAAAGTCGGATTAGCCAAAATTTGATTTTCGTTGGTGCCCATCTTCAATGGTCGGTATCCAAGTGATTTGGACGGTAGTAATGCAAATGATTTGTCGTTAGACCCAGGGGCAGATATAAGTAGACACCAACGGGTTGCGGCGAACTCACTCGGTTTTCAATTTTCAGCAGAAATGTATATAAAAAATGTACTATGAACCCATAAGAAAAATATGGATGAACCCATAGACAAAGCTTATTAGTGGCTCAATGGCACTGTTTTGAAACCCGGACCGGACCGGCCGGTCGAACGGTCGGACCAGGTTCCGGTAGTTGTACCGGTCCGGGTGGGGGTATCAGACCGGATGTGCACCGAACCGGAGGTTGGACCGGTGTGCTGGCGGTCGGACCGGCTGGCCGAGATCGAAGGTCGAACCGGGTAAGTGAATCCTAGCTTCGATTTGCACAGATCTAAGCCATCCTTTCCGATTCACCCTGATCGCACTCATGATACAAGAACAAAACTTGAATGAAAGGCTTTAATAATCAAGTAGCGGTCTTCAATCCATGTGAGTAAGCCTTTTATATCCACCTGCAACTTTCAAGAACCCATGAGGTGGGTGGTACTGGTAGGTGACGGTGGAGCACTCGAGACAAGAGTGTAGATTTCAAGATGTAGAAGACAAGGGAAGGGTGAAGACAAAGTTCAAAAGTTAACCATAGGAAAAAGAAAGTTATAGATTTTTTTATTAGATGGGGCTTTCTATAAAAAGGTATGAGACTTCAAGAGTTAAGTGAAATTGTGAGAAATGGGCTGTAAATGGCCTACTCAAGCAAGTCTGTAATAGAAAAATTGGTATAAATATACTATATTTAAAATTATTTTGACGTGTAGTTTATTTCAAATTAAACTAAGTTTATAAATAAATTATAAATTAATTATGTCGTCTTCCGGTTCTTAAATCCGGTTCGACCGGTCCAACCGGTCCGACCAGTGAACCAGTTAGATGTCCGGTTCATTGTCCGGTCCGGTTATAAAAACATTGCTCAATGGTTAAGCCTTCCACCTTTAAAAAAAAAGGTCTACGGTTTGAACCTTCTTTACACAGATCTTTTTCCTTTTTTTATGATGAAACGCATCCACATTGAAAATTAAGATTTTAACTTTTAACATAACATAAACATTTCATGCTCCCCCATTTTCC
The DNA here is from genome assembly GCA_028751855.1 of Ambrosia trifida. NCBI lineage: Eukaryota > Viridiplantae > Streptophyta > Magnoliopsida > Asterales > Asteraceae > Ambrosia > Ambrosia trifida. Next base: position 20,906,251 of record CM054124.1, on the reverse strand, counting down.
TTTCACAGAATAAACACAAAACATAGAATATTAGAAAAACTCAAACACCCACTGGCCACTTATGTATTCATCATTGAATAAAATGACACTTATGTGTTCACCGGACCGCGTCTCTGTTAATCAATTAATTGACACTTTTGTTTTTAGTGTCAGTATTAAGTGTTTGTAAATAGTATCCAATGCAATGTTTTGCGAAGTGACTTTGCTTAAACTTTTTATGTAATTTCTTTTTCACGTTTTATTTTGAGGTTTAACACTATGTGATAATAGATCTTCAAGTTGAGAAGATACAATAAAGGTAGGTGAAGAGGTAAATGAAATTGCAGAACGTATTTTTACATAACTAATATCCAGATTATGTGGCCTAGTGGTAAAAGGGCCGGTTCTCTCTTTGGGGAAGCCGGGTTTGATTCCCACGGGAGGCATGTGATGGATACCCCCACCCTTGTGGTGGGGTAGGTGGTTGGAAAGTGATGGAGAGAACCTTTACCCTTGTGGTCATGGGTTCGACTCCTGATCCCTCCAGGTTTTACCAGTTCACTACCGTCGTGCCTTCGGGCGGGTTTGTGGGCCGGGTTTTCCCTAGAACAGGAGACGGGTGGGCCGAAGGGCTCTGTCCGTACGGACTAGAGGCCGTCTGGGGCCCCTTTCGGCCATTGGGGGCCGCGTACAGAGTACCCGGCAATACTTTAGTTGATCGTTAAAAAAAAAACATAACTAATAAAATTACATTTGATTATCCAAGGCTTGCTTTATGGTTTTTGGAACTTTTTGTGTTATTGTGAAATTAAGTTTGCATACATTTTAGTAATTTATTGGTTTTACAATAATTGATCACGTTAAGTGGGAAGGAAGAAAGCCTTGAAGAGTTGTACTAAGCATAATTTTCTATCACCTTTGAAAATTTTGAAGGCATTTTTCTTTTGCAAATCTCTTTTTTACCTACATATTAGGATGAGTAGAGTCAAAGGGGTTATTGCATACTAGGTGAGGTGGATAATAGTCAAAATAAAAGATTTTTTATTTTTTTTTATCAAAACTCCTAACTTTGTAGTTGATGACAATAAAGTTTAAAATATGCCTCATTTATCGAGTTCGCTTTAGGGCTCCTTAGAACAATTTGCCAAACTAGCTTTTGAAACTTGTTTGGTCATTGTTTGCTACCATTGACTTGTGAAAGTAGTTTGGTGTTATGCTAATTTGGGTGAAACTTGTTTAGTCATTAGGAAGGGTTTATAACATTAACTTAGGAAACGAGCCGACCCGTATATTCCCAGACCTGACCTAAAAAGTTTGATGGTTAGTTGTGAGAAATCAGACCGCCGGAAAATGGTGAACCCATTGGAAAAAATCATGGATCCGTCACTGGTTAGACCTAACATGAAATCAGTCGCTTGAGAGCTTCAGGCTAGGTTATGGACGAGAAGCTAGGTACGATTTCCGAGCGATTCAAGGAGAGAGCGATGGCAGTGACTTTATCCTAGCTAAGAAAGGTAATCGATCCCAACTTAAACTTTTTACTTGGTAAAGTATAAGGTTCTACCGAAGCAGGGAAGCTCTAGGGTTTTGCTAACCAGTGTGAAGTTGAGTTATATCTTTCCCTAGTTCATGCAAGGCTAACCTTCGGGTTTCTGCTTTCAGGCAAGTCGCTAAGTCGTCTTAATCCAGCGACGAAAACTCCTGCGCTAGGAGAAGCGCTCAATTTTGTCGCTTCGTCGCTCAGTCCGTTGCTTCTTCCTTTCCGGCTCTTTAGACCAATACCAATTCCAGGTGCGTATTCCATTCGTGCATCTGCAGTTTCTTTTTCTTTCTACTTGCTCTGTTCCAGAGCAGTCCTGACTATGGGGTTAGCTACATGGTACAAATTGTTGGGCTATCAAGAAGGCACATGCGCGTAAGTTGGTGGTGGGTGAGATTACATGGTACAAACCCGTGAAACTCTTACTCTGGATGGAAAAAAGAGGTAGAGGTAGGCCGGAACTGACTTAGGAGGAGCGGATTAGTCAGGATTTGCTAGACTTGCATCTTCGAGGACATGGTTAATGATAGGAATTTATAGAGAAGTAGAATTAAAGTTAAAGGCTTTAAGGAGATTTGTCTGATTTCGGCAGTAGTTCTTGTCTTAAGAGCGTAGCCTTATAGCAGATGTCTATAGATGATGCTAGTTGTCACTTTGGTTTTGTATTAGTTTTGTTCCTATTATTACTATTACTATTACTATCACTATCACTATCACTATCACTATCACTATCACTATCACTACTACTACTCGCATTTCGTGATTATGACTTTGGAGCGAGGGTCTCACTGAAAGCGACATTTATATCCCTAGGGATATTGGTAAGATTTACCCACATCCTTCCTCCCCAGACCCTATCGATAGTTTAGCTATAGGTTGAATCTTACTAGGTAAAGTGGTTGTTTTTGTTAAATTTGTTTAATAAAATGCAAATAATAGATTAACTAAACTGAACCAGAATGAGCAATCAAAGTCATGAAGTAACCTCAATATAAATCAATCCTTCTATTTTTTACATATTATATATTTCTTTGATTATATAAAAACTAAATGACTTGGACAAGGATACTAGGATGTATAGTAACGTCACTACGCACTACTCCATGCATAAGGAATCCATTTCATCAGCAAACGTTGTCGTTGTCGACTTAATTGTTATATAAGTAGTGGCTCAACAAAACCTATGACTTCCCCGAATGGATACCGACCTTAATCTCACCTTAAAAATAAAAATAAAAATTGGAAGCCGCTAAAATTGCACATCTACATAATTGTCTGATTGCTTTTTTGTACTATAATCCCACGTTGGACATAAACAAACCTAAGACCATATTGTTTTAACAAGTGTTTAATTGTATATGGAACGCATGAGGCTCAACTTTATATATTCACATTTATTATTTAAAATAAAATTATCGGCAAAAGTACCAACTTCACCATGAGTTTAATTTGTTAATGCCCCCTTTCGATTAAAGGAGAATGCTCAACAAAATATTTTCTCAAGACATCGAAAGGGCATAAACTAATGATCCGATTGTTTGTTCTTTAGAGTGTGTAGTGGGAATGTTTGTATAGCGCCCCTCCTTCATTTTGATTGGGTGATAGTATTTGGCACACAAACCAAACAAAAATGGCGTTATATAAATAACGCTTGACACCCATTTTTTTTCAATTTTAAAGCAATATAGCGCCACATAAAGCCCCATCGTAGCGGTGTTTGGGCGCTATTTTTCAATTTCAAGCCCTAATAATGCCTCACTACACATGGTCTTAGGTGTATGTAGAATTGAAGATGAAGTGATTCGTGATCGGTTAGCGAATGTAGGAAAAATTCATTTACGGAGAGACGGCGCAATGACCCGATTTAAGTGATACCAGAATTTTAGGACAACATTGTTGGTCTATACATTCTTGTTATGAATTATCTTTTAATGATATTAAACATACAAAGATACAGGTGTAGAGTTTTCTCCCAAACTAGTGTTGGTGGAAAAAAATATTTCCTAAACTAGTGTTTCTTAAAAACTATTTACCAATTTAGTGTTTTCATTTATTTTCTATTTACATTTTGTTTTTAACCAACATATGAACCTTCTTTTATAATATTTCTACTTAAGCAATCTATTTTCTATTTTTATTCTTATAAATATGTTAATTTTTGCAGTATTCAGTATATTTTTATTTGTTTTATTTCTCTAGTCAGCCCGTTATAACTTTTTAACAGTAACTTTGTTCTTATTATTTAATTTTCAATCAATTATAACTCTACACACAAACCAAAGATCAATGAACCATTCGTGCACAACTTGGTTAGAAGTTCGTTCATGTCTCATTCATTTAATCAATTTACGAATGTGAACACAAGTTTCGTTCATTTGATTAAACAATTAAACACGAACACGTGTCTCACTCTTTCAGTTGTTTTCGTTTATTTCATTCATATATGTCTATGCCTATTCATTTAAACGAACAAATATGAAACAAACAATTTGGAACAAATTTCCATTTAACATTGTCATCACGCAATTTATTTCTCCATTCTCTTTATATTTTTCACATTTCTAATATGCACGTGCTTATTTAATTTTTAACGTCTTTAAACTTTTACAGATCATGACCTAGAAAATGAAATATGTGTAAATAATATCCACATTAGTTGATATTGTTTGTTATATATAATATATCACTAAGTTCTAAATTGTTTACGATATTGTTTATTGCCTCGACTTCAATATACGATTACAAGTTAGAAAAAAAAGGATTAGTTCTGATACATCGTTAAAGGTGAAATGAAACATGAGATTTAAGTCTTGCTTTGTCAAAGAAAAAGAATATTGGATCGATTGACTAAAAAGAAAAGCTTAATATAATAAGAAAGAAATAGATAATGAGTTGATTAAATAAGGAGAATAAAAAATAACATTGATATGTTTCTTTAAAAATAAATGCAAATACAAATAAAAAAAAAAAAAAAAAAAAAAAAACCAATCAGGTAAATAGTTTTAAAAGAACACCATTTTGGTAAATATTTTTTGCACCAACACTAGTTTGGGAGAAAACTCGTCCAATACTAGTATATGAATATATGATAATTAAATGTTCAAAAGAATTGCCTTTGGTATGTTCTTCGGTTTAGGATATTTCATATCGTACCGAATGGTTTGGTTTACTTTTAATATTTGAAAATATTTAGGCTATGTACTTCTTACACTGCAGTGCGGTTTTTATTTTTTTAAGTTGTACTGTTTATATTAATGGATTATGTTTAACAATATAATAATTGGAGTACTTTTATAAGTTTTAATTATATCCATTTTAGTTTTTTTATGCATTCTTTATCTAGATTCGGTCAATTCATTAGTGAAACCAAACAAAATTTTATGTTGTTTGCTTTGATAAACTAAGTTTGGCACAGGGTTTAAATTTAATATCGTTATAATAAAATCTTTAAACACACTTTAAAGGCACGAAACTATAAACATCTATGTTAAATTTGGAACTTTAAAGATTACACATATCTATACTATATTATAAAGCATCAGTGAAGGATACCCGCAAAATTTAAGTAAATACAAACTTTATTTCTTATAGTACAATGCTTGTTGAAGTCATTTAGGGGGTAACATTGTCTTCATACCTAAATATTAAATTGTTGAAAAAATTAATTTAAACATAATTATAAAATTGAGGAGGAAGTTAACATCGGTATTTGAAAAGTCTTATAAATAGTGGTCATATATTTGGTATCTAAATAATGTGGTGACACTTCACGTATATAACTTACATATCATTCGATGTTTATAGCCTTATAAATAGTGGTGTTTTATTTGGTATATGAAACATATCAATAAATAAAGTTCCATCTTCCTTCATTCTTTCTTTCCATACATGATGTCTAGAATCTTATTCTTATGTTTATATAACTTTTATATTGGTTGCTACTAGATTGTTATTTTCCAACACGTTATTAGCACGAGTTTTCTTGTTGCTTTTCGTTTTATTTTTTCACTCTAAATTCATAGCCTAACCTCGCCTTGTGGCGCTACGTTTACAGAAAAATGAAAAAAAATATAACCGTCATATGTATGTTGCTGTTATATCAACTGGAATCAAAAGTGACTAGAAATCACAATCAATCTAATCCACCTCCATTCACAATTCAAGTAATAAATACATACCTTTTTTCTTTGTGATGTATATCCATAAAATACGAAAGAACAATTTTAGGCACGTTTCCATGATTTGTGTAAATTTTTTCTTCAATTTTAGATTACCTTTTTTTTTTATTCTAACCCACCTTAGTTCCCTTTCAAAATTGGCTTATATAATAATTTTTTTAATGATTTTTGTATGGTAGGATTTAGATGAAAAAAGGTTTTTTTTTTTTTTAATTTTTTATTATAGCTATCTAATAATCCATCAAAATTTTAGGAGCATAATCTATTCCCATGATTGGTTGTTGCTTGCTAATCATAATTTGAGCATAAAAGGTGATGGGGTGGGGGTTGCTTAGTTACGTAAGTATTGCAAACGGAGGCCAACGATTTTAATGGTATGTCGTTTCTCTTTTATTGTTAATCTAAATACTATTTTTATTCTTTAAAAGCCTATTGTTCTTTCACCAAAACTAAATGAATTACTAATTGAGATTTTATTAAAAAAAAATTAAATTCCGGTCTGGTTCATCTGGAGCTTGAAATGTTTTAAATTTTTTAATTTAGAAAGTAGAGATGAATAAAAATATGGAAATATTTATTAATATTGTTGGTAAAAATGGAGGGAAAAACAGTTAATGAGGTCATATTCAATGTGAGATGGCTCAAGTTACCCAGTGAAAATCTATAATTGTTTTTTAGATTTTTATTTTGGTATCATGTATAATATTTAAGCCTAACATGTATATGATTTTCAATTCGGTATTGTTTTCAATTCTTGTTTTTTTTCTTGGTCTAAAGACGCATTATACAACTATATATTGATTTTATTATATATGTCAATTGTAGAAGCATAATGTACGATGCATTAATACATGTTGATTATAAATGCAAAGAATATGTGGTGGTTAAATCTTGGGTAACAACCCATTTTTCACAAATGGGTTAAATAGATATTTAACAACTAAAAACCAATTAACTTATTTGTTTCATTAGAAGTTAAGTTACTCGTAAAGTTTTATAAAACATATAACAACAATATTACCAGTAATGACAATATGATATTTACCGGTAATGACAACATGACATAATTTTTGTCGTCTTCTCAACCAAGTTTAGTAGTTTGTTACCTAAATTAATAGTTTATTTATATTTATTTTCTACAAGTCCAAGAACCATCTTAAAAATAAAATCCATTAACCATATATTTACTAGATCTAGCACACCTTTAAAATCAAATACTATACAATATATTATGAGAGGATCGATAAACTAACAATAACGAGTATCACGCTACAATTTGTCTCCCCACAGCAACGTGCGGTTTCCCCACTAGTGATCAATAGTATATTAATAAACACAACAATTAGCAAATTAATAGTATTGAAATTAGTTAAATTACATACCATAATAGACTAATATCTAACCGGCGAATTGTGAAACTCGCCTAGCATTCTTGCTAGAAAATCGGTGGATTAACACTTCACAGTTTATCATATCTAAGATTTCGCTCTCGATGGCTATCATCGCTAACCCGTTAAGTCTTTCTTAAAACATTGTGGATCGTAAGTATGATTTAAATAACTTTAATTTCGGATTGGGGGTGTAAAAGTCTAAAAGTTGTGTTTGTCACTTTGTCATCTACTATGATTTGTTAATGTGACATTTTTTTTAATTTAGTAACTAAAGACCTAAAATTAAATGCGCATTAGGCTTTTAAATTTGTTATAGGTTATTGGATATTTGGGTTACTTTAAAATATAGGCGTTTAATTAGGCCAAATTTGAAATGATAAAAGATATGTGTTTAATTAAGCCCAAGTTTTATAAAAAAAACGTGCCCTCGATATTTACGGACCTTCTCCGGTTGGCCTCCTCGGTCCAACCCAAGGCCGCCCATGGCCATATGTTTTGTTGGTTCATTTGCAACTAGCGGTTTCTATCAATAATATTTAAAGAACTCTATTGTATCAGACGGTTCTAGAAATCGTATGCGATAGAGAAGTTTAATCATTGTTTCATCTTATTCTTGAACCATATTAATCATTGATTCCGCCTTTGATTAATATCGCTTGATATCGGGTGTTATTCGGGACTTACAATTGGTATCAGAGCCATTGAAGCTTATTCAAGGCTCAGGTTTAATATCAAGGGATTCAAAAGGTATCATATTTGCCTTTCAAAAAAAAGAGGTATCATATTTGCTATTGGATTTCGACTTATAGAATGTTTCGGGTTCTTGTTCTTAAGTCTGACTTTGATTTTTTTGGGATCTATTTTTATTGTTTTTGAAAGATTGTGTCGATTGTGTTTAAAAAAATCAATCGATTCTATTATCAATAGCTTTTATCTCATCCATTCCAATTTAAAAAAATGTTTTGTTGATGATTGACTGTTTGGAAATTTTTTGTTTTGATCAAAAACAAAATACAATAATAATTTGTTTCAAAAATTTTTGTTTAGAAATTTTTTTGTTTTACTCAGAATAAAAAAAAAAAAAAAAAAAAACGTTTGTTCTTATTTTGTTGTTTTAAAGATTGATTTCGGTAGTTTCTTATTTTTCTATTTTGTTCTTATTTGGAAGTAAAGTTCCGGTGGTCATTTCTTTGATGAATACTATTGGAAATGTCCGCGCGTTGCTACGGGTATCTATATTTTTCGGCATACATTGCAGGTTTCACGTAATATATTTTTAAATACATATTTGCTAAGACAACTAATATATCAAGCCACATAGAGCAAAATAGTATAAAGCAAATAATTGACATGAAAAACAATAATATAAAAGATGGCGGCACCATGAAAACTCGACCAGAATATAATTATGGACCCGCATTGCGGTTGCTACTTCTATCAAAACATGTATTTCATGTACAATAAAATTCTAGAACCTAATTTGAAGAGGATTGCTTAAGTTATATATCTAACCCACATAATTACAAAGCAAAAAATAGATGACACATGTAGTCATATACATACTAAAACGGAATTAGATCTTGATGAAACCTTAGAAGAAAAATATTCTAAGAAATAAGATCTATGTAGCTCATTTGAAACAAAGATGACACATGACTATAGGTACACAAATGTCACCTTGCATTATCACTATATATAAGTCATGTATTTATGAATAGGTTATTGTTATACTCAAACATATTATTTTACTAATGACCAATGCAAAATTAAAAGTTATGAGCTACAATTTTGTGTTACAAAAGCATGTATGATGGACATGGGATATATATATATATATATATATATATATATATATATATATATATATTGTAAAGATGGGTTCATATTTTCATTAAAACAAAATCAATAAGTTTTACAAGTGGGCAACGGGTAAACAGGCAATAAGCTGCGCCACTACCCCCTTTTGAACGGTAAAGTCTACTCTATTAAAATAAAACTTGTGTCCTTGACCACCGAAGAGTTACTTTGCACCACCTTTTACACCCGATCTAAAAACCGGGTTGCTTTGGGAGCAAGGAGTCCAAATAATTGCATTTTATATTTTCTCACGTACTTATAATGGGTACATTTTGATGATGTTCTCGCAGTTTTTTACCAGAGCATCTTGCTATGAAGCGATCTTAGTCAAATAATTTGCATAAAATTACTAAATGAAAAACCTACCTTGAAAAAAGCAACAATTCCAAAAATGTAATAAACCAATATCCCACGGAAACCTAATTTCAAATAAACTTATAAGCTAGTAAACACAAATTGAAACTTACTTCTTTCCGGGTGAGCAATGTTGTATTCATTTTGCGTTAGTTTATCAATCCTCACGTGATATATTTTAGGGTGAGAAAACTTTAATCGTTAGCTAAAATTAAATGGCAACTGAACCGAAACTGAATTAAATGAACCAGTGACCAAAACTAACCCACGGTTACGGGTATAGTTATAGTTAACGTCGGCTCATAACCTCATAACCGAACGTTAACCAAACAGAAAAGCATAGAGATATGCTTGAGTCAAGATGAATGTATTTATATATGTATGTACATTTTATTACTTTAAGTCTTTAAATATCAAAAGCACAAGCAAATCTAAAATCATACAAACCATTTGATTACACCTAATTATTTTGTTCTAATTATTCAAGAAGCAAAATATAAGATTTTGCTTACCGAGTGGTACGAAAATATACACCATTAACCGTTGCTAAAAAGGGATCAACAGTGCAGGTTTTTGTAAATTGCTAATCTTTCAAGAGAATTTGGTTTTCAATATAACTGTGGTGGCTGGTGTGTGCACTGTGCAGTTACACTCTTATAGTCTGATAATAAATTGCATAGGTTTCTTTCTAGGTTTTTTTTATTCATTCTTGCTCTTGAAAAACAATACACTTTGACTCTTAAGTCAAAGCTTTGAGTTCAGCTTAAAGCATTTCTACTGAAAGTAAAACTATACTAATGGGATTTATAATCTATTTTATAATTTTAATGATCGTGACTATCAAGATGTTAGGATTCATGCTTTAATAAAAGGACTTTCTGTTGAGCCAATCTTATATAGTTGGCATTGAAAAACTTAAGCACCTCACATTGGTGTGTAATACATGAAATTCATTTGTGCTTTTGCCACAAAACACATACAACTAATCCCACAATAATTCCTACCACAGGCTGTCAAATTTCGTCAACTCTTTGGTCAACAATGACCAAACGGTCAACTTTATCATTTTTAAACAACTTTCCACAACACATTGTTACGTTATTTTTATTTCGAAATTAACAATAAGAAATTGAGTTGTAGACTGAAGAATGAGACTGACCCACATAGTAAGTTGTTGACATCTCCTAAGATCGTTGTGTGTGTACCATGCGCTTCTCAAGTTGTGCTCCTGTTTGTAGGCGTTATTTTTATGAAGATGCCCCATGAATCCATTCGATATGTTGACTTCTTGTTCAATACGAACCAGAACAAACTAATGAAATCGTTTAACCAAGGTTACTCCTAAGATCAGCAAAACAAATGTTAGGTGAATACTTTGTGGGCTCATGAAACAAAAAGAATGTAAGCCTTTATAGTTCATAAGTTATATTTATATTCGACATTAAAGGTACTCAAATTTGGGTATTTAGCTGGAGACATAAAGTTAGTATCAAATTACCCACAAACAGTTGGTTGATAAACACAAGGCTATATGTATATCGAGAACGTCTGAAATGATCATAACACCATGTTAAACACACAGCCATCAAATATCCAAGTCAATACTTGCAATTTTTATTGAACATATAATGCAATATACATATAGCCATGAACAACTAATGCAATAAATGACAGATCACAATAGGGATGAAATTAAAGTGGCAGCACAACAATATTTAAAAAGAAAACTAAATAACTTACAGATTTAGTGGTTGATTATGAATTTTGAGATAGCCCTGTGTATTTGATTGAGATGTTTTCACCCACGAGCCATTGTGCCAAGAAAGAACTCCCATAAAGCAAAGCCTAACTATCAGGCTATGATAGAATACATTTTCTAATCGAATGCTACCATATGCAATCTAAAAAAACCTATTAAAGGATGATAGTTGCACTCAATATACAATCTGGCCCACTACAACTTACCAAAACTCCATGTAGCGGTCTGACCAACAGAATGTCACCTGCAAGCTGACCATAAATCCAAGCGGCACAACAATGCAACCTGAAATATGACCTATTACTGACCCATTACAAAAAAAAATGTTATGTTAGGATGACAATTGCAATTGACGAATAGCTTTGTTAGAGGTGGCTCTATTGGGAGAATCTAATTGGCATAGAGCTCCACTAATCAGTAAAATGATGTTAATTTAAGTATACAGAAATGGCTAAATAGAAGAAAAAAAACGTAAGTACATATTTAAACCCAAACCTATTGTTTAATCAAATGTGGATAATGCTATTCTTATCTTGAGGACTGATTTCAAACGTAGAACATACAGGCTAACAAAACAAAACAAAAACATTAGATAAGTATACGGTAATTTCTAATGAACTTAATTAAAAGTAGAATAAATAAGGAAGATGAAAATAAATAAGATTTGTATCATTTGGTAACATGTGTTGTTTCCATTTATTTTTATTTCTTCTATAAACAAGAATGTAGTTTTATTTGAAAAAGAATGTAAAAACATTTTTGGCAATACCTTTTCATCTTAAAAAGGAAAAGGTTGTGTTGGGTATAGTCAGGTTTCAAACCGAACCCACTTTGGCCCGAAACCGTACCCACTTTGGCCCGTTTATCCAATTCGTTCATTTTGCCACCATTAACCAAAATTGAAGAGTATGGAATAGAAAACTTAGTATGCATGTTGATTTCAACCACCAAGTTCAGTTGGTGACCAGCAAAAGGCCATGACATTTTCAACATTCATGGAATTTTTGTCGATAAGATTAAATGTTTTGGTTACATACACGGACATGACATTTTTCCTAAGTCCAGCAAAATATTTGTCTTCATTTCCTGCTCCATCTGCAAATGCACATACATATCCACACCAATAACACATACATGTATTAAAAAAAAGTAACTCATATGAATACAGAATCCTACCAATTTATTACATGAAAATAGGCGAAGAAACCCTAGTGAAACCGTGTTGCTTTAAAAACGTCCATGTCACACTCTCAAATTTCCACATGCGGGGTTTTACCGCGAGGCGCGTGACACGCCAGGATCCAAGTCAACGGTCACAATAAACGACATCTATATGATATGGAAACAACATAAACTGCCATTGAGTTTCAAAACCGTTCTAACACAGTGGAAGCAAAATGTATTATTACAATTCAAAAGTAAAACTCAAAGTCTGAAATGTTTAATAAAACATGCATATGATCCCTAGACGTCGTGAGACTCCGTGCGCCTATACTCAATGCTGCTACCTTAGCGACCTGAGAAAACATGCCAAAAAGATGTCAACATATAATGCTGGTGAGTTCACAGGTTTTAAGTTCGTAAACGTTTTCATGTGTAAAGCGATTCCTCATAAAGAGCCAAGTGTGCAAAAGTTCCAAGTAAATAACAAACGTTCCCTTACTACTACGACTGTGTTGCCGAAACCAGTATTGACAAGCGTTGCGTGTGTTGTTGCTCGTGTTTGAGTTGCCGAAAATAGAGACAATATGCACCCGCCCGGCTCCCAGCCGTCGGGTGGGGTTCGTCAAGCCCAATAGATCTATCCACATTTCGCCCGTTGTGCCCCGCACATTCATGGTTTCAATAGGGACTTAGCGTTGCGTTTCGTCGTATAGTAATTAAGTGCCAAGCGCCAAGTGTCAAATGCCAAACATCAATGTTTAAAAGTGTCAAGTGCCAATGTGAAATATGCCAAGTGCCAAACGTGTCACGTTCCTTAAAAGAGTTACATTCCAAAATATGTCATGTTTCCAAAAGTGTTGCGTTTCCAAAAGTGGTATGTTTCAAAAGCGTTGTGTTTCAAAAGCGTTGTGTTTCATAAGTGTTGTGTTTCAAAAGCGTTGTGTTTCAAAAGCGTTGCGTTTCAAAACATAAACGTTGTATTTGTTAAAACATGTGGCATGCTTCTCCCCCGAGAGAAAAATGTATAAAAGAGGGGCCGTGAAACTCACCTTAGAGTGCGTCTTCTTGATAACTAGAGATCCAACCCGTGTATGATACTCCCAACAGTTAACAACCTTAGATCGTTGTGTAGAAGATGTTTGTAGGTTAGATTATAGGAAAACAAGAGCAAAACTCCTTCCCCAATGTTTAAAGTTGCTAGAGAGTGTTTAGAGGCGTTTAGGGTTTGTAAAATGGTGAAAAATGACAAAGTGTGGTATTTATACTATGTCCACATTCGCCCCTTTTTCCTGGGCGAATGTACCCACATTCGCCCCTTTCACAGGGTCGAATGTGCATGTTCTGGTCGAATTAAACTTTTTCATTTCCACATTCCAGGTTCGCCCCTTTGCTAAGGGTCGAACCAAGATTAATTTCCAGGTTCGCCCACTCGATGTGGTCGAACAAGGACTTATGTTTTTCCTAGTTTTCCAGTTTGTCGTGTTTAACGCATTTTAACACACCTTAACATACGAGCATGCAACCTTAGTCTATGTTTAACATATTTAAGCACGTATGATTATCTACACATCATTTAAACACATCTAAGCATATAATCCACCATACGACAATTAGTCTACACATACACTTAATTAGTTTATGTAATTCACCAACAACGGGACTCGTATCGTGTGTGTGTGTGTGTGTGACTAACCCAATGATCCTCCAAGTCATTGAACCCTGGACAATATGGACTGTGTTCCGACTCTACTGACCCCGTCAAGTGTGTTTAATAAACGTTTTTTGCTAAGATAGACTTATGTGTTTATAAAATGTTGACCTAAACATGCCGGGTGTCACATTCCAGCAAGCTTTCTTTTGAATGTAAGACATATCCCTCAGAAGTCAAAACACCCAATTCCATATCTTTCATGAACCTGAAGCCAAAAATCGGGATACATAAACAACATATCAAAAAGGAAAAAGCCCAATTAGGATACCCGATATGTTAAAGAAATATATGTGTTATGAATATGCACAAGATAAAAGGAATTGTGTGATAATAAAACATGCTAGCTATGTATTTAAGAAAATTCCTCTGAGAAAGATAAGCATTGACAAGTGAAGTGGTGTGTGATCTCAGGGTTGAAGATGAAGAGACCAACTCTTGTCTGGGGGATTCAATTTCAGCCATTGGTTTTTCATATTTATTTTAGATGTAGGTCTCCAGATCCGGGTATTGGAGATGGTGAGGATTTGGCATTTGAATTCTCAAGGGTTCGTTGCTTTGTTTTAGATAAAGGAATTCGAACCATCGCCATTTAAGAGGGTGTAGGTTTCAATTTTGAGGTGATGATCATGGATCGTCAAGAATGCGAAAGGATGATAGAACATGAAGGGATGAGAGGGGCAGATAGGGAATGAAAGTTTTTGTTTTAACTAAAGAGCATAGATTAATTTACTACAATACCCTTGTAAGTGTCTTAATGTACACATATGTGACTAATTTACCCCTATCAAACAAGCTATATTAAATTGTATATGTAGCAACAAAACTTGTACTCATAATAAAATTATAATATTGTACATCACTCCTCCTTAATAAGATAACTAGTATTATGCCCGCGCGCTTCACTGCACAAATACAATTCTAAAAAAACATGGCATCATATTGCATTCTAAATTGGCTAAATTTCGTAAAGCATGTCTCTTTCTCGCTCCCATTCTTATAAGAGACGGCTTTTGAAAGTAAATTTAAGATTTAACAATCAAAATTACAATCATTCAAGCTTAACTTTCTTAGTATAATATAATGATTTTAGAATTTATATTTATATTATAGTCATTTTGCAATTGATCTAGACGGTCACTTTGTCTTTTTAATTGAAATCATATAAGGGTGAGAAGCTTCAAAACAACTCACATGATAGTAATGAATGTGATAATTCAAATACGTTAATAAGCCTCTAAATTGATTATATAGTTATAGTACAAGTACAAGTGCATAATGCAATAAGGGGTATTATGGGGAACTTTTACATGACATATCTATGTTAAAGCATGAGTCTCTTGATATCCGATCTTAAAATGGGTGCAAAATTACTTTTCTAGACATGTCTCCTCCTTAATAAGATAACATAGATAGTATTATTCCCGCGCGCTTCACTGCACAAATACAATTCTAAAAAAACATGGCAGCATATTGCATTCTAATTTGGCTAAATTTCGTAAAGCATGTCTCTTTCTCGCTCCCATTCTTATAAGAGACGGCTTTTGAAAGTAAATTTAAGATTTAACAATTAAAATTACAATCATTCAAGCTTAACTTTCTTAGTATAATATAATGATTTTAGAATTTATATTTATATTATAGTCATTTTGCAATTGATCTAGACGGTCACTTTGTCTTTTTAATTGAAATCATATAAGGGTGAGAAGCTTCAAAACAACTCACATGATAGTAATGAATGTGATAATTCAAATACGTTAATAAGCCTCTAAATTGATTATATAGTTATAGTACAAGTACAAGTGCATAATGCAATAAGGGGTATTATGGGGAACTTTTACATGACATATCTATGTTAAAGCATGAGTCTCTTGATATCCGATCTTAAAATGGGTGCAAAATTATTTTTCTAGACATGTCTCCTCCTTAATAAGATAACATAGATAGTATTATGCCCGTGCGCTTCACTGCACAAATACAATTCTAAAAAAACATGGCAGCATATTGCATTCTAATTTGGCTAAATTTCGTAAAGCATGTCTCTTTCTCGCTCCCATTCTTATAAGAGACGGCTTTTGAAAGTAAATTTAAGATTTAACAATCAAAATTACAATCATTCAAGCTTAACTTTCTTAGTATAATTTAATGATTTTAGAATTTATATTTATATTATAGTCATTTTGCAATTGATCTAGACGGTCACTTTGTCTTTTTAATTGAAATCATATAAGGGTGAGAAGCTTCAAAACAACTCACCTGATAGTAATGAATGTGATAATTCAAATACATTAATAAGCCTCTAAATTGATTATATAGTTATAGTACAAGTACAAGAACATAATGCAATAAGGGGTATTATGGGGAACTTTTACATGACATATCTATGTTAAAGCATGAGTCTCTTGATATCCCATCTTAAAATGGGTGCAAAATTACTTTTCTAGACATGTCTCCTCCTTAATAAAATAACATAGATATAGAAATATAGATATAGATTATTAAAAAAAAGGATATGTGTTTTATCGAAGGACAAAAGGAAAATATTGTTTTGTGCTTAGGCTACTGTAATTCATTTGACGAATTATAATTACGATTGAAGTTTGATTAAAAGTTCCATTTTATCTTCATTTCGTTCTTGGCTGAGTTGATCTTTGGATTTATTAGTCAAAAATATTCGAGTGGATTAAAAAAACGGTCTTATTTGTTTTTTTGGATTTTATTTGTTTGTTTTTTTATTATAATATTCGTTTGTTTTATATCTCACAAGCTATTGAGTTTGCAGGTTTATAATCTTTTGGTTTCACATCGCAACGAAGTTTGGTTCGGTTCTTAAAAAAATGATTCTTAATATTTGGTTGTTTATATTTCACGGATTTTTTTAGTTGTGCAGAATTGAATTTCGGGTTTGAAGATTTTTTCAAGATCATCAAGAACATAAAAAATTTATTAAAATTATTAGGTTTGATCTTGTTTTTGTGTTTTAATTCTTGTTTGTGCAGGAATTAGGAAAGGATTTTGGAAAGTTTTTGGGATTACAATAATTTTTCTTAAAAGATTTTGGTTATTTCTTGCTATGTTTTTCTTATATCTATTTGGAAACCAACTATTCCGATCAAAAGCTGTCACCGACAACATCCAACTCCATTTCAAAACCAACTAAAACGTTTTCCTTTTGAACTTGTAACTAACAACCGAGAACCATAAATCAATACTGACGAAGCCATTAATCTTCAACCGTTGTTGAAACCAATCCTCCGTCTTTGACCTTAGCCATCCTCCCTCCGTCTGATCCTCCTCCGCCCATCCTCCGTCTTTGACCTTAGCCAACCTTTCATCCCTTTTCACCCTCATCCCTTCCAACGGTCCACATTCAAAAATATTTTACTCCCATTCGACCCTTTCCAACCCATTCGACTTTTCGTTTCTTCGTTCGTCCTCGTCCATTATTATAAAAATCTCATTCGGCTCTTTGATATCTCATTCGAACCTTTATTAATTTTGGCCTATTGCCCAAGGTTTCCAAACCGTACGTTTTGATAATAATTATTATATTTGAATAACTTTAGTGTTTAGTTTAGTTATTTTTTAATTTAGCAATGAACTTTTTTAAATTGGAGTATCTTATCTTATTGGCCCCTTTATTTCCTACTATCTCTCTTCCATAAAGTAATAATAATAATTATAATAGAGTTTATAATAATAATAATGGTTACTACCCCAGTAGTTCGTATTTCACGTTCCATGTCGCCCCTCGCAATTAAACCCATGCCTTCCTCTCGTAGGTAGTGTCGGCCCCTTTAAATTTTTTCACTCTTGCAAATTCAGTATATCAAGCAGCTCCCGGTTGCTTGTTCACCTCAAACGCGACCATTTAGGGTGGGATGACGGTAGGGCCGTTTCGCGGGATGCAATTTCTAGGGACCTAAGCCTCTTTGGAGAGGTCGTGGAAGCCTTGCGGAGAATTGACCAGTGGTTGTGTGCGCGGTGCATGTCCCTGCATGCTCTCAGCAGGGGGTGTCACCACGAAGACGGAGTCACGAAGTTCTCCCATACTTCCAACAGTGTCGATGATTTCATTTTGGGGATCCCCAAGCCCTGCCCACCGGTATCACAAAATGTTCATAATCCTGAGCCTGGTGGGAGGTTGGCTGTTGATATTGGCCTTTTGGAACAACTTTTCGCCTTGCCGTTAGCGACTGTCAAAAGCATTCCATCCTCTTGTCGGATGGCGTTCTCCCAGGCATTAACTGGGACCTTGCGTAGAGTTGTGGCTGCCCCTGGGTCTGTTGAGTCTTGGGTTAAGATGTTATTATTGCCTCGTTGCACTCTGCATGCGATACGGCCATCCTCTAGGCAAGAGCGGCAGTCTGGGAATCGCAAATCATTACATTGCAGCAGTATTATGAGGGCTTTAGCTATTTGGAAAGACGGGAATGGGATTGAGGAGCTTGCCCTCCCGCTCCTAACGCAATCTGCTGAAGGGTTAGTTAGGAGGCCCAACACCCAGCCTGCCTCTGATAATGGGGGCAATGTCAAGCAATGTCTGCGGAAGGTCGCTGATGGACATTTCACAGCCGCTGTTAAGGTTCTATGTTCCTCCGGGGTTACACCATTTGGGGATTCCACTTTGAATGCCCTGATTGATAAACACCCCGTCACCGATCCCCCAGCATTGCCTAATGTCTTACCCTTCGAGAGTTCCCTTTAGGTCGATGCGGATTGTGTGTTACTGAATATTAAATCCTTTCCTAAAGGGACTTCATGCGGGAGGGATGGCCTTAGAGCTCAACATATCTTGGATTCACTTTGTGGGCAGGGGTCCTCGCCGCCTTCTGATCTGCTTTTAGCTATCACCGACGTAGTTAACATCTGGTTAGGGGGGCTGTGCCCTAAGGCCCTTGTCGAGTTTATTGCTTCTGCCCAACTAACTCCGTTGCTTAAGCCCGATAATGGGATTAGGCCTATCGCGGTTGGGGGCATTTGGCGAAGGTTAGTCTCTAAAGTCGTTATGCGTAAAGTTGGGAAGGAGATGGCAACATACTTGGGTGATCATCAATTTGGGGTTGGGGTTCCCAATGGGGCTGAGGCCATTCTTCACAGCGCGAACAGGTTTCTGAATGCGTTCCACGATAAAGGATCCATGGTCATGCTCACGGTCGACTTTTCGAATGCCTTCAACCTGGTTGACAGGACGATTCTCCTGCGGGAGGTGAGCGTTAGCTGCCCATCTATCTACCCTTGGGTTCAGTTTCTTTATGCCCAACCTGCTAGGCTTTATGTGGGTGATACTTGTATGGGGGCATCCACCGGGGTCCAGCAGGGGGACCCATTAGGGCCACTTCTTTTCGCGCTTGTCCTACACCTATTGGTTCGTCGGCTAGAGGAGTGTTGTTCCCTCCCATTTCATGCTTGGTACCTGGATGATGGCACGATTATTGGAGACGCCAAGGAAGGGGCTAAGGCTTTTGATATCATCCGAGCTGAGGGACCGAATTTGGGTCTTACGCTTAATATTAAGAAATCTGAGATTTTTTGGCCATCGTGCAATGGAGCGAAAGAGAAGCCTGGTTTATTTCCTAGCGAGATAGGGAGACCAGAGGGAGGTGTTAAGCTCCTAGGAGGGGCCGTTAGTCGGGATGAGGGGTATATTAGCTCTTTGGTTATTAAAAGGGCTATGAAGGCAACAGAACTAATGCTCGCTCTACAGACGTTGAGGGACCCCCAAAGTGAACTTTTGTTGCTTCGTTCATGTATGGGCGTTGTCAAACTGCTGTTTGGCCTTCGGACATGTCCACCGGCCATGGCCAATGAGGCCGTATCAATTTTTGACAAAGGCCTCCGTGAAGCGACGGAAGATATTGTGGTTTGTAGAGGGGCGTTCTTTGGGGATTTTCAATGGCGGTTGGCGTCTTTGCCGATTCGGGTGGGAGGGCTTGGTCTTTGTTCGGCGGAGGACGTGTCTGCCTATGCTTTTGTGGCCTCTCGGGTGCAGTCCTGGAACCTTCAAGACCACATCTTAAGGAATAGCGGATTGGTTGGGATGGACTTGGATTATGAGCTTGCCTTGGACAACATTCGCAGCTCTCTCCCGGACTTCGATTTGGGCGGGTTTATGGATAAGGACACCGCCCCCAAAAAACCTCAAAAGATTTTGGCGAGTGCTTTTACCGGTAAAACCCTTCAGACCATGGGATTAAAGTTTGCCATGTCCCCGCACCAGAAAGCTGTGTTTGAATGCCTTAAAGGAGCGCATGCCCAAGATTTCTTGACTGTCCTTCCCATCGATGGGCTTGGGCAACACATGTCTGCTGTTGAATATCGGGCTATCCTTAAGTATAGACTTATGATTCCCATGTTCCCAGTTGATGAGCCGTGTCCAGTTTGTAAAAAAGCATGTTTAGATAAATTTGGGGAGCATGCCCTTCACTGTAAGGAGCTACCAGGATTTAAATACAGACATGACCTAGTAAGGGATGTCTTATGGGACGTCTTACGAAGAGCAGGGATTTCAGCTAGGAAAGAAGCCCCCGGTTAATTTTTTGACGAATCCACTTGAGGGGCGGTCCACCCTAAGACCAGCGGATGTCCTTCTGTTCGGGTGGGCGCATGGCAAACACGCGTGCGTTGATCTCACAGGGGTGTCTCCTTTGGTGGGACTTCGGGATTCTGGGTTTGTGGCAGGGCAAGCAGCCTTAAAAGCTGAATCCAAGAAAGTTGACAAACATGAAGCTGCTTGTCTTGAAAACCAACACGTGTTTGTGCCCTTCGCTTTTGACACATTTGGGGGGCCTTGCTCCCGAAGCAATCCGGTTTTTAGATTGAGTGCAAAAGGTGGTGCAGAGTAACTCTCCTGCGGCCAAGGACACAAGCTTTATATTTAATAGAGTAGGTTTTACTATTCAAAAAGGGGTTGCTGCGCAGCTTGTTGCCCGTCTACCCGCGCCTCACTTGTAACTCTTGTTGGTATTAATATATTTGTGTACGTTTAAAAGATAAGGAAAGGATTGGGGAAGATTTGGAAATTCAAATCAATTCCTAAATTAGTGGGATCACAACTTGTTGACCAAGGGATCTAGTTCTCGAACAGATTCAATTCTCGGACTCTTGGTTCTCGGTTAGAAGGTTCTTGAATACTCACTAGAATTCGGATTCAGAAACTGGTTCTCAGACAAGTTCAATTCAGTCTAGTTCTTGGACAGATTCAATTCAGTCTAGTTCTCGGAAACAAGCTTTAGTTCTCGGTTGAACATTGGTTCTCGGATACTAGTTCTCGGGTTTGTTTTCGGATTGCAAGGGTTCTCGGATTATGAAGCGTTCTCAATTTTAAAGTTGTTCTCAGACTAGTTTTTGGGTCTACTTTTGTTCATAAGTTGGACTTTTATTCTCGGGTTTTGTAGGAGTTCTCGAGATTCAACATTCGTTCTCGGTTTTAGGAACTGTTTTTGCAAGTTTGGCCCTTATTATACAAGTGGTTCTCGGGTTTCTGGTTCGGTTCATGGATTTAACTTGGTTCTCGGTGATTTGTTTCTATTCTCGGAATTTTGTTGGGATTTCACACGGTTCTCGGTCTACTTACTATTTCTCGGATTTTCATTGATTCTCGATCGGAAGTATGTTCTTGGGAGTCTCTTGGTGCTCGATTTATCTTTTGGTTCTCGAACTTGAAGATAGTTCTCGGTTTTGATCCAAGTCATGAATGCAACAGGTACTCGGGTTCCCATGTTAATGTTAAGGAGTCTTTTGCTGAATGGAAATTTAGGTTCATTCAAGCTGTTAAAGAAAAGGATGCCAAAGTTTGAAGAGCTATTTGCAGAGGTCCTACTCAAATTACTTACGTTACAAATGAAGAGAAGGGTACAACGCTACCTAAACCTGAATCCGGATATACAGATGCAGATTGGGACCAAGTCAAGCTTGATGAAAAGGCTCTTATTACACTGATTATGGGTTTAGCACCAGATACGGTCTCAAAATATGGAGTGACTAAATCTGCCAAAGCATTGTGGGATTCTCTGATTGAATTTTATGAAGGCAATGATCACATAAAGCAGAGTCGAATGGACATGCTGCGGCATAAGTTCAATCAGTTCAATTGCATTCTTGGTGAAACCATTGAAAATAAAATTGCGAGATTCGTATCTCTAGTAACTGAAATGAAGACCGCAAACATAACTTTGAACAATTATGAGGTAAATAAGAAGTTGTTAAATGCTCTTCCAAATAATTGGGATACGAATGTTGTTGTGATCAAGGAGACGGAGGATCTTCAACATCTGTCTCTGTCAGGACTTATCTCCATCATCAAAGCTTGTGATTCAGACGACAAGAAAAAGTTGCAAAATCATAATGCTGCTGCTCAGCCACGTTGCACACCTGTTACTGTTTCGACACTCGCTCCTGTTATTCCAGTACATGTTGAGTATCAAGTTCATGTGCTGGTACGATATATCAAACATTCTTCACATGAGGTATTTTATGATCTATGCTCTAATGCTTGTGCTGAAAAGGCTAAATATCACGTAGGATATAACTCTAAGTTAGTAAGAGAAAATGATGAGCTAAAAGGAAAGATTTCTTGTCTGAATAGCAGAACCTCTTCCAACAAACTTAGAGTAGAAGCCTTAGAAAAGGATGTCGTTCAATAAAATAATGATTTAAGCAATAAAACCTGGCTTGTAATGTATCAGAAGAAAGTTATTGATGAACTTAGTGCTGAGCTAGATTCTTTGAAATCAAAATTTGAAAATGCCGATTTCCATTTTAGAAAATTTGATTGTTCTAGTGAGCTTGTTGAGAAAATGATAAGTTCAAAACTCAAGTTTAGGGAAAATAAAGGAGCTGGTATGGGTTTTGTAGAAAATGATAAGTTCAAAACACCGGATTGCCTCTTTCGGATGAGGAAATAGAAAGTGAGAAAAATATGGAATATGGGAAGGGGTTGGTGGTTGAACCCGCAAAGAGTGTTCCCATAAAGATTAAAGAACCAACAGGGTTAGTGGTAGAGCCGGTTAAGTCTGTGCCAATTAAGATTGCTAAACAAGAAGGGCACGGGAAACAATCTAAGTATGTTGCTCCACTTAGTGATGTTCCTATCACTAAGTTTTCTCCACTTAGTGATGTTGCACCACTTAGTGATGTTCCTACCACTAAGTTTGTTAAATCTAAAAGTAATGAAATGAGCACTGGTGTTAAATCTGAAAACAATAACTCTGACATTGTCGATGCTGACAAAGCTTCAACAAAATTGAATTCCTCGTTAGGATCAATTGAATCTATGTTGTTTAAAAGCATTGCAAAGTCTATTAACTCTGAAAGCTCTTCAAGTTCGTCAACTGAGTCAAAAACATCATATGAATCTGACTCAGAAAATTTGTTTGATTTAAAAACTGTCGGGACAGGAACAGTAGAAAAAGTAACTACTGAATTTAAATGTGTGAATAATTCTGATGCTTCTACTTCATGTACAGAAACAATTTTAGTTGAAGAATGGACTGAAGGAGATGAAGAATATTTTATATCTAATGACTCTAAACTAAAAACAATTTTCTGATTCTTATGTTAAAAGTGATGCTAATGTAGGCTCCATTCTTAAGAGAAATGAACCTACGACAACTGCTTTTGCTAAAACCGATAATGATTGTTTGAAAACTTCAAAGTTTTCAAGTAATGTCTGTCCTTATGTGCCAAAGTTTTTCTAGAAACCAACAGTAAATGGCACAACTGAGAAATATGTGCCACCAAAATCGATTTTACAAAATGAAAAATGTTTTCAGAAAAATAGAAAACATACTTGTTCTAACTCTCATAAACAGATTCAGGTCACACAAAGAAGGACACAGAAACAACCAACTGCACAAAGAAAAACTTGTCCTCATGAATCATCAGGAACTGCAAGTGCTAACAGATCAAAGAGTACTGCATTTGCCAAACAAAGCAGAAAATTTGAGGACAGTCCGAGCAAATCATCTAATAGATCTTATCATTCGCATATTTCATCTTCTGTTGGGTCGAATGAACTAGGATATGCTCCTTACGTGAAGAAGTAAGCGTGTTACAATTGTGGAATTCCTGGACACATTGCTCGCAATTGTGCACATCGTCCTTATGTGCCTTACTATAGACAACATCAGATGGTTACACCTAGGGTTAACCACTACTCTATGTCGATGAAGGTTTCTCAACCTAAGACAAAGAAAAATAAGAATCCAAAGGTTAAACCATCTGATGGTGACTGGATTGCTGCTAAGAATAAACGAAAGGTAGTTCAAGAAGAAAAACAGATTTCTATATCTAAACAATCTGAAAAGCCTAATGTTGCTACTCCAAAAGTAACCAAATCGTTTGTTAAGCCTAAACAACATTGGAAACCAAAAGCAGCAGCAATTCCAGATTTAAATGACATGTGTTTGAAAGAAGTGTCTTACAATGATGCTTCTAGACTGCCCAGGACCGTTATGTCCTGGGTATCTATGTCTAATTAATCTCCTTATTCATGCAAGGACAACAAAGGAGGATTATTAACAACCACCGGTGTGTTGATAGTGGTTGTTCCGAGCAGTTAATCGATGACATATCTATGTTACATTATGTTAAATATTTTAACACATGATATGTTTCCTTTAAAGGAGCTAAGGGAGGTAAGGTCAGCATGGCAGGTACATTTAAATTTGATGCACAAATTTAAAAAATGATTGATTGGTTGTTATTTGAGAATAGTTATAGAACACATCAAAAAGATTTTCTTATTTTTAGGTAAATTTATACATAAATTCTTCTTTTCCCTGTATTTATGCACAAAATTTAGGGGGAGAAGGGAGAAACAAGAAAAGAAATAAAAATAGTGTTTTATTTTTTTGTGTACAAAATTTAGGGGGAGATAGGAGAGAAAATAAGAAAAATACAAAAACATGTGAAAAAGGCTGACAAACGTAATCTAGGGTGATGTGTCGGTAGGCTTGGTCCTGACGACTGGAAAATTGGCTGATCTAGTGACACACATGAAGATATCATATGGCCTCAGTAAGAAACATCACTTAGAGTTAGTGCTTAGCTACTTGACTGCTGGTGTGATGTCCCGATACACACTGTGTTCTAGGTTTGAGATCTTTTCTGAACAACTCCGGTATTTACTTTGTTTTGTGTAAGCAAAGACCTGTACATACCGTGCTATAGATCAAAAGAGACCAAATGTTTCCATGCAAAAGGCCAAAGGCTTTTAATGATATAAAAACCAAAAGAGATCATATGTATCCAAAAAGAGGCCAATGTGCACATTAAAAGAGACCCTTTAGTGTCTAAAACCCCGTAAACCCATATCTTTTGAAATCATCAAGAAATTATTAGATTTGTATATTATAACCACATCTGATAAAAGATCTATTCTTTTCTTTTCTCAATCAAATCCCAGTTCAGATATCAGATATTAGAGCAGACACTGTGAAATATGTGGTAGGGAAACTACTTGCTTGATAGCTGGTACTACATATAACACTAGGATATGATTGTGACTTATTGAGTGCTCATAAATAATATACCAAAACATGATAATTTAGATATCACGGGTGGTTATACAATAAGGTCGGAGGCATAAGGGTTTAAGTGGATCAAATATTGGCAATCGCTCGGACCAGCTAAATTAAGTCAGAGCTGATAAGTGTAGTCGACCTGAGGCACAGTGATTTGATCCCGTAAGCAATTCTTGTGTAAATCATTTTGATTGTTTTAATGTACATATGATCTGTTTTATAAAATTTATAACCATTTTAAGAGAACCATCTAATTGGATTTTTGGTTTCTAAACAAGTTTCAAATGGGCCCACCAAAAACTTGCTGGGCCCACATTATTAAAAGGGAGATATCATCAATTTGGATAAAGAAAAACTCTCGGCCCATAAATTTGTTAAAGAGGAGTTCTCGGCCTATGTGGGGGTTCTCGATGTTTTTTCTAAATTAAATGAAGAGATATCTTATATAAGTTAGGGTTAACTTTAAAAAGGGGCCATCAAACCAACAACCCACCATCTTCTATTATCTGTTATTAAAAAAAACTAGAATTCCACCTTCTTCAACATTCTGCACTTTTGTCTTCAAATAAATCCTTTGATCCGGGTTTTTTTTTTTTTTTTTTGGCAAGGTAAACATTCTATTGCTATTATTGTGAGAATATTTAAAGAATTTGCAGGGTTCAATTGATTGAAGATGACGGGGGATATGGTGGTGTACGGAGTTTCCCGAGAAAGAAGCAGATGGTGGTTTACGGAGGAAAACGACAAGGTGGGGTGGCTGTGATAACGAGCTATTAATGTTGTTGGTGAGTTCGGGACGGTGACCTGAGGTGAATAGTCGGAGTGTGGATTGATAATGACAACAGCGAATGTTAGTGACAACGACGAGAGGTTGCTAGTTTGATGTGGAAATTGATGTTGTTGAGAAGATGATGGATACGCTATTCAAGACGAATCGGTTTGGTGTAGCGATGAAGGTTTTTCAATCGGTTACAGTTAGTGTTGGGTTTCGACGACTGGTTTAAATGGTGGCCGATGATAGTCATGATTCTCGACTGAATTGTGGGTCGGAGGTTGGGGATGGAGATGCTCGGTTGTGGTGTAGAAGATGGTGATGATGGTTATTGTTGTGCATGGTTATTGAAAAGGGAAAAGAAATTCATACGAGTTTCAGAAAATCCTTGATATCCGAAAAGGGTTCTTTTTGAGTTTTTAAAATTTGATCTTCTAACCGAGTTATCAGATTATAATATAAAAAAACGAAAACTTAATGTTGAGTCAATCATTGAAAACGAAAGTCTGATTTGATTACTCAAAATCGAACACACGGAATTAAATCCGAAAACCCATTTGTTTATAAAATCTTTGTTGAAATTTCATTAATATTTTGTCGTATTTTGATTTAACCGACATATGGTTGATTATTTGCACAATCAAACACTCGGTTTGTCGATATTCATACGAGTTTCTTACCTGCTTAGTTTTTGTGCAAATATGGATAACATAGTTGATACAGGTGATGCAACTATTGAAACCGGAAAAGCAAAGAGAGAACCAAAGACCGGATTTGTGAACGAACATAATATTGCTGGATACTTGTTGGATCCCCCCGAGAAGCATAAAGAGCTGTTTTACTCCATGATCATTGGTTTGAACTTGTGTAGAATCGCGCATGCAGTTAGAGAAAATCCACTTTGTATGTAAATCGTGGATTGTATGTAACACCCCAACCGATGGCGGAAACATCGGGATGTCGCGTATTGATGATTGTTCAGTAGCTCATGGTAAATAATAAATTTCAATAAATGATTTAAATAAATTACATACAATTGTTCTAAGAATTTTGTACATCAAAATGAAAAATACTAGCTACGCATCATCAAGCAATAACTCTAATCCTCAAGCAAGTAGAACCTGAAACATGTTAAGTTGAAAATATTTTGGGGTCAACAAAAGTTGGTGAGAATTACATAGGTTTTGATAATCGAATAAAATTGTTATGCAATTCATGTGTCATGGCAATCTAGTCCATATGTGAAAACATACTAGAAGTAAATCGAGTGCATAATCAACCATTGTGACTGTTGTATTGTGGTACATCCCATACGCTCATGGTTCACTCGTTTATATTGCAGTAACAAACACCCACGCAACCTTTGTAGGAGGCACGTATCCGGGTGGGATTGTCAGTCCAATAGATCTATCAATGTATACCGTTTGGCTGATGAATGTTTATGCTAGAATTGTGCTTACCCTAGTCATGTTCAAGACATAATGCAACATAGAAATACACATAGACACATTGATGATTGAATTGCATAAATAATGTTGTAACATGTTTCACCCCAAAAATGGTGGTAAATAGAAAAGGGGCTATGTAAAACTCACCTTAGCAAAATGTTATGTCTCATAAAAAAAATAGAATAATGTGTTGTGAATGTATGCGAGGCGAATCCAAAGACTCAACAACGTAGCTAGTCCAAATTGAAGAAAACGAAAAAGAAAGAATATCAAGCTTCCAATTCGCCAATTACAAGAGCTTATAATCAAAGCTTCAATTGTAGAAGTAATAGACTATAGAAGAAAGGTATGAGGGAAAGTTTAATCGGATTGAAACAATCGATTTAGAGGTGCTAAGTATATTGGGTCATAGGTGGGTTTTTATACTAGTTTTGGAGTCAATTAGCCATTAAAATTCGTCAACACCATAAAGTAAGGTTTTATGATGAATTGACTATTTGACTAAGACTTTGACTGTTTGACTAAGACTTTGACTAGGACTTCGACTATTTGACTCAAGGCTTTATTTAAAAAAAAATCTTGTATGTGAAAAAAAAAGAATTTAGAATCATATTATTATTTATATACATTTATGTATGTATATAAGTTGTGAGTTAGGATAAATAAAGACTTAGGCACATTTGTATAATATTAATGATAAAGGTGTAATAAAAAAAAATATATATATATATAAGGGCTTTTTATGTATTAAAATTTTGGGGAAAATTTTGCGATGTTACAGTCTCCCCTACTTTTAGGAACTTCGTCCCGAAGTTAAAAGAAAAACACCAGGTATACAATTGGTCGACTACCGAAAACCTTGATAAAATTTCTCACTACCTTAACGTACCTGTAAATTCATGATTACGTTCCGGACCGTAATTATCAATTTACCTTACATTAGGGTTTTGCGTCCTTTTACGACTCTACCGATTGTTGAGCAGGTTCGATAGTCTCCACCAGTCGTTGAGCAGGTTGTAGGGCCTCTCCCGACTGTTGGAAAGACATGATGACCTCTACCAATCGTTGAGTAGGTTGTTTGGTAGTCAACTAATTGTTGTACAAGTAAGCAAGTATGATTATAGATATAGCAATTAGTTCACATTCAAACAAGCATGCACTCAGATGTTATGATAATACTTGAATTTATTACTTGAATCAAAAAGTGTTAATACATAGAATTAAAAAGTAGACATCATTCAAATGGTGGGGTTTGCTGTTAAGTAGCTGGAGGGTCTTGATCTAGATTTAGTTTAGGGCATCGGTTACGGAAATGATTTGGGTTTCCACATTCATAGCATTGACCATAGTTGTATTTACCAGGACGATTAAGATTAGCAACCTGAGCAGGGTTGGTTGGTTGGTTGGTGCTAGGGTTTGGGGACTCACGACATGTGTTGACCAGATGGCCATACCTACCACAATTGGTGCACAGGCGACACACTGAAACAGTGGGGTGATGTCGTTTGCATGTGTTACACAATGGAAAGTTTCTTGTATAGGGTTTCTTGTTAGAAGCTTGTGTAGTGAGGTTTACATTAGGATCCCTGGTCTTGCGCTTCTGGTTCTCGGTAGTTACCGCGGCCACAATACTTGTTTTCTCGCCTTTCCGAACTAAGGTCCCGTTCTTTATGTGATTTCCATCGCCATTTCCATTTCCATTGCCGTTCCCATTCATTGGGATGACTTGAGCCAACAAGTTAGAAACCAGAGTTGTGATTTGTTGCGCCATTTGTTGGGAAATAATCGCAGCCAGTTGGGCATCAACACCTTTGTTGTTTTTGTTGTTGTTGTGGTTGGTGTTGTGGTTGTTGTTACTTTCCTCTTGGTTTTCACCACTGTTATTGCGAGTGCTGCGACGTGGAGACATGATCTGTAAGGGACACAATGAAGGTTCAATGTGGCATGAAATGAATGAGGTGATATAAGGAATGTAATCATTTATTCATTAATTAAAACGAATAAACGAAAACGTTGACGTATCAAAGATTTCAGATTCCAATAACATAGTGAAGACATGCTTTAGCCTATAAGTGAACACTCATCCCGAGAATTCCCAGGTAGGCATCCGGGTCCCTCGTCTGATTGGGATATATGCGCAATGCCAGCCTAGACAGAAGACTCAGAATACAGGCGTTCACCCTTCCAGATTGCACGTGTTCGTTATTAAAATCTAGAACTTCGACGAGATCTCAAGGTGGTTCAGGTTAAACCTGAGGATTTTGTCCTATTAGTCTGAGAGTAGATCCAGTGATGGAGAGCAACCTTCTTGTAAGGATGAAAGTAGGGATAAGAAGTAGGAGGGAGATAGAGAATAGCAAGTAAAAGAAGCAAGTACTGGTTAAATCCTATGGTTATAGACTAGATTATTTTTCTAATAACCTAATTCCCTATAACCATGGCTCTGATACCAATCTGTAACACCCCAACCGATGGCGGAAACATCGGGATGTCGCGTATTGATGATTGTTCAGTAGCTCATGGTAAATAATAAATTTCAATAAATGATTTAAATAAATTACATACAATTGTTCTAAGAATTTTGTACATCAAAATGAAAAATACTAGCTACGCATCTTCAAGCAATAACTCTAATCCTCAAGCAAGTAGAACCTGAAACATGTTAAGTTGAAAATATTTTGGGGTCAACAAAAGTTGGTGAGAATTACATAGGTTTTGATAATCGAATAAAATTGTTGTGCAATTCATGTGTCATGGCAATCTAGTCCATATGTGAAAACATACTAGAAGTAAATCGAGTGCATAATCAACCATTGTGACTGTTGTATTGTGGTACATCCCATACGCTCATGGTTCACTCGTTTATATTGCAGTAACAAACACCCACGCAACCTTTGTAGGAGGCACGTATCCGGGTGGGATTGTCAGTCCAATAGATCTATCAATGTATACCGTTTGGCTGATGAATGTTTATGCTAGAATTGTGCTTACCCTAGTCATGTTCAAGACATAATGCAACATAGAAATACACATAGACACATTGATGATTGAATTGCATAAATAATGTTGTAACATGTTTCACCCCAAAAATGGTGGTAAATAGAAAAGGGGCTATGTAAAACTCACCTTAGCAAAATGTTATGTCTCATAAAAAAAATAGAATAATGTGTTGTGAATGTATGCGAGGCGAATCCCAAAGACTCAACAACGTAGCTAGTCCAAATTGAAGAAAACGAAAAAGAAAGAATATCAAGCTTCCAATTCGCCAATTACAAGAGCTTATAATCAAAGCTTCAATTGTAGAAGTAATAGACTATAGAAGAAAGGTATGAGGGAAAGTTTAATCGGATTGAAACAATCGATTTAGAGGTGCAAAGTATAATGGGTCATAGGTGGGTTTTTATACTAGTTTTGGAGTCAATTAGCCATTAAAATTCGTCAACACCATAAAGTAAGGTTTTATGATGAATTGACTATTTGACTAAGACTTTGACTGTTTGACTAAGACTTTGACTAGGACTTCGACTATTTGACTCAAGGCTTTATTTAAAAAAAAATCTTGTATGTGAAAAAAAAAGAATTTAGAATCATATTATTATTTATATACATTTATGTATGTATATAAGTTGTGAGTTAGGATAAATAAAGACTTAGGCACATTTGTATAATATTAATGATAAAGGTGTAATAAAAAAAAAAATATATATATATATAAGGGCTTTTTATGTATTAAAATTTTGGGGAAAATTTTGCGATGTTACAGTCTCCCCTACTTTTAGGAACTTCGTCCCGAAGTTAAAAGAAAAACACCAGGTATACAATTGGTCGACTACCGAAAACCTTGATAAAATTTCTCACTACCTTAACGTACCTGTAAATTCATGATTACGTTCCGGACCGTAATTATCAATTTACCTTACATTAGGGTTTTGCGTCCTTTTACGACTCTACCGATTGTTGAGCAGGTTCGATAGTCTCCACCAGTCGTTGAGCAGGTTGTAGGGCCTCTCCCGACTGTTGGAAAGACATGATGACCTCTACCAATCGTTGAGTAGGTTGTTTGGTAATCAACTAATTGTTGTACAAGTAAGCAAGTATGATTATAGATATAGCAATTAGTTCACATTCAAACAAGCATGCACTCAGATGTTATGATAATACTTGAATTTATTACTTGAATCAGAAAGTGTTAATACATAGAATTAAAAAGTAGACATCATTCAAATGGTGGGGTTTGCTGTTAAGTAGCTGGAGGGTCTTGATCTAGATTTAGTTTAGGGCATCGGTTACGGAAATGATTTGGGTTTCCACATTCATAGCATTGACCATAGTTGTATTTACCAGGACGATTAAGATTAGCAACCTGAGCAGGGTTGGTTGGTTGGTTGGTGTTAGGGTTTGGGGACTCACGACATGTGTTGACCAGATGGCCATACCTACCACAATTGGTGCACAGGCGACACACTGAAACAGTGGGGTGATGTCGTTTGCATGTGTTACACAATGGAAAGTTTCTTGTATAGGGTTTCTTGTTAGAAGCTTGTGTAGTGAGGTTTACATTAGGATCCCTGGTCTTGCGCTTCTGGTTCTCGGTAGTTACCGCGGCCACAATACTTGTTTTCTCGCCTTTCCGAACTAAGGTCCCGTTCTTTATGTGATTTCCATCGCCATTTCCATTTCCATTGCCGTTCCCATTCATTGGGATGACTTGAGCCAACAAGTTAGAAACCAGAGTTGTGATTTGTTGCGCCATTTGTTGGGAAATAATCGCAGCCAGTTGGGCATCAACACCTTTGTTGTTTTTGTTGTTGTTGTGGTTGGTGTTGTGGTTGTTGTTACTTTCCTCTTGGTTTTCACCACTGTTATTGCGAGTGCTGCGACGTGGAGACATGATCTGTAAGGGACACAATGAAGGTTCAATGTGGCATGAAATGAATGAGGTGATATAAGGAATGTAATCATTTATTCATTAATTAAAACGAATAAACGAAAACGTTGACGTATCAAAGATTTCAGATTCCAATAACATAGTGAAGACATGCTTTAGCCTATAAGTGAACACTCATCCCGAGAATTCCCAGGTAGGCATCCGGGTCCCTCGTCTGATTGGGATATATGCGCAAT
Source organism: Ambrosia trifida (assembly GCA_028751855.1). Taxonomy (NCBI): domain Eukaryota; kingdom Viridiplantae; phylum Streptophyta; class Magnoliopsida; order Asterales; family Asteraceae; genus Ambrosia; species Ambrosia trifida. Next base: position 20,873,452 of record CM054124.1, on the reverse strand, counting down.
GCCATCCTAGACAGAAGACTCAGAATACAGGCGTTCACCCTTCCAGATTGCACGTGTTCGTTATTAAAATCTAGAACTTCGACGAGATCTCAAGGTGGTTCAGGTTAAACCTGAGGATTTTGTCCTATTAGTCTGAGAGTAGATCCAGTGATGGAGAGCAACCTTCTTGTAAGGATGAAAGTAGGGATAAGAAGTAGGAGGGAGATAGAGAATAGCAAGTACTGGTTAAATCCTATGGTTATAGACTAGATTATTTTTCTAATAACCTAATTCCCTATAACCATGGCTCTGATACCAATCTGTAACACCCCAACCGATGGCGGAAACATCGGGATGTCGCGTATTGATGATTGTTCAGTAGCTCATGGTAAATAATAAATTTCAATAAATGATTTAAATAAATTACATACAATTGTTCTAAGAATTTTGTACATCAAAATGAAAAATACTAGCTACGCATCTTCAAGCAATAACTCTAATCCTCAAGCAAGTAGAACCTGAAACATGTTAAGTTGAAAATATTTTGGGGTCAACAAAAGTTGGTGAGAATTACATAGGTTTTGATAATCGAATAAAATTGTTGTGCAATTCATGTGTCATGGCAATCTAGTCCATATGTGAAAACATACTAGAAGTAAATCGAGTGCATAATCAACCATTGTGACTGTTGTATTGTGGTACATCCCATACGCTCATGGTTCACTCGTTTATATTGCAGTAACAAACACCCACGCAACCTTTGTAGGAGGCACGTATCCGGGTGGGATTGTCAGTCCAATAGATCTATCAATGTATACCGTTTGGCTGATGAATGTTTATGCTAGAATTGTGCTTACCCTAGTCATGTTCAAGACATAATGCAACATAGAAATACACATAGACACATTGATGATTGAATTGCATAAATAATGTTGTAACATGTTTCACCCCAAAAATGGTGGTAAATAGAAAAGGGGCTATGTAAAACTCACCTTAGCAAAATGTTATGTCTCATAAAAAAAATAGAATAATGTGTTGTGAATGTATGCGAGGCGAATCCCAAAGACTCAACAACGTAGCTAGTCCAAATTGAAGAAAACGAAAAAGAAAGAATATCAAGCTTCCAATTCGCCAATTACAAGAGCTTATAATCAAAGCTTCAATTGTAGAAGTAATAGACTATAGAAGAAAGGTATGAGGGAAAGTTTAATCGGATTGAAACAATCGATTTAGAGGTGCAAAGTATAATGGGTCATAGGTGGGTTTTTATACTAGTTTTGGAGTCAATTAGCCATTAAAATTCGTCAACACCATAAAGTAAGGTTTTATGATGAATTGACTATTTGACTAAGACTTTGACTGTTTGACTAAGACTTTGACTAGGACTTCGACTATTTGACTCAAGGCTTTATTTAAAAAAAAATCTTGTATGTGAAAAAAAAAGAATTTAGAATCATATTATTATTTATATACATTTATGTATGTATATAAGTTGTGAGTTAGGATAAATAAAGACTTAGGCACATTTGTATAATATTAATGATAAAGGTGTAATAAAAAAAAAATATATATATATAAGGGCTTTTTATGTATTAAAATTTTGGGGAAAATTTTGCGATGTTACAGTCTCCCCTACTTTTAGGAACTTCGTCCCGAAGTTAAAAGAAAAACACCAGGTATACAATTGGTCGACTACCGAAAACCTTGATAAAATTTCTCACTACCTTAACGTACCTGTAAATTCATGATTACGTTCCGGACCGTAATTATCAATTTACCTTACATTAGGGTTTTGCGTCCTTTTACGACTCTACCGATTGTTGAGCAGGTTCGATAGTCTCCACCAGTCGTTGAGCAGGTTGTAGGGCCTCTCCCGACTGTTGGAAAGACATGATGACCTCTACCAATCGTTGAGTAGGTTGTTTGGTAGTCAACTAATTGTTGTACAAGTAAGCAAGTATGATTATAGATATAGCAATTAGTTCACATTCAAACAAGCATGCACTCAGATGTTATGATAATACTTGAATTTATTACTTGAATCAAAAAGTGTTAATACATAGAATTAAAAAGTAGACATCATTCAAATGGTGGGGTTTGCTGTTAAGTAGCTGGAGGGTCTTGATCTAGATTTAGTTTAGGGCATCGGTTACGGAAATGATTTGGGTTTCCACATTCATAGCATTGACCATAGTTGTATTTACCAGGACGATTAAGATTAGCAACCTGAGCAGGGTTGGTTGGTTGGTTGGTGTTAGGGTTTGGGGACTCACGACATGTGTTGACCAGATGGCCATACCTACCACAATTGGTGCACAGGCGACACACTGAAACAGTGGGGTGATGTCGTTTGCATGTGTTACACAATGGAAAGTTTCTTGTATAGGGTTTCTTGTTAGAAGCTTGTGTAGTGAGGTTTACATTAGGATCCCTGGTCTTGCGCTTCTGGTTCTCGGTAGTTACCGCGGCCACAATACTTGTTTTCTCGCCTTTCCGAACTAAGGTCCCGTTCTTTATGTGATTTCCATCGCCATTTCCATTTCCATTGCCGTTCCCATTCATTGGGATGACTTGAGCCAACAAGTTAGAAACCAGAGTTGTGATTTGTTGCGCCATTTGTTGGGAAATAATCGCAGCCAGTTGGGCATCAACACCTTTGTTGTTTTTGTTGTTGTTGTGGTTGGTGTTGTGGTTGTTGTTACTTTCCTCTTGGTTTTCACCACTGTTATTGCGAGTGCTGCGACGTGGAGACATGATCTGTAAGGGACACAATGAAGGTTCAATGTGGCATGAAATGAATGAGGTGATATAAGGAATGTAATCATTTATTCATTAATTAAAACGAATAAACGAAAACGTTGACGTATCAAAGATTTCAGATTCCAATAACATAGTGAAGACATGCTTTAGCCTATAAGTGAACACTCATCCCGAGAATTCCCAGGTAGGCATCCGGGTCCCTCGTCTGATTGGGATATATGCGCAATGCCAGCCTAGACAGAAGACTCAGAATACAGGCGTTCACCCTTCCAGATTGCACGTGTTCGTTATTAAAATCTAGAACTTCGACGAGATCTCAAGGTGGTTCAGGTTAAACCTGAGGATTTTGTCCTATTAGTCTGAGAGTAGATCCAGTGATGGAGAGCAACCTTCTTGTAAGGATGAAAGTAGGGATAAGAAGTAGGAGGGAGATAGAGAATAGCAAGTAAAAGAAGCAAGTACTGGTTAAATCCTATGGTTATAGACTAGATTATTTTTCTAATAACCTAATTCCCTATAACCATGGCTCTGATACCAATCTGTAACACCCCAACCGATGGCGGAAACATCGGGATGTCGCGTATTGATGATTGTTCAGTAGCTCATGGTAAATAATAAATTTCAATAAATGATTTAAATAAATTACATACAATTGTTCTAAGAATTTTGTACATCAAAATGAAAAATACTAGCTACGCATCTTCAAGCAATAACTCTAATCCTCAAGCAAGTAGAACCTGAAACATGTTAAGTTGAAAATATTTTGGGGTCAACAAAAGTTGGTGAGAATTACATAGGTTTTGATAATCGAATAAAATTGTTGTGCAATTCATGTGTCATGGCAATCTAGTCCATATGTGAAAACATACTAGAAGTAAATCGAGTGCATAATCAACCATTGTGACTGTTGTATTGTGGTACATCCCATACGCTCATGGTTCACTCGTTTATATTGCAGTAACAAACACCCACGCAACCTTTGTAGGAGGCACGTATCCGGGTGGGATTGTCAGTCCAATAGATCTATCAATGTATACCGTTTGGCTGATGAATGTTTATGCTAGAATTGTGCTTACCCTAGTCATGTTCAAGACATAATGCAACATAGAAATACACATAGACACATTGATGATTGAATTGCATAAATAATGTTGTAACATGTTTCACCCCAAAAATGGTGGTAAATAGAAAAGGGGCTATGTAAAACTCACCTTAGCAAAATGTTATGTCTCATAAAAAAAATAGAATAATGTGTTGTGAATGTATGCGAGGCGAATCCCAAAGACTCAACAACGTAGCTAGTCCAAATTGAAGAAAACGAAAAAGAAAGAATATCAAGCTTCCAATTCGCCAATTACAAGAGCTTATAATCAAAGCTTCAATTGTAGAAGTAATAGACTATAGAAGAAAGGTATGAGGGAAAGTTTAATCGGATTGAAACAATCGATTTAGAGGTGCAAAGTATAATGGGTCATAGGTGGGTTTTTATACTAGTTTTGGAGTCAATTAGCCATTAAAATTCGTCAACACCATAAAGTAAGGTTTTATGATGAATTGACTATTTGACTAAGACTTTGACTGTTTGACTAAGACTTTGACTAGGACTTCGACTATTTGACTCAAGGCTTTATTTAAAAAAAAATCTTGTATGTGAAAAAAAAAGAATTTAGAATCATATTATTATTTATATACATTTATGTATGTATATAAGTTGTGAGTTAGGATAAATAAAGACTTAGGCACATTTGTATAATATTAATGATAAAGGTGTAATAAAAAAAAATATATATATATATAAGGGCTTTTTATGTATTAAAATTTTGGGGAAAATTTTGCGATGTTACAGTCTCCCCTACTTTTAGGAACTTCGTCCCGAAGTTAAAAGAAAAACACCAGGTATACAATTGGTCGACTACCGAAAACCTTGATAAAATTTCTCACTACCTTAACGTACCTGTAAATTCATGATTACGTTCCGGACCGTAATTATCAATTTACCTTACATTAGGGTTTTGCGTCCTTTTACGACTCTACCGATTGTTGAGCAGGTTCGATAGTCTCCACCAGTCGTTGAGCAGGTTGTAGGGCCTCTCCCGACTGTTGGAAAGACATGATGACCTCTACCAATCGTTGAGTAGGTTGTTTGGTAGTCAACTAATTGTTGTACAAGTAAGCAAGTATGATTACAGATATAGCAATTAGTTCACATTCAAACAAGCATGCACTCAGATGTTATGATAATACTTGAATTTATTACTTGAATCAAAAAGTGTTAATACATAGAATTAAAAAGTAGACATCATTCAAATGGTGGGGTTTGCTGTTAAGTAGCTGGAGGGTCTTGATCTAGATTTAGTTTAGGGCATCGGTTACGGAAATGATTTGGGTTTCCACATTCATAGCATTGACCATAGTTGTATTTACCAGGACGATTAAGATTAGCAACCTGAGCAGGGTTGGTTGGTTGGTTGGTGCTAGGGTTTGGGGACTCACGACATGTGTTGACCAGATGGCCATACCTACCACAATTGGTGCACAGGCGACACACTGAAACAGTGGGGTGATGTCGTTTGCATGTGTTACACAATGGAAAGTTTCTTGTATAGGGTTTCTTGTTAGAAGCTTGTGTAGTGAGGTTTACATTAGGATCCCTGGTCTTGCGCTTCTGGTTCTCGGTAGTTACCGCGGCCACAATACTTGTTTTCTCGCCTTTCCGAACTAAGGTCCCGTTCTTTATGTGATTTCCATCGCCATTTCCATTTCCATTGCCGTTCCCATTCATTGGGATGACTTGAGCCAACAAGTTAGAAACCAGAGTTGTGATTTGTTGCGCCATTTGTTGGGAAATAATCGCAGCCAGTTGGGCATCAACACCTTTGTTGTTTTTGTTGTTGTTGTGGTTGGTGTTGTGGTTGTTGTTACTTTCCTCTTGGTTTTCACCACTGTTATTGCGAGTGCTGCGACGTGGAGACATGATCTGTAAGGGACACAATGAAGGTTCAATGTGGCATGAAATGAATGAGGTGATATAAGGAATGTAATCATTTATTCATTAATTAAAACGAATAAACGAAAACGTTGACGTATCAAAGATTTCAGATTCCAATAACATAGTGAAGACATGCTTTAGCCTATAAGTGAACACTCATCCCGAGAATTCCCAGGTAGGCATCCGGGTCCCTCGTCTGATTGGGATATATGCGCAATGCCAGCCTAGACAGAAGACTCAGAATACAGGCGTTCACCCTTCCAGATTGCACGTGTTCGTTATTAAAATCTAGAACTTCGACGAGATCTCAAGGTGGTTCAGGTTAAACCTGAGGATTTTGTCCTATTAGTCTGAGAGTAGATCCAGTGATGGAGAGCAACCTTCTTGTAAGGATGAAAGTAGGGATAAGAAGTAGGAGGGAGATAGAGAATAGCAAGTAAAAGAAGCAAGTACTGGTTAAATCCTATGGTTATAGACTAGATTATTTTTCTAATAACCTAATTCCCTATAACCATGGCTCTGATACCAATCTGTAACACCCCAACCGATGGCGGAAACATCGGGATGTCGCGTATTGATGATTGTTCAGTAGCTCATGGTAAATAATAAATTTCAATAAATGATTTAAATAAATTACATACAATTGTTCTAAGAATTTTGTACATCAAAATGAAAAATACTAGCTACGCATCTTCAAGCAATAACTCTAATCCTCAAGCAAGTAGAACCTGAAACATGTTAAGTTGAAAATATTTTGGGGTCAACAAAAGTTGGTGAGAATTACATAGGTTTTGATAATCGAATAAAATTGTTGTGCAATTCATGTGTCATGGCAATCTAGTCCATATGTGAAAACATACTAGAAGTAAATCGAGTGCATAATCAACCATTGTGACTGTTGTATTGTGGTACATCCCATACGCTCATGGTTCACTCGTTTATATTGCAGTAACAAACACCCACGCAACCTTTGTAGGAGGCACGTATCCGGGTGGGATTGTCAGTCCAATAGATCTATCAATGTATACCGTTTGGCTGATGAATGTTTATGCTAGAATTGTGCTTACCCTAGTCATGTTCAAGACATAATGCAACATAGAAATACACATAGACACATTGATGATTGAATTGCATAAATAATGTTGTAACATGTTTCACCCCAAAAATGGTGGTAAATAGAAAAGGGGCTATGTAAAACTCACCTTAGCAAAATGTTATGTCTCATAAAAAAAATAGAATAATGTGTTGTGAATGTATGCGAGGCGAATCCCAAAGACTCAACAACGTAGCTAGTCCAAATTGAAGAAAACGAAAAAGAAAGAATATCAAGCTTCCAATTCGCCAATTACAAGAGCTTATAATCAAAGCTTCAATTGTAGAAGTAATAGACTATAGAAGAAAGGTATGAGGGAAAGTTTAATCGGATTGAAACAATCGATTTAGAGGTGCAAAGTATAATGGGTCATAGGTGGGTTTTTATACTAGTTTTGGAGTCAATTAGCCATTAAAATTCGTCAACACCATAAAGTAAGGTTTTATGATGAATTGACTATTTGACTAAGACTTTGACTGTTTGACTAAGACTTTGACTAGGACTTCGACTATTTGACTCAAGGCTTTATTTAAAAAAAAATCTTGTATGTGAAAAAAAAAGAATTTAGAATCATATTATTATTTATATACATTTATGTATGTATATAAGTTGTGAGTTAGGATAAATAAAGACTTAGGCACATTTGTATAATATTAATGATAAAGGTGTAATAAAAAAAAAATATATATATATATATAAGGGCTTTTTATGTATTAAAATTTTGGGGAAAATTTTGCGATGTTACATTGTAGACTTATGGGGAAATGCAAAATTCATCAAGAAGGATGGCGTTCAAGTGATTGCTTCAACAATCCAGAATAAGGAAGTAATCGTGTCAGAGCAGATTATAAGAGAAGTTTTGTTATTTGGAGATGAACCAGACTATCCCTGATGAAGATGTTAAAGGTGTTTTGCGAAGAATGAGTTATGAAGGTGGTTATCCGACAGTGCAAAAGAAGCTAATGCATCCGTCAGGTGTTGCAGCTCTAGTTATGAACTGGAATTACAGTTACTCCAAATATGTGTTCGAAGAGATGCTGGGAAATTTGAAAGGATTGAAGAAGAACTTATTCAGGATGTATCCAAGGTTCATTCAGATGATGTTAGATGCCAAGTATAAGGATTTGGAAAGAACTGTTGACAATTTTGACGCAAAGATGATGGGTCCTAATGTGTTTGGATTAATTTGCCAAGAGAGGAAATGAGCTAAAGAGTTATACAGGTACACCATTCCTCATGAAAAGTTTGGAAAATTTTCAGAAGTTGCCTTGCCAGAACCAGAACCAGAACAAAGTGTGAATGTTATGATTGCTGAGGATCACAATGTGCAGATAATAGACCCACTTGCAGGTTCTGGAGAGAAAGTTGTTATCGAAAAAATTGACTTGTCAGATGATGAATTTTATGTCGATATGTCGAAAGAGTGTATGAATGAGAAAGTAAGTGAAGTGTAAAAACAAGATAAACCTAAGTTGGAACAGCAAACAGCGACAACAGAAACACTTGTTACTGATACTTCTATATTGTCGGCTGAATTGTTAAGTGTGTTGTTAGAGAATGCAAAGACTGTTGTTAAGAATCCTCTTCTCACACTAGTCAATGTGTCTACTGAAGATGAAGAGATGAGCCAGAAAGACCGTTGAAGCGAAGAAGAAGAGATCCAAGGCCAGGTGTGCGTTTAAATGAACATATGCTGAACCAATCTACTGAAGAGGTGTCAGTTTATGTACCCCAAGTCAACTAAACATGGTACTACTGAATCTGAGAAGACAAATGATGTTGATGCTGGAAACAAATCGAGTGTAGAGAAAGCTATAGAAATTGAGCCTCAGGTAACAAAGGTCAATGTATTATCTGAAAATCTATTTGCTTCATTTGTTCATACAGAACAAGAAAGTTCAAGTGGAGCTGGTGGAAGTCTTTCGGGTGATGAGTTAAGAGGAAAGTCCGCTATGCTCGAGGATTTAGTGGATGAATTTGAAGATGTCGATGTTGTGGATTTGAAAAGAAGAGTGATTGTGTTGGAACATGAATAAATTCTTAAAGATATCAGAATCATTGATCTTGAAGAATCTGTTAAAGAAAAGGACAAACTGATCAAAGAACTTCAAACAAATATGGGAAATGTGGTAGCAGTTGTCACAGATTTGGCTCAGAAGCTGGAGAACAGGTTTGGATCAGAATTCAAAGAAAAGAGTACTCCGGTCATTAATCGAGTTATTGAAGATGTGGAGTCAGATTCTGCGAGAAACGAAGAGTTTACACTAGATGATGAAATTGGTAGTGATTTTGAAGACTCTGATGCAATAGATGCTGAAGGTTTGAGAAACTATTTTGCCAATGAACTGAGACCGAATCCAAGCAAGAAGAAGGTGATTCCTAGAAGAAGAATTGTGATTCCAAATAAGGCAAAAGAAGACTCACTAAATCAACGTCAACTAGACAGATTTATGGTAGATACAGGAAAGGATCGATTTGACTTGTATGGTGATAGATCAGGAATAAAGAGTTGGATGTTCAGTGAAGAGAAAGGTAAATGGCTTGTCACGATAAATAATGGGAGAGTTGAGTATTATAGCAAAAGACCAGACTTTGAGTCTTGGACTAAGGTAGATCTCACTGAACTAATGAAGGCTCCTTATCGTGAAGAATTGACTTCCCAGACAAGGACAAGTTTTACGCTCCAAAGATGGTTAGAAGGGAATGCCAAACGTGATTTTCAGGGTATGAAATCTGCAGAGTCGTGGGTAAGGACATATAGAAAGGTGTATGATCATCGCATTGGGGACAGAATGAAGATTGTTATGTGGCCATCAACAAAGAAGGAAACGACTATCCTAGTGAGTTGAGATTTGACTAATAATTCTCTGCAGGTTTTCAGTTTTGGGTATATGATTCATTTAATGGCGATGCAGTGATTATATGTGATGATGTTGAGTATCGTATTTGTGATCCCACGGATTTGATGAAATTGGTTGAGAGAGATATTCAAGTGCTGGCAAAGAATCAGATAAGAGCTACTGAAGAATATGAAGTATGTGCAAAGCCATTCACCAGTGTAGTGGAAATTATAATTAAGATGAAGTTGTGGGCAGGACAGAAGATCAGACTTGAAACTAAATTGTTTGGACTTGCTATTGCAAATCCTCATGTTGTGTTGCAGCCATCAAAGAAGAAGAAAAGGGATGCTTGAGTTGAAGATAAAGCATAAACCTAGGGGGAGATTGTTAGGTTTATATATTTATAGGTTTATGTTTAGTAATAGTTCTCGGTCAGTTTATTAGTTTTCAGTTAGTATGTTGGGCTTTAATCTTGTGGGTTGGGCTGTGGGACTGTTAAGGCTATGTGAGCCCAAGTCCTACGTATAAAAGATGTTTTCTTGGTTCATTTGCAACTAGCGGTTTCTATCAATAATATTCAAAGAACTCTATTGTATCAGACGGTTCTAGAAATTGTATGTAATACAGAAGTTTAATCATTGTTTCATCATATTCTTGAACCATATTAATCATTGATTCCGCCTTTTATTAATATCACTTGTTATCGGGTGTTATTCGGGACTTACATCCTCCACCTCAGGGTCATGTTAGTACCCACCCTTGCACCATCTCTCTCTTCCACTAACATATGATGTAGTCACTACCCTCCACTATCCCATTTTTTATTTTTTTATTTTTTCTTCCATTTCATTTTATTTTAAACAAAAAATTTTTTATTAATACTTAAAAAATACATAAGTTAAATGCAAAATAAAATAAAAAACATAAAATAAAAGAAAATAACTAATCATTATCAGAATCGACCTGAGCGGAATTTCATATCTGCTCGATTAAATCAGCACGATGGTTGAGGTGCGTATGCCGATTGTGTAATGTCACATGTTAACTTATTTTGTGCCGAATTAACCGATTCACCATCCTCATTAATGTCGGTCGTCTAGTATTCACATATTGCGTGACCATCATCTTTGATAATCATGTGATGCGGTAGCGCACGAGCATACATAACATATCTCAATTTTTTGGGTGTGCATGCATGTGTTGGGTGTTGCGTAATGTACCATTGTTGCTTTAGATACCAAGTAGTCGTTCAATATCTTTTCTTGTCGATGCTTGGCGCTTTACAAATTTATTTCTTTTATCATCCTTAAGATACAATATAGTTTTAACAAATACTGCATACTCAGTGTATATTCCGTCAGCTAGATAATGCCCCTATTTGTATTCCACCGCCGAAACTGTAACGAAGTATCAGGTCTGGTACCCTGTATGATTTTGTTGAAAACCTCGGATTGATGAAGAACGTTTAAGTTGTTATTTGAACCAGCAACAACAAAGAAGGCATGCCATATATATCCGTAGATATTGTAAACAAACAACTTCTAGCGTTATTGAAGGATGTCCTATATTACCATGAGTGATTTGACCTTGCCATTCATTCGAGGAATTACACCACAAGCAATGCGTACTATCAATGCTGCCTAACATTCCAGGGAATCCATATCTTTCTTCTTGGGCTGGATAAAGTTTTGCGATGCCCTTTTGTGTTAGTTTACACAAATACTTCTTGCTATATAGCTTGACTATGCCTTTGAAAATTTTTATACTAATTAAATCAAAATTATTACTATTTACCAATATGGTGATGTATAAAGTTAGAAAATGATTTTGTAAATTATTTTCGGTTCACATTTAATATAAAACATATTTATTTTCCATAATAATGAATCACTTGATTTAAAATGCTTAAAAATATTAAAATACAACATTTTCTAAAATAATAGTTTTTACATAGGCTAAATTTGATAGAAAACGTTATATAAAAATTTTGATATGTTTTGCTACAGTTTTAGGCTAAATTCACGCGAATCTTCACCTATAATAGGCCACATGATATCCATATAAATACATTACCTGGTTTTCCAAAATATGTATTCATGGTTTTAACCTCACTGTTTTACTGTAATAGCCCATTTGGTATGTTTATTGCACCCAAAAGGATCTAGATTAGGCATGAAGTTTTTGTAGATAGAATAGGGGTGCCAAGAATTGTGTGAAGGCGATAGTGGATGATTTGGAGTAGATATAATGCATAGACATTCTTGTGCAAGAACATCCAAAAGTGGGTTATTTAAGATAAGGGCAAGGAGAGATGGTGCATTTTTGGTTGCCGATAATGGTTGTGAAAGGGGAAATCCTGGAAAAAAGGGACAAATGCTTATGTGTCCACGTTTTTAAAAACACTAGGTTGGTTAAAAAAGAATGATGGAATTAACCATATGGATGAAATCAGTGTTTCCGGCCTCTGGAACTAAAATGGTATGACACCCATCAATATTCCAGGTTAAATTCATACACTTACTAGTCGAGTCTTTATCTTGTTATATTCATTAGACACTATTTTACGTGGTTATGTCCCCCGAATTCTAGCAAGGCCAGAACAATTTCAAGCGATTGCATAGCAGCTCACATTATTATTCAACTTTGTGAACAAATATTGGTTAACCCTAGCATTAGTGATAAAATATTAATTATTAATATATTAATCGATGACAACAAATATAGAGATGATAATTAAGTGCAACAAAATGGAATTTATATTAGTGATTGATAATAACAGGACTACATATTTATTTCAACTACATAAACTTACAATTCACTTTTACATAATAAAGATTCTAATAACTCAAGAATTGTATCAATACCAACATAGTTGTATACGGTAACTATAATAAAAAGCACCTTAACATTTATCAATACCTCAACGCAAGATCAAAACCTCACCAAATATACACATGCACACACACACACACACACACACACACACACACATATATATATATATATATATATGTATATGTGCATGGTCCCTCATCACAAAAAAATAAACACCCTTGCACCACCCATGCAACCACCACCCCCTTCCCTCTCCTTCTCTTTGGTTTCGGCCAAGTATTATCCAACATCACCATCCTTACCTTTTGTCCCTTAATCACAAGACTCGATGAGGCTAATTTCTTTTAGTGACAAATCACATCTATGCTTATAGATGGGATTAAGACATAAAGAGATGACTTAACACTAAACTAGTAAGATTCCTTTAAACACAAAGTCTAATATAAGATTTACTACCCTAAATGACACTCCTTCTTCCTTTCCTTTGACCCCGTGCAACCACCACCTCCACCTCTATTCCTCTTTCTTTTTTTTTTCGGGCCATTGCACCCCACACATTGTCACCTCTATGTCTTGAGGATCACCCTCATCATCCTATGATAAGTCCAATCAAGAGTATAGTCAAGCATCATGATTAGTTTAAACCTTAAAGGTGATTAATAATAGAAATGGTAATATTCCCTAAATCACTTGGATCCATGAGAGTTGACCTTCCCAAATCAAAACACTCCATCTCTTTTTCTTGATTACTTGTGACACCACCCCCACCCCCATGAGCCATCTCCATCAAATCTAATCTGCAAGATTCATACACTTAATCAAATAATGAAGGTTCATTATAACACCCCAACCGATGGCGGAAACATCGAGGTGTCACGTAGTGACGATTGTTTAAAAGCTCATGGTACTAAAGTGTAAATAATATTAAGTATGAACTGTTTTACAAGAAATGAAATTTACATATGATAAAACAATCTCGATTAATCAACTTCCTCTAAGTCCAAAGTTATACAAAAATTGTCAAGAAAAAACATGAAACGTGTACAAAAATAATTTTGTCAACATAAATAATGTTGGTGAGCATACTTAGTTTGCATACGTATAATATAAGTTTGAAGAATATGTTTTACAATTCATGTGCCACGTTTCATTGAAGGCAATATGGTAAACACGTAAGCACACAATGCGGGTCAAAATCTAACCACTATGATGACAAAGACTATCTAGCCTCTATGGTGACAAAGACTATCTAGCTTCTATGATGACAAAGACTAAGAATTAACAATGTTATAGGACTTCCAACACGCATAGGTATTTTCCATCCTACATGCATAAATACTCTCCATTAGGCGGGACCTACGACTTCCCACACGCATGGGTACTTTCCTTTCCACATGCATAGGTACTTTCCACTAGGCTCCCAAAGGTATATGAATAAGTTTATGTTATACGTATGTAATGATTAGAAGTATACTACGTTTATGTTTAAGCGTATAACACAAGAACTTAAAGCATAACACGTATATGAATTGTATGTAATATTGTTTATGACTATGTGCAAGTGTAAGTTTCATAGGTGTACATGTTTCACCCCAAAAGTGTAAGAAAACAAAAAAGGGATAAGTATACTCATAGTTTTGCTAAGTGCGATAAATCCAAACAAAGCTTGTACAAGATAAAAACTGGGAATTTCCGAAGAACTCAACTGTTGGGTCAAAGACGATTGACAAGCCTGTGAACCTTAGTCTAATTCCTCTCTGCATATTTTGGCTAAGTATTGAAAGTACTGAAGAAGAAGAAGAAGAAGAAGAAGAAGAAGAAGAAGAAGAAGAAGAAGAAGAAGAAGAAAAGGGAAGTCCTGAAGAAGCTGATACAAAGTGCTGAAGAGTAAAGTCCTGAAGGTGAACCAGAGAAACACTTGAAGAACAACTTTGTCATCAGAAGTTTTTTAGTCTTCAGCAGTTGAATTAGAAGCTTTCCACCGCCCTAAACTTCAGTAGTTCTGTATTATATTAGTTTTGTTTACTTTATGTACAAGTTCCAATACTACAGCATGTTGTAGTATTATAGTATTAGTTTTAATACTTTTTGATGTACGTTTAGTTCTGTCTATAAATAGATGGGTTTACACCATCTATTTTATACATCTTTTGCTGATATATCTTTTCTAATATATGAGAAGCATTTGAAGCACTTACAACTATTTTATAATTTACTGTTTTGCTTCTCATATAAACACTTGTGCTACTTTAGTTATACATTTGAGGGGGAGCATTTACTGATCCCTAGAGTGAACTGTTAACTTAGAACACTTATTGTTATTCTGCTGCATTTACTTTGATAAATTAAATATAGGTGTTCATTCAAGAACTGTGATAACAAAGCTAATCCAACATCAACCTATACGTATAGGAATCCTAATGAGGGAAAATGACTTAAAAAGTCTAACGCATCTAGAATCTTAGGCATTAGGGTTTGTTATGCCTTATGTGGGGAAAATGAAGTTTTATGATAACTTGAAAATAATAATTTTGTATTAAAAAGTATAACATGATTTAAGTTCAAATGTATGACTAAGAAAATAATTATTACTATTTGAATATATTGAATAAAAATATGTAAAGTAATTTATTCAAAAACTTTAGTTGCTTCTTTTAACTAAAATATATAATAATATTTAAAGTTTATTACACAAATGAATATAAATTACACAAATGAATGCAACGTTAACACTTATATTTTTCCAACTTAAGAATATTTCTGTTTTATAAGAAAAATATTTATAAAACATATTTTATAATTTATATATAAATAAATGATATATTGTGTCTAATTAAGCACAAATAAAACAAAAAATAGAAGACATGGTCCAAAAATAATATTTATGTGAAAAATAATGAATTTCTGATATAAAGTAGTGAAAATAATTTTGTATAATTTTTCTCAAATTATTTACATTTAAAACAGATTTAATGAATTTAAATCATATTTAAATGATAAAAAAAATAAGAAAAACAATAAAAATAATTGTTTTCTCGACTAATAATTTTTATTTTAGTTTATCATGTATAGAAATATTTTTTCCAAAAAATTTGAGATTAAAAGCAAAATAAATGAATATTTAATCAATTAATTATGGTTTAAACAATTTAAATTAATAAAATTATGAAAATAAGATACTTTATAGAAACTAAAAATATGATAATTTTCTACGAGGTGTCAACATATTACGCCTAAATTTTCATGATTTTTGAAGCAAGAATCAACTTTATACGAATATTATAAGATTAATGTATTTAGATGTATATATAAATAATAATTAGTAAAAATTCAAAAAAAAAAAAAGAAAAAAAAAACCCACCAAAAAACGTAGGTGAGGAGACTTGAACTAGGTCCCTCGTGAATCACAAATACACACACAAACAACCATTTCACTATAAACTAATATGTTGAAATATTTTGAATTCAAAAATATTTAAAAACAACTTAAACTATCATCTTCTTCCCCATTTTCAAACCCTAACCCTAAAATTCTACACCTTCAATTTTCAAAGAATAACATCCGATTATATAGGGCTTTTAAAGAGGGATGTTAACTTAATGAAATGGCATCAAAAAATAAACTTACAAAATGATATCAGAGTCAAAATCGTAGATAGAACTCTGATTATAATGAAGCCGATTACATAGCTTTGAGACGAGGTTAGGATGTGTTCTTCGCGGGTTTGAGTCGTGTGAATGTGCAAAAGTGAAATGATAACAATTAATTATAGGTATTTTGATTAAAAATCGTGTCTTTGAATGGTTAAAAAATTCCGGCAGTTACACTATTAAATCGATATAAAGACCATTTATAACGTGTTTAAGGCTACCATTAAGATGAGAATTCAATGAACAGAGGTGAAGAAATGTATAGGTAACATTAAAACGAGTTCAAACGATCGGTATAGTTTTTTAATGCTTCGCCGGAGTCGGCCGGACTCCGGCCGAAATAGTTACCGAAATCGCGATGGGGATAAGGGAGGAAAAGATTGTTTTTAAGCTTTTCCTTATTGACAATATAAGTCCCTGCTGTTAGAAATGTTGAGTTTAATATGATCTTGGTTAGGTTTTTCTTAACAAAAGTTAACTAAAAAGTTTTAAGACTCTTAAAACTAATTTTTTTAACTTTACTATAAAGTTTACATAATATTCTTTATTTTATCACTTTTTTCACTCAAAATTTTGATGTCTCTCAACATCTTTCGACACGCTTATGAACTTAAAAATTTTTTCTTTAAGAAAACAAAAATGTATAAAATTCCCAATAGAATTTAAAAGAAAAAGATTCCCTCAAACGCCCAAACACAACATGTTAAAATCACAATTCGATGCATGTATATGATTAATAAAAATCAAATCCAAACAAGGATATTACGATTTAACGCAATTCCAACTTTTATTAAAGTTTTAAAACGATCAACGTACGAGGGCTATAAATGTAAATACAATAAAGTCTAAAAAATGTTTAAATGTCACAGTCATGTTATGGAAAGTTGAGACCACCTAAGACTAAACACCATAATAGTTGACTTACCCTTTTTGGAGACCCTCCCTCTATATATATCGTGTGTGTGTCGATCACCACCACCATCACCTACAATACAACATATTAACAAACTCTCCCTTCCTCTCCATAAATCAACCAACATCACCACCCTACAACACCTCATTTTCAAACCATAAGCCACCATTTTGAAGCTAGGAGATCCATCCTAAAGGAAGTCCAAGTGGATTGGAGGCATGGATGCAAGACGAACCATCAAGCTCGCTTCTTTCATTCTCATTCGGAACAAATGAATCCAAGTGTTTCATTAAATTGCATGTACCAATGCAAATGATCTATTATGGCTATACATTTCGAATGACATGGCCATTAATCATTGATGAAATGTCAAGTGATGAAATTACCTGAAGTGGTCTATAAAATTTAGCCACAAGCTAGAAATCTTCAGACTATTGCATGAAAGCACTAATGGGTTAGTCCTCCAGCCACTTGGTCTTCCATGGATGAAGATAATGCTTCAATTTGTTACTCCAGTAATCGTCCCATCATTACTATCAAAGCTGGCTGATGAAATTGTGAGGACAGGGGTAAAGAAGATAAAGCGTTTAAGAAGAAATATGCAGTTCTCATTATAGTTAAAGAGCAAACCCAAAAGGGTAGGAACTCTAGCCACATCATGATTGAACATTATTTCATTACAGTAGTTATTACATATTGGTTGCACACATTTATTTCTTGTTAGGGTTATGGAAAAGCATAACACCCTTGTGTAAGGTAAATCAATGATTACGGTCCGGAACGCAATCGTGGGTTTACAGGTACATGAGGGTGGTGTGTAATTCTATTTAGGTTGTTGGTAGACAATCAGTACGAATCCAAAGTATCGGGAGTGTGGTGGGTTCGCCGCGGTACACCCTATATATAAGCATAAACGATACTGCGGAAGCGGACTAAGAGTCTTGCCAAGAACTTACCCATTACTAGCTTTTCATTAGATCGTTGATTAATAGCTAGCCTTTCAATAAGAACATTTTACAATACTTCAATTAGTATTGTTGGAGCCTTCCTTTTTGACCACCTCTACTGAAAACCTTAAACCTTGTATACTATTACACTTCCTGTTAGTCGAAATCCTGTTGCATGATCTTAATAAAGTTCAGACAGAAACCTTTCTAAAGTAGGGGAGACTGCTTCATTAGTACCTATGCCCCTCACCCGTTGCACATTCCCAAAAACTTTCTCCTTTAAACTCTCACTTCCTAATCTCGGGTCAACTGACAAGGATTTTGAAACTTTTACTTTCAGTATTAGACGACCATTTTAAAAATTTTCGAATCATAAATGATGAAATTCTCTTCTAAAAACCTAGATTAACTTTTACAACGCCTTTGTTTCATAGTAACCTCCACTTGAAAAAAAATTTCAAGACGAAATTTTCTAAAGTAGGGGAGACTGTGACATCCGTCACCCTCATCTTTTAGCAAGTTGTCAATTTTAGTCCCTTGTCTATTTTGATTCTTCACCTCTAGACCTCTTCATATATTATATTTTTTTATTTATTATTAAATATTTCTTTAAAATGGTGTACGGATACATTGTGGATATGCACGCATTGACGTATAAAACGTACTAAAATCATCATGTTATCTTATGAAAGTTCTATTTTTAATTTAAAAAGTTTAGTTTAAAAGTTTTATAGTTAGTTTAGCTAACTTGGTTAAGTTTTTGTAAAGAAAAGTTAACCTAAAACATATAGATATAACTAAGTTAAACATGAGGGACTCCTTTTGCCAAAACCTGAAACTTTTGAAAATCCTTTTTTTCCTTTCTTTCTTGCTGCACGTTTTTCCGGCGGAGAGGTGGCCGGATCCGGCCAAACTCCGGCGCGGAATTTTAAGGTGATTTAAACGATTGTTAACGCCCTTACTTATTCCATAACGTATCTCCATGAGTTTATAACTATTCCGGGTCTTAAAAGCGATAATAAAATAGGTTTTAATCAAGTTAATTCGCGTCTTTATGAGATGTAACCGACCGGGTTAAAGAAGTTTCCATTACGCTCTCTTGACCAAACAATTATATAAATTCACCTCACCAAAACCTTTCTGCACTTATTCTAGTTCAAAACCCACAAAATTCTTATCCAAATCACGTCTGGAAGCCTCTAAATCGGAGCTTTATATCGCGGACTTCATTCCTTTTTTTTCCATCAAATCATGAATTGGAAGTGCATTTTTGTATGCCATTAGTCTAGTTTTGGTTCATAGATCGAAAGCCCTATGATTGTTGTAGTTCACCGTAACGATTTGGGATCAATTATAAAGTCTAGGGTTAGGGTTCTTAGTTGTTAGTTTGGGAAAGAGGAAGATGACCACTTAGACAATGTTTAAATGTAATTATAAATCAGAAATCCCAACATACATATCATTTGGTGTAGTGGTTTGTAATTCATGTTGACACATAGGCTACCAGGGTTCGAAACCCAGCAGCAGCCATTATTTTTTTTACAAATTTCGTTTGCATAGTTTTTATTTTTATTTTAAATACTATATAATTGTTATAATCATGCTAAACTTAGAATATTCATAATAAATTTATTTTTGCTCCAAAAATTACCAAAATTTAGGTGTAGACTCGTGACACTTCATCGAAAATTATCATATTTTTAATTTCTGGAAAATATCTTATTTTTAAAATTTTATTAATTTAATTTTTTTAATCATATTTAATTGATTAAAAATTCATTTTTAATGATTTTAATTTCAAAATTTTTTATAAATTATTTCTAATCATCATGAACTGAAATAAAAATATTTGGTTCAGAAGACATTTATTTTTATTAATTTTCCTATTTTTAATCATTTAAACATGATTTAATCTCATTAAATCAGTTTTAAATATAAATAAGTTTATAAAAATTATGGGAAAATTATTTTTATTAATTTACATCAGAAAGCCTCCATTTTCTATAAAAATAGCATTTTTGGGTCATGCTTGTATTATTAGCATTATTTATGTTTAATTAGACATAATTAAACATTTATTTATGTACACTATTTAAACATCTATTTTATAAATACTTTTCTTATAAAATAGAAATGTTTTATGTTTGAAAATCTTAATTACCATTTGTTGGATCATTGTGAAACTAATAATTATTTAGTTATACATTTATGATAATTGTATTTATTTTAATTTAGTTAAAGTAATTAACTAAATTATTTTGCTTTAATTATTCCACAACATATTTTACGCGAATATTCAATTAGTGATAATCATATTACCTACACCACATATATAAACTTTAACATATCATTTTTGATATACAACTTTTACATTAATTTAATTTATCATAAAAAAAAACTCTAATTCCCCAAATCGACTTAGCAAACCCTAATGCCTCAGACCCTAAATACCTTAGACTTATTAGACATTTCCTTATTAGTACTCTTATACGTTATAGGTTGAATTCCTCGGAATTCCCATTACTTAGCTCACGACCGCTTAAGTTGGACTTTGATCGCTTTCGCAAACTGTGAGTATATCTTTCCCCTTTTTCATAATTTACACTTTTGGGGCTATTCATGTACACTATTATCAAATGTTATTCTTTCAGTAAATGCAATTCTCATGTGTGTTTGCGTTATGTTAATTTGAGTGTCTATGACTTGTCAAAATCATTAACCTTTGAGGGCCTGACATTTCAATGAATAGTACTATGGTATATACCCCTTGTGACTCTGTTGAGAGACCTTGGTCATTGTCTTGTGATTCATTAAACTAAAAAATGTTTTGATTCTTGATTCTTGATACTTGATTCTTAGGGTTGATTTTGAATGGATATTACTTATTACATAATTGCAAACAGTATACAACACGTGAATTGCGAAACACTTTTCTACTATATGTATTCAAACAGGGTATGCTCACCAATACATTTTGTATTGACAGATATTATTTTCGTACATGTTTCAGGTTGTTATGAGATCACTTTTAAGCTCATGGATTCATATTTAGATTTTGATTCATTGTATTTCAGTTTAAATAATTAGTTTGAATCATTGTATCTTTGTTTTCTCATGTAATAAATTATTCAATCAATGTATCAATATTTACACTTTTAGTCCATGAGTTATTGAACAATCGTCACTACGTGACACCTCGATGTTTCCGCCATCGGTTAGGGTGTTACAGAACCACTGCCCCAGCTTTTGAAAACACTGACAAAAGGGAACAAAAGTTAGTTGAGGTAGTACCAACTAATTTGGAGGGTCAAGAGAATAAAATCACTAAACCTAATGGCAAGAAAATTATTGTTGAAAAGCTTGAAGGTTCATCATCATTCACTGAACTTGAAAAATATGAATTTAAACCTACTTGGTCTGATGAGTGTGATACTCTTGAGAACTTCAAACCAATCGGTTTCAAAACCCCTGATGGTAAGAAAGCACCACAAGCAAAGGTTATTCCCTTGAAAGACCTTCCAGCAGATGCTCTAACATCTGTTGAAAAGAGGGTTGAAAAAGGGAAAAAGAAAGAAAAGTCTGTCCACTTGTTTTGTGATTTCTGTGAAAAGAAGAATCATGTTACTAAAAACTGTTTTCTTCTAAAAGCATATGATATCAACAAAGGAACAAGTGTGTAATTCTAAGACCACATGCTCAATAGGTGGTAAAAAGAATCACAAGACCAAAGAGTGTCTGTATCTCAAAAATTTTGATGTCAAAATACAAGAGTACAAGGCTAAAACTCTTGCAAGTCAAGTGATGAGTACTCCAAAAGGAAAACCCAAACAGACTTATGTACCAGCCCAAACTTCTGTTACCAAAAGTCTTGAAACATCTGCTTCCAGGGATGTCCAAGTAACAGATGCTCCACCCACAAACAAGTACCCAACAGGATATGGACAACCACCTTGTCATAGTCTGTCACATGTTTATGAAGAACCCAAGAGGCCTTCTAAACCAAGAGTGAACAGAAATCCCTATGGTTACTATCATCTGACACGAAGTGATCAAACATCAGTTGCACCAAGTGTTGACATCCAAGCACTGGCAAATGGTCAGCAACAGTTGTTGAACTTGGTCCAAAAACTAGTTCAAACAACTGATCATCTTCCTAAGCTTGAGGCTGAAAAGTCTGTGGACCCATCCAAAGCCAACTTGGCTTTGGACACTCACCAAAACTAATCCATTACTGATGTGCAGGGAGCTTCTGCTTGTTTAGATAATCTATGTTATGTAGATAGTGGAGGCTCCAAGCACATGACAGGATGTAGAGCCCTTCTTCTGGACTTCTTAGCTCATGGAGGAGGTGATATATCCTTTGGTAATGATTTAAAAGGTAGGGTATTGGGTTCAGGGGCTGTTAAGGCTAGGAAACTCAAGTTTGAAAATGTCAATCTTATTGATAATCTTAAATTTAATCTTCTTAGTGTATCACAAATGAGTGACAAAGGGTATGGCTCATTCTTCACTAAGAAAACTTGTAAGATTATTGGGCCAGAAGTGGTGAAAAAGATTGACACCATCATTGCTGAGAGCAAAGCACAACTTGTTGCTCATAGGAGTGGCAATGTGTATGTAGTTGATATGTTCAAGGACAATCCCATGGCAAATGTCTGTCTGTTTTCTGCTGCCTCCACTAAAGGGACAGAATTGTGGCATAGGAGACTGCGTCACACCAACCTTCAAACTATCAACTCATTCTCCAAACAAAGCCTTGTAAGAGGTCTACCATCAAAAGAATTCAAATGTGATGAGCATTGTGTTTCCTGTTTAAAAGGGAAACAACGTAAAATCTCTTACAAATCCATTGATGAGTCCAAAACAAGTCAATGTCTACAATTGTTGCACATGGACTTGTTTGGCCCGGTTAAAATCATGAGTCTAAGAAGAAAAAGATTTTGTCTTGTCATAGTTGATGATTTTTCTAGGTTTACATGGACTTACTTTTTACACTCTAAAGATGAGACTGAAGGTATCTTGAAGGACTTTGTCACCAAAGTTGAAAAACAATATGACTTGCCAGTAAAAGTCTTTAGAAGTGACAATGGAACAGAGTTTAAAAATAAGAAGTTGGATGACTTCTGTGTGTCAAAAGGAATTGTGATGCAGTACAACATTCCAAGAACACCAGAACAAAATGAGGTGGTTGAGAGGAAAAATAGAACTTTCATTGAGGCTGCAAGAACCATGCTAGCAGATTCTGGTTTGCCACTGTCCTTCTGGGCAGAAGCAGTAAACACTGCTTGCTTTGTTCAAAACAGAGTTTTAATCAACCCAAGACATCAAAAGACTGCTTATGAAATTCTGTTCAAAATCAAACCATTAATCTCATTTTTCAAAATCTTTGGCTGCCCATGTTTCATTTTAAATCTTAAAGATTCCATTTCAACATTTGCAACCAAAGTAGATTGTGGATATTTTCTGGGATATTCTTCTACTGCCAAGGCCTATAAAGTGTTTAACACAAGGACCAGGACAATAGAAGAAACTTTGAATGTTAAGTTCAATGAACTTTCATCCTTAAAAATCCCAGCAAATCCTGCGGAATTGTTTGATTTAGATAAATTCAAATTTGAAGATATTACTATCAAAGCTAACAGTGCAGGTATTCCACAGTCTCCACAACAAGACTACAGAACAAATGTTGTGATTCCAAGTCACTACAAAGTCTATTCTGTATCAGGGGAAGCAGCTGTTCAAAACACCTGTCAAAACTTTGCCACAGCTGAGTCAGCCACTGTTGGCCAGTCTTATCCTCAAATCACTGCCTCACCAACCTCATCCACTATTCAATCATCTGTTGACAAAAGTCCAACCTCTGTTGACAAAAATCAGTTCAATTTCACACCACTTGGACCCATTCCCCCACCTTCATTTCAAACATATGTTGGTACTACAGAAGTGCAAACAGATGTTACATCAACAGAGTCACCAAACCTCTGTCCTTCACCTCAAAATGCCATCATACCATATCAGGGAGATTTAATATACCTAAGAGCTCATCCACCAGACCAAATCATTGGCAACATCACAGAAGGTGTGCTCACAAGAAGCCAATCCTCAAACAACTGTCTTTTTGCAGGCTTTCTATCTCTCACACAACTTGTCAAGTACCAAGAGGCACTAAAAGACAACAGATGGGTAGAAGCCATGTAGGAAGAGCTCCTTCAATTTAAAAGACAACAAGTATGGGAACTTGTACCACTGCCAAAGGATGTCTGTCCAATTGGCACATAGTGGGTCTTCAAAAACAAAATTGATGAAAGGGGTATAGTTGTCAAGAATAAAGCTAGGCTTGTGGTTCAAGGATTCAGACAAGAAGAGGGGATAGACTATGATGAAACCTTTGCTCCTGTAGCTAGGCTAGAAGCTATCAGACTCTTCCTAGCCTTTGTTGTCAACCACAACATCAAGGTGTATCAGATGGACATTAAATGTGCATTCCTTTATAGCAAAATTCAGGAGGAGGTCTATGTATGTCAACCACCTGGTTTTGAAGACACATTCCATCCTGATTATGTATACAAGCTCAACAAAGCTTTGTATGGACTCAAACAAGCACCTAGGGCCTGGTATGAAACTCTTTCCACCTTTCTCTTATCCATTGGTTTCACAAGAGGTAAAATTGATAAAACTTTATTTCTAAAATGGAGAGGGAAAGATTTAATGATTATTCAAATATATGTGGATGACATCATTTTTGGATCCACATGTAACAAAATGTGTGAAGAGTTTACAAAACTCATGACAGCAGAGTTTGAGATGAGTGCTATGGGTGAACTTTAGTGCTTCCTTGGTCTCCAAGTGAAGCAGCTGCAAAATGGCACATTCATTCATCAAAACAAATATGTGAAAAACTTATTAACCGGATTTGAGATGAATGATTGTAAGCCATGTAGTACACCCATGAGCACAGCCAAGCTACTCACTATTGATGACAAGGATGAACTAGTTGACTAGACACATTACAGATGCATGATTGGGTCTTTATTGTACTTAACTGTATCTAGGCCAGACATTATGTTTGCCACTTGTGTTTGTGCAAGATCTCAGGCTTCACCTAGAAAGTCAAACCTTATTGTTGTGAAAAGGATATTCAGGTACCTAAAAGGTGCTCCCACACTTGGTATATGGTATCCTGCTAATGGAAACATTGAGCTTTCAGGTTATTTAGATAGTGATTTTGCTGGCTGCCACACCACAAGAAAGTCTACATCAGGAGGGTGCCAGTTTCTAGGGAATGCCTTAGTCTTATGGCAAAGAAAAAAGCAAGCAGCTGTTTCAACTTCAACAGCAAAGGCTGAATACATTGCTGCTACAAGCCGTACAGCCCAACTCATGTGGCTTCAAAATCAACTGCTGGATTTTGTATAACTGCACTAAAGACTCCACTCATGCTGGACAGTCAGGCTGCTGAAAATATCATCAAAAATCCAGTTTCTCATTCAACCACAAAGCACATTGACATCAGACATCACTTTTTCAGAGATAGCTATGAAAAAGGTTTGATTTCTCTGCACCATGTTCCAACAGAGGATCAGTTGGCAGATGTGTTGACAAAAGCTTTAGACACATCTACCTTTGAAAACCTGATTTCTAGAATTGGTATGCTAAACATGGATTAAACAACAAAAATGTTTTTAAATAAAAACATTAAAATGTTTCAGAAAATCAAAATCCATCCTTAAAAATAGCATTTTGGTTGAAAAATCTGCTAAGGATAAAACAACCACTGTTTCATCCATTCTATCAACTGTTAGTTGAAAAATCTGTTTTTGAATGTTTGATCAGATAAAACAACTGTTTCCACACACTATATATATATATATATATATATATATATATATATATATATATATATAAATAAAATAAAATAAAAAACAAGTGTTGTTAGCATTAGCACTTTGGTAGAACAACAGCTGTTTGCATCAGTCCTTTGGCAACAGCTGTATTCCACCATATGTTTGCCATGTCTGCTCTCAAAAGCAGAGTTTTGGCCACATCAGCGGTTTCACCAGAGGCTATAAAAACCCTGTTTTACCACAACAAATGTTACATTGTCTCATTGTATTCAAAATACTGAAACCGCCTTCTTCAACCTCAAACCCCCACTCTAATTCCTCTCATCCTCACACTCGAAATCCATTACAATGGATCTTCAAGCTAAGCCACCCATAATTACCTTCCCTATCTGGTCAAAACAGATGAAAACGTCCCGTTCCATACCACCATAGGCATCATTCTCAAATCTAAATACCTGACAATACTAACCGCTGATGCCCCCATTTACATCGATACTCTGCAAGAATTCTGGTTAAATGCTGAGATCCTTCTACAGGACAAAAAGCCCACAACCATTATCTCAAAAATTGGAGAGACAAATATCGCCATTACCCCCCAACTGATATCCACAACCTTCTCATTGAATGACTTGTCAGGTAATGACTATTTCCCTAAGGCTGAACTTCACACTGAGTTTCAAGAAAGGGGTTATGATTCACAAATGACTGGTTCAACTCTTTTCAAAAAGTTTTTCCCACCAGTCATGAAATATATCTTTCATACACTCCTTCTCTGTATCTTTGCTAAATCCACTTCTTTTAATGAAATCCCATTGAAAATTCAGTACTTGGGATATGCTATGTTGTCAGAATCAGACTACAATATATCCCAGGGCCTGTTCTTGGATTTGGTATCAAATGTGAAGGGAATAAAGTCTGGGTCAAGCAATGCTTTTCTGATATACCCAAGACTTTTAAGTGTAATCCTACAAAAGGTTTTGCCTGAAAAAGATTTTAAAAAGGGTAAATCATTTCAAATGAAGAGTCTAACTGATGAAACTTTTACAAGAATGTTGGGTTCAAACACCCAAGAAAAAGTGTCAAAAGTTAAAGTTTCTAAAACACAACCAAAGAGGATTAAGACAACAACTGTTGTCCAAACCTCTTTTGTTGAGCCCACTGCTCCTAGTGATCAAGGCACTACATCCAGTGCTGTGAAACCCACACCAGCCACCTCTAAAAGAAAACGTCCATCCACACAAACCACCAAGAAAACCAAAAAGGGACCTCTGGAAGATGAGATACTAGAGGAAAACCCTATTGTAGCACAAAAGCAACACGAAACCACTGTTGCTACTTCCTCACAACAGTTGGATATATCTCAACCTGAACAAACTCCTCATGAATCCTCACAAAAGGATCATGTTGTAAGCCAGAGGGAAACACATCATGAAGCATATGAGTCACTTGACCATATACTCATAAGCCCTTCTCCTAGGGCTACTTCTCTTTTCACTCCTCCACCCTCACCATCACATGTCCTTCCAACAGTGAAACCATTGTTCGAAGCAACTGATAAAACTCAGGACATTCCCAGTTCCTCTCCTTCACCCATCAATGAGAGTACACACCAACAAGTGACTGGGACTGAGGAAAATCAATTAGCTAACCCACGAACAGAGGAGGTTACACCCCTGGATTTCAATGAAACTCTAGGTGAGTTTTAAAGTGAAGCAGCCACTACTGATGTAGAGACCATTGTCTCACAACAGGACAGTGGTTACATAGCTAAGACTTCCTTGAAGGCAACAACTGATAAGGCCACTATAGTGACCTCAAAATCAGTTGGAAATCCCCAAAACCAAGACAAAGGGGCATCTGGTTCTCTTTCTATGGACTCACCTCCTAGGACTGAACCAAATACAACTACCACTGGTAGGAATCCAGATGATCCTATTAATTTAGGTGATGGGTTAAAATACCAGATCTCAAGACAATCATGGATTCTTTGGCTTCTCTAACCAAAAGTCAACCATCCAAAGAAGAAATTGCTAGTGAGCTATGGAAATCAGTTTCCCCCCATCATCCTAGCTCATAGAAAACTAGCAGATCAAACACATGAAACCTACATGGCTCAAATCAGAACTATGGTAGATGCTAGGTACACAGATACCCAAGCAGATATTAAAGCCATCAAAGACCATCTGCTGAAGACCACTGGCTCTGCCCCTACAACCATCAGAAGAGATGAAGATGATGATGAGTTCACAGCTGATGATGCCAAAAAGGGGGAGAGTGGCAGAGATAGACTACCAAAGCTAAAGCCATTTGAAACAAAACCAGGGTCTGAACCAGCACAACAACCCAATGTTCAATCCACTGCTGATGCTGAAGCAGTCAATGCAGGCAAAGCAAAAGAAATTGATCAAACTGCTAATGTCATTGCTGAAAAGGATGTTGAAGATAAGCAAAAGAGGCTTGACACATTGGAATGCGAAGCAGAGGATCTAGTGCAAAGGAAGATAGAGCAGCAACAGGAAGTTGAGGATGTTGGCTCCTCTAAAAGGAAGAAAATGTCTGCAAAACACACAAGGCAGCCACGATCCAAAACTGCTGCTGCTAAAACATCTGCTGCCAGAACCACTGCTGCCACCAAAACCACTGATACCACCAAAACTACTGAACCTACCACTACAACCACCAAGCCAACCACTGAACCCATTACCACAACCACCAATACACCAACCATAACCATACCAATCACTTCACTATCCCAAACATCTGTTGGTCCTGTTCAAGTGCCAACAGATGTTAACACAACCACTGCTGCCTAAACACCACCATCACCACTTATCTTGAACAAAAGGAGGAGAAAATCAACCTTTGTGGTACAAGATGAGAACATACAAACATCACCACCTTCCACTTCAACATCCAAATCTGCACCCATTCCAGCCATTCCAATTTCATCCTTTTCACCACACACTTCTCATATAACTTCCCATAAACCACTGCCATCCATGACACCATTGGCTACTCAGTATCCTCTTGAGCTTGATCTACTAAAGGGGGAAATGCAATCCTTCTACAATACTGAGGATCCATCTAAAAGATCTTTCCTATCTCTTTCAAATTTCCCTGTTGCTAGAAATATAGATTAATTTATAAGATTCAAAACTGAACAGGCTGATTTGATCATCAAGGAGAGATGCAAAGGGAAAGATGACAGGACTGCTCAGGGCATCCATTCAGCAGAGCTTAGCAAACTAAGAAGGATTGAAGATTTTGCTAAGACCCTGAGCAACTCCATGTCCACCATGCCTCTTAGTAGTGATTTGGAAAGGGTGGTAAGGGAATCTATTCTTGACCAGATCTTGGAAACCATGCCCTACAAAGCAAACAAGAAACAGTTTGCAGGCTGGACCACTCATGCTCTTCAAGAAGAACTTATGAGAATTGAAGAAATGGCTAAGAATCCCCAATTGAAAATCTCTGCCCCTGATTTTAGAAAAGGTAGAGATCCAATCAGAGCTTTGAAATTCAAAAGGATGAGAGAAGAAATTGTGGCTGCTAAATATGGGGAGATGAAGTCAGTTGCAAGATGGGTTGAGCTAAGGCTAGTTGAAACATATAAGAAGTTGGAAGAGAATAGAAAGAAAGATCCTACACTGCCCAGAAAACCAATTTACTCCGATGCTCCCATGGTTAAGAGACCTCAACAGGCCTTTACACTTGATAGCTTGCTTGATACTTCTGACCTATCTGTTGCTGCCAAGAGACAGTTCAAGAAATAGAAGGAAATGTATGAAGAAGACCAGAAGAAGTTTGCTCATACATTTGTAAAAGAGGGTCTCTTCAACCAAGTACATTATTTCTCTGATCCCACAACTAAAGAACTCAGGAAACTCATTGGGAGACCTCCATCACCAAACTCATCAAGAATAAATTTGCAGCTCAACAGATCATCTGGTTCAAAAATTCTAAAATGGAAGGTCAACAAAGACAACCATGAATTGACTCTGCTCAGATCAGATGGAGAAACCCAAAAGTTGAGCATGGATGATGCACATGGCCTATGTGCAGATGATCTCCAAACATTGCTAAACTTAGAGCTTGAAAGAGATGCAGAAGACCTTTTCTCATTGAGTTTTGAATTACAATTCAAAGGACAAATCAGAGAAAGTCTGATGAGGAATAAAGATCAATAATAAAGCTTAGTTTTGGCATCATCTGTTCTAGGGGGAGATTGTTAGGTCTGCTGGCCTGGAGAAGAACAGATGATTGGAAAGCCAAAATATACTAGACAATTGATCCTTAATAAGAACAGCATTTACAAGTTACTTCTCCCAAAAGACTGTTGACCCTAACATCTGTTGTACCCTAACTACTGCTGGAACAACTGTTGTTACAAAGGTCTGATAAAGAACAACTGCTAGAGAACAACTATTGATCAAAGGTCTGATGAAGAACAACTGCTGATCAAAGTACTGAAGACTAAAGGTCTGTTGGAGCCAACAACACTTAGGCTCCAACAGATGATTCAAGACCATCAGAGGTTTACTTATCAGCTGTTTACTTATCAGTGGTTTCCAATGTAACAGTTATTTGTGTCATCAGATGTTTTATGTTATTATTCTGTTAGAGGTCACTGTCTTAGGTGACGCCAGCTTAGGTCATCAGTAGTTTAGATTGTCTATAAATAGAATACTGCATGTACTGTTCTATTTATTACTCAAAACATTCTCTTAGACAAACTTACACGAGTGATCAGGCTGAGGGGGAGTAATTGTAATCGTCTGTAATCATTCAGTTATATGAAAGCTTTCGATTCTAAAACAATTATTCCCTTGTTTTGATTTATAGTTTATCATTCCGCTGCACTTTCCATTTATAGTTTATCTTCTTCCATTATTCATTTACTTAAACAATCAAAGCAATCAAACTCAGATCCTAACAATAGTCATATTGATGTATTGTAAAATACATTTATTTCCAGTATAAAGTTTGTATAGTTTTCGAGTCATTTAGATAGTACTTTTATTAGTTTTAGGCTTGTACCAGTCTATTATATTTAGTATAGGTTTTTATAAATTTTTATTAGTTTTTGGTCTTTTTTAGTGTTCATCTATTTTATTTTATATTTCGGTAGGTGTTGATGGACGTTGGAGCGTAAACGAGTAACTTTGACCGAGTGAAGAGCACAAAGTTATACCACTATATTATAATAATAATAATAATAATAATAATAATAATAATAATAATAATAATAATAATAATAATAATAATAATAATAATATAAAAAAAACTAAAATGTGACTTTGATGTCACTTCTCACGGGCCAATGATGTCCAGCCCAGCAGGTCGGAGGTGGGAGGGTTTACTCCTTAGGGAGGTTCCCGCCCGGGCTTGGTCTCAGGTTCGAGTCCCCCCACTCGCACTAAGGGGTGAGAAATTCAACACCCGCGTTTGGCCTGGATTCGAACTGGGGTTGAGGGGTTATGCGTCGTTTGGATTCTCCGCTGAAACACACCTTCCAAAAAATATGTCACTTCTCACGGGCCACGGCCATAAAGGGGAAGAGGGCGGCGAAATAATTAGACCAGAGGGAAGGGCCGCTAATTAATCTTGGAGGAGAAAAGGCATATTATAGAAGAAGATTAATTTGAGAGAAGGAGGCACAATATTCTAAGAGGAATTGAAGAATCTGCGAAAATATTTATTTTTGAGGAGGAGATCGATCGACAACAACAATAAAGGAGGTGGATCAAAGGTTGAAGCATAGGTGGCAGCACGTGTTGGTTCTTCTTTTATTATTTATCTAACACCATGAATATGTGTATGCATATTTAGTTTTGTTTAATTAATTTTTATAAACTTCACTTGCGTTTTTGTCAATGTCTTTCATGTATGAATACGGTTAGGTTGCGGACTGGGTGTTAGCAACTAGTTTATGGTTAATTGCCTAGGATTATCCATAGGAGTTGTAATTGTTAGTTAGATAATTCTAAGTGTTCTATCAATTCTCAATAGCTGTAAGGTGCGAGATTGTTGGTCTGTCTAGGGTGTTAAATTGCTAGATCTAGAGGCTTTGTGAGAAGATATTCCTAGTTTCACTAGCATTCCTTGTAGGCCAAGTCTTATCAGAAATATTGTAGTTACCCCTTGCACTTTCAGGTGTATTGTGACTTTTGCACTGTGAGGTAGACTGTCTAGCGGGTACTTTAAGATTCGAGTAGGTAAGCCTGTGAGGGTAACCTCTCAACCGGTGGTTTAACAGCACAACGGTATTCTAGGTTTCCCCTTGAGAAGGGTTGAGGGTGTCTAGTCTATTCTTGATGTTTAGTATTTTAAGATCCCGGTTCCACACCAGTTCCATAGTCATTAGAAGATTATCATTCATGTGTAGAATTCTAGTCTACATAGTGCCTTCCATCATCTGATCCCAGTTGCAGTAAATAGTTTGTGTCTTAAGTTATTTTAATTTTATTTTATTTATTTGCAATTAGTTTGTGGAAAACCCCCATTTAAGCAACAAAACATTATTAAGTCAGTTTGTACATAAGTAATCAGGTCTAGTTTACGTTTTTCAGTAGAGTCTCGTGGGTTCGATACTCGGACTTATTGACCGATACACTTGCCGGTTGTGTGGTTTAGGTTTAGAGAGTCCTAGGCTATAAATTTAAATCTTAGAGTATCTAGTTTAGGTTAATTTAGTTGGTTTTTATTAAACAACTTGGAGCACATCACCTATCATTTTTTTTACTAATACTAACATCTAATGTAAGTATCACTGGATATGTTTATAACTTTATCTACCATCATATGATCGATGCATAAACTGCTTAAGGGGTGAGATTTTTACCCTGAATACCAATATCGTACTCATAGTTACCAAATTCGCCCAGGAAGAGCCGTTTTTCGTATTGGTACGTTTTGCACCGAAACGGAATACGTAGCGTACCGCACGCATGTGGAACAGCGTACCGCTTTCCGGTGGTACGCCGTACCATAAATCATGGTTCATCGATCCTACAAACTCACAATTCGCGATCCAATTGACCTGTAATCCGCTGCCATTGAACCGGAATTCGCGAATTTTAACCGATTAGTCTTTAATGAATAGCGTTCCTCCAATCAGAGGTAGCCGTCTCTGTTTTCTAGAACTTTATCATGTATAAATTCATTCTTCTATCATCTCTAATTTCATCCAAACAATAATCATACAAAAAAGAAAAACCCTACATATGGTGAACCTTGGATGAATTCCTAATAGATATATAAACATAGTGTGTTTAATAATATTTATGGTGAGTTTATATTTGTGGTGCGTTTATAATAATTAAAAGAGAGTGTGTTTCAAGCGATCAGAGGGTACAGGTACATTATTATTATTATTATTAAACACACTTTATTAATACTCTTGGACGCACGTTTAAGCATTGCACTATTATTGTTAAACGCACTCTATTATCATTAAACGCACTTTTAAGCATTGGCAATTTTAATTAAACGCACTTTTAAGCATTGGCAATTAAAACAAAAAGATAATTAAACGCACTTTATTATTTTCATTCACAGATTTTGAAGCCGAATTAAATGGAGTAACTTCTTGATTTACTTTCTGGTCAATGATTTCGACTTTCTTAATATCTTGATCCTCAGTTTGCTTCTCACTGTTAACAATATTTCATCACTGGATCCTGAGAACTGGGTATAGGAGACTCCTCTTTTTCTGGGTATGATTTTGAGGGGTGAATCCATTGATGTTTTTGGGAGAATTGAAGAAGAAAGAGTGATATAAAAGGGTTGGGGTTTTGGTGTATGTACTACTGGACAAATATAAACGTGTTTTTGAAGTTTTTTTATTTTTTTTTCAAAGTGCGTTTATAATAATTAAAGGTGCGTTTGGAGTTTTTTAAATTTTTTTCAAAGGTGCGTTTGTTTTTTACAACGTGCGTTTAAAGAATATACAAGTGCGTTTAAAAAATTCACAACGTGCGTTTAAATATGTGAGTGTGCGTTTAAAAAACCCTGTTATCAGCAACTTCATCTCCTTCCTCTACAACTTTTTTTAGCCCATTTCTTATCTTTAATTCTTCTTCTAGAATCAAAATCGAAAGCTTCTCACAAATAATACGTTCGTTTTTAATGTTGCTTCATATGATTTTCGACTGATTTATTTTATAATTATAATACTATGTTTTTTTTTTCAATTACTGATAGTGTATTCGATGTTTGTTTTTCTGTATTTTGATTGTGTAATCATTCAGATTGGTTTAATCGATCTCAATCGATGAAAAAATATGTTTTGATTTTCGTTATTTTGATTGTTTTTACGATTTGAAAAAAAAAAATTAGATGTATTTTCCTAATTTACCCTTGGTTAGATTGACCCAAGTATGATTAGGGTTTTTAATCACCATCCAGACATCTTATTAATCTAATAACTGAGATTGCTTGCTACGTTTCTCATGTTAAGATTACTTTGTATGTTATCTCTACCCTTTACCAATTACCATAGAAAGCAAAAACACGGACTATATAGTATAGTATTTTATAGTTAAAAAGGAAGTTGGTGGCAGGCCTAGGAAGTCCACAAAATGGACACGTAGAACCACACATAATGTATGGGAATAAAGTTGGGTGAGGTGTGTTGCACTTGCACGTGTAATGCAAGAAGGCAGGTAGAAAATGACTGCTTGAGATACTTGTACCCAACATTTACTATGCTTTAGACACTTATACAGCCAATGCAGATCAAAAGCTTGTACATGCGAGTAACATAAGTGTTGCACAATGAGGTTGCAAATTGTGTGTATATATATATATATATATATATATATATATATATATATATATATATATATATATATATATATATATATATATATATATATAGTGTAAGTATATAGAGAAAACCCATTTTAGAGTGAAAACTGTGGAAACTCTAACTTCCCGATGTTTTTTTTTTTTATGAAAATTTTAGGGCATGTAATATACATGATTCTAAGCATTTTGAGCCAAAAAAAACCAAAAAAAGCGCCGAGCGGTTTTTTTTTTTTTTTTAAAAAAAAAAAAAAAACCGTTTCTGGGTAACACATGTTACAGAAATAACATGTGTAATTTTCGTGTAACATGTGTTACCCGAAAACTTTATTTTTTTTTAAAAAAAAAAACCGCTCGGCGCTTTTTTTGGTTTTTTTGGCTCAAAATGCTTAGAATTATGTATACTACATGCCCTAAAATTTTCGGGCCCTAAAAAGTTTGGGAAGTTAGAGTTTCCACGGTTTTCACTCTAAGAGTGGGTTTTCATAATATCCTTCCCCTATATATATATATATATATAGGGGAATTCTAAATAGAAAACCCATTTGAGTTAAGCAAACTCATTAAACCCAATTCAATGGTTCTTGATGTGGCCACGTCACATCTTTTGCTTTATTGATCAAGGGCATTTTCGACCTTTTTTTTCTTCTTACAATTTGTTAGAATTAAAGCACGTGTTCCTCTTCCTTAAAGCATTTCATCACAACCTCTTTCTATAACATTTTCATCTCCCCATCTCTCTCTATCTGTCCATCTCTTATTAAGACTTAAGGTTTCTTTTTTTCTACAGCAATTTCAACTTTCTTAGATTTTTATCTCTTTATATCCATGACTAGAAGCATCAAAACCTCCAAAAACAAGTGTTGATAGCTTCTTGACCTGGGGGTTGTTCCTCGAGATCTGTAACGACGAAACAGATCTGTACTTTCAGATCTGTAGAAATCGAGTATAAAATGTTGGAACGTTGGTGGTGGTTCAAAATAACAAAACCTGGATGTGGTGGTGACGGGATCTGGATGTGGTTGTTCTTCCAGATCTGTAAAGAAGAAGAAGACGCCGCCATCAAAGAAGAAGATGATAGATTCTATGTTCTTAAGTGTAGAGATGGATACCGTATCAGTAATTGCTACATTCCCATCGAAGCTAGAGAAGAGGTGTTTTTATTAAATATAATTCTAGTTGAAGAACAAAGACCCAACATTTTTTGTTTTGTTTTTTTTAATTATTATTTCAGGTTCTGTTAACATCATCTGATGCAGTTCTTGCCAATCTTACACCTGCTCTTTTTTAATCATAATTATTTCAGGTTGAAATTCATTCAAATTATATTTTAAATGCATAGAAATACTAAATTTGCTTCATTACGGAGGTTGCATTTTGAATGCATTAATTACTTGTAATATTAAAAATGAAACCCGATCGTTTGTCGTAAAAAATATTGACTTATTCCGATTTTATTTTCTTATTTTTTTTAACAGCTTACATGTAGCTTGAATTTGACTGAACAGATTCGGATGTCGTGAACTGGGTGGACTGAACAAATCGATGACGATTGAAGATGTTGAAGAGGTTTTGAAGCTGATTCAGATCTGAAGATGCAGAAACCGATAGTGGGTTTTGAAGACGGCACTGGTTCGTTTTGTGAAGAAACTGATTTGTTTTTTTTTTCTATTAACGTTGTGTTTTTTCATTTAAAAACATATGCTTTTGCTGTTTGGGATCATAATTTATCATATGCTTTTGTGGTTGTGTTATATTTCTCATATATTTTTTGTTGTTTGGGGGTTTAATTTATCCTATGTTACATGCTATAATTTACATCTACTACCAGAGAAAACATATGTTACAGACTATAAGTTTGTGAAAACATATGTTTTTGTTGTTGGCGTATAATTTATTACACATTTTTGTGAAATAAGTTGGTGAAAACATATGTTTTTGTTGTTGGGGTATAATTTATTATATGTTTTTGTGAAATAAGTTTGTGAAAACATATGTTTTTGTTGTTGGGGTATAATTTATTATATGCTTTTGTTGATATATGTTTGTGAAAACATATGTTTTTTTGTTGGGGTATAATTGTTAAAAAAACCTTATGTTTTTTCCTGGAAAATAAAGAGAGGGGAGAGGATATTGAAAAGTAAAAATAGAATTAAAAAAAACTTACACTTTTTTGTTTTTGAGAGATTATAATGTTTGAACTTTTTAAAATTTAAAAGAAAAAAACATTTTGAAAATTAAAAACTGATTGTATTCTAAAAAAAAAAAAAAACTTAGGTTTTATATCATGGCTGATGAGGAGAGAGGAGAGAGAAGAATGGAGAGAGAATATTATAAAAGGAAGAGAGAGAGAGTGTGTATTGTTTTTTACCATTATGCTCTTCTATATTATTATATTCAATATATGTAACTTTATCTTTTACACTTTTTAAATAAAATAATCAATTAATCATAACCATTGGATCATGATGATCAATGGTGATAAAGGTGGTTTTCATGGTTTTCTTAAGTGGGGAGGGTTTTCAAATTATCCCTCCCCTATATATATATATATATATATATATATATATATATATATATATATATATATATATATATATATATATATAAAATAGGTATAAGGGATTAGACATACAAATTTATTTTAAAATGGGTACATCGAATCGGGCTATATCGTACACCGTACCGAAATGAGCTTACCCCCTTCCGTACTGAATTCGTCTAGCCTAGCGAATTGCGTATTCATACCGTGTACCCGTACCGAAGCGTACCGCGATTTAGGTGACTATGATCGTACTGATACTATACCGAAACCGTACTCGACCGATCAAAAACGGTACCGGTACCGGCATTGGATTTTCTGTGTTTCGGTATCAGTAAATAGCGGTATCGGTACTGGTAGACTTGGAGAAAAACAGTATTGTTGCCGAATTTACATATGGAATGTTATTTAAGGCCTAGTAACTGATACCCCATAGCTCATCTGTTTTTTTGTTTTTAGGAATGTCAAGACTTTTATTCCATCAACATTGACGAATCGTCGTCGACAATATAAATATTATATCCTACTTCAATATATCTCATAAATTATTATTGTTCTGTCTTAGTGGTTCCAACTACCTATGTTATGGAATAAACAAGTATCAAATAGAATATGGATAAACTTAATACTACAAATAGGGTTGACATGGTAGTAGTGATAACTAATAAGAAGCATATGAAATTATGTTACTTGATATGTTGGTTAGTTCTTTTTATAGATTATTAAGTTTTGGGTGATTGCTGATCTACAACATTACAAAATGAACAAAAGAGTGAGATAGTTTTCTTATATTTGTACACTAAGTGGTATGTTAAATAAGCAACATGAAATCATAGGATCGTTTTGGTTCATGGACTCTTTTTTTTTTTTTTTTTTGTCTCAGATTGCGTTGAAGTCCAATGGTTTACAATTTGACTAAAAACTATGCTGAAAGATTCAATATGAGGGGTAATTAATTTCAACTCAATAATGAGAAAACGGATAACGAGGTCATCATGGGTCATTTTCCTATTTTTTTTTTTGAAAGGTATCATTTTCCTACTTTTGAATAGAAGTTGCTTTAACCATATATCTACTACATTCATTAACCATTTGTCCATTTAAGAAATAAACAATTATAACCATAAGCAGTGACAACAAAATGAGAAAAAGTGCACCAAAACTATGTGACTGCAAAGGCTAGACCTTCACGGTTCAAAGTCCTATACGCGCTGGGTACATGCAAATGTCTAACATACAAAGATGATATATTTAGTGAAAAGTGATGCTTACATTAACGAGGTGATTTTGAACTATATCAACAACTTCCTGTTTGCTCCCATCAGATGCAAATATGACAAACCAATCCTCTGGCTGAATTTCATGCATCGAGACTGATGGGTCAGCGCTCAATATCGGCCTCCGAATAGGGTCACGAAGCCGAAATTTCGCATACAATGATTCTCTGATAAATTATGCTTTTTTGAGGTATACATCACCGATAGATCTAGAAATCTGCAAGACAATTTCAGAAACACAAACCTGTGTTATAAACTAACTTCTCATAGAAACAATTTTATATTGTTATTTTGATTTTTGATAATTTAAATGTAAAAAACAATTGAAAAACTCAACTGCAATGAGTAGGTCAAAAAGGCTTGAAGTCAGCCAAAGTTTATTTATAATTTATATCACATGCATCCATGGGCGGATTTAGGTACTCGGGAACGGGTTCAAGCGAACCCACTCGGTTTTAAATTTTTAGTTGAAATATATATAAAAAATAGGCCATGAACCCATAAGTAAAATTAAAATGAACCCATTAACATATCTGATCAGTGGTTTGTTGGTTAAAGCTACCCACCTTCAAACAATAGGTCTGTGGTTCGATTATTCTTAGCTGTGTTTGTGTTTTTATTTTTAATCTGAATTGTAAGTAATTTAGGGTCCCTTCATGGATAGATTACGAAATTGAAATTGGAAAGTGTGAAGGATTCTTAAATATTCCATTGAAATGTTCAAAGATTACAAAAAAACCTCTCATCCTCAACAATATTTCTTGTTCAAACTTATTTTTTTTTCACCCAATAACCATGATTTCAATTTTCAAGCGGCAAAGATAATTGCTTTCTGCCCCATAATTTTTTTGTTTCATATTAATCACAAATT
The DNA here is from genome assembly GCA_028751855.1 of Ambrosia trifida. NCBI lineage: Eukaryota > Viridiplantae > Streptophyta > Magnoliopsida > Asterales > Asteraceae > Ambrosia > Ambrosia trifida. The sequence continues at coordinate 20,834,106 of CM054124.1, read as the reverse complement.
CAAGAAAGTTCTTTTTTTTTCCAAGTGCCGATAATCAATAGATTATCATCTCTTTCATTCCATCATAGATCTAAATTTGATATTTGTACTTTCTGCTCCATATTTCTTCAATTTACTTCCATGGCCATTTGCGCAAGCAAATTTTTGAAGATTAGGATTGACGATTCGAGTAGGAGGTAATGAAGACAAAGAGCGACAAACAACAAATAAAAATTAAACAAAACATTCGAGTGTTATGTGATGAACCATACCCGACCCGAACCGTTGAACCGACCCGAAATTTTGTGTCCATGCCTATGAAATTTGAGCATATAAAAACAACGAACCCACCAGAAAAAAATCCTGAATCCGCCAATGCATGCATCATTTTATTCAACCAGTTTGATTATTATTATTGTAATAATATCGCCTATTTGTAATCATTAATAACACATTAATTAACTATCCATGAACTAAGAAGGCAAGACTTTACCTGAATAAGGCCCTTCACACACCACACATTATGTTTTAAAACAACAATTTGAGGATCATCAGGGTGCAAACTATGAAGTTCTTGCCTAACAGACTCTATGCTTGCATTGTGTTTGGCCGACAACTGGATCGCAATAACCTCCCCAGTAGCCTTAATAGCTCTCCCCAAAACAGCACACGAATCACCAGCATTTGCAATGTAAAGTGTTCCATTAGAAACTACACCAACCAGACAACAAGATCCAACGGCAACCAACTGCGGCTTCACTGTCCATTGTCTAGCAACAATCGACAGGAACCCTTCTTCCGTCACCCTAAACGCTCTTTGTATAACATCCACCGACATCGACTGTTGTTCTAAAGTCAACCCTGCAAAAAAACAAAAACTCAAATCAGTTCAGTAAATTAAGATCAAATATCATGTTGACTTTGATTTATTTGACGGTGTGACTCACTTTTGAGATTCGGAAAAAGGTGATCATTGACATAACCGAAGTTTCGGGCCCACCATGACCATCATAAACTCTAATAAACGTTCCGAACGGACCAGAATCTTGAAAGCTCAACGAGCCCGATTCAATCTGGCTCTGATCCTCTAGTACCATATTGGCCTGAATCACCGCCATCGAGAACTCACCGGTCAAATGTTGACCAATGTCTTTATACCAAAGAAGCCCGTCTTGCTGGCCCGCTGCATCCGAACCTGTATAACGGTTGATATACGTTAAATTATACATATATAAATCCCCGATTAAACTCCCAAATTACGCGTTTTCGATCATAATTGCACGAATTCGGTACTTAACCGCTTCATATGTTTATTGCAGGTCTTAAACGACCCCCCAAAGACAAAGTCGAAAAAATCGGACGAAATCTGGATTTAACGGACAGTTGCTACACAATTAGGCGAATCTGGAAGATGTGCACGGTCGTGCGACCAAAGTGCACGACCGTGCGGGTCTATTTAACTCGGCAATACTCGGCTGCACTGCCAGTGCAGCTGCTTGTGCACACCAGGTTCCCGGACACACAGATCAGCACTCCCGTGCACCAGCCCGTGCGACTCAACTTTCTCGGCTGCACTGCCAGTGCACCAGGCAGTGCAGCCCTTGTACCCGGACACCACCAGACCCGCACGACCGTGCACCCCAGGTGCACGACCGTGCGATACCCAAGATATTTTCAGAAACCAATGGCCAACTTGCGTGTCACGTCAAAAGATAAAGTGCACGACCGTGCACAAGACCAAAATTTCTATATAAACATAGCATAACACACTAATCAGTTATTGGGTTTTCTGGAGACGATCTGAGGAGATTTTCCAGGCTAACGAAGTGCTGCAAAGGCGAGAAACAAGCCTGGGAAGCCGTCCGATCCATCCATCATCATCGATCCTTCATTTTAGCATTTTTATGGTTTGATCCTTTAAACTATTTATGATCCAAATCTGATTGTGTATGCTTATTGTGATGATTATTTAGTAGATTGTAAGCCTACGGGCCAAAACACTAGTATGTAGTACGTAGAAATCATGTCTTGTGTGAATTCGGCGTTTTTTATGACTTAATCTTGATGATCATAATGCCACCTTGTTTCATTGTTAATGGATTTGTAGTTGTGTTTTATTGACTTTAATGATTGTCGAATGTGTTAGGCGGATACATGTTGAAAACCCGTCTGTTTAATCATCCGGTAGTAGACTAGTTAACTTGTTAATAAGTTTACACCATGAAACTTTAACCGGTTATTGGTTTGGTTAAAGTCAGTCGAATAATGGTTAGAAATGCTTACCGGCACGTAAAAGGGTTTTAAAAGCTTAATGGTGTTGTTACTAATCTTTGACACGGTTAATGATCTTTGCTAGTTATTTTGGTTAAAATAGCGATCTTAGTAGATCTGTTTTCAAAGTTGGTAAAATGGAATAGGTTGTGAAATGCTCTACTTTATGCTAGTCTAGATGGTTGTATTGTGTATTCGGTATCGCTTTCCTGGATTAGTGAGGTTAGAAGACACTTAACAAATGACTAACTTATCTTTAGAAGATTTTCATGAGATAATATCAGTTGCTCGCTAATAAACAACTTGAAGTGGTTAACGTGTGTATTCGTGTTATCTTTCTGTATAGTTGTCATGTTAGGATGCCCGAAAGGGATACTAACTGTCGGAAAATGGGAATGTTGATCACACGCCTTTATTTCATATGATATGTAGATGACATGCTAGGATTGATATATTATAGTTTTTATAGTTATATTTTGTATTTGATGTCATACATATGTTAGTTTGATATTTTAGAATTAATTTAGTTTAAACAAACTTCCACTTATCTTTTACTGGTAAATTGGGGATAGAGTTTTAGTACAATTGTTCCGCGCGCGTCCATGGATCGATATTTGGTTCTTATATGTACTTACTACATATATGACAGGGTACACTTGCCCTTTCGTGTGTCTTTTAATGTTGAGGTCTAAACCATTTTTATAAATATTAAAGCAGAAACGTGTGTAAATTCAGCGCTAAATTATGCGTACTCTCAGACACGTCAAGTTTTTGGCGCTGTTGTCGGGGAAGCGACGAGCTTTTAGAACGAACCGAGTCAACTTTTCACCAGTGTACATGCTTGTGAATACTTGTTTATACTTTGTTGATTCTTTATTTGTTCATATATGCATATACTAGTAGAGTGCCCGCGCGATGCAGCGGGAAACACAAACACTTCTAAGAGTTTGTATGGTTCGGTTAAGTTCGATTAATAGCCTCAACCGAAACTAAAATAAAAGGTCATCAATTAATAAATCTTTTTAAACAATTGGTTCCTTGGTTCGGTTAGTATTGTTAGATTATCGGTTTTTAGTCTGGTTTAGTTAATTTTGGTGAATAACAAAAACAAACTTTGGCTAATTTTTTTTGCCTAGAAGTACATGAAATGGAGGTATAAGAAATAAAGGTTAAAATAGGCCTATAAACGAACCGAATGTTCATGAGTTGTTCGTGAACTTATTCGGTGGGACGTTCATTTATGTCGTTTATTAATAAACGAACAAACACGAACAAAAAAATTTGTTCGTTTAGTTAAATGGACGAACGTGAACAAACATTGTGTTTGTTCATTTATGTTCGTGAACGTCCGTTTATGTTCGTTTATTTATGTCCGTTTAAGTTTACTAATTACATACGTAATTATATATACATAAATATAAATATAAATTGGGTTTTAGCTATAACCAATTAGTAATTGGGTTTTTTCAATAATACACAATCGTTAACATTTATTATGTTCGTGAACGTTCGTTTATGTTCGTTCATGAACTGTTGGTTTAGGTTTTAAACGAACAAACATAAACGAACAAGAACATGACAAATTTCTTAATGAACGAACATGAACACAAACATGTGTTTGATTATGTGTTCGTGTTCAGTTAAAATTAAATTAACAAACACGAACACCGTGTTCCTTCGGTTCATTTACAGGCCTAGGTATAAAAGCTAAAAATTTCAAAACCCTCTCTATTTATACCGCCACTACAATTCAAAAACCTATCTACTCAGCTTCAAACCATATTAGAGTATAATTTGTTATATACTTTTAATTAAAATTTATTTTTTACGTAATTAACAATATCTAGGGGTGAACAATAATTGAACAATCAACCGAAATCGAACAAAAACATATAATACCGAACAGAAAATTAATCAAAACCGAGTTAACATAATATTGGTTTTTTTACCTTAAGTTAACCAAAATTAAAAAACCGAAACTAAACCATTCATACATTTATATCTTTTATACATGTATTTATACCTTCATTTCATGTGCTTCTAAGCAAAATTTTAACCAAAGTTTGGTTTTGGTTATTAACCAAAATTAACTATACCGAACTAAAAACAACAATCTAACCAAATAGACTGAATCAATTAAGCAGTTGGTTAACAAGTTCGATAACCGATAATGTTGATTTTTATTTTGGTTGAGGCTTATAACCAAACTGAACCTAACCCAACCATGAACCATTAGAAGTGTCTGTATTCCCTACCAGATCGTGCGGGCACGCTGTTATGAATATATGAATGAGTTTATTTCAGTTTAACAAATTTCGGTTAACTGAGTGGTACAAAAAATAAACGATAACCAATTTTAAGTTAAATCAGATACTTTCAGTTTTCAATAGATTTTGGTTCAGTTTTATCTGTTTTTTGGTTTGGCTTCGGTGAACGGTTTAGTTATTGCTCACTCCTAGATATCGTTAATCACGTAGCACATAGAGATTTTTAGAATAAAAAAATATCAATACTATAAATCTATACTCAAATTAAAGATAATAAAATACTCATTATTATGATGTAACTTTTTTTTTATAAAAGTATAAACGTATGCAAAAAATATGACTATTTAAAAATCATGGGTATTGTTTGCTTAAAATAAGAAAAGGAAGTTTAACTATAGTTTAAATAAGCAAAAGTTAAGTAAAGTTTAAGGGATTAAAGTGTAATTAAGACATGATATTAAAATGTAAATAATGTATGAATGACTATTTTACCCTCATTTCAGGGTTATTAATGAAAAATAAGTTCTTAACTTTTGGGTATCTTAAACTACCCCTTACTCATGCATTACAATATAGTATAGATGATTATTTGATTGTTTATTTAATTTATCTGTCTGTTGATATTTTGGAATGATTTTAGATTTGTTCATAGGTTTGCATATATATTTGTTCATTTTTATGCTTATAGGATTGATTAGATTAATTATTCGTTCATTAGGATGTTGATAGATTTAATTTATTGAATATTGGATTAGTTGGTTTGTCTATGAATTTGATTGATTCATTATTTGATTTATTTGTTCGTATTTGAACTAATTGTTGGTTTTCTTATTTGGGTTGTTTTATTCTTTGTCTATTTATCTCTGTTCATTTTATTGATAGCTTTCCGGTATTTTTGTATGTATTTATGGTTTTAATATTTATTTTTCTTTCTTTTATTATTTTTCTGGTTAGTTATCTATATCGCCTGCTGCAATTGTATCATTCTTTGATTGCAGGTTGATGTCAACGAACCCCGGGCCTTCGGTGATCCTTCGAAGAAAGAGGCGCGTATCGTGCGGAGAAGCGAAAGAATTAGACTTCATCAGTCGCGTCTAGTTTCTAGTATTCTTGATTCTACGTCTGTTATTGAGGTCCCAGAAGACGAGGCGAGGGTGGATCCTTCTGACCACGAAGGGTCGGAGGCCCATAGTGATATCATCATGGCGGATGACGATATCCCGCTGAACGATAGCGGGCGTCCTGGAGGAGATGGCCTTGCATCGAGTATTGTCCGACCACCGGTACTTTGAGATCAAATCAAGTATCGTTAACATGATACGGAATTCGGTGCAGTTTGGTGGACTGGAGCACGAGGATCCAGGCCGACATATTGCTGCTTTCTTAGAGGTTTTAGCCATCTTTAGGATGACGAGTATCTCAGATGATGCTATCCGTCTTAGACTCTTCCCATTCTCATTGCGGCACAAAGCCCAGACTTGGCTTTTGTCACAACCCGCAGGGTCTATCACTACATGGGCAGAGTTATGTAAACATTTCATGCAGCAATACTTTCCTCCGAAAAAGACCCAGAAATTGAGGAACCGCATCATGATATTTAGTCAAGATGACGGGGAATCTTTATACACGACATGGGAAAGATTCAAAGACCTACTCTTGAGTGTCCCGCACCACGGTCTTCCAAAGAGACAGTTGGTGCTAACGTTTTATCAGGGGCTCGGGTTCGATTCACAGGAATGTCTTGACGTATATGCTGGGGGAGATCTGGGAACATAATCCCCTAATGAGGCATGGAGGATCATTGAAAAGGCGTCCCTGAAGTCTAAATCCAGGCAGAGTGACAGATCACGGTATTCGGCTGCCCGTTCCGGTGTTCATGCTGTGGACAACTACACAGCTATCTCTGCACAGATTGAGGCTTTAGCTATGAGATTCGACAAATCTCAGCAAAATGTACCGCAGACCCAATGTTTGTATGAACAGTGTGGAGTGACTCACGAAGCTGGTTCGTGTGCTCAAGGGGTGATGTATACAGGCCACGAAGAAGTGGACTGCATGGGGGGTCAAATGAGACCCCATAATAACCCTTACAGCAACACCTATAATCCGGGTTGGAGAAATCACCCAAACTTTGGGTGGACATCTGGTTCCTATAACCAAAACCCGCTCGGATATCAGCAGCGACCTCCCGCACCACAGCAGCCACATCAATCCCACCAGTCCCAAAACCAGCCACACCAGTCATATAGCCATTCCTACCAGCCTCGGCCGAACCAGTACCAAAACCAGGGCGCTGGGAGCAGTTCCCAGCAGCACGCCTAGCAAGGTACGTCGAGGCTGGAAGAGATGATGTCTCAGCTCCTTACCAACTCTACCAACACCAATCAAATTACTGAGCAGCGCTACCAGCAGCACGAGGAGCGCTTTACCATGCAAGAGGGAGAGATGAGGAGCCACAAGGCGTCTATGCAGGCTATCAAAAATCAGGTTGGGCAAATGGCTAAAATGATGTCTGAAAGACAACAAATCCGAATCCTAGGGGGCATGTAAATGCCATCACTACTAGGAGTGTAAAACCACGGGACCAGACACATCGGGCTCACCACCGATCACTGAGACGGTCCAGACTGAGTCTTCAGACGAGGTGCACGCTAGGCGAGTCCCAGCAAGTACAGCACAGTTGCCGAAGCCAGTCACTGACTACACTCCTCTGGTTCCATACCCAGGCAGGCTTAGGAAGCAAAAGGACGAGGCTTAGTACGGTAAATTTCTTGAGCTATTCAAACAGCTACATATAAACATACCGTTTTATCGAGGCCTTGGCTCAGATGCCAAAGTATGCGAAATTCTTGAAGGACATCCTCACAAATAAGCAAAAACTTGAGGACATGTCCTTTGTCTTGCTGAATGAGAACTGCTCTGCAATTCTGCAGAATAGACTGCCCATGAAGATGGGAGATTCTGGTAGCTTCACAATCCCTTGTCTGATAGGTAATATGTCTGTCAGCAATGCACTTTCAGACTTGGGTGCCAGCATAAACCTTATGCCTTATAAGGTTTTTGAGAAGTTGGATCTGGGTGAGCCTTCACCCACCAGGATGAGTATTTGTTTGGCTAATCGTTCGATCAAGTATCCGCGGGGATTCGTTGAGAATATGCTTGTCAAGATTGACAAATTTGTATTCCCTGTGGATTTTGTCATCCTAGATATGGATGAGGATTCTAAAGTGCCTCTGATTCTTGGACGTCATTTCCTTAACATGGCTAGGACGATTGTTGATGTGGCTGCGGGCCAGATCACACTCCGAGTGAATGATGAGCATGTGACTTTTGATGTTCAAAGGTCGATGCGTCATCCCGAGAGTCAGGATGACACACTATACTATCTTGATATAGTAGACCAGTGTGTCAATTCTCACTTTCGAGGCACTATAGATGAGGATGTTTCGGGCACACATCTATTGTGTGGGGACCTAGATGGCATTATGAAGGAGGGCCATAGATTTGAGCAGCCGGTCTATCAGATCGGTGATGATGGTTCCCAGAGCCCGGGGCATTTTGTTGAGATCGAGCCTAAGGAGAAGGAGAAATCCAAACCATATGTGGAAGATCCACCGCCTTTGGAGCTGAAAGAGCTCCCACCGCATCTTGAGTATGCATTTCTTGACGAGGAGGGTCGTCTACCGGTGATTATCTCATCTTCATTGTCTGTTGAGGAGAAAAGCGAGTTGCTCAAAGTGTTGAAACTTCATAAAAAGGCAATCGCCTGGAGGATAATGGACATCAAGGGGATTAATCCCTCATTCTGTACACATAATATCTTGATGGAAGATGTCCATAAGCCTTATGCGCAGCACCAAAGGCGTCTGAACCCTAACATGCAGGAAGTTGTTAAATCTGAGATGATTAAGTTGCTTGATGCGGGATTGATTTATCCTATCTCAGATTCTGTGTGGGTTAGTCTAGTACACGTCGTGCCCAAGAAATGTGGCATGACGGTGGTTACAAATGATAGGAATGAGCTTATTCCTACGAGAACCATCACCGGATGGCGAGTTTGCATTGACTATCACAAACTCAATGACGCCACCCGCAAGGATCACTTCCCGCTTCCATTCATCAATCAGATGTTGGAACGTCTGTCGGGGAGGTTGTATTATTGTTTCCATGATGGTTTCTGTGGATACTTTCAGGTTCCTATTGATCCTGTGGACCAGGATAAGACGACTTTCAAATGCCCTTTTGGCACATTCTCCTACAGGCGTATGCCATTTGGGCTGTGTAATGCGCCAGTGACCTTCCAGCGTTGTATGGTTGCTATTTTCCATGACATGATCGAGGACTCCATGGAGGTATTCATGGATGATTTTTCAGTCTTTGGGAGTTCTTTTGATCAGTGTCTTGGGAACTTGGAGCGGATGTTGACGAGGTGTGAGGAGACCAGTCTTGTGCTAAACTGGGAAAAATGCCACTTCATGGTGAAAGAAGGAGTAGTCCTGGGGCACAAGGTCTCCCAAGCTGGGCTGGAGGTTGATCCAGCTAAGGTGGACATCATTTCTAGACTACCACTGCCCTCCTCTGTCAGAGCTATCCGCAGCTTCTTGGGTCATGCGGGTTTTTACAAGCGATTCATCAAAGACTTTTCTAAAATCGCCTGTCCCATGACCCGTTTGTTGGAGAAGGATGCACCATTCATCTTTGGTGTTGAATGTTTGAAGGCATTTGGCCTTCTTAAGTGTTTGTTTGTAGAGGCCCCTATTTTGGTGGTGCCTGACCAGGCGCTGCCATTCGAGATCATGTGCGATGCTAGTGATTTCGCAATGGGGATAGTCTTGGGACAGCGGAAGGATAAGAACTTCCACCCGATCTACTACGCCAGCAAGACTCTGCATGATGCTCAGGAGCATTATAAAACCACAGAGAAAGAGCTTCTGGCTGTAGTTTTTGCATTCGACAAGTTTAGATCATACTTGGTGCTGTCGAAGACGATTGTGTATACGGATCATGCAACAGTCGGATACCTTTTCAGCAAACAGGATGCTAAACCGTGTCTGATTAGGTGGATCTTGTTGCTGCAGGAATTCAATATCGAGATTCTGGATAAGAAGGGTGCCTTGAATGTTGCTGCTGATCATCTATCTTGACTCGAGTATGATGATGCCGAGAACTCCGCGTGGGAAACCATAAATGAAAACTTTCCCTACGAGTTCTTGATGAGTGTTGAGTCTGTAGAAGATGTATCGCCTTGGTTTGCAAATTTCGCGAACTACCTCGCGTGCGGGATCCTTATCAAAGGATTGTTGCACCAACAAAAGAGGATGTTCTTCGCAGACCTGAAGCATTACTTTTGGGATGACCCATTCTTGTTTCGGGTCGGGTGGATCAGCTGATTCGCCAGTGTGTGTTTGGGGTGGAGGCGGCTCAAATACTGAAGGATTGACACGAGGGGCCCACCGGAGGTCACAACGGAGCAAACTACACTGCTAAAAAAGTGTTAGACTCCGGGTTTTATTGGCCCACACTCTTTCGTGACGCCCAGGACTTGGTCGGTGCGTATGATTCGTGCTAGAGGACGACGAACATATCGGCACGCGACCAGATGCCACAGAACCCGATCCAGGTCTTTGACATTTAGGGCATTGACTCCATGGGACCTTTTCCCTCCTCACGGGGTAACAAATATATACTCGTGGTTGTTGATTACGTGTCAAAGTTGGCAGAGGTGCAAGCCTTGCCCACAAATTATGCCCGAGTAGTGGTGAGGTTTTTTTGCAGCCTATTTTCCCGGTTTGGTGCCCCAAAGGCACTAATTACTGACCGTGGTACACACTTCTGCAACGCGCAGCTTGCAAGAGCGTTGGCGCGTTATGGTGTGTACCACAGGTTATCCACCCCGTATCATCCACAGACAAGTGGACAGGTGGAGGTCACTAACCGTGGGTTAAAACGAATCCTTGAGCGATCTGTAAATCAAAACCGCAAGGACTGGGCTGACAAATTAGATGACGCTTTGTGGGCCTTCTGAACCGCATATAAGATGCCTATTGGGGCGACTCCCTTTAGTCTTGTTTACGGGAAGACATGTCATCTTCCTTTCGAGCTCGAGCATAGGGCACTCTAGGCTCTAAAGACAGCCAACATGGATCTGCAGACCGGCAGTGAGACCCGTTTCTTGCAGATCCACGAGCTGGAGGAGCTTAGGCAGTAAGCCTATGAGAGCTCGACTTTGTATAAAGAGCGCACCAAGAGGTTGCATGACAGTCGCCTGAAGCATCGAAAAGACTTTCAGGTAGGCGACTTGGTCCTGCTGTATAACTCTCGCCTACGTCTCTTTCTGGGAAAGTTGAAATCCCGCTGGACAGGCCCGTACATGGTTAAGGAGGTATTTCCTTACGGGACTGTCTCGATTGAAAATTCTGAGGGATTGACTTTTAAAGTCAACGGTCATCGCTTAAAGGCATATATTGATGGACCGGTTAACACGGCTGTGGAGGTAATTGAACTCCACGCTTCGCGCGCCTAAACAAGCGTGGGGAGGTGAGTCTAGCTAGCGACTCGTTAATAAAATTAGCACGACGTGTTTAGGCGCGCCACAAGAGTATATATGTAAATAGTGTAATTATTTCTTAGTTTATTTTAAATTTTGTAGTTTAACATTTTGTCGAGTTATGTGCAGGTTCGTACCGGTTTTGAGCGGAGCAGGAATGAGCAATGGAGCGCAAAGGGTCTACAAACACGTTAAAATTACTTAAAATGATGTTTTCGGACAAAACAGGGCCGCTGTGCAAAAAAAAATGCAGCTTCAGGCTGCAAAACTGCAAGTCTGCAGGTCGTGCATGGTCGTGCGACTTTTGTGCACGACCGTGCGGGCCGAGCTGATCAGCATCCATGATCAGCACTGGTGTGCAAGTAGTAGTGCGAGGATGTGCACGACCGTGCGGGCCACCCGCATGACCGTGCAAGCCAAAAAGCCCAGCCCAGAAATGGGACTATATAAGCATCCTTAACTTCACAATAAACCCTACAACCTTGCACACCCGGCTGCACCCTCATTCCACCTCCTTTTGCCCGAGAACATCATCTTTTGATCTAGATTTTTCACTCCTTACTTGCTAATCCTTCAAGGTATGATCCCTTTCATGATTTTGCACATGTTTACATATTTTTAGTTTAAATCCGTGTGTTTTTTTTATTTTAAGTCAAGATTTGGGGGTTTTCTTCATAAACTTTAATAAACCCACAAATCTTGTTATAGTTTTAATTTTGTTAAGTTTCTTTTGATTATTGTTGAAACCGTGCATACCCGGTCCAAATCTCTTGTATTATGTGTCTTTTTGATAAATATAGAAGATTTGGGTGTTTTTGTTGGAAAAATTTTGAAATCTGCAGGGTGTGCACGGTAGTGCACCTAACCCGCACGACAATGCAGGGTGAGGTGCACCAGATCAGGCACTGGCAGTGCAGCTCGGAAACACCGAGCTGAACTGACCTGCACGATCGTGTGAGATCCATGCACGACCGTGCTTGCCAGTGCACAAAGCAGTGCAGCCTCTGGCCTGCAAACCAAAAGGACCTGCACGACCATGCACCCTAGGTGCACGACGGAGCAGGTTGAACAGAATCAGGTCAGAACCTTCGCAGGTCCGTTTTGTGCAACCAGGACCTCATTTTTTTTGTTATACTAACAGCTGGAACTTTGTTTTTGTATGCAGATGGCCCACCCGTTTCTCACTTTTGACAACCGAAAGAAAAAGGAAGCCGCGTGTTTGGACAAACTGTTTAAGCTATGGAGCCGAAGAGACGCGATCGGTACCCCCATTAGACTAGATTGGGACTTGCTGACCACGCTAAACTAGCGTGAGAGATTTGATGGGTTGATTTTGCCATACTTGGCGAACTTGTTGAGTATCGATCGAACTATCTACATGGAGCTTACTATCGAGTTCTTAGCTACCTACTCCTATAAAAAACAAAAGAGGGGGAGGTTAAGAACTTCCACGACCAGGATGTTCGGTTTATGCTAGGAGAAATGGTATAAATGGTCGGTGGCAATGCTGGGACGGAGACTTGTGATCTACACACACGAGGACACTAATTCGGGTGAGTTCCCCTCGGTTCATAGCTTCGTTGATAACGATGAGCGGGGTGCATTTTGGGCTTCAATAGCTATTGGTCCACCTTATAACCTGAGGTTGGCCAAGGCCACGAAGATAAAGGATCCGCTACTCCGTATGATGCACCATGTTTTCAGCCACACCATCTGTGGCCGAAAGGACAGTTTTGGGAACTGTCCCACTCCTTATCTGCTTTACATGTACCATCTTTATGAGGGTGGCCCGTTGAACTTGGCTGCACGGATGGTCGAGTTCTTTCTCACTGCTGGGGGCACTAAGGACGAGAGTGAAATACATGGCGGGGAGTACATCAACGAGATTGCTGAGAATATGGGCATTTTGACCACCGAGGTCAAGGCCACTTTGACTCATGTCACAGCTGGGATCACGCTCGATCTCAGATCGCTTAGGTCCTAGGGCCTGATTGCTGAGACACCGGAGGGGCCACGCCTTATGAGCCATGGTGTGATATGGGACCCCGTACCACCGGTGCAGGATGAGGAGATGCACGAGCAGCATCCAGAGGGCGGTGGTGAGGCACCACATGACTCTCCCCAGCACTCTCCTCACCATTACCACCAGCATGACCAGCAGTGGCCGCCAGGCATCCCATCCTACCCTGAGTTCTACACTCGGTTCCAGGCATTGGAGCTGAATGTTCAGAACATCAGCACGCAGTAGGGGTTGATTCGGGAGGACTAGCAGTCCATGCGTGACAGCATGGACCGCGTCCAACAGGATGTCCAGTACAGCTTTCAGTACCTTTTTGCCGAGTTGGAGTCGGTTCATCCGGGTTACTTCAATAACCCGCCCTCGTACCCATATGGAGCACCACCTGGCGACCAGCGAGTCAGCATCACAGGGACGGGGATGACCAGTAGCCACTTCCACTGCATTCCAGCGGTTGTTAGTATTTTATTTTTATATGCTTTAGTACTTTATTTTAAACATTTGGTTTGTATTGTATTTTGAACTTTTTACTTTCAGTATTTTAATTTTTAATTTAGTTTGATTATGTTTATGGATGATGATGAGTGGGTTTGATATGTTTGTTGTGTCAAGGATGTTTACTATGCAAGTAACTAGCGAGCACCGTTGTCGATGCTCTTGCCGTTCATTTCCTCGATAAATGCTATCTAATTTTACATTGGGGACAATGTGACGTTTATGTGTGGGGAGGGATTATATCTTGTTCTTCTTGTCCTCTCGTGTATATATGTATGTTTAAAAAAATTTTAAGTACATATATGTATATATATTCATATAAACATCAAGCCTAACTAATTTTTGATAAAGATAACTTGAGCCGCGGCAAACAGACGAGATACGAGCGTGTTTAATTTGTACACTTGCACCCATTTCCTTCCGGTTACGTGAGCGTTTGAGCCTTAGAATAGATTTCATTTCTTTGACATGCTTTCAAGTGAGCTGGATGTTTTGTGCAATTTAGAACTTGTCATTAGTATACTTGTTTAGATCAGATACGTGTGAGACTGTACGAATATGATTGAGGCATTTAGGATACCCTTTTGATTTAGCCTTTCTTTTCGTTCTATCTGTTTCCCGCACCCAAATATTATCCACTAGTTAACCATGTTGAACCTAATCCCATGTTTTTTCTTATTTATCACACCATTTCACCACTAAACCAGATGGCCTTTTTCTTTTAAACCTTTTGTGTTAAAACTCAGTTTAGGTTATTGTTTAACTACTATATGTATTGTAAAATAGTTCGTTTTCGGGTTTATATATTTAGAACCCGTATGTTGATTATATCAGTCTTAGTTATCAGTTATATATATATCATATATATATATATATATATGTTAAAAAATCCAAAAAAATAGAACACCCTAAAATAGGGTGAATTAGTAGTGTTCGAGCAGTTTTTAGAGCTATAAAGTTAGAAGTTATATGTTTAGCTCGATTTAAAATAAAAATCGCCTATATTCGCGTTTGTGTTGTACAGTTGTATTTGTTACTATTTGTTACTATTAGTTAGATATAACCGCCGGGTTTTAGCCGATTTGTCACTGTAAATATCTATTCCACACCCTTACCTTTGCCTAACATTACAACCCTCATAAAGACCTCTTGATTTGTGCTTTTTCACACGTTAGTTGGTGAAGATTAGATCTTTTAACAAGCTTATGATATTGCAAGATTCATTGTCTTGGCAATGGAGTGATTTACACATACACATTACACGTATGTATCATAAATAAAACCGAGTGTGTGTGAACATTGTGAGTCGTGTACGGGTTTTGCGTGCTTGTAGATCGGAAGTGAATCGTCGCTTTTTTGTTATCTTGTCGCCTGTTTTTATATCCTTGTTGGCTTGTTTTTTTATCATCTGTACATGTTATATTTTGTCTTTGTTGCCATTTGGCGAGTTTTTCGTTTATTTATGTTTAGTTGTTTGCTTGAGGACAAGCAAAGTTCAAGTGTGGGGAGGTTTGATATACGTTAAATTATACATATATAAATCCCCGAATAAACTCCCAAATTACGCGTTTTCGACCATAATTGCACGAATTCGGTACTTAGCCACTTCATATGTTTATTGCAGGTCTTAAACGATGCCCCAAAGACAAAGTCGAAGAAATCGGACGAAATCTAGACTGAATGGACAGTTGCTGCACAATCAGGCGAATCTGGAAGATGTGCACGGTCGTGCGACCAAAGTGCACGACTGTGCGGATCCATTTAACTCGGCAACACTCGGATGCACTGCAGTGCAGCTGATTGTGCACACCAGGTTCCCGAACACACAGATCAGCACTCCCATGCACCAGCCCGTGCGACTCAACTTTCTCGGCTGCACTGCCAATGCACCATGCAGTGCAGCCCTTGTACCCGGACACCACCAGACCCGCACGACCGTGCACCCCAGGTGCACGACCGTGCGAGACCCAAGATATTTTCGGAAACCAATGGCCAACTTGTCTGTCACGTCAAAAGATAAAGTGCACGACCGTGCACAAAACCAAAATTTCTATAAAAACAGAGCAGAACACACTGATCAGTTATTGAGTTTTCCGGAGACGATCTGAGGCGATTTTCTGGGCTAACGAAGTGCTGCACAGGCGAGGAACAAGCTCGAGAAGCCGTCCGATCCATCCATCATCATCCGATCCTTCACTTTAGTATTTGTATGGTTTGATCCTTTAAACTATTTATGATCCAAATCTGATTTTGTATGCTTATTGTGATGTTTATTTAGTAGATTGTAAGCCTACGGGCAAAAACACTAGTATGTAGTACGTAGAAACAATCGTTTGTATAGTTTAATCATGTCTTGTATGAATTCGGCGTTTTTCATGACTTAATCTTGATGATCATAATGCCACCTTATTTCATTGTTAATGGATTTGTAATTGTGTTTTATTGACTTTGATGATTGCCGAACGTGTTAGGCGGATACATGTTGAAAAACCGTCCGTTTAATCATCCGATAGTAGACTAGTTAACTTGTTAATAAGTTTACACCATGAAACTATAACCAGGTATTGGTTTGGTTAAAGTCAGTCGAATAATGATTAGAAATGCTTACCGGCACGTAAAAGGGTTTTAAAAGCTTAATGGTGCTGTTACTGATCTTTGACACGGTTAATGATCTTTGCTAGTTATTTGGTTAAAATAGCAATCTTAGTAAATCTGTGTTCAAAGTTGGTAAAATGGAATAGGTTGTGAAATGCTCTACTTTATGCTAGTCTAGGTGGTTGTATTGTGTATTCGGTATCACTTTCCTGGATTAGTGAGGTTAGAAAACTCTTAACAGATGACTAACTTACCTTTAGAAGATTTGCATAAGATCATATAAGCTGCTCGCTAATGAACAACTTGAAGTGGTTAACATGTGTATTCGTGTTAGTTTTCTGTATAGTTGTCATGTTCGGATACCCGAAAGGGATACTAACTGTCGGAAAATGGGAATGTTGATCACACGCCTTTATTTCATATGATATGTAGAAGACATGATAGGATTGATATATTATAGTTTTTATAATTATATTTTGTATTTGGAGTCTTACATATGTTAGTTTGATATTTTAGAATTAATTTAGTTTAAACAAACTTCCACTTATCTTTTACTGGTAAATTGGGGATACAGTTTTAGTACAATTGCTCCGCGCGCGTCCATGGATTGATATCTAGTTCTTATCTATACTTACTACATATATGAAAGGGTACACTTGCCCTTTCGTGTGTGTTTTAATGTTGAGGTCTAAACCATTTTATAAATATTAAAGCAGAAACGTGTGTAAATTCAGCGCTAAATTATGCCTATTCTCAGACACGTCAACGGTCCGACGGTCGTCAACAGGCCTTTAAAAAGTTTATCAACTTTGATAACATCCCTTATCTCAATTCTCACCACAACTTACCACCATTTTCTCAACATCCAAAACTGGATGTGAAAAACACTACAAAACACTAAATCTCCTCTTTTGGTTCACAAATTCCTATAGTCAAATAATAAGAACACAAAGCTTAAACCTTTAAAAGGGTTTACACAATTATGGTCAAAGAAAGTCAAACATACAAATTCAAATTCAACATCTTAACATAATTTACATAACAATACTTTATCTACCATAAGATGCAACGGTATGAGTTATTCAACCTCATTTTGTATTCAAGAAACAAACAAAGAGCATATACCTCACATTTAATCTGGATTTATTTCAAAGAAAACACAATCGACAAACTAAAGACTAATTGTGTTTACCTGAGGTAGCAACTTTGAAGGAAAAAGACGAAAAAGACAATAGACAAAATCCAGATAATAGAACATAAGTTGTGGACGGCTTCAATCGTCTCGCCGGTGACAGGTTGAAAACAACAGGTTCTTGATGTCCATCTCTCATCTCCTTTGTTACAAAATATTGTGCTCATCGAATATCGATCTAGAGACTGTTCTGAATTCTTGAGTCCATTGATTTCACCGTCACCGATCCACGTCTGAACCCTCGATTGAAAACAGAAACAACCGAGAGGTTATGTAGTGAAGTGATTTTTATGGGGTTCGGCGGTTATGGGATTCCTATGGGCCAGTAGCTGTGAGGGAAGGAAAATAAATGGTGGGTTAAGAAGATGAAATGTTCCATTGAAGGAGATGATAATTGCGTAACTTAATTGCACGGGTAGGGAGGTAAAAGAAGGGTAGTACCGTAAAATTGTTTTGATTTTGTAAAGGATGGGGTGGGTAAAATGTCTAAATTACCCTCCTAAGTGTCTTAATTGTCACAACAATCGCCATAATACACTTAAATTTCTTGCTTAATTATGTTGTATATGTTGCTTGTTAAGTTGTACGGAAATTATAATTACAATGTTGTACATCACTCCTTAATTGTGCAATGGGTGTTTAGGTATTGAGTTGGGTTGCTTAATTGTTGCGGCGAATGAATGGAGAGTAGATAGCAGAACAAAAGAAACGATTCAATTGCCAAGGGATTCATTTCATTCAACATCTAATCGCACTGAATCCATTTAGTTGCTGAATAAGGCTTTAATAACACTTAATTAGGTACAATGAAAAGACGAAGCTGGTGAAGATGATGAATAACTGAAGTAAGGGTTTAATGGTGGAGGTAACATTGTAGGTGCCTTCTTGAATGATGAAAAAGGAAAACGATTAGGCAAATGATGTTTTGTGGGGGTAGGGATGGGAAAAGAGGGTAGAATGGTAAAAGTGTTTTGATATTGCAAAGGATAAGGTGGATGAAATGTCTATATTACCCTTTCAAGTGTCTTAATTGTCACCACCTTCCCCATAATACCCTTAAATTTGTTGCTTAAGTATGTTGTACATGGTGCTTCTTAAGTTGTACGTAAATGAAAATGACTATTTTAGCCATCACTACTCCTTAATACGATAATATAGATAAATAATATAAGGGTCCCATATCTACTTAGTTATTCTTTTTCTATGTTTTATATTTTGGTGTAATTTTTGCATGTTAACATGTTGCAACAGGCGTGCGTGGTTCAACGTTTTGCGTATACTTTTTGTTCGGTTTATCTTTATGATGTAAATTTTATTCAAACAACTTGGCTTTCGTATACAACGAGGTAACTTTTCTATTACTTTCAGATACAGTGTTGCGCCATCGCATTTTATCATCACTGAGTTTTGTCAAAAATTGGCACTTTCAGATACAATTTTTGGCTTATTGTTTGTAGGTTTCGAACCCGCCCGCCGCAAAAGGTTTATAAAAAGAAACAAAGTAAAAAAGGAGTGCATAACCGAAAAGAGAATGTGGTTTTGCTCATCCTTGCCACAATCTTCCTCTGGTTGGTCGGCGGCGGCGGCGGCGACACCTATTATACTTCCGTCCCATGTAAATTGGATAACAAGCACATCCAATCCTTTTGTCAAACACTGCGTTAAGCTTCGTAACAGCTCCTCTTATCGCCATTCCCATGGCTCTGTTCTTCTTGTTGGCACTACTCCAATTAGGTATGTATGTATGTATTCGTTTTAAAATAAATGATGCTGAATGTGAATTTTACTCTTTTGTCCCTCCACCTATGTTCATTAAAATAAGAGCTGAAACAAACAAACAAACAGCCCCTTACCTTAGCCTAACGCCCTAACCTATCTGATGAGTTGAGCCGTCTAAGCCCATTTGACAGATTGAACCTACCAAGCCTGTTTGTCTGACAAGTTTTAGGTTAGGGATATACCTTTTGTAAAAATTCAAGTTATTTATCATGTATGTAATGGCCACTAACGGGTTGAATTGTTGAGCCTGTTAAACGTGTTCAACTCTCTAGACCGTCTGATGGGTTGAACTATCTAAAGTCCGTCTGCCAGGTTGAACTATCTAAAGCCGTCAAGTGGTTAGTTAAACTATCTAGTAAGTATCTAACCTGTCTATATGGTTGAACTATCTAAACCTGTCAACATTGTTTAAAAATGGCTGAGGCGCACCTCGACGCCAGGTGGCCAGAAAATGAGTGTGAGGCGGCGCCTCATGGGGTATTTTTGTAGATTTATTATTATTATGACATTGATGAGTCATCCATAGTTTCAAAACATTGGCTTTTAGATTTAATCTGATACTTCTTTAGATCATGTTTAAAATCAGGGAAATGTACAACTTTCAAGAGTCTAAGGACGAGGAGAAGGCGAGTAGAATAGACTGTTTACTTTTACATGAGAACGCTGAGGTTCCAGAAGATTTGGTAGAAAGCGGTATTCGTACAGTTCGTGTTAGTTCAGTGGTGTTGAAGAAACTTTGTGGAGTGCAATCTACCGAATCGATTGACGCAGTTTCTCTAGTGAAGATTCCTTCCACTTTTCACAATCTTGATGATGATCACTCTCTAGATTCTTCAAAATGGTTCCCGTCTGCTTTTCGAATTCTGGTTCTTGATGGAATTCAGGTTATTTGCAATTCATACAAATGGGTCGCTTTGATTTTTGTTTAATCTCTAATGGGTCAGGTCAAATGATATAATTAACTAAAATGAATTGGGTCAAATCGGTAATTTCAAGTGTATTCATTTTCTAATTATGTTTATTAGTTACTTATTAGATTGGATAAGAAAACGTGTTTCGACTGTGTTGACCTGCGAAGAAATTACCTTTAAACGGTTAATGTTTCTGTCATTTTTGTGGCAATTTGTTTACAGTTTATTGTCTTAATGGCAGGACCCTGGTAATCTTGGCACCTTATTAAGATCAGCCGTTGCCTTCGGATGGGTAGTCAACCAAATCTCAGCATATTGATAAACTAAAAGTTTTCAAACATTTTTGATAGTTTTTACAAATATAAAGTAGTAACCGATGATTGGTGACAGGACAGGATGGTGCTTTTCTACTCCCTGGATGTTGCGATCCATTCAACGAGAAAGCACTAAGAGCTAGCCGTGGTGCATCATTTCAGCTTCCAATAGTTTCGGGCCGATGGTCGCATTTACAATCTCTTGTTGATGGGCTTAAGATGAAAATCCTTGCAGGTGATCCGGGGACCAAGGATTGTCTCACGTATGAACTTGCTCGTTCTTTGATGGATAAGAAATTGTGCCTTGTTTTGGGTAGCGAAGGGGGCGGGATTTCTGAAGAAGCTCGGGAGGCGTCTGAGCTGGTAAGCATTAGAATGGGTGGGGAGTTTGAGTCGCTAAATGTCTCTGTTGCTGGGGGCATATTTTTGTTCATGCTACAACCTCAAAATAAACAACTTCTTGTCATATAATTTAGTGGTTATATTGTTCAGGTAAAACTTAGAAAGTCAGAAATTTAAATTGATTCACTCAAATGCTTCGGATGTGTTGATAAACGGATGACCTTCTAATAATCAACAGATCCGGAGCCTTGCGTAATGACCACACCATGTAGTCTTACAACCATAAACTAATCCAAACCTCTACCTCATTATCTACCGCATCACCTACTTTTTCTTTTTGTTTAACGTTTATCTAAATTTATATATTCTATTTTATTTTATATTTATTTACTTATAAGAATATATTAATTAAAAAATAGTATTTGTATATTAATTAAATATATAAATAATAAGAAAAAATAAAATTAAAGAATATGAAAAAGAATTAAAAAAACATAACAATAAAAAACATATTAAAAAAAACATACTTACAACAATTTAAATAAAAAAAAGATGCTTAAAGACTAGACTAGAATTAAAATTAAAATGATACATAAAACCAAAGCCTTTAAATTGTGGTGGATAGCCGTATCCTTGGGTGTTGATAGATTTGTTTGGGTCTGGGTTAACACCAGATGAGTTTAGCATTTTTGGGAAGCTTGTTTAATCATCCATTATTGTTGTGTTGTGTAGTTTGGATTAAAGTGTTAGAGATTGTTTTTTGTATTTAAAATTGGTAGAGAGTGAAATAATGATATGGTAAAGAGTGAATGTTTGAGTGGCTGGCTGTTTGGTTGATTAAGTGCTGAATTATTAAGAGGTCTGAATGTTTAAGCGCTGAATTATTAAGTTGGACCTCTTAATGGTTAGTTTTCTTGTCCCACGTTGGTAGGGGAGCCTCATTAAGGTTCAGCCTATTTCAGTGCTTAATAGTTCAGTGTTTAATGGTTCAGCAACATCCCAAATCTTAATGATTCAGACGTAACCATTCCATTCAGAAGCTGAAACAAACACAATAAATACTGAATCATTCAGCGCTGAATAGTTAAGAGCCTAATTAAGAGGCTACCAAACAGCCCCTTAATATTTAAAGTTGTAAACTGGGTTTAAAATAATTACCTTTCTCCTTGTTTTTTAAATTCCAAACGGTTATATTATAATTATAAAATCTGAATTTTTTTTATCGTGGGGCCCACAATTCAGGTATGGGCTGAATTATTAAGAGGTCTAGAATTTAGCTTGTATAAGTTAAACGTCATTAAGCTACATTTGTAAAACTATTATGAAACATTTGTGTCAGTCATGAATTTTTGAGTCATGGCTAATGCTCACTTTTTTGACTTTTGAATTCAAAGCTTGTTCAATTATGAGCTTAATATGTGGTGGTGATAAAAGGTTATTTCACAATTCATAAAATTTGTCACAGTTTATGAACATAATGGGTCACAGGTCAAATGTTGGATAGTCGTACTATTGTGGGTTGTTCTGAGCGCTTGGGATCACTGGCCTAGTCATATACTTCATTAGGGACGGCCTCCGTGAAATAAGGCGAGTGTATGTGCCAAG
Organism: Ambrosia trifida; assembly: GCA_028751855.1. NCBI lineage: Eukaryota > Viridiplantae > Streptophyta > Magnoliopsida > Asterales > Asteraceae > Ambrosia > Ambrosia trifida. The sequence continues at coordinate 20,811,792 of CM054124.1, read as the reverse complement.
ACATGCCTATGTGTCGAACGCAACAATGGTCGAGAGTTGTTGCCACTCTCCTGATGAGTTCAAGGCAGTACGAAACCAGTGACCCAAATCAAAGAAGCGGGATGGATTGTCTTGTACCCGAGGGATTGGGGACGCCACACGGAGATCAGAGGATAACCCCTAGTGCTTTAGCGGCACAAGAACGAAAACCCTTGGTGATGGCAAACAAAACCAACCCAACTTTGATCATGGACAATAATAAGTCACAAGGACTTTGTCTCCTAAAATAAAAGGGCGAGTCTTAAAGCCATTAACCGATAACGGAGCTAGCCACAACTTTATGTCTCCAGACCAGGCTAGAAGACCTGGCTTAAGAATCACAACATAAGAAGGTTGGATTAAATGTGCTAATGGAGAACCCAACCCAATCAAAGGAAACGCATGGGGCATGAAAGCTAAGATTGAACATGGAGCGGCAAGTTATACTTCTTGATTGTGCCAATCGACAACTACGATATCGTTCTCGGGATGGACTTCTTTCGAAGGGAAAAAGTCGTTCCAATAACGTTCGTGAGCACGCTCTACATAATTAATGAAGATAAAGTGCACATAACAACCTTGAAGCCACACACAAGGAACCGAGCCAAAATAATAACCGCAATAAAATTCATGAAGAATCATAGAGCATTCATGGATCATGAGAGGATGTCGTGAAGTTAGGTGGGGAGGATGTCATGATTCACCTAAATTCAGCTCAAAATTTCAGCATCTAGGTCTTTCAGGGGCCGTCTAGTAGCCTCTAGAGTTGTCTGGAAGACTCCGTAATGGCATATGAAATCCCAGCCAACAAAGGGGACATACAAGGATCATTTTCCAGCCACCAATGGTCTAGAAACACCTAGAACTCTCTAGATCCTACAAGATAAGACCATAAATATCAAGATATTATCAAGGAATTCCCTAGAATGTATCCGGTAGATATTTGTATAGATTGATCTAGATTTAGAACATCTAGAAAACCAATGTACTAGTATAAATATGGCACTTGCAAGGAATTCCCTAGAATGTATCCGGTAGATATTTGTATAGATTGATCTAGATTTAGAACATCTAGAAAACCAATGTACTAGTATAAATATGGCACTTGGGGTCTCATTTGAGACATCCCTTGCTACTGTATTCAATCACTACCTTATACTCCTTTCTTGTGTAACACAAAGGCTTTTACTTGTAAACTTGCGTTCAAATATTACAATCTTCTTACTTGCGATCCAAAATTCCGACTACACACTTCTGCTACTAGAAACCGACTTCAAGTTGCCTAGCTTACTTATATCATGATCTAAGGCCACACGCCAACTAAGAAACTTACTCTGTAACAAGTGGTATAAGAGTAGAACGATTCTGGGTACTTTAGAACGTGGCATCCCAAATGTGCGGGCCAAACGCTCGATAGTCACAATGCCGTGGGTTGTTCCTGAAAGCTTGGGATCACTTCTGAGTCCTGAAATTGATCTGGTTGAGTCCAATGTAAGACAAAAACCAGTTACCCACATCAAAGAAGCGGGATGGATTGGCTTATCCCCGGAGATTGGGAACGCCACACGGGAATCAAAAGATAACCCCGTGACAATAAGCTAATGTCTTAATAATTTCTTTTTGAATGGCAATAATATTATTATAACACCAAGTTTAGAGGTTAAATCGGGTAACACATGATTTTGAGAAACGCATCATTTAATTGTTTTCGCCTTTGATCTTTAGTTGTTCTCAAATAACAATATATAAAAGTTCCACTCTAAAATAATAACTAATCAAAACGAATATTTAGAGAAACATATCCCTAGGAATGTAAACGAGTTGAGCTGACTCGATTGAAGCCTGTGTTTTTAGGATCGAGATTGGCTTGAGCTAATTTGAGAAAAAACACTAGATAGTAATATAATACCAACGGACGGAAATAATTTGAAACTAATAAATACAATAGCTTAGTTAAGGCATGAGGCTCAACGAACTTCCTATATAACTAAAAGGGCTTTTTATTGAGTCAATATTGAGTAAATGACAAGTAGTCCATGCCATTTACACCCCAACTTACCCCTTGTGTCCACGCCACCTACATTTTTTTTTCAAATTTCAGTTAAAAGACTATATATATATATATATATATATATATATATATATATATATATATGGGATAAATAATGGCGGAACCAGACAACAAGATGCTGCTCCTAAGAGAGAGACCAGAGACAGGGGTATGAAACATGCAATAATGTGTGCAAAATCTCGTTTGCTTGAATTTCAAATGAGTAGTTGATGTTTTAGTTGATATTGTTGCCTTCGTATGTTTCAGTTGATGACTATGAAATTACAATGGCCAACTTGAATTTCATTGCAATGTTACAACCCTTTAAATACAAATGACTAGACTAACAATATGGAGAGAATTACTCCTCTAAGCTAAGGAACTATTGACTACATAATTACACTATTGACTACATAATTACACTATTGACTACATAAACATTGACTACATTGATGAGTAGGAGGATATTGCTCCATGGAATATGCTATTGTCTAATACTCCCCGTCAATGCAAGTTGGTGGTGGACCAAGACGAAGCATTGTGCGAAAATTTTCAAACAACGGTTTTGGCAAACTCTTGGTGAAAATGTCGGCGACTTGTTTGTCGGTTGCGATGAATTTTGTGTGAAGCTTACCTGCGGTAACCAATTCACGAACGAAATGATAGTCAATGTCGATGTGCTTGGCTCTTTTATGGGATATTGGATTTTGACTTAAAAATAGGGCACTCTTGTTGTCACATAACAGTGTCGGTTGACCCGGTGGAAGAGCATGAAATTCCCGAAGAAGGTGAGTTAACCAAATAATTTCTGCTGCCGTATTTGCCATGGCATGGTATTCTGACTCACAGCTAGATCTAGACACCGTTGGTTGCTTTTTAGCGCTCCAAGAGACTAAGTTCCCTCCTAAGTAGATACAATAGCCATATGTGGATCTTCGTGTGTCGATACATCGAGCCCAATCTGCATCTGAAAAACCTAGTAAAGTAGTGTTAGGTGGACGATCAAATGTTAAACCATGTCATAAGGTGCCTTTAACATAACGAAGAATCCTTTTTACTAGCCGGAAGTGATCGGTTGTGGGATTTTGAAGAAACTGGCTAGCTTGGTTAACGGCATAGGAGAGATCAGGACGGGTGATAGTGAGATATTGTAGAGCGCCCACGAGAGAGCGATAAAGAGTAGGATCATGGAAGGGGTTGCCGTGAGAGGTGAAAACATCTTTGGATGTGAGAGGAGTGGCAACCGGTTTTGAGTCAAGTAAACCGGCTCGAGTTAGGATGTCGTGGGCATATTTAGATTGGTTTAGAAATAGACCCGTTTTTGTGTGATGAACTTCGAGTCCGAGAAAGAAATTTAGAGAACCAAGGTCCTTAATTTTAAATTCTTTGTTTAAACATGATGTGAAGTTGTTGATGAAATGTTCATTATTCCAGGTGATAATGATGTCGTCAACATAAACAAGAAGATAAATTAAGATACCGTGGTGGTTGTAAACGAACAAAGATGTGTCGGCTCGACTGTTGTGAAAGCCACGATTGAGAAGGAAGGAGCTTAAGCGCTGAAACCAAGCACGCGGTGCTTGTTTTAAACCATAAAGAGCACGGTTGAGTTTACACACATAGTTGGGTCGGTTTGAGTCTTCAAAGCCTGGCGGTTGTTCCATAAAAATGGTTTCGGTGAGATGGCCATTGAGAAAGGCGTTATTGACATCTAATTGTCGAAGGGACCATTTGTTAATGGTTGCGAGACTAAGAACAACCCGGATAGTGGAAGACTTGACGACCGGACTAAAGGTGTGAGAGAAGTCTAGACCCGGTATTTGAGTGAATCCTTGGGCCACAAGACGTGCTTTGTAGCGATCAATGGATCCATTAGATTTATATTTGATTCTATAAATCCATTTAGAACCAATAATGTTGGTGCTAGCGGGTCGAGGAACAAGGGTCCAAGTTTGATTAGCATGAAGAGCTTTTAGTTCGTCATGCATTGCTTGAATCCATTTAGGATTTTTTAGAGCGGTTTTGATGCCTTTTGGAATGTGGGAAGTGAATAAAGAGTGATGTAGAGGATGAGTGGTGCTTTGAGAAATATTAGCAAAGTGTTTGGGTTTGAAGATCCCGTCCTTTGCACGAGTGATCATGGGATGAGTGTTAATGGGTTGGTTGGTAGTGGAGTTTGTGGATGATGCGGAAGGTGAAGTGGGTTGGTCGATTTGGTCGGATGATGGAGCGTTTTGTGGGCCGGATGGTGGGGAGTTTGGTGGGCTTGAGTGAGTAGAGGGTGAGTGTGCCGTGGATAGAGGGGCAGATGGTGGGCTGGGTGGAGGTGAGTGAGATGAGCTGTTGAAGGGTTCATCGAAAGGGTTAGGGGGCGGTATGTCATCACAGAAAGGTGTGGTTGGTTTGGGTGAGTTGGAGGATTCTGGTATTGTTGGTGAGGGTGTTTGAGGGTTGGTAGGAGTGGGTATGTGTTCCTCAAAATTGGTAATGGGTAGGTTAGTATTATTGGTTGTTGTCGAGTTTTGGTAAAAAGGGAAAATGTCTTCATCAAATTTTGCATGTCGGGTTGTGTAGATACGACCCGATGTTGGTTCAAAACACCGAAAACCTTTATACTTAGGACTATAACCAATGAATATGCACGGAGCACTTCTTGGTTGAAATTTATTTTTTGTGTAGTCTTTAAGGTAGGGAAAAACAAGACAACCAAAAATACACATGTTTGAGTAAGTGGGTGGTTGGTTGAACAAAACTTCAAACGGAGATTTATTGTCAAGAAGTTTTGTGGGTAGGCGATTTATAATATAGGTGGCGGAGGTGAAGGCATCAAACCATAGGTTGGGTAGAGCTTTGGCATTAAACATCATAGCTAGACCGGTTTCGGTTATGTGACGGTGTTTTCGCTCGGCCCTCCCATTTTGTTCGGGTGTGTGAGGGCACGATAAGCGATGATGTATGTCGTGTTGTTGAAAACATGTTTGCACTTGATGATTGGTGAATTCGGTGCCACCATCACTTTGAAAAACTTTAACATTAGATGAGAATTGATTTTGAACAAATGTTAAAAAAGTGGTGAGAATGGTAAAGAATTCGGACTTGGCTTTTAATGGATAGAACCAAGTGAAGCGGGAATAGTCATCGATGAAGATGACATAGTATCGATAGCCATCTGTGGAGGGCACGGGTGCGGGTCCCCAAAGGTCACAATGGATGAGGTCCAAAACATGTTGTGCACGTTTTGGATTTTCAATAAATGGCAGATGTTTTGCTTTTGATAATTCACAAGATTCACATAATCCTGGTTTAGGTAATATAGATGTAACAAAGACACGACCAAGTTTGTTTAAAGTAGAAATTGTATCAAAAGAAACATGTCCTAGGCGACTATGCCATTTATTGAATGAAGCACGAAGGTGCGATGCAGAAAGCGCAGCAACGAGAGACTTGTGACCTTGGGTGAGAACATAAAGACCATTTTCGCACGTGCCTTTAGCTAGAACCTCCGCTGTTTTTCGGTCCTGGATTTGAAAAAAATTATTAGAAAACAACACATCAACCGGAGAATCATTCGTTAACCTACTAATTGAGAGTAGATTTTTTTGTAAGATTTGGAACAACTAAAACATTTTTTAATGTTATAGAATCATTTAATTTAGTGTTTCCAATATGAGAAACGGGTGATGATTTTCCGTTCCCAAAAGTAACACGAATGCTACCATTGTAGGATTTAGAATTATGTAAACCAAGAATTGAGGGTAACATATGTGTTGTAGCACCTGAGTCAGCGGTCCAATTTGGAGAATTGGAGGCTACATTGCATTGAGCAAGAAAGGCCTCGACAAGATTGGCATCAAGTGGGACCGATTTTTGGGCAAAGAAGGCAAGTTGAGGACAAGTACTCGCATAGTGACCGGTTTTGCGACAAAGTTGGCAATGTGGAGGTCTTTTGGTGTAGGAGGGGTTTCGGCCTCTAGAGGAAGAGACACGGCCTCTTCCACGAGAAGAAGAAGGAGTACGGGTGTGAGAATTTTTGGTCGGGTGGACATAGAATGCGGCTTGGGATGATTGAGGACCATGGAGTTGTTGAATAAACATCTCTTGATTCTCGGCATTAGCCAAGAGATCACGAAATGAGGGAGCCAGGTGAATGGTTCTTTGAGAGGTGGAAAAATTTTCAAACGAGGCGCCGAGTCCATAAAGGAACCAATGGCGTTTGTCCTCATCACTTATGGGATGACCTATAGCCGAAAGTTGGTCGACCGAATTCTGAAACCGAAGAGGTTCCTTTTTGAAGGGTTCGAAGGGAGTCTTTGAGAATGTGGATTCTTTCAATAGAGGAGTGGCTATAGGCATCGGCTAGGGCTTTCCAAACGGCTTTGGCCGTGGTATGTCCAATGGTTTCGGCCATGGCTTCTTCGGTTAGGGTAGAATTGATTAGGAGAAGAACTTTCTGATCGGCTATTTGCCAATTCAGAAAATCGGGGTTGACCACAGGTTTGTTGTCGGTTAGAATAGTTTCAGGTGGTGAAGGGGTGTCTCCGGTTACATGGCCTAGAAGTTGGAGATAGGAGAGGACCGGAGTAACTTGTTTCTTCCATGGAAGATAATTGGTTGAGGTTAATTTGATGTTAATTAGGTGACTAAGGGAGTGGAGAGAGATTGAAGTTGGATTGGTAGCCATGGGAGGAGTTTAGGAATGGACCGAAAAAAAAAAGAAAAAAGAAGATTGCTAGGAGAAAGGATCTTGCAATGTTTTAGGCTGATACCATATGAAATCACAATGGCCAACTTGAATTTCATTGCAATGTTACAACCCTTTAAATACAAATGACTAGACTAACAATATGGAGAGAATTACTCCTCTAGGCTAAGGAACTATCGACTACATAATTACACTATTTACTAGAAACTATTGACTACATAATTACACTATTGACTACATAAACATTGACTGCATTGATGAGTAGGAGGATATTGCTCCATGGAATATGCTATTGTCTAATAATGACGGTTTTTGTTGCCTACGTTAGTAGCTATAACATGTACAAAATCAAGTATTCAGTTAATAATGTTATTTTATGACTTAGTAAATGTATCATGTAATAGAATAAAGTATTTGATTTCTACTGTTGTTTGATGATTTAGTCACATGATAATATTGCCTTCCTTTGCATCTACTGTTTGAATCTTGTATAAGCCTAACAAATTTTGGTATGGAATCGAGCATTCAATTTCTCTTGTCATTTGATGATTTGGTCATATGTTGCCTTCCTTTGCTTCTATTGTTTGAGCTTGATACAATGATGTTTCGGTTTATAATGTTGCCTTCCTTTGTTTCTACTTTTGAATCTCATATAACTCTAACAATTCATGGTATGGAATCATATTTTGTTGTTGACTAGTTACTGTAACAATCGAGTACCCAATTTCTTTTGTTATTTGATGATTTAATCTTGAATTTCATTTTATGATTTATGCGTCTCGTCAATTTCTTATGATTTTTCGTTGTTCACGTTTCTAAGTGTAGCATGTAATGGAAAAGAGTATTAGATTTTTGTTGTTATTTGATTATTTAATATTTAATTTCATGTGATTTATGTGTGTTGCGTGCTTCTATTTCACAAAATCTCATAGTTTCAAATTTCTCTCAGCTTTTTGTTGTTTACCTTAGTAAATGTAGGGAACAAAGTATTTGATTTCTTCTTGTTAGATGATTTAATATTTAGGTTTCACTGTTCATTCATTTTCCTAAGGATTTCATGCTTCAACTTTATCATATGTTGTGTAGCTACAGGAGAGTCAATGGATGAGCCAACTGATCAAACAAAGGATCATTTTCATTATCATTGCCTACACCGGCCTCAGTTCAAATGAGGTCTACAACCACCAAATTGAGGTTCACATGCATTGGTACACTGTCATAACTTTGTGTGCTTTCTACTAGCCAAATCTAAGCTTGGAAACATTGCTAAAACATTTTTGATTGTTGTTGGGTTTACTGCCACCAACATGCTTGTCTCCATCACAATGATACCAAAGCAATTCCCATATATCTACTTAGAGTTGTTTCTTATTTGTGCATTTTATTGGCTCTGTTGTCCCCTATGTTTTGCAAACAAAGGACATGGGTTTTCTATGCTAGAAAAAAACAACTGGGCTAAGGATGAGGAGTGGAAACAAGTATGGACAACCATAACTGTTACTTTATTTACCTTGATATTAGGAGATAGAGTACAATCTGAAATGTGCATCGCAATCCTTACGGTGTGTGAAGGTCTCGGCTAGGTCCTATTACTTGGGATGCTTTTTATTGACAACACAAATCGGGCCGCCAAGGGTGTTGTATTCGTTGCTAGATTGCTACAAGTATCAATTGTGATGGCTACTATATCTGCCAAATAATTCCCGGGCAAGGACTTTTTGACTACAATCTGGATACTCGATGTGTCAATTAAAATGGGTTGAAGGATTGTGGTAGTGAAATGGGATTTGCTAACCCTTGAACAGGTTAAAAACTGGTTTCGTGTTGCATTGGGTGTGGAGAGGAATTGGTTCGAGCATCAACTCTTTGGGTTCTATTAGCATTGTTAGAAATGAAACATATATAAATAGTTGACTTTGCTAGTATAGTAACGGTTGGTGAATGTGAGAAAATTGGTCTTTTTCATAGAGTCACATTTTCTCTATTGATTAGGATAAATTCAAAGGCAGGTTGATTTTTTTTATTGTAACTAGTTTTTTACCCGCTGTACATTGCGGCGGCAGTGAACACTAATTGATAATGCATACTATAATTGACCATAATATTTTTAGCTCAAACTTGCATGTCTCTCTTGTCAATCTAAGTATCTTACATTACATATGCAATATCCAAATAAAAAATGGGTTTGATCTAACATACATGGCCCTCATTATGTGTCTAAGTTACTCCCAGGTTTCCACTATCTGTAGTCGTCCACATCTGTATTAGTAATAAGCAAAATAAGCAATCATAGAGTAAAAACCTACCTCATAGATTAGAAAGTGATGTGTCAAAACATTTATTATAATTAGTCCGGTGAATATGATATTTGAAATTGATCCCCGCAAAGAACTGACATCACAACATTACTGTGGTATGCTACCGTTTGAAGACATTGCAAATTCTCAAGATTCCAAACCTGAAAGCAAGTTAGGCAGATAAGCGACCAAACTAACCATAGGTGGTGAAAAAATGGATACCCACAAACACGTATAGTCTTTGCTTTCTTCAATCCTACATATAGTTAACATGTTGAATATAACTAAAAAACTACATTATTGCAAGGATAGTCTAACTGTTGAAGTAAAAAGATAGAATGTAAGCAAAATATGCACATTCACGGATAACCAGTTCATTATAGCACGTAAACATCAAAAAAGGTTTTAAAAAAGTTGGATGAATTTATAAAAAGTTTTAACAAATTTGAATAGAATCCATTTCTAACCTAACAAAGTCCGTGTTGGACATATGGTATGTCCGATGTAATTAAAGTCGAGGTCAACGTAACCCGACCCGGTACGATCCGAAGAGTTACACGTAGGTACACGAATTAGATAAGTTCATGTGTAGGTGGATTATTATTTGTGAAATAATAATAGTTTTGAACTTAAGGGACTTAATATTAATTGGATTAATATTAAGGAATATTAAAATAATATGCAAGGGGGCTTAGTGTAAGATTGTGTTTATTAAAAAGGGAATTAAGATGTAAACCCTAATCATACAAAAAAAAAAAAAAAAAAAAAACAACCCACTCCTTGCCTCCTCCTACCTTCGGCCGCAAGCAAACAAGGGCCTCCGCCCTGTGTTTGTTCAACCACCACCATACTCCGCCATCCTCCTTACAAAGTGTTGTTCCTGGTTGGTTCGTGCTTGGTGTGAACTTCCTACTAGCGAGGATTCGTTGTAACCCGCGTGTTACAATTCCGGTGTAGTCGTCAAAGGTTGATTACTAAACCCCCTATGGTTGTTTATATTATTTATTTGTTTATACACATTTAACTTAGATCCTGATTGGTAATATTTTATTAATCGGATTGATAAAATTAAATATATATATATATATATATATATATATATATAAAGCATATTAGAAGGACATAATGGTCATTTGACCAAATGTCTTAAGTTTTAACACATACAAATTTTTATGCGTGATATACAATCTATTAAAGCTGTTACTTTCAACACATACAAATTGGGTTAAATAGGCGGGACTATGGCTGATCACGTTTGAATTGAAAGCCTCAATTGCAAACCCTATTAGCTGCTCTCTGAACAAAAAAAAAACCCACTCATCTTCCTATTCTCTCTCTCACTCTCAAATTCATTCTACAAAAATTGGATAATTAGTGATTTAAAAATCCAAAATTTCTATTTCGCTATCAAATTTTGTGTAATCTAGAAGATCCAGCGATTATAGTCCAAAAATGGCTGATGTTCTTAGCCCTAACCCTACACCAAGATACTGGTGGTCACCTCCGCCATGGCCACCTCCGATGCCGGAACTGGTAGGTTCCATCCAGAGGTTTAGTTTTTACTATCTATCATTTTTATTCTGTTGTGAGATTTATATTTTCGTTTTTCACTTTTCCATCCACTTAAGAGTTTAATGTTGTTTAACACTTCATTCTAAGTAAGACTTAACACTTTTTTTATCTTTCAAATTGCAGTCTAGAAGCTGAAATTACAGGGTAAATTTCTTGATGTGAAACCTGATGGGAGCAAGAGGAAGAAGTACAAGAGTAGAAATTTGTGAAAACAATTTTTGAAGGTAATATAATGTTTTCGTACCTGTAACATATTACGTTTATCTTAAACGTTGATTAAAAATTGTTTGGATATGTTTGTCGTGTTATTCGAATTAGGCCTTCTGTAGGTTGGTGGTTGCTCATATGTTGGATTATATTTTTTATGTTATTAGTTAACATTGATTCTTAACATATGAGTGGTTTCTAAGTTGGTTAGTTTGCTAAACAATCGGATCTACATGGATGGTAAAATAGGGTTAGGGTGTATGTTGTGGACAAAGTTATAATGAGATAAAACATGAAATATTATTCAAGTACAAGCATACTAAATATTTGAGGTTTTATTAAGAAGTATATGATTTGAGAAGCACAGAACTTTATATTGTTTGATTATGAGGTGAAATAATGATAAAAGGATCTATTATAAGTTATAGAAAACTAAAAAAAATTGTATTATTCATGGTTTAGAAAAAAGGGTGAGGTGTACGCTTCGAGGTGCGCCTCAAGGCGATTATGTAAGAAAACGAGCATGAGGCGGCGCCTCAGGGTGTTATTTTGTACGTGCGCCTCATATAGCTGAGGCGGTAACAAAAATTGCGCCTCAGGGGTTTTTGATGTTTATTTTTATTGTTTTGGGCCTTTTGTGTCAATTTCAAGCATTCCATGTCTTTTTAGTGTGTGTGTTTTGATGTTTTTGATGAATATGAGGATGAAATTAGTTAGTATTTCATTTTTTATAAGATATTTAATATTTATATTTATTTTTTTAATTCCGCCTCGGGCTTACGCCTTGGTTCGCCTTGAGGCGTACGCCTCGTGAGGCAAAGGGAAAACGCCTTGAGGCACGATTTCGTACTTTTAAACCTTGGTATTATTAAATTATGATAATGGTTTCTAAGAAACTTTGCATGATGCAAAGAGAAGTGCATGTTCAGATACTAATTGTAATAAAAGGGTGTTTAATTTTTTTACATGATGAATTGATTGTTGATACAAGACTATTAAGTATAACTTTCTGGTACTTTGATTTGGTTTTGTATTTTTGTTCTAACAGCCATGTATAAGGCATCTCACACCCCTGGTCTACTTTTGAAAAGTGGCTTAAAAGAAGATTTGGTTGGTTTTTTCTCTCTTGAGCGGGATTTCTAACACCCCTGATCTACTTTTGAATTTCAAATAGGGTTTTTGAAATTTCACCTAAACACTTTCTTTCTCTCTTTTTAGCGTATTTAACACTCATTGTCTCATTTAAAGAAATTCTTTTATAAATTTGCAGGTTGGTTCCTATTCTTGTTCCTGATCTCATGCCCTCAATCGTTGAAATTTCTCATCCTCGCCGTCCCCAACAATGAGAGCTGAAGTCCGGTGCTGGCATAGCAGCGAAATGACCACACATCACCACGAGACTACTATAACTCATTTTGCACCGTCAAATTTCTCCGCCACGAGACTACTAAAATTTGTGCCTCCCTTAGTCCGTTCTTGACCAATTTGACCTTGGTGTAAGTTGTGAAAGCACCACACTCAACATCAACTCATTTATCCAGAGGTATGTTACTTGGCTACGTCACATATTGGAAAACTTTAGTTGTTATTATAAAATAATGAACAATGTTGTGTGTTTTTGTATTATGAAAGTTGTGTCTATCAACAATACATCAAGGCCTTTATATAGGCTTACATATGACTAACTCTAGCTAAGATTATGGAGTCAATAGTTGACTAAGTATAATGTACAATATAAATACAATGGCTAAAATAATGGAGTCAATGGTTGACTAGGAGACTTGACTTGACTTGATTTATGTTAGAGAGTCAATGGTTGACTAAGAGATTTGACTTGACTTGACTTGACTTGATTAATGTTGTTAATACGCCCCCGCAAGATGGAGGATCCGTTGGAGACTCCAATCTTGGACCGAAAATATAGGAAGGGTGCACGTGCAAGCGGTTTGGTGAGCACATCCGCGAGTTGATCCTTGGAGCTGACATGAAGAACTTTGAGTTGCCCGGAATTGACTTGTTCCCGCACAAAGTGATAGTCCAGAGCGATGTGTTTCATGCGGGAATGGTAAACAGGATTTGCACATACATAAGTAGCTCCGGTGTTGTCACAGTAAAGCGATGGGGTGCTTTTAATTGGGAGCCCGAGTTCACCAAGTAAATTTTTAACCCATGAGAGTTCAGCCGCAGCATTAGCGAGTGCTTTGTACTCAGCTTCGGTAGATGATCTAGAGACAGTTTTTTGTCTAGCAGATTTCCAAGAGATGATATTGGACCCAAGATATATGAGATATGCTGTAGTGGACCGTCCCCCATCATTAATACCGCCCCAGTCCGAGTCCGAAAAAGCCTGCAAGTTTAGGTTAGTATTGCGGTTCAAGAACAACCCATGATGGACCGTTCCTTTCAAATAGCGGAGTACCCGTTTGAGAGCTTGCCAGTGTGATTGTTTAGGTGAGTGCATGAATTGAGATAATTTATTGACGGCAAAGGAGATATCGGGACGTGTGAAGGCAAGATACTGCAAAGTGCCTACAAGTTGGCGGTAGGGAGTGGGATCGACTGGGGATGTGGAGTCAAAGGGAGAAAGAGAGTCAGAAGTGCTTAAAGGAGTGAGAACCTCTTTTGCACCATCCATTTTAAAGGTGGTAAGAATATCTTGAATGTGGCGATGTTGGGAAAGAAATAGACCATCAGGCGTAGGAATGACTTCAATTCCTAGAAAATGATGGAGAGGGCCTAAGTCTTTGATAGAGAATTGATTGCTTAGGGCTTGAACAAAGGAATCCATAAATGGATTATGATTGCCGGTGAGGACAATGTCGTCAACGTACACAAGGAGGTAGCAAGTGATGTTGTTGAGGTTGTATACAAAGAGAGAGGGGTCAGAAATGCATTTTTTAAAGCCAAAACGAGTGAGAAAGTTGGTTAGTTCGATATACCAAGCACGTGGTGCTTGCTTAAGCCCATAGAGGGATTTTTTGAGTTTGCAAATGTGACGTGGGAATTCCATATTGGTGAACCCAGGAGGTTGCACCATAAAGACATCTTCGTGAAGAGTCCCATGAAGAAACGCATTATTAACGTCTAATTGACGTAAAGACCATCCTTTTGAAAGAGCAATAGAGAGAACGGTGCGAATGGTAACGGGTTTAGCAACGGGACTAAATGTTTCATGATATTCTTTTCCATATTGTTGGTGAAACCCTTTGGCAACTAGACGGGCTTTGTACTTGTCAATCGTGCCATCGGGTTTACATTTGATTCGGAATACCCATTTGCAACCAATGGGAGTTTGGGTTGTGTGAGGGACAAGTTCCCAAGTGTTGTTATGAAGGAGAGCATTATATTCAAGATCCATGGCATGGCGCCAATCCGGATCTATCAAGGCTTGAGTATAAGTGGATGGTTCAAGAGAAACGGGTAAAGGGTGAATGGTAGTAGAGTTTACAAAGTTGGGGTTGTAATACTTTGAGTTGGGTTTTGGTTGTCGATGAGGTGGTTGAGGGTTATGTGGAGGTGAGTTCGTGGGATCATCGGATGTGTTGGATGAAGACATTGGTGAACTGGGGTCAGTGGAGTGGGAAGCGGTTGGGGTAGGGGTGGTGCTATTGGGTGGAGTCGGTGGGCCGGATGGTAAGGGTGTCTCGGTGGGCTGGGGTGTAGGGCCTGTTGTGTGGGAGGGTGGGTTGTGTGCAGGAGGTAGAGGAGGTGGGCCGTGGGTTTGTGGAGTAGGGGTTTGGGCTTCGGGTGATGTGGGCTGTGGAGTAGAGGTTGGATGATGCAAGATGTTTGGGTCTGGAGTGGGTTGGTTAGAAGAGGAGGTTGATTGGGCCGATTGGTATGTGGATAGGAAGGAGTCAAATGACATGTTTTTGGGTTGGGGGTTGGTGGTTTGAGATGGAAAAATATGTGGGATAAATTCAACGTGGCGAGAGTGGTATAGTTTGTGACTAGTAGGGTCATAGCATTTGAATGCCGATTTCGAGGATGAGTACCCAAGAAATATGCACACCGTTGAACGGGAGTGGAGTTTGGATGTAGCATAGGGTCGTAACCATGGGTAGCAAAGACAACCAAACGGTTTGAGTTTGGAATAAGTAGGAGCGGTTTTGAACAACATATCGTAGGGAGATTTGTTGTTAAGGATTGGTGTAGGCAAACGATTGATTAAGTGGGTTGCGGTTTGAAAGGCATGGGACCAAAAATGTTGTGGTAAGTGGGAGTGGTGGAGTAATGCGAGGCCGGTTTCCACAACGTGTCGGTGACGTCGTTCGGCAATACCGTTTTGTTCCAGTGTGTGAGGTGGTGTCGTGTAATGGGAGATACCTTGAGAGGCAAGATAAGGTGAAAGACCCACATATTCACCCCCATTATCAGTGAACAACGCAACAATGTTGGTTTTGAAAAAGTTTTCAATAAGAGATTTAAATTGTGGAAAAAGAATTTTGACATCGGATTTTTGTTTGATTGGGTATAACCAAATGTATTTGGAGAAATAGTCAACAAAAATGACATAGTATTTAAAGCCATCGATTGACGTTTTTACGGGACCCCATACGTCGGAGTAGAGAAGTTGTAGAGGTTGATTGGCAACAAAAGAGTTTTTGCCAAAAGGTAGTTTGTGGCTTTTATTTAGGGAACATGAAGTACAATGAAAAGACTCATTGGTCACCTTATTAAAACGAAGTCCCAATCTAGAAATTAAAGACTTGAACACTTGAAGCGATGGATGTCCAAGTATGTGGTGCCACATGAGAAGAGAGTTTGTTTAGGTGTTGTTGACTTGAGGAGACAATGAGATTGGTCCATAGTAGACATCATTTACGTTCACTCCCCGCATGAGGCGCGCCCCCGTGCGTAGATCCTTTACAAAAAAATGATAAGGAAAAAATTCAACGGAAACACGATTAGTACGACAAACTTTGGCAACTGAAATAAGATTATTTCGAAGATTAGGAGCAATTAAAATGTTATTTAAAAGAAGTGGGCGAGAATTTGTTGGAATAGTTGTTTGAGCAATATGAGTTATAGGAAGAGTTTTACCATCACCTAGCACGATCTTATCGGGTCCTCCGTATTCGGAAAGAACGGAAAATTGTTGGTTGTTGTTCGCGGTGTTGTTGGACGCACCGGTGTCCCACATCCAAGATGAGGTTGTAGCCATTGGGTGAGGGGTGGTGTAGTTAACCACGGGGGTGTTGGTATTTTGAGGCGAGACATTGTGTTCTCTTAGGAAGCGACTAAGTTTGCGACAATCTTTAGTGTCATGTCCGGGAATGTTACAATAGTAGCAATAGGTGTTATTGTTGCGAGTCGGGCGAGTGTTGGTATTGGTAGTTTGTGGTGGCCCTTGGTTTCGGGTTGTGGCAGCGGTAACGTGGGTGATTTGTTTGGCCATAATGAACCGAAAGAAAAAAAAAAGGCAAAATGCGGACAGAAGGTGTCTGTCGAGTAGGTTGGGATCGAAGATGGCTCAAGGGAGCTTTTAGGCTCTTGATACCATATAAAATAATGAACAATGTTGTGTGTTTTTGTATTATGAAAGTTGTGTCTATCAACAATACATCAAGGCCTTTATATAGGCTTACATATGACTAACTCTAGCTAAGATTATGGAGTCAATAGTTGACTAAGTATAATGTACAATATAAATACAATGGCTAAAATAATGGAGTCAATGGTTGACTAGGAGACTTGACTTGACTTGATTTATGTTAGAGAGTCAATGATTGACTAAGAGATTTGACTTGACTTGACTTGACTTGATTAATGTTGTTAATAGTTATTCTTAGAAATTTGTAAATAACTAACCATATATCAATGTTTCAATCAAGTCAGTTGTATATGTGGTTAATGGGTCAAATGACTAAAATATTAGAACTTGATTATACTTAAGAGTACAGATGGGTCAGCCATTGTGACTAAAGAAAGTGGGCTTATTTGGAATTATGAGTATGTTGATCTGGACTTTGGTTCATGTCAAGTGGTCGAATGGATCAAAAGCCAGACAAAAGGAATTTTTCTAGAGTTTCATAAAATGTTTTTTTTATATTTATATATATTAGAGTTAAATGCCAATTTAGTCCCTGAGGTTTGTTAAAAATTGTCACTTTCATCCAAATCTTTTTTTTTGGTCAATTTAGTCCCTATGGTTTCATTTTTTTGTCATTTTAGTCCCTGCGGACTAACAAGATTTGGATGAAAGTGGCAATTTTTGACAAACCTCAGGGACTAAAATGACAAAAAATGAAACCATGTGGACTAAATTGACAATAAAAAAAGATTTGGATGAAAGTGGCAATTTTTGACAAACCTCAGGGACTAAATTGGCAATTAACTCTATATATTATTAAATTAATACAAAGAAATCTGTTCTCTTTACCAAACTGACCACAAAAACAGTTTAACTATAATGGTCAACCAATGAATTACAATTGATATATTAATATATTGTGGGCTTATGGACTAATGGTTTGCTACGAACATATCTTTAGGTTCTTTTCTTGTGTTCCAAATTTTTTATTTGTATGTGAAATATGAAGTTTTACATCCAAAACCAATAATATTTTGACCTTAAACACCAGATAGTCATAGTTGTATTAATTTTATCTATCATGTTTGCGGCGATAAACAAGTGGTTTAAGTAGATTTTTGCATTCCCAAATCAGCCCCGTTGGACAAGTGCTGATATCCAAGGTTATGCTAGAGTTGTTCCTCCACGTTGGAGCCATTTGCAGGTTGTTAAGATGTTAGTTGCTACAACTCGTAATGTACATTATAGAGAATACAAGAATGGCTTGGGTAATGGGTCAAAACGGATTTGGATTATAAATGTCATTTTTGTCCAGTTTTTAATAACTCATAAGTAAAACATTGTAAGTTTTAATTAAAAAAACAATATTACTATGATAATGATCTTTTATTTGAGTAAAATGATTTAGAGTTACGATTCATGGTGGGTTAGTATTATCGGAGCCGAACACAAGTGTTTAGTTTAAAGTGTTGAAACATGTATTGCAGACGTGGCCTAAGTAACCTGTTTATCTAAGAAGGCGACCAAATGATCACAACCGAATCCAAACATTACAGATTTACTAAAACTTGTTTAGACCCAACTATATCCCTTTTTTTATCATCTTTAGAATTGCAGCACTTACAATTAAACCCATTCACCTTCTAGCTATTTTTTTTTTAATTTGACCCATCTATCTTGTTTGAGAAAGAAATTCAGGTCATACAGGTTACTTAATCTTTTGCCATTGTTAAAAATATGGTTGTTTATTATTTCAAATGAAAAAGATAAGTTGTTTACTTAGCATTTCTTTGTTGGCTAGATGTTAAGCTGTTGAGAGGAGGGTTATGCTAATACACATGGTAGACATGAAAGGTTACAGCTGCAACTGGACTCTCTACATGCTGAAGAGGTTTATGTTAAATGATAAAGCAGGCGTATGTTTTTCATATGTTATTTTAGTTTAGCCCAAAATGTTTTTGGTGTTATGTTGGTTGTTTTATACATGTAATCTGTTTATAAAATATTTGTAAAGTTCTAACTTTGAATTGAAGTTGAAATATTGGTTGTTTGCTTATTAATGGGAATTGAAACTTGAAGGGACTTGCAAATTTACATGCCTTTTATAAAAAAACATGTCGTATGATGAAAATGTCATTAGAGTTTTGCAAAAGACAAAAACAAACATTAAACGTTAACATTCTATGGGATAAATTTGTATAATTTTTAAAACGTTAAATGTCATCTAGCATATATTTGACCAAAATTATTATAAATGAAACCTATAGAGCAGTTTCAATGAATAATCAGCCTTTATAAAATAATTGGGTATTACGATAGCCTTTACTTGCATTGTCTTAAATATAGTGTAAAAGAATTTTCATAAATAGTTTTTTTTGTCTTTTTTAGTTTGGAAGTGTAATAAGGACATGAAAAACAAAGCAGTAGGTGAAACAGAGCTCTCCTCAACAAGAGAGGGAAACAAATTAGGTGAAGGATAGTCAAATTCAACACTTTTTAAATAGCAGTTTAACCCTTTTGCCAAAATAGAGATTGGTCACATCAGGAGTTCTAGCATAGGATTTGTAATACAAATATTATATACTTTTTTTAAAACTGGTATATAAATCTTTTTGGTGGTGTGACAACATTTGATACTTAGGGTATGTGTAGTGGTGGATAGTTATGTTGGGGTTATAGGATTAAAATATTAAAAAGTAATAGAAAAGGGGTTATGTTGGGGTTATGGAAAAAGAGGGTGTAGTGGGAAGGGGGGTTATGTGGGGGTTATAAATGATTGGTAATGATTGGTTAATTATTGTTTTTTATTTAAATAAGAATATTTAATACTTAATAATATTTCATTAAATATAAAAATAATAATAAAAAAATATAAACTGAAAGTTTATTAAATTAATAAAATGAAAAACGTTGCTATTAAAATGAAAAAAAATGAAAAACGTTATTACTGAAATTCATTTCTAGATCCGCCATTGCTCCTAGTAAAACATGGATTGTATCGTTTATAGTAATTATTTTCATGAACACTGATAATATTCTACATTTTGAACATAAATTATAATAATAATAATAATAGTAAACTCATTGTATCCAATAAAGTTTAACACTATAATAATAATAATAATAATAATAATAATAATAATAATAATAATAATAATAATAATAATAATAATAAAAAACGTGTTTGCCTCTCCTTCTTCAACCCTCTTCTTCTTCAACCTCATCCCTACCTCCAACCCTCTTCTTCTTCTTCAATCTTTTTCCCCCAATTCCCAAACCCTAATAATAATAATAATAATAATAATAATAATAATAATAATAATAATAATAATAATAATAATAAAAAAAAAAAAAAAAAAAAAAAAAAACGGTCTCTCTCTCCTTCCCTACACAAAACGCCGGCTATCACCATAACCTTCAAGCTCAAAACGCCCCCATAGCGCCGGCGGGGGCGGTGTTCCCCGGCGCTATGGGTGGCTAAAACGCCCATAACGTTTGCCACTACGCATACTCTTAGAGTATGCGTAGTGGAGCCGTTATGTGGCGTTTTGGAGCCCATAACGCCTCTGCACACCGCCCCGCGGGGCGTTTTCAGGCGTTTTCAGGCCACCCCATTTTCTCCATAACGGGCGTTGTCCCTGTATCTTTTTATTAAATTATTATTATTATTATTATTATTATTATTGAAGTGTGTATGAAGAGGAAGAAGAAGTGAAGAAGAGGAAGAAGAAGAGATGAAGAAGAAGAAGTGGAGAAGAAGAAGTGAAGAAGAAGATGAGGAGAAAAAAAGTAGGTGGGGAAGGGGTAGGTGGGGTGGGTTATTATTATTATTATTATTATTGTTATTATTATTATTAATTAGATGGAAGGTTTTAGTGCCGGTCAATAAAAAAAAGAGGTAAGGTTTTAGTTTCTTTTCTTTTTTCTTTGTCGTATTTTCGTCTTTTATATTACCATCTAGTCACTCGTAATTTGCATTGCAAATTTTAGATTTATGCAATAATCTATTATTTATTAGAATCAGGTTTATATTGTTTTAGTTAAAGTAATAAAAAAAAATCTTAATAACAATATAATACTAGTGGGTTTACCCGCGCGTTGCGGCGGGATCTAAAAAAACTTGTAATACGCTGGCAGTTTTCCCACCGTGTGTTGTGACGGGTAAAAGATGGTAATATAAAAATTATGTTATCACAAAAATAATCTATTTTAGTTTATAAATAAAATTATTTAGGCGGCTATAAGCTTGTAAGCACTAAAGATATAACACGTGCACTTCCAACCCACTTGACCCACTTTCAGTTTAAATTTTTATTTTTATTATTATTTTTATATTTAATGAAATATTATTAAGTATTTAATATTCTTATTTAAATAAAAAACAATAATTAACCAATCATTACCAATCATTTATAACCCCAACATAACCCTCCTTCCCACTACACCCTCTTTTTCCATAACCATCACATAACTCCTTTTCTATTACTTTTTAATATTTTAATCTCATAACCCCAACATAACCCTCTACCACTACACATACCCTTAGGAGCACTACAATATAAAACTAATAAATTAATAAAACCTACGTTTGTAGTACCTCGTGCTTCATTGCGGGCAACATTTGTTTAGTAACAATATGTGATGGTAAGGACACTTGGTAAGGTGAACTTTTATTGTGCTTCAGTTTGGTTTGTTAAAATAACTAACCTATAATAATAACAATAATAATAATAATAATTATAATAATAATAATAACAATAATATTTTTAAAATTATTAGGCAATATTATACAATTTGGTTTTAGTTATAAGAAAACTGTTTAAATAGAGCCTTAATAATAATTCTCTTAGTCCCAATCACGCTTGGCTCAAGCTTAGAAAATAAAAAAAAAGGAATAAAAACACAAATAACAAAAGTAGAAGGGGTGAGACAAGTTTCAAACATGTGTAATTAGCTTTGTAGAAATGGAGCACATGTTGAGCCAATGATGTTATTTTGTTAATTCCTACACCCAAAACATATATATTTACAACAGAACTCAAAAAAAAAAAAAAAAAAAGTTAGTAGTGGATGCCAAGTGACATCCGACATCCACCTATATGTTGGATATGTTAGCGACTATTAAAGTATCCATTCTATAATGTTTAGAAGAATATATGTCTTCATAAAAAGTTGAGATACTTTTATGGGTTTTCATATATGTATAATCAATTTATTTAAAACTTACACTTCTTCGTAATATTACAAAGTCATTTGCTTATTCGTGTTCATTATTATTATCAATTGACATTTGCAAGGCTCGTGATATAAATAGACTACACCGATGGAATGAATAAAAGAAAACCCGACCAACGTACAATACAATATATCATGAGAGGATTGATAAACTAACAAAAACAAGTACCGCGTTGAG